>CM057454.1:1007335000-1009835000 GCA_016271365.2 Neoceratodus forsteri | reverse complement strand
GCATACTATTGAACTCAGTGAGTGCTGTGTAGTACCTGTAATTATCATGCTATTAACCACAGTGAGCACTGATCCATGTGACTAGCATGCTGTTAATGTAATTAAGTGCTAATTAGACAGGTGGATAATAGGTGACTGATCTCAGTGATTTCTGAATGGTAGAGGTGGCTAGCATGCTACTGATCTTATTGAGTACTGAGTATTGCAGATGGATAGCATGTAACTTAAGTCAGTGATTGATAAGTAGGGCATGTGAATAGCACACTAGTCATCCCAGTGACTGCTGTGTAGTACAGGTGGATAACATGTGGCTGAACTCAATGAGTGCTAAGTAGTAGGGGTGGCTAACATGCTATTCAACCCAGTTTGTGCTGAGTAGTATGTGTAGCTAGCATGCTGTTAAACTCATTGAGTACTGTGTAGTTCATGTAATTAGCAAGCTGTTGTCATTAGTGAGCGCTGAGTAGTATGGGTCGAGAGTCGGTAGCAACATGTCTGTTCATGTTTGGTATTGTCATTGAGTGTTGTGT
This sequence comes from Neoceratodus forsteri, assembly GCA_016271365.2. NCBI lineage: Eukaryota > Metazoa > Chordata > Ceratodontiformes > Ceratodontidae > Neoceratodus > Neoceratodus forsteri. Next base: position 1,009,834,470 of record CM057454.1, on the reverse strand, counting down.
AATTGTGTTACTTCTGAAAGCACTTGCACTTTATACCAGCACATGGCAAAAAAAAAGAATGTAATATCAGTTGATAAGTATATTGCCTTATGTTTGTTCTCTAGTAAAGAAAGTTAACTTGCTGTAGAACTCAATGAGTATTGTGTAGTATATGTAGCTAGAGTGCTACTGAACTCGTTGATTGCTAATTGATGTTATGCTATTGTCCCGGATCCCCCTCCTAAAAAAAATCACCACACAATTGTTTGTTGGTTGCTTAGTCAGCAATAAATTTATCAACTCATTCCTGCATTTGCAGACTAATATTCCTTAATTTGCATAACAATTATAAATCATACTAATAATCATCACATATCTTTCAGTCTTTTCACAACATTTTTATCCTTTTTGTCTTCCCTGCAGAAGTACATCTGTGATCCTTGTCTTCCTTTTTCATCTTTCTTGTTGGGCACAGTTGTACATCTGTTGCCCTCTTCCATAGCTTCCCTGGGCTACACCCAGTGTAGTCTCCCCCCAGGCTTGGTGTACACCCAGACCAGGTTCTTCCTCCCCCTACTTAGTTTCTCCACTCTTCTTTTTTCCCTGTTCCTCTCTGCTGTCCACCTTCGGCAGCCTGACATGGTGGCTCTCATCCCCTTTTCTTCCACCTTCTTGATACCGCTGTCCACTTTCAGCAACATCTCTGTCTCTCTTCTTTCCCCTTCCTTGTTTCCCATTCGATCTCTCCTCTTTTATTTGGGTGGGTGGGGAACTTACTGGCTAGCAAAATTGTTAAGAACAGGCTGCCTGCTCTGTGCAGCCCTGTTTAAACCCTCTTCCCACTTTCTTTCTTTTTTTCTCTTTCCAGTCCCCATACGGATTCCTCTCTTTTTCTCTCTGCCCCCTTTCTGACATAATTTTATTGTCCCGCCCCATTCCCCCATCTCCCCTCCCTTTTAAAGCCTAATTGAGCTGCCCTGGTATAAGTCAGGCACCCAGGACAAAGGGGTCTGCCTCTTAATCAGGCAACCCTTCTTAAACTTAGTGAGTGCTGAGTACTGTAGTATAGGTGAATAGTATGTGCCTGAACTCAATGATTGCTGAGTAGTACAGGTGTATAGTATTTTTCTGAACTCAGTGAGTGCTGAGTATTTCAGTTGAATAGTATGAAACTGAACTCGGTGATTGCTGAGTAGTACAGGTGTGTAGTATTTTCCTGAACTCAGTGAATGCTGAGTATTTCAGTTGAATAGTATGAAACTGAACTCAGTGATTGCTGAGTAGTACAGGTGGCTAGCATACTATTGACCTCAGTGAGTGCTGAGTAGTGCAGAAGGATAGCATGTAGTTCACCTCAGTGAGCATTGAGCGGTACAGGTGGATAGCATGTGACTGAATTCAGTGAGTTCTGCATAGTATGGGTGGTTAGCTTGCTAATGAAATCAGTAAGTGCTGAGTAGTACAGTGCACATAGCTAACTTGCTATTAAACTCGGTGAGTGCTGAGTAGGCAACTACTGGGTTTCTTTTAGAAGGCCAATTGTTCCATCATAGTCCTTGATGCTAGATATTGTTTGAGCATTTGCAACTATTCCTATGGCCATGGTTGTGATGCATGATAAATACAACCCATAACAAATCCTGGGAGCTTTAGAGACATCTAGAATACATCAGCTGGTACTGCAAACATAAACATTTAAATAAAAACTGTGCACGCTTATGAGGGCAGGTTAGTAAAATACTAGCTTTCTTCTTAAAACATGCAAGGCCCTATAGTCAAACAATTAGTGTTTTGTTAACAGAATTAGCACCAAGTTAACTGAATATAGTGCAGCTGACAGTCTGCAAGTGCCGCTGCTGCTCTATTCAAAGATATACTTAGAACCTCACTATAAGTAGCTAGATGGTCATGCTAATCACACCAGTGCTCTGATACAAATGCATTGAACCTTTGGTATACAGGTTACAATGGCAAATTAAGAGAGTTTTTGAAGTTTTTAATGGTAACATCTACAGTGCTATTTAATGCTTCCAAAACCCTACTTTTAAAATTACATACAGTGGTGCACCAAACGCCCAGCCCCTGACAGCACTGGTGTCTGTTTTAAACAAATTCTGGCCAGAGCCGATAGGGCTGCAGGTGAGAAATTTTGGGAAAAAACATTGAAAATTTGTTTTTTTAATACGTTTCCACCAAATCTTCAACATAGCCTTGTTATGACCCTGCCTCATAAAGCAGGGCAGAGAAAATGTTCAACCCCTGGCCTAAAGATGATGTCATGAAAGGACTATGAAATCAACTTTCGGGATGCAAAAACACATTTTGGGCAGGAGTTGAAAAAAAACAGGTGTCACATTGATGAGGTGCTGCAACAAAATGTCTATGTTGAAAATTTGGGGTAAAAATGTTAAGTATTACCAAAGTTACTAGCCTGCATTTGTAAAATTCAACATAGCCTCATGACTTATTTTTTTAAATATTTTTACACCAGATTTATAACATAGCTTTCTTATGACCCCGCTTCATCAATAAGGTATCCCGTGATATGGGTGATTCAAACTGAGTGACTCAATATGAGTGACTCACTTTGATCACCTGTCACAAGAGTGAATGGGAAAGTATAGCACAGCATGATATGAGCTACTGTGGAAGGGACAGAACAGTGATTGAAAATGACAGCAAATGGTAGAGGGAGCTGTACGGAAGAAGCATATGGCAGGTACTTGGGCCAGGCACCTTCAAGCTGGCCACTTGGTGCTGTCACTTGCATCAGTTCCTCCAGTGCAGGTCGTCCCAGGTTCAGGCCTCGCTAGGTGCCTGCAAATATTTTTAACACTACCTTTTGCTGTACTTAATATTTTCTGTCTCCCGTTCCCTACCTTTGATTTTTTGTTTCTCATTCCCCGATCACCCGGACTTGTGATCCATGGTCTCCCGTCACTCCCCAAACCTGAATAGCCCCCTCCCAGGTTGCCTCCTTACCCCAGTATCAGGCCCCCCTTGGAGTTGATTATAAGAAAGGACGGTGTGGGGGGCCACTGTCCCCACAAAAAAAGTTATGTATATACGGCTTTGTAGCATGTTGTTATGGTTGCCTATTTTTTGGTCACTGTAATGCATGAATGCCATTTCAGTTTTCAGTGTTGTGCACTCACTCATATGTGCAGTGCTTTTATATCTTTGCCATTATGACATACAACCATGAATAAGGGCAGAGAAAATGTTCAGCTCCTTTCAAAAAGGTTATTTTCTGCAGGGATCAGGAAATCACATTTCAGGATGTAAAAAAAAAACATTTTGGCCAGGATTTAAAAAATGACAGCTGTCACATTCATGAGGTGCTGTAAAGATATGGCTATGTTGTAAATTTGGGATATAAATATTGAAAATTACCAAAGTTACAAGCCTACAATTGCAAAATTCAATGTAGGCTCATAACTTTGTCATTTTTTAATATTTTGACACCAAATTTTCTACATAGCCTTCTTATGACACTATCTTATGAACACAGGCAGAAAAAATTTTCAACTCTTATCTAAAAGATGATTTCATGCAGGGACCGGAAAATCATCTTTTGGGATATAAAAAACTATTTTGGCCAGGATTTGAAAAATGACAGCTGTCACATTCATCAGGCATTATAAAGATATGGCTATGTTGTAAAATTGCAAAAAAATATTGAAAATTACCAAAATTATGAGCCTCCATTTATAAAATTCAACGTAGACTCATAACTTTATCATTTTTTAATATTTTTATACCAATTTTTTTCAATTCAAACTTTATTCATTTTTATACAGTTACTGAGAGAAGATCCAGTTAGCATACATATAGATGAAACAGGAATAGATAACAGGAGTTAGATCAACTCTCCTCCCTCCCCCTTCCCCTTCCCTTTCCCATTTCCTCACACAAGATAAAATATCAGCTGGAGAAATAAAAAGAGGGTGAACCTCTATGGTGATTGCAAGGAATACAATGTCAGCAAAGGGCCCAAATCTTCTGAAATTTCTGGGATTTGTCATGCAAATTAGCAATCATATTTTCCAAACACAGCTTTTCCAGCAACTCTTGTAGCCACTCACTATAAGCAATGTCAGTCGCGTCTTTCCAATGACGCAAAACCAGGTTTTTAACTGACATAGCTATAAGAGTTATATGAAATTTTCTGTTATTAACTGTGACAGAAGAAATTTTATATCAGATTTTCAACCTAGCGTTTTTATGACTCCACCTAAATGAACAAGGGCAGAGAAAATGTTCAATTCCTGCTTAAAAGGTGATTTCACACAGGGACCGCACAAATCACTTTTTGGGACAGACTTGTCTCCTGTCAGTGCAGTTGTTCATGAGGCAGGGTCCCAAAAAAAGGTACACTGACAATTTGGGCCAAAAATATGCAAAAATGCCCAAGTTATGTGCCAATAAGTTCAAAACACCACTGAAATATATCAAACTGCATACCTGTTTCTTCAGTTTGCAGTCCAGTTTTGAATAGGGAGGACATGCCTGTGTTCCAGAGAGAATTACAGTGTTAGACACCTGATGGGTAAGTAAGGGCTTGGGGAAGGGTGTGGGCTGGTGGGTGCTGAGTGGGAGGGTCAGGTTGTGGGACAGAACTGGACACAAAAGCTATCAATGGATTTTTTTGTAAGCAAAAAAAGGAGCTAGTATTGCTAATCATGACACTGGGGTACTAGGCACATCCAGTGTCATGTTTCTGTTTATGTGGGGGTTGGAGTGGTGAGTGCTGAGAGGGAGGGTCAGATGGGGGGAGAGAAAAACATTATATAAAAAAAAAAGACCTGATACCAGGAACACAATTGTGACACTGGGGGATTGGGCACCCCCTGTGTCACTGTTATATTTGTGTGTGTGTGTGTGGGGGGGTGATGGGTGCAGAGAAGGAGGGTCAGGTATGGGGAGCAAAACGTATATTTAAAAAAACTTGGTCATGCCAGAAACATGATCATGACACTGGGGGATTGGGCACCCCAAGCATCACTGTTATGTTTTAGGGGAAGGGGGTGGTGAGAGGTAGGGTCGGGTTGGAATGTACATACAGTATATTAAAATAAAGAGTCTAATACATAGAATGATTAATGCCTCTGCTATTGATGGTATATTTAAATTCCAATTACTGACACACCTTACTGTGGAAGTACCTAGCAGATCTATGTTCTCCTTAGTCACTTGGCTTATGATGTTCCATTTAACCTGAGGACAACATTGTAGTCTGCAATGGGCAGACTGGGTGGGCCAAGTGGTCCTTATCTGCCATTAAACTCTGTGTTTCTATGTTTCAGTGCTAGTTCCAGACAGCAGGTGCTTACATCGAGTTTACAACAGACAAAATGCAGGACAGCAATTAGGACATGGGTAATATTGTAAAATGGTCCTATTATGCAAAACAAATTGGAGTATTGATTGCTGGTGGTTTTAATGTGTTTGCTACAGTTCCACATGCTAATACAGTATCACAGAGTTGCTATCTTACAAGAAATAGTCAATGTGGGTTGTATGCATTTTTGGATGTATGCGTAAAAACCCCATTCTCAAGAGTGTGCATACAACTGGAATTTAATGTGTGTGTATATATATATATATATATATATATATATATATTCTATGCAAAAAAAAAAAACTTTGTTAATGCATCAGTTATGGTCATTCTACAGTGACAAAAGTGAGGAAATTTGACATTAGGTTTCCCACCCTTGAACTCCACCCCACCCCCACCAACAGGCATCAGGGTGTGCGTTGGGGTCATTGACCCTAACTCTCACCCCATCCCATGTGTAAACAAGCCTAGGTGCTGCAGTGTAGGCGAATGGGGTGAGAGTTAGGACCGATGACCCCAATGCACACCCTGATGCCTGTTGGTGGAGTGGGGGTTGGGTGCAAGGGGTGGGAACCCTAATGTTGAATTTCCTCAGTTTTGTCACTGTAGAATAACCCTAACTGGTGCATTAACAAAATTTTTTGCATAGAATTTCCTTACTTTGTAAGAGAGAATAGAATAGTAGAAAGTTGCACAAGTTGGTGGGAGTGTGGGGCCCCACCAACTTGTAAGTGTTGGGCCACATTACACACCTAATGACTAAAAAATACATTGACAACACCACGGTCAGCCACCAAACAAATGTTAATGTAGTAGAACAATAGAAAATGCTGTCCACAAAATGTAAACTGTGCCACACAATATCTCCAAAGAAAATACATTGTCCAACATTTAAACACTGCAATTCACATCTACAGGACATGCTGTCAACACCCTCCAAATTTCAAGTGAAAAGACCAAACCATGTCTGAGATATAACATGTCAAAGTTTGAAATCTTAATTCATCAGAGTGGCACAGTTCTGCACCTGTTGACATTTAACACACACAATGACTGAAAACTACATCCATGACACTAAGGCTAGGAATCCTATCAATTTCAAGTCACCACCACACGCAAAACGCTGTCCACAGAACGTAAACTGCGCCACGCCATATTTCCAAAAAAAATTTTCTAACATGTAAATACTGTAATTTACATCCGCAGGACATGCCATAAGCACCCTCCAAATTTCAAGTAAAAAGACCAAACTATTTCCGAGATATTCAATGTCAAAAATTAGTCAAATTTCCCTATCTATTCCATTATAAAAAATCTGGCCATCTTGTCCCTATTTTGTGATCAAAGATCACTATCAAAGAATCTCACGATCAAAGAATTTGCAGGCTCACGATCAAAGAATTTGCAGGCTCATGAACAAAGAATTAAAAATTTTATAAATCAAATAATTGAAGGAATTGCGTAAACCACCACCATGGTTTGATAGAACAAAGCTCCCTGAGTAAAACTCACCCTAATTTAGCTTCCTAGGGCACCCCTGGACTGAGAAAATTGATTTTTAAATTGGGCCATCTCATCCCTCGCTCGTGATGCATGATCACGATCAAAGAATCTCATGATCAAAGAATTTGCAGGCTCATGATCAAAGAAATTGCATGCTCACAATCAAAGAATAAAGAATGGTGCAAAGCAATTATTTTCACCAATTTGAAGCAAACCAACGCCAGGCCTCAATAGAACGAAGCCTCCTGAGCAATACCCACCCTCATTTGTGTCCCTAGCCCACCTCTGAGCCAAGATACTAGTGTTTTTAGGTTGCGATGCAAGATCGCAATCAAAGAATCTCACGATCAAAGAATTTGCAGGCTCGTGATCAAAGATCGTTAGCGAGCCACAAATTAAGATTTTAAAAGCTTATTACTCTATTTTTGACTGATTTAGATGAAACCAAAGGCATGGCTTGATAGGTCGGAGCACCCTGAGTAAAACCCATCCAGGTTTTACTTTAGAAGTGACCCCTGAGCCAAGATATTTGTGTTTTTCCAATCAGAAATTAAAAAGCAAGATGGGGGACCTCACGATCAAAAAATTTTGAAATTTCTCAGGGACAAAGATTTTTGGACTATGAGGCTGCAAATTCTTTGATCGCCAGGTGGGACGAGATGGCCAGAACCCCATTCTTTGTTCGCAAAACATACATATAAATTTTCCCATTGACTTATAATGGGAACGTAAAAGTGGCATAACTTTTGAATGCCTTAATATTTTTTCATCAAATGAAAAGCGGCATATTCACCCACCAAAGCTCTTTCAAACGAGCCATCTCACAGAGCAGCACACCACACAACGGCTGTGCAGGACCACATCCAAAATCCCAAACGCTGCCTCCAAAAAAGGATAATCTTGCATTTTTCAGTGTTTTCGTACACAAAGACTATAAGTCCAACCAAAACACAGTTTGGCAAATCAAGAGATCTACCAGGCCCCACCATGCTTTCCAAATTTCAGGCAAATCTGTTGAATGGGTCCAAAGTTATTAAAGCACAAACTTTTGACTTTAGTATGTAAATGACCGCTGAGCCCTAACTATAGTGGCGTGACCACGCCTGTTGGTGTGTGGAGGATGGGGAGTGGGGTGGTAGGGTGTGGGTCACTAGGGGCTCAACCTTGACATCTCATGTTCCCACTTTTGTCACTTTAACCCTAAATGATCCATTAACAAATTTTTTTTGCAATGAATTTCCTTACTTTTTGAGAAAGTGTAATATAACTGGTAACTAACATGTGTTAGTGGGAGCACGGGCCCTCTGGGCTCAATGCTTCCACCAAGCTGCCCATTTGCACTTAATGATATGCATCTGTGACAGCGCAGGCCATCCAGGCCCTGCGCTCCCACTTGCACATAACTACAGATCCATACAGCAGCTCTATAGGACTGCAAAGGAACCCTTGTAACAATAATTTGCCAATATCTCAGTAACTGTAGCAGCTATGAAAGAAATTCCACTGCAGTTGTAATCATGACTTTGAAACCTCTATGCATGCTTATAAGCTGCAGGTAGCAAAAAAAAATCCATATCTCGCATCGTTTCCGAGATACTGGCACCAAAAGTCACTGTGGGCACTGCAGTGTTATCCTATGGGAAAAATCTCAAATTCGTTATTACATATTTATGGAACTGATAACATTTTCTACACCTAAATAGCACAATTCGCATCTCTGGGACACCCCCTTTATGCCCTGCAAATTTCAAGCTAAAAGACCAAACCCTTTATTTACAGTATACTGTCAACATTTTCAAAAGTTTTCAAATTTCTAGTTCGTGAGGTGACAAAATCCCCATTCGTGAGGTCAATCCCTGTTCATAAGCTGTCAGAATAGCAGTTCACTAGGAATCCTTAGTCATTAGATTTTGGTTATCTGGCTGGCTGTCACAATCAAGGATTTTGTCAGCTTGCAAAAGGGGATTGGCTCGTGAAAGCGGATTTTGACAGCTCGTGAACGAAGAATTAAAAAAAAAAACCTTTCATGAGCTGACAAAAATCCCCATTCATGAGCAGATTCCCTTTCGAGAGGTGTCAGAATCCCCATTCGCGAGCCAATCCTCATTCATGAGAATGGCCATCTGATAGTGCAATGATGATCAAGGATTTTGTCAGCTCGTGAAAGGGGACCGGCTCACGAAAGGGGATTTTGACACCTTGCAAAAAGGGGATTTTGTCAGCTCATGATAGGGGATTAAAAAATTCAGTCCTCTTTCATGAGCTGTCAAAATCCCCATTTGCGAGCCGAATCTTCTTCATGAGATAGGGCCATCTGGTCTCTATGTCACGATCAAGGATTTTACTACCTCACGAAAGGAGATCAGCTCACGAATGAGGATTTTGTCACCTCACGAAAAAGGATCTGAAATGAGTAGCAAATGAAGAATTTTAAATGGCTGTTTTTTTGCTAAAACAAAGGAAAGCAAAGATATTGGTTTGTAGAGTGTATCACCCTGAATAAAACCCATGCCTTATCTGAGCACCAAGGCACCCATGGAGCAAGCTACAACATTTTGTTTGGGGGAAAAATGAAAACAAAATGGCGTCTCACAAATGATGAATTTTTTCTCATAAATGGAGATTTCATAAATCCCCATTCACATGCTGACAAAATCCTTGACTGTGAGCACACTCCCCTTTTGCAAAACATACATATAAGTCTTTGAGTGAACAGAGCATGCACAGAACCCAAAACTTCAAAATTAAATAACTTTGGAATGGATTCATATTTCTTCACCAAACTAACGTTGGATTATTCTTTGAACAAACTTCTTTCTACCCTGAAAAGTTCAGACCAAATTACCAGATGGTGTGGCCACAGCACAATGGGCAAAAATCAGAAAAAAAGTACCAAAAAAGGAGGAAAACATGTTTTTAGTGCTTTGCTGCATGTAAACCGCAAGTACAACCGAAATGCAACTTTGCAAATCAAGAGAACTACAATACAAGACCATGCATTCCAAGTTGTGTGCAAATCCATTGAACGGTTGCAAAGTTATTAAGGTGCAAAATTTGGGGTTCACCGTTAAACTGCTTACTCAACCCTAACTATACTGGTGCATCCACACCAGTATAAAATATATATATATCTGTATATCTCCAAATGGAGATTGGATAAGGAAGGGACAACATGGGACACCAGGGAATAATTTCTGTATGCAAATAAGGATCATTAAAGGTGAGGGCTCCACTTAGACACAAAAGATAATGTAGCTAGGCAGACAGAGACTGAGTAAGGAAAGGAGCATCACTGTACACCATGGAATAATTTATCTATGCTAATGGAGTTCAGGTGAGGTTGGGGCCAGGGCTTGCCAGGTGGGTGAAGAGCTGTTGGTCAGGCTGCACCATGCCTCTGTGCTATTCAAATCAAAGAGGCATGGTGCAGCCTGTTTAATGGCCCCATAGTGGGATGCAAATGTTTTTTTTTGTGATCTACATGCGTTATGGGGTCATTAACATTTTACTCATTGAATATGGCAATATAGAACACAGGTGCTATCCTATTTCTAGCATGATGTTGCTCCTACACAGCCATAGTGAGAATGATGATCACATACCTATACCAGTCTGTGGCCAGCAGTGGTCTCTGTTCTGCACTCTGGTACTGTACCTGTTAGTGCCTTCTGCTAATAATGTCATACTGAAACAGCAATTGCACACCTGGTACATTTTCAGTGTCTGTTCCAGTATAGCAGAATTAGGGCAGTGCGCTAATCTGCACATGAGATAGGTACTTTGTGTGGCACACACATAGGGGATCTGTTCATACTGTGTGGGAACACAAGCACCAGGGGCAACTCCATCAAGCTGGTGAGGGCAGCTTTCAGAAAGATACCATGAAAGATGGTGGTGGAGGGTAGAATAGGCTGCAGGAGTGTGTGGTCTGTGCAATATCAGTGAGAGATTCAAAAGAGCATGGAACACATTTATGGACTTGGGAAAGACCACACCAGAAAGGGGGGAATAGGAGAGAGTGAAGAGCCTCTAGGGATCTCTCATTAAACATTACTTAGGCAGGAATGAGCAGATGCAATGGTCTACAGGGACTTTTTCTGATAAGTGATTCTTCCAGAAAAATAGAAACACAGAAATTGATGGCAGATAAGGACTGCATGGCCCATCTAGTCTGCCTACTTTGCCTACCTATTTCAAACCACAGAACCTAGTTGATCTGAAGTTCACCATTTTTTGCAAGTCCCTTCTGTCTATACCATGTATTCTTGAATTCCCTAACTGTTTTTGCCCCAACTACCTCCTTTGGGAGGTCATTCCAATCATCCATCACTCTTTCAGTGGGAAAGCACTTCCTCATGTTGCCTCCAAACCACCCCAACTTCATTCCACGACCCCTTGTTCCTGCACATCTTCTTTTTTGAAAGATGCTGCCCTCTTGTTTCTTGTTTATACCCGTGAGGTACTAGTATGTTTCTGTCATGCCCCCCTCTCTTTCCTCTCTTCCAGGGAATACATATTGAATTCCCCCCGCCTTGCCTCATAAGGTTTCCATGCAGGCCCTGCACCATCTTTGTAGCCCTCCTCTGGACCGTCTCCAGTCTGTCTATGTCCTTCCAGAGATGTGGTCTCCAGAACTGGACACAGTACTCCAGCTGAGGTCTGACCAGTGACCAGGGATGGCTGTGAGGTGGTTGGGGCAGCTGAAAACTAAAGGTGCCAGCTGCACACTTGAGCAGACTTTGATAGACCATGAGGTCTGTTTCTGCTGGCTGTTTCATGTGTTAGTATGCTCGTGTCTGTTCAGCAGCATAACCACCTCCTTCTTTCTGCTGGTGATACCCCATTAAATGCACCCAAGCATTCTTTTGGCATTCCCACAGCCTTTTCACATTGTTTTGTTGCCTTTTGGTCATCTGACATGAGTATCACCAGGTCCTGTTCCTTCCTGGTGATTGCCAGTACCCCTACCAATTTTGTAAACCTCTCCCAAAATTTCTGTTCCCCAAGTGCATGACCTTGCACTTTTTGGCACTGAATCAAAGCTGCCACACTTCTGACCACTCCTCCAACCTGCTTAGGTCATTTCTCATTTTTTTCTATCCCCTCTGGAATGTAAACCCTGTTGCAGATCTTGGTGTTGTTTGCAAAAAGACGTACTTTCACCTCCAGCCCCTCCCCAAAGTCACTGATAAAGACATTGAAGAGGACTGGTCTGTTTCTAGGGCTTTTAACATGTTTCCACCACTGCTATAGAAAACAAGCCAAATAGACTAAGTTGCAATGTGTGACAGTGCCACTTTAATTCCAGGGTTTCAAATAACTACTTACAAAGCATCTCTGAATTTGAGGGATGCAGTAGAAACCTTTTTTCAGCATATACATTGCCTAATGATATTGTGCAGTGACCCACTATAGCCTGAGCACTGTGTTTTGGGACTGAATTTCAACTCAAGTGTGGAACGTGGAATGTTTCAGGATCACAGACATGTCTTGCAAAGGGCTCTTACACTCTCAATGATGGAATGATGGTTTCCCCAAGGGAAGACTAAGAAAAAACCAGAACTCTTGTCTTGACACCACTAAAAGCTGAGCACAAGTTGCTAATAGGGAGCAGACATTGAGTGGTAGCTACTTTACAGAAGCCAAAGTTATTTCCAGTACCATGACTTCCATAAAATGTTGAGTATCTGTGCTAAGAACTCAGTTCTTCAAAAAGAAAAAAAAAACACACAGGGCATTATGTGCAATAAAAGCAAATACTTTCCACAGTTTTTGTGTCCATTAACAGCAAGATATATGAGGTCACATTCTTTCTGCAGAATTTCATGAGAACTTGAAAAAGTAAAGTACTGCTGGTGATTCTGCAAGTAAAAGAAGATTTTGCGAAAAAGTTGAGTGTACTTTATGACAATACCCTAATTGGACATTGCTGGGCCAAAATAGACTTTTTGCAGGCAGCTGACAGCTAAGCACACATATTAAAATCTTCTTATATACACATAGCTAGTAAAGTGTGTATATATATATATATATATATATATATATATATATATATAAATATATGTGTGTATATATATATATATATATATATATATATATACACACATACACATATATTTATACTGCACCAGTGGTACTAAAAGGAAAAGATCAAAAGTAAAGTAAGAAAATTTGATAAGGTGCCCAATCCCAGGGGCTCTGGGCTCCATACAGTAAAAACAATAACAATATACACATGCAGTAAAGTCGTAGTTATAAACAATCAGCAGAAGGCTATATAGGCCTATTTAAAATTTATCAGGACAGTAGGCAAGCTTAAAAAGGGGAGTATTCAATCAATCAATCAATCAATCAAAATCTTTATTTTGCCAGGCAGAACATCATTGACAAGCTCATTAACAAGATGCACCTGGGGCAAAACACTTGACAACAGGGTTGAGACATAACAGGTTGAGTGAACATATTTAACAATTACACAGTAATAATATCAACACAATAACATATAACCATCACATGTAACAAGATAGGCCCCTCCTGAATGCCTCCACCATAGGGGCCTCCCTAAAGGATCTTGGAAGCGAATTCCAGAGGACTGGGCTAGCCACCCTGAATGAATGATCTCCTGAGGTTTTCAGCCCAGTCCTCAGAATTACCAGGAGGCCCAGGGTGGAGGAATGGAGAGAACACACCTGGATGGCAGGAATGAGAAGGTCAGACAGGTAGCCAGGGCCCGAGCCATATAAGGCCTTATAAGTGAGCAGGCTCACCTTGAAGAGAACCCGCCACCTGACTGGCAACCACTGCAGGTCCCACAGGACCACAGTCACATAACAGGACCTAGAAAGTCCTGTCAGCAGCCTGGCTGCTGCATTCTGCACCAAGTGCAGCTGCTGGAGGTTCTCGCCACTGATCCTGAGGTATAGAGCATTGCACTAGTCGAGTCTTGATGCCACAAAGGTGTGCACTAGTGATGGCAGATCCTCAGGCAGAATTAGGGGTTTATTCTGCACAATGTTTCTCAGATGGTAAAAGGTGTTTTTGATGACTGCCAAAAGCTGAGACTCAAATGTCAGCTTGTTGTCAAAGACCATGCCCAGATTTCTCACCCTAGGGGATGCCATCAATGGAACTGACCCCAGGACCAAGCCTCTTGTCATCCTGGATGTGCCCCATCATGCCCTCAGCAAGGCTTAATCAATAGAATCTCCAACTTGTCTGGGTTAAGTCTCAACCAGTTAGAGTTCATCCAGTCCTGAATCTCAACAAGGCATTTATTCAGCACATCGACAGCACCACGTGTCCCTGGTGCAAAGAACATGTAGTGTGAAAACTGAAACTGTACTGCCTAATGAGTCTCCTCAGGGGCAGCATATACACCGAGAACAGCATCAGTGACAGGATCGAGCCCTGAGGGACCCCAGAGATCAGCGGCAAAGGAAAGGAGGAGAAATTCCCCATCACTACCTTTTGCCTCCTGCCCGAGAGAAAGGACTCAAATCAGTAGATGACAAGACTGGCGAGTCCACGCCACTCTCTAAGATGATCCAGCAACACAATGTGGTCCACGGTATCAAATGCAGATGACAGATAGAGGAGTGATACAGTACATTATACCAACATGCAAGATATCATCTATCTTGACAGTTAGGTATGTCACAGATGATATCTTACCCTGCTAGGTGCATCACAATTCATTCTGAACCAATCAGAGAGCAGTTTTCACAGTGCTGATGACATCACATTAGCCATGTTCATCACTAAAACCTGCAGCTGAAATTATAGAGAAACTGATAAATCTTCATACACACATCAGAATTAAAAGCTGTAAGTAGCACACAGATGCTGTATAGATAGGATATATATATATTTTTATTTATTTCGTTTTTGTTGACCGGGTAAGTGCACTAGACAAATCCTGCCTATTTTCAGGCATGACCCGGGGGAGGGGGATACAGATGAATGACAAGTGACCTTAAACCAGATTAAGCTGTTGGTGGTATTGTTAGTGAATAAGGGAAATTTGGCCAGAACACCGGGGAAATTCCCCTACACTTGCTTCCTGTGAGCGGGGGGGAACCTTTTGTCTGCGGGACCAAGATGGTAGTTCCCATGGATCCTGCTGTGGAAGTGTTGCAGACAGGAGAGCAGGCCTCCTCTCCTGGTCTGAATTCAACAAGGGCTGAAGATGAAAATTTGGGTGAAAGAATGGCCACTCTGTGCAGGACATCAAAGGAGGAAGACGTCTGTGTGGTGGGAGAGCTTTCCTCTGCCCCCACTACTTGTAACAAACATGTTTTTGCTTCTACTATCGTGGAAATGGAATCAGATATGGAGTTTCATGATGCACCTGTGGATTTTGCAGAATTAAATCAACTTACTGAGAAGCAGACTGGAACAGGCTTTCAAGTTGAGGGAGAACAGGCTACCAACAAAATGGTGTATGGGTTCAGTACAAGCCCAGCAGGAGAAATCCAACCAACAAGCTTGCCTTTGCCTTTGGCGAAAATTGCAACTGCTTCAGATAGTCTGTCAGCAGTATTAAAGTCCGCAGAGTGCGGTAAGTTATCTCCCCTACATATTTCTGATACTTATTTACAACAGGATATAAGTAATATGTTTCAGGATAGCCACCTATTGCAAAATTAATGTTCCCGGAGTTCGGGTAATTTACCTTTGCGGCAGCAAGCCGCTGCAGTGCTTCAAGTGGGAGAATGTAAAGAACCTCGCTGCTTAAGGAGTTTTGCAGTGGAAAATGAGCTGACTGACAAATGTCAGCAGGGAGAGTTGCTAGCTGACAGCAGTGACGCTGAAATCGTCATTCCTACAGCTGAGATAAATGCCTCTGCAGGCCCTAAAGGGTGCGGTCAAATTCCTTTGTGCATTCCAGCAGACCCAGGTGCATCCAATGTTAAAGACACTACTGCACAGGCTGGCAGTAAAATCGTACTGGGTTACAAGTGCCTACAGCCTGTTACCCCAGGTTTGGGGTCTAAAACAAAAGTAAAGGTGTTGCCTATGGCTTTGCAAACAGACTTTTCACAGAGACCACTTCAGTCTATATTTGCTCAGAGTGGGATTCCTCTTCTGGATAAAGTAACAGGTTTTGTACTAAAAAATGATCCTGTTGTCAAAAAACTACAAACCCAGATGCCAGTAACTTATCAAACAAATGCAGGAACACAAAAAGGGGTTACTGAATTGTCTTTTCCCTACAAAAAAGAAAGGCCCCAGAAAGTTATAAACTCTGATTGCAGAGACTGTTTCAACAACACAGGAAGCCTGGTCCCCAGATAAAGCTGTCTTAGGGGCAGGTTGGAAACATTCTTCATCAGGCATCTGGAAGCCTGACCCCTCCTGGGATTTGGACTTCTCTATAACACAACATTCACCAGAATGGAAACCTGATTTGGCACAGACAGTGCAGTCTACTAATCTGAGTGAAAAAAAGGGATTATGGAGCTGGTACAGGATTCTTCCACCCTGGTGGTCCCTGAGGCACAGACATTACCACCTACCTCCCCTAAACCAGCTATAATCTCTCCTCTGCTGGATGATATCCCTTTAGCAAAATATTCTACTTTATCTAACCCCCCTCCCCAACAGAAGCCATTGATGTCTGATCTCTTTAACACTGTAAAGAGGGAAGCAGCACCACATCGGAATGCGGTCCGAATATGCTATAAAGGGGGATTAGAAAACAGGCGGACAGATATTACGTGGGGAAAACTCTGCTAAAAGAATCACTTCATTTTACCCCTCAGGAGGTCTTTGCCTTCATCAACATTTCAGGGGAGGATAACTATGATATTAGTTTTCGGACTTCGCATGCTTTGGGTTTATTTTGGGACCGTTATGGGCAGGTGACATTTTCTCCCACATGGACCCCTTTTTTGGTTATTCCTTTAACCAAGCCATTAATAAAATATGTCACAGTGATGTTTAGGAATGAGGGGGTCCATGTGGAAGATATCACTTTCTGGTTATCCCAGAAATGTGAGATGTTGAGTGCCCCTGAACCCATTTTGGATTCAGAACAGTTTTGGACTGGGGGCTGGAAATATAAAATCAAATTGAGGCAATCTGAATCAGGGGTAGAGCATGTACCTAATTCATTTTTGTTAGGCAGGGACAGGGGGTTCTGTTTTTATAGCGGCCAGCCAATAGCATGCTATAAGTGTGGATCTCGGACACACCTTTCTAGTGTATGCGACCAGCCTCGTTGTGACAATTGTGGGGATGTGGGTCACATCACTATGCAATGTGCCAATCACTCTAGGTGCAGTTTATGTGAGGAATGCGGACATGTTTTTTGAGAATGTCCTTGGGCTGCTAAGAATAAGGCATCCTGCATTTTTCCTTAGCTTTTAATTCAGAAGGCTCAGGATGCTGCCAACTCTCCCAGTGCCCCCCTCATCCCCTCCTCCACATTCTCTATCTCCTCTTTCAAGGGGGAAATCTCCCTCCAGGGGTCCTTCTGGTAGTTCTTCTTCTTCTTCTAAGGCACTTGAGACAAATGACCAAACCTTTGGATCTGGCTTGAGGAAGGATATAGTACCCTGCATGGGTCCACCGGACCCCTCAGAGTTCCCTCCAGTATGTTATTCTGACAAGATAACAATTGCCCTAGGGAAAGATCCCAAAAAAGTGATCTCTGGGTCTCCTCTACCTCGTTGTGGATCTTCGAGACACTTACATCCACCCAATCCACCTTCTGTGCCTACTTTGGAAACTAGCAATTCCTATGCGGCCTTGTTTACTCCATGGGGGGATACAGAGATGGAGTTAGGGGATTAGGACTCCCAAAAATCTTCATTATCTACTCTGTCACAGCCAGTAGATAATTATAAAGAGAAAAAATGAAAAAAAGGAAAAATAGAGTTGGGTTTGACAGTTTTTTGTGGTAATGAGGTTGCTCTGGGGTTCCCTTAACACTCATAGCTTATTAAATACCATGAAACGGCAAGCTCTATTTCATCAGATACACGATTTACAGATTACGGTGTGTTTCTTGCAAGAAACCTGGATGCATTCAATAGAACAGTTAGACTCTTTCAAACAGGATTGGGTATGGGGTTCTTCCTTTTGGTCCTTCAGAATGGATAGAGCTGATGGGGTAGGAATACTGTTTTCTTCATTTTACATTACATAACTTAATTGATCTAATACCTGGTAGAGTTCTGACAGTGGATGGGAAATGGCATAATACTTGTTACAGGTTTATTAATATAAACAATCCACAAACCAAAGTTGATAGAGTTGCCTGTTTAAAAGCTATTCAACCTTTTTTGGTAACAACAGTCAAGATATTATGGGGTGGAGATTTCAATTGTACAATTATTGACTCACCAAAACAGAAACAAAAAATATATTGTGATTCAAATGCATTGGTCAAAATTATGAAACTAGCTGGGCTTATTAATTGTATTTCTTTTTCTCCTCACGGGCCCCAATATTCCTTTATAAAAGGGAAACTGCTCTCCTTAATAGACTATATGTTAGTCTCCCCTTCTATGAAGGTTTATTCCTTTGAAATGATTCCCAGCGAATTCTCGGACAATCTATTCTTATTATGCATTTTCCAGCCCATGGCCTTCCCTGAGTCTAGACAGAAGAGGTGGAAGCTTAGCACATCAATTTTGGAGATACCTTCTATCCAGTTAGGGGTAAAAAGTGTTTTAAAAGCTAGAATATCAGTAGCCTTTCTTTATAATAATCTAGAGGAGTGGTGGTTGGATACTAAAAAGGATTTACGGAATTGGTTTAAAAAACAAGGTATAAGGACTAAAAATCATAACTTTTTGAAATACCTGTCGCTTAGGCAGCAGCTCCAGAGACTTACATCAATAGCATTTATCTCTAGATAAGACTACTAGGAGCAGATTACTAAATTGAAAGAAAACATGAAGATGTATCAGTATGATAGGGCCAAAACCATACAAGCAATTCTTACTAATGGTATCAAAAAGTCTCCTATAGGGGATCCCTTTGAGATGTGTAAAACCTTGAAGGACTCTTCCACTTTGGGATCATTAAGAAGGCAGGATGGCTCTTTAGCACAGTCAGAGGCACAGCTAAGGGCATTAATTATTGACCATGTTCGGTCTTTGGAACCTTCTTTTCCAATTCTAGATACAGCTATAAATTCTTATTTAAGTAAAATCCCCTCTCATCCTGAATTTATAGATACTGCCAATCTGTTATAATCTGTATCTCAGGAGGAAATTATACAGGTTATTCGGACCCTGAAACCAAATGTATCCCCAGGCATTCTTTATACGAGGCTTTTTCTGTTGAATTAAGTCAATGTCTTTGTATTTTGTTTAAATATCTTATTCAAAACTCAGTCATTTTGCCCTCATTTACTGATGGTTTATTAATCTACTTACTCAAAACAGGGGATAGACAAGACATTAGGAATTGGCGGCCTATTACTCTTCTAAGTTTCGATTACAAGATTTTTACCAGTATTTTGAATAATAGGTTAAAACAATATGCCAAAATAGTAATTTCTCCCTATCAGTTCTGTGGCATTCCGGACAGATGGATACAAGCAGCATTAGTGATCATACGTGAGGTTATTGAGCATCTGTCCTCAATAGGTAGGTTAAGTTGTATGGTAATCACAGATTTTGATAAAGCATTTGATAGAGTATATTTACCCTTTGTCTTTTTATCATTGAAACATTATGGGATCCCAATGCAACTGGTTCAGGTAATTAAAATGTTGTTTAAACATACAGTGGCGTGAAAAAGTATTTGCCCCCTTCCTGATTTTCTCTATTATTGCATATTTGTCACACTGGATGTTTTCAGGTCTTTAGACAAAATATAATATTAGATAAAGGGAACCTGAGTTAACAAATAACACTTTTTTTTTTTACTTATTTCATTTATTTAATGAAAAAAGTTAACCAACACCAACTGGCACTGTGTGAAAAAGTAATTGCCCCTAGTTAAATCAACCCAATTAAAGGATAATTAGAGTCAGCTGATTGAACACAGCCAGGCTTGATTACAGCCAGCCCTGCTCAATATAAACCTCACTTATTTTGACCCTTACCATCAGAGTCACGTTGCCAGCACAGAGATTCAACCAGCACATTATGCCATGATCAAAGGAAGTTCCTGAAAAGATCAGAAAAAATGTGTTGCCCTCATCAGTCTGGAAAGGGTTACAAAGCTATTTCTAAGGCTCTGGGACTCCATTGAACCACAGTGAGAGCCATAATCTCCAAATGGAGAACACTTGGAACAGTAGTGAATCTTCCCAGGAGTGGGCGGCCTGCCAAAATTACTCCAAGGGCGAGCGTAAATCATCCAGGAAGTCTCAAAGGATCCTAAAACAACATCCAAATAACTGCAGGCTTCTCTTGCCTCAGCTAAGGTCAGTGTTCATGACCCCACAATCAGAAAGAGACTGGGCAAAAATGGGCTTCATGTGAGAGTAGCAAGGCGGAAACCATGCTAACCAAGAAGAACATAAATGCTCGTCTCTCATTTGCCAAGAAGCACCTGGATGATCCACAAGCCTTTTGGGAAAATGTTCTATGGACAGATGAGTCCAAAGTGGAACTTTTTGGACGACATGGATCCATAATGTCTCGCGTAAAGCAAACACAGCATTCCACAGTAAGAACACCATACCAACAGTCAAACATGGTGGTGGTAGTGTGATGGTGTGGGGATGCTTTGCTGCCTAAGGACCTGGATGACTTGCCAAAATTAAAGGAACCATGAATTCTGCTCTGTACCAGAAAATTCTTAAGGAGAATGTCCGGTCATCCTTCCATCAGCTGAAGCTGAAGTGTAGTTGGGTCATGCAGCAAGACAATGATCCAAAACACAAAAGCAAGTCCACATCAGAATGGCTAAAAAGAAGTAAAATTAAAGTTTTGGAGTGGCCTAGTCAAAGTCCAGACTTAAACCCAATAGAGATGCTGTGGCAGAACCTGAAATGAGCAGTTCATGCTCGAAAACCTACCAAATGTTACTGAATTAAAGCAGTTCTGCAAGGAAGAGTGAGTTAAAATTCCTCCACAGCAATGTGAAAGACTGATATTGAATTATAGGAAGTGTTTGGTTGCAGTCATTGCAGCTAAATGTGGCGTAACCAGTTATTAAGTGTAAGGGGGCAATTACTTTTTCACACAGTGCCAGTTGGTGTTGGTTAACTTTTTTCATTAAATAGGTGAAATAAAAAAAAAAAACAAGTGTTATTTGTTCACTCAGGTTCCCTTTATCTAATATTACATTTTCTCTAAAGACCTGAAAACATACAGTGTGACAAATATGCAATAATAGAGAAAATCAGGAAGGGGGCAAATACTTTTTCACGCCACTGTAATTTGGTTTTTCCCTTTTTGAAGGGTCACACTTTGGAAAGTTTTTGTCATTCCACAGGGGTATGGCAGGGTTGTCCTTTAAGCTCTCTTCTTTATATATTTGCATTAGACCCTTTTTTACAGCATTTGAACACATTTCAACACTGGATTGGAATTTCGCAAGATGTGGCTCAAACTCATCGCCTGGTTTTACAGGCTGATGCAGATGATTTGATTTTATATTTTTCAGATTATTCATCTGTGCCCACATTTTTGAAGGTTTTTGATGCCTTTTCACGAATCTCTAATGCAAAATTAAACTTGAAAAAAACAAAAGGACTGTTCATTGGAGCAGATGGGCCAGCTGCAGCAATACAAGAGGGTGTTAGTATTTCCTGAACTCCCCTTAAAGTTTTAGGTATTTTTTTTGGTCCCCAAAATATGCCTGTGGACAATTGGGAAAGGGTCCTTCAAGCAATGGAAAATAAGGTCACCAGGTGGAGGCAGTGGAAACTTTCAAAACTAAAGAGAATTCAGGTGATAAAGCAGTTTTTGTTACCTGGTCTACAGTATGTGGCTATGGTGTTTCCTCTCCCAGTGCATTTAGAGTCTAGAATGTATAGTTTGTGTTTCCAAATGTTGTGGGGTAATTGTTTGAACCCCTTCAAGAGGTGTTACACCTATTTAGATACAAAATCAGGAGGCTTTGGGATGGTGGATCCCATAGCCTTTGTTTATACTTTATTTTTTATGATTTCTGTAAAAAGTGTTTTAGGTTTAAGAGATGGGATTGAAACAGGATGGATTTCTAGGTCATTAGGGAAATATATGTCTAATTGGCATATGTTGGCCCTGAAACTAAACCCTCATATTCCTATTCCACAGTATTTTCGGCCGGCTGCCCAAAAATTATATAGATGGGAAATTACCAAAGGGATGATTCTACATAATAATGTAAAACAGTTTTATCAATTATTAATGAGAAATTTGTATCTTCAAGAGCCAGGCTTTAAAAATTGTCCTTCTGCTCTCAATCCCAAGGTTTTAGCACAGTTGAATTGTGTCAGATTGCCTCAATCGCAATGGAAAACACAGTGGTTGATTTTCTATGGTCCCCTAAATGTGATGGGCAATGCTAAGTATAAGGCAGTAGAAGAGCATAATTGCCCCTATTTAGACTGTGTTAATACTGAAGAATCAATGGAACATTTCCTTCTGCACTGTTCTTATGCAAAGGGTCTGTGGGCCTATTTGGAAGTTTTATGGGGTTTCAGTTGGTTAAACTGGATTACATATGATGTATTAATTCTTGGACTTTATTCAGGAAATCTTAAATATTTTCATGAGGGAACATTATCATTATTTTTTTGTTGCCTACGATATTATCTATGGCAAGCTAGGTGCCAATGGGTGATATATCAAAGGAAAATGCCCTATTCTTATGTTAGCATATTAATCTCTAATGAACTTTCAAGAATTTATTCTAAGGATGCACAGAGGTTGGCTTCGGCTAAACTACGGTGGTGGTGGAAAGGGTTTCATCACTTTATACAATTTAAATAATCAAGGAATTATGTTTAAATTTTTCTATTTTGTTTTAGGTTTTATATGATTTTTTGTCCTTAAGCACTGAATTTTATTTGATCAGTTTTTGTTTACTGTGATCTACTGTGTTGTTGTCTATGTTTAATTTATCAATAAAAACTCTTCTAGTCTTGGCCAGTAGGGGGTAATGTCATCCGTTTGCAGGATGGCCACTTGGGCTGGAGCACCAGAGAGTGCAGACATCGTGGAGGAGAGAAACTTGACCTCATCTCCCTTCATGTTTCCACACGAGGCTGAAGTAAATGTTGAACAATTATTTGAAGAAGATGCTACGGATATCTACATTTCTACAGAAGATTTAACCTCGCATCCCATCCTTGTAAATGCAACTGATTTCAAGGATAAATTTAAATTCCAAAAAAACAAGAACTTGTGGAGTTGCTTGTGACTACAGAGGAATGTCCACAGGAGGAGAAAGACCACTCAGTTACCCGGCTTGTTTCATGGCAACAAGAAATTGCACCTGTCATTTCAGACACCCGGCCTGTCAAACCAGGGGATGGCGTCTCAGCTCCTATCGCAGTGCTGAGGTCGGGTAAGTCTGAGATAGGTTTAAATGACTTTTCACTGTTACCAGCTGGCAATCCAAACACGAACGCTCATGTGTGCCCACAGCCTACTAGTCAGCTTTCACCGCCACTACTGTCTGAAACTCGTACCTCTAAAGAACAAAATTCAAGCTGCAGTGTAGCAGAGAGTACTGCCTTCACCTCTCCCGTAACTACTCTTTCAAAATTGACTGGGTTTGTCTTCAAACAACCGCAAGTAGAGGGAAATGCAGCTTTGATTAAATACCAAACCCAACAGAATAACCAAAAAGGACTTACTGAATTTGTTTTCTCTGGAGCAGGGAGTAAAGAGGGGATACAAACTGAAGTAAAAATCAAATGGGATGCGTTTCTTCTCGCTCACAGGAATCTCAAACCCTGTGTTGAAACAACACATATGACAGCGTTATCTGCTGTTCAAACAGAGTTAAAGGCTTCTAATGATCAGTGGTCTCGAAATACAGCATTAACTAATGCGGGATGGAAACAGGGCCCCGGGGAAATTTGGATCCCTGATCCAGCTTGGGACTCTCCTTTTCCTTTCTCTCAAGTCTCTCCTAAATGGAAACCAAATAATTCTGTTACCTTGAAAGATGCATCCCTACAGCATCCTGTTGATTCTGTTTTATCTGCAAACACTTCTTATACAGAGACTGTTGCAGGACAAGATTTACAATCTTTTCCCCCTTTGAAGTCCCCTTCTCATAACAACCTTCACATCCCTGCAGCACCTACTACTGAACCTATGTCTGGAAAAAAGCCTCTGTTATCTGACTTATTTAATAAAACAAAAAAAGAAGCAGCTCCTCGACGGAATGCTGTGAGGATATGATATAAAGGGTGTTTGGCTGATAGGCCAGACAGATATCACATGGGAAAGGTAATGCTTAAAAATTCATTGCATTTCTCCCCTAGGGAGGTGTATGTATTTATAAACATTTCCGGGGAGGACAATTTTTATGTCAGTTTTCGAACTGCATACACTCTAGACTTATTTTGGGAAAGATATGGACAGGTCAAGTTTTCTCCCTCATGGACTTCTTTGTAGTAATTCCTTTAACTAAACCACTCATCAAGTATGTTACAGTAATGTTTTGTAACCAAGGAGTCCATGTAGAAGACATTACATACTGGCTCTCTCAAAAATGTGAGGTCATGGGAGCACCTGAAGCCATTTTAGACAGAGAGCTTTTTTGGACTGGGGGGTTGAAATATAAGGTAAAACTACACCAGAATGACTCAGGCACTGAGCATATTCCAAATTCTTTTTTGCTCTGTAGAGATCGGGGGGGGGGGGTTTCTATGCAGGCAGTCAAGAGCATGCTATAAATGTGTCTCCCGAACACATCTATGTAGTACATGTGATCAACCCCGATGTAATAATTGTGGGAGGGTGGGCCACATTACACTGCAATTTGCTAATCACACTAGATGTGATCTGTGTGAAGAATTTGGGCATGTCTTTGGGGAATGTCCTTGGGCTGCTCGGAATAAAGCATCCTGTATTAGTCCGGAGCTTCTTATCCAGCAAGCATAGGATTCAGCTAGCTCTGTCACCATCAATGCTCAAGACCCTCCTCCAGGATCTCCCCCTCCCTCTCCTGACCCTTTAGTGGTTCCCACTACCATGCTTCCAGATCTCACTGTTTCAGGTCCAGACCTTTCTCAAGACCCTATGGATAAACCTACCATATCTGCATCCTTGGTCCCTGTCTGTTATGAGGATCCAGTTATGGTCCCCAGTGATGAACCTAACCTGAATCCTTTGCCCCAGAGATCTTCTTGGCTCACCAAACCTTCCATTCCTGATATACCCCCCCAGTAGAGACAAATTATTTTTATGCTGTCCTTTTTACAGCCTGGGGTGATTCGGAGATGGAGGTTGGGGATTCCGACTCACAAAAATATTTCCTAGGACAAGGTCCACGTGTTTTGGAACAAGGTACTTATAAAGGAAAGAAAAAGAGGAAAAAACTTTAGTTTGTTCTCTTTAGTCTGATCAATTCCATTATTGTTGTAAATGGGTCAATTTACTTTAGGTTCATTAAATGTGCATAGTCTATTGAATATAGATAAGAAACAAACTGTTTTTCAATATTTTCATGATTTGGCTCTAGATGTGTTTATCATACAGGAAACATGGATGTATTTGGAACATCATATTTGGAGTTTTAAAAGAGAATGGACATGGGGCCCTTCGTATTGGTCCTTTGGTCTTGATAAAGCGGATGGGGTGGGGAATCTTTTTCACTCCTTTTCCTTTTCTGTCCTGAAACTAATTGACTTAGTGCCAGGCTGAATTTTAATATTAGATGGCCTTTGGAAATGTATGAACTGTAGGTTCATTGCAGTATATAATTTACAGGTGAAAGCAGATAAAGTTCTTCATATGAAGGCTATTCAGCTATTTTTAGTTTCCACCTACAACATTTTTTGTATGTGGGGATTTTAACTGCAGCCTCGTACAGGATAAACAAAAGAAGCAGAATGAGGGACGGAAAATTTATTGTGATTCTAATGCACTTAATAATCTTATAACTACAGCGGGCTTAATTAATAGCCATGTTTATCACACTAAGGGTCTTAATTTCACTTATATGAGAAATTCTTATACTTCCATTATTGATTATATTTTTCTTTCCCCTAATTTATCCAAAGGTACTTTAGATATTAGTCCTGTAGAATTTTCAGACCACTTATTATTAATTCTGTCTCTGGACCAAGAAGTCAAAAGACCTGCGTTTTAAGAGAGATGGAAAATGAATACTTCGGTTTTGTCTGATCCTGCTGTAACTCAAGCCATGGGTCATTTTTTTTACTGCTAGATCATCTGTAGAATGTTTATATCAGGACAAGGGTGAATGGTGGTCAGATACAAAAAAGGATATAAAATGCTGGTTTATGGGATTTGGTGAATCACAATGTAATAAAAAGTTTTTATGTTATCTAACTTTAAGGAAACAGTTGCACAAAATGTATTCTATAGCAAATCTTTCAACATTGGATTATTCATCACAGATTGATTTACTAAAAACTGAAATGAAAAAGTTCCAATATGACAGGGTGCGGACCACCCAAGGCATGTTATGTGCTGGTACTCATAATACCCCGACAGGGATCCTTTTGAAGCCTGTAAACAGATAAAAAAAGTATGACTATAGAATATTTGATCTCTGCTGCTGGTCAAAGGGTGAGTTCTCCTGAGGATTTGGATAAATTGATACAACAGCATTTTAAAACACTATTGCCTACTTCTCTGATTTCTCAAAATGATATTATTACTTTCCTTAAACCAATCATAGTCGACGATTTTCCAGATGATGTGTTACATTTACAGACTCCCATTACTAAACAGGAGATTTTACAGGCCATTTCAACCCTTAACAATAATGTTTCACCAGGTTTAGATGGTATCTCACATCTTTTTTATAAAACTTTTTGTCAACACATAGCAGATAGTTTAGTATCAGTGTATAATTATTGGTTTAATTCTGATACAATACAACCTACCTTTGCAGAAGGATTGCTGGTCTATCTTTTTAAAAAAGGGGATAGAAGTCTCATAAGAAATTGGAGACCCATTGTATTACTCAACACTGATTGTAAGATTTTAGCTCATATACTGAATAACAGATTAAAATCTTATGCTTCATTGGTAATTTCACCACAACAATATTGCGGACTTCCTGATAGGAAGATACAACATGCCTTAATGATTATTAGGGATGTGATTGAACACTGTAATATGGCAGGATTATCAGGATGGGTAGTAGCAGCTGACCAAGAAAAAACATTTGATAGGGTTTATCACCCCATTTGTTTAAAATTCTGGAAATTTATAAGGTTCCTTTAGCTTTTATAAAGCAACAAAAATTGCTGTATTCTTTTTTTTCAGTGCAAACTTTTTTGAACGAGTTTATTGGGCAGAGTTTTGAGATTGGGATAGGGGTTCTTCAGGGATGCCCCTTAAGTCACCTTTTGTACATTTTTTCACTCAACCCTTTGTTGAGACATATTGAAATGCACCCTTTTTGGGAAGGGGTGTCAAGTATAGGGATCCCACAAGGCATTTGGATACAGGCATATGCAGATGATATTTGTGGGTTATTTTTAAATCAAGAGCAGATAGAAATGTTTTTATCTGAATTACATAAATACCAAAGGGTTTCAAATGCCAAATTAAATGTTGATAAGAGCTAGGGTCTTTTCATAGGCAATATTATGGACTTGCCAGGTGAAATAGGGGGCATTACTATTGATTATGAGCCATTAAAAATTTTAGGAATAGTTTTTGGACCCCAAAACCTTCCTGAGGCTAACTGAGAGTTAATATTAAGAAAGGCAGAATTAAAGGTGCTTAGATGGAAACACTGGAAATTCATGAAACTTAAAAGAATTTTGATTGTAAAAAAATATATTTTGCTGCTTTTACATTACGTGGCTATGTTGTACCCAGTTCCGAGCAAATTTGAAACTAGACTGTATAGTCTTTGCTTTCAAATGTTGTGGGGTAATAAACTCAACCCAATCAAGCACTGCTACACATATTTAGGGGTCAAGGAGGGGGGTTTGGGAATGATTGAACCAATGATTTTTTTGCAGGTATTATTTCTTAAACATACGATTAGCAATGCCCTTTCTCAATCGGAGTCAGTGCACAATATTTGGCTTCGGAACTCTTTACATAAATATATCGCAGTCTGGAGTACTGTGGCTCCTAAATTACATCCTCACATTAATATTCCTCCTTATTTTAAATCAGAGGCACAAAAGTAATATAAATGGAGAGTCTCGAAACCAGACATAGTAACTCAGTCTGCTAAGTCATTATATCAGACTATTTTTACCAGAATATATCCATTGGAACCAAGTTTTAAAAATTGTCCTTCAACAGATAACGATCTAATTCTCAGGCAACTCACCCTTAATAGGATTACTCGCAAGATGTGGGAAAATCTCTGGCTTATTGCATATGGCAGATTGAACGTAAGAGGGAATGCCAAACATAAAGTAGTTGAAGAAAGAAATTGCCCATACATGGATTGTATTTCATTGCTTGAAACTATGGAACATTTTCTGTTGGAATGTTCATATGTTACAGCTCTATGGGGTTTTTTTGGCCACAAAATGGTGGATGGACTGGCTAAAATGTTTAGATTATGATACTTTAGTTGTGGGGAAATATGGGGTGGGGTTAGCAAAGTATCACTCTGACACTTTATTTTTCTTTGTTGTATTAAATTTTACATTTGGCAGGCAAGATGCCAATGGGTACTGCATCAAAGGAAAATGTCTTTTGACTGTCTTTGTAATTTAGTCTCAACTGAAATGATGACTGTTTATAAAAGAGATTGTGCTATGAGTTCTGCACAACAGGTGTCACATTGGTGGAGGGGTTTCACATACTTCATTAAATATAAATAATGTAAGTTAGGTTGGGGATAGGAATTATGTTTTGATTGATTTATTATTTATTTTCCCTCCCTTTGCCCTGCTGTTTTCATTATGAGAGTCTTTCTTTTTTTCGTTTGTTGTCACAAATTGAGTTATGTTTCACTGTTTGACTCTATATCTGTACCATTTTTTTATATATGTGTTATTTCAATAAAATCTCCCCTACTCTTCTCGCCCTTGACACAGCACAAATTGTTGTGTTATCTATGTAACCTTTTTTGTACTGTACCTAATTGATGTGGAACCTTTGTAAAAGAGCCTCTGGCTCAAAGGTAGTAATTCATAGAACAATAAACTAAACTAAACATGTACTCTTTTCAATAAGTGCCGTGGGATCTTTAACATCCACCTGAACTACCAACAATCCAAGCAGATGGGACCTCGGTTTAACGTCTCATCTGAAAGATGGCACCTCAGAAGTGCAGCACCCCTTTCATGCTGCAATACAGTGTCAGTACTGGGACATTAACCCAAGTGCTGGATGTGGAAACTGAACCCACAGCCTTCTGATCTCCCAGCCTCAGAGGCGAGTGTGCTACCTATTGAGCCACTGACACTGCTTATGCAGTGGTTGACTCAAAATACACTATTTATCAACACTTGTATGTAGGTAGGACTTTCATAACTCACTCATGGTTCCTCTACTTGTGAATTCTGATCCTGCACCTTTATATATGATGATAAACTGTATATTTTGAGTTAAGCCATTGCATATACTGCATAGTATATGGGTCTGTTCATGAAAAGGGGCTACCAAAGTGTGACATAAGGGTCACATTTTCAAATTATTTTTAGATTACATTTGTGATGCATTTCAAGATATTATGACCCAAGTATGAAAAAATAAGCATATTGGGAGATAAAAGCCCCACAGGTTCCTGAGATAAAAGAACTGTATTCTGATGAGTGTAACAAGTGACACCACACACCATGGTGAATGTAGCTCCTGACACAAAACATTTGTTTTAGTAGTAAAAACTTTAATAAACATGTAATGAGTTGTATTAAAACATGAGAAACAAATATTTATAAGATTTATATTACATTAATTGCAAATATGATGTTTTGCACCACGTACCGTGGTGAATGTAACAAGTGACACCACACTTATGTTTGACTTACTAAAACTGTACTTAACTTGCCTAACAACTAACATACTACTATTACTGACTGACATACTGCTATAAAACATGAAACAAATCAACAATTACATTACTGGCAAGTGTGATGCTTAACACCATATAACATGGTGAATGTAACAAGTGACACCACACATTTGTTTCAAGTTTTAAAAAAAATACTGAACATGCCTCATGGCTATCATACCACTACTAATAACTGATATAGTGTTATAAAACCTGGAGGAATTTGACAATAATAACAGTACTGGCAGATATGACGCCACATATCGTGGTGAATGTAATGAGTGACACCACAAAGAATATCAATTTTAACTCTCCACTCCATATACACTGAATAATCCCTATTACAATTTATCTCAGCACTTTCCTTAGACATGCAGTTGTCACTGAAATATGCTCTATGAAAGTTTGCGCAACAATCAGTGGTAACCAAAGTCTACCTGTGGTGAATGTAACTGCAACCCTTGTTGTTGCATGCAGTGCTTATCTTCATGGAATGTAGCCCTACAAATGGAGGAGCCACATGCAAACAATGGGTTTTAAACCACAACTCAGCTCCTCCCTCTATGGTTGCTCTTTGGTTCTGATGGGCAAGTTATGACATTGCAACTGTCACAGACTGACAGGTAAGCATTGGGCCTGATGTGACCCCAAGTAGAGTGAGGGTCAAAGGTTGCTGTCCCTTCTGTGGGAAAGATAGATCAGGCAGTAACACAGTCAGTTATCACAAGGAAGCAAACTAGGAGAGAAACCAGAAAATCTTTTAAAGTGCTAATAGCACAATTACAGATTTGGGGGCCATGTCAGTGAATGTAACGTGCTGTGACACCAACTATTATATTTACCACACTAAATACAAAGCTGCATAAATTAAAAATGGAGCATTACAATGGGCTAAAGAGTACAGATAATAAAAAACACACCTCGAGATTAGTAAGTGGACTTACTTTAATAATGGAAAACAGTAAATAAAGCTTACAAAAACAATTAGTAAAACATGTGTTTTTGCATGTCACACTTTTTCAGGTAAAAGAGGCAGCAAAATGGAGCGGGATACCCCATCAAAGAAAAAATATGGTTGCTCTAGAATTCTATAGTTATGTTATTTATCTGCCCATATAGCCAGCATTCAGATTTAGTCAAAAACATGTGCCTGACAGTTCTTAATTTTTAAAAATGTGGTATGCACAGTGTGGTGGGCATTAGTAACCCCTTTTCATGAACAGAGCCATATATATTGTATACACAGAGAGGGAGGGAGGAAGAGGGAAGGAGAGAGAAAGGGTGTGAGAACGGAAAATGTGTGTGAAATTTACTCACAATATTACATGGCTAAAAACTGTTTATGCTTCAGTTAGAGTTAAAGCACACAAAATCAAAAGTATAGAAATGCCACATTAAGAACTTAAAAAAAGTACCCTGAACCTTGCCGAATCTTAAGCTTGCTATTTCTTGGGTTTCAAACAATCATGTGATGCAGTATTGACATTACCTTCACTTCACCACTGTCTTTCTAGGCACAAAATGTTACTTAAACACCAATGCTAGGAGACAAGGTACCACAGTTACAGCAATGCCAATGCCTCATTGCACAAATGATTGCACCCCCAAAAATAGCATGCCTCAGATTCACCAATGCTCAGGGTACTTTGTATCATTATGTCACTTTTTTCCCAGTTTGTGACTCTTTGTGTTTCAATCCTAACTAATGGCTTAATGTAGTTTTTTAATTTTTTTTTGTTAATGAGTTACCTTTACTTTACAAAAGGAAATTTAGTAAGAGATACACACTATGTACAAGGCAGGTACTGTGGACACTTTTACTGATAGGCATTCCTGGTCACAGTTCCATTCAACAACCCTACTTTACCCAGTGCCAAGCAGTCCCACTCATACAGCAGAATTCCTTCCTTCACTCTAACAGTTTATCAAGTAGTATCATACACAAGTGCAACCATGACATTTTGAAATAAGCAGACCACGGTCATTTTGTAGTTTGTCATACCAAAACATTCAACTGACCTTTTATCAATCCGACTCTCATAAATCTGTGGAGTCCCAAATATGGGATCTGACATTTAATTGTCCATTTCCACTCATCTGCAAATGTGAAAGATTGCTTTTACCAATCACTTCAATGCAAAAGCAATTTTTTCACATTGTAACCAAGATACATGAGTGCAAAAGAGTTTTTGCACTTTTAAAAGCAATTATTTTCTCCCATGTTTTATTGTATTTTAAAGTTTGTTTATTTTGCCTGTATTTCTGGCCACTTACCAGGTCCTCCTTTGGCCTTCTATCATCATGTTCTCCCAGCTTACATAGCCATGCCAACTGATACCTCAGGAAATCCAGAAAACTGCAACTCACCAGGATGTGCAGCCTGGGAATTGCCCCCGTTGTTTACTATGCCATGGTAGTATGCCCACTAGCATCCAGTCACCCTAGTGGAGATTTTTCTAGAGCATGACAGTAAGCCAGACGCTGGCCTGTTGTGGCTGTGGAAGGCTAACATTGCATCATCTCTGCCCAGTAATGCCCCTTTTCTCTCCTGTACCCCAAAGGAGCCACTGTGCAATGATGCACCTAGGTATGGTATGCATACCTCTGTACACAACTTTGTGATATCAGCCATTCTTCCCCCGACTGTTTCTGGATCCCTAAACATACTCATACCCAACCTGCACTAGGTGTCAGTAATACATTGGGATCCATATACCTCCCTTCTCCTGGAGGAGGAGGAGGAGTGCTGTTCTAGGATACTCAATCTTCCTCCCCTATTGGCCCTCCAATGATCCATGCTTGGGACATGAAACTGAGTTGCCAGTGTTGTAAGCCATATCTGTACCACAGCTCCACTGGGGCAGCCCTTTATTGTATTTTGAATTAAGCAAACCTTGGCCATTTTGTATTTTATTTGCCCAAACACTAATTTGACCTTTTATCCATCCCCATCCCAAAAACCTGTACATTCACAGGTACCAAATCTGTCATAATTACCTTCTTCTGCCCATCTAATGCATAGATAAACAGCTATCATAGATCACTTCCCTAAAAAAAATCTATCCACATTGTAACCTAGACAAACAAAATCATATAAACAATTTTTTTATTTGAAAAAGACATGTCATAGCATTTGTAATATATTGCATGAAATCCATTTATGAAAGGATGTCTTTTTTTCTATACTGTGCATGTGCTAGATTTCAGTAGATTCTTTAATAACTTTTTGATTTAACATTTATAATGCAAATAAATCTTGAATCATTTTGGCTAGACCTAAGGTACTAAAACATTTCAGGGTTCACAGTCCAAACAGTGTTTTATTATATATTCTCTGCAAAAAAACTTCTAATGCAACATTATGATTCCAGGGACAAAAGTTGGGAAATGTTGTCTAAGGGTTTCCAACTGTAAGACCCCACCTCCACCATCAGTTTCCACCCCTAACACCCCACTACCACTCTGCATGCAGGAACAGGTGTTAGGGGTGTGCCTTTGCATTGTGAACCCTAATGCTCACCCCACTGCTTGAGTAAGTAAGCTGAGATGGGTACATTATAGGATAATGGGGTGTGCATTAGGGTTCACAACCCCAAGAAACACTCCCCATGCTTTTTTCCTGCATGCAGGCTGGGGGTGGAGTGTTAGGATTGACAACCAAGCCTGAGGGTGGGGTCTTAGGGTTGGAAACTCTAAGACCGCATTTCCCAACATTTTAAGCTAGAACCCTAATGTTGCATTAACATATTTTTTTGCAGAGAATTTATTTACTTTTTGTGAGAGGATAATCATAGAGATCCCTAATGGAGCATTAACAAAATTTTTTGTAGAGAATTTCATTACTTTTGAGAAAGTATATTCCAAGGCTTATTTGCTTGTGGGAGCACAGGGCCCTCTGGACCCTGCTCTCCCAACTATCCATAATTTTTCAAAAATTGAATTGTATCCATATTTCTCAGATTGAGTGCAGGGCTCTTTGGGCCCTGCACTCCCATCACTCCTTACTCTTCTGTGTTTTTGTGTGTGGGAGCACAGGGCCCCACTGACCCTGTGTTGACATGTATGGATAATTCCTGCACTCCCAGCACTCCATAATGGTATTCATATTTTAATCTGGGAGTGCAAAGTGCCATCCATCCTTAATGTTTGAGATATTGTGGGCCCGATTCCATGTCGGATGGTGCAACTCATGGGCATATGCAAACTGCACCATACAGTGCTACACTGGGGACCCTCTGCAGTATTCCAAGACAGACAGGGTCCCTTACACCTATGTCCCATGACTTGTGGCAGACACAAGCTAGTGCTACAAAAATGGTGCAATGGACCTGGGTGCCACAAGTCACTGCCCATGATCTACTGGCCTCCAAGAGCCCCTCAACTCAAAATACACTCACGACCACCTGTGGGCATTGGGGGGTCTGGCCGGGTGGTACAGGCATTTGGGGCAGTGCAGAAAACAAACTCCAGGGGCCCCTCACATTTGGGAGGTGGGGGGCATGACCTTGCTGGGGGGACATGGAGCAGGAATATGTGCTTTCCAAAGCACTGTGGAGTGGGCATCCATCAGTTGGCAAGGATGGATGCCCATTAGACCACCTCCATGCTGGTCTAAAGCTGCAGCACCATAGCAGGTCTTGGAATGGTGTTAGTGGGTTACAGCAGCAACCCTTCCAAAATAGGGTGCAGTTGCTGCTGTAACCCACCATTGTGCCATGCTGCAGCGATTGCAGGTGTAGTGAGTGACATAGCCCACCCTTGGCGCAACCTGCATGTGGCATTGTGCAAGTCACAACTTGGAATACCAACTTGTGGAATGCATGGCACAAGGTGCAATTGATGCAACTGGGTATGGCATTATGTGCCTTTCTCCATGCATAAGTCATTTTGGAATCAGGCCCTGTATTTGTCTCCCTATTTCTGTGTTGCAGCACAGGCCTTCTGGGCCCTGCGCTATCAGTCCTTGATAGTATCCGTATTTGCATGTGGGAGCCCATGCATCATTTTTAAGATGGTGTAGGTCCCTGCACTCCAATGCTGTAGTATGCAGACCCAAAAAACACCTGACAATAAAATGTTCTCCTGTAGAAAGCACAGGAAAATGTGAAACCTGTGTAACTCAACACTAAAATGGTATATTTAAAAGACACCAGTAAAAGGCACATTGGTAGGGCAAGCCATCTGTACCCTTGACATTTCAGAAGAAAATTGCAAACCATTTCTTCTCAGCAGAGTGACAAAGACACAACTCTGTACAACTCCCATTACAATGTTATCGTATGGGAAATGAACCAAAATTTAAACTCACAGAACTCCACAGCAAAGTAATATATTTTCACCAAACCAGCAAAAGTCACAACTGAGGGGCAAGCCCTTTGCACCTTGAAAATTTCAGCCCAAAAGAACAAGCAGTTTTTGAACAGTGCAGTGACAATGAAGCAGATATCTTAAAAATCCTTTTTTGCTAATTGTAAGAAAGAATCCTTTTTCGCAATTCTTTTTTCACAATTCTCAGCAAAAGAAGATCTTTTATTGTAAATTGTAGAAAAAGATTCTGTTTTGTGGCATGAGTTTTCTGCTATTTGCAGCAATGGATTTCTGCAGATAAAAAAAAAAATGTCTGAATAAGTTACCAAAAACTGACCCCAGAATCTGATTCTACAAGCCCGGATTAGGTAAATACAACTGTTTGTGTTTACCAAAGACCTGTATTTTTTTTTGCAATTTAACTTTGTTTGTCTCGCTAACCAAAAACAACGTGGTGACAGCATGAAAAAAAGATTCCACATTTGCGGCAAAAGATCCTGCAGTTGCGAAAAAGGATTCTATAATAGCGTATGTTAGAATGCTGTTCCACATGGAAATCCATGCCTGGAACAGTGTTGTTGTGCTGCCCTCACTACTTAATGATCTTGTTGTGCTGCACCGATTACGTCACTAGTTCTGCACAACAAGACCAAATGTCATCGTGCATGTGTCATAAAGGGGCCATGGCCTTGAAATCAAACACAGAAGCAAGAGGAGCTTGATCTAAATAGACTCAAAGGTGTCTGTTAGCATTGGGGTGATTTTTTTTTAACAAATAGAGGTAAAGTATGATTGACCATACATTATAAAAGATTGTGTATGAGTACTCATACACAGACAAGGCAGTTTACTGATTTCGAGATTTCCGTGGTAACTGACCTCTTGAGCTGTCGTCTCGAGCCAACTTGTTACCACAGA
Source organism: Neoceratodus forsteri (assembly GCA_016271365.2). Taxonomy (NCBI): domain Eukaryota; kingdom Metazoa; phylum Chordata; order Ceratodontiformes; family Ceratodontidae; genus Neoceratodus; species Neoceratodus forsteri. The sequence goes on along the minus strand of CM057454.1, from coordinate 1,009,798,349 downwards.
AACCTCTCAATTGAAAACTGCCTTGTTGAGTATGACTGCTCATACATAATCCTCCATTTTGTCATAAATAATCCTTTTATGAGCAGGACATCTAACTGGCCCCATAGGAAATTATGGGAAAATTAAACATTTAATAACTTTGGAATGGATAAATATTTTTTCACCAAACCTTCAAGACCTGTATATCCTAAACTTTTCAGACCAAAATTCCACACTGGTTTTGTACAGTGGCATGACAAAGAATTTCACCTAAAGTGGTAATTTTCTCATTGTTTGACAATCCATACCTCTGCAACCACATGTCCAACCAGAATGAATCTTGCCACATCAAAAGATCTTTGGTTCTTTGTAGCGCAAGCAAGCTTTCACTGGAATTGCTTCAATGGTTGCAAAGTTATTAAAGTTCAAAATATTCAGTTTAACATAGAAGTGAAAACTGAACCCTAATATAGGGGTGCAGCCATGCCACTATAATGGGCAGAAAAGTTTTAAAAAAACTTGAATGTTGAATTTTAACACCTGATAAGGGTAGGGGTCAAGGTAGGGAGTTGGAAAGGATGGTTGGAGTGGGTGACCAGGGTCAGTGGTAGCTCAGGCAGTGGACCCTACAATATGAGCAGACTAGCTAGACCAAATGGCCTTCTTCTATTGGCTTCTTTGTATGTTTGTATAACTAAAGAGCCACTGAGCTGAACATTACCAAATTTAGCAGCTTGTGAGACCCTGCCACAAATAGTGTGCATGCCAGTTTTTAGGTCACTGGATCCAGTGAGTGTGAGTTTTAAGCAGACAGTAATCAAGGTTTAACATTAATGTGCTGTCTAAATCCTAAATTTAGTGGCACTACAGTGCCGCTATAATGGACCCTTTGCTCCCGTGTGCGTCTTCAAATGTACTACAGTAATAGTTTTGATCCTTCATGACAGTGCACATCATAGCTGGGGTAATGCACTACTGAGGTGGCTAGCTCCAAAGACAACAACAACAACAAAAAAAAAAAAAAAATCAGAAAGAGTGAACTTATATAGCCAGAAACAGACAACCACTGCATAAGACTGCTGAAATATCAATTTGACATTCAAACAAATAAATATAACAAATAGTTGCAGTTCACTTACACCCCAGCATCTTTTTGCTTAACTGGCACATAGCAAGTAAATAAAGTCTGGCTACCCACAAACCTCATGGAAGGAAAATCAACGCAACTGCTTGGTTCAAGGATAAAAGGAGTTTTAATAACACTAGTTTAAAACAACAAACATTGCAACAGCAGACAATCCCCACATTGCACAGTGAGGATTGTTTGCTGCTGCCGTGTTTCTTGTTTCAAATGAGTGTTATAAAAACCCTTCCTGTCCTTGTACTAAGCAGTTTTGCTGATTTTCCTTCTGTGGGGTTAGTAAGTAGCCTGACTTTATTGACTTGCAATTTGATTCTTTCACACTGTGCCTCTGCATTAGTTCCTGCAGCCACCTCTGTCTTGATCTCACTGTCACTTATTCAGTTGTGGTATTAGTGCGTTCCCCAATCTGTGGGAATGCTGCAACTGTTTGATATTTGCATTTTTGCATGGAGGCTGTGTCTAACTTGCTTGTATGATGGCACCATTTTTGTTTTTTTGTTTTCTAGTATTATTATCCGATCACTCCTTCACAGTGCATTTCTGCCACACTTCCCAAGGCCAGCACTCCCTCTCCTTCAGGAGTGAAAAACTTTTTAACAGTCTGACCTACTCTTTGATCCAATGTCCCTTCCTTGAATTATTTAAACTCAAGCTTAAACAATACCTCTTGGACAGTTCAGTCTGCGATTGCACTTAAAAACTGTTGTATCGTGGATTGAGGAACATTATTACCACCACAATTCAATTGAAATACAGGCTTATTATGGTATCATTGTGACATCATCCTTACTATTAACCACCTTTTGTCAGAACGATACCATAACAAGAAAGAATGCTGTTGGGTATTATATTATACCACAATAGAGCTTAGCAGTCATCTGCACCACCCGGCAGCATTCAAATGCAAACAGCAGTTGTGCACTGGAGCCAAGTAAAAAAAAAAAACATACCTGATTTGACCCCTGTAATGTAAACCACTTCCTATTCTGTTTGGACAGTTGTTCTACTGGATTTTTTTCCCTGCAGTTTCATTTATTAGTATACTCATTAATTGTTAACATTTTTTAAATAAACCCTGCTTTTCCTGTCACAAAATCAGCGTGTCTAAGTCTTCATTTTGAGGAAAGGGGCTGTGTCATTTACAGGTGAATGTGCTGCATTACAATGTAATGGGCAGTGTGGTATACTGCCAACTGCATATTCACTTTTTTTGTGTGGCAGAGTAAAGCATTTTCTGCTCCTGCACTGGGCACTGTACGCTATACATGGCTGTGCTTTTGAGGTTTACAAAGTTGCCATGGCACCCTCTCAATGCAAATACACTGTGGATGTTAACTGCTGCCCATACATTATCCTCTATTTTACCTATGACTGTCTACTTGTAAAACTTTTGACCTTGAAATTCTCAGATTTCTGCTTTGTCAATCCCTGAATAATTATCTATATCACTCCTGATCCTGCTTAGTACTCTGTATTGTTTTGTCACTGGATGCTTGTGAAAATTGGTAGTTTTGTTTACATGCCATTCCAGTATATAAAAAAAAAATAAATGAAATTAAAATATCATAACTACCCAGCCTGCCCCATCTTTCAGCACCCCTCAGCACCATCACACACCTTCCCAGTAATTACATCTACCACTTATACTTAATCAGTAACTGGGGAGGGGGAGCCCTTAGTCAGTTGTGTGGGGCCTGTGAGGGTGCCAGTTCTGCCTGCTCTCCAGGGGATTACTACATCTTTTCTTCCCAAGGGTGGCCAGCGTGCAGTGATCCAGATGTTTGTGCATGGCCACTAGTAACATCAGGTGGCCTCTCTTTTTTTCCATTTTCTGCCTGCTTTGCTGCCTACCAGTCTCTGTCAGGTGAAAAACAAGTAGTGGGATGCAGTGTCCCCCTCCCTGAATGAGGAAAGCTGTCCAGGGGGCGTGCCTCAATTTTTCCTCATTCAGCCTGCACCCTATCAACCTAAGTCCATAACCTTTGTTGCAACTAACACCTAGTTGCTGCCAACCAGCTGATAAATCAGCTTAGAAAATCAGTTCCAGAATTTGCATCAAATGAGAAGGCCATTGTCAAAAAAAAAACTTTTATTGCTGTGAAGATGTGAACAGTAATTATGAGGTTTTGACAAATGAAAACGGTTTACCAGGAGATGCAGAAGACTGGTCTCTGGAGGATGCTTTACAGAGAGCAGGATGGCTATAAAAAGGGAATAGTTGGGTTCCTGATCCATTGGTACTGATTCCAGGTTCTCCGGGTAACCCAAGTATACAACTCAGCAGTATAGATGGACAAAAGCTTAAGTGCCCAAATGCTTCTTCTACACCTGCGCATTTCGATAAGGAGGCTCTAGGTTTAGATGCTGCATCAGACGCGGTTCCCTTTTCCGCTGGATCGCCAGGATTCTGAGGTTCTAAGCGGTTGTTCTCAGCAAGAGAACTTTCAAGAGGACTTCCTAGCTATCACTATGGAAAAGGTAGGAGAGAAGGGGGAAGGTTTGCAGCAAAAGACTGGGCAGGGAAATGACAGTAGTTTCTCTAGAGAAGCGTTGCCTGCTGTGCAAGAACGGGGGAGTTCTAAGTCATATGCTGGGCTTTTTCATAAGCCTGAAGAAGCAGCCAAAAGGAGATTCTTAGTTTGGATCTGATATGTTGGGAAGGCTCCAATTCCTCTTGATAGACTTTGGGTGGGGAAAACCCTTATTAAAGTTCAGATGGGTTTTACCCCTATTGATGTGTATGCATTTATACATGTGCCTGGGGATAGGAATTACAATGTTAGCTTCTGTTTGATGGTACTTTTGGATTAATTTTGGAAACTATATTATGAACAGAAAGACTTAGAAGAATGGAAAGAATTCTTGGCAATCCCCATAACTAAACCCACTATTAAAACTATAACAGTGTTGTTTAGGAATGAGGGGGTAGATATAAACAATATTAAATTTTGGTTAGAAAAACAATGTACAATCTTTGACTATCCTAGGCCAATCATGGATGGGAATGGATTTTGGAATGGAGGATGGAACTTTTGGGTTCAATTAAAACAAACTGATAGGGGGATTCAACATCTGCCAAGTTCCTTTTTTGGGGGAGGGACAGGGGTATATTGTTTTATGCTGAACAGCATAAAAGTTGCTACCGATGTGTAGCTTTAATGCATTTAAACAATGACTGTGATAGCATAAAATGTTTTCTTTGTGGGGTAATAGGTCATTCTGCTGTCCAATGTACAGCCCCCCAACCTGTAATCTTTGTGGGGATGTAGACCATGGTTTTCAGGAGTGTCCATGGGCAGCCCACAATTCAGAGGAGTCTTCAGATCATGAGATGTTTCTTTCTCAAGCTCGGAGGCCTTATAGGCATGGGGTAGAACATGATATGGTACATCCTCCTCCGCTTCGGCGTAGAGGAAGGGGTGGAAGTAGTGTCTCCTTCTCTAGTGGTAGTAGGGAGTGGTTGCATATGGGAAGACAGGTTATGGCTGTCCCCCCTTTACCTCAGGCTAATAATAAAGATAAAGAGAGTTCTGGTGTAGAGGTAGTGGAAACCCCCTTTGCAACCCCCCAAGGTTCTCCTAGGCGTGTTTCGGTTCAGTCCAATGTAGCCCCTCAGGAGCACATGGCAGAAGTAGTCCTACAGGACGATACTTTTTCAGGGAGTCCAGGAGTTCCTCCTCAAGCTTGCTAAGGGCAGAATGTTCAGACTCTGTGCATACAGTGTTACCTTTTTTGCCTTTACCCCTTTCTAATAGATTTTCTGCTTTCACTTCGTGGGGGGAGCAGGTGGATAGGGAAGACCCTATGAAAGAAGGTCTGCAGATTTTGAGCCATGTTTCCCCAGATTCAGAGGTTCAGAACTTACAAGAGGTGGTATTACAAAAAAGGGTTACAAGGTCAAGTAAAAAAACATAAATAAACCTCCTTGAAGCTATCAGTTTATGAGTGGCATGTTTAAATGTCAATAGTATCACATCAGAATATAAACGGGAAATAACTTTTGGTATTTTACAAAAGTTAGATTTTGATGTGTTTATATTGTAAGACACTAGACTTCATACCTTAGTTGAAACATCACAAGCAACTAGAGAATGGTGGTGGGTCATTCCTTTTGGTCAAAAGGAATGGAAACCTGTTGTGGAGTGGATTTCTGTTTTCATTCTTCTAATGTTCAGGTATTGCATTAGTGGATATTGATCCTGGTAAAGCATTATTATTAGATGTAGTTATTAATTATTTTTTTGGTAGACTGATTGCAGTTTATGGTCCACAATCAAAAGCTTTAAGAAGCAAATTGTTAATGAAAATTCAGCCTTATTTGTTTACTAGCAGATGGATTTTTTTGGGGGGTGATTTTAAAATAAATTTTCAACTTCAGAAAATTAAAGAAAAGCAATATTGTGATAAGACTTTTTTGAAAAACCTAATATTTCAGGCTGGACTGAAAGATTTTCAGGGGAGTAGTATAAGCTCCGGCAAAATCACCTTTTTTAAAGGTAATCTTTCCTCCCGCATTGATTTATTTTTAAAGCAAATGTTGGAAGTCTCTGAAATTTTTATTTTATCCATAGAAACAACAGACCGTATGTTGATAGGGGTAAATATTGCAATCCCCCCAGTAAGGGAAACTGGTTCAGGGTTTTAGAAATTGTATCTCTATTAGAAAATTTCGTAATTGTGTCTGCTTTTAAAGAATTGATAAGGGATAAGGTTTTCCCAATATTTTTATATGATGATATAGGATTATGGTGGGAAGATTTAAAAATTCTTATTGTAGAATTGTTTAAGATTCATGGGAACGTTCAAGCTATATCGAAATACAAGGAATACTTAGTATTCAGATATGAATTAGTGTGTTAATATCGAGGCAGTGTGAGGAAGGGGTGGATCTTAGAAAGGATATTGCTGCAGTTAAACAAAATATGAGATCATATCAGTATGACCGTTTATGTTCCCTTCAGAAAAAACAAACTTTTGGTACTCAGGGGAAAGCTGAAAGTATTAATCCTTTTGTCAGTTGTCAAAAGCATAGAGAGAAGAAATTGATTAAATGTTTAAAAACACCACAAGGAACACTAGCAACAGAAAATGGTACTATTATGGGATCATTGCTTAGGATGTAAAAGAAATGTTTGGCTCCCCGGTGGAATTTTCTCACTTTACTTCCCAAATTTTACAGGCAGCAGCTTTACCGAAACTTGCTGAAGAATTTTGTGAGATTTTGACATCCCCTTTTTCAAAATTAAAAATGGATAGGGTAATTAAGAATCTCCACAAGGGGATTTCACCAGGCTCCGATGGTTTGCCTAATGAAATATATAAATTATTATGGGAGATTATTCCAGTAGAAATGCTGACTGTATATAGATTTTTTCAAGAAGAGTGTTATTTACCTCACAAAATGTATGAGGGTCTGTTAATTTTTTTGTTTAAATACAGGGATCCTACGGATTTGGTTAACTGGTGTCCTATTACTTTTTTAATTATTGTTTTTAAGGTCTTTTCCAAATTATTAGGAAATAGATTAGCAATGGTTATGGAAGATTTGATTAGTCCAACACAATTTTGTTCAATACCCAGAAGGAAAATTACTGACGCTTTGCTGTTACTTAGGGAGGTTGTAGAAGGGGATGGAGGGAATGGAATGGGGGAGAATTCTGGGTTTCTGGTTAGTTTAGATCAGGCCAAAGCGTTCAATAGGGTATCTCAGTCTTTTTTATGGGATTATTTACTTGCATATGGGATTCCAAAAGAGTTCGTAGGTTGGTTAGAAGTTTGCTATGGGTTAGCTTTTGTAGTTCCTTACGATAATGGTATTATGGGTCCTAAAATTCAGGTGTTGATAGCGGTGCATCAAGGTTGTCCCTTGAGCCCCCTCCTATACGTATTTATGATTGATCCATTTATGAGACTTCTTCAGCAATCCCCCAGAATTTTAAGTCTATCCAGGAGATATTCTTCTGCCTGTAAAGTACTGGCATATGCCGATGATATGTGTTTATTGATTCAGGACCAACAGTCTCTGATTATTGCATTGGACCTTATTCAGGTGGCAGAGAAAGCTTCAGGGGCTACTTTGAACATTAGGAAAACAAAATGTATAGATCTGAAGGGTTTTCAGGATACTCCAAGTGTGCTTGGAGGTTGTGAGGTAACTACAAACCCATGTAACATTTTAGGAGTCTATTTTGGAGGTAGTGGAATGGCGGAATATAATTGGTCTCGATTATTATCTGTGGGGAGTGAGATGGTGAGTAGATGGAACAGATAGAAAGCTGGGAAAAAGAAAAGGGTTTTCCTGATTAAGTCCTTTTTAACCCCGATTTTTCTATATATTAGAGCTATCTTTATGCTACCTAAAAAATTAGAAGTTTCTTTATCTAGAGTTTTTTTCACTTGTTTTTGGGGTAGCCTTTTAAACCCTGTTAAAAAAAACGTATCATATAAAGAAGTTAAAGATGGAGGGGTGAATATGTTGAACCCTATTTTATTTTTTTCATGGTATTTTTACGTACGAATATAGTACCCTTGATAAAAGGTACTACTCAGTTATGCAGTACATGGGGGTTTTCTCTACTCAAAGTGATTTTGTTGGAATGGGAGAAGGGTATTTTTTTCATAAAAATAAAAGGAGTCCTTGTTTAGTAAAAAGGTGGGAGGGGGTATTTGAGTGGATTATTAAATAGGAAGTAAAATATAATATGGTACAAACCTTCTCTAGGAAGCTTCTGTATGAAAAAATATTGATAGTTCAGTTTCAGGAACACCCTTTTTCAAGTTTTTCATGCTTTCAACAGGAGTCAATATCTGCATATATTATGGATCCCCGGATCCCTGAACAAATGTGGAATACAGTGTGGTTGGGGGCTCATCAGAAAATAAATGTTAAAGGAAACCAGAAGCATAAAGCTTTGTATGATAGGTATTGTCCTAAAGAGTGTTGTGTAGAAGTGATAGAAACGATAGACCATTTATATTATTCTTGTCCTTATATTATTCAGTTTTGGGATATTGTAAAAAACAGATAGAAAGATAGGCTACCTATACCTCCAGCTTCTACATTATTGTTTTTTGGGATCCCTGCTATTTGATTTAATCAGTTGTATGTAGGTAAGATTAGGGTTTTGTTTGCCCATTTTTTATATTGGATATGGATTTGTAGATGTCGTTTAGTTTTGCAGCAGCAAGACATTTCTGCTTTAGATCTTTATTTTGTTATAATACAGGAAATTAAAAAATGGAAGTCTGATGAATTATTAAAGGGGAATACAAGAGAATTGGAGGAGAAATGGGCTATTTTGATTTTTTATAATAGGTTGGGGAAAAATACATAAGGGGTGGTGGAGGGAGGTATATACTGTTTTCTGTAATATGTTTAGGGACCTTGTATGAGTTAATACTTATTTGTAAGGTGTTTGCATTATTAAAAATGTTTTCCTTATGTTTGGGGTTTCATATGAATTAATACTGTTTATGTTTATTTCTTTCAATGATTTGTATGATTTATTATGGATCTGTATATATTTTGTTATGATTTAATAAAAATTTCCCCTACTCTTTTATTTGGGATAAGACTGAGGTTATGTCTGAATACAGACAGTTTCTGTTTGCAGTTCATGTATGCTGTAATACTTATTTATGTTTTTGTTTCTTTCATTATGACTTTGTATGAAACAATAATTTATGTTTTTGTTTCTTTCATTATGACTTTGTATGAAACAATAGTATTTTGTATGTTTTGCTTTAAGTTTTTGTATAAAAAATTCCCTACTCTTTTCGATAAGTGCCATGGGATCTTTAACATCCACCTGAACTACCACCAATCCAGGCAGATGGGACCTCAGTTTAACGTCTCATCCGAAAGACGGCACCACAGAAATGCAGCACCCCTCTCATGCAGTACTACAGTGTCAGTACTGGGATATTAACCCAAGTGCCAGATGTGGGAACTGAACTCGCAGCCCTCTGATCACTTGGCTTCATTAAATATCAGCCTGCTCTCCAGTACATTCTAATAATCACTAGACAGTACAGTACAGGGTCCCAAATCTCAAAACTTTGCCCAGGTGCAAACTGGATTTTTTGCTAAGTTGCTATTCATAGAAGCATTGTTTGCATGCTCAAACATGGTGTCTGCTCAAGCAAAGTGTGAAGGGGGTGCAATGTAAATAAGGGGGAGGAGACCTGAATATCAGCACAGTCCAATTCACAGAGCATTTTCTCCATGCAGGGGCTTTCCTTCTTCCATCCTGTTTTTTCCTTCCCCATTGCCATCTCACCTACCTGGCAATGGGGGAGACAAGTTTTTTTTTTTCATGGTTTACTCCCCTAATTACTGGGACTCCAGATCACAGCCACACATGCATGTGGAGGCACACATGTGCTCTGTGGCTACAGTGATGGCTCCTTCCTCCCACCTGACCTAATGCCAGGTTTCCCCTGTGGCTTGGAGCTGCTACCTAGCCACCACTGGGTGGCAGCAAAGAGCCTGGAAAACCCCACATCCATCCTTGAAGAGGACAGCTGCCTTGCAGTTGCTTGATTTGGCTCCTCACCCTTCCCCCAGCCAACTGCTTGTGTCCTGAGCTCACTCCCAAACTCAGTTCACCAGTGTGGTGCAAGATGTGGTGTTCAATGGCTCAAACCTTAGTGCCATTGGGCTGGCCTTGCACAAGGACATTTTGCATGGTCCCCTGCATGGAGCAAATGCCACCAACAAAGACCTTGCCTTAATCCACAAAACCCTAGTGGCTGGTGTAGGTACTGCAGTGCCCCCCAACCTAACCCTCGACACAATAGTCCCTGGTGTCTACTGATCCCTTCCTTCATCTGATGTCCTCCAGATGTGGAAAAAAGGTTTTCTCTGATGTCTAGTGGTCCCTCCCCCACCCACATCTACACCTGATGTACATTAACATTTTCCCTGATGTACAGTGGTCCCTTCCCCACTAGATGCCATGACTGATAATAAATGTTTTTCTGGTGTCTAGTGCACCCCCCACTGATCGCTGTCCCAACAGTAACATTAACTGTCCTCTGGTACTAGTGGTCCCTCCACCCTCTAATTGCTGGCCTGATAGTCACATTACACATTCCCTGGTGTTCAGTGGTCCTGCCCCTCCCACCCTGATCCATGTAAATTATTGATATACCATTCCCTGGTGTCTAGTGGCCCCTTCCCTATCTCCAATCTCCTGTAAAATAAAGTGAAACCATTCCCTGGTGTCTAGGGGAACCCCCCCTTCCTATTCTCAATCCTCTGAAATATAATGTGAAACCCTTCCCTGGTGTGTAGCAGACCCTCCACCCCCACAGCAGGTAGTGTCCCACCACCCTGCTCCACCCTCATGCCAACCCCAAGTCGGCGACTGGTACAGCCCTCCACTCTCCACCATGGATGGCTGCTGAATGAGCTGCCAATAAGTGCATTCTGTACAATCAACAGTGCAGCCACATTGGCAGCTCATTCGGTGGCCAGCCACAGTGAAGAGTGGAGGGTTGTGCTGGTTGCTAGCATGGGGTCAGGATGAGTGAGAGTGGGTGGTGGGCACTACCTGCTGGGGTGGGGGGTCCACTAGACACCAGGTTATGGCTTCACCATATATTACAGGGGAACGAGGATAGTGAGGGGTTCCATAGACACAAGGGAATGGTACATCAATAATTTACAGGGAATCAGGATGGGGGAGTAGGACCATACAACAGGGTCAGAGCCCCTGTCTGAATTTGTACTGAATAATTTAGGTGTGTAAACATGCTATACCCTATTTTCTAAGAAATATTAAGATGTCATGTCAGATGAGTCAGCCTGTCTGTGTTTATTTAGGATGAATCAGCCTGCCTGTGTTTACTTAGAGAATTGTGAGTCAGACACTTCACATGATGCTGACATCATCAGTAAGCAGGGATAAAAGCCTATCTCCTGAGATGCAAAACAGATGAGTCATATGAGTCAGTCATTGGAGACCTGACTGCCATGGAGGAAGCATCTCATAGTACCTGCAAGTTTTCATGTGCTAGGAACTATTTGGCTAAAACTATGCATGGAAGTTGTGCACTAATTGATTTGTGCATTTTTTAATTGAAAGATTAACCAACTATTTCCTCTCTGTATGTTTATTATTTTATTTTGGAAAATAAATATCACAAAGCACATCCTACATGTTTGACCTGGGTTTGTGCATCTATCTCACCCACTAACCTTCACATCTGGTGTAAGAAGTGGGATACTGGTGTGTCTAAGCTGGGAGAGAGATGTTACCAGGGGATATCATCCTGCTATCCTGGCAGATGTCACAGGAAGTACAACAACAGCAAGGCAGAGGTGCTGGAATGAGATTAAGGTCACTATCTGCTGACAGTGGAGTCTTACCAAGAACCATGACAGAAAAACTGTGTGTGCCATAATTTCCTGGACTAGAGACAGTGGTTCTGTTTAAGTTAAAGCCTGAAAGGGTGTCTGTGGAGCAGTTGCAGACTATGTTGACAAGCCTGCTGCAAACTGCCAGTACTAGTGATAAGCATCCAGTGAAACAGGTGTTCCAGATGATAAAGGCCTTGATGACATGGCTGATCTAAAGGTGGCTATAGACAGAGCAGCTTTTCTTGAAGGCAGACAACAATGTATTGGAGGTCGAGAAGAATTTGAGTACAGGTGCTGTGCACTTTGAGTTGGAGGAACATGAGAAAGTGGAGTTGCTATTGTCTGAGCTAGCAGAGCTGGAGAGAGCAGATGTACTGTTACCTGAGCTGAGAAATGAGAAAACAGAGGTAATACTACCTGAGCTAAAAGAGATGGAACAGTGAGGAAAAGAGGAACAGAGCCTGCCATGTGTACTTTTTCAGGACTTGGGTCCAGGCGTCCAGAAGGGGAATGGAAGCTCTTCAGGAGGCAGCATTGAAGATGTCTACTTTAGACCAGAAGGGACTAAATCATTGTTTCACGGGTGATTCCCTATGATGAGGTGGACTTGGGTAAGATGCAAACTATTGAGATGAAACTCAGGAAACTGTATGCTTATGTCCAAACAATTGATAATGCACCTGTCTGTAATGGGAAAGTAGATTGTTCTAAATCTATATATGCTATAGAAAAGAGAGTTTTGTATAGCGGCATCTTAACTCCAAGACCCAAATAATGGAGAAACAGTTGATTATGCCAGATCCTTACTACATGCAGGTTTTAAAAATAGCACATTTTGACCCTGGTAGCGGTCATCTAAAGTGTCGAGGAACACTAGAAAAGTTCCTTACCCAATACTATTGGCCTGGTGTGTATAAACAAGTGGCATGGTATTGCAAAACCTGCCCTGTTTGTCACAAGGTAGTGGCCACTGCTAGGTTAACAGCTAGAATAGTTCGCAATAGAGGCTTGAAAACATCCCAAAGAGGTGGAAAGGGTACAGACCTGGGGGGAAAACCAGACCTAAAGAAGATGCCTTGGTTGAGGTCAAATGGAACTGACCTTCCACCTAAGGTAGGTAATATGGGTTTGACATAGACAAATGTTGGTAATGTCTGTAATGACAATGAAATAGAGAAATGTTGCTAATGTTAAGTCTGTATGCTTATTGCAATATGTGAATACTCCTGAAAGATTTGGGTGTTATGAGTTAAAAGCAAATCTGAAAATGTATGGCAACTGAAATTTAAACATAGCAGGTGTCAGGTATGGTTTTCATAGAAATAAGTAAAAAGGCTGGAAACCAGTTTCACTAAGCAAGAACAAAAATAGTAAAGACTGGTTCCCTTTTAAAGAGGTGAGGGTATGTGACAGGGTCAGAGCCTCTGTCTGAATTTGTGCTGTAATAATCTAGGTGCATAAACATACTATACATATTTTCTAAGGAAATATCATGATCTTATGTCAGATGAGTCAGCGTGTCTATTTAGGATGAGTCAGCCTGCCTGTGTTTACTTAAAGAATTGTGAGTCAGACAGCTCACATGGTGCTGACATCATCAATAGGCAGGGATAAAAGCCTACTTCTTGCTTGAGATGCAAAACAAATGAGTCAGATGAGTCAGCCAATGGAGACCTGACTGTTGTGGATGAAGCATCTCATAGTACATGGAAGTTGTCATGTGCTAGGTATCTCTTTGGCTGGAAATAAGCCTTGAAGTTGTACACTGAGGGAACTGTACACTGTTGTGAACTGAAAGACTAACCAATGATTTCCTTTCTGTATGTTTACAATTGTACTTTCTTTTATTTTTGGAAAATAAATATTGCAAAGTGCATTCTACACCTTTTTCCCCAAGTTTGTGCATCTGTCTCACCATCTAACCTTCACAGACCACTGGACACTAGGGGATGTTTACTGTCACCATTAGACCAGCGATCAGCAGTGGGGACCACTAGTACCAGGGAACAGTTAATTGTTACCATCAGACCAATGATTGGTGGGGAGGGCACTAGACACCAGGAAAAATCTTATATCCACAACAGGAGATCATCAGCTGGGAGGAGGGACCACTTCGACACAAAGGAAAATGTTAATGTATGTTGAGCATGGGTGCAGGTTGAGGATGGACCACTGGATGCCAGGGATTGGGGCTGCCTATCAGGCAGGGGCTGGAGGGTGCACTAAGCTCCATTCCAGACTATGTGAAAAAGCCCATACTGGGCATGCAAATGGCCACATAGTGCTTTGCATGTCCAATGGGCTCATTTACATGACTGCTTTTGTGAAATGGAAATAGTATACCTGCACTATTCATTGCGGAGTCATACTCCTGGCTCTATGTAGGGGCAGTGCTGATGGGGTTAGCACTAGTGCTCGTGAGGTTACCATTGACTCAACTTGACCCTATTTTCAGTTGGATAGTGCAGGTGCACTATCTGACTGAGAATAGCAAACTTAGACACCTGGGCAAACACAAAGTGCAACACAAACTTGCGCTGTGCTTTGACTCCTTTTCTGAATCAGGACCTATATCTCTATTTCAAACATAAGGTTTGTTTCAATATAAACTTTGTAAATTTCTCAGGTCAACAATTTACAGTTCACAAGGTTTTATCCAATGACTTTGTAAAGCATGAGAAGGACTTCACTTGCCTATCAAACATGCTCAGATAGAGTACTGGATGGATGGGGTGAGACTTAACACTACGGCTGAGAAATGTGGCCTAGGAGTTATCATCAGTGACACACTCAAGCAACAGAGTTAGTGCAACAACACCTATGATAAGGCAAGTATGATGCTTGAGTATTTATGGAGGGATATTTTTATTGCAGATAATCTTTTTGTTGAAGGGTAAGGTAATACAACAAGTAGTACATAGACACCCATTACACACAGCAGAGTTAATGTACATCAGTCTAGTCTAGTTGTACATGTATGTAGGATGTACGGAACATTACAGAAGTGAACACAGCCAAACACACAAACACATGACATGGCTTAGCAATACATAATTCCATCCTTGACTCAAAAGGGCTTCATGGAGGTTTCAGTAAATCCTTTACACACTCAGTCTTTTGGTTGGGGTTAGGTGGGTTGAGAGCATTCAGATATGGGGCCTAAATATCTTGATATGCCAAGCTGGTGTTCTTTGATTAATCAGCTAGCCTCATTGGGAGACAAGGGAATCCATGGCCTGATACTACTCCTGGAACCCAGGAACTTCTGGTATTCTCCATTTTTTCAGGATTGTTCTTACTGTATAAGTTTAACTGAGGCTTGGGTGAGCCACAGCCTGTGATTATCTCTAATGTGTCTGTCAGCAAACTACAGACAGATCTCTAACCTTCCCTGATGGCCCAACATATACCTTATTATTTGATGAGTGCTGGAGCAGATGATTGACTATTGAGGAGAAACAGCTGAAGCAGGAGTCAGCAAACACTTTATTTTATTTAATACAGTGATGACACTGTTGCCAGAGCATTTTTAGAAGTTACTGAACTTTCCAGTCATCTTTGAGCTTCAGTACTGAAAATAACTGCTTTTGTGAGACAGAAACTACAGGCCTCTGAACAACTGACTACAGGGTGGGAGTCCTTGGTGGTGGAAAGAGTTCCTGTAATCAGGAGAGTCCCAGTGTGACCCACAAGGGTCTAGTGGCCTCTAAAGTTTCTGTGGGAGTTTTACTTTAGAAAAAAACAAACTCCAATTGGGAAGTTACTGATATGAGTGGTTAGGAGTGGATTCTAGTGAAGGTCTAATAGTGGACTTTTTGAAAATATTTGGAGTTTTGCTTAGCAAATAGCAGGCATAAGGGTTGAGATATATTATGCAAGGGCAGGGTAGCAAAGGTGATTTGTATCTTTCTCCTCATTTTTAATAAAAAATACATAAAAGTTTAATATATTTTACTAACCAGAAGCAGAAGCTGAGGTGGTTCATGGAGGATCACTTAGATTTGGGACTGAAAGGCTGAGATGATACGAGCAGCGCTGAGTGCCCTTGGTGTTTGCTGTCCTCTCCAATTGGGCTTGGAGGGTGAGAGGATAGAAATGAAAGGTAAAGAACTCCAAAGTGGGACAAAAGAGCTTATAATAATAAAAAATCAAAAATCCAGGAAGTAAGAAGTATGACCGTGAGAGGTCTAAGAGGATCACGTGGGGTTTCAGCATAAAAACGCATGAAACAGAAACATAAACTTTGATGGCTGATAATGACTGCTTGGCCCACCTAGTCTGCCCATTTCCCTACCTACAGGATAAACTGCAGATCCTAGTTAACCAACATGCCACAGAGGTATTGCAGCAGATGCTAAGGTGGAGTGCTAGAGAATGGAATGCTCCTAATACTTACAAACCATTTTGCAATCTTTTTTTTAGCAGCAGATTTGGTGAAAAACTACTTGGAGTTCACGCCAGTTTTTTGATTGTTTGTTGTAGCTTTTGTAGAAGCTTGTAGAATCACTGTAGAAGCTCTGTAAAAGCGCATGATTGATTCACTTTTGTTTAAACAGAGTAGATGCATTGGAACAAGTAGAAAGTGGAGCATAGAGCCTGAAGAAGGAGACGGAATAAAATTTTACTTAAAATATAATGAAAGTAAGTAGAAAGATATAAGTTAATAATAATTAAGAGAGAGAAAAATAATTTTAAAATGGGAGACTTCTGTGTAAGAATGCTGTGTTAAACTTTGTGTTAAACATAGGGGGGTTGAGAACTGATGAAAGCTAAGGAGTTCTGTTGGGTAAATACTTTAAAGTACAGGGAGTTTATATTTATTTATTATATGGTTTTACTTTTTTTTATATTTATTTTGTGGTGGGAATCGACAGAAGAGCATTTAAGCTGACTTGGACTAATCCCCACTGGAGAAGGTCAATCAGTCTAATTAGGGCCTTAGGAGGCTTGGGACATAGCAAGACATTGAGAACTGCCCTGAAACAGCAGTAAGCCTTGAGTGTACAGAAGGAAAAGTAAGAAGTAAAGGAAGAACTAAAAGGGAAATATGATTTAAGAGCTGACTTGAAATTGGAAATTGAATTAAGATTTGGAAAAAGGTTATTTGGGACACATCTGTGAATTATTTCTTGATTTTCACCTGATTTACCTGACTTGTCATCTGCTTATTCCTGGAGAACACAAGGGAATTAATAGAGGTTTAATGAACAGCATAAGGAAGTGTTAAAGGAAAAGGGGGATTTATTAGAAGCATTAAGAAGACTAAGAAGAAATAAGAAGACAACAAGTGGACTTTTTATTACAATTGTTGGTATGGTAACAGATATATAAAGTGGAAAGTATGTCAATTATATTAAGTCCTCCCTATCTTTTTGTATTTTTATCATTTGTTTATATAGAGGCAAAGTGGTATAGTTGAGTCAAAGGAAATTTTTAAAAGTAGTGCAATGCCAGTGGAGACTAGGAGTAGGAAGGGAAATATGGATACAAGTACCCCAAGGATTTATGTGAGAAGAAACAATGAAAAAATGAAATTGACAATTAACATCAAAGCAATAAGAGGAAGTAAAAATAAAGAAAGAATATGGGATGGGAATGGGGAAGGTACCCCAGACAAAGGTAATAAAGGAATAAACATAAGAGCTATCAACCCCTTAGTAGTGATATCTTTTTCAAAAAAGCAAAGAGTGTGAATGATAAGGTAGAAGTGGGGACAGAAGTAGAGGAAGTGGAAGAAGATTAAGACTGAAGGCAGAAGGATACAGATACAGGAATTAATGAGGAATTAGAAAAGTCAAAAAGTCCTTTACTGCTGAACTGGAATTTGATGGAATTGGTTAATAAGAAAATCAACAAGATGCTGAATAAATTAAGAAAACTATTCAAAAAAACACAAGAATACAACAGACTACTGGAACAAAGACAAGAGTGGTTCACCACAGAGAATAGTAGGGAGAAAATCAGAAGGAACAAGAAAGAAGAAATAGTGTGACAATGGTTAAAGGGAATGAAGATAATAGTTTTACATAATTTGAATCAGGCACTAACTTTATGAGCTGTATTGAATACGACTCAGTTGATCTGGGAGTACTAATTAAGGATGTAATTTCCCCTTTAAGAGATCTCTTTGGGGCAAAAGTTATACTTTTTGAGCAAATGGTATCAATTAAACAAGATTTAAGTTTCATTAAAGACATATGCATAGATAATAAAAAAACAGACTGAGACAGTAATACACAGAGATCAAGAAAATGAAGAAAAAAAGGGGGATGGAGAGAAGAAAACAAGGATCTCAGGTTGAAGCACATGGTGCATTCCTTGAGCTATAAATCATTAAATGAGATAGATCTAGAATCAATGGAGTTAAGTCAACAGAGGGATGTGCAAAATATTGATTATGCTTTAAGGATAAACTCCGAGATGGGATTGATTATGCTACCCAAGGAGGAAGATAGAGATTCTAGTATAATAAGAGAGGTGACAACAAGAAACATGGCAATTTTGGAAAAAAGGGATTAGACAGGAAATAAAAGGAAAAAAGAAGTTAAGAGGGGATGATGGCAGAGATACTGAAAATATGAAAAATGGAAGGGAAACAAGGATTAAAGGAGTGTTAGGGAATTTAGGGAGTGCCGAAAGGAAAAGAAGTAGAAGTGCAAACAAGGATAAAACTCCTGAAGTAAAAATGGAGGGAGAACAACAATATAAGGTAGCGGAAGTAGGGAAGTTGGAAAGAATGAAAAAAGAGAGACATGGTATGAAAATAATAAGAAATAAAACTGGTAAAGATAACAAAAAAAAGGAGAAAAACGTAGTACAGAAAGTAACTAAAAAAGGCAGCATAAAAAGAAAGAAGTTAAAATAACAGAAAGGGAACATGGTATAGTTGAGGTTAATACATCTGAAGAAGGCAAAGGTAGAGTACTATGTGAAGGGGAAATTCAGGAAGATTTAAATTCTGAAAAAGAAAAGGTGGATTGAAAGGAAGATAAGGAAAATAGGAAGGGTGCATACTATCTAACAGAGCAGACAATCAATTAGAAGACTTGCTTAGAAGAACAATAAGATATGATTTTGTATTAACCCTCTATAGGGTGGCTACAATGCCTGAGGAATCAGATGTGAACTTAGAAGCACTTCTAAAACAATTCCTTATTACTGTGTTAAATGATTCCTGAATTAGGAATTCACTAATGGATAGGCTAGGTGTGGTGTGACCTTTAATGAATGAAGAAATGGTCTTACTGATATCAGATCAGTATTATATCTTGAATGCTATTGAAAATAATAAAACAAAATAAGATAAAGTCATTGGGTCTGGAAATGGAAAGTGTGGTAAATTATGAAAATCAGAAAGCACAAGAAGAGAATAAGAAGGGGTTAGCAATCTCAGTTGTTGAGATAAGTAGCTTTCTGAATAAAAATAAGAAAAATGTGAAAATTAAAGTCATTGAGTTACTTCAGAATTTACTCAAAATGGATTACTTAAAATACAAGATACACAAAGTTATTAGATGGGAAAACAATGGACAACTGACTGTTTAGGTACAAAATGAGTTGACGTATATAATGATCCTTGAGAAAACATGAAAATTAGATCAATTTCATATTCATCTTTACGGTGACATGAAAAAAGGGAAATCAAATATAAATTACGAAAGATCTGAAAATTGGATGAGTTTAATTAAAACATCTAACAGATTTCAAATCTTACAAGAACAAGGGGATGAATGACAACTAGAGGGGAATTGAAGAAGAAGAATACCTGATAACATCAGGGAATGGGATTTCCATATTTTATCATGGAACGTAAAGGGACAGAGTTGCAGATCCATCCTTTTTGAAATATATTAGAGAATTGACTGTGTCTGTTTGCAGGAGACTTGGGAAGAAAAGACAACTGATATTAACGGATATAGATCATTTATAAAGGGGGCAATTAAGGAGAAGAAATTTGGCAGATTATCTGGTGGATTATCGATATGGTATAAAATAAGTAAGGAATATGAGTTAGGGGAAATCAAAATTAAGTCAAGGCATGTGATGGGAATAAGATTGGAAAGTAAAGGAAATGTGATAATAGTTCTGAATGTGTATATTCCTCCTGTAAATTCAAGATTCACGGAAATAAATATAATTCAGGATTTAGAGACTATTATAGAAGATTGCAATAAAACATACCCAGATGGAGATATAATTATAATGGGGGATTTGGATTTTTATGCTAGGATGGGGCACTGCCTCAGTCTTACCAAGGAATTGGAAGAGGCCTGTGCAGCACGGAGTCATAATACATTGAATATAGTAAGAAAGGTGAGAGATATATAGGTATCTAATAGGGGGAAAAGTTTATGCTCCTTACTGAAGGATACAAATTTTATTTTAATAAATGGTAGATCAAATGAATATAGTTGTGGTGAGATAACCTATCAAGGTGTAAGGGGTTCCTCAATACTAGATTTATGTTGGATAGTTTATAGTATGATATCATTTTTAAGGATCTAAACATAGGTACAAGGGCTGAAAGTGAACACAGTCCAATTGAGATAATATTGGAGATACAACAAAGGCAAAATATAAATTATGAAAAACAGATAGTGGTAAATAATATAATCAGGGTAAAGAAGGAAGTAAAATGGGAAATAATAGACAACAGCTCTGACCAAATAATTAAAGAATGTGGAGTTAAAGAAGACATTGAAATGATAGTAGACAATAAGGATCTGAAAGCCAGCATACAAGGTTTTGAGGAAATTATAAAAAGATTGGCAGGGTCTTTGTTAAAGGTGGCTCTGGTCAAGGAAAAAAATCAGGAAGTAAATGGTATGATAGAGATTGTGAAGTAGCAAAAAAAGAAATATATAAGATAGTTAGGAAAAACAAATTGTACCTGAATAGGGAAAATAAAAAGGAATTAAACAGACTCAGAAAAAGATATAAATGTCTATTAAAAACCAAAAGAGAGAAGTTTAAATTACAATTATGGAAAGAATCTGAAGAGTCTATTAGAGTAAAGGATGATAAAAAATGTTGGAAAATGGCGGCCTATGGAACCAATAATTTTACAGAGGATATTGAGATTCATATAGACCCATTTACATGGGAGAGATAGTTTAAGGAAATATTCTTTGATATAGAGTTGAATGATATGATTAATATAAGAACTGAATGGACTCCCTTTGTAAATAAGGTAACAGAAAACAACATTTTTCATGCACTTGGACATGCTAAGTGACACAAAGCTCCGGGCCCTGATGGTATGCCGGTGGATATATTTTTAAATAATATTGTTCTATGGCTGCCATGCTTAAAAATATATATATAATCACATTATGGATACTGGAGTTATGTGTAGTACTTGGAAAGAGAATATTATAATCCTAATTTTCAAAAAAAGGAGAAAGAGCTAATCCAGAACATTATAGATCAATAAGTTTATTAGAGACTTTTCAAAAACTGTTTACAAAAATATTACAAGAAAGAATTATGTAATGGGTTATAGAGAAGGAAATAATGGATGAAGCACAAGCTGGTTTTATGACAAAACATTCAACCATAAATCAATGCTATGTGTTGTCTCACCTTATTTATAAGTATAATTTTATTAAGAAGCAATTTATTGTGTATTCATCAATCTTAAGGCAGAACTGATAGCGTTAACAGAGGGAAGTTATGGGATACTTTAAAAGAATATGGCATGGAAGAAGCAATATTAAATATAATTGAAGTTTTATAAACTAATAATAAAATTAATATTAGATACAATCAGGATTGGGATAGAACAGATACATTTACCTCTGATGTGGGATTAAGACAGGGATACGTGTTATTCCCAATTTTATTCAATCTTTTTTTGAATTAAATTCTAATGAGAATGTATGTCCCTATGCTGCACATGCCTAACATGGGAGAGAGGCACTGCCCCTACCTCGTGTATGCAGATGATAAAGGTTTGATATCCACCCGCTTCTTAGACCTAAAAAGGAGTTGTAAGATGTTTATGGAAGGATGTAATGACTTGGGTATGGTGATACATTATGATGACACCAAATATTTAATTTTCAATAAAAACGGAAATAGAAAGGGTGTAGATCATGTGACAAGTATAAATAATAAGATAGAGAAAGTGAACAGTTTTTGCTATCTGGGTGTGTTTTTACTAGCAATCTGTCTTAGAAGAAACATCAGTAGTATGTAATAAGCAAAATTAAAAGATTTATACCTACCCTAGAAATATTTGCATTCAGATATGGGGGACAGTCTGTGAAAGGGAGTATAAGACTAAGTAATGCAAAAATAAGAAGCCAGATACTCTACGGGGCAGATATTTGGGGATATCAAAAGACAGAGTTGTTAGAAAGTCCGGTGAATAAATTTTACAAGAGGTTGTTGGGACTTTCTGTAGGGATCTCCTCGACGTTAACTAGATTGGAAGTGGGTCAAGTACCAATTAGATGTGATGATGAAAAAAGAATGATTATTTATTGATTAAAGCAAGGTACATAATATGAAGGAAAAAAAGGTTACCAAGGATTTTACTTGAGGAGGCAATACATTACAGACAAAGGGGATCATCTTTCCCTAGCATTTTGGTACTAGAAAATACTGTGAGGCCTAGGGGACTATTGAACTGTTTACATGAATGTAAAATATATTCAAAAGAAAAGATTGATATGTATATTAAGGACAGAATAAGGGATCACTTTTATATGAGAGATTTGGACCTTGGTAAGAATTGTAAAATCAGTTCATGTTTGGGACACTGGAATGGAGGCGAATTGAGGATGGAACCCTATCCGAATATTATTAAGAATCATAGATACCGGAGGGTCATAGCTAGATTTAGATTTAAATATCAAGATAGTCAAAGGCAGAAGAATTTTATGTATAAAATAAAGGACAAGAAAAAATGTCGCTGTGATCGAGGAGAAAATGACTTGATCCATTTACTAATCTTATGCCCATTATATAAGCATGAAAGGACATTGTATCTTGGCAATATAATAGCACAACTACAAATGGACCCAATATATCAAGTTACTTTTCTCTTAACAAATAGAAACAAGGTAATATTGAACAATTTGGCTAAATTCTGTAGAAAAATAGAACATAAGAAATTACATATAAAAGAGAATAAGGAAAACGAATAAGGGAGGATGATTTAATGCTGTATTAAATATTACATTGAAACTGTGGGGATTTTTATCAATTTTTAAATATGATGTGCAATTCTGTAAGCTATAACTGTGAATTTTGTATGTATTATTTATTCTGATGTGTAAGATTTTACTATATTTTTTTGTAATGGCAATTCTGTTTTGTCAAGCAATAAACTTACTACTACTACTAATGTGCCTGTCCCTTTGGACTAGGCCCAGCACCCAAAAGCCAGGTGTGTTTGGTAGTGCCTGGCCCAGGACTTTTGAGCAAAAGTGTATTACCATGGTTCATACTATTTGCAATGGCCTGTACTGCCATAGGATATGGAGCAGCTCCGCAATGAGGTTGTTGCACCACCAGCACTTATCCTGCAACAAGAGACCCATTCTTTTTAGCTGATAAAGGAGTGTAATGCCACAGATGCATGACCTTGTTTCTGATTAATAGGCTGCATTGGTCTACACATGCGTTATGCACTGCTTTTCAACAGTTGCTCCATTCCTTGGTATTAATCCCCATTTGCAGCATGGATTTCCATCTGATTTTGGCTGACATGGAGGGGTCTGGGGCACAATCTCTGATCCAACCCTGTATTTTCCCTGCTAGGCCCTTTGTTTTCTAGGTCCAGGACAGGAGATGCAATCTGTCATTAGGAGTTTTTGAGGATTTGGCACATGTTGAATATAAACGCAGCCTCCTGCTCCATCTGTGGTACAGAATTCTAAACCACAGGTATTGCCAGAAACTCTCTTTAGACAAGTGTTTATGATCTCTCAAGAACTGAAAGGTGACAAAGGTTTTATTATCCTCCTGTACCAAATCTTTAAAGGTATTTATCTGACATTTACTCCATGTATCTCATTGCATGGGGTGGTACTCTACACATAAGTGTGGATTGTTCCACAGGGAAGTCAACAGATCCAGGCCTTGACCCTTGTTTATCCTCCTTGCCATTTTTTGCCAGGCTTGATGGCTTGCTTTAATTGTCATCCATACTTGGGCATTTTGATAGCAGTGATCCCAAGTAGCTAAACGGGGATGTTCCACCCAACACTGATGTCTCAATGCTGAACCACAAAGGGGGAAGGGAAGCCACTGTGTCCAGTCCTCTGCACACTTAGGCAGCTAGGAAGGCATAGGAGTATTTTAAGAAATCAGGGAGATTCCGTTCCCCTCTGAACCAAGATGCCCTAAGTTTGGCTCTGTTATATCTGGGCTTTCTAGGCCCCCACAGAAACTTCCTCATTGAAGAGAGAAATTTCTGTGCCTATACCTCTGGGAGTAATATTGGGAGGTGAGACATCAAGTAGTATATACTGGGAGGCCAGCATTAGTTTTATTGCAGCTATCTTCCCTGCCAATGACAAATGCAGGTGCTCCCATCTCATCACCTCTTTAGATGGTTGGGCCCAAACTGGAGTGAAATTTCTGTTGGCCAGGCTTGACAGGTCTGAGTAATGCTTGACCACAAGGTATTTGATTTCAGTGGGTGACCTGTTCAGTCCAGTAGCTTCCATGATACCTGGTGTAGCTAGGGGGTTCAGGGGGAGCACATCCGATTTGTAGATATTGATCTGAAGACCAGATATATCCCCAAATTCTTTGAGGGTGCTAAGTATAAGTTGTATATGAACCTTAATATCCCATGTCACTATCAAACAATCATCTGCATAGAATTTGGCATGGTAGTGCTTGTTCCCTACTTGTATTCTCTCTATCTCCGGATGTGTTTGAATAGCTGCTAAGGGTTCCATGGCTAGCACAAAGAGTTACAGGGAGAGGGGACAGCCCTGCCTCGTGCCTTTATGTAGTTCAAATGCAGGGGACAGAGTGGAGATAGTAATGACCCTTTCTTTGGGCTTCATGTATAGGGTTTGGATCCATGAAGAAAAGTAGAACCCTATTTTATAGTGATCCAGGACTGCGTGCAGGTATTCCCGTTTTACTGAGTCAAAGGCTTTTTCAAAGTCAACAGTCACTATCTCCTCCAGAGAAGGGAGACCAGCTGCAGTCTGCATCAGAGTAAGTAGGTCTCATAAGTGGCCTGAGCGGTTCCTCCTTTTTACAAATCCCACCTGTGAGGGATGTATGATGCTAGGCAGGACTTTCTTCATTCTAGTCACCAGGATGTTTGGCAATATTTTTGCATCTGCATTTATTAGGGAAATGGGCCTGTAGTTATCAGGGCTAGTATGATCTTCCCCTCTTTAGGAAGAATGGTGATCATAGCTTCTTTTAGGGTGGTTGATAATTCTCCCCTTATATGGGTTTCCTGCAGCATCCTTAGCATGCAGGTAGTCACCTCTTGGTGGACCAGCCTATAAAAATCTGTTGGGTATCCACCATTACCTGAGGCTTTGTGCAGTGCTATACTCAGTATAGCTTTGCTTAGTTCTGGGACAGTGACAGCTGTGCCTAATACCTGTTTTTGGGCCTCAGACAGGGATGGCAGGGGTAGATTGCCCATGAAAGCTTTGTCTTTGTCCTTGCCCAGTTCTCTACGGGATGTATACAGCTTCTGATAAAACTCAGTCATGGTCTCATTGATTTTATGGTGTTTATACACCATTTTACCCTTAATATTCCTCAGCCCCTGTATGTGCCTGTCTGACTGTCTCTTTTTAAGCCTGAAGGCTAACAGTTTCCTGGCTTTTTCCCCCCTCAGCCCAGTACTTATGCTGAGTTCTCCTTATTTGCAGCTTGGCTTGCCTGGTTGCCTGGGTGTTAAGTTGGATTCTGAGCCTTATCCAGTCCAAAATTAAGTTTGGATTTTTAAGTCTATAGAGTTTAGATTTGTATTCAGCCTCCTTAACTTTAAGTTGGGCCTCTAGCTGGGCTGTCTCCCTTTCCCATTACTTACTCCTGTGTGATGCATAAGGGACTAGGTTTCTTCCCCACTGCTGACATTGATTATTTTGGAGTGTGTGTTAATCTAAATAAATTTGCCAGAAATTAGATTTTTAGATGTTTCTTCACTGAAGGTAATGCACAAGTAGAGGGTAATAATGAGGGTGATCATCATTTATTACATACCAGTGCATTAAAAACAATTTCCCAGTACTGCCCTACATATAACCCTGTAGTCTCTATGTTCATCAAAAAGTGTGAACTAGATTTAGAGATTTAGAGAAATTAAAAGAGCAATAAAAACCGCAAGCATTTGAATTGTAGTGGGGATGAATTTAAAGCTCTTAAAGCTCTCAGTAACAATAAACATATAGGGCCGGATATTCAAACTGCGTCGAAAAAGTGCGCAACAGCAGGAGCAAGCACAAGACAATTGCGCATAGGCGCAACAGACGCGATATTCAAACATGGAGCAAAACAAATTGCGCAAGCAGCCAACGTCTGAATATCACACAAACTGCTCCATAGCGCAACCAGGAAGGGGAAGCTGAGCAGAAAGGTTGCACCATAGTGCAACAAGGCTAGCCCAGCTGAGCAGTCCAGAGGTGTCATAGCGCAAGCAGAGCCCCCCAACCCCAGCAGAGCAATGGAACTGCACAACCAGGGAGGCAGGCTGGGGCCCACCACCAGCCATGCCACACATGGGCACAGGAACACACTGCAGAACCAACAAGACACCCGCACACCCCAAGCACAGCATTACTGGGGGAGGGATGGATGATCCACTGGCCCATGGGAACAAGCCAACAAAGCACAGCAGGGCCATGATGCCCCAGCACAACCACTGGCAGGCTGAGACTGCTAAACACAGGGGGTTGACAACCACAGTGCACAGAAGCCCCCCCGTCTGCACAGCACACCCTGCACCGTGACCCCAAGACACCACCCATGTGCAGTGACTGTCACTGCAGTAAACACCATGCATCCCCCCCGGCACACGTCAACCTCGTGTAGCATAGAACCATACAAGCCAGACCCACCCTGGGCACCCAGCAGTGGGCGGCAGCAGATGGGCAAGACCGACTGATAGTCACTGCCACACGGAGACACTCCCCATGCACACACACACACGCACACACACACATACCCAGGACCATACCACCCCAGATGGCATGCAATACTTACTGCAACTGAGCAACCATAGCCAGTTGCAAATCAGAGACCACCACAGTATTCATAACAAAATATATATATATTGGAAAACAGAAATTACAACAACAAGATCAAGAACAAAACTATATACAGATATGTACAAGACAAGGGGGGTACAAGGTAGGGTGGGCAAGGGTAGGTGAACAACTGGGAGAGGGAAGGCAGGGTGGAGGGATGGTGAAGTGGGAAGGGAAGCACATCTATCACCTTGCAGGCTGGTCTGCTGCTGCCTGGTGCTGTCCCTGTCTCCTCCGCCGCTGCCTGACCCCATGGCCTGAATGTCCTGGAGGATGTCATGTGTTGCCATGGAGACCCTGGTCAGCCGCTGGAGGGCACGTCCATCCTGCGTAGGATGCTGAGGCCTAGGAAAAGGGAACACAGTCAATGGCTGTGACTGTCCACAACCCTGAACACCACCCATCCTGCAAGGCATATAGCCCAGTGCCCCACACCTGTGATGGTATGCACCCACCCACAGTGACCATGCACATGACACGCCCAACCAGGCAGCACCAGCTATGTGCACCACTGCACACACACACACTGCCCATGTCCATCACAGCACAAACAAGGCTGTCAAGTGACGTGGCAATGTGGTGGGATGCCAGTTCCACAGCCATGTGCCCAGTGCATGCATGGACCACCAGTGACGCACACACAGACGTGCAGTGACACTGGACAGTAATGACTGTCGCCTGTGTCGTGCATGGTTGTGTTGTCCATGGCTGGTGGTCATGCCCACCCCCTCCAGCATGCAATAGCATCTATGATGTAATGATACTCACACTCATCAAGCAGCTGTGGCTGCTGCTGCTGCTGCTGCTGCTGCTGCCACTGTGGCCCACACCTCACATCTCCTCCGTCCGCCACCTGGTCCCTGCCACGGCCCTCCTCAGCCTGTGCCTGCATCCTCTCCACCAGGCCTGTGGGTGACAAATGTTGAGAAAAACATCAGTGTGACCCCAAAGCAGACTGCCCCCTGCCCCAGTGAGTGTGCCTGCCCACACAGCCAGACCCATGCATCTCACACCTGCACACACTGACACAGCCAACCATGGCAGAGCCATCCCCCATGCACCACCACCAAAACACAGTCACACCCCTACGGAGAATACAGGTGCAGAGATGGTACACCCACCTGGCCTAGGCACAATGCCCCTCATGGCACGTGACCTGAGGTGTCGAAGCACGTCCGGCTCCCTCCTGTGGAGGTCACTAAACCTGTGCCTGCACTGCTCTGCAGACCGGCACAGCCCTGTGACCCTCACCAGGTCAGTGGCCACCTGCAGCCACACCTGGGTGCGGGCCATGGTGAGGGGCTCATCCCCGTACAGTGCCTCTTAGTGGGGCTCAACCAGGGCCACCAGGTTGGCCACCTCCACCTGGCTCCATTGGGGAGCTCTCCTGCATGCCATATTTTGGGTCATACAGCAGGCAATATGGCGCCCAGAGTGCGGCAACCCCACGTGGAAATGTTGCGCAATATACCACCATTGGTTCCAATCGTGCTGTTCGTACAGTGCCATCGGTTCACATAGCGCTGTCACCAAACAGCGCAATAGAGCCGTACACATGGCAGCCGAACAGCGCCAGGGGGCAAAGGTCAGACACCAGGTCAGGGGTCTATGACGCAAGGCCACGCACAGCGCCATCTGACTTCTACGCATCCTGCTCGACTGATCACCTGCGTGCCAGTGCCACAGTGGTCTATTGCGCAGTACTGCCACAGTGCCATATGGTGCCCAGTGCTGTAGCGCCACTGGCACAATGGTGGCCATGGCCTGAATTGCCGATCGAGCACAGCACATCATCAGCGCGGCAGACGCCTGCGTAAGCTACCTGGGCATGCGCAATGCAGTGTACCACACAGTCACAGATCTGCATCATTGGCTCAGCCGGCTCAACCATATTGCGCAAATCGCAACGGCGCGATATTCAGCCAACACATGCAAATCATCTGATCAGCCATTCAAAGGTGCAGTGGCGCGATTTGCATCTCATTACAGTTGCTCCACTCCTAATTTGCATGCATTACGCTATAAATGTGCGACATTGGGCTGCGCTGGCCAGATTCGATTACTGCAGGTGAGAGGTGGGTTGCATGCTCTGGGATATTCTGGACAATGGTCATGTGATAACGCTGTAGACTGCACAGTGACAGGTGTCCACTTCCACCCATACAGATCACCATGACCGAGCAGAGCCAAGGTGAGGGTGAGGATGGTGGGAGGAGGAGGAGGCCCAACTTCACCACGGCGGAGACAGAGGCCCTCTTCCAGGCCTACCTGGAGGAGGAGTCACTACTGAGTGGACGGTGGGGCACCCCTCAGGCCCGTGCGGCTGCATGGGAGGGGGTAGCTCGGGCAGTGAACCTGCATGGAAGCCACCAGTGCTCAGTGCAGGAATGCAAAAAGAAGATGGGGACAGACCGCAGGAGGGTGAAGGAGAAGGTGGCAGCCCTCAGGGCGGCACGTGCTGGCACTGGCGGGGCCAGCCAGCGGTGGTGGAGCTGACCCGCTGAGGACCGACTGGCTGCATCAATGCAGCGGAGTGCTATTGAGGGCGTATCAGGAGGTGGATTCCAGACAGGTGGAAGCCCATCACTGCACAGTATGACATGGTGGTGGTGTTGGGGAGGAAGGTTGTTCACATGCACTCACATGTCCTCTCTTTCTGTTACAGATCCTGTTCATCTTCAGGGGATGGTGGTGGTGGGTCCAGGCAGTGAGGAAGACCTGCTGGACATGGAGGAGGGTCCATCCACCTCTGTCACCAGCCAGCATGCACTGCAACAGCATGCACACTGGGCTGCCAACTCTGGTGTCGGTGAATCGGGTGTGGAGGGTGCACAGCCTGTGTCTCAGCAGTCTGGCATGCAAGCATGCCAGCATGCTGTGACTGTGGCTGTAGCACGTACCTGCACCATTGATGATGCAAGGACTGCAATGGGCAGTGACATGTGTGTGTCCCATGACAGACACACAGCAGGCCAGCACGTGCCCCTGGGCCTAGCTGGTTCCAACGTGTGTGCCAGCATGTCAGCACAGTCCCAGGCTGTGCCTGTCAGCACCGGTGGGGCAGCACCGATGGCTATGCAGGTGTCAGGCACTGTTGCAGCCACAGCAGTGGAACGAGTGGTCCCTGGGGCACAGCGGTTGGAGGGGTAGCAGTCACCCACCAGGTCTGGGGGTACAGTGTCCAGCGGTGGCACATGCCCACCGCCCTTTTATATGCCCATTCCTGGTCCTGGTGAACAGCGCCCACCCTCAAGGGGTGTTGAGCATCAGGACCTTCCATACCCTGGGGGATAGGATGCCGTGGTGGCAGAGTACCCATTTGAAGAGCACACCCGCCTGCTGCGGGAATCAGTACAGCAGCAAAGGTGGGTTGCAATGTCCGTGAGGCACTGTGTGTGGCTGTGGAGTGGCACAGCAGGGACTGTGCTCTGGACCGTGCAGAGATGGTCCATATGTGGATGGATGTGACCGCCGCCATTGACAGGCAGACCCAGGCATTGCTCGCTGTCGTGGCTGCATTGGGCACACAAGCATGTGCTCCTGTACCATGCACCCCACACAGTACGCTGTCCACTCCACGTTCCCGGCGTCGTGCGACACCAAGCCTGTTGACCCCGGGTTCTGCTGTGGGCATCCCAAGCACCCCTGGTGCAGGTATGTTTGGCATACTACAGACCCCACTGCGGACAAGGCCGCGATCACGCAGTGGGACCCCTGGTGGTCCATCGGTGCCACCCCATGTGGCTCCTGCTCAGCCTGCCAGTGCTGTTGGGTCACGGCAGGGCCGCCCATGCATCCGCGGGTGGCCGTGGAACGGTGCAACATGACTGACCTGTCTCCCAGTGCAGGCCCTGTCTGGTGCTGCCCTGTGTGCACTGTGCGTCATGGTGGGCAGTGCACTGGTGGGTGCCCTGCACATCACGCCGACATATGGACCACCTGCACACCATCCCGGCTGCTGTCCACAGGTGCATGTGCATGATGATGCCTGCATTGTACTGTACACCAAGGTGAAAGGGTGCCTAGCATCTGACAGATGTACTTGGACAGTACAGGTGGTGGGTGTGGTCTGTGGATCTGTGTGTTTGCCATGTCTGTTCCTGCTCTGCTGTGCACCTGCCCATGTGCACTTTGTGCCTGGTACGTGTGTGTGTGTGTGTCCATATGACTGTTCGCCCCTCCCTGATGGTGTGTTTGTGTGCCTGGTCCCTTCCACTCCCTTTGCCGTCATGCACCCCTGGTGTGTCACTCTGTGTGCCTGTGGGTTGCGCCAGGACAGTGTTGTTTGCACATGGCCCCTTGACTTACCTGTGTCGTGCATAATGCTCCTCCGTGATGGTGTCCCGGTGCAGCTGGGCCTGCCAGATCAGTCGGGGGTCCCACCGTCCAAGGGGGAGCTGCTCATCATCATCATCACCGGCGCCGCTGGCATCCCCATCACTGTCCCCCTCCTCAACCTGAATGGCTATCCCACAGTCTTTGGCCATGTTGTGCAGGATACAACAGGCCAGGAATATCCCACAGGCCTTTGAGGGGCTGTACTGTAGGGCACCGCCTAAGGTGTCTAGGCATTGGAAGCATGCCTTGAGCATCCCAAACACCTGCTCAATGATGTTGCATGTGGCGGCATGTGCCTCATCATAGCGTTGCTGCGATGGGGTCATGGGGCGCCGGTACGGTGTGAGCAGCCAGGGACGGAGTGGGTATCCGCTGTCACCTGTGTGGAGATAGTGGAGATCAGTATCATGTTCTGGTCCATATGCCCATTGTCCCTGTGTGCCACTACCATGGCACCTGTGGCATTCCACCCTTGCCCCGAGTTTGCATTTCCTACATGCGTACTCACCCACTAGATGGCCTGTGGGGATGTCCCCACTCTTGAATCGATGGCACAGTGAGGACTGATGCCATATGAAGGCATCATGTGCTCCACCAGGGTGTGTGGCACAGACATTGATTATACTCCCAGTGGCATCACACAGCACCTGGCAGTTGACACTGGAGAAGCCCTTTCTGTTCCTATATGTGGCCCCATCGGGGCCAGGTGGCATGTGAATGGCCACATGGGTGCAGTCTATGGCCCCTAGCATGCCAGGCATACGTGCTACCCTGTGGAACTCCTGCATGTTTGCTGTATGCTCTGCCACAGTGCTGGGGAAATGGATGTGCTCCGCAGCATGTGGCAGCAGTGCGCTGAGGAATTGGGTGAGGATGCGTGACGTGGCCGACTGTGTGATGCCTGTGGTGTCCCTGTTGGCCTCTGGAAGGTGTCTGTGGTGAGCAGGCACATGCAGGCTGTCACCTTGGTCTCCACTGACAGAGCGTGACTCCGTTGTGAGGGTGCCTGCATCACATCACTGCACAGCTCACAGAGCCACCTCAGTATTGCCCTGTTCAGGTGGTACCGGCCCACGATCTCTACATCTGTGTACAGCTCAAAGCTGATGCGGGCACGGTACTGCCTGTTGAGGGCGTACCGCCGACAGGCCCATCCACGGCCACATCCCCCTGCACCTTGCATTCTCACCCCCTTCATGGCAGCTTCCATGTGGAAGCTGCCACTGTCCATCTCCCTGGCTTGTGACCCCCCCCCCGGCTGATGTTGCTCTGTTACCCCACTGTCCTGACTGCTACTTCCACTGTACCGGGCATGCCCCCACTGGCCTCCGCAGCCTATGGCCCACACTGCTTCCCTTGCCTGCCCTGGCCTGTCACTGTCTGTCTTTCTCTCTCTCTCTTCCCCACTTGGCATCCCTGTAGCGTTCTTGCACCTCTTCCTTGAGCCTTTGTATTTTGGCTCATTTCCACTGGGGCGCAACTTCCGGCTGTTCCGCTGTTGGCATTGCTCAAGTTCTTTGAATATCGCATCGCTGCCTGCGCATGGACCACCCCTCGGCGTCTGCATGCCTTCATTTGCATTGCACTGTTGCTCAGCATGTTTTCGGTGGCGCAACTGCCTCCTGCTGAATATCGCAGAATGGCGCACTTTCGGACTTGCGCATGCGCAACCCTATTGTGCATGGCGCAACCCTTTTGAATATCCGGCCCAGAGTAGTGAAATCAGCTGATAAGGATGAGGTGATAGTAATCATGGATGTGGCTGATTATACTGGGGAAATACAAGGCAGCAGTCTGACACTAACTTTTACTGTAAAATAAAGAGAACCTGTATTGGGATATATAAAGAACAAATTGATGCATTGTTAAGCAAGTGTTATGTAAAAGGATATCTTATGGAATGTCTATATAAAGCTATGACTGTCCCCCACCATCTTTTTTCTGTAATATACCCCTACCCAAAATTCACAGATGCCTAGAAAACCTTCCTGGGAGGACAATAATTTTGGGTAAAGGGTGGGTGATGGAGCACATCTCCATTTTTGTAGATCAGTTTTTACAACTGTTGGTACAAAATTTACTTTCGTACAGTGTGTGAAAGATTCAACAGAGGTTATTAACTTAATAGAGAACTTAGAAATGGGTAAAGAATTTTTTTTTTGCAACCCTCAATGTAAATTCATTGTATACTGTGATACCACATAATGAGGGTTTACAAGCTATGGAGTATTTTTTAAATACAAGATCTGAAGAACAACAGGTTCAAGTTCCCACACAGTTCCTGTTAGAGTTGGCAGAAGAAGTAATTACAAAGAATGAGTTCTTATTTCAGGAAAATGTACATTTACAGATCAGCGGTACTGCCATGGGAGCAATTATGCCCCCAGTTTTGTGAATATGTATGTTGGCAGGTGGGAGTGTAACTATTTATATAGCACCCTCACAAATCCATATTACCATCTTGTGGATTTATGTTGGCACTTTATTGATGATATACTTGTAATATGGAAGGACACTGAGGAGGAATTTAAAGATTTTCGTGAAGTGGATGGAGAGCTGTAGCTAGCATATGCCTCACATAGAAGTATATCATCCATCAGCAGGACATCACTTTTCTGGATTTAAAGATAAAGTATACAGGGGTACAGAAGGTGATGTATGTACCATGTTGCATCAAAAAGTTAGAGACAGAAGCAGTCTTTTGCATTTTGACAGTTGCCACACACCACATATCAGATTCAACATACTGAAAGGACAACTAATACACACATACAGAAATTGTACAGTAGAAAAATAATTTACAGATCACAAGTTTTAAAGAGACAGCTATAGCAAGCATAGCATAGTACATGCTATAGATACAGTAGAACAGCTTGGCAGAAAGGATACTTTGCAGGGTGCTAGGAGAAACAGGGAAACACAATTGAAATGTTCCTTTGTAACTAAATATTCAGGGAGTGCTAACATGGTGAAAGACATCATTGTTGGGAACTGGTCTATATTGGAATTAGAACAAAAACTACAAGAAACTTGAGCAAAGGGGCCTAGGGCAGAGGTAGGTGAAGTGCTCCCATTTTGTTATGTGGAGCAATTCACGTATTATCCCCCAATCTGCGTAGTGCTCAGCAACATGAAGCAAATTACTCCGCCTATAAATTTGACTGTGAAGTACATTGTTTCTAAAGGACTTTGTGCTACTTCACCTTATACTGTATTACAGCCCTTCCCTTAATTTTAATGCAACATGCCATTGATTGTAATGGACTTCGCTTTGCTTTGCCAGTTTATTGCTATTTGAGGTGAATTTTGCATTGATTCATGGGATGGCAGGTTCACATGGCCTCTATATTGTCTTGCATAGCCTCAGTTCTGTGTAGTGTTTATAGTGGAAAGCTGGAGACAGTTTGCTCCCAGAGTTCTGAGAATCGAACCATCAAAAAAGCTTTAAAAAATCACTTTTGATCCAATTATTTTGTTCCAAATTTAGTACATCAACGTAGGAAACCCTCTTGTGCTTAGAACATCAAGTTTTGATTGTTTTTGTTTGCATTTTGAATGTTAATTTAGAACATTCAGCCTGTGTACTGACAGACACTGTTGAAGTGTGCTTCAGGGGAAGGGAGTATCTGTGGTGGAGTGAGATTCACATGAGAAAGGCAGTCTTTCTGTTTTGTGCTAGTAGTATGTGTTAGAATTTGTGTGTTTATGTACACAGAGTAATACCTGAAGTAATTTTTTATAATTATTTTGTTTGTTGTGGTGCAGTGCATATTTTCATTCTGTTTAAAAGATTTGTTTATATGGTGTACTGCACTGTTACATTTTCTGCACGTTACCTGTAATATGTTAGTGTGTGTGTGTGTGTGTGTGTGTGTGTGTGTGTGTGCGCCATCAAGTCAGACACATTTTATTGTGCCACACAGTAACAGCAGCACACTGAATCGGTTATCCGCCTGCAGTATTTTTTATTACTTCCTTCTATCTAGCTAGTGGACTGCTACTGCAGCACCCCACCCCAACGCAGAAAAAAGTATAATTTATTTTTCTACTTTGGGATTTGTGTGATCACTAGTTAAGGTGTTTTTGTGCCTGTGTGGTTTCATCTCTTTATAGTGTGCACTATACATCTGTGCATTTGCTTCTGTTTAGTGCCCAGTCTGCATCTATAAGCCACAGTTGTTGTTTTTTGGCTTCCCATCCACCCACAATTTCAGAAATCTCAATTTATTGTGAATTTTCTGTGTAATCCCCAAAAATGCCTGCAAAGAGACATGCAGGCAAAGTGTTTTTGGCCATGGCACTGCTGCCATTGGCAAGAGTGGCCATGGGCATGGTAGTATGCAACAGAAGTGTATAGTTGATGCCAGTAAAAGGATTTCTCTGACTATGTTTTTCACAGCGCAACCAGGAGCTTCAATCATATTTGGAGATGCTGTTCTTCCCACTGGTGGTAGTGAAGTTGTTGATGGCATGCATATTGCCACAAGTTCCACCCATGACAACAAGTTTACCGGTTTTCCAAATATTGTGCTGTCTAAAGCTTAATATGTATAACCGCAAGGAAAAGGTGGGTGCATGATAGAAACTATCAAGTACTGAAAGTGAATCAAAGTTATACAAGAGGGTAGCATCTGTCAGAAAAAGAGATGTGCACAAACGAGGGGGCAAAATTTGAAGATATTGGGGGGATGGACTGGGGCAATGTCAGGAACTATTTTTTCATGGAGACAGTGGTGGGTGCAAGGATAAACAAAAACTAGTGATCAATGTTATGGTGTAAGAACAGCAGTTGAAGCATGCCCATTATTTGGAGTTGGTTCACCTCCATGTGTACTAACCGCTGCTCCATGTTGTCAATCTGGTGGTTGACAGGGTCCATCTCACTCCATATCAGGCCCAAATTAACATGTGTTGTAGCTATTCATGCAGGGTTGCCACTGTTACCTGCAGGTTGGGGAAATGCCGCTTCCTCCATGGCCTGCCCTCACTTGACACCATGTGCAGGTGGAGGCCGTGCTGCCACCTGTTGTCCAGTACAGCCAGCAGGTGCATTCCTGCCCTGTTCAGCAAGCTTGGCCTGCTAATCTGCACAGTAGTGCTTGTATAGGTTGGTGCACGGACCACCTGTGCCCAGATGATTTCCTTTGGTGCCAAAGTGCACCACCTCACTTCACAGATTGCACTTCATTACACTGGTGTCTGCAGGCAGTGTAGTGAAGAACTCCCACACTAATAATCTGAGGGGAGGACCGGGCACAGGCAGGGGAGCCCCAGATGTTGTTGCCAGCTAATGCTGGTGCTCAGTTGAGGCCAGTGAAACCTGCTGCTGTGGCTGCAACTGCTGCAGATCCTCCCTCACTTCCTGTTGAGCCGCTGGAGCAGGGGCCATGGCAGGTGATGGCACTGGTGGAGGGGCACTGGTAGGTGCCACTGGAGTTGGCACTTCCATGGCACCACTACCTCCTGCTTCAGAGAGGGGACCTCTAGCCCAGAAGGTGCTCCAGTTCAGATGCAGAGTTTATATTTTTTGCTGTCTCTCTGTCCCCTCCTAAAGTAGGATTTATATTTTTTGCTATCTTTCTGTCTCCTCTCAAACACAGCTCTTCCTCCCACACTAGGCAAGTTGAAAGTGAATGTCTTTCTCTCTCGCATGATTAACTTCCTGCCTGGAGCATGTGACCTGCAGACTGTGAGCCATGTGATCTGTGGGCTGTTATAATGCTCACTCACTCACTCTTTAAAGAAAAATAAAGCAAAGTAATGTGGAATCATTATAACATAAAGTCACTGACATGTGAAGTGGCAAAGTACTGCATTTCAGTGGGTACTTCACATAGCTGTATGTCAAGGCAGAGTGGTACACTTTCTCCTCTACTACACTAGCGAAGTTAAAATTCGCTGCATCTCTAGCCTAGAGTAGCATATAGATGCTGTAGAATCATAAGAGATATAGTATTAACTAATATACAGTGGCGTGAAAAAGTATTTGCCCCCTTCCTGATTTTCTCTATTATTGCATATTTGTCACACTGGATGTTTTCAGGTCTTTAGACAAAATATAATATTAGATAAAGGGAACCTGAGTGAACAAATAACACTTTTTTTTTTCACTTATTTCATTTATTTAATGAAAAAAGTTAACCAACACCAACTGGCACTCTGTGAAAAAGTAATTGCCCCCTAGTTAAATCAACCCAATTAAAGGGATAATTAGAGTCAGCTGATTGAACACAGCCAGGCTTGATTACAGCCAGCCCTGCTCAATATAAACCTCACTTATTTTGGCCCTTACCATCAGAGTCACATTGCCAGCACAAAGATTCAACAAGCACATTATGCCATGATCAAAGGAAGTTCCTGAAAAGATCAGAAAAAAATTGGTTGCCCTCTTTAGTCTGGAAAGGGTTACAAAGCTATTTCTAAGGCTCTGGGACTCCATCGAACCACAGTGAGAGCCATAATCTCCAAATGGAGAACACTTGGAACAGTAGTGAACCTTCCCAGGAGTGGGCGGCCTGCCAAAATTACTCCAAGGGCGAGTGTAAAATCATCCAAGAAGTCTCAAAGGATCCTAAAACAACATCCAAAGAACTGCAGGCTTCTCTTGCCTCAGCCAAGGTCAGTGTTCATGACTCCACAATCAGAAAGAGACTGGGCAAAATGGGCTTCATGTGAGAGCAGCAAGGCGGAAACCACTGCTAACTAAGAAGAACATAAATGCTTGTCTCTCATTTGCCAAGAAGCACCTGGATGATCCACAAGCCTTTTGGGAAAATGTTCTATGGACAGATGAGTCCAAAGTGGAACTTTTTGACAACATGGATCCCATAATGTCTACGTAAAGCAAACACAGCATTCCACAGTAAGAACACCATACCAACAGTCAAACATGGTGGTGGTAGTGTGATGGTGTGGGGATGCTTTGCTGCCTAAGGACCTGGATGACTTGCCATAATTAAAGGAACCATGAATTCTGCTCTGTACCAGAAAATTCTTAAGGAGAATGTCCAGTCATCCTTCCGTCAGCTGAAGCTGAAGCGTAGTTGGGTCATGCAGCAAGACAATGATCCAAAACACAAAAGCAAGTCCACATCAGAATGGCTAAAAAGAAGTAAAATTAAAGTTTTGGAGTGGCCTAGTCAAAGTCCAGACTTAAACCCAATAGAGATGCTGTGGCAGGACCTGAAACGAGCAGTTCATGCTCGAAAACCTACCAAATGTTACTGAATTAAAGCAGTTCTGTGAGGAAGAGTGGGTTAAAATTCCTCCACAGCGATGTGAAAGACTGATATTGAATTATAGGAAGTGTTTGGTAGCAGTCATTGCAGCTAAATGTGGCATAACCAGTTATTAAGTGTAAGGGGGCAATTACTTTTTCACACAGTGCCAGTTGGTGTTGGTTAACTTTTTTTCATTAAATAAGTGAAATTAAAAAAAAAAACAAGTGTTATTTGTTCACTCAGGTTCCCTTTATCTAATACTACATTTTCTCTAAAGACCTGAAAACATCCAGTGTGACAAATATGCAATAATAGAGAAAATCAGGAAGGGGGCAAATACTTTTTCACGCCACTGTAGTAGCTGGTCCAGAACTCATAAGAACCCCGTACTGCTTAACCCCCCCCCCAACAGGTACACATCATTGTGGCCACTGTATGTATTGTACACACATCATTCCCTGTAAACATTTTTTTCATCCAAGAATGGGGAAACAAACAGAAATACTTCAGTTCATCAATTGCACTAGCCAGGGAGTAATTTATCTTTTAAATTGCAGCTGTGGGGCATATTATGTGGGGCATACAACTAGACAGTTTAGAACAAGAGTAGGGGAACATGTTAGAGCACTGACTAAGGATGATGACACACATGCTATAGTGAAGCATGTCAGAAAAAATTCAGGCAGAAAACACACTATTTTATTCACTGGCATAGAGAGTGTCAGTGTGGGCATTGGTGGGGGGGGAGACCTAGAAAAACTCATAGGGTGCAGAGAGAGTTTTTAGATATATGATTTGGGCAGTAGAATTGACAGAGGAATAAATGATAATATTGTTCTGGCTGCATTTCTGAATAATTTTAAACATTAGGGTGGCTATTACCAAGGGTAACAGTAGAATTACAAATTGCTGTTTGTAAATACTGAACATAAAGGTTTATAAAATAAAATGCATAGTGATGTATCGGGGGTAACTGTATTCTCCTTATATGAATTTGTACATTATAAGTATATACCTCATAGTGACTCAAAGGAAAGAAGCTCTGATACATATTTGGCAACTTTAAAATCAGTGAAATGACAACTAGTATGCCTTAGTAATATAGTGAGAGCTTTACAACTTTGGTGTCTTTCCTAGCTTGTACTTGATGGCAACATGTTTTTAATCAGCACTCATTATGGGATTTGGAATTTGACTGGTCAGATACTTATTTAATTCCACTTGGTAAATGTATTTAAAAGGTGTTTATTTCTATGTATGTAGATCATTCTGATGAACAAGTCACAAGTAGGGTGCCTCAGGGATCAGTCCTGGGGCCAGTCCTCTTCAATATCTTTGTCAGTGACATTGCATATGGAGTGGAGGGTAAGGTCTGTCTGTTTACAGATGACACCAAGATGTACAACAGAGTAGCTGATCCAGATGGGGGGGGGGCAGAATGAGAAGAGATCTGAATAAACTAGCAAATTGGTCAGAAGAGTGGCAACTGGGGTTTAACCCAAAGAAGTGCAAGATCATGCACATAGGGAAGGGAAAACTGAAAGCCACATGTAGGTTGGGAGGGGAGTTGCTGGCACTCAGAAGGGAAGAAAGAGACTTGGGCGTCATCATCACCGATGACCTGAAATCAACCAAGCAGACCTCTAAAGCAGTAGGTAAGGCTAGGGGGATGTTGGAGTGTATTAGTATGGGTATTATAAGTCGGAAGAGGGAGATAATAATCCCTCTTTACAAGACACTGGTTACACCCCATCTGGAGTACTGCATGGAGTACTGGAGGCCACACTTTCACAAGGACATTAATCAAATTGAGACAGTCCAGAGAAGGGCAACCAAAATGGTTCAGTGACTGCATCAGAAAACATATGAGGATAGATTAACTGAGCTCAATATGTATACCCTTGAGCAAAGGAGGGAGAGAGGTGAAATGGTTGAAACATTCAACCATCGTAAGGGTATTAACAAGGTGAAAGAGTCTAATATGTTTCAATATAAGAAAACTAGCAGGACAAGAGGACACAGCATAAGATTAGAGGCAGGCCAATTAAGGGGTAATATGAGGAAGTTCTTTTTCACAGAAAGGGTGGTGGATGCATGGAATGGCCTACCTCAGGAAGTGGTGAATATGACTACAGTGCAGGGCTTAAAACAGGCATGGGACAGGCATAAGGGAGAAATACAGATGAGTATGAATTGATAGGCCATTGACAGAGCACAGGCCTATGGCACATTTATAAGGCAGAAAAAGAGATGGGCAGACTGGTTGGGCCTTGCAGTTGTTATCTGTTGTCAATGTCTATGTTTCCATGTTTATAACTTGGCAGTGACCAAGTGAAATGTTAATTGCATTTGCTCATTTTTCCAGCGTACTGTATGTATTATGGCACTTTAAATTATTTAAGTAAAAGGACTTTGCATATATGATTGTCCTTGCCTTATTTTTTCCATTTTATTGTGGGTACTTTTTCACTACTGCCACAATAAAGCTGATGATTTGCCCCCTAAGTGTGGCCTTATAGGCCTCCAAGATCAAAACAACTGGGGCAGAGAATGGGAGGGGGTTACCTGGAAGAACTTAATCAATTCTGCTTTCATAAGATGCTCTGATGTGAAAAATGCAACATTGCAGAATCCAAATAAGCATACCCCCTAGTAAATCTCACACCCAAAAGTAGATTTCTACGTTACTTCATTTTAAAGTTATGAGCTAATTTGTAACCCTGATTGCACTACCTGTTCAAAACAGCCAGCGTCAGTGAAGAGCTGCTGATGATGTCATCTCAGGACCTCACAGTCTAGTATTCCCTTTCTGCAAGGATAAGACCTGTTTCTCCAAAGATTTAAAGATATGTGAGAGGGAGAACAACAACAGAGTGAGGACAGACTGTAATACATGGAAGATCATGCTAATGAATGCCCATAGTCTAGGAAATAAGGGTCCAGACCTTGAGGCCTTGTTGGCAGATGCAGACCTTGACATAGCAGCAATAATAGAGACATGGTACTCTGCTAATCATGGCTGGGAAGTCAAAGTAGCAGGCTATACACTGTTCAGGAGGGACAGGGAAGGTAAATAGAGTGGGGGAGTGGCCCTGTACATCAGAGATGGTATGAAGGCTACAGAAGTTAATGGAAGACAGGGGGAGGCCGAGGTAATGTGGATCACCCTGGAGCCAGGGAATGGAAAATCAATATGCACAGAGGTGATCTACAGACCTCTGGCACAGAGGGAGGAAGTAGACAGGGAACTAGTGGAGAAGATACTCAACATCGCAGCTAAAGATGAAATCCTGCTACTGGGGAATTTCAGTATGCCGGATGTGGATTGGGCCACACAGATGGCTGCTTCTGCCAGAAGCACAGTCATCCTTGAATCTATGCAGGGCGTTGGACTCAGGCATCTGGTGCATGAGCCAACCGGGGACAAGTCAATTCTGGACCTGGTATGGACCAATGGGAACAGAGTCAAAGAAATACAGGTGAAAGGGCAGCTGGGGTCCAGAGACCACCTCATGGTGTGGTTAAGCATGGAGACATGGACTCAATTAAGCCACACAAGAGCAAGAGTATTAGATTTCAGGAGAGTGGCTTTCACTGAAATGGGTACATGTATACAAGCAGTCCTGGGGAAGGGAGAGGTAATAGAGGGCTTGGAAGAACAATGGGAGAAACTGAAATGACCCATAGTGATGATAACAAACCAATGCATTAGGATAGTGGCCAAAGGGAAAAGAAGAAGGAAACCACTATGGTTTTCCAAAGAGGTGGGTGACAAAGTCAGGGCTAAAAGGCTGAGTTTCAGGAAATATAAGGGGAGCCAAAGGGAGAAGGGAAGGGAGGTGTACCTTGAATGTCTAAGGGAGGCATGGGAGGCTGTTACGAGGATGAAGAAGCAGACAGAAGAGGGCTTAGCACAGTCCTCAAAGAGGATACAGCATTTTATAGGTACGTCAGTGAAAGAAGAAAAACCAGGGGGCAATTGTGAGTCTCAAAGGGGAGAAGGGAGATTATAAGGAGGGGGATCTGGACAAGGAAGACATACTGAACAAATACTTCTGGTCAGTATTCAATAAGGAGGGGGAGGGTCAAGGACCACAGATGGGATGCAAAGACAATGGTGGGTGTGAAGAGAGGCAGACACCAGTCCATTCACAGTGGAGAGAGTTCTAGAAGAACTCTTAAAGCTGAAGGTGGATACGGCCACTGGGCCAGATGACATCCACCAGAGGATATTAAAGGAGCTGTGAAGGGAACTAGCAGCACCTCTGGTGGCCCTGTTCACAAAGTCATTCAACACGGGTGTCATTCCAGAGGACTGGAGGAGGGCACATGTAGTCCCACTGCACAAAAGTGGCAGTAGGGAGGAGGTGAGGAACTACAGGCCAGTCAGCCTCACATCAGTGGTAGGAAACATCATGGAGACACTGCTGAAAGAAAGTATAGTGGCACATATGGAATCCAGCAATGCACAGGAACTGAGGCAACATGGATTCACAGCAGGAAAGTCATGTCAAATGAATCTAATAGATTTTTTGATTTGGTGACTAAGGAACTAAATCAAGGAGTGGCAAGAGATGGCACCTACTTAGATTTCAGCAAAACCTTTGACACCATTCCACATTGAAGGCTGATTAACAAGATGGGTAGTCTGGACATGGGAGACAAGTGGTGAACTGGGTTAGGAACTGGTTAACAGACAGGAGACAGAGGGTGATGGTAAATATGGTACAATCTGGGGAGAGAGGTGCGACCAGTGGGGTACCACAGGGATCAGTATTAGGACCAGTCCTGTTCAATGTCTTCATTAGTGACATTGCAGAGGGTCTGGAAGGAAAGATCTGCCTGTTTGCAGATGACAATAAGATCTGCAAAAGGGTGGATACTCCAGAAGGGGTGCAGAAAAGAAGAGGGCCCTGGAGAAGCTTGAAAGATGGTCAGAGATGTGGCAAATGAGGTCGAATGCAAAGAAGTGTATAATAATGCACCTGGGTAGAGGGAACCCTGGGGAGACTTACAGGTTGGGGGGGCTGACTTTCACCAACTAGGAAAGGTACCTAGGGGTTATCATTTCTGCTGACCTTAAAGTATAAAAGCAGTATGCAAAGGTAGCAGGGAGGGCCAGTCACATCCTGGGGTGCATAGGCAGGGGTAACACTAGCAGGGGGTTGGACACTGCGATGCCATTGTATAAAACATTGATAAGGCCTCACCTGGAGTACTGCATGCAGTTCTGGAGGCCACACCTGCACAAGGACAAAGATAAGGTGGAGACTATCCAGAGAAGGGTCACAAAGATGGTACAGGACTTGCACCACAAATCATGTGAAAAGACTAAGGGACCTCAGTATTTACTCACTGGAGGAGAGGAGACAGTGAGGGGACATGATTAAAACATTCAAGTACCTCAAGGGCACAAACAAGGTGCAATTAGTGGACATTTTCCAATGTAGAAAAAATACTAGAATAATGGGGCACAATATGAAATTGGAAGGGATAGATTAAGAGGTAATGTAAGGAAGTTTTTCTACACAGAAAGGGTAGTCGACACTTTGAATAGTCTGCCACAGGAGGTAGTGGGGGCAAGCACAGTGAAGGGGTTTAAACATACCTGGGACAGGCACAACGGAAGCCTGAGAGAGGAGGGAGTGAATAAAAGCCATTGATCACATAGAGTCAGTGGCCACATACAATGTATAGTACCTATGGGCAGACTAGATGGGCCTAGTGGTCCTTATCTGCCAACAATTTCTTTGTTTCTATGTTTATATTAAAAAGATCACACAAATTTGCAAGTGCCAACTTGGAAAAGACAACCTGTTACATTTATTGATTTTATGTCCTCTTTATATTCAAGAAAGAAATCTATACTTGGGTAGTGTATTATTAATTTTAGACATGAAACTTAAATATCAAGTGAATGCATTATTGAAATCCAAAAATACTGAGATATTAGAAATGTTGCACTGTTCTGTAAAAAAATAAAGCATAAGAAACTGCATATTATAAATAAGGAATAGATTACTGTAAGGGTGACACTTACATTTGTTATTAAATCTTAGAAGTAGAGACATGTGCAATATATAGAATAATGCATGGGGTGGTATGTTTAATGAGATTTTATACACACCCTGAGGTGTTGGATGCTACATAAACCCCGAGAGTGAAGCTTGAGGGGTTTATTTAAACATGCAATACGAGGTTGTGTAAA
Organism: Neoceratodus forsteri; assembly: GCA_016271365.2. Taxonomy (NCBI): domain Eukaryota; kingdom Metazoa; phylum Chordata; order Ceratodontiformes; family Ceratodontidae; genus Neoceratodus; species Neoceratodus forsteri. Next base: position 1,009,753,861 of record CM057454.1, on the reverse strand, counting down.
ATCTCAAGATAAATACACTACCCCATGTTTTATTTTATATAATTGCTGGGGATCATTTTTTGCCACAGCAACTATATAAAATAAAACATCCTCCCTGTGTGGTCCAGTCAGGTTTTGACAGATTTTGGCCCTGTCCACACTAGGGGTTTTGTAACATTACAGTTGGTCTGTAATGTTACAAAACCTGCAGATACGGTTCGTGTCCACACTACAGCATGCTTTTTCTGTGCTCTGAACCGGTTTAAGAAACTGTACTCAAAACCTGATCAGAGCAGGTTTTGAGCAGGGTTGCAGACCAACACAGTTGCCTTAAAATGTTTTAACAGTGGTGTGGACACACACCATATTGTAAAGCAGTTTTAGGCAACTTCTGTGGGCTGTTTTAGTGAATGTTGGCCTTCTAAAAGAAAAGGGGATACATATACTTACATCCCCATCCTGAACATGGGATCCTGAATTGATGGGTGCAATTTTTAGCCCGATTGGTTAACATGCCCCTTACCGAGTATGCCGGCATGCATTGGGCGCCTACAGTGCTTTGTGGGACTGCTGAAAGTATACCTGGGAACTCCAATGGGCAGGCTCTAAAGTCAGCTGCTAGTGTGGATGGACAGACAACCATTCTGAAAACCATTATACAAAATGGTTTTCCGAATGATTTCTAAATGCACTGATAGTGGGGACATGACCTTTCATGCTGTTGAAAAGTGGCCACTGCAGCAATAGGTTTCCCTTACTTCTTTTTATTTTTTTCTTAATCTTTACTGTTTTATTCCCCTTTACTTCTTTTTTTGGTTTAAATAAACTTACCGATGAGGGTAGGCGGTCCACTGAGAGAAGGAAGAACTGCTGCTGGGGCATGGGCACACGGGAAACTGGGTGCGTGTTAGTTGTTATAACCCGCCAGTTATAACGGCGAATTATAACCCAGTTTCCCTTAGGGAAGAAAGGATCCCTAGTTATTATAGTTTAATTATAAACATCTAAATGAGTTTAATGGTAGAAACACCAATTTAATTGTACTACTCAATTTCCCTGTATATTTACTGGTAATTGTACCTCTATGGATTTTAACAATGTAGAATGTTATATGTATATTTGTGTATGCTAAAATGTATTGTGCAATATTTTGTAATGACAATTCTGTCTTGTCAATTAATAAACTGAACTGAACTGAACTGAAGATCGTGTGCAATGGTTGTCTAAAGTAAAACAGGCACCAGCACTCAAAAACATTGCTATGAAAACTGTATGTATTTCAGGTTTTGTAATAAGGTTGACAAAATTGTATTTTATATTGCCTTTTGGTGAGATTCATTTCTCAATGGTTGCTGGATGCTGAGTCAGCATGCCTCCAGTCTGCTGAAGCCATTTGGAGTGCTACTCTACTGTGCCTATTAGGAAGTTGTGCAGTAGAACCTAGCTATAGCCAACCATGCTATAGCGAAGTCTCGGTTATAACGAATGCCTCATGTGGCTCCCGGTGTTTCAGTATTTCTGTTCTTCAGAATTCCTATCCACACTGGCAATCGGCTGGCATACATGTCACCTGCACACATCAGACACTGTCCTTATGCCATTTACACTGCACTGTCAGGAAAACAAATTTAAAAACTAAAGTAAAAAAATATTCACATCTTAACTGCTAGCTGAGACTCATAGTTAAAGACAGCACCTGTAACATGGATGGTGGCTCAGAGATTCCACATGCTTTACAAACATGCTCCCCCTCCACCCCCAACCGACTCTCATCTTTACTTAGTAATTTTATGTTGTCCAGTAATGAAATTTATTTTACACACAGTAGGTTCTGAATCATGCTGAGGAAGTCAGATGTGGTGGAGCTGGAGCCGTGATCTGTGAGTTGGATGGGGATGATTATAAAAGCAGGAATAGCATCAAAAAAGATCTGGAATTTGGAGAGAGGTCTGTTGCTGTTGTTGTTGTTGTTGTTGTTGTTGTCGGGTTTTTCTTTTTGTCAATCTGTTTTTTTTTTGATTTTACTATTGCCCAGTATACTAGTCTGTGTACAGATATCTGGAGTGATGAGACTGTGAAATGGGGGGGAGGGGAGAGGCAGAGAACGTGTTTGTAAAGGGCTTGGAAGATTTGAGCCTCTGGTCATGTTACAGATGCAATCTTTAACATGCAGTCTCACCTAGCAGTTAAGATGTGGGTACTTTTTTTTATTTTAGCTTTATTTTGCTGACAATGCAGTGTTTAAGGCATATGGAAAGTGTTTGATGTGTGCAGGTGACATATGCACTGGCCAACAGTAGTGCAAATTAGTGCCCCTCGTTGTAACGAATAGAGAGCTATAAAGAATACAGATTATGGCTCCCTTTTAGTTCATTACAGTGAGGGGTTACTGTACTGCTAGTATTGTAATGTTGGTAACTTCACTGCTGTTTGTCAGTGTCTGCTTTACAATATGTTTTAATAGGGGCCTTATATGTGTTAATTCCTACTAGTAATGGAAGTGTTGGCTCAGGTAAAAATATGTTTTTAATTTAGAGTAGAACATAGATGAGCCTGCATGTACATCAAAACAACCTGACAGGGAGAACACATTGTTCTGGCTAAATTAGAAACTCCTAGTAAGTTTATTAAACAGCGTTACCTTTCCCACCCCCATTGACAAGGAGATGGAATAATTGTTTTAAAGTGCCTTTTTTAGAAACCGCTTCAATTGAATGATAGGTGTGAATCATCTCAGCCTTTCACCACATCAGCAACTTATTCAGTGTGCAAATCTCAGAACAGTGTGCTATGACCCAGCATCCAGCAACTCTGGAAAAAGGACCACAACAAAAAGGCACATAAGCAAAATATTTTCAGCTTTGTTAAAAAAACCGAAACACACACAGTTTTTAAAGCAATGTTTACTGACTGGTGCTGCCTATTTTACTTGGGAAAACCATTGCACATGATTTTTACAACTTCGGAGAAACAGGTCGTATAAGCTTGTTGAGAGGGAATACTAGACTGTGAGGTTCTGAGATGATATCATCAGCAGCTCTTCACTGATACAGGCTGTTCTGAACAGGTAGTGAAATCAGGGTTACACAATAGTTTATAACTTTAAACTGAAGTAATGTAGAAATCTAGTTTTTAGTATGAGATTTACTAAGGGTATTCTTATTGTGATTCTGCAATGTAGCTCTTTTGACCAGATGGTGTCAATTACTCTATAAAGTCAACATCCTGAAGGAGCAATGGATCCAATCTCCATAAGACTGAGTTCCTTTTGGTTGCAGGTTTAACTGACAGGATCAGCACAAGCAGAGCATGGTTAAAGAGGTATAAAGGGGAAATATGAGCTTCACCAACCCTCAAGGTGACCCCCCCGATGTTAGCCATTAGTTTAACCTGCTGACCATTGCTGTGGCAGTGGAGAAGTATATGTAGTCTTTGACTGTCAGATGCTAGAATCTCCACACGTGCCAACTGATGTAGGGGAAGCATATCCGTTAGGGCCCAGTGGGAGTTGGTGTGGGCTTCTTGTTTGTAATTTGACCTATCCAACAGGTAGTCTAGTGCCAAGTTGAGGTCTCCTCCCACCAGTATTTCTGGGCTGTGCTGTTACAGTTCTAATATGTTTTGAGAAATGGAGTTAAAAATTCAGCAACTTCTTCGTTTGGTGAATATGCATTCACCAGCAGTTCTGTGCAACTTAAACAACACCTAGCGTCCCTCTTCATCGGCCTCATGGTGAACCTCCTTCCACTCCAGTTTTTTATGTAGGAGAATATAGATCCCTTTCTAGATTTGCCTGAAGTACTTTGCTATTCCCTGCCAACCCATTCTCTTGTATGTTTACAGACTTCCTGGTGACTGAGTTTGGTCTCCTGTAGGAAGGCTATATGGCTTTTAAGGCTTCTTAACCTAGCCAGAATCTTTTTACTTTTGATTGAGTAGTTTAGCCCCCTGATATTCCAGGAGGTCAAAGTTATTTATGGCAAGCTATCCATTCTCCCTTGTCCTGTAAGTGTTCCCTATATATGAGGTTATTAGCTTTCTGGTCCTAGGTACATGAATGTTCGTCTTAGACTTGTGTATTCAAACTGATCCATGTGTTCTTAATTGTTCCCCTTTGTGTTTTGTGTCTGTAATGTGTGCTGCTGTTATTAGGTTTCTATGCCTTGTTTAACCTATTCTGTTTGTGTGTCTAATCCCCCCTTCCCCTTTCTTTTGGAACATGTCTTTCTATCTGGTTCCCTTATATTCTTCCTTTTGTTTTCCAGCATTAAAATACCAACTATACAGTAGTAACATTTGGAAAACATACGTCAATAACATTTTGTTCAAACTCTGAACATAGCAACACTTTATTTGTAATGGAGGCATGGCTCTGAATGTGGAACTGGGCTCCCCTCCTTTGTCAAGGATCCCTATGCTCCCAGAGCCCCCCTTGGGGGATATTCCATGGAGGGGTATTGATTTCAGGAGGAAGGAGGTAATTCAACTCCCCTTTAGTGAGACCAGACCTGGAGTACTGCATCCAGTTCTGGAGCCTCACCTCAGGAAAGATAGGGATGGGCTGGAAACGGTGCAGCACAGGGTAACAAAAATAATTAAGGCCAAAAGGGAAACTCATGTGAGGATCACTTTAATGCACTGAACCTATACTCGCTGGAGACCACTAGGGAGAGGGGGGATATGATAGATGCCTTCACATGCCTTAAAGGAATAAACAAGGTAAACTTCAAGGAACTATTTATCTTGAATGCTAGCTCAAGGTCATGAGGGTATGAATGGAAACAGACAGGAGGGTGCTTCAGTAGGGGCATGAGGAAGTATTATTTTACAGAAAGAGTGATGGAGTCATGAAACATTTTGCCAGCCAAAGTGGTGGGTACTAAAACAGTTGATGATTTCAAGCATGCTTGGGACAGGGTGAAGGGTACAGTGGTCACTCAAGGAGACAAAATTTGGAATGTGAATAGGGACAGGTGAGGACGGCAGAGACGCTGGATGGACAGTAGGTAGCAGGGTTAGACAGAGAACTTAGGTGGAATGGATGGACCATTGGTCTTTTTCTGCCATCACTGTATATGTTTCTATTTTTCAGTGCTGTTAACTCAGTCACTATTCTAATTATTTGAATAATCAACTATAGAATAATGATGTAAGAAAAAATTAAACCTCTTTTACTTTGGGAAAAATTCTTGCTAAGTAAGGTGAACAGATGTTTTTAAGACAATAGGTTCAAGCTTTAAAATAAACCTACCACAGTGAAAGAAATGAAGGCTTCATTAATCAGAAGCAATCTAACACTGCAAGTTGTAAAAAGGATGACTGACCCCTGAGTATAATTACTGTTTTAACAACTGTGTTGAAGTATTTGAATAGATGTAATTTATTTTCCTAATGATAGACTACACAAAACCAATCAGCAATAATGAATACTCTATTGAGTCAGTCTTTAATATTTTCCTGTACGTAATGAATCCAAGCTAATTATAAAAGTAAATAGCTGTAGTAGATGGTAAACCACCTCATCTGCTTTCCAGACATGCATATGTCAGGAAGATAAGATGTTGTCAATTACTCATTTAACATCTCAACATCCATAATCCATCCTTCTTAACTGTTTGTGTAGTGCAAGACAAAAAAATGTTGTATACTGTACTTACATACACAGAATGAAATTTGTATTCCATCACCAGTGCCCAGTCCAATAGAAGTCCAAGTTATTAATTTGGACTCATGCGTATTCATTGTAGGTTCAAAAGTCATTGTGATGCATTATTTATTTTCTACTCCATGGCCTGTATTCATTACATTACATCCAGTATTAACGTCACTTAACATGACCTTTGCTAACTGGATTCAGAAATGTACAATTGAGCAAAATGGGAGATTGCTGAATCAGGCTGGTGAAGGTAAAGTGATGTGTTGCTGAAGCTGAAGGTCATGTTCATGAACATAGGCTTATAATTAACTTTGCAATCTGATGTTAATGATTATAAGAACATCCATTTTGATTTTTTTTTATCCTCGCCTTTTCTACTTCTGTATCCCCCTCATTCCCAACCTGTAACAATAAGGGCCACTTCAGTAGAACGTTTTCTCAGGCGGGTAGTGTTGGTCAGCAGCAGCCTTTATAGTCAACCCCAGTGCCACTTCTTGTTAGGCCATCAGGAGTGTTTAAATGCAACAGGGACCAACCCCTTACCTTCCAGAAACTGAGCTCCTTACCTCTGAAACACTTTTAGCCCCAACTGTCCATGGAATGGAATTCTGACATAGGAGTAAATTATGGGGGGGGAATGTCTCCAGATTTAGGGGAGGGGAGATGCCTATGCTAGTCATCCCACTTACATAGTAAGCAAGAGAGTTGTCAAACTATTGCATGAAAGTGCATGGCTTCATTTTACTGTATGTACATTATTCTGAGACTTCACCATAAACTCCACACTCTGTTGCAGGACTTCACTCTTTTTCTTACACATGTAACAATAACCTTACATTTCCTGCAAAATAGTAGGGGTGTGTGAATATGTTTTCCCAAATAATCAGCCAGATATTTGGTATTCAGTGGTCAAATATTAGGGACAAGGTATTTATTAGCTGTTGTTTGGGTGAATAATTAAAAAAAAAGAAAAAAAGAAATAGCTCCACCCCCTACTTAAATCCTATTAAATACAACCACTGTCCCCACACCTTTGTCAGAAGCCTAAGTCCACCCTCCCCTAGCATGCACACTTGTATAAATACATGTATACCTTTAAAAACAAGCATTTGTCAATGCTGAATGTTGTTGCGCTGGCATTGGCAGTGGCAGAGGTGGAGAGGCATAGCGCTGTGAGTTTGTGAATGTGACCCAAAAGGTGATTTTGCACAGCAAGTATGCCACTGTGCGGCAGAGCTGCAGAAACGCGTTTTGGGCAGGCTGTGGAAAATGGCAGCTGGACTGTTGATAATGAGGTGTGCACAAATGCCAGTGGTGAAAATGTGGCATGAAAATATTGCAGATTGACAAAGTTACAAGGGTTCGTGGAAACTGCGCAATGCACGCTTGCAACACAGTCATCGTCTGGACTTTCACCACCAAATTTTCAGCATACGCATTTTAGGACCTCTGCTGATGAATAGGGTCACCGTCATTTCCTGAACATGTCCAAAAAAGTGATTTCGTACAGTGACCGTTCAATTCTGCACCGGACGTGCGATAACACATTTCAGCCAGCTGTACTGTTCATAAGGAGGTATGGAAAAATGGCAATGATGAACAGCTGGAGTGAAAGTATTACAAATTCACAAAGTCTCAAACGTGCGTGCAAACTGTGCAATGTGCACTCATAAAACACTCATTGTATTGACTTTCATCCTTAAATTTTCAACATAGGCATTACAGGACATCTGCTAATGAACAGTGTCACTGCCATTTTCATAATGTGTTTCGAACATGGGCTTTCCACAGCGATCGTGCTATTGTGCGCCAGAACTGCAAAAATAGATTTTGGTCAGGATGTGAAAAATGACAGCAGTACTGTTCATTAGGAGGTGTAAACAATGGCACTGTTGAAAATGTGGAATGAAAATATAGGTTTGCGAACTTACGAGCGTGCGTGCAAGCTGCGCAACACACGCTCGTAACACAGTCATTTTATGGAATATTGTCACCAAATTTTCAACACAGACATTTTGGACCTCTGCTCATGAACAGTGTCACTGTCATTTTCGTAATGTGTCCCGAACAGTGATTTCACACAGCGACCACGCTATTCTGCGCTGTAAGTGAGAACACACATTTCGGCAAAGATATGAAAAATTACAGCTATGCAGTTCACAAGAAGATGTAGTAAAATGCCAATGTTGAGAATGTGGTGTGAAAATATTGGAAATGTACTAACTTACTAGCATGTGTTGCACAGTTGCTACGCACGCTTGTAAAACAGTCATTTTATGGAGTATTGTCACCAAATTTTCAACACAAGCGTGTTAGCAACTCTGCTCATGAACAATGTCACTGTCATTTTCACAATGTGTCCTGAACACTGATTTCGCACAGCGACCGTGCTATTCTGCACCGGAAGTGCGAAAACACATTTTGGGCAGGATGTGAAAAAATGACAGCTGTACAGTTCACAAGAAGGTGTGGTAAAATGCCAATGTTGAGAATCTGGCATTAAAATAGTGCAAATGTGCTAACTTACTAGCATGTGTTGTGCAGTTGTTACACACAACGCTCGTAAAACAGTCATTTTTTGAATTTTTCCCACCAAACTTGCAACATAGGCTTTTTGAGAGTCCCTCTCATGAACAGTGGCACTGTCATTTTGTTACTTGGTCCTGAAAGTGATTCCATGCAGTGACTTTGAAATCACCTTTCATGACCGAATAACACCATGACAGTGCAAGTATTCATGAGAAGGGGTCACCAAAATCCCATGTTGAACATTTGGGGCCAAAATTCTCAAAAATGCCTGAGATATGCATTAAAGTTGAAAAACCCCTATTCATTCCATTATACAGCTCACCGGCATTTCTTCAGTTCGTGGTCAGCTTTGAAGAGTGCAGATGTGTTCCTGGTCCACAGAAGATTGTCGCGCCGGTCTCCGAAGGTAAGTATGGGGTGATGGGGGTGAAGGAGGCAGGATGTGCAGTGGGTGAGTGCGGGTGGGGAGGGGTCATCAAGACTACGAGGGATCATTTTCATTTTACAGGAAAAAAAGAAAAAACCATTGGGACAGTTTTTTGCAGGAGTTGGCATGTAGGGGTGGGCTCCCAGCGTGCCACCTAACTATTTGGAGGTGTCTGTAGAGTTGGGCAGCCTAAATCGGCACACAACACGGAGGGAGGAAGTAATGTCGATGGGATTGGGCACCCCGTCAGCACACAAAGAAAGCAGGGGAGCACAAGCCGAGAAGAAGTTAGGCACCCCTTGACATTCAACAATTGGGGGTTTATGCCATCGGCACACAAAGGGGGTTAACCGACAGGGGGATTGGGCTCCCCCAATGTCAGCATTAGTTAGGCGACTGCCCGGTCATCAACCATGCACATAATGGCAGCGAGCATGGCAAGAAAAGGACTGCTGCATATGATGAGCTTTGCTCGGATTGCAGCGGACCTTTTCTTACAGTAGATGTGCTCGCCACATTATGTATGCATGATGTGGTGCCGGCATGCTGTCTGATTGGGGAATGCGGGATGCACCTACTGGTGCATGCCCTGCATTCACCCAACTGCGGCCCAGCCTCCAAAGCTGCACTGTCCCACGATGTTGGTTGCACAAGCACAGCAACATAAAAATCCTACAATGGGTGACTGACATAACCCTATGGAGCTATGGGCTATGGGCTATGGAGTCAGAGTCAAAGGGATTCAAGATGGCGTACGCTGGGCCTAACCCGCTTGCTGTTCAGCGTTATCTGTGTTTCTTCGTTTTATTTTAAGTATCTTTGCCACCTTTGCTGCCTAATTTGTTCAATTCCTGTATTTTAAGCTTAATTCAAAGGGCACCGCATCTCGTCGATTTGTTTAAGTAATGCGGCTGACAGAGTTTTCGGACGAGTTTCTATCGGTCGTCTGGGCTGGGATTTCGGATTTTCCCTGATTTTCTTTGGATTGTTGTAATTGAGGGCTGGAACTGACTGCGGCTTCTCCCGGAGGATTATTGGTACTCTTTGGATTGCTTGCACTAAATTGAAGATTGGAACTGGATATGGTTTTTAACGGAGGACTGCTGGTACTCTGATTGTGCACTGTGCTGTGCTGTTTTGCTGCTCGGCTGTTTGCGCTGTTCTTCACGTCTTTTACCTGCTGCCTGTTTTGTTGAGACCTGGATGCTGGATATTAGACTCGGGGTTAACTTGGTGAGGCTGTATTGCTCCTTTTTGTGGGCTGTGGGTTTGCTGCCTTCATACCCCCACTAATGAAACTGCTGAGACCTGGATGTTGGATATTAGAATTGGGGCTCACCTGGTGAGCTGTATTACTTCCATTATTTGTGGGTTGTGGGGTTTGCTGCCTTGGTACCCCCCACCTAGTGAGCCTGGTGATTATTTTATATTTTATGTCGTGCTGTGCTATCACGGGGATTGGTTTTAATTTGTGAGAGTGCTGCCTACCTTGTGGTCTCCAGCCAGGCAGGAGCGGCCCTTGGTGCCTCCCAGGGAGCTGGGGGAGGCCGGGGCCTCTTCTAGGTTGCCTTGGGGTCAGCTGTAGTGCTGACCTATGAGGCAACTTTAGCCATTGGCTGCCATCCGAGTGGGGGCAACGCTCCCTGCAGGAACACATCTTTTGGTTTTATATTTAATTTCGAGCATCTGAGGAGCTGTCGTTGGAAGACCCCAGGATTTTATTATTTGACTTTTCGAACTTTTTCATAAAGACTATTTTTATCTGTTGGACGCTACCTATAGAACACTGAGTGAGTGGTCTAGCTTCTGGATTGTAGGTTGTAAGAGCTGTTATTTATTATTACAAATTTGAGTTTAACACCATGCCATGTGAGAGGTGGTATTGGAAGCTTATTTTATATTTTTATATTTGCTGCATGTGAGAGGTGCTGCATTATTTTAAGATATAGAATTGTTTGAACTCAAATTTATTTAATATTTAATAAGTTATTTTACTACATTTTAAATTCACTGTATTTTTTATTTTGTGTTGTTTTGGTTTATGCTTGTTTATTTGGCTTGCTCTCCTTCTTCTGTGAGAGAGAGTGGGGAGAGTGCGTTTAGAGTGTATTTATAATTGTGATATTTTTAGGTTTTTGTTAGTCTTCTTTTGGGATTTGTTTAATAATGACGGTTGGGCATTATTTCCCCACCAGGCTCAGGGAACTTCGCCCTTTTGAGTGCCCACCATTATCATCCGACACCTATTAGGACGAAGGTGGAAAGCTGGGCCTTGTGAGGGACAGGAGAGGGGGGGCGGATTGGTGTTTTAGGGTCCAGAAGATATCCTGGGGTGAAATGGGGTCAAGATAGAAGTTGTTCCTATCTTGTCCCCATACCCAAGAGTCCTGAAAATATCAGACAGGTACTGAGATCTTCCCCGACATCTCATCCTGCCTTGGCGGTGTTGTGCAATGCCAGATCTATTAAAAACAAGACAGCTATTGTAGCTGATCTTGTTGGGTCAGCTGATCTGACTTGCATTAGCGAGACTTGGCTGGATGAAAATGCTAGCCCTATATTGGCTTCGGCAACTCCAGCGGGTTCTCGGTAATACACCGTCAAGGCAGGATCGTAGGGGCGGAGGTGTGGCCATTATGTTTAAATCTGAACTGGGCCTTGTGGATGTTCCATTGGGAAAACCAGATCTTTTGAATATATCCTGGGTGAGGTGCAGGTTGTGGGATTCTCCTAGTCTACCGTCCACCAGGTGACGGTGCTAATTCCTACAAGGAGATTGCAGACTTCGTTGTCGACCTTGTGTTGAGGTTTCCCAGATTAATTCTTCTGGGTGACTTCAGCGCTGGTCGACAATGAACTCTCATTGGTCAAAGCCTCCTCCAGTTGATGAGTTCACTGGGCCTGACACAGGTTGTTACCACCTCTACCCATATTGGAGGTCATTCATTAGATCTGGTCTTTCTCTTGGGTATGGAGATCACTGATTTGGGGTGGAACCAGTCAGTTGGTTGGACCATTACACCATAAGGTTCAGTTTCAGGGCCCCCTCTAATAGGTCTGCCCCTACGGAGATGGTCCAATACCGCCCTTTAAGGGATGTTGGCCCCAGTGACCTTACGGAGGTCTTGGACCTATCGAGTTTGTCGGGTGAATGCATGAGTCCAGAGGATCTTGCACTTGCCTATAATAAGGCTGTGGGAGATGTTCTGGACAAAATTACTCCTGTTCGTGTTCGGCCTCTCACTATCCGACCAAGGAGTCCACGGTTTGATGGCTCCTTGAAGGAATTAAGGTGAGTAGGTCAAGGCTGGAGAGAGTCTGGCGGAAATCGGGCCTTGATGCTCACAGGCTTAGATTGTTAGCCCATTATGATGGCTATCAATCAGAAATCACTCAGAAGAAGGCAGAATTCCTGTCCAGAGAGATTTCTGCTGCAAAGAATCGACTGTTCAGCTTTTCCGGACTGTGGACAGCCTGTGCAATCCAGTCTGTCTTCAGCCTGAAAGCTTTTCTCAACTTAGATGTGAGGTTAAGCTCGCTTCTTTGCAGATAAAGGTTGCCGACATCAGGTCGGCATCGTCCGACCTCTCCTTTGGGGGTTACGTGGCAACCGCTGTACTTAACCCCGGCCTGTTTGGTTGAGTTTCACCATCCGAATTCACAGACATTGTGAAGATCATCCAATCAATGCGTCCAACTAGTTGTAGTCTGGATCCGGGTCCCACACCTCTGTTAGTAGGATGTGTTGAAGTCATCTACCCAATCCTCGCTGACATTGTCTGGAAGTCCTTGAGAGGTTTTTCCTAATCCCTTAAGGAGGCAGTTGTTCATCCACTCCTTAAAAATCCTCCTTGGATCCAGACTGTCTAGTTAACTACCGGCCTATCTCTAACCTGCCATTCGTTGGTAAGGTTATTGAAAAACAGTTGCACTGCAATTGGATGAATATCTCTACCCATAATGTCTATGATACTCTCAATCTGGCTTCAGAAAGGGCATAGTACTGAGACTGCCCTTGTTCGGGTTTAGTGACCTCCTAATGGCCAGAGATCGAAAGGCTTATACCATTCTGGTCCTTCTTGATCTTTCTGCTGCATTCGACACTGTAGACCATGAGGTGCTATTGGAGCGGCTGTGGGTTTTTTGTGGACTGTCTGGTACAGTCCACAAATGATTTTGTTCTTACCTCACTGGTAGGTTTCAGAGAGTTGTCACTGGAATTTATTCCTCTGACACATTCTCCCTACGATGTGGGGTACCGCAGGGTTCCATTTTGGCTCCCATGTTGTTTGCAGTGTATATGCTGCCATTAGGAGAAATCATCAGAAAATACAGCATGAGTTTTCACTGCTATGCGGATGATACTCAGCTGTATTCATCCTTTCTCCCGATCAAGTGATGCACTCTCTGTGCCTAACAACTGTCTGGATGAAATCAGAATTTGGATGAGTTCGAGTTGGTTGAAGCTTAACCGGATAAGACTGAGGTATTGGTTGTGGGCCCAGATCTTCCTGGGAGGGGTTTGGGTGCGGCACATCCATCAGGCTTATCACTTGGTGAGTGCTGCTCTCTAGCTCTCGACAGGTCTTGAAATCTGGGCGTTGTATCAGCTGACCGGTCTGGACTGAAATCTCAGGTGTCAGCTGTTGTCAAAACCTCTTTATCATCTGAGGAATATCGCCGGGTGAAAACCTGATTCCCCAGGAGGATCTTCCGACTCTGGTTCCGACTTTGTTACAACCCGTTTGGACTACTGTAATTCCTATACCTAGGGCTTCAGGGATTGATATCCGCCGCCTGCAGCTAGTGCAGAACGCTGCAGCCAGGCTTTTGACTGGGACCTCGAGAACCAGTCATATTACGCCTGTGCTTCACGAACTGCACTGGCTGCCTGTGCGGTGGTGTATCATCTTTAAGGTTGTCTTACTAACCTTTAAAGCCCTACATGATCAGGGACCCGGTTACCTGAAAGATCTTCTGATTCCCTATTGCCCCCTCCATCCCTCCGCTCCACCAATGAGGGATTGCTAGAGATTCCCAGGGTTCGTTTGAAATTATCAGGATCTCGTGCTTTTGCTTGTTCAGCTCCTACCCTGTGGAATTCTCTACCTCATTGGTTGAGAGAATGCCCGACCGTCGATAGTTTTAAAATTGCTTTAAAAACTTATCTTTTTAACTTGGCTTTTTCTTTATAGTTAACTTGTTTCTTGCTGATCTTTATTTTATTATTATGTACAGTGCCTTGATTTTGAAAGGCGCTTTATAAATAAACATGAATTGAATTGAATTGAATAACCCAACTGCCTTCACTGCTAGCAGCCTCTTTGTTGATATAAGTAGTACTTGTCCACCCACCCTGGCAACAACCTACTAATAGTGTGCTGCCAGATTGGAGAGTGAGGGAGCATGCTGTTTATATTAAGGAAGATGGAGGCTGGTCATGTAGGTAGGTGGGTTGTGCTGTTCACCGATCGTGGGATTTTTTTAAAGATATACATACAGTATATTAGTCCAGTTGTGGGTGCTATGGGGAGGAGGGTTGGATTGGTCTTTTAACAGAGATGGGGATGGGGGTTGTATTCTAGAGGATATGAGCTAGGGTAGGAGGTGGGTGCAGTTTTGTTTTTCCTTGAAAAAAAAAATTTCCCAACTATGAATATTGGATGAATAGTTCCTTATTCAGGAAGGGCTCCTGAATATTTGAGAACCTTACTATTAGTGTATTTGGGAAATACTACTCAGCCGCTGAACACCCCTACAAATATAGTTGATGATGATCTCTATTGACATCTTGCTGTGGCCCTTATTTAATCATCCCAAGGAATTCTCTGAAGTGCCACAGAGAACTAGGAACCCTAATGATAGTGCAGTGAAAGTTGTTGCCCTGAACTGTCATTGCTACCAGAAATCCCTCCTGCTATTTGTAAGTCTTTATACAATGGCAAGAAAATTTATAGCAACCTGATTGGTTGCTGAGCCCCAGATATTAGACAATAACAACACTGTATCTAGGCAGGCACAAAAATGACTGGACAACGATCTCACGAAACACTCCCTTCTTGTCTGACTACCACACACTGAATCTGTCACTGCTAACCCCCCCCCCCGCTGCTGCAGCCAAATACAAATTCCAATTGTTGCTCCAACATTCACCAAAAAGACCTTAATTCATCATGACAGACTGTTTCTCTGAAACCTAATGGCTTGAGTGAATCGCACCAACGGTAACTACCAGTCACGCTGTTCATTTCAGGGAGAAAATAGCAGAAACGTCATTACTTTTCATCCCCAATTTAAGTGTTCCACACAGTTTCAAAACCTCATCCTGCTTCATTTGTACTCTCTACCAATAAGTAACCGAAGAGGTAACACCTTTGGATCCAACAGCTCCACTCCGAAATCAGGACATCAAGCGTGTGCCTCTAAACCACCGATCAGCTCCATAACCAGAAAAACAAACTAATTAAACCATAAAAAAAAATGAAGATATATCCTATTTTTACCGACTGATGAATGCCGTTGGTGGTGGTGGTAGTGGGGGGGGCGTTAAAGACGTCAAAATAACAACATAGGTACACACAGTTAAATAAGGAACACTGTCTGACTGAACACAGCACAATTATTCAGCTAACAGCTTCATCTAGTGGCAAAAACATATACTGGACTTTTTTTTTTAAACATACTCCTCCACCCATAACAAAATAAATTAAAATGCATAAAATAAATTATTTTTTTCTCTAAAATTAACAAATGAGCCATTGTAAAATAGCAATAAGGCACTCCAGTGTGTTGTATAGCACAGTGGGTTAAGACTCTGACCAGCAGATCTGGAGACCTGGATTTGAATCCCACAGCCACCTAGGTGCATACTGTGTGATCCTGAGCAAGTCACTTAACTTTCTTGTGCTCCCAGGTTGCATCTGGAAACAAGCTTCGGCTTAGAGTGTTACTCTTGGTTAAACAGTGTTCCATTTCCCATTTCTATTGTCTAATAACATCACTCCTGGCGTGGTGGAAGCACTCGGATTTGCCTCATGCTTCAACCCACCCCAGGAGTGATGTTATTAGACAGTAACACATACCCTATCATGCCTTATTGCTTAATTAACACACTGTCTCAACACTATTGCACTGCCAGCAACACATGTTGTTTAATTTGCTGATACAACGTGCTGCAATGTTTATGAACGTAGGTCCCTTTTGATGGGCTGTTTCTGTTAGGACAATAATTGTTTACCTTTTGACTATATCTTGTGTGCTGGTATGGGAACTCCTAACAGATACTAAGTATCAAAAATCTACTTAGCTCTTCTGAAGATGGTTACTCACTGAGAGAAAGATGCTTGTTATTTTCTGCAACAGTATCGTAATTCCAGCCTATACTTGCACAGGTTTTTGGCACAAGTTTATAGGTTCAGACATATGACCAGTACCAAAACCCACAGCTACACCCAAGAAAACCTGGGTCCCCAAACTCTCCCTCTCTCTCTCTCTCTCTTCCTCTATCTCAGTTCTTTATCACCTCACAAGTATCATGGCATTGTGGCTGTGTTTGAATCATGTGCGCTATGGAGCTCTAAAAGAAGAACAGTCTGAATTATGCAGTTCTTTGTTTCTTTGCAAAAATATTTTGCTAATATATTCATCTGTGAATAGATAAAAATTATGAATTGTCATGGAATCATCCATTATCATTCAAGTTAACTAGTTCATGACATTTGATAGTAGTTTTAACATAGAAACATAGAAACATAGAATTTGATGGCAGATAAGGACTGCTTGGCCCACCCAGTCTGCCCATTTCCCTACCTAATGGATAAGCTGCAGATCCTAGTTAACCAGCAGCCTACTTCTTTCTACCCCCAACCCCTAGAATTGCCTTATGACTGTCCTATGCATGCTTGAATTCAACCACTGTTTTTGACTCCACAACCTCCTCCGGAAGGTCATTCCATGCATCCACAACCCTCTCTGTGAAAAAATACTTCCTTACATTACCTCTGAGCCGCCCCCCTCTATAAGGCTTTTAGGCAGATATGCAGTGAAACTGTGTGTTCCCGTAATGGAGTGGTGGGTACAGTGTGCCTGCTGTAGACCTGAATTTGTAGACCTTACAGCTAGGCAGTGAGTGAATTAAGTAGACTGGCTAAAGTACTGGAGAGATTTCTGAAAAATGTATTTGGCCTTTTTTTTATTTCATTGACTGCTGGTGGTGCAGGGCATAGAAGTCCTTTGTTTCGGTTTTGCCTTTGTGTGTGTATCTGTGAGCCCATTTATATTACTGTGGCTGCACCATTGCAAGAGGTGCACATTAGTTGCATCAGAGCTGGCAGTCATATGCAAGGCCACTGTTTTTCGGTTTTTACCGGAAAATCCAGTAAAATTCCAGAATTAGGACTGCCTGAAAACCGGTAAAAATGAAGATTTCATGGAATCTGGCATTTTCTATCAGATCAGTAAATCTATAAAAAAGTATGTTTTTCTTTAATTCCTTCCTGTACTATTTTCAGTTTGCTTTATTTAATGCTCTGTATATTAAGCCTTGTTTAATTTTGATTATTTATGCACATACTAAAAGAATGATAACAGAATCCCGGTAAAATCTGGAAATTAGAGTAACAATCACCGGTGAAGTTCTGGAATCTTAAGTCTTGAAAACGGAATTTAATTGTTTCAATCACCGTAAATCAGTGGTCTTGGTCATATGTGAACAAGCTTGAAATCCTTGTGGTGAGCTCCATTGCAGTGTGACTGAAATGATGTTTTTGTCAGAAACTGTTCTGTATTTAAGGAATAATCCACAATGCGGCATGGGTTTAGCTGAAATTTACCCGCACCTGGCAAGCTTCAGTCTTGAGGCCACAGGCTGAATGACCAACTTTGCCAGGTGTGGATAAATCCAAGCCTAACTCACACCCAATCATGGATTATCCTGAGTATACAATTAGTAAATATGTCAATTACACAAAAAAGGGAAGAAAAAGCTTTGTTTTTTTTAATTTTGTATGCTGCTTTTAATAAAATATCCTTCCCCAGCAACAAAATAGTTTCTTATTGCTGGGCAGAAGCCCTCCCATTGCTGTGAAGACAACTGCCCAGAACGTGAATGAACTGAGCACAGAAAGCATGATTGTAACTGAAAATGCCAGCACTTTGATTTTAGCATTGCTGGTTAGCTTTGGGTTGTCTCCAACTTCAACTCTGCAGCTTACATCTGATTTTTTTTTTGGTTGTCACTGTTTCTCAATGGCTTTTTGTTTTGTGGAATGGAGCGGTTAGCCAGAGAAAAAAATGGTGACTTTGCGAGAGTGTATTGGAATGCTAAGTGTTCAGCATGCAGAGATTTTACTTTTTTTTTAATGTGTGGTCAGCTGATACTTTTTGCGGTGTTTATGCAAAAATTACCCATGACATAAAGTAGTAGCCGACCAATCAGGAAAGTGAATTTTTAGACCCCATTGTATAATAGATGTTTTCTCCCACTGTGTAAACATGCTGCAGCACTTGCAAGAGTGCAGCACCACCTGTTTTATCCCCAGGCATGAGACTGGGAATGTGACCTCAGTGCTTGACACACCAGCATACATATACTGTGCAACCGACAGTGATTGTCTCCTGTTACAGTTAAAATTCAGTCGATCACTGTCAGCCATACAGTATTTGTCCTTTCATACTATTATGGTGCTTCAGTATTTTGTAAACATAGACACTATTGGGAAAATAAATTTCACTGTGCTCTAGAGAGGGAAAGATTATAAGAGTCAATTGTCCCAAGTTTTATCTGCATACAAATTATCTTTGTTTGGCAGTAAAATGACAACACACCTCTCTAACTGAGTGCTGAAATTATTTTCAGGGGAAAGAAAGACTTGGTTGTCCCCCTAATTATTCACAGAATTATTAACTCATGCAACACTGGAATGTGCTTATAACTGGATGGAGGAGCACTGTATTTTAAATCAGGGCCAAATGGATGCTTTATGCATTTTTGGGAGAGATTACATTTCTTCTTGGTGGACCCAGGCCACTGCACCTTTGTATTACCCTTCTTGTCACTAGTAACTGTCAGCACTTATTCACTTTGCTTGCCCTTGGCCTTGCCCCTCCATCACCCTCACCCATGCCCACACCCTATCCCCTATTCGCTTAGCCCTCCCCATCCCCTCCATGCCCTCTTGCTTCTCTCACCACCACACCCTCTCTGACAATGACAAAGCTCTCTGGCTGCTTATAGCTTAGTTACATGTATTAAATTCTATTATTGAAGTATTACTCTCAATCTGACTGTACTATTTTTACCCCTGTATGTATGCTGCCATTCTTAGTCCCATCTTTTCATTATTGTATGTTAATTGTTTTGCAGAGACATGAAACCTTTGTAAAAGAGATTTCAGCTCAAAGATGTTGTAATCTGAGATCTCAATTAATAAATAAAAAATGCCACTGAATAATTGGTTGCTCTGTGACATAATAAATTTATCACATCAAGATGCCATAGTGAAAGTCTGGTCCCCAAAAAAAAGATAACTTCAAATATAAATAGATAATTTACAGTAACTCTGTCAGGGACTCCCAATAACAACAGAGAGTTGTTAAAGGAAAAACACACTCTCATATTTGGTAAATGTTATTTTTTTCCATGTTTCCATTCGCTGCTCAGCTGGTCTGCCTGGAAGAAAGCTCCTCTACTATGCAAAGGTATGACAGGACTCAGCCATCAGGTTCAATTTTTGGCGCGTTCCACAGCCACATCCTGATTGGACATTGCCCTCTGTTGCTGCATCTCGAGTGGCTTTTCCCCTGGCTAATTCTTCCAGATGCCTCAATTGCTCCTTATACTTAAAATGACTGTTTTCTGTTTTTTTTAAAAGGTTGTTAAGTTCCTGGTCTTAGTGATGTTACCACATTCTTGCCAATGCTGCTAAATTACTGGTTAATTTATTTATTTTCTTAAAGGTTTTAAAACATTTGGCATTTCATATAGTATAATTTTAAAGCTGTTATATAGTTTTAGCATCAAATTCTGAATAGCCTTGCAGCCCACTCCCAGACTCAATGGCAACAAGATCACCTTTTCAGCTGCAAATTCATTTTAAATTCCTTATCCCTTGGCCATTTCTACCCCTTTGTGGCTAGTTTTCCATTAGCAGATTATACAGATATGCCACTAGAGGGCTCTTGTTCTTTCATTTAAAAAAGTCTACCCTCTTAAAGTCAAAGTTGCTTTACTTGCTATATACCTTCCTTGAACTGCCTCCCTATTAAATCCTATTTTGCAGAAATGTTCTCTTTTCACTACCTCTCCCTGCCTGTTTCTTTTCTTTCACCCTACACCAGCTATGAGTTCCCTCCCCCACCTGCTCCTTCCCCTTCTCTCTCCCTCCTTGTCCTTCCTTCCTTGTTCTCTCTCCCAGGCCCCTGTCACCCCACCCCGTACCCACTATCTACTTAATCAATACCAGCAGCACCTTGGGAATGCTTCACTTCTCAACCAGTCCTTTCCATGGGCCTCCGCTTGGAAATATCTGGCTGCTTCTTAACACCACTAAGATTGGTCTTAATGCTAGCCTATTCCTACTGTACCATATTGCATATCATTGGTGCTGTCATATAGATTCTACCTACTGCCCATATGCTAAAAGGAAACATAAATTATCACTACTGGACCTGTGCCTCTGTTCAGTGAAGCTCCTCCTACTTCTCCTACTGATCTCAGGCAACGTCCATCAGAACCCTGGCCTGGGTTGTTCAAGCCTTCTGAAAAAGGCAGGGGCCCTCACCATCGCAACCATTAACATCTGCAGCCTGTTACCAAAGCTTGGTGTACTCCAAGCCTTTATCAGCCAGCATAATCTTGACATCCTTGCTGTAGTTGAAACATGGATGACACCAAAGGTTCCTGATCTGGCAATTACCTTACAGGGCTACAATGTTTTCAGACTGGACAGTGTCTCTAAAAAGGGAGGGGGCTGTGCCATCTACATTAAGGATAATCTCCTGGGGCACCTTATTCCAACCCCCATCCCTGCCTCCTCGGCCCAGCTTCTACCCATTAAAATTCTTCTAGGTCCCAATCAAAAAGTCCTCAATATCATCTCTGTATGTATTCCACCTCAAGATCAAGATCTAGGCATCAAAGAAGTTCTCAACTTCGTCAGCTCCCAACCTCCTGACTCTGAACACATTCTGCTTGGTGATTTCAATATAAACTGGCTCACATCTGATGTCTACACTCATAAGGATGCCCTTGCAGCTGCCAACCTCTCACAATTGGTCACCACACCAACTCGGATAAATTACAAAACTGGCACCTGCACCCTATTGGACTGGGTTCTCACCAATCACCCTACCAGAATCTCTCATACCTCCGTTCTCCCAGACTCTTTCAGTGACCACTCCCCGGTTATATGTGAATAGTCTAATAAATTTCTAAAGCCACCCCCTATAATCATTACCAGCAGAGTCCTCCCCCATTGTCAACTTACCCATCTCAAACAGTACCTATCCTTGTAAGACTGGCTGCCCATCAACAAGGCGACGGATGTTAACCTAGCCCTTGGCTACTTCATCACCGCCTTCAGTAAGGCCTGTGACCTCTTCTCTCCTTCAAAAAATGGAAAACAAAAGCCTTTTGTAACCCTTGGATAACTGTGGAGCTCCTTTCCCAGCTGAAATCTAGAGAACACCTGTGGGCAGTGGCTAAAGCTACAGGCAAACAATCTGACATCAAAAAATACAAACATGCCCATAATGCCTGCACAAAATCATCTCACAAAAAGCTCTTTTTATAAGGATGTCCTCACCAACACCTGGGGAAATGGTCGTGCTTTCTGGGACAATATCAAGGACATTACTGGGAAACAATCAAAGCCCCTCCAGCCATGTTAATTGTTGAAGGGTCCACTACCTTTGAACCCATGGCCATTGCAAATACCTTTACCATGGCTTTTACTGACCTCACTACTGTTCTACCACCTGATTTCTTCACAGTCATTCACACCTCCTCTAACACCCCCTGCACTCTGTCAAATCACCCTCATTTTTACTTCAGGGAGATTAAGATGAATGAAGCTTGATGCCACATCACCTCAGCCATCTCCACTTCCAGAGTCAACAGTGACACCCTGGACCTTAAGCTGCTATCACTTACACTTGACGAGGTCCTCAGTCTCCTAACTAAAATTCTAAACCTCTTTCTCCACACCAGTACATTCCCTGAAATATGGAAAACTGCCACTGTGACCCCGGTCCACAAAAGTGGGGATAAGACTTGCCACTCTAACTGCAGCCCGATCTCCATATTGCCACCACTATCCAAGGCCCTAGAGTGTATTTTTACAGGCCAGCTCACTGATTATTTGGACAAGTATAACATTCTGTGAGCGCAACAGTACAGTTTTGGAAAAGGGCATAGTACTACCACCGCCCTGCTTGAATTTACTGGTGCAGTGAATGGCTCCCTTGATAAAGGTATTCTTACTGGTGCTGTCTTCATTAACCTCTTGAAGGCATTTGACATGGTCCATCATAGGTTGCTGAATGACTAACTACTCCTTGCCAGCCTCGCACCGGACTCAGCCTGCTGGTTCAGAAGTTACCTTGACAACCACTCTCAAAGAGTAAAAATTGTCAATGATATCTCAGACACCTTGCCTGTCCACTTTGGAGTACCTCAGGGGTCCATATTGGGCCCTCTCCTTTTCAGCCTCTTTTTAAACTCCCTAACACAGTCTTGCTCAGAACAAATCATCCTGTATGCGGATGATGCTGTTGTCTTTTCTACACACAAGAACCTTTCACCACTTCAACACAGACTCCAATTCGGATTCAGTGCCGTTGAAACATGGTTCTCCAATCATAAACTAGTTCTCAATCACAAGAAAACCAAGTCATTGCTATTCTGCAGTTCACATAACCGCTACAAGCAACACCCCCTTGCCACCTCCACCAAGCAGGTGACTGTCCTCGAATAAGTTTACTCATTCAAATACCTAGGGATTCTGCTTGACCCCAATCTCTCCTATACGGTTCACATTGACAGTGTGACTAAAGCTGCCAGCACACACCTTGGATTACTCTACAAGCACAGGCAGCACCTCACCCCAGAGGCCCTGAAGATTGCAGTCCAGAGCTCTGTGGTGTTAATTATTGATTATGGCCTCATTATCTATGGCTCCGCCATGACGTCCGCCCTCCGACATATAACAACTGCACTTAACAAAGCATGCCGACTCACAACTGGTGCCCTCCACCTCACCCACACTTGTGCCCATTATGAACAATCTGGATGGCTCCAACTCTTCAAACATATTAAGTATCTCACATGTTCTATGGCAGGAAAAATCAACCTTGGCCTCACACCCCCAGGTGTTATTGCCTTGGTACATCAAAACACCAACTGACAGAACACCAGGAGCTCGACAACCCAGATTTTACAAGTTCCTCGCTGTTGAACTACGCAGGGCCAATGTTCCTTCACCTATAGGGCCCCCGATGGATGAATGGTCTCAGCCACACCATCTCCTCTGCCTCAACACTTGGTCTGTTCAAAACCAGGCTCTGGGCCCATCTCATTGCCTCTAGCTCCAGTGACTGCTTCTCCTGCTACACAGCTTTAATCCTAACTTATACACTGCTTAACCCCAAGCCCCCACAGTCCCCCTTCCCCCAGCTCCTGAGGCACCACTTCAAATCTCAGGTCTTCATACCACTTCAATGGTCTCTCCTGCCCCATTATAGCAAGTATTTCCCTCTCAGCCTGCCCCTTTTTCTTCTATCACTCCTTCCAATTTATTTTTTGACAAATGCCTCCGGCTTCATCTTCATCCTCCCTCTCCTCTCATCCTAATCTGTCACACCGCCTGACCCTACCCATTCCTTGTGGGCACATGCATCCTAGCTGTATTCAACATTTTACTATAGCTGCCTCTGTTAACTACCTACACTTCTCCTCCTCCTCTACACCCTACTCTTCCTGTAATTGACCCCTTTCAATAGCACTGCTGTACATGAATTGTTTACTGTTATTTCACTGCTGCTTCCTTGTTGTTTGTTATTTCTGACATGGAACCTTTGTAAAAGAGCCTTGGCTCAAAGGTACTTGTAATCCTAGAATACATAAATAAAAAATACATAAATAAAAATGCCAACAGGCAACTCTTTTCACATAGCTGTTAGAGATATATGTGATTACTTTATTTTCACTGTTCATACTGGACCCTGTAACAACCCTGAGGGTCTTCATTTTCTGGTTGTTGAAATCTCATTGTCCTTGAGAGATGCGTTAACATATGAAAACACGTGTGAGCACCCTTTAGACTCCATAGTATGTCTGTCTGCTTAATTAGAGTTTAATAAAAAAAGATGCAGCAAGTTGTAAAATGCCATATTTACCTTCAGTTAGCTCTGCAAACTGGATTGTAATGCAGGGTTTCCCCTTCTAAACTCTATTCAGCTTGTGTGCTCCTAGAAGGCTTTTTTTTCCAGGATATTTGTGCTTTCAGCATAGGAAAACGTATAAATGTGTGCTGTGACATCATATTCTCATATGCTAATACAGCTCTCATGGACAATGAAATTTCAACAACCATAATATGGAGACCCCAGGATAGTTACAGGGGACTAGCACGAACAACAACAAAATACAAACTAAAGTAAACACATGTGTCTCTAACAGCTACAGGAAAAGAGTTGTCTGTTTACATGGA
The DNA here is from genome assembly GCA_016271365.2 of Neoceratodus forsteri. NCBI lineage: Eukaryota > Metazoa > Chordata > Ceratodontiformes > Ceratodontidae > Neoceratodus > Neoceratodus forsteri. The sequence continues at coordinate 1,009,729,563 of CM057454.1, read as the reverse complement.
AACAAAAATTACAAGATATGAGGGTGTAGTTTTCCTTTAAGGTCAACTTACTAGACCACATTCAGGTACCCATGAGCTCAAGAAATATACAAAAAGACAAAGATACAAAGTGGCCTCTTCTGGCAGCACCTGTAGAACTAACACACAGCATCAGCTGTTTTATTTGGACCAGAACCGACGTGGAGGATTTTATTGAAACAGCATTTTTGACCAGCATGGTTCATCTTCAAAGACCTACACGTTGCTGAAAGTTACTCCTAAGCCACCCTCCGCCACCTGAATAAGCTGACCACCAACCCTGGTGGGAATATATAGAAACAGTACAGGAGGTCAGTCTGAACTGCAGACTTACTTTGCAGTGGTGCATGAGCAATGCAGGCATCATGCCAGCAATATAGAGGAGATCACAATCCAGTACTGTAAGTAGGGGAAACATGCCTAGAAAGTGAAATGTGAATTAGTCTACTGTGTAAGAAATTAAAGTGAGCAATAAAAGACTGAAAGGATGAACACAGATATAAATGCATGTTCCACCAACATCTAGTAGATAGTGTCAAAGCAGTCCTGCTGCCATTTTCAAAAAATGCATCCCTTTACTAGGCTTCTGCATGGACTGAAAAAGATTTCCCGAATACCATAAAAATAGGCTTGCTGAATATTCAGATTTTCATCGCAAATAGTCCATTGTTCAGGAGCTTTTCAAGAAGCGATATTCGAGATTTCTAAGTTTCACAGAGCATTTGTTGACCAATCAGAGGCTATTTCTGAAGCTCACAGGAAAGCACACAATGTGACCTCTTTACTTTCAGTTGATGGAGGACAGGAAACAGTGGTTTCTGAGAGCTAGCTCTTCAGTATTGCTAAAACCTTAAAGATCAACTGCAGCTATCTTATAAACATATTATACACTTTACTTCTTTTCCCTAACATAAGGACAACAAGACCTTATTTATTACATGCAAAATGAAGAAATTGCCATTTGTCATGCTCAGATACTATTTTAATGCTCTCCTATTTAATAGTTTCAAAGAAAATCTCTCAGACATTTTTTGTCCAGCTAGTGGAATCTTGGGTGAGTGCTGATTCCATTCAAGCAAGAATGACATAGTTTTTCTCAAGTTCCTGGCAGCTCAGTACCTGGAACTTGAGGAAAATGATGTCATTCTTGCTTGAATGGAATCAGCACTCACCCAAGATTCTGGTAGCTGGTCAAAAAATGTCTGAGAGATTTTCTGTGAAGCAATCAAATAGGAGAGCATTAAAATAGTATCTGAGCATGACAAATGGCAATTTCTTAATTTCACATGTAATAAATAAGGTCTGGTTGTCCTTATGTTAGGGACAAGATGTAAAGTGTGTAATATGTTAATAATATAGCTGCAGTTGATCTTTAAACTCGACAAAAAGAGATATTTTTTCTCAACATCCTTTTTTGTCATCATTTTTGTCAGATCAGTGTCAGCAAAGTCAGGCTTGACTTTCTGACTGGGATTAAGGTTTTAGTTGTCTTTGTTGCTGGACTCAGTATCTGGAAACAACAGGACTGTCTGTTGACACCCCTACCCTTCAGCTGTTACTGCAACACAGCTGCAGTGTGATTTGTTTGGTGAACTCTATGCTTTTTGCATGTCGTCTGGTTCTAGGCTCAAATCCCTGCACAAGAAACAATGGACTCCACATGACTTTGCTGTGCATGTATACTTTTTTATGAGGTTATGCCATGCATGTGTGAAGCACACATTAAGTATGGGGTTTAATGTTGTTAGCTGCCGCCCTTTTAAGAGCACTTAGAACCTGCAAGTAGCAAATTGTTGCACTGCCTGGCAGTGCCATGTATGACTGTCAGTTGGAGAATATGTCAATTTGGAGCTTGTCTCCATGAAGAGAATATATACTGCACAGAATAAACTTGTATTCTTTATTTCATGTGTCTGTCCAGATATTGGCATGGTCCAGATGGGGTCCTCACCAGTAGCAACCGAAGGGTCTGGCAGACCACAGAGAAGATAAGGGGTCCTTTAGTGGCAGACCAAATACCAAAAACATCACACATGGTGGAGAATGCAGCCCTTAATCTGTCCAGACCCCAACTCTCTTGCTTGCATCATTGGGTACCCTACAGTCATCACCCCAGTATGTTTGGACTGTCTGAATTATAATTAAACTACAGTCCTGGCTGCAAAGAGGACACTGAACCATGTCCCATTTGTGAAGCAGCCTGCAGCCCTCTTACTGTACTTAGCTATTAAAAGAAAGGTTGTTAAATATTACCATCTAGCTCACAAATGTACTGTCACAGGCTAAAATTTTCCAAGCCCTGGGCACCATGGAGCTGCTGCTGAACCCATCCCCAGCTCCTACATCATGGCAGAGCTTTTTTTGAATTGCTCCATTATTGCCAAGCAAACGTCCCCTTCAGTTCCCACCTAGCTCACGGCCACAGTGCCTTTCATAGCAGGGCTTGCAGCTATAGAACATACAAACAAAATTATGAATAAGCCTTTATGCTGCCTCTCATCTGCAGTTCCCAGCAAACTGCATCTCTATGCTCCACACCTCGGCCTGGATATTCAAAAGGGTTGCGCCATGCGCAACAGGGTTGAGCGTGCGCAACTCCGAAAATGCGCCATTCTGCGATATTCAGAAGGGCCAGTTGCGCCCGAAAACATGCTGAGCAACAGCGCAATGGAAATGAAGGGATGCGCCAACCGAAGGGGCGGAACCATGCATAAAGTGCGCAATGCGATATTTGAACACTTGCGCAATGCGCAAGAGTGGCTCAGCCAGAGGATGCGCAGTACCGGATGTGAGCCAAAATAAAAAGGCTCAAGGGAGCAGCGCAAGAACCCTAGCAGGCCACAAACAGACAGAGAGACAGAGAGAGAGAGAGAGAGAGACAGGAGCAGGAAGGGCAGAGAGGGACAGTGGGTCCTGGAGGACAGAGAGGCCAGTGGGGGGTGCCCGGTGCAGTGGAAGCAGCAGTGGGGGTAACACAGGAACAGCAGCTGGGGGCAGAAGCCAGGGAGATGGACAGTGTCAGCTTCCACATGGAAGCTGTAATGAGGGTGAGACAGCATGCTGCAGGGGACGTCGCAGAGGAGCCCGGTCATGGCGTTTCGACAGGCGGGTATCGCGGCCCACATCAGCTTCGGGCTGTACACAGACGCCGAGATTGTGGGCCGTACCGCCTGAACAGGGCAATACTGGAGACGGCTCAGTGAGCTGTGCAGTGATGTGATGCAGGCACCTTCACGACGGAGTCATGCTCTGTCCGTGGAGACCAAGGTGACAGCCTGCATGTGCCTGCTCGCCACGGGCACCTTCCAGAGGCCGACAGGGGACACCACAGGCATTACACAGTCGGCCCGTCCGCATCCTCACCCAATTCCTCAGCGCACTGCTGCCTCATGCTGAGGTACATCCATTTCACAAGCACCGCGGCAGGCGTACAGCAAACATGCGGAGTTCCACAGGGTAGCACATATGCCTGGCGTGCTAGGGCCATAGACTGCACCCATGTGGCCATTCACACGCCACCTGGCCCCGATGGCTGCCTATCGAACCGAAGGGCTTTTCTAGTGTCAACTGCCAGGTGGTGTGATGCCACTGGGCATCATCAATGTCTGTGCCACACACCCTGGCAGAGCACATGATGCCTTCATATGGCACCAATCTGCACTGTGCCATGGATTCGAGTGGGAACATCCCCACGGGTCATCTAGTGGGTGAGTACACATGTATGGAATGCAAACTCTGTGCAAGGGTGGGAATGACACAGGTGCCATGGTAGTGGCACACAAGGATATGGGCAATATGGACCTGACCTGACACTGATCTCCACTATCTCACACAGGTGACTGTGGATACCCACTCCGTCCCTGGCTGCTCACACCATCCCGGTGCCCCACGACCCTAGGCGCCAGCCTGGTTTCAATATGAGGCACATGCAGCAGCAGGAACATCATAGGCGGGTGTTTGGGATGCTCAAAGGCCGCTTCCGATGCCTGGACACCTCCGGCGGAGCCCTACAGTACAGCCCCCAAAAGGCTTGTGGGATATTCCTGGCCTGTTGCATCCTGCACAACATGGCCAAAGACCATGGGATAGCCGTACAGGTCCAAGAGGGGGACAGCGATGGGGACGCCAGTGGCGCCAGTGATGTGGGTGATGAGCCGCCCCCCCTAGGATGGAGGGACCCCCGACTGACACGGCAGGCCCAGCTGCACTGGGACACCATTGCAGAAGAGCACTACGCACAGCACAGGTAAGTCAAGGGGACATGTGCAGGCAACACTGTCCATGCGCAAACCACAGGCACACAGGGGAACACACCGTGCATGAAGGTCAGGGGAGTTGAAGGGTCCAGGCATACCAACACACCATCAGAGAGGGGTGAGCACTCATATGGACACACACACACACCAGGCAGCATACAGGGGCAGCAGCACAGCACTGCAGAAATGACATCGCCAACACACAGCACCACCAACCACCCCCACCACCTGGACTGTCCACGTACATGTGTCAGGACCTGGGCAACCTTGCACCTTGGTGTACAGTGCAATGCAGGCATCATCATCCACACGCACCTGTGGACAGCAGTTGGGAGAGTGTGCAGGTGGTCCGTGTGTCAGCTTGGTGAGCAGAGCACCCAGCAGTGCACTGCCCACCATGACACACATTGCACACAGGGCAGCACCAGACAGGGCCTGCATTGGGAGACAGCTCAGTCAGGGAGCACTGTCCCACGGCCACCACAGATGCGTGGGTGGCCCTGCCGTGGCCTAGCAGCACTGGCAGGCTGAGCAGGGGCCACATCGGGTGGCGCTAGTGCACCACCAGGGGTCCCAGTGCACGACCGCGACCTTGCCCGCACAGGGGTCTGCATCCCACCAAACAAACTTGCACCAGGGGTGCTCGGGATGCCCACAGCAGAACCCGGCGTCGACAGGCCTGGTGTCCCACGATGCCGGGAACGGGGAGTGGAGAGTGCACTGTGTGGGGTGTGTGGTACAGGGGCACCTGACAGTGTGGCCAATGCGTCCGCGACAGAGACCACTGCCTGGGTCAGCCTGTCAATGGCAGCGGTCACATCCGTCCGCATAAGGACCAGCTCGGCTCGGTCCCGAGCACACTCCCTGCCATGCCGCTCCACGGACACAGACAGTGCCTCCACGGACCTTGCAACCCGCCCCTGCAGCTGGACCGACTCCTGCAGCAGGCGGGTGTGCACGTCCAATGGGTACTGTGCCCCAATGGCATCGTGACCCCCAGGGTGTGGACGGTCCTGGTGCACAGCACCCCTTGAGGGGTGGGTGCTGTTCACCAGGACCAGGTATGGGCGGATCTAAGGGCAGTGGACAAGTGCCACTGCTTGACGCTGTCCCCCCAGGCCTGGTGTGCAAATGCTGCTGCCGCCCCTCCAACTGCTGAGCCCCCAGGTCCACCTGTTCAACCCCTGTGCTGTCAACAGTGCCAGACACCTGCTCAGCCACCGATGCTGCCCCACCGGTGCTGACAGGCACAGCCTGTGACTGTGCCAGCATGCTGGTACACAGGTGTGGAGCAGGATGGCCCAGGGCGCGTGCTGGCCTGCCATGTGTCCGTCGTGGGACACACACCTAACACTGGCCATTGCAGGCCTGCTATCATCAATAGTGCGGTCGTGCCACTGCCATAGGCACAGCATGCTGGCATACCTGCATGCCAGACTGCTGTGACACAGGCTGTGCACCCCTGCACCCGTATCACTGCCGCCGGAGTTGTTGGGCCAGCCTGCATGCGCTGCAGTGCCTGCAGGTTGCTGGCGGAGGTGGATGGTCCTCCTCCAGGTCCAGCAGGTCTGCCTCACTGTCAGCACCCACCACCACCACCGTCTCCTGCAGACAAACAGGATCTGAAACAGAAAGAGAGTACATGTGAGTGCATGTGAACAACAGCCCCCCAACATCACCATGTCATACCGTGCAGTGATGGGCTTCCACCTGTCTGGAATCCTCCACCTGGAACACCAGCAATGGCACTCAGCTGCATGGCCGTGACCAGTGTCTCCTCAGTCGGGGTCAGCTGCAACACCACTGGTGGTCCCCCACCAGTGGCAGCACGTGCCACCCTGAAGGCTGCCACCTTCTCCTTCAGCCTCCTGCGGTCAGTCCCCATCTTTTTCCGGCATTCCAGCACGGAGCGCTGGTGGCTTCCGTGCAGGTTGACGGCCAGAGCTACCCCCTCCCATGCAGCTGCACGCTGCTGAGGGGTGCCCCTCCGCCCACTCAAAAGTGGCTCATCCTCCAGGTAGGCCTGGAAGAGGCCTCAGTCTCTGCTGTGGTGAAGTTTGGCCTCCTCCCTCGCCCACCGTCCACAGCCTCAGCCTGGTTCCCGTCAGTCATGGTGATCTGTATGGGTGGAAGTGGACACCTGTCACTGTGCAGTCCCAGCATTTCCCCATGAGCATAGCTGCGGCCGGGGGCAGAGCCCCTTTCTTCTCCGCATGGCAGATACTGATGGAAAGGTGCCCTCCTTTCTAATGCCCTCATCATGCTCAGCCCTCAACCTATATCATCCTCCAGCACCCCTGCCCATGAGCATTGTTCTGAGCATCACAGCATCATGTCACCTCTCACCTGCAACAACCAAATCTGGCCGCCACAACCCAGTGTCGCATATTTATAAGCGCAACACATGCAAATGAGGTGTGGCGCAACTTCTAATGATATGCTAATCGCGCCACTGTGCGCTTTGAATGGCTGATCGCCTGATTTGCATATGTCGGCTGAATATCGCGTAGTTGCGCTTAGCGCAATATGGAAGGTCCGGCTGAGCCGATGGCGCATGTTTGTGGCTGTGTGCTACACTGCATTGCGCATGCCCAGACATGTTACGCATGCATCTATTGCGCTGCAGACCTGCTGAGCGCGATAGGCGATTCCGGCCATGGCCACCATTGTGCCAGTGGTGCTACAGCACTGGGCACTATATGGCGCTGTGGCACTTCTGCGCAATAGTCCACTGTGGCACTGGTGCTCTGCTTAGCAGTCGCGCAGGATGCCTATACATTCTATGGCGCTGTGCGTAGCCTTGCGTCATTGCGTGACCTTGTGTATGCCCTCGGCCCCTGGCGCTGTTGACATGCCGTAGTATCGTCCCTGTTGCGCTGTCTGGTGACAGAGCGCCATGTAAAGTGATGGCGCTGTTCGAACAGCGCGATTGAAGGACCTGTGCTGGTCTATTGTGCAACAACTCCTCGCGGGTTACAGCGCGCGGGCGCCATATTGACTGCTGTAAAGTTGGTGCCATGGCTAGGAGGAGGCGGTGTCCTGGAGCCCGCTTGAGTGGCCAACCTGGTGGCCCTAGTGGAGCCCCACTGTGAGGCACTGTATGGTGAGGCCCCCTCACCATGCCTAGGACCCATGTGGCAGCAAGTGGCCACTGACCTGGTGGGGTCACTGGCCGGGGCCGGTCTGCTGAACAGTGCCGGCACCGGTACAGTGACCTCCACTGGAGGGAGCCGGACCTGCTGACGCGGCTGCGTTCACATGCCAGGCAGGGCCTGGTGCCTAGGCCATGTAAGTGTACCATCTATGCACCTATATTCTCTGTAGGGGTGTGTGTGTGCTTGGGTGGCTGTGCATAGGTGTGTCACTGTGTGCAGCTGTGCGATGGATGGTTATGGCTGTGTGGGCAGGCACTCTCACTGGGGCAGGGGGCACTCTGCTTTTGAGTCACACTGATGTTTGTCTCACCATATGTCTCCCACAGGCCGGATTGTGAGGACACCCGACCGCCGTGATGTGGGCCATGCCAGGGCCCCGGTGTGACAGGATGTCATGCCACAGCAGCAGCAGCAGCAGCAGCAGCAGTGGCAGACCGAGCTGCTGGAGGAGTGTGAGTATCATTATGTCATGGATGCTATTGCATGCTGGGGGGGCAAGACCACCAACCATGCTGGACACAACAAAAGGGGAGGTCATAGTTCCACTATACAAAACACTAGTGAGTCCCCACACTGGGGTACAGTGTACAGTTCGGAGACCATACCTGCGTATGGACATGGACTGGGTGGAGAGGGTTCACAGGAGGGCGACATGGATGGTGCATGGATTGCATCACAAGTCCTATGCAGACAGGTTGACGGAACTGAACATGTACTCCCTGGAGGGGAGGAGGGTGTGGGGATATGATGGGGACATACAAGTATTGTACAGGGGGGAACAGAGTGCAGGAAAACAATATTTGTAAGCGTAAAGGATGTTCCAGGTCTAGAGGGCATGGGATGCAGTTGGAGGGGGCTCGTTTAAGAGGTAACATGGGAAGGTATTTCTTCACAGAATGGGTGGTGGACAAGTGGAACACCCTGCCAGAGGATGTGGTGGGGGCTGACTTGGTTCTGCAGGATTTATGTATCGTGGGTTAGCCATGAAGGAATTCTGGAGGTCAGGGGTGAGGGGAACGGACTTATAGGACAACAGAGTGAACGTACAAGGCCAAATGGCCAGACTGGGTGTCCCATAGGCCCTTATCAGCTGACACTGTCTATGTATCCATGTATGTAGGCATGACACAGGTGACCTGCATCACAGTGCAGCATCACGACACGTCTGTGTATGCATCACAGGTGGTCCAGGCATGCACTGGGCACATAGCTGTGTAACTGGCATCGCACCACGTTGCCACATCACTTGACAGCCTGGTTTGTACTGTGATTGACGTGGGCAGTGTGTGTGGGCAGTGGTGCGCATAGCTGGTGCCGCCTGTTTGTGATGGCCATGTGCATGTTCACTGTGGGTGGGTGCATGCCATCACAGGTGCAGGACATTGGGTTATATGGGTTGCAGGTTGGGTGGTGTTCAGGGATGTGGTCAGTCTCAGCCATTGACTGTGTTCCCATTTTCCTGGGCCTCGGGTGCTGAGACACATGCAGCAGGATCTGCGGCGCCTTACCCAGGTCGGACTTGACAACGGGAGCTCCTGCAGGCCATGCTGCGCCAGGGTGAGCGGCGGAGGTGGCACAGTAGGGGGCGAGCAGGGGAAGACCAGGAGCCAGCTGGGCCATAGCCCACATTCCGCTCCCACTTCCCATCCCTTTCACCCTGCCTTCCTCTCCAAGTTTTTATTCCTCCCCTTGAACACCCTGCCTTTTACCCGTCCCCCACCTTGTACATAGTTTCAGCTGTTATTGTTTATCTGTTGTTTTTGAAATATACATTTCTATTTTGATACAACTGCTGTGTTGGTGTCTGCTTTGCAACTGGCTATGAGTGCTCCGTTGCAGGGTGTACATGCCATCTGGCTGCTATGGTCCTGGTATATATGTGTGTGTGTGTGTGTGTGTGTGTGTCCATGGGAGGTATCACCAGCATAGCATTGCCTTTCTGTTGCTCTTGCCATCTGCTGCCACCCACTGCTGGGTGCACAGGGTGGGTCTGGCTGGTATGCTTCTCTGCAGCATGGGGTTGGCGGTGGAACACGGGGGTGCATGGTGTTTCCTGCAGTGCCTGTCACTGCACATGAAGTGATGTCTTGGGGCACGGTGCACGCCTTGCTGTGCGCTCGGGGGACTGATGTGCACTGTGGTTGTCAACCCTGTGTGTGGCACTCTCTGCCTGCCAGTGGTTGTGCTGGGGTGTCATGGCTCTGCTATGCTTTAGTTGGCTTGTCCCATGGGCACGTGATCATCCGTCCCACCCCAGTGATGCTGTGCTTGGGGTGCCAGTGTGGTGTGGTTCTGCAGTGAGTTCCTGTGCCCATGTGTGGCATGGCTGGCGGTGGGCCCCAGCCTGCCTCCCTGGATGTGCAGTTCCATTGCTCTGGGGGCTGTGCTTGCGCTATAGCAGCTCTGCAATGCTCAGCTGAGCTTCATGGTTGCGCCGTGGCGCAGCATTTTTAGCTCAACTTCTCCCCTTCCACAGTTCTTGATGGGCGCGGTAGCTGTGATATTGAGACATTGGTTGCTTGCGCAATTTGCTCTGCTCCATGTTTGAATATCGCACCTGTTGTGCATTTGCGCAACTGGTTTGCGCTTGCTCCTACTGTTGCGCCAGTTTTCAGCGCAGTTTGAATATCCAGGCCCTCAAGTTCAGTGCCAAACCTACAGTTCCACAGCGCAGAAAGCCACTCCAAAAGGAACAGTTAAAATCAATGATTAACCCTGGACTTGTGCCCGAACAGTGGCTCCTGCTACAACACTCAGTTCAAACCCCTCCTTGACAGCTGCATCATAGCACAGTGCCCTGCTGTTCCCAAACAGCTACTCCAGCCACAAAGAGTGATCCACTGCCAACCTCAGTTCCCCAACACCATCACAGTTCACCCACCCAGCAGCATTCTTCAGGCCTCAGCCGTGCCAAGACAAAGAAGTTAAATGTATTGCAGCATGAAGTGATATGCTCCACACTTGGGCATCCTGCCTCTCACTTCAAGGACCTCTAAAGTTCTCCTCTCACTCCAGTATTACAGAGCTACCAAACAGCCTTCTGGTCTTTCAGCTTTGCTCACAAACCAGTTCCACTTTCCTGACCTACTGCTCTGTAACTCCACACAAACCGCAACTTATCTAAGACCCCCTGAACTGCTACAGCCCTCTGGCTTCCTCCTCTAGTGTGGCTCAGCTACTTGCACTTCCCTCTCCAGGCTGACACACTGAACTGCATGGAGTGATCCTTTCTCTGCTTGGCCTCACAATGAAAGGGCCACACAGCACCAGAGAAATAAAAAAACAGGAGCCCCATAGCAAATAAAAAAAAAATACTGAGTGGTTACTGCAAGGGACAGCCCTGCAAAGCAAACAAATGGCCAAACAAATAAATCAGTCATTAAATAACAAAGACTGCAGGAGTCAATGTGCATTAACATAAATAAAAGGCAGCACAATGCATAACAAGGGACAGTGAAAACAGAACAAAAAAAAATGTCAGCTCCATAAAGCATTTGGAGTATAGTCAAATAAATACAAACAATTTGCCAGTTTTTGCTCTCACCAGAAAAGTCCCACCATTTTCTGTGGGGAAGAAGGACAGCAAGGAGGCAATCGCTATTTTAGTTATTGCAGAGCAGCCAGGCAGCATCGTGGCAAGGATCCTCCATCTTGTTTTCACAATACAACCAGAAAAGAAGTGAACCTTAACTTCCCCCTGCTGGAGGTCATCTTGCTACAGTCAGGCCAGTCAAAACCTGCAGGAACTGCATGTCAAAGTTCAGTGGCCTTCTTGTGAGGGGCACACATTGACCTAACTCCATTGGAATCAATGGCAATCCTATTGAAAAGAATGGACACTGCAACAAAGAGCTGATTTTTGCAACAAAAACTTTATTTAAATAATAAAGAACACAGAACTGAGTGGGAATTCTTTATCAAGACATCATTTGATGAACCTTGCTACAAAAATATGTATTTTTGCCTACAAAAATAATTTTTGCTCGGTGTTTCATCCACAACATGACGTCCCATCTCCTCCATGGTGGCAACTCCTTCTCACCCATACGACCTTCGCTCTTTGAAACACAGCTCATCTCCAACCACAGTGTCCAATGATGACACAGATATGGGTGCCAGAACATCTGGAGTTCTACCTTCACCCACCTCAAGGGCATAGGGTTACAAAATAGAAATCATCCTACAGGATATGCGGTTGTCTATGTCAGCTCAAGGAGTACCAGCTATGCAAGCCATTCAAGATGACCTGGCCTACATTAAAGCTATTTCATTATAGTCCTTGGTCCATACCAGCCTACAGCCAGTACCATTCTCAGTCTTGCTCCATGAAGACACTGTCGACTGGCTTGAGCAATTCCATGCGTGGATTTCTTTCAATGGTTGGACTGATCCTTTATGTATTTCCAGTGCCCTGCACTTGTTTCTGAGAGGGACTGCTATATCCTGGTTCAACGCACTTCCAGAACAAGTGAAAGGAGATACTGCCATACTGTATACAACCTTCAAAGCCCATTTTCTCCAAGCACATCCACCTTGGTTATTGGAGCAACAGCTGTGGGAACATATCATGCAACTCTCTGAATCTCTTGAAGCCTTCATAGTGGACACTGAGCCTCACTGCAAACATCTGCAGAAACTGGAGAAAGAGCAAATTACAACCTTTGTATGGGGACTGCTTCCTCAACTCCATCCTTATGTAATCCAACAGAAACCAACTACCTAGATGGACATAATCCAAGCTGCATGACTTGCACAACAGTCCATATTAATGTCCCAGGCCACCAGTGTACAAGCACTTCAGTTGTCACAGTTAGACGCACTTGCAACATGTATCCAGCAGCAATCAATGATAGAGATGCTCACCGCAACTAACAATAGTCTGCACCACAGCTCAACTGCTTCTACTACTACTATTGTCAATGTCCTTCAACCATTTTGACAGCCTCCTGACCACCTCCACCTTCACAAGAGCCTGTGACCTACCAGTGGTGTGGATTCTGAGGACACATTGCTGCTGACTGCTGGCAGATAAAGTATAGTAGAAATCAAGAGATCCAAAGATGCTCACCGACACACAATCAGCAAGATAACCACAACTACTCACAGGATGAGAGGAACTCAACAACTGACCACCTTTCTGACTCTCACAATTCAAACAAAATGCATCCTCCAACTGCAAACTCAGGTACACTCTCCCTTCCAGGGGAAAAGGTAGCTGTCATCAGGTCACCCCTCCTAGCTAACTACATTCCTGTGACCATCAGAGATTGGTCCACTCATGCCTTGGTAGACACTGGAGCAGAAATATCAGTTATAAAAAGCAATATTCTGAACAACCAAGCTATTCGTCATGTACATAATGTCTCTTCAGCTGACCTAAATTACATTATCACAGCAAGCACAGCTACAGTACCTATCACAGGTGTGGTCCATCTTAAGCTCCACTTTGATTCCCAGCAAGCTACTGTCATGTTTTACATAGTGCCTGATCTACAACCTGCAATAATTCTGGCCTGGACTTCCTCAAAGCTCACAAAGCCATCCTTGACTTTGCCTCAATCAAACTGTCACTAGATGCTCAGAGGCAGCTTACAGCTATAGACTCAGTAACTGCACCTCCTAAGTCAGAGATGGCTTTGATTGCCAAGATTCAAGGTGAACCCCTTCCACAATGTGTCTTTGGCATTGTCATGGGATCCCCCACACTGCATTCATCAGGTCTCCTTCCAGGAAACACCTTATCGGCAGTGTATGGTGGCACTGTCTTTCACAAATGCTGCACCTTCATAGATGAGCATGTGATCCTCTCAAAGGGTGTCAACATCATAAAGTTTGTCTGTTTGTTTTCAGGGGACCAATGCCATCTTATGTAAGAATCTCAGCCTGGTTCCACCAACTCCAGTCCTGTCAGTACTATCCCTACCACTCAAGCTTCAACAGAGTTACCCCTCAGTCAGAGACTGTCCTCCTCAAAACTTACAACATCTCCAACAGAAAAGCAACAACTTCTGAAATTCCTGGAGAATTACCCGGATGTCTTTGTAGATCCAGATAACAAGCTCAGATGCTGTGATATCCTGCAACACACCATCAAACTGCAGCCCAACCAGAAACCAACCTGTCAGCGAGCCTACAAAGTGGAACACAAACAAAAACCAGTCCATGAGGACATAATCAAAGACACGCTCAATCATGGCATTGTTGAAGAGTCTACAAGTCCCTGGAGTGCACCTTGCCTGCTGGTGGTAAAGAAGAACAAAGGGTATCACTTCATGGTAGACTACAGAAAACTCAATGCCTGCATGGTGCAGGATGATCATCCCTTACCTACAAGCGAAGATGCTTTAGAGAGTGTTGGTGCAGCCAGCCCTGCTTACTTCACAACTCTAGACTTTCAGAGTGGGTTCTATCAAATTTCCATTGATCCAACATCTTGTCCATACATAGCATAGTGCTGCCACTTGGGACTTTTCCAATTCAAACATCTGCCTATGGGTCTTCGGAACAGTACAGACACATTTCAGCATGTTATGGAAGCCATACTATGTGTGTTGTTTTGGAAATCTTGCCTGGTCTACCTGGACAATGTGATTATCTTCAGAAGAACTTTGTCAGAGCACCTCCAACATCTAAAAGAAGTGTTTGAACATCTCAGATAAGCCAATCTCAAACTTCACCCAGAAAAGTGTTGTTTTGCACAGCATCAAATTCATTACCTGGGACATACGGTTAGTTCTCAAGGCATCTCTCCAGATCCAGACAATGTTTCAGCAGTCAAAGACTATCCAGAGCCTAACAATCTCAAAGATCTTTGAGCTTTCCTGGGCTTGTCTGGCTGCTATTGAAAGTTAATTTGCAACTATGACAAGGTAGCAGCTCCACTGCATACCCACACCAAAAAGGGATGTGACTATAATTGGACTTCTGAATGTAAATAGGACTTTGAAACCTTAAAACAAAGCCTAATCTCTTCTTCAGTATTGGCCTACCCAAGGTTTGGCCAATCCTTCAAACTCTACTCAGTTGCTAGTTCCTTTGCAGTGGGCACTGTGCTCTGTTAATTTTAAGACAGAACAGAATGAGTTGTCTCCTGTGCCCAGCACTCTCTTTCCTTAGCTGAGCAGAACTATGGCATCACAGAAAAAGAATGTCTAGCCATGGTATTTGCCATAAAGAAATTTGAATGCTATCTTTGCTACTCCTCCCTTACTGCTACAGTATCATTGATCACTCTGTCCTCAGATGGTTATTTGAAATGAAGGAGCCAGTAGGCAAGTTCGACCAGTGGATAATCATGCTGCAATCCTACAACTCTGAAAGTCAGTACAGACCAGGTCGAGTTCACTCAAATGCCGATGGTTAAGCTGGAGATGATATCCCTCTGCATCATCCTCAACAGATGAAGAATCTTGCTTACAAGGTCCTCCTTTCTATGCTACTGATGTGCTTCATGTGGACACTCCTACAGCCTCAAGTTGCTTTGCCACTGCCAACAGCTTCTACAGAGAGACATACAAATCCTCAGTTACTGCAAGCAGCTGAAGAGCTTCCCATCTCGTCTACATCTGATCTGTTTCTGGCAACTGTTAAATGCAACAAAGAGCTGACACTCAATTTATGGACATAATCATCTACTTAGAGTCTGGAACCTTATTGCAACAAAAGAAGCATCACCAAGATGTACTTTTCTTTGCTTCACAATACTTCCTCAATGATGGTGTGCTATTTCACATTTGGACCAAGAAAGGCAAGGGTCATCGCATGGATAGAACTTATGTACAGTTAGTTGTGCCAGCCTCTCTAATCAATCAAGTTCTTCTCTCCACTTTCTGGAGGTCATATGGGAATACACATAACTCTTGAAAAGACAAGGCTTCACTTCTTCTGGCCTCACATTAACAGGGACATTGTCCAATTTGTAAAATCCTGGCAGCCTGCTCACAAAGAAAGCCTCCTGCCAAACTGACAAAGGCACACATCATTCCAATGCCTGCAGCCACTGAACCCTTCCAAAGAGTCAGCACTGACATTCTTGGGCCCTTACCAACATGCCCTGGCTGTGACAACAAATACATCATTGTTTTTGTGGACTACCTAACAAAGCATTTGGAACTCATCCCCCTAAAAGACATTAAAGCTGTCACTGTGACAAATGCCTTTCTCAACACAGTCATTTGTCTTCATAGTACTCCATTGTACCTACATTCAGACAGAGGCACTAACTACCTTTCCACCATTGTCTGAGAAACATGCAAACTTCACAACAAAAAAAAAAAGACACATACCACAAGTTACCATCTACAATGCAACAGACAGAGTGAAAGAATGATGTCTACCATTCTCAGCATACTTTCCAAGTACCTGGATGAGACTCACAATACCAGAGACCATTTTGATCCCTTTGTGCAGTTTGCCTGCAATACCAGCCCTTGTGTTGACAGTACAGCATACATACCATTCTTCTTAGTCCATGGACATCACTCAAGAACTCCACTGGACAGGTATCTCTCTCTGCTAAAGGTTCCTAAGTCTGCTTCTTCTTTCATTATCCCTATGCAGGAACAGCTTGAACTTGCCAGATGTGTTGCAATCACCATACTGGGCCAGAGAAAATCAGCAATGCAAAAAATGTCAGCAGCCAAGTCACATGAGCCTTCATTCTCTGTTGGGGTCATTGTGTATTTGTACTGACCTGTCCGTGTTCTAGGCACCACCAAGAAACTGATTTGCCCCTTGACTGGTCCCTTATATATCATAGAAAAGCTTCCTCCTGTCCACTTTTGTCTGCGATGCAAGTCAGATGGAAAGCTGGTACACAACACAGTCCACATAAACCAACTGAAACATGGGCACCTGAGCCACAACCTTCCAGATGACCCCAGTCCACCTAGCAATGAAGCTAGACTTGAGCCTCCCATCCTCTCTGAAGCTGAGATCCCTCCAGACAACTCACAACTAGTTTCTACAGATCTTCCCACTCCTGACACTCCCCAGCCAGATTCTGTTTTGCCATATGATTTGCCTGGGACTTCCTCTTCTTCTCAACCTTCTTCTTCTTCTTCTTCTTAGAACTCTTCTGTATGGGGGTGTGGTTTGGCCACCAGGAAGATGGCAGCCTAAAAAGAGAGCTGCTGCCTTGAAAGTGTTCAGTCATGCTTAATCTCTGCGATCCCGTGGAGTCCTGGCCTTAAAAGCGACTTTATGAATGGGTGACAGTCTTACCTTCTGGGCAGCATGTGTTTTAAGTGGATTGTGGGATGAGCTGTACAGACATTTGGTGCCGTGTGTCTGAGACTTTTCTGACCTCTCGGAGGCTGCGTAGGCCCTAACTGCAACCTCAGCCATACATACTACACTCTGCAGCGAAGATTAGTGACTGTAGCTGGGCACCGCGGAGAAACCAAGCAGGAAGACAATTCCCTCTGGGATAGCCCAGTTTTCCCCCACCTAGCAAAGATGAGCTCTTCAGCTACTATCACCCCACAAAATGCAACACTCTTAAACTCCGACAAGCTTCCTGCCATAGAAGAATCCTTACAGCACATCACTCACTTGTTGGAGGCATTAATCTCTAGGGTGGACGGGCTAAGTTTATCCCTCACAAGCACAGCTACAGAAGTCCAACAACTTCAGGACAAGGTCAATGTACTGGAGCAAAAGGCAGAAATCTGTGAAGATCATCAGTCTCAAATATGGCAAAAGCTGCAACAACATGAAGAGCGCCTGGCAGCATTATGGAGCAGGGCAGAAGACCACGAAAATAGGAATTGCTGCAATAATCTGCGGATTATTGGTCTGCCCGAAGGAGTGGAGGGACAGGCTATGAAGAAGTTTCTAAACCATAACATCCCTCTAATACTGGGGGAAAGATGGAAGGGTCCCATCGAAGTCGAAAGGGCCCACAGAGTGGCCACCCGATAAAACAAGCAATCTTATCATCCCCATCCTATCATGGCTTATCTGCTTCACTACTCGACTAAAGAGAGGATTCTTAGGGTGGCTAGGGACATTGGAGTGCTGCAATGGCAAGGAATTCCAATACAAATTTACAGAGATTTTGCACAAGAAATGGCTGCAAAGAGAAGAGCGTTTGGCCCTATCAAACGGTTTTTATACCAAAATGATTTTCATTTTAGGTTCAAGAACCTTGCCAGACTCTGTGTCAGCAAAGGAGGGAATGAAATCATTGTGGATCACCCAGTGTAGTTGGAATGATGGATGGCTTGGATCTGGCCTGGTCTACACTTTCAAACTACATCACCCAGAAAGCTTTAGGAGCCTCATGCGACTCCGCCTCCTCCTAGGAACCTTTCTGCTAGATGAGACATTCCTAGGGACACAATAACCACCAGACCAGTGAAACCATCTGACCATCCCCCTTTTAGAAGAGGCAGTAACCAAATGCAGAAATGAATTACTGCATAAACGACCCAGCCTAACTCTCTGTTACAAAGGTCAGACACTTCTTTTTTCTAAATTCAGGCACCAAGCAAGAAGTAGACCCCTGAATTCACCCTGTAAAGATCCTCCTGCAAAAATCTCATGGGGTGATTCACCTATTCCATCTCAATCTAGAGACTTTGATACTTCTTTTAGCTCAGTAATGGAGACAGAGGCTACAGGGGATTGGGTGGATTTTCCAGATATCACACTAATGGAAGTGGTGGAGGATCCGTTACAAGTGAAGCATGGTCTCTTATCATATGTGGCAGCTGCAGCAAAGGTTTCTTCTGATCCTGGGACTCTCCCTCAGGGACCACCCGAGCTGGCCGAAGGACTGAACACTTGAACTGGCTCATAGTTGCAGAAGAATACGGACTAATACTGTGTCTTGAGATACTTGTCTAGTAGCCCACTCCTCCCCTTCCTCATTACATCCCTCTCTCTCTTGCTTAAATTTTTATGCTTTATGAGGAGTAACTAGTGCAGGTTGCCTTGGACTATGTCACAGGAACCTGGGCACTAAGCTTGTTGTACTGGCACATTTCTCTCCTCCCCCCCTTTTTTCTTTTTTTTTCTTTTTTCTTTTCTCCCCTTCTTAACCTTACTTGCCTTGCAGGTATCTGATACTACCTTTCAATGTGTGCACATTGGGCTTATGGCCAACCCATTATTAGTTCAGAATATGCAGTACTTCCACCATTCTGTTGTCTAAACTCTGAAGAGAGGATGTCTTTCCCTCCCCAGTCAAAACAAGGCTGAAAGATCATCCTGTTGTTGTTGTAGACTATTAATATTGTTGTTGTTTTTCAACATGTAGAGAATGTGGCACTATGGTTATAGTAATAACCAGGAGGTGGATGTCCCCAATTCCTCCACTCCTCCTCCGTACCTCACCCGTTAATCTGTAGATATGTTTACCGTTGATTCCTTTCAGGAAATGGGTGGAACACATCCCCTTCCCCCCCTTCACGGAGTTGGAGCGACAGACCATGGATGTTCACTCAGCATGGGCTAACTCTGCTTGAGTGATCACACACATTACGTGACCTCGTACTGAGTGCTGGAGCTAGCATAGCTGTAGGGTGATTTTATAACCCTCTTTTGCAGTGATCTCCTCTCTCATAGATAAGATACATCTTGGTGTCCAGTTTTAGGGACACTTACCTGTTTATTAGCCAGTTAGTTGACTGTTGGTTAGGTATCGTTGTAACAGCTTAAACTGTTTTTTTTCTCTCCTATTACAGCAGTACATTAAGACTTCAAGGTCAAGGTTTTGCCTGTTCCTGGCGATGCTTCCACCCCTGTTTATCATATCTCCTGGTTGGATTGTGCTGTTTTGGGCATGGTACAGTATTACAACACTAAATTCCACCACAGAGCTCCTTTCCCCTCTAGACACCTCAGTAAGTATGCTTTCACCTTTTTCACTGAGGACAAAAATGGTGTTGAACACTCCCCCAGCCCAGGCCTACAGATGGGTATCCTGGAATGTCAAGGGGCTCAACCACCCAATCAAACGAACAAAGGTTCTACAACATTTAAGGTCCCTGAAAGCAGAAGTAGCTCTACTTCAGGAAACGCATCTCCAAGCTGAAACTAATATATGGCTGAAGAAATCCTGGGTAGGAGAGTTAGTGGCGAGTTCTGGCCCTACAAAATCCATTGGGGTAGCCATTTTGCTCCACCGGACCTCTGCTTGGAAGATTGATGGTGTAAAGAAAGATAGCCAAGGTAGGTGGCTGGTTACATGACTAACATCTCTGGAGGGAGCCCTGATTTGGGGTAATATATATGCCCCCAACAGTGAGCACACTGATTTCTTCCTGGCAGTAAGTCAGACAATCTCAGAGTTGCAAGCAGATGCCCCCATTCCCATCATGTTGAGATGTGATTTTAATCTAGTGGAGGACATATTTTTAGATAAATCTACACCCACTTCTCACGCAACCCCTAAGGTGAGGCATTCCCTTGCTGAATTGCAAGAAGATTGAGCCCTGGTAGATGCCTGGTGTGTGGAGCACCCCACCGACAGAGATTATACTTTCTTTTCCACCCCACACCAAACTCACAGTCGTATAGACTTCTGGCTGGTGAATGACCTAGCTGGCAGAGGTATCACTGGCACTGGGATTGGCTTGATAATGGTATCAGACCATTCCCCAATCTGGCTTTCATAACTGCCTTCCAAGCAACCTACCCCAAAAGTTCAGTGGCATTGTAACCCACTGCTGTTCAGAGACCCAGGCTTTAAGCGAATGCCATCACTTGCCACGACGGAGTATTTCTCACTAAATTCAGACTGTTGAGTATCTCCTAGCATGGTTTGGGACGCTTTCAAGGTGGTTCTGCGGGGGCGTATCATCGCCTTTTCAGCAACCCAATATAAGGCACAAAAGGCCAAGCTTACCTCCATGCAGGTGGAACTAGCACGTTTAGAACAGAGGTTCAAATCTGCACCAAGGGTAAAAGTGGATAGTGACTTATATCTCAGAATGCTTAATCTGAAATACCAGATTAATGTGATACTACATCAAAAAGCTGAGTGGCTTCTCCTTTGATCCAAACAGAAGTTCTGGGCTAATGGTGAAAGATCAAGAAAGCTCTTGGCCTATTGCCTGCTTAAACAGCAGGCAGCCATGTGAATACATTCTCGCCATACTTCCTCGGGTTCAATAGCCAGTACCCCAAAAGAGGTGAATCAAACCATGCAGTCATTTTATGAATCCCTGTACCA
This sequence comes from Neoceratodus forsteri, assembly GCA_016271365.2. Taxonomy (NCBI): domain Eukaryota; kingdom Metazoa; phylum Chordata; order Ceratodontiformes; family Ceratodontidae; genus Neoceratodus; species Neoceratodus forsteri. Next base: position 1,009,708,957 of record CM057454.1, on the reverse strand, counting down.
ATCTCATTCCACGATCAACCTCACAGAGATGGGCCAGAAATTGTTGAGTTTCTGTCGCCAAGCGCAACTCCCATCCCTGTCGCCCGAGCAAGTGACTCAATTGGAGTCATCTGTATCTTGTGAGGAAATACAGCTCACGTTAGCAAAAATGGCATGTGGGAAAGCCCCTGGCCTGGATAGTATGTCAGTCAAGCTATACCAGGCATTAGGCTCAGCCATCCTCCTCCTCCCACTCCAACTAGCCCTCCATGACTCGCACAATAAGACTACTCCCCCCCACCAACCATGAGGGATGCCCTTATCACTCTCCTACCAAAAAAATCATCCAACCCATTTGACTGTGCAAATTTTAGGCCAATATCTCTATTACCAGTCAACACTAAGATTCTAGCAAAGGTGCTTGCCACTAGACTATGCTCGGTGCTTCCCTCCATCATTCTTCCAGCACAGGCTGGCTTTATGAAGGGAATGACAGGTGCAGATAATTCACGCCTCTTACTCGGACTCAAGTGGCTTGCATCTAAATCCCCCTACCCCATGGCTGCCATGGCAATAGACTTTGCTAAGGCATTTGACTCTATAAATTGGATTTACTTACATGAAACTTTAAAGGTGTTTGGTTTTGGGCCATATTTTCAACAATGGATACACACTCTGTATGCCTCTCCCATGGCGTGTATCCTCACAAACAGTGATATTTCCCTCCCTTTTTCTCTGCATAGAGGCACCAGGCAAGGCTGACCACTCTCTCCTCACCTGTTTTTGATTGCCCTGGACCCGCTTATAAGGGTTATTGCTGCAGATCCATTGATATGAGGCATTGAAAATAAGCGGCACCCATATGTGGCTATGGCATATGCAGATGACCTTTTATTGATTCTAACTAATCCTCAGCAAGCTATTCCTGAGGTACTTCTGATTTTGGAGGAGTTTGCCACACTCTTGGGTCTCAGGATCAACCAAGAAAAGACCATTCTGGCACCATTAAGCTCCCTTTGCACAAAAGAATGTATACAGGGCACTAACCTTTTGTGGGCCGACCATAGCTTCAACTACCTAGGGATACAAATCCCCTTTAAATGGACAGCCCTCAAAAAGGCTAACTTTTCTTCACTGTGCGCACAGCTTGCTGTGTAAGTAGATAGGTGGTGAAAACTCAAATTATCCCTCCCTGACAGGGTAGCCACAATTCGCATGCTGTTCCTACCGCGGGTCTTGTTTCTTTTGAACAACTTACCCATCCCTCTATCTAAAAAGATTTTCCAATCCCTGGAAAAACTAGCATCTAATTTTATCTGGGACTCCAAACCACCAAGATGGAATAGGCAAAATATAAGGGTGCATTGGACTAAAGGGGGCCTTAATGTACCCTGGTTTTATGGATATCACTTAGCATGTATGGCAGCTCATGCCACTAGGTGGTTTGTGACACAAAACAGGGCAACCCCTCTTTGGGTTCAGTTGGAAATTGCCTTGGTAGGTCCCTCTACACTATATAATCTCCTAACACCTCATTTAAAAACAGGCCCACAACTCCCCCCCATAATCTCTTGTAACGCCAAAGCCTGAAAGCTATTATGCACTAAATCTCACACATCAAAGCAGGGATCATTTCCCCCATTACAGTTTACCTCCATATGGCAAAACAATCTCATTCAGATTGAAGGTGCGAGGGTAAGCTGGCCAAAATGGCAGCAGCAAGGTATTCAAACAGTCCAGGATTTGGTTATTCACGGGATGAAACATCTGCTTTCATTTGAACAGCTGCAGAACAAATATGCCCTACAAAACAAGGATTTTGGTGTTATCTGCAGATTCGTAATGCCCTAACACCCCTGCTTACCAAAGGTATAGATAGCAGGCAGTGTCAATGACTAACTGACCTCCACTGGCTGGATACTCAAAAGGGCCTTATGGGTCGTTTTTATAGTACTTGGAGGGATTCGCAACCTAACCCCATGAAGAAATGTAGAATACAATGGGAAACACTGTTAGGGGTATCAATCTCTGAAGAACAATGGCTGTCCTACTGCAAAAACATCCACTGCTCTTACAGAGATACCAATAGTCATTTCATACAATTAAAAATATTGCTGTTATGGTAATGTACCCCAACGATTCTGCATAGAAGGGGTCTGCTTCACCACAGCTGTTGCTGGCACTGTTCACAGCCTGATGCTCACAGTGTACATATACTCTGGTCCTTTCCCTTCCTAGCGTCATTCTGGGATATGGTGGCTACAGACCCGTTCCAAGTACTGGGAGTTAAGATTACTCTGACTGCCTCCCTGGCTCTTTTGGGAGACACAAGCCAGGTGGAAACCCTCCCTAAATCCCTGCAGCATTGGGCCCACTCCTCCATATTGGAAGCCAAGTGCCTCCTGCTCATGTACTGGAGACAGCCTTTAATACCTAGCAGGAATGTGTGGCATGTGGCTGTAGCGCACCTTTCATTGTTTGAAAGGCTTTCCTCCTTGCAAGGGTCAAACATGCAGCTATTTTACGCTAAATGGGGACCTTACCGTCAATCTGATTTCTTGAAAATCCTACAGCAGCTGGGAAAACCTCCCTGAACACCATTACCCAAAAGCTGGTTACTAAGAAATGAGAGACTCCCCTCCCACCCTCCCAGCCTAGTTATTTTTAACTGAAGTGAAGCTGAGGATAGAGGTGGAAGCATTGACAGTTTTCTTCTTGATAGGTTAGGTTTGTATAAAATGCCAATTCATGGATAGTTTCCTTATTACTAATATGTTGATAGAGATTAGAACACAGATATATGGAACAAATATGTGTCTATAACCTGTCATGCTGGTATTATGTGTCCTTGACCTGAATATGTTTTTGCATCTTCTACAACACTGTGAAGTGTATTATTGTATGACAAAGAAAATACCTAATAAAAAAATTTATATGATAAAAAAGAAAGAACTCTTCTGTACACACATCAATGTACCACATCGAGAAGATCTTAAGAAAGAAGTTTGTCAATGGATCCTGGACTTATAGAGTTAAGTGGTGCAGATCTGACAGTGGGCAGAACTCCTGGGTCACTTTTGATGACCTGACCCCATCCTGTCAGGAACTAGTACAATCTACACACGCCTCCATTCCCACTGACCGGAAAAGTCAACAGAGGTCTTGAACTTTTGTGAACTGGACTCACTGCTGATTTAAATACTAATGCTTTCCCCCCTTAGGAATGACTTCCAATCGACAGTCCACCTTATAGTAATTGTTATGCAACTGTTATTAAAGGTGTGATCCTGCATTCTGGTATCCTTCTGCTGTTACCCTTCCCTCTCTTCTCTTTCCACTTCTCCCACACTTTAGCACTTGTGGCATGACAAATCCTCAAGTACTATTGTATTCCCCTCTCTCTCTGTCTTGTGCTACTCTGACTGGCCATCAGTGTAGTCCAGGTCCCCCCCCCCCACAGTGGAGTACTGTTTGGTGAAACGTAATGCCTTGAAATCCATGAAAAAATGTTTTTGCCTTAAAAATTACTTAAAAATATTTTTTACTTAGCAACTGTTTATAGTTTATTGCTTGTTCGAGTGGTGCTCACATTCACTGTCCCAGTGGTGATGTGAAACACACATTAAGCATTGGGCTTAATGTTGTTAGCTGCCACCTCTTTAAAAGCACTTAGAACTTGAAAGTAGCAAATTGTTGCAATGCCCGGCAGTGCCATGTATGACCGTCAGTGGGATTATTTATCAGTCTGGGGCTTGTCTCCATGAAGAAAACATCTATTGCACAGAATAAACCTGTATTCTTTATTTCATGCATTCATCCAGTTATTTGCATGGTCTAGATGGGGTCCTCACCAACAGCAACTGAAGGGTCTGGCAGACGACAGAGAAGATAAGGTGTCCTTTAATGGCAGATCAAATCCCAAAAATGCCACACATAGGAATGGTGTTGTGCATGTTTATTTTTGTATTAAATTGCTGCAGTTTTTAGCAAGTCAGGATTGACTAACTGCTTTGTTGTTTGCTGTTTGACTCAGGGGTCAGTTCCTTGTGTGATTAAGGAGGGTTTTGGCAGTCTCGCCCATCCAGCAGCTCACTGCATGAAATGCTTGTGCATGCGTAATTTTTGTTTTTGAGGCTGCCCGTTGTATGTGTATGGCTGTGTGCACATACTGTAGATCTTTCTTTTGTAACCTTCTGTACATATTACACAGCGGGTTAGATTCAACATATTGTTTGGATGATGCAATGGCATCATGTTGATACAGCATGCAGTAGAGCAGGGCAGTCAAGGAGGAGTCAATTCCTGCTACTTCAGCAATATGTGTGTGATGCAATGGACTGAATGTGTCACAAGTAGCTTGTATTGCACTAGTGACAGTTCCATAGCAGTTGTTGAGATGTCAACGAGGTGTAAATGTTCTACAAGGTGCAAAAGGGAGTGTTAGCGGTGTTACTTTAGTGCTATTTAACCTACTGTATCCTTTAAAAAAAACAAGTCTGCTGGCAAAATAATGAATATCTAAATACTTGGGGCCTGATTACCAACTATTCCGCTGAATATTTTATTTTGCTATAGAGGTGTTTTTCTCACCTTCATAGGATGGGCAGATGGTTCCGACTTATCCTGTCAGCCACAGCCATCCCAACTTCCCTCCTGGGAACTGCAGCCAGTATTCCCCCATGGATTTCCCCCCACAGTGGGGTCAAGAATGGAGGGCCATCCTCCCCCACTGACAGCACAATCCAGACAGCTCCCACTCCTCAGAAAGAGCAGGTGGGCCAGCAGCTTGATGGGCAGAGCTTCACGGAGCCTGTTCCATAGATTTTCCACCTAATATTTTCTCCCCTTGGCTGTAGGATGTGCAATGAGCACACTGTGCATGCTCCACCTCTGCAGAGCATACCCCCACACTCTGTCTGCTGCCCACCTTCCATGGTAACTCACATGCACCTTCCACCCAGATTCCTGCAGGTGGCAGTCGATCACCGAGTAATGCAGTCCCCCCTCACCAAGGAAGGATAGCAATCCTATGGATGCTCGATCCTTCCTCCCCCTGCTGATGCCTGAGCAACCCATCTCCATTCCTGAATGCAGGTCACTGGCATTTGAAAAGTAAAGTGCCTATAGCACCTCAGCCCTCTTCACCACTGGGCCAGCTAGTCCACCAAATATTCAGGGAAAATGTATTCATGCCTCTTCTGTTTAAAAGAGAAAGTTATGATTTTTGGTAAGAAAATCTCACAAATGCTATTTGCATAATTTTTTCCTTCAATTTGACATTTTTAGATGGAACTTTTGGGCACTATCTAATGGATGGTCGAATAGTTTGGATGGCATTTCCAGTTTTAAACTGGTAGCAAACACAATACAGAAAGCCTTTTGAAAAACATGGCTTGTGGACTTCAGGTGAGAGCACCACCAAAATGGAAGTTTGAGCTGACAGCTCCTGAGCATCACTAAACCAATCTACGGTCATCCACAGCTGAAACAACTTTAACTTCTCCAAGAAACAAAGGGTATATCATTAGGATCACCTCCACACATAAATCAAGAGACAAAACACATGCTTTAGTCACCAAATAGAAAAAAACCTTGTTGGATTACCTGCAATATACTGCGGCCTACTCGGCGCCAACGTTGCGGCCTCGTACCCCAGAGCTAGAATCCTTGGATAAGCCAGATTGTACAATTAACTCTAAGCAGCTATGCATTACTCTCCAAAAAAATGCAAGCCACCTTAGAATGTCTAGAAACCCGAGCCACAGAAGATTACAGGAAAATAGACATGCTCTCCAAAAAAACAGACAGTCTGGAAAAATGCCTCATGGACTACACCACAATTTCAGATGTTCATTACTCTGCCTTACTAGACCTGCACAAAAGGGAACAAGCTTTAGAACAATGCCTAGATGACATAGAGAATCACTATAGGTGAAATAATATCCGCATACATGGCATACTGGAGGGCATGGAGTTGGGCAACATGCTTTCCTTTATGGAGTCATTTATAACAGAACTACTAGACTGGCCAAAAGATAAACCCATGGACATAATCAGAGCACACCGCTCTTTGATCCCTCGACCCAAAGACCCAAAAGCATATCCGTGCTCAGTAGTCATAGTCTTTCTGGACTTTAGGGTCAAGAAGATATCCTCCGTTTAGCATGGGCTAAAAAAGAAATAGTATTTGAGGATGTCAGGCTCTTTATTGAAAATACTCACAAACAAGGGCCCCCAGCGCTATCCGGACTTAGCAGCAGTGGAACGTTTTCTGGCTCCAGTGGAGATCTCTGTCCCCCACCCCAGATACAGAAGCAAGCAGTTCAAGTTACAAGTAGGTCCTGGCAGAGAGCAGGAACCAAGAAACATGGGAGAGAAGACCACCTGGATATTTCCAGTCTGTGGGACTCAATACGTGCACATAAGAACGTGGCACTGGCAACAGAAAAGCCCCAGACAGAAAACAACAACACAAAGATGGGATCTACATCATGGATGGCTGACAATAACAATGTAACAACCCCTCTCTGAAAATGCCTTGTCATGGACCGGATTATTCAAAATGGGCATTCGAGTCAGTGAGTGACCAAACTGATGGAGAAGCCGGTGGGGGGGAGGAGTTCTCCGGTAGGAGTATTACACAAGAGCCGAGAAACAATCTGAGATGGCTAAATGTATGATACAATGGCTTTATTGATGGAGATACAGTACACTGAGGTGCCAGAGAGAAGAAATAACCCCCAAGATTCAGGAAGGGAAGGAGGGAGATAATGGGCTGGTCAGAGATCCCACGGCCTGGCAGCACCCCTGTAGTGACCCAGGTGATCAAGGCTCGGAACACGGATAGGACTCCCCTGTGGTAGCTCTGCAGTGATCCTGGGAGGTTTTGTCAGACCAGGGAGGCTATGGGCCCTCCTATTCCCAGCACTGGCTCATCTCAAGGAATAAAACTTGATGAAGTGCTCCAGAGGCCAGATTGTTGTCTGTTTTTAGCCAGCACTAGCAATGAGCCAATTAAGGGGGGAAGCAAACGGCCATCCTCTCCTCTTTAAATAAAGGTTACACTCTGGTGGCCAGATTGGCATGTCTCAACAATGAAACCACTGATGAAGAAACATAGAAACATAGAATTTGACGGCAGATAAGGACCGCTTGGCCCACCCAGTCTGCCCATTTCCCTACCTAATGAATAAGCTGCAGATCCTAGTTAACCAGCAGCCTACCTCTTCCTACCCCCAACCCCTAGAATTGCCTTATGACTGTCCCATGCATGCTTGAATTCCACCACTGTTTTTGACTCCACAACCTCCTCCGGAAGGCAGTTCCATGCATCCACAACCCTCTCCGTGGAAAAATACTTCTTAAATTACCTCTGAGCAGCCCCCATCTTCAAATTGTGCTCCTTGTTCTTGCACACTTTTTTTGAAAGATGCTACCTCTTGGACTTTGTTGATTCCCTTGAGGTACTTGAAAGTTTCTATCATGTCCTCTCTCCTCCTTTCCTCGAGGCTATCATATTAAGCTCCTTAAGTCTCTCTTCATATGTCTTCCGTGCAGACCCTGTACCATTTAGTTGCCCACCTCTGGACAGCCTCCACTCTGTCTATGTCTTTGCAGAGATTGGGTCTCCAGAACTGCACGTAGTACTCCAGATGGGGTCTCACCAGCTGTCTGTACAGAGGGATAATAACTTCCTGTTGTCTACTGGTGATGCCTCTCCCTATGCATCCCAATATCCCCCCAGCCCTCCTTGCTGCCCTCTCACATTGCTTGCCCACCTTTAGGTCATCTGATATGACTACCCCCACGTCCCTTTCCATTTTTGCTGTTGTTAGTATCTCACCCCCATTGTGTAGTCTTCCCCTGGGTTTTTGTTTACCAGGTGCATTACCTTGCACTTCTTAGCACTGAATCTAAGCTGCCATACATTTGGCCATTCCTCTAACGTTGCCAAGTCCCTTCTCATCCTTTCCACCCCACCTTGTGCATCAACTCTGTTGCAGATCTTTGTGTCATCTACAAAGAGACATACTTTTCCTTCAGTCCCTCTGCAATGTCGCTTATAAAGACATTGAGAGGACTGGTCTAACTCATGAACCCTGCGGTACACTAGTAACCCCCCTTTCTTCACAGTGGACTCCATTTACTATTACTCTCTGTGTCCTATTCTCCTGCCAATTCTTTACCCAGGCTGTTGTCTTGGGACCCACTCCCAGGCTGGCTAACTTGAATATTAATCTTTTGTGTGGGACTGTGTCAAATGCCTTGCTAAAGTCTAGGTAGGCCATGTCCACAGCCCCTTCCTGATCTACTACTTTGGTCACCCAGTCAAAGAAATCTATCAGATTTGTCTGGCATGACCTTCCCGCTATGAATCTATGCTGCCTTGGGTCCTGTGCCCCTCTGGCCTCTAGATACTTGACAATTCTTTCCTTCAGAAGTGATTCCATCATTTTCCCTACCACTGAGGTTAAACTAACAGGTCTGTAGTTTCCTGCTTCTGCCTTGCTCCCACTTTTGTGAAGGGAATCACATCTGCCCTCCCAGTCCTCGGGTACCACCCCATCCTCCCATGATTTGTTAAACAGGGTAGTCAGTGGTGTCACTAGTTCTACCCTTAGTTCTTTTAGAATTCTGGGATGCATCCATCAGGCCCCATTGCTTTGTCCACCTTCAGTTTTAAGAGTTCTTTCAGAACCCTTTCTTCTGTAAATGGGCTGGTATCAACTTCTGTATCCAGAGTGTTTCTACTGTTTGTTTTAGGTACCTCCCTCTCTTCCTTTGTAAATACTGAGCAAAAATATTTGTTTAGTATCCTGCCTTTTCACAGTCACCCTCTGCCCACCCTCCTCCCCTTTATTAAGCCTCACTATCCCTCCTTTGGTCTTCCTTCGCTCCCTGATGTACCTATAAAAGGTTTTATCCCCCTTCTTAACTGAGTTGGCTATCTTTTCCTCGGTTTGGGCCTTTGCTGTTCTGACTGCCTTCCCAGCTTTTTTTGCTTTAACTGATACAGTTCTCTGTCCTGTTCCTTCTGTGATTCCTTGTACTTCCTGAATGCTTTCTTTTTCTCTTGAACCTTCACTGCCACTTCCTTTGAGAACCATAGTGGTTTCTTACATCTTTCATTTTGTTTATTTGCTTCACACAAAGGCTTGTTACCTCTGTGATGGCAGTTTTTATTATTCCCCATTGTTCTTCCACCCCTCCTTCCTGCCCATTTGCTAGTGCATTCCTTAGGCACTCACCCATTTTGGCAAAGTCAGCCTCCTAAAGTCCAGTACTTTTGCCTTTGTATGGCTTGACTCTATTGCTGTGTTTATTGCGAACCATACTGTTCGATGGTCGCTAGTTCCCAGATGGCTACCCACTTCTACATCTGTGATCCTTGCTTCATCTCCATTTGAGAGAACCAGGTCTAAGATTGCTCCCTCTCTAGTGGGCTCCAATACTAGTTGTCTAAGGCATGCCCCCTGTAGGGCATCTAGAATAACCCCACTCTTCGAAGTGGCTGCTGCAACTGCACTCCATTTAACATCTGGCATATTCAGATCACCCATCAGCAATATCTCCCCTTTTTCTGCCATTCTAAGTATACTTTCTATCATTTCCTTGTCCATTTTCTCCCTGAGAAGGGGGTCTGTATACAACCCCTGTGCGGATTGTGGTGCCATTGCCGGTCTCCAAATTTACCCACAGTGCTTCTTCTCCTCCCTGTTTTCCCTTTTGTTCTGTTGCTTTGATTCCTTCCCTTATGTAATGAGCTACTCCTCCTCCTCTTTTACCCTCCCTGTCCTTCCTGTAGATAGTGTATCCTGGTATGTTTACGTCCCAGTCATGGTTCTGTGTGTACAATGTTTCTGTGACTGCCACAATATACAGATGTTCCTCCTCCATCAAGGCCACTAATTCAGGAAGCTTGTTACCCAGACTACGGGCATTGGTACTCATTGCTCTCCATTTTTTGATGGCTTTACCTTCTTTTGCAGCATCCCTCACTGACCTTTCTACCTCAGTCTTTTTCTCATTTAGTACCCTGTTTTGTAGGGAGAGGCTGGGATTTTCCTGCTGCTTATCAGTGCCTCCCCCCTTGACTAGTTTTGGATAAGTAGTTGACTTGACTAGTTTTGGAGAAGAGCTTTTGCCTTTTAATAAATAAAAATAAAAAAAATACAGGTCTGAGAGATCAGTGAGATTCAGGAGGGAGGGGGACCTGTTTCGCTTCCTTATTTGGTCCTGGCAGCTCCCAGAGGGCTGCCTAAGTGGAGTTGCTGTAGGTGAGCCATCCTAAAATGGCTAGAATTATAACTCTTTAGCTGAAATGTTTCACCCAGGTGATCCCTGATAGTCGGGGGGGAGGTTGCCGCTGGGTTTGTGGGGCCCGGTGGTCTGCAGTCCTATGTAGATACAGTATAAGAGATGATGAATAGAGCTTCTCTCCTGGCACTTTAGGTGGGGCACAAGTCTTCTTCTGTCTCATAATATTGGATTTGCCCTACTCTGACCTCCAGTGGGGGGAAGGAAGAAGAAATCCAAAATAAAATATTAAGATAAAAAGAAAACAATATATGAGAAGGGGAGATAAGAAGAGATGCATTACTTATGCATTGGTGGTGCAAGTGGTACCCTAGCAGTTCAAGTGTGAGTAAAGGCTGGCCTCCCAGTCAGGGCAAGGTGCTCAGCTTGTTAACTGCCCTTCTGCTGTACAGACACCTAAAAATTCCCAAACGGCATGCCAGACATAGGACTTGACTATAAGTCGGTCCTTTTTCACACCTCAAAGGTCTGCTCTGTGTTAGGTGTGAAAACAGGGTGGCATCATTTTGAAAGTTCATCCAAAAATTGTTAAAGTGAACTATTTGGATAAGTTTGATGCTACTTGACAGTTTCTAGTTAAACTTGTTAGAAAAAAATATGGCTACAGAACACGCAATCCTCTTCCCATCATATGTCTTGCTATTATATGGTTGCTTTGGTTTAATAATGGCTGACCTTAAGATTGTCACATTCAATGTGAGGGGTATTAACAACCCCATCAAGAGAGTGAGAATCCTGCAGGAATTACAATGCCAGAAAGCTATGGTGGCTTTTCTGCAGGAGACCCACCTCACAGCAGAGGAGCATCTCAAGCTCAGGAGATCTTGGAAAGGAGAACTGTATACTCCACATTATAAAAAAAATGCCCACCACAAAATCCAGAATCCTGTGGGTCATACCACCCCATTTCATTATTGTCAGTAGATATGAAAATATTTACAGGAATCATAACAGATAGGCTTCAAAAGTGTATATCCTCCATGGTCCATTCTAACTAAACAGGCTTTGTGTCAAGTAAGTACCTGCAGGATAACATTCATAGACTATTAAACATCATTTCTGCACAACAGCACTCCACTTCCTTTCAATTTGCTAGTTTAGGGAGGCAATGAGAGAAGGCTGACTGGCCTGTAGTAGTAGTAGTACAATGTGGTACACACATTAAACAACGGTCATAAGATTTACAGGAGAGGGCTGGGGAAGGGAGGGAGGGGTGAAAGAAGGGAGGTAAGGTAAGGTGGTAGGGATCCAAACTAAAATATTGATACAAATTTGATGCAGTGGAGGAGACGGCAATTCTCTAATAAGGGAAAGGCAAGCGAGTGGTGGAGGTTATAGTGATGGGTAGAGGAGGGTGAGTTGAGAGTGAAGGGACAGGAGTTAAAAAGGATGTCCAACCTGTGTAAGGAAGATTTGGGAGCAGCACTGTAGACTACATCACAGTGGCCAAAGATTGGTGGGATCATCTTCTGGACAAGTTCATGCCTAGCTGATAGCAGGAGGCAGCTATGGTTTCTATAGAGGGCACCACACTTGGAGTGCAGTTTCTTCAGGATGGTGTCCACATGTCTAGAGAAGCTGAGATTTTCATTGAGCCAAACTCCCAAATACCTAAAGGATGAAGTATCCTCAAGAACAGTCCCATCAAGGGTGTGGAAGGAGGGAAGGGGGAAGCCTAGAGAGTCTCTGCCTAGTGTTAAAGGTCATTGAGACAGTCTTCTTAGCATTGAGAGTGAATTGATGGGAGGAAATCCAGTGCTGAACTTTATAGAAGTCATGCTGAAGTCTGGTTTCAACATCAACAGAGGACTGGCCTGAGCAATAGAGGATGTGGATAAAGGTGGAGGAACAGACTGAGAGAAGGTCATTCAAGAAAATGGAGAAAAGAATGGGTCCCAGAATGGATCCCTGAGGTACACTGGTATAGATGGGGGGGATGGGGTCAGCTATTCTGACTGATTGGGTCCTTCCTACCAGGTAGACACTGAATCAGTTTAAAGCAGAGGTGGTTAAGCCAGCTGAGGAGAGGGAAGTTAATAGTAGGTGGTGGTGGGAGACAATGTCAAAAGCCTTTGCAAGGTAGACAAAAATGGCTGATGTGATTTGGCCATTATCCATCCCTGAGAGGATAGAGTCCATGGGCCTAATCAGGGAGGTAATAGCAGGAATGGTTCTTTTGGAACCCAGATTGGAATGGAGTGTAGAAGCTAACATCAGAAAAGAAGGAGGAAAGTTGAGAAAGTACCAGGTGTTCCTGAAGGTTAGCAAGGGTAGGAAGGAGGGATATAGGGTGATAGTTTGCAGCTGTGGTAGGATCACCACCTTGGGGCAGTGGGAGAACAGTGGTATGCTTCCAGATTGATGGGATAGTTGCTGTGGTGAAGGAGAGGTTGACAAGAGCTGATAAACAAGCAGCCATTGCAGGAACTGATAGAGCATCTTGGGGCCTAGTCCATCAGGTGGGCTACCTTTGGAAGGTTAAGTGTGTGCAGAGCATCCAAAGTAGCAGAGGGGGATATTGTTGAGAAAAAGAAGGAGGTAGATGAAGAGGGGAGGCTAGGAGAGAGTGGGGGGCAGTAGATAGAGGGGATGGAAGGGAGGATAGCAAAGCAGAGGCACAGGAGGTGAAGTAGGTGTTAACTTCATTGACAACACCAAGGTGATTGGCAACTAAAGAAGTGTTTACATTGAGGAGGGGGTGGGAGTGGAGAAGGGTGGGGAAAAAGGGAGTGAAGAACCTTCCAGAATTTGGAGGGGTTATTAATGTTAGTCTGGGAGGTGGAGCAAAAATAGTCCAATTTAGCTAGGTGAGTAGCTTTAGTACATTTATTTTTTAGGGAACGGTAGATTTCATAGTCATGAGTGAGTTTAGATGGTTTATGGGTTTTCCATGCCAGATCCCGGGCTTTGTGGCACACCAAGAATTCAGGGGTGATCCATGGGAGATGATTAGTCCTGACCCTGGAATGTCGCATTGGGGTGTGAGTCTTCCATATCTTTAGGAATTTATCATGAAAGTAGTTATAGGCATCATCAATATTATTAGCTGAGGCAATTGGATCCCAATTTGTGTGGCCTAGATCTTGAAGGAGGGGGTGAGGTTTAAAGATTTGTAAAAGCAGAACAGTACAGATTTCAGGGGGGACTTGGGTCTGTGGACTTTACACATCAGGAACGTCATATGGTGGTGGCTCAAGGCATCTGGTAATGAGCCAGATTTTGCTACTCGGTGATGGTGGGACATAAGGGCCCAATCAATTAGGGAGTGTTTGCCAGTTTTAAGTTTTAAGTGGGTAGGCTCCAGAATGAGTAGAGTTAAGTTTAGGGCAGTTATATGGTTGCAGTTTTGTTGTGGGAGAGAGATAGCCAGTTCTGGTTGAAGTCACCCATAATAGAAGTTTTGCCAGACGAGATATGAGAAATTATGTTACTAATGAGCTCTGTGATGGTAGTGGAGGGGAGGAGGCCAGGGTGACAATAAGTGCCTGCAACAAAAATAGGGATAGAGGAAGGTAGGGATACTTTAAGGATGAGTACCTCATATGCCTTAGGGGCTGAAGTGGCAAGGATTTTAGTGAATTGAATGGTAGATGAGACATAAATTGCTACTCCACCACTCCTAGAAGGACGATCTTGCCTGGTTAAGCTGTAACCAGGGATAGAAAGTGAGGGATCATCTATTTTGTTATTTAGCCAAGTCTCGGAAAGGATGATTATATCTGGGGTAAGGGAGGCAGCTAGCAGCTGGAGTGCATCTAGCTTATGAAGGAGGATCCAGATAATTAGTTGCAAAATGTTTAGACCATGTGGAAGAGAAGGGAGACTGATGAGGAGAAAGCCAGAGTTGGCAAGTAGTGGTGTGGAGGTAGCAGGGAGACTTGGGACAGGATTAGGGTTGATATCCCCAGAGGATAAGAGAAGTAGGGTTATAATCATGAAATGGAGTTTGGTACTCTTAAATCAGAGGGGAGATCACGATCTGGATGAAACAGGGAGGAGAAAAATTGTTCATGGGGTGGCTGAATTTTAGTAGATGAAGTAAAGTGAAGTAGGAGGGGATCAGGAGGAGAAAGGCACAAGGGTGATAAGGGTAGTGCACCCAGTTGGAGATGTTTGAAGAAAGGGTCATTGCAAGGTTATGGAAAAGAGGGTGAGGTATGCTGAAAAAGGTGGAGGTTGGCAGGTAAGGAGCTGGAGATGGGGAGATGGTGATAGGAGGGAACCAGAGAGCAAGGAGATTTTGAATTGCTTGAGCCATCATATGCACTGACTATGCTAGGGCAGACACAAGGCAGGGCAAGATATAAACACAGGGGCTTAACGTGAGATTTAAACAATGTAGTTGTAATCAGATAGGGAGAGGGAGGCGACTCAGCAGTGATTGGGCAAGTACTGCTAGAGGAAGAAGTCTGAGTGCAGTTAGGGCATTTAAAGAGTGGCGGGGTTGGGGAGGATGGGCAGGACAAATTATTTAGCAGCTAGAGTAGAGAAAGTCCCATGGGGAACAAGTCCAGAGGAGCCACCTCAAAATGGGCTGAGCTTGCTGTCAGGAGCAGAGAAATTCAGCCAAGAGCAGGGAGCCAATCAGAGCTTGCCCAAGTATGGCAGGGGCCAATCGGAGCGCAGGAGGAGTGAGGGCACTTTAGTTTCAAAATGCCGGCTTCCCAGGTCTCAATGCTGGCATACCTGTTGGAGCTTTTCATAGTGGTGGGCAGCGGTGGATTCTGTGCACTGCACCTCGGGAGTGGAGGCACCCAGCCAAGGGCTCTGGAGCTGTGGAGAGAGCAAAAGAAGTAAAGGGGATTAAATAGAGCAGAGTCGGGGGCAGGGGTAAGACAGTGAGCCTAAGCATACGTGGCAAGTTTGGGGTTGGGGACAGACAGTGGAATCAGCAGGGGGACAATGGCGCCACTGTTAAACAAAGAGACAAAACAGAGCTTAGTGCAGGGAATAAGCACTTAGAGGATTCGCAGGACGAAAAAAAGGCTGAGAGCTGGCTGGTCAGCACCTAAGCTGAGCGCGGGAGTGGGGGATAGAATAGGGAAAGAGGTAAGCAGAAAAAAAATTAAGCAATTAACTCACACAGTATTAGAGTTAGGCAAATTATTAGGCAGTAATCTGCTCAGTTAGGTAGTTCTAGCAGAAAAATCAGCACTAAACAGTCAGTATGTAAAAATGTTAGCAGTTAGCACAGGTCCCAACACTAGTACATTTAGGTAAACTAGGAGCAAACAAATAGCAAACGTTAGCTTAGCTAAGGCAAATTACTTATTAGATGGAGCACAGAAAGTCCCAGGGGAATAAGTCCAGAGTAGCAGCTGAAAAACTGGCTGAGCTTGCGGGCAGGAGTAGAGAAATTCAGCCGAGAGCTGGGAGCCAATCAGAGCTTGCCCAAGTATGGCAGGAGCCAATCAGAGTGCAGGAGGAGTGAGGGTGCCTTAGTTTGAAAATGCTTGGTTCCCCGGTCTCAATGCTGGTGTACCTGTTGGAGCTGGTGGTAGCGGTGGGCAGCAGTGGATTCTGTGCACATCATTGCGGGAGGGAAGGCACCTGGCCTGGGGCTCCAGAGCTGTGCAGAGACCAAGAGAAGTAAAGGGGATTAAATAGAGCAGAGTCAGGGGGCAAGGTAAGACAGTGAGCCTAAGTATATGTGGCAAGTTTGGGGTTGGGAACAGACAGTGGAATCAGCAGGGGGCCAGCAGCGCCATTGTTAAACAAAGAGGCAAAAGAGAGATTAGCACAGGGAACAAGCGCTTAGAGGATTAGTAGGGCGAAAAGACTGAGAGCTGGTGGGTCAGTGCAGAGGTCAAGCGAGGGGGTTGGGTGGAGATAAAACAGGGACTGAGGAAGGCAGAAAGCAATTTAAGCAATTAATTCACACAGTAGTAGAGTTAGGCAAAGTATTAGGGAGTAATCAGCTAGACAGGTTAAGTAGTTTTAGCAGAGAAGTCAGCATTAAATAGTCAGTATGTAAAAACTTTAAGAAATAACGCAGGCCCCAATACTAGTACATTTAGGTAGGAACAAACAACATAATGAGCCCCAGATCCCAATACTAGTACCCCCAGATCCCAATACTAGTACATTTAAGTAAACTCGGAGCAAACAAAATGATGACCCCCCAGATCCCTTTCCTGTTGTGTGATCGATAACACCTCCCCCTCTCCCCAACTGTTATGTTGCTTTTGGGTTTCTGAAACATAGAAACATAGAAATTGTCGGCAGATGAGGACCGCCTGTCCCATCTAGTCTGCCAATAAGCCTGTGTACTGGATTACTGCTTCCGACCCTCCCACTGCTCTACCTCTATGGTTCCCTATGCCTGTCACAAGCATGCTTGAATTCATCCACAGTGCTTGTTCCCACCACCTCCTGAGGCAGACCATTCCAAGCATCTAGCACCCTCTCTGTGAAGAAGAACTTCCTCACATTTCCTCTTAAAGTCCCACCTTTCAGTTTCATGTCGTGCCCCCTCATTCTTGTGCTCCTCCTGTATTGGAACATGTCTGCCCCACACCTTGTTTATACCCTTGAGGTACTTGAATGTTTCTATTATGTCACCTCTTATCCTCCTCTCTTCCAGCGAGTACATATTGAGGTCCATTAATCTCTTCTCATAAGTCTTGTGTTGCAAGCTCTGTACCATCTTAGCAGCCCTTCTCTGGACCATGTCCAGACTGTTAATATCTTTATGAAGATGTGGCCTCCAGAACTGCATACAGTACTCCATGTGAGGCCTGACCATGGTTTTATATAATGGCATCACTACCTCCCTCCTTCTGCTGGTGATACTCCTGCCTATACCTTCTGTGTCCTATGTGCATAATGTTGCATTTTTTGCATTGAATCCCAGTTGCCAAACCCTTGACCAATCTTCCAGCCTTTTTAGATCTTCCTTCAAATCCCCCCCCCGCCCGGTGTGTACACTCTGTTGCAGATTGTTGTGTCATCTGCAAACAGGCATACCTTTCTTTATAGTCCCTCAACAATGTTGCTAATAAAGACATTGAAGATGACCAGTCCCAGTACTAATTCCTGTGGCAACCTACTGTTTACACTCCCCTCATCTGAGTGCACTTCATTTACCACTACTCTCTGAGTTCTGTTACTTAGCCAACTTTTTTCCCATTTCACTGTTTTTGGACCCACTTCCACGCTGCCTAACTTGTTTGTCAGTCTTCTATGTGGAACAATGTTGAAGGTCTTACTAAAATCCTGGAAGGCCACATCCACCACTCCTCCCTGATCCACCTCTCTGGTAACCCAGTCAAAAAACTCTATCAAGTTTGCTTGGCAAAATTTCCTCTCTGTGAGCCCATGCTGCCTCGGATCCTGAAATCCATTGTTCTGTAGGTACTCCCCCAATTCTTTATTTAAGTAGTGTTTCCATAAGATTACCTACCACCGAGGTCAGGCTGACAGGTTGGTAGTTTCCTGCCACCTCAGGTTGTAATGAAGAATGCCAATGAAAATGGATTGGAAGTGGATCTGTCAGAGTTTGGACATGGAACTGAGGTGGTAGATGAGGGGGAAGCATGAGAGAGGGAGACAAAGGGGCAGGATAATACACTTGATACTTGTGAAGCAAAGAAGGGTCTGGACAATGAAAGAGCATGGGGGGAGGAAGGGGAGAAGATGAGGGAAGAAGTACAAGAGGACAAGGATGAGAGGGAAGAAATATGAGGAGATGAGGGAAGTAGTAGGAAGAGAGGGAACAATTACAAGAGGAGGAGCAGAGGAAGAAGCAGGAGAGGAGGAGGAGGAGTGTTAGGATGCACTGCAAAACTGGAGTATAAGAATAGAAGGAACCTGAAAGTCTTATGTCAGTCACAGCAATAACTATCATTGATGAGTGGAATCTGAGGAAAGGAGGCCGCCACAGAAAGAAATAGCAAAATTAAAATGGAGTCCATCATGGGAAGAAATGACAATATTAAGAAAGATATTAAAAAAGAGTAAAACAGGAAAGCAAGTTTCTCAGGCAGGGAACTTTTTTTTTTACTGCATTTATCTCCTAGTCTATCCAGCTTATCTCCATCATCTGGCACCCCCATCCCATCACCCATCTTCCCCAGGACTTACCTCCACCACTTCTCCTGGACCCTTATCTGATGGGTAGGTGCCATGGTTCATGTGTGCAGCCTGTGAGGCTGCTGGTTCATCCTGCTGGCCAGGGTCTTTTACTTCTGGTTTCTTGCAGAAGACAGTCAGCATGTGGTGATGCACATTCTAGTGCACATGCATGCTAGCAGCATCCAGCAGTCTCCCCTCCCTTTGTTGTGGTCCTGTTGTGCTGCAATTCAGCCACCACCAAGTTGCAGGCAAGTAACCAGATACACTGCCTCCCCACAGAGGAGTGCTGTCCAGTGGATGCTTTAGCCTCCATCTGCTGCTGGCCCCTGAATGTTCCAAATTAATTCTCAAATCTGGGTTATTTGCTTAACGAGCAGTAGTGCTACCTGCTAGTACTGGGCTACCAGGTTGGACCAAGCAGAGAAATATAAGGTCATTTCCTGCTCCTGACCACCACAGCATGATCAGCCTCATAGTACTGCAGCACTTGCAGCTGCTGCCCTACTTGATGATCACCAACCACATCATTTCAGAGTGCTAGAAAAAAAAAATCATCTTGCAGATGATGCTGGATTTCTCTCAAAGTACTACCCCCCCCCCCACACACACACACACATATACTGTAGCTGAGCATATCTCCAGAGTGGGTGTATTTTACAGGTGGCATCTCAAGCCCACTGAACCATGTTGTAGTCAATGAGGTAGAAAGATCAGTCAGGATAAGTATACTTGAACTTTGGGATAAACAGTCTGGCTGCTAATTTAAAACATAAACTTTTTATTTATTTATTTATTATATTCTAGAATTACAATGCCTTTGAGCCAGGGCTCATTTACAAAGGTTCCATGTCAACTTAGGGAAACAATACAAACATGACAAGCTTTGAGATAGGCAATTCAAGCAGTTGAATGCATACATTTGAGGGGGAAGAATGTACAAGACAGAAATATGTATGAACAATGCAGTACAAGGGATACTAAGCAGTCTAAAGCAGATTGAAAACAGACAGTAGAGGGAATGAGAGGTACCAGGGCAGGGCAAGGGTCAACAGGGAAAGTTGAAGGATTGAGGGGACAACAGAAACAGAGGAGAAGTCAAGGGCATTGTCAGGTTTAAAGTGCTAAATCCAGGGAGGGGATGGGATAGGGGGACATCTTCTAAACATACATGCCCATTCCCAATCCTTGATAAGGTCAATGGGTCTGCAACTGCAGGGACAGTCAAGCAGCCCAGCATACACACCACCAGCACTACTTCTGACTTTCTTTCAACAAAAGAAACTACACTGACGCAGCCTTTACATGCTCACTAAACTGTCACCTACATACCCATGTTCTGTATGAATTACACAACTCATTGGGGAGATTATGTCCCTTTATCTTTAGTCATTCTCTCTGGTAGAAGACAGTAGCTTTCAAAGAATCATGCATAAAATAAAGTCCATTTACAACATTTCTTCACATGTCACATTTTCTTGGCATGTGCTCCCCATTACCTATAAGGCAATAGGCAGGCAAATAGTGACAGTTCTGAACAAGGCGGAGAGTGGTTTTGTTCATTTCAGTAGTGCTATCTGCTGCAGTAGTACTACTAGAAGCTTCCTGAGTCTCAGTGCCTATTAGATTGTGCACAAATGACACAGCACCACATTCCCATCCCACCTTTTTTACCACCTGCCACAGCAGGAGGCATGCTGAAACAAAAACCTCACAGAGACACACATGCTAAAAATATAGTAGTCATTACATCTTCTAGCAAACAACTTCAGAGATCAAACACAGTGCATCCCCTTGTTTTTGTCCAACTATAACAATATGAAAATGTTTGTGAAAATCAATATTGTTGTACTATATGATTTTCTTCTTTAAAAAGTGGAAAAGTGTATTTTTCTTTGTTTTGGCCATTTCACATAGAACATTATTGTGAATGGCTTGTAATTGCTGATGTTATATTGAATAAATCTGTAAAAAACAAGCATTTGTCAATGCCGAATGTTTGCTTGCTTGTATTTGCATTGGTAGTGCAGGAGGTAGAGAGATGCATGAGAAGGATAGCAAAAAAGTATTGATGTTGTGTCTGTGAATAATTACAAAAATACAGATCCATGACAGTTGGTCAACACAGTCATTGTCAACAGACATTACAGCAACATCTTCATGTTGAGCGCATTTGCGGTCATCATAAAGGCAGACACTTTAGACCATGTTTTCTTCAGGGCCATCATGCCAGAATCACTCATGCAGGGAGCTCTGATCCTCGCAACCCCCCCATAATGAAATTAATCAACTCAAATTTGAAGTTGATTCAGGGAAGGGATGCAACACCCCCAGAAAACAATGGCAGGATCCTGTATCGACACTACAGCGACCTGGCACTGTTGTTGCTGTAGTGTCAGTTGCAGTAAAATTGTCACTGTAGTGACAGCATACCCAGAAAGACATACGCATGTAGTAACTTGAAAACATATTTATTAAGAACAGCAGAGGGGAGGTGAGAAGGAGGTAATAGAAAGTGAGACAGGAATAAGTCATTAGACAGCTGTCAGTCACCCAGACATATCAAGTATTAGTCACATTTTTTCACTGAGGGGTTCCAATGGAACTTGTAACATTTTCAGTGCTGTATTCTTTTCAGAAACTGATGTGGCACTTTTAATACCCATTTACACAGTGCTTTGAGGAAAATGAAAAGAACAGCAACAGAAAGACACAGGACATTTTTTATGTTGATTGCACGGATGCGCAAGAAACATGTTGCGGCAGGTTTCTCCACAAGCAGGTTGTGGAGGTGCGGCACTGTTGTGGCCAATGCCCCAACAGCCTGCAAAGGCTTGTCCAGCTTCCCCCAATACCGTCGCATGCTGCTGCTGACAGTAGTTCAGCCAGCATGCCACTGACTTGTGAAAATTTATCCACTGCAATCAGGGGCTGCCTCATCATTGCAGCGTCAGCCATCCGCTGTAATGAGGGAGCGACCGTCATTGCAGGTTGGGATGTAGAAACACTGATTTTGTTTGTGAACATAGCAGTGGCTTGCCGCCATGTTCACAAACAATATTACCACCCACATTTATTTGCTGACGGGGGCCCCAATCCCAGTCGGCTTCTGTGCCCTGATGTTTATTTTGCTGACTGGGGAGCCCACTCCCCATCGGCATTGCATAACCCCCCTGCTTTTATTGTCTGCCAATGGGATGCTCAATCCCCATCAGCATAATGTAATCCCCCCCCCTTGTTGTGTGCTGATGGGGGTGCCCAATCCCCCATGGACTACAGCTGCCCATCCCAAAAGAGAGACTCCAGTGGCATACTGGAAGCCCACCCTAGGGTGCCACATGCCCTTGTAAAATAAAAAAATGGTCCTGCGACATCTTTTTGTTTTTTTAACCCTGTAAAAAAAGGAAACTGTCCCTCGGCAGTCTCCCTGCCCCCCACCAGCAACCCGCACCCAGCCACTGTGCACCCTGCCTCCCCCCCCCCCACCCCATACTTACCTCCGAGCTCAGCGTGATGATCTTTTGTGGACCGGAGCACGCCTGCACTTTTCAAACCGACCGCGAACTAAGGAAATGCCGCAAGCTGTATAATGGAATGAATAGGGTTTTCCAAAATTAATGCATATCTCAGTCATTTTTTGGAATTTTGGCTCCAAATTTTCATCATGGGGTTTTTGGGACCCCTCCTCATGAATTCTGGAACTGTCATGGCATTAATCAGCCCTGAAAGGTGATTTCGCGGTCACTGCACGGAATCACCTTTTGGGGCTGATTAATGAAACGACAGTACGAGTGTTCACCAGGTGGGTTCTCAAAAAGCCTATGTTGCAAATTTGGTGGAAAAATAAAAAAATGACTGTTTTACATGCGTGCATTGTGTAGTTGCTACGCATGCTCGTAACTTTGCAAATTTGCAATATTTTCATGCCAGATTTTCAACATTGGCATTTTTTCACACCTGCTTGTGAACAGTACAGCTGTCACTGTTCACATCCTGGCCAAAATGTGTTTTCACACTTCCGGCGCAGAATTGTGCGGTCGCTGTGGGAAATCAGTGTTCGGGACAGATTAAGAAAATGATAGTGACACTGTTCATGAGTAGAAGTCCTAAAATGCTTATGTTGAAAACTTGGTAATGATATTCCATAAAATGACTGTGTTACGAATGTGTGTTGCACAGTTTGCAAGCACACATGTAACTTCGCAAATTTATAATATTTTCACTCCTGATTTTCAACATTGCCCTTTTCCCACACCTACTTATGAACAGTACAGCTGTCATTTTTCCCGTCCTGGTCGAAATGTGTTTTCGCACTTCTAGTGCAGAATAGAGTGGCTGCTGTGGGAAATCACTGTTAGGAACAGATTAAGACAATGACAATGATACTGTTCATGAGCAGAGGTCCTAAAATGCCTGTGTTGAAAATTTGGTGATGATAGCTCATCAAATGAATGTGTTACAAGCGTGCATTGCGCACTTTCCATGCACCCTTGTAATTTTGCAGATTTGTAATACTGTCATGCTAGATTTTCAACAGTGGCATTTTTTCACACCTCCTTAAGAGTAGTACAGCTGTTATTTTTCACATCCTGACCAAAATGTGTTTTCACAGTTCCAGCGCATAATAACGCAGTCGTTGTGGGAAATCAGTGCTTGGGACAGATTAAGAAAATGACAGTGACACTGTTCATGAGCAGAGGCCCTAACATCCCTATGCTGAAAATTTGGTGCTGAAAGTCCATAAAATGACTGTGTTGCAAGCTGCATTTCACAGTTTCCATGCACCCTTGTAACTTCGTCAACCTGCAATACTTTCATGCCACATTTTCACCACTGGCATTTGTGCACACCTCCTTATCAACAGTACAGCTGCCATTTTCACAGCCTGCCCAAAATGCGTTTCCACAGCTGTGGCACACAATGGCATGCTCGCTGTGGAAAAATCACCCTTTGGGACGCATTAACAAAATCACAGTGCTATGCGTCTCTAGCTCCGCCACTGCCAATGCCAACTCGACAACATTTGGCATTGACAAATGCTTGTTTGTTTTAATAATACAAATTAAAAAGTTATGTTTCTGAGCCCTTGGTAAAAACCTGTTGAATGAGGTGCATAAAATGTAAGGTCAGTTCAAAACCAATGAGCTAGTCTGAAATCAATGTCTTTGTTATATTTTGGTTGCATTTGACATTCACTGACACTGCTGACCTCTTCTCATACCTGAACTAATTAATCTAACTGGTCAGCAGCAGGACCCCCACCCATTCAGTGGTGCAGTAGAAAGAACAATATATTTACGATATGTTATCCTTTTCCATTTGATGCCTGAGGAGCTAAAAGCAGTTTGAGTCAGGCTAAGCATGGCAGTCAGCGGAAGACGCAGGACTGAGAAGTCCTGGGAAGTGAGGACAGAGTTGGGGGAAGGGTGCAGGAGGCATGACAGATACCTATCAAAAAAGGGGAGGAGATATACAGAGCAGACAGAAAGAGAAGGGTGAGGGAAAGAGAGAGAGAGAGGTAGGATGTAGCATTGTAGAGACCAAGCACAAACCCATTACACTTCTAAAGTAAAATAAACCTTCTACCAGTCACTTTACATCCAAATGCTGCAGTTCACCAAGTGTGCGTGAGTGCGCGAGTGTGTTGTTTTGCCATTTATTAAATGACACATTGGTGGCTCCCAGAAGTTTAGATAGGCGTGATGGATCACCGTTTCATAGACATGCTCAGGTTTTCACAATGCTTTAGTCAGGGGCTCCATTTTAAACCCCACTCTGCAGTTATGGAATAGGGGTTGTGCATTTTATTTTGATGTTTTGGTACATTGTGTGGAACAGTGTCAATATACACTATGTAATGGCACAACATGGTATGACAAGTGTTAGCTGCACAACTGTACAGCCATCTGAAAGTGCCACAGCTGTGGTACTGTGAGTGTAAGGAGGGGGCGAAGATGCTGCTGTTAATACCTACAGTATACCGGCACTTTTGGCAAGACCCATTTTTTTTTTTTTTTTACTAACTATGGACTGAGTTCATGTATTCATAACTTATAGAGCAAATTGCATGCTTACATATCACAATGCAATTTCTTTCCAAAACAAGCACTGGAAAATCTATTTGTTTTCAGATTGTAGTCAGGAGTTTGAGCAATGAGTATGCACATTATTGTTGGGCAAGCAGGTTAGGCTACAGTAGTGCGCATGCTTATTGTCACAGTGAAAGTAAAACACTAAGCAAAAACAGGATTCAAGCACCTCTTAAAAAAATTTATTGATAATGTTGTACAGAACAAGATGTTTTTACATGCTAGAGTCACTGACACCAGCGTTAAAAAAAATATCAGATCTCGCCACATCAGGGCTTTAAACAAGTGCCATAAGAACAACAGCTCATACAACTTAATGGCATCTCTGGCTGTAAAAAAAAAAAAAAAAACTGCTTCAAGTGATCAGGGGCTGACTAGGTATCAAGTCCTTTTATTCATGCTGCAATGTTAAAAATGGAGCCCAGGAACAATTTGTTTTAATATTTACCAGTCTTTGCCAAACAGCCTCTGGACCGCCTTGGTGCCATAAACCTTATCAATGAAATACACTTTTGCTTATAATAGAGCTTTAAAAAGAATCTGGACTTAATAAACATATTGTCTGACTGAAATGCATTAGCAATTTTATTGCATCGGGCAATCCTGATGTTATGAACTACATTCAACTTACCATTCCTGTGCACATGAAAGACTCCTAACACATATCAAAAACCTGTGATGAAGCACAATGTGGCAGCTTTGAGTGAATATTGGGCCTGGTGTTATATGAATTATTTATGACGAGTGCTATATTTATTATTAACAACACGTTGCCTGGATCTCATTTGTTATGCATAGAATGAGTCTTTTTTGTACAAAATTAAAACTTGTTTGGATTTCACAATGTTATTTACGTGTGTGTGTGTGTGAGTGTGAGACACTGCTGACCTGTTCTCATTCCTGAACAAATTTATCTGACCGATCACCAGCAGGACCCCCGTCCCATTTAGTGGTGCAGTAGAAAGAATAAAATATTTATGATATGGTATCCCTTTCCATTTGATGCCTGAGGAACTAAAAAGCAGTCTGAGGCATGCTAAGCCTGACAGCCAATGGAACAAGCAGGACTGAGAAATCCTGGGAAGTGAAGACAGAATTGGGGAAGGTGCAGGAGGGATGACAGATACTGAGCAAAAAGGGAGGAGATATACAGAGCAGACAGAAAGAGAAGGGTGAGGGGGAGAGAGAGAGAGAGAGAGTTAAGATGCAGCGTGGCAGAGACCAGGCACAACCCAATACACTTCTAAAGTCAAATAAACCTTCCACAAGTCACTTTACTTCCAAATGCCTTAGTTCACCAAGCTGCGAAATGGGTGGTAGCAGGACCTCAAATAAAGATATTGTATCTCACTTGGGTTACATTAAAACAAAGAGTATACAATGGGCACACAAATACACAGAATCCTGCATTTTGATTGGCTGGCTGGCATCTTTTCAGCATTGTAAATCCTCCAGTGTACCCACTGGAAAAGGTGCCAGCCACCAATCTGCTGCATCAAGAACAATAGTTCAAATCCTCCGACCATCACCAGTCCAAAACTGGTAAACACTACAGACTGCACAAACATGGTCCGAAAGCAATGAAGACATGCGGAACTCTACACTACTACTGCCGTTACTGCTACTGTTCAGTCTCAGTCTGCAGCCTCAAAAGTCGCACTTCCCACTAACTTCAAATAAAAAAAAACTATTCTCACAACTTGAAACCTTAACCGACCACAGCACCCACCTCGCCTCTCACGCTCTGTGTAATTAACTTCCTATCAATCACCATTCGCTCCTCACTACAGTGGCACTTTTGCTGTAGCACAACTTAGCCAGGAAATATCGTTAAAAACAAAACATTGAAAACAAACCCCATGAGTTGCACCCTCACTTAAACCTAATTAAACCCGAAGCACACATGCTCCAGAATCGCTTCTTCATTAGCTTGTGCATCGCACAAAAACATGAACTATTTTTTTATGCCGGAGTAACAAATATAATAAAACAAAAATGCACAAAAACATTTCTCTATTATGTTGTCCATCTGAAAAGACAGGTGATTAGATAATAGCAATATACCCTCCAGGAGTGAGTATACTGGTGGATTACACTTGGTGTGGTTAAGTCACCGACTGCGCCTCATGACCAAACCACACCAGGCATTGTAAATTCACCAGTATACCCACACCTGTCAGGATATATTGCTTAAATAACTAACCCCTTTCTGGTCAAAAACAAACTGATAACTTTGCACCGCGTTAGTGGGCTGACATCATGGGCATTTGAAAGAAGCACAATAGTTGGTATGATGTCACCACACTACCACACTAAGGAGGTGTAATCAGATGGTTCACTAAATAATGGTCTTTTTCTGCAATGCAAAGTTCTTTCTGGTGTGTGTGTGTGTGTGTGTGTGTGTTGTTGTTTTGCCATTTACTAAATGACACATGGGTGGTAGCTAGCGTTTACATAGGCGTGGTGGATCACTGTTTCATAGATATGCTCAGGTTTTCACAATGGCTTTAGTCAGGGGCTCTGTTTTAAACCCCACTCTGCTGTTATGAAATAGGGGTTGTGCATTTTATTTTGATTTTTGGTACATTGTGTGGACGGTGTCAATATACACTATGCAATGGCACAACATGGTATGACAAGTGTTAGCTGCACAACTGTACAGCCATCTGAAAGTGCTACAGCTGTGGTACTGTGAGTGTAAACATTGAGGGTTGAAGATGCTAGTGTTAATACTCACAGTATACTGTCACTTTGGCAAGATCCAGTTTTTTTTTTTCAAGTATGGGCTAGAGCATATATCCATAACTTATACAGCACATTGTGTGCTTACATATCACAATGCAGTTTCTTTCCAAAACAAGCTTGGATCAGGCAAGTGCTATTGTGCCAAAGTGCAAAAAAGCTCAGAAAAGGTACAGTACCCCTCTCAAGCAATCCTCCCAATGCGTTTCACACCCCTGAATAGATGCTTTGTCAAGGGCCTAAGACCCCCCCCATTATCCAAATGCACCTGTCCAGGGGTGCAAAAGACACAGCTTCTGGCTTTGGGTTTGCACCAGCCTCTGGTTGCAGCTTGTTTTCCTGGCGCTCTTTTATTTCCATCTAGACAGTGACCAGAAATGGGAGAGAAGAGACCTTGGCTTAACAGCTCATCTGAAGGATGGATTTTCAACAGTACAGCCCCCACCCCACCCCGGACTGCACTACAGTGTCACTTATGAATGTAACCCTAAGTGCCTGGTGTGTGGGTAGAACCCATAACCCTGTGTTTGTCTAACCACAGAGTTGAGCAAGCTCTGTTCTGGGCCACTGTCCCCATTCTAACACTGTACATTATCTGTCTGCCTATTGTATCTACCTGTCATGATGAGAATATCTCCTTAATCAGGCCACACCTATGGAAGTTATAGATACCAGGCAATAGGACCACAGAGACATCTTTGCAAGTCTCTATCTGTCCTGTTCTGCAGTAGGTATGAATGCATTTTGTGACAGTGTTTGTTGGCATCTGTCTGAAATGTGTTGTCATGTCTTAGTGCACTTGTGCAGTGACAACTGAAAGAGCTTAAGTGTTAACTAGGGCCATCAGTCTCTAACCTTTGCAGGCTTTAAGATTTAAGTTATAAACAGAGCATGGCAGAAACTATTTTACCGATAGGGTGCTCATTCGATACTGAGGAAGCTTGCATTATATCTGCCTGCACTGTCCGCCACACTAGTGTATAAAGCGAGGGCTTCATCTCTAGTGCTATCAATCCCTCACCTTTCACCCAGATTCCCTTGCCATGTAGAACTGGTCAGTCCGGGCAGCCCACACCGTAAACAAAGAGCATCAAACTCTGTTAGTTCCACCTTAGTTCTGCCTGCAAACGGGAAGTGGAAGCAGTAATTAGGTGATGATTAAAAGCAAATGAAGACCTGAGCTGGAATAGGTTAGGCAACACCCGGAGGATCATTGTAGTTCAGCAGGTTCCATTTTAAAGCATTACTGTTGACAGGACCTGGTGGAAACCTTGTTTTTCAAAACAAGAACTTTGCTCCTTTGAGTAGAAAAAAAAAACAGTGCTCAGCTGGTCAGCACAGCTGAAATTGATTAAACCTGCTTAGCTTCCCGTTCTGCTAAAACCTTTTTTTCCCCCCAGAATTACAAACAAACATATTGGCTACATTGCGCAATGGTGAGCCATTTCATTACGTCTCTCCTTAGAAGGAGGAGCTAGCTAATGGCTTTTTTAGGCTAAGAAAGAACAGAACAAAACCAGATAATGAATTAGCAGCAAGGGACGTTTGCAATGTTGCCAATTGCTGCTTGATTAGCGTGGCATGCCACCACAATTAATTATGCAAAACCTTAGATGGTGAAAAAAATGACCTCAGCCTTGATGAAAAGAACTTTTGATCTGACATACACAGCTACACTAAGGCTGGTTGCATCACGTAGTGTGTCATGTAGTAACCTGCAATGATGGATAATTTCAGACATATGACTTTGTGGGCTTGATTAGCCATGTCAGCTGAAGCACTGTCCATTACTTGTGTAGTTTTAATCAGTGGTGTATAAAATATGTTTTATTGTATTTCTGAAATTTGAAGTGTAACAGATGGGGATCACATAAAAAAATGTGTGTGTGTCCCCTTTTTAATGAAGTTATAAATATACTTATTCTTTGATTCTCAAGAGTTTGTATTTTCAAGCATCATCATTAGCCTGCCTTCAGACAGTTCTTTGAGGTCGCCACGTCTTGTCAGTTATGTATCATTAAAGCACACAGACCCCACGGGCATCAGCAAATGCAATGCTGTGTATGGGTGTCTGCAAAGACAGGAGGCCCTTTGTAAAGTCCCCAACTGTATCACATAACACTTATAAAGTGGCTCTGTGGAAACAAAACCATAGGAAGTTGCAATCTCTAGGTGGCTGAAGATTTTTCTCTTCTGTAAATACAGCCAAGGTAATCTATGCCATACCTCTCATCTATCCCACCTTACCAGGGACAGTTTATCATTTTGCCACTCAGAAACCCTCTGCCCCACACTGAGTGTGCTATCCATCATTCTGCTTTACTACACTAAACCACAAATTCACACTAACGTATGGAGCCCTGTGGGCAGTGGTACTTGTTGCGACTATGAAAGCATACAGTTCCACACTGCCCTGGCATTTGGTTCTTGTTTAATGAGGTGTTCCACATTTTCCTTCACTCCCCACAATTTGAGGGACAGAGTTTCACTTTGGGTGGCACAAGGTTGAGAATACAGATATGACTGTAACGAATATTTGTTAAACCACCAAGGGTATGCTTATACAGTTCGCTCATTCTGTTAAAAAGTTGACATTATTTGCAGCTGCATACACATCCTACTTACTTTAACCAGTTTCTTTGGTATAATTTTCAGCAGAATAAGAACTTGCTGGAGTCAATTTTCCAAGCACCGTTGTGGAATCAGAAAGGCTTAGAGACAAGTAACATCCTAAAACCCCTTTTGTGATCTTAGGGAAACAAATGTTAATTCCCAGGGCTCTTTAGCTGGCACATGGAATTAATATTGTATTGGGCTTTCTGTCTGTGAACTTTGAAATGAAGTGACCTGTGTTAGGATAAATCCCTGAAAATGTAGCAACCATTGCTAAACAAAGTGACAGCTTATTAGAGTTAACAATTGTTAAACTATGTTATCCTTTTAGGGCCATTTCTAAAGTGGGTTAACTAGTTCTTTGCAAATTGCTCAGGACATGCAACCAGGTACTGGAGGAAAGGCAGTGCTCTTGTAACAACAAAAAAGCCAAAGACTGCTCTACACAAAGATTAATTCACAGTATTACCAAGGCGCAAGGGGCTTCCACAGCGGTTGGTAATAAATTCGACTATTGAGTTGGTAATACTGTGAATCAGTCTTTTGTGTTGAGTGCAGTCTTTTGGCTTTTTTTGTGTCTCATTATCTGGGTTTGTCGCCCTGTTAACTGTAAACCCCTCGGAGCTAGAGCGCAATTATTTGTCTTTGGAATTTGCAGAGGCACCAACATTTAAAGGACCTGTTTCCTGCAGAAAATGTCAGGGATCGATCATCATAGTAGCAGCAGCAGCAGCAGCAGCACATTGTCTCTGTTTAGCTGGGGAGAGGTGTTGGGATCTAACTACTTACTTCTCTTCCTCTAATAGCAGAACTGGGAAAAGGGGAGACCTGCAGACTGCACAAACTTCAGTTCGACTCCTTGACAAAAATCATCTTTCTGGAAGGGACGAAGATGAGTTGGATTCCTTAGAGCACCTAGCTTTGAAACTTGCTGCAGGTGTCTCAGCGATGTTGTGGTTCCTGCGGGGTGGGGGGGGTGCGGATGCTTCAACTTGCTGGCCGCCCTGCTGTGAACTAACTGGGTTCATCATTGCCTAATCATCGGTCGCAGCTGCTTGGCACACTCCAGTCTACCTACTAGTTGCAGCTTGTTGTGACCTCAGTGTAAGTACCTGCAAATCGTGCTACTGGTGTAAATGAGCAAAAAAAAAAGGAAAGACACTTTCTGACATCTGCAAAATTGTACCTGTGAATAATCTCAGTTCTAACTGGTTCCCTGTCTTCCTTTGGTACAAGGATGTTTTGATGCACTTGCTGGCTATCTGCTCCAGTCCGAAGCATTAGGAGACAGTTACATTGGAGTCTTTATGGCAAACAGCTGGACTGCAGCTTTCTGCGTGTAACTTTAAAAACTAGCCCCAGTGTGGCATTTGGCATAGGTGGTGAAGTGCTTTATCTATTCAGTGCTTGGGGGAGAGGCATGTGGGTTCATCCCAGATGAGCTGTCTATGACATCAGTTTAGATGCAGTGGCATTGAAAGCAAACTACAAGTACAATCAGTATGCAAATTGCCTCTGTTACTGCCACTGATTGTAGCGGGTCATTTGCTTCTTGCACATGCATGCAAGCAAACATAATAAAAAGGAACAGTGAAATTTCTGTTGGCTAAAAGCAAACCAAATCTAGGAAAACGAGCGTGCCAGTTGCCCTGTATGCCTAATAATAGCCATTCCATTAAAATTAAATGTTTGCAATATTTCCTTGCATTTCTGTTTTGTTTTCAGAGAAAATGTAATTTATTAACATAAACTATAGCTTTTACAAACTTAAATAATTTACATAAATTTCTATGATACCTGAGTTTTATGATAAAAAGCATAACATGAAAAATATATATTACTTTCCTTTCAGTATTGGACACAACGCTTTATACTTTTTAATTTAAAGGTAAGCAGTCGGAATATAATGTTGTATGTCTTAAGGAGGACCACATCCTTTTAATCCTCCACATATAGTGCCCTTTGAAGACCAACTTGCTCTTGCGGTATTAGAAGTATTGCAACACTGATAGGGAAGATCACGAATATCACGAATGTGTGTGTGTGCGTTTAACTTGAAAATGTATTTTAACCATTAATGACAAAGGTATTTAAATGGAAGTTAGATACCTTTAATTACATAAGGGGCAATGGATATGAGAAGATAGGCAGTTTGTTCCTAAACTTCAATCCCCCGATGAGAATTATAGTCCTGGTTATGGGAGAGGAAACTAAGAATGTAATTCCCAGCAATCTTTATAGAAACACTAAGCTAAAACACGGAATCACACACATTTACAAATAAAAAGAAGCGCACCATCTGTTAATAAATGTCCCAGCATCAAGTTGCCTAGTCTCTGATATGTACTATTTAATCAATAGAGTATTGCTAGTTGTAATACCTACTAGTACGGCTTCAACGGCATGAACAGCTTATACTATATGATATTGACACAGATACCAGTTTAGGAAATACTTCAACAAGAAAAATTGTGTCCATACAAGTGTTTCCCCCTGGAAATATAAGTTGCTTCATTATTAATATTGTAACACTTCGTTTGAGAAAATAGTGTTTTCCTTACTGGCATGAAATTTCTGAACACAAAACTAATCCAAAAATTGTTCTTGTAACCCCAAAAAAAAGCAACTGTGAAATGTTGATAAAGGCGGTCCGTTCCACTAACCCAGTTTCCCACCTTTTCATGGCTGTGAGCGGACGGCGCTCATCACGAAACTGCACTGAAAGGACATACTTATCAAATGAAGCTGACAGTCTCTGCTGCACAAACAGCCATATTTCGATACCCCCCCCCCATTAAAAGCATAGCACTGGCCTTTAAAATTCTGAGCAAATGTCCAGAGAATGTTGCATTTGTTTATTTTAAAAACATAATACATCTAACAATAGTGGGACCCATATAATTAGCTTTAATGAACGTTTCTGTCAACTTAATTCAATGTTTAATATTTTGTGTGTCCCGAAATAGATCTAACATTATGAGGAACATCAGCAAATGTTTGTGGAGCAAAGGTAAATATTAAGCGTAAAAATCATAGCGCTATGAGAAATTCATCACAGCTGAGAGGTATGCACATCAGATATAAAGGTAATGCATGGGATGCAAAATAAATTCTGTTTTGTGTGGAACTATTGCCCATAGAAGAAAGTCAGTTCCTTCATCAGATATATTGTGTTTGTGTGTGTGTGCGCATGCCTGTTTGCTCAGAACATATGAAAGGTAATCTCTCAGCAGCTGACTGAATGCCAGGAGCAAGATTTGTTAGAGCAGCACACTTAACTGCTTCAATAAATGTGAGAACCATAACTTCACAAGATGTGGAACCTATTTAAAACCCAAGATACTTGTTAGGTGACACTTTTTACAGCAGAGCAGCCGGAGCACCGGGACAGGGAGATTTCCTCAGCCTCAACAGCCACATCATTTTACTAAGGTCCTCCCTAATTCACCCCTCACAGTTGCTTCGTCCAACATCTGGCATGGCAACAGTGCTGCCCACAGTGATGTGGACAATTTAGCCTTTATAAATGTTATACTCTGCGCTGCTAAATCAAAATTCAGTTTTGTTCAAGGAATGGCACCAGGTGCCATGGCATTATGAGATTTTATCTATTTGATGATAATGTGTCCTGCATTATGAGGGTAAGCATCACCAGAGCCTGCCTGGCCGTGATTCGTTTGGCAGCTCATGTGCTGCCCCCACCGCCAACCTCCAGACAGTCTAGTAAATCCCTTCAGATATGTCTTAAATGTGTA
Organism: Neoceratodus forsteri; assembly: GCA_016271365.2. Taxonomy (NCBI): domain Eukaryota; kingdom Metazoa; phylum Chordata; order Ceratodontiformes; family Ceratodontidae; genus Neoceratodus; species Neoceratodus forsteri. Next base: position 1,009,675,392 of record CM057454.1, on the reverse strand, counting down.
TCAGCAGAAGCAGTTTCTTCTGCATTAGGTATTTAAAGAGCTGCCGCAGCCGCCTATATCTGTATAGCCAGGTCCCCAAGTGAAAGGATCGAGTCCCGGTGTGGGGCACTCTCTCTTTTAATAGGTGTAGACTTTCCTGGGCTAGTCCTCCTTGTTGCAACCCCAGGGTAGTCACCAATTTCGGGTTTCTGTTTCTGTCTGTTTTTTTCCCCACTTTGTAATCGCTACACTCGCTCTCCCTGCCGGTGATGCTTTCCAGCTGAATATGTTGTGACTTGCGAGAAATGGGTGGCAAGTTCAGTGAGGTCACGGTCATCTGATCGAGTCTTTATTGTGGGAGGTTGGGCACCTGGAGGTGCACAGGCGCAATGGCTAGGACATCGGGAACGCGCACAGTCGCGTGAAATTGTTTTCTTGCCTGGCACCAGCATTAAATAAACAATGGAGCTCAGCAAAGCGAAAATGAAGCCACCTTCAATGTACAACACTGGCAGGGGCAGGGCTGGCAGGGGCATTAGAGGTTGGTGGGTGTTGGACGATTTGGAACTTAGAGACCTCCTCCAAGGAAAGCTGAGCTGTACTTCCTGGTCTCCTACTACAGAGCCCTCAGCCTAGCTCTACTGGCTAAGGGCGGTGACTAGTATTTCAGTGTTAGGTCAGTCATACAGTTCACGCATGCGTGTTGAGGGGGGGAGCTCTGCTCACTGAAGCGTAGCTCCCCCTTTCAACTGTATGCCACTGCATTTTCTTGCTGTCATAGACAGCTGCAGCGGTCATTGGAGAACTGTGACCGCTCCTGCAAACACACTGACTGAATTGGAAGAGGCTGACACACCTCTGGAAAACTCCGATGATGGCACTATGTTTCTTGCACATGCGTGCAAGCAAACATAAACAGTAAAAGAGCAAAGTTTGATCACCCAGAATTGTTTGGCTATACTCTATATTTCCTAACAAGTTAGGTCCTGCAGACTAGTCACCATGGTAATGCATCCAGCATCAGTTTTCAACTTGGCTGGATTCACCAGTTTATTTATTTATTTCAAATTCGGATTAATACCTTTGAGCTGGGGGCTCATTTACAAAGGCTCCAAGTCAACAAGGAATACAAGACATTTATAGGTGATGAAACATTGCAGAACAGAAAGACATCAACTAACAAGTGGTATTAGTGTGCAGTTACAACATTAAGCAGGGTAGAAGAAGTAAGGAGAAACAGGACCACACTTCCAGTGTGACTCCACTGTGACTCCAATTAAAGGCTGATTTGCATCTTGTCATTGGTATGCCAGTACAGTAAGAATGGTAGTAGTTAATCCTAGCTCTTGAATACTGAACTACTGTATCCAATTTAAAAAACACAATTTATACTCCACATATTTAAACAAAATGTTGCTGTACTAGACTGTAAGTAAGAACTAGCAGGTATTTTGCATGCAGTGAAATTTACAAGATGTTTAAAAGTGCAAAGCAAGTCACTTTAAGGAACTGTCCTTCCCACTTTTCCAGGGGTTATCAATGAATGTCTAAGCACAACAAAGATTAATCAAGAAGAATATGTACAAAAGTTTCTGTTGTTTGTCCTTGAAACAACATATTGGATGAGAAGAAGGAGTTCAGCATAGGGTAGTTTCATTTGCATATAAAATCAATGACGATCCCTCAACCTGACATATGTCAAGTATAACTGCAGCTGTATTAATAAACTATTGGTCATTATTAGTTCAAGGTCTATACTCTAATTATCAGTATAGAGATGGAAAGTAAAGGTAAGTACAGTATCCCGGCACTATCATAAGTGCACAGCAAGAATCAAAAAACTTTATTATGGCCCTACTTAACATTTCTTAGTTTTGTCTACTGATATGAATGGGGCAAGATTTGCAGAGGTCAGAGAGCTGATAAGGTAGTCTAACTTGTCACACTGACTCATTAAACAATGTCTTCTGCTTTTTATAGACAGTTGAAGTGTATTTGCTCCCAGACAGGAAAAGAAGTCTCTACTGTACATTCATATTTGACTTCTGTATAACATGTAATGTAGTATTTTGCACATTAGGCTTGCAAATGATCTAGCAAATACGGTTTCTATCACTGCAGCCTTTATGTATCTTTTGTTTTGTATATGGTTGGCCAACCTATAAAGATTGGAATCAAATGTGCCAATTAACATTGAAAAGCCATGTTTGAATATTCAGCTCTGCACATTGACTTATAAATACCATAATATAAGTTCAAAACATGCAGCAAATGCTGCATATCGAAAAATGGACATTAACCAATTAGCTCCCAAGTAGTCACCTTGGGACAAATTCACCCAGAGCTGCGACATTACAATTCGTTATGCAGAATAATCCCACATATTATAAAATTCTGTTGATGAACTGCAAACTACAATGGAGCCAGCCATGATGAAATGCAATAACTTGCAGTAAATGACTTGTCACAAAATAATGAATGACAAAGGGACTTTAACATTGAATTGCATAGTTCTCTATAGTGTCGTGCAGCATTACTGCATTGTATCCTGGCTGGTGCCACTGTATACATTGTTCCACAAATCACTGTAAAATTTGGTTTGAAACATAGACTCTGAAGGCAGATAAGGGCTGCTTGATTCAACTAGTCTGACCAACTCTTTTTCTCTACCTTCATTTTTGCTGCAGGCTAACCTGATCTATGGCGCTGTTTGCAATAAAAATGTGTAGAAAGATATTCCTTGAGCAATGTAATGACATGATAGCCTTATTTAATGTGAAGCAAAATTGTCAAAAAGCTGTTTTCTATAGGACCCCCTCTCTTTCTTGAATGGCACAGCCCTTTTTTTAACAAATATGACTCCTAACTAGATATGTTGAGAAGTTTTAATTTGCAGGCGAAGTTAAGGCAAAGTCATCATACTCGTCTCTGTGGATCATTTCACACAGTTTTTCTTATTTATAGGAAATTCACATTTGCTAACTTTGCCTTGCAACTTTGCCTGTAACTTCTCATTTGGGGATACAGAAAAGTGAAGTTTAATCAAAATTAATTCCACCAACTACTCCTTTTGGTTTTTTTAGGCATAACTCAGTCAAATTTTGTCAAATTTGTCTGACTCTCGGTATAGTTGTAGTCTAAAAGGGTGTGCATAATTTGATGCATTTTTAATGATTATCAGTCCTACAGTAAATTATGGATTTGGCATCATGGTCAAGTTAGGAGGTGATTTGGGGGTGTTGTGCATACCCCACAAATTTTTCCAAGGGTATTACTGTATGTCTGCAGATCAAAAATGATGAGCATGAAAGAGTGAGAAAACCAAAATGTAACACAAATCTCCTGCTTAGACAAAAACGTTTTAGATCTTTCTGGGCTACCTTGCTTTACAGTACAGCTACCCTCCCCCACACCACTGCTTCACAGACTGACAAAACAGAAACCACTACTTTAAAGTAAATAATCAGCACAAAATGTAACACAAAACACAAATCTAGCAGCACAAGGTCCTCTAGAACAATTTGTGAGCAATTCTGATTCAAAAAGCTTGGTTTTGAGATGTGTTTTAAACATTATTTTCTAAAACAAGCACACACAGACTTCTATCTACTCTGTCTTTAGAAGACTGCACTGAAGACATCCTCCTCGTGGCATACAGCTTGTTTCAGCAACATGTGACATCCAGTCCCTTAGTACATTGCAAACTTCACCTCTGTACCAAACTTCATTGGTGAAGTTATCAACTTCACATTTCATGAAGTTATCAGTTTACTAAGAATTTAGGCTTTGCACAGCAGATTAACTTCGAAAAATGAGGTGAATTTGCAGAGTGAAGTTTTTCAACTTTGCACATCACTACTCCTAGCAAAGCTTAGTCAAATTTTAAGTTCTACCATTTGCAATCAAACTATACAGAACACTAACACATTATTTTGTGAGCAATGAGGTCACATGGTAGTCTTTCTACCAAATGGAAATATAGGGGTCCAATGATTAGTTTCTATAGCAATCAACCCTTTCTCTGTCTCACACACATTATCTCTGTCTCTCATTCATTCTTGCTGTCTCTTTAGTGACTGTTCCTCCTGCTGCTCAGTAAAGTTCTATAGTCATTGTTGAAGGATACAAATCTGATGCTAAATTTGGTTTGCTGTACAGTGTCAAAAAGTGGTTTATGCAAGCACTTTGTGGCATTTTAGTTTTAATAACTCATTAAGAAGTGTGTGTATTAAATTCTCTGCCATTTGTTTCTGTTTTTTTGTCTCCTCAAAAATTCTCAAATTTAAATTTGTATTTTTTTATTTGCCTGCTCAATTTTAGGACACACACACACACACACACACTCCATTCATCATTCAGATTGGTGATTGTGCATATGTATTGAGTGGCCCTGCATATACAAATGACACAAACACATTTTAGTCTGACCATTCATACAGTAGCTAAATATTTTGCTTGCTACAATACCTGGGCTGTGACCATGAACCACAAGATAATGTTCTGGAGTGTGGGTGTCTCATCAGTTCTTTTTTTCATGTAATGTTACAAGCTGACTGAATGCAAAAGTGTGTGTTATCCAACAACACATTACTGTTAAAAATGTCAGGAACTCTTAAAGATGGGATCCAGAAGAAAAAAATCCTTTTCAGGATGAGGAGATCAAAATGGCAGTACTTTCCAAATATATGTGAATGTCAACTGATTCCATTTTATGTTCAAAAGCATTTGGTAGCCTAAGGGTTAATTGATCAATCTGTCTTTCACTCAGTTTATGGACCAACTTGATTGTGCCTAATAGGGATACAGTAGGTATGGCCCTTGGTGCTCCCATCCATGTAAGAATCAATGATGGTGTCATTTCACAGTAAGTACCCTGCAAATAATCCCATATTAAACTGGTTAACCTTTTCTCATTTTCACCAAGGATTTGCTAAGACAGGCATCACCTTCAATGGAAATATCAATTAAACACAGACTTTAGTTCTTGACTCTTCTTTACTAGCGTCAGCTGGTATGTGGTGTACAACAATTAATTTATCTGGTCACATAGACCTGAATCAATTCAACATCTACACAATTAATCACAGTTCCCTGGTGAGTACTCCAAGCATCCAGCACTGCAGACATGGCCTGACCTAAAATCTTTAATATAGACTCTTGTGGTCCCTGTTATTCTATGGCATAACCACTAAGCTACTACCCATTCCCTCCATAGTCACTGCAATGGTGTCTCTCCTTATCAGATTCATATTTTACATTTCTCTGCCTTTACTGAGCTAAATAATAATATGCTCACAGAATGACAGGCTACATAAGGTGCCCACCAATCATTGAAGTGTTACATAGGAACTTAGTCCAGAATCCAAAACACTGTACCAGCAACCTGACTACAATGGGAGCCTCCTATTCCTCCTGCACACAGAGCAGTGCTGACATTAGCCAAGCTCTGCTTTTTGTCACAGCATCACATAGCTCATACCTCCCCAGGGACTACTCACTTATGCGGTCATGAATGGTGCCCAGCCATATCTCAGCTTTGGGGACCATTTCTACATTCTTGGATTTGATTTCCTATCTTATTCAGTTTTTTGAGACCCTCTTCTTACTGACCCAGCATACAGCTCTGATCTCTGCTTCAGAATGCTATGGCAGCCTGGCCTGCACAAAACAAGCCCCCTTGCCACAACTTCTCAAACCCCACTTTTTGGGAATCCTCCTCATGCTCCCCAAGCCATTAGGTAGTCCTCCTTTAGGGAGTTCTTCCCAGAATTCTCTGTTCTCCCTGGTACCCTCTGCACTTTCCATTGAGGGTCATAGGTTAATAATAATAATAATAATAACTTTATTTTTAAAGCGCCTTTCAAGAATATCAAGGCGCTTTACATCAAACACAGTATAAAATATCAATTTAAAACATATAAAAATGCATTAAAACAACATTTAGATAGAACAAGCCATACAATCATCCAAACAATAACAGATATTTAAAAATAATTTCCACTAATCATCAAGATAAGCTAAATCCCATTGGAAGGTTTTAAATCTTTCTTAAATATATCCTGGTTCAGCTGCCTTTTCTGATCCTTGGGCCAAGGAAAGTCTGAGTCTCTGGGACCTATCCTGGCCAGGCCCAGTGTCAAATTTATTGCATATCTCTGCATTTAGTTGGAGTTGGTGTAGATCATATCCCAACCTCAGTTTGAAAGAGGCCAGGTACTCTGGTCCCAGGTGAAAGCCTGCTTTGAGAACTGCACTCTGTTGCCCCATCTCTATACTCCCACCCCTATCCAAGGCCTCTGAATGGATTGTGTCAGACCAACTCACTGATCACCTCACTAAATTCAACCTACTCTGTAGACAGCAACATGGCTTCCACAAAGGGCACAGTACCACACTGCCCTTCCTGAGTTTACCACCCACATACACTCCACGTTGGACAAGGGTCACATCACTGGTGCAGTCTACATAGACCTCACAAAGGCATTTGACACTGTCAACCACTCCCTACTACTTGCCACCTTGTCCAACCTGGGTTTCTCCCGTGATGCGATTGGCTGGATTATGGGCTACCTTAAGAACCGGTCCCAGCAGGTCAAAATAGGGAACACCTTATCCAATAGTCTGCCTGTTCTCTCTGGTGTCCCTCAGGGGTCCATTCTTGGGTTGTTACTTTTCAGCCTATTCCTCAACTCCCTCCCCATGACCTGCCCCAGCAATCTATTACTATACACGGATGATGCTGTCCTCTTCTCCTCCAACCCTGACCCTGTCCAACTCCACTGCTCCCTCCAGGCCGCCTTTAGCTGTGCTGAGAACTGGTTCGCTGCTCAGCTACTTACTCTCAACTATTCAAAAAACAAATTTATGCTGTTTCCCCACCCGCGGAATGCAAGAAAGGAGCATTGCGCACCAGTTCTAACTTCAAACTAGACCCCTTTAGAGCAGGTGGGCTCTTTCAAATACATGGGCATCACCTTGGACCCTGCGCTTAACTTCCACCTTCATATTTGCCATATATCCAAGTCACTAAATGTCAGGTTGGGACTGTTATACCACCTCAAACACTGCCTCACCTCGGATGCCCTCAGGCTTGCTGTCTCCTCCTCGGTTCTCTCGCTGCTGGAGTACGGCTTATTGATCTATGGAGCAGCAAATACCACAGCCCTAGATAGTCTTCGTCTCCCCCTAAATAAAGCTTGCTGCCTTGTCTTGGGAAGTGACCATCTCACTCACACCTGCTCACTCTATAATGTTACTGGCTGGCTCAACCTTGAAAACAGAATCAAGTTCCACACCTGCCTCATGACTAAAAAAATTGCCCTTGGCCTCTCTCCCCCTTGGTTAGCCCATCTAGTCAACCCAGAACTCAAGGTGCAGCACAACTGTATCTCTGACAAACCCCTCCTTTCTGTGCCCAGTTGCCGAACCTCCCTATTCCAAAGGTCCTTCATCTGTAGGGCCCCTCAGTGGATGAACAGCCTCCCTGCCTCGTTAGTAAATGAACCTAGACTAGGGCCATTCAAAACCCACCTTAGGGAACACCTCCTGACCTCAAGTACATGAGACTTCCCTTCAACTGATAATTACCTCTGACAATGGCCCTTAGCCTGAAACTACCTTACTCCCTGCCTGCTCCTCAGCCCAAACTGGTACTACTAATATTTTGTCTCCTGTCTGTTTTTCTGTTATATAGTACCTTATTTAAGTTATTCCCTTGTACTTATTTGTGTTAATTCTCACTGAACATTTGCCTACTTCTCATTGTAAGTAACTGAACTCTATACACTGATCTATTGTTAATTATATAAGTCTGTACCATATTCTCTGTGACGTGGATCCTTTGTAAATGAGTCTTTGACTCAAAGGTGTTTCCAAATTACTAATAAACAATAAACTGGGTTAGGCAAATGAACAGGCGACCTCCTTTCCTGCACTATGGAAGTATCCAGCATTTCCAGCAACAAAGAGAGCATACTATCAAGCATCCATCCAGACAGCACACCAATACTAGTGCACTGCACTGTCCCTTGCCCTTCGGCAAAGCTTCAAGGTCATGATGTCTTCACACATCAATTGGGCTGTCTAGAAGTTTATTCTCAACCATTCACTTTCCCATCAAGAACTCTTATCATTCGCAGCAGAAGCCCCTTTTATAGTGATATGCTCTTCTCAAACCCATGTTAAAGAGGCTGATGCAGAGGCACTCTTCCTTGTAAAGGCACAGCTGCCTTGCAACTCCCCCCACCTCAGTTAACTGTTTCTGTACAAGAACACGAGGAGGGAACCAATGACTTGATCCCTGTTGTGGCACACCAGGGGGGTTTCTTTTGCCATCTTGTGCTCAGTGACAAGCATGGGGGATTGCACCACAGCTTGCCCCTCTGGACAAAAATAAAACACCTAAACAAATGTGAAACACAGCAAAATATACCCATCTACATTATGTTTTCAGCGTATGAACCTCCACTTATAAGCCACTCTCATTTCCTTCACAGGGCAATGATGTCATGAGTACTCATTCACACTTAAAATTTCACAACCCAGCCACACAGACTGGTGCACTGAAGACAGCAGCTCACTCTTCTGGCTACACTAGCCAGGTAACTGGGATTCTAGCCACCCTCATCCTCGGTCACACCAGGGCTAACACCATTACCCATCCTGGTCACTGTAGCTCAGGACTACTGTGCTTCACATCTCAAAGTGTTGACCAGCACATTTCAGTCTTCACAAAGTGGGCCACTGCCCATCCTCAAACAACAAGCTGCTTCAAGCTGCAATGAAAGGAATCTTCTCCTACCTGCCATGTTACCCTAAGCATTTCCCTGCCTAGGAGCCCACTGCTGTACCTCTGACCACTGCACCCAAAAACAGAGAGAGATGGATATTGTAGAAAACTACTGCACAGAAAAAGACCAAGACTCATGACAAACTCTACTCAGATATTAACTCACTTCACAACATATTAAAAATATAAAATTCATTTTATTATCATGCAAAAGTGATACATATGTAAGAAATGTAAACACAATAAAAGGGGAATTGCAGCTCTCAGATGCTACACCTAATATATCACAACCAGAGTTATTTTTTTCTAACATGTGTGACATATGAGGTTATAGTCCCCCTTCTTCTGTGTTTGCATTTCTCACATATGTATCACTTTTGCACTATAATAAAATGAGTTTGATATTTTTAAATATATTGTGAAGTGCATTAATATTTTAGTAGAGGTTGTGGTGAGTACTGATCTTTTTGTGTTATTGGTTATATGTTTTATTACCATGCAGACCTTTCAGAGCTTCTCATATTTATTACAAATTGGCATTTTAGAAAAACAGACTTCTAATAGTATAGAAAAATTATCATTTTGCCCAGAGGCATTTGCATATAATTTCATTATGGGGTGCAACAAGATTGGGCACTTCTTACAGCAGTAAACATTAATACAGAGAGGTTAATGGGGACAAAATCCCCAACTTAGCAACACACTCTACAACAAATATTTTGGAGAGTAATTATATCCACAAATCGTGTGACCTATTGCTTCATGTGCCATATCTCTCCATTATCTTCAGCAACTGGTAAAAGTTCTTCTCAGTTTCCTAGCAAGGAAAGGAAAAAAGACAACATGCATGCAGCATTTTACATTGTCCCAGATTCCCTCCGTTTCCCTCACAAAAAGACAGAGACCATTGTTTGTTGTTGTGCTCAGATTGGCAATTAATTTATTTATACATCATAATTCTATGTTCCATTTCATAATCTTTTATTATTATATCTCTCACAATTTCATTTATTTTCATCCATATATCCATCTCTGATCATCCCTCTTTCTTCCTCTTTTTCTCCCCCCCAGGTAAGAACCTGGGTGCCTTCTTCTTCTTTTTCTGTTGGTAACTGTGAAAACCAAGACCGCTTTCCTCCTTCAGCTTCTTCCTCTTTTCATCTTATTCCTTTTCTTCCCCTCCTCCCTTTTCCCACTAGCGGTCTCCAGCTTACGTTGGATGACTGGCTTTCCCCCACTTACGGTATTGTTCCCCCTTAACCTCGGGGAAACCACTTTTCAATCCTTCTCTTCTCTCCCTTTTTCCCCCTTTTTTTTAACCATTTTTTGCATGTATCCTCCATGCTTCTATAAAACCCATCGTTTCCATATTAAACATATCTATGGCCAGATCTGACAGGTGGACGCCGTCTGACCTATAGAAATCTTCTACCCACTCTTCCACACCCCGCAATATTACTTGTCCTCCCGTGTTTTTCACCAGTGTCCCTACCCTTCTGTTCATCTTTTTCCTGGCCCTATCCACAGCTCTATGGCTGTGCTCCAGTCTCCAAACCCTCCTTGGTATCATATCCGACCAGGCCAGGCATACCTTAGGCCACCACTGCTGTATTGTCTCTAAGTCCCTTTTTATCTGCATATATGTGTCTAGCCATGGATGGCTCTCAAGGTCATTACCCCCTAAATGTATAATAATTAAGTCTGGAATGGGTCACCGCTCCTTCAGCTCCTTCAAGGTGGGGAGCAGCTGTGCCCATCTCATCCCTCAAATGCCGTGCCATACCAATTTACATTGTTTCACCTCCTGGTACAGCTGCTTTCCCCTAGCCCTTTTCTCAGCTCTCCTTTCTGCCCAATAAATATAGGAGTGACCGCAGATCCAGACTTCCATGTTCCTCCCTCTTCCTATAGGGTTTAAACAGAATACATATCTTATTTATGATCTTATTATCTCACCATCATATCATCTTTCCCCTGCCCCCCCGTGGCTTCATGTCCTGTCACAAACATAGGTGATACGTTAGTGTCCACACTGCAGTGTTCGAATGTATCTTTTATAACTGGCCGAATGCCAGCACCCCTTCTCCAAAATATTATTTGCTGTCTCCCCTTCCACTGCCCACTGTGAGGCAGCCCCTATCCATAAGGAATGGGAAGAATAATTAATCAGATCCTTCCCCAGGAATTGCATGCCCTTCTTGAGCAATGCTGTGACTTGATAACTCATGACTCTGCTTCCATCCCATGCAGAAATAATCTCCCTGTCCTATTTCCATGCTCTACAGTGAAAGCCGACAAAGCCTGCACTGGGTACACTGCGCCCTCTACATGTTTCTTTAGTGTTACCATGCAACCCTGTCCCCTTTGATCCATCTTTGACCTCTTATTCATGACCTGTATCTCTTTCATCCCCCAACTTATATGTTCCCATTCCAGTCCCCCTTCCATGTCTTGCCTGCCATGGCCCACCACCTCACTCACTCTCATGGCCACAGCGAACATTACCACATAAATCGTGTGAAGTAACTGGGCCTCGGCCTTTGATCTGCATATTGCTGGTAACACACCCTTCAGTTTCACCAGCCACTGTTCCCCTATTTGTCTTCTATTATCCACCATCCCTTGTTTTAACCTACCCCATCCTTGCATCGTTTTTCTAATGAACATTGATTTCATTGGGTCCTTCCATCCTTTTAGACTGCAGATGACACTAACCCCTGCCAAGTAGACCCCCATTGTGGCGTGGGCTGTTCCCTTCTGCCATTGCTCCATGGTGAACTTCCCCAACTATTCTTCTGTGAGTGGCCTACTTACCTCCATGTAGTGAGTTGCCCTGAATGTTTGAAACACTTGCAAGCCCCCTTCATAGGCCCTCAGAGTCCATGGCACCCATGAACTGCAGAACAACATTTCTGCTCCTTCTTGCCAGCATCCCATATGTTCATTGGTATGGTCATTTTTTGCTCCTTTGCTGTTGGTGCCAGCCTCCGGAACCGATCAAGCTGCAGACGGGAAAGGCTGTCAGCCAGGGTATTGTGTACCCCCTCTATGTGTTTCACTCTCAATGACATGTTCCACTGCAATGCCCTTAGTACCAGAAGTCACAAAACTTGCATGACTGTTTCTGACCTGGCTCCCCTGTTGTTCAAGACCTCTACCACTGCTCTGTTGTCACACCAAAATGTTACTTTTTGATCCCGTAATTCTTAACCCCAAACCAGGGTGCATGCCCAGATGGGCATGATCTCTAACAATGTTATGTCTTTTACCTTACCATCCCTTACCCAATCTGAAGGCCATGGCTCTGCAAACCATCTGCCCCTCAGATAGCTCCCCATGCCAAGGCCCCTGGCTGCATCTGTGTAAAGATCAAGGTCTGTGTTATACACCTATTCCTCTTGCCAGAAAGAGCAGCCATTATATTCCCTAAGGAATTCCTCCCATAATTTAAAATCCTCCTTGACTCCCTTTGTCATGTCTACCTAATGGTGTGGCCTGGTCACTCTGGCTGTGACTCTTGCTAGCCTTTTTGTGAAAGCCCTCCCTGGCCCAATAGCCCTGCACGCGAAGTTCAGATGTCCCAATACTTGTTGTACTTGTTTTAGTTGTACTCTTCTTCTGCTGGTATGTATCTTAATCACTTCCTTCAATTTTTTCACTTTTTTGTCTGGCAACCGAAATATTTCCCCTGGAGCATCTATCTCGATGCCCAGAAACACTAACACCCTAATGGGCCCTTCTGTTTTATCAGGTGCCAGCGGGACCCCTAGTTCCTTACACAGATATTGTAAGCTGGCTAACAATTTTTCCACTTCTCTTTTTCCACTGCCTATGAAAAGGAAATCATCCAAATAGTGAATCACTGTTTTATAACCAGTCCTTTCTTGAAATATCCACTGCAAGCATGTGCTGAAAGCTTTGAATGTCGCGCATGCTATAGAGCAACCCATGGGCATGGCTTTGTCGAAATAGTACTGTCCCCCAATTTTAAACCCCAACAGGTCCCAATCCTCCTTTCTAAATGGAAGTAATCTGAAAGCTGACTCTATGTCTGTCACAGCCATCCATGCATCTGCAGTTGCCCGGATAATCCGGACTGCATCCTCCAGGGTGGAATATGTCACTTTACTATATTCCTCACCGATAAAATCATTCACTGACTCACCTTCTGGAAAGGATAGGTGGTGAATCACCCTATACTCCCCTTCCTGTTTTTTGGGGACCAAACCCAATGGGGAAATCCTCATATTCTGCAATGGGGGGGTATCATATGGTCCCTCTGTTCTCCCTGCTGCCTTCTCCTTCTCTATTTTTTGTCATAACATTTCTTCCCTCCCTCTCACTGAACCCAGATTGTTTTCCTCTCTGGCCTGTCTTGGGCCCTCACACTGCAGTGAAAGACCTGTGTGAAAACCTTTTTTAATCATTTCTGCCATTTTCCTATCTGGGTATCTGTCTAACCATTCCCTCCACGCCTCTATCCTGATGGGGGTTCTAGCTCCTTTAAATTGTTCCCTTGTCCTCATTTCTTTTTCCCTACCAAGGTCCCTCCCTCTGGTTGATGCCTGGCCTTGCTGGCCAATGATTCTGACTCCCTCTATTTGCATGTCCCCTACCCCTCCCCCCTCTGTTCCATATCTAGCCTTTATATCCCTGCCCTTCCCGAAAAAAACTGCTGACCTGACCTGACCCTTGCCCCCCAGATCCTTGTGTTCCTTGGACCCATGTCGTCCTGCATCTGCTCGCCGGATGTGATCCCCCACATTTCGAACAGGCATGCCGAAAACTGCATTGTGTCCAGGAGCAAAATGCCCTATTGTAGGCCCAGCAACATCTTTGTAGCATGGTACCTTTTTTCCCAAACTCTCCCTCGGGCGTGGACTGATCGGTTGCATAATTTGTCCACAAGTCTAGTTGTTTTGTGTCCCATCTTACATCCCCATATGTCGCCATTTTTTGCCGAAAGAATTCATCATAATATATCCACCCAACACCCCCTTTTGCTTTCGTTCTCCTTATTATCAGGGAGTATGGGATGAGTGGGATGCCCAACTCACGCCTCCTTTCCAATACTATGGCTGAGAATGTGGCAAAACCTACAAACCACCCTTCCCAAGTCTTCCCTTTAGTGAATTTGTCCTCCTCTTTCTTGCCTAACAACACCACTGCTGCTGCCATTTCACTTTTTCCTATATTCTCTGTTTCCTCATAAATTTGCAGCTGCTTCCCGGCTTACTAAAGTGAACATATCCACATACTCTTCCTTCCATATTTTCTCCTTTGTGGTCAATGGAACGTGTTCTCCCACTCTCATCCCTGGAGCTCCTATCTCCCTTGTTCCTTTTCCCTCCTTTTCAACTCCTCCTTCCTTCTCATTCAGTACCTCTTTTCCTACCCTAATCTCGGCCAGTGCTGACTCCATCTGGCCCAAACCCCTTGAGCCAAGTGCCAAAATAATTTGACCGATGTACTCCTTGATGCTGTCGCTAACAGAGCCGGGTGCATTACCTGTGGCCTTGTCCGATCTTTGCTGCCTGCTATCATCCTGGTGCCCCAGCACGTTTCTCTGTGGGTGGAGGGTTGGTTGGCCTACTAGTGGTTGTGGAGGAACCACTGTACACTGGGGATCCAGTCCAGGCTCCACTGGGGGAACCACCATCACCTGTTCCTGGGGAGGTACTGACAGGGCTGGGTCTCCTGGGTGCAGAGGTACTGGACTAGCCGACTTGGTTGGTCCCGCTGTCTGTGGTTGTGCCCTGGTTGGGCTGGGTGGCTTCTCAGCTGGCCACTTCCCTCTGTCCTCTTTACTCTTCCCTGCTTTCCTTTTCTCCCCAGACCTCCCTGGTTCCTCCCCTTCCACCAACTCCCACATTCTATTGGCTTTTTCAGCCAGTTCCATTATCGCCCTGTAGGCGTCTTCTTTCGAAGGCCTACTTTTCTTGGGTACCATGTTCCCTGCTTTTTGTCACCTGTGAAGACACTGAAGAAGAGAGAAGAAAATTATATTATTCAAAACAGAAATCTGGGGCAGTATCCTGAGAGGCCAGACCGGCTTCCCCCATAGGCAGCCTCTAACTGCAATGCACGTGCCTTTTGCTGCCCCTTATACTCTTGGGCATCAGCTAATTATTGTCCCCAGCCTTGTTGCCGGGTGCCGGCTACCCCTTAAACCTGACTCCCCCCACCCCCCAGGATCGCGATCTTTCCCATGGCCGAGAACCTCTTCGGACCTTCATTTTGTACCTTTTTATATATATATTTTTTTGGCCCTCTCCGTTGCTCGACCCTATCCAACTGGCATGTTACATCACGCTGCATGGCCTGGCCCAGTTTCACCAGTCCTCTGGTCACTCCCCATCACCCCTTGCTAGGCCACCTGGCAGGCCTCCCCTTCCTTTGCTGACCTCTGGTGTCCCCCCCGGGGTACTAGACCTCCTGTCACTAGGCCCCCCTGCCAGGCCAACTCGGGCCTCTGCTCCCTCTTGGTCTGCCCCCCCCGGCATGTGACGTCATGCTGCATGGGCTTTTTTTGTTGCTTGGCCTTTTCCTAGGCCTCCCCTTGTCTTCCCAGCCCTCCAACATGTGCGTGCCCCCCCCAGCATGTGGTGTCACGCCAACTGTCCACTTCGTCGAACCCCCTTGCTTGCTCAGCCTTTCTTCAGGCCCTTGCCCCCTACTCCTTGATCAACTGGCTTGAAGCCAGCAAACATCCTCGAAAAACCTTTCCCGACCACTGCGCTAGCCAACGGGGCCATGGGGCAGTGAGACCGATGCTGTCCTCCCGGTCAGCCCCCTTCAGTGTCTGCAAACCACGCAGTCACAGGCGTTCGACAAGAAATGCAGCACTGCTCTGTACAGCTCACTGGGTCCCTGTTGGGACAACTGAGCACCAAGGACCTGCATTGGGGCTAGTGATCCCCTGACATTCCCTGCAACTCCAGTGCAAACAAACTCCCCTGGTGCCCCCGGCACCCAAACAGCTGCAGGCCCATCCAGGATTCCCGTAGCGTGCACCATGCCCTGCAAGGCCTCACAGCCTGCCTTCCCTCAAGTCTCACAACTCGCTGAAACAAGCAATGCCAGCTTTCCCCTTCTTCAACAAGCACTCCCCCCCTGCACTTCCAAGTCAGACTCCCCTTCATAATCCACCAGCAGTACTCACCAAAGGCCAGCGTGGGCCTCAATCAAAACAGCTTCTACCCTCTCAGGCTGCTATCTCCAGCCACACTTAGCTACTCACTCCTTCTTGGGCCAACATGCCTGGCTAGCTACCTCACTCTTGCATGTCCAAGCGCCTCTCGCTCTGCACCCAGGCCTACCACCTCAGCGCAGCTGCAAAAAACCCTGGTCCAGCTACCAAAACCCACAGCCTCACACCAGCCCTGCTTACCTCACCTCAAACAAAACTATTGCATCAGCTAACTACCACACAAAGCATACTACCTCAATATAGCTGTAAAAATCCTTTTTTTTTCATAAAACAACCTCTCCAAATGCATTCCCCTGAACAAAATTAAAGAAAACATAAACTTTCAGTAAGTCCAATGAACTCCCCCCATAGCCACATACTATTCCTCTTCCCAAGATGATTTCTTTTACTATAAATATTTATACATTTTTCTTTTTTTTTTGAACAAGTAATCCATGCCATTATATCTTATCATTATTCAGCTGTTTATCTTACTCTTATCACCATTCCCTTTTTTGGAAGCTCTCTTACCTGCAATATCCGAGTGCTCAAACCTCTCTAGTTGGCAATCTGATGTGCTGCAGTTCCAATTAGATCAAAACTCCAGCAAAAGTGGCTGAACCACCTCTGTGTTGTCCATTATGTACCTCCACTTGCCCCTTCCCTTCCTGTTGCTTGGCCATTGTTCGATCCCCTGGCCCCTCCCCTTCCTTCCCCCCTCCCCTTCTGAGCACACCAGCTTGATGGAAAGGGAAGGGAAGGGGTGCACCAGAACTACCTGGTCTGCCCCTTAAAGGGCAAACTCCATTATTAACATTTACATGATTTCTACTGCCAAATTAAGGATATGCACAGTGTGATGTTGTCTTCCAGCAAACTGACCCCAGTGGGTAAATGTTCAGTAAATTTCTTAAACTGTAACAACACAATGCCAATAGGGTGAACAATCATTTTGGATATGCAGATCAATTTCTTCAACCAGCACTTTCTTCAGGTCAGGTAAGGTTGTTGACCACTTTTTTTGCAAGTGTCCATTAGGGTTGGTGAAAGTATGGGCCCTGATAGTGGCAGAGGAAAAGCTTCATAACCAACTTCCATGTATATAGTTGCCTATGAGAGGTATTTTCATATAGGGCAACTAATGTATATTACATGATGCATGCTGATACTGCACCCAGTTTCTCAAATGTTCAAAATGTCCTTTAACTAAGCTTATTGTTGAGCCACTGTGGGGACAGAGTCCACTAGTTTTTTCTCTGCCTTATTTCCAAGTCAGTCTGAATGGTGTGCTTCTACAGTGTTCCACAGACATTTGGGATAATACAGAAATTGATAGGCACATTTGCTGGAGACACATACTGTACCTTTGCAAACTGCATAACAAAGCTGCATCAGATCTGCTGGTCCTGTTCAAGTTCTAGCCTGAAATATGAGATTACCTTACATTGTAGAGTTATGGCCACTGGCTTCAGACTGTCGAGATAGTGATAAGGGTATGCTCCTTTGCTCATGTGGTTCATTGGGTGGGGGAGGTGACTCTTTCACAGTGATCTGGATCAGGCTGTGGACATTCACAAGTTGAGCTCAAAACCCATGTCCAACCTCTCTGACTCTTCACTCAGCAGCCCTGGTGGTGGAGGATTGTCTCCCAGTAATGGTTACTTTTTTACAGCTTCTTGCAGTGGAAGAGTGTCTCTGAGTGGTTGTCAACATCTGTTTGGACAACTATAGTCATGTAATGCTGTAATGCCCCTGGTACTCTGCATCCTCCCCTTTTCTCAAAGCCCCTCCAACAATCCCTCACATATGTCTCAAGAAAATGAAACCATGCTCATGTTGTAGGTTTTGCTTTCTCCTGCATTGCAATCCATGGCTCAGGTTAATCATTTTCCTGTTTTTTCCCCCTGTGAATCAGGGAGCTCTTGCTTCTGTGGTGGTCCAGGCAGCAGGTCCATTGCTATTGTGTCACCTGATGCCAGTGTGTGAGCACCTTCCTCCTCAACTACCTTCAAATGTGTTTCTAAGGCTGAGTGGGCATCCAAATCACACTCCTTCACAAACACCAATGACATGGCTATTGCAGCTTAATTCTAAGTGGTACATCACCACAGTCCAGCATTTCAATCTTGCACTGCTCAGTCATGGGGTTATTTTCCACACACAACTCTCTGGTTTCACATTGATGGCACCTAATTGCTACAGTACCTGGCATGCCACACATAACAGAGAATCCCTTTCTGTCTCAACTCCCCTGGTGGCTGACATGAGAAACTAACACCACTGCACCACAGGCACGTTGGATTCAACAGTGGAAATTATTTTGAAGATGATGTCAGTTGCTGCAATCACTTTAACTTTGCTGCACTGAAGCCAACCATAGTACTGCAACTGTGTCCTCCCTTTTGGGGAACAGGGGGACCCATCTACCTCCTCCATTCAATTTGTAATGTCCAACCATTTGCTACACTGCCCTGCAACAGGCCAGGTACCAGCTTATCGGTCAAATGATCACATGCCCCTTGTGCAGGCCTTTATGTTCCAAACTTCTCACCTGCAAATACATATAACTGGCAGTACAGCCAAAAACCAGTTGTTTTCTTTTCCTAGATAGGAGATCATTCCCTTCAGTTAATCTGGTTTTACAATTTATGGATACACAGTCTATGTTTTTTTGTCCTCATCACCATTCAGACAATACATGCATACTCACTTGCACTGTCCAGCAAGTTGTCACCTTCACCTCAGATGCATACTCAGCTCCTCCCAGAAATGACTTTTTTTCTCCAGCATTTTTCATCCTCCTGTGCAGCTGTATAGCCATTCACATGCATCTGTCACAGGTGCAAATCAATGTGTTTTTCTAACTCATCCACATCTTCAACTTCCCTGGTTCAAAACTGCATCTAAGTCCCAGAAAGGACTAGAGATTTTGTTGAGATGCACCAAATTTACTACAAGCTTTAAAGAAAAACAAACTTAAACTTAAAAAAAAAAATTCCCCACCCACTGTGCTCTAATTCCAACCCCTCGGACCTATCAAAATCATTATATTCATGATCATGATAAGTCCTCCTCCTATCCCCTGTTGGCACTCTACCTCCAGTTCACCCCTGCCCTGGTGATTTACAGAAAAGTGACAGAGACTGTTACTGAATTAAAGTTCAGTCAATACCCTTCCCCCCTCCGCACATCAAACACACTCCCCCATCTCCCCCCACCCAAGTTCGACTGAGTAAGTCAGTCATTAGAAGTCACCTCACCCAACCCTCTTCTGGTCCCCATCATCCTCATCGCCCACCAGCACTCAGAAAAAAAACAAATATAATAAAAAAAATCAGTCTCCCGATCCAGAACATCTTATCTTTTCAGTGTCCATCTTGTTATGGTGTGAATGAATGAATGGTGACATCTTTGCTTCTAGTAAAATCTGATTGACTAAAAAGTCAGGGGGTCCTGAACCTTTCTATGAACACCCTACTTAGATTTGGCTTTCTGACGGACTTGGTAGGCATCCTAAGTGGACTGTATGTATCTCCACAGGCCTTTAAGAGTGAGCAGCTCCTTGGATGATGCCATTATTCTGGAGTGGTGTTTGGTTAGGAACTCCCAAACATAAAAAAGACAGAAGGCCAATATTGACAAATGAAGCATCCCTCTTACTCTCAAACTCATTTAGTCATTTAGAGCACAAGGATGTGACAGACGATTTAGGTACAGCAAGCCACACCATTGTTCCTTCAGTAAAAAAGTGGCAATAGGGGATTCCATAATCCAATTTACTGATAGTCATATATGTAGGTCTGAAAATTTACACACCACTGACTCTTACTTTACAGGAGTTAGGATTGTTGTCATTGAAAATAGTATTGATAAGCTAATGTCTCCAAATACTGTAATTCCTCTGTGGTTATTCATAGGCACAAAGAATGTTTGGTGGCTGCATAAAAAAAAATCAATCTGCTTTGATCTCCCATAACTGGGCAAAAAAGTAAGGGACATGGGATACAAAATGACTATCTCAGGTATCCTACCAGTACCAAAATCATTACAGGAAAAAAGTAACACAATCAACTGAATAAGCGGTCACCTGATCAATGTGTGCAAGAGAAAGAAATTATCATTTTTTTTAAATCACTGAGAGACTTCCAATTCATATATGGCCTTATACACCAAGGGTGGTTTACATTTAAACAAATACAAGGCAAGCACTTGTAATCAAGTTAAAACAAGCACTAGACAACCTGCTTTTAAACTAGGTTGCCTGGGGAAAAAAAAACACTCTTCAAGAAATTCCACATATAGCTACAAATATAGCATTGAATTCCACTTATGCATCAAAAAAACAAACAAAAAAAAAATAAGAGCAGACCATGTAGCAATAATATAAAATGCATACCACTTAATGCAAGAAGTCCAACAAAATGAATGAAATAGCCATTCTTGTACATAACAATAGGCCTGACATCATTGCTATAACTGAAACCTGGTGATCGGTCAGAGGCAGACCTATGGCTTAAACATATTATGGCTGTGATTTGTTTATTCAAAGCACACCTCATAAAAAGGGTGTAGGTATAGCTCTTCATGTTAACTCTGAACAAAAATCCATTGACATCAGTGTTAAAATAAAAAAAGAAATACTCATTTAACAAAAAAACTTTGTGGAACAAATTAATTACACATAATTCTAGATCTCTTATTATATGGCCATGCTATAGATCCCCAGAAACCCCACCTGATATCACCGCTGAAATTTTGGGTGAAGTTGAAACTTCTTGTGAACTAGGTGAAGTCATTTTCTTGGGAGATCTAAATTTGGGTGATATTGATTGGGTAGCAAATACTGCCCTCACTGTCACAGGAAATAAATTAATATATATTGGACATAGTACTGGTACTGAAAATGTAAATATAAGAAAATGTGACACTGGTCCACTGCTAAGCAATAGTGACCGCTAACTGGTACAAATCTCAAATCAAGAAAAACATCAGGGGATCACTGAAATCTATCTTTACAGTAAGGCTAACTTAACAAAAATTAATAGCAAAATTGCTAACACTGACTGGTCCACTCCGTTTGAGAAAAAGAAGTCCGAATGAGATGTGGCTTATATTAAATATCATTCTTACCATCAGTAATAAATATATAACCTAAAGCTAAAAATTATCTTAACAATAGAATGATCCCTAAATGGCTAGCCAGGAGAATTAAGAAGTTGATTAATAAAAACTACAAACAATTCAAAACATATATGTCCAATAAAAATAAAAGTAAATAGGAAATCTTTAAAAAAGCACAAAAAGAATGTAAACAAGAAATTCAAATAGGAACAAAATATGGAACATTCACTGACCCATAATGCTAAAATAAAATAAAAAAAAAAAACAGCAAAGCCCTTTTTAGCTACATTAATTCCTTAAAAATCATCTAGTGTAAGTCTGGCACATTAGTAATTGACGATATCACCATATATAACTGAGAGGAGATGGCAGATGCCTTTAATAAATACATCTGTGGGGTATTTATTCCCAGAGTTAGAATACCAACTTCAGTGGATATCTCACAAAGTACACAATTTAGAAATCACTTTGAAGGAAATCAGTGAACAATGAAATAATTTAAGATTAAATACATCCCCAGGTCTACATAAAATCTCAGGTCACATAATCAAATTGATGGTTAAATATTTACCTCAGCAATTAAAACTATTTGAAAAGTCAGTCAGTACCAGCATTATGCCAAATCAATGGCAAACCACAGATGTGATACTATTATTTAAACAAATTCTGGTCACAGCTGGTACGGCTGCTTAGTGCAGTAAGGATGAGCAAAAGAATAGTCACAGCTCTTGCCACGCTAGAGTCAGCCATACAGAAAATCACCGGAGGACAAACTGCACATGCACAGTTGACTAATGTGCACAAGAGGACTACTGTGGCAGAACTGTGCATGTGCCATCCCTATGCATGTGCAGTTTGCTTTGTCGACCAGCTTGTGCATGGTGGTCATCACTTCCACAGTTGCAGAAGATAAAGTAGTGCCCCATGAAGGGGATGTGTTTCTATGGCTTGTGGAGGGGAAGGGCTGCAGAAACACAATGTAGTGGAACTGTGACCAGCACTGTGAAAACACACAGGAGTGCAGTCCAGTCACGTTTCCACGGTGCCCTCATAGAGTAACTGCAAAATGTCTGTGGAGCTCTGCCCATGCAGCCATAAAGAGGAGACAAGCATACACCCAGCAATTACAGACAAATTAGCCTCACTCCCATCATATTTAAGATCTTAGAGATATTTTTTAATGACAAAATCAATCCACCTTAACAGATTTAGACACAGAACAACATGAGTTTACCAAGGACAGATTGTGTACCAAAAATCTTTTGTGTTTTATGAAATTATTAGTGACCAACTGGACAAGAAGGTTCTGTGTGATGTAGTTTACCTGGATTTTAGCTGAGCGTTGACTTAGTCCCACATTAGGCCATCATAACAAAATTGAATAACTCACAAATCAACAACAGAATTACTAATGGGATATCACATCAGCTTGAAAATAAGTCCCAATATGTTACAGTAAATGAACATCAATCCAGCAATGGAATGGTGAGCAGTGGAGCCCCCCACGGTTGTGTGCTTTGCCACAGAATATTTCTTATTTTTATATCTGACCTCAGTAGACATTTAAATGCTGGTCAGCAAAATATGCAGGTGATTAAAAAAATTGGTGGACTATGCAAAAATAATACATGAACACATAGCTTACAATTTGATTCGGACATCATTTCAAACTGGGCATCAGAATGAAGATGTATTTTAGCTTGGACAAATGCAAAGTGATGCATTTGGGAGAAAAACATAAAGCATCCATATATTTTGTGTGGCTAAACGATAAAGGAAACAGTTAACGAAAGGGACTAGGTGTTGCAGTGTCCAGTAATCTGGTATACACAAAACAGGCAAACAAACATACAAACATGGAAGTTCTCAGCAGAAAAGGACCTCTTGGCCTACCTATTCTGCCCTAGTTTCCCTACCTACAGTGCCACCGCAGACCATACTCAAGCTCAGGTCCCCCCCTTGCCTTATGTCTAAGGTCCCCTTGTGTCTATGCTTAAATTTTGTTACTGTTTTAGCACCCACCACCTCCACTGGGATGCTGTTCCAGGTATTTTCCACCCTTTCTGTGAAGAAATATTTCCTCACCTCTTCTCTGAGTCTCCCCCCAAGTTCATATTGTGACCCCTTGCCATTGAGCATCCTTTTCTTTGTAAAATGGTACCCTCATCTACTGTACCTTATTAATATCTGCTAGGTATTTGAATGTTTCCATCATGTCCCCCCTTTCCCTTCTTTCCTGTAGACAGTACATATTTAATTCCTTGAGTCTTTCCTCATAGGGCTTTTGATGCAGGCCCTGTACCATTTTGGTTGCTCTCTTCTGTACAGCATCTATGCTATCTATGTTCTTCCAGAGATGGGACCTCCAGAACTGGACACAGTGCTCAAGGTGAGGCCTCACCATTGATCTATACAGGGGTAACACTACCTCCTTCTTTCTGCTTGAGATACCCCTCCCTATGCACCTAAGCATCCTGCTAGCTTTCCCCATTGCCTTATCACACGGCTTTGCTACCTCAAGGTCATCAGAAATGATAACCTCCAGGTCCCTTTCCTGTTTTGTGACTGGCAATACCTTCCTTCACAATTGATATGTTGCCCCCGGGTTTCTGTGCCCCAAGTACATGATTTTGCACTTTTTTGCATTCAAACCCAGTTGCCAAACCCTTGACCAGTCTTCCAGCTTTTTCAGGTGATTCCACCCCCCCATCAGTGTGTCCACTCTGTTGCAAATTTTTGTGTCATCCATCAATAGGCATACTTTCCCATCCAGTCCTCCTGCAATGTTGCCAATAAAGACACTGAAGAGGACTGGGTCTGGTACTGTTCCCTATGAAATCCTGCTGGTCACCTTGCCTTCTTCAGAGTGAGCACCATTTACCACCACCTTCTGAGTCCTGTTGCTTAGTCAACTTCTTACCAATTTTACTACTTTTGGACCCACTTCTAGGCTGCCCAATGAAGCCATTGTTATAGTTAATAAAATCATGTGGGCAATAAGACAAAATATCAATTGCAAGACCATACTGTGATTGCTCCATTTTACAAAGCATTTGTCCATCCACCGTGGGACTATGCCTCACAGCTGTTGTACCCCTACATCGCTGGCATCTGAGTGCAGTTCTGGGGGTGCTGTACTGCTGGGGTGTGCCATCCTTTGGATGAGACGTTAAACCAAGATCCCTTCTGCCCATCCTGGTGTTGTCCTGTTGGGTGTCCATGTGGAAGTAAAAGAACCCAGGGCACTCTTTGTAAAGAGCAGGGAACATTTCCGGTGTCCTGGCCAACATTTCCCTTCCCATAAACTGGTTCATGCAATTATCCAGGCTGTGTGTCGGTAATGATGTGTGATATGGCTGCCACCACACATTCAGTCACTTCACTACCAGTCTAGCATTGCTTGTAAAGTGCTTTGGGATACTGTGTATGAAAAGCGCTATATAAATGCTGATTCTTCTTCTTCTTCTTCTACAAAAAGTATGATACAAATCAACTCGAAAAGGTTCAAAGGAAAATTATTAGATATACACCCTCCCTCAAAGACCTATGATATAAGGACAGGTTTAATGAGTTAAATCTTATACCACTCAAAACCAGACCTGTAAGAGCTGATTTACTTCTCTTGTATGACATCATCAACAACTCTTATTTTATGTGACTTTGGTTTTGATTTTAAAAATAATATTACAAACACTAGAGGACACCCATTACAAATCATTGGACAAAACTTCAATACATTGAAAATAATTATTTATTTTTACCCTTCAAATTTTTAACGCTTGGAACTCACTGCCATTAGACATTGCTATTAGTAAATAAAGTTGGAATTCAAGAATAAGTTAGATCAATTTATATTATCTGGTGAGCACTTTGAATATATTGTTTGAACAACAGGTGCATTATAAGGTTCTTATCTTTACACTTCTGAAACTGTCTTAGTACGAATCTTAGTATTAGTGTGGCACTCATCAGGTATGTCTCTTCTTCCCCCTCTTGTTTACCCTTCATATTGATCCACTAGCAGCACCTATCAGGGAAGGAAGGGCGGTGGATGGATTCCAATGGGAGTACAGACAACAAAATAACACTTTTTGCATATGATATTCTCTTTTCAATGTCTCTCCCCATATGTCCCTGCTTAAGGTGTAGGATATTTTGTAGCAGTATTACACTGTGGTGGATTTTAAGTTGAATGGAACAAAAACAGTAAGTGTTGCGACTCAGTCCCCCTGTCTGAAATCTAGATTCTGCTTTAGATGGATCCATGGAGCAATAAAACATTTTGGGATCCAGATTCCCCGGCAGGTAGACCATCTGGAATTATCAAACTATGAGCCCTTTATCAAGTACTAGGGGGCTCCATGGATTGTTACAAATATCTTCAGGATTCTTCAACAGAATAAATGAAACTCAATGTAATATTCTCCCTAGGGTCTTAAATTACCTGCAGGCACTTCTCCAATGCCTCATCAGCTTTGCTCCAGGCCAGGGATAAAAACATTCCTCACTTCATTTGCAGTGCTGGGTGCCCCAGAGTGAAGTATATTGCATTACAGTTACTCGGAGAAGGGGGGGAGTTATACTCCCTAATAACATGCAATATGTCTGTGCAGCACATATTTGCCTATGGTCACCTAGGGGTCTTAACACTTGTTGGGAAACTATTGAATTTGCCCTTAATGACCATTAGTAGACAGAAAGATCTCTATATGCCAACCCAAGAGGCTGTATGCCTTTTACCTTTTTCTCCACTTACATAACAACAACTTTAACGGTGTGGCACCAGGTATTTAAGCAAAGATGCCTTCATATCTTTCATGTTTTGTCTAAGGCCCTCTCATGTGATTAAAACTGTCCTCTCACAAAGCTGGATACCACTATGAAATGGTAGCACAATCTGGGCCTGAAGTTATATACACCAACACATGGATGCCAGTGAAGTCACCTTGTTTGCTGACTTGCAAGCTCTGTATCATCTCCCTTATATGGAACATTTTTGTTATTTACAGCTATGTTCTTATATTATGGGAAGGGGTTCAGCATTATCTACACTCTAGTAAAAGTTAAGCATGTTCTTTAAAATTACAATGGGGTTCCAAAGAAGTGAGCTATGGCAACATCTTAGAGAACATTTATAGGGGAGTCATAGAATTAAATTTGGAATCAACAGAATACATATTACATAAATGGAATACTAAATGGGATACTGGGAACTCCCTAGAAATGTAGCTTAAATACACCAGCACAACATGTCTGTGCCATCTCACTCTTGTCCTACCACTACTACCACAACTCTGGAATCCAATGCTCAGAAGCTGACACCTGAATCAGCAAAATAGGGATGGAGAATCTGCTGTAATTCCTTGATTTCCCCCACCACCACCACACTTCTAGGACTTGCTTACTCCATGTTTCAAGATGCACTCAGTGGGACTTCTACTGTATACCAACTGGGACTTCTACTGTATACCAACTGCAGCTCCAGCTCAACTTAGCTGTGCCTCCTCTGATCCTGCTGGCCATTCAGCTGTGAGCAGCCAGCTAGCCTGGGACTTTTACATTTCCCACTTGGCACTTTTTATGGCTGTGGGCAGAGCCTACAGCCATTTTACTTTCAGTTGTTTGAAAAAGTCTGACCATGGCATGCTTGCATTGGACTTTTGGAAGTATACTTCTGAAAGTCCAACAAAGCTGGGAACACTCTGTCATGATTAGCCGCTATGAATTAACAGCCACACTATTTCAGTTGTTACTTCTGCATTCCAGTTTAACGGCCTGCTCTCAATAGTACAAGAAGCTTCTCCCCCCCACACACACACAGAAATCATTACCCTAAAACAAGTTGTTGCCAACTACTGCCTTAGTGATGCTGCCGTGCTTTCTTCCACAGACCAGCAAAATCTTGTTCTGTAGCCCCCTCTCACCTCCCTCATTCCAGACCCTGTAACCGTTTAGTAAAATAAAAGGCTCAGTCACACGGTGAGAAAGTTGGATCACCGCTGTGTTGATAGTTATAGCCCTCTCCTCACCTCCCTCATTCCAAACCCTGTAACCGTTTAAGAAAATAAAGTCTTTCATTATGAAATTCTGCCCTGCTCCTTCCTCCATCCACAATCCATACTCTTGTTGTTTAGTGGAAACCCCAATCAGCGTGATTTCCTGTTATGTATTAAAAGTAAAAACCCCTGTTAATCCAGCTGACCTGATTTCTTATACAACATCTCCTTCTTATATAAATATTCATAAACGATAAACTCCGAGAGGACTAATGGAACCAGCATCCTTCACTCAGTCAATTGGTGCCCCATCAAACTGTTCCACTGTATGCTATTTATCAGCTCTGATCAAACCTTTCTGTGGTCGAGAGCAGCTGGTTGAACCATGTAATTGCTCAACATGATAATAATATGAAGAGGCTGGGGGGGTGTGGGGGTCTGATTTTGGTATGGCATTGACTGTCGTGGTTGTTTTTTGGAAATTCAGCAGTTGCAATATACAAACAAACATATGAACATACAAATGTGCCAGCAGAAAGAGACCACCCAGTCTAAGTCTGCTCGAGTATGCAGCTTGCACCCCTAGTTTGCAGCTGCCCCACCCCCTCCCATTTGTCATCCCACTGCCACCCCCACCTCCCCCACCCTCACTTTCCCCTGTTCCCTGTCCCGTGCCCTTTTGAAATTGTTCACAGATTTACATGATACCACCCATTTGGATAGGGTGTTCCATTTTCCTACCACCCTCTCTGTGAAATAGTGTCTCCTCATTTCCTTCCTAAATCTTCCCCCCTCTATTCTTAGTGCATGCTCCCTGGTGACCCTCCCCCTCCTTAATTTAAAGACCCCATCTGCCCCATCCTTACTGATTCCCCTCAGATACTTGAATGTCTCTATCATGTCCCCCCTGTCCCTTCTGTCCTCCAGGGTGTACATATTCAGGTCTCTCAGCCTGCTGTCATAGTCTGTCCCTTCCATTCCACTTATCATTTTTGTTGCCCTCCTCTGCACCCCCTCCAATAGCCTGATATCACACTTTAGGTATGGCTTCCAAAACTGCACACAATACTCTAAGTTCAGCCTTACCAGCAACCTGTAGAAGGGCAAGATTACCTCTCTTCGACTGGATGAAAAAACCTTCACTATGCACCCCAGCATTTTGTTCGCTTTTGCAGCCGTTCTCCTGCACTGGGCAGTGTTGTCCATGGTCCCTGTTATCATTACCCCTAGGTCCTTCTCCTCAGTGATCCCCAGCTTAACCCCTCCCAGCCAGTGTTCTTTCCTTAGGTTCTTCACCCCTAAGTGCATAACCTTACACTTCTTTGCATTGAACCCCAGCTGCCACCTCTCTGACCACTCCTCTAGGTCCCCCTGCTGCTGCTTCCATCCCTCCTCTCCATTCACCAATGCTCCAATTTTGGTGTCATCAGTGAACAGACTTACTGTATCTTGCTCACCACCCCATGTGCAATGTCTAATATGAAGAGCCTGGACAATTGGCCCCAACACAGAGCCCTGAATCTCTAATTTCCATCACCGGGCCTCGAGCTGAGAGCCCCTCTCACCACCACCCATTGTAGCCTCCAACTCAGCCAACTTGTAATCCAATTCATAATTTTTGCCCCTACCCCTACACCAGTTAGCTTCCCCCCAAACCACCCATAAGGCACAGAATCGAAGGCCTTGCTAAAGTCCAAGTAAAGAACATCCACCACATAACCCTTATCCAGCTCACCTGTCACCCAGTCATAACATTGTATCAGGTTGGTTTGACAAGCCTTCCCTGAAACACACCCATGCTGCCTCACATCCTGGAGGCCATTGTCCTCCAGGTACAACACCAGTTCTTTCCTTTAGTATTGTCTCCATGAGTTTGCAAACTATGGAGGTGAGACTTAACAGGCAATGATTACCTGGTTCATCCCTTAGTCCACTCTTGTGTAATGGTACTACTTCTGCCATCCTCCAGTCTAGTGGCACACATCCCAACTCCAGTAAGGTGCTGTACAGATCAGCCAGTAGCTCCACCAACACCTCCACCATCTCCCTTAGCACTCTGGGGTGGATACCATTCAGCCCTGGTGCCTTGTCTACCTTCAGTGCCCTCAGTCCTTCTAGGACTCTACTTGCCTCAATTCTTCCATCTGTTGCCTCCTCTCCCCCTGCCCCCACCCTTCCAGCCCATGGTGGCGGTGGTCCCCACTTTTCTTACATGAACACTGAGCAAAAGTATTAATTCAGTGCTTTTGCATGCTCCTCATCCTTTTCCATCCACTCCCTGCCCCTATTTATCCTCACTATTATCTCCTTGCACTTCCTTTTCTCCCTGATATATCTGAAAAAGTCTTTCTCCCCACTGTTAATCCCCTGCCTTAATCTCAGCTCCCTCTGGGCCTTGGCTTCTCTCACTTTTCTGGTCACCTCTCTGGATCATATTGCATACTCTTCCTTGTCCACTTGCTTCCCTGTCCTTCTATACCTCTGGTGTGCCTCTAGTTTTGCTCTCACCATCTCCACTACCTCGCTGTTCAACCAGCATGGTTTTCTTGCTCTGCGCCTCTTACTCTGTGTCTTGATGCAAGCTTCTGTTGCCTCTGTAATCCCCCTTTTAATAATATCCCATTTTTGGCCTGCATCCATCTCCTGCCTTATGCCCACTAGTTTCCCTTTCAGTACTTCCTGCATCCTCCCAAAGTCTGACCCCCTGAAGTTTACTACCTGAGTAACTGATTTCTCTGGCTCCCCACACATCGTGATATTAAACCACACCATTTGGCCATCACTGTTGGCTAATGGGTCCTCCACCTTTATTTCTCTTACTGCCTTCCCATTTGACAACACCAGATCTAAAGTGTTCTTTAGCCTAGTAAGTACACTAACCAACTGTGTCAGGAGACCCTCCTGGATTGCATCCAGGAGCACTTGCTCCCTAGCACTGGAGGTGACTGGAATGCTCCAGTCAACCCCCGGCAAGTTGAAATCCCCCACGATGACCACCTTCCCTTTTCTACATACCCTTCTGATTTGTCCTGCTAATTCCCTGTCAAGCTCCTCAGACTGGGACAGTGGTCTTTATACCACCCCAAACCTCAGTTTCCTACCCCTTGAGTCTAGGAGCTGCAGCCAGATTGCCTCTGTTCTCCTTTCTTTTGCCTCATCCCTTATGCTTTTGATACCATCCTTCACATAGACTGCCACCACACCGCCCCTCCCTCCCTTCCTTACAGTTCTTCCTGTATACTTTGTATCCTGGGATTGTCAGATCCCAGTGCTGTTGCTCAGTTGCCCATGTTTCTGTGACAGCTGCAATATACATTCTCCACACTGCTAAGAGTACCTGTAGCTCAGCAGATTTGTTGCCTAAGCTTCTTGCATTCAGTGAGACCACCCTCCATCCTGCTCCCTTCTCTTCATTGGCCTCCATTTCCTTCTTTCTACTCCTCCTTTTTTGGCCACACTCAGTCCGTCCCTGCTAGACTGGGGGGTTGGCTCCACTCTATCAGATCTCTGCCTACCTGCTGTCCACTTGCCACCCCCCCAATCTAGTTTAAATCCACCTTTGTCACAATATACCTCCCCAGTCTTTGCCTTACTACCTCCTTCCCCTCCCCACTCAGGTGCAGCCTATCCCTTGCAAACAGATTATTATTATCCCAGGTACTACCCCAGCCATCCACAATCCCATATCCCTTAGTTTGACACCATTCTACCAACCGTGTATTCAACTCCCTAATCCTCTCCTTTCTCACTGTGCTTGCGCAGGGTACTGGGAGCACTTCAGAGAATGCCACAGACTCCCAGTCTCCTCACACAACCTTCCCAATTCCTCAGTCCTCTCCTTTGTTACCTCCACATTTCCCCCACTAGGTCATTTGTCCCCACATGTACCACATTGTGTGGTTTCCTCCTACCCCTCCTTACACACCTTAGGATTGCCTCTCCTGCCTTGTCTGCCTTTAATCCTGGTATGGACTCCACCCATCTCTGACTGTGCCTCCCCCCCCTTGCTGCCCCATCTGATCCCCTTGAGTATGGAGTCCCCAACACTAGTACATCTCCCTCCTCTTTCCTTGTGCCCATCACCACCCCCCCTCCCAGGTTCTCATTTCTGGAGCCACTCATGACAGTGCTTTAACAGTGTCCCCTGTCTCCCCCCTGCCCTTCTCAAATGAGACTCCTCCCCTCCTGTCTGACTGCCAACCTTCTGCTCCCTCCACACCTCTCTGAGTATTATCCCTTCCCCTGCCATGCCATACTCAGTCTCTCCACTAGTAATGCCCCTCTCTCCCTTCTCTTTATGAGTACTATCCCTTGTGCAATCTCCTCCTGCATCCTCTTTCCCATGTGTTACTAATACAGCAAACATGTTCCCTTCTCCCTTTGCCTTATTGTGTGTTTCCTCCTCCCTCCTGCCTACTGCTGCTCCTCTTGTTCTAGGTCCTACTAGAGTCCACCCTTCATCAACTGGCTTCCTGTCTACTGTGCCTCCTCCCCCTGACCTGTCCTTTGCCCCACTGTTCCTTCTCTGTGGTGCATCCACAATACTCTCAGATGTCAGCCCTCCTACCAGCACAATCCTCCCCTCCTCCCACAACCTCCCCAGTTCTCTGCCAAGCCACTGAACCTCTTCCTCAAGCCTCCTTAGCCTGTGGCATATTGGACACCCTCCCAGCCTCCACAGTATGTTCATCTGCATTGCTGCCCCACAACCATTGCACTCTACAATCCTACTCATGGTCCACACTACCTATACAGTTTCTCCATACAACTCTTCCTACAGCAAGTAGAATTAACTAATCCTACCCCAGCCTCTAACAGAAATTGTTATCCGAAATGCCTTTGCATGCAGCATAAGATAGTCAACTACAGTACTAACTGGAAACCACAATCCTATTCATAAGGACTATAGATCTACACACATGTTTTGTATATCTATATGTCCTTAAGACTTAGCTCATATGACTGTTCCTTGTTTCCTCCTTCCTGGCCTGTTCTGAGGGGCTCAGATCAGTTTGCATCTCCCCAGGCTCCTCCCTCACAGCCTTCAAACTTAACCCCCAGTGGTATTTCGGTATTTAAGAAAGGCTGGTGGAAGGGGTGTGTGGGAGGGCTTTCACAGTCACTCCAGCCACAGAAGCCTTTAAGCTAAATTCCACTTTAAGCTAAATTAAAAAGAAAATAAAACAATATCAAAACTTACAAAAATCTTCTATACATTAACTCCCTCAACAGCAAGTAGAATTAATTAATCCTTCTCTCCTGTAGTTTAAAAAACAATAGCAAAACTTACAGAAATCTTCTTCACAGCCAGCAAGCAGACTTAGCCAATCCTTCTCCCCTGTCAAATATGTATGCTATGTACACATAGGCCCAGATATTCAAACTGCTCCCAAAATGTGCGCAACAGCAGGAGCAAGCACAATTCAATTGCGCATATGCGTAACAGATGCGATATTCAAACATGGAGCAGAACAAATTGAGCAAGCAGCCAACGTCTGAATATCGCACAAACTGTGCTATAGCGCAACCAGGAAGGGGAAGCTGAGCAGAAAGGTTGCACCATAGCACAATAAGGGAAGCACAGCTGAGCAGTCCAGAGGTGCCATAGTGCAAGCAGAGGCCCCCCCCAGCAGAGCAATGGAACTGCACAACCAGGGAGGCAGGCTGGGGCCCACCACCAGCCATGCCACACATGGGCACAGAAACACACTGCAGAACCAACAAGACACCTGCACACCCCAAGCACAGCATCACTGGGGGTGGGACAGATGATCTACTGGCCCATGGGGACAAGCCAAAAAAGCACAGCAGGGCCATGACGTCCCAGCACAACCATTGGCAGGCTGAGACTGCCACATACAGGGGGTTGACAACCACAGTGCACATCAGCCCCCCATACGCACAGCACGCCCTGCACCGTGACCCCAAGACACCACCCATGTGCAGTGACTGGCACTGCAGGAAACACCATGCATCCCCCGCACACGCCAACCCCGTGGTAGCAGAGAACGATACAAGCCAGACCCACCCTGTGCACCCAGCAGTGGTGGCAGCAGATGCAAGACCAACAGAAAGTCACTGCCACACTGGAGACACCTCCCCATGCACACACACATGCGCACACACACACACACACATACACACACGGACCATACCACCCCAGATGGCATGCACACCACTGCAACAGAGCAACCAAAGCCAGCTGCAAATCAGAGACCAACACAGTATTCATATCAAAATATAAATGTATTAGAAAATGTAAATCACAAAATCAACAACAACATAACTATTTACAAGAGGGGTAGGGGTACAAGGTAGGGGTGGGCAAGGGTAGGGATGAACAACTTGAGAGGAAGGCAGGGTGGGAGGATAGGTGACGTGGGAAGGGGAATCCAGCCTAAGGCCTAGCAGGCTGGTCCTCTTCCGCCTGGTGCCGTCATGGCTGGCCGTGCCTCCTCCTGAGGCCATGGCGCTGGATGTTGGTGAGGATGGTCCTGTTCTCCACGGACACCTGGGTGAGCTGCTGCAGTGCCCGCTCTATCCTCTGGAGCACAATGAGGCCTAGGAAAATGGGAACACAGTCAATGGCTGCGACTGACCACAACCCTGAACACCACCTAACCTGCAAGCCATATAGCCCAATGTCCCGCACCTGTGATGGTATGCACCCAACCACAGTGAACATGCACATGGCCAGCCCAACCAGGTGGCACCAGCTATGTGCACCACTGCACACACACATCGCCCATGTCCACCAGCACAAACAAGGCTGTCAAGTGACGGGCAAGTGGTGCGATGCCAGTTCCACAGCCATGTGCCCAGTGCATGCATGGACCACCAGTGACGCACACACAGGCGGCAGTGACACTGGACAGTGATGAATGTCGCCTCTGTCGTGCATGGTTGTGTTGTGCATGGCTGGTGGTCATGCCCACCCCCTCCAGCATGCAATAGCATTCATGATGTAATGATACTCACACTCCATAGCAGCTGTGGCTGCTGCTGCTGTAAGCCACCCTGCCGCACCACCGACCGCCACTGGGCCCTGCGACCCTCCTCACCCGTGCCTGCATCCTCTCTGCCGGCCTGTGGGAGACAAATGTTGAGAAAAACATCAGTGTGACTCCAAGCAGACTGCCCCTGCCCCAGTGAGAGTGCCTGCCCACAGCCAGACCCCTGCATCTCACACCTGCACACACTGACACAACCAACCATGTCAGAGCCATCACCCATGCACGGCCACCAAAACACACTCACACCCCTACAGAGAATACAGGTGCATAGATGGTACACCCACCTGGCCTAGGCATCACGCCCCTCCTGGCACATGACCATAGCCGCTCATGCAGGTCAGGCTCCCTCCTGCGGAGGTCACTGTACCTGTGCCGGCACTGCTCAGCAGACCGGTGCCGCCCAGTGACCCCAGCAGGTCATTGGCCACTTGCAGCCAGACCTGAGTTCTAGCCATGGTGAGGGGCTCCTCACCACACAGTGCCCCATAGTGGGTCTCTACCAGGGCCACCAGGTTGGCCACCTCCAACGGGCTCCATTGCACTGCCCTCCTGCGTACCATGCTTCCTAGTTTACAGCAGGCAATATGGCGCCCTGCAGCGCGGCAACCCCACGTGGAAATGTTGTGCAATAGACCACCATAGGTTCCAATTGCGCTGTTCGTACAGCGCCGTCGGTCCACATAGTGCTGTCACCAGACAGCGTAATAGGGCCGTACACATGGCAGACGAACAGCGCCAGGGGTCAAAGGTTGGACACCAGGTCAGGGGTCTATGACGCAAGGCCACGCACAGCACCATCTGATGTCTACGCATCCTGCGCGACTGACCACCTGCGTGACAGTGCCACAGTGGACTATTGCGCAGTAGTGCCACAGCGCCATATAGTGCCCACTGCTGTAGCGCCACT
The DNA here is from genome assembly GCA_016271365.2 of Neoceratodus forsteri. Classification (NCBI taxonomy): domain Eukaryota; kingdom Metazoa; phylum Chordata; order Ceratodontiformes; family Ceratodontidae; genus Neoceratodus; species Neoceratodus forsteri. The sequence continues at coordinate 1,009,640,399 of CM057454.1, read as the reverse complement.
GGCACAATGGTGGCCATGGCCTGAATTGCCGATCGCGCACAGCATGTTATCAGCACTGCAGACGCCTGCGTAAGCTACCTGGGCATGCGCAATGCAGTGTACCGTGACTGTCACAGATCTGCGCTTACTGGCTCAGCCGGCTCAACCCAGACAAAAAAGCCGCATCATGGTGATATTCAGCCAACACATGCAAATCATCTGATCAGCCATTCAAAGGCGCAGTGGCACGATTTGCATCTCATTACGGTTGTTCCACTCTTCATTTGCATGCATTGCGCTATAAAAGTGTGACAGTGGGCTGCGCTGGCCAGATTCGGTTACTGCAGGTGAGAGGTGAGTTGTGTGCTGTGGGATGTTCTGGACAATGGGAATGGGATAACACTGTAGAATGAACAGTGACAGGTGTCCACTTCCACCCATACAGAACGCCATGACCGAGCAGAGCCAAGGTGAGGGTGAGGATGGTGGGCGAAGGAGGAGGAGGCCGAACTTCACCACGGCAGAGACTGAGGCCCTCTTCCAGGCCTACCTGGAGGAGGAGACACTACTGAGTGGATGGCGGGGCACCCTTCAGGCCCGTGCGGCTCCATGGGAGGGGGTAGCCCACGCAGTGAACCTGCACGGAAGCCACCAGCGCTCCGTGCAGGAATGCAAAAAGAAGATTGGGACAGACCGCAGGAGGGTGAAGGAGAAGGTGGCAGCCCTCAGGGCGGCACGTGCTGGCACTGGCGGGGGCCAGCCAGCGGTGGTGGAGCTGACCCCGGCTGAGGACCAACTAGCTGCATCAATGCAGTGCAGTGCGATTGAGGGCATACCAGGAGGTGGATTCCAGACAGGTGGAAGCCCATCACTGCACGGTATGACATGGTGGTGGTGTTGGGGGGGAAGGTTGTTCACATGCACTCACATGTCCTCTCTTTCTGTTACAGATCCTGTTCATAGTCAGGGAATGGTGGTGGTGGGTCCAGGCAGTGAGGATGACCTGCTGGACATGGAGGAGGGTCCATCCACCTCTGTCACCAGCCAGCATGCACTGCACCAGCATGCACGCTGGGCTGCCAACTCTGGTGTCGGTGATTCAGGTGTGGGGGGTGCACAGCCTGTGTCTCGGCAGTCTGGCATGCAAGCATGCCAGCATGCTGTGACTGTGGCTGTAGCTCGTACCTGCACCATTGATGATGCAAGGACTGCAATGGGCAGTGACATGTGTGTGTCCCATGACGGACACACAGCAGGCCAGCATGTGCCCCTGGGCCTTGCTGGTTCTGACTTGTGTGCCAGCATGTCGGCACAGTCCCAGGCTGTGCCTGTCAGCACCAGTGGGGCAGCACCGGTGGCTGTGCAGGTGTCTGGCACTGTTGCAGCCACAGCGGTGGAACGAGTGGTCCCTGGGGCACAGCAGTTGGAGGGGCAGCAGCAGCAGTCACCCACCAGGTCTGGGGGTGCAGTGTCCAGCGGTGGCACATGCCCGCCGCCCTTTGATACGCCCATTCCTGGTCCTGGTGAACAGCGCCCACCCTCAAGGGGTGTTGTGCATCAGGACCTTCCACACCCTGGGGGACAGGATGCCGTTGTGGCAGAGTACCCATTGGACAAGCACACCCACCTGCTGCGGGAATCAGTACAGCAGCAAAGGCGGGTTGCAACATCTGTGGATGCACTGTGTGCAGCTGTGGAGTGGCACAGCAGGGAGTGTGCTCTGGACCATGCAGAGATGGTCCATATGCAGATGGATGTGACCGCCACCATTGACAGGCAGACCCAGGCATTGGTTGCTCTTGTGGCTGCATTGGGCACACACGCAGGTGCTCCTGTACCTCGCACCCCACACAGTACGCTCTCCACTCCCCATTCCCGACATCGTGCAACCCCAGGCCTGTCGATGCTGGGTTCTGCTGTGGGCATCCCAATCACCCCTGGTGCAGGTATGTTTGGCATCCTACAGACCCCAGTGCGGACAAGGTCGCGATCGTGCAGTGGGACCCCTGGTGGTCCATCGGTGCCACCCCATGTGGCCCCTGCTCTGCCTGCCAGTGCTGTTGGGTCACAGCGGGGCCGCCCACGCATCTGCGGTGGCCGTGGAATGGTGCAACATGACTGAGCTGTCTCCCAGTGCAGGCCCTGTCTGCTGCTGCCCTGTGTGCACTGTGCGTCATGGTGGGCAGTGCACTGGTGGTGCCCTGCCCATCACGCCGACATACAGACCACCTGCACACCATCCAACTGCTGTCCACAGGTGCATGTACATGATGATGCCTGCATTGTACTGACCAAGGTGCAAGGTGCCCAGCATCTGACACGACGTGCTTGGACAGTACAGGTGGTGGGTGTGGTCTGTGGATCTGTGTGTTTGCCATGTCTGTTCCTGCTCTGCTGTGCACCTGCCCATGTACGCTTTGTGCCTGGTGTGTTTGTGTGTGTGTGTGTCTCCATGTGACTGTTCGCCCCTCCCTGATGGTGTGTTTGTGTGCCTTCCACCCTCCTTGCTGTCATGCACCCCTGGTGTGTTACTCTGTGTGCCTGTGGGTTGCACCAGGACAGTGTTGTTTGCACATGGCCCCTTGACTTACCTGTGTTATGCATAATGCTCCTCCATGATGGTGTCCCAGTGCAGCTGGGCCTGCCGGATCAGTCGGGGGTCCCGCCGTCCAAGGGGGGGCTGCACATCACCATCAACACCGGCGCCGCTGGCGTCCCCATTGCTGTCCCCTCTTCAACCTGTCACGACTATCCCATAGTCATGGCCATGTTAGCAGGATACAACAGGCCAGGAATATCCCACAAGCCTTTGAGGGGCTGTACTGTAGGGCACTGCTGGAGGTGTCTAGGCATCGGAAGCATGCCTTGAGCATCCCAAACACCCGCTCAATGATGTTGCATGTGGCGGCGTGTGCCTCATTATAGCATTGCTGCGATGGGGTCATGGGGCGCCGGTACGGTGTGAGCAGCCAGGGACGGAGTGCGTATCCGCTGTCACCTGTGTGGAGATAGTGGAGATCAGTCTCATGTTCAGGTCCATATTGCCCATATCCCTGTGTGCCACTACCATGGCACCTGTGGCATTCCCACCCTTGCCCCGAGTTTGCATTCCCTACATGCGTACTCACCCACTAGATGGACTGTGGGGATGTCCCCACTCTCGAATCGATGGCACAGTGCGGACTGATGCCATATGAAGGCATCATGTGCTCCACCAGGGTGTGTGGCACAGACATTGATTATACGCCCAGTGGCATCACACACCACCTGGCAGTTGACACTGGGGAAGCTCTTCTGATTCATATAGGCGGCCCCATCGGGGCCAGGTGGCATGTGAATGGCCACATGGGTGCAGTCTATGGCCCCTAGCATGCCAGGCATACATGCTACCCTGTGGAACGCCTGCATGTTTGCTGTACACTCTGCCACGGTGTTGGGGAACTGGATGTCCCGAGCATGGGGCAGCAGTGCGCTGAGGAATTGGGTGAGGATGCATGATGTGGCTGACTGTGTGATGCCTGTGGTGTCCCCTGTTGGCCTCTGGAAGGTGCCCGTGGCGAGCAGGCACATGCAGGCTGTCACCTTGGTCTCCACTGACAGAGCATGGCTCCGTCGTGAGGGTGCCTGCATCACATCACTGCACAGCTCACAGAGCCACCTCAGTATTGCCCTGTTCAGGCGGTACCAGCCCACGATCTCTACATCTGTGTACAACTCAAAGCTGATGTGGGCACGGTACTGCCTGTTGGGGGCATACCACCGACGGGCCCCTCCACGGCCACGTCCCCCTGCACCTTGCATTCTCACCCCCTTCATGGCAGCTTCCATGTGGAAGCTGGCACTGTCCATCTCCCTGGCTTGTGCCCTCCCCAGCTGATGTTGCTCTGTTACCCCAGCTGTACTGACTGCTACTTCCACTGCACCGGGCACCCCCCCACTGGCCTCTGCAGCCTATGGCCTACACTGCTTCCCTTGCCTGCCCTGACCTGTCACTGTCTGTCTTTCTCTCTCTCTTCCCCCACTTGGCATCCCTGTGGTGTTCTTGTGCCGCTTCCTTGAGCCTTTTTATTTTGGCTCATTTCCACTGGGGCGCAACTTCCGGCTGGTCCGCTGTTGCGCATTGCGCAAGTCTTTGGATATTGCATTGTGCTCTTTATGCATGGATCCACCCCCTTCGGTTGCTCATGCCATCATTTGCATTGCGCTGTTGCTCAGCATGTTTTCGGTGGCGCAACTGCCTCCTGCTGAATATCGCAGAATGGTGCACTTTTGGACTTGCGCAGGCGCAACCCTATTGCGCATGGCGCAACCCTTTTGAATATCCCACCCCTAGTGTACACAGCATACATGGCACCAAAAAGACTCATGTGTATATATTTTGATGCATGTGTTATCTCTGGAGCACAAATTGTGGCACTCGCTATATGAAGTCAGACCATGCTTTATATCCAAAAGAAAATAATGAAAAGTCATCATGCAAGTGCGTTAAAATCGTGCTGTGTCTCTTGGAAAATCTAAGCCACTATTGAGTTGATGTAACTATGCATAATAACTGTTGGAATAAACTTCTGATTAAGTATTTGTGTGTGTGTGTGTGTGTTTTGGGGGCATATTAAGAATCATTAGTTAGGAACATAAATGCCTTATAATAAATATTTGCTTGCACGTGGAGAGAGAATGTGACCCATATTTGACAGGTAGCACATTCCATGTACAGGCTATCAAGTAAGATGCTAATTCTGTTACACCACCATGGCTGACTGTAACTTGTCAAAGTGAAGAGCTGCTGACACCAGTAAAAAAAATTGAAAATCAGAATATTTCAACACTAATCCACATCGTCTATATGCTGTGCACAGTTCAGCTGAGCCTGTACTTTAAGGCTGAGGTATTTTTGCACAAAATTGGATCTTTCCCCATGCCATGGGGATCATGTGTTATATGTGTTGAAATAATAAAGGATGACAGTGAAGTGAATGACTGGAATTGCAAAATATGAGCTGAACTGTGTCTAAATATGGTGGGGGGTTTTAACAATGTCAGGTGCAGATACAGCTGCATGGCACATCTGAGTCTAAGCTCTTGTATCGAACAACAATATTGCTATTTTTAAAAAGATGCATCTGTTTGCAACAGAAAGTCACAATTTGAGGTAAAAAAAAGACACACGTGCAAATTGTGCCATTTGTTGTTGCAACTTTCTGGATGTCAAATTCTGGGTGCAGTTAGTTTGGACTCATGTCTGTGTTCACATTAGTGGTTAACAGAGCTTTCAGCCTTGGCAACTCCTTTGAATCCCCAACACGCACACTCCTATGTGCTTCAGAGTTCTTCTGGATGTGCAGTAATGGGGACTCCAGCCAGAGATTGGACATTTTTTGCAGACACGCTAAAAGAACACTATGTCAAACTGTGAGTCTCAAAGGGTAGTGGCAAAAAAATAATCTGATGGAAGTCAGTGGATGTAAATTTAAACAGTGCATGTTTGTTGTGTTTAAGGTTCCATTCTGTACATATATATATATATATATATATATATATCTATATATAAAATGCACACATTAATAGCATAATTTGCATTTTGATGCAGTTTGTGAGGCACAATAAGTGCTTGATTAATTTCTACAATACATGCCCAATGTCACGTTGTTATTTTTGTTATATTTCATATCAAGGAAATATGTGAACTTTGGTTCACCCAGTTCACCACTGCAAAACCAGTAAATTTAAAAATTATGGGTATTGCAGGAGTGACCCAGGAAAACAGAAGTTCACATATTTCCTTGATATGTTAGCACATGGGTGGGCTAGTGCAAACATCAGGGGTTGACTATTTAAGCAGAATGGTGGAAGAGAACCTGCAGCCCTACTCTTGCCAAAAAACTGTCTTCCCTGTTCAGCAGCTCTTCAAACATACTGACAGCTGGCCAGGGTTGCCAAACGCATGTCATGCAGACTCCAACATAGCTATGACCAGCTGTCAGGATATCCTCTCTCTTTACTGTGATTACCCAACATCTGGTCTATCTCACTTCACTTTCATTCATTATTGCAGTGCAATGTTGTACAAGCAAACCAGTGAGGGGACAAGTAGCCCCAGTTAAATCAATGCTTCCTGCTACATTCATATTCTACAGTCATAGAATAGTAAAGGATTGTTAATCAATTAATTCAGAGCACACTGTGGATGTCTGAAACTGCAGCTTCATTGGACTTAGTACAACAGAAAGCACAGTTGGATATCAATCTAAAAGTCTTGCAGCTGAGGAATTTATATTATCATCACAAAAAGAAGACAACACAAAAGATTAAACATTTAAACATTTATTTTACTGAACAGCAGCCTGTTCTGACTCATTTTCACTTGAGCTACTAGTTGACCCACTAGATAAGCAACACAGTCCCCTCAGCCATCCTGTAGACAGCTTCTCTTGAACACGCAAATCAACACAGTTGGCTTGTGCTACACTTGAGGTGCATCATGGTAAACAGCTAAACAGGAAACAAAAAATGAACATAGAGTACCTAGTTTAAAGATGGCTATCCTGAGAAGGGTTGGTGCAGTCAGTGATTAACAATTACCTAATATCATGAGATAAAACTAATTGTAAATTGAAAAAAACACATATACAGATCAACAAAAATAATAAATCTCTTAAATTCAAGCTGGAACTAAGACTCAAGTTAGTTGCACTGCTGCTTTAAATCACTTTTATTCAGCAAAAATTAGGCCTTTGAGAAAGGATTGCATTCAGTCCGAAACATGTCAGTCTGATGTTTTTATTTTGCCATGGTTCAAATAAATTAATTATTTTATTTATGCATCTCTCTGTTGAGTTTCTTGCGTGTGCCAGAACCTTTTTGCTAAATATTTCAACTTTGTTGGTTCTTTGTGCACCGTGTCCCTGTGCACACTCATTTGGGAATACTATTTAAATCACCTTTCCATTTGTTATACAGACACTTGCTATTTTGAAAATTCTTTATCTAAATAGTACACAAACAGTACCAACTTCTGTTACAATGAATCAGTTTTATGAACATTTACAAATCTAGAGAGACATTTGAATCATGCCTCTCAACCTTTTTGGCCCCCAAATGAGGAACATTGCCTCTCAAAATGTGAAAGGAATATGCATGCTGTGGGACCCTTAATCAAATGTTTCACTAGATCAGGACACAGTGAAAATGTGTACCATAATGTTCACAACATTTGTTGTTAATTCAATAATATTTGTCCACATTCTTTGTTATGGATTCTTGCTTGACAATCTTAACATTGAATAAAAATCCTCTCAATGTGGAATAGGTTGCTTTTGTGAAGTAAAAGGAGGAACTGTTCCTTGAAATGTGGAGCAGCTGAGAGCTATGATTTGGTTGTATACTGGATGCGAACACTATTTGTAACATTTGTAAAGCCATTCCCATTAAGGTAAAGGGAATACGGATGGCTCATAATCCCTCTGCATTATCGTTTGGTCTCACAAGTAAGCATTAGGCTACGACGGAGTGGCATATAATGCTGGATTGATGCATGGGGGGGGGCGGTGGGTGCCCGAGGCCCAGGGCCGAGGGCTACCACCCGTCCCCCCCATGCATCAATCGCATTAGATGCCACCGACGGAGTGGCTTAATGCACTTGTAACATGGGCCGGTGCTTGCTGGAAGGATGTTGAGGGGGCCCACTGTGACACCTATAGAGTAAGAGGCGGAGGTGGTCATAATTTTTCACAAGTTTAATGCACTGTGACAAAGCGGTCTAACACGTTACATACATACTGATGTGGTGAAGTCAGACTGTCCCTGTAGCATCACGGAGTGGGCTACCTAACAGTCCTGCGAGCTTCTGAACATTTCCGTGTGGGTATTGTGCTCATGCCCGCAGTGGGAGGTCTGCCTTGCACGGTTCCATGGCTGCGACCAGCGATGCCCTCGTGCTTTGCATCTCGGTCGCTCTCACTTCCGGCTGCTCCTGGGATTGTCGTCCAGCTGGGTCGTCCTCGACGTGCTCTGTGGATGATGCTTCCCGGGCTGCTCTCCCGGGCGCACTGTGCACTGTGGGTTCTCTCTCCCCCCCCCCGGATCTCCTCCCTGTCTCGGCTGGCTAGTGCGGCTCCAGAGGCGCCGCTCATCCCGCTCCTCCTCTCATTTACCCATAGCACCCAGTGCTGCTAGGCTGGGGGTCTGGCTGCTGACGGTACTGCCGAAGCAGGCACGGCATATAAGCTGGGTTAATGCCCACTTTGGCTGTCATCTCATAACGCTCCTCGACCTATGGGTTCGCCGGATCAGAGGCACAGTATTAATGCCATGTTACAAGTCAGATTGTATGTTAGCTTACATAAAACAGATCATGGTGGTGGTACATATCTTCCTTAGATGTGTGATAGCTTACAATGATGTCTTCAAAATTACATAACCATTTAAGACAAGCATGAAGGAAAGTAATATGTGTGTTTTCAGATAATAAAATAATTGCATGCAACATCTCTTTGAATTCAATACTTTTGTTATGCCGTTCCTATATTGCATTAGGCAGTGCCAAGGCAGCAGCCCATTTGAAGGGAAGGGAAACATGAGCCATTGTTTAACAATCAGCAACTAAAACAACTTACTGCCTTCTGCTGAAAGAGCACAGTAATGCAAATGAACACATCCAGGGCCAGAGGGTTATCAATTGATCAAATTGTAAAGAAAAGATGGGGGGTTGGGGTGTTACATCAAAAAACTGAAATAAAGACTCATGCATATTTACAATACTTTTGTTTCACATGAAGACATCTGGACCCCCAAAACAAATGCATTTTGTGTGTACATCTCCCCAAAAGTAAAAACAGAAAAAGATCAGTCTTTAATTGAATTATTTCTGCGAAAACAGTTCACCAGCTACAGCAACAGCATTCATTCATAAAAGTCAATCATTCTGCCTGCGGCCAGTGCCCTAGGCTACCCATTGCTTTTTTTTACAACCTTCTTTTCTTTTCTTTTCTTTTCTTTTCTTTTCTTTTCTTTTCTTTTCTTTTCTTTTCTTCTTTCTTTATAACAAATTAAATTTGTCCCACCAGGTCCAAGACAAGCAGATACCAGGTGTCCCCAATCAGGCCATTACAGTGATTACTGATCAGGACCATAGTGCCAGGGACAGAAGAAGCCATCTGAAATGACAGTTCCTTTAGTGGCACACAACCACATCAAGTGGATCTTGTTCTCCCATTTCAGCTGTTAACAAATACAAATACAAGCCCAGTGGTGCTGAGGGCTGAGGCTCTGGATGCCTTACCTCAGGCTGCGCCAGCGACTAGGGTTCAGGAATGAGCATGGGTCACCGGGGGTTGGTAGGGAGGAGAAGGATTGAGCATCCAATGGACTGCTCTCCTTCTCTGGGGAGGTGTGTCTCACTTCCCGATGCCCAATTGACCCCTGGCAGAGGCCGGGGGTCAGGGTGCAGGGTGACAGCTCTGAGTGGAGTCTGGGCAGAGGCCTGGGGGAGAAGCATGTGGACACATGCGCCTCTGCCCCCGCTGGTGTCATTGCATGCCCAAGACTCCTATGTGGGGGAAGTGAACAGTGGAAAAAGGTGACACTTCTCACGTGGCTTGATGGCCGTCCATGAGTGTTCGCTGGGGAGCAGGCACCTGAACTGGATCCATGAGGGTGGGGAGTTAGGGGGCTCCCTGCCACCCCACTGTGGGGGGGTAAGCCACAGGGGTTTCAGGGTGCCTGTGGTCCCAGTCGAGTCAGACGGTGGGCGGATCCACGGCAGGATGCGAGGACTGCAACGGGAGGCAGAGAGGTGGCCAAGGAGGATAAAGAAAATACTAAAAAAACAAAAAAAACAAATACAAATACAAATACATAGACACACACACACACACACACACACTCACACAGGAATTCAGTTTCTGCTTATGTTTCTCTTAGTGGTGCTTTTTGAACACAATTTTAAAGCCACTCCTTTCCTTCGTTGCTGACCGGGCTTATACCTTTATGTGAAGGAAATCATTTTGTATCACTTTTGTTTGTATCAATTTCAGCCTCCAATGATCTGTTATATTGCTTGTGCCTGACTTATGTTGTTTCTAAAAATCTCATTCATTTTCTAACACAATAAAATATTAAGGCTATTTCCACAGATTTCTCGCACTATATGCATGTACAATTTTGTTCTAAGTCACTATGTATTGCTTTCTGCCTTCCGGGTTTCACTTTATTTGACCATGTTATACACAGAATCTGGTGTCCATTGGGGGAAATTACCCCCCAGGTTAATGCAACCTCCAACTGAAGGAATGCAAAATAATAATGTATCCATGAATAGCTGATGGTAACCAAAAATGTCTGTCTCACATTTACACTCCTGCTACAGGCTAGCTCATGTAAGCCAGTAAAGTTTATACTCTCTTGAAAAATGAAAATACTTGCCTCTCGAAAAAAAAATCTTGTTTTCCACCCGTTCAAAATGTACTACATATTTTACCAAAGACAATTCAATTATCCATAGAGTAGAGATTGCAATGGACAGTATATGAAAATATTACTGAAATGGCCCCCACAGATGTTAGACCCATAACTCTGAAGTGAGCACCTTTAGCAGATTGATCAGTGCCTTTTACTAATACTGTAACAGGAAAAGTGTGTGTGGGTAACGGGGTGGGGGTTCTACAGGGACCCCAATGCATGTATTACCCCTGCTATCCTATATTCTCCTCCCCAACCCAGGTCACAACTGCAAATGAGCCTCTCAGACTCGGCTTGCTCAAGAAAGAAAGAAAGAAAGAAAGAAAGAAAGAAAGAAAGAAAGAAAGAAAGAAAGAAAGAAAGAAATCCACTGTGATATTATTTGACCATGTCCTGAAAGCAGGCGGACGACCACCCTGCAGAATGAGTGGCTAAAAGGGTCTTTATTCAGCCATGAGTTTCTCATTAGCAAAAACTACAACTGAACTAGTATTCAGATGTTATGGTATATCATTAAAAAAATGAGATTTGGGTACCTTTTGAAGCAGGTTAAGTCAAGAAGAAGTAGAACCTGCACCAAAGTCTTGTACCTTTAGTACTTCTACATTCAATCCATAAAATAAAGTCACATCATTATATATATATACAAAAACAGTTTCTATTTACATTGTATATATTTGTTGAACTACAGTATGAAGCAAACAGTTGTGCATCCAATCAGTGTATTTATTTTTAAAATCATTGCAAAAAGAAATGCAATGCCAGTTTTGCCTTTTTAGCCCTCTCCAACAATACTATGGCTTTTACATTTTGACAATAGAAAATAAAAAAAAAACAAGAGATACAATCAGAGTATTTATGAATGTGGTATATTCATTGTGCAATTAAGCTATGGCTGCTGAAATACAACCTCTTGTTTTCAGTGAGCTCCAACTGTTTTATAGCTTGGATGAAGTGAAGAATGGTACTCAGGTGACATGTTCAATGCCACACAACAGGCTTCCTGCAGAACTTTAACCTGGAATGAGTAATCCATCTATCAAGAGCTTGTTATGCTTCTGGGTAAGCATTTTGAAAAGTATTCGTGATTTTAGTTTGATTGTCTTGTTTTTGTCTTATGGACTTGATCTGCTCATGATACTTGTCTACACAGACGCCATATTCTTCTTGTGACATCATAATAATTTCCACATCAGTCAATTATGATTCACAAAGGAACATGGCATCTCTGTCAAAATGAGGATGTCCCACACTTAAACACTGCTCACATGAAATATCAAATTGTGCTGCATTTTATTAAGGTGCCAGTGTGAAAAAGAACATCTTAACACATTTCAGAAATTTGGTCCTTTATCAAAAGACAAGATAAAATGTCTTTTGATAATGGAACAGACTTCTTAAACGTGTTAAGATGTGCTTTATCATACTAGCACCTTAATAAAATACAGCACAATTTTATATTTCAGGTGAGCAGTGTCTGTACTTGGTGGTGAGTGAGGGACTTCCTCGTTTGGACACTGAACTGTTTATCCAGGCACCCCAGCCCTGTGCACTCTCTTTATGGATGTTACTAAACATGGCATCTCTGTAGACAAGCAGAATAAGGTTGAGGAACAAATATCTTATTTTCAAATTTCAGGCAGCTGACCATAGTCATAATACATGAGTGGAAAATAAATACAGTGAATGTGTGAAGTACTGTACCAGCAGAATTGTGTGTAAAAATTATTTGTATTTTGTATTTCTGCACACTGAGAAAGTTTCATTTGATGTGTAACAGCAAATTTTCAAGAGAGTCCGGGGGGAACATTACAGTAACAAATGTGAGGTATGTTTCATGAAGATGATTATAGATTGAATGAGTGCTTCCCACTAGTAAAATGAGCGCATTTCCTTTGCATGTGGGACACTCTTATTCTGAAAATAGTGCATTGCTTGCAGGTGCCTTGGGATCAGATTCATTGAGGGTGGGGTGGGGGCATTTAAGTGCACTTTTTGTTAATGTATTATTAATTGACTTAAATCAATTATATATTTTATACTGCCACAGAGACCACTCTTACAGTTGTAAGAGTGGTCTCACAAACATTTTGGGGGTATCAGAACTACTCACCTATGGCTTATCATTCTCCTAAACCTACGAATGCATATCAGGCCACCTGTACATCTGTTAGAGGGGTCTCCATGGCAGTGTTAACACAAATAGAAAAATTAACCTCTGACTGGGCAAAATAGGTTTGCTGGAACAACAGTGAATTGTGATGACACCACAGAATCATGAAAGCAAACTATGAGTGGTACTGTGAAGTTACCATAACCTCAATGTATCCTAGCAACTCTATTCTTCATAATTAGAGGGTTTTATTTCTTATATTATTATCCCATTTTGTTTTTTGCAGCACACTTCTGAACTGCTATGAATCTCAGATAATGTTATCCATTTTATACTCAAGTTAATCTTTGCTCTACAAAAATATGTTGATGTTCCCTATAATGTCAGAACTATTTCTGGAAATATAAAATATCACAAGTTAATATTAAGTTGATTCATTAACACTGAAAATATGGTAGTCAATATTATTAAATTTATTATTCTTTTAATTAGGAATGTCCTTCACATTCTGTCCATTTGCTCAAAATTTTAAAGGCTAGTTCTATGCATTTTAATGCTCAGAAATCGATAGGTATGGATCAAAATACCTAATCAACATGTAAACTCACTGTCCTAGTACTGTTCCCCCTGCTAATCAGACACACCAAAAGGAAACTAGCAACACATATTTCCCTCAGCTTTGTGACCCCCTACCTCAATGCTGTTTGAGAAAGTTTATTAAAAGAAAAGCTGTTCATTTTGAAAAAGGTTTAATGGTCCACTGGAAATCAGTTTTGAACATTATTATTTGTTCCACATGATTCTAAATTCTAGACAAAGTCATTCTGCACAGTTTTGCTGTATATGAAGAATTACTTTTTGAAATTTCTAGTGAAATGAGTTAAATAATACAAGCAATAAAGGGTGTTTCATACAGGGTCAGGAATATAGACACATACTATTTTCACACAACCCAAACAAATCTATAAAACTCATTTATACAATTGGGGTGGGTTTATAAAGTGCATGATAAAATATTATTTTGAATGCAGCAGTATTGCATAAAGATAAATGATTTATCTTCATTTGGAACCTGATGTAATATCTTTGGAATCCCCATATTGTGTAGTGCAATAAATAATCAGTACAATGGCGTAAGTTCAGTTCGGTTCAGTACAGTTTATTGATAATAAAACCATGTATAAAATCACACAGATTGTTGCACGCCAAACATATTGGAATATAAAAATGAGAAACATTTCATGACAGAAATCCACATTCCATAAAATTTGCCAGAAATTTACAGTTGATATACACAAGTATTCTCAGAAGACAGCAAATATTTGTCTACATTGTAATTAAGCATGGACATCTTTGTAGATAAAAAAAAAAAAAATACTGTTTTATCTGAGGAATTCAAAAATGTCACCATTACTACTGCCACTGCTATCTTCTGAAGCAAATTGAACTGAATTAAAGTGAACAATACCAGGAGTTATCACAAGTTCACCCACACTATATAAATGGAATACACCATGGGCTTTTGCTGTAGATAAGACTGACTTCTTTTGTTAAAATAATAACTCAGCAACCTGTTTGACTCTCGCAGTTCTTTTATTTTCATTTTTTAGCACTCACATGACAAAGTAATGCTGTGAGGGGGAAAAACTGAGACAGGAACCTTCCATTTATATAATCCCAAAAAGATCCATATTATAAAGAACTTTGAGAGAAACATGGATTGGAGAATTACTGTTTCAGCAATAAATTAGACTTTCACAGTTATGGTCAACTGAGTAAATTTGAAGGAAGCATGTGTTCCATACTTGATATGCCAACTGTTGTTTCTGATGATATACTTTTTGTTCCCCCTGTAGAATGAACATCAATACTTTACAGAGGTAGATAAGGCTATAAGTAATTTTCACCCATGTTCTAATGAATGTTTAGTTCAAATTTAAGGACACTCTTGAAACAGCCTTGAGCAATTCAGACATATAACTTGGTTCTGACATTGACTCTTGCTTCTGCATTTCAACCACTAATAAAAAGTTATTTCCAGAAATGCAGTTTAGAACTACATAACAGGGAGGCAGTATAGCCTTGCATGGAGCTGTAAATCTGAAAACCAGCAGCAACAGAGTGGAATCTCACAACCAACACCTACTTGCTGTTCTTTGTGACCTTGAGTAAGTCAGTTATCTCCTCACTGTTAATTCTCTCCTTGAAGACAGATAGAAATGAGCTTCAACTCAGTGAATGTGTCCCACCAAAATTTCTAAAATAAAAATCTGGCATATTAAAATCACACAGCAGCAGTACCTTCCCCTTGGTTGCTCTCCTGTGCATTTCTTCTACAATTGCCCTACCTACCTCCTCCTCCTGTGCTGGAGGCCTGTAAATCACTCCTGTGTGAACTGCTGTGCCACTACCTGGTTCAAGTGTGACCCACAGTACCTCTGCCTCCCCATGCCTACCCTGCACTGCTGTTGCTTTTATATCCTCCTTGATATAAAGGACAACCCCCCTCAATTTCCAGTATGTCCAGGTCTGCCTTAGCCATCACGGCCACCAGGTCTGGGATTTTATTTTTCAGGCTGCAGGCATTTGTACTCATAGCTTTCCATGTTTTACTGCCTGTCCTGCTTGTATTTCCACTCTTGCCCTCCTCTGCTCTTTCCAGCTCTATTTTCTTTTTCATTTCCTGCCTCCATTCCTCTACCGTGCCCCTTTTTATAATTTCAGGTGTATTAGTAACCAGCTTTTCCTCTTGTTCCTCTGTGCTGTCTTCTCTTATCTGTGGGGGTGTACTGCTTAAGTCTCCTTGCTTCCATCTACCCCCCTGGCTGCTTTAAATGCTTGCTAAGGAAGCATTTAAACCACACATTGAAGACTGTCATTTCTGCCCTGGGCAGATGAAGGCTGTCACCCTGGTACAGTCCCATATCATTCCAGGTGGGTCTCCAGTCCCCAACAAAGCCAACCCCCTTCTCTCTGCACCAACACTTCAACCAAGTGTTTAACTGTCTGATTCAGAGATTCCAGGCCCCCTCTTGCAGTGGACTGACAGCACCTCTGAGAATATTACAGAGCATGCTACCCCCCCAAGGGTGCAGCCTAATTCTCTGAAATCCTCCTGCACCTGTACTAGACTAGCCTCTTCCCTGGCTAGGTCATTTACCCTCAGATGGACAGTGACCTCCAGTCCTCCCTCCTCCCTCCTTACTATCACTGTATTGATCCTCTAGATTTATCTCCCTTTCCTCTGAGCTGTGCTTCCTGGAAGGCACTTTACCTTCTTCTTCATCCCTCTACCTGTGCCCAGATCCATTCCTCAGACTACTGAGTACCCCACCAGGAGTAGTTTCCTCTTCCTCTGGTGTCCTCTCCCCCCCCCCGGGTCTCCTTCTTGGAGGACCTGTTCATCCTCCCAGGTCACAACCTTGGGTTCTCTTGTGGGAATTTCCCACTCCTCCAGGAAAGCATAGCAGTTTCTAAGTTGGGCCAGGTGGGTGATGTGCCTCTGGCCCCACTTTCTCACCCTTCCGAATCCCACCATAGTACAGCCATCCCTCTGTCCATGTGTCTGTTTTAGTAGTGGCTGTGGACAGGATGGCTTGTGGGTGGGAGCAAAGGCTGCCGGTACTCCTGCCAACTTGGCCCACAGACTGTCAGCCTCTGCCTTCAGCCCAGAGAGATGCCTGCATATGGGGCAGCACTGCAGCACCCAGATGTCCTCCTGAAGACTGCTGTTCTGCATCCTCTGCACTGCACTACTCCCTGCATTCTTCTGTTCTGCTCTACCAAATACCCCTTCTTCAACCCTATTTAAGCCCTCCTGCTACTATATTAGACTCCTCATTTTCTCCCCTTTTGTTTTTGCCATCTCTTTCCTTCTCTCTCTCTCCTTTCCTCTCTTAGTGCCCCCTACATTGGTCCTCTGCTACTTTTAATTGTGCTTAGGTCAATTCCCCTTTGACTGCAGGAAGGTGTGACTTATGGAATGACTGTAAATACAGAGGACTTCAGGGTGGGTGGGATGGGTGATGGTGGGAGGGTTAGACTCCTCTGCTGATCTGCCTGAAAAACAATTAGCTCCTGCTGTTAGGGTGAACTGCCTAAAACAAAAGCACAGCAACAGAGAAGAGCAGCTTCAGTCATAACTCAGAGCGGATTGCTGCTGCTAGCATTACCTGCTCCTTCACTGCTAGTTTCTCACACCAGCATGTGCAGAGGCTGTAGTAAGCTTTCAAAATGGAACTCAGTGAAACAGCAAAACAGAACCTATGGGTGGAGAAAACAACACAAGTACTAGGTAACCTGACTCTAAGCAGTTTGTCTTCCCCTGACAAAGCCTCAGTGTGCTTCTAATTTAGTGAGCACAGCTTCCTGTTGTTTGTGCTCATTGGTTTTCACAATTCATGCTGCAGCACCTTTCTGCAGTTTGACTGTGTGTTTCTCTGCTTTGTATTTATTTGTCAATGGGATATGGCCCTGAGTCAGAGAGGGGCCCAATGAACGGGTGCACTGCTGGCATAAATTGTCAGAGGTCTGTCTGGATTGGTGTGGTGTCAAAGAACTGGAAAGAGAGCTATGATTCCCATTTTCCAAAAGTGGTGAGGTTTGATCCAAGCAGCTACAAGATAGCTAACCTAACTTCAGTGCTGGTCATGGTCCTAGAGGAAAATTTCAATGACAGAATAATAAACTGCTTGAATGAGGTCAAGGTTCTTGCTGCCTCTCATCATGGCTTATGAGAGGAGATCATGCCAAAGTAACATAACTTTGACTTGGTGATGAGAGAAGTGGACAGGGGTGGGACCCTAGAAATAGTTTATGTGGACTTCTGCAAAGCCTATGATACTGAGCCACATGGCAAAATTCTGGACAAAGTAAACCAGCTTGATATACATGAAATACACTTTACACAAGATGGATTGTTAACTGGCTTGGGGCAGGAAGCAAAGGGTGGAGATGGATGGGCTTGGCTTTGAGTGGAGGAGAATACTCAGTGGTGTCCCAGATCTGGAATTTGGGGTCTCCAGGAAGCTGCTTAATTCTGTTGATAACATTAAGTTTACCAGTGTGGACTTCTTTGAAGATGGAGACAAACTTTTTTATTTTTTTTAATTTATTTTATTTTATATGTTCTAGGATTACAAATAGCTTTCAGCCGAGGATCTTTTACAAAGATTCCACATCATTGGTACAATTGAGACAAACATAAGCACAGAGAACAGTTTATAAAATAAAAAAAAACAGTCTTGTAGAGGAAAAAAGAACAATAAGGAGAAATTTTGGGGAGGGGAAAGGGAAAGGAGGAGGGTGAAATCAGGGAGACTAAGTGGATGGGAGAAAAGGGGAGGTAGGTGGGGGGAACAGAGAGAGGAGAGGTGGAAGGCAGGTAAGAATAGAGGTAATGCAACCGGGTGGCATTTGTCATGGGCCAGCAGGGGAGGTGAAGATAGGGGGGGAAGGTGCTGGCAAAGTGCAGGAGTAGATGTGGTTCCAAAAGAGCATCTTCAGCTATGGAACCAAAAGAGGCTCTTTACAAGCTAGGTAATTGGCATAACTTCTTGAGCTCCATATTAATATAGTCAGTACAAAGTGCAAATGCTTGAGAAGGAGAAGCAGAGGTACAGTAGGACCTACAAACTGCAGGCTCCTCTTTCTGTAGTCAAGGAAGAAAAGGATCTGCAGGTCATAATAAACAAGACAGAACCAAAAAAGCAGCTGGTGCACAGACAAAAGGTGCTGCAACTTGAAACATTAAGAGCAATCCAAAATCTCAGACAAGACGTAAAGTTGCACAAAAACATTTAGACAAGAGTTGCAAATTGTTTTGGTGCAAGTAATATTTATTGGAGCCAAAGCGGAAACACACACAACCCCCAGCACTTTGGATCTAACTGAAAGATATAGTGCCAAATTCATGCTACAAAGTCATCCTTCAAAAGCTAATATGTCGCTGGGGTGCTATTTAACATATAGACATAAACACCCCTATAAAAGTGACTTGACAAAGCAATTTAAAAACAGCTGGGAGTCATTTATGAATTTATTAATGTATGCAATAACATGTATTTTCTTAATTAAGGTACACTGGGATTCAGAGTAATATACAATTTATTATTAAATTAAAGAGAACAGTCAGCACAAAGTGCCCCACAAACAAAGTGTGGGGCTGGTCCCAATGTGTTCATTGCTTACAAAAACAGTTTGCTTTACTTACTGTTTACTATAGTATAATAGAGTGTATCAAGCCAGTTTTGCTTACTTCTAGGCTGACATGTTTTGTAACTAGAAATCCCAGAATCCCTTGCAGCTGATATCTGAGCAGGACTGCAGCAGTGGTAGATGCAATAGCCTGAAGTGCATGTTAGAGCTTTTGTAAGTTCTCATCAGAAGTTTTCTGGCTCTGATTTTCTCCAGTGGCTACATATAGTCCTCTGTGACTTTACTTAGCCCTGAGAAGACAGCAGATGCAGTTAACTAATAATTATATCTTCTGTAAACTCTAACATGCACTGCAGGCTACTGGATCTTCCACTGCTGCAGCCCTGCTCTGTTATCAGATGCAGGGGATTCTGGGATTTCTAGCTACAGAAGATGACAACCTAGAAGTAAGCACAATTATTCTAATATAATCTACTATACTGCTGTAGAATAAGCAGTAAGTAAAACTAATCTTTTTGCTCAAAGAGAGCACTTTGGGACCAGACCTACACTGTTCCCCTTTAAAGAGGTAAAATTCCACAATTTGATATTAACTCCAGAATGCTTTCCTAGATTAGTAGGGTGATATTGGTTCCAATGTACCTACAAAAGATATAATGAAACAGTGGATAAGACAGGAATATCAGAAAGCAGTACTGCAACAATATACAAAAACAGTTTAATGTCTCAGTTGTCATTTAGACCTTGAGGAGTAAAAGCTCCCAATTGAAAAATCAGCCTGCTCTCTTTTGACTCTGTCCCCTCCACTAGATTAGGGACCACATGGCCCAACCCAATAAAGTGAAAACTGCTGAGGCTGGATCCATGTACACTGTACCAGTGTGCACCCACTGGAGTGTCACATTTACCACTCAGCATTGCCATCTGGGGAATGGCAGTATGCCATTCAATGCAACTCCGCATGCGTGAGTGCCATGCATGCACAGTTCCATCACCACCACCATCTTGCGGATGGCATTTGGTGGCGCTCATTCCCCAGAGCTTTTTAAGCTTGCCACAGCCATATCAGCTCTGGCTAGCATTTGTTTTCTTAGTGCTGTTCTGCTCCTGCCCTTCAGTTACTACTGCCACTCTGGAATCCAGTGCTCCAAAGCTGTCACCTGAATCAGCCAAACTAGGGTGCTGAATCTTCTGTAATTCATTGATTCCCCCAGCTACATGTCACCACATCTAGGACCCGCCTACTCCATGTTTACAAGCTGCTGTCAGTGGGACTTCTACAGAACATGAATTACAGCTCCAGCTCAGCTAAGCCACACCTCCCCCTGTGATCCTGCTGGCCAATTAGCTGTAAGTAGCCAGCTTGTCTGGGAACCTTCAGGACTCCTTTTAAGAACAGACTCTCCAGCAGTCCTCTGTGCTGTGGTCCTCCCTGCTAAGGACAGCTGTACAAAGGACATCCACCTGCATGAGTCTGCCTGGAGTCAGCTGTGAGGCAGCTGTTGACTGAGTATGCTGCCCTCCTGCTACTACTGTACATTTACAAACCTCCAAGATGACTACTACAGAAACTATTCCATCTGCAAGACAAAAACTATAAGCTGTACCTAGCCTTGAGACTGTGGGACTGTTTCACCTATTAGTGTTGTTTGTTAGACACTTACTAATTAGCAATCTGGGTAACCAAACTGCACCCTAGCTGGGTAAACCCATGTTTCTATATTCTGTGTTAGCTGCTTATGGGACTACGGTAATGCTTAAACTAAAGGGTAAGAACAAGAAAGTCAGTTACACACAGAAAAATTCGGGAAGGGTGCTGGTCTAGGGCTGCCAGTCTGTTTCATAAACTCCATGAAGAAACCACACTTCAAGGCAATTCACCACTCACAGGCAGTATGCAGTTGAAAAATGCTTTAATGCAGCAGGTCCAGAATAGCTGACAAGAATCCCATGCCCAAGCACTGCAACCTTATCTGGGTCTTCATCGGGGGGGGATCTAGTGACCATCATGTCGGTCCATCTTTTAATAGGTATGTTATGCACAATATTTGCATAAAAAATGAAGACATTTACCAATAGCAATTCAATCTTAGTATCTGTTACACACATCATGTCTCATGCATCAGATGGAACTCACTTAATGCAGAATAAAATTCATAACTAAACCAGTACTTGATTACTTGATTGAAACAGAGCTTTCCTATGTGGTAAAATTATCCCTTTACTCTTTTAGTGAGGCACAAAAACACATCCAGTAAAGGTCAGTCCAGATTTTCTGTTTGGAAATAAATAATAGAAGCTGTAGGACATTGGGGGAGGGGGGAGGATACCAAAAGAAAAATGAAACAGTTTTATAAACCATTGTACACTGAACAAATAAATGCAAGGCCTTTTAAATTGTATACTGCATGTGAGTGGTGAATTGCCATGGAGTGTGGTTTCTTCACGGAGTTAATTAAACTAAAGGGCTGCCTACTAGCCTCTATCTACTTATTGTATTGGGCAGCCTAGCTATATCCTATCTGGCTATTGCCTTACTTTTAGTTTCAGCACAAAACTTTTAATTGTAGCATTGATCTGTTGTATTTTTGTAAAGCTGTGCAAATTGTTAGACTTCTTTTACTATTGTGATTGCCTGTTTAGTTACCAAATTAGGTATCTTAGGTGCACCCTATCTGGATAGGTTCATAGGTTCATAGGTTAAGTACGAAGTCGAGGGACATAGAAACATAGACTTTGATGGCAGATAAGGACTGCTTGGCCCATCTAGTCTGCCCATTTCCCTACCTACAGGATAGGCTGCAGATCCTAGTTAACCAACAGCCTATTTCTTCCTACCCCCCACAAGAATTGCCTTATGTCTGTCCCATGCATTCTTGAATTCTCCCACAGTTTTAGACCCCACAACCTCCTCAGAAAGGCTGTTCCATGCATCCACTGACCTCTCTGTGAAATAATACTTCCTCACATTGCCCCTGAACCGCCCTCCTTCTATCTTTAAATTGTGTCCCCTTGTTCTTGCACGTCTCTTTTTCTGAAAGATGCTACCCTCTTGGACTTTGTTGATTCCACTGAGCTACTTAAAAGTTTCTATCACGTCCCCCCTCTCCCTTCTTTCCTCAAGGGTATACATGTTAAGCTCCTTTAGTCTCTTCTCATACAGCTTCTCTTGCAGACCCTGCACCATTTTAGTTGCCCTCCTCTGGACTGCGTCTATCCTGTCTATGTCCTTGCAGAGATGGGATCTCCAGAACTGGACACAGTACTCCAGATGTGGTCTCACCAACTGTCTGTACAGAGGGATAACAACTTCCTGTTTTCTGCTGCTGATGCCTCTCCCTATACATCCCAGTATCTCCCCAGCCCTCCCTACTGCCTTCTCACATTGCTTGCTAACCTTAAGGTCATCTGATATGATTACCCTCAGGTCCTTTTCCTTTTTTGTTGTTGTTACTACCTCCCCACCCATTGTGTATTCTTCCCCTGGGTTCTTGTTTCCCCGGTGCATTATTTTGCACTTCTTTGCATTGAATCCTAGCTGCCATACTTCTGACCATTCCTCCAACCTTGCCAAGTCCCTTTTCATCCTTTCCACGCCTCCTTGTGTATCAACCCTGTTGCAGATCTTTGTGTCATCTGCAAAAAGGCATACTTTTCCTTCCAGTCCCTCTGCAATGTCACTGATGAAGACATTAAAAAGGATTGGACCCAATACTGAACCCTGCGGTACCCCACTAGTAACCCCTCTTTCTTCAGAGTGGACTCCATTTACAATTACCTTCTGTGTCCTGTTGTGCAGTCAATGTTTTACCCAGGCTACCACCCTGGGACCCACTCCCAGGCTGGTTAATTTGACTATTAATCTTTTGTGTGGGACTGTGTCAAATGCCTTGCTAAAGTCTAGGTAGGCCATGTCCACAGTGCCTCCCTGGTCTACTGCTTTGGTTACCCAGTCAAAGAAATCTATTAGATTCATCTGACATGACCTTCCCACCTGTGAACCCATGCTGCCTTGGGTCCTGTGCCCCACTGGCCTCTAGGTACTCAATTATTCTTTCCTTCAGCAGTGACTCCATCACTTTCCCTACCACAGAGGTCAGACTGACAGGTCTGTAGTTTCCTGCCTCTGTCTTGGTCCCACTTTTGTGAAGGAGAATCACATCTGCCTTCCTCCAGTCCTCAGGTACCACACCATCCTCCCATGATTTATTAAAAAGAGTAGCCAGTGGTTTCACTAGTTCCTCCCTTAATTCTTTTAGAATTCTGGGGTGAATTCCATCAGGACCCATTGCTTTGTCCACCTTCAGTTTTAGGAGTTCTTGCAGAACCCTTTCTTCTGTGAAAGGACTGGGATTGACCCCCCTATTAAGAGTGCCTCTGTTAATTGGATTAGGCACTTCCCCTCCTCTTTTGTGAATACTGAGCAGAAATAGTCATTTTGTATCCCTGCTTTTTCACTCTTCCCCTCTGCACTGTCCCCCTCTTGACAAGCCCATTGTAACTTCGCCACCCTTAACTTGGGTGGTAATAATATTTAGGAGCTTCCATGTAACTATCTAGATTACTTTTACACAAATTAAAATTATAGCTGTCAACCACTTCCTGTGGAAGGGAGTTCCACACAGGAACTATTCATTGTGTTATATAATTTTTTCTCTTATTAGTTTTTGCAAGAAATGTCTTGATTTTTATATTATGAGATTGTGTCGAATTTAAGGAGTTACTCCATTCTAAACATAAAGTTTCAAATAAAGCCTCATCTCTTGTTGCACGGTAAATTAAACATAAATCACCTCTAATTGAGCGATATTCCAGTGAATAAAGATTTAAATTTCTAAGTATATTTTTGTAGGGAATCAGTTTTAAATTCTTTATTTTTTTTGTAAATCTTCTTTGTACCTTTTCTTTTATGATCTTATCCTTTATTAAAGTTGGTGTACAAAAGGAAGCACAATAATCAAATTTAGATCTGATCAAATTGCTGTACAACGGAATAAGTACTTTAGCTTCTCTACTTTTTAAATTTTTGAAAATGTAGTTTATTAACTGGTAACATTTTTTAACTGTCAGATTATTGTGATCTGTAAATTTTAAATCATTACTAATAGCAATACGCAGATCTTTTTCTGACGAGACTTTAATTAGTGGTACATTATTTATCACATAATGAGACATTGGGTTATTTTTGCCAAAGCGCATGAGTTTACATTTCGATATATTAAGAGACAATTTATTTTGACTAGCCCAAATAGATATATCATTTAAGTTACTCTGGAGATTTTGTACAGATGTTGAGTTATTAACAATACAGC
The DNA here is from genome assembly GCA_016271365.2 of Neoceratodus forsteri. NCBI lineage: Eukaryota > Metazoa > Chordata > Ceratodontiformes > Ceratodontidae > Neoceratodus > Neoceratodus forsteri. The sequence continues at coordinate 1,009,616,381 of CM057454.1, read as the reverse complement.
CCAATTTTGCATCATCTGCATATTTGTTAAGCCATACACCATTTGATGTTGTCATACTAGAAATTACAATATTAAACAAAACCGGACCCAACACACTGAGGCACTCCACTAGTCACATTACTCCATGAGGAGTTATAGCCTTGAATACTAACTTGCTGCTGTCTTCCAGTTAACCAAGATGCAATCTACTTAATTATATTTTTATGTAACTATAATTTTTTGAAACAATCAATTACAACTTTATGTGATATGGTATCGAATGCCTTTTCATAATCCAAAAATATCACATCCACAGGTAGGCCCATATCCAGTGCTAAATTTACAGGTTCAAAAAAATGTATTACGTTACCTTGACATGATCTACCCATTTTAAATCAATATTGAAATATGTCACTGTAACCATTTTGCATAATATGTCCCTCAATTTTGTGTAAGAGTAGTTTTTCCATTATTTTCCCTATACTGGAGGTCAAACAAATTGGCCTATACTGTTTAACATTCTGTTTTGAACCATTTTTATGAATTGGGATTACTCGTGCTAGTTTCCATTCACTTGGGACTGTACCTTGTAATATAGATGTATTAAACAAAAATGTCAGAACATCAACTAATTCGGATGCAATTGCTTTCAAAAATACAAACGGGATATTATCTATTCCTACAGAAGTAGAAGTTTTAAAAGACATCAGAGCAGAAAAAACTTCTGCAGGTGTAAAAATGATGTTTTGATTTACATTTAAACTGGGGAATAGGTCAAGGTTATCATTCTTTTTAAACGCACTGGAAAACTGTTGATTAAATGCATCAGCCATACCCTGTTCATCCGATACTAAATTATCATTAATCAAGAGAGGACCAACCCTGGTTTGTGTATTTTTTAAGGAACCAATATAATTTATAATTAAAGAAACTTTTCTTATTATCTTTTTGATTGACCAAATTATGTTCAATCTCATTTTAAGCATTTCTAATTTTAGATTTTGTTTGTTTTGCTTTTGATTTAAACCTATTCAAATTTATATCAATTTTGGTTTTTTTATAACTATTAAATGCCCTTTTCTTCCTTTTTATTGACTTTTTTATATCATTATTAAACCATACTGGGTTTCTCCTTTTATTAATATATTTTTTCCTATCAGGCACCCAGTTATCTATACAGAATTGCAGTTTAGATTTTATTTTAGTCCATATTTCCTCCACAGATAATTGATCAAAATCATTCCTCCAGTTCCAATTTAATAAATGCATTTTAATATCCTCAAAGTTTACATTGTTATAATTTTTCATCTTAGTTATTCCCTTGCTATCAGTTATAAAGTAATTAATTACCCAATATAGCATATAGTGGTCAGAATCACCTATGGGTTCAAGAACAATAGGCTTATCATAATACTGTGTTATATTTGTAAAAACTAGGTTAAGAACATTTTTTTGTCTTGATGGTTCAAGTACTATTTGATCAACACCTAGAATAAAAGTAGTTTCCAGGAAACATTTTTCATGTTGTGTGGTCCCAGTAAGAGTTTGCCAGTTGATCCCAGGATAGTTGAAGTCCCCCATTAGCACAATATTATCAGGTAGATTGATATTCTGTAGATAATATAGAAAAGAATCATTTTTATTATTATCCAAAGATGGTGGTCTATAGCATATTCCAAATATTATAGATTCTATGTTTGGATTAATTTTAACCCACATAATTTCAATACCTAATGGATCAGGTATATCAAAATCTAATTCAATGCTATCAAGACATTCCTTTATATATAAGGCAACTCCTCTTCCTCTTGATAATTCTCTATTTTTTTATACAGTATATAACCCAGGATTTCTTGTCCCCACTGGTCATCTGTAAACCATGTCTCAGTTACACACATATATCTATGTTTTTTGATAGCAATAGAATATGCAATTCACTAATCTTATTTATAAGACTTCTAGCATTCAGAAGTAACACCTGTAAGTTTTTATTTAGTTCTTTTGGACTTTTTCCATATTGTTTAGATAAACTACATATGTCGTGGTGTAATATTTCAGTGACCAGTTGATCTTCTAACCCTTCCCCCTTTAATAGTTTAAAGAAGCATTAATTGCTGTGTTGATGCTCTTTCCAAACACTTTAGATCTGTTTTTATTTAAATGAAGACCATCATGAGCATAATAATCTTTTTTATGAAAAAATCATTCCCAATTGGTAAGGCACATCAAAAATTTTGTCTTAAACACCAACTCCTTAACCAATTATTAATGTGTTTTATTTTACTGATAATATACTGTAATCATCAGCAACAAAAGCAGGTGATATTTCTGAAAAAATTATATTTGCACCTAATTCTACCAATATGTTTGTTAGTCCCATGTAGGCCTCCTTTATTTGTTGTTCACTTTGGTATTTGATATTATTTATGCCAGTGTGTACAATTACTAGGGGGTCATCACCACTATTTCAAAGTATATTTTTTACCATTTTCATAATATCCTGTATTTTTGCTCCTCTAAAACAAGAAAGGGTACGGGTAGATTTATTTATGTCACATATTTGTTGATCCAAGTTTGATATCATGGAATCACCCAAGACAAATATTTGATTAGGGCTATTCAAAATGGTTCCCTTAAATTAGACTCATGAGTTTCAATTATTACTTGGTTGAAGCTTAGTAAATCATTTTTTGCACGTTCCACTGCTGCCTTGGTTTTAGTATTGAATAAAGGAACAAGAGGAGATATAGTGGTGGATGCTTCCACTGGAGAAGTATTTTTTTCCTTTGCTAAATCAGAATTTAGGGCTTGTGTATCAGAAAGTAACATTAAAGGATCGAAGCTGTTAGATACAGACAGTAAAGAATCTCCTGCTTTTCTTCCTTTTCTAGAAATTTTAGTTGCCTGGACTGTAAACCACTCATCTTAAGTATCAACCAAGTCAATTTCATGGCTAAGTCTTTTTCTTTTATTAGTATCCCTCATTTCTAGATGTCCCGTTCTATTTCCTATATTATTCAAATTACCAGTTGTAACAGTAGGCATTTGTAACCTTTTCCTAGTTTCTGGCTGGCTAAATTCAAGTGCTTTTAGACGCTCATCAAACAGCTTTATTTCTTCTTCTAGTTCTTTATTCTTGTTACATTTGACACACCAAAAATTTCCAACAGGAATTAGATCAAGGTTAAAACTAAACATCAGACAGTCGCTACATTGAAAGCCTGTATAGCCTTCCACAGTAGTGATGGTAGTAGTCATGTTCATATAATTGTTTAATATGTCCCTGATTAAAAGAAAAGGATTAACAAATGGAGAGTAAACCAAAACTTACAGGATTCTATATATAATATCCACTGTCAGAATGCAAGCATAAAACAACGTGCAGGCGCTGTGTCTTTACATGCGTCTTCACACTGCAGCGTCTGAGCTAGCCGTGCTAGCTTTGCCCAGAGCTCGCCACTTTTACTGGGGATTGTTTATATCATGGGACATCCCGAAGTGGCGGAGAGGACTTCCGTGCTACGCAACACCTGGTGTTCCAAAAGTTTTAGAATAAAAAGTCACCCACAGAGGCTAGATTAGCAGTAAAGAGATAAGATATCATTTCGAAGTTCTCTAAAATGTAAAAGAAGTGATTTTCAGTGAGGTGTAGTTCTGGAGGTAACCATAAAACAACTACAACTCCTCTACCTAGTGTGCTGGAACTGCTAGGGCTCAAGGTCTCATGATATTATGTGAGATAAACAAGATTATCACAGTTTGTACACAAATGGTATATAAAACAGAATTTAAGGTTCTGGTTATTAAAATAGCAGTTGAACAACACACACAGTGGTTAAAACCACTAAACAGCTTTGCTGCTTGCTGCAGGGCTTGCTTATATCCTCGGGACACCCGGAAGTGGCAGGAGAGGACTTCCATGCCTCGCAACACCTGGTGTTCCAAAAGTCCCCTTTTTACAATAAAAAGTCACCCCCAGAGGATAGATTAGCAGTAAAGAGATAGGATATCACTTCCAAGTTCTCTAAAATGTAAAAGAAGTGATTTTCAGTGAGGTGTAGTTCTGGAGGTAACCAGAAAACAACAATGACTCCTCTACCTAGCATGCTGGAACTGCTAGTGCTCAAGGTCTCACGATATTACGAGATAAACAGGATTATCACAGTTTGCACACAAATGGTATATAAAACAGAATTTAAGGTTCTGGTTATTAAAATAGCAGTTGAACAACACACTCAGCGGTTAAAACCGCTAAAAAAGTGGATATACCATTATTTCTATTTCTAGTTATGGAAATATCTTTTTTACTGTTGATCAGTTATATTCTAGGTTAATTCATTTTTTACTTGTTGCTACTGCTAACACTTAAATAACACATATCCTCATAAGCTAGTATAGCCTTATTCATATGTTACCTATGTGGATGGGGTACATAGGGGAAATAGTTGTGGTGGCTGTGGTGTGTTCTTCTCTAGGGATATGCTCTGGAGGAGGGGCACTGCCCCATGTGCCAGACCTTGGTGGAGTTCCATGCTCAGGTGGTGGCAACATCTGCTCAGCTGGAGCCCTCAAGCCCACACCCACTCCCCCAGAAGTCTATTGGTATGGGGGAGGGTGGGGAAGGGGAGGAGGAAGGGGGAAAGGTAGGGTTAGCCATGAAGAGGTTGTCCACCCAACGCCATCCAGACAGTGAACTGCTTTGCACCCCTAGAATAGGCTTAGGTGCCTGCATCCACTGGGGGGACTCTGAGTCAGTCAGAGGAAAGGGGCAGGACATGATGGCACCCTGAGGGGGGAGTGAACAGGAGAAAATCTAGCAGCGCAGTCTTAGTGGCTGAGGACTTAATGATCAGGGGAGTTGTGTGGGTGGTGGGAGCAGGGTTGGACAGGACAGGGATGGGATGACCAGGTGCATTCCTTGTGCATTGGCCATCTGGAATTTAGACAGGATAGGGAGGATGGCAGAGGGGGAACTGGAGGTTCTGCTAAACCAGTCAGTGGAGAAGGTGAAGCAGGACTTGTGCAAACTGGGGGACAGACTAATGACACATTCAGCCTCCCTGGCCTTTATTTGGGATCCTCCCTGTGTGGGGCAGGTAGGATAAGAAGGATAGGGTAAGGAGTGATGAGATAGATGAGTTTAGTGGGTGGCTTAAGGGATGGTCTCAGGAGAAAGAGTATCATTTTGTGGCAGATTGTGGGGTCTTCTGGAACAGGAGGCTGTTCAAGGGTAATGGACTCTACCTGACAACAGAAGGGGCTAGTGCATAGTGGCAGAAGTTTGACATCTACACTGGACAGTAAAACTGACTTCAGGGGACAATGAGACTACAGGAAACACTGTGTTAAGAGAGAGGAATAGGAACCTAGCTAGCACTCCCCTCCATCTGGGGCTTGAAGCTGCACTGTGGGTAAAAATAGGGTTGTGGTCCAAACTGGACAAGGGGAAGGAAAAATACAGAGGGGGAAAACAAAGTGTGAAATCATCACCAAAATCAAGTAACTAAGAAGACAAGGGGCAACATGGGAGAAAGACAGGTAAATAGCAAAATGTGTTCAGGAGTTTGATGTTGGGGAGTTTGCTTTAATGCCAGGAGCCTGGAAAATAAAATCAGTGAGCTCCTGGCAATAATGGCAGACACTGAGAGGTCTTTGTGGCCATCTCGAAAATTTGGGCCTCAGAAAATAATGACTGGGACCTAACAATCCCTAGGTACATTATGATAAGGAAGGATGAAGAAAAAGTTGGAGAGGGAGGCATAACCCTTTATGGCAGAGATGACATTGAGTTTGTGGAAGATAGGTGCATTGGGGTACTAATTGGGAGACATAATCACTGTGGTTGCAACTCACAGTGGCCTAAGGCAAGAAGCTATAGTTGGGAGTGAACTATAGACCATGAAAAAAAGGAGAAAAGAGGGACAGGGAGCTCAGGGAAGAACTGTAAGGGGGAGCAGCAAAGGGGGAAGTAGTGGTAGTGAGTGATCTGAACCTGCCAGGGGTTCCATGTAAAAATAGCAATTGCATAATTGTAATGAGCAAATAGATGAGTATTTAATAGCAAGTGTTAATAATGTGACCTCACAGTACAGTGCCTTAAAATATTTATTTATTTATTTAGATTTTGTTTACCAGGTAAACCCACTGAGACCAATGGTCCCTTTTTCAGGGGCGACCCGGAGTTAGTTACAGAAAGGACACTAGAAACAGTAATTACATTAATTAGGTTAGTTACATTTGTTACATCACAGTATAATGATATCATTCATACAAGGGTAGCAGGAGGGTTCCCATACAGATTCATATTAAAAACAATATGTTAAGACCTCACACATTATATACAATATGTACATAAGTTCTGCCAGAAATCAGAGTCCACATTAGCATTTCAAGTACAGTCAAAGAGAGAGTTCAAACAGTGAAAGGGCCCGGGGGACTGGTCTAGGGAGCTAGCGGTTACAGCCACAGAGACTAAGATTTAGAAGATATAGTTTGAGTCCATCTTTAAACTGAGTGAGAGTGGTTGAGTTTGTCAGGCCAGGTGGTAGGAAGTTCCATAGGTAAGGGGCAGCAAATTTGAAAGAACGTTTGCCACGGTTTGAGCACGTTCTAGGGGTGACAAGAGGGTGACTTGCAGTTGATCGCAGGGTTCTGGTATGTTTTCTGGGGGAAAGAAGTCCTCTGAGATGGGGATGGGGACCTAGGTAAGTAAACTTGAAAGCTAGGCAGGCAACAGGATAGGCTAGCTTATGACGGAGAGAGGGCCAGTTTAGTTCCTTTAGGGCCTCGCAATGATGTTTCCTAGGTGAGGAGTTAGTGGCAAAATGGGCCACATGGTTATAGAGTACGGAGAGCTTATTATATTCTGTCTCACAGAGGAACTACAGAAGAGGAGCACCATATGGGACAGATGGAAGGAGATTGCAGCAGGCGACTGCATGACATGCAGTAGAGGATAAGGAGTTCCCCAGTCAGAAAAGGAGGCCAAGCTTTTGATGGGTGGACCTGGTTATTGAGTCGATGTGGAATTGGTAGGTAATTTCTTGGTCTAGATGGACCCCCGAGGTATTTTAAACTAGGCATGACCTCAACTCTTTTTCCTTGGCTGGTACAGATCTGGAGGAACTGGCTTCTGTCAGAGCCCAGTCGTCTCAATCCAAACAGTACAGCTTTGGTTTTTGCATTGTTGAGTTTAAGGGAGTTTGCGGAAAACCAGGCCTCAAGGGTGGAGAGACTATTCTGCAGATTAGTTGAGATGACACTAGGTTGTGGGTCACTGCAGTAAATGACAGTGTCATCAGCATACAGAATGAGATTGCTGCAGAGGCTGTTTCCCTCAATATTATTGAGGAAGAGTGAGAAGAGCAGAGGGCCCAGGATTGAGCCCTGAGGTACCCCAGCAGTGACCGATCTAGGTCCAGACTGTGCACCCTTCCAGCGGACCTTTTGGGAACGGTCCCTCAGGTAGCTCTCAAACCAGGAGTGAGAATGGTGATCCAGTCCCAAGATCTGGAGTTTAGAGAGGAGGAGGAGGTTATAGAGCCCGTGTATTAATTGTGAGCAGTATGCTAGTGGTTTTCTCCCACCTAGCCACTCACTCACCTGTCCCTCACCTTCATAACTTTGCCACTCCTTTCCCTTTACACCCTCCATAGTCACAGGATACTCCCTTGGAAAATCCAGCATCTGCACATTCTGAAAGCAGAAGGAATCCCTGAGGATGTTCAACAGATCAGTGCTGCAAGAAGGCAGGTCTACAGAAAGAATCCCTGAGGATGTTCAACAGATCAGTGCTGCGAGAAGGCAAGTCTGCAGAAAGAATCCCTGAGGATGTTCAACAGATCAGTGCTGCAAGAAGGCAGGTCTGCAGAAAGAATCCCTGAGGATGTTCAACAGATCAGTGCTGCAAGAAGGCAGGTCTACAGAAAGAATCCCTAAGAATGTTCAACAGATCAGTGCTGCAAGAAGGCAGGTCTGCAGCAAAAGAAATTCTGGCTAGGAGGGCATATAGACATGGACCATGTGGTTTGCATCTGGTTTGTGAGTCAGCAGGTAGCTGGTGTCCCGCTGTCCAAGACTACAATTTTAAAAGAAAAAGCATTCTCCTTTGCAAGGCAGCTACTAGGTGAGCAGTGCACCTTCAAATCTTCTCCAGGGTGGCTCTGGTGCTTCCAGAGGAGAAACAGAATCAGGCAGCACAAAATCACTGGGAACAGTGTTTAGCTGATGATGCTGCAGTGAAGAGTTTATGCCAAAACTCAGTGGCATTTTGGAAACCAGCACTGCTGTTGCTGTCTATAGATTGCTGAATTCTGGACGGTCACGAAACACTAGCCACTGTCAATAGTGAGTATCCAGTCTGAATGGAACAGACTGCCTGTTGTGAGGTCTAGCCACTGTCAATGCTGAAATCTGAATCTGCACTATGAGCCAAATCATCAAGAGACAAATATTTTTCTGTTTCCTTTCATTGTAATGGTTCTATTCAGCTGATCATCACTATTTCAATAAGGCACTATTTTTGTAGGATGTATGGCAACCAGAATTGCTTTTTTGGTTCACTCGCTTTTGTTCAGCGGTCACCATATATAAAGTTGCGATTAAGTATTTGCTATATTGCACTCACTATTATTCCATCATGATTATTATGGGATACTCCTGCCAGGTATCGATTGGGATGTCCCACAGACCTGGAGCAGAAGTCAGGCCTTGCTGGATACATTCCAGGACTATCTGCTGGTACAGTTAGTTAAGAAACCCACCAGGGAGGCAACCATTCTTGATGAAGTGCTCACCAAGTCAGAGGTGGTTGGAACTCTGAGAGTAGGGGAGCCACTAAGGAACAGCAACCACAACACCATTTGAATCGAACTGTCCCTTGGGAACGTTAAATCCCAATGGAGAGCTCAGGTCCTTGATTTTACAGGAGAGACTTCAACAGGTTGAGGGAGTTGATCTGAGACAAGTTAATCAGGGTAGACAACATAGGAGATGCGGAAGAGTAATGGGTCAATAAAGGGGGCCATTCTTGAGGCATCTAAGATGTGCATGAGAATGGTAACCAAAAGTAACAAATCCAAGAGACAATTATGTTTCTTGATAAGAGACAGGGAATCATTGAGGGCCAAACAAGGCCTTTACCAGGTACAAATAAAAGCAAGGGGAGGAATAATGGGAAGAATACATACTGAGAAAAAAGAGGCAAAGAGGATGGTTAGGGAGGCAAAAGCAGTCACTGAGCTGCTTATCAGAGAGGGGGTCAAGTGCATAGATAAACAGTTCTTCTGGTATGTTAGTGAAAAAAGGAGGAAAGGAGGGTGAATTGTTAGGCCATCTGAGGGGGTAGGATGACAAAGGAGGATCTGCAAAAGGTTGATATCCTTAATGATTACTTCTGCTTTGTCTTCACAAGGGAAGACAGTAGGTCTTGCCAAAGAATGGCATTAAAGCGGCCATACAGTGGAACCCAATTCTCACAAATTGCAGCTCTCAATATAGACTCCAGATTCCACAAATGCTGTGGGCAGGTTAAAATGTCTATTTAAATATCAATAAAAACAGCAACACCAACTCACATTCACCTCCGTTCACAGGTCAAACGTTTTTGCAACACACAAAGCACTTTTTCAAGACCTGATGTAAATATAAATGGCCTCGCCTTTAAAACACTCCCATAAAGTGGATCCAGGCTATGAGGCAGCTAGTATTAACATGCCAAAATATCCAGAAAGGCTAACAGCCCTAAAGATAGATGAGACCTTGGGACTGAATGAGATGCATCCACATGTGCTGAGGGAACCTGCAACAGAATTGTCTGAGCCCCTTGTAGGACTGTTCACTAGCTCATTAAAAACAGGGCTAGTTCTGAAGGACTGGATGGTGGTGGACATAGGTCTGCTCCATAAGGGAAGGGCAAGAAACATAGGTGGGCAACTACAGACCTGTCTGACTAATCTCTGTAGTAAGGAAGCTGATGGAGTCACTGGCCAATAAGGACCTCATGAACCAGCTGAAGAGCAGTAGTCTTCAGGAGAGTAAACAGTATGGGTTTGTGGCAGGGAGGCCTTGTCAGACTAAACTTGATAGTTTTCTTTGACTGTATGATGAGGGCATTGGATAGGGGACACACTGTGGATTTACTCCACTTCGACTTCTAAAAGGCTTTTGACTTGGTGCCTCACTGACAACTGCTGAAAGAGATGGAGAATCGGGGTTCAGATAGGGGCATAGTAAAATGGTTAGGTAACTGGCTAAAGGGAAACAGCAGAGGGTTGTGGTTAATGATGTCATATCAAAAGAGAGGTAGGTGATGACTGGGATACCACAGGGATCTGTTTTGGACCCAGTCCTCTTCAATATGTTCATCAGCAATATTGGAAAAGGAATCAAGGCCAGGCTGCATCTTTTCACAGATGACACTAAGTTCTGTTGGGGGTGAGTAACAATGAGTGAATCAGGGAAATGCAGAATGACCTGCACAGACTAGAGAGGTGGTCTAAAGTTTGGCAGTTGAAATTCAGTGCACAAAAGTGCAAGGTGATACATCTAGGAAGCAAGAACCCCAGGACAAAGTACTGGATGGGTGGGGTAAGACATAGCACTATGGTGGTGGAAAAGGACATAGGAGTTATCATTTGTGACTCCCTGAAACAAATTTTTGTTTAATTCTTCGCTAAGTAAGCCTGTTTTCTGGGATGATGCAGGAGGACTGGGGAGGGTAAGTGACTTGTTCAGAGTCACACAGTATGCAAGTGGAGGTTGTGGGAATCAAACTCAAGTCTGCTGGTTGTACCAACCTCATTTGTAGCTGGACAATCAAGCCAGTGCTACAAGGCCAATAGCAAGACAAATAAGATGCTGGATGTATTGGAAGTGGTACTGAAAGCAGAAGAAAAGAGGTAATACTACCTCTTTATACATCTTAGGTGAGGCAACACCTGGTGTACTGTGTCCAGTTCTGGAGTCCTGTCCTCAGGAAAGATAAGGTTAGGATAAAGATGGTACAGCAAATAGTGACAAAGATAATTCAGGGCAAACAGGGCAGTTCTTACCAGGATGGCCTCAAGGCACTGACATGTATTCACTGGAGACTGGACTGGAGAGGAAAGATATGATAGAGATCTTCATGTTCCTGAAAGGAACAAACAAGGTGATCTGTGGGGAATTATTTAGCATGAGAAACAAACAGTTCAAGGTAACCAGGGCATGAGTGAAAACTGACAGGAGGGAGGTTTCAACAGGGATATGAGAAAGTCTTATTTTTCAGAAAGGATGGCGAAACCATGGAGCAGTCTAACAGCTGAGTTGGTGGGTGCTAAAAGCCCTAATAGTTTCAAGCATGATTGGGACAGAGTGAAGGGTACAGTTGTTACTCAGGGTGACAGTAACAAGAAGGGAAACAGGAAGGTTTATAGGGTGGGCTAGAAACCTGTATAAACAATAGGTTCCAGAATTAGATAGGGAATAACAGATAAACTAGATGGACCATTGGTCTTCTGCTGCCATCATTACCTATTTCTATATAAGGTAACATGAGCTCCATTACTCCATGACCTGTCCTGGAAATACAGGATGCATTTTCTTTTAAACTCTGGTCAGTATGGCAAAATATCTTGTCCCAGTAAGAGGTGGCTGATGGAGGGGTGTAGGAATGATGCAGCAGACCTGATTCATGTATTTTGGGGGTGCCCATCCCTAAGTTCCTCTTTGCAAGTAGCACAACAAGAGGTTTAAGGGATCTTTGCCATATTAAATTTGATTACTCACTCTTTAATTCTGTTATCAGTTTACCCTGAACATAAAATAAGAGGCAAGAAATTAAGAGTTGTATTGATTCTAATCACAGCAGCAAAGAAAATGACAACAAGATTATGATTAGTCCAGAAGTCTCTATCAGTGGAGTAATGGCATGCATTGGTGTATGATTTAAGTAAGAATGAAAGGTTCAGATATAAACTAAATGATAACATTTTTTTGATGAGACCTGGTGTCTCTGGGTTATGTATTGAATGCAACTGGGATCTTCCTTTGTTCTCGGAATGGTCAAGATCTCACTAAAATTTCTTCTACTTGGGCTTCCCCATATGCCTGAGGGTTATACAGACATGATAAGTTTGAACTCTACAGTTGTTTTGCTCTCAGATTGGTTTGGAATGTACACACAGATCCATGAAGATGCACTGATTGTAATCTTCCTCTCATGCTTGTTTGTTATGTCTTTACTTTCTGTTAAAAACAAAACAACTTAAAAAAAGCAATTATAAAAAAGATATCTCAACTTAGCTGACTCCAAACTTTCATTAAAAAAATTAGTTTCTTGTACTAACAGTTCCAAAGTTATCCTATTTTAAAGAAATTATTTTTTGAAAGGTGTAACATTGGAACCGGTGGAACTAGAAAAGTTTTTTTTTTTCCTTTTTTACTTACTGTTCTTTTAGGAGTCACTGGTGGCTTACCACATGGGCTTCTCCATCCATGGGTGGACTCTGGGAGCATTGGCCTGCAGTGCCCCCTGGATTACCCCCAGGGCAGAGCCCCCAGTGTCCCTTGCTCAACACTTGGGGTGCCCATATATGTATGTGGCATGGCCCAGATCCAGCATGGAATGGGAATGTCATTGGGTTCACCAGGGCACCGATTTTGTGTAGTGGTTTTCTGGTAGGGGATGTGTCAATCCAACACAGCAATGCAACCACATCATGCGTTGACATGCCCCCTATAAACAATGCTCACTGGTGCCATGGTAATGGTGCATCCCGTGGTCACCCGGGAGCACCAGACCAGAGACACACTACTTCTCTCCCCTCTTGGGGTGGAGAGAATGCTAAGGCCCCTCAAGTGACCCCCATTCCCCAGCAGGCCCTCAGATGTCCCAAGTCCATTCTCAAACCCAGGTCATCCATGTTGCAGTGGTAAGTCTTTTCCACTGTGCCAGTGGGCTGGTTAAAACTTAATTTGTTTTTCAACAAAAACTTAAGTTCAGCACCCCAGGTCCCCAGTGTTAAATGCTGAAGAAAGATCAAAAAGAATAAAAAATGAATATTTGCATCGATCCCTCGCAAGGAAGAGATCATTCAACACTTTCACTAAGGCAGTACCTGTGCAGTGCTGAAATTTGTAACCTGACTGGAATGGCTTGAATATATGATATTGCATCACATGAGCTTCCAGCTATGACACAATCACCTTCTCCATTAATTCCCCTAAAAAGGAAAAGTGTGAGACATTCATGTAGTTGAATAAAATCAACAAGTTCAGTGGTGGTTTCTTGAGTAAGGGCTTCACCGATGATTTTTTCAACGTGGAAGGAAACTGTCCCTCTCTCAGTGAGCACTGGATGATTTTGATCACCATGGGCGCCAAGATACCAAACAGAGAATCACCAATCAGGTCAGTCCTGGCTGCAAATTACAGTTGGTAGGTTGCAGACTGGATAGCTCCCTGAGGAAGGTGTAGTTAACGTTGATACATAGGGGTATTTCTGTCTGTTCATGGTCTGTGAGCTTGCACTGAATGCACTTTTTTGTTTCTTTGCACTCCAGTTCATTTGAGCAATAAAACAATTGTTAATTAAATAAACTACCTGGAATGCCCTCTTTTTTGGCTTGCAGCCCAGATAGCACCTGAGATGTAACATGATCAAACACTGGTAGAAACTCAGTGCATAACTTGAACTGCTACTATCCAAGCTGTCCTTGCCACCACTTGGAAAAATTACCCTCACGGAGATTGTAGTCTTAAAGGAAGACAACCTATTAAGAAAGAAAGACCCAAACAACTCACATTTCTCTGATGAATTTACACTCCCTGACTGCAGATGTGATAACCTGACCAGTTTGGAAGAGCTGAGATGTTCTATTCCTCTTGCAGCAATCAACCCTGACAGTGATTCTTTCTTCTTCTGGGAGATTGTCACTGACAGATCACCATAGAGAATTTTCAGAGTCATTCTGTTTTCAAAATAGCAAAACATCAACCAGGAATGCTTCAGTCTCTGCCCTGTGGTGTTCAGTTGCCTCAGCTCATTGTTATATCAAGGCAAGCTGTGGCAGGAGACCAACAGACGCAGAATGATAGTTGTGAGGGTGATGATAACTAATGACAGAGTTAAATTGTAACCCTCTGCAGCACCCTCAGCACTCCAGAAGTGGTGGTAAACATGTTTGAGATGTCCAGTTCCTCCAGGAACCTTTCAAACATTAGGTCTTGTTCAAATTGTTGGGGCTAGCAGTACAGTCTAACATTTAGAGTAACCTGTTGTGAATGAGCTTGATGCATCCATCAGGCCAGGCCAGGAAGTTACACAATGGGCCCTGAACTGGAACTTTACTATGAAATGATCTAACCAACATATCAGATCAGCAGCGACATCCACAATGTTGGGTCCTGAAGTGAAGACCAATTACAACATGACCAATTGCAACATGTTGGCCTGTTTGTGGGTAACAGACGTAAAAACCTGTTTGATTTCCAGAGCTGACATAATCTAGAGGAATTGGACTGCCAAAGGTGATTCTTCATCATTGACTCATGCATTGAAATTTCCGAACATCAATAACCTGGGGGGAGGGGGGTACCAAGTCTAGGTTAATGAAGTTCATAAATTCTGCAAGAATTTCATCATACCCTTTGGTGGGTGATAGATGAAGATACCCTTACACCTCAGACCTGCTTTATCCCTCACTGGAAAACATTTGACAGATCTAGTCTCCACTACTGGGAATGTGAAGAATCTCAGCTTGAATATAAAACAGATAGTCACTCTGCACCTACACACCCAAATTGGGTGGTGCACCACAGACAAACCATCTGGGATTACGGCCCCCATCACTGGGCCTGAGTTGTCCCCAGGTCCAGTCTCATTGATACAAACTATATCTACTAGAGAATCAATGGTGAATTCCCTCAACATCTCAATTGTATTTCCAAAGGATCTGGCATTACAAAGAATCACTCAAAGGGGAAGGGCAATGCACCTGGTCCATGGATTACTGCCTTCCTTTCCAAGAAGGAATCCCTGGTTACGGGCACAAGACATTAACTCCCCCTGTCAGCTGAACTGGACTAACTAGGGCATCTCCAGCTCTTTAATCTCAAAGCTGGCATCTCCACACTCTCTACTCCTCATCCTCTTAACCTGCCCCTACCACAATCCCTGGCAAAGCTCTTTATTGGTGAAGCACTGGGGTTTGGTGGATGTGGTCCATATCGTAAGAAAACAGTTTTGTTGTATTATTGGATTCATGCCATTTGCTATATTGGTTTCCACAATTTAAGTTCACTATGTGATACATCTGATATATGTACTTTATTTGGGGCCCTGACTGAGAAGCACAGATCACGTGACATTTGTACTTCATGTGGATTGCTTAATAAATTGAACTATAAGACATTTCTTTCTATGTGTAATCCCTTCACCAGTGAGTTTGATTAGTGTGTTTAAAGTCTAGTTGTTAATTTTTAAGCATTATGAATACTTCAGAAGGTATTTAGCCAATCACTTAGTGAACACCATCCATGCATCACAAGCACAGATGTGCCCCAAAGAAAATTCACACTGTCAAACAAATACATAACTACTAAAATAAATAAATACAACTGTATTAAATACTGATATGGGAATTCCCCAGTGTATCATGAAGATTCTTAAAATAACAACTTTATTTTTTGTACAAATGATTCAATCAAATTTTGCAGAACAGTTAAATCTTAAACAGGATGTTACAAACGTTATTATCTAACAGGATTGATTTTATTGTCCCTTAACATGTCTTATAATGTCCCAGATCATTCTGTAATACTTTTTACTGGATCTTGGCCCTTTGTAGAAACACATTTTAAGACCTGCAGCATTTTTCCTCAATTAAACTTTTTTGTAGACATGTCTGCCCCCTCTCCACCAAGCAAACAACAGAAATATGTAAGTACTGTGTCAGCAAATTTAAATATCTACAACCTAAGAGAAAACAAAGGTAACTTTTTAAGTTGCTCAACATTTAAGAATTATAAAATTAAGAATCATAATAAAATATAGAAGGGTGTTTTTGCCATCGCTTAAATGAACAACATAAAACACAGAAAAGGTATTTTTAGAATACCAGCTTATAATTGTATACAACATCACTATATTGCATTCAGAGGCCACACTGTGAAATATTTTAGCATATGTTAAAAAGAAGTTTTGAACACCGAACAGTGTGAAGTTTCACATTTGTATTTTGATTCTTAGCTCAAAAAATAAATCACCCATGTTTTGTAATCTGGAGCATGACTTTTTGTCTCCTGGGTAACTTCTTTGCTAGCCAGGATGTTCCCAGGGGTGCATATATCAAGAAGGAGATAATTGCATGTTTATGGTCTTATGTGGGAATTTCTCAGTGCTCTTAAATGCCAAAAGGTGAGATCATGAAGTTACTCCTCTGAGGCTCTAAACAATTTAAACCAACTTGGGTATACAGAAGCATTGGCAGTATATTCCTAACACCACCACATGAAAAAAGTTAACATTCTGCCTTGCTGCATAAATATAATGATCTGGGCACAAAAAAGAAGCATCAGGGGAACCAGCAACTAGCTGTCACTGAGCCAGCAAATAGCTGAATACAGTATAATAGAGTCCAAGAGTACACAGATAAAGTAATATAATTTTCTTGTGCTTTAATAGCAACCTTCACAAGCAAACATCCCGTAGTGCAACACAGTAAACAACCAAATTATAGGCTGTTGCTTTGCCTACTTTATTAAATCTCATTTAAACATCACCTGTAACAGTAGAACTCTACAGTACTGCCCATCAAAATTAAGCATTCCATGATATAAATTACACGATTTCCTTTGAACTGCATTGTGTTCCTTCAGGATCCTTTAAGATATCACTGGAAGAAACTGTGGTAAGAGCATTTCATTCTATCTGGTGACACGGCATGTATCACATTATTATGAAAAAGTCACATCAAACAAAACTGTTTTCCATCCAGTTTTAAAAAGCCAGAATAGACTCAAAAATTGTTGCCATTATGCTGTTCTGTATTTTAAAGCAATAGTAGCTAAAGCATGTAAAAGCTCAGGTGGATATCAAGTACTTTGGATTTCTGGAAATCCAGGAATGTCATACATTGCAGAGAACAGCTTACTTATGCTAGAAAAGTCTTCCTGGCAAATTAAGTTCTCATCAGTTAAAAGTATATTACACATAAAATCTCAGAAGGAGTCTGACCTGACTAAACTGTATTAATCTAGGAATAGAAGAAATATGATGGGAGGACAATACATGTCAAGACTGTGAATAAAACATGAATCTACTTTTTAACCTAAAAACAAAATTGTGTCCCAAGAGATTTGGGAATACATTGCAGATTGTGAAGATGACTTCCAGTATGATTAGTGAACAGACTGTCAAGTTTGCATACTACAGTGCTTTGATCATTATGACATAGGAATCCATAACAACGTTGTTCATAATGTGGCAGTATTTCTGGAAAGCTAGAGAGCTATCCTTGAAATGTTAGGGCATGTATGTTCAAGTAAAGTTATGTAAAAAGTACTCACAAGTTCTTAATACCAGTATGGGTATTTATCTGAGCACCATAATCCTTGAGGATCATATGCAAGTTAACACACTTTAGCAAGTTTTAGTATTACAATGGTAGTCAGTGACATGATACAGACTGTCTGGATTTGCCACAATTTATCACACTAAATCCTCATTCAATTGGATTTCCTGTGATATTTCCTGGTGTCTCTAGATATATAATGCATGTTGTATAATGCATGTTGACCACATCCAAACACAACCCCCAATTAACTAATATGAAGCACCCTCAAATTATGATAACAATGGGTGCACATGGGCACCTCTGCAAAGCCCCCACCACCACCACACACACACACACACACACACACACAATGAACATCCTGACTTGATATTGTTCAGAACTGATGAGTACAAAGACATATTAAAAAATATTGATGTAGAATTTGAGATGCAGCATAGGTCAATGAATTGTCATATAATATAATGGGGGGCTATCAGAGATTATATGAATGACTGGAATACCTTTGTGTTACTAACTGAAACAGACAATGACCCCTAGACTACAGATGAAGCAATGATTAGGTATTAATAATTAAAAATGCTAACCAATCTGAGGTAAGTGTCCAGACTGTGTCATCTGAATCAGAACTGTCAGCCTCTATGTCAGAATCAGATGCAGCTTGTGCCCCCTCACACTAACACTGGATACTGTGGGCTCAAATTGGTAAGGGTGGATACCAATATCAAATTTTCAATGTATGTTCTCAACATCTTTATATTCCTATACCTCAGACATGATGAATAGTGAGAACAGGCACAGTCAAAATTATTGAAATCCAATGGTAAAAAACAAACTCCTTGTAAAATAGCTAGCTTAGCTGATCTAAGTTTTTAGGAAGAAGGCACATAACTAGCAAAGATTAGCAAACTCCTTTTTCAGTACTTTAGCAACAGAATTTCAACAGCATGGTAAGTTTTAAGATGAAAAAGTGCACATGAACAGTCCATTTCAAACTTCCACTGTAAAAAAAAAAAAGACTAATTAATGTATCGTGTTTAGGTGTCCATTAACTTATCTTCAGTGAGAGTTGCAACATCAGATGATTTACTATATAAACATTCCATTCTGTGACATTTGACTTACTCACTGCTGCAGTCCCATTATAGCTGGGAAAGGCTTGCTGAGCTGACATTTTAATGAGCTATTAATCTTTCTTAAAAGACAGCTGTAACCAGATTGAAGCATAACGCACAAAATAGTGCTTTGAAACACTGCTCAGCTGAATGAAAGTGGAGTAATACCACGAAGCCTCTAATGTGATCGAGTCCATTGGATATCTGGAGAGCTCCCTTTCTCTATTGTTAAAGCAAGCCATCTGCAGGGCTACGCCCACTGCAACCATAAAAAGAGGTTGTGTGTGTGTCAATTCTTTCATCTCTTACTCACAGGCTGGCAAAGTTATAAGCAGCCAAAGATCCCAAAATAACATCAGTAATAAAAGTTGAATTTCATGAGCTTTTGTGAAATTGAGGAATGTTGTGATACTTTTTGTTGAAGCCATGTCCATACATTTTCCATACATTTTGCTCAGCCATACACTTAAGTTGCCATTGTAGAGGAAGGGAAAGTCTGAGTAAAGTGGCAATATGTTATCATTCATAGGAGGGTCAATAGTAAAAGTATAAAGGTGCCAACTGTCTGGTCACTATCTTGAGTAATAAACCATGAAGAATAGTCATGGACATCACTCTGCAATATCCTTTCTTCTTACAATATGCCAGCTAACCACTAGAGTGCACTGATTTAATGAGTTGTGGAAACACATAGATGTGCAGCATTGTTTTTGTACAATGCCACCTTCTGATTCTAACAACCCTTTAGATAACAATGTATATTTTACTGTTTGAACAAAGTGGCACCAAGTTATGCCAAGCCTTACAACTAGTTGTGACTTAGGCTACAATAACATAAGTATCTGGATAGATTTAGGCATAATGGAGCATGATGGCTGGCATTACTGTCACAGGAGTGTTGCATGGGGACATTGCGGAGCCATGATGCTAGTGAAGGTTGACTCAGTGGTTATAGGTGCTTTGTGAAAGTTAAATTCCATAAGTTGAATTCTAGTGGCATTACCTATTATGCATCCATGAATGCTGGAGCAAATTTTTCTAATTAGTAATTTGTCATCTGCAATAAATCTGAATCTGCTAATCCACATTTATTTAGCCTAATTAGATTGCAGGACATATTTACATTGGATATGAATGCCAAATCTTGAGTGTAAACTTGCAATAGCAATGGATCTGTAAATATCCATATATTTTATAACTCTTTCCACAATTTAACAAATAATTAAATTTGATATTTTGAACTCCTGTAACTTGCATTTTACTTAACCAACTGCAACACTAATTAGCAGTTTGTAAGACTCTTCAAGAAAACATGTTTATATATATATATATATATATATATTTGTAATTATCAAGCTTCAACAATAGCTAAGTTGTAAGCATAGAAATACTTTCAGAAATATCCACATGAATAATACATTGCCAGATTTTGAGTAGCTATAATTTCCCCTCCGCTCATTCAAATGTTGTAAAACTTGAAATACATTTAGAGCCTCTCCCAATCAATATGGATGCCACATTTTGAAAAGTTCTGAAAATTTTCCAGTTTTGCAAAAAAAAGTCTCTGAAATCAGAATTCGCTAATTTTGTCCAGCCCTATATGTGACAACCAGTGGTGAGCGATAATTTTTCTTATTTTTCTTCTTATATTATATTAAATTCTTTCTGTGTATTCTTGTTGCCCTGCAGATCTGTTTTTCTATGATCTTTAGGTATTATCTTTGTTTTGTAAAGGCTTCCCTGAGGGTGCTAATAAGTCTGTCTCTGTCTTCTGTGTCAGAGCATAATCAATTCTACCATATGGCTTGGCTGTAGACTAAGGAATGTTTTGTGTGATTGGGGTGGAAGCTCTTGTTATGTAGGTAGTTGAATCAGTCAGTCTGTTTGAGGTAAATGGATGTCTGTACTTTTTCATATTTTATGATGATATTTGTGTCCAGAAAGCTGAACTATGTGGACAAGTAAGAAATTTAAATTTTATGATGGGAGAAACAAGTTGAAGTTAAGGTGGAATTGTATGAGATCCTGTTCGCTGGCTGTCCAGATAAGGAATAAATCATCAGTGTATTGCAAATAAATTTGGGGTTTGATGTGACAAGTGGACAAGAAGGTCTCTTCCAGCTTAAACATAAATAGGCTGGCATACTGAGGTGTCATTCGTGTGCCCATTTCTGTAGCTATGGTCTGCAGATATATGTCATTTTCAAGTGTGAAGTATTTGTGGATGAGTATAAATTGGGTGAGCTAAGTACCTGCTCCTGTCAGTTCAATCCTGTTGTTCCAGATATTGCCTGCATGTTGATAGCCAATTACTGTGGGGAATATTAGTGTATAGGGCTTTAACATACATGGTTGTTAGAATCGTTCCTTTTGGTAGAGGGACAAGAATGCTGAATTTGTTAAGTAGGTCTATGATATCATGTATGGAACCGGGTGTATTCTTTTCCAGTAGGTTAAAATGTTTTCTACCAGTTTGAGATAGTTTCAGTGACTGTTCCAGTTCCTGAGATGATTTATGTATTTTGGGGAGCATATGGAAGGTGTCAAGTCTGTGGTCCTCAGGAATCAGTGTTTGACTCCTTTCACTGACTGGGGGAAGGAGCTGTCGGATGATACCTTTCAGTCATTCAACATATTCTTTGGTGGGGTCTGCTGCAGTTTCTAATAGTACTCTGTGTCTGGGAGCTGTCTCTGCTTCATGAAGGTAATGTTTTGTGTTCATGATGACCACAGTATTTCCGTTATCTGCTGGCTTGATAATTATATCAATGTTGTTCTTCAGTGTCCCCTATAACCCTCCTTTCAAAGCGGGACAGATTACACACATCATTTCTCTGCTTCCCAGCATGGCTAACGTAACTGTGTTTGAGACTCTTAATATACTTGTTGAGTTTTGGATTAAGTAGTGGGGGAATGGTTCAGTTTGCTTTTTTTTCTTTCTGATGACCCACTGATCCTGTTTATCTGTGTTCCCCTGATCCTTTTGCTTGTTGTGGAAGAAATCCTTGCAGCATAACCTTCTAAACAATTCCTTCAGGCCACCATGGTGAAAAATAGGTATATACCTCTGCAATATTTAGAGGGGGACAGCAGGTGTACACTGATACAAAAAGGAAACAACATAGGGGAGCAAGTGGAGATGGAGAAGGATGATGGTGCAAGGGGACAGGCAGGAGAAAGATGGATAGGTAAGTCAGAGGGTAAGTAGGACCCCTGAAAAAACAGCTGAGGATGGAAGGACTGGGATTAGGAGAAGTGGGGTGTTGGGAGCAGAGTTGAACTCAGACCCAAGAGAACTAGTAGGGGGAAGGAAAGACAATGTTTGGGCAGGTGTTGCAGATCATTCTCCAGGAGGTGGAGTGGCCCTGGTAGTGGAGGGGTAAACAGTAAAAGGGTGCTTGGGGGAGGAGACATGAATGTGGCAGACAGAGAGAGGGCATTGGAAAAAAATAGGCAAGGCACAGAGGTGGGGGAAAAGAGGGCCCTGTTTATGGGGGATTCTATCATTAGAGGAATCAGATGGGGGAATCAAATGGGGTCAAAGGGAGCTCTATAAGTGTGGAATGTATACCAGGAATGATTCTATTCAAGGTAGGATACCTTGTGCACTTGTTGATAAAAAAAAAACACAGAGGAGTGCTCTACATTGTGGTACACATTGGCACAAGCTATGTGGAGGACAACAGTGTGCATGAAGTGAAGGCCAGATATAAGGAACTGGCAAGATTATGTGTAACTGAGAACTGTACCATCTCATTTTCAGAAATCTTGCCAGTACTGAAGGGTACTCTGGAAAGAAAACAGAAAATTAGGGAAATCAACAGCTGGCTAAAGGAGTGGTGTCGGGCTATGGGGTATGGGTTGGTGGGTGACAGGGGGACTACATGGGAAAATAAAGAACTTTTTGCTTGGGACATGTTCCAGTTGATTAAGAAGGTCCTTAAGAACCAGCTAGGGGATTATATATATATATAGGCAGTGGGATTTAAACTAGAAGAGGGGGGAGGGCTAGAGAGTACTGGGCTCTTGAGCATGATAGGAGGGCACAGACTCTTCCCCTAAACTGGAGAGATACAAGAAGTGAGGACCAAACCTGGTGGCGGGGGTGCCAGGAACAAGGGGTGTGGTAGGATTAGGGAAAATTCTGGTAGGGCATGGACAGTTGTTCTGATAAATGCATGGAGTCTGGGAAACAAGATGACAGAGTTGCAGGCATTGTTGGTGGAATATGATGGAAGGTGGGGATGGATGTGGCTGCAGTCACAGAGACTTGGACCACCCAATGCCACAACTGGGACATGATAATTCCTGGGTATACCACAATTAGAAAGGGCAGGACAGTGGGTGGGGGGGTCACACTATTTGTCAGGGATGGGATAGTGTGCAGCAGAAAGGAGGTGGGGAGGATAACATGGAGTCGGTATGAGCCTTGTTACAGGATAGTGAAGGGAGGAGATTTATCTGGGTATGGTTTACAGGCCACCCATGCAGTCAGAGAACATGGACAGGGAACTAATCGATAATCTGAGAAGGAGTTGCAGGAGGGGGAGAGGTGGGAATGTGATACAAGTGGACTTTAACATGCCAGGGATGGACTGGAGCTCCATGGCTTTTTCATAAGCAAAAGGAGCAAAGAGTGCTTGATGCACTCCAGGATGAATTCCTGACTCAGCTTGTTGATGAGCCGACTTGGAAGGGAAACATCCTGGACCTGGTCCTAGCCGATGCAGAGCAGGTCAGGGATCTGGCAATGGAAGCCCCATTGGCTGGTAATTACCACTCTGTGATGTGTTTTATCTTAGACTTGGGGAAGGAGAGGAACCTAATGAATACCATGGTAGTGGACTTCAGCAGGGCAAACTTCAAGGAGATGGCAGATATACTCAGGGGGCATATAAGTAAAATAGGGATCGGGATGGACTCGGAAGGGCAGTGGGAAATCATGAAGTGTGGTACCCTGGAAGCCACGAAAACCTGTGCCAGGTCACAAAACAAGATGGCCAGAGCCAGGAAACCCTGCTGGTGGACAAGGGAGGAACAGGAGGAAGTGATGAAAAAGAGGTTTGCCTTTAGAAGGTAAAAATGTTCCCGTAATGAGGCTGACTTTGAGGAGTATCATAGGATTTCCAGGGAGGTTAGCAGAAAGTTTAGAAAGGCCAATGCAGATAAATAGTTTAGATTAGCAATAGTGATCAGGGAGGGGGGGGAGAAGGAATTATTTAGATATATTAGGGAGAGGAGGAAGGGTGAGCGGGAGATGAGAAAGCTGAGGAAGGGGAGGATGGGTCGAGGGAGGATGGAACAGGCTGAAGTGTTAAATGATTTTTTCAGCTCTGTCTTCACAAGGAAAAGGGATGACCCATTGTCTTAGGGAGGGGGAGGAAGAGGGGCATGGGGAGGGCTCTCACAGACAGGAAGATCCAGGTAGGGAGGGTGAGGGAGGCTCTCAAGTCCTTGAGGATAGATAAGGCTCCAGGGTCAGACTGCATCCACCTGAGGGTTCTGAAGGAACTGGTGGATGTCCTGGCATTTCTGATGATGGAACTATTCAATTCCTCCCTCCAATCAGGGGTTGGTCCCTCTAGACTGGAGGTTGGCCCATGTCATGCCCCTTCACAAGAGTGGACCTTGGGATGATCCAGGGAACTACAGACCGTCAGCCTGACATTCATAGTAGGGAAAATGTTGGAGGCCATCTTGAAATAACGGATGGTGGAGTTCCTGGAGGTAAATGGTTTTCAGGATGAAAACCAACATAGGTTTGCCCGGGGGAAATTATGTCAAACAAACCTGGACAAATTCTTTGACTGGCTGATAAGGTCCCTGGATGGAGGAAAGCTGGTTGATGTCCTGTACCCGGACTTCTGCAAGGCTTTCGATTCAGTCCCACATGGAAGGCTAATTTGAAAATTGAGGGAACTGGGGGTGGGAGATAAGTTGGTGAGGTGGGTAGGAAATTGGCTTAGTAATAGACAGCAGAGGGTGGTGGTAAGGGGCGAAGTCTCGACACCCGGAGAGATCATCAGCAGGTTCCCACAAGGCTCAGTTTTGGGCACTATCCTTTTTATTGTGTTCATTGCAGACATTGGGGAAGGGGTTGGCAGGAAAATTAGTTTATTCATTGATGACACTAAATTGGGGGTGGTGGTAGATAGTGAGGAAGGAAGGAGGGCACTACAGAATGACCTGCAGAAACTGAAAAACTTGACCCACATGTGGCAGTTGGGGTTTAACGCACACAAATGCAGTGTTCTGCATCTGGGTGTTAGGAACCCTGGGTATACCTACCACTTGGGGGGTACAGCTGACTGTTGTGATGATGGCAAAGGATCTTGGGGTTATGACTGATGCAAAAGGAAACCACTCGGAGCAATGCAGGAGAGCAGTGGCTAAGGCAAACAAAATGCATGGGTGTATTTTCAGGGAGATAACGTCCAGGAGAAGGGAGGTTATACTTTTATTTAATTATTTATTTTATTTTATTTATTTATTGGATTCTCAGAATTATAACAACTTTGAGTCAGACACTCTTTTACAAAGGCTCCATGTCAAAATAAGTAAAGGCATATGAACAATGTTAAGTAACTTGGTACAGTGGAATGAAGGAGTGTACACATATTGAATTATACACATTAAGCATGATACAATATACATTCTGCATTATACAAAACAAGTTCTATAGTAAGTGCCTTGGATGGTAACAATGTATCAGCACAATGATTACATTTGCAGTCAGAAGCTGACTTTGTCCCACACAAGAGGGTAGGTGTAGAAAGGAGAAAATGATGGTTAATGAACCCGCTAAAAAGAAGTACTGTAGGCTGAACCAGTGTAAATGGTGACCACAAAAAATAGATTCCCTAGCAGGGTAAGAGGACTGGCATGGAAGTGAGGATAGAGAGGAAATTGGTAGAGGTACAAATCAGAGTGGAAATGGGGAGAGGAGGGCTTAACAAAGTAAATTGACTAGCAAGGAGGTGCAGTAATGGAGGAACGTAAGTAGTGGTGGGAGAAGGGGAAAGAGACAAAAGAAATTCGGCTAGGAACTGCACAGTTCCAGAGTGGAGAGGGTTGCAAGTGGCTGAGCAGGGGAAGAAGTGGGTGGGTGGGTGAGAAAGGGTAAGAACGAAAGAGCTAGAGGCTGATGAAGTAGAAAAGAAGGTGAGAGGTAACTAGTGGGAAGAATAGGTATAGGTGAGCAGAATGGATGAAGCCCTGACCTAGTTATTGTAGGTGGGGCAGTGGCAGCTGCTGAGTTCAGAGAGGTGCTGGCAATATTTTATATTTAAAGGGATCTATTTTAGTTTCAGTCAGGATGCTAGGGGGGAGACTGTTTAGCCAGTTGGGTGCTCTGTACATAAATGCATGCTTGGCTAACAATGTGCTGCAGAAAGGGACATGAAAGGTAGGATTGAAAGTACTTTTCATTTGACAAGGGTAATTTGCCCTGGAGAGAAGCTGCAAAGCAGAGGGAGGTACATGTCCAAGGCTAATCTTTTTGGCGAGAAGGCAGGTTTGGTAGGAGATTCACCCTGGGAGGTTCAACCATTGTGTTTGAGTGTAGAGGTCACAGGTGTGAGTGAGTCTGTGGGCACCAGTGACAATGCAGCAGGCTTTGTTTAGTGCCACACAAATCTGTCAAAGGTTAGGTTTTGTAGCAGAGCTGTAGATCATGAGACTGAAGTCTATTATTGAGAGGATGGAGCTAGAGACCGCTAGTCGGAGTACATCTTGGATCATGCTGTACCTGTGTCTATATAAGAGCCCAAGCCTAATGTTAATGGCTTTGGATATTATATTTATGTGATCATGGTAAGATAGAGAGCTGTCTAGTGTTATGCAAAGGTATTTAAAGTTGTGTACTTGGTCAAGAGTCTGACAGTGATTGTTTATGATGGGAAGTTTAGAATTTTTATGTTTGCTAAGGATGCTAGCACAGATCATCACTTTTGTTTTTTTTTGTAGTTCATAATTAATTTGTTTTTTGCAAGCCAAATCTCAACTGCTGTGAAACTAAGTTGCAAGTTGCTGGCAAGAGGTAGTGGATCGGGTTGGCTGGTGAAGATCATGGCATCATCCACATAAAGAAGCAGGTTGCTGGAGCATACTGTACTTAGGGAAGGGTGTTTAGGAAGAGGCTAAATAGGAGGGGGACAAGGATTGACCCTTCAGGAACCCCCAGAGCATACCAGGCAACTGATAGTGTGTCTAGGATTTTTACCTGTTGGGTACGTCCACGTAAATAGCTTTAAAACCACGAGGTGACTTCATGTGAGTGCCCAAGGGCAGGTAGGTACAAGAGCAATAGGGAGTGATGAACAGTGTCAAACATCTTTGTGAGGTCAATGTATATTGAGCCCACAAGGTGCCCATGGTCTAGTTCTTTGTGAATGTAATCAGTGTATTCCAATTGGGCTGTTGTGGTGCTGTGTCTCTTTCTGAATCTGTGTTGCTGTGGACATTGAAGGCCATAGGTATTAAGGTACTCTGTCCACTGGTCTGAGACTATGCACTCTAAGGCTTTTGAGAGGGATGGCAGGATGGAAATTGGATGATAGTTGGAAAGAGAGAGGCTCTGTTTCTGCTCTTGTGGATAGGAGTCATCACTGCTGCTTTCCACTGCTGGGGGAACTGCCCAAGGCAGAGTGATAGGTTAAGGATCTTAGTGAGGTTGCAAGGACTGCATCTTGGGTGAGGTGTAGCAGTTTCAGGTCGAGTGTGTCACTGCTCAACCTGTATTTGCCATGAACCCATAGGAGGTGACTTTTTGCTATCAGAGGAGAGACTGCCTTAAAGCAAAAGGTGGGAGAGTTCAGTTAATAGAATGTGTTGACATCATTGTCCCAACTGGGTGGGACATTGCACAAGTTGGGAGTAGTACACCATTCAGGTCTGTGAAGGTCACATTGAAAAGGTCTGCAATTACCTTAGGGTCCTGAGTGGTTTTGCCATTGTTACTTATCACAGTAGGGGGGATTTATTAAATTTGCTGGTCAGATTTTGAATATTGTCCCTGAATTATTTACTATTACCCCAGGAATTAGTGAACATCCCCTGGTAGTGGGCAGTTTTGGCAAGGTGGATAGCTAGGATACATGCTTTTCTTGTTATCCTGTAGCACTGCCAGTCACAAGGTTTACCTGTGGTATGCGTAACGTGCCATAGATGGTCACAAGAGGCTATAAGGTTAAGGAAGGGTGTGGTAATCCAAGGGTTACTAATGCTTTTGCTTTTTTTCTTCCTATAAGGAGCAAAGATGTTGGAGGCCACGTTGAAGAGTGAGATGAAATGACCCAGAGCAGTGTCTACACTTGTAGCTATGTCAATCAGAGTCCAATCACACTTGAGGAGGAAAGCCTTAAACTGTTTTAGCTGACCTTTCCTAAGGGTCCGCTGGTATGATATCTTTTTAGGAGGTTTGGGGGTCTTATTAGACCTGAGACAGGTGATGGGAGAGTGGTCACTGAGGGAGTTGGGTAAGACCATGGTGTCAAAGACCCTTTCAGGGTGGTTCATGAAGATTAGATCAAGGAGAGAGTGGCTACCTGTCGTATAGTTCATTCTAGTGGGGGTAGATACCAGCTGGGTGAGGTCAATGGCTGCTGCAGCATCTTTGTAAGGTTCAGCATCAGAAGCAAGCCAGTTGATGTTAAAATTATCAAGTGCAACAACCTCTACCCAGTTAGGAAGTTTGGTAATGTAGTCCAGAATTGTAATGAATCCTGTTGTGGTGTTCTGAGGAGGGATATCAACAGAGAGGACAATGAGTGCCTTCCCCTGGTTACCCAGGGAAACTTTGACAGCAAGGGCCTGGGCATCAGTCCCTGAAGACAATTTTGGAAGGGCCTACCCCTGAAGGGAGTCTATCAGGTAGATAGCTCACCCACCCCCTTTTTTCACCAGACGATCTTCTCTGAAAAGAGTGTAACCATCAAGGGTTACAGCAGAATCAGGGATTTCCGGGGAGAGACAGGTTTCTACCACAGCAAGAATGTCTTGCTCATGCTGTTATACCCAGACATTGAGCTGATAAAGTTTAGGCAGAAGGCTACGGATGTTTATAGTAGCAAGCTTGAGACCACTGGGGGTATTGGTTTGAATATGGAGTTGCTGTGTGGGGCCCTGAGTTCGATTGCACATTCCCTGACAAAAGTAGGAGTAGTAGGATATTCCTGATTAGGAAGTTTTTTTTTCAAATTTAATATGCTTTATTGCTAGGCAGAGAGAGGCAGAGTTACATGTTGGTTCATTACCAAGATGTTAAATGAAACAATGGGAACAGGAACAATTAAGTCTAGTACTACATAACAAAGTTACTATACAACGTGAACTACATTATATAAACCTCAGAGCTCTGCCGTGAAGTATAAAAAAAGTACAATATTATTTACAACCCCAACCCCCGATTAGGAAGATTTTAAGCTGCTTGGCTTTAGTGTTGCAGGTACTGTACATTTCAGGGGCCATATCACAGTTGTGGGCGCTGGTAGTGAGGAGAGACTGATACTGGGGAGGAGATACTTCTCCTGCATACTTCAGAAGTGAGGCTTCATCTGGAGTACTGTGCACAGTAGGGCTATGCATGGGCTGAATAGTATTTTCCGAATAACACGAATAGTAGGCTTCCCGCATATTCAGATGCATTTTCTGAATAATTCACTATTCGGTCACTATTCGGGAACTACTATTCGGTGAGATTTCCAAGTCTCGCAGAGCTTTGTTGGCCAATCAAAAACTGTTTCTTGAGCTCAAAGGCAAGCACACCATGTGACTTCCTCATTCTGAGCTGGTAGAAGACAGGAAACAATGGTTTCAGAGAGCTGCTCTGCAGTACTTTTGAGACCTTAAACTTGCTAAACAAGTAATAGATTTTTGCTTGACAGGCTTTTTTGGGTCAGTATAGTTTTTTTGATCAGTGTCAGAAAAGCTATGTTTGGCTTCTGACAGGTATTTTGTCCTTACTGCTGTACTCAGTTACAGAGACTAGAAGGGCTGTCTGCTAACACCCCTTCTCTGCTGCTGTCTGACATAGCTCCAGTGTTTTTTTTTGGGTGAAGCACATTTTATTTTTGTGTTTTGTTTTTGTTGTTGTTGTTGATGTTGTCTGGTTCCAGGCTTGGTTCCCTGCATGACTGATGAGGGTGTCTGCTAACTCCCCCTCCTGCAGGTCACTGCTTATGATTTGCTGTATATGTGCATAATATTTGATTTTGTGAGGCTTCACCCTGCATGTGCAGGCTTAATATATTTTTTCATGAGGCAGGGCCACACGTGTGCACAGCTGTGTGCACACAGATTTTGAAATAAACTTCTTCAATTCTAAGCCAGTCAGGCTTGACTCATTGACTTATTATTGTTGGTCCTCTGGTTCCGGACATAGATCGCTGTACACATGAGGAGTGTGTTGGCTGACTCCCCCCCCCCACTTCTACAGCACACTGCACACAATTAACCTGTGCTTTAGAAAATCCCCCTAAGTCTG
The DNA here is from genome assembly GCA_016271365.2 of Neoceratodus forsteri. Classification (NCBI taxonomy): domain Eukaryota; kingdom Metazoa; phylum Chordata; order Ceratodontiformes; family Ceratodontidae; genus Neoceratodus; species Neoceratodus forsteri. The sequence continues at coordinate 1,009,586,253 of CM057454.1, read as the reverse complement.
TGCCTTGTGTGTGCACAGCTGTGCACATGCATTTTTTTGTTTGTTTGTTGTTGTTTTGTTAATTAACCCATTGCACTTAATGGGGCAGGCCTGTCTCACTGAGTTGACTGTATGTCATCTGTCTGTTTCTTGTTTGGTTCCATGTTTGACTAGATTGTCCTTTTCTTCTTCCTTCTTAGTAGCAGTGTTTTCCTTTACTTCTGCTTTTCTGTAGTGCAGTATAACTGGAAAGGTTGGTGTATTACTGTAGTTCCACAAGCACTAAGCAAAGCATCACACAAACAGATACTACACAGTAATAGTTTGTTTTATACAGTAACCACTAGTGACCTGATCCATCATATCTTTAGCAATCTTACAAACATGCTTGGTCCAGCAACAAAAAAAAAAAGTGTCCCAGAGTGGACATGAAGCACTGGGGTAGTGTGCTGTGGTCTTTCACTGCTCTAATGCCTTGAGTTTCTGCATGTCTCATTTGTGGCGTAATTGAGTGCTTATTTATTGTGGTTTTGTTTTTTATGCTTGGTCCAGCCTCAGCAAAGCATTTACACTGCTGGCCCCAAGTGGTGAGGTTCAGAATGATAGACCCACAAACGTACAGCACATCCAGGCAATTACAGCTAGTGTTGTCCCTGGGCTGCCAAACCCCCAAACAATCTATGTAGAACAAAGGAAGCACTCGGGGGTGGGGAGGCAGTAACAAAATACAGTTAAGAGCAGTGGAGCATAAAGTTGCCAATACATTTGTTTGTGCTAGGGCTGAAGGATGCCAATAGAGCCCTGGTACTTTGACCAGAACCTGGTCTTTGTCAGGGTGCATGTCGGGAACATACAAACATAATATGAATATCCAACCCTTAAAGAAACACACACACCATAAATAAGTGAAGTTAAAATAAATGCTACTGAGATGCACTTGTAACAAAACAATCCACAACTAACATACCCAAGGATGAAACACTGCATCAAGATTATAAAACAGTTCATACAGTGGTGCCAGACAGTACACAATGCAGTATCTTGCAAAATTACAGCAAAATGCTACAGTATGCTGCAAGGAGCAGTGTAATTTCATTGCAATTATGCCCTCTAGTCATCCAATATTTTGTGGCATGTCATTTACTGCAAAGTACTGAATTGCATCTTGTTTTGCTCCACTGTATATTATTGACACATAATACAATTCCAGAGAAGGTGGTGAGATAGACTACATAGACAAAGACATACAAGTGTCTCTCTTTATTCGACGGGCTCAAATATTGTTTTCCCCAAGCAAGCCTTTTAGTTCTTGCAGCACTGGTAATAGTACTACTGCTACTAATACCACTAGCAGTACTGCTACTACAAGTGTCACCACCTGTTCCATCTGTATGTTCACTGTCACATCCTGTTGTGCAGTAGTAGGGGGGGCATTAGAGCATACATGTTTTGTGCAGGGAGTATTTTATTATTTATTTGTTTTTGTTAACCGGGTAGGTAGCAAACACAACAACCAGTGTTCCCACTTCTAACACTATGGCTGCTACATCCACAGCCAGTGTGCTTCCCACCACCACTAGTGACATTCTTGCAGCAGCCACCCTTTTAGTTGTCACCACTACTGCAGTCACTGCTACAACTATTCCTATGCCCATGGCCAAAGCACCTTCTACCCCATGTCTGTGACCATGAACACCCTCTAGAGCTGACCCAATGCAATGCTTGATATCATTTTCAGAGTGCTATGTGTGTGGTGTGGTGGATCGAGTGAAGCTTGCGTTGCATTAGTGAGAGCACTATGTTGGTGGTTGACGTGTCATTGAGGTGTATATGGTATACCAGGTTCAATGGGTGATTAATGGTGTTGCTCAAGTGCTTTTTTAAAGTTTACTTAAAAAAAACACCTTTTCTGGCCGAATACCGATTACTTGGGACACCAATACCAAATATTCAGCCGAATATTCGGGAAAAGGTATTCGCACAGTCCTAGTGCCCAGTTCTGGCACCCATGACTTAAAAAGGACATTTCACTGCTGGATAGAGTCCAGAGAATGGTGACGAGGATGATCAGTGGTCAGGAGGGGTTGTAATATGAGGATAGACTCAGAGAGCTGAACATGTACTTTCTTGAGGACAGAAGGGATGGGGGATATGACAGAGACCTTCAAATACCTGAAGGAGTTCAACAGAGGGAACAAGGAGTATATGCTCAAGTTGAGAGAAGAAGGGACTACAAGAGGTCATAGTCTAAAGTTAGCAGGGGGTAGGTACGGGGTGGAGGTGAGGGGACATTATTTCACAGAGAGGGTGGTGGCACCATGGAATGCACTGCCAGACGAGCAGGTGAAAACGGGAACTGTAGGAGGTTTCAAGAAGGGTTGGAACAGGCACTTGGGCATGGTACAGAGTGGGGGTAAGGTGATCACCAGAGTTATACAGGGTGGGGAAGTGAGTGGGAGGGAGGAAATAATGGGGGGAGGTAGAGCAGCTGTTGTGCACTACAAGTGAGCTGCATTGGGCAGATAAGATAGATCATTAGGTCTAATCTGCTGGCAACTATGTATGTACTGTATAGCAGTTAGTATTCGAGTCTACTATATTTCACGGCAGCTTACCAGTAGTAGGCATTCGTGCCTGCTTGATTTAGCGCTGTGATGTTACTGCTAATTACAGTAGTTACCTGTATGTCAATGACTCACTGATTGCCCACAGATTACTTATAGAAGCACAAAAGACACACCTTACTGCATCATTTTTCAGTTAGTTCACACCTAGTTTGTGCCTGACTTGTACCTTTTGTTTGAAAACTCAAGGATGTCGCTACTGAAGTGGATTAAATCATCTCAAGTTAAGAGAAAGTACCCACTTGAAATGAGCAGTTTATCTAGTGTGAGTTGAATCGGCTGCCTCACCTCCTCCCAGTAAGAAAAGATGACCCCCATCTTATGTTAACTACACTCCCGAAATCATCAATTCAGGAAGTATGAAGCAGAGTATGGTGTTAAGGCTGCATACAGCACTACCTACAAGTAACCAGGAATAAAATTAATGATAGCACCATAAGAAGTTTTAAATCAGATTACCCCAGCAGCATAAGACAACAAACCCCACCTGAATGTCACCACTGCAACTCAAAAAGCCAAGAGGACATCCCACTTACTTGGAGGAAAATCTAGAGGAACAACTTAAAAAGATTGTCAAAACCCTTCATGAAGAAGGAGCTGTAGTTAATGCTGGTGTTATTCAAGTGGTAGCTGTCAGCATCATAAAAGCCAACTCGTAGCAGCTACTCGAAGAGAACGGGGGACACATAAGCTTAACAAGTGGGCATGGGGTTTCCTTCACCGATTTGGTTTCAGTAAGCGGAAAGGAACCAAAGTTGGCCGTAAAATGCTGAGTGATTTTGTGCAGCTGAACAAATCATTTTTGTCTTGTATTTCCAACGCATACATGTAAGAAATTATCCCTCCACAGCTTGTTATCGATATTGACAAGACTGGTGTTAACATGCTACCTATCTTGGAATGGCCTCTGGAGGTGACTGGGGCTAGACAGGTATCAGTGACTGGTCTCGGAGATGAGGCAGATCTCCATTATGCTCACCTGCTCCCTGGCTGGTGACATGCTCCCTCCACAACTCATTTACAAAGGGAGAAGTTTAGCATGTCACCCAAAGCATACATTTCTGAACGAGTGGAATATAACCCACTCAGGCAATCATTGGGAGAATGTAAATATCACAAGCCAATTTATTGATGCTGTCCTGGTGCCCTATGTCTGCTTACAAAAGCAAGTACTTGATTTGCCCAAAGAACCAAAGGATCTGCTAATTTTAGACCTCCACAGTGCTCATACTATGGATGCAGTCATTCAGCATCTTGAAAATAACAGCATCATTCCTGGTGTATATGCTGGCATCCTGCACAGACGCACTCCAACCTTTGGACGTTACTGTTAGTAAACTTTCCAAAGATTTCTTGAAAAGCTGCTTTATGAGTTGGTATGCAGCAATGTTATCAGACAGGCTTGTGGCTGGAGCCACAAAAAATCTGACAGCTGACCTGAGATTGCAGAACTTAAAAGAGCATGATGAGAGGTGGCTCAAGAACAGCTTTAATACGCTGTCAGCATGCTGCAAGGACATTGTTAGTGGATTTTGCCAAGCTGGAATACAAGATGCACACCAAAACTGCTTAACTGAGGTAAGTGATACACTTTGTCAGCTTCATCGGAACCATTGAACCCATCTTTGGAGGAAACCACCATTTTCTTCAAAAGTGGGGGACTCCCAGGAGTTGGGTTCTTAAAAGGACCCCATAGGAACTAATGATCCTGGCTGTATTTCTTACATGACTTTCCCACTTCCAGTGGGCCTCAAATGTTAAGTACGGCTCATATGTATGAATAGCATAACCTATGAGAGAAAAGACCACTTGATGACCTTCCAAAAAGTAGTAAAACATTTGTATGCTCTATGGCTTAGGAAACACTGTTGGTCACAGTTAACTATGTTCTGTGTTTACATGTTCACTTTTCATAGTTACAACAGAGTTACAACTTTAATGGTACAATGTCTTTTCCTGCAGCTGGGACCTTTACAAAGTCTACTGTAATGTTTTAGTCTATGCAAACTGAACATAATGTATGTTCTTATTTCTGAAAAACTTAAATAAAATCTTTCATGATAAAAAAAAAGATGCAATGAAAATAGAATAATAGATAGGTTCTGGTGTATTACAAGGCAGTAATTCCATCAAGAGGTTTATTGTGTCCCCATAACCTCTCGATGGAATTTCTGCCATGAAATACCAGAACCTATTTGTTATTTTTTGTAATATACGGAAGCAAGGAATTTTTAAGTTCTTACTTGTGCCTGCTGTACAGTGCTGCGGTCTGTAGAGTTAGTAAGACTCCCGAGTGTTGTTCCTCGCTCCTCGCTCGCACCCCTCCACTCCTGCTCCCGCTCCCAGTCTCATTCTGCTTCTTTCTCTCACAAAAAAACCAAAAAATAAAACATGGTTCACACAGTAGTTGCATCGGTAATCCCAATTATACTATTATGAGGACTGAAAGTATAGTATTATTGGGCCAGAAGTATACTATTACGAGGACTGGAAGTATACTTTTACAGGACTAACTAATATATTACAAGGAATTTTTTGTATGCATTTTGGGGGTATTATTTTCATTATCCATATATTACATTGGATTTAACATTAAGGTGTTTACTTAATCCTAATGAATAGACACTACTGTGTCTGTGTAATATACATATTGCATACAGATGCACTAGCATTTTTATATTAGGGTCCAGTAGGCAGTTTAATATTAAACCCTGATCCTACACGCTAATAACTCAGCCAACTATAGACTGATTTGCCTGTAATTTAAAATATGCAGAGTTGGTGCCAATATCTCTTGATCTTGCCAATTTAAAAATGATCGATTTAGCGGTTATAAAGTTCTAGAAGGCTGAAAATACATAAATCCACCCAAATTAAGACCTTTTCTCATGCTCATCAATAGCACAAAAAAGGTGGAATTTGAAAGGTGAAACCATTAGCTTTGATAGAGTTTAGCCCAGGGATGATTGTTAGCAATTGTTTTTTTGGGGGGTTTTGTTTCAGATTTTTGTTGTTGGTTTTGAGTTATTAACATAAGTCACTCCTGATTTTGTGAACACTATGAGGCAAACATCTAAACTTCTCAGCATTAATGTGATTAACACTGGCTTCTAATATTCAGAGCAAATGTAACCTTTTCTTATTTTAAAGAAATATGTCTAAGAATAGTGGAGCCCATGCGTTTACTGTTAATGAATGTTTCTATCAAGTTAGTTCAATGTTTTAGTATTTTGTATTCCCAGAAATCGCTTTAACATTATAAGGGACATCAGTAAACCTTCATGGAACAAGGGTAAATTTGAGTGTAAAAGTCATAGCACTGTGTGAAATTTGTTCAACTAAGAGGTATGTTTTAAGGATACAAAGATTTTCATAAACCCATTGTATATGGTTTTGTTACTTAAAACTGGCTTTGTGAGTTAATCTTTTAGGTCCTATACCAGGAATTATTCATACCACTCTTTTCTGATACACTCAAGAAAGCAAAAGAACTTCACAATACCATTTCCACAATTGATGAAACCCGTTCCTCAAATAAAACAATCTGTTTTATTCTTTCAACAGCTCAATAAATTATAATTGGTTAGATATTTGTCATTTTACAATGTAAGGACACAAAAAAGAACACCCTCATACCTTAACTGTTGAACACACAGGTTTCAACAGTGAAATCCCCATCACTCTTGCTTTCTAATTGTTAATCAACTTTCAGCATTTCAAATGGCTACAAAAGTAACAAAAAAAGTAAAAATCAGGTGCACACATCAGAAAATCTTATTCACTTAACTGCAACATTTAATTTGGTTTCATCACTTGTAAATCTAAATCAATATTTATTTTTACTACAAATGATAATGTATTGATAAAAACTAAATGTGAATCTTTATTGTTTTATTTATTATTCATCTCAGAGTTATAACTTTTTACCTAAAGCTTGTTTGCAAAAGTTCCTCATCATGACAAATATTATATAGGCATACAATGGAACATCAGTTAAAATGAGAACATTGAATAGAATACATCAAGAAAACATAACTACATATATAAAAGAATACATAATTGAATGTACAGAGGCAATCAGGAACATTTTTTTTTATTTAGTTGTTTTAACCAGGTATAGCACACTAAGCTAGAAGCTTTTTTACAGGAGCAACCTGGATTCACAAGGAGGTTAAGTGACTTGCTCAGGGTCACACAGTATGCAAGTGGAAGCTGTGGGATTCAAACCCAGGTCTGGTCTGCTGAATGTCACCAGATTTGCAGCTCAGAGCCTTAGACCACTGCGCTATACTGCCTCCTTACATAGACTGTAGTACATCAAGGAAACTTAATTGCATTTTTAAAAGAATACATAATGGCATGTACAGAGGATGTCATGATATGGATAATGTACAAATTAGGTTTATATCTATGTACATACATTGAAATTAACAGGGCAGTCAAATGTTGACTTTGTCAGGGTTGGTAGGTGGTGAAGAGGGGGCTAGAGGGGGAGGTTGTGAAAAGAGAGGGGGTGGAGCAGAAATTGGGGATGGGGTAGAGGGGACGGGTAGATTACATATCAGTGGTGAGGGTCATGGAGGGTGATGAATAAGGTGAGGTTCAGTAGGGTGAAGAGAATGCATGGGGTGGGGGTGCTGGAGAGAGGCTAGGGCTGACAATCACAGGTACTCAATGCAGACAGATGCTGAACTAGTTTGCATTTAAAGGAGCCAAGCCTCGGCTGAGTGGTAATATCGGTGGGAAGAACATTTAGCCACTGTGGCACTTTGTAAGCAAAAGAGCATTGTGCTAGGGGCATGTAGTGGAAAGGGATGTTTAGTGCATTCTTAGATGCTCCACTTGTCAGGTGCTGATTATTTGAATGAGTAAGAAGGTTTTGGATGAAGTGTGGGGTTAGACCGAGGGTGGATTTCTTCCCAAGTAGACACACCTGTTATTTGTTTCTTATTGGCCTGTAAACTTGAGACCACACAAGCCTGAAAACGTTCTTGTTTTTTGATTTCCAGTTTTCAGCACCCCAAATTATTATTTTTTTGCATTTGTGACTGCTAAATCTCAATAAATGTAAAATATTATCTCAGAAAACCATTTTCAAAAGAAAATAAGCACATAAACTTGGTTTTGTAAAAACATGATAATCCTAGAACATAACAAATAATCTGTGATTCACAGTTAAACTTTGGTATCTTTTATTTTATATACTACAGTATAGTGGGTTGAACACTATTTTACAGGTGCTGTGGTTTTTCCTGTATATGGTAGTGTTATTCCATAGTGTAAGGATTTTGTCATCTTGAAGTTGTATACTTGATAGTAATTCTCCTTAGAGTAGTGGCATTGTTTACTTAGTATAGTGGCATTTGTGGGAACTGGTATTTTTTCCCCCTGTAGTAGTTCCATAGTGCAGGGGCCTCCTATAAATGGAGACATGGCTCTGACAATCTTCCTCTTAGTGAGTTTAGGATGGAGAATGGTACAGAGCAGTTGAGAGTGGTGTTCAGAGTGGCATATCACATGGTTGTGAAGGTAGTTTTTGGCAGAGTGCAGTCAATAGTGCCATCTGGAGTAGCAGCAGCAGAAGCATGCTGTTTGTGGTTGGGAGCATTGTGACGAGTGAGAACAGTGTGGTAAAAGGACCAGCAGCAACAGCAGTAGTAGCATATAGGGCCAGTGTGACAAAGACATGCAGGGCTCTGTGTGATGAAAGTTATAACTGATTCTGGTTGCCCCATGTGGACAGTAAAATGCAGCAAATTAAAATTTTGACAGTGAAGTGCCCACAAAGTGGACACTACACATTGTCACTCTGTTTTGTGGAATGGCCAAAATGAAAGGCTCACTTTGCCTTGTAATTATTACTTTGCATTGTCATTCTGCTTTAACATGAAGTAAGGTTCAGTGACAACAACATTGGCAGCCCCCCATACACACAGTCACCAGAATTAATGTGCATCCTCAAAGTGCTACTGGCTTGTGTCCAGAAAATTCCCCAGTGCTGATGAAGTGAAATGAGAGTGTAACAAAAAATGCAAAGTCTCCCAGAAACAATGGCACACTCAGTCATGCACACAGTGGTCATACACAGTCAAAATAATTAATGTGCATCCCCAAAATGCTACTGTCTTGTGCTCAGAAAATTCCCCAGTGCTGATTAAATGAAATGAGAGTGTAACAAGAAATGCAAAATCTCCCAGAATTAATGACACACTCAGTCATGCATGCAGTGGTCACACCCAGTCACCAGAATTAATATGCATCCCCAAAATGCTACTGTCTTGTGTCCAGATAATTCCCCAGTGCTGATGAAGTGAAATGAGAGTGTAACAAGAAACACAAAGTCTCCCAGAATTAATGGTGCACTCAGTAGTGCGTGCAGTGGTCACACACAGTCACCAGAATTAATGTGCATCCCCAAAATGATACTGTCTTGTGTACATAAAATTCCCTAGTGCTGACAAAGTGAAATGAGAGTGTAACAAGAAATGCAAAGTCTCCCAGAATTAATGGTGAACTGCAAACACACAGACAGATTAAGATTGCGCTGCACACTCAAAAGACGCAGATGCGAATGTACAACAACACCTAACCAGTGCTCAGAAGTCACAAATCCAAATCTGGACAAGAATACAGTTTGCCGGTTGGGGGGAAGAGTAGTGCATGGCAGTAACAGTCCACTACCAGTAAAGATACCGCAAAGCAATACAAAATATTCATGTAGGTGTGGTGGATAGCAGGTTCACACTGCTGCAATTACTCTGTGGCACAATAAAAGGTGTCTGATGTAATGGCACGCATCATGCACACACTCACACACATACTACAAGTAATGTGTAGCACACTAAAAACGTTTAGTAATATAACCAAATGTTTTAAACAAACTGAAATTATACACTGCTGCACCACAACAATCAGCAAAAAAATGTCAAGAATTACTGAAAATATTACTGTGTACATTTACACAGTTATACAAGAAAAATATAACCAAAACAGAAAGATTGCCTTTTTCTCCCAGTTAATCTACCTACACCACAGATATGCCCCTCCCCTAAAGCACACTTCACAGTACACAGACTGACTGTTCCAAATTAAAATTCAAAATCCACACACAAACAATAAACTCTCGGTAATATGAGCACAGAAGTTTTTCCCTGTAATTGATGTACTACATTTTGAACAAAAAAAAATACCCAAACATGCATTTTTAATAGCTTTTAGAGGTTTTGAATTGCAGAGATCTGAAAGCAAACTGTCTCTAGCTACCACTACACACAGTAACCAGAACTGAGGCTGTGCAGAACAATCTAGAGCCAATGTGACCTGCAATACCATGAATCACTGCAGAATTCTCCTTGGAGCTCAATTACAAGGCAAAGTGATGCGAAGTAGATTGATTTCAATGTACTTCTCCTTAAAACTGGTGGAGAAGTGGTTTGGGGAAGGTGGAATAATGCAAAGTCATTGGTTTCAATGGACTTTGTGTTCCTCATTCTCATTATGACACAAAGTACTCTGCTTCACGTTGCGGATTAGTTCGCAGATTCTGCATCACAACCACTAGTGGAGAGCCATAGTTGTCTAGCTCTAAGCACTAGACCTATAGGGCATGAGCATTGACTGGTAGCTTGTGCTTATGTCACAAGTTAGGAACTGGACAAGGGGGTGGGAATTAGGTTTGAAAACTTCAAGGAACACCACAACACTGATTTGTTAAGACTCCTAATACACTTTTAAAATTTTATTCAGGCACATTCATATCTGAACTTTTAAAACTGGACATATCATAGAGTTTTGAAAATTTGACTTAGCTACTGTGGGCCATAGCTTTGAAAACTGGACATAGTGGAATCTTGCTCTTACTGTATGTCTTAATTTGTACACATTACAAAATTGCATCTTAACATCCATTGGGCTTTTGAAAATGCTACTGCACAATCTGTAAAATAATGATAACACAGGTAAACATAAGTCTAACCAATATAAAATAAGTCAGGGCAAATATCACATGTGAATGCTGTAATGCAGAAGGTGTTATATAGTATGACTAGTTTTTATAGTTATGCAACTGTATCATACAATGGCTGTTCAGACATACTGAATAATGCTCATAACCCATTTTATACTTAAACATTTAATGTGACACATTATCAAAGTGGTGGGTGTGGAAAAAGTTAAGGGATTCAAGCTGAACTGTGATAGAATGAAGAGTATAGCAGTTGCAAGGAGCAACAGAATCAAGGAGGATGAGAAGGGAAGGGAACAGGGAAGGTTAGTACTCCGGAGGAAAAGTAGGTTCCAAGGCTTATAGGGAACTCAGGCAGACTGGACTGACCACTGGTCTTTTTCTGTCATCATTGTCTATGTTCTATGTACTGAAAGTTTGAATTGCAAGATTTTAATGAGCTAATGTCTGTTTGAAAACACTAGCGTAATTTGGTTTGTGGGTCTGTTCTCTAATAAATACAGAAAATATTAAATATAAAGGTGGTTGATATATAGCTTAGTTTGTTACAAGACCAAATTACATAAAATAACTTGTAGCAGGCCTTAAAAATCACATTGAAAGTATGAAATAGAAAGAGAAAATCTGATAACAGCATTGGACTCCATTCCAGCATATACCTTGAAGATACAAATTCATTTTTCCAATGGAGCTGAACCTGTAGCTTCTCTGCCTACCGTATATGATAAAAGCTTTAAAATCAACACATATTTGCAATTCATATGCCAAAAAAGTAAGAATAATATCTACATCTTGCATACTTCAACCATAGCAACAAATAGTCTACCTTGCTATTTGCATTGCTGAATAGTCCCTATACTTGTCATTGCATGCATCATTAAGAACACATTTATTCCTGAGGAATGTCAATACAGTAATTTGAGATTTAAAAATAAAATTGCTTGGCCTTAGAAAAAGGAAAGCCAACCTAATTCTTTCTACATTAGAGTTTTTCCATGTGTCTCCCAGCATCAAATTATCTGGTCTTGGCTCAGCATCGATTAGACAACATAAACATAATCTGAACTTTCCCAGTATGTTAGGGTAGTATGTTTTCATGACATACCCACATATTGCTTCATGGAAAATATTGGTTCATGTTGTAGAGAAGCAGTGTTTGCATGCAATGATCTATGTCATATTTATTATGGAAACATGCCATTGTGTATGTATTCCAGAACAATGTTAGAAAATCCATTTTTTATGTATTGAAACATGTTTCTTGTTATTTTGAAAATAAAATGGATATTTGTGAAACATAAGATCTTCAAACAATATATTTTTTATTTATTTATTTATTTTACAATATGCTGTTTGAAGTATGTGTAATACAAGCACCAAGTGGTAAAATTAAGCTGGATGCCTAATAATCATTTGATCTATATAGCACGTATACCTGACCCAAAAATAGGCATTCAGTTGCCTAGTGTTCCCTACCCAGAATAAACAAACAAATAAATAATATTTCTAGATACAGTATATTATGATTTTTAGATCTATACCAGGACTAAAGTTAAATGAATATGTTTGTTTTTTATTTTAGACCAGCTGTAATCAATTATTTTCACTTTATGGCCATCAGAATAAACTACATAATACATGGGGAAACAGTGTTCACAGTACTTATGTCACTCAAGCTATGTACTGCACTCAAAACCAAGCAGTATAATTCAAACAGAAACAACATAAAATTTATATAAGGAGATGATTTAAAAGATATACCCATTACACTGGTTTAGAATTAATATCAAACATAATGCAAATAATTGTGGTCAACATTCCTATACTGTCTCTAAATTTTGAAGAAAAGATGTATTAATATATTTATGGTTTTCCTAGTTTTGAATTGTGCATTTTATTATTAAATATAGATAAAACAAGGGATATGCAATGACCTGACTCAGAATATACCATTTCACTTCATGGGTGAACTGTAGTATCATAGCACATGAGTAGCAGGGCTGCAAGTATGTGACAGAGTCACCACTTAGTAACGAAACCCCTGCCCCTCTCAAATTATGATGAAACACATACTCTGAGTCAGATCATAATATGTCCAATATGTACATTGCAATACATTTAACTGTAAAATCTTTAAATGTGTTCTTTTTATATAGATTAAACTGTTTCTGTTTGATAGAGCTACTCTGCTTTTTAGCATCTGAGGCCATTTTGATGTCAGCAGACATTTTACAGTTCTTTTCCAATTGGTTAAGGGTTACTTTGTGACCTACCCAGATCAGGTTCTCTCTCTCCCTCCCTCCCTACTCCCCAATACTTAGACTGTACAGATTATATTGATTTAAACAGTGAGTAATGCAGTAAGAAATGCAAGCAGCCAATATGGTTGACAATTCATGATAAATTGATATAGCACTTTTAAAAATAAAACCTTGCTACAACACTAAATTTTCCCCAACACATTTTAATGAGTAATAGCTAATGTAAACAGCTGGGAGCTGAATCCTGGCACCACAATATTTTTCCAACCTACAACCACATAGCTTTAGATTACACAAGTTGGCACATAATGGGTGATGTAACACTAGTAGAGAAAGATAGGAAAGCCCACCAAAATCATTCAGTTCACTAAAACAACAGTGCTGGAATGTTTCCCCATGGATTTCAAAAAATCTTAAGGTTAGGAAGATTTTCACTCTGAACATTTTCATCCAGTTCAAAGGTGAACATTTATGAATAGTGTAAAATGTCAGCAGCCTGTATTAGTTACCATATATAGTAGTTCTTTCAGTAATAATGTTTAGTTGGCAAAAATATCATGATACATTTTTTTGTTCCTTTTCTTTCATTCCTGAACCAAGATACAGGATTTTGTAGTTTTTTAAAAGTTCCCCCTCCTATGCCATGCCCACCATGAAACAAATGAAACATATTTGTACAATGTTGTGCTCTTTACCATCAAATAACAGTTGGTGGCACCATCCTAACCCATGTACAGTATGAATTCAGCATGTACATTCAACAGGTAAACTCAGCAGAAGAGATTTTCAAAAATTGTAAGTGGTGGCAATCTTTAATGATGTGAGTAATTAAATTAAAAATTAGCTGTAAAAGCTGCTTCAAAAATATCTGAAAAACTTATGGAAACCCATCAGATATTTGTAAGATGGGGGAGGTCTTTACAGTTACCAAGCAAGAGAGGGACCTAGGGGTAATTATATCTAATGATCTTAAGGTAGCATAGCAGTGCAACACGGCAGTAGGCAAGGCAAGCCAGATGATGGTGTGCACATGGATCGGGAATTCTAGCAGGAAATGGAAGCTGGTGTTGCCTTTTTATCACTCACTTGTAAGACCCCACCTGGAGTACTGTGTGCTGTTCTGGAGGCTGCACCTCTGAAAGGACATCAACAGGGTGGAAGCAGTGCAGAGCAGGGCTGCTAAAAAGTTTTCTTATATCTTTATATTTTTATTGTAGCTATGTTTTTAACCTTCAGATTTGTAACCTTTATGTATGATCTTTTTGATGCTGCAATCACAACTGTTATTCTCTTGAAAACTAGGGACCTGATTCCAAGTTGCATGGTGCGGCTCATGGGCGTATGCAAGTTGATCCATGTGGCACTATGCCTGGGACCCTGTGCCATATTCCAAGACAGGCAGGGTCGCCAGCACCTATGTCTTGTGACTTGCGGTAGCTGCAGGAATGGCACAATGGACCTGGGTGCTAAAAGTTGTGGCCCATAATTTACTTCTCCCCCAGAGCCTCCCCACCCTGAAATGCACCCGCAAACACCTGGGGGCATTGCGGTGGCTGGCCGAGTGGCACAGGCATTTGGGGAGGCAGTGCAGGAAATGGACCCCAAGGGGTCCCTGACATTAAGGAGGTGGGGGGCATGACCTTACTGGGGGCAATGTGGAGCAGGGATATGTGTTTCCCATGGCTCTGTGGAGTGGGCATCCATCAGTTGGTGAGGACGGATGCCCATTAGACCACCTCCATGCTGGTCTACGTCTGCAGTGCCATATCAGGTCTTGGAATGGTGTTAGTGGGTTACAGCAGCCGCCGCCCTTCTGGAACCGGGAGCAGTTGCTGCCATAACCCACCCTTGCACCATGTTGCAGTGGGTTACTGGCATTGTGGTTGGTGTAGCCCACCTTTGGCACAACCCGCATTCGGTATGGCACAAGCCACAACTTGGAATGGCAGCTTGTGGAACACATAGTGCAAGGTGCAATTTAGACCATTGGGTCTGGCGTAAAGTGACTTGCACCATGCGTAAGTCATTTTGGAATCAGGCCCTAGGAGTCTAACCTAAATGAAGCTATACTGGTGTGCAAAATAAAAATACATATATAAACATTAATAAATAATAGCCACAGTGTTTAGAACCATGTGATGTTACTAAGACAAAACTGTGCTTAACTACAACGAGGGCATTTTCAAAAGGGTTGGATGCAGATGTAAATGTATGCTGTACTTGCATCTGCATCCACCCACTTGTGTCCAGGAGCGCTGCCGCTATTTTCAGAAGTTGTGTCAGTTTACAACAAAAACAGTTTGCAGCAGAAAGTGGAAGCAAATGTGTCTAAATTAGATGCAATTTGCATTTGAATCCATTTTAGATGAACTTAGCCTCTTTTTGGATGTAAACTTTGGACATAGTTTGGCCACCCCATTGATTGTCTAGCAGGTTGAGACACATTTGTGCTGTGAAAGAGAGGCAGACATATCTTGGGTAGATCCTTTTGAAAATCCTGCCCAATGTCTTTAGGCATGCCTTTACCCTCATTGACATCATACGGTTCTAATAATGGTGATAATGTAGAACTAATATTGGAAACACTTAGTCATTAATATCTCTGGGTTGTAACAAGCCATACATATGGCTAATAAGTAATAAAAAAAACTTTAAAGCAGCAGTATTTGTGTAAATGTTTTGCCATATAGTCTTTTTTTAGCAAAAATGTATTTCTAACATACCATGGTCTATGCTCAGAGTTGTCGATGTGCTTAATAAGTGTCTGGCTAAAATTAGTGACTGGATGCCTTCCAGCTGGCTGAGACTTAACCTGTCCAAGATGAAGGTGCTGGTGATTGAGCCTGGTCACAGGCATGATGGGTTGCCACCTAGGGCTGATACAGGTCTTGTACTGGGATCTGCCCCATTGATGGCCTCCCTGAAGGTGCAAAATCTGGCATGATCCTTGATAGCAGATTGACCTTTGAAGATCAGGTGTCATCTGTTGTCAGTGGTGGTTTTTACCACTTGCTGAACATTGCCCAGATTAAGCCCCTCATTCCTCCCAAGGACCTGCTGATGCTAGTACATGCCTTTGTTACCTCTAGGCTTGACTACTTTAACTCTTTGTACTTCAGTGTCATAGGACCCTTCGCAGACTGCAGCTGGTGCAGAACGCAGTGGCCCGGTTACTGGCAGACCTTCTGAGGTTCAGTCGTGTGAGCCTGGTCCTGCGTGCCCTGTACTGGCTGCTGGTCAGGTGGAAGGTCCTTTTTAAGGTGGGATTACTCACCTTTAAGGCCCTATATAGACTGGATCCTGGTTACCTGTCAGAGCTCTTGACACCGGTGACCTCTGCTCGCTCTCTCCGCTCCTCTTTGATGAACCTCCTGGACTTTCCCAGGGTCCAGCTCAGGACCTCAGGAGAACATGCATTTAGTGTCCCTGGGCTGACACTGTGGAACTCGCTTCCACCTGCAGTCTGAGAGGCTCCCTCAATTGAGGTGTTTAAGCAGAGGCTGAAGGCTCACCTCTTTAGCCTGGCTTTCGCAGACTGCTGATTCCATCATTGTTGTCCAGTCCCTTGATCGTGGCAACATAGGCCTTTTTTTTGTTTGTTTTAATGTTCTAAACTGTAATATGTATTTTGCATTATTGGATTTTATATTTTCTTGTAGTGTTTTAAATCTTTGTTCATTTTATTAATGTTTGTTAGGCACCCAGAGTCTCCAGGATTGGGCACCCAATAAATAAAAATGCCTTGCCCTGCCTATTTTTAGTTAAGAGAGAAACAGAGAATGTGTTGGCAGAAAAGGACCAGTAGACCTATCTAATCTGCCCTGTTGTCCTTGCCTATTACTTTACCCTGGAACCTATTTGGTCACTGGTGTCCCTCCCTCCTCCCTTACCTCTACTTATTATACTTATGTGCTCATCCCACACATGGTTGAAGCTCCCCACTATCTTTGTCCCTACCACCTCTTCTGGAAGCCTGTTCCAGGTGTCCTCCACCCTTTATGTGAAGAACTATTTCCTCACATTCTTTTAAGTCTTCTGTCACTCAAGCTTCATGGAATGCCCATGTGTTTTGTTGCTCCTCTTCCACTTAAAAATACTTTCCTCCAGCACCTTGTTCACTTCCATGAGATTCTTATAGGTCTCATGCTAGTCCCCTCTGGCTCTCCTCTCTATCTAGGGAGTAAATGTTGAGCTCCTTCAGCCTGTTCTGATATGATTTCTAGTTCAATCTCTGCACCATTTTGGTAGCCCTTCTCTGGACTGCTTACATACAGTCAACGCCCTTGCGATGGCACAGCCTCCAGAACTGGACATAGTATTCCAGGTGGGGTCTCCAAGTGAGTAATACAGAGGCAACACCGCCTCCCCTCTCCTGCTAGAAACCCCCCTCCCTATGCATCCCAGCATCTGGGTTGTCTTGCCTATTGCCTTGTCTCACTGCCCCTGTAGTTTTTCTCCCTTTAGGAGTTTCAGAAACCAGAGGAATAGGTGAGCTTATTCTTGATTTAAGGGCAACAGTAACACAGGATCCTTCACCTGTAGATATAATAGAGGTGCAGGACGAAGAAGAGGTAACTCCCAGTGATGGTACACTGACCCATCTCTGCTCCCCTTTCTTGTAGAACTTTTACCAGTGATAAGCCCAAATAGAAACATAGAAGCATAGAAGTTGATGGCAGATAAGGACCGCAAGGCCCATCCAGTCTGCTCATTTATTTTTTTACCCTATAAATGTGCCATCAGCCTTTGCTCTGTCAGTGGCCTATTAATTCATACTCAGCTGTATTGCTCCCTTATGCCTATCCCATGCCTGTTTGAAGCCCTGCACTTTATTCATAGCCACCACTTCCTGAGGTAGGCCATTCCATGCATCCACCACCCTTTCTGTGAAAAAGAACTTCCCCACATTACCCCTTAATCGGCCTCCCTCTAATCTCATGCTGTGTCCTCTTGTCCTGCTATGTTTCTTATATTGAAACATGTTAGACTCTTTCACCTTCTTAATGTCCTTAAGGTGTTTGAATGTTTCGATCATATCAACTCTCTCCCTCCTTTGCTCTAGGGTATACATATTAAGCTCCTTTAATCTGTCCTCATATGTCTTCTGATGCTGTCCCTGCACCATTTTGGTTGCCCTTCTCTGGACTGCCTCAATTTGGTTAATGTCCTTGTGAAGGTGTGGACTCCAGTACTGCACACAATACTCCAGTTGGGGCCTAACCAGCATGTTGTAAAGAGGGATTATTACCTCCTTCTTATGACTTGTGATACCCCTACTAATACACCCTAACATTCCCCTAGCCTTACCTACTGTTTTAGAGGTCTGCTTGGATGATTTCAGGTCATTGGTGATGATGATGCCCAAGTCTCTTTCTTCCTTTGTGACTGCCAGCAACTCCCCTCCCAGCCTATAGGAGGCTTCAGGGTTTCTCTTCCCTATGTGCATGATCTTCCACTTCTTTGCATTAATGTAAGACATGTGGGTCTTAGAAATCCTGGCTGTAGGCTATGCCATAGAATTTGAAACAGTGCCTATAAGAGGTCGATTCTTGCAATCCTCTGTGCCTCAAAACCCAGTGAAAAGGCAAGTAGTCTCTCAGACCTTGGATCACTTGATAAAGATTAGGTTAATTGTCCCAGTGTCCCCTGGGAAGGAGGGTCTGGGATTCTACTCAATTTATTTTTGGTCCCCAAGAAGTTGGGGAGTTTCTGAACAATTCTGGGCCTGAAGTACTTAAACAAGTTTGTCCACTGCACAACCTTTAAGATTGAGTCCTTACAGTCAATCATCTGGACTGTCCAACCAGGAGTCAATTTAGTATTCATAGATCTAAAAGATGCCTATCTCCACACTCCTATTTGCCAGTCACACCAGCAGTTTCTGAGTCTCATGATTCAGGGACAGCATTTCCAGTACCTGGCATTTCCATTTGGTCTGGCAATGGTGCCTAGGGTATTTTCAAACTTCTTGATCTAGTGGAGGAACTGAGACAGGAGGTACATAACATATATCCCTACCTAGATGACTTGCTCATCTGAGTGCCAACTGCTCTAATGGTGGAAAGGTCAGTGTTGAGGACCCTGGAGTTTCTGGAGATACATCGTTGGGTCATCAATCTGGAGAACAGCTCCCTGATTCCATTTTAGAAGTTGGAACGCTTGGGGGAGGTGTTCCAGACAGACGAGGGGAAAGTCTTCCTCTCTTCATACAGCAAGGTAACACTGAAGCAAGCGGTTCAGTGGCTGCAAAGCCTTTTCTGCTCACAGGCTTCTCTGGATTCTGGGGCTGATGATTACAACAATAGAGCTAGTTCTGGGCCCAAATAACATGTGCGTCCCCTCCAGAATGGGACACTGGAGGCTTAGAACCTAGCCTCAGAAGACTACCAAGCCCTGATCACACTCCCACAGTTGGTTTTGTAGTCACTAGCTTGGTGGGAGAGCTTGAAGCACCTCAGCAAGGGATCTCTCTTGGAAGTTCCACCAGAACAGATTTTGATGACCGACACCAGTCTATCAGGCTGGGGCACAGTCCTAGACCAAGTCCCAGTCTAAGGGGTCTGGATCCCCCAAGAGCAGCATCTACAGATAAACATATTGGAGATGAAGGCAATGTTTCTTGCCCTTCTTCATGTTCATAATCAGGTTCCGCACAAGGCCATGAAGGTAAGGTCAGACAATGCGACCACAGTGGCATACATAAACAACCAAAGAGGCAAAAGAAGCAAGATGATGCTGACAGAAGCAACCAAAGTGCCATTCTGGGCAGGGAGAAACCTTCTGACATTCTTGGCTGTTCATCTGGCAGAGGAACGGAACATCCAGGCCATCTGGCTAAGTCAAGAGACAGTCCATCCAGGGGAATGGATTTTGAACCCAGAGGTATTCAAGCTTCTTTCCAGAATGTTTGGTCAACCTAAGATCAATTTCTTTGCATCAAAAGAAAATGCTCAGGTACAGAGGTTATTCTGCTGGTACAGGTGTCCTCAGGCAGGAGCAATGGAAGCTCTGTCCAAGACATGGAATTTTTTTCAGAGCTTACCTGTTCCATTAACTACTGCTTTTTCCCATGGTAAGTCTCAAATTAAGGCTGTCAAGAGGAAGCTTCCTTCTGATAGCCCCAGAGTGGTCAAGAAACTCATGGTTCTTATACCTTGTGAATCTAGCTCAGTAGGCCTCATTTCAACTACCATTTTGGGGAGACTGTCTCTTCCATAGACCTGTCCAGCATCCAAACTCAGAGGTGATGTAGCTGGAGGCCTGGCTCATGAGAAGAGGATACTGATAAGGCAGGATTTCTCCAGGAAAGTGGTGGATACCCCAATGGCCTCATGAAAGGTGTCTAAGCTTGCAGCTTATGAGCATGTGTGGAATACCTTCTCGGCTTGGGCCACAGAGAGAGGTATCAGACCTTCTAAAGCTACAGTCCCAATGATATTGGATTTCTCGCCGACTGGAGTAGATAAAGATCTTGCGTCAAGTACCATGAGAGGCCAGGTGTTTGCACTAGGAGCAGCCATGGGAACTTCCATGGGCTCATCCCAGGGAACCAATCTGGAGGTTATCCATTTTCTAAGAGCAGTCAGCAAAAGCAGACTGTTATTCTGCTTTCTGGTTCCTCTGTGGGACCTGTATCTGGTGTTGAATGCTCCTTTGTAGGGCATTCTTCGAACCTCTTTCCTTAGTACCATTTGACATCCTGTCTTACTATGTGTGTTTTTTAATTGCAATCACCTCAGCCAGAAGGACAGGTGAACTTCAGGCACTCTCCTAAAAGGAACCTTACCTTATCATTTATAAGGAGTAGGTGATATTGAGGACTGCTCCCTCCTTTGTGCCTATGATACCTAAAGCCTTTCTTGTAAATCAGAAAATCTGTTTACCATCCTCCTGGGTTCCGCCTATTGAGGATGCCAGCGGCTGTGCACCCGGTAATTAGGGTGCCATGTTTTGAGGTTGCAACATCTCTTTTGTGGAGACTGTGCCCCACCCTCACCTTCCCTTTATATATATACTAACACTGGGGAGGACTACAGACCTTGGGTGGGGGTGGCAAACTCCTGAAGTTGGCACAGTAATGATCGGCACAGCTGCCACAGCACAAATGGCCAGAAGGGGTCCTCCTGTCCTAAACTGGCAAATCAAAAGGAATATGAGCTGCACAAGTTGGGTTTCTGCAGGTTTGTCAGGACGTACCTTAAAAGAACAGCAGAATTCAGGAAATGCTACAGTCTGTTCTTTTTGGAACAGCTAAAAGGGGTCAGAAAGTCTACAAGGCCACCTTGATCGAGGTGGATAAGGGCTTGCATTGCCAAGGTGTATGTGTCTGAGAGAATAAAGCTCTTTTCTCATCTATGCTCAATCCACCAGAGCCATTGCCACTTCCAGGGTGGAGAGAGGGGAGGCATCTGTTTTGGAGCTGTGTAAAACAGCAAAGTGGTCATTCTTTTATACATTTTCTAAGCATTACAGATTGGATAATTAAAGTCCTCTGATGTGGCCTTTGGTATAAGAGTTTTGTAGGCAGTGGTTAGCAGATAATTATTATACATTGCCAATATGGATTATATATGGAACAATATTCTCCCCCACCCTGTTTGGAAATGGCTACTGCTTTTTAGAATCCATACAGTAATCATTAACTCCACATTAACAACATGGAGTGATACAAAAGGGAGAAATTCCTTTATACTTACTGTACTTTCCTTTTCTGTGAGCTCCAGTATTGTCAATGGGGTCTTTCCAAGGAGCCCCTGGCTCCTATGGGAGAATATTGTGTGATAGCTCCCAGTCTGTCTCCTGTCATAAAGTACTCTCTGTCCCTGCCCTGCTTCGTTCGGGCACCCCACAAAGTTCCGTACTTGTGTCCCTACTCTTTTCTTTGTTGGTCAATAACCTACCTTCATTGCCTTCCCACAGTCTCTCCTTACTCTATGCTGATGACTTGGTTCTCTATGTCTCCTCCAGCTCTATTCATGAAATTAACTCCCACCTCTCCTCTGATCTTCATCATATCCAAATCTGGCTTACATCCCACCCCTGGTGCTAAATGCTGCCAAGACCCAGGCTATGCTCTTTGGGTCACAAAGTAAATCTGTTGCTTCAACTCTGTCTCTCGAGGTTTCTTGTCTTGATGGCTCCCTTGTGGAAGTAACTCAGTCCTTCAAATACCTAGGGGTCATGCTGGATCCATCTCTTAACTTCTCTCTGCATGTCAAAGCTGTCTGCAAATCAGTCCATGCTAAAACTGGACTGGCTTACTGAGTCTGTCAGTTTCTGACCCCTGCAGCCAGGATTGCTGTTGCCCAAGGTCTTCTTCTCCTTGGACTCTGCTACAGTCTGCCTGTCTTCGCTATGGCACAGGCAAGCATCTTGCAAATGCAGGACGTTGCCTACAACAATGTCTGTAGATTTTCACTATCTGCTCCTTGTCTTAAGCACCACTGTACTCTACTCTGACCTCCACTGGTTGTCTCCTTGCTCACGTCAGGCTTCTTCATTAGGTTGTCTGACTGACAACATTATTCGTTCTTCTATCCCCCTCCATACTCATTGCTATGTTCACCCCCATGGAGTGCCCTCGTTCACTCCATTCCATGTCTTTAGCTCTGTTATCTGTCCCAAAATGCTCTACTTGGATGGGTGAACTTGCCTTCTCTTTCTATGCCCCCAAATTTTGAAACTCTCTCCCACTTGATCTTAGGCACTCCAAATTCCACCCCACTTTCAAGAAAGGCATCTCCAATTACCTTGCCTCCCTTGACATTTGCAAATGTCGCTAGCTTCATGAATCATGGCAAATCTACCATTGTCCTGCACTTAAATTTCCCTGTGACCTCTTGATTCCTCCCATCCTCACTTTTCCTCAGCTGCAGCTACACACTTTGTTCCCTGTCTCTGCATGGGAATTGTCTTCTTGCTGACTTACCAACAGCACTATCATGATTTGTACATTATTAACCATAAAGTGTGCCTTTTTGTCAGTTTTGTTCCTGTTATACTGTGTGATATGTATCTTCTCTATGTATTTATTTATTTATTTATTAAATTTTGGTGACCGGGTAAGCCCACTGAGCCCCGAAGGTCCCTTTTTCAGGGGCGACCCGGGATAACAATACAAGTTATAAGAATGAACAAGGATATAAGGAACATTTGAGGAATTGCAAGTTACATCATGAGGTGGTTACAGTAAAGAAAAATAGTGGATACAGGCATGGTTAACGGGCATGGTAAAAGAAAAGCAGTGGATACAGGCATGGCTTACAGGCACGGTAAAAGAAAAGCAGTGGATGCAGGCATGGGTACAGGCATGGTTATCATCATGACATGTAAGCAATTGGTAGTACTTTGCATATAGTTTATTCAGGGGTTACACCTGGCCTCTGGCAAGCAGTCTATATAATGCAGGTAGTAGGAAGGTTAAGCTAGGAGATGGGAGTTGGAGAGGACTATGTAACTTGCACCTCTGTATAACTGTTTGGTATCTCCTATTGTACAACACTGTATATGTATTTGTTTTTACCTTTTCCCTGATTTGTACTCTCCCTGGTCGTGCCTGAAAATAGGCAGTTCTGTCTAGTGCACTTACCCGGTTACCAAAATCAAATAAATAAATAAATAGCTAAAGACTTTGGATTTCAGCAAAGATGATTTGTATGCAATTATAGCTGCTTATCCAGAAATATCTACTAACGATGAAAAGATTTCCATTTTATTGAACTACACACATGCTGGTTATCAGGTTGCGATTTCTGAGCATTGTGTGGTGCTTAACCATTACAGTTAGTGCTTAACTTGTTTTCTTCAGTTGTGTTCACTGTTATGGCTGCTTAAAGAGCATCAGTTCCTGATATTTTTCATGTGTTCATGTTTTCTACCTAATTTTACACCCTCTCCCACATGTAAACATGATGCGCCCTTCAAATTTTCAAATTAATTTTGTAAAATCACTTACTTCATGGAGTTTTTCAGGTCCTACATTGTTGTTTTGCTTCAGCTGAACAGTGGACTGCTGTAGCGTGAGAGCACTCCTACTACTTCATAAGAGGACTAGCGCTGTGTGTGTTACTGCTGTTTGCCACACAGTACTGCATTTCCCTATGCTGTTGATGGCTATTGCTGGAAGAAAACAGTTGTATTTGCAGTTTGCTTTTGCATTGTTTCCATTTTGTTTTGTGTCCCTAATAGACTGTATGCTGTGCACTGGTCCCTCCCCCTCCCCGACAACTGTGGCTGTACTTCTATAGTGCTACATTGGTGTTCTGCAATCCATACCCACACCTGGCACCCATACCATATGCTAACACAGATGTCCCTGGCGTCTAGCAGTCCCTCCCCCCACCCAACACCCATCCTGCATGCTGACACTGAATGTCCCTGGTGTTTAGTGGTCCTTTCCTCCAGCATGAAACCTGTGCCCATTAAGTAAATAACCCTCCCTGGTGGCTAGTGGTCCCTCCCTCCACATGCTCCCAAGCCCCTAATAGAGATAACTTTCTCTGTTGGCTAGTGGTCTCTCCCTCCCACATGCTTTCATGCCTCAAGTAGATATAAGTCTCCCTGATGGTTAGCGTCCCCCCCATCTGAACCTTGTCTACCGAAGGTTTAATTTTCCATAGAACAAAACATGGCAATGTGCGGTATGCTAATAACATAGCTGGAGTCATGTATTACAGTTTTCAGAACCACCCATTCCCCCAATCCACATTGTTGATAGTAGGCCACCCTCCCTCCGGTGACACCTACAACCCACACCCCCTGGTTCCCCTTAGCTCAGTGTTGGTGCCAAGGTTAATGAGCGGTGAGTGGCACATCCCTCCACCTCAGCCACCTGCTGTCCAACTGATGCTAGACTGCAGCACTGACACTGAGCTAAGTGGGACATGGGAGTGAGGGTTGTCAGTGTCACAGGAGGGGGGTGGCCCACTATCAACAATGTGGACTGGGGGGAAGGGGTGGTTCTGAAAGCTGTAATCTGTGTCTGTAGTTTATGTTATTAGCATACTGCACATTGCCATGTTTTGTACTATGGAAAAATACAACCTTTGTTAGCCAGGGGTCAATGGGGGGGTGCTAGCCACTACAGAGAGTTATGTCTAATCAAAGCATGGGAGCTTGTGGGAGGAGAGATTGCTAGCCACCAGAGAGGGTTATTTTCTTCTATGTGCAATGGGGTTGGGTGGGTGGGGAAGGACTGTTGGACATGAGGGAGAGAAACAAACAAGGAAGAGAGCACTGACACTCAGTGAACTGCAAAGGTGACCTACTCTGATGTTACACAGCAGCACCTGATGAATCTGGAAGCATGGTTGTGATCTGCAGGACTGGATCATGGTATTGCAGATTTTAAAATTAAAATGTAACACAACACAGGCAAATTTCCAAAAAGGTAAGTGCACAACAATTGTTTGGGCTCCTATGTCTTTAGAATGCATTCAGTGTAATCATGCCAGGATTGGCACTCTTTAAACTTCTTTATCTTGCAAGTATTATCAGCAGCATACAAATCCTGTCAAAGGATCAGTGGTCAGATGATTAGGGAGAAGGACAGCAGAACTGTTTGACAACACCCTGTCAGGTCTCTAGAATGGAGTAGGTCATCCATTTATCCTTTTTATAATGTCAGGACTTTTTAAATGTGCAGTTGTCTGTGATAGGTTAAATTTAATAAAATTGACCCCATAATTCACATGTGAGTTAATATGTTCTATGCCTAACCTTATTCAAAATGGCCACCTGGGGCTGAGTGAGTTTTTTTTAGGAGAGAGTTTGTTGACCTGGATGACATGTGGATTACTGGTTACTTAGGAGTATATAGGTACTGCATGGACAAATATGACTGGAGAATCTGTGATCTCAGAATTCTCATGTACTGATTTACAGCTTTGAGCTGTGCCGCTACTTCTGAAGGGGTGTTTATTACCCATATGTATTAACTCTCCATTGACAATGTTGGAGCAAACAGAAAAGGAAATTACAGTCAATAGGAAGGAAATTCTCCTTTTTCACATTTCAGGGATTTGTCCTGAGAAGAGGGAGAAGACCTAGAGCACAGTAATTGGAGATGCTAATTTCTCAGCTGCCAGTTAAGGTAAACAATGTTCTAGTGCATCAGACTCAATAATGTTTAGGGAGTCAAGATGATTTGTAGGAGTTTCAGCACCTCTGATGGTGATATTTCTTTAATGAAGAAGGCTCTTAATTATTGTGGTGGAAAACATTGCTATGCAATCTAGGACAATAAATGGTATTTGTTTAGGGTACTATAGATAGAGTAAGAATGAAGTCTGTAAAGAGCTTCTGTAGGGTGTTGGCTAGTTCCATGTAGCTGAGACTGTTACCTTCATATACAGTTGCAGCACAAGACACGGTCAGATGTTTCACAAGATTTCTCCATATTTCTGAAGAGATTCTCTCTGTTGGATTTACTGTGGGGAATTTCTCTGAAGATATTACAGAAATTTCAGGAAATATCTCACCTTGTCTTTTGCTGCAACTGTAGCAATGGTGCAACTGTTTGAGCATAATCTTTGACCAGCAGGGTGCTTATTCCTGACCAAAGGTTTTTGAGGATTCATTGTGAGTTTCTCAGTATCTGGTATAGTACTTTGCTTTTCTTCTTGTGTCATGGTAAAAGCTATATTTCTAAGATGTCAGTTGGCTTCCTAGTCTCAGTCATCATGACAAGATTTGAACATAGATTATGCTATATCCTGTTGTGTGAAGGAGTTTAGTTGTTCTTTCATAATCTCTCTGTACAGACCCTCAAACCTAGACTTCGGGGGAATTACTGTAGTATCGAGTTAGGTCAGACTTAGTCATTGATATCTCTGCACCACTGCCAGCTACAAGTAGAGATAAGCAAAGTCATTTAAATTTATTCCATGAATTAATCTGCAAATTTAGCGCAGTTTGCAAAATGCAGAACTTTGCTGCAAATGGTAGACTGTCACCCACAAAGTGTGGAATTTTGCCTGCATATTGCAGAATTTCACCCATGAACAGTGGAATTTCTCCACTCATGGGCATAATTCCTCTGTTTGAGGGCAAAAGTCTGCACTTTTCAGGCAGAATTCCACCATTCGCATGGAAAACTATGCAATTTTGAGGAAGGAGAAGTTACTGAGGGTAAGGAAAATATTGCAAACTCCATGGATGCAAATCTCAGCCACTTCATGGCAACTTTGCCATTGAATGAAATCTTTGGCCCATGTCTAGCTACTAGTAAGCCCAATATCTCTTTTGCAGTGGTGTTTATGGGTTTTCAAGCCATGATGGCCACAGTTTATGCATGTTTCCCTTTAACATTTTGCTTAATTTCTGAAGTAATTCCCAATATGTGTGATAAACTGTTTGGTCAAAATTTCACTAAGTGTTTTGTCTTTATTTTTGTACTCAATGGCGTTGCTCCCAATTGCCCCAGGAAACGAGCCACCACCAACATCCCTACCTCTAGCCCTCCTTCCAACTGCCCAACTTTCTGTCATATGTGTAATTTAAGGGAGAATTGGGACATATCCACCAACTTTTTCCTGCATCTAGTTCACATAACTGTAGTACCCCGAGATTCAACTGTCACCTCAGCCAGAACCACCCAAGGTCAAAAGATGGAGGCAATTTTTTATCTCCAACCTGATGTTGCTTTGATCTCCCCAATCCCAGAACCTATGTTGATAACTGATGCTGCATGGATACGACAACATGCAAATGGACAGTTGGAAGTGCTGGACAGTTTGTTATGTCATTGGATTTGTCTTCTCCTTTCAACCCCATAGAAGTTACAGAGACTGCTATGGCATAAGGCAATGTTTTGCATAGGTCTAAATACATCAAGATTCTACATATTATGATGGTGTCAAGGCTATTTCCTGTTATATTGCTGGTGGTGTTTGTGAATAGCAGTCTGCCTAGTTTTAGAAGTGCTGGTGGACCAGGGGCTCAGATTTGCACAAAGATTAAAACAGCCATACCTATCCTATGTCAGAATCATGATCACATAGATTTGCATATATGATCACCATTCTAGTCTCAGTTACTTCTATGTTCATCCCCACATTAGATAGCCTTGGGGCCCCTAGCTGTGCACACTAGGAAGACTTCAGTAGTAATACATGATAGTTATTACTGTAGTTCATATTTGTCAGATTTTGTCAGTACACCTGTGGACTACAAATATTGATCACACCACCAGGATCACTGTCACATACTGCAGGAACATCTCAAATCTCTTCTCCCTGACCACTGTTGCTACAATTTTTGTAGAGCTGCAGATGTCTTTAAGACAGACCAAAATGACAGAAGAAACATGAATGGCCAAAATGTTGTTGTACCAGCTTCCACACATAGCCCCTTCCAACACTGAGACTCAAATACACTGGTACTATACAGTCATGTGGGTGAACAGATTTTTTAATCATCTTTTTTGCCCTTGTACTAAGCTATTATTCAGTCCTGGTGTTCAGTTGCTTTCAACCACAGGTCTCCATCGCTGAGTCATTGACCCTCCTTCAACAGTCTCTACCATTCACATGCACTTTATAACCATAGCTTGCTGCCTATGGTGGAATTCCCCCTTTTCACCTGGCCAGCATGTCATCAGGGAAGTAGAGCAGATCACAACTGTTGGACTCAGTAGCACTGGAGAGGTCAACAATTTGCATGCCTGAGAACAGTGGGCAATCACAGGCCCATGATATGACATACCAGTCAATGTAGGGAGTTTATCCCTTTTTCATGGTCCTGCTACTACCCACAGTAAACACTCACATGGTCACAATGATCTCTGTGTGCTAGATGGTGAATGAGCACCCTCACCACCAGTGGCACAGTGGTACAACCAAGCCTACACTTTTGTCACTGCAAGAGTGGCATCACAAAGCCACCCAACCCTGGAGTAGTGCCTCCTCGCTGGCACTCCTAACCATCCTTGCAAGACTCTGCTCCTGCTATTTCAGGTTTAGGACATGAACTTGGATTGCCAGTATGCAAGGCAGTCCTATGCTGCCTAACACAGGGAACTGACTTCTGAGGGATGCATTTTTATAAAGAATATGAAAGAGACTGGGACACAGAAAGAAGTGGGTAAATGTCCTGGCTGCTCTGCCATAAGGCTACAAGGCATCAAGCAATGGCCCACTGATACAGATGAGGCACACTGATGAGTCCTGGCAGGATGAAACACATGTCATTTATATCAGATGACCTAAAGGTGGGCAAGCAATGTAAGAAGGCAGTAAGGAGGGCCTGTGGGATACTGGGCTGCATAGGCAGAGGCATCACCAGTGGAAAACAGGAGGTTGTTATTCCTCTGTACAGACAGTAGGTGAGACCACATCTGGAGTACTGTGTGCAGTTCTGGACACCCCATCTCTGTAAAGACATAGACAGGGTGGAGGCTGTCCAGAGGAGGGCAACCAAAATGGTGCAGGGCCTGCACCAGAAGATGTACTAAGAAAGAATAAAGGAGCTTAATATGTATACCCTCGAGGAGAGGAGGGAGAGGGGGGACATGATTGAAACTTTCAAGTAACTCAAGGGAATCAACAAAGTCCAAGAGGGTACCATCTTTCAGAAAAAGAGATGTGCAAGAACAAGGGGGCACAATTTGAAGATAGAGGGGGGAGAGCTCAGCGGTAATGTGAGGAGGTATTTTTTCACAGAGAGGGTCATGGAGTCAAAATCAGTGGGGGAATTCAAGAATGCATGGGACAGATAGAAGTAGGCTGTTGCTTAACTAGGATCTGCAGCTTATCCATTAGGTAGGGAAATGGACAGACTAGGTGGGCCAAGTGGTCCTTATCTGCCATCAAAGTCTATGTTCTAAGTGACTATGTTAAATTGAACCACACATCATTTTATATTTAAATGCTTATGAAATGGCAACAGAAAAGATGGGTGGGGATGTGGTATGGTGATATCCTTTACATGAAAAACTCTTTCCTTAGAAAAATCCATAATTTTGAAACATTACCAAAAGAGAAAACTTTCAGGTGCAATGACTAATAGCCTTCTCAAATTGCTGCCAGGCAAATACTGCAACTACAGTATCCAAAATTTCTTAGACTGGATAGTATGAAATAAAAGGCACATTTTAATAGACAAGATACTTGCTATCTGCTTAAAGTATCATGAATATACAACAGTATACTATAGATTAAAAAAAAACACTGTGGTATACTACTGAATAACCTGACCTGTTTTTCCTCTCAAGGACCACAAAAGAGACATTTCCTCCTGACTTCCTACCATTTGATATTTAGAAACAACCTTATGGTATAGCACCTCAAAAGCACCAATATCTCATTGTAATCCTTGCCATAGTTACTTTCCCACCTCTGCAAAGAAAACTGGATTACTCTAAAGTTCCTATCTCTTAAATATTTAAAGGGGAACAGTCAGCACAAAAGGCCCCATAATCAAAGGTGGGTCTGGTCCCAATGTGCAATCTGTGTGCAAAAACATTTTCGTTTACTTACCATATAGTGTAGTATAGTAAATTATTTCAGGCTATTTTACTTAGTTATAGGCTGACATCTTCTTTACTTCAATTCCTGGAACCCACTGCAGCTGACCTCAGAGCAGAAGGCAGCAGTGGGAGAGTCAATGGCCTGCACTGCTTGTTAGAGCTTTTCTAATCTCCTATCAGATGTTTTCTGGGTCTGCTTTTCTCTGTGGGCTAAGTACAGTTCTCTGTGACTGTATATAGCACAGGGAGGATGGGGACAAGCAAACAGAAGATAAGAGCTTATGTAACTATGACTTGTTCTGCAGGCTATATAATCATCTCACATCTGCCTACTGCTCTGATGTCAACTGTAGGGGATTCTGGAATTTGTAATGAAAGATGATATCAGCCTAGAGCTAAGCAAAATTAGTCTGATATAAATATAGAATAATGGATAGTCAAGTGTGTGATATGGATTTTTTTTACACGCCCAAGGTGTGTGATTACCCGTAAACCTCGAGAGCAAAGCTCAAGAGGTTTACACAGTCATCACACTCCGAGGGTGTATAAAAAAATCCATAAGACACACTTGACTATCTTTTATTTTTTATAATTACTGGTATTTTGCACTGTTTGTGAAGTGCAAATGTGACTTTGCACGGCTTTGTACAGTTGCGTGACTTTGCGTGGGTTGATATGACTTGTCATATCAAATCACAGGTTGATATGACTTTTTAAAAGTCTCAAAAATGGGTTGATATTGGGAGTCACCAGTTATTATTCTACTATACAGTTCCACCAAGCCACATTGACAACAAAGTTGTTGACATCCATTACATCGACAGAGACAATGCCGACAGCTGGCATTGTGCTATTGGTTAAACAATGTGTTTTTTGTGGGGGGCTGCACCCCATGCATCCCCCATGTAGGGGACTCAGTTCTCCACACACCCCTCTATTAAAAGAACCAACTTCGAGTCAGAGTTGTCTCAGGGAGGGGGGTGAAACACTAGGAGAACCAGTGCCAGTGTACAGCGGGACCATTACAGCAACTTGCCAATTTTTATTTCTGTAATGGTCTTCACTGTATAGGTTTTGATGTTTCAACAGTATGCCCTACTATACTACAGTAAACCTTAGGTAAACCAAAATGTTTTTGCGCACAAAGTGCACAGTGGAAGCAGCCACACAATTCAGTGTGGAGCTCTTGCTGGTAACTGTTGCCCTTTAAGGTACCCATCCTTGTACTTTTCTGTCCAGCTCCACAGCTCAGAGGCCCCCAGCAGAGAGATACCAGCTCTTCCTCCTCCTTGGCTGGCTGCATGCTGACTGACAGAGTTACAGTCATACACATAATATTAAGGTCTATAGCAGTGATTCTATTTACCTTGTCTGTATGTGAAACCACTCAAACCTAGTAAGATCTATTTTCAGTGAAAGGCTCTTCCCCTGGACAATAAAATGCAATGTTTGCAAATGTGGGGTTTTTCTAAACCATAATAAGAATGAAGCTGACCTATAGCATGCACTTCATTTTGTATTGACAAAATAATTTTCATCACCAGCTTCTGTTTTCTGAAATATTTCTTTTTCTGATCTTGTGTGTTATTCTTTTAGTTTGTATTATTACTCCTTTGTTTATCATGAAGCACTCATAAACTCCCACGTGCTTACGTTTCTTTATGCTGTAGCACTCTTCAAGTTGATGTTTTCAGAATGGGTTAGCTTTCCATCAATAAATGTTGTTTTGTTAACTTTATCTACCTTAAAAGTCATCATTATGTCATCAGAGCAGATCATGATAATATGCAACAACCTTTTCAGATGTTCATCTCATGAATTATATATTCAATTATTTTATGAACAGGAGGTTATTTATTATTTTTGGGGTAGTTGGCATCTACAGAGTTCAGGCTAGACACATACCCCAAGTGGTTGAAAAGATTGCTTAGTGGATTGAGGGTGCTGCAGACCTGGAGTGTTAGCAAAGACTCTGACAATAGGGAAGGTACCAAGAAGGTACTAGGACGTTTGGCTCGTGCCTTCATTCTGGTACTTGCATAAAATCTTTGGAAATTCATTTAATATGCTTTTTTTTAATTTAGTGACCTTGCTGCGTATATCAGAGCGCAACTGCACACCTCATATATATATATATATGTATGTATATGGGATATACAATGGTGAGCTGTCAGATAAATGATTTATCTACACAAGTGCTGTTTGACCTTGGGTAACCTCACGATTGGCATAAGCCACGAATAAGAGTGTCAGTCAAGCTTAACCTAGTATCAACTAAATCATTGTACAGCTCACCTAGTATATTTCATTTATGCAATAGGGATGCTTTCTATCAGTGCAGGAACATTTGGTTTTGACTGTTTATCTTTGGCTAACTTTCCTAGAGTATGTCCGGCAAGCATAGTGGTTGCTATTAAATGAAACACAACTCATTTTGTAGAAAACTTCTTGCAGAACAAATGTCATGCTCACAGTACTATGCTACCTTTTTCATTTTAAAGTTATTCACATTTGTTTGTCAAAAAAGGGAAAAGAAAATTGAATTTTATGCTGTTTTTTGCCAATTATAAAAAAAAAAAAACTAAAATGTATCTATAAATGAAACACCACTCATTTTGTAGATATTTTTGTGCTGAGCATTTTTCGTGCTCACAGTACCATGCTATAATTTTTGGTTTTAAAGTTATTCACATTTGTTTGTCAAAAAAGTAAACAAAAAATTAAATTTTCTGCTTTTTGCTAATTGTAAAAAATCTATAAGGTATCTATACATGAAACACCACTCATTTTGTAGATAATTTTGTGCTGAACAATTTTCGTGCTTACAATACCATGCTATCTTTTTTCATTTTAAAGTTATTCCCATTTGAATGTGGTTAGTACTGCTTCTAAGGCTGAACATTCTAAATGAATTCTAAAGAGATTTGTGACATAGTAACTGTGTGTATGAATGGTCGCTGAATGTATAAATTTATTTATACAGACAGTGACTCAGATGAATGCATTTATCACACTGAATATATGTCCACCCCATTGCATATATATATATATATATATATAAATATATATATGTATATCTATATATATATATATATATATATATATATATCATAGTGGCACGGTAGTACCACTATAGTTAGAGTTGAGTACCCCATTTAAGGTTAAATCTTTAATTTGGCAGCTTAATAACATTGCCACCATATGGCAGATTTGCCTGAAATTTAGAAAGCACAGTCTGGTGCCATAGCTCTCTGGACCTGCCAAATTTCCTTAGGCTCGGATATATGGTTGTGGAGCTACAGAGCACCACAAAACACATAAATTATGCATTTGTGCGCATTCTTTGCTCGCACCTATATCCCACACGATTTGCTTGAGCAATCCGAAATCTTCAGGGAACATGCAGCCAGAGTCCCCGAAGTGCCTTTCGAAGATTTCATGAAACAATATTAAATGGTTCCAATGTTATTCAAAAAAAAGTTTCTCATTATAGACAAGAAGAAAAGCTAAAAAAATATGTGAAAGTGCTGCAAATGCACTTTTTACTTTCACAAATGACCCTTGCAGTGTCGCAAATCAGTCATCTTGTTTTCAGTTGGTGGTCACAGAAATGCTTGGCATTTAAATTTGGAACCATCTAAGGACACAAGTCTTGTTGTGTTCACCTAATTGAGCCCTGAGGATGCTAGCCATGTCTTTTTTGGGGGTTAAAACACCCCAGAAATATGTTTTTTAAATTTTTGTAAAAAGTAGTGTCTCAAAGTACTTTCGCATATGTGATACTTTCGTGATTTCATTTGTGAAAGTGTCGTGATTTGCGAAAGTGCTTTGCGACACCATGGCCAAACCATAGGGAATCTTTGCCACCCTGCTGAAAAGAATGGTTTGGTCTTTTGGGCTGCAATTTGGAGGGAAGAAAGCCAAGATTCCACAGATGTGTCATTTAGTGGTTTGGTAACAAAATATTAGAGGGCTGCAAAATTATGGCACTCCAAAGTTTAAGATTTGTCCCATAGGATAACATTACGGCATCCGCTGCGCCTTTTGGGGCCCATATCTCAAAAACGGTTTGAGATACAGACTTTTTGTTGGAAAAATACTTAGTCCCCCATACAGTTCCTGAGATATAAGGAATTTAGTATTCCAAGTGCTCATTTGCTCCTCCGAGGGCCATTATTATGCATACATTTTTTGCATTCACTGTGCTTTACTGTTACCGTTAGCGTTGCCACTTGTGTTTCCATTACCGTTTGTGTTAGCATTTCCATTTACGTCACCATGTGAATCACCCTTTGCGTTTGCATTTTTATTTGCCTTTGCATTACTGTTATCGTTTGCATTTCTATTACCATTTTTGTTAGCATTTACTTTTGCATCACCATGTGCGTTACCATTTGTGTTTGCGTTCGTGCTTGCGTTTGCATTTCCGTTTGCTTTACTGTTTCATTTGGCATCATCATTGGTGTAAACATTAGCATTTGCATTTCCAATCACATTACCATTACCGTTTGCATGTTCATTACCATTTGTGTTCGCATTTCAGTTGGCCTTAGCGTTTGTGTTTTCGATAGCGTTTCCACAGTCAAGTGCATTACTGTTTCCTTCTGCATCACCATTGCAATTTGCATTTCTGTTGCCATTAGTGTTTGCATTACTGTTTGCATTACCATTTATGTTTGTGCTTGCATTTGCTTTATCGTTTCCATTTGTGTCACCATGTGCGTTACTGTTTGCGTTTGCGTTTGCATTACCGTTAGCTTGCTATTTTCTTTTGCCTCACTGTTGCCATTACCATTTGCGTTAGCATTACCATTTGTGTTTTTGCATTTTCGTTACTGTTTACGTAACCATTTGTGTTTGCGTTAACGTTTGCGCTTGTGTTTACATTACCAGTTGCGTAACCCTTTTCATTTGCATTAACACTTGCATTTCCATGGATTTCTGTGAGATGTGTAATACTTGGTTTATTATGGTACTTCTTATGTATGTACTTTCTGCATTTAACAATTTTCATTTGACATCTTCATATGTTTTTTGCAGAATGAAGTGCACAAAAAGATATTTTTCGCCACTCATGCAAAGCCTTACACTCGTGCTGCTCTGCAACTGTTGAAGAGATGTGGATAAGATTTGGAATACATGGAGTGAAATGGTTCATCTATTGATTTACCAGTTTATATTTCACTGATCCATACTTTTTTGCATACTGCAGTGCAAAACATTATGTTTTTGCTATTGTTCAGCACTGTCTTGCACAAAGCATAGTGCAGATAGTGTGTGGTTGATTGGTCTGAAATTTGGCATGGTGAAAGACCATTGCTCATGGAACATGCCAGTTTTTGTTTGGTGAAAAAAATGTTCTTTCATTCCAGAATTATTGCCAATTGAATTTAGCCCCCCTCACAGTTATAGATTTTTCGGCTGCCAGGTCCACCATTTTAGCACATTTTCAGACATGATTTCCACCATTTTGTAGTGGAAGACTTCTTAAAGGTGGAATAACATAACAATTAAATAGCTCTGGAATGGTTTGGTCTTTTTACATGAAATTTGGAAGGTGTTGAGTAGATGTCCTGGAGATATGAAATGTGCTGTTTACATTTTGGAAAAGTAATTCGCTGTGGAGATACTGCGTGACACAGTTAATGTTTTGTGCATAGCATTCTGCATGGTGCTACTGGCGTGAAATTTATAGCGTAGGTAGCCCTAATGGTCCGAAGGTGCCTTACAGTGGTTTGGTGTGTAAAACATAAACAGGTGTGGAATTATGCCACTCCAACGAATGAAAATTTGGTTCATTCTTCTTCAATAACTTTTGAACCGTGTGTCTGATTTCCCTGGCATTTGGAATGTAGAAAGATTTATTACATATATTTGACTGTGACAATTTTTGGGTCACTCGCACTAACAGTTGCTGAATTGTGCCAGCACAGTTGTTTGCTCATGGCACTGTGTAACCATTGAATGAATGTTCACACAGCTCTGGATGCACAGTGTGCTATAGTACATGTCTTCTTTTACCAATTTTTGGTTCCATCAGATATATGGTTCCTGTGTAGCCAAGTGGCAAAAATGTTCTTCTCGGCACTCCTGCACAGTTTTCCCAGTGTGACACTGTGCAACTGTTGAACAGATTCAAATAACATTTGTTATACTTGTTGTGGTATGGTACATATCTTCATTTACAGATTTTAATTTCAGTTGGTCATACAGTTTTTGTGCAGTGTAGTGACAAAAATTCACATGGTGGGGAGCTGGGGCCCAAGAATAACGATCCACCACCACATTCCATTCACTATTTATAGTGCACATTCTCAAAAAGAAGAGAAATTCACAGCAAAAAAATCCATTTAATGCATTAGTTAGTGTTGTTCCACAGCAACAAAAGTGAGGAAATTTGGTGTTAGAGATGCCACCCCTTGCACCCCATGCCCATCCCTCCCTCATCAACAAGCATTGGGGTGTGTGTTGGAGTCATCGGCCCTATCTCTCACCCCATTCCATGTGTAATTAAGCTGGTGCAGTATTGGAGAATGGGGTGAGAGTTAGGCTGACGATCCCAATGCAAACCCTGATGCCTGTTGATGGGGGCATGGTGGGTGTGGGGTGCAAGGGGTGGCAACCCTAACACTGAATTTCTCACTTTTGTCACTGTAGAACAACCCTAACTGATGCATTAAACAGAGTTTTTCTCATGAATATATATATATATATATATATATATATATATATATATATAGACTGACAATTTGGTCACTGTTGTTTAACACATGGAAGCACAGAGCCTAGACGGCCCTGCTCTTCCACACCTACATACATATGCACATCTATGGAGGGATTGGAGCACAGCTCCCATAGTAAAATACAGATACTATTATACTATCTCAAAAAGAAGGGAAATTTATTGCAAAGAAATCTGTTAATACATCAGTCAGGGTTCCTATTACAGTGCAAAAGTATGGAAATTCAGTGTTGAGGTCCCAACCTTAACACCCCACCCCCACCCTCCAGACACTAACAGCCATCATGGGCTCCTTGAATGGCCACAGACGCTCATCCCATTCCATGTGTAAACAAGCAGACATGGCACAGTACAGGAGAATGGAGTGAGAGTTAGGCCTGAAGACCCCTAGGAACACCCTGATGACTGTTATATGGCACTTAGCTTGATTCTTCAGTTTGCGGTTTGGCTTTGAAGAGTGCAGAAGTGTCCTGGTCCACAGCAGATGACAGAGCCTGACCTCCAGAAGTAACTGTGGAGTAAGGGGGGGTTCAGGGATGTGAATGCACAGAGGGGTGGGGATGGGGAGGGGATGGGAATCAATGAGGGACCATTTTCTTTTTCACAGGATAAAATTCTTGGGGACTGTTTTCTTTGTTGCAGGTATAGAATAAAAAAGTTGTAACACTGGGGGTGGGCTCCCCAATGCTACTCATTACTGGTGGCTGTGGGTGTATAATATAACTGGGGACACTGGGAGTGTGCTACCCAGTGTCCCACCTTGAGGGGGTCGACTGCCAATGTAGGGATTGGGCACCCTGTTGTCTGTAAGCATGTGGGGGAGTTTTGTTATATTAGGGGGCACTGGGAGTGAGTTCCCCAGTGTCTCCAACTGATGTGCTGACATCTAGTGTCAACATGGGATTTGGGCACCCCTATATTGGCATAAAGAGTTCTTTTTAGCATTTTCATGATACAAAGTGGGATCTTACTTCATATCTCATCATACAAAGTGCGATCCTACTTCATAATAAGTGGATAAGAATGAAGAACTAAAATGTAAATTTTAAACATTTTTAGAACAGTTTTACAAGAAGTAAAGTACAGAATGCACTTGGGGGTCACAATAAGCAAGCTACATGTGTTGTTTCCTCCCCAGAATATCATTTTGGGAGGTTTCCAAATTTGAATTGCAGACAAAATGATGAACAAGATGGGGGCCATACAAAGTAGGAATGTTTCCATACAAACCAGAATTCCTACTTCATTTCATACAGCTTTATTGAAGTGCCTACTGACCATGCTCAGAAACTATTTTTACTTTTTTTAAAAATTGTAATAACTTACAAACGGC
The DNA here is from genome assembly GCA_016271365.2 of Neoceratodus forsteri. Lineage (NCBI taxonomy): Eukaryota > Metazoa > Chordata > Ceratodontiformes > Ceratodontidae > Neoceratodus > Neoceratodus forsteri. The sequence continues at coordinate 1,009,547,887 of CM057454.1, read as the reverse complement.
TCCTTATTTTTTCACCAGACTAGCAAAAGGCACATCTGTGGGGTAGTCCCTTTCTGCCCTGAAAATTTCAGACCAACAAAATAAACCATTTGGACTGTAGGAAATTTCAAAGAAAAATCTCTGTAAAGTCAATAGGGAAAATATGTTTTTTTCACCTCTATGTAACTCAAGACTGCACACAGAACCAGAAAGTAACTTGCCAAATCAAGAGATATTCCCCACAGGAAGGAGCATACCAAATTATGTGCAAATCGGTTGAACAGTTGCAAAGATATTAAAGCACAACATTTTGAGTTTATGCTTGAAATGCCTACTCAACCCTATATATATATATATATATATATATATATATATATTCATGGCAAAAAACTCCATTTAATGTATCAGTTAGGGTTGTTCCACAGCAACAAAAGTGTGAAAATTCAGTGTTAGGGTTGAAAACCCTAACTGTGCTTACCCCTAACCCTCACCACCACACACACAAACACATACATGCAAGTAGGGGAAAGTCCAAGCCAACACAACCAATCACACACAACCAGCAAGAGGTGTATACCTGTGTTACCACAGCAAGTAGGTAAGAAATCTAACTTTAGGTATCATACAGTATTTGCAAACTTGTTTCACAAGGCTAGTTCACCTAAAGGTGAAACGAGGTGGCAGTAGCAAAAACTACTTACCTTGCTACATTTTTGACATATGGCTGGTGCTAGGCATCATGGGTGCTGCAGTGTTAGTCTATGGGAAATTACTCAATTTCAGAAAAGCGTAACTTTGTCATGCTTAAGTGTTTTAGCACCAAAGCAGGAAAAAAACACATCTGTGGGACCAAGGCTTGCCATCCCGCAAATGTCAGCCCAAAGGACCCAACTATTTGCTTGCAGGATGATGGCAAAGATGTGCAGTCATAAGGAGCAAACTTTCGCAAAATACTGTCGCAAACATGAAAGTGCTTCAAATGGAAAACAAGACAGTGTCACATTTGTGAAAGCATGCAAAACAATGTCACAAAATACTGTCACAAACATGAAAGTGTTGCAAATGCATAGCATGACACTGTCACATTTGCAAAAGTGATTTTCAAAAGTATTTCATGGAATGTGGAAAATCCTGTTTTGGGTCTTGCACACCCCCAAAATACCATATGTGTAGTCTGTGTTATGTATTGGTGGCAGCGTGTGGCCCAAGATGCCCAGTTGTCTGTAGTGATATGTGTTTTGTGGTGCGTGGAATGTACGGGATTAGAGTTAGCAGTGACGACCCCATCCACATAGGTCGATGGGAGCATGGGTGTGTGGTTTCATTGTTTAGATAGCTGTAAGTTATTTCCATTACCTGCTGTTGGTTGTGTGTGATTTTTTGTGTTGTCTTGGTCCTTCCCTACTTGTATGTATGTGTGTGTGGTGGTGGTGTGTTGGGGGGGGGAATGTGCAGTTAGGGGTTTTCAACCCTAACACTGAATTTTCTCATTTTTGTCACTGTGGAACAACCCTAACTGATGTATTAAATGGAGTTTTTTGCTAGGAATGTCCCTTCTTTTTGAGAATGTGCAATATAAATAGTGAATGGAATGTGGTGGTGGGAGCATGGGGCCTGAACCATGCTAGCCATTTGTGCATAATAATCCTAACAGTAATGATAATGCTAACAGTAACGGTGATGCAAACGCAAACAATAATGGTAACTGTAACGCAAATGTGAACGCAGATGCAAATGCTAAAGCTTATGGAAATGGAAGCTGAAACAGAAACAGTAACAGTAGTGGTGACGCAAACGTAAACACAAACACAAATGGCAACAAAAATCAAATGGAAATGCAAAAGGTAATGGTAATGCAAAAAGAAATTGTAACAGTAATGGTGATGGAAATGTAAATGCAAACAAAACGTTAATGCAAACGCTAATGGCAATGGCGATGGAAATGCAAACACTGATGGGAACGGTAACACCCACGCAAATATGAACAGAAATGCAAAAGCTAACTATTATGGTAACGCAAATGAAAATGCAAATGGTAATGCAAACCCAAATGCTAATGACAATCTAACAGTGTTGTAAACAGAAACAGTAATGCAAACACAAGTGCGAATGCAAGGGCAAATTCAAATGCAAACGGTAATGTTAATGTTTACAGTAACGGAAATGGTAATGCAAGTGCAAATGGTAACAAAAACACAAATGGAAATGGTAACATAAATGCACACAAATGCAAACACAATAATACTGTAAATGCAAACACTAATGGTAACGTTAATGGGTGATGCAAACGTTAATGGTAAATGCAACGAAACAGTACATAAATGCAAGCACAAACTGAAATGCAAACAGTCACAGTACGTTAACAGTAATGCAATGCAAATGGTAATGTAAGTGCAATGGTAATGGTAACCTAAAATGCAAGCTGTTACGGTAATAGATATAGAAGGCAACGCAAAACACAAACGGTAATGGTAACGTAGCAAATGCTTAATGGTACATATAACGATGACACAAACGCAAATGAAAATGCAGAATTGTGAAGCAAACACAACTGTAAATGCAGATGAAATGGAACAGTAACACTAATGGTAAGGGTAACACAAACACAAATGCAAATGGAAGAGCAAACGGTAATGGAAAGAGGAAAATGGTGACAGTAACGATAAACCAAACATAAATGAAAACTCAAACGGTAATGCAAACACAAAAAGTAACGCTAACAGTGATGCAAATGGTAATTCTAGCACAAATGGTAACAGAAATGCAAGCACAAACATAAATGCAAATGCAAATGATAATGGAAACACAAGCACAAATGTAAATGCAAACGCTAACTCTACCAGTAATGCTAATGCACACGCTTTGTGTTCGAAAGAGGTGCATTCAAAAGCACAGTGAGTACAAAGAATTGGGCACAATAGTGGCCCTCGGAGAGGAAAATGAGCACTTGGAATACTAAATTGGTTATATCTCAGGAACAGTACGACGCAGAAAAAATGTTAAATCTCATATTATTTATGACTTTCCAGGCTAGTTTTGCACTTAGACCCCAGTGGTGGACTAAGAATTTTTGTGACAAAATCCATGATCTGGAACAGTTTTGAGATACAGGACCCAAAAGGCACGGCATGCCAAAGTGTTATCCTATGGGAATAATTGTCAACTACAGAGTGCCATAACTTTGCAGCCCTGTTATATTTTGCACCAAACCACCAAAAGTCTCTCCTGTGTGATGTTGACTTTCTTCCCTCCAAATGTTAGCCCAAAGACCAAACTGTTGTTTTGAGGCAGGGTGGCAAAGATTTCCTATTGTTTTGGGCATAGTGTCGTAAAGTACTTTTGCAAATCACAACACTTTCACAAAAAAAATCATGAAAGTGTCATATATGTGAAAGTACTCTGTGACACTACTTTTTACAAAAATTTAAAAAACATATTTCTGGGGTGTTTTACCCCCATAAAAATACATGGCTAGCTTCCTCAGGGCTGAACTAGGTGAACCCAACAAGAGCTGTGTCCCTAGAGGGTCCCAAATTTAAATGCCAAGCATTTTTATGACCACCAACGTAAAAAAAAAAGGCTGAATCACAAAAGTAAAAGGGCAATTTGTGACACTAAAAACTGCATTTGCAACACTTTTGCATAGTTTAACTTTTCCCCTAGACTATAATGGGATTCAGTGGTTTTTGAACAACTTTTAAATCGTTTAATACTTTTTCACAAACTTTTCGAAAGGCACATTGGGGACCCTGTCTGCATCTTCCCTGAAGCATTCAGATCAATCGTGCAAACTGTGCAGGCCATAGGTGCGAGAACAGAAGTGCACAAAACCCCATAATTTATGTGTTTTTTGGTGCTTTGTAGCTCCACAACTGTACATCTGACCATAATGTAACTTGGCAAATCCAGAGAAAAATGGTACTAGACTGTGCATGCCAAATTTCAGGCAAATCTGTCATACAGTGACAAAGTTATTAAGGTGCAAACATTAAAATTTAACCTTAAATCGGGTACTCAACCCTAACTTTAGTGGCACTACCGTGCCACTATAATATATATTTATGGCAAAAAAACTCAGTTTAATGCATCAGTTAGGGATGTTCCACAGCAATAAAACTGAGAAATTCGGTGTTAGGGTTTGCCACCCTTGCACCACGCCCACCCCACCCCATCAACAGGCATCGGGTGCGTTGGGGTTTCAGACCTGGCTCTCACCCCATTCCATGTGTAAATAAGCTGAGGTGGTGCAGTATAGGAGAATGGGGTGGGCGGTGGGACCGACGACTCCAACGCACACCCCAATGTCTGTTGTAGAGGTAAGTAGCATAGGATGAGTGGCAAACCCTAACACTAAATATATATATATATATATATATATATATATATATATGTAAAATAATAGCAGGCAGATTTTCAATCTACTCTTTAAAGATGGCCACTGTAATAAAATATGTGAAAACAATTATTTATTTTTAGTTATTTAAAATTTGGTGACTAGCATAGGAACAGTGAGATAGAGCTAATTTCCAGGGTGTGACCCAGGAGAACAGATGCAACAGGAGTGATGCAACAATTGCATGTAAACTGCAGTTTGATTACAAGAAAACACCATACCTAAGAGATCTGCAGTGCTGCCTGAAATAAAAGGAATGAAAAATAACTCATTAAACTACTAAACAGAAAATACAGTAGTATAAAAGTGTTATAACCTGACAGTGACAAGTCACAAAACATACCTTTTAGCAGCCACTCTAGAAGAGCACTACCTCATTAAGAACACAAATGTTGTAAAAGAGATAGACAGACAAAGTGATTTTAGCACACCTCAAGTCACTATAAAGCAATTATTTTAATTCAGCAAGAGTTGCATAGCCCTGCCACATTAACAGCAAAACACTGCAGAGAATAATAATGGCAAAGACACAAAGAAAAAAAATACAGATAGACTTCTCCTGATACACTAATGTTGACAATACAGTCAAACATCCCCACACTCCCTCATCAGTGTCAGTCAGATTGAGAAATAGCAGAAATAAAAATTCAGTTTTGAATTAAAATAATGTAAAAAGAAATAAAAGAATGTATAATCCAGCTGCACAATGCACAATAAACAGTAGATCACTTCTGTGATCAGTTTAAGACAAATAAACCAGGTTATACTTTAGGGATTTATCTGAGTGACTAAAAAGACACCCTGAGAGACATACTCTGCTCTCTCTGCTCAAGACTGTACTGAACACATCCACCAGATGGTCTTCATGTAGTTCCTGTATCATTTGTCCTGCGATGTCTGCAGGCACATTGTACATAGTTTACTTGAAAACTTCACCTGGGGCCATGAGAACTTCACCTGCAAAGTTTAAAAATTGTAGCATCATGAAATCATCCTTCACCATCCAAATTATCCTTGCAAGGTGCTAGATCTTTGCAAATTAATTCATGAAGCAAATATCAACTTTACACACCTCTATTACAGAATCCAGTGAGTCAGTAGATACTGTACCTGGATCAAGTGTTCAGTCAGATCTGAATCCAATTCCTCAAGTACCCTTAGAAGTAAGCCTTCCAGGGCAATGCTACATCCACAGTGAGGGCCTCTAGCACTTTTTTCACCCATTCAGCCATGATCACTCCCTCTCAATTCCTTACACCCCATATGTGGCTCCTTTGATCCCACTCTCTGGAAAAAAACTATCATCCTCAACGATGAATACTGTGCAAAAGTAATCATTAAGGACATGGGTTCTCTGCTTCAAGTCTTCTACTATGCTCCCTCAACTCACCTCAGCCACCTGTCAATCCCCTAGCTTTCCTTTTCTCCCACATACACCAATGAATTATTTCTCCTCAAAAGTGACAACAATGTCTCTGAATCAGAGGGACTGGTGGTACAACCCTCAAACAAGTCACAAACTACACCTCAGAGAAGAGCACACCAACCATCCCTCCACTAACAACTCCATTGTAAATAATTCTGTATTTTCTTTTCTGTGGGATTTTTTTTTAGTGCATGTGAAAGGTACTAGATTGACAGCAGTGGAACCTGAAGTCCTCTGCTCACCCACATGATAGGTGCAGCACTGGTGATCACAGTGCATACTTCCCCACACTGCCCTGCCAATGTGCCTCAATGTTGCCATGGAGGATCACCACACAGGTAAAAGGGTAGCTCAGACTCACCCATTCAATACTTTCCTCTAATGTGAGACTTCCAACAATGGTGACAGTGTCAATTGTGTTTTGTTTATTTGTTTGTTTGTTTGTTTGTTTTAGTTTATCTGGACACCCATTCACTGGAAACTAGGCTGAGACCACCACAATTCATTTTCATATAGGCTGCCTAACACCCTGCAAGAGATAATGACTTTTGGCCACTGCCAGCTTTGGCTGGATTTGAATTAGCAACCTAGAGGTAAAAGATTCTTTATCTCACTTCACTACCAATTCACTTAGCCATCCAAATCCAGTTTGCTGTAAGCTTTTGAATAAATATACTTGATACTTTTTGATTACGTTGATAAAGTTCCGGTTCCTCAGTAATTGATAAAATGCATGCACAGCTGTACTACACTGCTGAATAACTGTTTTTTGCTGTTGTTTGTACTATTGATATTTTTAGATGATGTTAAGATTTGTCACCATGGCACAGATGTTATTTACCAGCAGGACAATGGGAATAGTGCTTTTGATAAAACCTATATGAAAAAAAGCGGCTGAAACAATTTTCAATTTAATTAGGTAACCCTACACATTTTCCCAGCAGATCTGAAACACCCAAAATCCCCATGGACCCGATAATGGTTGTAACCATTTTAGTTTTTCTATTGCACTCTGTTTAGTTTTCATTTGCTATATGTGCAGGTGATATATTTATCACTTGTTATTGCTGTTTTCTTTTTCCTTCTAGTTAGTTACCCTTTGTATAGTCAGAAGCGGGATTGAATGATATAGAGGAAGTTCTAAATAAACTGTTATCTTACTATTATAATGGTGAGTAAAATCCAGAAATAGGAGTGCTCAGTCCACATGCCTTTTTTTACTGTTAGATAAGTATGCTCATAGGATTGCACTGAATAATTTCAATGGGCGTACACAACTTAGTGAGGAGTTATGCTTGTGCAAATTCATAGACAGTCTGGAAGTATTTGAATGAATGTGTTGTGAGTGTTATGCAGATATTTTTGCTGTTCACATTCTCTGTCCCACAGGGAACTACCACCATATTAGGGTACACATGAAGGCAAAGGAACCCTCTTGAGGAGGGTTTCACCCTAAAGGTGCCACAGGAAAATATTCCTTTGGGCTAAAGGTACCTTAGGAAGGATTCCCATGGGGAGAGGCATACCACTGGAGGAGGTGGGAGGATGGGGACAAAGAAACTGTACATTTGAGAGAGACTGTAAGATGCTAACTTAAATAGTTCAGGCAGAGGTATGGCTGTTTATTCCTCCTATTGAGCTGCAGTCATAGCCTCTGATATAAGGCTCATGAACACACATAACCTGGAGATCTAAACTTGTTGCTGATCACAAGTGGACTTGATAGACTCATGATGTGTTTCAAACAATAAATATGAGCAATAAAAATGGCATTTAATAATTGTCATTTAATGCCATATATGCATGGTTCCAGTCCCACTCTTTTCCCCCTCTGCAGTTTCTGTATAGGATAGATTTCCAGTACCCCCCCACATACACTACAGTATATTTTCACTCAAATATATGATCTCTGTGATCTCTTTTCTCCTACTGAACAGCATTAATTTTAACACTGATGAGTCTACTTTTTCTTTTCTGTTTTCTTCTGTCTGTGCCTGACTGGTATTGTACCCTAACCCATGGCCTGGAAACAAAAAACAGCAGCATAACTGATACTGACCTTAACACTGGTAGCTGGCATTGTGAGTGGTAATCTATGTTCAATGCAATCTGTACCCAGTTGACTGGCATGATTCATTACTTGGAAGTAGACCTGGGCAGAATTAGTAAATTCTGATTTCACAAAATTTCCACAAAATTTTACAACTTTAGCAACATTTTCAAAAATTATGTTATTGATTATAACTCAGTCCACTTTATCTGGAGGTCTAGTATTTGTCATGCATGCTGCTTTGAAGAGGTCCTAATAAGATGCAATGTTGTTTGACATTTGAATGAGGGACGTAGAAGTTATAGGATCTCAAATCTGGCAACTCCTTAATCATGTGAACATTTTGTGAAATTTTTCTTTAGTTAATCATAAATTTGGCAGTCTTACAACTAGAGATCAGCTGTTTAGCAAGCATATTGCATTGACGGGCCTCTAAAAGTATGCCAAGTTTAATGACATTTGGATAAGGGGTGGGGAAGTTATAGGGGCTCAAAATCTGGCAATTTATCAATCGTGAACATTTCTGAAAATATTTCTTTGCTTACAACTTAGCCATCTTTGGAGCAAGATAATTAAAAATTTATTTGAATGACTTCTTGGAGAAGTTTTAGAAACTGGTAAATAGAGAGGTAGATTGTTACATAACTTGTAAGTTTTATTTATTTGTTTATTCCTCAGAAATAAACTTTGAGCAAGCTGCTCTTTTTCAAAGGTTCCACGTCAACAGAAAGTAATATGGTACATAGTAGAAAGGTGATGACAATTGCAGATTTATATATACATATTCACAACAAGGCACAGTTTAGGACACAGATTACTATACTATAAGTTTACAGAGAGCAAGACTAGTAGCTAGGTGAAAGCAGACAGTAAATAGGCTTCATCTGGGTAGCAATATGTTAGGGGGTGGAGAGGATAGGTGGGGGGATAAGGACCAGAGAGGACCCATAGAGTGTAGAACACAGTGCAAGGAGTTGAAAGAAGTGAAAGCAGAGGCAAAGGTGGGGGAGCAAAAAGATGTAGAGGTGGATGTGGGAGTACTCAGGGAGTGAGGGGGTGTAGCGAGAGTATGAAGGAGAGGCAGAGAGAAAGTATGGACTGCCAGAGGTATTAAGTGCAATAAGGGCTAAGGAGAACTCATCAGTCAGAGGAGGAGATAGGCATTTCCACCATCTAGCATATGGAGCTGGTAGAGAGGTGAGAAGTGTAGTCTGTAGTTGGGGCTGAAGATCAGGTTGCAGGTCTACAGGCACAGGATCCTGTTCAGGTAAGGTGGCATTTCAGTTCTGATTTGAAGGTAGGGAGTCTGCCAAGGTTAAGTATCTGTGAAGGGACCTTGTTCGACCAATGTAGAGACCTACAGTATACATGAAGGAACACTGTCCAAAGGAGGTTCTTCTGAAAGGGCCATCCAAAGGACACCATGCCATACCTCTGGTCTGATAATTAGACTGACTTGCATGCAGAATGTCTTTTATGCAAGGAGGGTTTTTCCTAGGAGTGTTTTTTTGCCCAACAGACATGTTTGAAACGTTATCCTATTACTCAGGCTTAGCCAATTGGTTTGTTCATAAAGCGGACAAGAGTGTGTTAGATTATCTGCTCCCATGGTGAGTCTGCAGGCCTTGTTGAGAGCTGTAAACATCCACTTGAGTGCAGGCTGCACCATACACAACTAGGCCATAATAAATGTTTGACAGAACTGAGCAAGAGACAGATAGTCAGAGAGCAGAGGGGATTAGATATTGTTTGTGTCTGTACAGTACACTCAATTTGGTGTTAATGGCTTTTACCATCTGGTCTATATGCTGCATGAAAGAGAGGGTATCATCAGTTGTGACCCAAAGGAACTTGAATGAATGTAGCTGTTCAAGGGCAGCTGCCTTACTGTTGACAAAGGTCAGTAATGGGTGCATTTTCTGATACTGGTGGCTTGATATCAGCATAGTTTTTGTCTTCTTGTAGTGGAGTAGCAATTTATGTGAACTGAACCAATCCTTCAGCTGGAAGAAGGTGGACTGTAACTCTTTTTGAAGTAGGTCAATCTGGGAGCTACTGCTAAGAATGACTGCATTAGCTGCATAAAGAGTTATTTTACTCTTGCATGCATCTGGAAGGTTATTCTGAAATAAACTAAAACGTAAGGGACCCAGGATTGATTCTTGCAGTACCCCGAGTGTGACTTCCTTAGTGGAAAAGGTTGTCATCCCTATTTTGATGATCTGGGTCCAATGAGATAAATAATTCTGGAACCAATGAACTGTCTCAGGGGCCAACTCCAAGGAAAGCTGCTGCTTGATCAGGATAGGGTGGTTGACTGTGTCAAAGGTCTTAGTGAGATCTATAAATATAGATCCCACTAATCTGCCTCCACCCAAAGCCTTGTGGACATAGCCCAAAAATTCAACTAAGGCAATAACCATGCTGTGGCTCTTCCAGAAGCCATGCTGCTGGGGACATTGTAGATCATACTTCTGGAGGTAATCCATGATCTGACATTGTAGATCATACTTCTGGAGGTAATCCATGATCTGATTGGCTATGAGCCTCTCAAGTGCTTTTGAGAGGGGGATAGTATTGCAATGGGCCTGTAGTTTGCCGGGCTGGATTGATCCCTGCTTTTGTATACAGGGGTCACCAGTGCCTTCTTCCAGACAGATGGGAATTTTGACAAGGCAAGAGATTTATTGAAGATCTTGGTGAAGGGGATCAAGAGTTCATCAAGAGCTAATGCCACAAGCTTCATGTCAAAATTATCATTGCCAAGCCTTCTCTTGCCTAGGACCTTTTGTATATGTGTCCTGGCTTCCTTGAGAGTAACACATTTGAAATAGAAGTTTGGGTAGTTAGAGTTTGGACCTGAGGTTTTATGCGAAGGGTCAATGGGATTGAGGTATCCGGTGGGGGGGGGGGGATGGAGCTTAAATCTGTGAAAGATGAATTGAATGATTCCGCTGATGGTGTGAGGATCAACTATGGGGGTAGTAGAAATTCTTAGCATCTTAGGTTGTTTCCTGTCTTCTTTCCTGAGGAGGTCTTTTATGTTTTCCCAGAATCTTTTTCCATTCCCCCAGTTCCTGTCCATCTGTTCCTTATAGTATTTTACTTTAGCAAGCCCGGTTAGGTACATGCATCTGTTTTTGGCTGCCCTGTAGTTCTAGCAGTTAACATGACTGCCGAGTTCCTTGCCTTGCACCACAAATTGTCCTTTTCCCTCATCAGATCTAGATGGTCCCAAGTAATCCACCCATTAGAATATCCTCTGACTTTTCTTTTCCTAAAAGGGTGTAGATGTTACAAATATCTTTAAACTTATCCAAGAAGTATTTCATGCAAGGTCTAAATCCTGTTGCACGTCAAGAGGTGACCAATCAACCAGAGCTAGGGCTATTTTAAAAGAGTTTAGATGCCCTCTCTTGATTACTCTGTTTTCTATGGTAGAGGGAAGATCCCTTTTATGTTTGTTAAACCATCTACATATTACCGGGGAATAGTCACTAAGGGAGTCTGAGAGCACCGCAACATTAGTGATCCTGGATGGACAGCTGGTTAGGATCCAGTTAAGGAGAGTAGTATTACCACTCTTATATTTAGAGATGCAGTGAATTTAAAATTCACTGGCAAAGTGAACGTGAAGTGGGCACTTCGCGGTGCTGCTCCGCTACGTGGAGTGGGCAATGCAAAGTGCTCACTTCGCTTGTCATTACCATCGCATTAAGCTGGAATGGCACACGGGCAAGGTGAAGTCATTGTTTTAATGGACTTTATGCCTCATTATGATTCTAAGTGATCCACTTGATGTTTCAGATTTGAAAGCCCCCACATCACATCGGCTTACTGTACTGTAAGTCACATGCTCTTTAGCTAGGCAGGAAGAAAATGAGTCATACAAGCAGACACTTTTACTTTCTCCTGTGCAGACAGAGAGAGAGTAGTATGTTTTGTGACTGCTGATACTTTTAGATCAGAGCGAGGAGGAGACTTAAACTTTGATTTAGACCAAACAGCTTTTTTAAAAGCTACATTGTTTTTGTCTTTTCTGTACTCTTTTTTACTTAATTTGTTCTTTCTGTAAATTTTATTTTTCTTATCTTTATAAGTAGTTAGTTGTTTGTCAGTGTCTGTGTGACTGTGTGTGTGTGTGTGTGTGTGTGTGTGTGTGTGCGTTGTGTGACAGTGTGAGTAGTGATTGCTCGGACTGAGGGAGCTCAGTAGGAGAGATGGACCAGGGTGAGGAAATGTCTGGGATGGGGCAGCTTTGGGAGAGCGTGGTAGTGGTAAGCATCATACAGTGTGCATGTGTTGAGGGCATGGGCGCCCATTCCTGTTGGACCGCTCAAAACTTGTGACTGCCCCCCCAAAGCAGGACAGCACCACCTCCTGTCCTGACTCTGAGGCAGTTGAACCACCACCACCACCACCAAGTCCAGCACCAGGTCCTCTGGAGCAGGATGTGCCTGTTCCCCTGGCCCAGGTGTGGATCCCATCCCTGTTCAGCACCGGACCAGCAGGCTTGCAATACATCCAAGTAACTATTAAAAAAAGTATGTTTTGATTCATGGCATGATCGAAATCGTGATTTGTGACTGCATTTGTGACCATGATGATGAAGAAACGTGAATGCCTATGGCTGTACTTCCCCAGGCCCCGATGAGCTGTAGCTTAAAACTCCCAGACTTAAAAACATGTATCAATGAGTACAATGGTGGGGTGGTGAAGCCTGGAGAGATGCTACAAAACAGGCTTACAATACATACAAGTAACTAGAAAAAAAATGTATGTGATTCATAATGTGAATCATTGTGAATCATGATTTGTGACTGCATTTGTTACTGTGATGATGAAGAATGTGATTTGTATCATGAGTGACTCGTGATGATGGTCCTGACTTAAAAACGCATATTAATGAGTACAATGTTCATGCAGAATTAAGCACCACACCTGTCCAGTACTCTGAAGGAAAGCCAAAGAAACAACTGTGACTTAAGTTACAGATGGAGATTGGGCCCTAAAGAGATGCAAATGCACAGACAGATTAAGATTGCGCTGTGCACTGAAGAAATGCAGACACAAAGGCACAACACCTAACCAGTGCTCACCATCAGAAATTCAAATCTGGAAAAGAATACCTTTACCGGTGGAGCGGGCCGCGCGGGTGGGGGGGCAGTGTACTGTACTGCTGCAGTAACAGTCACTAGTACTAGTACCAGTACCAGTAAAAATACCACAAAGAAGAACAAAAATCACACAGCTGCAGTGGATATTGCTGAAATTATTATGTGGCACAATAAAAGGTGTCTGATTTGCTGACACACGTCACACACATACTCACGCACACACACTAAGTAATGCATAGCAAATTGAAAACTTCAGTAATATAACCACATATTTTAAACAAACTAAAATTATGCACTGCTGCACCACAACAATCAGCAAAAAAATGGCAAGAAATATTGAAAATATTACTGTGTGTACATTAACACAGTTAAACAAGAAAAATATCACCAAAACAGAAAGCACTGTCTTTTTCTCCAAGTTAATCTACCTACACCACAGATACACCCCTCCCCAAAACACACTTCCACTGTCTCTCAGTACACAGACTGAATGTTGTACATTAACATTCAAAATCCATACACAAACAATAAACGCTCAATGATATGAGCACAGGAGGGTTTCCTATAATCGATGAACTAAAGTTTCAGCAAAAAAATTACTCAAAAAGGCTTTTTTAACAGCTTTTTGAAGGTTTGAATTGCAGAGAGCTCTCAGAGCAAATTGTCTCCTACAGCTTCCTACACACACAATACCCCAAACTGAGGCTGTGCAGAACAATCTAGAGCCCATGTGACCTGAAATCCCAAGAAACACTGCAAAATTCACCTTTGGAGCTTAAAAACAAGGCGAAGTAAGGCAAAGTACATTGTTTTCAATGTTCTTCTCCTTAAGAATTGGTGGAGTAGTGGTTTGGGAAAGCGAAGTAATGCGAAGTCATTGTTTTCAATGAACTTCGCGTTACCCATTTGCAACATGAAGTGCTCCTTTGCACAAGGAGCACCATTAATTCGCTTTCACTCTGTGGATCACTGCAGAGCGACTTGGGCCACTGCCCACCACTACTTATAGTTCATTCTGGTATGTTCTGTTACCATCTGGGTATGGTATACACTAGCAACCTGGTCCTTTAAAGAGTCAGATTCCTTTCTTAGCCAATTAATGTTGAAGTCGGCAGTGATGATGACTTTTCTATTCTTTTTAATCTTAGCGATCACCTCCATAACTAAGTCAAGCCCCTGCTTTGCCTTACTGGGGTGCAGGTATACAGTAATGATAGAGAGAGACCTTTTGCTGTCTGCTTATAAGGAGTTTTACTGCTAGCAGCTCATAATCCCCAGTGACACAGATCATGGACAGAACACTCCCAGGATAGATTTCTTGACATAGATGAGGAGCCACCACCCCTGCTTTTCCTACCTAGTCTAAAGATTCCATACCTCTGAAGTGCTGCAGCACTGTCCTTTATTATGGCGATTAGCCAGGTCTCAGTCAAACAGGTGATATCAGGGCTTTGCAAACACGTCCATGTATGGAACTGGGGTAGTTTTGGAAGAAGGCTATAAATGTTCATAAAAGCAATTTTTAAGCCACAATCAATTTTTCCTGGCAAAGGCTTTGAGGAAGGTGATACAGAATTAGTATGCACATCTCTTGAGAGTAATAGCAACATAAGTGGCATATTTCTTGTTGTGATGAGGAGACAAAGTTTTGCCCTGCCCCTTTTGTACTTGACATTGAATATGAAGAGGTAATGCATTCTCCTGAAAGGAGGAACAAGCATCTGAGACAGGACAATGACAGTACTGCTGGCCAAAAGTAAGTATTTGAGAGGTGGCAATGGTAAGAATGGCTTTCTGCAGTGTGCATTAGATAGCGTTCCAGAGTGTGGCATAATGTTCAAAGGAAGAGTTGTATTTTGCACAAAAACATTTTGCACATAGAAGTTGAGTTACTGTCCCACAAGTGGAAGGAGAACAAGTAACATTATAGAACCAATTACACAAGCCTTTGCCATTCTTGTAGGAAATAGATTAGTGAGCAGGATTTGGGGCAATAGTGGTCAGAACAAATCTGTTATTATTAACAGTATTTGGGAGTGGGGAAGGTCTCTAGCAGCAGAAGAAGTACTTCTTAGTAAATCCATGAGATGCTACACTGCCTATCACTGCAAAGATTCACCCTGTGAGTAGAGAAGGCTTTGGCAATTTGAGACAATGGGAGGGGGTTCAGTAAGCAATAATTGGAAGGGGGGATGAGGGACATAAATGGAAGGAGAGAGCAAAAAGGAACTGTAGTGCAAAGCCAGAGTTTAAAATACTAACAGCAGAACTACTATGTACAGTGACAGCCACAGAATGGGTTATAAACTGTGAGAGGTGTGCCAAAGCACCTAAAAGACCCTAGCAGCAACACAGTGTAAGGAGCCTATGAGGGATAAGACTCTTAGTAAATTTTGACCCCAAAGTCACGTGGTTTCTGTACCTATATAATATATTGCTCAGATAGGGCGGGCACGTGGGGAGTTGGCTGGATACCAGGGAAACAGGCCAGACAGTGGGAGCAGAGAGGCAGCCAGTGGCTGTATGTTACCCCCAACATGCTGTGGGAAGGAGATGCCCTTTTATGCGGTGAAGATCTAGGAGGGGGAGGAAGATGGAAAGAACAATTAAATAAAGTGGCTAATTGGTGGGTGAGTTCACAAAAACAAAAGGGAGCAGAGCTGCCTAGGCTGGGGGGGATTTGCAGAGTCGCAAGTGTAGTGGGGGAGGGAAATCGAGTAAATGTCAGGGAATGTGCTCTGAATTAAGCCCAGCAGGCAGAGATTAGCCAGAAGAGAAAGCAAGTGTAGAGGGGAGAAAAATGGAGCCAGAGTCAGAGATACGCTCCAGATTTTAGCCCAGCTGGCAGAAAATTAGCCAGAGAGAAAGCACAGAGGAAAGCAGATCAGTCAGGAAAGAGAGCGGAAGAGAGGTTGAGGGAGGGTTTCAAAATTTGGTTTAGCAATTCCTATAGTATATCATTTCCAACAGCAATCAGCAGTTGTGATTCCCCTTATTTTAACAGGAAAAATTTCTGCAGTGAGTTGATAGGAGCCCACTGTACATCAATAATATGCACAGTAGTCTGCAGTTGCAATCCCTTATTTTTTTAAAAAGAAAAAACACTTCTCATAAGAGCTGATAGGAAAGAGAGGTAGAGGTTGAAGGAGAATTTCAAAATAAGTTAACAATCCTCACTTTAAACAATCCCCACAGTAAATCAAACCCCACAGAGGTCTGCAGATGTGATTCCCTTTTTGAAAAGAAAAAGCACTTCCCAAAGGAGCTAAATCACTTATTAACAGGCAGAACTAGCAGAAATAATGCAACAATCCCATGGTAATTAAGTTAATCAAAGTTTGGGGCAGAGTTCCAATAAGGGAAGGTTAGCAGCCAATGGCGTGCAGCCACCTGTTGAAGTGTTCAATGAACAGAAAGCCTAAGAAGGTGCCAGAAATTGAAGGTGAAACTGGGTGTACCATACCATCCAGGAGTCGGGCCAGACAGCAGGAGCAGAGAGGTGGCCATAGGCTATATGTAGCCACTGCCAAGCAGCTTGCAGGAGACACCCTGGTCAGTGACGAAGATCTTCCAGGGAGCCAGGCCAGACCACAGGACCACAGAGGTGGCTGGCAGCTGTATGTAGCCCTCACTGCACTGCTTGCAGGAGACACACTGATCAGGTGCAAAGATCTTCCAGGGAGCTGGGCCCAGCAGGAGAAGCAGAGAGGCAGCCAGCAGCTGTATGTAGCCCCCACTGAGCTGCTTGCAGCAGATGCCCTGGTCAAGGGCAAAGATCTTCCAGGGAGCTGGTCCAGACAGCAGGAACAGAGAGGTGGCCAGTGGTTGTGTGCAGCTCCCGCCACACCACTTGCAGGAGATGCCCTGGCCAGGGTGAAGATCTAGAAGAGAAGTTCACAGAACAAAAAAAGGATGCTAGCACCGAGGGATTGTGTGGTGATTCGACTATCATTGGAACAACATGCACAAACAAAATCAAGCACCCATGCAAGAATCAGAAGAAATTAGAAAATATGCATCAGCTCACCATTTATTCCAGTTTCAGAGCAGCAACATTCCAACTTCAGATTCCCCCAATAAAGCCAGGCAGGTATTTTTCTACTGACTCCTGCATGGGTGCTTGATTTTATTTGTGCAAATAAATTGTAGGTTACAGGAGTTCAAAATGTCACAATTGATTTGTTAAATTATGTGAATATTTTCAAAATGTATGTATGTTTACAGCTCCACTGTTTTTACAGATACAGTATATACACTCAAGATTTGGCATGCATATCCAATGTAAATATATTCTGGAATTTTATTAAGCTGGATAAATGTGGCTTAGTAGATTACAATTTACTGTGGATACTGTAGAAATTACTAATTGGCCAAAAGTGCTCAGAAATTCATGGATGCAAATAAGTAATTCCACTAGAATTGCACTTAATGTGAAATATAACTTTCTCAAAGCACTTATCACCACTGAATCACCTTACCTGCACTAGCATCATGGCCCTGCAATGCCCCTCCAAAACTTCTGAAACAGTGATGCCCAGCATCATGCTCCTTCATGGCTAAATATATCCAGATACTCTGACACAATATCCTAAGTCACAAATGGTTGTAAGGCTAGTGTCACTTGATGCTACTGTTTTCAAATAGTGAAAATATACATTGTTATCTAACAGGGTTGTTAAAGGGTTTTCAGAAAGCATTGTATAGAAAGAATGCTGCCTGTGCATGTGCTTCCACAAGTCATTAAGTCAGTGAGCCTAGTGCTTAACTGTCGTATTGCAAGAAGACAGGTTAGTGTACAGTGATGTCCATGACCATTTATCATAGTTCATCATTCAAGACAGTCACCTGACACTTGGCACCAATACTTTTACTATGGGGTCTCCTAGGAATGCTACTTTATTGCCACTTTACTCAGTCTTTACCTTCCTGTGCAGTGGCACCAAGTGTATGACTTGGCAAAATGTATGGACATGACTCAGACAAAAGTATCATAGCGTTTCACAATTTCACAAAAACTCTTAAAATTCAACTCTGATTACTGATGTTATTTAGGCATTTTTGGCTGCTTATAACTTGATCAGCCTCTGAGCATGAGATGAGATACATGACACACACACATAATCTTTTTTTCATATTGTTTTTTCTCCTGGCTCAAAGTTCATCTCTCAAGGATATACCATTTTCACAGGGATATACCCTGATCAGATGAACCCAACTATCTTTCAGTTGTCTACCATTTTTTTCTCCCACATTGTTCCCTCCCACCTCCCCTGGTGGCATCAGTGCCTCCTTTAGCCTCACATAGCCACAGCTTCCCCTGCAGCAGGAGCAAACTCCCTGGCCTAGCCACAGGGCTTCTGTGTTGGTGGAAGCTGTTGGCATCCCTCCCCAGCTGAGATACATTGTTTCTTGGCAGCTGTCTCAACCATGGCTTGATTCCTGGTGAATTCTGTGGCTCAATTCTGAACTCAGGTTGTCAGAAGACAGCACAATGCTCTGCATGAGGTGGCCTCAAAGCTTAATACTTAGGGTCAATGAATCCAACAAAACCAGTTCTATTCCATTCTTTACTTTCAAACTTTTAGGATTTAAAATTCTGTTTACATATTTGCAAAATGAAATTTAAAAATTTCTGAAAGCTTGGAGGTTTAGGACTCAGTTACTTTTGAAGACAGAGGGTTGAGACCTATCACACCTATTTATGGAGATTGGTAGAGCCTTTATACCAAATGTGATACAATTTGGACAAATACTTGTTAAATTACATGGCAATAACTGAAATCACAGTTTTGGCAAACAGTTTGTGAAACTTTTGTGGAAATGTGAAATTTTATGAACGTGTAATCATAATTTCACCAAAATTATGCCAGCAGAAGATACATTTCACACAGCCCTACTCACAAACTAATGTGTAACTATTCACTTGTCAACCATGTAATATATACACAGATCCAAATACAAAGACAAATCTAAGTTGGAAGGACTACTTTATGTTAAAACATCTAAAATAACAGAAATTTGAGTTCAAAAATATGTTAATGATCAGGAATGTGTGTATCAATTTAAAATAATAACACTAATATACTCAAGGGGTTGTATTAATATCCAGTTAATTACCCCCTATGGGCATGTGGCACTCAGTTTCATCTCTTGCACATCACACACAGAGATGATTAACAGCATTTTAACATAAACCCATTTGTAATTTATTGCTTAAAGATCAAACCATATGCTGTTAAAAATTATTCAATATTTTATTGTTTACTGTGGAATTTGTTTTTAATAGCATAGAAAGTATTGTATGTCACTGTTATGTTAATATTTTAATTTGTACATGCACTTTTGGGACGTAAATCCTCTGAACAGCAATACAGAAGGGCCATTTAAGTGACATGCTGTACATTCTGATGAAGTACCCAATTGGGCAGGACAAACAAAACATTAGTGATTCAGATGCTGCTGTTGTGTTAGTTATTCTGTATGCCTGCTGCCAGCATACATACTGTCATTTTAATTCCTATCTGTATATTAGACAACTGCATTTTTATGTTATGATAAATTAAATTAAATGATCACCACCCCTTTATCCTTGTACTAAAAGTTGCAAGTATATTTATTTAAATGTTTACAGCAAATTTTTACTAATGACAAAGCTGTTAGTGGAGGGTAGGCTGATGTGTGCTTCTTTGAGGGTAGTTTAAGTCTTTTTCCTTTCCTTTCACAATCTCAATGATTCACAGTTTCATTTTTGCTTTTGCCCTCCTAAATGCCACCACCCTAGCCTCTCTTGGTCTTATCTAGTATATCTCCAATTCTTGCTCCCCCTTATTCCACATGTACTTTAGATAGGCCCTTTTTTATGGCTGCAGTGGGTGGAGCCCTCCAGACATCTTGTTTCAAAAAGGGACTCTGCAGTTCTTCAAAGCATTCTTTCCTATCGAAGAGCATGCTGGACTTGCAGCACAGTCTCCTATGCCAGATAACAAAGTCCTTTCACAAAAAAATAAGAAAAAAACAAAGTGTATTTCCTTTGCAGTTGCAACATCGCTCCTACTGTACTTTCAAGAGTCACACATTAGTCATTAATTCAGAATTCCTTTACATAACATTCCAGTTCTGTCTGTAGGCAGTAAGGGTAAATAGTGCTGTGCTCAATCAATCACTGCCATATTGTTTCCTCCTAGGTTTTAAAATTCTCTCACACACACACACACACACACACACACACACAACATGTTGCTTTGATACCATGGACTGACATAGTCCAGCATGTCTTTACAATAGCACAAAAAGCAACTACAGTGTATCTCACATTTCCTTTCTGTGCAATGCATTTACAATCACCCCATGGCAAAATGTTCTATAATTGTTTAAAAACTGTTTTCTAAATCCATTTCTGTGAACACTAAGGTGCAAGGTGACAGCATTGTCAATAATAAATGTATGAAGAGTGCAAATGTTTTCCTTTAAGAACTGCACGAACAGGGCTACTGCCCACACTTGTTAGTATCTTCTTTTTTAAACTATTTTTACAAAATTACAGTATCCAGTATATTGATAATTTGACTCCATGTCCTTGTTGCATTATCCCTCTCCCCCTTTTTTATTGGGATCTGTGAACCCTGTTCATGCAGTTCTTAAAGGAAAACATTTGCTCTCATTAGTTTACAGTAGCCAGTGCAGTCACATTGCCCCTTAGTGAAGTTCACTGGAATGGATTTAGAAAATATTTTTTAAAGAATTATAGAACATTCTGTCATGGGGTGAGTGTACATGCTTAATAAGGAATGGAAATGTGTGATATAGTTATTTCTTGTGCTAAAAATATCTCATTTGGTAGCTAATATTGGTACATATATAACTGTACAGTGTAACTGGGGTTGCTTAAATTCCAGGATGATAATTCTATCAAGTGAGAAGTTTTTTATTTTCTAAAACACAAAGCATACCAGTAAACCTCTGACATCCATGACCTCCCATTAAGAAGTTAAAGCATTGGAACATCCATTATTTTTTTCTCACTTTGTGCCCGGCCAAAAGTGTTTTTCTGGAATTCAAGCACAGCTGTAAATCACTCATGCCACCTTTAAATTGCAACCAACATTACAGTTTGTTATGGCTGCAGTGAGCAGAGCCCTGCAGACATATTGCTTCCAAAAGGCCTCAGCACTACTTCAAAGCATTCTTTCCCACCAAAGAACATGTTGGAATTGCAGCACAACCTCCTTCGCCAGAGAACTATGACAGATAACAAAGTTCTTTCCCAAAAAACAAGAAAAAACAAACGGTGTTTCCTTTGCAGTTGAAACATCTCTCCTACTGTACTTTATCAGAGTCACATATCAGTCATTAGTCCAGAATTCCTTTACATATCATCCCAGTTGTGTTTTTACGCAGTAAGGGTTAACAGTGCTGTATACAGTCACTACCTTGTTGTTTCCTCCTAGGTTTTAAAATTCACACATACACACTCACACACACACACACCACTGTGTTTTAGACTTGTTTCACTACCATGGATTAACATAGTCCAGCATTCCTTTACAGTGGCACAAGAAACAACTATAGTGCATCTCTCATTTCCTTTCTGTGCCATGCATTTACTCTTGCCCCATGACAAAATGTTGTATAATTGTTTAGCAACTGTTTTCTAAATCCATTTCAGAGAACACTAAGGGGCAAGGTGACAACATTGGCATCCATAAATGTATAAATAGTGCAAACATTTTCCTTTAAGAACTGCACTAACATGGTCACTGTCCACACTTTTAGTTGTCTTTTTTTTAAACTATTGTTACAAAATCACAGTACCCAATATCCTGCTAATTTGAATCCATGTCTTGTTGCATTATCCCTACCCCCCCCATTGGGTTCTGTGAACCCTGTTAGTGCAGTTCTTAAAGGAGAACTTTGTACTCATTAGTTTACGTTAGCCAGTGCAGTCACATTGCCCTTAGTGACGTTCACGTAAATTGATTTAAACATATTTTGTAAGGAATTATAGAACATTCTGTCATGGGATAAGTGTACATGCATTGCATGGAATGGAAATGTGTAATATAGTTGTTTCTTGCACTACTTTTGTAAATATCTCATTTGGTGGTTAATATCAGAACAGATTAAACTGTATAGAGTAACTGGGGTTGCTTAAATTCCAGGATGATAATTCTATCAAGTGAGAAGTTTTTTATTTTCTAAAACACATGAGCATACCTGTCCCCCTCTGACCTCAGTGATGCCCCACTGTGAAGTTAAAGCATTGAAACATTCATTACTTTTTTCTCACTTTGGCCTGACAAAACTTTTTTCCCTGGAATGCAAGTTCAGCTGTAAATCACTCATGCCACCTTTAAACTGCAACCAAAATGGCATTTGTTTATGGCAGAAGTGGGTGAAGCCATGCAGACATCTTGCTTCAAAAAGGAAATCAGCATTACTTCAAAGCATTCTTTTCCACCAAAGAACATGTTGGACTTGCAGCACAGTCTCCTATGCCAGATAACTATGCTAGATAACAAAGTCCCTTCCCAAAATACAACGTGTGTTTCCTTTGCAGTTGCAGCATCTCTCCTACTGTACTTTGCCAGAGTCACATATCAGTCATTAGTCCAGAATTCCTTTATATAACATCCCAGTTCTGTCTCTATGCAGTAAGGGTTAACAGTGCTGTGCTCAAATTCTACAATGATGTTTCCTCCTAGGTTTCGTAATTCACACACACAGACGACACACATACACACACATACACACACACACACACACACACACACACTGTGTTTTAGCCTTGCCTTGCTTCCATTGACTAACATAGTCCAGCATTCATGTACAGATGTGCAAGAAACAATTACAGTATATTGCACATTTTCTTTCTGTGCCATGTATTTACACTTGCCCCATGACACAATGTTCTATAATTGTTTAAAAACAGTTTTCTAAATCCATTTCAGTGAACACTAAGGGGTAAGGTGACAGCATTGGCAACCATAAACTTATAAAGAGCACAAAAGTTTTCCTTTAAGAACTGCACTAATAGGGTCACTGTCCACACGTTAGTACCTTCTTTTTAAACTATTTTACAAAATCACAGTACCAAATATATTGATCATTTTACTCCATGTCCTTGTTGCATCATCCCCCTTTCAATTGGATTCTTTGCACCAGTTTGTGCAGTTCTTAAAGGAGAACTTTTGACTCTTTAGTTTACAGTAGCAAGTGCAGTCACATTGCCCTTAGTGAAGTTCACTGAAATGGATTTAGAATTTTTTTTTAAAGAATAATAGAACATTCTGTCATGGGGCAAGAGTACATGCATGGCACAGAATGGAAATGTGTGATATATTTGTTTCTTGTGCTGCTTTTGTAAATATTTCATAGTATAGTATAGCTGGGGTTACTTAAATTCCAGGATCATAATTCTATCAAGTGAGAAGTTTTTTTTTTTCCAAAACACATGAGCATACCAGTCCCCACTTACCTGCTTGGCCTCCTACTGTGAGGTTATGAATAATACAGCTCAAATTAACATACAGCCTTATGGATTGTAGTGGTAGGGAACAGAGATAACATGTAAAAAGAAAAAGTAAAACATGATTAATTATATTGTATTCCCTGCCCAACCTATCTAGTTCATTGAAATTGTTTATGGAGTAAAATGAGTCATTTTGCAGATGACTCTAAGTTGGTGGCAGTGGTGGATGGGGAGGAGGGTAGGGTTGCCCTGCAGAGAGATCTGGATGATCTAGAGAGATGGTCACATGCCTGGAAGCTAAGGTTCAACACCACAAAATGCAAAGTGCTTCACCTGGGTCAAGGAAGCCTGGGTCAGGTGTACACCCTAGGAGGGGAAATATTACAGGTCTCATGTGGGGAGAAGGACTTGGGGGTACTGGTGGATGCCAAAATGAATAACTCAGAACAGTGTAGGAGGGCCGCAGCCAGGACAAATAGAATACTGGGCTGTATTGCCAAGGGGATTTCCTCAAGAAGTAGGGAGGTGATTATGCCACTGTACAATTGCCTTGTCAGACCTCACCTAGAGTACTGTGTATAGTTCTGGTCCCACACCTCAGGAAGGATATTCAACTCCTAGAGAGGGTTCAGAGGAGGTAACCAGGATGATCTTGGGGTCTGGGGATAGGACTTATGAAGTGAGACTTGAGGAGCTTGACCTGTTCTCACTGGAGGACAGAAGAGACTGGAGGGATATGATTGAGGTCTTCAAATATCTGAAAGGGGTAAATAAGGTATGTCTACATGGGGTCTTTCAGAGGAAGGTGGGAGGGAGACTTAGGGGAGAAGGAGGAGGTGATACTTCACTGAGTGCATGGTGGAACCATGGAATGCACTAATGAGGAACTGGTGGAGGTGTCTATGGTGGAAGGGTTCAAGAGAGGCTGGGATGGGTACTGGAGGGGAATGAAGAGGAAGGATACCTGTCTGGGGAAGGGGAACCCTGGCTTGGGGAAGGGGGATAGGGGGAGAAATCAGGTGAATGGTAGTGGTGCCCATTTAGGGTACTGACTCTTGAGCAGACTCAACAGACTATGGGGCCTACTTTGCTGCCATGTTAGTATGTGTTTGTTCTGATACTGTATTGCTTACATTTTTTTTTCACTTCCATCAATAATATAATTTTGCAGCCATATTGGCTCTGGCTAGTATTTGGTTCTATCATCACAGCCTCCCTTACATCCTTTGAGAACCATTGACCAATACTCTGTACCACCAAGGGCTAGTGGGCCTCCATTGGAGGGTTGGTGGGTAGGTAGTGGTTCTGGAATCTAACTCAACCACTGTGGCAGCAGGAGTATTTCTCCTCATGCTGCACACAGCTGTGCATGGAACTTCTCAATCCTGCTGCATATGAGACAGTGACTAAACATCAAGAGCATAACCCTAGGAATGGTTACTCTGCAGTTCTGTTGGCTAATCACAACTATGCCAATTCTCCATTCTGACTTGCTGCACAGCACACCAAGGCCCGGATATTCAAAAGGGTTGCGCTATGCGCAATAGGGTTGCGCCATCGCAAGTCTGAAAATGCGCCATTCTGCGATATTCAGCGGGAGGCAGTTGCGCCACTGAAAACATGCTGAGCAACAGCTCAATGCAAATGAAGGCATGCACAACCGAAGGGGGTGGATCCATGCATAAAGAGCACAATGCGATATTCAAAGGCTTGCACAATGCGCAACAGTGGATCAGCCGGAAGGTGAGCCACGGTGGAAATGAGCCAAAATAAAAAGGCTCAAGGAAGAGGTGCAAGAACCTGACAGGGAATGCCCATGAGGCAGCAAGGGACAGTAGGCCACAGCAACCAGGGAGTAGGCAGGACAAAACAGTGGCAGCTGAAGGTGTGGGGCCCAGAGTACGGAGGCCGTCAGTGTACCCGCAGCGGAGGTAGCAGTCAGGACAGCGGGGAACAGAACAACAACAGCTGGGGAGGACACAGGCCAGGGAGATGGACAGTGCCACGTTCCACATGGAAGCTGTAGTGAGGGGGGTGAGAAGGCATGCTGCAGGGGGACGTGGCCGTGAAAGGGCCCGTCGGCGGTAAGCCCCCAACAGGCAGTACCGTGTTCACATCAGCTTTGAGCTGTATTCGGATGTTGAGATTGTGGGCCGGTACCACCTGAACAGGGCAATACTAAGGTGGCTCTGTGAGTTGTGCAGTGATGTGATGCAGGCACCCTCACGACGGAGTCATACTCTGTCAGTGGAGACAAGGGTAACAGCCTGCATGTGCCTGCTCACCACGGGTACCTTCCAGAGGCCAACAGGGGACACCACAGGCATAACACAGTCAGCCATGTCACGCATCCTCACCCAATTCCTCAACGCACTGCTGCACATGCCTGGAGTACATCCATTCCCCAGCATCGCGGCAGAGCGAGTAGCAACATGCAGGAGTTCCACAGGGTAGCACGTATGCCTGGCATGCTAGGGGTGATAGACTGCACCCATGTGGCTATTCACACACCACCTGGCCCAGATGGGGCCACATATCACAACCGGAAGGGGTTCTCCAGTGTCAACTGCCAGGTGGTGTGTGATGGCAGTGGGTGCATCATCAATGTCTGTGCCACACACCCTGGCAGAGCACATGACTCATTCATATGGTACCAATCTGCACTGTGCCATCGATTCGAGAGTGGGGACATCCCCACAGGACATCTAGTGGGTGAGTGTGCATGTAGGAGTGGCAAAGTTGGGGCAAGGATGGGAAGCCACAGGTGCCACGATGAGTAGCACAGGGCGAGGGCAATATGGACCTGAACATGACACTCACTCCACTATCTCCACACAGGTGACAGTGGATACCTACTCCATCCCTGGTTGCTTACACCTCTACTGCACCCCATGACCTCACCGCAGCAACACTTCATCAGAGGCACATGCCGCCACACGCAACATCATCGAGCGGGTGTTTGGGATGCTGAAGGCACGCTTCCGATGCCTAGACACCTCCGGTGGTGCCCTAAAGTACAGCCCCTCAAAGGCCTGTGGGATATTCCTGGTCTGTTGTATCCTGCATAACATGGCCAAAGACTGTGGGATAGCCATACAGGTCGAGGAGGGGGACAGCGATGGAGAGGCCAGTGACGCCGGTGGTGATGGGGATAAGCAGCCCCCCCCTTGGATGGCGTGACCCCGACTGATCCGGCAGGCCCAGCTGCACTGGGACACCATCACAGAGGAGCATTTCTTTAACACAGGTAAGCCATGGGGCCATATGCAACCAACACTGTCTGGCGCAACCCCCCATACACACAGGGTAACACACCAGAGTGCATGACGGCAAGGGATGGAAGGGTACAGAAGCACAAACACACACCACCAGGGAGTGGTGAATAGTAACACTACATGGACACACACACACACACGGCACACAGTGCAGGGGCAGTTGCACAGCAGAGCAGGAAAAGACATGTCAAACACACAGATCACAGACCGCCCCACACCACCTGTACTGTCCATGTATGTGTGTCAGATGTGGGCACCCTTGCACCTTGTTGTACAGTACAATGCAGGCATCATCATCCGCACCTGGACAGCAGTCGGGTGGGGTATGCAGGTGGTCCGATGTGTAAGGCGTGTGGCAGGGCACCCACCGGTACAGTGCTCAGCAAGACACACATTGCACACAGAGCAGCACCAGACAGGGCCCGCACTGGGAGACAGGTCAGTCAGGTGGCACTGAACCACAGCCACCACGGATGCATGGGCAGCCCCGCCGTGACCTAGCTGCACTGGCAGGCTGAGCATGGGCCACATGGGGTGGCACCGATGGACCACCAGGGGTCCCACTGCACGAGCGTGACCTTCTCTGCGCAGGGGTCTGCAGCAGCTGAACATACCAGCACCAGGGGTGCTTGGGATGCCCACAGCAGAACCCGGTGTTGACAGGCTGGGTGTCACACGACGCTGGGAATGGGGAGTGGAGTGCATACTGCGTGGGGTGCGCGGTACAGGGGCACCTGACTGGGTGCCCAATGTGGCCACGACAGCGACCAATGCCTGGGTCATCCTGTCTATGGCTGTGGTCACATCCAGCCACATTTGGACCATCTCTGCCAGGATCATTGCATTGTCCCTGCTGTGCCGCTCCACAGCCACACACAGTGCCTCCACGGACATTGCAACCCGCATCTGCTGCTGTACTGATGCCCGCAGCAGGCGGGTGTGCTAGTGAAATGGGTCGTCTGCCAATTCGGCAACCTGTCCCCCAGGGGATGGAAGGGCCTGATGCTCAACACCCCTTGAGGGTGGGTGCTGTTCACCAAGACCAGGTATGGGCATGTCAACAGGTGGTGTGCATATGCCACCACTGAACCCTGTACCCCCAGACCTGGTGGGTGACTGCCGCTGCTGTCCCTCCGCCTGCTGTGCCCAAGGGACCAGTCCTTCCAATGCTGTGTCCGCAACAGTGCCAGGGACCTGCACAGCCACTGGTGCTGCCCACCAGTGCTGACAGGCACAGCCTGGGACTGTGCTGACATGCTGGCACACGTTGGAACCCACTAGGTCCATGGACATGGGATGTCCTGCTGTGTGTCCATTCTGTGACACACGAGTGTCACTGCCCATAGCGGCCATTGCATCATCAATGGTGCAGGTCCATGCCACAGCCTCAGCCACAGCGTGCTGGCATGCTTGCATGCCAGAATGCTGGGCCACAGGAAGGGCACCCCCTACACCTGTCTCACCGACATCGGAACTGGCAGCCAGGCGTGCACACTGGTGCAATGCACGCCGGCTACCAGCAGAGGTGGATGGACCCTCCTCCAACTCTGGCTGCCGTCCACAGTGCCGGGCCCACCACCACTGTCCCTGCAGACGCACAGGATCTGTAACAGAAAGTGAGAACAAGTTGGTGCATAGGATCAACCTTCCCCACCTCCCACCATGTCATACCATCGCAGTGATGGGCTTCCACTGTCTGGAAGCCACCACCTGGAACATCCTCGATGGCACTGCGCTGCATGGCTGCAGCAAGGCGGTCTCCTCCACGGGGTCAGCTGCGCCATCTCTGGCTGCCCCTGCCTGTGGCAGCCGTGCCGCCCTGAGCTGCCACCTTCTCCTTAACCCGCCTGTCTGTTCCACCTTCTTCACATTCCTGCACGGAGTGCTGGTGTCTTCCGCGCAGGTTCACACGTCGAGCTACCCCTCCCATGCAGTGGCACGGGCCTGAGGGTGCCCGCCGTCCACTGAGTAGTGGCTCCTCATCCAGGTAGCCTCACAGAGTGCCTCTGTTTCGCCTTTATGAAGTTGGGCCTCCTCCTCCGCCCACCATCTTCCTCCTCACCCAGTCCTTGCTCAGCCATGTCAGGGTCTGTATGGGTGGAAGAGGACACCTGTGACTGTGCAGTTCACAGCATTTTCCCATGACCATGGTCCATAACGTCACACAGCATGCAACCCACCTATCACCTGCAGTAACCGAATGTGGCCACTGGAGATCACTGTAGCACATTTATAGCGCAATGCATGCAAATCAGGAGTGGAGCAACTTTAATGGGATGCAAATCGTGCCGCTGCACCTTTGAATGGCTGATCAGCTGATTAGCATATGACGGCTGAATATCACGCTGTTGCACCTTGCGCAATACGGTTGGGCCGGCTGAGCCTATGGCGCAGTTCTGTGACTGTGTAGTACACAGCACCACGCATGCCCAGGTACCTTACACAGGCGTCTGCTGCACTGATCACGTGCTGTGCATGGTCAGCTATTCATGACACGGCCACCATTGTGCCAGTGGCGCTACAGCACTGGTCACCACATGGCGCTGTGGCACAACTGTGCAGTAGACCACTGTAATGGCTGGCACGCAGGAGACCTTCACGCTGGACAGGTAGACGTCCAATGGAGCTGTGCGTGTCTTGCACCACAGACATGAACTTGTGCCCCGACCTTTGGCCCTTGGCGCTGTACATCTGGCATGTGTGCAGCTCTATTGCGCTGTTCGGTAACAGTGTGATAGGGACCAACGCCGCTGCCTGAACAGCGTGATAGGGACAGACAGGGTTGTATTGTGCAACATTTCCACATGGGTCTGCCATGCTGTGGAGCGCCATATTGCCTACTACCAAGTTACTAGCATGGCACACAGGAGAGCTCCCCAGTGGAGTAGCTTGGAGGTGGCCAACCTAGTGGCTATGGTTGAGCCTCACTATGGCCACTGTTTGGGGAACCCCTAGACGGCCAGCACCCATGTGGCAGAGTGGTCACTGCACTGGAGTAGGTCACAGGGTGGCGCAGGACAGCAGAGCAGTGCAGGCACCACTACAGTGACCTGTGCAGGAGGAGCAGGCACTGCTGGCATGCCTCAGGTCCCATGCCAGGAGGGGCATTGTGCCTAGGCCAGGTGGGTGACCCATCTATGCACCTGTATTGTCCACAGGGTATGACTGTGTAGTGGGGCCAGATTATGGGGAGGGTTGTTCCATGGTTGGCTGTGTCAGTGTTTGCAGGTGTGTGATGCATGGGTCTGGCTGTGTGGGCAGGCACACTCATTGGTGCAGGGGTCTGCCTGTGTTGGGATCTCACCAATGTGCTTCTCAACATTTGTTCCACAGGCGTGGAGGAGCAGAGGAGGGCCCAGGCTGAGTGGAACAGGGTGCTGCAGGGTTGGCCAGCGGAGGAGGCACGTATGGGCCCTCAGCAGCAGCAGCACTTTGCAACAGCAGCCGCCACAGCAGTAGCAGCAGCGGCTGGATGAGGTGAGTGTCATTACATCATGGATGCCATAGCGTGCACGGGGGGATGGGGCATGGCCACCATCCATGGATAACACTGCCATGCCTGCGATGTGTGACAGTCAGCACTGTCCAGTGGCACTGCATGTCTGTGAGTGCGTCACTGGTGGTCCATGCATGCACTGGGCACATGGCTGTGGCACTACCTTCCCACCATGTAGACATGTCACTGTACTGCCTTGGTTGTGCTGTGCTGGGCATGGGGGGTGTCGTGGCACACATGGCTGTTGCTGCCTGGTTGGGCTTGGCCCATGCACGGTCACTGTGTGTGCAGTCCATCACAGGGGCAGGGCACTTGGCTGTATGCCATGCATACTGGGTGGGCTTCAGGGTTGTGTACAGTCCTAGCCATTGATTCTGTTCCCTTGCCCTAGGTGTACGGATCCTGCGCAGGATCAAGCAGGCCATCCACCACCTGATGGAGGTGTCACAAGAGACGCTCAGCATACTGAGGAGATGAATCGGAGGGGTGTGCGCCACCGAGGAGGCCACAGGGTTCAGGCCGTCCTGCTGATCTGCAGCCTGGGGACAGTAGCTGCCCCACATCTACACCCTTTACCCTTCCCTCCCACCTGCCTTCTCTCACCAGGTTCTTCACCTGTACCCCACCCACCCTACCTTGTACCTGTACCCGACACCTGCTTTGTATATACATGTATATAGTGTTATTGTTGTTCCTGTTGATGTTGTTCTTCTGTTTTCATAGAATACATATATATATATATATATATATATATATATATATATATTTTGTTATGAATACTGTGGTGGTCTCTGATTTGCAGCTGGCTATCGGTGCTCAGTTGCAGTGGTGTGCATGGCATCTGGTGTGGTGAGGTCCTGGGATTGTGTGTGTGTCTGCATGGGGGGGTGTCCCTGGTGTGGTGGTGGCTGTCAGCCGGTCTGGCTGTGTGCTGCCACACTCCACTGTGGGCTCCTGGTGGGTCTGGCTTGTATGGTTCTGTGGAACACACGGTTGCATTGTGCCAGGTGGGGGGGGCATGGTGATTCCGGCAGTGCCAGTCACACTCATTGCTCATGGGTGGTGTCTCTTGGGGTTCCAGGGCATAGTGTGTTGTGCACAGTGGGGCTGTGGTACATCTGGGTTGTCTGGGCCCTTTTGTGGCAGTATTTGCTTGTCAGTGGGTGTGCTGGGGTGCGTGGCCCTGCTGTGTTTTGTAGGCTTGTCCCCATGGGCCAGTGGATTTTCCATCCCTCCACTGGTGTTGCTGTGTTCTCGGGTGTGGGGTGTGTTCTTGGTTCTACACTGTGTTCCTGTGCCCGTCTGTGCCATGGGTGGTGGGCCCCTGCCTACCTCCCTGGTTGTGCAGTTCCATTGATCTGCTGCTGGGGGCTCCTGCTTGCGCTATGGTGCATCTCGACTGCTCAGCTGGGCTGGCCTTGTTGCTATGAGTGCGACATATGTGCTCAGCTTCCCCTACCTGGTTGTGCTATGGGCAGGGTTGTCGATATTCAGACGATGACTGGTTGCAATTTGACTTGCTCACATTTGAATATTGCATCTATTGCAGCGATGTGCGCAATTGACTTATGCTTGCTCCTGCTGTTGCGCATATTTGGGGGCAGTTTGAATATCGGCCCATAACTACAGGATAACTCTAATACAGTAAAATAGTTCTTCCTTAGCTGGAAATAACCTGGTGTACTTTGCTTGTCTCTTTAACTTATCTGACTACACTTGACTTACTAATGATTATCATCCACAGTTTCACTATTCATAAACTGTCCCACTTTGGACCTTTAAAAGTGGAGAAGCACACAAAGTTCTGTAGGGCCCAAATATACCAAGCATCATCCTAGGGTTTCAAAGTACTCATCAATATGAGAAAGTAAACTTAAGTGTAGCTTCAATATACATATATATTTGACTTTCTCTCTCTTCTCTGTACACATTTGTAAACATTTTACTTTTTCACAAATCTTGTTCCACTGAAAGTAATATAGCTAAAATAATACAACATGTGCCATTTTAAACCTACATCTGGTTTTGTTTAAATAAGATCTACCCTGTAGATTCACAAGCTACTGTGTATATTAATCAAACAGTTTTTCAATATGAATTTTGTTCCCACTAATTTAGAGTCAGTAGTAAGTCCAGACAACCCTTCAAGGTACCACCAAAGATTGCTGCAGAAATTATTGCAATGTCACAAACCAAGGATTATGACAACTTGTGTACATGAGCAGCAGAAGCAAATGAAGTACACAGGTACAATTTATTATTTTATCCAAATGCCCTTGAAATTCTGACAGGAAAAACTCCAAAATACATAAAATAAAGATTTTTTTTTCCTAAACACTACATTTTCATTTTTATTTTTTATACTCGTAAATCCAAATGAGCAAATTCCCTGTTTTCATTGGAGACAAGTTTAAAACTAAAAAAAACACACAAAATATTAACAAACAAACATAATACAAACAAAACATTCAATCAATAAAATACAATACATAAAAATACATCATGTTTCCAAAGATAGCAACTGTTTTAACTGTGTCTTAAAACCCTGACTGGGGTTATTATTAATAACTTCTGAAGATTTCATGTGAACTTGAAAATAACTATTCTGAACAATTTCTAATGGAATTCTATTAAAAAAAACTAGGTGCTCTAAATAATAAGGATCTTTGCCCAAAAGTAGTCTTAAAAAATGGTATTTTAAATTTATAATTGTGCTGGGACCTAGTAAACAATGCATTAACTAATCTAGGAAACATCAAAGAAATAGAATAAGGAAAAAAATTACATTTAACTTTAAATAAAAAAATGCCCATCTTGTAAAGTACTCGATTTTCAAAAGATAAGGAAGATGACTGATTGTACAGAACAGAACAATGGGTTCAAAAGGGTAAATTTAGCCAAAACCTCAGAGCTGAATGGTAAATTACTTTAAGAGGACTTAAAACATTAGTACATGAGGATGTATAAATCAGTATGCCATAATCGAGTATGGAGAACGGAAAGCTATGAACTAAGAGCTTTCTGGATTCCAAAGTCAAAAAAGATTTCACTTGATAAAGTATACCCAACCACTGGTGAAGGATTTTCCTAAGATTCTGAATGTGAGATTCAAAAGAAAAATGTGTATCCAATGTAATACCTAAGTATTTAAAAACAGATAACAAAGTTACACTACAGTTCTATATGTTTAGCCAGTAGCAAAAGCATCTTATAAAAGATGTCTGGTTAAAACAAGTTGCTTGCTTTCTGTTTTAGCTGCAACAATTGATGCACTGGAAAGAGTGAATGCTACAAATATTCCACTGCTTCCCCTCAACTTTTCTATCAAAATTACTCTTCCACTTCCACGCACAATGCAGGTTCAAAGGGAGGCATGGCCTCCATTTCAGAGCACTTATAGGTAAAGGGTTACAGGAGGCTGTGTAGGGACCAAGTATACCACGCATCATCCACCTGGCTGTGGAGGGGTTGTAGGTAACAAATGGACCAGACTCTGAACTTCAGTTTCAACACAATCTCTGTGTGATGTTTATTCAAAATACAGTAGATAACCTTCAGCAATGGCATATTCCTTCTTCAATACATAAGTTTGTAGCAACAGACTATGTATGTCTTTCCTCTGCACGTGTCAGCACCTACTGACTCACTGATCTAAATCTTTTCAGTGAAAATCCTTCATCCTTATGGTTGCCTTGTTTGCTTGGGTGGTGGGGGCTCAGAAAGAAAAATACCCAAAACAAGCTACAGACAAATAACCTCAGTGCTGAAGCACTGAAACAGGGGTTACCCCAAAGGGCATTTACAATAAGCCAAGTTGCAAAGAAAAACATCACACATACTTCCATAATGCAAAGCATCATGGAATATATGTAAATCACCAAGACATTTCAGTTTGGTTCAGTTTTCAGCAGAAATGCATGGTACCAATTTACATGTATTTAACAACACAAGCAGCTTAATTTCTATAAAACAGTCACCTACTACTTTCTACTTTTATCAAAACACCTAGTGCCATGGTATTTTCAACATTTGCAGGTTTCATAAAATAAGTTATATACATCAAGGTATGTTATGACATAGTGCTATTGCATACTAAATCCAACAATGATAAACACAGCCAGTTGTTTTACATCAGCTCGGAGGTCACCACAATAACCTCCCTGTATGAAGATCTGAGATGGGAAAAGGAAAATTAAAGGGGACACTATAGCATAGTCAAGAAAGTGGAGGAGGCTCATAGGTGGTCAACCTTATAGACTAGAAATTCTAAAGGATAGATTAGGCTAAGAAACAGAAGAACTGTTGCAATGGATTTAAGAAAGGTCAGTCCTCAAGAGTGGCAGGATCTCCCTGTCAGATATTTCCCACCTTAAGAGGAAGCAGTAATCTCAGATGACTTACTACTTTCCTGTCCCAGGAAGGATGGAACTTCAACCCATCCATCTTCAGAAGGATCTGTCTCTGGGTCCCTATTGATGATAAACATTCCATCATATACATTGGACATCATCATGCTTTACCCTGAGGTGTTAACACATTTCTCAACAGAGACTAAGGGTACCTTCCCATCTCTTTTTAGGGAAAGTCTGTCATTTTCCATTGACAGCAATTCCTGCACCATATCTAGACATGAAATCAACATTTGCTTGTTTTCAGTCACGTTTCATAATCAAAAATGTTGCAGAATATGAAGTCTAGTATTACAGAAAGAATTTTTCTGGTGTGAGTAATTACCTGCTCCAACCCCACCAGTCCTGTTGGTTTTAAGCAGTGGCTTAGTCCTAGGTTCAACCCCTCTACATAAACCCACTATGTCTCTTGATTCATTAATTTTACTTGGTACCAATATAGACACCTGAGGGTAGACACTCTAGGTGTTACCCCAACACAGATGCTAATACTTTTTAAATATTTGTACTTATTTCAGCTGTCTGTTGCCATCTAGTACCTTCTGTTCTGGGTGGGAGGTTTCCCCTATTCCAAGGGTGCCATTTCTTCTCCATAATGACCCCTTCCCTTTGGAACACTTTACCCACTTCCCATGAGCCAGTACCTCTGTTGAACGAATGTCTTCTGTTCCCAGCAGGAACCCCAACTACACTGTACATTGGATAGATCCTAATATATGCCGACACCTGTCTATACATACCAGGCCAATAATAAGAAGGAGTTAGCTGAGCCAAGATGCCCACTGGGACTGGAGTAAGCAGTCTCCGTCACCTGTTGTCTGTAGGATCAGGCACCACTACTAGGCATCCACACTTTTGTATGGGGTTGGGCCTCATGTGATATAGAACACCCGTCTTCAGTTCATACCACCAACATTATTTTGCCCCACACGACCATTAATCTGCATACCCTCCTTGACCTTAACAGACTGTAATAGTTTGACAACATTAGTATCTTAAGCCTGCAGTATACCCCAGTAAATGCTGTTAATAGATTTAGCTGTATGAATACAAGAAAAAGTCACTTAAGCTTCATAAGCTTCTTCTTGCTTGAGTCTTCGATCCTAGCATAATATTACTAGATTACAGTCTTACCTGGGGCCTCACATTTTCAAGTTCCATACTTGCATCATTGACCTCCAACAGGTAACATCCTCAGAACACAGACAGAAAAGGAATATCCTGCTCAGTCAGGGGTTCCTCCTTTAGCTGAACCATGAAAAATCCTCCTTTGATTCTTTATCCAAATCCTCTGGTAAGATCCTCTAGAGCACCTGACACCAGTGCTCTTCCTCTCTGCATAGTCGGTCTGTCTTGACCCCACAGTAGTGCCTCATCCCTTTGCATCTCTTCATCATCTTCAGGCTTGCCTTCCTCTGAGCTCCTTGGTCCAGTCCAGGCAGCAGCTTCTCTCCATCTGTCAGTCATGGTTCTTGTCAGAACTCCATGGACATTCTTCTCCAGGTTCTCCTCTGGCAGCACTCCTGGTGCATTGGTCCACCTGGGATATCTGGGCAATATTCACCAGAAAACATCCCTCTTAGGCCAGTCCATACATTTCCCTCAAGTTATCCATCACTGACACCAAGTCTGTAGAGGGGTTGTGGGATAACAGATGGACCAGACACTGAACTTCAGTTTCAACACACAATCCCCATGTGCTGTTTATTTAAAATATAGTAGATAAGCATCAGAAATGGCATATTCCTTCTTTAATGCATCGGTTTGCAGCAACAGACTATGTATGTCCTGCCAATGCATTTAACAACCTCTTCTCTTTTCCTCTTCTCCTTCCCTTATTCTTCCCTTCTGATCTACCATCTCTACAGAATCACCACCTCCTCACTATCTTTCAATATACCTGGTCATCCTACTCTCCACACCTCCCTCACCCCCGTCATCCATTCAGTACATGTTAATTGTCTTGTAGTACGTGTCCCTCCTCTTCTAATCATCTTCCTTGCTGTTCTTACTGGTATAATCTCTCTCCAAACCTTCCTCTCTTCAATCATCTCCCTTCCTTACTGATAACTGGTTTTGTCACCTGCCTTGTGTAGAACACAGACTCTGTTGTTATCCATGAATAGTTGATGCTGATATTGGATTAATATGTGAAGTTTGCACCTCTGATTATATATTACATAGTATATTATATATACACCTCTTATATAATGTAGTGTTTTTATTGCTTATTGTAATCCACATCCCCTTTTCCTCTAAGATGCTTCAGGAAAAGAGTATTTAGGCTCATTGTTGTCTTTCCTGGTGAAACTCTTTATATAAATAAATACATAAATGTCCTTCCTCTGCACTTGTCAGCACCTACTCACTCACTGATCTACTGATCTAAACTTGTCATCAAAAACTCTTCATCACTATGGCTGTCTTTTTTTGCTCGGGTGGTGGGTGCTCAAAAAGGAAAAAAAAAAACAAGCTACAGACAAAGAACCTCAGTGCAGAAGCATTGAAACAAGGGTTACCTCAAAGGGTACTGACAATAAGCCAGGTTGCAAAGAAACACAGCATTGCACATACTTCCATAATGCAAAGCATCTTGGGATACATGCACATCACCATGACATTTCAGATTGACTCAGTTTACAGCAGAAATGCATGGTACCAATTTACATGCATTTAACAACACAACCTACTTAATTTCTATGATACAGTCACCTAGCACTTTTTACCTTTATTAAAAACACCTAGTGCCATGGTATTTTCAACATTTTCAGGTTTCATAAACATAAGGTTTATACATGAAGGTATTTTACGACATAGTGCTATTGCATACTAAATCCAACAATGATAAATGCAGCCTGTTGTGTTACATAAGCTCGGAGGTCACCACAATAACCTCCCTGTATGAGGACCTGAGAGGGAAAATTAAAATTAAAGAGGACACTATAGCAAAGTCAAGAAAGGGGAGGGGGGCCCATAGGTGGCCAACCTTACAGACTAGAAATTGTAAAGGACAGATTAGGCTAAGAAACAGAAGAACTGTTGCAACAGATTTAAGAAAGGTCAGTCCTCAAGAGTCACAGGATCTCCTTGTTACACTGGCAAGAGATCTTTTTCCTCCATTTTCTCCCCAGGCCATCAGTGGTGAGGGCTAACATGCATGCATTCACCAGCTGCATGCCAACATGTAGAACTATCCAACATCCTTCCTCCCTGCAGCTCCATTCTGTGCTTCGGCTTGTGGCTATCCAGGTCAAAGTACTGCAACAGAGATAGGCATCTACTATATTCAGAAAAAGAAAGCATGTATTGAGATGCCCAACCCCTTTGCTCCCTGTTGATCCAGCAGTGACCAAAGAGACTCAGCACTCAGATTACTGAAGGACAGACCACAGCTTCAAATTAAATTGCTACAATTTTATTACAACAATGCCACTCCACACCACTGCCATCTTAGTGCGTTGCTCATTTGAGCTACCTGAGGAAGCTCAAACAAGTGAAGCTGCAAGGCAGTAGTGGAGTGAAGGTTTGGATTCTCATGAACTTTTGCCTTTGTTGCAGTAAAATTGTAGCAACTAATTTGAAGCTGTATTCATCCTTCTGTGCAACCTGAGTGAGTTTATTTTGTTTGGATTAGCAAGGATAGTCTCCTGACTCAGCCCAGCCCCCAACCATGGACTTGCAGAGAACACATGTTTTGTTGCTTTGCCATGATCTTCCAGTGACACTGATCCATTAGCAGACCTAGGCCACAGGCGTTGTGAGCATAAGCTCTGCTGGGTGCCAATGGACAATCATCATTATGAGTTCAGTGCTTTAGCTAGTGAGAAAGACTGAAACTCCTGAGAATGTTTCACACAAGATTTTTTTTATTAATACAACACACTTGCCCACCTAAGATATTACCACTTGCCAATGTTTTGTGGCCCTGGGACCACTTCCTCAGCACCTGCAGTGGTCTGAAGACCTTTTCTGATATGGGTAAACCAAATAAGGGTACCAGTCATTTGTTTCAGTTACTTAACCTTCCAATCTGCAAAGACTAGCTGTATCACCATTCCTAGTTATCATAATAGTTGTCAAGTCTTCCTATGTTCATATTTTTAAACAGGGTGATGTCTGCTTCCTATTCACTGATTCTAGTAACATCATTATGAGTTTCTTTCTGATATAATGGATTTGATCAATATGATATTTTTGACTCAGACAAACTGAGTGGTCTTTAGCATTCTTCAGAATGTCAGTCCCTAAACTGAAAAGCTGAATAAGCTAAGTAAAAGATCTATGTTTGATTTCTTCCAAAACGGTCACAATATATTTACAATCTAAGAACTAGTGAAAAAGGAGACAATAGGTTCATCACATTTGCTGCATCTACAATAGGTGTTTTCATATGAAGATTTAATGACGTGATATACTAGATTAATAATAAGCTTTAATGGAAGCTATCAATGAAAGGCTCCATTGAAATTCTTTTCTGTAACTTTCCAAATAACCATCAAATTAAAGTAGACTGCTTCCATAACCAGGGTTTACCTACGTTTTCTGATCTACTGTTTAATAATAATTACAAAAATCAAGGTTCTTAGCTACTTTAAACCTTGGCTACCAAGTCTCAGGGCTTACAAAATGTTGACACCATTCCAAGTAATCTTTAAAGATTTATTACAAAGATACACAGAGCAGTAGGGCTCCCAGCATGGGTGCATCCTGGGGACCATGCTGCTGCTTGTATCTCTGTAATAAATCTAAAGATCATCTCTGGACTGGTGTCTGTATTTTATAAACCCTGATACTGGCTAGCTGAGCTCTCCTGAAACTGCATGTACTCTCATGCCATGGCTCCAGTTGTGCTTCCTTGAGCTCCCTTCCTGCACTTTCTGCTACTATCAAGCTTACTGTTCCAGATGAAGGAACTGTGTTAACTGGGGTTAAAATCTTAAATTGAAGCAAACACCCTATCTGTTACTTAATTTTTGCATTTTATACACTAAATGAATTATTACTAATTATGGGATAGTCTTTTTTTTAACTGCAAAAAAGTTAAACTGCAGTTCAAAAATATTATCCCTTGGTCTGCTAAGTGAAAGTGCACTAGCTGCAGTCTAGCACATGGGGTTCACATACAGACTCTGCTATATGAACCGGTCCCATCAGTACCTCAGTTACAGTGACCTTTGCATCTAGGCCAATGCTCCTGGACTAAAACTGTCACATATGAACATTTATAATCTCACACCAAATTCCTCAATCTAGAAGGCTGGATTTCCCACACAGACCCCACATACTCTACCTTATGGAAACCTGGCTGAAGCCACAACACACTGACACCATATACCTACCAGCTGGCTACACTCTTCTATGCAGAGACAGACCGGCAAAAAAATGGTGGTGGCACTGCTATCCTTGTCAGGAACCCCCTCTCAGCCTCCACCACCCTCTGCACAGAAAATGACTCACCCAGTGACTGACTCATTGCGGACATTACTCTGGGTTCCACAAAGAAGTTTTACCTGGGCTGCTGTTACAACCCTCCGAACAGCAGCATAGCTGGCCTCCAAAGCCTGCTCTCAGGCTTAGGATCCCTCTCCCCTGCAAGGGAAACTATCCTATTTGGGGATTTCAACCTTAATTGAATGGGCCCCCAAGAGCCTGACTTGGTTAACCAGCTCAAGCTATGCAACCTGGAACAAATCTTTACCCTCCCAACCCGACTCAACCATCGGACCTCTACACACTTCCTAATTGATTGGGTGAGAACTAGTTGAGGTGACCACATCCCCCACAAAGGTCCATTCTTGGACTCATTAAGTGACCACTCCCCTACATATGCCATTTGGTCATCCAAGGCCCCCCCCAAAACAAAATTCCCTCTTTTTGTAATTTAAGCCACCTTGACACTTCTGCACCAATAAATTATGCCAGGTACTTAAATTGACAGAGCCGCTATGCACTCTCTGATGTTACCACTGCTGTCACCCACTTCAATAGCATTCTTTTAGACCTTCAGGACCATCATGTCCCAGTAACTACAAGTAGAGTTCATGGCAGGTGTACTCGCTGGATCACCAAGGAATGCCTCTCCCTTATGAAAGAGAGGGGCTGCATGTGGATCGGCCATAAACTGACCATTTCTCCCACTGTGTGGAATTAATATCGGCACCTACATAATCCCTGCAAGCATTTGACCTGAACCCTCAAGCAGAACTACTACTCACGCCACCAGAAGGATAGTTTTGGTAACCCCAGGAAGTCCTGGGATTCCATCAACTCTCTACTCATCCCTTGCACTAACAGCCCAAATATACATTTAAGCTCCC
Organism: Neoceratodus forsteri; assembly: GCA_016271365.2. NCBI lineage: Eukaryota > Metazoa > Chordata > Ceratodontiformes > Ceratodontidae > Neoceratodus > Neoceratodus forsteri. The sequence goes on along the minus strand of CM057454.1, from coordinate 1,009,506,957 downwards.
CGTCTAGCCTCCTGACTGACCCCACTAAGGTAGTCAATGCCTTTAACCTTAAATTCACTGACCTGTCTGCCATTCTTAGCAAGCTCCCAAACAGCAGTCCCACCAACACGTGGTTTGGTGCCTTCGCCCACCCCACCCCCACTGGACACCCAGTCCACCCCGCTACCAGTCTGGCCACTCACCAAGGGCCTTCCCCTTTCTCCATGGTAGCTGCCTCCTTACCTGCTGCTACACCCCTTCACCCCCTTTCTACTTTAAGGTAATCTCCACTAAGGATACCCTCAAGTTCTTCCAGAGCCTGCCCAACTGGCATAGCCCTGGATCTGATGGCCTTGACTATGTATTCCTCAAAATTGTGTCTATTGCAATAGCCAAACCCCTCACCCTTATTTTCAATCTTGCCCTAACAATCTCCTCCATGCCTCTCCCATGGAAAACTGCCAAAGTAATTCCCATCTTTAAAACTGGTGACCCACTCTCATCATACAACTATCGGTCAATATTCATCCTCCCTCACCTAAGTATACTGCTTGAGAAGTAGTTCATCAGCAGTTATCTGAGTACCTCACCAAACACAATATATTATGTAGCCAGCAACATGGCTTCCCAGGCACCATAGCACAAATACTGTCCTAGCCATAGTTACCAACCATATATTTATCAATATGGATCAAGGGCATGCCACCGGCACATTATTTGTGGACCTGTCAAAGGTGTTCGACCTGGTGAACCACTCCCTCCTCCTCTCTAAACAGAACCAGATTGGCTCCTCTGTGGACACCACACATTGATTTCAGAGCTACCTTACTGACCGGTCCCAATTTGTCTGTATTGACCCAGCCACCTCACCCACCCTACCTGTCACCACCAGAGTTCCCCAGGGCTCTATACTGGGTCCCAAACTCTTCACCATTTTTAAAAACACCCTCACCTCAGATTGCCTCTCCTGTAAATACCTCCTGTAAGCTAACAATCTGGTCATCTACCACAGAGACAAATCCTTACCCACCTATCAACTGTGCTCTCGCAGAATTACAGCACTGCCAAAAACTGGTTCACTGACAACTTGATGCTGGTTAATGCACAAAAAAACAAGGCGATCCTGTTTGGATGGGTTTATGTGAAAATGGCAATCACTGATGGGTGATTGCCGTTAAGGCGAAGTCACATCAACGAAAGGTTTTCTCAGTGATGGACTCCCTGGCGCACAGCAACATGGCGCTAGGGACTTGGATTTTTGTTGTTTATAAAGGGGGCTGTGTCCTCTGCACCCCCTACATAAAGATTCTCAATTCCAAGGGGGTGCATGTTGGGGTGCAACTCGGGGTAAAATGAAAACTTCGAGCTGGGTGCAACAAAGGCACCTGCACCTGGACCCAAACCTGGCACCATACCCACTGCAGCCATGCACCAATCCCGACACCGCGAAGCAGCTTGACAGCTAACACAGGCACCACCCGCTGGCTCCTACATCCTCCCAGCCCCACCTCGGCATGCTGCTCCCTCCCCACTCGTGTAGATATATAGTGACATCCGGTCAGTATTTTTGCCCATCCCACCATCCGGTCACCCAGCTTCCGATTCACCCATCCGGGTGCCGTGAATGAGTATTCCCTTCCCGGCAGGTGCCTAATTGTGGTCACCATCATCTGGGATACCTGTTTGGATTGAAACCTTACCTTGCAAGATCACTCAAATCCAATTCCTCTCTCCTGGTCCACCCACCCAGTGGCCCCATCCTTGACATGGGCACTCCTTCAAATATCTGGGGGTGATGCTGGACTCACTGTCGTTCACTGACCATGTTACTTGGTGGCTCACCGAATAAATCAAACTTTGTGTATCATCCGCATCAAGCCTTACCTGACCACAGATGCTCGCCTCGGCTATTACTAGAGGAAACCTTCTCCCTATCCTTGACTACTATTCCCCTGTCTATACATGTATCTCCACCACCCTTTGGACTAGGCTTGTTGGTGTTTACAACAATATCTTCCAATTTACCCTGTCCGCCTCTCATTCCACCCACCACTGTGACCTTTACTGCTCCCTAAACAGGCTCACCTTACAAGGTCACTTTGACTTTACTCTCGGCTGCCTCACTGATACGTGCATCTGAAGTGGTCCTGCTTCCCCCCATCTGACTTCTTCATGCCCGCACCATCCCAAGGCATCTCCATTCTTCCTCTGTCCCTCCCATGAAGACTCAGTAAACCGCCCCTACCATTGGTAGTAAAGATCTCTTGGCTGCTGCCCCCCTCTATGGAACAGACTGCCCAGCCCCCTCAGATCTACTGACAAGCAACGTGTCTTTAAACATGACTACAAATCCTGGCTCCTCGCTAGGGACACCTGCACCTGTCCACACAGGTAACACCCATCCTTCTAACCCTCCCCTGACTCACTAGCTGACTTTCCCTTATTCTGCTCTGGTTTTTAGGTAACCACAACATGACTTGAGGGGGTTGGTTAACATAGTAACTTCTTCAACCCATTGTTTATCTATACTTGTACATGTTTTCTCCCATATGACTGAAACTGATTTACTGTTACCCCTGCCTGAATCTTTATTGTACTGCATATTGTGCCATTTTTATGTAATTACCTTGCTTGTACTTGTTTGCCGTTTTGTATTGCTATTACATGTTGATCACACTGGTGACTGCCGATGCCTATTTACATAGAAGCTGATGGCAGATAAGGACCGCAAGGCCTATCCAGTCTTCCCATTTCTTTTTCTACCTTACAAATGTGCCATTGTCCTTTGCTGTCAGTGGCCTATCTAGTCATAATCATCTGTATTACTCCCTTATGCCTATCCCATGCCTGTTTGAAGCCCTGCACTGTGTTCATAGCCACCACTTCCTGAGGTAGGCCATTCCATGCATTCACCACCCTTTCTGTGAAAAAGAATTTCCTACATTCCCTTAATCAGCCTCCTTCTAATCTCATGCTGTGTCCTCTTGTCCTGCTATTTTTCTTATACTGAAAGATGTAGACTCTTTCACCTTGTTAATGCCTTTAAAGTATTTGAATGTTTTGATCATATCATCTCTCTTCCCTCCTTTGCTCTAGGGTATACACATTGAGCTCCGTTAATCTGTTTTCATATGTCTTCTGATGCAGTCCCTGCACCATTTTGGTTGCCCTTGTCTGGACTGCCTAAGTCTTATTAATATTCTTGTGAAGGTGTGGCCTCCATTACTGCACGAAGTACTCCAGATGGGGCCTAACCAGTGTCTTGTAAAGAGGGATTATTACCTCCCTCTTCCGACTTGTGATACCCCCTACTAATACACCCTAATATCCCCCTAGCCTTACCTACTACTTTAGAGGTCTGCTTGGATGATTTCAGGTCATCGGTGATGATGATGCCCAAGTCTCTTTCTTCCTTTGTGACTGCCAGCAACTCCCCTCACAGCCTATAGGTGGCTTCAGGGTTTCGTTTCCCTATGTGCATGATCTTGCACTTCTTTGCATTAAATCCCAATTGCCACTCTTCCAACCATTTTGATAGTTTATCCAGATCTCTTCTCATTCTGCCCACCCCATCTGGATCATCTACTCTGTTGCAGATCTTGCTGTCATCTGCAAACAGACATGCCTTACCCTCTAGTCCATCTACAATGTCACTGATAAAGATATTGAAGAGGACTGGCCCCAGGGACTGATCCCTGAGGTACCCCACTTGTGTCTTGCATCTCTTCTGACTGCATACCATTTACCACCACTCTCTGTTTTCTGCCCGTCTACCAGTTTGCCACCCAGTTGAACAGTTTATTTGAACTGTACATTGCTGTTATCAATTGTTGCTTCCTACATTGTCATTTCATATTTTATTTCTGTTTGTGCTTTTTAGGCCCGGGTCCTGCCTGAAAAAGGTCCTTTGGATCAGTGCACTCTACCAGGTCAACAAAGTCATAAATAAATAAATAAATACTGTCCATGGCCAGCAAGTGACTTCAGGGCTCAAGGAGCAGAGGTTTGAAGCTCCTGGCGAGGGAGACAGGGATGGAAGATGTGGGCTAATTATCCTTTGTACAGGCCCTTCCAACCAGTCATGGGGTAGTACTGTTAATCCTTTTTCGTTGCAGCCTCTCACATTTCTTCCAGGATTAAAAAAAATAGTATGGCCTGGAAAATCCTGGAAAAACAATTTGGGAGGTGGAGGGATAGGCTACTTGGACCATGAAAAAGGATGCAACGTCTGTCTCAATAACAAATACATACTGTACAGTACATGTATATATTTAAAACTGCATATTGCTCCATAATGGTTGTTGAGCAGATGTCTGAGATGGGTATGCCTATAAATTTGCATGGTATCTCTATGCCTGACATGCATGTTCTATGGGACATTCTTTCACGACTTGAAAACTTACAAAAGACTAAAGGATATAATTTCAAATGGTACTTGCTAACACATGTTCATTACTGCTTCCAGTCAATCTGGGGGGGGGATACGGTATGCCAGGTTGTCCCTTATTTCATCTGTCAGGTGAAACTGCTTAAGAAAGGGGCTTATTCTAAAGAGCAGATGGCAGAGGAGGTATGGACAATAAAATCAACTGCTCCTGTTGACTAAATTGTTTTGATCAATATCATCTGGTCTTTTGCATTATTCCAAATAAACATAAATTTTCCCCAGTAGAATAACAAACAATGGGGTTTACTGAGATTGGATATATAATACACAGGAGGAGATTCACTTTAATTACATTGATCTTAGCCTCTATGACCACGGGGTAAGTGTTGCCATGTAATTGAGTCCTGCTGATGGTTGCTGTACTTTTGCATTTTACTGGTGAAAACAGTCCATCTTTAAATGGGCTATTTATCACCTTAGGGCCAGAGGTCAACTCTCGGTCTAAACTGGATATGAGTAATGTGATGGAGTAAAACCACTCTTGCAGTTTAACAGCAAAGCTAGTAGATTACCCATTCTCCTGTATCAGATATCGTAATGGGGATTTGCTGCTTCACTGTAAACACCTTAACAGAATGGATTTATATTGCCTGTACCCACCTGTGCCAGGTTATATTTTAAAGGAATACACACAATGATGTGCCATGGTGCAGTTTTCAGTGTTCGGGCACAGTGCACCCAGACTAAATCCACTCATCCATCCACAGATACAGATTTCACGTACTATGTCAACTAAACCATGTTTTTAATTGTCTAGCCTAACATAGTGCCTGGCACTAAATACAATGGGCTGATTTTCAAGGTGATAGACTGGCGCTAGAGGACTTGTTTCAATAGAGTTTGACACAAGGGTAACTTATGTCACAACTTACGTCAAACTTGATTTTCTAAAGCAGCCTGTGTCAAATCCTGACACCACTGTGCCAAAGACCCTTGTGCCAAGGTTGTGGCAAACAACCAGGTGCACCAGGTCGCAGGGTGGCTTGTGCCACTGTGGGACAGCAAGAACCCCTTCTTGGGATTTTGCAAGTCCCACTGTGGATGCAACAAGGCACCACTTAGACCACCCAGGAGGGTCTTAGTGATGTATGCCAGTGGGGTGGGATGGGGTCTTAAACAGAGCTACTGGGAAACAGGGGCACACTAGGGGCATTGGAGGTGGCAGTGGGGGTGTTGTTGAGACAGTTGTGCATGAATGGGACTGTTGTTGCACCCATTGGGGTGCATTTGCAGTATGGTGGTACCATCACTCATGATGCTTTATACTGTACATGCATATAGATCCCCCCCAATCCCTGATGTCCCTAATGAAATAGCCATACATGTGTCCCTGGTGGTCAAGTGGACCCCTCCCAATCCTCATTCTCCCCCAATTAGTATACATTCTTCTCTGGTGGCCTAGCAGAACCCCCTCCCTATCCAACATCACCTTATATATATTGACATAACTGTCCTGGTGGTATAGTGGACCCCCCACAACCCCAACCTGGCAGGCAGTGTCTTACCACCCCGTACCCCCATGTCCCATCCCCAAGCTGGTGACCAACACAGCCCTCCACTCACCACCATGGCTGGCTGCCAAATGAACTTTTAATGCGTGCATACTGTATACAGTATGTGGTCATTGACTGGCAGCTGAGCTAAAATTTTCCAAAACACATCTACTCCCCATCGTCTGAGTTGCATGCCCTGCTGAATTTCATTATACAATATGCCTCCTTTCCAAGTTCTGTGTGCCTCCCAGTAGCAGTATTCAGTCTGCCCACCCCCAACATTCAGCCACCCCAAGTCGCAGCACTGTCTGTACCCTCACTGTTTTTCCTTGGTGCTGTTATGTCTCCCGTTATTTTCCCTGCATGGATTTTGACCACGCTATTTTCTTCTCGCTCTTTTGACCTAAACCCCATAGAGAGTACTAATGCTTATAATATTCCAATTTGACCCTAAGCAGAATGTTCTTATCTAGTTTGTTCTTGAACTCTGACTGACTCTTACTTTATGATCACAAGAGGAAGCATATTCCATGGGTTATCAATATGCTGGCTAAAGTAATATTTCCTTTCTGCTGCACTGAATGTTTTGCTAACAATCTGCAGTGGCCATGAGTGGTCTGTGGTTTCCATAGATGTATCTTTGAAATTCATGCCCAGTTCTGCAGTAAGTAAAGGTCCTTCAAGATTTCAAACATAGAAACATAGAAACATAGAAGTTGATGGCAGATAAGGACATAATGCCCATCCAGTCTGCTCATTTATTTTTCTACCTTATGAATGTGCCATAGGCCTTTCTGTCAGTGGCCTATTTATTCATACTCATCTGTATTTCTCCATATGCCTATCCATGCCTGTTTGAAGCCCTGCACTGTATTCATATCCACCACTTCCTGAGGTAGGCCATTCCATGCATCCACCACCCTTTCTGTGAAAAGAACTTCTTCACATTATCCCTTAATTGACTTCCCTCTAATCTCATGCTGTGTCCTCTTGCCTTGCTAGTTTTCTTATATTGAAACATGTTAGACCCTTTCATCTTGTTAATGTCCTTAAGGTGTTTGAATGTTTCAATCATATCACCTCTCTCCCTCCTTTGCTCTAGGGTATACATATTGAGTTCAGTTAATCTCTCCTCATATGTTTTCTGATGCAGTCCCTGCACCAGTTTGGTTGCCCTTCTCTGGACTGCCTCAATTTGGTTAATGTCCTTGTGAAGGTGTGGCCTCCAGTACTGCACGCAGTACTCCAGATGGGGCCTAACCAGTGTCTTGTAAAGAGGGATTATTACCTCCCTCTTCCGACTTGCGATACCCCTACTAATAAACCCTAACATCCCTCTAGCCTTACCTACTTCTTTAGAGGTCTGCTTGTATGGTTTCAAGTCATCGTGATGATAATGCCCAAGTCTCTTTCTTCCTTTTGACTGCCAGCAACTCCACTCCCAGCCTATAGGTGGCTTCAGGGTTTCTAGTAAACCACTTTTAATTTGTTTCGTCTCTAATGACAGTTGAAGTGCCTACTGACCATGCTCAGAAACTATTTTTACTTTTTTAAAATTGTAATAACTTACAAACGGCTCCTTATTTTTTCACCAGACTAGCAAAGGCACATCTGTGGGTAGTCCTTTCTGCCTGAAAATTTTAGACCAACAAATAAACCATTTGGACTGTAGGAAATTTCAAAGAAAATCTTCTGTAAAGTCAATAGGAAAATATGTTTTTTCACCTCTATGTAACTCAAGACTGCACACAGAACCAGAAAGTAACTTGCCAAATCAAGAGATATTCCCCACGAAGGAGCATACCAAATTATGTACAGTCGGTTGAACAGTTGCAAAGATATTAAAGCACAACATTTTGAGTTTATGCTTGAAATGCCTACTCAACCCTATATATATATATATATATATATATATATATTCAAGAAAAACTCCATTTAATGTATCAGTTAGGGTTGTTCCACAGCAACAAAAGTGTGAAAATTCAGTGTTAGGGTTGAAAACCCTAACTGTGCTTTCCCCCTAACCCTCACCACCACACACACAAACACATACATGCAAGTAGGGGAAAGTCCAAGCCAACACAACCAATCACACACAACCAGCAAGAGGTGTATACCTGTGTTACCACAGCAAGTAGGTAAGAAATCTAACTTTAGGTATCATACAGTATTTGCAAACTTGTTTCCTGAGCTAGTTCACCTAAAGGTGAAACTTAGGTGGCAGTAGCAAAAACTACTTACCTGCACATTTTGACATAATGGGTGGTCTAAGGCATCATGGGTGCTGCAGTGTTAGTCTATGGAAATTACTCAATTTCAGAAAAGCGTAACTTTGTCATGCTTAGTGTTTTAGCACCAAAGCAGGAAAAAAACACATCTGTGGGACCAAGGCTTGCCATCCATAAATGTCAGCCCAAAGGACCCAACTATTTGCTTGCAGGATGATGGCAAAGATGTGCAGTCATAAGGAGCAAACTTTCGCAAAATACTGTCTTAAAACATGAAAGTGCTTCAAATGGAAACAGACAGTGTCACATTTGTGAAAGCATGCAAAACAATGTCACAAAATACTGTCACAAACATGAAAGTGTTGCAAATGCATAGCATGACACTGTCACATTTGCAAAAGTGATTTTCAAAAGTATTTCATGGAATGTGGAAAATCCTGTTTTGGGTCTTGCACACCCCCAAAATACCATATGTGTAGTCTGTGTTATGTATTGGTGGCAGCGTGTGGCCCAAGATGCCCAGTTGTCTGTAGTGATATGTGTTTTGTGGTGCGTGGAATGTACCGGATTAGAGTTAGCAGTGACGACCCCATCCACATAGGTCGATGGGAGCATGGGTGTGTGGTTTCATTGTTTAGATAGCTGTAAGTTATTTCCATTACCTGCTGTTGGTTGTGTGTGATTTTTTGTGTTGTCTTGGTCCTTCCCTACTTGTATGTATGTGTGTGTGGTGGTGGTGTGTTGGGGGGGGGAATGTGCAGTTAGGGGTTTTCAACCCTAACACTGAATTTTCTCATTTTGTCACTGTGGAACAACCCTAACTGATGTATTAAATGGAGTTTTTGCTAGAATTTCCTTCTTTTGAGAATGTGCATATAAATAGTGAATGGAATGTGGTGGTGGGAGCATGTGGGCTGAACCATGCTGGCCATTTGTGCATAATAATCCAATAGTACTACACGCTAATAGTAACGGTGATGCAAACGCAAACAATAATGGTAACTGTAACGAAATGTGAACGCAGAGCCAAATGCTAAAGCTTATGAAATGGAAGCTGAAACAGAAACAGTAACAGTAGTGGTGACGCATAGTAAACACAAACACAAATGGCAACAAAAATCAAAATGGAAAAGGAATGGTAATGAAAAAGAAACTGATAATGGTAATGGTGGATGGAATGTAATGCAAACAAAATGCTAATGCAAACGCTTCTAATGGCAATGGAAGATGGAAATGCAAACATGATGGAACGGTAATACCCACGCAAATATGAACAGAAATGCAAAAGTTAACTATTATGGTAACGCAAATGAAAATGCAAATGGTAATGCAAACCCAAATGCTAATGACAATCTAACAGTGTTATAAGCAGAAACAGTAATGCAAACAAAGTGGAATGTAAGGCAAATTCAAATGCAAACGGTAATGTTAATGTTTACAGTAACGGAAATGGTAATGCAAGTGCAAATGGTAACAAAAACACAAATGGAAATGGTAACATAAATGCAAGCACAAATGCAAACACAAATGGTAATGTAAATGCAAACACTAATGGTAACGCTAATGGTGATGCAAACGTTAATGTAAATGCAAACGTAAACAGTAACATAAATGCAAGCACAAACTGAAATGCAAACAGTCACAGTAATGCTAACAGTAATGCAAATGCAAATGGTAATGCAAGTGCAAATGGTAATGGTAACCTAATCGCAAGCTGTTACGGTAACAGATATAGAAGCGCAAACGCAAACACAAACGGTAATGGTAACGTAAAAGCAAATGCTAATGGTAACATAACGATGACACAAACGCAAATGTAAATGCAAATTGTGAAGCAAACACAACTGTAAATGCAGATGGAAATGGTAACAGTAACACTAATGGTAAGGGTAACACAAACACAAATGGTAATGGAAGAGCAAACGGTAATGGAAAGGAAAATGGTGACAGTAACGATAAACCAAACATAAATGAAAACTCAAACGGTAATGCAAACACAAAAAGTAACGCTAACAGTGATGCAAATGGTAATTCTAGCACAAATGGTAACAGAAATGCAAGCACAAACATAAATGCAAATGCAAATGATAATGGAAACACAAGTACAAATGTAATGCAAACGCTAACTCTACTAGTAATGCTTATGTACAGCTTTTGTTTCGAAGAGGTGCATCTCAAAGCACAGTGAGTACAAAGAATTGGGCACAATAGTGGCCCTCGGAGAGGAAAATGAGCACTTGGAATACTAAATTGGTTATATCTCAGGAACAGTACGACGCAGAAAAAATGTTAAATCTCATATTATTTATGACTTTCCAGGCTAGTTTTGCACTTAGCCCCCAGTGGTGGCCTAAGAATTTTTGTGACAAAAAATCCGTATCTGGAACAGTTTTTGAGATACGGGACCCAAAAGGCACGGCGCATGCCAAAGTGTTATCCTATGGGAATAATTGTCAACTACAGAGTGCCATAACTTTGCAGCCCTGTTATATTTTTGCACCAAACCACCAAAAGTCTCTCCTGTGTGATGTTGACTTTCTTCCCTCCAAATGTTAGCCCAAAAGACCAAACTGTTGTTTTGAGGCAGGGTGGCAAAGATTTCCTATTGTTTTGGGCATAGTGTCGTAAAGTACTTTTGCAAATCACAACACTTTCACAAAAAAAATCATGAAAGTGTCATATATGTGAAAGTACTCTGTGACACTACTTTTTACAAAAATTTAAAAAACATATTTCTGGGGTGTTTTACCCCCATAAAAATACATGGCTAGCTTCCTCAGGGCTGAACTAGGTGAACCCAACAAGAGCTGTGTCCCTAGAGGGTCCCAAATTTAAATGCCAAGCATTTTTATGACCACCAACGTAAAAAAAAAAGGCTGAATCACAAAAGTAAAAGGGCAATTTGTGACACTAAAAACTGCATTTGCAACACTTTTGCATAGTTTAACTTTTCCCCTAGACTATAATGGGATTCAGTGGTTTTTGAACAACTTTTAAATCGTTTAATACTTTTTCACAAACTTTTCGAAAGGCACATTGGGGACCCTGTCTGCATCTTCCCTGAAGCATTCAGATCAATCGTGCAAACTGTGCAGGCCATAGGTGCGAGCACAGAAGTGCACAAAACCCCATAATTTATGTGTTTTTTGGTGCTTTGTAGCTCCACAACTGTACATCTGACCATAATGTAACTTGGCAAATCCAGAGAAAAATGGTATTAGACTGTGCATGCCAAATTTCAGGTAAATCTGTCATACAGTGACAAAGCTATTAAGTAAAACATTAAAATTTAACCTTAATCGGGTACTCAACCTTAATCTTTAGTGGCACTACCGCGCTACTATAATATATATTTATGGCAAAAAACTCAGTTTAATGCATCAGTTAGGGATGTTCCACAGCAATAAAACTGAGGAAATTCGGTGTTAGGGTTGCCACCCTTGCACTCCACGCCCACCCCACCCCATCAACAGGCATCGGGTGCGTTGGGGTTGTCAGACCTGGCTCTCACCCCATTCCTGTGTAAATAAGCTTGAGGTGGTGCAGTATAGGAGAATGGGGTGGGCGGTGGGACCGACGACTCCAACGCACACCCCAATGTCTGTTGTAGAGGTGGTAAGCATAGGAGAGTGGCAAACTCTAACACTAAATATATATATATATATATTATATATATATATATATATGTAAAATAATAGCAGGCAGATTTTCAAATCTACTCTTTAAAGATGGCCACTGTAATAAAATATGTGAAAACAATTATTTATTTTTAGTTATTTAAAATTTGGTGACTGGCATAGGAACAGTGAGATAGAGCTAATTTCCAGGTGTGACCCAGGAGAACAGATGCAACAGGGAGTGATGCAACAATTGCATGTAAACTGCAGTTTGATTACAAGAAAACACCATACCCAAGAGATCTGCAGTGCTGCCTGAAATAAAAGGAATGAAAAATAACTCATTAAACTACTAAACAGAAAATACAGTAGTATAAAAAAGTGTTATAACCTGACAGTGACAAGTCACAAAACATACCTTTTAGCAGCCACTCGAAAGAGCACTACCTCATTAAGAACACAAATGTTGTAAAAGAGATAGACAGACAAAGTGATTTTAGCACACTCAAGTCACTATAAAGCAATTATTTTAATTCAGCAAGAGTTGCATAGCCCTGCCACATTAACAGCAAAACACTGCAGAGAATAATAATGGCAAAGACACAAAGAAAAAAAAATACAGATAGACTTCTCCTGATACACTAATGTTGACAATACAGTCAAACATCCCCACACTCCCCTCATCAGTGTCAGTCAGATTGAGAAATAGCAGAAATAAAAAATTCAGTTTTGAATTAAAATAATGTAAAAAGAAATAAAAGAATGTATACACTCCAGCTGCACAATGCACAATAAACAGTAGATCACTTCTGTGATCAGTTTAAGACAAATAAACCAGGTTATACTTTAGGGATTTATCTGAGTGACTAAAAAGACACCCTGAGAGACATACTCTGCTCTCTCTGCTCAAGACTGTACTGAACACATCCACCAGATGGTCTTCATGTAGTTCCTGTATCATTTGTCCTGCGATGTCTGCAGGCACATTGTACATAGTTTACTTGAAAACTTCACCTGGGGCCATGAGAACTTCACCTGCAAAGTTTAAAAATTGTAGCATCATGAAATCATCCTTCACCATCCAAATTATCCTGCAAGGTGCAGATCTTTGCAAATTAATTCATGAAGCAAATATCAACTTTACACACCTCTATTACAGAATCCAGTGAGTCAGTAGATACTGTACCTGGATCAAGTGTTCAGTCAGATCTGAATCCAATTCCTCAAGTACCCTTAGAAGTAAGCCTTCCAGGGCAATGCTACATCCACAGTGAGGGCCTCTAGCACTTTTTTCACCCATTCAGCCATGATCACTACCCTCTCAATTCCTTACACCCCATATGTGGCTCCTTTGATCCCACTCTCTGGAAAAAAAAAACTATCATCCTCAACGATGAATACTGTGCAAAAGTAATCATTAAGGACATGGGTTCTCTGCTTCAAGTCTTCTACTATGCTCTCCTCAACTCACCTCAGCCACCTGTCAATCCCCCTAGCTTTCCTTTTCTCCCACATATACCCAATGAATTATTTCTCCTCAAAAGTGACAACAATGTCTCTCTGAATCAGAGGGACTGGTGGTGCAACCCTCAAACAAGTCACAAACTACACCCTCAGAGAAGAGCACACCAACCATCCCTCCACTAACAACTCCATTGTAACAATTTGCAGTATTTTCTTTTTCTGTGGGATTTTTTTTTTAGTGCATGTGAAAGGTACTAGATTGACAGCAGTGGAACCTGAAGTCCTCTGCTCACCCACATGATAGGTGCAGCACTGGTGATCACAGTGCATACTTCCCCACACTGCCCTGCCAATGTGCCTCAATGTTGCCATGGAGGGATCACCACACAGGTAAAAGGGTAGCTCAGACTCCTTACCCATTCAATACTTTGCCTCTAATGTGAGACTTCCAACAATGGTGACAGTGTCAATTGTGTTTTTTGTTTATTTGTTTGTTTGTTTGTTTGTTTTTAGTTTATCTGGACACCCATTCACTGGAAACTAGGCTGAGACCACCACAATTCATTTCATATAGGCTGCCTAACACCCTGCAAGAGATAATGACTTTTGGCCACTGCCAGCTTTGGCTGGATTTGAATTAGCAACCTAGAGGTAAAAGATTCTTTATCTCACTTTACTACCAATTCACTTAGCCATCCAAATCCAGTTTGCTGTAAGCTTTTGAATAAATATACTTGATACTTTTTGATTACGTTGATAAAGTTCCGGTTCCTCAGTAATTGATAAAATGCATGCACAGCTGTACTACACTGCTGAATAACTGTTTTTGCTGTTGTTTGTACTATTGATATTTTTAGATGATGTTAAGATTTGTCACCATGGCACAGATGTTATTTACCAGCAGGACAATGGGAATAGTGCTTTTGATAAAACCTATATGAAAAAAAGCGGCTGAAACAATTTTCAATTTAATTAGGTAACCCTACACATTTTCCCAGCAGATCTGAAACACCCAAAAATCCCCATGGACCCCGATAATGGTTGTAACCATTTTAGTTTTTCTATTGCACTCTGTTTAGTTTTCATTTGCTATATGTGCAGGTGATATATTTATCACTTGTTATTGCTGTTTTCTTTTTCCTTCTAGTTAGTTACCCTTTGTATAGTCAGAAGCGGGATTGAATGATATAGAGGAAGTTCTAAATAAACTGTTATCTTACTATTATAATGGTGAGTAAAATCCAGAAATAGGAGTGCTCAGTCCACATGCCTTTTTACTGTTAGATAAGTATGCTCATAGGATTGCACTGAATAATTTCAATGGGCGTACACAACTTAGTGAGGAGTTATGCTTGTGCAAATTCATAGACAGTCTGGAAGTATTTGAATGAATGTGTTGTGAGTGTTATGCAGATATTTTTGCTGTTCACATTCTCTGTCCCACAGGGAACTACCACCATATTAGGGTACACATGAAGGCAAAGGAACCCTCTTGAGGAGGGTTTCACCCCTAAAGGTGCCACAGGAAAATAATTCCTTTGGGCTAAAGGTACCTTAGGAAGGATTCCCATGGGGAGAGAGGCATACCACTGGAGGAGGTGGGGAGGATGGGGACAAAGAAACTGTACATTTGAGAGAGACTGTAAGATGCTAACTTAAATAGTTCAGGCAGAGGTATGGCTGTTTATTCCCTCCTATTGAGCTGCAGTCATAGCCTCTGATATAAGGCTCATGAACACACATAACCTGGAGATCTAAACTTGTTGCTGATCACAAGTGGACTTGATAGACTCATGATGTGTTTCAAACAATAAATATGAGCAATAAAAATGGCATTTAATAATTGTCATTTATTGCCATATATGCATGGTTCCAGTCCCACTTTTCCCCTCTGCAGTTTCTGTATAGGATAGATTTCCAGTACCCTCCATACACTACAGTATATTTTCACTCAAATATATGATCTCTGTGATCTCTTTTCTCCTACTGAACAGCATTAATTTTAACACTGATGAGTCTACTTTTTCTTTTCTGTTTTCTTCTGTCTGTGCCTGACTGGTATTGTACCCTAACCCATGGCCTGGAAACAAAAAACAGCAGCATAACTGATACTGACCTTAACACTGGTAGCTGGCATTGTGAGTGGTAATCTATGTTCAATGCAATCTGTACCCAGTTGACTGGCATGATTCATTACTTGGAAGTAGACCTGGGCAGAATTAGTAAATTCTGATTTCACAAAATTTCCACAAAATTTTACAACTTTAGCAACATTTTCAAAAATTATGTTATTGATTATAACTCAGTCCACTTTATATCTGGAGGTCTAGTATTTGTCATGCATGCTGCTTTGAAGAGGTCCTAATAAGATGCAATGTTGTTTGACATTTGAATGAGGGACGTAGAAGTTATAGGATCTCAAATCTGGCAACTCCTTAATCATGTGAACATTTTGTGAAATTTTTCTTTAGTTAATCATAAATTTGGCAGTCTTACAACTAGAGATCAGCTGTTTAGCAAGCATATTGCATTGACAGGCCTCTAAAAGTATGCCAAGTTTAATGACATTTGGATAAGGGGTGGGGAAGTTATAGGGGCTCAAAATCTGGCAATTTATCAATCGTGAACATTTCTGAAAATATTTCTTTGCTTACAACTTAGCCATCTTTGGAGCAAGATAATTAAAAATTTATTTGAATGACTTCTTGGAGAAGTTTTAGAAACTGGTAAATAGAGAGGTAGATTGTTACATAACTTGTAAGTTTTATTTATTTGTTTATTCCTCAGAAATAAACTTTGAGCAAGCTGCTCTTTTTCAAAGGTTCCACGTCAACAGAAAGTAATATGGTACATAGTAGAAAGGTGATGACAATTGCAGATTTATATATACATATTCACAACAAGGCACAGTTTAGGACACAGATTACTATACTATAAGTTTACAGAGAGCAAGACTAGTAGCTAGGTGAAAGCAGCCAGTAAATAGGCTTTGTCTGTGTAGCAATATGTTAGGGGTGGAGAGGATAGGTGGGGTAAGGACCAGAGAGGGCCATAGAGTGTAGAACACAGTGCAAGGAGTTGAAAGAAGTGAAAGCAGAGGCAAAGGTGGGGGAGCAAAAAGATGTAGAGGTGGATGTGGGAGTACTCAGGGAGTGAGGGGGTGTAGCGAGAGTATGAAGGAGAGGCAGAGAGAAAGTATGGACTGCCAGAGGTATTAAGTGCAATAAGGGCTAAGGAGAACTCATCAGTCAGAGGAGGAGATAGGCATTTCCACCATCTAGCATATGGAGCTGGTAGAGAGAGGTGAGAAGTGTAGTCTGTAGTTGGGGCTGAAGATCAGGTTGCAGGTCTACAGGCACAGGATCCTGTTCAGGTAAGGTGGCATTTCAGTTCTGATTTGAAGGTAGGGAGTCTGCCAAGGTTAAGTATCTGTGAAGGGACCTTGTTCGACCAATGTAGAGACCTACAGTATACATGAAGGAACACTGTCCAAAGGAGGTTCTTCTGAAAGGGCCATCCAAAGGACACCATGCCATACCTCTGGTCTGATAATTAGACTGACTTGCATGCAGAATGTCTTTATGCAAGGAGGGTTTTTCCTAGAGTGTTTTTGCCCAACAGACATGTTTGAAAATATCCTATTACTCAGCTTAGTCAATTGGTTTGTTCATAAAGCGGACAAGAGTGTGTTAGATTATCTGCTCCCATGGTGAGTCTGCAGGCCTTGTTGAGAGCTGTAAACATCCACTTGAGTGCAGGCTGCACCATACACAATTAGGCCATAAATGTTTGACAGAACTGAGCAAGAGACAGATAGTCAGAGAGCAGAGGGATTAGATATTGTTTGTGTCTGTACAGTACACTCAATTTGGTGTTAATGGCTTTTACCATCTGGTCTATATGCTGCATGAAAGAGAGGGTATCATCAGTTGTGACCCAAAGGAACTTGAATGAATGTAGCTGTTCAAGGGCAGCTGCCTTACTGTTGACAATGGTCAGTAATGGGTATTTTTTCTGATGCTGGTGGCTTGATATCAGCAAGTTTTTGTCTTCTTGTAGTTGAGAAGCAATTTCCGTGAACTGAACCAATCCTCCAGCTGGAAGAAGGTGGACTGTAACTCTTTTTGAAGTAGGTCAATCTGGGAGCTACTGCTAAGAATGACTGCATTATCTGCATACAGAATTATTTTACCTTGCATGCATCTGGAAGGTTATTCTGAAATAAACTAAAACGTAAGGGACCCAGGATTGATTCTTGCAGTACCCTGAGTGTGACTTCCTTAGTGGAAAAGGTTGTCATCCCTATTTTGATGATCTGGGTCCAATGAGATAAATAATTCTGGAACCAATGAACTGTCTCAGGGCCAACTCCAAGGAAAGCTGCTGCTTGATCAGGATAGGGTGGTTGACTGTGTCAAGGTCTTAGTGAGATCTATAAATATAGATCCCACTAATCTGCCTCCACCCAAAGCCTTGTGGACATAGCCCAAAAATTCAACTAAGGCAATAACCATGCTGTGGCTCTTCCAGAAGCCATGCTGCTGGGGACATTGTAGATCATACTTCTGGAGGTAATCCATGATCTGACATTGTAGATCATACTTCTGGAGGTAATCCATGATCTGATTGGCTATGAGCCTCTCAAGTGCTTTTGAGAGGGGGATAGTATTGCAATGGGCCTGTAGTTTGCCGGGCTGGATTGATCCCTGCTTTTGTATACAGGGGTCACCAGTGCCTTCTTCCAGACAGATGGGAATTTTGACAAGGCAAGAGATTTATTGAAGATCTTGGTGAAGGGGATCAAGAGTTCATCAAGAGCTAATGCCACAAGCTTCATGTCAAAATTATCATTGCCAAGCCTTCTCTTGCCTAGGACCTTTTGTATATGTGTCCTGGCTTCCTTGAGAGTAACACATTTGAAATAGAAGTTTGGGTAGTTAGAGTTTGGACCTGAGGTTTTATGCGAAGGGTCAATGGGATTGAGGTATCCGGTGGGGGGGGGGGGGATGGAGCTTAAATCTGTGAAAGATGAATTGAATGATTCCGCGATGGTGTGAGGATCAACTATGGGGGTAGCAGAAATTCTTAGCATCTTAGGTTGTTTCCTGTCTTCTTTCCTGAGGAGGTCTTTTATGTTTTCCCAGAATCTTTTTCCATTCCCCCAGTTCCTGTCCATCTGTTCCTTATAGTATTTTACTTTAGCAAGCCCGGTTAGGTACATGCATCTGTTTTTGGCTGCCCTGTAGTTCTAGCAGTTAACATGACTGCCGAGTTCCTTGCCTTGCACCACAAATTGTCCTTTTCCTCATCAGATCTAGATGGTCCCAAGTAATCCACCCATTAGAATATCCTCTGACTTTTCTTTTCCTAAAAGGGTGTAGATGTTACAAATATCTTTAAACTTATCCAAGAAGTATTTCATGCAAGGTCTAAATCCTGTTGCACGTCAAGAGGTGACCAATCAACCAGAGCTAGGGCTATTTTAAAAGAGTTTAGATGCCCTCTCTTGATTACTCTGTTTTCTATGGTAGAGGGAAGATCCCTTTTATGTTTGTTAAACCATCTACATATTACCGGGGAATAGTCACTAAGGGAGTCTGAGAGCACCGCAACATTAGTGATCCTGGATGGACAGCTGGTTAGGATCCAGTTAAGGAAGTAGTATTACCACTCTATATTTAGAGATGCAGTGAATTTAAATTCACTGGCAAAGTGAACGTGAAGTGGGCACTCGGGGTGCTGCTCCATTCGTGGAGTGGGCAATACAAAGTGCTCACTTCTGTCATTACCACTCGCATTAAGCTGGAATGGCACACGAGTAAGGTGAAGTCATTGTTTTTAATGGACTTTGCATTCCTCATTATGATTCTAAGTGATCCACTTGATGTTTCAGATTTGAAAGCCCCCCACACATCACATGGCTTACTGTACTGTAAGTCACATGCTCTTTAGCTAGGCAGGAAGAAAATGAGTCATACAAGCAGACACTTTTACTTTCTCCTGTGCAGACAGAGAGAGAGTAGTATGTTTTGTGACTGCTGATACTTTTAGATCAGAGCGAGGAGGAGACTTAAACTTTGATTTAGACCAAACAGCTTTTTTAAAAGCTACATTGTTTTGTCTTTTCTGTACTCTTTTTTACTTAATTTGTTCTTTCTGTAAATTTTATTTTTCTTATCTTTATAAGTAGTTAGTTGTTTGTCAGTGTGTGACTGTGTGTGTGTGTGTGTGTGTGTGTGTGTGTGCGTTGTGTGACAGTGTGAGTAGTGATTGCTCGGACTGAGGGAGCTCAGTAGGAGAGATGGACCAGGGTGAGGAAATGTCTGGGATGGGGCAGCTTTGGGAGAGCGTGGTAGTGGTAAGCATCATACAGTGTGCATGTGTTGAGGGCATGGGCGCCCATTCCTGTTGGACCGCTCAAAACTTGTGACTGCCCCCCCAAAGCAGGACAGCACCACCTCCTGTCCTGACTCTGAGGCAGTTGAACCACCACCACCACCACCAAGTCCAGCACCAGGTCCTCTGGAGCAGGATGTGCCTGTTCCCCCGGGCCCAGGTGTGGATCCCATCCCTGTTCAGCACCGTGACCAGCAGGCTTGCAATACATCCAAGTAACTATTAAAAAAAAGTATGTTTTGATTCATGGCATGATCGTAAATCGTGATTTGTGACTGCATTTGTGACCATGATGATGAAGAAACGTGAATGCCTATGGCTGTACTTCCCCAGGCCCCGATGAGCTGTAGCTTAAAACTCCCAGACTTAAAAACATGTATCAATGAGTACAATGGTGGGGTGGTGAAGCCTGGAGAGATGCTACAAAACAGGCTTACAATACATACAAGTAACTAGAAAATGTTGTGATTCATATATGTGAATCATTGTGAATCATGATTTGTGACTGCATTTGTTACTGTGGATGATGAAGAATGGATTTGTATCATGAGTGACTCGTGATGATGGTCCTGACTTAAAAACGATATTAATGAGTACAATGTTCATGCAGAATTAAGCACCACACCTGTCCAGTACTCTGAAGGAAAGCCAAAGAAACAACTGTGACTTAAGTTACAGATGGAGATTGGGCCCTAAAGAGATGCAAATGCACAGACAGATTAAGATTGCGCTGTGCATGAAGAAATGCAGACACAAAGGCACAACACCTAACCAGTGCTCACCATCAGAAATTCAAATCTGAAAAGAATACCTTTACCGTGGAGCGGGCACAGGGTGGGGGGCAGTGTACTGTACTGCTGCAGTAACAGTCACTAGTACTAGTACCAGTACCAGTAAAAATACCACAAAGAAGAACAAAAATCACACAGCTGCAGTGGATATTGCTGAAATTATTATGTGGCACAATAAAAGGTGTCTGATTGGTTGACTACCACGTCACAATATTACTCACTACACACTAAGTAATGCATAGCAAATTGAAAACTTCAGTAATATAACCACATATTTTAAACAAACTAAAATTATGCACTGCTGCACCACAACAATCAGCAAAAAATGGCAAGAAATATTGAAAATATTACTGTGTGTACATTAACACAGTTAAACAAGAAAAATATCACCAAAACAGAAAGCACTGTCTTTTCTCCAAGTTAATCTACCTACACCACAGATACACCCCTCCCAAAGCACACTTCCACTGTCTCTCAGTACACAGACTGAATGTTGTACATTAACATTCAAAATCCATACACAAACAATAAACGCTCAATGATATGAGCACAGGAGGGTTTCCTATAATCGATGAACTAAAGTTTCAGCAAAAAATTACTCAAAAAGGCTTTTTTAACAGCTTTTTGAAGGTTTGAATTGCAGAGAGCTCTCAGAGCAAATTGTCTCCTACAGCTTCCTACACACACAATACCCCAAACTGAGGCTGTGCAGAACAATCTAGAGCCCATGTGACCTGAAATCCCAAGAAACACTGCAAAATTCACCTTTGGAGCTTAAAAATACATGAAGTAAGGCAAAGTACATTGTTTTCAATGTTCTTCTCCTTAAGAATTGGTGGAGTAGTGGTTTGGGAAGCTATAATGCTAAGTCATTGTTTTCAATGAACTTCGCTACCCATTTGCAACATGAAGTGCTCCGCTTGTATCATGGAGCACTCCACTTAATTCGCTTCTTCACTCTGTGGATCACTGCAGAGCGACTTGGGCCACTGCCCACCACTACTATAGTTCATTCTGGTATGTTCTGTTACCATCTGGGTATGGTATACACTAGCAACCTGGTCCTTTAAAGAGTCAGATTCCTTTCTTAGCCAATTAATGTTGAAGTCGGCAGTGATGATGACTTTTCTATTCTTTTTAATCTTAGCGATCACCTCCATAACTAAGTCAAGCCCCTGCTTTGCCTTACTGGGGTGCAGGTATACAGTAATGATAGAGAGAGACCTTTTGCTGTCTGCTTATAAGGAGTTTTACTGCTAGCAGCTCATAATCCCCAGTGACACAGATCATGGACAGAACACTCCCCAGGATAGATTTCTTGACATAGATGAGGCAGCCACCACCCCGTTTTCCTACCTAGTCTAAAGATTCCATACCTCTGAAGTGCTGCAGCACTGTCCTTTATTATGGCGATTAGCCAGGTCTCAGTCAAACAGGTGATATCAGGGCTTTGCAAACACGTCCATGTATGGAACTGGGGTAGTTTTGGAAGAAGGCTATAAATGTTCATAAAAGCAATTTTTAAGCCACAATCAATTTTTCCTGGCAAAGGCTTTGAGGAAGGTGATACAGAATTAGTATGCACATCTCTTGAGAGTAATAGCAACATAAGTGGCATATTTCTTGTTGTGATGAGGAGACAAAGTTTTGCCCTGCCCCTTTTGTACTTGACATTGAATATGAAGAGGTAATGCATTCTCCTGAAAGGAGGAACAAGCATCTGAGACAGGACAATGACAGTACTGCTGGCCAAAAGTAAGTATTTGAGAGGTGGCAATGGTAAGAATGGCTTTCTGCAGTGTGTATTAGATAGCTGCCCAGAGTGTGGCATAATGTTCAAAGGAAGAGTTGTATTTTGCACAAAAACATTTTGCACATAGAAGTTGAGTTACTGTCCCACAAGTGGAAGGAGAACAAGTAACATTATAGAACCAATTACACAAGCCTTTGCCATTCTTGTAGGAAATAGATTAGTGAGCAGGATTTGGGGCAACAGTGGTCAGAACAAATCTGTTATTATTAACAGTATTTGGGGAGTGGGGAAGGTCTCTAGGCAGCCAGAAGAAGTACTTCTCTTAGTAAATCCATGAGATGCTACACTGCCTATCACTGCAAAGATTCACCCTGTGAGTAGAGAAGGCTTTGGCAATTTGAGACAATGGGAGGGGGTCCAGTAAGCAATAATTGGAAGGGGATGAGGGACATAAATGGAAGGAGAGAGCAAAAAGGAACTGTAGTGCAAAGCCAGAGTTTAAAATACTAACAGCAGAACTACTATGTACAGTGACAGCCACAGAATGGCTATAACTCAGAGAGGTGTGCCAAAGCACCTAAAAAGACCCTAGCAGCAACACAGTGTAAGGAGCCTATGAGGATAAGACTCTTAGTAAATTTTGACCCCAAAGTCATGTGGTTTCTGTACCTATATAATATATTGCTCAGATAGGGCGGGCACGTGGGAGTTGGCTGGATACCAGGAAACAGGCAGACAGTGGAGCAGAGAGCAGCCAGTGGCTGTATGTTACCCCCAACATGCTGTGGGAAGGAGATGCCTTATGCGGTGAAGATCTAGGAGGGAGGAAGATGGAAGAACAATTAAATAAAGTGGCTAATTGGTGGGTGAGTTCACAAAAACAAAAGGGAGCAGAGCTGCCTAGGCTGGGGGGGATTTGCAGAGTCGCAAGTGTAGTGGGGGAGGGAAATCGAGTAAATGTCAGGGAATGTGCTCTGAATTAAGCCCAGCAGGCAGAGATTAGCCAGAAGAGAAAGCAAGTGTAGAGGGGGAGAAAAATGGAGCCAGAGTCAGAGATTACGCTCCAGATTTTAGCCCAGCTGGCAGAAAATTAGCCAGGAGAGAAAGCACAGAGGAAAGCAGATCAGTCAGGAAAGAGAAGCGGAAGAGAGGTTGAGGGAGGGTTTCAAAATTTGGTTTAGCAATTCCCATAGTATATCATTTCCAACAGCAATCAGCAGTTGTGATTCCCCTTATTTTTAACAGGAAAAAAATACTTTCAAAGGAGCTGATAGGAGCCCACTGTACATCAATATGCACAGTAGTCTGCAGTTGCAATTCCCCTTATTTTTTAAAAGAAAAAAACACTTCTCATAAGAGCTGATAGGAAAGAGAGGTAGAGGTTGAAGGAGAATTTCAAAATAAGTTAACAATCCCTCACTTTAAACAATCCCCACAGTAAATCAAACCCCACAGAGGTCTGCAGATGTGATTCCCTTTTTGAAAAGAAAAAGCACTTCCCAAAGGAGCTAAATCACTTATTAACAGGCAGAACTAGCAGAAATAATGCAACAATCCCATGGTAATTAAGTTAATCAAAGTTTGGGGCAGAGTTCCAATAAGGGAAGGTTAGCAGCCAATGGCGTGCAGCCACCTGTTGAAGTGTTCAATGAACAGAAAGCCTAAGAAGGTGCCAGAAATTGAAGGTGAAACTGGGTGTACCATACCATCCAGGGAGTCGGGCCAGACAGCAGGAGCAGAGAGGTGGCCATAGGCTATATGTAGCCACTGCCAAGCAGCTTGCAGGAGACACCCTGGTCAGTGACGAAGATCTTCCAGGGAGCCAGGCCAGACCACAGGACCACAGAGGTGGCTGGCAGCTGTATGTAGCCCTCACTGCACTGCTTGCAGGAGACACACTGATCAGGTGCAAAGATCTTCCAGGGAGCTGGGCCCAGCAGGAGAAGCAGAGAGGCAGCCAGCAGCTGTATGTAGCCCCCACTGAGCTGCTTGCAGCAGATGCCCTGGTCAAGGGCAAAGATCTTCCAGGGAGCTGGTCCAGACAGCAGGAACAGAGAGGTGGCCAGTGGTTGTGTGCAGCTCCCGCCACACCACTTGCAGGAGATGCCCTGGCCAGGGTGAAGATCTAGAAGAGAAGTTCACAGAACAAAAAGGATGCTAGCACCGAGGGATTGTGGTGATTGACTATCATTGGAACAACATGCACAAACAAAATCAAGCACCCATGCAAGAATCAGAAGAAATTAGAAAATATGCATCAGCTCACCATTTATTCCAGTTTCAGAGCAGCAACATTCCAACTTCAGATTCCCCAATAAAGCCAGGCAGGTATTTTCTACTGACTCCTGCATGGGTGCTTGATTTTATTTAGCAAATAAATTGTAGGTTACAGGAGTTCAAAATGTCACAATTGATTTGTTAAATTATGTGAATATTTTCAAAATGTATGTATGTTTACAGCTCCACTGTTTTTACAGATACAGTATATACACTCAAGATTTGGCATGCATATCCAATGTAAATATATTCTGGAATTTTATTAAGCTGGATAAATGTGCTTAGTAGATTACAATTTACTGTGGATACTGTAGAAATTACTAATTGGCCAAAAGTGCTCAGAAATTCATGGATGCAAATAAGTAATTCCACTAGAATTGCACTTAATGTGAAATATAACTTTCTCAAAGCACTTATCACCACTGAATCACCTTACCTGCACTAGCATCATGGCCCTGCAATGCCCCTCCAAAACTTCTGAAACAGTGATGCCCAGCATCATGCTCCTTCATGGCTAAATATATCCAGATACTTCTGACACAATATCCTAAGTCACAAATGGTTGTAAGGCTAGTGTCACTTGATGCTACTGTTTTCAAATAGTGAAAATATACATTGTTATCTAACAGGGTTGTTAAAGGGTTTTCAGAAAGCATTGTATAGAAAGAATGCTGCCTGTGCATGTGCTTCCACAAGTCATTAAGTCAGTGAGCCCTAGTGCTTAACTGTCGTATTGCAAGAAGACAGGTTAGTGTACAGTGATGTCCATGACCATTTATCATAGTTCATCATTCAAGACAGTCACCTGACACTTGGCACCAATACTTTTACTATGGGGTCTCCTAGGAATGCTACTTTATTGCCACTTTACTCAGTCTTTACCTTCCTGTGCAGTGGCAACCCAAGTGTATGACTTGGCAAAATGTATGGACATGACTCAGACAAAAGTATCATAGCGTTTCACAATTTCACAAAAACTCTTAAAATTCAACTCTGATTACTGATGTTATTTAGGCATTTTTGGCTGCTTATAACTTGATCAGCCTCTGAGCATGAGATGAGATACATGACACACACACATAATCTTTTTTCATATTGTTTTTCTCCTGGCTCAAAGTTCATCTCTCAAGGATATACCATTTTCACAGGGATATACCCTGATCAGATGAACCCAACTATCTTTCAGTTGTCTACCATTTTTTCTCCCACATTGTTCCCTCCCACCTCCCTGGTGGCATCAGTGCCTCCTTTAGCCTCACATAGCCACAGCTTCCCCTGCAGCAGGAGCAAACTCTGGCCTAGCCACAGGGCTTCTGTGTTGGTGGAAGCTGTTGGCATCCCTCCCCAGCTGAGATACATTGTTTCTTGGCAGCTGTCTCAACCATGGCTTGATTCCTGGTGAATTCTGTGGCTCAATTCTGAACTCAGGTTGTCAGAAGACAGCACAATGCTCTGCATGAGGTGGCCTCAAAGCTTAATACTTAGGGTCAATGAATCCAACAAAACCAGTTCTATTCCATTCTTTACTTTCAAACTTTTAGGATTTAAAATTCTGTTTACATATTTGCAAAATGAAATTTAAAAATTTCTGAAAGCTTGGAGGTTTAGGACTCAGTTACTTTTGAAGACAGAGGGTTGAGACCTATCACACCTATTTATGGAGATTGGTAGAGCCTTTATACCAAATGTGATACAATTTGGACAAATACTTGTTAAATTACATGGCAATAACTGAAATCACAGTTTTGGCAAACAGTTTGTGAAACTTTTGTGAAATGTGGAAATTTTATGAACGTGTAATCATAATTTCACCAAAATTATGCCAGCAGAAGATACATTTCACACAGCCCTACTCACAAACTAATGTGTAACTATTCACTTGTCAACCATGTAATATATACACAGATCCAAATACAAAGACAAATCTAAGTTGGAAGGACTACTTTATGTTAAAACATCTAAAATAACAGAAATTTGAGTTCAAAAATATGTTAATGATCAGGAATGTGTGTATCAATTTAAAATAATAACACTAATATACTCAAGGGGTTGTATTAATATCCAGTTAATTACCCCCTATGGGCATGTGGCACTCAGTTTCATCTCTGCACATCACACAGAGATGATTAACAGCATTTTAACATAAACCCATTTGTAATTTATTGCTTAAAGATCAAACCATATGCTGTTAAAAATTATTCAATATTTTATTGTTTACTGTGGAATTTGTTTTAATAGCATAGAAAGTATTGTATGTCACTGTTATGTTAATATTTTAATTTGTACATGCACTTTTGGGACGTAAATCTTCTGAACAGCAATACAGAAGGGCCATTTAAGTGACATGCTGTACATTCTGATGAAGTACCCAATTGGCGGACAAACAAAAACATTAGTGATTCAGATGCTGCTGTTGTGTTAGTTATTCTGTATGCCTGCTGCCAGCATACATACTGTCATTTTAATTCCTATCTGTATATTAGACAACTGCATTTTTATGTTATGATAAATTAAATTAAATGATCACCACCCCTTTATCCTTGTACTAAAAGTTGCAAGTATATTTATTTAAATGTTTACAGCAAATTTTACTAATGACAAAGCTGTTAGTGGAGGGTAGGCTGATGTGTGCTTCTTTGAGGGTAGTTTAAGTCTTTTTCTTTCCTTTCACAATCTCAATGATTCACAGTTTCATTTTTGCTTTTGCCCTCCTAAATGCCACCACCCTAGCCTCTCTTGGTCTTATCTAGTATATCTCCAATTCTTGCTCCCCCTTATTCCACATGTACTTTAGATAGGCCCTTTTTTATGGCTGCAGTGGGTGGAGCCCTCCAGACATCTTGTTTCAAAAAGGACTCTGCAGTTCTTCAAAGCATTCTTTCCTATCAAGAGCATGCTGGACTTGCAGCACAGTCTCCTATGCCAGATAACAAAGTCCTTTCACAAAAAAATAAGAAAAAAACAAAGTGTATTTCCTTTGCAGTTGCAACATCGCTCCTACTGTACTTTCAAGAGTCACACATTAGTCATTAATTCAGAATTCCTTTACATAACATTCCAGTTCTGTCTGTAGGCAGTAAGGGTAAATAGTGCTGTGCTCAATCAATCACTGCCATATTGTTTCCTCCTAGGTTTTAAAATTCTCTCACACACACACACACACACACACACACACACAACATGTTGCTTTGATACCATGGACTGACATAGTCCAGCATGTCTTTACAATAGCACAAAAAGCAACTACAGTGTATCTCACATTTCCTTTCTGTGCAATGCATTTACAATCACCCCATGGCAAAATGTTCTATAATTGTTTAAAAACTGTTTTCTAAATCCATTTCTGTGAACACTAAGGTGCAAGGTGACAGCATTGTCAATAATAAATGTATGAAGAGTGCAAATGTTTTCCTTTAAGAACTGCACGAACAGGGCTACTGCCACACTTGTTAGTATCTTCTTTTTAAACTATTTTACAAAATTACAGTATCCAGTATATTGATAATTTGACTCCATGTCCTTGTTGCATTATCCTCTCCCCTTTTTATTGGGATCTGTGAACCCTGTTCATGCAGTTCTTAAAGGAAAACATTTGCTCTCATTAGTTTACAGTAGCAGTGCAGTCACATTGCCCTTAGTGAAGTTCACTGGAATGGATTTAGAAAATATTTTTAAAGAATTATAGAACATTCTGTCATGGGGTGAGTGTACATGCTTAATAAGGAATGGAAATGTGTGATATAGTTATTTCTTGTGCTAAAAATATCTCATTTGGTAGCTAATATTGGTACATATATAACTGTACAGTGTAACTGGGGTTGCTTAAATTCCAGGATGATAATTCTATCAAGTGAGAAGTTTTTTATTTTCTAAAACACAAAGCATACCAGTAAACCTCTGACATCCATGACCTCCCATTAAGAAGTTAAAGCATTGGAACATCCATTATTTTTTTCTCACTTTGTGCCCGGCCAAAAGTGTTTTTCTGGAATTCAAGCACAGCTGTAAATCACTCATGCCACCTTTAAATTGCAACCAACATTACAGTTTGTTATGGCTGCAGTGAGCAGAGCCCTGCAGACATATTGCTTCCAAAAGGCCTCAGCACTACTTCAAAGCATTCTTTCCCACCAAAGAACATGTTGGAATTGCAGCACAACCTCCTTCGCCAGAGAACTATGACAGATAACAAAGTTCTTTCCCAAAAAACAAGAAAAAACAAACGGTGTTTCCTTTGCAGTTGAAACATCTCTCCTACTGTACTTTATCAGAGTCACATATCAGTCATTAGTCCAGAATTCCTTTACATATCATCCCAGTTGTGTTTTTACGAGTAAGGTTAACAGTGCTGTATACAGTCACTACCTTGTTGTTTCCTCCTAGGTTTTAAAATCACACACACACTCACACACACACACACCACTGTGTTTTAGACTTGTTTCACTACCATGGATTAACATAGTCCAGCATTCCTTTACAGTGGCACAAGAAACAACTATAGTGCATCTCTCATTTCCTTTCTGTGCCATGCATTTTATTTTGCCCCATGACAAAATGTTGTATAATTGTTTAGCAACTGTTTTCTAAATCCATTTCAGAGAACACTAGGTGCAAGGTGACAACATTGGCATCCATAAATGTATAAATAGTGCAAACATTTTCCTTTAAGAACTGCACTAACATGGTCACTGTCCACACTTTTAGTTGTCTTTTTTTAAACTATTGTTACAAAATCACAGTACCCAATATCCTGCTAATTTGAATCCATGTCTTGTTGCATTATCCCTACTCCTCATTGTCTCTGTGAACCCTGTTAGTGCAGTTCTTAAAGGAGAACTTTGTACTCATTAGTTTATGTTAGCCAGTGCAGTCACATTGCCCTTAGTGACGCTTCACGTAAATTGATTTAAACATATTTTGTAAGGAATTATAGAACATTCTGTCATGGATAAGTGTACATGCATTGCATGGAATGGAAATGTGTATATAGTTGTTTCTTGCACTACTTTGTAAATATCTCATTTGGTGGTTAATATCAGAACAGATTAAACTGTATAGAGTAACTGGGGTTGCTTAAATTCCAGGATGATAATTCTATCAGTGAGAAGTTTTTATTTTCTAAAACACATGAGCATACCTGTCCCCTCTGACCTCAGTGATGCCCACTGTGAGTTAAAGCATTGAAACATTCATTACTTTTTTCTCACTTTGGCCTGACAAAACTTTTTCCTGGAATGCAAGTTCAGCTGTAAATCACTCATGCCACCTTTAAACTGCAACCAAAATGGCATTTGTTTATGGCAGAAGTGGGTGAAGCCATGCAGACATCTTGCTTCAAAAGGAAATCAGCATTACTCAAAGCATTCTTTCCACCAAAGAACATGTTGGACTTGCAGCACAGTCTCCTATGCCAGATAACTATGCTAGATAACAAAGTCCTTCCCAAAATACAACGTGTTTCCTTGCAGTTGCAGCATCTCCTACTGTACTTTGCCAGAGTCACATATCAGTCATTAGTCCAGAATTCCTTTATATAACATCCCAGTTCTGTCTCTATGCAGTAAGGGTTAACAGTGCTGTGCTCAAATTCTACAATGATGTTTCCTCCTAGGTTTCGTAATTCACACACACGACACACACATACACACACACACACACACACACACACACACACACACACTGTGTTTTAGCCTTGCCTTGCTTCCATTGACTAACATAGTCCAGCATTCATGTACAGATGTGCAAGAAACAATTACAGTATATTGCACATTTTCTTTCTGTGCCATGTATTTACACTTGCCCCATGACACAATGTTCTATAATTGTTTAAAAACAGTTTTCTAAATCCATTTCAGTGAACACTAAGGGGTAAGGTGACAGCATTGGCAACCATAAACTTATAAAGAGCACAAAAGTTTTCCTTTAAGAACTGCACTAATAGGGTCACTGTCCACACGTTAGTACCTTCTTTTTTAAACTATTTTACAAAATCACAGTACCAAATATATTGATCATTTTACTCCATGTCCTTGTTGCATCATCCCCCCCCCTTTCAATTGGATTCTTTGCACCCAGTTTGTGCAGTTCTTAAAGGAGAACTTTTGCACTCTTTAGTTTACAGTAGCAAGTGCAGTCACATTGCCCCTTAGTGAAGTTCACTGAAATGGATTTAGAATTTTTTTTTAAAGAATAATAGAACATTCTGTCATGGGGCAAGAGTACATGCATGGCACAGAATGGAAATGTGTGATATATTTGTTTCTTGTGCTGCTTTTGTAAATATTTCATAGTATAGTATAGCTGGGGTTACTTAAATTCCAGGATCATAATTCTATCAAGTGAGAAGTTTTTTTTTTTCTAAAACACATGAGCATACCAGTCCCCACTTACCTGCTTGGCCTCCTACTGTGAGGTTATGAATAATACAGCTCAAATTAACATACAGCCTTATGGATTGTAGTGGTAGGGAACAGAGATAACATGTAAAAAGAAAAAGTAAAACATGATTAATTATATTGTATTCCCTGCCCAACCTATCTAGTTCATTGAAATTGTTTATGGAGTAAAATGAGTCATTTTTGCAGATGACTCTAAGTTGGTGGCAGTGGTGGATGGGGAGGAGGGTAGGGTTGCCCTGCAGAGAGATCTGGATGATCTAGAGAGATGGTCACATGCCTGGAAGCTAAGGTTCAACACCACAAAATGCAAAGTGCTTCACCTGGGTCAAGGAAGCCTGGGTCAGGTGTACACCCTAGGAGGGGAAATATTACAGGTCTCATGTGGGGAGAAGGACTTGGGGGTACTGGTGGATGCCAAAATGAATAACTCAGAACAGTGTAGGAGGGCCGCAGCCAGGACAAATAGAATACTGGGCTGTATTGCCAAGGGGATTTCCTCAAGAAGTAGGGAGGTGATTATGCCACTGTACAATTGCCTTGTCAGACCTCACCTAGAGTACTGTGTATAGTTCTGGCTCCCACACCTCAGGAAGGATATTCAACTCCTAGAGAGGGTTCAGAGGAGGGTAACCAGGATGATCTTGGGGTCTGGGGGATAGGACTTATGAAGTGAGACTTGAGGAGCTTGACCTGTTCTCACTGGAGGACAGAAGAGACTGGAGGGATATGATTGAGGTCTTCAAATATCTGAAAGGGGTAAATAAGGTATGTCTACATGGGGTCTTTCAGAGGAAGGTGGGAGGAGACTTAGGAGAAGGAGGAGGTGATACTTCACTGAGTGCATGGTGGAACCATGGAATGCACTAATGAGGAACTGGTGGAGGTGTCTATGGTGGAAGGGTTCAAGAGAGGCTGGGATGGGTACTGGAGGGAATGAAGAGGAAGGATACCTGTCTGGGAAGGGGAACCCTGGCTTGGGAAGGGGATAGGGAGAAATCAGGTGAATGGTAGTGGTGCCCATTTAGGTACTGACTCTTGAGCAGACTCAACAGACTATGGGGCCTACTTTGCTGCCATGTTAGTATGTGTTTGTTCTGATACTGTATTGCTTACATTTTTTTCACTTCCATCAATAATATAATTTGCAGCCATATTGGCTCTGCTAGTATTTGGTTCTCTCATCACAGCCTCCCTTACATCCTTTGAGAACCATTGACCAATACTCTGTACCACCAAGGGCTAGTGGGCCTCCATTGGAGGGTTGTGGAGGTAGTGGTTCTGGAATCTAACTCAACCACTGTGGCAGCAGGAGTATTTCTCCTCATGCTGCACACAGCTGTGCATGGAACTTCAATCCTGCTGCATATGAGACAGTGACTAAACATCAAGAGCATAACCCTAGGAATGGTTACTCTGCAGTTCTGTTGGCTAATCACAACTATGCCAATTCTCCATTCTGACTTGCTGCACAGCACACCAAGGCCGGATATTCAAAGGGTTGCGCTATGCGCAATAGGGGTTGGCGCCATCGCAAGTCTGAAAATGCGCCATTCCCGCGAGATTCAGCGGAGGCAGTTGCGCGCCCACTGAAAAAACATGCTGAGCAACAGCTCAATGCAAATGAAGGCATGCACAACCGAAGGGGGTGGATCCATGCATAAAGAGCACAATGCGATATTCAAAGGCTTGCACAATGCGCAACAGTGGATCAGCCGGAAGGTGAGCCACGGTGGAAATGAGCCAAAATAAAAAGGCTCAAGGAAGAGGTGCAAGAACCTGACAGGGAATGCCCATGAGGCAGCAAGGGACAGTAGGCCACAGCAGCAACCAGGGAGTAGGCAGGACAAAACAGTGGCAGCTGAAGGTGTGTGGGGCCACAGAGTACGGAGGCCAGTCAGTGTACCCGGTGCAGTGGAGGTAGCAGTCAGGACAGCGGGGGGAACAGAACAACAACAGCTGGGGAGGACACAGGCCAGGGAGATGGACAGTGCCACGTTCCACATGGAAGCTGTAGTGAGGGGGGTGAGAAGGCATGCTGCAGGGGGACGTGGCCGTGAAAGGGCCCGTCGGCGGTAAGCCCCCAACAGGCAGTACCGTGTTCACATCAGCTTTGAGCTGTATTCGGATGTTGAGATTGTGGGCCGGTACCACCTGAACAGGGCAATACTAAGGTGGCTCTGTGAGTTGTGCAGTGATGTGATGCAGGCACCCTCACGACGGAGTCATACTCTGTCAGTGGAGACAAGGGTAACAGCCTGCATGTGCCTGCTCACCACGGGTACCTTCCAGAGGCCAACAGGGGACACCACAGGCATAACACAGTCAGCCATGTCACGCATCCTCACCCAATTCCTCAACGCACTGCTGCCACATGCTGCGGAGTACATCCATTTCCCCAGCATCGCGGCAGAGCGTATAGCAAACATGCAGGAGTTCCACAGGGTAGCACGTATGCCTGGCATGCTAGGGGTGATAGACTGCACCCATGTGGCTATTCACACACCACCTGGCCCAGATGGGGCCACATATCACAACCGGAAGGGGTTCTCCAGTGTCAACTGCCAGGTGGTGTGTGATGGCAGTGGGTGCATCATCAATGTCTGTGCCACACACCCTGGCAGAGCACATGACTCATTCATATGGTACCAATCTGCACTGTGCCATCGATTCGAGAGTGGGGACATCCCCACAGGACATCTAGTGGGTGAGTGTGCATGTAGGAGTGGCAAAGTTGGGGCAAGGATGGGAAAGCCACAGGTGCCACGATAGTGGCACACAGGGCGAGGGGCAATATGGACCTGAACATGACACTACTTTCCACTATCTCCACACAGGTGACAGTGGATACCCACTCCATCCCTGGCTGCTTACACCCTACCGGCACCCCATGACCCCATCGCAGCAACACTTCAATGAGGCACATGCCGCCACACGCAACATCATCGAGCGGGTGTTTGGGATGCTGAAGGCACGCTTCCGATGCCTAGACACCTCCGGTGGTGCCCTAAAGTACAGCCCCTCAAAGGCCTGTGGGATATTCCTGGTCTGTTGTATCCTGCATAACATGGCCAAAGACTGTGGGATAGCCATACAGGTCGAGGAGGGGGACAGCGATGGAGAGGCCAGTGACGCCGGTGGTGATGGGGATAAGCAGCCCCCCCCTTGGATGGCGTGACCCCCGACTGATCCGGCAGGCCCAGCTGCACTGGGACACCATCACAGAGGAGCATTTCGTACAACACAGGTAAGCCATGGGGCCATGTGCAACCAACACTGTCTAGGCGCAACCCCCATACACACAGGGTAACACACCAGGGGTGCATGACGGCAAGGGGAGTGGAAGGGTACAGGCGCACAAACACACCACCAGGGAGTGGTGAATAGTAACACGCTACATGGACACACACACACACACACGGCACACAGTGCACAGGGGCAGTTGCACAGCAGAGCAGGAAAAGACATGTCAAACACACAGATCCACAGGCCACCCCCACCACCTGTACTGTCCATGTATGTGTGTCAGATGCTGGGCACCCTTGCACCTTGTTGTACAGTACAATGCAGGCATCATCATGCACACCACCTTGGACAGCAGTCGGGTGGGTATGCAGGTGGTCCGTGTGTCGGCGTGTTAGGCAGGGCACCCACCGGTACAGTGCTCAGCAAGACACACATTGCACACAGAGCAGCACCAGACAGGGCCCGCACTGGGAGACAGGTCAGTCAGGTGGCACTGAACCACAGCCACCACGGATGCATGGGCAGCCCCGCCGTGACCTAGCTGCACTGGCAGGCTGAGCATGGGCCACATGGGGTGGCACCGATGGACCACCAGGGTCCCTGCAGAGCGTGACCTTCTCTGCGCAGGGTCTGCAGCAGCTGAACATACCAGCACCAGGGGTGCTTGGGATGCCCACAGCAGAACCCGTGTTGACAGGCTGGGTGTCACACGACGCTGGGAATGGGGAGGAGGCATATCATGCGGGTGCGCTGGCATAGGGCACCTGACTGGTGCCCAAGTGGCCACGACAGCGACCAATGCCTGGGTCATCCTGTTCATGGCTGTGGTCACATCCAGCCACATTTGGACCATCTCTGCCAGGATCATTGCATTGTCCCTGCTGTGCCGCCTCCCAGCCACACACAGTGCCTCCACGGACATTGCAAACCCGCATCTGCTGCTGTACTGATGCCCGCAGCAGGCGGGTGTGCTAGTGAAATGGGTCGTCTGCCACTGTCAACCTGTCCCCAGGGGATGGAAGGGCCTGATGCTCAACACCCCTTGAGGGTGGGTGCTGTTCACCAAGACCAGGTATGGGCATGTCAACAGGTGGTGTGCATATGCCACCACTGAACCCTGTACCCCCAGACCTGGTGGGTGACTGCCGCTGCTGTCCCTCCGCCTGCTGTGCCCAAGGGACCAGTCCTTCCAATGCTGTGTCCGCAACAGTGCCAGGGACCTGCACAGCCACTGGTGCTGCCCCACCAGTGCTGACAGGCACAGCCTGGGACTGTGCTGACATGCTGGCACACACGTTGGAACCCACTAGGTCCATGGACATGGGATGTCCTGCTGTGTGTCCATTCTGTGACACACGAGTGTCACTGCCCATAGCGGCCATTGCATCATCAATGGTGCAGGTCCATGCCACAGCCTCAGCCACAGCGTGCTGGCATGCTTGCATGCCAGAATGCTGGGCCACAGGAAGGGCACCCCCTACACCTGTCTCACCGACATCGGAACTGGCAGCCAGGCGTGCACACTGGTGCAATGCACGCCGGCTACCAGCAGAGGTGGATGGACCCTCCTCCAACTCTGGCTGCACGTCCACAGTGCACGGGCCCACCACCACTGTCCCCTGCAGACGCACAGGATCTGTAACAGAAAGTGAGAACAAGTTAGTGCATGGGATCAACCTTCCCCACCTCCCACCATGTCATACCATGCAGTGATGGGCTTCCACCTGTCTGGAAGCCACCACCTGGAACATCCTCGATGGCACTGCGCTGCATGGCTGCAGCAAGACGGTCCTCCACCGGGGTCAGCTGCGCCATCTCTGGCTGGCCCTGCCTGTGGCAGCGCGTGCCGCCTCCTGAGCTGCCACCTTCTCCTTAACCCGTCCTCTGTTCCCACCTTCTTCTTACATTCCTGCACGGAGTGCTGGTGTCTTCCGTGCAGGTTCACGGTGCGAGCTACCCCCTCCCATGCAGTGGCACGGGCCTGAGGGGTGCCCCGCCGTCCACTGAGTAGTGGCTCCTCATCCAGGTAGGCCTCATAGAGTGCCTCTGTTTCGGCCTTTATGAAGTTGGGCCTCCTCCTCCGCCCACCATCTTCCTCCTCACCCAGTCCTTGCTCAGCCATGTCAGGGTCTGTATGGGTGGAAGAGGACACCTGTGACTGTGCAGTTCACAGCATTTTCCCATGACCATGGTCCATAACGTCACACAGCATGCAACCCACCTATCACCTGCAGTAACCGAATGTGGCCACTGGAGATCACTGTAGCACATTTATAGCGCAATGCATGCAAATCAGGAGTGGAGCAACTTTAATGGGATGCCAAATCGTTGCCGCTGCACCTTTGAATGGCTGATCAGCTGATTAGCATATGATCGCTGAATATCACGCTGTTGCACCTTGCGCAATACGGTTGGGCCGGCTGAGCCTATGGCGCAGTTCTGTGACTGTGTAGTACACAGCACCACGCATGCCCAGGTACCTTACACAGGCGTCTGCTGCACTGATCACGTGCTGTGCATGGTCAGCTATTCATGACACGGCCACCATTGTGCCAGTGGCGCTACAGCACTGGTCACCACATGGCGCTGTGGCACAACTGTGCAGTAGACCACTGTGGCACTGGCACGCAGGAGACCTCTCACGCTGGACAGGTAGACGTCCAATGGAGCTGTGCGTGGCCTTGCACCACAGACATGAACTTGTGCCCCGACCTTTGCCCCTTGGCGCTGTACATCTGGCATGTGTGCAGCTCTATTGCGCTGTTCGGTAACAGTGTGATAGGGACCAACGCCGCTGCCTGAACAGCGTGATAGGGACAGACAGGGTTGTATTGTGCAACATTTCCACATGGGTCTGCCATGCTGTGGAGCGCCATATTGCCTACTACCAAGTTACTAGCATGGCACACAGGAGAGCTCCCCAGTGGAGTAGCTTGGAGGTGGCCAACCTAGTGGCTATGGTTGAGCCTCACTATGGGCCACTGTTTGGGGGGGAACCCCTAGACTTGGCCAGCACCCAAGTGTGGCAGCAGGTGGTCACTGCACTGGAGTAGGTCACAGGGTGGCGCAGGACAGCAGAGCAGTGCAGGCACCACTACAGTGACCTGTGCAGGAGGGAGCAGGCACTGCTGGCATGCCTCAGGTCCCATGCCAGGAGGGGCATTGTGCCTAGGCCAGGTGGGTGACCCATCTATGCACCTGTATTGTCCACAGGGGTATGACTGTGTAGTGGGGGCCAGATTATGGGGGAGGGTTGTTCCATGGTTGGCTGTGTCAGTGTTTGCAGGTGTGTGATGCATGGGTCTGGCTGTGTGGGCAGGCACACTCATTGGTGCAGGGGTCTGCCTGTGTTCGGATCTCACGAATGTGCTTCTCAACATTTGTTTCCCACGGGCGTGGAGGAGCAGAGGAGGGCCCAGGCTGAGTGGAACAGGGGTGCTGCAGGGTTGGCCAGCGGAGGAGGCAGCAGTATGGGCCCTCAGCAGCAGCAGCAGCTTCTGCAACAGCAGCCGCCACAGCAGTAGCAGCAGCGGCTGGATGAGGGTGAGTGTCATTACATCATGGATGCCATAGCGTGCACTGGGGGGGATGGGGCATGGCCACCATCCATGGATAACACTGCCATGCCTGCGATGTGTGACAGTCAGCACTGTCCAGTGGCACTGCATGTCTGTGAGTGCGTCACTGGTGGTCCATGCATGCACTGGGCACATGGCTGTGGCACTACCTTCCCACCATGTAGACATGTCACTGTACTGCCTTGGTTGTGCTGTGCTGGGCATGGGGGGGTGTCGTGGCACACATGGCTGTTGCTGCCTGGTTGGGCTTGGCCCATGCACGGTCACTGTGTGTGTGCAGTCCATCACAGGGCAGGGCACTTGGCTGTATGCCATGCATACTGGGTGGGCTTCAGGGTTGTGTACAGTCCTAGCCATTGATTCTGTTCCTTGCCCTAGGTGTACGGATCCTGCGCAGGATCAGCAGGCCATCCACCACCTGATGGAGGTGTCACAAGAGACGCTCAGCATACTGAGGGAGATGAATCGGAGGGGTGTGCGTCACCGGAGGAGGCCACAGGGTCCAGGCCGTCCTGCTGATCTGCAGCCTGGGGGACAGTAGCTGCCCCACATCTACACCCTTTACCCTTCCCTCCCACCCTGCCTTCTCTCACCAGGTTCTTCACCTGTACCCCACACCCACCCCTACCTTGTACC
The DNA here is from genome assembly GCA_016271365.2 of Neoceratodus forsteri. Taxonomy (NCBI): domain Eukaryota; kingdom Metazoa; phylum Chordata; order Ceratodontiformes; family Ceratodontidae; genus Neoceratodus; species Neoceratodus forsteri. The sequence continues at coordinate 1,009,468,657 of CM057454.1, read as the reverse complement.
TGTACCCCGACACCTGCTTTGTATATACATGTATATAGTGTTATTGTTGTTCCTGTTGATGTTGTTCTTCTGTTTTCATAAATACATATATATATATATATATATATATATATATATATATATTTTGTTATGAATACTGTGGTGGTCTCTGATTTGCAGCTGGCTATGGTGCTCAGTTGCAGTGGTGTGCATGGCATCTGGTGTGGTGAGGTCCTGGGATTGTGTGTGTGTCTGCATGGGGGGGTGTCCCTGGTGTGGTGGTGGCTGTCAGCCGGTCTGGCTGTGTGCTGCCACACTCCACTGTGGGCTCCTGGTGGGTCTGGCTTGTATGGTTCTGTGGAACACACGGTTGCATTGTGCCAGGTGGGGGGGGCATGGTGATTCCGGCAGTGCCAGTCACACTCATTGCTCATGGGTGGTGTCTTGGGGTTCCAGGGCATAGTGTGTTGTGCACAGTGGGGGCTGTGGTACATCTGGGTTGTCTGGGCCCTTTGTGTGGCAGTATTTGCTTGTCAGTGGGTGTGCTGGGGTGCCGTGGCCCTGCTGTGCTTTGTAGGCTTGTCCCCATGGGCCAGTGGATTTTCCATCCCTCCACTGGTGTTGCTGTGCTTCGGGTGTGGGGGTGTGTTCTTAGTTCTACACTGTGTTCCTGTGCCCGTCTGTGCCATGGGTGGTGGGCCCCTGCCTACCTCCCTGGTTGTGCAGTTCCATTGATCTGCTGCTGGGGGGGCTCCCTGCTTGCGCTATGGTGCATCTCGACTGCTCAGCTGGGCTGGCCTTGTTGCACTATGGTGCGACATATGTGCTCAGCTTCCCCTACCTGGTTGTGCTATGGCGCAGGTTGTGCGATATTCAGACATTGACTGGTTGCGCAATTTGACTTGCTCCACATTTGAATATTGCATCTGTTGCGCATGTGCGCAATTGACTTGTGCTTGCTCCTGCTGTTGCGCACATTTTGGGGGCAGTTTGAATATCTGGCCCATAACTACAGGATAACTCTAATACAGTAAAATAGTTCTTCCTTAGCTGGAAATAACCTGGTGTACTTTGCTTGTCTCTTTAACTTATCTGACTACACTTGACTTACTAGTAATTATCGCATCCACCGTTTGCACTATTCATAAACTGTCCCACTTTGGACCTTTAAAAGTGGAGAAGCACACAAAGTTCTGTAGGGCCCAAATATACCAAGCATCATCCTAGGGTTTCAAAGTACTCATCAATATAGAGAAAGTAAACTTAAGTGTAGCTTCAATATACATATATATTTGACTTTCTCTCTCTTCTCTGTACACATTTGTAAACATTTTACTTTTTCACAAATCTTGTTCCACTGAAAGTAATATAGCTAAAATAATACAACATGTGCCATTTTAAACCTACATCTGGTTTTGTTTAAATAAGATCTACCCTGTAGATTCACAAGCTACTGTGTATATTAATCAAACAGTTTTTCAATATGAATTTTGTTCCCACTAATTTAGAGTCAGTAGTAAGTCCAGACAACCCTTCAAGGTACCACCAAAGATTGCTGCAGAAATTATTGCAATGTCACAAACCAAGGATTATGACAACTTGTGTACATGAGCAGCAGAAGCAAATGAAGTACACAGGTACAATTTATTATTTTTATCCAAATGCCCTTAGAAATTCTGACAGGAAAAACTCCAAAATACATAAAATAAAGATTTTTTTTTCCTAAACACTACATTTTCATTTTTATTTTTTATACTCGTAAATCCAAATGAGCAAATTCCCTGTTTTCATTGGAGACAAGTTTAAAACTAAAAAAAACACACAAAATATTAACAAACAAACATAATACAAACAAAACATTCAATCAATAAAATACAATACATAAAAATACATCATGTTTCCAAAGATAGCAACTGTTTTAACTGTGTCTTAAAACCCTGACTGGGGTTATTATTAATAACTTCTGAAGATTTCATGTGAACTTGAAATAACTATTCTGAACAATTTCTAATGGAATTCTATTAAAAAAACTAGGTGCTCTAAATAATAAGGATCTTTGCCAAAAGTAGTCTTAAAAATGGTATTTTAAATTTATAATTGTGCTGGGACCTAGTAAACAATGCATTAACTAATCTAGAAACATCAAAGAAATAGAATAAGGAAAAATTACATTTAACTTTAAATAAAAAATGCCCATCTTGTAAAGTACTCGATTTTCAAAAGATAAGGAAGATGACTGATTGTACAGAACAGAACAATGGGTTCAAAAGGGTAAATTTAGCCAAAACCTCAGAGCTGAATGGTAAATTACTTTAAGAGGACTTAAAACATTAGTACATGAGGATGTATAAATCAGTATGCCATAATCGAGTATGGAGAACGGAAAGCTATGAACTAAGAGCTTTCTGGATTCCAAAGTCAAAAAAGATTTCACTTGATAAAGTATACCCAACCACTGGTGAAGGATTTTCCTAAGATTCTGAATGTGAGATTCAAAAGAAAAATGTGTATCCAATGTAATACCTAAGTATTTAAAAACAGATAACAAAGTTACACTACAGTTCTATATGTTTAGCCAGTAGCAAAAGCATCTTATAAAAGATGTCTGGTTAAAACAGAGTTGCTTGCTTTCTGTTTTTAGCTGCAACAATTGATGCACTGGAAAGAGTGAATGCTACAAATATTCCACTGCTTCCCCCTCAACTTTTCTATCAAAATTACTCTTCTGCTTCCCACGCACAATGCAGGTTCAAAGGGAGGCATGGCCTCCATTTCAGAGCACTTATAGGTAAAGGGTTACAGGAGGCTGTGTAGGGACCAAGTATACCACGCATCATCCACCTGGCTGTGGAGGGGTTGTAGGTAACAAATGGACCAGACTCTGAACTTCAGTTTCAACACAATCTCTGTGTGATGTTTATTCAAAATACAGTAGATAACCTTCAGCAATGGCATATTCCTTCTTCAATACATAAGTTTGTAGCAACAGACTATGTATGTCTTTCCTCTGACGTGTCAGCACCTACTGACTCACTGATCTAAATCTTTTCAGTGAAAATCCTTCATCCTTATGGTTGCCTTGTTTGCTTGGGTGGTGGGGGCTCAGAAAGAAAAATACCCAAAACAAGCTACAGACAAATAACCTCAGTGCTGAAGCACTGAAACAGGGGTTACCCCAAAGGGCATTTACAATAAGCCAAGTTGCAAAGAAAAACATCACACATACTTCCATAATGCAAAGCATCATGGAATATATGTAAATCACCAAGACATTTCAGTTTGGTTCAGTTTTCAGCAGAAATGCATGGTACCAATTTACATGTATTTAACAACACAAGCAGCTTAATTTCTATAAAACAGTCACCTACTACTTTCTACTTTTATCAAAACACCTAGTGCCATGGTATTTTTCAACATTTGCAGGTTTCATAAAATAAGTTATATACATCAAGGTATGTTATGACATAGTGCTATTGCATACTAAATCCAATGATAAACACAGCCAGTTGTTTTACATCAGCTCGGAGGTCACCACAATAACCTCCCTGTATGAAGATCTGAGATGGGAAAAGGAAAATTAAAGGGGACACTATAGCATAGTCAAGAAAGTGGAGGAGGCTCATAGGTGGTCAACCTTATAGACTAGAAATTCTAAAGGATAGATTAGGCTAAGAAACAGAAGAACTGTTGCAATGGATTTAAGAAAGGTCAGTCCTCAAGAGTGGCAGGATCTCCCTGTCAGATATTTCCCACCTTAAGAGGGAAGCAGTAATCTCAGATGGCTTACTACTTTCCTGTCCCAGGAAGGGATGGAACTTCAACCCATCCATCTTCAGAAGGATCTGTCTCTGGGTCCCTATTGATGATAAACATTCCATCATATACACATTGGACATCATCATGCTTTACCCTGAGGTGTTAACACATTTCTCAACAGAGACTAAGGGTACCTTCCCATCTCTTTTTAGGGAAAGTCTGTCATTTTCCATTGACAGCAATTCCTGCACCATATCTAGACATGAAATCAACATTTGCTTGTTTTCAGTCACGTTTCATAATCAAAAATGTTGCAGAATATGAAGTCTAGTATTACAGAAAGAATTTTTCTGGTGTGAGTAATTACCTGCTCCAACCCCACCAGTCCTGTTGGTTTTAAGCAGTGGCTTAGTCCTAGGTTCAACCCCTCTACATAAACCCACTATGTCTCTTGATTCATTAATTTTACTTGGTACCAATATAGACACCTGAGGGTAGACACTCTAGGTGTTACCCCAACACAGATGCTAATACTTTTTAAATATTTGTACTTATTTCAGCTGTCTGTTGCCATCTAGTACCTTCTGTTCTGGGTGGGAGGTTTCCCCTATTCCAAGGGTGCCATTTCTTCTCCATAATGACCCCTTCCCTTTGGAACACTTTACCCACTTCCCATGAGCCAGTACCTCTGTTGAACGAATGTCTTCTGTTCCCAGCAGGAACCCCAACTACACTGTACATTGGATAGATCCTAATATATGCCGCCACCTGTCTATACATACCAGGCCAATAATAAGAAGGAGTTAGCTGAGCCAAGATGCCCACTGGGACTGGAGTAAGCAGTCTCCGTCACCTGTTGTCTGTAGGATCAGGCACCACTACTTAGGCATCCACACTTTTTGTATGGGGGTTGGGCCTCATGTGATATAGAACACCCGTCTTCAGTTCATACCACCAACATTATTTTGCCCCCACACGACCATTAATCTGCATACCCTCCTTGACCTTAACAGACTGTAATAGTTTGACAACATTAGTATCTTAAGCCTGCAGTATACCCCAGTAAATGCTGTTAATAGATTTAGCTGTATGAATACAAGAAAAAGTCACTTAAGCTTCATAAGCTTCTTCTTGCTTGGGAGTCTTCGATCCTAGCATAATATTACTAGGTACAGTCTTACCTGGGGCCTCACATTCAAGTTCCATACTTGCATCATTGACCTCCAACAGGTAACATCCTCAGAACACAGACAGAAAAGGAATATCCTGCTCAGTCAGGGGTTCCTCCTTTAGCTGAACCCATGAAAAATCCTCCTTTGATTCTTTATCCAAATCCTCTGGTAAGATCCTCTAGAGCACCTGACACCAGTGCTCTTCCTCTCTGCATAGTCGGTCTGTCTTGACCCCACAGTAGTGCCTCATCCCTTTGCATCTCTTCATCATCTTCAGGCTTGGCCTTCCTCTGAGCTCCTTGGTCCAGTCCAGGCAGCAGCTTCTCTCCATCTGTCAGTCATGGTTCTTGTCAGAACTCCATGGACATTCTTCTCCAGGTTCTCCTCTGGCAACACTCCTGGTGCATTGGTCCACCTGGGATATCTGGGCAATATTCACCAGAAAACATCCCTCTTAGGCCAGTCCATACATTTCCCTCAAGTTATCCATCACTGACACCAAGTCTGTAGAGGGGTTGTGGGATAACAGATGGACCAGACACTGAACTTCAGTTTCAACACACAATCCCCATGTGCTGTTTATTTAAAATATAGTAGATAAGCATCAGAAATGGCATATTCCTTCTTTAATGCATCGGTTTGCAACAATAGACTATTATGTCCTGCCAATGCATTTAACAACCTCTTCTCTTTCCTCTTCTCCTTCCCTTATTCTTCCCTTCTGATCTACCATCTCTACAGAATCACCACCTCCTCACTATCTTTCAATATACCTGGTCATCCTACTCTCACACCTCCCTCACCCCGTCATCCATTCAGTACATGTTAATTGTCTTGTAGTACGTGTCCCTCCTCTTCTAATCATCTTCCTTGCTGTTCTTACTGGTATAATCTCTCTCAAACCTTCCTCTCTTCAATCATCTCCTTCCTTACTGATAACTGGTTTTGTCACCTGCCTTGTGTAGAACACAGACTCTGTTGTTATCCATGAATAGTTGATGCTGATATTGGATTAATATGTGAAGTTTGCACCTCTGATTATATATTACATAGTATATTATATATACACCTCTTATATAATGTAGTGTTTTTATTGCTTATTGTAATCCACATCCCCTTTTCCTCTAAGATGCTTCAGGAAAAGAGTATTTAGGCTCATTGTTGTCTTTCCTGGTGAAACTCTTTATATAAATAAATACATAAATGTCCTTCCTCTGCACTTGTCAGCACCTACTCACTCACTGATCTACTGATCTAAACTTGTCATCAAAAACTCTTCATCACTATGGCTGTCTTTTTGCTCGGGTGGTGGGTGCTCAAAAGAAAAAAAAAAACAAACTACAGACAAAGAACCTCAGTGTGAACTTGTGAAACAAGGGTTACCTCAAAGGGTACTGACAATAAGCCAGGTTGCAAAGAAACACAGCATTGCACATACTTCCATAATGCAAAGCATCTTGGGATACATGCACATCACCATGACATTTCAGATTGACTCAGTTTACAGCAGAAATGCATGGTACCAATTTACATGCATTTAACAACACAACCTACTTAATTTCTATGATACAGTCACCTAGCACTTTTTACCTTTATTAAAAACACCTAGTGCCATGGTATTTTCAACATTTTCAGGTTTCATAAACATAAGGTTTATACATGAAGGTATTTTACATTATAGTGCTATTGCATACTAAATCAACAATGATAAATGCAGCCTGTTGTGTTACATAAGCTCGGAGGTCACCACAATAACCTCCCTGTATGAGGACCTGAGAGGGAAAATTAAAATTAAAGAGGACACTATAGCAAAGTCAAGAAAGGGGAGGGGGGCCCATAGGTGGCCAACCTTACAGACTAGAAATTGTAAAGGACAGATTAGGCTAAGAAACAGAAGAACTGTTGCAACAGATTTAAGAAAGGTCAGTCCTCAAGAGTCACAGGATCTCCTTGTTACACTGGCAAGAGATCTTTTTCCTCCATTTTCTCCCCAGGCCATCAGTGGTGAGGGCTAACATGCATGCATTCACCAGCTGCATGCCAACATGTAGAACTATCAACATCCTTCCTCCCTGCAGCTCCATTCTGTGCCTTGACGTGGCTATCAGGTCAAAAGTACTGCAACAGAGATAGGCATCTACTATATTCAGAAAAAGAAAGCATGTATTGAGATGCCTTGCTGCTCCCTGTTGATCCGCAGTGACCAAAGAGACTCAGCACTCAGATTACTGAAGGACAGACCACAGCTTCAAATTAAATTGCTACAATTTTATTACAACAATGCCACTCCACACCACTGCCATCTTAGTGCGTTGCTCATTTGAGCTACCTGAGGAAGCTCAAACAAGTGAAGCTGCAAGGCAGTAGTGGAGTGAAGGTTTGGATTCTCATGAACTTTTGCCTTTGTTGCAGTAAAATTGTAGCAACTTAATTTGAAGCTGTGGTCTGTCCTTCAGTAACCTGAGTGCAGAGTTTATTTTGTTTGGATTAGCAAGGATAGTCTCCCTGACTCAGCCCAGCCCCCAACCATGGACTTGCAGAGAACACATGTTTTTGTTGCTTTGCCATGATCTTCCAGTGACACTGATCCATTAGCAGACCTAGGCCACAGGCGTTGTGAGCATAAGCTCTGCTGCGGTGCCAATGGACAATCATCATTATGAGTTCAGTGCTTTAGCTAGTGAGAAAGACTGAAACTCCTGAGAATGTTTCACACAAGATTTTTCATTTTATTAATATGCCAACACACTTGCCACCTAAGATATTACCCTTGCCAATGTTTTGTGGCCCTGGGACCACTTCCTCAGCACCTGCAGTGGTCTGAAGACCTTTTCTGATATGGGTAAACCAAATAAGGGTACCAGTCATTTGTTTCAGTTACTTAACCTTCCAATCTGCAAAGACTAGCTGTATCACCATTCCCTGGTTATCATAATAGTTGTCAGAAGTCTTCCTATGTTCATATTTTAAACAGGGTGATGTCTGCTTCCTATTCACTGATTCTAGTAACATCATTATGAGTTTCTTTCTGATATAATGGATTTGATCAATATGATATTTTTGACTCAGACAAACTGAGTGGTCTTTAGCATTCTTCAGAATGTCAGTCCCTAAACTGAAAAGCTGAATAAGCTAAGTAAAAGATCTATGTTTGATTTCTTCCAAAACGGTCACAATATATTTACAATCTAAGAACTAGTGAAAAAGGGAGACAATAGGTTCATCACATTTGCTGCATCTACAATAGGTGTTTTCATATGAAAGATTTAATGACGCGTATTATACAGATTAATAATAAGCTTTAATGGAAGCTATCAATGAAAGGCTCCATTGAAATTCTTTTCTGTAACTTTCCAAATAACCATCAAATTAAAGTAGACTGCTTCCATAACCAGGGGTTTTACCTACGTTTTTCTGATCTACTGTTTAATAATAATTACAAAAATCAGAGTTCTTAGCTACTTTAAACCTTGGCTACCAAGTCTCAGGGCTTACAAAATGTTGACACCATTCCAGAAGTAATCTTTAAAGATTTATTACAAAGATACGAGCAGCAGTAGGGCTCCCAGCATAGGGTCATCCTGGGGACCATGCTGCTGCTTGTATCTCTGTAATAAATCTTTAAAGATCATCTCTGGACTGGTGTCTGTATTTTATAAACCCTGATACTGGCTAGCTGAGCTCTCCTGGAAACTGCATGTACTCTTACATGCCATGGCTCCAGTTGTGCTTCCTTTGAGCTCCCTTCCTGCACTTTCTGCTACTATCAAGCTTACTGTTCCAGATGAAGGAACTGTGTTAACTGGGGGTTAAAATCTTAAATTGAAGCAAACACCCTATCTGTTACTTAATTTTTGCATTTTATACACTAAATGAATTATTACTAATTATGGGATAGTCTTTTTTTTAACTGCAAAAAAGAAAAAGTTAAACTGCAGTTCAAAAATATTATCCCTTGGTCTGCTAAGTGAAAGTGCACTAGCTGCAGTCTAGCACATGGGAGTTCACATGCAGACTCTGCTATATGAACCCCGGTCCCATCAGTACCTCAGTTACGGTGACCTTTTGCATCTAGGCCAATGCTCCTGGACTAAAACTGTCACATATGAACATTTATAATCTCACACCCAAATTCCTCAATCTAGAAGGCTGGATTTCCCTACACAGACCCCACATACTCTACCTTATGGAAACCTGGCTGAAGCCACAACACACTGACACCATATACCTACCAGCTGGCTACACTCTTCTATGCAGAGACAGACCCGGCAAAAAAAATGGTGGTGGCACTGCTATCCTTGTCAGGAACCCCCTCTCAGCCTCCACCACCCTCTGCACAGAAAATGACTCACCCAGTGACTGACTCATTGCGGACATTACTCTGGGTTCCACAAAAGTTTACCTGGGCTGCTGTTACAACCTCCGAACAGCAGCATAGCTGGCCTCCAAAGCCTGCTCTCAGGCTTAGGATCCTCCCTGCAAGGGAAACTATCCTATTTGGGGATTTCAACCTTAATTGAATGGGCCCCAAGAGCCTGACTTGGTTAACCAGCTCAAGCTATGCAACCTGGAACAAATCTTACCCTCCCAACCCGACTCAACCATCGGACCTCTACACACTTCCTAATTGATTGGGTGAGAACTAGTTGAGGTGACCACATCCCCCACAAGGTCCATTCTTGGACTCATTAAGTGACCACTCCCTACATATGCCATTTGGTCATCCAAGGCCCCCAAAACAAAATTCTCTTTTGTAATTTAAGCCACCTTGACACTTCTGCACCAATAAATTATGCCAGGTACTTAAATTGACAGAGCAGCTATGCACTCTCTGATGTTACCACTGCTGTCACCCACTTCAATAGCATTCTTTTTGAACCTTCAGGACCAATCATGTCCCAGTAACTAAGTAGAGTTCATGGCAGGTGTGCTAGCTGGATCACCAGGAATGCCTCTCCTTATGAAAGAGAGGGCTGCATGTGGATCGGCCATAAACTGACCTATTTCTCCCACTGTGTGGAATTAATATCGGCACCTACATAATCCCTGCAAGCATTTGACCTGAACCTCAAGCAGAACTACTACTCACGCCACCAGAAGGATAGTTTTGGTAACCCCAGGAAGTCCTGGGATTCCATCAACTCTCTACTCATCCCTTGCACTAACAGCCCAAATATACATTTAAGCTCCCCGTCTAGCCTCCTGACTGACCCCACTAAGGTAGTCAATGCCTTTAACCTTAAATTCACTGACCTGTCTGCCATTCTTAGCAAGCTCCCAAACAGCAGTCCCACCAACACGTGGTTTGGTGCCTTCGCCCACCCCACCCCCACTGGACACCCAGTCCACCCCGCTACCAGTCTGGCCACTCACCAAGGGCCCTCCTTTCTCCATGGTAGCTGCCTCCTCACTCTGCTGCTACACCCCTTCACCCCTTTCTACTTTAAGGTAATCTCCACTAAGGATACCTCAAGTTCTTCCAGAGCCTGCCCAACTGGCATAGCCCTGAATCTGATGGCCTCTTGACTATGTATTCCTCAAATTTGTGTCTGTTGCAATAGCCAAACCCCTCACCCTTATTTTCAATCTTGCCCCAACAATCTCCTCCATGCCTCCCATGGAAAACTGCCAAGTCAATTCCCATCTTTAAAACTGGTGACCCACTCATCATACAACTATCGGGTCAATATTCATCCTCCCTCACCTAAGTATACTGCTTGAAGTAGTTCATCAGCAGTTATCTGAGTCACCTCACCAAACACAATATATTATGTAGCCAGCAACATGGCTTCCCAGGCACCATAACACAAATACTGTCCTAGCCATGGTTACCAACCATATATTTATCAATATGGATCAGGGCATGCCACCGGCACATTGTTGTGGACCTGTCAAAGGTGTTCGACCTGGTGAACCACTCCCTCCTCCTCTCTAAACAGAACCAGATTGGCTCCTCTGTGGACACCACATTGATTTCAGACTACCTTACTGACCGGTCCCAATTTGTCTGTATTGACCCAGCCACCTCACCCACCTACCTGTCACCACCAGAGTTCCCCAGGGCTCTATACTGGGTCCCAAACTCTTCACCATTTTTAAAAACACCCTCACCTCAGATTGCCTCTCTCCTGTAAATACCTCCTGTAAGCTAACAATCTGGTCATCTACCACAGAGACAAATCCTTACCCACCTATCAACTGTGCTCTCGCAGAATACAGCACTGCAAAAAACTGGTTCACTGACAACGATGCTGGTTAATGCACAAAAACAAGGCGATCCTGTTTGGATGGGTTTATGTGAAAATGGCAATCACTGATGGGTGATTGCCGTTAAGGCAAAGTCACATCAACGAAAGGTTTTCTCAGTGATGGACTCCCTGGCGCACAGCAACATGGCGCTAGGGACTTGGATTTTTGTTGTTTATAAAGGGGGCTGTGTCCTCTGCACCCCCCTACATAAAGATTCTCAATTCCAAGGGGGTGCATGTTGGGGGGGTGCAACTCGGGGTAAAATGAAAACTCGAGCTGGGTGCAACAAAAGGCACCTGCACCTGGACCCAAACCTGGCACCATACCCACTGCAGCCATGCACCAATCCCCGACACCACGAAGCAGCTTGACAGCTAACCGCAGCACCACCCGCACGGCTCCTACATCCCCTCCCAGCCCACACTCGGCATGCTCGCTCCCCTTCCCCACTCGTGTAGATATATAGTGACATCCGGTCAGTATTTTGCCCATCCCCACCATCCGGTCACCCAGCTTCCCGATTCACCCCATCCACGGGTGCCGTGAATGAGTCGCCCTTTCGGCAGGTGCCTAATTGTGGTCACCATCATCATGGGATACCTGTTTGGATTGAAACCTTACCTTGCAAGATCACTCAAATCCAATTCCTCTCTCCTGGTCCACCCACCCAGTGGCCCCATCCTTGACATCGGGCACTCCTTCAAATATCTGGGGGTGATGCTGGACTCCACTGTCTCGTTCACTGACCATGTTACTTCGGTAGCTCACCGAATAAATCAAAACTTTGTGCTTCATACCGCATCAAGCCTTACCTGACCACAGATGCTCGCCTGGCTATTACTAGAGGAAACCTTCTCCCTATCCTTGACTACTATTCCCCTGTCTATACATGTATCTCCACCACCCTTTGGACTAGGCTTGTTGGTGTTTACAACAATATCTTCCAATTTACCCTGTCCGCCTCTCATTCCACCCACCACTGTGACCTTTACTGCTCCCTAAACAGGCTCACCTTACAAGGTCACTTTGACTTTACTCTCGGCTGCCTCACTGATACGTGCATCTGAAGTGGTCCTGCTTCCCCATCTGACTTTCATGCCCGCACCATCCCAAGGCATCTCCATTCTTCCTCTGTCCCTCCCATGAAGACTCAGTAAACCTTCCCTACCATTGGTAGTAAAGATCTCTTGGCTGCTGCCCCTCTATGGAACAGACTGCCCAGCCCCTCAGATCTGCTGACAAACAGCGTGTCTTTAAACATGACTACAAATCCTGGCTCCTCGCTAGGGACACCTGCACCTGTCCACACAGGTAACACCATCCTTCTAACCCTCCTGACTCACTAGCTGACTTTCCTTATTCTGCTCTGGTTTTAGTAACCACAACATGACTTGAGGGTTGGTTACATAGTAACTTCTTCAACCCATTGTTTATCTATACTTGTACATGTTTTCTCCCATATGACTGAAACTGATTTACTGTTACCCCTGCCTGAATCTTTATTGTACTGCATATTGTGCCATTTTTATGTAATTACCTTGCTTGTACTTGTTTGCGTTTTGTATTGCTATTACATGTTGATCACACTGGTGACTGCCGATGCCTATTTACATAGAAGCTGATGGCAGATAAGGACCTAAGGCCTATCCAGTCTTCCCATTTCTTTTCTACCTTACAAATGTGCCATTGTCCTTTGCTGTCAGTGGCCTATCTAGTCATAATCTCTGTATTACTCCCTTATGCCTATCCCATGCCTGTTTGAAGCCCTGCACTGTGTTCATAGCCACCACTTCCTGAGGTAGGCCATTCCATGCATTCACCACCCTTTCTGTGAAAAAGAATTTCCTCACATTACCCCTTAATCAGCCTCCTTCTAATCTCATGCTGTGTCCTCTTGTCCTGCTATTTTTCTTATACTGAAAGATGTAAGACTCTTTCACCTTGTTAATGCCTTTAAAGTATTTGAATGTTTTGATCATATCATCTCTCTTCCCTCCTTTGCTCTAGGGTATACACATTGAGCTCCGTTAATCTGTTTTCATATGTCTTCTGATGCAGTCCCTGCACCATTTTGGTTGCCCTTGTCTGGACTGCCTAAGTCTTATTAATATTCTTGTGAAGGTGTGGCCTCCATTACTGCACGAAGTACTCCAGATGGGGCCTAACCAGTGTCTTTTGTAAAGAGGGATTATTACTCCCTCTTCCGACTTGTGATACCCTACTAATACACCCTAATATCCCCTAGCCTTACCTACTACTTTAGAGGTCTGCTTGGATGATTTCAGGTCATCGGTGATGATGATGCCCAAGTCTCTTTCTTCCTTTGTGACTGCCAGCAACTCCTCACAGCCTATGGTGGCTTCAGGTTTCGTTTCCCTATGTGCATGATCTTGCACTTCTTTGCATTAAATCCCAATTGCCACTCTTCCAACCATTTTGATAGTTTATCCAGATCTCTTCTCATTCTGCCCACCCATCTGGATCATCTACTCTGTTGCAGATCTTGCTGTCATCTGCAAACAGACATGCCTTACCCTCTAGTCCATCTACAATGTCACTGATAAAGATATTGAGAGGACTGACCCCAGACTGATCCCTGAGGTAATTTACATTGTGTCTTGCATCTCTTCTGACTGCATACCATTTACCACCACTCTCTGTTTTCTGCCCGTCTACCAGTTTGCCACCAGTTGAACAGTTTATTTGAACTGTACATTGCTGTTATCAATTGTTGCTTCCTACATTGTCATTTATTTTATTTCTGTTTGTGCTTTTTAGGCCGGGTCCTGCCTGAAAAGGTCCTTTGGATCAGTGCACTCTACCAGGTCAACAAAGTCATAAATAAATAAATAAATACTGTCCATGGCCAGCAAGTGACTTCAGGGCTCAAGGGCAGAGGTTTGAAGCTCCTGGCGGGGAGACAGGGATGGAAGATGTGATTAATTATCCTTTGTGCAGGCCCTTCCAACCAGTCATGGGGTAGTACTGTTAATCCTTTTTCGTTGCAGCCTCTCAATTTCTTCCAGGATTAAAAAAAATAGTATGGCCTGGAAAATCCTGGAAAAACAATTTGGGAGGTGGAGGGATAGGCTACTTGGACCATGAAAAAGGATGCAACGTCTGTCTCAATAACAAATACATACTGTACAGTACATGTATATATTTAAAACTGCATATTGCTCCATAATGGTTGTTGAGCAGATGTCTGAGATGGGTATGCCTATAAATTTGCATGGTATCTCTATGCCTGACATGCATGTTCTATGGGACATTCTTTCACGACTTGAAAACTTACAAAAGACTAAAGGATATAATTTCAAATGGTACTTGCTAACACATGTTCATTACTGCTTCCAGTCAATCTGGGGGGGGGATACGGTATGCCAGGTTGTCCCTTATTTCATCTGTCAGGTGAAACTGCTTAAGAAAGGGGCTTATTCTAAAGAGCAGATGGCAGAGGAGGTATGGACAATAAAATCCAACTGCTCCTGTTGACTAGAATTGTTTTGATCAATATCATCTGGTCTTTTGCATTATTCCAAATAAGCTTATAAATTTTCCCCAGTAGAATAACAAACAATGGGGTTTACTGAGATTGGATATGTAATACACAGGAGGAGATTCACTTTAATTACATTGATCTTAGCCTCTATGACCACGGGGTAAGTGTTGCCATGTAATTGAGTCCTGCTGATGGTTGCTGTACTTTTGCATTTTACTGGTGAAAACAGTCCATCTTTAAATGGGCTATTTATCACCTTAGGGCCAGAGGTCAACTCTCGGTCTAAACTGGATATGAGTAATGTGATGGAGTAAAACCACTCTTGCAGTTTAACAGCAAAGCTAGTAGATTACCCATTCTCCTGTATCAGATATCGTAATGGGATTTGCTGCTTCACTGTAAACACCTTAACAGAATGGATTTATATTGCCTGTACCCACCTGTGCCAGGTTATATTTTAAAGGAATACACACAATGATGTGCCATGGTGCAGTTTTCAGTGTTCGGGCACAGTGCACCCCAGACTAAATCCACTCATCCATCCACAGATACAGATTTCACGTACTATGTCAGCTAAACCATGTTTTTAATTGTCTAGCCTAACATAGTGCCTGGCACTAAATACAATGGGCTGATTTTCAAAGGTGATAGACTGACGCAAGGGACTTGTTTCAATAGAGTTTGACACAAGGGGTAACTTATGTCACAACTTGCGTCAAACTTGATTTTCTAAAGCAGCCTGTGTCAAATCCTGACACCACTGTGCCAAAGACCCTTGTGCCAAGGTTGTGGCAAACAACCAGGTGCACCAGGTCGCAGGGTGGCTTGTGCCACTGTGGGACAGCAAGAACCCCTTCTTGGGGATTTTGCAAGTCCCACTGTGGATGCAGCAAGGAGCACCACTTAGACCACCCAGGAGGAGGTCTTAGTGATGTATGCCAGTGGGGTGGGATGGGGTCTTAAACAGAGCTACTGGGGGAAACAGGGGCACACTAGGGGCATTGGAGGTGGCAGTGGGGGTGTTGTTGAGACAGTTGTGCATGAATGGGACTGTTGTTGCACCCATTGGGGTGCATTTGCAGTATGGTGGTACCATCACTCATGATGCTTTATACTGTACATGCATATAGATCCCCCAATCCCTGATGTCCCTAATGAAATAGCCATACATGTGTCCCTGGTGGTCAAGTGGACCCTCCCAATCCTCATTCTCCCCAATTAGTATACATTCTTCTCTGGTGGCCTAGCAGAGACCCCTCCCTATCCAACATCACCTTATATATATTGACATAACTGTCCTGGTGGTATAGTGGACCCCCACAACCCCCAACCTGGCAGGCAGTGTCTTACCACCCGATACCCCATGTCCCATCCCCAAGCTGGTGACCAACACAGCCCTCCACTCACCACCATGGCTGGCTGCCAAATGAACTTTTAATGCGTGCATACTGTATACAGTATGTGGTCATTGACTGGCAGCTGAGCTAAAATTTTCCAAAACACATCTACTCCCCATCGTCTGAGTTGCATGCCCTGCTGAATTTCATTATACAATATGCCTCCTTTCCAAGTTCTGTGTGCCTCCCAGTAGCAGTATTCAGTCTGCCCACCCCCAACATTCAGCCACCCCAAGTCGCAGCACTGTCTGTACCCTCACTGTTTTTCCTTGGTGCTGTTATGTCTCCCGTTATTTTCCCTGCATGGATTTTGACCACGCTATTTTCTTCTCGCTCTTTTGACCTAAACCCCATAGAGTACTAATGCTTATAATATTCCAATTTGACCCTAAGCAGAATGTTCTTATCTAGTTTGTTCTTGAACTCTGACTGACTCTTACTTTATGATCACAAGAGGAAGCATATTCCATGGGTTATCAATATGCTGGCTAAAGTAATATTTCCTTTCTGCTGCACTGAATGTTTTGCTAACAATCTGCAGTGGCCATGAGTGGTCTGTGGTTTCCATAGATGTATCTTTGAAATTCATGCCCAGTTCTGCAGTAAGTAAAGGTCCTTCAAGATTTCAAACATAGAAACATAGAAACATAGAAGTTGATGGCAGATAAGGACCGCAATGCCCATCCAGTCTGCTCATTTATTTTTCTACCTTATGAATGTGCCATAGGCCTTTGCTCTGTCAGTGGCCTATTTATTCATACTCATCTGTATTTCTCCCTTATGCCTATCCCATGCCTGTTTGAAGCCCTGCACTGTATTCATATCCACCACTTCCTGAGGTAGGCCATTCCATGCATCCACCACCCTTTCTGTGAAAAAGAACTTCTTCACATTATCCCTTAATTGACTTCCCTCTAATCTCATGCTGTGTCCTCTTGCCTTGCTAGTTTTCTTATATTGAAACATGTTAGACCCTTTCATCTTGTTAATGTCCTTAAGGTGTTTGAATGTTTCAATCATATCACCTCTCTCCCTCCTTTGCTCTAGGGTATACATATTGAGTTCAGTTAATCTCTCCTCATATGTTTTCTGATGCAGTCCCTGCACCAGTTTGGTTGCCCTTCTCTGGACTGCCTCCAATTTGGTTAATGTCCTTGTGAAGGTGTGGCCTCCAGTACTGCAGCGCAGTACTCAGATGGGACCTAACCAGTGTCTTGTAAAGAGGATTATTACTCCCTCTTCCGACTTGCGATACCCTACTAATAAACCCTAACATCCCTCTAGCCTTACCTACTTCTTTAGAGGTCTGCTTGTATGGTTTCAAGTCATCGGTGATGATAATGCCCAAGTCTCTTTCTTCCCTTTTGACTGCCAGCAACTCCACTCCCAGCCTATAGGTGGCTTCAGGGTTTCTAGTAAACCACTTTTAATTTGTTTCGTCTCTAATGACAGTAGATTTAGTGTTTGTAAACACTCTTCATAAGACTTGTCCTTCATGTGAAATATACACTTAATTAATTTTTTCTTGACTTTTCCTGATTGTCTCTTTCACAGTTTTTGAAGGGGGACCATAACTGAGAAACACAGTTCAAGTGAGGCTGTGCACAAGGTCTAACAATGGCATTACTACTTTTATCCCTCGATCTAAAGTTTCCTTTTACTGCCAAAATAATTTTGCTTCTTTTTGCAGTTGCTGCATTTATCTGTTTTTTTGCATCCCAAGACATTAGAGCTGAAGTTTCCTAGGTCCTTTTCTTTATCTGTAACTATCAAAAAGGCTGCAAAGTTTGTATCAATGCATTTTGGTTTTCTTACCGCTATGCATCACGTTGCATTTTTCCAAATTAAAGCAGACTCCCCAAGTATCTGCCCATAGTGAGATATTATCCAGCTCTCATTGTATAGTCTCCACTAGTAACAGAATCTCACACGTTCCACCCTAGTTATGAATTGTTGACATACTTAGCTAACCAACAGTTAATTTGTCTTGTTAAATCAGCAATAAATAGTTGAAAAAGTATGAAGCCTAAGAGAGATCCTTAGGGGACTCCACTGGTATACTTACCCATGAAGGAAATGTGTCCATAAATTACCACCCTCTGTGATCTATCCTCCAGCCATCCAATAATCCAGTTTATAAGTTTGTTATTAATGTTAGCATTATTTTTAGTTTTTCAATAAATGGCCCAGTGAGGCACCATGTCAAACGCTTTACTAAACTAAGGTACACTATATCACCTGACACTCTTTTGCCTAATGTTTGACTCATTTTCTCATAACAACAAACTAGATTAGTTGAACAGCTTCTTCCTTTTTTAAAACTATGTTGGTTGTGATCTTGATCATCTAGCACAGACAGGATTTTATCTTTGATCAAACTTTCTAATAACTTAGAAATAAAGGAACTGAGGCTGACAGGTTTGTAATGACATGCAGCAGTTTTTGTTCCTTTTTTGAAAATTGGGAATCACATTGGCTGTTTTCCACTCACTGGGTACTGCCCCTGAGATGATGGATTTTTCAGATAAGATTTTTAAGGGATATAATAAATGTGCAGTCATAGTTTGTAACATATGACTGGATATATTCTGACATTTTCTGACTCTGCATCAATCACAATACCTTCAACACATTCTTTACAACCTGTGCCCTCCCTAATCATTCCACTCTGTCCCCCACTGGTTCTCCTACCACCCCTGCTGCTGGCCCTGCTGGGTTTGGCTTCTCCTTCCCCCATCCCCTCCCAAGAGGTCAACAAGGCACTTATGTCACTCAACCCTACTAAAACAAGCCCAGACAGACTCCACCCCAATTTACTTTGAATATCAGCACGTGCTATTTCTTCCCCCTCACTCATCTTCTTAACCTTTCCCTCACTACCAGTACCATCCCCCAGGCTTGGAAATTAGCCAAAGTGCTCCCCTTCCATAAAGGTGGGGATACCACTTTGCCTGGCAACTACAGGCCCATCTCCCTCCTACCTGCTCTTGCCAAACTCCAGGAGTCCCTTATCTGCTCAAGGCTCCTGGAACATCTCTCTGGAACTGACAGTCTCTCTCCTTTCCAGCCCGGTCTCAATAAGCAGCACTCCACCATCTCCTCCCTGCTCCATGTCACTGACTCAATCCAATCAGCTATGGACAAAGGCCTTGTTACTACTGCCATTTTCATGGATCAGGCAAAGACCTTTGAGTCTGTCTCTCACCACCTTCTAATCTACAAACTCCATTCCTCTGATCTGGCTCTAGCTGCTACAGATTGATTCAGGTCATACCTTAAACACAGGCAGCAATCAGTACAAGTAGGAAACATCCTCACCCCCCCCTCGCCAATCCTAGCTGGCGTCCCTCAAGGTTCCATTCTGGATCCCATTCTATTCTCAATATTCATTAACGACCTTCCCTCCATTTGCTCCCCCCTCTAAAATCCATATGTCTATTGATGACAGCATTATATACTTCTCTGGTACCTCTGCAGCAGATGCAGCAGACGTAACTCCTGCCCTGTAGTATGACTTTGACAAAGTGTATCAATGGTTCCATCAAAACCAGCTAAAGCTAAACTCCAAAGAAATAGTATCATTGTTCTTTGGATCAAGGCAAAGACATTCCAAGTTTCTTAATCAACCAACATTTATGAAATTGGATGGCTCACCATTAGAAACAGTCAATTCTTTCAAATATTTAGGGGTCTGGCTGAATAACAGCCTAGGTTTCTCAGCCCACATAGGCTCCATTTGCACCAAACTTCACCATAAACTCGGTGCCCTCTACCAACACAAAGATTGCCTCCTTCTCTCCAATCGCCAGGACTTAGTCACCAAAATCATTCTCCATGTAATACTGTAGACTATGTAGACAATGTCTAAGGCTCTGCTCCTCCTACCTCCCTAGCAAGACTTGATACCCTATTCAATGCATTTTGATGCTTTGCCACCTCCTACCCCCCCTCTCACTCACCACTGTATACATTACTCCTCCCACCTCGCGAAAAATGACCTAGCTAGGCATGAGATCAGTGCAGTGCAGGATGAATTTGTGGAGTTGAGGAGGGGCCTCAGACAGGTAGCAAGCACGGTAAGCTTCTCAGAGGTGCTGCCAGTCTATGGCAGGGGTGAGGCTAGGGTACTACACACCATGCAGTTTAATGAATGGTTGCAAAACTGGTGCAGAGCACAGGGCTTTGGCTTCATTGGGGGTCCACCTGGAGAGATGAAGGTCTATACTGGCATGATGCTCTGCATCTGTCCAGGAAGGGAAACATGCTCCTAGGTGACAGGTTTAAAGGCTTCCTTGGCAAGCTTTTAAACTAACCAAGGGGGGAGGTGCTGATAGGAAACAGGAAAGTTCAAGCCTCGCCCCACAAAACATGGCAGGTAGTAGGGTAAACACTGAGGTACAGAGCTTGACAGAGGGCAGGACAGGGGTAAATGGAAAAATGGACAGGGGCAATAAGAGCAGGGATGGGGTAAAAAAGGATAAAGCCAACATTAAATGTAGGGCAATGAGTACCAATGCCCGTAGTCTGGGAAACAAGCTTCCAGAGCTAGTAGTCCTGATGGAAGAGGAACACTTAGATATTGTGGCAGTCACAGAAAAATGGTACACAGAAAACCATGACTGGGATGTCAACATACCAGGGTACACAATCTATAGAAGGGACAGGGAGGGTAAAAGGGGAGGTGGAGTAGCTCTCTACATAAGGGAAGGGATCAAAGCTACAGAACTAAAAAGTAAAGGGGGAGGACAAGAGGAACTCTGGGTCACCTTGGAGACAGGGAATGGCATCACAATCCACACAGGGGTTGTATGCAGACTCCCATCTCAAGGGGAGGAAATGAACAAGAAAATGATAGAGGGCATTCTCAAAATGGCTGAAAAAGGGGAGATACTGTTGAAGGGGG
Source organism: Neoceratodus forsteri (assembly GCA_016271365.2). Classification (NCBI taxonomy): domain Eukaryota; kingdom Metazoa; phylum Chordata; order Ceratodontiformes; family Ceratodontidae; genus Neoceratodus; species Neoceratodus forsteri. The sequence continues at coordinate 1,009,447,699 of CM057454.1, read as the reverse complement.
ACCTGAATATGCCAGATGTTAACTGGGTGGCATGGACTGCACCCACATCCAAGAGCAGGGTCATTCTCGATGCCCTACAGGGGGCATGCCTTAGACAGCTAGTGGTGGAACCCACTCGGGAGGGAGCAATATTAGACCATTAGACCTGGTAGTCTCAAATAGAGAGAGGATCACAAATTTAGAAGTCAGTAGACATCTGGGAACAAGCGACCACTGCACAGTGTGCTTCACAATAAACACAACCATGGAGACAAGCCATACAAAGACAAGGATACTGGACTTTAGAAGGGCTGACTTTGGCATAATGGGTGAATACCTGAGGAATGCATTAGCAAATGGCCAGAAAGGAGGGTGGAAGAACAATGGAGAAAAATCAAAACTGCCATCATGGAGGCAACAAGCCTTTGTGTGAAACAAATAAAGAAAACAAAGCGGAATAAAAAACACTATGGTTCTCAAAGAGGTGTCAGGGAAGGTTAAGGAGAAAAGGCTGCATTCAAAAGTATAAGGAATCACAGATGGAGCCACGACAGGGAACTGTATCAATTGAAGCAGAAAGAAGTGGGAAGGCAGTCAGAAAAGCAAAGGCCCAAACCGAGGAAAAGATAGCCAACTCAGTTAAGAAGGGGGATAAAACCTTTTATAGGTGCATTAGGGAGTATAGAAAGGTTAAAAGAGGGATAGTGAAGCTTAATAAAGGAGAGGGGAGGTGGGCAGAGGGAGACAGTATAAAGGCAGAGATACTGAATGAATACTTTTGCTCAGTATTCACAAAAGAAGAAGATGAGGAGTTACCTAAACCAAACAGTAGAAGCACTCTGGATCGTGGGGTTGACACCAGCCCATTTACAGAAGAAAGAGTACTGGAAGAACTCCTAAAACTCAAGGTGGACAAAGCAATGGAGCCTGACGGGATTCACTCAAGAATCCTAAAAGAGCCAGGGGAGGACCTAGTGACACCACTAACCACACTTTTTAACAAATCATGGTATGATGGGGTGGTACCTGAGGACTGGAGGAGGGCAGATGTGATTCCCCTTCACAAAAGTGGGAGCAAGACAGAAGCAGGAAACTACAGACCTGTTAGTTTGACCTCAGTGGTGGGGAAAATGATGGAATCACTTCTGAAAGAAAGAATTGTTGAGTACCTAGAGGCCAGAGGGGCACAGGACCCAAAGCAGCATGGATTCACAGCAGGAAGGTTATGTCAGATGAATCTAATCGATTTCTTTGACTGGGTGACCAAAGTTATTGACCAGGGAGGGGCTGTGGATATGGCCTACCTAGACTTTAGCAAGGCATTTGACGCAGTCCCGCACAAAAGATTAATAATCAAGTTAGCTAGCCTGGGGTGGGTCCCGGGTGGTAGCCTGGTAGAAAACTGGCTGCACAACAGGACACAGAAGGTAATAGTGAATGGAACACATTCTGAAGAAAGGGGGGTTACTAGTGGAGTACCTCAGGGCTCAGTACTGGGTCCAGTCCTCTTTAACATCTTTATAGGTGACATTGCAGAGCATCTGGAAGGAAAGGTATGCCTCTTTGCAGGTGACACAAAGATCTGTAACAGAGTTGATACACAAGGTGGGTAGAAAGGATGAGAAGGGACTTGGCAAGGTTGAAGGAATGGTCAGACATATGGCAACTTAGATTCAATTCAAAGAAGTGCAAAGTAATGCACCTGGGAAATAAAAATCCAGGAGAAGAGTACACAATAGCAGGGGAGGTACTAACAACAACAATAATGGTTAGGGATCTGGGTGTAGTCATATCAGATGACCTAAAGGTGGGTAAGCAATGTGAGAAGTCAGTAAGGAGAGCCAGGGGGATACTGGGATGCATAGGGAGGGGCATCACAAGTAGAAAAAGGGAAGTGGTTATCCCTCTATACAGACAGTTGGTGAGACCCCATCTAGAGTACTGCGTGCAGTTTTGGAGACCTCATCTACACAAGGACATAGACAAGATAGAAGCAGTCCAGAGGAGGGCAACTAAAATGGTGCAGGGTATACATCAGAAACCATATGAAGAGAGACTGAGAGAGTTTAATATGTATACCCTTGATGAAAGGAGGGACGGGGGGACATGATAGAAACTTTTAAGTACCATAAGGGGATCAACAATGTCCAGGAGGGTAGCATCTTTCAGAAAAAGAGATGTGTAAGAACAAGGGGGCACAATTTAAAGTTAGAGGGGGGACAGCTCAGGGGTAATGTGAGGAAATTCTTTTTCACCGAGAGAGTGGTGGATGCATGGAACCACCTTCCTGGAGAGGTTGTGAGGTCTAAAAAAGTGGGGGAATTCAAACATGCATGGGACAGACATAAGGCAATTATAGTGGGGGATTGCAGGAAGTAGGCTGTTGGTTAACTAGAATCTGCAGCTTATCCAATAGGTAGGGAAATGGGCAGACTGGGTGGGCTAAGTGGTCCTTATCTGCCATCAAAGTCTATTTTTCTATGTTTTTATGTTTCTCTGCCTAATGCCCCTACCTATCAGACACAAGATTCATAGCTTCACCTTCATCGGTAAATTCTGGTTTGGGACACTCTCCACTACCTCAACTCCTGCCTATCTCCAGCTAGCTCCTCCATGTAATTCCTCCATTACAGGGATGCCCGAATGTTCTCCCTTCCACACCCTCACGCATGCGCAGGTCAGGCGGCCTTTGCTTACCATCTCCCTCACCTCTGGAATCAACTTCCTTGGGACATTTACCACTCCCCTACTTTCTCTGCCCAAAAATCCCAGCTCTGAGCTGTTCCTGACAATATACACCCTTGCAATTCCTCCTCCTCCTCTCCTGCATCCTCTCCTCCCATAGATGCACCGTACTTGTGATCCCAAGGAGACCCAGTCAAAGTGTTCCATCCCTATCGATTTATTTCAGTTTCTTCCTGGTCTGATCCCCATTGAATTGTCTTAGTTCTCTTAACTAAGAATCCTTAATGTTAATATCTGACAAAGTTTGAGAAGAAGAGGGGAGGTGGGTGGGATACAGACAACCATAACATGTTTTAGGACTTCTTATACTGTAATCTTTACCTACGTACTACATATTATGTATATCTCAGGTAGTCTGAGAACCACAGCCGTGGTTCTCTGATGAACCTGACCTGCCAGACTGCCACCCACAGTCCAGGTCTGAAGCCACCAGCCCCTCACAGAAATGCAGGTAGTCTGAGAGCCACAGCCGTGGTTCTCTGATGAACCTGACCTGCCAGACTGCCACCTACAGTCCAGGTCTGAAGCCACCAGCCCCTCACAGAAATGCAGGTAGTCTGAGAGCCACAGCCGTGGTTCTCTGATGAACCCGACCTGCCAGACTGCCACCTGCAGTCCAGGTCTGAACTCACCAGCCCCTCACAGAAACACAGGTACGGACTTGCCCTCAGGGACTGATTACCTCCAGGAAGGGAGACATAGCTGCCAATTTTTTTTGCTTTCTTTACATGAGGACAGTTGTCTCTGGGTTTAAGTCCAGAGTCTTTTACTGCTGTGGCCCACTGGCTGCAGTCAGCCCCAGGAGCACTCTGATTGGCTCCATATAGCTCTGCACTGTTAATGTTTGACTATATTGTGCTAGATTATATTTTCTGTTAAAACTGTCCTGTTTGTATTTTATAGCTGAAGTTTTCTGATTTAATGTAAATGCCTGTATTGTGTTCCTCATAAGATCAGTAGCGATCTCAGCTCAGGCCTTTGAAACCCCCCCTTCACCTTTTTACACTAGTATTGTGTTTTAAATAGCCCTGTTATTGCCCACTCAGACTTGAAGGCACCTTGCCTAATATTTTGGTCTGCAACAACCCCCCTGTTTAAGCCAGTCTGCATTTCTTTTAAGCTCCATGAGCAACCCCAACCCCTCTGACTTTCTTATTTAATTCTCCTCTGCCTTCTCCTTCCAGGTAGTCTGAGAGCCACAGCCGTGGTTCTCTAATGAATCCAACCTGCAGGACTGCCACCCGCAGTCCAGGTCTGAAGCCACCAGCCCCTCACAGAAACACAGGTACGGACTTGCCCTCAGGGACTGATTACCTCCAGGAAGGGATCCCTAGCTGCCAATCTTTTTGCGCCCCAGTCCTGATTAAATACACATAAACCCCGTCCGGCCTTCTAACTCACTCCTACTGGCTATTGCCAGCCACACCTCATTAGTTATCTAGGCCTTAATTTTTCATTGGTACCCCATCCTCACACAAGATCCACTCATTTCCTTGGCCCTCTCCAGGAACTGTTGCAAATCCTGTGTTTATTACTGGTAAAAGGAAATATCTCCACGTTAAGAATGCCATCTGTGCTGATCCTTCTCTGTAGTTGCCTTATATTACTTTGTTATACTCTACCCAAAATTTCGGTTTGCATCTCGGACAAAGGCTAGTTTCCCTCCTCTATCATCTACCAAGATATAGCCTCCCACATTAGACCACGGCATCCTACATCAGGGACTTCTCCACTATGGTCATGCCCCTCCTCCCACCAGGCCATAACTATAGAACACGTGCAATTCCCAAGGATGGTGTCGGCTCTATCAGTTCTCTATGTTTTATCCCTAGCAAATAGCAATCCTGCACTTAACACAGCCACCACTAAACCAATGTACGTTAGAAGGAGTAACAAAAGAATATTTAGCAGGCTAAGACACCACCTTAAAAAACTACTACTGCTTCTCCTACTCTGTTCGGGAAATGTTTAATTAAACCCAGGTCCACCTATTTCTCTGGATGCCCCTGCAGACCTCCCTCAATATAAAGGGATTAACTTTCTCCATATCAATGTCTATAGTTTGCTAAAGAAGATTGACTCTATACAGACCTGGGCTCTACATGCATCTCCTGATTTCTTCATGATAACTGAATCCTGGCTCACACTCTTGACCCCGGACAAATCTATCAACGTACCTGGATATATCATCTACTGCTGTGATAGACCAACTAGAGGGGGAAGGGTTGCAATATATGTCAAAAGCAAATTCACTGTCACAGTCTTTGACTGTACCTCAAAGGTTATGGAATTTGAATGCCTTGCTCTAAAATTATCACTTTCCAGTGAGAAATCACTCCTTATAGTAGCATGCTACTGACCACCTTCTGGTGGCTGGGCACTTCTGCCACTCCTTCAAAACCTTCTTGATTCTGCTAATACTGAGTGTATTCTAATGGGGGATTTCAATCTAAATTGGAATGATGACAGCTCTAAGAAATTGAAGGATCTATGCGATGTTAATGGTCTGTTACAAATGGTGACTGCTATAACCAGACCTAACAGAAAAAACCCTGAGCACAGCACCCTCCTGGACCTTATGCTAGTAAACAAACCTCACACTATCTCGCATACTGGAGTATTCTTCAATGATATAAGCAACCATTGCGCTACTACCTGCATCAGACATCCTTCCCAAATAAAAACAGCCTCCAAATTCAAACTGAAAAAAATGCCTGAAAAAGTTCTGCCAGTACACTTTCCTGAAAGATATAAGCAATATTCGTTGGCAGGATTTCTATCTAGCCCCCACCTTTAACAAGGCATTTAACAACTTTCACAGCCTCTTACTGAGGCTAATAGACAAACACGCCCCACTAAGACTGATCAAATCAAAAAATAAAACTCCTGGCTGGTTCTCTCCCATCCTGAAGAAAGCACTTAGGGATAGGGACTACTGGTGGAAAAAAGTGAGGAAATCCCACCTGGAGGCTGATTGGTTAGCATTCCGTACCACTAGGAATGCTTGTACCAAGCTAATTAGGTCAGAAAAAGCTAAGTACTTCCAAAAAGAACTAGAAGACAATAAAAACAACTCTGCCAAATTTTGGAACATCCTCAAAGAAGTCGAAGGTCAGTCCACCGCAACACCCCCTTCCAAACAAAATTGTGTCTGATGGTACCACCTATACAGACAAAGCTGATATACTAGAGAAGCTTAATGATCACTTTGCCACTGCAGGGCTTGCCTTTGACACCTCACCTATCAGCAAACTTAGCCCGGCAAGAGACTACACTGTTGACTTCACTGATAATCACAACCATAACCAATCGCATCCCACCCCCTTCAGCTTCCTCACAATTACGTTCAAGAAAGTGGAGGACCTCCTCCTTTCTCTGGATACAAAAAAGAGTGCAGGTGCAGATAATATTGAACCTTACTTCCTAAAACTTAGCCATACCTATCTGACCTCCCCCATTACACACTTATTCAACACCTCTCTGATTGAAGGTGAGCTACCTGTCTTGTGGAAAACTGCCCACATCCTACCATTATTCAAGACTGGGGATCCGAGTGATCTGAACAATTTCCAGCCTATTTCTATACTATCTGTCCTCTGTAAATTACTTGAAAAAATTGTCAACATCCAACTTAGAGAACATTTGGATTCACAAAAGTTGCTAAACCTGGCTCAGTCCAGCTTCAGAGCCAAACACAGTACAGTATTGGCTCTTGCCAAAGTAACTACAGACTGGCAAATGGCCTTGGACCCTAAGAAGCATGTATTTGCCCTCTTCCTTGATCTAAGTAAGGCCTTCGATACTGTGGATCATACCACCATGCTTACTGTACTGAGTAACATTGGACTTGATAGTTCTGCCATTAAATGGTTCACCAGCTGCCAAACCAATAGGTTACAACAAGTCAAAGCCATAGGAGATCTGTCCCCACAAAAATCCTTGTTACGAGGAGTCCCACAAGGCTCCATCCTGGGCCCTATCCTCTTTGCAATATACATCAATAATCTGAACTCACAGCTGGGCACAGCAAATGTGCACTTATTTGCAGATGATACTGTACTCTATACCACAAATTCATCCTTGGATCTGGCCCATGAGTACTTACAGAAAGACTTTGTCAGCCTCCAATACAAACTTCTCACTCATAAGCTCCTCCTCAATGCCAAAAAGACTAAAGCAATGATTCTCTCACCAAAGTCTACTTCTGGATGTCCACATATCACACAGATCCAAACACTCTTAGATGAACCCCTTGAAGTAGTTGATAACTTTAAATACCTAGGGTTCTGGCTGGATAACAAGCAACTTTCTGTACCACTTAAATGAAACCTTGAAGAAACTAAGACAGTGATTAGGTTTATTCTATCACATTAACACCTACTCACGTTAGAAGTCAGAATGAGACTAGTACAAACTACATTTCCTACCTATACTGGACTACGCTGACTTCCTTTACAGTCATTGCCCATCAACAATGCTAAACAAACTGGACACCCTTTACCACCGGGCTTTAAGATTTATCTTAAATCTACCCCGTAGTACACATCACTGTCATCTATACCAGGTTTTGGGATGGACCTCACTCTCAACCAGAAGAAAAAGGAATGCTCTCCTCTGGTTTTTTAGAGCATTATCTGATAACCTCCCTGCATACATCTTGAACATCTTCAAATGGGCTAAAGGTTCCTATGGCCTGAGATGCTTCTCCTTAATCTGCTTCCAGATTCCTAGAGTGAAAACTACCATTGGCTCGGCAGCAATCAACTTCTCACTTCCATCACTTTGGAACACTGTGCAAGACTCATTAAAATTATCCTCACTTCCAAGCATTTTCACATTCAAAGCTCTATTAATGGATTATCTGAAGGAATCATGCAACTGTTTCAGGCGCTGATGACCCCTAAGCCAGTGCTACTCTCTCAAATCCTACGCCTAAGTATCTCATCACCCACATTCCTAACAACAGAAACCTAGGACCTACAAGCCTAGTTCCTTTAATCCAAGATGGCCCTGCCTATTCTCTACCTTTTACCTATTCTGGCCTCCCTTTGGCTGCCTACTCTTTCACCCCAATTTCTACCCTATTCCTTAATACCTCCTTATTTTTTATCATTTAGGTATGAGCTCTTACTTAGCGGAGACTATATATGGGATTGTTGTCTCTTCTCATTTCAGTAAAGTTTATCATTATGTACCTTTGCATGTTAATTATGTTGACCGGTATGTATAGGCCCATATTGACCGGCACCTTCACAATGTTTTTTTTTTTTTTTTTTGCACCATTGTCCACCATAATTGTAATCTTATGAAGTGTACTGGTGTACTGTATTGTATTAATGCCCAGGACCACCTTGAAAATGAGCTTGCTCAATGGTGTTTATGCCTGGTTAAATAAAGTGATTGATTGATTGATTGATTGATTGATATGTATTAGTATTTCATTAACGATTATTTATCTGTTCAAGCATTAACACGTTGTCTGTATTGGTGGTTGTTATAAAAATTTCAAAATAATAAAGCTTATTAAATGAAAAAAACAAATCTGACAAAGTGCTGCTACCCCATGCCTGTAATTATTTTGTACTCATATGCACTTTTTGTATAACCATATATTATTATTTTTCTCTGATTTATCTTTATTTACCTTTGCTCTGTAATCTGGTACTTAATATGTATAATTCCATGTACTGCACAAATGTCTTTTATCACCCTGTATGTTTCCTTTCTCTGGGTTGCACCTGGAAATGAACCAAAGCTCAGTGTGCCTTTCCTGGATACTAGCTTTTAAATAAATAAATATTATTAGGCCCAGGTGAAGAATTAGTCTTTTTTAATCTTATTATTAATATCTATTGTTGATGTTTCAATCATGTCATAATTACTAGTGTCCTGAGGTGTGATAGGCTTAGACTTTTGTGCAAACACACTACAAAAGTAACAGTGGAATGTTTCAGCCATCCACGTCCTTAGGGTCATTTATGGTGGTAGTGTTAGCTACCAAAGATTCCACCTTGCTTTGTAGACTTTTTAATGAGCTTATATAAGCAAATAATGTTTTGCTATTATTTATTTATTATTTATTTTTTGCCTTTGTGGCAAGAAAATATTCCATATTTTGCTAAGCCTTCCTGATCTTTTTTTGCAGTTCTTTTGTGTCAGAGAAATGCTTTCCAAAAAGCTGAGTTTTTTTGCGCCAAGATACGATTTATACAGCTTATTCTTCTTATCAAAGAGTTTCTGAATTTTCTTGTTAAACTAGTTCTCATAGTCTCATTTTATTACTTCTTATTTTTTTTACTTTAGATATATATTTGTCACACAGGAATAGAATAATTGATTTTAATAGTTTTCCAATTTCTTCTGTACTTTTGTTAGTCAATACAGATTCCCAGTTAATATTATCTAGGGCTGTGTTTGTATTTGTAATATTTCCTTTGTTATATCCTTTATTCCTTAGTATGAAGTTGGAAGGTGGAAGGGTGAAGGGGGAAAAGAGGAGGAGGTTTTTCACTGAGAGGGTGGTGGACCCTTGGAATGCTCTGCCTGGTGAGCTGGTTCAGAGATCCCCAGTGGAGAGCTTTAAGAGAGGGTGGGACAGACACAGAAAGTGGATGTATCAGATGATGGCCTGTCCCGGTGGGGTGGGGATGGATGATAGGGGTTTCTGGAGCACAAGGGATGGGAGGGTCTCGGCACCCAACTAAGGATCGAGGTTCGAGCAGACTTGATAGAACATAAGGCCTAATCTGCTGGCAAATAGTATGTTAGTATGTTAGTATAAAAGTAGATCTTAGAAATCTCACTAGTAGCTATATACTCCATTTTAATCTCAAAATTTAATTTAGTTTCATTTATTGATTTATCTGGTAAACATAGTGAGCAAAAAATGCCCATTTTCACATGTGACCAGAAGATTAAAAAAAAATAATAATAACATAAGTAAAAATATACAAAACAATTTAAACATAGCAGTCACAGTCAAACCACCTCCCCCAGACCCAGGCAACCCATCTTGTGTAATATCCTCTTGTGCAGCACCGAGTCAAATGATCTTTTGAAATCAAGGTAGGTCAAGTCCACCAAGCCTTCCTGATCAACCACTTTGGTGACCCAGTCAAATAAATCTATCAAGTTCATTTAACAGGATCTGCCATCAGTGAACCCATGCTGCCCTGGATCCCAAAGGCCGTTTGTCTCTGGGTAGTTGTTGATTCTGTATTTGAGCATTTTCTTCATGAGCCTGCCAACCACAGATGTCAGGCTTACTGGCCTGTATTTTTGTTTCTTCAAACTTTGGAACATATTCATTCCTAGTGGTTATTTATATCTCATTTGTGCCATATGCTCCTCTCCCCGTGCTGTAAAGAAGCATCATTAATTTTCCTCTGTTGATCTGTCCCTCTACCCCTTTTAGCAGTTCTCTGATTTGTGCTGGGGGCTGAGGCTAACTGAATAAATTGACTGATCCCTAGCTCTTTCTTTTGTTGGTTTACATGTAGATAGGGACCCGTGAGAGGGTTCTCGGACTCTACTGTGTTTACAAATCTTTCATTGTTATTCATTTCTTGCGCATTGTAAAAGTCACTTCTAAAAATATTGCATGTTTTTTGTAGGTCGGATAAGTGGTTATATTTTACTCAGACATAAGAATCCTTCCTGCTGTGTGGCAAAGGAAGTGCAAACAAAGCAACATGCACATTTATCAATAGAGCCCTGTTTGTTACACTTCCAAGATGTCCACTGTAGGAGCTAACTGACAGCTTACTATTCAAATAGGAAGTATAGCAAAGAGGTGTTACCTAGCACACAAAATTTTTACCTAAGGTACCAAAGGAGATGGTCTTCTCCCTCTGCTTCCTCAGTGGATACAGGTAGATTTGCTTGCCTCTGTCAGAGTCATCTCTAAAATCACTCGCCGATGCGCAATTGTGAGCCACCTAAATAGGGGTGAAACCAGAAGATGTGATTTGCAGCACTTCTGGTTCAGCGCTACACTGCAATGCCCCTCAAAATTATAAAAACATGCCTTTGTAAAGCTACACAATACCACTAGTTGTAAGATAAATACTACAATGTAACACAGTAAGGCAAAATGCCCCAAATGCTCAGTCTAAAAACAGGACCTGCCTCTCAGCTGTGGCAGTATTCCTGCTTCCCACCATGCAGTGTACACCCACAGATAACAGTACAGATAGAGAAAGTTATTTTTTGTAGCTTTTTTTTACTTTTAGAAAGGTAAATTGTAGCCTAAGGGTATTCCCTACCTCAGGGGTTACATTTCTGAGCTAGGGTATTTATCACTGGCACCTCCATGCTGTTCCCAGAGAGACTTTTCCAGAGATCGCCCTGAATGGTGTGAACTGCAACAAAGCAATTGAGACTTCAGTGACAACATGCTAACCATCATACAGTAGCCGGATAACAGCCACAGCAGGTGTTGCCTTGCGTAGTATACAGGGTGAGCTTGCCAACCAAATATCAATCTGACTACACCAAAAGAAAGTGAGCAGCTAACATAGAGTCCAGCTAACATGTGAGGTACCCAAGAGAAATAAGCAAAGAGCTAAGGGAGCCGTCAAAGGGGTGACCTTCAGAGATGCTGGGAATTTCAAATAAAAGCCTTCCAACACCACTTTCCTTCTCCCTCTTAATCATGTGAGAAACTCCCCACCATTTACCATATCTTGCCAGTAAACTTCTGTCCTCCCATAAAGCCCCCAAACCCCAGTTAATATTGTAAGTATATATCTGTAAAAAAAGTCAAACCATCTCCCATCAGAGTGGTGCTGTGAGATGAATGAATAGTGAGAGACACATACTATAGTAGTAACACCTGATTGACTTTGGATCCACGACTGAACATTGACAAAAATGTTGTAGAATGACCAGACAACAAAACCATCAGGTCAACCACTTTTCGCAGTTGGCTGCTGGTTCCAAAGAAAACAAAGTGTGGAGTTGTGCCCCATGCATCCCACCCCCACTAAGGATTATCAACACCGAGTCAGAGCTGATTTGGGGGGTGCAAGACCCCCGACAGAAAGTGTTGGGTTCCAGCATGGACACTACAGCTATGTGGTGCTTCACCGGTGTTACTGTAAGGGGCATATGATAGGCTTCATATCAACTAATCAGGTATTACTACTATTGGATCACAGTATGGAAGAGACAGAATCAACTCATTTTGATAGGGGACAGTTTCATTTTTTGCAGGTATTTGCCTGCAAGGTCATCTGGGATTTGGGAGGCTTTGGAGGTGGGTGGTATTATTGGTAAGAGGGGCTGAATGGGGCTTTCTTACATGGTTAAGAGGGACTGTGAGGGAGAGGAGGGGGGATTGGCTTTTACAGGTGAACCTGAGGGTTCAGACCGTGGCTTGGCTTTATAGTTTAGATTTTCCACAAAACTTCACCAGACATGTGATTGGGGGAGGGGGAGAGAAGTGGGGGTCTAGTGGGAGGATATTATTTTAAAGCATGTGGTGTGGTGGGAGATGTGGATGACTATGACCCAGAGGGTGGGGGAGGTGAATTTGTATATGTGTGTACCAACAACAAAAGAATTAGTCACTTTGCAAAGTTCTATGCAAGCAAAGTGCTACTCCACTACACAAAGGCTATGGGCTTGATTCTCAAAACTCAGCACAAGCCGCGCCAAAGGTGAATTGTGCTGACTGCCAGTGCACCAGGGACATTGAACCTGATTCCTTATTGGGCAGGGTCCTGGTAGCAATGTCCTGGACCTTGCAGCAACTGTGGCCATGCACCACACAGACGGCCCATCTGGATGGGTTGCTGCAAAGTGCAGGCCAGCCATGTGCCACTCTAGGACATCCTTGGTGGCTAGTAGTCCCCCCAGTCCCAATCCCCCTTCATGTAATCTAAACATTCCATGGTGATCAAGCACCCCCAGATACCCATTTCTTACATAGAAACACATCCCTGGTGGTCTAGCAGACCCCCTCAGTCCAGATACATGTTTATTACATAGAAACACATCCATTTTAGTCTAGCAGACCCCCAAACCTTCTCTGCACATAGAGAAATAGATAGCATTCCATGGTAGTCTAGTGGACACCCAACCCCCACCCCTCCAGGCAATGCCCCACCACCCTCGTTCCCCATCCAGAACTCTGAGCTGGCAACTGCGTCAGCCTTCATCACCATCATGGCCAGCCACTGACCAATCTGTCACTGAGCACATACGGTATACATTGCACGCTCAGTGATAGATTAGTTGGTGGCTGGTCATGGTGGTAAGTGGAGGGCTAGGCCAATCACTGGCTTGGGTTCAGGATGGGGGAGCAGGGTGGTGGGGCACTGTCTGCTGCAGTGGGGAGGTGGGGGTCCACTATGCCATCATGGAATGCTATCTATTCCTCCATGGGCAGATTGGGGCTGTGGCATCTGCTAGACCACCAGGGACATGTTACTTTGTAATAAATGGGGATCGCAGCTGGGGGGAGGTGTGCTAGATCATCAGGAATGTGTTTCTATTGAATAAATGAGAATCAGAGCTGGGGGGTCCACTAGACCACCAGGGACTGGATTAATATTAATACAATGGGATCGGGGATGGGGGGGGAACATGGCACATTTTCCATCCCACCCTGGAAGAGCTCCAAGAGTGGTGCAGGTGTACTAACCCTCCCAGAGGGTGAATTTATAAGTACCTTAAACCAGCCCTGGCTGTTCTAATGGTAAAAAGACTTTTGCTCACTCGGATGGTTTACAGACTCCCGAATTAGCGGTTATGGCAACTTGCATCTGCTGCTGCCCCCTAGCACAATGCTGCAGCCCATTTTGTGACACAAGGATGGGGCAAGCCCCCTTTGGCACACACAGCCTACAGCTGATGCAGGCTGCATTCATGAATTGCTCCCAGTGCATCTTTCAGTGCAAGCAGCACTTTGCACCATTCTTTGTTGCGCAAGACCCTTGAGCCATTCTGGGAGATTTGAGAATGCCCAATGTATCATTGTTGTGTACCAAAGTAGGCACTTCAACTGTGTAAACAACTACTTGACGTCACACTTTTTGGACTCAGTAAACTTCATGAAGTACAGTATTTCACAAAGTAAAGTTTCATGAATTCTCAAATCACTACTGACCAAGTCTGCCAACAGGAGCTGGTGAATCCATTTAGGACTGCAGACACTGGTAGAGGTTGCTATCACCAAGATAAACCATTGGTTAAGGATGAGTCAATACCAAATTTGTATTTGGTGAATGTGCCAAAACTCAGCACCTTGACATTTGATGCAGCCCAATCAAACATTTGGGCCAGGTTGGCATCTCTTCAGCCTTTGACTAGCTAATTAAAACAAAAAACCTTAGCTCTTCCCACATGGTCAGGGTATTCCCACAACCACCCCTTCACACACCACACTCATTTCTCACCATTCTCATACATATTTTAGGAAGAAAATAAAATTTCTGGCTCCAGGCACTGTGCCAAGGGCTGACTGAGTTTTTTTCAAAAACCTGATGGGAAGAAAAGGTTAAGATTGACTGGACATGGCGAGGGGTGCATACTAAGGTATGTAGGAGTGAAGAAAGGCAGTAAGCCCATGATTGCTCCTTTCATTTCACCCATAGTATGAGAGGGTACATCCCTGTAATATATATGAACCTAATTTACATTTAAATTCTTGTTTATCCTTACTAACAACCACCTCCACTGGTAGTCTGTTCCAATGATTCACTACCCTCTGAGTATAAAAAGCCTTCCTTCTATGCATGCTAAATGTTTTGGATCTTATCTGTAGTAGATGGCCTCTAGTAATCTGCCTGTTGTCTTTAGATTCAAAGTCTAACTCACTAAACCGATAATCTTCCTGGACAATATCATAACACAACAAGAGGACTCCCCTCAGTCTCCTGGTCTCCAGGGACAACAGATCTAGTTCAGTTAGATGTTCACTATAGGTCATGTGGCTAAGACTGCAGATCATCTTTGTGGCCAGTCATTGGACCCTTTCAATCTTTAGAGTATCTCCTTTATTAATCAGCCCCCACACAGGGCTCCCAAAATCTAGAAGGAGCATAACATTTGTTCTATATAGTAGCATGATAACCTTTTGGTTTCTGCTCATGCAATTTCTTTTAATGGTCCATAGGAGTCTTTTGGCTTTTGTCTCCTGCACTGCACAGCTGGATTTAGAATTTAGATTACTATTGATTGTTACTCCCTGGTCTCTTTCCTCTTCCAATTCCCTGAGAACTGTACCATCTAGAAAATATTTATACTTTTTACTGTGGTTACCAAGATGTATAATATAAGATTTTTCTTTGCTAAATTGCATGCTCCTTTCTCTAATCCTGCAAAGGATTTGATTCAGGTCATCTTGTATTGAATCCCTATCATCTTCAGTTTGTACAGCTCCCGCAAGTTTAGTGTCATCAGCATACAGTGCTTTCATGACCAGTTAGCCACTTTCCTGCACATATCTGATATAAACACCTGAAACAGTACCAGTCCCAGCATGGGCCCTTAAGAGACATCACTAGTCACAGCTTTAGATGTTGAATAATAGCCATGTATACATACAACCTTTTTTCTGTCTCTTAACCATGTTTATATCCATCCCACAATCCTGTGATCTAAATTCAGGCTTAACATTTGCCTAATGATGGACCAATGTGGCTTGGTATCAAATGCCTAGGAAAAGTCTAGGTATACACAATCCACTGGTGTGCCTTATCTAGTGCTAATGATATTTTTTTTCATCAAAGCATATCAAATTTGTTATGCATGATCTCTTGGCTGTGAACCCATTTTGTTCTGTATCTTCCAGGTTGTGTCATTTTAGGTGGCCATTTATCAAGTCTTTTATTATAGCCTCTAGTATTTATTTCTGTGACAGACATAAGGCTGATAGGTCGGTAGTTGGCACTGTTATCCTTCCTCCCCTTCTTATGAACAGGAATTACCGATGCCATTCTCCACTCAGAGGGGATTTCATTGCTAACTAATGAAGCTACAAATAAATGTTTTAGTGGTTGAGCTACATTTGGTACCATCAACTTGAGCACTGTAGAGGAGATGTTATCCAGGCCAGCAGAATAGCTGGATTTCAGCTTTAAGATTCTCTTTATGATGTCATCTTCAGTTATGATTATGTCAGAGGCATAAGTTGTTGCTAAATTTCCTAAGTAAGATTTGTCTTTGGCGAATGCTGATGCAAAGTAGTTGTTGAATACTTCTACCATACTCCCATAGTCATCAATAATTCAGTTGTCCAATATTATTGAACAAAGTATGTTGTCTGATTTATGTAACAAATTTATATAGCTATAAAATTGTTTATTTTTGTTTGTTGCTAACTTAGGTTCAAACTTTTAATTTCTTTATTTATTGTGTATTTGCATTTATTTAGAGCTGTCTTATAATTTTCCCAAACCTGTACAGTTCTCCTTTGGACATAATCATTATAGGTTTTGCGAGTTGTGCTCATGAGTATTTTTATTTCCTTTGTTAGCCACTTAGGTTTCATTCCCCTGGTGTTATATTTATTTTTCTTTCTAATGTGAACATCATATATTCTAAAAAATATATTCTTTAATTAGTGCCCACATACTACTTACTGTTTGATGCTTCAGCTCCTCCCATTTTATTTGGCACAATTCTTCTTGTATTTTTTATTTGTTAGCTGAATTGAAATTATATAAAATTCTGTAACCCTTTTTGACAGAGTAGCATTCTTGAAATGAGAAAGAGATGCTATTGGGATCTTTCGTTCCTAGAGGAACTACCACTGTGCATTTATATTTATAGTAGGTGAACAAAGTAAGATGTCCAGGGTATTTCCACCATGAGTTGGGGTTCTGATATGTTGAACTAGATCAAGCTGTTCAGATATCCTGAGAACTTCCTTACTCTGATGCTTGCTTTCTTTGTTTCTCAATATATATCATTATAATTTAAATCTCCCATGAAAAGTGCCAGCCCCATCTCATACGCTTGTTTCAGTTCCAAATTTATAGCCTAGGTCATATCACTACCCTGAGATGTATGCCGCAATTCCTCCCCCCTTTTATTTACTCAATCACATCTAAATAACTTGTATCCCTTTATTACTTTGCCTCAGTTGTCATCCTCAGATCACCATGACTCAGTAATAAATGCTATGTCAACGTTATGTCCGGAACTGACTACAACTTCTAGCTTGTCCACTTTGTTATTAAAGCTCCAAGCATTAGTGAGATGGCAGCTGATTGCCTTTGGTTTATATTTAATGTCACTATTATTCATTTTAGTCATCATTTTCACTTTACCTTCCTGTAGTTGAGGCCTCCCCCTATTCAAGTCAGTTTAATCACTCCCTTGGCACCATTTTGTTATTCAGCTCTGTCACCATTTTAGTTTCTATAGGATTTAGGAGAGCCCATCTTTTGCATATAGTTGAGTTTGCTGGTAAAAATGGTCCCATGCATCAATAAATTCAATGCCCTCCCTAGTGCACCTATTCTGCACTCTAATATTAATGCAGTGAACGGTTCTGTTCTTTTCTGGGTGTCCCCTTAGATTGGTAGAATGCTAGAGATAACTGCCTTTTTCCTCTGCTTCTAATGTACGTACCCATTTCAATGATCTCTTCCACAATATCTTTTTCTTGTTCCCTACTTAATTTATTTATTCCCACTACTGTTTGATTGTCTTTGATAGTAGGCATGCCTTTAGGCAGCATTGCTCTGATGTCATTAATCTTTGCCCCTGGCAAGCAATTAAACTCTCTGTTTTATCATTCCCAAAATTTGTATCAGGGTGTTGCATATACGTAAGATGGAATCACCTATGACCAATACCTTATTGCTGAGACGGAGTGCATCTGTATGTTGAGTGTCCCCTGGTCTATTTGTACCTGTCTCACTGTCTTTTTTTTTCCTAAGGGGTTCATATATATTTGGTAGTGCCATCAATTCAGTATTTCCCACTGCTCTAGTGCCATCAATTCAGTATTGCCAAGTGCTCTCCTACCCTTTTTATTAATCATAGGGATGGCTTAGGGTTGCCACATCCCTATTTTCACCCCAATACCATGAACCCAAAGTGTCTTTGACTGAAGTGCAAAGCCAAATGAAGACAGAGGAGAGGATACTAAGTGAAGTTGAATCAAAGTTGCCAGGTTCCACATTTGCTCACCCTTCCCATTAGTAAGCAGTCAGGGCTTTTGGTTCTGCACCACCACATCACTTTGTAGAATATTTTTGATTGCATATCAGGATAGAACATAAGTTTATAGACAAGGTCATCCAGCCAGGATTACAATTTTGGCTTGTTTCCAATCATTTGTTGTTTATTTGTGCCAATGCCAGCTAACCATATGTAACTATCGCTAGGTCTGCAATATTCCTACACCTGGCTACCCAGGCTTCTCTAAGACCTCCCTATGACTAATAATTAGATGTAGATATGTGCAAAACCAGGGAACTTTTGTTTTGTTTTTGCCAAACCACCTCTAGTTTTGGTTCTGGTTTTGGTTTTGCATTCATGGCCAATATTCATGCAACATAAAATGTGGCCTGTACCTTCATTTTAAAGAATAATATAAAGGAAAACAGGTTAAATTCTGTAGAAAAGTAGTTTAATAGCATAGCAGATAGCAAAGCCCAGCTGTTAGCAAGTTCGCAGGAAATTATGTCTCTTGTAAGGTATTTTGAGCCAGTGTTAAAGTTGAATAAGTCCATAATTTTATTTGCTTGCTGTCTAAATTCATCCATCATAAAAAGCATGTTTTACCATCTGAGGAACATTGCTTGGATCCAGGCCCTGATACCAACTAAGGACCTGACCACTCCGGTGCATGCCTTTGTCATATCCAGGCTGGACTACTGCAATACCCTGTACCTGGGGCTATCTGGAGGCAATCTCCATCACTTGCAGGTAGTATAGAACTCAACAGCAAGATTATTGACTGGTGCTTTAAGATCAGATCATATCATGCTTGTCCTCCATAAACTGCACTGATGCCAGTAAAGTGGAAGATTGCTTTCAAGGTTGGATTACTGACCTATAAAGCCCTGCATGGTGGGGATAACCAGCCTACCTGCAAGCCCTCCTGGTCCTCATCGCCCGTCTTGGGCTCTCCATTCCTCTGAGGGTTGCCTCCTCATGGTTCCCAGGGTAGGTTGTGGCATTCTGGGGACTGCCCATTCTCAGTTGCCACATCAACCCTGTGAAGTTCTTTACCAAGCCAGCTAAGGGAGGCATCCTTGGTGGAAACCTTCAAAAAAGAACTGAAAACATTCTTATTTTATCAGGCTTATGGCATGTATGATCCATAATGAATCTGAAGATCAGAGTGAACTGACTGGTGCTTTAATTTGTTATTTTAGTGAATAATAGAATTTTAAATTGAACTCTGCATTATGTTTTGTTGTTGTGTACTGTGTATGAATATTTTTTTAATATTGTTAAGTGCTCCGAGCTGCTGTGATGGGGTGCTATATAAATAAAGTTTCTATCTTCTCTATCTATCTAAATTCCTAGCAATAAATGACAGGAAACAAGACGCATTGAATACAGGGGCATAGACTAGGGCAATGTAGCAGCTGAGTATAGAAGTATGACCTGGCACTATAGCCTAGTGGTTAGAGTAACAATCTGTGACTGAGCTTGGTCCAGCAGACCTGGGTTTGATTTCCCACAACCTCTGCTTGCATACTGTGTGCCTCTCAGCAAGTCACTACTTAACCATCAGAGTCAAAAAATGTCCTGCACTATCCAACAAATGAAAATGCAGTTCACTTGTAATCCAATAAAGTTCATAATTTATTTAAGTGCCAGTGCTCAAGCACACCTTGACTAGTTTCAGACTACATGTCCTTTATCAAATTGCATGATAACTAAATCAAACACACTATCTATATAGTCCCATAGGGATGACATCATAACAAAGTGTCAAGTGCAAGCAGCTGGTGGAGTGTGATTTAAAAATATGGAAAGCAGAACACATAGATAACAGTTGATAGAATTAAAAATAAATAGTGCATATAAAGATACAGCTTAATAAATATTACCGAATAATAGTTTAGCTAAGTGAAGTATGAGAAATGTCATGTTATGCTACTCTTTTACCAATAAAAATAAGCATATAAGATTAAAGGTACATATGAGCTCCAAAATGCTACTATAACATCTTGTGGAAACACAGAGATATGCAGGGGGCAGAGTGGAAGGGAGAGCAAGTGGGGGGGGGGGAGATAATGTTCCATGGTAGATTTAATCTTCCCCTATACAGGCAAGTTCTAAAAAAGACAGAAAAACATTATATACATAACCCAATGTGGACAAACATGTGGCATAATATCAGAACAGTATATCTAGTGGCAACTATGCCTTGTGTAAACCAAGAACCTGTTATTGTACATAAAAAACCAAAACAAATAGACTGAAAACACAGGTCAGGCTCCTCTTTCTCTTATTCTTAATGTAAGCTGTGATGTTAAATTTATCATTAAATCCAGGAGGCCTACATGCCCCCAAAATATATATCCAGAACCCTTCTCATTGTAATATGAGGTTTTTAAAATCAGTCCCCACCCTCATGTTTTGGAACCATTTTTCCAAATGCCTGGTAAGTGAACCTGTATTTCCCAGGATTGATAGATTCCTTCGTGTGCAGTGCAGTGGCGTAGGATAAATCCTCATGTCTGAGAGCTCTGCAGTGTTCACCTATGCGGCATTCGAAAGCCCTTTCAGTTTTGCCTAGGTAGAGAGCAATGCAGCTGTACGTAGCTAAATATATGTCACCATTTGTGTCACATGTCATAAGATGATATATTTCAAAGGTTTACTTGTTATTAAGACTCCTAAATTCTTGACATTAGAGTCAACTTGAATGTGCATGCCCAAAAGCGCGAGTTCAACCTTCATAAACAAAATCACACAGGACAGAGCACTCGGTTTGTTGTCGGGCTAACATTAAAGGGATCTGTGGAAAGGAGGGTATGATATTCAAACATTTAAAGGACCAAAAATCATGAGCTCAATCATGAATGAGCTCACCCATGGCTCGGCATCATTCCTGCTTGTAGACATGCACTGTGGGGATTTCCAGCAGACTGGCTGTAATATACATACTATAAAAAATAAGCCATATCTTGGGGGTTTTAAAAATTGGTGGGCATTACTGTTTTCTGCAACCACACTGCTCCCCATAGACGATTGCTGTATAGGGGCAATAAAAATCACCTCCAAACCTAACAGTGTCCCTTTAATGCCTTCACAATGTTAGATCCATTGTCTATAACCACAAATCCTGAGGAAAGGCCAGTGGTGGCAAGTCATTCTGTGAACCGTTTCTTTAGCTCCTGTAGGATGTTAACACAAGTGTAATTTTCTTTGTCAAAGCTTGCAATAGAGGGCAGCCTATCTGTGAGAATTTTATTGGACCCTGGGGGTGACAGAGGATGTTGCAGAGGAAAATGCTACGCAGTGAGAATGACAGTCATGTAGTCTTCTGTCTGATCACTTGTCAGCATATTTATTGTTATATGTACTTCTTCAACAGCTGATGACTGCAAGGCACTGTTTACCTTTTGTCATAGTTCCCTATAAAGAGCTGGCACAGTCTTTCTGGAGAAATATGTCCGTGATGGCAGCTGATATCAAGGGGCAGCACGTTTTATCACCTCCCAAAGCTCTGCAGAGTTAGCAATAGAAAATGGGTGTATGTCTAGTGCAATTATTGCAGATACTGCTTTATTTAACTGCTGAGCAGCTGGATGTCTTTTGTCATATGTATTTCTTTGTTCAAAAGCCTTCTACATTGTTAACTTTTTCTGAGGTGCAACTGGCACACTCAAAAAGGCTGGAGGAGACAAAGAAGAATTCATTCTGTTTTCAACTAGGGATCTTTCTGATTCTGATAAAGATCTAGCAGATAAAGGGGGTGATGCAGTCCTAGTTCTGCTCAGTGTCTGAGGGATTTTACGCTGTATATGGAAAAATTTAGCCATTCCACCAGTATGGGTAGCAGTGTTAACCTGTGCAACATCCTCTGACATTTCATCTTGTGCCTTATTCCTGGTCCGCTGGAGTAGATGCATTCGCTGTTAAGTGTCTCATCTAGATTGATATGCCAAGGTCACTTGCCTGTCTTCTTCTGCTGAAAGAGGCCTTAAATAAATAGCATATTGCACCCATAGGGCCAGATTCTAGAAGGGTTATACCTGGCGAAACAGCAGTTGAGCTAAGCAGAATGACACATGTAGCAACTTACACCAGCAGTTGCTACAGGCGCAATTCTACAAAGTGGCCTGCGACATGTGGCAGGCCACTTGTGCCAAACAGCTGTTATGCTACATAAACCCCCTGTGACAAAGCACTAGGGGGTTTACGGCAGCAGTTGCACCTCATTCTAGAAGGGCAGCCACAAAGTGCCCACATCAGGATTCTACAAGAACCCCTAGAGGAGATCCAGCAACGTAAGTTATACCAGCATTTAGCTGGTATAACTTACGGATGCACCAGGGGTCCTGTAGACCCATCGGTTGTCCAGCGGACAGTGCAAGGTTTCCCTCCCCCCCATGCTCAGCACACCCCAGCAGGGGCCCACAGGGCTACCCATTCCCACAGCCCCCCCAAAAACAGCTGGTGCCAGAAGCCCCGCAGTGTGGCACTGTATCCCCACCCATGCCCCAAAACCATGAGACGCCCGCCTCATATGCATCAATAAGCCAGCTGTGGTAGTCTAGTGCCCCCCCAACTGTACATGAATAAAGAAAAAGAGATCCTGTTTCCCTGGTAGTCTAGTGCTCCCCCCACCCGAACTGTACATGAATACACACAATTAGATACCCATTTTCCTGGTAGTCTAGTGGTCCCCCCAAACTGTACATGAATAATAAAAAAGAGTTCCTGTTTCCCTGGTAGTCTAGTGGCCCCCCTCTGAACTGTACATGAATAATAAAAAAGAGTTCCCATTTCCCTATAAGTCTAGTGGCCCCCCACTCCCCCACCCAGCCATGCTAGCGCATCCAGCACCCCCCCATCTGTCCCCAGCTGGCGACTGGCACAGACCACCTCTCACCTCTACAGCCAGCTGCCAACTGAATGCAGTATTAGTGTTACTGCACAGAGGCGCATGGCAATTAATTTCTGAGCATGTCTGTGCAGTAGTGCTAATACTGCACTCAGTCAGTGGCTGGCGGTGGAGGTGGGCTCTACCAGTCGCCAGCTGGGATGGGTGGGGTGCTGGGTGGGCTGGCACCACTGTAAATACTAAACTACCAGGGAAGCATGAACTTTTATTCATGTACAGTTAGGGGCACTAGACTTCCAGGAAATGGGATCTCTTTCTTTATTTATGTACAGTTTGGGGTTGGGGGCCACTAGACTACCAGGGAAACAGGATCTCTTTTTATTTATTCATGCATGTTTGGGGTGGGGACCACTAAACTGCCAGGAAAACGGGATCTCTTTTACTCATATACAGTTGGGGGCCACTAGACTACCAGGGAAATGAGATCTCATTTTATTTATTCATGTACAGTTTGGGGGGGGGTGTTAGACTACTGTGGTATATGCTGCATGTGCAGCTGATGACTCTGGGTCAGGCACGGGTGGAGGGTTGACCGCGCTGTCCCGCTGTTGCGGCTTGCAACATGCTCGCCAGGTACACCCACAGTGCAGCATACCTGGCCACATGTCATAAGTCACAGGACTTAGCTGCGACGACCCAGCCCCTTCTAGAATAGGGTGCAGGGTCAATGTTGCAGTTGAGGGTGGCGCAAGTTGTGTTCTGCAGTAACTTGCGCCACCCTTCTAGAATCTAGCCCATACTGCTCTTTGAGTCAAGGTGAAAATAAATCTAAATGGAAGATGATGCCTTTTTTGTTTTTGTCCCTGGCATTGCAACTTCTGAATTATCATCCGGCATGTCTATGTTAATTTCTATATATAGATTATTTTCCTCAAAGGCCTCACTGGATGATTGGGTGTGAGGCCTGTCTGTAGCAGATGAGACAGACACGCCAGGGATAATTTCCTTTTCATTGGCCTCTGATGACCTTTCCACAGTTTTTGGTCTGGCAACTCTCATGTTCCTCTGGCTCTGAGCACTCATCATCAGAATCTCCATCATGCACTACTTCTCTTTTGAGAATTTATTCACTGCCACTGCTATACACATGGTCTGACTGAGGAATGAGAAATGGTAGAATCTGGAGGAAGTGGCATAAAGTATGCATGTGTGCTTATTCTTTCCTTTCCACTATGTGTAGTGCCTGCAACTACCTTTATTTCTTTAATAACGGTACCTTTGGCAAATCTACTTTTGTTATTTGCTGATTCAGCACCCAAGCTTTTCTGGCTCTACGATGCTGGTTCAACAACAATTTCGTTGACCAGCATCACAGCGATGGAATTTATGTTGACTGCAAGTTGCAGTCAACATAAATCTTGATGGACTCCCGGTCCATTTTTCTATCGAGGGGTTTTGCCCCCCCAACCCCCCATGCTGGGGCTCTAACCCCGCACCCCCCATTCTAATTATAATCAACTCTGAGTCAGACTTGATTCAGAGATGGAGGTGCAGGACTGGGAGACAGTGTACACTTGTCTCTGGCACACCAATACAGTGACCTGTCGAGGAGCTGTTGATTTTATCGACAGCGACATAGGTTGTTGTATTGATGTCTCTGTTGGTGGGGTATACCAGCTTTTCTTGTTGCCTTTTACTTGGCTTGTATTTGTTAATTGGGTATCACCTGCAACAGCAGACAAACGTGATGGGATCTCAGAAGACAGGGACTCTGAGCATGATGAAGCTTCAACTGGTAAAGAGGATGCATCTACTGCAGTAGAAGAAGCACTGTTTCTGAGTTTTTTTTTCCTTCTGAATTGCTGCCTTTGTCTTGGAAACATGTTTGACATGCCTACTCCCTTCAACAGTTGCTTATCACTAATGAAGTCAGCTCTCTTCCAAGAAAAAAACAGTACCTAAACATACTACCTTCCTTGGTCACCTTGGAGAAATAGGTGGCAATGATGAACAGTAGTTAGTGCACATTTCAAGGCAAGGTATGAATATGAACTGGTCAACTAGCAAGACTACAAGTTGGGACTACTAAGCAAATGCCAAGAGCTTCCCCCTCCCTCCAAAGAGGTTTCACTTGTGACTAAAGTCACAAGCCGTTGCAGGCCTACACAAAAAAATAAAAAGGTTCACTCCTGACTCCTGCCTGTGTGTGGAAAAGGCTGGTGACACTGCAGACAAAGGCTACCCAACTGCCAGGCTGCCTGCTCCCTCCAAAAGGTTTCACACATGATGTAAACCTTTTTATTATAGGACTACACAAAAAAAGGTCCTGTTTCGACTTCTGCTTATGTGGGAAATGGCTGGTGGCACTGCAGACAGCATGTACTCAACTGCTGGGCTGCCCACTCCCTCTAAAAGGTTTCACAATAGTGCAGTGTATATTGTAGAATTCCACTGGTGAAATTAGCAGGGAATGACCATTCCACCAGTGGAATTTCTGCTGGAATTTAGCTGGTTCGTCTGCAAAATTCCTCCTGTTGTGATCAATGGAATAATGTTCTGCAGAACAGCCTTTTTCCCCCGAATAATCATTCTGCAAGCATTTTCTGCTGCAGAATCTAACCATTCCATTTTCTGAGAAATCTGGTGGAATTTTGTTGAAATTTCTAAACTTTTGCAAAATTTCTTTCCACTGGAATTTGAAAATTCTGCACACCACTATTTCACACATGATGCAAGACTTTACTGGTTCTGCTTCCACAGGACTACACAAAAAAATGGTCCTGTTCTGACTCCTACTTTTGTGGGAAATTGCTGGTGACACTGCAGACAGAGGCTACTCAACTGACAGGATGCTCCTACTAAGCAATTTCACATGTGATGCAAGATGCAGGCCTTTACAGGTTCTGCTTGCACAAAAAAGAATTTAATTTTTACAAGACTACAAAAAAAAAAAAGGTTCTGTCTGACTCCTGCTTGTGTGGGAAATGGCTGGTGACACTGCTCTAACAGAGCTTTGGGGTGGTTAGACAAGTGACTTACTCAGTATCTCACAGTATGCCAGTGTATCCCATCCCAGGTCTGCTGAATAAGATCAGTCACCGCTCTACTCTTAGCTTGCTATAATGCCATGCAGCCAGCTTCACGTGCCAAGTAAAACCTTTGTTTTTCTTTTTCTTTAAACTTAATGGGGCTGATTCTAAAAGGACCCATAGCCATGCTGTTCTGGGCAAAGGATGACGTATTTTGCTAGATATTCGGTGAGTTGAGTGGCCACCACATTTTCTAAGGCTTTGGAAAGGGGGAGAAATGATGGAGATTGGACGACAGTTGCTGGGGGTGGACCTGTCACTCCTTTGTGAATAGGTGTAACTATAGCTGTTTTTCATGCTGTGGGGAATTGGCCCAGGCAGAGGGACTGGTTTAGTAGGTCAGTGAGTGGGACCAGGACATCATCCAGAACCAGCCGGAGTATTTTTGGGTCCAGGGAGTCGCTGCTTGGACTGTTGCTGTTTAGCGCTTTAAGCAGGAGTGGTCTGGCTTCCTGGATGGATATTTTTGCGTAGGTAGAACCGGGGTGTTGTGGATCTGAGGGTGGTGGGTCAGTGATTGGGTCAAAAAAGTCACTCCGGAGGACAGGGCCAAGATTTGTAAAGGAGGAGTTAAGGCAGTTGGCAATGTCAGTGGGGTCAGTAAAGGTGGAGCCATTGACTGTAAGCTGGGCTGGGGGGGAGCGTGATTTCCCAATTATTTCTTTTATATTGTTCCAGAAGTTCTGCGCACACCCCCATGAGGAGGTGAGGGTGGCTTGATAGTGGTCTGCCTTGGCTTTTTGGATGGTCCACGTGCACCTATTACGTGCGGCATTATATGCTTGTCAATCAGCCATCTGGCCAGTCTCAGTGGCTATATGCCAGAGGTTATCCCTGTCCCTGAGCAGTTGGAGTAGGGCAGGGGTGACCCAAGGTGCATTTTGCCTTCTGGACCAGATCATAGTGAAGGGAGCAAACAGATCACAGACCACGTTGAAGGCTTGTGAGAAGAGGTCGAGGGCAGCGTCAATGTTGGTTGCATGGTGGATGGGAATGAATCAATGTCAGAGAGGAACTGTTTTAGTTTTTTCAGTCCTCCTGGGCAGAGATGCCTGCGGTGACATAGAAACATAGAAACATAGACTTTGACGGCAGATAAGGACCGCTAGGCCCATCTAGTCTGCCCATTTCCCTACCTACAGGATAGGCCGCAGATCCTAGTTAACCAACAGCCTATATCTTCCTGCCCCCCACAAGAATTGCCTTATGTCTGTCCCATGCATTCTTGAATTCTCCCACAGTTTTAGGCCCCATAACTTCCTCAGGAAGGCTGTTCCATGCATCCACTACCCTATCTGTGAAATAATACTTCCTCACATTGCCCTGAACCGCCCTCCTTCTATCTTTAAATTGTGTCCCTTGTTCTTGCAAGTCTCTTTTCTGAAAGATGCTACCCTCTTGGACTTTGTTGATTCCCTTGAGGTACTTGAAAGTTTCTATCATGTCCCCTCTCTCCCTTCTTTCCTCAAGGGTATACATATTAAGCTCCTTTAGTCTCTCCTCATACGGCTTCTCTTGCAGACCCTGCACCATTTTAGTTGCCCTCCTCTGGACTGCCTCTATCCTGTCTATGTCCTTGCGGAGATGGGGTCTCCAGAACTGGACACAGTATTCCAGATGGGGTCTCACCAACTGTCTGTGCAGAGGGATAACAACTTCCTGTTTTCTGCTGCTGATGCCTCTCCCTATACATCCCAGTATACCCCCGGCCCTCCCTACTGCCTTCTCACATTGCTTGCTAACCTTTAGGTCATCTGATATGATTACCCCCAGGTCCCTTTCCTGTTTTGTTGTTGTTACTACCTCCCCACCCATTGTGTATTCTTCCCCTTGGTTCTTGTTTCCAGGTGCATTATTTTGCACTTTTTTGCATTGAATCCTAGCTGCCATACATCTGACCATTCTTCCAACCTTGCCAAGTCCCTTTTCATCCTTTCCACGCCTCCTTGAGTATCAAACCTGTTGCAGATCTTTGTGTCATCTGCAAAAAGGCATACTTTTCCTTCCAGTCCCTCTGCAATGTCACTGATGAAGACATTAAAAAGGACTGGACCCAATACTGAACCCTGCGGTACCCCACTAGAAACTGCCCTTTCTTCAGAGTGGACTCCATTTACAATTACCTTCTGTGTCCTGTTGTCCAGCCAATGTTTTACCCAGGCTACCATCCTGGGACCCACTCCCAGGCTGGTTAATTTGACTAATAATCTTTTGTGTGGGACTGTGTCAAATGCCTTGCTAAAGTCTAGGTAGGCCATGTCCACAGCCCCTCCCTGGTTCACTACTTTGTCACCCAGTCAAAGAAATCTATTAGATTCTCTGACATGACCTTCCCACTGTGAACCCATGCTGCCTTGGATCCTGTGCCCACTGACCTCTAGGTACTCAACTATTCTTTTCCTTCAGAAGTGACTCCATCACTTTCCCTACCACAGAGGTCAGACTGACAGGTCTGTAGTTCCTGCCTCTGTCTTGGCCCCACTTTTGTGAAGGGGAATCACATCCGCCTTCCTCCAGTCCTCGGGTACCACACACCATCCTCCCATGATTTATTAAAAGAGTAGCCAGTGGTTTCACTAGTTCCTTCCTTAATTCTTTTAGAATTCTGGGTGAATTCCATCAGGACCCATTGCTTTGTCCACCTTCAGTTTTAGGAGTTCTTGCAGAACCCTTTCTTCTGTGAAAGGACTGGGATCGACCTCCTATCAAGAGTGCTTCTGTTAATTGGATTAGGCACTTCTCCTCTTCTTTGTGAATACTGAGCAGAAATATTCATTCAGTATTCCTGCTTTTCACTGTCCCCTCTGCCCACCCACCGTTCATTCTTATTCAGCCTCACTATCCCTCCCTTTGTCTTTCTACGTTCGCTGATGTACCTATAAAGGTTATCCTTTCCTCTTAACTGAGTTGGCTATCTTTTCCTCAGTTTGGGCCTTTGCTATTCTGACTTCCTCCTGCTTCTTTCTGCCTTAACTGGTACAGCTCTCTGTCCTGCTCCTTCTGTGTTTCCTTATACTTCCGAATGCTATCTTTTCTTCCTGACTTTCACAGCCACCTCTTTTGGAGAACCATAGTGTTTTTCTTTTGTTTTGATTTGTTTATTTGCTTCACACAAAGGCTTGTTGCCTCTGTGATGGCAGTTTTGATAATTCCCCATTGTTGCTCCACACCTCCTTCTAGCCTGTTTGCTAGTGCTTTTCTGAGGCACTCTCCCATCTTGCTAAGTCAGCCCTCCTAAAGTCCAGTACCCTCACTTTTGTATGGCTTGACTCTGTAGCTGAGTTTAACATGAACCACACTGTTTGATGGTCACTTGTCCCCAGATGGCAACCCACTTCTAGATCTGAAATCCTCTCACTGCCCCCATTTGAGAGTACGAGGTTCAGATTGCTCCCTCACAAGTGGGTTCCGAACTAGCTGTCTAATGCCTGCCACCTGTAGGCATCAAGAATGGCCCTGTTTTCTTGGATGTGGCTGCAGCAAATGTGCTCCAGTTAACATCTGGCATATTCAGGTCTCCCATCAACAGTATCTCCCTTTCTCTGCCATTCTAAGAATGCCTTCCATCATATCCTTGTCCATTCCTTCCCCCTGACATGGGGGGTCTGTACACAACCCCTGTGCGGATTGTGGTGCCCTTTCCAGTCTCCAAGGTGACCCACAGTGCCTCCTCTCCTCTCCTCCCTGTTTACTCTTTTGTTCAGTTGCTTTTATCCCTTCCTTTACATAGAGAGCTACTCCTCCCCCTCTTCTTCCCTGCCTGTCTCTCCGGTGGGTGGCTTGGGCTACAAGCTTGGGGGTGGGAGAAGATCAGAGGAATAGGAGAGTGGAGTGGTTACTTAAGGAGTCTGGGAGTACTTGAATATCCTGAATCATTTGGGGGTGGTTGGAGATAATGACGTCTAGGAGGGTGCAGGTCCCAGTAGCTTGGTTATGTCTAGTGGGTTGGGAAACAAGTTGTGTCAGGTCCAATGCAGTGAAGGTGTCTTTTGTTGGTGATTCTGAGGGACTGTGCCAGTTCACGTTGAGGTCTCCGACTAGGACTTGTGCTTTACTGGGGAGGGAGTAGAGATAGTCAGTGAGAGATGATATAGCTGGGGTCTGGTTCCTTGGGGGTATGTAGGAGACTGTGAGATAAAGAGGGCTCTTGGATGGGTCTGGAGTAAGTTTGAGGGTAAGGGTCTGGGCACCATCTACTAGCTTGGGGGCAGGGAGGGTATGGCCAATGATGGTGTCATGAGCATAAAATGCACAACCACCACCATGTTTACCTATTCGATCCTCATGATATAGGGTGTAGCCTGGAAGGAAGACAAAGGAATCTGTGGTGGACTTAGTTAGCCAGGTTTCTACTAGGACTATGATATCTGGCTGGTGTAGTATGACCCAGCACTGAATGGCAGCAAATTTTTTCATCAGGCTGCAAATGTTCATAAATGCAATATAGAGTCCATTGGACCTGGTTGGTGGACTGGTGGAGGCAGAACCTGGGTTGGGGTGGATATTACCAGAGAGGAGTAGTAGAATGACCAAGGTTCTAGCCCTGAGGTGGTAGTTTGTTAACTTTTTTGGGAGTACTTTGAGAGACAGAGCAGACAGTAGGGGAGAAAGGGGTGGGAACGGTTTGGAGGGACAGAAAGACACAAAGGTGGTGGAGTCAGGGGGAGCCAGGGTGGGTAGTGGAGTTGGAGGGGCAGCTAGGGGGTGGATGTAGAGGTCCAGGGTGCATTGACATGGTTCAGGGTGAGTGGGTTACAGTGGTGGGGTATGTGGGTGCAGTCAAAAGGGGAAGGGGGTTAGGTCTGGCTGGTAGGAGGTGGGCCCCAGGATGCTTATGAAGATGAGACACATAAGGTGGAGGTGAACAGTCATGGTGTCAAGTAGCCTTGGAGGCAGAGCAAGGTGGCTGGGGGGGGGCCAAGCCATAAGAGCTTTAAGAACCAGGGGGAGATTATCTTGTCTTGTTGGCTTGGTGGTAAGACTGCTCACTTTGGTCTCAAGGGTACAGGGTGTGGGACAACAGGGTGTATTTCAGTTGATTTAACCAATTAACCAGTTGATTGAGTAACCAAAGCTTCAAGAGCTTTAAAAACCTAGAGAAATTTATCTTGGCTTACTGGCCTAGAGGTAGGGCTGCTTAGGCCCTAAAGATGAGGCAGAAAATACAGTGGTTACTGAGCAGAAAGTAAACTCTATCATGATGGATTTCTACTTTGGTTATACTCCACGGTGACCCCGACCCTGAAACCTTTTCAACTTTCTCTCTCACCTCCATCTCCCTAAGCTCACTCATTCTCAGACCACAAGCCTTAATCAACCATTTACCATTGTTGAAATCCAGAAGGGTATCCTTTCCCTTAATCTTACAAACTCTGGTCAGAACTGATATGGCTGTCCAGGTCAACGGTGGTGATTTTGTGTGGCGATAGCAAGTAAAAGTATACTCAAAGTTCTGACTGCACCAGAGCCTGCCAAGTGCAAGATGGCAGGTCCAACAGATCTGTGCATGCACAGTTTGCATTGGAACTGCCATGTTCTACAAGGCAAGGCAGCCATCACTTCCATGATTGCGGAAAGTAGTGCACTGGGGAGGCCAAGTGCCATGGAGATGAGCTCTGTCTGCAGAGGGGATGGGAAAAGGAGACACCAGAGATCACCAGTGACTTCAGCGCTGTGGACAGGAGACTGCATCACTCTAGGAGAACATGGAGATCAGTTCTGGTTTTCTCCTACAGTGATGTGATCCCAAAATGACTGCAAGGATCTGCCCATGCAGCAATAAAAAAAGCCCAGGGGGGAGGGACTCCCTACAGAGTTTTCTCACTCTCTGTCCTCACAAATCTCCTGATCCTGCAATGGCTATTTGCCGAAATACTTCAACAGGGTACTTTTCCACCAACGACGAGTACCGCAACTATAACCATACTCCTTAAACCAGGAAAAGACCTAACCTCGCCAGCAAGCTATAAACCAGTGTCTCTAATAAATGTGGATGGTAAAATGTATGCCAATTTTTTTATGTTATTTATCAGAAGAGACACAATAATCTGAAAGCTTGTTTACAGGTGTGACCTGGGAGCTCAAGGAAGTTAAGTGACTTGCTCAGGGTCACACAGTATGCAATGGGGGCTCTGGGATTCAAACCCAGGTCTTCAGGTTTGTAGCTCAGAGCTTTAAACTACTGTGCTATATTGCCTGTTACTAGCTTTTCAATTAGAAACACTTGTCCCAGGATTAATTAATCCCTCTCAAGTAGGTTTTGTGAAGGATCACTTCAGTTTGGACTATATCCGCATGATCCAAGACTTCATGTATGTAGCCAAGAAGTCTCCCACTCCAGTCACAGCCTTAGCTATTGATTTTGAAAATTTATTTGACTCAGTGGAGTGGGAGTACTTATACATGGTCCTCCAACACTTGGGATTTGATATTCCCTTTATTGCAGTGGTAAGAGCCATGTACTCTGCACCTGAAGCACAGGTACTCACTAACAACATCCAATCTGCTCCATTTGTCTTACTGTTGAAAGAGGAATTAGGCAGGAATGCCCCTTGTCCACCCTCCAATTAGTACTGGCCATAGAACCTTTAGTGGCAGCCATGTGTCAGCATCAGGATCCCAGGGAAATTGATAACTCATCAGTCATGTTTTTTGAAGGTCAGTTATGACACATCATTGTTAATCATCAAATGTTACCATATGAGCATCAAGAGAGAGATTGTGATTTAAGATCATAGAAACATAGAAACATAGAAGTTGACGGCAGATAAGGACCGCAAGGCCCATCCAGTCTGCCCATTTCTTTTTCCACCTTATAAATGTGCCATCGACCTTTGCTCTGTCAGTGGCCTATCTATTCACACTCATTTGTATTGCTCCCTTATGCCTATCCCATGCCTGTGTGAAGCCCTGCACTGTATTCATAGCCACCACTTCTTGAGGTAGGCCATTCCATGCATCCACCACCCTTTCTGTGAAAAGAATTTCACATTCCCTTAATCAGCCCCCAATCTCATGCTGTGTCCTCTTGTCTTGCTATTTTTCTTATATTTAAACATGTTAGACTCACCTTGTTAATGCCCTTAAAGGTGTTTGAATGCCTACGATCATATCACCTCTCTCCCTCCTTGCTCAAGGGTATACATATTGAGCTCTGTTAATCTGTCCTCATATGTCTTCTGATGCAGTCCCTGCACCATTTTGGTTGCCCTTCTCTGGACTGCCTCAATTCGGTTAATGTCCTTGTGAAGGTGTGGCCTCCAATACTGCACGCAGTACTCCAGATGGGGCCTAACCAGTGTCTTGTAAAGAGGGATTATTACCTCCCTCTTACAACTTGTGATACCCCTACTAATACACCCTAACACCCCCCTAGCTTTACCTACTGCTTTAGAGGTCTGCTTGGATGATTTCAGATCATCATCTAGATCACGATTCAACCATCAAATATGCAACTTTCAAATCACCAACTGATGATTGTTGATTATTTTTGTAAGCTTAAATCTGCATGATAGTTTTTGATGATCTGAAGATGATCAAATGATTATTTTTGATAATCATTGATAACTGTGTTAGTTCTGTATTATAAGACTGAAGTCACATGAGTAATACTTTAATATTTTTTTTGGTTCCTAATATGAAAATATGAATGTCAAACATCAGCAAAAGCAAATATGGTAAATTATACTATAAATCATGCAAAGTAAAGTTTTAATTGCTTTATGAAGAGGAAATGCAATGTTCGATATACAGTGAATCTCACCAGGATCAAGCCCAACTCTGCAGAACTCTGCAGTAAAGTTACTGAAGGGAACAATGCAATTTCAATGGGAGTTAATCCCTTTTGCCATGTAGGGAAACTGTGACATTGCGCTTGATCTAAGCGGACTTCACTGTAGTATACACCTTTACATAACTAATTTGCATATGTCTGAAATAATTTTGCCTAGGGACCAAAACAATGGTAATTTCTGTTTGAAGTAATTTTGCCTTGACAGTAGTATTTTGCCAACTTTTACAAAAGGATTTCGAGCAGAAACCAGGTACTTACAAAAACTCACCATAATCATAAAAGGAAACATTTAAAGGAGGTATATAAACCAAATTGAGCCTGTATAACAGTAATTAGATGAAGTGTCAGAGTAAGTATAACTGAAGGCAAAGTGTTTGTGTAGAACATATATCATAGCTACAGTAAAGATGTCTAAATTAAAGACACAATACATTTCAAAAGTATAGAAATAAGTTAAAATGATTTTTTTAAATTTTTTACAGTACTCATAGCCATGGGAAATCATCAAAAATCATGATGAGATGAGATCATTAATCACAATCACCATTTCCATAACATGACGGTTTTGATTGACGGCCATTCAACGCTGATGTTTAGTCATTGTTAGTCATGATCGAGTTATGGGTTTTGAAGCTTGACAATGATTTTTGCACATAACTGAGAATGATTATCAATGATACAAAATTATTAAATCATCAGCTTTTCAGCTGGGATATCACAGGGATAGAAGTGGGTGGCACCCATTATAAAACCTTAATGTTCGTAGATGACCTTCTGGTTCTTCTACATGAAGCACACAACTCTATGGAACCTCTACTTCACCTTTTGGCAGAATTTACCTGATTTTCTGGTTTAAAGATTAATCAAGCCAAGACAGAGATGTTACCCCTCAATTTGCACCGCTTGCAGACTGTCTTCATGGCACTCTGTTTGAGGTGGACCACAAACTTAATAACATGCAGTACCTCGGTATAAATGTACCTCCCAAGATTAAAGAAATTGTAGATCTTAAATTTGGACCACTTCTTATTAAGTTAAGATGGATTTAGATAGATAGACCCCTCTGCAGCTAGCCATCATAGGTAAAGTTGAAGCCCTTAAAATGATTATCGCCCCTAGCTTATTCTACCTCATATCTCATATTCCATTAAATATTTCCAAAGAGTGGTTCTCCCATATGGATAAACCCATAGGTAACTATATTAGGGACAGTAAACCTCCCAGATATAGCAGACCCAAACTCAGATGTCATTGGAAGAAAGGAGGTTGGGGCCTTTTTTTGACTGAAAGGATATTTTTGGGTGTATAGGGTAGCTCAGTCTTTATGATGGTTACTGGATCATGTTACTACAAGTCCATTATGGACAGCCATAGAATGGCACTTACTTGGGTACCATATGCCTATTATGTGCATTTATGATGGACGCAAGCTACCAGCATCAGTGCCATCATCCATTGCCATCTCGAGTTCTACTTGGTCCCAAGTTGTTAAAAATGCTTAAACAGAATGTTTCCCACCTGATATATACTCCCCTGTGGGGTAATCAAATCATCATAGTAGGAGGGGTATCACCCAGTTGGACATTCTGGAGAAAATAGAACATTTTCACTTATCTTATTTCCTGACTACATTACCTTGGACTCCTTTCAAGGTCTCCAAACCAGGCATGGTTTTCCAAAATCCTAGTTTTGGATATACTTAAATCTAAGTGGTGCAACTGAGCAACTTATTAGAACCCTTCATACCAAGCATACTTCATTATTGCTCCACCTCCTTCCAAACTGGATAGTGACTAAAAAGCTAGAGCAGGTTCTATTTATTCCCTTATTAAAGACAATATCCTGGATCAGACAACATCTGCCAAGCAACACTGGGAATGCACTTTGGGTCACCAAGTACCAGAGGAGGAAGGGCAGTCATGTTAGAAGGCTGCACATGTTCCAGTCAGATGTACCCCTGGCAGACTGGTGAAGAACAAGATTCTGCGTTTGTGGTACAGAACCCCTACTGTGCTACACTCTGCCCATCTTCTTTCAATTGATACATGTTGGAGATGTATGCAGTCTACTGTATGGGAGATCTATATTTTATCCTCTGGTCCTGCCACATGGCTCACCTCATACTTGAAACAGGTACAGGATATGCTGCAAAAAATTCTAGCAACCCCTGTACCAGTGACTCTAGAACTCTTCTTGTTGGGATCCAATGTAGCGGTAGCACATCTCTGCAGATTCCAATTTGACCTGATTATTCTGATCAGTATTGAAGCTAAGAGACTCCTGGTATGGAAATGGCATACTTCAGAGATCCCTACCACTAGTGAACTATTAGAATGCATGACACAATTAGCACAGTATGAGAAAATGTCTCATATTTCCACTAATATGATACTGAAACATGATAAAGTATGGGCTCTATTCATAAGTTTTCTTCAAAATACTAACCATTGTAACAATACTGTCATTCAGACCACTGCTTCTCCTCCCAGAACCAGCATCAGATAAGGTTAAGATGACTAGGGTTGCTGTATCTTTAAGCCACAGGTAGATCTTACACCTTCCTTACCCCTTTCCCCTGTGACCCCTGGCAATGTAAAACCTAACAGTTCTGAGTAAGGACCCGTGAATACCTCAGACATGATATGTATTGATGCATCAATTACAGTACAGCACGCTGTACATAGTTCTTTTCCTCTGCTATTACAGCTAGTGCAAGACATGTCTGTTTATGTATCTACCACCTTTATACAGGATAGAATGATATGCTAGTCCATCTCTGGGTTTGATCTGTACATATTAACAGGCCTATACTATAAATTGCATTGAACATTCCAGTTGTCATTTCATGGATTTTTGGATATAACTAGGACACTGTCTTTAATAGTCACTTCATGTTAACTGTTCATTAGTTCCTTCTATTTTGCGTTACAGATATATAGTGCAATAGCCAACCATACAAATTTGATACTGCTACTTAGATGATAGACGTTTGAATCCATGTATTCATTGCTGTATTGTCTGTTACTTTTTGATTTAAACAAATTCAATAAAATATTTAACTACAAAAATAAAATATATGATGGGGAGATGGAGAGGTTACCTCCACTAGACTACCAGGATATCACAAATATAAGGAGGGGAGATCAGTGGTTGGTGGGACCACTAGACTACCTGGGGTAGCATTACAGATATAATAATAATTCTAACCCACTATTTTGACTTACTTGGCTTCACCTTTGCCAGATAGTCTGCCACCAGGCCAGCACTGATAATCCAATGACTTCATTCTAGCTACCCAACAAGTGAAAATCAGTGAGCAGTTTCAAAAGGGAGGAGGTAGGCGCAGTCAGAGGAGAGGGGTAGAAACTAAAGAATGGGACAGACACTAACACCTGACCAGAGTAGTCAGTAGGCCTTTAAATGCCAACAATGTCTATATATCTCTGTTTCTATATATTAGTCCAGCATCACCAAGGACCTTTTGGTAAACACTGAACAGAAAGTATTTAATAAGTATCTTAGCCATCACCTCCTTCTTACAGGTTTCTCTCCTCCTACTCTTGTTTTCAATTGCTCAATCCACAATACCCTCTTTTGCCTTCCTCTTTTGTTTTACTGTATGTACTGGACAACGACTGTGGTGTTGTTTCTAGTTTCTGCTGTTCTTATCTTCCTGCCCTTCATTGGCTTTCTCAAATCTTGTTTTGTAGCCCCTCAGTGCAGTTGAGTTTTAGTTATGTATGAAGCTGAAAACAAAATGGTTTTAAAATGTTCTTGTACCCATCAGTCCTTTTTTTTATATTTCTACATTCAGTGGCATCCAGGATTAAGTGTAGTCATAAAAATGTCACAGATTCCTGATGACCAATGGGATTAAGTGCCTTTGAACTGGACTGGTATCTGCAGAATTATGCACAACCCTGTAGAATTCTGAGCAATCTTGTGCTTGATTCTGGCAGGCACCACAGCACTTAAACTCAGAAATGGTCACCTATTAGTCTGCCTTGTATGACTGAATGACACTATGCAGCAGACCTTGCTTGCCTCAATACTCAATACTCATGCAAACTGAAGAGCCTGTCAGTGGAACGGGATACTATGCGTTATTTGATCCCAAAATATGAGTATCACTTTATTCACAGTATTCAGATATAATAGTCACATGACTCATACAGCTTTACTATGCCATGGTAGACGTCAGTGTTGCCATAACATTTTAGTGGCTGTTGGGCTTCCTATGGCACCATATACAGCACATAATTATACCTTCAAAATGCTAAGGGAATACTGCAAAGAAGGACATTTTCTGAGCCTAATATCCAACATTTCTCATCTTAACATTTTATTTGCTAATAATTCAGATGTATTCAGCAGTGACTGAGTTAAAATATTGCAGTGTTTTGTACAACAAATTAACTCACATTGATAAATACCAGAAGATGGAAAAAATATCTGTTCACATTCACTGCATGTGAGCATTTTCACATCCTTGGATGCCTTCCAATTTTCTTTTTTATCTCTTGCATCATCACAGGCATGCTGAACAGAAAGTTTCTGCTGCTCTATGGTGCTATGGAATGGTTACACAGCACCATACAATACACTTGGCATTTAATCGTCTATGAAAGTAGTTTTCTACGTGACTGCATGTGCCACGATAAGGAAAGGATTTGCAAAGGAAGACCAGTATGAAGGTATTGAAATAGATTTTTATTGTCACACTTCTATCTGTGAGAAGCTATCTGTTATTTAACAAATGAAAATTAAAATAAAAATAATAAATATCAAAAGAAAGCACAGATTTTTTAAAAGCAATTGATTTGTCACACGTTACACATTTAGATAGCTAGTAAAAACCCTAACCTGGCAGGCCACCAACTGTTTACATTTTTTAAAGTTGAACGGGATCAAGTTTTATTACTGAAGTTATTTTGTCAATTTGATATTGTTTAATTGACAGTATTGGCAGAACGGCACTTCACCGGGAGGTTGGCGTGAAGTACAGAATGTGGTGTCCCATTCCTTTCCACGGTCTGAGAGCTTGCTTCTGCAGCCCTCCCCAGCCCAACCTTGGACAGCTTGCCACCAGAATTTGCCTCACAGGGTTTGAGGGCTTGCTTTTGCAGCCCTCCCCAGACCAACCTAGGATAGCTAGCCGCCAGAATTTGCCTCGCAGGGTTTGAGGGCTTGCTTCTTCAGCCCTCCCCAGCCCAACCTAGGACAGCTCACTGCCGGAATATCTATTAAATACTCCTTTGCTCTGCCGTGTACCCTATCTGACTGGCTTCTGGTGATAAAGGGGCATGACACATAACTGCAGGCAGTCCTAGAACCTGCAGTCTACTGTGTTTGCTGCGTAAGTCCTGATTCTGGAAAATATAAGGGACAGAAACTGCTCTGATCACTATGGCATGCTTACAAGGGGGATTTGATTTCCTGCTCCCCCCATCCTAGCGCGACAGGGTTATTCTCCTACTGACTACCAATTCCTTAGAAAATCCATACTGGAATATTGTATCATCTGAAATCCCAGCAGAAACAGGATACCAATTCACACCTGATAATCGGCCCTAAGACTGATTATTACGGAGGATTTAGTGTTTTTCACCTGACTTTCCTTCATAGACAGGATACCCAGCCTATGTCTGAATAACTGCCTAAGATAGGACAAAAGAACTTGTTACTGGCACCTCTGCTAGCATAGCATGCCTCTCCAGAAGTTTACCCCACGATCACGTGCCACGTGGGGCACACAACCCTTGGGCCCCTCGCTCCAATAGGGGGTACTACTGATGACAGTCTATATACTGTTCCTTCTCTGGGCGGACAGGCTCATAGGCCTAGGGCATCCAGAAATAAGGGGACAAAGGTATAATGACACCCCTCCTGTCAGCCTCTACAATGGAATGCCCCGCTCCAGCTTACTTGCCCTTTCCTCAGCCCACAAGCTCATAAGAAGGAGATATGCTATGATATCTTCCACTTTGAGAGCTGGATGTGCCAAGGCAACCGAATCCCATCGGCCAGCCCAAAATTACTCTGCTTTCTAGCTGCGTTACTACTCCTAGCAGGTGACATACAACCTCACCTTGGCCCTAACACCACCAACTTCTCAATAACATCCCATCATGACCCCCACTGGGCATCCACAAAGGGGCTAAAGATAGTGCATATGAACATATGCAGCCTAAGATCAAAAATGCAAGAGGTACAAGCCTGGCTTGATCTCTACAAGCCTGATATCCTTGCCATCTCAGAGACATGGCTTAAGGCACACATCCCCAATCATGAGTTACTGGCCCAATGTTATAGTATGTACTGTAAGGACAGGTTGACCAAAAGAGGGGATGGTGTACTCATTTATGCCATTGTAGCCCTAACTGTATTGCTCCTCACCTTGCAGCAACACACCTCCTCTGATGGTGAATCTATATTCATCCAAGTCACCTCAGGGCACAATAAACAACTCGCTAGTGGCTGCATTTACCACCCGCCCAAATTGTCTCTTCAGTCCCTAAAAGCAAAAACAAAATCACAGCCCAAGTTGTTCCTTCGGAGCTCATTATTCTGGGTGACCTCAACCTAAACTGGTCCAAATACCCTAACAACACCCTTATTGCACTGACCCAAGAAGCAAACCTTGTACAGGTCATCTTAGAACCAACCAGACTTAACTACAAATTGGGAAACCACACCACCCTTGAGTGGACTGTGGTGTCCAATCCCCACCAACATCCAGAAAGCCAGCATAATGGTGGACTTCTTAAGTGACCGCTCCCCCATATTCTGCATCTGGAAGAACAGAGCACCCAAGATCCGACCCAGAATACTCACTGCTCATGACTACACAAACTTAGCAGCAGTGCAGTTTAATGACTACCTACACAGTCTGGACTGGAGCCCAATTAAGCTCCTCCCCACCTTGGCTGAGGCTATGGAGCATTTCCACAGTGCAGTATGTGCAGCAGCTAACCTCTTCGCCCCCTTGAAAAAAATGTAGAACAAAGGGTAGCTGCTACAAGTGAATCTCTCCATCCTTAAAAACCCTTATGGTCAGTCAAGACAAGGCCTGGAAGAAGTTCAAGTTCTCTTCCCTTCCTGCTGATCTCGTGTCATACAAGGTCTTAAGAAACAAATGCAAGAGAGCCATCAAACTTGCAAAAAGGGAGTATGTCACTCACCTAGAAGAAACCAATTTGGGCAACCCTAAACAATTCTGGTATCACGTCAACAACTTGATCAGGGTTAACACTAAGACTGAACCTGGCCCCATTGATGTCAATGGTCAGCCAGTGAGTGACTCCCTCGAAATTGCTACTGCCCTCAACAATCACTTTGGTAACCTCGATGCCTGCAGGGTTGGCCTGCCCTCGACGACCTCGGCTCCTAATGTTATCGAGCTTACTCGCCTTGACTGTCCCTCCTTCCATCTAAGACTGGTGAAGACAAAAGAGGTGCAATCCATCATAAGGGCTCTGAAAGACAAAGGCTCAGGAGATCCTGATGGGATAAACCCTTGGCTACTTAAGGATGGTGCCCCATCCCTCACCAGACCCCTGACATGGCTCATAAACAGATCCCTACTTGAAGGGACTGTTCTGGACCAGTGGAAACAGGCCAACGTGATCCCTATTCACAAGGGTGGCTCCAGGGAAAACATAAGCAATTACAGGCCTATTTCCCTGCTCAGTACACTTGCAAAACTACAGGAAAGGTTAGTCTATGGCCAACTCCGTGACTACCTGGAGTCCCATCAGCTAATTACACATTCACAGCATGGTTTTAGAACTAACCATGGGACTGACACAGCACTCATCCATCTCTCAAATGACTTGCTCAGAGCAATGGATAATGGGACACCCACTGGTGCCATCTTTATAGACCTGTCCAAGTCTTTCAACCTTGCGGATCACAAATTCCTGCTACTAAAACTGGATAAAATTAGCCTAGACCACCTCACCCTCAAATGGTTTGGGAGTTACCTATCGGGCCGATCCCAGAGGGTCATCTTGAAGGGAGCTGCCTCGGGTCCTCTACCCTTTACAGAGGGAGTACCGCAGGGCTCAATCCTCGGCCCACTCTTTTTCTCCATATTTACTAATGACCTAAGCATCCACTGTGGTGGAAGCTCAGTCGTTCAGTACGCGGATGACACCGTCATCTGCTGATCCCTGGATAACATTGCATTCTAGGTCCCCTTCTCCAAGCCGACCTAGCATCTCTCGAGGCCTGGCTGAGAGCAAATAGAATGGTCCTAAATGCAGGCAAAACTAAGGCTATGCTATTTGGATGCAACGCCCTTGGACACGACAGGTCTAAATCTCTGCAACTCACTGCTCTCTCAGGAAATGACATCGAGATTGCGCCCTCCTCGAAATACTTAGGTCTAACATCAGACCATTGCCTTACCTTCAAGTATCACGTGGATCAGGTCACCAAGACCATACACCGCAAACTTGGTACTCTGTACCGGCTAAAAGACCAGCTCATCCCTGAGGCTAGGACCTCAATCATCACAAATGTCTTCCTCCCCACCCTGACTTAACGATGCCCCAATCTTACAGGGCATGGCCAAGCAGGAGGTCACCAAGATGCAAATCCTGTATAACAGGGTAGCCCGGTTTGCTACTCAGGACCTCTCGCGAAGGGACCATTGTGACAGACTTGCCCAGCTATGTTGGCCCTTGCTGACCTCCCATCTCCACTACCCCTGCTCTGCTTGACCTTCAAGCTACTCAGCCCTTCAGCTCCACCCAGCATTGCTGGAACTATTGCGCTCAAACATAACCCCAGGAGCCTACAGACATCTGGACATACACTGCTTGAAGTTCCCAGAGTCAAGACTAACACTAGCGGCAGGTCGTTCTCCTACTCAGCCTCCTACCTATGGAACAAACTCCCACCTCTAGTGCAGAAAGCCTCCTCACTGATGAACTTCCGCACCAGACTCAAAGCCTATATGTCTGATAGTAGCACTTGTCATTGCCATGGCTCATGACCCCCCCCCCTTGCTTCTATCCTCCTAATATCCAGATCCACCAAGCACCTTATCAGGTTCCACGGTGCTTCCCTCTAGACATAGTACCACAGCTAACTTTCCACTGAACCATGCCAGTAGTAAACAATGAGTTTACCATGTAAAATTACATTTCTTCTGCACCTTTTGTTAATTCTACTGTCAACATATTTGTAAGGACTGATGCATGATGATAACCATGGCTGTAACCTGCTCACACACCTGAGACTACTCTGCAACCCAAGTCTTTCTCTGTATGAAAATATGTATTGTTATCCTGAGTCACCCCCAAAAAAGGGACCTTCGGGGCTCTGTGGGCCTACTCAGTCACCAAATTTTAAATAAATAAATAAATAAACTAGTTTCCCTCTCACAACAGGCCAGGGTACATCAAGAACCTCTTAGGAGGAGCAAAATTAAAGAAGTCTTCAGGAAAGCTACTTTATTCTCCCACAAGAAAGCTTTATAGCTAGTGTCCCAGTGTTATGCAACTGTGAAAATTAACA
This sequence comes from Neoceratodus forsteri, assembly GCA_016271365.2. Classification (NCBI taxonomy): domain Eukaryota; kingdom Metazoa; phylum Chordata; order Ceratodontiformes; family Ceratodontidae; genus Neoceratodus; species Neoceratodus forsteri. The sequence continues at coordinate 1,009,404,585 of CM057454.1, read as the reverse complement.
TTGGAATGTCATGCATACTGGCCATACTATCAAGATTTGATGTGAGCCATACTAGGAAATGTAGTTTTCTTATTGAAGTCCATTCATCTGAACTCCAAAGCAGAAGAATTTCACAAGAGTATGTACCAAACCATTCCTTCTGTTTGATCCCCAGAATTGTAAAAGCAAGCAAGTCTCTTTCCATGGAAATGTACAGTTAGAAGGAGAGAAGAAGATAGCAGGATATCAACTACATGTACAAATTAATATATGGGTCATTAGAAAATCTGCATTAATTGTTTATATTCCATGGATTGGGACAGATCGTTTTTCTGTATCCTAAAAAATCTAAGCTTCACTTGATCAGCAGGATAAAGCATGTTCAAGTACTGATGCAAAATGGCAGGCTATGTCTGATGTTCAGTGTGGCCATGGGCAACCTTTGCCACTCCCCATCAAGTGCTAGGAATAATGTGCATGCTCTATGCATCCTATGATGCTTGTTTTGTTGCCTGTAGCTCCAAACCTTCATTACAATGCATCTAGGGAATCCCTGCTCTTCATCCCCTCATTGTCTCTGTTTCTGGTTTGCGCTGCTCCAACGCTTGCTCCTCTACCCCTCATTTTGAGGGGGACCTGCTGACCTTTTGCTGTTTGTCTTGCTCACACCTGTGCCACTGCTTCCTTATGCAGGGGCTGGTTTTTGCTGGGTTTGTTTGTATTGTGGTTCTCTGTTCTTGTGGCCACTTTAGCATCTGTTTCTTGTTAACAGTCATTCATGGTGGCCTAATTGTGTAGCTCTGCCTCACATGGTCTGATGCTCCCTCCTGTCCATCATGTTGTGCTTCTTTTGCAGCTGCCTCTGTGCACCTGCTCTCAATATTCCTCTTCCTACAGTACTACCGTCCCCGCCTTGCTCGACCCTGCATATTACTGGACCTCTGCCCCTGTAGTGCTTCATTCCTCACAGTTTCCTTTTTGCCATGGGTTATTGGGCGATGTCTCTGTATATCCCTGCTGCTTTCTGCTCTGCTGCCATTCCATGGGGGCTTTCTAGTGGGGGCATTGTCCTGCTAGTCCATGCCGGCAAGTCCAAAGTAGTGACTGTGCTTCCCCATTGCTGGTTAATTGGCCTTTTTCTCTTTACTTACCTGCCTGCCCTGGTCCCCATTCCCTACTTTGTTCTCACCTTCATCTCCAGATTGGTTACCACCGGGCTCACACCTACACATCTGGCACATGGCCCTATGACCTCCAGGCACACACTCATATGACCACAAGGCACATGCCTCACTGACCTATGGGTTCATTCCCCAACAACTTTCAGGATGCATGGGGAAGTGCAGGCACTACTAAGGTGCTGCACTTAGGATCAAAAAACCAGAGGAGAAGCTACTATCTGGGGGGGGGGTTGCAGCTAGCAGTAATGGAGGAAGAGAAAGATCTGGGGGTGCTTTTAACAGGAGTAATGAACAACTCTGCACAATACAGGAGGCCAATAACAAGGTCCCACAAGATGCTGGGATGCATCATCAGGGGTATAACTTCAAGGAGTAGGGGGTGATTCTGTCATTGTACAGATCATTGGTCAGACCACACAGTACTGGTGACTGTACCTGCAGAAAGACATTAGACTGTTGTAGGGGCTACAATGCAGGCAATAAAAGTGATCCACGGTCTGGGGGAGTTGCCTAGTAAGACCAGACTGGCCAAGTTAGACATGTATTCACTGGAGGAGAGGAGAAGCAGGGGAACATGATAGAGACCTTCAGGTACATGAAGGAGATAATCCAAGCAAGCACAGAGGGGCTGTTCAGAGCTAGAGTGGGAAGGGACAATAGAGGCCATGGCATGAGATCGGAGGGCAGGAGATTCAGGAGGGAAATGAGGAGGCATTTCTTTATGGAAAGGGTGGTGGCAGAGTGGAATTTGCTGCCATCAGAGGTGGTGGCATGCAAATCAGTGGATGGATACAAAAGAGGGTGGGGCAGTACAATGGAGAGGGGCAGCTGCAAAATAAGGGTGCTAGCTGCAAACTCGCACAGACTCGATAGACCAGTTGGCCTTTTTTTGCTAGCAATTTTCGTATGTTCGTAGGATCATACCCCAATGACCAGTGGACAAACCCCAATACCAACTGGGCTCACACCCCATGACTTCCACATTAATTCCCCAATGACAACAGGACTTTGTGCCAGTGACCACCTTTGTTACTTGTTATATAAGGGGATGTTATTATGAATTTTCTGCAGAATTTGCATCATGCCTCAGAATGTATGTAGTGCTGCAGAATTCATTGTTTTTGGTGAATTTTCATTCAAATTACAGTTTTTTCATAGTGCCAGGCTCCTGTACCCATCTTATTTATCCTGAAGCTCCTCCTCTATGCTTGGTAGGTGATGTCATCAATGACATCACGTCATATTTTAGCCAATGGCAGGGCTGCATTCTGCCACAGAAATGAATAAATCATGCCACAGAAATCAGAAAATGCTGTCGCAGAAGCCTAGGAGCCCTGCTGCAGAAATCAGAAAATTCTGCTGCAGAGCACTAGGGACCCTTGTTATAATTAACCCTCCCAACACATAAAAGTCTTACAAAGCCATATATCCCACAGCATTTTGCACTATTAAAGATATTAGGAAACAGTTTTTATGCCTCTAGATGCCCTCTAGTTGTTCTTCTATTGGGTACTCAGTATTCTGATATGCTTTTGAAATGTGTTGTTGAATTAATAATCTAATTTTGTTGCTTTTGTAACTACCCTGAATCCCTCTGCTCAGCAGTTGCTGCTGTCCCTTTTTCATACTGTCTGAACATTCTATGACATCACAAACTTCCTTCCAGGCCATTCAGATGAATGACATAGAATGGGAGTCTATGATGTCATAGTATGTCTTAGAGATATGAAAATCAAGAATAGTAGCTGGTGACGAGAGTGGAAATCAATGCAGATCTGAGTGCACCTCAAAGTTAAATTATTTAGTTATCTGAAAATCTTCAAAGTATACAGAATACATAACTGGCATGGAAAGGAAGATGGAAGGGCAGTTAAATATGCAAAAAATAATTTCCTAGCTCCTTTAAGCCTGCTGCCTGCTGTTTAGTCAGTTCTGAATGGAATTTTGTGGACTGTTTTATAGACAGACTTTAGAATCCAGCTCCTCAATTGAAACACACAGATCACAATACCTGCTCAGTGATAAGATAACAAAACACTATGGGATAGATTTTCAAAGCCCTTGTAACTCCAGCAGCTTCAGGGGAAAAAATAAACTATTGCAAGTGGGTCTCCACTTGCAGAGCTGCAGTTTTTCTTGCAGCTACTGTATTTTCAAAAAAAGAGGAGCCAGTCTGTGACTGGCTCTGCAATGTACAGCAGCTTAGACCCATTTTTTTTTTGTGCAGCTGTGGGGAAATGTTACACCTGGTGGGACCAGGTGTATCATCCCCCTCAGCTGTGCTGGCTGAAAATACCAACCTCTGCAGCTGCAGAGATTTTGGACCACAACTGCAGGTGCAGTGTGGGACTTAGTCCTATAGTATGTCATGTTGAAAATCCGGACCTATTTTTCTACATGGTTCTGACCCAGTTACCCTCACACATGCAAACACACACACACACACACACACACACACACACACACACACCTGCAGGACAACAACAATCAAGTCATTCTCAATTTCTGTTTAACAATAAGCATCACACATATAGCACTGAGGACTTTATGACCCCCCCCCCAACACAAATAAACAAATAGCTGGCATTTTTTAAGAAGTCAGAGCAGCCTCCTTATGCAAAAAACAATACTGTTTGGCCACCTGGCCTAGTTAACTGGCTCTCCCCAGGGGGGGGAAAAACAGGTGTATGTTGCCAGGCAATACTGCCCACATGTAGCCAGCCTTTACTATCTTCTTTTCCTGTTATGTGTTATTTATTTTAGAAATAACACAAAAACATTAATAAGAAAACAACTATAACTAAAAATCAATAATTACCACAGGAAGGGAGTCATGGAACCAGTATTTTGCCTCCATTAACTATACAGTTCTTTTATAGAACCAGTCCTCTTTATTATAATTAAAGCACTTTAACAACAATCTCCATGATATGCAGGCACATGGATGGAGAAATACTCCTGTTTTTGATGTTGCAGAGTTTTTCTGCTGCCTTTGTCAGTGCAACATCGCATTCATCCTAATTGGGATTTCTCATGAATACATTAAAAATAGCACACTCGGCTTTCTGCCCATTCAACCCCCATGCCTTGCTCACAAAAAAACCTCTCTAAGTCCCAATCCAGACCAGCCACAGAATGGAATTAAAAAATTTCTTTTGAGTCAGACACTGGTAGCAATTGCAGAGCTGATCTCTTGTGCTGTTCAAACCCAGTTCTGCACAGTCAATAAATAGTATGCCATCCTCTGGGACTCCTCCGACACTCTCTCACTCACCCATGCTACTAAACACAAACCGGACTGCTAATGGTACTTGCACTGCCACTCTAGTAGAGGATTTGGGAAAGGGCTGATTTTCCAAAATGCTGGCACATTTATAGCACCAGACTGAAGAGTTCTCACAAAGGAAATTCAAACAGACCAACACATCTGAAGAATACTGTGTAGTTCAAGGTGTTGGACCAGTCAAGAACTTATTACGACCTCTTGCAGTCATACAGAAATATTTTCAGCAGCCATTTCACAGGTGGGTGACACAGTCCGTAGTGACTATTTTAATGAGAGGCTTGATCTCCCATAGAATTGTACAAATCACAATTTCCTTCCTGTATCCCATTTTTTGGGGTTTAAATTCAATAAAATATGGGAATTCCCTTAAATCTGGAAGTGCTCAATCTTGGAATGAGGTTCATCACATGAAATGTCAAGGAGTTTAACCACCCCATCAAGAGAAAAGCAATTCTTTCCTTTTACACTGGGAGTTTGCAGAGGTGGTCCTCCTCCAGTAGACGCAACCTGACTAGAAAAGAGCCCCTGAAATTGAAAAAGGGAATAGGTGGGAGTTGAGGCTCACAGCACATACAGTATAATACCAAAATAACGGTGGGTGGCTGTTTTGCTGCATAAAAAGCTCCCTTGGAAATGTTTGGTCCAATAGTTGGACAAGGAAGATAGGTTGGTGGGAGCACAGATTAAGAGGCTGCTAATACAATTTGTACTTGGATGTGAATATGGTCCACATTTCATTGAGAAGTCATTATGTCATGATCTGTTACAAAGCTTAGTATACCTCGATTCCTCAAACTTTCCCATTATGTTTGCTGAGGACTTCAACATCCCCTTAATAATGTTCTGAAAGAAAGTGCAGGACACAGTATTCAAATCCCCCCAGCTCTGGCTGTCCTGAAGCAACTGGCAGATACCTGGCCATTCCTACCACCTGGGACTATATCTTCCTCCCAACTAAAAGTAACATTGATTATTGGCTTCTCTCACCCTCCCTTTTATAACAGGTGAGAAACACAGAGATTGACACTATGGTGCTGTTGGACACTCCCCGTTGATTGTTAATATTCAGCTCATGTCTCCCCTCCCCATAATTTTCCAACTGGAGACTTGATCCACTGCTACTGTCAGCCCCAAAATTTACATAATCTGACCTGAGTTCCAGAACTAATTTGAGCTCAATCAGCCTGGGGAAGTGTCTGAACCCATGGTATGGGAGACCTACAAGGCCATAATCTTGAATGCCATATTTAGCTTCTTTGATCAATGATGAAAAGTCAGGAAAGCAGAGGAGAAAAATGTTCAGGACTTTCTTCAGGCCTTGTGCACAGCACATAATAATGGAAAAGATCCATCTGACTCCACTCTGGCTAGGAACATTGAGCTGAGGTATAATTAAGTGCACTGGTCTCACAGAAGGTAGAACCAACACTCAGAACAAAACACAGATTCTGGGAGAGAGGTGATAAGGCCTGCAAACTCCTAGCTTGGCCATTATGTAAATCTCAGGGAGTCATACACATTCTGGGCATAAGAGCAGAAATAGGACAAAACCTTATGAGAGCAGATAGTTCAAGAATGCAGCTTGGCTATGCCATATTAAATGCCTCTCCCTCTAAGGCCAGTGCCATAATGACTTTTCTGGACACACTCTCTCTGCCAATGATTTCCTCAGATAAGGAGACAAGCACCAATGCCTCTCTATCTCAAGTAGCACACATCCAATCAAGGAAAGATGGTCAGCACTCCATATAGCATAATGCAATTTTAATCCAAGAAATTGGTGGGTTTCAGCAGCAAAGTACAAACATACAAATCCAGCGGCTGCACAACATCCAAAACTGATATGTAATAGTCACAATAGTGGTTCAATATTAATTGTAAAAAGCTTATAGCTACCACGGACTACCAAACAGCATGCTGACTTGACCACAAAGCTGTTTCAGCATCTAAATCGACACCGTCATAAGAACTATATCTCACTCTCTCTTTCCCTGTGATATCAGCAGTAATTCAGGATTTGTCATCCTCTAAAGCTCTAGGGGGTGATGGAATATCTTCCACTCTCTTTACGTACATTCTACATCTGATGGCCACCCCAATGATGGACAAGTTCAATTCCTGCCACAAACAGGGCATTCTCCTGCTCTCTTTCCAGGGGTGACATTATTACAGTTATCCTGAAAAGGGATAAGGATACTACATTGTGTTCAAACTACAACAACATATCTCTCATCACTTTAGATTGCAATGTTGACAAATGTTTTGGCCACAAAACTGGGTAAAATTCCCCCTTCAATAACTCACTCAGTTCAGGAGAGGTCTGACAAAGGTAAAGTTGGGGATGATAATTTCCAATCCCTTCTCAACACAATTCACGTAGTTCAGTCCTTACCCATTAAAGCTGCAGTGGTGAACATTAATTTTGAGGAGGCATTTGACTCAGACAAATGGGAAGGATTTCATAATTGGATTACAGCCATATACACATGCCCAGTGATGTGAGTATAACCCACTGTTAAAAATCTCTGCCCCTTCCCACTACAGAAGGGCACCCAACAAGTGTGCTTCCTCTACCCACTTCTATTCCTCCTGGCTTTTGAAACATTGGTAACTACCACCTAAGATAACATGGACATAAAATGTGTGTCTCAGTTGAGGACAGGCAATATGTTACCAATCTTTATGCAGACAATTTACTGATAACTTAAGCTGACCCAGCTAACTCTGTCACAGTGCTCATGTCTAGTTTTGGTTCATTTTAGAACATTTAAGATCTCAAGGTTAATTCCAGTGAAATTAACTTTCTTCACCCTGTCTTTCCACTCCTTTCATCCAGACTGGCCTCAAATGGTTCCAGAGGGCTTCATCTATTAAAGGGATCCAGACTCAGAACTCTGCATTCCCGAAGCCAATTTTGTACCACTGCTGAGTAAGCTACAAGAAGAATGCCAAACATGGAAGTCACTACAAACACCCATGGTGGGCAAGACTGAAGCATTAAAATGGTCACCTGATCTAAATGTTTGTATATTCTTATACAGCTCCCCTTAAAAACTGTTAATGTGTGGTTTGAAAAAAATAGATAAACTGTTTTAATCTTTTCTCTAGGAGGGCAAGCAGACAAGATATAACCATGCTAAGCAGTAGGCTTACTGGGTGAGTGGTGGGTAGGGAGTCCAGTGATTGAAAGTATACCAAGGAACCTTTATTTGGGCTCAACCAACAGTGCACTTTGAGGGGATCATACAGAATTCCCCCATACAGTTGCAAATATGGTACAATGCAAGCACAGAGGGTATTTATGTACAGAGTTCCCAGCTGGGTAAATGACCTCCCCTCAGATGTTCTGGATGAATCTAAGCTTGGTCCATTCAAACACAAACTCTGTCAACACACTACAACACTAAGTAGTTGTGACAGCCCCACCTAGCAGCTGCCCCCTCTAAGTCCTTCCCTAACCTTCCTTGTGCCATTTACTCCCCCCTCTTCACCAATTACCTCCAACCTCTACCCTTTCTATTGTATAATCAAGTCTACACCTTGTCAGCTAAAGACTTCTGCATCCCACCTACTACCATCTTCCTCTAGCTCCCCCCTCCCAACTTTTATTCATCTCCTGTCCTTCACTCATCTCCTGTCTTTCTGGCCACTTGGTGTGCCACTCCCACTCCCTCCCCCCATTTACCACCTTGATACTGACAAAATCAATATGCTGACTGCTCTAATTTTACAACAATTAAATTATGATACCTATCTGTAACTCTATGTATTTCTTTGTTTTATAATGAAATGTTGCTATGAACTCAACTGCCAGTATTGCTACCTACTACCCTGTCACTGACAAAGTCATCCTACTAATGGCACTTTTGCTGCTACTATTACCTTTTGTTTGTACCAACTTTAACCATATAATTTGTTATGCTCTAATGTGTGTAATTGCTTCCTGTCAAACTGCCACTGTGATTATCAAATGATCATTTGTTGCTAACAACTGTTCTGATGTGGAACATTTTTAAAAGAGTCTCTGGCTCAAAGGTACTGTAATCTGAGAAGTAAGTAAAAAAATGGAAAGCCGTATTGGCAAGGGTCATTCTCTAGAAGACTACTGTGCAACCCAGTGCTCAGAGACATGTCCAGTCATTCCACTATATAGGCTTCTGACTTGTACTGGAAACAGTTGCAAAATCTGACATGAATAAACCAACTCCCCATCAGTTAATGCCCCTTTGGAGGAATCCAGCCCTAACTATTGGGGGGATCCCATTCATTGGCATGAGTGGGAACAGAAATGAATTAACAGAGTTCAGAACCTCCTAATTCAGAGCACAAAGACTCTTCACTTATTTGAACAGCTTAACAGGTCTTATGGCTCCTAATGAGAGATTTCTGGAAATATCTTCAGACACAAGATGTTCCTCAGCCACTTATCTGTCAGGACAAATGACTGTATAAGTCACAGAACTTTATCCTGGGAGTTCAGAAACAGGTAAAGACAAGCTCAGGAAGGACTGCTTGCAATTATAGTTCCATACTGGAGCCTATCCCTGATCAACCTGTGAGTGGTTAAAGGTTAGAACAAGAGCTGGGTATGCTAGTCACGGAGGGTAACCAGACCCACTGCTGGAACTTTACCCATAGGGCTGTAAGTCACAGCAGCAGCCATTTAATTCCAAATAATATCCTGCACCACTGGTGTAGAACTCTGAAGTTCCTGCATAGGATGGGACTTTTGGCAGATGACTCCTGTTGCAGATGTGGTAACCTTGAAGGGTATCTCATATGGTCATCCCCATAACTAGCCCCATACTGGTATGATATTCACAACAGCTGTCAGGAGGTCATTTGGGTCAAAGTCCAGATCTCTGCCTTCACTTATATTCTAGGGCTATCAGAGTCTTTGACTGTTATGGATCATCTCTTTTAACACTGGTTCATGGCACCTATCACAGAAGCTACAGCAGAGCCAGCCAGGATGCAATGCAGTAAAACTTGCAGTAGATGACATCTCACAAAATACTGCATGACAAGTAAGCATTGAACCAGAACAGAGCATGGTTCTACTGTGGAATTAATCCATGGTTGGGGAGGCTGAGCGCCTTCAACCATCCAACTATGGATTATTTCCACAGTAGAACCATCCTCTGCAGTGGTTTAATGTGCTTATAACATGACAAGTGCAAGTCACACAGATTTTTTACTGAACTGACTGTGGTATACAAATAAAGGAAAATACAGAATATTGTTTTATAGAACTGTTTATGGTGCTGGACTGTAAACATTTTCCAGGCTACATAGATCTGCAACTGTGTGAATGCTCATTGAATACTCACTATATATTAATGTTATGAGTGCATTTTTACAACACGTTCAACCATTATGCTTTGTACAATAACACACACAAAGGGAAAAAAAAATGTTACTCCCTTCAGAAAAACACTGCTTTGTAAGCGCATCAGTTTTGTTTTTCCTTCTGATTTTCTACTGTATTCTGGGTAAAGGAGAAAGATTTGCATATCTAAGTGGAAAAAAAATTACATGCACAGTATTTGATAAAATGTTGTATTAATTCACCGAGCTATGCCACTAACTTCTTTACTGCTCTAAAGATATCAGTACTGACCACTGCACTATGGATAAACTGTCCTTTGCATAAATTAAACACATTGTGTGACATATGGGTATTTCATAGTTCCACATGTGGGATTTACTGAGCCTTTAATGGTGAATACTCATTACAGTAAGCAGATCAGCAGATGTTATTAACATTTGTAAAGATATTTACAAATTGATTGAAAGATGGAGGTGAGCAATGGAAGCAGTAGTGTTGTTAAAAAGATCCATGGAAGTCCATGGGTTGAGTAGGTGGTATACTAGCATAGGTACCAATGCTGCTGACAGCTCTGAGCACCATCGTGCTGTGCTATGTAAATCACAGAGCACTGGAGAACAGAGCAGATTAAGTGACTTATTTACAGTTACCGCCCAGTCCTTGAGGTCCATGGGGTGGGTGGGTGGGAAGGAACACTGCACACACCACATAAGACAAACACCAGTGAGTGGAGACCAAATAACACCTATTATAACTGTGGCTTGTTAATCTCGCTCCTGAGGGTGGTCTTGATGATAACTGTTGTGAAATGACTTGTGCTGCATTCCTGATGGCAACCATGGATTAATAAAAGGGCTTAAAAGCCATTGAATTACATTGTTCCCTGCAGCATATCGTAGCATTTTGCAGTAATACTGCAAGGTACTGCATTGCATCCTGAATGTTCCACTGTAAGTGACTAATCTTGATATCCTGGAGAATGCAGGATGCTCCCATGTCAAGGCACTGTGTCCAGGCATGGGGGTGCTAGCACAGCCCAAATGTATAAGCGCTATACACTAGGTAAATATCAAAACTGTAGCACCAGATTTGGGCCCCTTACTTGGCTTCTTCCATCTATACTTAAAGGAGAGCTAAAGTCAAAATTTATAAAAAGAATATGTTGTGGTCAGTGTTTTGACTTGTATGTGTTCTTTTAATAAGTCCTTTGTTTCCTGAAATGAGTTTTTTTTTTTAAATTTGCTTGCTGGTTTTATGGCCCTGGGGATCTCCATGTTAGCGTTTTTATGGCTCTTAATGTTCCTACAATGACTCCTGTCCCATTTGACAATGATTATCCAGGGTCATTGATTCAGAGGGTAATAACAGCTGCAGCATAAATCTACAGTTAGGAGCCTGATATATGGGGATCCCAGATGCCATAAAACCAACAAGCAAATAAAAAAAAAAAAAGAAAAGAAAAACTCTGTTCAGCAAACAAATTGAAAGACTTAATAGGAGTACACCTACAAACCAAAACACTTCTCACAACATTTTGTTTTGTAAATATTGACTTCAGTTTTCCTTCAAGTAAGTTTTGATAGGTTAGTTGATGAGTGTGAGTAGCAGTCAGTTTTATAGTCTGAGAATTTAGTGCTGATTTATATATTTCAGTGAAAATAGTAGTGTGACCTATTAAATATATATGCCTCTATCTTATCTCTGGTTTAAGGTTGATGTTAATTATGTAATACAATCAGAAAAGAAAACACAGCACCAACACTTCTTGAAAAATAAAGCTGTATTAAACTCACAAGTGGATGACAGCCAATGTTGAATACAGTAGCGCCATGCAAGGCAACAACAGCTCCAAGATACGAAAAGAAGCCTGACTGGTTTCGGGCCAAAAAGCGCCTCCTCAGGGACTAATTTGAAAATGAAAAAAGCCCTTTAAATAGAGAGCACAATTTAAAGTGACAGCACACCATAAAAAATATAAAAAAGCGAAAATACCAAACATGCAGCAAAATGCGAATTTCATAAAGATACAAGTGCAAAGGACTAATAACAATGTGAATAATAAAAAATATGAATAACAAGTAAATCTAAATTCAGGCAAATTCAAAAGAAACATACAACTAAGTATGTAAAAAAATATCGATATATAAATTTCAACAAACAATAATGTATTATATACCGAAAATCAAAGAAGGAACTCCAACCTAAAAGAAGGAAGAAAAAAGAGATAATATAAATGACACAAAAATGCCACATCCCTACATCAACATTCAAAACACATTATTTTGAATAATTAGACCTCAAAAACGGTGCAATATCAAAAGCGTCATTTAGTACTGGGTGTACTAAAGCATTTAGTGTATAAATCCAAAAGGACTCTCTGCACAGAATTTTATTCTCCAAATCCCCTCCACGTGGACCAATATTCACCTTTTCAATACCACAGAAAGTAAATGAATGTTTGGTGTCATATTGATGTAACTGTAAATGTTGCACTAAGGCATTCCTATCATTATGACATCTAATGTCACTGATGTGTTCACAAACCCTCAATTTTAGTGCCCTCGAAGTTTTACCTATATAGAAGGCACCACAGGTACAGGTAGCCAAGTACACCACCCCTGTGGAGGAACAATTAATGAACTGCCGCACATCAAACTGCCTATTAACATTAGCTGAAGAAAAATGTTTTTTCTGTTCCATAATGTTACAGAACTTACAATGCCCACAATGAAAAAAGCCCACTGGTGGAGGAGGTAGCCAACTGGTGCTAGATTTACTTACCGGTTGGTATGAATGTACTAATAAATCCGAAATATTCCTACCTTTTCTATAGACAAACCTAGGTTTAGTTTTAACTATGTCTCTTAAAGAAATATCTGTGCTTAAAATGGACCAATGTCTATCAATAATATCCTTAATCCCTACTGTATTCTGACCAAAAGTTGTAACAAAATTGAGATGTTCATCATTTTTCGGTCTAGTTTTATATTTTAACAGTTCACTCCTAGGCATATTACGCACCTGATCCATGGATTTTTGCAACACACCAGTGGCATAACCTCTACTCATAAATCTCTCTGCCATTTCAGACATACAAACTTCAGAGTCTCCAGATTCACTATAGTTACGCTTAACCCTCATAAACTGTAATTTTGAGATGTTATTGATGGTGTGGCATGGGTGACAGCTGGAAGCCTGTAAAACAGAATTTCTATCTGTAGGTTTACAAAAAATCGATGTACATATAGTACCATCCTGTAATTTCACAATGTCTAGATCCAAAAAACTAATATGTCTAGGATCTGCTTGTACTGAAAATTTTAAGTGTGTATTTGATAAATGCAAATATTCCACAAAACTTTCCAGCTCAAAGAAGGTCCCCGCCACACCAGCAGAACATCATCAATAAAGCGTCTCCATAGGTCGATCTTATCATAAAAAGGATTCTTGATACGATCATAAATTACATCCCTTTCCCACTGTCCCAAATAAAGGTTAGCATAATTGGGAGCAAATGTAGCTCCCATAGCTGTCCCTTTAATTTGGTGATAATATTTCCCCTGAAAGCTAAAAACATTGAATTTAAGCACAAATTCAGATAATTTAATCAAAAAATCTTTTTCACATACATCCAAAGTGGTAGTAAGGTCTAACCAAGCACGCACTGCCTTTAGTCCACCCTGGTGTGGTATATTGGTATACAAGGATTCGATATCCATAGATACCAACAGCCATGACTGCTCAATTTGTAAGTCATCCAGGATCCCCAAGGTTTGTGTGGTGTCCCTTAAATAAGAAGGTAACGATCCCACTATATCCCGTATATGGGCATCCACATATTGGGAAAGCGGTTCAGTAAGAGAACCAATCCCTGAAACAATGGGTCTTCCTGGAGGACTTTGTACACTTTTGTGGTTTTTTGACAGGACGTAAATGGTAGCCCTCACTGGATGTTGCACTGTAAGAAAATCAAGGGAATCTTTAGAAATCATACCATCCTGGAATGCCTGGAAAAGGTAAGTATCAATTTCCTTTTTAAAGTCCAAAGTAGGATCTTTTTCAAGGGCCTGGATATGGTATGGAAAGGCAGGATTTTAAGGATGATTGGATAAATCAAATGCAAGCAGCTTCTATGCTTTCTCAGGAGTGTTTGATAAGAGATTATAGAGCACAAAAGCTTTTGATTGAGCCCCTTGTTAAGCGAAAGAAATTGTCTTCGCGAATTATAGTGCTGATCCAGACTTTAAAGAACTTGAAAGTAAGTTACGGCTGGCGATTATCAAACAGGATGCTCGTTTAAAAGCTGTTAAAATAAGGACGTTTGAACGCGATCATCAGGATTATGCACTTAATCGAGTATTTACATGGAAGGTGTCTGAGACTACTGGAAAGCATAAATGAGGCACTAATAGGAATAAAGCACAGCAAAATAGATCAATTCTGTGTACAAATGTGAACAGTTATGCTGATAGTAGTTTTTATTCAACCTCTGATTCATCTGAAGACCCTTTGGAAGAGAACGGTGTGGCAAACAACAGCCAGCCACGCCACTCGGAACATCTAGTAAGATTCGAGGTAGATCAAAGACACGGCGAGGTGGGCGAAGGAGACATAAGAACAAAGGTCTCCGGAGGCAAATGGCATCTTGCCATAATGCAGAAAACTCCACAGAAATTCAGAGGGAGGTCGACACAGTAAATGTCATAAATCTATCTGATGCTTCACTTACTCAAAATCAGGTTTCTGTGTTGGAGAAGGGACTAAAATTCATACCTACATGCAGTACTTCTAAATTTACCACCTTTTTGGATATCAAAAGATTCACCCGAAAATTGAGCATTAAATCTTTTTTTAATAGACAACGTGGTCAGTGTCTGGATGATGAATTGTTAGCGTCTGAACCAATTCAAATACAATGACAAGAGGGACATCTCTTGCACTTCAAAGGTCCATCCACTTTTAATCCACCACCCTCAGCTGCTATTATGGTTTTTGAAACGGCATGTTTAAATGATGTTGACTCTATGTTTGAGAAACAGACTTTCCATTCATTTTGTAATCTCAATCATGGGGAGAAGGAAGCACTAATTGAACTAGAGAACAACTGTTCAATTACCATTAAACCGGTGGATAAAGGGGGAGCTGTGGTGGTGTTGAATACTAAGGACTACATACAGGAAGTATATTGTCAGTTGGATAATGACACTTTTTATAGACCCTTGGAAAAAGATCCTACTTTGGACTTTAAAAAGGAAATCGATACTTACCTTTTCCAGGCATTCCAGGATGGTATGATTTCTAAAGATTCCCTTGATTTTCTTACAGTGCAACATCCAGTGAGGGCTACCATTTACGTCCTGCCAAAAGTCCACAAAAGTGTACAAAGTCCTCCAGGAAGACCCATTGTTTCAGGGATTGGTTCTCTTACTGAACCGCTTTCCCAATATGTGGATGCCCATATACGGGATATAGTGGGATCGTTACCTTCTTATTTAAGGGACACCACACAAACCTTGGGGATCCTGGATGACTTACAAATTGAGCAGTCATGGCTGTTGGTATCTATGGATATTGAATCCTTGTATACCAATATACCACACCAGGGTGGACTTGAGGCAGTGTGTGCTTGGTTAGACCTTACTACCACTTTGGATGTATGTGAAAAGATTTTTGATTAAATTATCTGAATTTGTGCTTAAATTCAATGTTTTTTAGCTTAGGAAATATATCACCAAATTAAAGGGGACAGCTATGGGCTACATTTGCTCCAATTATGCTAACCTTTATTTGGGACAGTGGGAAAGGGATGTAATTTATGATCGTATCAAGAATCCTTTTTATGATAAGATCGACCTATGGAGACGCTTTATTGATGATGTTCTGCTGGTGTGGAGGGGGACCTTCTTTGAGCTGGAAAGATTTGTGGAATATTTGCATTTATCAAATACACACTTAAAATTTTTAGTACAAGCAGATCCTAGACATATTAGTTTTTGGGATCTAGACATTGTGAAATTACAGGATGGTACTATATGTAACGTCGATTTTTCGTAAACCTACAGATAGAAAATTTGTTTTACAGGCTTCCAGCTGTCACCCACACCACACCATCAATAACATCCCAAAATCGCAGTTTATGAGGGTTAAGCGTAACTGTAGTGAATCTGGAGACTCTGAAGTTTGTATGTCTGAAATGGCAGAGAGATTTATGAGTAGAGGTTATGCCACTGGTGTGTTGCAAAAATCCATTGATCAGGTGCGTAATATGCCTAGGAGTGAACTGTTAAAATATAAAACTAGACCGAAAAATGATGAACATCTCAATTTTGTTACAACTTTTGGTCAGAATACAGTAGGGATTAAAGATATTATTGATAGACATTGGTCCATCTTAAGCACAGATATTTCTTTAAGAGACATAGTTAAAACTAAACCTAGGTTTGTCTATAGAAAAGGTAGGAATATTTCGGATTTAGTAGTACATTCATACCAACCGGTAAGTAAATCTAGCACCAGTTGGTTACCTCCTCCACCAGTGGGCTTTTTTTGTTGTGGGCATTGTAAACATTATGGAACAGAAAAAACATTTTTCTTCAGCTAATGTTAATAGGCAGTTTGATATGTGACAGTTCATTAATTGTTCCTCCACAGGGGTGGTGTACTTGGCTACCTGTACCTGTGGTGCCTTCTATATAGGTAGAAATTCGAGGGCACTAAAATTGAGGGTTTGTGAACACATCAGTGACATTAGATGTCATAATGATAGGAATGCCTTAGTGCAACATTTACAGTTACATCATTATGACACCAAACATTCATTTACTTTCTGTGGTATTGAAAAGGTGAATATTGGTCCACGTGGAGGGGGATTTGGAAAATAAAATTCTGTGCAGAGAGTCCTTTTGGATTTATACACTAAATGCTTTAGTACATCCAGGACTAAATGACGCTTTTGATATTGCACCGTTTTTGAGGTCTAATTATTCAAAATAATGTGTTTTGAATGTTGATGTAGGGATGTGGCATTTTTGTGTCATTTATATTATCTCTTTTTTCTTCCTTCTTTTAGGTTGGAGTTCCTTCTTTGATTTTCGGTATATAATACATTATTGTTTGTTGAAATTTATATATCGATATTTTTTTACATACTTAATTGTATGTTTCTTTTGAATTTTCCCAAATTTAGATTTACTTGTTATTCATATTTTTTATTATTCACATTGTTATTAGTCCATTGCACTTGTATCTTTATGAAATTCGCATTTTGCTGCATGTTTGGTATTTTCGCTTTTTTATATTTTTTATGGTGTACTGTCACTTTAAATTGTGCTCTCTATTTTAAAGGCTTTTGTCATTTTCAAATTAGTCCCTGAGGAGGCGCTTTTTGGTGCGAAACCGGTCGGGCTTCTTTTTGTATCTTGGAGCTGTTGTTGCCTTGCATGGCGCTACTGTATTCAACATTGGCTGTCATCCACTTGTGAGTTTAATACAGCTTTATTTTTCAAGAAGTGTTGGTGCTGTGTTTTCTTTTCTGATTGTATTACTGATTTTTTACACTGGCATAACTTGAATTGGAGCCGCTTTTGTTGTGGTATTGATGTTAATTAAGTGCAATGTACCTTTTTTTTGTCTTCCACCCACAGGTCTGCTCGACTGCACCCACCAAGCCCCAACACTAACTGTCTAACGGACTCACCAGATATCCACCACATATCCTGGGCCACAACTGGGTCGGTGGCCAGCCATGTCAGTCATGGAGCTTGTGGGGGTGCTGGCATGTAGCAGCCTGGTCTTTTCTGTTTTCTCCTACAAGGTGCTACATCAAGTGGTACAAGTGTGCATGCATACTGGGATGCACATACATGGGAGATATCCTATGACAGCCCCTCCCCTTATGTATGGTCCCATCTGTACTGCCACCTGGTCTCCACCAGGTAGCAGCCCCACAATCCTTGCATCTCCTGGCCGCACCACGATGATTCATGCTGGATCCAAAATATGAATCGCCTATGTGCAATGTTTCTCATGACATAAATCTTCAGTTAGCCATAATGCATTTCTTCATTATATGTTCATATGCTGCAGAATGACATTTCTGTGTGTACAAAGGTGCTCAAAATGTTCAGTAAACGTTAAAACCACAAAATAAATTATTTCTTTACAGAGAGGGTGGTGGATAGGTGGAAGAGGCTACCAGAGGGATGTTCTGCACAAAATAAATGGATGAATTCAAGTGATGGTGAAGAAGACACATGGGACTGGTAAAGATAGCAGAAAAGGATGACATGGGGGAGAGGGAGTGAATGGCTACTATGGCATATGCTTCATATTATAGGTAGGGCTACACGGACTAGATTTATTATTTAAAATGCTTTTATTGGCTCAGATTAGTATTTCTACATTTTCCTCTCATCATTCAGCCTTTCCCTCCCCCTCCCCCAACACACACTTTTCTGGCTTCACTTTACTATTTTTCCTTTTTTCCTTTGCTCCATTTCAAAGGCTTTACTCTACCACTCTCAAATTGTTAATCACATTGTTCAGGTTCTTTAAATCAGTGCATTTGCACCTCAGTTTCCATACAGTTCTGCCTGGATAATTTGAAATTTTGAGTTGAGCACATTTGTTTAAGTGTGGCTTCTGTGAATTTCTGTATCTAATAACTTGCTTGGAATATGCACTGTACTTCAACTAGATTGTAATGTAATGTACACAGTATTGAAACATTAGCACACCTTTGCAATTACTATAACTATGTATGCATTAATATGGGTATTTAAAGATGACATTGACTCCTGTAGCCACACGCCCTGATTAAGAGTTTTTACTTAAAGTGGTGGGGCATTTCAGTGGCATGTAGCTAGCCTGCTTCATCACTTTTCTCTTTTATTTGCACAGTAAATGCATTGGAGATTTATTTTTGTTGAAGAGTGAGCTTGTTTTTAACTTCTTTAGAGTGCAAGGGACTCCTGACTTTGTGCAGACTGGATGGGCCAGTGGCATGTTCTGCTATCAATTATTATGATCTAGTTTTCTATATGCAGCTAGCTGGGACAGTTTTCAAAATGGTGCCATTTTCTACTGCTAGGCAATGTTATAAAACCATTATCAAGGAAAGAATAACAGAGCACATGGGTAAGGTCAAGGTTATTGTCCACTCTCATCATGGCTATATCTGGGGCCAGTCATACTAAACTAGTTGATCACCTTCATTTAGGTGTTGACAAGGGAGATGGACAGAGGCAGGGTAGTAGAAACATTTAAGTTCACTTTGGACATAAGAAAAGTCATTGACATTTCTCAGTGCATGACAAGCTTCTATGCAGTACATAAAAGTCATAAATGAGTTGGATTGCAAAACATCTTTGTGGCAGAAAGCAGAGGGTCGTGGTGAGGACTATTTAGAGATACTCAGAGTTGTCCCTTAGGAATCACTGCTGGGGTCACTGCTTTTTCTCATTTTTATTAACAGTCTGTATGCGGCAGGGGGTCATAATGTTGCAGGACATTATGCCACATGGCAAAATTACACTGCCAATACAGCACAATTCTTGACATGCTGCATATCTCTTTTTTCTATGTGGGCATTGCACCCCAAACCCCCCATTACGGGGGGCTCTGCCCCTTGAACCCCTCCAATATAGATTCTCATCTCCAGAGGTGGGGTTTCAAATCGGGGAGTTCACAAAGTTTAAATAAAAATTAACGTTTCTGGGACCAGGAATCAAACCTGGTCCCAGAAGCACTGCCTGGGTTCTCTGCTGCTGTGGCTCAGTCTGTTGAACCACAGCAACTGGTCGGAGGAACCCACTCCCAGCAGAGATGTCATCCTCTGTGTGGCATAGAAAACCCCTAAAGGTTATTATACGTTTACAGAGAAAGCATGTACTGGTGCCATGGAGAGATGGCACATACTGTACATCTACATGGCCACTGGTTTGCATTAAGGATGAATTGTAAGGCCCTGGAGAAACTGCTGTTGTTGTTGGTTTCAGGGACACAGCAAAAGCCCATCAGATGGAATCATAGTCAGACTAGTTGTACCTGTTTGATTTTACCACTCAGTTCTGGCCATGGCATTTAAATTTAATGACTGGTCATTTGTGCAGAGTGGTTTTGGAACAATCATGGCTAGAAGGAGAAAATTAGGAGAGAGCCATGGTTATGCATATACAGTCCAGGCTTCTAGCTGCTGTTTCATTGAAAAATCTCAAGGTGACTTCACAGGATGATCCAAAGCTCAGCTACAGCAGTTTCAGGATTTGGTGGTCCATGGTTGTCCTGCTGGGATATAGCAGCATCTTTAATCATATTTTAATAATCAGAATTAACTTACCTGCCTTTAAGAAATTTGTCTAGAAAAGGGTTAAAGAATGATCCTCTACAGCGGTATGGAATTCCACCAGAGGTATTTGAACAGAATGGTATTTTTTGCTTCTCAAATGGTTTTTGGAATTTGTTCATAAAGTTGGCAGAATTATGAAAGTCAAGAGGACACAGCACAAGATTAGAGGGAGGCCGATTAAGGTGTAATGTGAGTAAGTTCTTTTTCACAGAAAGGGTGGTGGATGCATAGAATGGCCTACCTCAGGAAGTGGTGGATATGAATACTATGAATACAGTGCAGAGTTTCAAACAGGCATGGGATAGGCATAAGGGAGCAATACAGATTTTTATTTTATTTATTTAGGGATTCGGATCATACCTTTGAGCTCAGAGCTCTTTTACAAAGGTTCCACATCAAACAATGACAATGACAACAATAACAAACAGTTTATATACTATACTCGAATAGTAGGTAGCTAGTATATAATAAGGTTACTATGTCATTTATAGTACCAATGGTGATAGTATAGCATCAAGAGCATTCAACTAGGGTAAAGGACAGTGCTTATATGTAGCGAAGGTGATGAAGAGGTGTGACACCTAGTGTGAGAGTCCAAGGAGGAGTCAAGGTAAGGGGAGGGAGACTGGGGGAGAGTGGGTGGCTAAAAGAAGTGGCTTTGTCTAGGTCCGGAGGTTGGAAGGTAGCGGTAGTAGGTTGGTTTTAAGGTTGATCCAGTGGGGGAAAAGGCACAGGGGAGAGAGGAAAACAGAGCGATAGAGCAAGGGGGAAGAGTGGGGGTAAAAGGAAGGGGAAGGAGAGTGTAGGTGAGTGGGCATGATCGGTGTTAGAGTCCTAGTGGTAGTCACAAACTGTCCTACTAAGAAGATGTTGTCTTAGGTCATTTTTGAATTGTGAGATGCATTGGGAGTTTAGAATGTGCACTGGGATTTCACTGAGCCATTGGGAGGCCCAATAGCTGAAAGCATGCTTTCCCTGGACAGTTGGATGGAAAGGTGTTGATAGGGTCCCCCTCATCCTGCCTCTGTTGATATAGCTGGTAGCACTTGGTGTTAGGATGCTAGAAATGCATGGGGGGTTTACCCATTAGCACCTTTTTTCCAAGGAGACATGTTTGGAATATAATCCTGTTCTTTAGTGGCAGCCAATTGGTCTCCTCGTATAAGGAGCAGGTGTGGGTATTTTGATCTGCAGCCAATGTGAGCTTACATGACTTGTTGAGGGCAATGTGAATCCTTTTTAGTGCAGTGTCTGTTGCTGTGCTGTTCACCACCAATCCATAGTCGATTGTAGAAAGGATGGAGCTGGAGACGGAAGGCCTCTGGAGTGAGATACTTTTGATGCCTATAGATTATACCCAGCATGGTGTTCACTGCCTTTACCACTGTGTCAATGTGTTGGGTGAAGGTGAGGGAGTCATTAGTGATGACCCCCAGGTCCTTGAAGGAGTGAACTTGTTCTAGTGGCTCACTGACTTTATTGGAGATGGTGAGTGGAGGGAGCTTCTTTTTGTGCTGTGGGCTGGCTGTGAGCATCACCTTGGTCTTTTTGTAGTCTAATAGAAGTTTATGGCTACAGAACCAGTCTTCCAACTTGTAGAAGAATACCTGCAGCTCAGAGTGGAGAGTGACTGTTGATGAACTGCTGGCAAGAAGTACAGTGTTGTCTGCATAAAGTATCAGTTTAGTATCACAGGCTTCTGGAAGATTATTTAGGAAAAGGCTGAATAGTAAGGGCCCCAGTATTGAGCCCTGTGGGACTCCTAAAGATACCACTTTGGAGGTAGATGCTGTGTGCCCAATTTTCACACATTGGCTTCTGTGTGTTAGGTTGTCCTTGAACCGGCAGACAGCAGTGGTTGCAACCCCCAGGTTCTGTAGTTGAAACAGGAGAAGAGAGTGATTGACAGTGACAAAAGCTTTGGTGAGGTCTATGAAGACTGACCCCACCAGTTTTCCTTTGTCTACTGCCTTGTGCAAGTAGTCAGTGTAGTCCAGCAAGGCAGTGGAGGTATTATGATTCTGCCTTAAGCCATGTTGGTTGGGACATAACAGGTTGTATTTGTTGAGGTAATCTGTGAGTTGGGCAGCCACAATCTTTTCCAGGGCTTTAGACAAGGGAGAGAGAATGGATATTGGCCTATAATTGGCGGTGCATGTCATATCACCATTCTTGTGCACCAGCATCATGAGATCCTGTTTCCAGATCCTGGGGAATTGTGCAAAAGCCAGCGATTTGTTAAATAGTTTTGTAATGGGCATGATGATGACATCCAGTGTTAGGGATAGGAGTTTCATATCGACTCCATCACTCCCCATTCTGGTCTTGCCTAGTATTTTTTTATGTGTTTGTAAGCCTCCTTCACTTACCTTTTTTTGAAGTAGAAGACAGGGATTGGGCCCCTTTGAGGTGTACAATTTGTTTGTTCCCCAGCAGGGTGCAGGTAGTCGGGGGGTAGCACTCCAATCAGGTCAGTAGACACTGTGTTGAGAGAATCTGCTATGTACCGAGGGTCAGTAATCATGGCGTTGTTGATGTTGAGCGAGCGGGGGATCTTCTTCTCATCCTTCCCAAGAAGATTTTTGATGTTCTCCCAAAAACTCTTCCCATTGCCCCAAGTTTTATTAAGCTGCTCCTTGTGGAAGTTGGCTTTTGCTTGTAGATAAGATTGGAGCAGTGGTTTCTTGCAGCTCTATAGCATTGGAAGTTGTGTTTGCTGTGAGAGGACCTGGCTTTTTCCCTGAGGCTGTCCCTTTCCTTCATCTGGGTGAGGAGATCCTGCCATTAACTTGACCCCAAATTTTTCTTTTACTCAGTGGTGCAAAGATATTGCAAATGTTGTTGAAGCCCTCTATCAAGAAACTTAGGGTCGGGTCAGTATTAGGTGCATGATCGATGGGGGACCAGTCATGCTGGGAGAGGGCAGAGGAGAGGGACCCAAGCTTGCTCTTCCCCAAGACTGTTCTATTAATTATGATAGGTGGGGGCTTGCTCAATTTCTTTGACCATGTGAAAGTGACTGGGGAGTGATCACTTAAGGTGTCAGGCAGGACCTTAAGCTTAGAGATCCAAGAAGGGGAACTTGAGAGGAGCCAATCAAGGAGGATACCTTTTCCTGTTTTGTGGTTCCACCTTGTTGGGCTGTCTATGAGTTGGGTCAGGTTGGAAGAAGCGACCATGTCCTTGAAAGGTTTGGATTCCCTGCCCTCCCAGTTGATATTAAAGTCACCTGTTATGAGAAGCTCTGTGCCGTTAGGAAGGTTAGCAATTGTATCCAGTATTTTTGGGAGGCCATCCCTGGCTTTAGTGGGTGGAAGATAAACCGAGGCTAAGGTTAGATATTTGCCTTGCTGTCCAACTCGTGCTTTTATTGCTAGTGGTTCATGATCATCTCGACCCTGGTAACAGGGAGGATGGAGCAGCATAGATAATCCCTGGCATAGATAAGAACTCCTCCACCTCTCTTGCCACACCTGTCTTTCCTGAATGTTTGATATCCCGGGAGCATCACTTCATTGTCTTTTATCTTTCTTGACAGCCAGGTCTCTGTCAGACAGAGAATGTCAGGTACATGGTGGGACATCCACGCTTGAAGTAGGTCAAACTTTGCTGTGAGGCTGCAGATGTTCAGTACAGCTACTTTCAGGCCTTTACTCATGTTTCCCCCAGCGTTTGGCACTGGTGGTGGGCCCGGATTGGCATGGACATTACATGATAGAAGAAGAAGCATGAATATTATTTTCCTGGCTGAGAGGTTCATGCTAATGGTGGAGTGTAACTTGCGCCTTCTACTCTTGCAATGGGGAAGGCAAGCATTCACCAGGGTGATCTTTATGGGCATGAAAATGGTAATGTTGTTGATAACCGTGGCAGGTGTCAAGGGCCCTGGGCTAGCAGACAGGATGCAGGGTGTGGAGAGGTAGAGCTCCCTTGACACAGTTGGCATTGGGGTGCCATAGAGTCCATTGTCAAGAGCCAGTTCTCGCCAGGGGTGGTAGTGGTCCATCTTGGCATCTTGGGCCTTTAGCACCCACATCGAATAGAAGAACTAGGAGGATGGACTAATCCACGGTAGAGCAGAGGTGGTGGCACTTGAGTGGTCTAACAAGCACACCAGGAGGAGATGGCAAAGGA
This sequence comes from Neoceratodus forsteri, assembly GCA_016271365.2. NCBI lineage: Eukaryota > Metazoa > Chordata > Ceratodontiformes > Ceratodontidae > Neoceratodus > Neoceratodus forsteri. Next base: position 1,009,380,331 of record CM057454.1, on the reverse strand, counting down.
AAATTGCTCATGGTTAATTACATCCAGAAGAAATGATGAACTGTTGAGATCCAGGGAGACATAATATGTTTAAATTCCTAAAAGGTGATAAACTGTGGCCTGGGCATATGCAATGTGTGAAATCCTTTTGTCTGTATGTTTCCTTTGATCTTCAAAGTCCTCAGAGACAAGTACAATACCTTGGGAGCAGGTCAGACAAAAATATCAATTCAGTCACAAAATGTGTTTAAATTCCTTTGTTCTGTAAAGTCCACAAGTGCAGCTGCTTTAGGAGTAGTCAGATGAAAATGTTGAAAGGTTGATTCAGTTGCAGGACCCAGCATCACCATGTTTGTAAGACTAGTTGCAAGACATATGCTTTCTCGGGGAGGCTTCAAGAAAGTTGATTTAAAATTAAAAAGCTGATACTTGGTGATGATGTTTTGCAGAAATTCAGTCCAGTAGACTTTCACCGATATTGTGTGCAAGAATGGCACAGTGTATTCCAAGCAGAAAAACATGTAAATGAGCAAAAACCAACCTATGACACAGACAAGCACAAACAGCCACCCACTCAGCCCAAGGAGGAGGAGCTGATGAGTATGAATAGGCAGGCCATTGACAGAGCAAAGGCCGATAGCACATTCATAAGGTAGTAAAAGAAATAGGCAGAATGAATGTGCCTTGTGGTCCTTATTTGCCATCAACTTCTACAGTATGTTTCTATGTTTCTTTTAAGCCATGAATTAATTTAACAGGTTTTGGCAGTTTGCAGAAACCCATGCTGTGGTTTCCATACTGTAATCCATAGTTTTTTTTTAATTAAGTTTATTTTATTATTTCTAAATTTTCAACATGAAGAAACAAATAGAAAAAAAAGACAAGAACAAGAACAAAAAAACACAATCTCAGCCGGCCCACCAATGCAGTGGCAAGAAGTTTGCTGCGGCACTGACATCCTGGATTTGGGAATGGACAGGGGAGTCAGAGGGCAAGCCAGGGGGGAGAAGGATTGAGCATTCCAGGGACTAGTCTCCTTCTTCAGGGGGAAGGGGATTGAGTGGTCAGCATATTGAGGACCTCTGGCAGAGGCTGAGGGTACTGCCATAGCCTGCACCATATGTCAGTGGGCGGAGCAGATGCTGGTCATCATTGCATGTCCCCACCCCCAAGGATCCCAGCAGAAAAAAGAAAATGCTGTCACCGATCATGATGCTGGCCCCGCCACCAGCCCGCTGCCCACCCCATGTCCACTGGGGGTCCTGCTTCTCTGGCTCTGACCTGGGGGCAAGCCAGGTCTCACCTACCCCAGTGTTCACTGGAAGGGGGTGCACACCCAGCTGCCCCGCCCCAGGGGAGTAAGCATGTGGGAGCGGCGAGTGGAGCAAGGCTGAACCTTCAGGGGGGCTGGCCAAACCAAAAACATAGTGAGTGCCAAGCAGGTATCAAGTATACAATAAAAAGGAGGGTGCCAAAATTAGTAAAATACCATGGGTAAGATCTTGTATGAAATAAGCAGGATTCCAACATGTAAGATGCCATAATACAATGACAGTTTCAAAAGTTGAGGAAAAGAATAAGAAAAATTAGTAATTCAGGGAGCAATGGTACTAAGACAAGGTGTATAAAGTGTGCAGTTTTATTCATCTTTTATTATAAAGAGGCAAAGAGTTCTGGGTACTGGCAATAAGTTTGTCCATGCAGAGATTGGAAAGTAACACGTTAAGCTATTCTGTGTAATCAAAAGTATGCTGATCCTTCCAATGTCACAAAACTAATTTCTTATCTGACATAGCAAGTATCATTATGTGGTATTTTTGCTCTTTAGATGAGATCAGGGTCAGATCACCCACCAAGCAAATTTCTGGGGCAAAATAGTCTTGAAGATCTAGAAGTAGGTCTGCCCTGGTTTTAATCTCATTCCAAAGAAGGCGAACTGAGGGGCAACCCCAAAAGATATGTAGGAGAGTACCTTCAGCAGAACCACACCTACAGTAGTACACATTCCAGTCTCTGATTTCCCCATCCTATGCAGCTTTTGAGGGGTATAATTCAAATGATATAAAATAAAAAATTGAGTCAACTTAAGAAGAAGAAGAAGAAGAATCAGCATTTATATAGCGCTTTTCATACATCCAAAGTGCTTTCCAAGCAATGCTAGACTGGTAGTCAAGTGACTGAATGTGTGGTGGCAGCCATATCGCACATCATCACCCACACACAGCCTGGATAATTGCATGAACCGGTTTATGGGAAGGGGAATGTTGGATAGGACACCGGGAATGTTCCCTACTCTAACTTAAACCTGTCTCATGTATTATATTTGAACAGGGATTTCCAAATCCCTTTCCAATTAAAGTCCATGTGTCGGAGAGCTTCCTGCCAGTATTTTCACTGCATGTCAAATACCTTATATGATTCTATAAGTAAACTTTGATAAATCTTAGTGACACCATGAAATTATATGGCAAGGGATTTTAAAGAGGAAAGAAAAGGTTTGCAGGTCTGAGCTCATGGGTATGTACCCAAGTGGGATTTAACCGCATGTTTAAGTTGGAAATATTTAAAAGTAAGATTACTAGCCCATTCAAATCAGTGATTAGCATCTGCAAAGGAAATAAAGGCACCATCATTCAAAAGATCAGAGAGGGAGACAGCAGCTGGATTCGGCATCCAGCTTGAGATTATAGGAGCCCCATCTATACTAAAATTAAGATTCTTAATGATGGGTTGAGTGATATCTAGGGAAAGCGGTAATGACAAGCCATCTGAAAACTATTTCAGTACACAGAGAGAGAAGTGCCAATGACCTATGATGGATATTAGTTGGAATATGTGTGAACATAGTGTGGATAATCGAGTGTGGACTCAGGCCCCAATTATGAATTAGATCCCTCTCTATAATGAGCCATAATGGAGTATAAGAACTTGAGGAATCTACATCAACCAGATGGAGACACTCAAGTATGTAAGTTAAATGAATAGTCTAATAATACAACTTGAAATCTGATGCTTGTAATCCTCCTAGCGACTTAGGGGAAATTAATTTGGGATAAACAGAACATGCCTGCTTGCCTGCCCAAATAAAGTTAACAATTAAAGAATGTAACATTTTAAACCACTTCAGAGGGAGATATAAATTAACCATCTGCAAAGGGTAAAATATCCTAGGGAGGATGTTCATTTTAACAATGTTAAGGTGTCCTCATAACGTTAAAGGTAGATGGCACCATCACTCCAGATCTGACTTGATGACATTTGCCAGGTTGTCTAAATTAAGTTTCCTGAAGCATTTAAAATCTAAAGAAAGGTCAAAGCCCAGGTATCACATTGAATGTGGTGCCCATATCATACCATAAGGGATGATATCTGCTTGATGAAAGTACTTGGAGAGAGGTAGAATGACAGTTTTAGTAATATTAAGTTTATAATTGGAAAATGTCCCAAATTCTCAAATAATATTAAATAACAATGGAATGCTCTGGGCAGGGAGAGTAATATGCAGTAGTGTATATCGTCGCGTAAACCAATAGTTTACATTCTGTGTGTCCTACAATTATGACTGATATGGAAGGATTGGACTGAAGTTTGAAAATAAGGGGTTCCAAATATAAGTTAAATAAAATCGGTGAAAGGATGCCCCCTGTCTAGTGCCACTGTGTAAAACAAAAGAAGGGGAAAGGACCCTGTTATAGTAAATCTTAGCAGAGGGTCTGTCATAAATTGTTTGGATCCAGGCAATAAAGGTATCTGCAAAACCAAATTTATTAAGTACTGTAAACATAAAAGGCCATGCGACTCTATCAAAAGCCTTTTTGGCATCCAGGGATCTCAAGGAAGCAGGACATTGGAGATCCCTGGATGCCAAAAATATGTGAACCAACTTGTGAAGCTGTTCTGAAGCTGCCCTAGAGGGCACAAAGCCCACTTACTCAGGACCTATCAAGTGGTCCCACACACGATTAATACACATTGCTAAAATCTTGCTTAGTAACTTTAAATCCTGGTACATTAAAGAAATGGGCTTGTAATTTGGGATTTGTTCTGGGTCTTTCCCAGGTTTGAGAATAAGGACTATCAATGCTTCCACTAAGGATAGGTCGGATACACCTTTTTGTATCACATCATTAAAAACTTGAGTTAAAATCAGAATTAAATCTTGCACAAACATTTTGTAAAAGTTGGGTGAATACCCATTTGGTCCTGGGGCCTTGTCAAGTGATAGCTCAGCGATAGTTATGGCAACTTCCCTTTCTGATATGGGACAAATCAAACTATTTTTTTTTTATTCAATATATTTTATTGACTTTACAGAGAAAATGTGGCTTAGTCAGATCTGTACATACATGACAACAAAATTATTTTTAACCATAGCTTAGTATAAATGACAGTGAAATTAACAATCTCAGTAAAGTCCTTTTAACTTTCAAGCAACAAAACCCATTAACCCACCCCCATAATGTGTACAACCCCCTTCCCCCCAGCATCTACTAGTTCAGAGAGCCACTAAGTTTACCTGAGGCAGGGGCTCAGAAAGTACTATAAACTCTAGCATTAACACTTCATCAGTTTATAGAAACTAAGGCTTCCAGGCTACCAAGACCACATAGAGTGGCCCCCATTTAGCATTATAGAGTTGTATCTTATTGTTCATTTTTGCTATATGTAGTTCTAACTGTAATGCCATCATAATCTCTCTATACCATTCAACCACTGATGGTATCTTAACCTCTTTCCAATGCCTAAGAATAACCGCTTTTGCAGCTGCTGATATGATAGCCATGAACGCCTTCCTCTGTTTTCCCATGTCTCTGGGGAAAATATTTAGTAGACATATTTCCCGTGTGAAAAAAGGCTCTGATCCTAATACTGGTTGCACAGAAGTGCAGATTGAATTCCAAAAAGGGCGAATCTTGGGACAATCCCATAATACATGGTATAAGTCACCCTCTCCAATCTCACATCTGCTACATCTGAGCGACTCTAATTTACCCATTTTGTGTAGTTTGACAGGGGTATAATACAAGTTATGCATAATGTTGAATTGCTGCAGTTTGTATCGATCCTGTCTAATATATCTACTATTATTCTCCCATATTTGTTCCCATACTCTTTCCTCTCCAATCTTTAATCTCTGTCTCCAATATATACCAGTCTTGGAGGAAGTCCATTTGTCTCTGGTCTGGAGTTCATGATATAAATTAGACACTGGATGTTTCTGTTCTGCTATCTTTAAAAGAGAAGATAACTCATATTCTTCTTCACCCCATTTTCCCATTTTCCCCAGGTGGGCTTTTATTGAATCCCTGCTCAGCAAGTATTTATAAATTTTACCTTTTAATTCCGGGATTCGAACACAGGCTTGTTCATACGTCAATAAGTTCCCTTGGGGGGCCAAATCTCCCAATTTTAATCCACTTAGGGGTTCCAAGAATTTGGAGGGGATTGGGGTGCCTTGTATTTGAAAATGCTTATTCTGCAGGATAGGTTGGTCCAGTGAATTCTGCCAGTTCATCTTTAAAAACTTCTGCACCTGGTGCAGGGCTTTTATTGACCACCCAATGGGTGTATTCTTAAGTGCTTTAGGTAGGAGTCTAAAAGACAGAAAAGGGATTGAATTTAGTGCGAGTGCACAGTTACAGGCCAAGTCTCTCAATATTAATCAATGGAGGGACATACTGACTGAGGTCTACCGTAAAGGTCGGTAGAGTCCAATGAACCAATTTGCTGACATGTGACGCCATATAATATTTAAAAAAAGAGGGAAGTGCTAGTCCACCTGACTTCTTTAATACAGTAAGTTTCCTATATGATCGCCTTACAGCTTTTCCCTTCCATATGAACTCATTAAGGATAGTTTGTATTGGACCAAACCATGCTTTTGGTAAATAAGGACTCAACATATTTAGGGGGTAAAGGATCCTCGGTAGTACATTCATTTTGACTATTTCAATTCTGGCCCAAAGAGATAACGGTAGTAAACTCCATCTGACTAAATCTTGTCTGATTATTTTGACTTAAGTATTCAGGTTTTCATTTATCATTGTGGCTATATCCCGTGTAACCTTGATTCCTAAGTACAATAACACATTTGGCTCCCAACTAAACCCCGACTCTTTGGCCATGCTCGGGAGACATCTAGAATTGAGTGGGAAGAACTTTGTTTTGGAGATATTGAGCTTATAATTCGAGGCTTTTGAGAATTGTGCTATTTCATGTATAATTATTGGGATACCTGTATCTGGATCTTCCATATGAAGAAGCAGGTCATCTGCATATGCAGAAACCAGGTACCTCTTGTTACCTATTTGTACTCCCTTAATCCCCTGTACCGTGAGTAGTCTATGGATCAAGAGTTCCAAGTATAAATTAAACAGGAGTGGGGAAAGTGGGCAACCCTGTCTTGTGCCACATGAAATGGAAAAGGTATCCGACAGTATCCCATTGCACCATATCTGTGCTTTGGGAGATCTATATAACAAACTGATAAATCAAACTATTTTGCTGATCGTGAGTAAGGGTTGGTAGTGGCATCTGTGCTAGGTAGTCCTTAATAATCAGGGAGGACAAAGAAGTTTAAGAGGGGACATATAAAGTTTGGTAGTAAGTATGTAATTATTGGGCAATGGCTCTGGCAATTAAGGAGCTGATGATAGCCTGGAACTCTCCTGCTTCCTTAGCCTGAGTACCATTACTTTGTCCACCTTTTCCCCTTGATCTATAAACTTAGCTTTTGTCTTGTATATTGCATGTTCTGCTTTTTCCCTTAATAGTTCAGCATACTTGTCTCTATAAATTCCCAATTCTTCCTGCTGTTCTGTCATAGTGAGACAAGGCCCTCTAGACTTTGAATAGCTCCCATATAAAAACAGACTTTATTTTGTTGAAGTTTTTTCCATTTGGCGGCTAATCTAATAAGTTCTCCCCTCATGACAGCCTTGCATGCTACCCACTTCTTATCCCTCCAATGAAGGGTCTCCCAATTCTCTTTGATGTAATGGGACAAAAGTTCCTTAACCCGGGAGATAATCCATTCATTCTTAAGTAGTTGATTATTTAATTTCCATATAGTGTCTCTGTCAAGGCTCAGTAAAGATAACCAGACCAAGGAGTGGTCAGGCAGCACTCGGGCAGTGATATCACAAGACTGAAGGCCAGGCAAAAGGGTATGGTTTATCAAGAAAAATCAATTCAGAAAGAAGACCAATGCTCTGGTGAAAAAAAGGTGTATTTCTTAAGGTCTTAAGACCCCACCAGGGGTCACATAATTCAAGCAATTCCATAAACTCATGAAGTGATCATTGTGCAGGGGGAAGGGGTGAATGCGAATTAGAAGAATGACCAAGGTCCTGAGTTAAGGTGATATTCCAAGCCCCCTCCCCCACATTATGGGCAAATGAGAAAAGGGGGCTAGCACCGAAGAAATATTTACAAAAAATGAGGGAATATCTATGTTAGACCCGTAAATTACCCTTAAAAGGACTTCTACTTGACCTAGCCTACCATGCACTAAAACATAATGGCCTGCAGGGTCACCAACTTCAGTAATTAGGGAATAGAGCAGTGATCTTGTGAATAATAAGACAATGCCTTTACTTCTAGTGCTGTCTCTCATTCCATAGGACTGACCAATATACAATAGTTCCTGTGAAACAGATTGCTCTCCATTGAAAGTAAGCGGGTTTCCTGCAAAAAGGCTATTTGAATATTATGATAGGCTAAATATTTGATAATCTGATACTGTTTGACCTTAGACCTTGCTTCCTTAATATTCCAAGTAGCAAATTTATAATGATTTGACATCTTGACACACGATAAAAGAAGTCGCACACTGTCTTGAATCAAGGTAAAGGAAAAGTCACCAGGATCAAAATCACTCGGCAAACCCCCCACCCATTCTCACCCCCAAATCCTAGTCTTAAAAAAATACAACAAAATTGAAAAACACCAAAGAACTTTATACAGTATGAGATCACAAGATATCCTGGCCAGCCTCGGTCCTGCAACCATACTCCCACAGTCAGGTTCCTGAAGGTACCAGGAAGCACACTGGTCTGTCCCCCCAGGGATAAAAGTATCCTAGAAAGATCATAACAGATTTGTTATATCCCACTTTAATTCAAATGTTAAACCCAAACAACTAAGGAGCAAAAACAGAAAAAGCAACAAGATAATTTCCATCAGAAATATAGAGCCCCATCAGCAAAAATATATGTAAATGTTTAAAATAAACCTGCATTTATTAAAAGCTTCCCTCAAGTCAAATCCAAGATTTGAATAAGATAAGAAGTGTAAAAAGGGAGTAAAAGGGAGAGCAGTGACTAGAAGGCATCAGCAGAATGTAATGATCAGAATAGCAGCCCAATGACAATCAACTGTTGTTTAGATATCTGAACCCCACTTTCAGCCACCCCAAAAAAATACTGCAGAGCTGCAGAGTGTAGCTGTCAATGAACCTCAGGGCTCTAGAGCTAGTCAATGGCTTAACATGCCTGTACTGTGTCTGTCAGTGAGCATTTCCAGTCCAACTGCTCATTGATGGCTCACTGTTCACTTATTCCCTCTCACCCGTTTTACCCTTTGATCATGTAAACAAATCCATCAATGAGTAAAGCAATTATCAGTGCTCATAGACAGTCCAACCACACTTCCTTTACTGTATCTTCTACTATCTCTGATTCACCTGAAAGCCTTTGTAAAGCATCCCCTTTGAGCTGGTCGGGACAAGCTCATTGATGGCTGCTCTATCTGCACACCCTAGCAAACAGTACTATTTTTTCAGTTGCACTAACAAATATAAGAAACATCAATTAAAATACCCACCCCCAAAAAATTGAATAATTTTTTCTATCTTCTTAAAAAAACAGAACATTGCATAATAGCAATATACCCCTCCAGGGAGTGGGTATATGGGTGAATTTACCACTTCTGGTGTGGTTAAGTCACTCGGCTGTGGCTCATGACTGAACCAAACCAGGCATGGTAAATCCACCAACATATCCACTCCCTGTCATGGTATATTGCTTTAATGCCCACTGCATATAGTTTGTTTTTGATCTCATGGTAGGCTCGCTGTTGATCCCTGATACAGGGGATAAGATCGCTAAAGATGTAAATCCGTTGTCCTTCCCAACACAGTTGTTTTTTGTCATGCACCTTTGACTAAATATGAGACTTATCCCAAAAATTAAGAAGCCAGAAGATGAGAACTTGTGACTTACCTCCAGGTGGAGGAGTTGGCTTCAAAGAACGGTGAGCCCTCTAAATCATATAGCTGGGGCCAAATGGAGAGGGGTCTGCCCATTTTTCCAGAAGCTGATAGACATATTTTATTTATTTATTTATTGGATTTACAACACCTTTGAGCCACAGACCCTTTTACAAAGGTTCCATGTCAGGAATAAGGGGAAACAAATGGACAATTACATGATACAGTAGACAGAATGGTTATACAATAAACATATCAAACAAACAGAGTTATACAAGTGACAAAGATGACTGCAGTAGGTTACAAGCAATAATATTTAGTATGTGAAGTCAGTGAGATGACATTGTCTTAGGCAGAGTTAGGATTATCCCGAGATGGCTAAAATGATTATTGTAGGTTACAGGCAGTAATAGTATATACAGTATATGCAGTCAGTGGAAGACGTTGTCCTGGTCAGGGTCACAATAGCCCTTTCGTCATGTGGTAAATGGCCACCGAAGAAGAGTAGACTAAGAGTAGGACCCCAGGAGATTCTGAAGCAGGGGAAACAGGAGATTATAACATTACAAACATATAAAATTGAGTCTGTTCTTTAGATCCTCTCCCGCTGTCCTGAAATAATTAAATTGTTGTGCCGGCTTCTGGATTCCTGATCATCCATCCGCTCCTCAAGATGATGCAATTTGCAATGGATTTCCACCATCTCTAGGTTCAACTTTTCAGTGCGATCCTCGAAAGAGGATTTATGGGATTCCTTGTAAGAGATTCATCGGTTAAGAGATTGAGTGTTGGTTTAATGGTTCGGAACTCTGCCAGTAGTTGAAATAATACTTCTTTAATTGTAGACACATCCAAATCTAAAGATTCAATGGCAGGTGGCTCATGGTGATCTGAAGCAGCTGGAGATGATAAGTCCTCAATAGTTCTCTTTGGGGGAGGAGAGCGGGCCCCAGGTTCTGAAGGTTACTGCAGAACCTCCTTTCTCTTTTTAAATTCGCCATCTCAACAGACAAATTGTGTCCAACAGTAGCAAATAATAAAATATGTAAAAGATGTACAGATAATTCTTATTGGAAGCAAATGAAATGGAATATCAGCTAAATTTAGTCAAAATAACGACCAATGCAGGGAGCAATGCCAAGATGCAGCCTGACTCTAGCCCACCATCATGTGACCCCACACTAATCCATATCTTATGCAAACTGTGAATTACTAATCTGTGGTTTTGATAACAAGTGGCACCTGTTGGCACATTTTGCTTTCTGAATTTCAGAATTCTGCTTCCTACATAATTCCATTCAATTAGTGTGACTTAGGAAAATTCTTTGAAAGTCCATTGGAAATGGAATTTGAAAATGATGCCAGCTCTACCATCATCCCAACAAGTCCACAAAGACTAAAGAAGTTGCCATGTCAGATGATGGTTACTTGGGAGATGTATGGATAAGGCAGAATGTCAATAGTCAATCTGGTCACTGCATATGGATTCAGAGGTAGCTGCAACTACAGGACAGTTACAAGCCCTTTTGTATGACTGGTAGGAAGATATTCCTATATCCAGATGTGCTGAGACTAGGAACCCCATGGATTGACGGACAAAGTGGTGTCCAGTGTCTGGTTCTCAAATGTTGTGAGATCTTGTGGCATTAGTCATAATTTGGATGCATTAGACAATTGAACCCAATTAACCATTAGTGAGTTCTCTGTCTATTCTTTACAATTATTCCCTGAAGATCATGCCTTTATTGCACAAGAAGGAACCTAATACTGGGGACCACTGCATGGTAGTACTTGTGACTAATCTGCAGGAAAAGATGAAAAATATTTTGAAAAAAAAGAGGCATGCCCAGAGTCCCTACATCAATAGAGATCAGCAGGTGCAGATTAAGTTGCCAGGTCAGGGAACTAAGATGCATCAATGATTTTCAGAGATGAGGCAGGTTGCCAGAATTTCAGAAGTGGCCTCACACCAGTTGTTAGATGAGTCTAAGTGACATGAAATTGGACTGCTACCCTATGCAGAACCAGATATATTTGGATTATTTTAATTAAATGGGCCTGAGGACTATATTAAATAAGGAGAACCAGTGCTAGAAGTGCAACAGATGCAGCCCCTAGAAGAAGAGGTCCAGGGTGATGTTGAGAGTCATGTCTAGCATGCCTAATGGATTACTGGATTAAATACTACACTTAATTTATAGGGGTATTTTTTAGACAATTGCAGTTTGTATACAGTTATTAATTGCTCCTGGTGTTACTACAATAAAGGGCTAATTTCCTGAGATTCCGGCTTTTTAAAGTTGTGAGTCATGATAATGAAGGGCCTGTATTATAAAAGTGTTTGTTCTCTGCAGCTAGAGTTCTGGTTGAGAAAATGCAATTCAGCAAAGTCTGGTCTGTATTCGTCAACATTAACCCCTTTGTTGACACTGTTTTACTTCACTTTTAATGACCCAGTTCTGCAATCTCTTATAGTGGTCAGTGGCACATTGCTGAATTGGGAGGAGTACCTGTAAGTGCAAAGTAAGCTGGTGATGTAACTGAAGGTAACAGGCCAGTAGTAGTAGTTGTGAAAATCTTTATTTTTATACAGGAAAAGATGTTACACATTTTCACCATTAGGATCAAAATCCCATTTGCAGGGTTGTCCTGTTTTAGGCTTATAAACATTACAGTGAATGTTACCTGTGACTCTGAAAGATTTATTCTGAACACAACTTGGGAGCAGCTACTGGGGCATAGTGATGCTCTTCTCCTTGGTCATGGGGGCTGAAACCTTATGTGATGCTCCCCTTCTGTGCTAACTACCCAGCATGGTGCTCCACACCTGCACTGTGGATTGACATTTGCTAAGTGTGTGTTGTTAATCCCCCTATCCACTCAGCTGTTCACCTATTTACATTATTTATTTTTTTTATCTTTATTTACAGCAGAGTCAGCCGTGATGCAATGCAGTAATTTGCAGTAAATGATGTCACAAAAATACTGCAGTATAAAAGGGCTTAATTGCCATTGAATTACACTGTTCCCTGCAGCACACTGCAGCATTTTGTGATATCAATCAATCAATCAATCAAATCTTTATTTTACCAGGCAAAACATTATTGAGAAAAAAACTTCTTTGCAAGATGGACCTGGGTTATGGCACACAAAAGACATATGATACATGAGAATTTAAGGCAATTTACAACAGAATAAGAGTCATTACAGGGTACCAAGTATGTACATGGCATGCAAGCATATGTACAGCAGCAGAAAGGCAGTATGCATTGATATATACAATGAGTAAAAATTATGTGCTCCACTAAGCAGAATGCATCAGGCAGGAGAGTAGAATGACAGCAGTAAAGCAAAGGAAGATGGTAGTGAACAGGAAGGTAGGAAGAGATGTTGGTCACTGAGGCCGGAGTAACTTGCACAGCCTGGTAACCCTCCCCTCCTTCCTGCCCTCATAACCTTTAGAAGCAGACATACTGCAGCATTACTACATTGCATCCTGTCTGACGCCACTATATTTATTAAAAGAGTTTGATTAGTAAATGCCTACTAAGCTCATTTCTAGAGGTGTCCTGGATGAGGGGTATATAGGGAAGCAGAATTCTACTGGGGCAATATAAAAGCCATACAAACAAGCAAGTGCAATGAAAACTGGGGCATTTGGGTGAATACTAATTTATTTATTTATTCGTACATCAGTTTACAACCTTTGAGCCAGAGGCTCATTTCCAAAGGTACCTCGTCACACTGAGGACAGACAGAGACAAGATTTAGGTTACAGCATAAAAAACAACTGATTTAAAGTTACACAGAAATGATTTAATACATTTAAACAATTTACACAGATAGGATTTCATACATTAAAACAATTTTGTAGCAGTACGTTACTGCAGAGCACATGCCGGTAATGACAGAGGCAGAATGCAATGGGGAGAAAGTGTGTGGGGGGGGAGGGTGTGAGGTGGAGTGCCACCCAGTGGGCATTGTCAGGTGTGGAGAGATCAAGGCCTCATTTAGGGACAGGAGCAGTTGCGAGTGTTGAACAGTTGGTTCCGAAGGGTGGTTTTGAAGTTGGAGATTGTGGGGGCATTTGAGATGGGAGCCGGGAGAGAGTTAAACCAGAATGGGGCTCTGTATTGGAAGAACCTCTGATGATGGATGGTCCTGGATCTGGGTACCAGTAGAGTGGTCTTGTTGGAGGTTCGGGTTGCGATAGTGGGTTGCACATGGTGGATGGAGGCTGTCACCCCAGGAAAGGATAGCCCGAGTAGAGTTTTTTTGTGAGGAGGCAGGTTTGATAGAGTAGCCGTTCATCTAGGTTAAGCAGTTTTGCATCGTCATAGAGCTGACAGGTGTGTGTGAGCCTGGGGGCACCAGTAATCAGCCTGCAGGCCTTATTTAGGGTTAGGCGAATTTTGTTGAGGGCGGTCGTGTCAGCAGCACCATAGACTGGCAGGCCATAGTCAACAAGGGACAGTACTGAGGATGTAACCGCAAGTTGGAGAGCATCAGGAGGGAGGCCGTTTTTGTGGTGGTAGAGGATGCCAAGCCGTGTATTAGTGGCAGATGCAAGGGCATCAATGTGGGCATGGTAGGTTAGGGCTGAGTTGAAAATAACCCCAAGGTATTTGTATAAGCAGACTTGTTCAAGCGTTTGTTTGGTACTAGGGAGGATATGTAGTGGGAAGTTGCAGGCTTTGTTTTTGGGGTGAGCAAAAAGCATAGTTTTGGTTTTTTTGAGATTAATGACGAGTCTATTCTCTTTAAACCAGGCTTCGGCATCACTGTAGGATTGTTGCAGGGAATCCTGGAGGGAGATGGGATTGCGGTGTGTGGCCAAAATGACAACATCGTCTGCACACATAAGAATGTTGCCAGAGCATGCACTGGGCAGGGTGTTTAGATAGAGTGAGAAGAGTAGAGGGCCCAGTATGGAGCCCTGGGGTACCTCTGAGCGGATGGGACGAGTTTCAGAGAGTATCTCGTTGATTTTTACACATTGGGAGCGAGTGGATAGATAGCTTCTGCACCAGGTGAGAGGGCCAGTAGAGAAACCAGTGTGGCAGAGGGTATCCAGCAGGAGAGGGTGGGAGACAGTGTTGAAGGCCTTTGAGAGGTCAATGAACACTGCACCAGCTAGGGAGCTGGCCTCCAGGGAGGAGTGTCGAAAATTGGAGAACTCAACTAGTGCAGTGCCGGTACTGTGACCAGCATGGAAGCCGTGCTGCTCTGGGCATAAGATGTTATGCTTAGTCAGATATTCAGTGATTTGAATGGCTACCATTTTTTTCTAGGGCTTGGGGGCGGGGTGATGGAGATTGGTCGGTAGTTCCCGGCAGAGGACCTGTCGCCCCCTTTATGAATGGGTGTGACTATGGCTGTTTTCCATGCTGTGGGGAATTACCCCAGGCAGAGGGATCAGTTAAGTAGGCTGATGAGTGGGGCAAGGACTTCATCCAGCACCAGCCGGAGAATACTGGGGTCCAGGGATTTGCTGCCAGGACTATTGCTGTTTAATGCTTTAATTAGGAGAGGTCTGGCTTCCTGGGCAGATACCTTATGTAGGAGGAAGCTGGGGCATTGGAGGACAGGGGGAGGTAGGGTGGGGAGGGTCAAAGAAGTTACTGGGGAGGACAGAGCTAAGGTCAGTAAAGGAGGTGTTAAGGTGGTTAGCTATGCTTGCAGGGTCAGTGGAGGTAGAGCCATCAATAGTGAGCTGGGATGGGGGAGGGGACCGTGATTTCCCATTTAGTTGTTTAATGTTGTCCCAGAAAGTCTGGGCACACCCCCAGGAGGAGGTGAGGGTGGTCTGGTAATGGTCAGCCTTAGCTTAACGGATGACCCATGTACACCTGTTCCATGCAGTATTGTAGGTCTGTTTATCAGCCATCCGGCCCATTTCAGTGGCACGGTGCCAGAGGTTATCCCTATGTCTGATCATTTGTAGTAGGGCAGGGGTGACCCAGGATGCATTATGTTTTTTGGATCAAGTTCTTGTGAGGGGTGCAAACAGGTCACAGGCCTTATTAAAGGTTTGGGAGAACAAGGCAAGGGCAGTGTCTATGTCAGGTGCATGATGAATAGGGGACCAATCAATCTGGATGAAATTGTTTGAGTTTTCTCAGCCCACCAGGCTGGAGGCACCTGCAGAGTGTGGACTGGGCTGTGGGTTTGGGAGTGGGGGCAGCCCAAAGGAATAGGATAGGGCAGTGGTCACTTAGTGAGTCTGGGAGGACCTGGATGTTATGGATTTTTTTGGGGGCGGTTGGTGATAATTACGTCCAGCAGGGTACTGGTTCCTCTCTTTGGGTTTACTCTAGTGGGCTGGGAAATTAGATGTGTCAGGTCTAGGGCAGCGAAAGAATCTCGGGTAGTGGAAAAGGAGGTGCTGAACCAGTTCACGATAAGGTCCCTCACTAGGATTTGTTCTGCCTTGTGGTGGAGGGTGGCAAGATATTCCGTTAAAGATATCAGTGCCGGGTTCTGGTTCTTTGGGGGAATGTAGGCAGTGGTGAGATATAGAGGGCCCCTGGAGGGGTCAGGAGCAAAGTTTGAGGGTAAGGGCCTGTGCTCCATTTACAAGAACAGGGGCAGGGAGTCCTTGTCCGATGATTGTGTCCCTGGTATAGATTGCACAGCCACCCCCACATTTGCCTACTCGGTCCTCCTGGTATAGGGTGTAGCCTGGGAAGGAGACAAAGGAGTCCAGGGTGGATTTGGATAGCCAGGTTTCAACCATGGCTATGATGTCTGGTTGATGTAGCATGGCCCAGCATTGGAGGACATCAATTTTTTTCAGTAGGCTGCATATGTTCATGGAGGCTATGTGGAGGCCAGTGGACCCAGATGGTGGGCTGGGGTGGCAGGGCCTGGGTTTGGTTTGGATATATATTACCCGATAGGAGTAGTAGGAAGACCAAGGCTATGACCAGGGGGTGGTAGTATGTCAACTTCCAGGGGGTACGCTGGGATGGAGAGGAGGCCACAGAGGAACAAGGAATAGGCAGAGTTTGAAGGGTCGGAAGGGTGAGGCCGAGTAGTGACCATGGGGAGGCAGGGGAGGCACTGGGGGGCTCCCAAGGAGTGGGTGCCGTGGGCCAGGGTACCTGGTCAGCGTAGGGTGGGATAGGGGAAGGTCAGGGAGAGTTGTGGGTGCTGGTATAAGTGGGCCAGGGGAGATGTCTGGCTGATGGGATGTGGGTACTAGCATGTAAATGAGGGACAGACATTTGAGGAGGAGGGGTACAAACATAGTGCCTAAGGTAGCAGCAGGGCAGAAAGGTTCAAATATCTTGACTGCCCCTCAGAATGCATAGATACCACTTTGGAGTAGTAGTCACGGACTCTGGCGGACAGGGTACAAGGTTCGAGACCCTGGCAGGGCAGTTGGAATAGGACCTGGGTGACAGCAGAAATCCAGGTTCTGGGGGCTCAGAGCAGGCTGGGTTTGGGCCAAGATTCAGGGTGGAAATAGCGACTCCTAGTGGTCACTAGGGGTTAGTGTCAGGCTGGTGAGGGTCCAGTGGTAGGGCAGGGGGTCAGTATGTAGGGCTAGCTAGGAGTTTGGGTGTGTGGGTGAGGTGTGGGCAGAAGCAGAGATGAGAGTAGGGGAGAGAAGTAGCGTATGTAGGTAGAGGGGTTCCAGGAAGTAAGAAGAGGAGGAAATACAGGTGGAGAGACAGAGGTGAATAGTCAGAGAGTCCCTCTAGTGGCTAGCAGGTATAACCTGCAAATGGAAAAGTGGAAAACAACAGACAGGAAGTGATGTCAGCAAATACTGCCTATATAGGTAGTGCCAAACCAGGGTGGGTGGATGGGACAGTCGACGGGCTAACCCCCCTAACAAGGGTGCTGCTTCTTGAGGTAGTTTAATTACCTCACTCGGCACCCTCGTAGGTCCTGCTCCAGGAGGGAGCTCTGTGGGTGGGCTGGGCTGCTCATTTGTGTCTGTATTGTTTTCACCTTGTAGTGCTCTGGGCTATAGTACCAGTGAAACAGAGTTTCTTGTACCCAGTTGTTCTGTGGGCTTTGGGTCCCAGTTTTGCACTTGTCACACAATTCATCATCATCAGCCATGATCATACATCTTGTAATCTCAGAAAGCAGTGCTTTAAATCAACAAACAAGTATTTCATCCATTTGGATGCTGTAGTGATCCTGTTTATGTAATTTAACAATCTGTGAATAAAAAAATGTAACAATGTTATGGAATACCCTTCTCTGCCAATCATGTCATATCACTGCCTACTGTAGCTAATACTCCAGTGCCTGAGAACACCAAACCACAAAACGATGTTGCTATTAAATGGAACCTATTGTTTCACTAACAATGTTTATCAGCATTGGGTTCACTTAATTTTGTTCCTGGATTAACACACTTTTTCTGGGCGAGGTGCTTGACCATGCCTTGTGCCTCATTTATTTATTTATTGGGTAATCAGAATTACAACCTTTGAGCTAAAAGCTCATTTACAAAGAATCCTCATCATAAAGGGAGGGGAGACTACATGAGTTTGGGAGTCAATAGCTGCTAAATAGGCATTGTCAAAAATGTCATAATGGAATCAGTAGCAATCAATAACATTGGTAATAGCAACACAACATAGGTAACAAAGGCAAAAGCAAAACATAACCAGTGCATAGGTACAGGGTACATGGGGACACAGTACACACAGCAGGGCAGACAAAAAAGTGCATAAATCAAGTTAGGTACTAGTTGGAGAAATCAGAGGTTTGAGCTATACAGAAGCTTGTAGGGAGGAACAGGAGATGTGGCTAAACATCATTCCTGATACCTAATTTGGTTACTAGGCCACATCCAGGGGAGTAAACATAGCCATGATAAACAGTCGGAGTAGTGGGAACTAATCAGGAATAGGTAGCAGAAGAGGAATCAAAGGAGGGGAGTGGAGGTTAGGCTCATGGGTAGGAAGGGTATGGAATAGGGTGGTGAGGGTTAATAGGGAGTGGGTGAGGGGAGTAGGGGGGTGCATGGTAGGTAGGTAGGCCGGTAGGGCAGGTGTAGAGCAGGGAACTTCAGGCCAATTTTTATAGTGCAAGATAAACCTTGGCAGGCCCTTGGTTCAGGGGTCAGATAACAGTCAAGTTAAGAGTGGCGGTAGCAGCTAACAGGTGTGGAGATAGTCTTCATTGCTCGTACTTGCGAGGACAGTGGCATGAAGGACTTTTGGGTTAAAAGTGGCAATAGCAGTGCACTGGGGGAGATAGACTTTTTTAGCTCAGACTTGAAAGGACTGAGGCATGTAAGGCTTGTGGCAGTGGGTGGTAGCTCATTTAACCAGGCAGGAGCCCTAACTGTGAAGGCCCACCTCCCCAATGCAGTCCTTCTGAACGAAACAGCTAATGCTTCCTTAGGAACACTTCTAGTGGCATGTTTGGCTGGAGCAGGATGGAATAAGGCTTGCAGGGAGGGAGGGAGGAGATGCAAGTCCGAGTAGGGCCTTCT
This sequence comes from Neoceratodus forsteri, assembly GCA_016271365.2. Taxonomy (NCBI): domain Eukaryota; kingdom Metazoa; phylum Chordata; order Ceratodontiformes; family Ceratodontidae; genus Neoceratodus; species Neoceratodus forsteri. The sequence continues at coordinate 1,009,361,681 of CM057454.1, read as the reverse complement.
TTCCCAGAAGACAGGTATGAAGCTTAATGTGATCTGCAAGTGGGAGCCATTCAGTCCTTATGTAAAGGTCGCATGTATGCATTAGGAGATCAGCACCTCACACAAACCTACAGGCTTTATTTAGTGAGGTGTGCACTTTGAGTAGGCTTGTATCAGTGGCAGCCCCATAGACAACATTCTCATAGTCTGGGATAGGTAGGATTGCACCTCTGACTGCCTGTTTCCTGGCCTCAGGTGTAAGGCAGAACCAAAGCCTATATAAGGTCCCTAGTTTCCTATTGACTGCCATTGTAATATTGTGTATATATTCATCAAATGACAAGGACTCATCTATTGTGAGGCCGAAATATTGGAACTAGGACACCTGCTCCAAGCTAGTGTGAGAGTTGCAGGTAATTGAGAGGGGTATGGTAGATCTCTTCTTTTGTCTTCTGGCAAGAGCATCATCTTGGATTTTTACTGTTGAGCACCAGCATGCTGTCCTTGAACCATTCCTTTAGTTGGTTAAAGTCTTGGTGCAGCTTCCTAGTAAGTGCTTCTTGGCAGGAGTTCTAAGATAATACCTCTGTGTTATCTGCCTAAAGCAGGATCTCAGACCAGGGGCAGGTGTCAATGAGGTGGTTCACAAAGAGACTGAATAACAGCGGGCCCAGTATGGACCCCTGGGGGATCCCTACTGAGACCTCACCGGTGTTGGAGATGGTACGGTTAATTTTGACTTTCTGAGAGCTCCCGGATAAATAGCTGGAGAACCACCAGACCATGGCTGGGGACAGCCCTAGACTGCTTAGCCTGTGGAGAAGCAGTTGGTGATCCACAAGGTCAAAGGCCTTGGTTAGGTCTATGAAGAGTTTTCTGACCAGCTGACTCTGGTCGAGGGCCTAGTGTACTTACCTAGGGAAGTTAATTAGGACAGTGGTAGTACTATGCGGTCTGTGAAAGCTGTGCTATTGGGATAGGAGGTCATATTTGTGCAGATGATCCATGAATTGGTCAGCTATGACTCTTTCCACTGCTTTAGAGAGAGGTGAGAGAATTGAGATGGGTCTGTAATTCGATACCAGTGACCGATCACCCCCTTTGTGAACAGGTGTGACCAGGGAGGTTTTCCAGATGGAGGGGAAAGTAGCCAGGAGGAGGAACAGGTTGAATAGCTTGTTGATGGGTCCAATGACCTCAGGAAGGGTGATAGAGGTCAGTTTTTTATCTATACCATCACCACCCATCCTCATGTTGCCAAGGACTCTAGTAATGTATTTCCTTGTTTCTTTGATGGTTACCCGTCTGAAGCAAAAGTTTGGGCAGGTCCTAGTTTTAGAAAGAGGGGGCGAGTGGTCAGTGGTCGGATTTCCATTCAGGTATGTAGCCAGTTTTGGGGGGAGAACAGCACTGTAATCCATAAATACTTTGTTGAAAATATTGGCCATAGTGTCAGCATCTAGTATTATGTCATCGTTGTGGCGAAGCATGGAGGGGGGGATCTGCCATTGTTTCCAGTGAGGTTTTTTAAAGAAGCCCAGAACTTCTTTTCATCACTCCAGCATTGAGATTGACAGTTCCTGTGTTATGTAGTCTTGGCCTGTCAGAGTGCTCAAGTGTACCTGTTTCAGGCTGCCTTGTAGTTTTGGACATCCATTGAAGTCCAAGATGTCCTAGCCCAGTGCCAGAGTAGATCCCAATGCCGCATCAAGCCAAGAAGTTGTGGAGTGACCCAGTCTATGCTGAAGCCTTTAATCAGTTTCTTATGATATGGGGTGAACTTATCTTTTGCAGCATTGAAGTGGTTGAGGAAGAGCTTCAGGGCTGTGTCAACAGAGGGAATGAGTGAAGGAAGCTCCAGTCTATCCCTTTGAGGTGTTTCCTAAAGTTTTCCATTGTGCTACTTTTAATGACTCTGTTCTTCACCCCTCTTGGGGGAAGCTTGGTCAGCTTAGTCAACCACTCACGTAGGATAGGTGAGTGGTCACTGAGGGTGTCAGGGAGTACCTTGACATTCTTTAGTCTCTCCAGGTGTGTTGTCAGCACCCAGTCAAACAGTGTGCTTGAGCCTGTGCGGTAGTTTGTATGAGTGCAGTTCTTGACCATCTGCATTAGATAGAGTCCCAAAAACAGATCTCTGTGTGCAGCACTGGAGCTGGCAAGCCAGTTAGAGTTAAGTCTCCTAGCACAATGATCTCTTTATTCTGGCTTGCCTGGGTGTAGAGGTTAGCAAAGTCTTCAAGCCCCACTTACTGCCACCCAGCTGGAATGTATACTGCCATAACAATAAGGTCTTTACCCCCTTTGCCTATCAGTATTTTTATTGCTAGGCATTTGCAATCAGTGTTGGTGGTTGACAGTTGGACTCTGTGGCATTACAGGTTGTTGGGGGAACAGATTACACATCTGTCTGCTTTTTTCCCTGTGCAGTCTAGCCTGTGGAGGTTGTAGCCGGGTAAGGAGACTGCTGAGTTGGGTGTTCACATAGAGATCCAAGTCTTGGTCAATGCAACAATGTCAGGTAGGTTATGTGTCACCCAAGCTTCAAACTGAGTCAGTATAGCTAGGAGGCTGCAGATATTCATAGTTATTATCCTTAGATGCCCATTCATCTCATGGGTCTGGGCTGGTGTTGCCTGAGGGCCTGGGTTGGGTTGGATGTTTCCTGCCATCAGAAGTAGGATTATGATGAGTTTCCTACTTAATTTTGTGAAGTGGAGCTTCAGCTTTGACCTCAGATATTCCTGGGAGTTGCGATTAGAAGCCAGGGTACTATTTGCCACACGTAAGGAAGGGAATAGCCATAAAGTTGGGATTGAGATCCCTGCGAGAGTAGGGGACCAAGAGGGTTGTTGCAAGGGGTGGGCAGGAGGGGGCACTCTGCTGCAAGTCTCCCACTGTGCAGGCTTTTTGCAGGGAATGACAGGATAGTCAAGGTGATGGGTGGTGGTTGTTGAATCAGGGTATTTTTGTCCCAGTATAGTCAGCAGGAGAAAGAGCAGTTGCAGAGAGATACCTCTTGGAAAGGGGTGAGCACTCCCTCTGGTGGTGATTTAAGGGTATTAAGAAGCCACTTTCCTTCCTGTACAATTTTACAGCCTAGAGCTCCTGCAAAGAGTAATGGAGCCTTTCTTATAGCTCCTAGTATTTGCACTGCACAGAGTGGTGGAGCCTTTCTTGCAAACTCCTTAGAGTCTGTGCACTAATCAACTGATACTTAGTAAAGCCTTTCTTGCAAACTCCTTAGAGTCTGTGCACTAACCAACCAATACTTGGTAAAGTGAAGAGCCTTTCTTAAGAGCTCCTGTCACTCTTGGAGGTTTATATTAAAAAGAGCAGCTGTAGATATGCTTAAAAATAATTAAACCGGATAAATCAGATATAAAGCAGGCTGAGGAAGTTCACAGAATTAAAGGAAGAACACAGGTGAAAAATTGTCAAGTTCAGAATGGGCTGAAGAAAATAGGGCTGTAGTGTCTAGCACAGTCTGTGAGCTCCAGTCTCAACATATCTTTTTTTCTGACTGGAGAGATGGCAAGAGTTCCAATTGGCATGGGGTGGGGTTCCAAAGCTGGAAGTAGAAAAGGGAGCTGGAAATTAAAATACTGGGAGGTGGGGGTTGGTAGAAGATGGTCACAAAATACAGAAATCAGATAACAGGCTAGGAGAAAGTGAAAGAGACAGAGACAGAGAGAGAGAGAGAGAGAGAGAGAGAGAGAGAGAGACAGACAGACAGACAGAGATACAAAAGGGGGCTAGGTTTCAAAAGAATTAACCTTAAACTCTTACATTGTAAATACTGTCCCTTAATTATTACAAAAACAGTAAAAATGATTTTTTTAGCCAAAATTAATCTCTCTAAACAGATGACAAAGCTGGCTGTCCTGTAGATATGCTTAAAGAATAATTAAACATGGTAACTCTGATATAAAGCAGGCTGAAGAGGTGCACAGAATCAGATGATGAGCACAAGTGAAAAATCGCCCAGTTCAGAATGGGCTGAAGAAAAGTGGGCTGTAGGATCTAACGCAATCTGGGAGGTCTGGGCTCAGCATACCTTCTTTTCTGACTAGAAAGACGGCAGGAACTCTAATCTGCATGGGGTGGGGTTCCAGAGCTTCCTTTCTGACTGAACAGATGGCAGGAGCTCCAATCAACATGGGGTGGGGTTCCAAAGCTTCTTTTCTGACTTGAGAGATGGCAGGCGCTCCAGTCAGCATGGGGTGGGGTTCCAAAGCTTCTTTTCTGACTGGAGAGATGGCAGGAGCTTCAACTGGCAATGGGTGGGATTCCAAAGCTTCTTTTATGACTGGAGAGATGGCAACAGTTCCAATTAGCATGGGGTGGGGTTCTAAAGCTTCTTTTCTAACTGGATAGATGGCAGGAGCTCCAATCGGCATGGGTGGGGTTCCAAAGCTTCATACCCAGGGGATGCTTGTTAATTTAGCATAATGCACAGACGGTTATATTTTATTTCTTACTTTGAAAGTACTGTTTATATGGATTAATATCAACTTACTACTACTTAAAGTGGTTTGTATCACACATAAGAAGCTTATTGGAATGCTTAACATGCAAGTGGTTTCCCTTTCATGGTGTCAGAGCCATTTATGTTACTGGAAAATGTTATATTTTTATTTTTTTCTTCTTGTATCATAATCCCCCTTATCTTAAGGCTGTACTGCCACAAAGTGGTCCTCAACTGGCATTATATATCCTTATGCAGGGCTTGTGATGCTTAGCTCAATTGAGTTCTATTACAGGAGACTAGTGATTAAGTAAAAGTGAAGCATAACATATTTCCAAATGGAGTTCATGTTACTCTTTATGGTACTCTTTCAAACCTCTGTTTTTGAAACAGAATGGAAAAAAAATAAACATAAATGCACTTTCTTTTCTCAATAGCTGCAATGGGGTGGGGTTCTAAAGCTTCTTTTCTTACTGGATAGATGGCAGGAGCTCCAATCGGCCAAAAAGCATTGTGGTTCAGAATGCAAGGTAGATTATCTGCTGTACATTGACAATTCAAAATTAGATCACAATGTGTGACATCCAGGCAGCCTAAAGATAATGAAGTACTCTGAGAACTGTTTTACATTCAGTTGCCAAGAACCATATCTTCTAATTAACCATATGCCAGTGAAGGCTGACCTTTAAAGCTTTTCCCTTTAGATCAAAATCTTGTTTTCCTAATTCAACAGACCATTACTCTTTGGCAGTCTATAACAGGACAACAATCATTGCTTATAACCCATTTATTGAAATTATTTAAGTAAATGGTTATGGCTCATAAACAAATTAGCAACAGTTATGAAAAATCAGGTTTAGTCTATTATTGCTATAACATAAACACACAAAAATAACCCTAACAATCATCAGCTTATATCACTTTTAAATATTCTTTTAGTTTTGTTTTTGTATTTCAGATGTGATTTTCTTTGTAACCCATACACTGAAAACTCACAGTCATTCTTGTTGTTCTGCATTGTACTACCTCCAAACAATGAATGTAACCCCTTTTAAAAATAGAGCACCAGAACTACACACAATACTTGGGACTGGGTCTAACCAGTGACCTATACAATGGGTTTATCACCTCTCTAGTCCTGCTGAAAATATTTTTTCTAATGTTACCACGTTAGAAAGCAGAGACATGGAAAGCTTGTTTCTAGTTGTGACCTGAGCAGGAGTGGGAAGAGCAAATTTATTATACAGGAGTACATACACTAAACAAATATCTCAAAGTAAACAAGCATCAATAGTAAAACAATTACAAGAACAAATAAGAAGGCAAGGCAATTTTATATTGGCACCCATTCCAGAGGGCTATAGATGCCTCAGAATAAGACAGGGAATTCAGTAAAATACCTTTTAAATACGTTTACTGTTAAAAGATGTTGCACAGGAGTTAGACAGCAGTGCCAGACCCCAAACTCAATATAAATAGACTTTTGTTTAGATAAGATTTAAACAAGGCCAGCTCTCACTTCCTGGGGAAGGTGTTCCAAAAAACTGGGGCAGCCAAGTGGAATGCCCTAACTCTCAAGGACTTTAAATGGGTTCTAGGTATTCACAAGAGATCTACCTCCACTGAATAGACGGGGCAGCCCAAAGCGTGAGGATTCAGCAGATCTTTCAGGTAGGCCAGATTCAGACCTTGCAGGGCCTTGTAATCTAGCAAGCACACATTGAAATTGATACACCAGTATGATGTCAAGTGCTGTACAGAGAGAAACGATGTGCTGTGCTGTAACTGAGAGGTCCAACCAACCAGCCAGGCTGCTGCATGCTAGACAAGCTGAAAGCAATACAGCAATTCTGTGGGATAACCCAAGGTGTAGAGCATTACAGTAATCCAGGCTGGATGTAACCAGGCCATGCACTAGATTCACCACATCAGCCAGTTCCAGAATGGGTTTGATCCAAGAGATGTTTCAGACTTGGTAGAAGCCACTGCAGACAACATCTGACACCTAATATTCTAAAGTCATCTATTAGATCACAATGAACCCAAGGTTCTTCACCCTATCTATAGCTCAGAGCGTTATGGCATCCAAAGAGGGAAGAGCGGCACAATCACTTGTCTTTACCGAACCAGATCAACCCGATTCCACCAGTAATACTTCTGCTTACAGTGGATTTTATCTGAAATGGTTGGCCACCATCCAGTCCTGAATTTCCCTAATGCACTCTATCAGTTCCAAGATAGCCATATCAGTATCAGGAGCACAAGACACATATAGCTGCATACCATCAGCATAGCAACGAAAACCCAAACTATAGCATCTGGTGATCTCCCCAATGGCAACATGTACATGGTGAACAACATGGGAGCTAAAAATCAACTACAGAAACACACCACAACAGAGTTCAGCATTGCTCAAGATAAAAGAGCCAAGTGCCTCCTGCTGCGCCCTGCCAAATATGTACTGTAGGACTTCAACAACCACAACACTGTACCTACAAGTCCTACATAATGCTTCAGAAAAGCCAACAGAATTCCATGGTCCAGTGTCAAAAGCCAAACACAGATCAATCAGGACAAAGATGGAATGATGCACACTGTTCCTTGCTAGGAGGAGAGCATGGTGCACTTTTTTTTTAAAATGTTCTTTATGCTCATCTCAGTCAGGCCATCTCTTGGAGGTGTTTTCTCTGTGAGGCACCTCTACTCCCCCTGCCTGAAGCTCTCTTCCCCTCCAGCACCCCCCAACTGTACTTTCTAGCCCCCTTATCACCCCCCTGGGGGAGGGCCCACTTCTCCTACCTGGCAGCCTTTCTGACATTAGAGAGGCCATCTAGTGGGGTGCTCAGCCAGCCTTCAGGGAGAGAGCCTGGCGATGGGGATGTGGGTGTCTGCCCCTGGAGCCCTCATTACCTCCCTAGACCGAGTGGGGATTTTCTCTTTGGTTACACCTCAGTGCTCGGTTGTGCAATGACATCAAAGGCACTGCATGCCAACATCCACTGTAGCTCTGCCTCCACTTCTGCAGCACTGCCAGTTCCTTGCACTGCCTCTGACTAGTATCAGGGACCACCCAGGAGTGGCACATTCCCTGGATCCCTCCCTAGGAAGGGATAGCAATATTCCAGATGCTCGATCCCTTCCCTTCCCTGCTGATTTCCGGCAGCCCGAGTTCAGTCCCAAACTCAGGTCACCAGCGTGGTGCAAGGTGTGGCATCCAGCATCTCAGCCCTCAGTGTCACCGTGCCAGCACAGCATGGTGCACCTTGACTAAGGTTCTCTCTGTACTATGACATGGTAGGAAACAGGATTGCAAATGCTCATAAATGTCATATTTCTCCAGGAGCTGTTCCAGCTGCACCCCCACTACCTTCTCTATCAACTTCCAAAAGGGAAGGTTTGAGTCAGGCCTGTAGTGTGAGAGAGCTTAACAATCCAAAGATAGTTGCTTAATGATGGGCCTAATCACTGCTCTTTTCAAAGTGGAGGGAGATATCCCCTTCCTAAGCAAACACCCAATGATCTCCACACAACTGGACTAAGAGTCCCCCAGCACTCTAAAACAAGTCGAGTTGGCCCAGGATCCAATAAACAGTATGAGGATGGTAGACCAGAAACTACCCAAAGGACATCATCCACCAACACCAGTTCAAACTCCATTCACATGGACGCAGTACCACTGCCCATCAATGACTGAGCACTGCTGGCTCATTCAGGCTGTTTCAGGACATCCCAGCATGAACAGAAAACATCTTGTCCACAAAGAATTGATTAAACTCATCACATTTGCCTGTTGAAAAGGCTCTGCAGTACTATAGACAGGCTTAATTTAATAACCTGTCCATAGTATTGAAGAGCTGAGTAGGGTGGTTCATCACGGAAGCAATCACACGTAACAGGAACAATGACTTTTTCAAAGTGATTGCACTGTACAAAAATTAGGGTAAAGAATCAGAGTAAAGAAATTTACAGGATTTATAAATTACAATAATATCCTTGTATAACAAAAGCAGCATAAGGAATGTGAAATCCATAAGCAAAATCAACAGTATGAGGAATCTGTACAACATACCTAAGATGATCAAAGTAGTTATGAAAACTACAAATTAGAAACTATCTTTATTAATTAATTAGAAATTAGTAGCTGCTTGAGACAGAAAGAGTCAAGCTTATGTCGGGAAACATTATAAATCCAAAAAGGTACCCTTCTTTGCCATCATCAAAAACCTGCAATACATAAATGTTTTAGTTGTCAGGGGAAGAAGTCACCATGGCTACTTGCATACAATGCAAATGTGGCACACATATATTACTGAGTTCAAATGTGGTTTTCATCCACTAACATGCCGGCTTGTGCCACCAACAGAGGACTGGAAATTACATAATACCTGTTTTGTAGTGTTTTTTTTTCATAGGAATATATGATTATCCAATGGAAGGAAGTTGTTAGTTTTTTGAGTATGATGGCAGCTTGTCAGTGGCAGTACCATGTAACTAAAATAGTTGTCATGTGCACATCAAGCCTTTTTTAAAAAAACATGAGTAAGCTGCTTTGAATAACCCCACTAGGCAAGCAATTTCACATGGACCCCAATCTCTGTGTAAAGAAATTAAGCATCTTATCAATTGTCACTTGTTATTGCACCAGTTGATAAGAATGACTTTTTATGTCAGGGTCCCTTTTTTCATCAGAGACAAAATTTTACACTTTGCATACTGGTTGAATCCTTGAATGCCTTATATGTAAAGATCATGTTTCCTCTTAATCTTATTTATTTATGTATTGGAATATTTGGTAACACCTTTGAGCATTGCTCGTTTACAAAGGTTTCACGTCAAAAATACAGTTAAATACAGTTACAGATACACTGCAAGGTAATTCAAGTAGAGGGCCTTGCAAGGCCACTGGTTTCTTTCGGGTTTCATAGGTGCAAAAAAGAAAACACAAACCTAAGGTTCCTATGTGCTCAAGTAAAGAAAAGTCTCCTGTCCAGTCTACCTTGGTAACCCATACACTGTAGACTCACAGTCATTCTTGTAGTTCTGCATTGTACTACCTCCAAATAATGAATGTAACCCCTTTTTAAAATAGGGGACCAGAACTACACACAATACTTGGGACTGGGTCTAACCAGTGACCTATACAATGGGTTTATCACCTCTCTAGTCCTGCTGAAAAGGTTTTTTCTAATGCTGCCTATTACACCATATAATTTTAACCACCAATTTTCAATGTTGCCCAAATTTAAAGTTGCTAGAAATAATAACTCCCAAGTCTTTCTCTGCACAAGGTATAGCTAGCCATTCTATTTTTTTATTTCCAAGGTGTATTCCAGCATGCTTATTAACAGTAAATATCATGTTAGCCCACTCCACTAGTTTATCAAGATCAACTTGTAGTCATTTAGCCTGCTTGCTTCTCTCAACCACTGTTTCAATCTCTGAGTTAACTTAATTATGCCACTCTTAAATTACTGATATAGATTAAAAAGCACCAATATGCAGCCCTGTGGCACCCCACTAGTCATAATACCCCACTCAAATTGCATAGTATTAAACTGGACTTGATGTGCTCTATTTAACTATGATTCAGTTCAATGCATAATATTATTGTTTACACTCATATTTTCCAGTGTCTTGATACTACTCCTATGTGGAACTGTATTGAAAGCCTTCTTAAAATCCAGATACACTAAATTTAAAGATCTTCCTTCATCTAAGGCCTTGGTAACTTGATCAAAAAAATTTATTAGCCTTGTTTGATAGGAATGCCCCAGAATGAAGCTATGCTGATTGTTATCAATTGTATTTATATATTCTTTTATTAGATTCTCAATCATTTTAACCATGACTGAAGTTCAGCTAACTGGCCTGTAGTTTCTAGCTATATTTATTTTGCCTTATTTAAATATTGGAATAATATCTTGTTCCCAGTCATTTATGAACTTGTAGCTTTAGGTTAACCTAGGTTAGTTTATTTTCACTCTTACAGTAGCTTCTTAGGCAATCTGTCCCTTCTTCTCATATAGTTCAGTTTATGTCCAGAGCCCCCTTTCTATAACCATCCTCTGGCTATTGATGGGTTTTCAGATCAGACCTAGATGATTGTTTGTTCTCAGAACAAAAAAACTCATAAAGCTGTGCTTTCCAGGAGAAACAAAGAAGCAAAAGAAGAAAGGAACTATAGCTCAGGCTCGCAAATATTAACCATCCTTGTATTTACAGAAACAATTATCACTTTTCACATCCAGTGGAGTAGGTCACATTAATTTTATCAACACCTAAGTATGCATTTATTGACCCTGTAAGTCTAATTTCCTGGTGAGGGCACTGTACTGTGGCAGAGAAGAGAAAGGAAAGAAAGAAAATACAAGGTATCAAAAGCAAGACAGGAAAGTACTGCCAGTAATTGATCTTGGTATAGCAACAGAACAGGGTAATAGCAAACCAGAGTCATTGATAACCCTTCTATTTATATTTGCTATACATGCACTGCAGCTGATCACCAGCTCTGATGTAAGCCACAGAAGGTTCTAGGATGTGTCCCTAGTGATGCTTGTTACAAAATGTGAGGCCAAAGGGATGGCAAGATCAATCAGATAAAATAAAAATGCAGCAACACCAGTAAGTTTAAAATTATACTTCATTTGCAAAGACAAATCGTAGCTGCCCTACAATAAGGTGTGCAGAATATAATATTGACATTTCCCTTTAATACAGAAAAATGTTTAAAATGTACAATAAGTATAATGCTCTTAAATACCTGCTACGGCCAAGCCCCTCGACCTAAGTAGCTGCTTTAACTCAGGCAGAATCATGTAGCATTATTTAATGCATTTTTAATGAGAACCAGATATACTTAAACTAAAAAAAGCCCTCCACAACATGTCATATTTTGTCTACATGAAACTGGCAGCGCAGTACCTTCCATTTACCTATCAGTCAGGCACATCTGTATATGTTGCTATTGCATGATGTCATAATTAGGAAAGCACCACTACACTCTTAATGGAATTTAATGTGGAATCTTTTGAGATCTTTTTATATTATACTGTAGAGGTTAACTTTATTCATATCAAAGCCACTGTCAGTTTTATTTATAATTTACAGTTTAAGCTCCTTGAAGCTTTGCCCCTTCACCACGGATGGGCTCAGATTCACCCTCAGCATCCTTTCCACTTAAGTGGGACAACTTTGAATCCCACAGGATACCCCACTCCCCTGGCAGGTTCCAACCATTCTAGATCAAACCGCCTCTTCCTTGTTATAGATACAGGAGCTTGCATCCAATGAATAGTGGCTGGGGTTGAGGACAGAAGATTTCTGTGATAATCTGGGACAGACAGGCTTTCTTTCCTGTGTCTTGGTCCCTCCACCCTCAGATGTCACCATACTATGGGTTGTTAAGCTTGTGCTCACAACATGATCTCCCCAGGCTCTTTTCAGAAGTTGGCTTGCTGTCATCAAGAGCAGTAGCTGTACCACTGTGTGAATGGACTAAAACCACTGTTTGTTTGAGTGGTAGCTTTGATTTTAAATGTTACCCTCAATAATATATAAATAAGCACCATAACACACAGGGATAGTCTCTAGATTTTGATATATGCAGGATTTTATAGATTATGACATTATAAAATATCAATAACGTAGAAGTGAAAAGGCTGCTGATTTCACAAAGACAAAGTGTGAGCTTTTTCCTTCCTTCTAGAACTTCAAAAAAGAGATGATTTTTTCACTTTGAGCATGGCAGATCATTTCTATAAATGGGCAGCAATGAGGCACGACAGAGTTGTGGTATGCAGGCAAAAAGACATGAAATGGTGGGTGGTGTTGTGAAGATTTCTACACGCACAGTGGTGCTGAGATGCCTGTAATGAAGGTTGAGGGCTTTACAGCCTCTGGACAGGCAGATATTCACCAACACCCATCCTGTAGTGTCTTTATGTGCTCAAGAAATGGGTTAGCTCCCAAATTCTTAATAAAACAATAGAATAATTTAAAAAAAATTAAAACAAGTTTAATGAGTAAAATAGTCTTTTCGCAGGTAGGGTGTCACTAAGGGGCATTAGTGAAGTTGCATGTGTATCAGTGCTGAGATTGCTACTTTATGTTTAGTTTCAGCATCTGGTTTGATAAATGATGTTTGCACTGCATGGCTTGTTCAGGTTCCCTGCTGTTTTGGGTAGAAAGCAAGACAAAATACTGGTTCAGTGCTTTTGAACCCCATTCTGGAGTTTGGGGGTCAAAGCCAAGTGAGACAGACTGCTTGACGAGGAACAACTGCACACGATGGCAGGCTTCCAAGAAGGCAAAATCTGGGAATGTGTAAGAGGAAGTAAGGGAGAAGAAATAAGTGCAAGTGGGAGGTTCAGAAGAATCATATAAACAGGTTGGGAATTGCAATGACAGAAATTAGGAAATATATAGAACTTAAGAAGTTAAGTGGCTGTTGAGTTGGCCTAGGAATGAGGTAAGAAGTTAAACAACTGTTTTTTCCTTTTTAATATGAAGCAGGGAAGAAAATGGCAGTAATTCAAACATGAAGATTCTGAAACCTGCACATTGATATCACAGGTAAATGAGCAAAGCAGAACCCAATTTTTATGGCTGTGGGCTGAGCCTACAGCCATCTTGCTGTCTGTAGCTTGAAAGTGGAGTATTGTGGAACACATTTTTGGGACTTTTCAATGTATCCTTCCACATGTACAAATCATTATGCCAACTAAAATAAAATACTCCCTTCTTTCTGTTTAGAATTTTGGAGATATAACTCCAAGTTGCTTATCAGATGGCCATTAGGAAATTGAAACAGCTTGTTAAATATTGGTTGCCTATTAAACTGGAGATTTGCTTATCCTCTTCAAAATGCAACAACTTGCACATTTAAATAAGTAGCATTTAAATATTTTTTGCTACTAACTTCAGTTGGGCATGTATTATCATTCAAGAAAGATTCTTACCTTGTAAATATCACCCTTTCTAAGAAAATCTATAATGATTTACACTATTTTTTTAACCTCATCAAACACTATCTGATAAGCACAGTCTCAGACATATGCCAGGTCTTCAGTGAACTACCCCTGTGCCAACATGCAAATTGGCTGGTAATGAGCATGCATAAGGCCCATTTGCACCCTGCATGCTCAATTAGCTCATTTGTATTCCTGGGCTGAATATAAACCATGGGGGCTGCAGCGCATTCTGGCATGTGCCATGCATTCTCCCTGGAAGGTATTCAGCCACGATCACCCTTGGTGCACCTGTCTTGGCAGCTGCCTGCACTGTGACTCCCATCCAGGGTCACATTTTCAACAGGTACAATAACACCCGCTAAGATGAAGTGAAGTGTCATAGGTTTACTGCATGACAAAAGGGATTAACTCCCATTGAAATTGCATTGTTTGCTGCAGTAACTCTACTGCAGAATTCTGCAGTGCTGTGCTCCTTCCTGGTGGGCATCACTGTATGCATGCCCTGTTCTGGTGGTGCATTCTCTTTGAATATTGTATCGGTGTTGACCGGCATACCATCTTTGCGCAATGCATTTTTCTGCTTGCACATTGGTCCATCACTTAATATGCCCCCCAGATGTAAAATATTGTTTTCAGTGCATTCTGATTTTACACAATGCAGCATAATATTATGTAGATGCAGAGCCCCACTGAAAATAAGATGACATTTCTTCTGTGAACTACGTATGCTAAATATATAGCAATCAGCAGGCATATTCTAGGAAAACACATTGTAAAAATGTGTAAAAGGAAGACCATATTGAAACTGCCTCTCCATAGATCTGCATTCTGCAAATTCATTAGAAATATTGGGTAAAAGCATCCCAAAATGTCTCCACATCCATTTAGGCTCTGATCAGAATTTGTTTTAAGAGAGGGCAGTTGGCAGATAAACATAGTGTTAGAATGCCATCAGCATTGTGAGACTTGAGGCACAGCTGATTGTTTTCAGTCCCCTCCCCCCAAACTGGCATTAATCAGCATAACAAATGACCTATCATAATTATAATATGTAAGTAGAATAAATAAATAAAAAAAAAATCAACTTTCAGGATTGCCTGCCAAGTCTATGCATAAATTACACAAACCTTTTATCTTTCTAGTTCATCTCAGATACAATGGCATGCTAACAAATAGAATGTTTTCCTGAATTATTCTAAACTTTTTGACCTATAACTTGCCCTCTTTCCCTTTGTCATGGGGGCTAGATTTGTGTAGCGTTTGATGCTGGCAGACTATACAGTCCAAAGAATATACACATTACTGTTTTTACTTTTTCTGACATACAAAACCATTCTGGGCTGGCAGTATAGCCTAGAGGTTGGAGGAACGAGATGTGAATGAGTTGGTATATTCAGCAGACTACACCTGAGTTTGATTCTCACAACCTCCACTTGCATACTGTGTGACTCTGAACAAGTCACTTAACTGCCCAGTGCTCCCAAGTCGCCCCTGAAAACAGGCACTTGTGCCTAGTGGGCCTTACCCAGATACCAAAGACTAAAATAAAATTAAAATTTTAGGTGGCCAGCACTAAGAAAATATGTACAATTGAGTGGCCACATTATGGTTTGAGAACTAAAATTTACCTCTGCTCAATCCACAGTTTCTGAAGTGGTCAGAACAATAACCAATATATAGTTCAGATGCACACAATCCAATATGCTTCATACACGTCAAACTAATATAGTTCACATAAATACTGTACAGTCCAAAATGCTTCACAAACAACAAACCAGTATATACCATAGATTTCACCTATAAACCTAATATGCTTCACATCAACAAAACAAATATAGTTGACACACAAGCCAATATACTTCCCAAACAAATCAATCTAGTTTACAAGCAAACCAGAATACTTTACAAAACAAAGCAATATAGTTTATGTGAAAACCAATGTGCCCTCATACAGATTGAAACAATATAGTTTTAATGCAACCTGATATGCTTTGTCCACAAGACAATCTATGTGATACACACATCAATGAATTTCACAAAGATTAAAATGATGTAGTCTGCAAGCAAACTGATTTGCCTTACAACAGAAAAATCCAATATAATTTCAGGTAGCTTAACAAAGACCAAACCGATATAATTTGCATGCAAACCTGTATGCTTTACATGATCCAGTACAATTTGCCTGTCAGCTAATATAATACAGATGGAAACCCATTCAATAAAAAGTCAAACTCATGTAGCTCCAGCACAGACCCATGAACATCACACAAAAAGCAATTATTTATAAACAGTATAGTATTATTCAGAACATCCACCATATATATGATATATATACATATGGTGGCTGTATATATGATATACTGTATAAACCAATGTATATAATACGCAAACCAACCTTTTATGTGAAAAAGCTGATATACTGTACTATGTATGAACCACTGTATGACAAGCACAGCCTGTATGATTTTTGTCCTGTTTGGCATCCCACAGTCTGTCAAAGTGGCATAAGGAAGTCCAGTCATGAATATGGTAAATTAATATTTAGATTATAGTTTGTGAATTGAATCAGGAGATCTGTCTCTCACCTGTTGGCAACAGAGGATATCAATGTAACCTTCTTTGACTACAGTGACCATTGAAACCCTCAGCAGTGAGGGCGATCATATGTGAAAATTGTCAACTTTGGTCTGGTCCTGATTCAAATACCAGGGGCCAGATTTTCAAAGGGTGGCACAGGGCTTGCATCAAGCCTTGTGCTACCACACTTTGAAACTGCCACTATGCCAATACTGTTTTCCGCAACTGTGCCAGACTTTCAAAGGTTGGATGTGGTTGCGACAGTTTTCCTGCTTTGTGGAAGCTTTTGCCAAATCTCAGGTGCAGGCTCTATAAAAATGGTTCCCAGGACTGACACAAGCTAGTCCACAAAAAAGATGGTCTAATGTGAGTCAATTGCCACACGGGATAGAAAATCCTGTTAGATTGCTGCAAGCCAGGCACACTATATGTCTGGCACACCCAGGGCTTGTGGTATTTTCTCCCCACTGAATTTCTGTCACCCTGTCTTCAGTTCAGTTTCAACACTTTGCAACAGATACTTTGTATGCTTATTAGAGAAGTCTAGCTGTTTACAAATTAGGGTAAGAGGCACTTCTTTACCATCCCTCTCCAACTCCAAGGAATTACAACAATTTCTACCCTCCTTTGTTCCTCCAGTCAGTTTTTCTTTTGATAAATATATCGGTCAGCAAATGGCACAGTGCCAGGAGCTGGGCATATTTTATATAAATAAAATGTCTGGGCAGGGGGTGGAGCGTGAAAGGAAGTGAGGTGGCAAAACAGGAGGCAATAGGACTACCCCAGATCATCTGAGAAGGGTTATAGTGTTTTTTTTTGTTTTTTTTTTTAAATATATAGCCAGAGGGGAAACTGAGCTGAAGTGGCCCAAAAGTTGACTGAACTGAATCAAAAGTAAATATGCCAGATTTTAGTACATCCCTCTAGTATAAATTCATCATTGGCTCATCCATACTCCGCATTCCTCCTTCAAACACATACTCTGAGAGAATAGTTCATGTTGCTAGTACAATTGTTAATAACAGAAGAAAAACTACTGTATATCAGCTGAAATGTGAGGCTTCCTTTTCTGAAAAATTTACCTGCCAGGTTTAATAGTCTCCTACATTTGTGGAAGATGAAGAGTGCTATGGTGGCACCAATGTTCTAATATAATGATGTCAATGGTCAGGATTTCTATTGCCAGCAGCATTACAAACATGCTCTTCATTGTGGAGTGAGGTATCTTGTTGCTGCCTATTGCTGTTCTCTCTTGCTAAATGTACAGTACTTGCTTAATGCCAGGCTACCTGCATTCTATGATAAAATGCCCTCACATGATTTTATCCTGTCAGCAATATGCCACTACATGATTCATGCATATCACTTTAGGAAGCACTAGTGGCCTACCCTGTTTGTTGCTGTGCCTGCACTAATGTATTTTCATGAAAACCCTAAGCTAACTAGCAGTATGCTGTTATAAGGCATGCCCAGAAGAAAACAAAAGGGGTAGAATAAATAAATGCTGAGATTGGAAATAAAGTTGGAATTAATAGTTTGATATTGGCTCTTAACATAGCATAATGCAACACAACACAACACAACTTGAGTAAGGAAAATCAAGTGTTCTGACTGGTCAGAACAAAAGTACAGCTAGCCTATCATGTCACCCTACTCATCAACAGGTCACTCCTTGAAGGAACAGTCCCAAGTAAGTGGAAGGTATCGACTATTGTCCCTGTCCACAAAAAAGGTCCCCGGGACATAATGGGAAACTACAGGTCAATCTCCCTACTCAGCCCACTTGTGAAAGTTTAGGAGAGGCTCGTATACAATCAACTGCAGGATTACCTTGAGCAGCACCTACTCATTGCTGATGTACAACATGGCTTCAGGAAAGGCCATGGCACTGACACTGCCCTCATTCGGCCTACATCTGACATCCTCAAGGCCATGGACCAAGGCTCCCCAACGGGAGCACTATTCATTGACTTATCCAAGGCCTTTGACCTGGTCAGCCATGAACTTCTCCTCTCCAAACTCCATCGACTGGGACTGGATGAACACTCGCTCTCCTGGTTCAAGAGCTACCTGACCAATAGAACCCAAAAAGTCTGTTGGAGAGGAACCCAATCAGGCACAAGACTCATGGTCTCTGGAGTACCCCAGGGCTCGATCCTGGGCCCCCTACTATTCTCACTCTTTCTCAATGACATTGAAGGAGGCTGCGCACCTAGCAACCTCATCCTTTATGCGGATGACACTGTCGTCTACTTCAGCGACTCGCATCCCAGTGTCACCTCCGCCAAACTGCAGGCCTGTCTCTCTCCTCTTGAGGTCTGGTTCACCTCTAATTCTCTGAGGTTGAATGAAGACAAAACCAAGGCCATCATGTTCAGGACCAGATGCCTGGACACTGACAGAAGCAAGTTACTCAAGTTCACCATTTCCCTAGGGAGGAGAGTTGAGGTCATTGACAAGTTCAAATACCTTGGAGTCCTCCTTGACCAGGTGCTGACCTATAAATCCCACATCCGCTTCTTAACCTGATCCATTCACCAGAGGCCTGGTCTCCTCTACCGCCTTGGAAACTCTCTCTCTCTCTCTGGCAAGGCGCGACAAGCCTTAGCCAACTGCAACCTCCTCCCCACAATCCTTACGGTGCCCCCTTACTTCAGTTTCTCTGATAGACGGAGCTCAACAAGCTGACAATGCTCTAACACAAAGTGGCCCACTCTGCAACAACCCCCCCCCCGGAGGCATCACTGTGACGCCCTTGTGGACCTAAACTGGCCCACCCTACGACACTAGCTGGCCTACTCCTCTGCCTGCCTGGCTTTCAAATTCACCTCCTTCAGCCCTCCTCCACACCTGCGTGACCTGCTCACCCCAAAAGTCCAGCGTCGAACCCTTCAATCCTCTGCTCATTGTCCCCTTGACATCCCCCGTGTTTGCACCAACCAAGGCAAGTGCTCCTTCCACTATGCTGCTCCCTACTTATGGAATGCCCTCCCAGCAAGTCTAGTTGACAAGCCTTCTCTCTGAGGGTTTAATTCAGGCCTCAAAGCATGTCTCCTGGAACTAAGTCTCTGTGGATGCAACCATTAGCACCTGATCTCGCCTACTCCCTTGCTACTTCCAGCACAACCACTTCCGCTCTCCCTAAGAATCTCTTATGAAAAATGCTAAAGGTACTGCGTATCTGTCTTATTACCTGTGAGCCTTGTGATATCTTCTGTCTCTGTGCCAAACGTTCGACACTTTCTCCCTAACATGTATCACCCTAAACTTCTGCATATTAATACCTATGTATGTATTTTCTGTAACTAAATAGGTATTCAGCTAAAGCTACTCCACTGTGGCACCTATGTATCCTACTCCTTATTATGTATCACCTAATATCACCGTATATAAATTCCTATGTATGTATTCACTGTAACTATATATGTATCACCTAAAACTACTGACTGTCACCTATGTATGTACTCACTTGAACTAATTCCGGGTCACCCCTGAAAAAGGGATCTCTGGTCTCAGTGGGCTTACCCTGTTACCAAAATCTAAATAAATAAATAAAGGTTGGAGGAATGGTCAGAAGTATGGCAGCTTGGATTCAATGCAAAGAAGTGCAAAGTAATGCACCTGGGAAACAAAAACTCAGGGGAAGATTACACAGTGGGGGGGAGGTAGTAACAACAACAAAAATGGAAAGGGACCTGGGGGTAATCATATCAGATGACCTTAAGATTGGCAAGCAATGTGAGAAGGTGGTAGGGAGGGCTGGGGGGATACTGGGATGTATAGGGAGAGGCATCACCAGCAGAAAACAGGAAGTTGTTATCCCCCTGTAGAGACAGTTGGTGAGACCCCATCTGGAGTACTGTGTCCAGTTCTGGAGACCCCATCTCCGAAAGAAGATAGACAGGATGGAGGCAGTTCAGAGGAGGGCAACTAAAATGGTGCAGGTGTCTGCAAGAGAAGCTATACGAGGAGAGGCTAAAGGAGCTTAATATGTATACCCTTGAGGAAAGGAGGGAGAGGGGGGGACATGATAGAAACGTTTAAGTACCCCAGTGGAATCAACAAAGTCCAAGAGAGTAGCATCTTTCAGAAAAAGAGATGTGCAAGAACAAGGGGACACAATTTGAAGATAGAGAGGGGACGGCTCAGGGGCATTGTGAGGAAGTATTTTTTCACAGAGAGGGTGGTGGACGCATGGAACAGCCTTCCTGAGGAGGTTGTGGGGTCTAAAACTGTGGGACAATTCAAGAATGCATGGGACAGACATAAGGGAATTTTTATGGTGGTAGTAAGAAATAGTCTGTTGGTTAAATAGGATCTGCAGCTTATCCTCTAGGTAGGGAAATGGGCAGACTAGGTGGGCCAAGCGGTCCTTATCTGCCATCAAAGTTTATGTTTCTATGTTTCTATATACAGTTATGTGTCCATAATTACTGTACACACCTGCTTTTTTTTCAAGCTGTTCTTAGCATCTGTCAAAAGAATCACCACACTCCTAAGTGCAGATCAGCCACAGCTGATTCTGCTTTTCCATACAGTTGTACAGGCTGAAAGGAAATTTTAAAAGGCACAGTAAGTATTTTGTGCAGCTCCAGTTGTATTTGAGTGCACTTGAGCTGTGCTATCGAGGGAACTGGTAGTGTTGAGGAGATTGAGTGAACTGCAGGAGCCACACAGTCAGGAAGATGACCTTTATTTGTCTTACTCACAACTCCCCATCCAGACATTTAAATTATTACTTATAACATTTTTTTTAAATTACTTGGTGTGATTTTTCTTACACATATTAAAAATGCAATGAAACACTTGAGGGATGTGTGATTTTGGTCAATAATCACACTTCTGTCTTGGGTGTTAATAGGCACTTGGCACACATGCCTCATACCTAACAACACACTCGGAAGGCGTGTGATTATTGACCCATAATCACATGCCCTCTCATGTATTATTGTTTACATAAAGTAACATGACATAACATAACGTAACATAATGTACCATGCCGTGCCATGCCATACCGTACCACACCACAACAAACAATAAGGACAGAAGGAGTTGCATGTGCTGACCCTGTTCTCGCATTACATAATAGGTATAGCCGAATATCTGTTTTTTCTGAGAAAATTATCCAGCTTATTTTTAAACACATCCAGTGATATTGCTGACATTACCTCAACAGGTAAATTATTTAAATTCTGACCACCCAGTTGAAGAAAATTGCTTACAAAGGCCTAGCCTAAAACTTCTGAGGCTAGATTCACAAAACAACTGCAAAGCACTGCACAAACATTTGCACTGCACTTTGTGATTGGGCATGTGTTAAATCTTACTTTTCACAGTTGGATAGTGCAATGCACTATCCAGCTGAGACCAGGGCCAGCACGAGTCAGTGCTAACCCAGTACAGGCATCACTAACTCCACTAGTGCTGCCCGCCATGCAGCCAGGAGAATGGCCCTGCAATGAATAGTGCCGGTGCGCTATTTGGAATTCAAAAATGCTACCGTGTAAATAAGCCCGATTGCGAATGCAAGGTGCTATGTGGCCATTTGCATCCCCATGATGGGCCCATTTACATAGGCTTTGGCTGCAGTTTAGTGCACCCAACACCTATCTCCTGCTCATAGGCAGCCCTGAATCTCTGGCGTCTAGTGTCCTCCCCACTGCTGATCACAATCCCGAGAAAGAAGAAATACTGTAGTTTTCCCTGGTGTCTTGTGGTGCCCCCTGATCACCGGCTGATAAAATAATAAAGCTTCCCTGGTGGCTAGCAGTTCCTCTCCCCACCAAATCCTGTACTCAACAGAAAAAATACAATTTCCTTGGTGCCTAGTGGTCCCTTTCTACCACTCAATTATGTACCCGATATGTAATAAAGTTTTTCTTGGTGTCCAGTGGTTCCCTCCCCCCACCTGATCACCTACCCGATATGTTATAAAGTATACCGTCATGGCTAGCAGTCCCTTCCCCAACCCAGTTGCCTGCCTGATATATAATAAAGTTTTCCCTGGTGACTAATGGTCACTCTCCCCACCTGATAACCCACCCAACACTGAAATCATATTCTCTGGTGTCACATGTCAGGTGGGTGATCTGGTGGGGAGAGGCATAGCTAGCTACCAGGGTAAACACTACTGCATATCGTATGGGTGATCGGTTGGGGTGAGGGACCACTGGATACCAGGGGAAACTTTATTACTCATTAAACAGGTGATTGGGTGGGGGGAGGGACCACTAGCCACCAGAGGAAACTTTATTACATATTGGGTGGGTGATCCAGTGGGGAGAGGGACCGCAAGCCACCAGGGAATACTTTATCACTTATTGAGTGGGTGATCTGGTGGGGGGGAACCTCCAGACACCAGGGACACAGTATTTATATACTGGGCACCAGACTGGGTGGGAGAAGGGACTGCTAGCCCCCAGGGAACCTTCATTATATTATCTGGTTGGCAATTGGTGAGGATCACTAGACATCAGGAAAGACTATTTCTTCTTTCTCAGGCCAACGATCGGTGGGGCGGGGTACAGTAGATACCAGGGACACTTCTATTTTTGTTACCAGGACAGTGATCAGTGGGAGGGGGGCACTGCAGTACCTTTGCCAGCCACTAGGGTTGAGGAGGATTAAAGCAAGGTCTTGGTTGGTGATATTTCCTCCTTGCAGGGGGACCTGGCAAAAGGCTCATGCACTGAGCAAATGCTTTGTGAATGGGACAATGCCAATATGCAAGTCCCCTCCCTCTCATTTGAATTACAGCCCCCACCACACTTTGCCCTGGCCCAAACCCAGTTTGAGATCACAAAGTAGGCTTTTGTGAATAACAAATCAGTGCAAAACCCAGTGTGCACTGGGCAAAGTTTTGTGACTCTAGCCCTTGAACTTCTGTTTATAATTATGTCCTCTAGTGCATTCATTCCCTAAGAAATTAAAAAAAGCAAACAAATTAGGGTTAACATTACCTATTCGTGTCAGTAGTTTATACACCGTCAGCATACCACCATTATGCCTCCTGTATTCCAACATATACATTCAAGTTCTGTCTCTTTTGGTCAGTTCTGTTCCTCAGTCTTTCAACCATCTGCTTTGCCCTTCATGAAACTATTTTCACCCCTTCCACAGCCCTACCATGATAAGGTGACCAAACCTGTATGGTTACATACGATAAGATCGCCTACAAGAACATTGTAGCACACAACGCCACCACCAAAACACCGAAGACAAATAATGCTGATGAAAACACAGAGCGATACAAATCAGCAGGTGTTCTTTCTTTTGTGGGGGTATCTGCCCACCCCCACACCCCAGACTTAATATAATCAACTCTGAAGGGGTGTGGACTGATGGGACAGGGAGAAACATAGGAGGGGGGGAAATGTCTTAAAAACAACAAAAAAGTAAAGTTCAATTCTGGGAGACAGGGACCAAGCCCTGGTCCTCAGGTCTTCTTCAATGCAGGAGTGAGTACTTTAGACACTCCACCACAGGAGTGGCTTGGCCAGGCAGCATACCTCTTCCTCTCTTATCCCTTCCCAACTACTGCTTTCCCATTCCCACCTACACATACAGTGACAGGGGTAGGTGTAACTCCGTAACGATGTACTACCCCTGTCTATTTATTTTTTTTATTTGATTTAACTGGCTGAGAACCCAAGAGCATCAAATGCTCATTTTCAAGGGGGACCCAGAAGGCACAAAATGTAAAATACAAACAAATTAATAGTGCATACAAATTTTTTTTTTGTAATTAACATTTTTATTATTTTCAGCAACCACTATTACAATCACATAGCCACATTAATGTTACAGAGAAAGCATGAAGAACCAATACATGCATATGAACTTCGGATACAAAGCTTTCTGAAAGAATAACAAAGATCAATAATAACAACCCCAGAAACCCCTCCCCTCCTCCCCCACCCTACCCCGAACTGTGAAATATAGGAGGGAGGGTACAACAAGGCCATTAATTAAAAGGTGCTTCAATAAAAGGCGAGTTTTTTTTAATTAGACAATCTCAAGTCAACAGAAATGTTCAAGCGGGCCCCATAAAAGCAAAATGCTCCGTTTACCTCTCATATTTGCTATATGTTTTTCAAGTTGTATAGCCAGTGCACATTCCCTGTGCCACTCAACCAATGATGAGACCTTATCCGAGTCCAGTGTCTCAGAATTAATAGCTTCACTACAGCTGAGACCAGAGAGACACGAGCCTCCAGAATTTGGTAGTGGCAGCAGGAAGAAGGCGCCAACAACCAGATCTCTGGAGCATCTAATCTGGGGAGCAAAGGATAGGGCTTTGCAGGGTGCCCACTGATTTCAAAGCTTTTGAACCTCCGGCATTGCCATAGTAAGTGATATAAAGTTCCATCTTCTCTTTACATTTCCCACAAAGAGGAGAGCCAAGCACCCCCCTTCTATGTGGATGGGTAGGAGTTAAATATAGGTGATGCATAATTTTAAAATGAACCAATCTTAGCCTATCTTGCTTGATATATCTATATACTGTGTTCCATAGAGTTTGCCATACTCTCGGGAGGCACTAATGTTCAGGGCCTCCACCAATAAAAACAGATTCCAGAAGGAAGTCTGGTCCCATTCTTGGAGAAGTCTACTAACCTTGGCTACTGCATGCTGCTTAGCAGTCGAAAAAAGGACGTGGACATTTATCTGTCCCTCATCGGCTAGACCAGTAGAGGAAAAGACCTGAGTCAGAGCCTTACTGATCTGTAGCCATTTATAAAATCAGTATCTGCAAGATCCCATTTTTTTTAAAAAACCTCAAAAGAGTAAGGCCCATCCTGATCCCAGAAATCATCCACTGTACAATTGCTTACTCGAGGCCAAAAAGCTACGGAAATAGGTGATCCATTAATTCTGATTTGAGGGTTGTTTATAATGGGCTGGGAACCACAAGACCACCATCGGGCCCCAAAATAACGTTGCAACTGATGATAGGCTTTAAAGGACCATCCCAAGGGATTATCTTTGAGGGATTTAGGTAAAGAGGACAAAGGGGCAAACAGTAATGCATGTAAAGAGCATTTCGCCCTCTTCACCAAAGCCGCTTCAGTGTCCAACCAGAGAGGGGTATAAACTGCTCTTTTCTGGTCCCCCTTCCAAAAGGCCATTTTACTAACATGTTGGGCTAGGTAATACATGAACAGGAAGGGGCGGCTAGACCCCCTTTAGACTTGGGAGCCGTGAGCTTAAAATACGATCGATGAGTAGCTTTATTTTGCCACAAAAATGAGTTAAATAACTTCTGTATCTTCAAGAACCAATTCTTAGGTAGGTAGGTACCCATCATGTCTAAAGGATAAAGGAGCTTTGGGAGAATCATCATCTTAATAAGATTCAGCCTACCCCATATTGATAATGAGACTGAATCCCACCTCTTAAGATCTTCTGAGATCTCTTGCACTATGGGGCCTGCATTATCTCTGAACATTTGAGACAGATTCACATTAATGTGTATACCCAAGTATGTAATGGATTTGGTTTCCCATGCAACCCCTGAGTCCTGCAGGTCTGCTTTTCTCGCTAGGTAATTTAAAGGGAGGACTTTGGATTTGGCATAGTTTAATTTATATGAAGATACTCTAGAGAAGCAGGTAATTTCATTTAAAATAGAAGGGATCGAGGTCCCTGGGTTCTCTATATGTAATAGCACGGCATCCGCGTACGCCGAACATACATATCTGGAGTCCCCTATTTGTATACCTTCAATTAAGGTATTTTTCATAAGCCTTCGTAACAATGGCTCTAGATATATATTAAATAATAAAGGGGACAGAGGACAGCCCTGTCTGGTGCCACGTTCCAATTTAAAGGATGGAGACAAAAAAACATTGCATTTCACCTCTCGAGGGCAAGAATACAGGATTCTAATCCAATTTAGGAAATTTGGGGATACCAAAGGCCGAGAGGAGGCAAATAAAAGGCCAAGATACACGATCAAAGGCCTTTTCGGCATCGAGTGATAACAGTGCCATTGGAATTTTGGAATCTTTAGCTACTGCCATCAGGTGAATAAGTTTCCTCATATGGTCATGAGATAGTCTCCTTTCATAAACCCCACTTGCTCCTGCAAATAAGTCGATCTAACACCATAGACAGTCTATTGGCCAATATTTTTGCCAGAATTTTGATATCAGTATTAAGAAGATATTGGCGGTAGCTGTCTAGACTAGATGGATCCTTACCTGGCTTTAAAATTAGGGATATTGTAGCTTCTAAGAACCGTGGATCCGAAATACCAGAATCAAACCAAGATCTGAAAGTATCATATAGGATTGGTGTAATGTCCGATAAGAAAACTTTGTAAAAATTACTCGGAAAGCCATCGGGACCTGGGGATTTATCCACAGGCAACTGAAGGATAGCCTGGTGTATCTCAGAAATTGTAATTGGTGCTTCTAAAAACTTGGACTCAGCCTCAGATAACTTTGGCAGGTGCGCTTCATTTAGGTAGGCTGCAATTTCTGAAGCAGAAGAACTAGAGTCGGGCTCCTGGGCGTATAATTTCTGGAAATAATCCCCGAAAATTCTTGAAATTTCCCTTGGATCTGTACACATCTGATCCCCACGACCTACTCGGACCCCTGCTATGAACTGTAATGAGTCACTTTGCCTTACACGCCAAGCTAGAATCTTGCTAGCTTTTTCTCCTATATCTAAATATTGTAATTTAACTCGAGAAAGAGCCAGCTCTGCTTTTTGAAAAACTATATCCGAGTATTGGGCCTGCAATTGGTGTAATTTAACCCACTCAGAATCAGTTGAGGTACGAGATAGATTGTGTTCCAACCTTTGAATAGAGGATAACAAATAGTCCAATCTGTCCCTCTGCTCCCGCTTCTTCTTAGAGGCCATCTTAATTAACTCCCCTCTAAGAGCACATTTTAGGGCAGCCCAAATCAAATCTTTTTAGACCAAGGAATCTCTATTATCTGCCATGAAAAGTGTTATATAGTCCCTGATGTCCCTTAGAGAGCGTTCTTCCTTTAACATTTGGGTATTTAATCTCCATTGTGAAGGTCTACGCATCTCTTGGCAGGGTCTGTACCTTACACTAACCGGGGCATGATCGGAGATCACCCTCGCTGAGATCTCTACTTGAGAGACGTTGGGAACTGCAGATAGGCTTATTAAAATGTAATCTATTCTCGAGTAAGAGTGATGTACTGGAGAATAGAAAGAGTATTGTTTCCTTTTGGGGTAAAATAAGCGCCAGATGTCGACTAATGCTAATTTATTGATAAGGCCTTTCAGGGCTCTTTGAGATGGGGTAAGGCCCCTACGCCTATTATAGGATCTATCTATATCATTTTGGAGTACCAAGTTCCAGTCTCCTCCAAGAATGGTGACATTCTGCACATCTAGGTCCGTCATACGGCAAAGATCTTTGAAAAATACCGGCGATTCAGTATTAGGACCATAGATCGAGCCCAGTACAACCGGTTGAGATGCTAACATAGCATGGACAAAAACAAAACGACCCTCTGGGTCCCAACATTCGCGTACCAATTTAAAGGCTACGCCCCTTGCAATTAGGATAGCTACCCCCGCTCTCTTAGATGAAGCCCCAGCCCCAAAAACTTGAGCTACCCACAATCTTTTGAAATAATGAAGGTCCGCTCTTTTTAAATGAGTTTCCTGGAGGAACGCAATGTGCGTGCGCCCCTAGGTGAAGGAGGTGTTTTAGCACCACCTGCCTCTTGACCCTATCCTTGGCTACTTTGACATTCCAGCTGACAAAATTGTACGGTATAGTCATAGAACTAATAAAGAATCATGATGAGGACCAATCTGGAGAGTAATATGTGATATTAAAGCGTAAACCACTGTCAGAACAGTGCAAGCACACCTAAAAAAAAGAGAAGGCCAATTATAAACGTACCCTTGAACGTGAAAACTCCTCAAACCACCCCCCTCCAAATAACTCGCTGACACCAGTCCCCCTCCCCCCCTCTCCATAACAAACCTTTCCAACCGCTATCCAACTCCAACTACTACCACCCCCAGTTCAGGAAAACTGCTCTTCCTACTACTCTGCCACATGATATTCATCCAGACAGCCCGACACTGAATGACCCTCACTCCCTTGAGCCCCCAATCCCGCCCACCTGAGACTACCCCATAACAGACTATGCTATAATATATAGACCCCAAATTCCACAAAAGGTGCTTATCATCAAAATGATAAAAAAAAAGGGGGAGGAAAGGGCCTCCGAGTCCTTCTTCCATTCTTCATTTTCACCGTCTTCTCTCTTTCGCCGTGGTCTGATCTTCTCTCTTCAATACTATTTTTCCTATAGCTCGGTAAGCAGATCTGGTAGATTGGCTTGCTATAAATCAAGATAATTCAACTTTGTAGGCCTGCCTTCCAGAGAGAGGGAAAGGGAAAAAAAAAAAAAAGGAGGGAGAAGGAAAGGGGAAAGGGAAAAGAGGTCAGTCCTTTGCAACAGTCAGAAGTGTAATGTCCTAAGCAGGCCCAAATCATACACTCATTACAGGCCGATTGATGAAAGTCCACCAAGCATAGATGAAAAAGCAAGAGTTCACTTAAACAGGTCTGGTAGTATCCGCTGTAACTCTTGATGGGCCTGTTGCTGAGACTCAAAGGATAACCATTTCCCTCATGGGATACCAATAATATCGAGGGTATTTCACCTTGAATGGCTTCGATGCAGCAATAAGCTTGGAGACTATAGGATGCAGCTCTTGCCTTTTAACTTCACAGAATGAGGCAGATCTTGTACAATCCTGATTCGATTGCCCTCCCATAACAACTCCTTTATCCCTCTGACCTTGTCCAGGACATGTTGTTTGTCCATAAAATTGAAAAGCAGAATCAGAGGCCTAGGGGCTGCCCCTGTGTGGGGCGCGGAGCTCGTCGCTCTCTCTATTACATAGTCTCCCCACCAGGAGGAGAACCAGCTACTTTGCAGCAGAAATTTTGCATAAAAGTGATTGGGGTATTCCCTTCTTCTTTTTCAGGGATGCCCATTACCACCAAATTGTTTCTTCTGCTGCGCCCCTCCAAATCCTCGAGCTTCTCCTCAAGTTTCTTTATTCTTCTTTTAGCCATCACAATCTCCTTGTCTGCTGAGACTTGCCTGCTCTCTAATGAGGATAAGTTAGTTTCTGCATCCCCAACCCTTCTGGAGAGTGATTCTACCTAGTGCTTAATTTCTTGAATATCCCCTGCTAGAGTGGAAATGGAGGCTTGTAAGGGCTTCATGAATTCAAGGAACTTTGCCTCCGTGAGCAGTGCATCCACGATGGTGAGCTGTGTCAGGCTAGCAGCCTGCTGCTTTGCTCTCTTCGCGGCCTGCAGTTTTTCAGGCTTCTGCGGGGGCGAATGCTTAGGCCGCGATTTCTTAATAAATCCTTCCATCGCAGCACCCGATGTTTGATTGCGACTGAAGAAAACCCTCGCCCGACTGATCGCTGCAATTCACAAACGTTAGGAAGCCGAAATACTGTAGATAGGAGCGGGTGATCGGCGGAGCTCTGGGAGAGTGCGACCTTCGATCAGGCAGCCATCACGTGACAGTACATACAAATTTACAAACTGCAAGATAATGTGTACAATATAAGTTAAAGAGCCACATTAAACAAATCAACAACAATTAGATGATGCTCTAAAGGCTCCCAACATTCTGCACTGCAATTTTATTGCAGCAATGTGTTTTTTTAAACAGGATATGACCTGTACATAGTTTTGCAAATGCAGGATGCAGAAATGGCCAATACAGTGGAATAAACACTTCACTCGCTCTGTTTAAAAATCACCTACTGATATTTTACATCTGTATACTGCCCATTTTACAAGCTTTTGCTGTTTCTTGGGGTATTTATCAAAAAAACACTCATAGTTATTCTTTTCCTCCTCAACGCTGATATTAACCATAGTGTAATCAAATTCCTGAATGCCTCAGCCATAATTAATCACCTTATATTTCTGTCAATTAAGAGGCCTAACATCACTTATTGCCCATTCGTGTAATCTCTCTTGGTCAACCTGAAGGTTATTAGCATTGTGTTCCTTCTCCGTTGCTTTAGCCAATGTAGTGTTATTGGAAAACTATGACTAAAAGTATTGTATATTCTTTCCCAAATTCCTAATAAATATTAAATACAGAATAATAGATGGGGTGGTGAGTTTAATGAGATTTTACACACACCTGAGGTGTTGGATGCTACATAAACCCCTAGAGCCTAGCTCGAGGGGTTTATTTCATTGTACAACTCCAAGGGTGTATGTAAAATCAAGTTAAACACACCATCCTATCATTAATTTGATATAACTGCTGGGGAGCGTTTTCTCACCACAGCAATTATATAAAATAAAAACACATCCAAGTGTTGGTCAGGTTTCAGCGCAGTCCCTGATTGGTTTGAAGCGGCTTGTAAAAAGAAACATATTATTTTCTTTTTTTACTAAGTCGTAGTAAACTATATAGCAGTAGTATAGAGAGCGAGCTTTTTTTTAAACTAGCTTACCGACGAGTGTGAGTGATGGTTAAAGATCCGAGTCTGAAGCTGAGGAAGGGATGAGCAGTGGCTGGTGCATGCGTGGACCAAGGGAATCCTGGCATTTGTTTGCTGTTATAAACACTCCTTTATTATGGCACATTACAAACCAGGTTTCCTTAAGGAAAAACAATCACCAGTTATTGTAAAGAGAAAAAAACATAACCTACCCATGTGGCACTCCAACTTACCTCTTCCCATGCTGACATCACTCATTCCACATGATTTCATTCCTTCCACACATACCCTATGCTTCCTTCTTCCCAGTCCGTGTTATGCAAAAATACTATTTCACCAGCAGAATTCATGTGAATGTCAGAATTTGGCTTCTGCAAATTTTGGAATGCACCTTGGTAACTTTCGTGTAATTCCAACTTAGAACAGAGGAATGAATGTACAGTATGAATTGTGAATTGATGTATTAAATTGTGGAATTAAATTCTGCTGAACTGATCACTCTAAACTTCAGAATGTTTGCATGTATTGTGGACTGATGTGAGAACTGTCATTCTGTAATTCGTGTGCATCATTCTGCAACTGAGCCAGAATATTTCACATTTTTGCCCCTACCACCTCTGTACTTCAAGGTTGTTTTAGGAATCCAACACTCTTTTTGTGAAGAAGTACTTTTTCACATCTTTCTTGAGTCTGCCCCCCTCCCCCAGCTTCATACCATGTCCCCTTGTTCTTGAGCAATTTTCTTATGAAAAATACTCCCTTCCTCTGCCTTATTTACCCCATGAGATATTTAAAGGTCTCTATTTCCCTGCACTATCGCAGGGTGTACATATTGAAGTCTTTTAGTCTCCCCTTGTAGGGCTTTTGATGCAGACCCTGCATCATTTTAGTTGCCTTCCTCTGGACTGCCTCCACTCAGTCTATGTCCTTCCAGAGATGTCGTCTCCAGAACTGGACACAGTACACCAGGTGGTGTCTTACCAGCAATCTTTACAGAGGCAACACCACCTCACACTTAGCTGGTGATGCTCCTCCCTATGCAACCCAACATCCCTCTCAACCTCCCTACTGCCTCGTTGCACTCCCTAGCCACATTTAGGTCATCTGATATAATTACTGCCAGGTTTCTTACCTGCTTGGTGGTTGCCAATACCACTCAACCCATGTTGTACTTCATCTCTGGGTTTCTGTGCCCTAAGTGCATTATTTTGCACTTTTTCACATTGAAACTAAGCTGCCATACTCCTGATCACTCCTCTTGGTTTCTCAGATCTCTGCTCATCCTTTCCACCCCCACAGAGTGTCTACCTTATTGCAGATTTTGGTGCCATCCACAAAGAGGCAGATAATCCCTTACAGCTCCTCTGCAATGTCACTTGTAAAGACATTAAAAAGGACTGGTCCCAACACTGATCCCTGAGGCACTCTGCTGGTCACCCTCCCTTCCTTGAAGTGAACTCTGTTTACCACCACCCTCTGTTGCCTATCCCCAAACCAATTTTGTATCCAGTTTACCAACTTTGGACCCACTCCTAAACAACCCAGCTTGCTTACTAGTCTTCTACATGGAACCATGTTCATATGAACATATGAAATGGCCAGCAGAAAAGTGCCATTTAGTCTATCAAGTCTGCTCAATTTTGCAGCTAGCACCCCTATTCTTCAGCTACCTCTCCTATCCTACCACTCCTCCCATGACCCTCCCTTTTGAACTATCCCAACTCCTCTCGAAGCATGACACTATTTTACAGGCCACCACTTCTGCCGGTAATGCATTTCACTCTGCTACCACCCTTTCCATAAAGAAATGCCTCCTCCTTTCCTTCCTAAACCTTCCATCCTACAATCTCATGTCATAACGCCGAGTGTCTCTCCCCACCCTCCCCTTGAACAGTCCCTCAGTGCCTGTCCTATTTGTTCCTCTCATGTACTTAAAGGTCTCAATCATATCCCCTCTGTCCCTTCTCTCCCCCAGAGAGTACATGTTCAACTCCCTCAGTCTAACCTCATATGGTAACTCCCCCAGACACTGGATCATCTTTGTTGCACTGCATTGCACCACTTCTAGCAATCTAATGTCTCTCTTTAGGTAAGGGCACCAAAACTGAATGCAGTACTCCAGGTGGGGTCTGAACAGTGATCTGTATAACTGCAGAATCACCTCCCTCCTCCTAGAGGTTATACCCCTTGCAATGCAACCCAGCATCTTGTTGGCCACTGCTGCTGCTATCCGACACTGTGCAGAGTTGTTCATTGCTCCTGTTATGAGAACCCCCAGATCTTTCTCCTTCTCAGTCACAGTTAGCTACACCCTCCAGATGGTAGCTCCTCTTTGGATTCTTTGCTCCAAAATGTAGCACCTTGCATTTCTTGGCATTGAAGCCAAGTTGCCAGGTGTTAGACCATGTCTCCAGCCTTGTTAGATCTTCCTGCAATCCCTCCCATCCCTCTTGGTCAACCACCACTGCTCCCATCTTGGTGTCATCTGAAAATAGGCTGATCTTGCTATTTATGCCTACCGAGATGTCTGCAATAAATACCCCAAATAACACTGGCCTCAGCACTGACCCCTGTGGGACCCTGCTCATCACTGCCCTTGGGGATGATAATTCTTCACCCACCACCACCACCCTCTGCTGCCATCCCTGCAGCCAGTACTCCACCTATCCCACCAATTTTGCCCCCGCCCCTGTGCCCCTTAGCTTACATGCTAGTCTTCCATGTGGCACTGAGTCGAATGTCTTAGAAACATAGAAACATAGAAGTTGATGGCAGATAAGGACTGCAAGGCACATCCAGTCTGCCCATTTATTTTTCTACCTTATAAATGTGACATCAGCCTTTGCTCTGTCAATGGCCTATCTATTTATACTCATCTGTATTGATCCCTTATGCCTATCCTATGCATGTTTGAAGCCCTGCACTGTATTCATATCCACCACTTTCTGAGGTAGGTGGTTCCATGCATCCACCACCCTTTCTGTGAAAAATAACTTCCTCACATTACCCCTTAATCAGCCTCCCTCTAATCTCATGCTGTGTCCTCTTGTCTTGATATTTTTCTTATATTGAAACATGTTAGACTCTTTCAGCTTGTTAATGCCCTTAAGGTGTTTGAATATTTCAATTATATCACCTCTCTCCCTCCTTTGCTCCAGGGTATACATATTGAGTTCAGTTAATCTGTCCTCATATGTTTTCTGATGCAGTCCCTGCACCATTTTGGTTGCCCTTCTCTGGACTGCCTCAATTTGGTTAATGTCCTTGTGAAGTGTGGCCTCAGTACCGTGCAGTACTCCAGATAGAACCCCTAACTGAGTGTCTTGTAAAGGCAGTTATTACCTCCTTCTTCCGACTTGTGATACCCTACAAGACACCCTAACATCCCCTAGCCTTACCTACTGCTTTAGTGGTCTGCTTGGATGATTTCAGGTCATCGGTGATGATGACACCAAGTCTCTTTTTCCCGTGACTGCCAGCAACTCCTCCCAGCCCTATCAGTGGCTTCAGGTTTCTCTTTCCTATGTGCATGATCTTGCACTTCTTTGCATTAAACCCTAGTTGCCACTCTTCTGACCATTTTGCTAGTTTATCCAGATCTCTTTTCATTCTGCCCACCGCATCTGTATCATCTACTCTGTTGCAGATCTTGGTGTCATCTGCAAACAGACAAACCTTACCCTCCAGTCCATCTGCAATGTCACTGATGAAGATATTGAAGAGGACTGTCCCCAGAACTGATCCCTGAGGTACCCTACTTGTGACTTGCATCTCTTCTGACTGTATACCATTTATCACCACTCTCTGTTTTCTGCCAGTAAACCAGTTTGCCACCCAGTTGACCAACTTCTGACCCACCCTGTGCCTACCCAGCTTATTAATCAATCTTCTATGTGGAACAGTATCGAAAGCTTTGCTGAAGTCAAGGTAGCTCACATCAACTGCTCCTCCTTGGTCCACCACTCTAGTTACCCAGTCAAAGAAATCTATGAGATTAGTTTGACAGGACCTTCCTTTTGTAAACCCATGCTATCTTGGATCCTGTGCTCCTATGGATTCCAGGTGTTGCACTATCCTTTCCTTAGGAGTGCCTCCATAATCTTGCCCACTACTGAGGTAAAACTGACTATTCTGTAGTTCCCTGCCTCCTCTCTGCTACCACTCTTGTGAAGCAGGATCACATGAGCCCTTCTCCAGTCTTCTGGGACCTCTCCTGTGCTCAGAGACTCACCAAACAGCCCTGATAATGGCTCTGCTTGTTCCTCCCATAGCTCCTTTAGTACGCTGGGATGAATGCCATCAGGTCCCATTGCCTTGTCGATCCTGAGCTTATTGAGCTCTTGTAAGACCCTTTCTTTTGTGAAGGGACAAGTGCTCACCTCCCTCCTTTCTGTGTCCATGGTGCTGAGCATGTAGGCCCTGCCCTACCTTCTCTTCAGTAAACACTGAACAGAAGTATCTATTTAAGATAAATGCTTTTACATGGTCCTCCTTCTCACACACACCCTTATCTCCTTTGATCTTAGCAAGACCCCATCTGGACTTTCTCCTTTCACTAATGTATTTATAGAAAGTCTTGTCACCCTCGTTTACTGTCTTGGCTAGTGTTTCCTCAGTTTGGGCCTTTGCCTGCCTTACTGCCTTACCTGCTTCCCTTAGGGAAGTTTGGTATGCCTTCCTATCTTCATCCCACTGCATTCACTTATATTTCCTGAAGGCCAGCCTTTTGGCTCTGACCTTTTCTGCTACTGTTTTTGAGAACCAAAGTGGTTTCCTTCATCTTTTGCAATTACTTTTCTCTTTAACACAATGGGATGTTGCTTCAAGTATTGCATCCTTAATGCTTGCCCACTTTGCCTGTACCCCCTCACCTGTATTTCTTTTTGCCAGGGCTAGCTTAACTCTGTTGGCCATCTTATCAAAGTCAACTCCTCTGAAGTCCCATATTTTTGCCTTGGAATGGGATGATTTAGTTCTAGTGGCCAAACTGAACCATACCATGTGATGGTCACTGGCCCCCAGATTACCTTCTACCTGGAGATCTGTGATCATTCCCTGTTAGTCAGTACTAGATCTAGAATAGCTCTGTCTCTTGTGGACTGAAGTCCAGGTACAAGACATCCACTGCATGCCCTTTATGCATTTCCCATGTGTAGCCATGTGTTGAAAGCATTACTGAAATCTAGGTAGGCCATGTTGACCACTTCACCCTGATCTAGTTCCTTGGTCACCTAGTCAAAAAAATCTTTCAGATTCATTTGACATGAACTCCCTTCTGTGAAACCATGCTGCCTCAGGTCCTGTATCTCAGTTGATTCAAAATATTCCACAACACATTCCTTCAGCAGTGATTCCATTAACTTTTCCACCACCAATGTCAGGCTGACTGGCCTATAATTGCTAGCTTCCTCCCTGCTACTACTTTTGTGTAGCGGGACTGCATCCACCCTCCTGCAGTCCTCTGGATCCATTCCTGTTTCCAATGAGCTGTTGAATGGAAGTGTCAATGGTGCAGCCAGTATTTCCCTGAGCTCCCTCAATAACCTTGGATGCACCCCATCTGGCCCAATAGCTTTGTCCACCTTCAGATTAGCAAGTCCCTTAGGACTCTTGCCTCCAAAAAAGGACTAGAGTTCACCTTCTCCCTCCAAAGCTTTTGCTACTTTTTTGTGACTTCTCCCCTTCTTCCTCTGTGAACACTGAGCAAAAGTATTTGTTCAGGATGTCTGCCTTTTCCTGGTCCTCTTTTCACAGTCCACCATTCCCTTTTTCACCTCACAATCCCACCCCTGGTCTTCCTCTTTTCATTTAAATATCTAAAACATGTCTTGTCCCCTTTTGTCTTCTCCTGGGCTATTATCTCTTCAGTTTGTGCCTTTGTACTCCTTACTGCTTTATCTGCTTCCCTCTGTTTCCCCTGATACACTTCCTTATCCTCCTCCCTCTGTCTCCTTATACCTTTTGAATGCTACCTTTTTAGCTTTTACTTTTTCAGCCACCTCTTTTGAGAACCATACTGTAGAAGTCTCTTTTCCTCTTGCTTTTGCTGACTTGTTTGACACAGAGGTTTGTTGTGTGTGTACTATGCTCCCTTTTATCTTTGCCCACTGTTACTCCACCCCAACCATGTCATACCCCAGCTTGGTCATCCCTGAGGCATTCATTTACCTTTTCAAAATCTGCCCTCCTGAAGTCCAGGACTCTCACCATTGTGTGGTTTGATTCTGAAGCCATCGTGATACTTAACCACACTGTAAGGTGATTACTGGTCCCCAAGTGGCTGCCTACCTTGAATTCTACAACACAGTCCCCGTTAGTGAGTACCAGATCCAGTATTGTCCCATCATGAGCAAGTTTACTGACTAGTCGCCTGAGGAATGCCCCCCTGCAGAGAGTCCAGGATGTCCCTGCTTCTAGTTGAAGTCACTGTTGGAGGCTCCAATATGCATCTGGCAGGTTGAAGTCCCCCTCCATTAACATCACCCCCTTTTCTTCCATGTTGCCAATGGCTTCCATCAGTACCTTATCTAACTCCTCCCCCTTGCACTGAAGGTCTGTAGATCACTCCAGTGTGAATAGTCGCTATGTTCCCTCTCTCCAGGGTGAGCCACAGTACCTCTGCCTCCCCCTGTATTCCCTGTATCTCCATTGGCCTTAAGAAGAATCTGCCTGCATTTGCCACAGGAGGGCTGGAAAGACTTGTGCTTTTTTGGGACAACATAGGTGGGTACATTATGGTTAAACTTGTTTGAATTAATGTATTTATTATTGAGTGAAGGATACACCTGAGACCAGAGAGAGTAGCCCACATTTATGGGCCATATTATATGAAATGTGTCTAGCCCTGTAATTTGGGGAAGGGGTGTTAATTGTCTGGCCTGGGGCTTCAGTTAATTGACGATTGTAGGTGAGTCTGAGTCAGATTTCTGATAGCAGGCTGTTTTTTTTTGGTTTGTTATATAAGACCAATTTTCCTGCAGGTAGTACCTTAAGCAGAATCTGCCTGCATTTGCCACAGGAGGGACAAAAAAGCATTACATTTTTTTGGAGACAGCATAGGTGGGGAAGTTGTGTGATACTTATTCAATTTAGAGTATTTATTATTGAGTGAAGGGTAAATTTGAGACCAACCGGAGTAGCCAAATTTAGGGGCCATATTATAAGAACTGTGTCTAGCCCTATAGTTTTGGGGAGGGGTGCTAATTGTCTGGCCTGGGCCTCAACTACTTGTCAACTGCCCCCATAGGCAAAAGCATGCCACCAAGCAGGGAGCAGGTTCTGCATAAAAGCAGCCACTGCCAACATGTTCCACACATTTGTGTCCAGCAAGTAAGTGGAACAGCCTCCAAAAGAGGACAACTGTCCATCCTCTCCCTCCAAAGCTTATGTTACTTTTTTGTGGCCCCTTCACCTTCTCCTATTTCATTCCTATGGGCAAACATACAAACTGCAGGATGTGGGGCGGGGGGTTGTAGCCCCATCACCTTTTTTGGCCTGAAGGATCTTACTCTTTAAAGAAACACACAAACAAAAAAGTAAACATAAACTAACGTGACAGAGTTAATTAAGTCCAGTTGCCCAGGCACACATAGAACACAAGAGGTGCATTGTGCTTGTTTGAGGTTTCTGGAGTTGGAGGTGTCAAGTGGAAAGTGCTTTTAACTGTGTGTGTGTGTGTGTGTGTACCATCCTGCTTTGGGATGGGCCATGTGACACAGACTCCTCATCTATTATCTAGAATTTATGATCTGAGGCTCTGCTTGAGCATTCCCTCCCACACAGTAGAAGGTCAGTGGAAAACTAAACTACAAGGAAAAAAAAATAACAGATTTACAGAAACACTGGAGAGATTAAGTGACTTAATCAGAGCCACACAGTATGGAAATGGAGGGTGTGGGAATCAAACCCATGTCTGAATGCTGGATGTACAAAGCCCATTTAAAGCTCATTACTCTAACCTGTAGGCTATACTGCCAGCCCCATAAATAGTGAACAATTCAGACTGGGCTGTTAATATCTCAAAGGAGAACTGCCTTGAATCAACAAACATGCATTTTTGTAGAAGTAGATGTAATTTTTTAAAATACCAGTTCTCATTTTGTTACTGCTTAATCTTAACTGGCCTTTTGGTAAATTCAGTGAGTGTTTCTGATTCACACACTGGTGGCATTGACCATTTTGAACAATATGATCTTATCAAGAACTTACATTGTTGGTACAATGCATCTGTGTTCTAATTTAGAATTATTTGGTTCATGGTGACATAAACAACATCATGCAATTCTTAGATGGCACTTTGCAACAATGTGTAACCCATAAATATCCAATGGGTTAACTAAAAGGCCAGCAAAAATTGGGCAGAAACAGAAGGGGACTCACTATATGAAAAACAGCTTCTACAGGAAACATTACTCACAGATTCAGTGCAGTTCTCCTTTAACTAAGCTTGTAGAGAATGTCAGATATTTTATCTAAATGGTAAGGAACTCTATTTGCAGGGATTTGTAGCCATCTACAAGGAAATCCTTCCGGTAGATTTGCATTAGTTATACAGGAAAACAGAGGAATTTGGCTTCCACTGGAAATAATATATGACTAAACAGCGCTATATGATACCAACAAGAAAATACGTTTGGTCATTTGGTAGCTTATCACAGCCCTATTGGCTCTGGCTAGAGTTTGTTTTCAATGGGTATGTATCCTAGCTCCATGTACAATAGTATTCCCCATTGTTATTGGCTCCCACTTCTATGTTCATCTCATTGTGATCAAGATTCATATTTAGACAGTAACAAATAGCTGGTAAGAATATCTGCAGTCTCTACTGCTCCATTTCTTTACTATGCCCCTTGCATCTCCCTAACAGGTCCAACCACATTTCTTCTTTGATTGTTTTCCTTGTACATCACTGAAAAATTATGTTTTTATTCCCAGATTATTTGTTCACTATACTTATCTCCATGCTCCTATTAGCCTTCTGAACTGCCCTGTTACGCTCATGTTGAATAACCTTATATGGTCTCATAATAAAAATGTCATTATATTCTTGAGTATCAGAGTCACCATCTTGTATGAGTTGTTCTTTTAGTCAGCTGCTTAGTGGGTACACTGAGACTTACAGTATGCATGAGCATTACAGCATTTTATAAATTGTAGCACTCAGGTCTTTTTAAATTTGATAAGCCACCAACTGCGAGTAAAGATGCTATGAGTTGGTCATGCTGAATCTCAACAGATAAAAATATAAGACAGGTACAGAGAAAATAGAGAGGGTTTTGTCAGCTGGGTGGTGGGTTGGGGTGATCATTATATCTATCCACATATACAGTACACCTAAAGAATTACTTTTTGAGTCAGCTTGGTGTAACCAATGGCAGCAAAAACAACTGATGGAAGCAGCACAGGCTTGTGGATTTCAACCATTTTCCCACTTCTCTACCACTTTCCTCATACTCATTTTAGAAGTGCAACAACACACTCCATGTTTTTGGGCTGTACTTAAATAAAGTCTGGAGATAAGCTTTTAAAACTAGTCGACTTCATCAGGTGGCTGTAACATTCATCCCTGTGGTTTATACAAGCACAACTGACACTGCATAATGTGTTACTGCTTGCTTACTGTAACACATTGAATTAACATTTGTAGAGTGGAATCTAGTGAAATATAAACAAATAGACCTTTATACTGAGATAAAGCTAGAAACATCAGGAAAGTTTATTCAGCTTTAATCTGTGTACTTTGAATTTAAAGTGAGTAGATCCATCATAAACTTAAGTATATTTTAAAATAGAAAAGTATGAAACAGAAAAAAATCAAGATTTACACAAAACCTTTTAAAATTAGGCCTCTCAAAGCATTTTCCATACAAAGTAGTTCAATAGTAGTAGTGGAATGATAGTATGCATTAAAATAATTTATTGTACTTTCTAAGAGCCTCAATGGAGAAGCGTAGCTTCATCACATACTGCATATACTGTAACAAAAAGTATATTCGCAGAGAAGAGAAATGATTGTTCATTTACCTGGTAGATTTAATCACTCGCTTCTGCCTACAGTGCTGAAGAGTTGATGTTCATTTGCATTCATGAAAGAAGAGTAATCTCCCTGTGCATGTTAGATATTTCTTTCCCACAAGATCAGAACATTTAACAATAGTAACAATTACATTTTCTACTTTATTACTTTGATCAACTATGAGAATTAATATCTATTAAGCATTTAGCACCTACAAATTGTATTTAAACAGTAATGAATCAAATTTTTATTTTTTCGCTTAAAAACAGACATGCACATTTGAAGAAGTAAGCTATTTTGCATCAGCAATATTCTTTATTTGCATAGCTCATCAGTCTCAGTTGGCCCTATGCTTGAAGGCATGGAGTGCATCTGCACTGCACGTGTGAGGTGCAGAGACACTCACACACCTATTGTGCCCCCTGCTCAAGAGGCATTAAGGGGGGCATGCAGCCCCTATCCACCTGATCCCTCACCTGCATGGACTGCAATGTGCAGTGGGTGGGTGGGGGTGTGGCAGCACCATGTGGCAGGCACAAAGCTGCCTAGTGCTGCATGCTGAGGTGCATGGGGCAGCTGGTATGCCAGGGCAACCCTGCCATAAGTCTCCTAGATGCCCAGTACATCCGTCCCACACCAAGGGGACTACTGACTCTGCATCCAGTGGCTGCCTGGGCTAGCCAACCACAGCACCCAGTCGAGTCCCCACTGTCCCGGTGTATGCTACCTCACACACACGCACTCATAAGGGCACTAGCCCCAGGACTGCATGAACCTCCACCCACCCACCCACTTCTGTGGCTACCCACACTCCAAATAGTGTGGTGGACTGTTGAAGCCTCCCACCACACACACACACACACACACACACACACACACACACACACTCATAGCATCTCCCCCAACCCGTGCCACCCCATCTGATTGGGGGCACCACACAGCCAGCATCTCTACCCACCTCAGTAGCATGAGATATTAGCACTGGGGATTGGGCTCCTACAATAATGGTGACCCAATCCCCAGTACCCGTCTCCAGAGCTACCATAGGGTGGTCAGATGGGGGGTAGTGAATATAGCACTGGGATGTCTCTATATGTAAACACATGAGGGGGAGCGAGCATGCACAGCAAGGGGCAGGAGGGAATGTGAGGGGTGGTGCCATGATAGATTGCTGAGCTGACCTAGTGGTGTGGTGGGTGGGTTGGTGGCATTGGTCAGCAGGGTACGGGGTTCAGGTCTGGGTGCTGGTGCGTTTTTTGTTGTGCCTGGCCCAAAACTTCTTTTTTTTAATGTTTTTACCCCCCCAACATGCACCCCTTGAAGTTGAGAATCCATAAGTAGGGGATGCAGCCCCCTGAATAAAATATTATAAAACTAAGTCCCCAGTGCTATTTTGCTGTGCACTGGGGTGTCAGAGGGGCAAAAAAAATGTTCGGCACTCTAACTTTG
Source organism: Neoceratodus forsteri (assembly GCA_016271365.2). Lineage (NCBI taxonomy): Eukaryota > Metazoa > Chordata > Ceratodontiformes > Ceratodontidae > Neoceratodus > Neoceratodus forsteri. The sequence continues at coordinate 1,009,319,728 of CM057454.1, read as the reverse complement.
TGATAACGGTGATCACCTTTAGGCTTTTGTTGTTATCACATAAACCCGCCCACCTCTCACCTCCATGGCCACCAGCCATGCAGACATCCATGGGGAAGTGCAGCCAATGCGCCCCCCAATGCATAAGGGATCTACTGTTGGTCCCGGGATGGGCATCTGATTGGATGCCCTCCCAGGTCCATGACTCCACCCCCCCAGCCACCTCGTGGAGTGCTGCATGCCGGGGGGGCATGCCCACAGACAGGTCGCAGCCATTGGGAAATACTGGAGGTGTGCACCTGTCCACAGGTACAGAGCTCCATGGGAGGGTTACGTGCCTCGGGTGAGTAATTCCTGCCCAATGCAGGATAGGCCCCAATATTTGGATTTGTTCTAGAAGAAGCATGACAGTAAGAAGCCTGAATTATAAAAATTGGCTACCTCTTCAAACCTAAAGTTTGGGCATGATTCTCAATACTGAGAACCATAGAATAACCACCCTTATTGCTGACTGGATTGCAGAGATTGCCAAAACACAGAATGCGGTAGCTTTGGAAGCATCTCAAGAAGGAAATCAGGAAATCTAGAATAACCTCTGATGTATTAGAGCACAGAGTAAAAATATTGGAATTCAAATTGTATTGTAGTGACAGAAGGAATAGAGGGTTCACCATATCCACCCCTTCTGCAGCATGGCAGTGAATATGCCTAATCTGAGTATAATACATATCCAGACATAACAGCTGGAATGGTACCGTCACTACTAATGTGCAAACAGGAATGCCATTGTCCCTCTGGAATCTATCCAATCCTGCTCTGAAAGCCTGAACAGTTTTAATTTCTATAACCTCACTGGGTAGGCTAGACCTCATGCAAACCACCTCCTGTGTCAACTAATGCTTTCATGTTTATCCTCATATCCCCTCATCCCCTAGTTTGAGGAAATGCCCTCAGGTTCTGGTTGTACTCATCATCTCAAATATATGTTGTATTCCAACCTGTCTATCCCCTTAAGCATTCAGAAACAGAATTATGACCCCTCTCAGCCCTCAGTTTTTATAGAAACATAGAATTTGATGGCAGATAAGGACCGCTTGGCCCACCCAGTCTGCCCATTTCCCTACCTAATGAATAAACTGCAGATCCTAATTAACCAGCAGCCTACTTCTTTCTACCCCCACCCCCTAGAATTGCCTTATGGCTGTCTCATGCATGCTTGAATTCAATCACTGTTTTTGACTCCACAACCTCCTCCAGAAGGCCGTTCCATGAATCCACAACCCTCTCTGTGAAAAAATACTTCCTTACATTACCTCTGAGCCACCTCCCCATCTTCAAATTGTGCCCCCTTGTTCTTGCACACCTGTTTTTTTGAAAGATGCTACCCTCTTGGACTTTGTTGATTCCCTTGAGGTACTTGAACATTTCTATCATGTCCCCCCCTCCCTCCTTTCCTCGAGGCTATACATATTAAGCTCCTTTAGTCTCTTCATATGTCTTCTGGTGCAGACTCTGCACCATTTTAGTTGCCCTTCTCTGGACAGCTTCCATCTTGTCTATTTCCTTGCGGAGACTGGGTCTCCAGAACTTCCAAATAATTTCAGTATTTCAAACCTCTCCTTTTAGTTTGTGACTCCACTAATCAGCTTGGTGACCCTGTGATGAACCCTCCCAAACTCTTTACTGTCCTTTCTCTAATGTGGTGATCAGAACTGTACACAGCATTCCACTGGTGGTTGAACAAAGGCATTTTAAAGAGGGAGAATCACCTCCCTTGACCTGGTCTTTCCCCCTCCTGATACATCCCAGCTCTGCATTTGATTCTTGATGGTGGCAGTACACTGCCAGTTTAACTTAAGCTTTCACTCTACAAATACCTCCAGATCCTATTCCTCAGTTGTGCTGTCCACTATTGCACATGCTTGGCGTATATGTAATGCAAATTCTTCACCCCAAGGTGTAGTATAATGTGATCTCCCACATTATATCTATGCCCCCATTTTGCATTCCATGCCACATTTGTGTGAGGGCCCTCTTGTAGTCAAGGTCCTTCCTCTGTTGTGTCCACTCTACTTGCCAGGTTTTTGTAATCAAACCTGCTGCTGACCTCTCCTCAAGGTTATTCATAACTTTTTTAAGCAGCAAAGGAGGTAGCACCAACCTCTGAAGTACACCACTCATCACATCACTCCACGTTCAATGCTTGCATAAAGGTGTGTGAAACCAATTACCAGTCAGAAATGACCAAAAGCTACAGGAAGATAACATCAGACCCACAGGGTGAAAATCTGTATGAATCAAAAGCCAGATAATTCCTTTCTGAGTTAGCCATGAAAGAATGTCAAGGCTGAATAGATCATACTCCTATGTGGGTGATGAGTATGAAATCTGAGTTCATGAAAATGCTGTGACTTGCTGCCAACATTCTTTATTTTGTGAACTAAAACATTCACCCACAGGGCGCCAGTGGCTGTTCCATAGCAGAATGAGAACTAAATGGCCCAATAATGTCCAGGAGATTTACACAGCCATGTACTGCAAGTGCATAGGTACTTACGGTACATGCCAAACCTGCAGACATTGGCAGGAAGCTTATTCACAGAACACCTTATGCACAGTGTGGCAGGGACGTGCACATCCTATATGCAGACCTGTACATACGGGTGTTTGCCAACATGTGAAGGTTTTGCCCAAGCTGATGCCTAACCACAACATGAAATAGGTATTTTCAGGTATGGACCACTGGGCCTGACACTACACATACTGTGGGGCTGCCATTATGTTGTGAAGGGTGCAACACAAATATGCACAGCATATACATACCCATATTGGTAGACCCAACATAAGTAAAAGTACTGATACCAGTTCCACAAACATGCCACAGCCTGCACGTGTGTGGCCAATCACCACAATCAGAAACTGCACTCTGCATAGACACATGCTAATAAATGCACAAAGAAGACCATATAGACATATCCTGTATATTCTTTGCAGAAAAACATTAAAGCACCGGTTAGGGTTCAGGTTAATATCACAAAAGTAGGGAAATGTGGCATTACATTTTCCAAACCTAACTTCCCCCACTCCCCACTCCCACCCCCAAGCAGCAAAAGTCAAACACATTGGGGTTGGGGTCTCCAGAGCACTGATGAATCAGTGGTGGCGTCCTTCTTGGGGTTGTCAACCCTAACATTCACGGTACCCCCCCCACAGCCTGTAGCCTCCTGTCTGAAGCACAAGGTACAGCTGCAAGCCAGTTCCCCATAGTGATACACTCTTCAAAGACAGAGATGTTTATCTCATCACATGTTACCAACACAATCTGTTGTAGCTTTCTTCATGCAGGGCTCAAATGGAGATCCTGACTGACCTTATTTGCTTAGAAAAGGGGGTGGGGATTGGGATTGACAACACCAAAAATGACCCCACCACTGATTCACCATGGCTCTGGAGACCCCAAACCCTAATGTTTTTGACTATTTCTGCTTGCGGGTGGAGTGGGGAGTTAGGGTTCAAATACCTAACACCACATTTCCCTACTTTTTTTGCATTAATAAGAACCCTAACTGGTGCATTAATTCAGTTTTTTTGAAAAGAATCTCCTTTCCTTTTGAGATAGTGTAATTGCATGAACAGAGGCAGTCACACAGGGCCCTCTGGGCCCTGTGCCAAGGGACAACTCTGTCTGCCAATGGAAGTGCAGGGCCTTTGTGGGTTCTGCAAATCCATTCAATGACAGATGTCAGGAATACATGGGACTGTCTGGTGGGCTGAAGAAGTGCACTATTGGCCCTGTGCATCCATGTGGTTGCAGATACAGATGCAAAGGACAAAAAGTCCATCTCTTAGTCAATGCACAGGGCACTCTGCCACCATTGGGTGCAGAGGTGTGGGGACCTATGACAAGAGAAGTGCTATCTTCACTATATGTTACATGGGCCCATGCAGGCAGCTCTGCACCTTTCCCTGGTTGGGGTGGAGGGTATTGAAAACAGTACAATCCCCTCACTCTCACCCCATCCAGCTCACCCTGAAGTCAGCTCACTGGCACAGGATCATAAAGCAGTTACCCCTGGGATCACCAGTGGCACTTCACAGAAAATGTCTTAATAATTATAATTTTTTTTTTAACTTTAACCTCAAATTTTAAAGATAGTTGTTTTATGACTCCCCTTGTAAACATTACATGTGGCATTTATAGTATATTGACTGGAATGTCATTTTGTACCAGAAGTGCAAAATCACATATCATCCAGGGTTTAAAAAAACATCTGTCATGTTTATGAGGAGGTGTAAAAAATGGCCATGTTGAAAGTTTAGAGTCAAAATACTGAAAATTAGCAAAGTTATGAATGAAAATTAAAATATTTCAACATTCCCTCAAAATTTGGTCATTTTACCATATTTTTACACCAAAGTTTCAACATAGCCTTCTTATGACCCCAACTCATGAAACCAGTAGGTGACGTTTTTCAAATTCCTGCCAAAATGTCATTCTGTGCAACAACACATTTTGGCCATGATTTGAATATGACTGCTGTCACATTCATGAGGTAGTATGAAAAAAAATGGCTATGCTGAAAATTTGGGGTCAGAATATTGAAAAGTTCCAAAGTTATGACTTAGCATAGAACCATCTCAATGTTTGTTGTTTTTTTTAATATTTGACAACATTGCCTTCTTCTTCTCCCTATCAGGAGAGACCAAAGGACTTCAATATGTACACCCTAGAGGAAAGGAGGGAAAGGGGGGATATGACAGAGACTTTCCAATACCTTACTGGTATAAATAAGGTAAACGAGGTAAAAATGTTTTAGAAAAAATGAAGCTCAAGAACAAGGGGTCATGCCAAGAAGCTGGAGGGGGTAGACTTAGGGGAAATGTGAGGAAGTACTTCTTCACAGAAAGAGTGGTGGATGCCCAGAACAGACTCCCAACAGAAGTGGTGGGGGCAAAAACTGTTACAGGATTCAAGAATGCATAAAATAGGCATAAGGGAACCTTAGGGGATAGGAAGGGGAAGGTAAAGCCAGAGATCAAGTAGGGTCTACAGTATTGCAGTAGGTAGGGAAAATGAGCAGACTAGGTGGGTCAAGTGGTCTTTATCTGTCATCAAATTCTATGTTTCTATGCTATGACCTCATCTCTTGAACCTAGTAGATGAAAATTTTCAAATCCCAACCCAAAAGGTGATTTCACAAAGCAGCCATGAAATCATATTTCAAGCTGGATTTGAATAGTTCCACTGAATTAGTCATAATGAGAAGTTCCCAAGAAGGTCATATTGAAAATTTTGTGTAAAAACATTACAAAATGACAAAGTTGTCAATAAAAGTTCAAATCTCATTGAAATACATTAAACCAGACTTCCCTTTTTTTTATTATATCGCAGTCACTGGTTCTAGCAGCAAGAGTTGTCTTTAGTTGGAGAGTGGATCTACAATACATTGTGGGACATGTTCAGGTCAGTGAGAGTGTTTGAGGGGAGTGGGGTGGTGGGTTCTGAGCTGGAAGTCAGAGTGGGGTGTGTGGGGGGGCAGGTTGGTGGGGGACTGCTTTCTTTTTACAGGTTTAAACAAAAAAAATCATAGTTTTCTTTGTTTCAGGGAACTTTTCAACACTGGGGATTGAGCACTCCAGTGTTGGGCTACTTCTCAGTGGTACCAGAGGTTGGCACCTTGGTGCCACCATATATATAATGTGAATGGGGGTGGGTGACCTGGAGGAGGAGGGAGTAAAGAGAAGCAATACCAGGAGTGGACACCCTGGTCTGCTTATTCAACATAAGATTAAAAATGAGGAAAGGGGGGCAGGTTACCTGAAGAGAATGTGGGAGAAAGAAATGGTACTAGGGGTGGACACCCTCATCCACTAGTAATTTAGATAGCTAGATAGAAGCATAGTTAGAAAAATAAACAGGCATAGATAGACAGCTAGATAGATAACAGAGAGACAGACAGACAGACAGAGGGAGAGAGAGAGAGAGAGAGAGAGAGAGAGAGAGAGAAGCAGGGGTTCACAAACTCACTACTCTGACTGAAGTCTGCAACATTACTCCAGCTGTGGCTTCACAATTCAAGAAAGTCCCTTTTTCTTCTGTCTCATTCTGCATTCTAGGATGCTATAGGCCCCCCTCAGCAGGGTTTCAACTCCTGGACCACTTAAGTAATTTTATAGGATCCCTGCCTTTGGAGTTTATTATATTAGGATACCTTAATCTGGATTGGTTTTCCTGTATCTTTGTTTTCCCTAAATCCCTGTGTGATTCCCTTGTACTATCACAGCTCATTACTAAAGCTACATGACCTAATAAAAAGAATTGTAACAATAGCACCCTGCTGGATCTTATTCTAGTAAATAAGCCTCACCTATTTTCCCATACTAGCATATTTTTGTCTGATATCAATGACCATTGTTTCACTGCCATTGTAAGATCTGCCTCAAAACCACCATCTACTTCTAAATTCACCATCAAGAGGTGTTGTCGCAACCTTGACTATGGGCATTTATTGCTGACTTGAGGGATTCTTTGAGATGGCAGGACTTCTTCCTAGCAAAATCAATGAATATGGCCTAAGATATCTTCCAGGATATTGTGTTAGGGGCATTGGGTAAACATAACATGCACCACTGGTTAAAGTATGATCTAAGAAAACATTATGCAGGTGGTTTATGGCGGACCTAAAGACAACACTGTATAATAGAGATTTGCTTTTGAAAACAGCTCAAAAAACCAAACTTACAACTGACTGGATTTTATTTAGGAAAGCAAGGAATCTCTGTACTAAGGATGGTCAAGGTTTCAGTTTCAGTTTATTGTTCAGCTCTAAAATAAGTCTTTCCAAAGCCTGAATAAAATACAATAATTTACTTCTCCATTTATCATAAATACAAAAATAGGAGCAAACCAGCATAAAAACAAAGATCCATACATTATGTGATCTCCTAAAGTCTATACATACAAAGTATCCTTTGCCATACGGTTTAAATAATTATGAAAAACAACATAGCAGCAATTCAAAATAATTATGTCACCGTTGTATACACAACTTGAATTGCTCATTAAAACCCCATAGAGGCTAGCAATTTATACAATAATAGCATTATACTGAATATGCTTCTTCCTCCTATCTATAATATTACACAATCATGCTATTGCTTCAAGGTGTCTTAAATTAGATGTTTTTAATAAATAATAGTATTGATATCATTGCTCCATATCTAACATCTTTAAAATATCCCATAAGAACTGCTTTCTCTCAAAATTATACTTGGGGCAAAAAAGAAGTAGGTGGACTGGGTTGTCTTCCTCAAGAGTTCATGCGCACATTCCTAAACTAGAAATTCCATATTGTAACCTTAAATGTTGGCTGTCTACATACCTAAATCTAAATTTAGAAAAGGATTTTCTATGTACAGGTTTTTTTTTAATTTACTTAGGTATTTTTCCATTCCAAAATCTCTCTTGGTATTATTTATAAGCCAATTACTTAATTTCTAAATCTTCACTCCACTAATTTCCTTTTGGATATTGACATCTTTGATTCTAATTTTGATTTTTTTCTGTATCTCCATTAAAGGAGTAGTAGGTATTTCCAATAAGCATTCCAACAACCCGTATGGTTTTATAATTTTTTCTACAATGTGCAAATTTGGGAAGATAAATCCAGTTCCACTATAAGAAAAAGTTTCTTTGAGGCATATTCTTGGCAATCTCTTATCTTTCATGTTGTAAATTTTAATCTAGTATGTGGATAACCAAGAGTCCACATTGCACGTTATTGTAGTTTGTCCTAATTCCAGTCTGACCAGGCCTGAAACAGCACTTTTTGGTAACCCCAACAACTTTTTATATATTTTATTCATTGCCAACTCTAAATAATCTAATCTTACTTGCCCCCAAATTGCAGCCCTGTAAAGGATTTGGCTTTTAATTTTTGCATTAAGTACCCTAACGGTGCCCATAACAGATTGTCCCCCATACTTGAAAGAGAACTTGTCTATTATTGAGGCAAGTCTGTTTATTCTATCAGTTGTTGAATGAATATGCTGTTTCCAATTTAAATTATATGCAAATTAAATCCCCAAATATGTAACATTTTCCACATACTCTGTAATATGATTATCACATTTTAAAGTTGTTGTCCTTCCCTTTTTAACCCTCTGACAACTGAATATCATAAATTTAGTTTTGCTAAAGTTGATCTCCAAACTTGCCTTAGAACATTCCTTATAAAATGTATTTATACTTCTACTGATTCCCAAGTAACTTGTGGCAATCAGGACAACATTGTCCACATAAGCCAGGAAGGGACACCGTCCAGAACCCAATCATGGCATATGCAGCTCTGAGTCATTCAATGTTTCTAAAACTATATTTAAAAATACATTAAACAATATTGGAGAGAGTGCACAACCCTGTCTTAGACCAATATTTGTTAAAAATTTAGTTGAACAATCACCCTCTTTGTTGTAATGTACCAAGGTATAATTATTTACACACAAAATGTTCAGCAAGTTAAGAGTTAAATTGTCCAATTTGTAATTTTTCAACCCACAATTTTCCCCTATTAATTCTATCAAACACTGCTTTTAAGTCCACACATACACAGTATAATTTCTGTCTTTTAACATAAATGTAGTTGTGGACTAGGTGTGAAAATACAAAACACTGGTCTATTGTGGAGTGCTCTGGCAGAAATCCAGCTTGGGCTTCATTCAATATGTTATTATCTACTATCCAGGTCATTATTCTGGTATCTAGTATCTTTGTAAATAATTTTATGGACATATCCAGAAGGCTTATTGGCATGTAATTATGTGGGTCACCTTTTCCTCCCTTTTTGTAAATGGGTACAATGATATTTTCCCTCCAAGTTTTAGGAATTTTTCCAGTCTGCATTATATTATTAAATATAGATTTTAAGGCTACTGTCCATGAATCAGGATCATCCAATATTATGTCCACAGGGACGCCATTCGGCCCTTGGGCCTTATGTCTTTTTGCAGTGCCAATAGCCATTCTTATTTCATTTTCTGTAATTAAATCCTTAATGGGTTCCCAGTTTTTAATTGTCTGATTAACTTCATTTATTCTTTGATCATAAAACAAATTTCTATAATGAGATTCCCAAGGCTGAGGATCTTGGTGATTCTCTATCATTTCTGGTATATAATCCCATCCATATGTCACCAGTTTCCAACATTTCTTAACACTATTTTTTTCACTGTCTTTTCAAATTGTTCCCAAATAGTTTTCCTATATAATTCCCTTTTATTTCTTAATAACTTTTTATAATCCTTTCTCAATTTATTCGATCAAGTTCTATTCTTATTTGTGATCTTACAGAGCAAATTTCTTGCACGTTTATTAATCTCCGCTTTGTGTCTTCTACATTCTAAATCAAACCACTTGCTTTCTTTTTTCTTTATTTGATTCAATGAAACCTTGAAGCGCATTGATGACATTTTTTTCATTACTCCCTCAAACCTCTCTAGGCAGACATCTACATTTTCCAAATAAGCTAGATCATCTATTGTTTCCCTAATTCCATGATCGATTAAAAGTTTAACTGAATTGTAATTTTCTAATAATTCCCACTTTATCCCTTTCCTGATCCTAATAATTTCCAGTTTAGTGTTTATTTTTGTTACTCTACCAGGCTGAATCCCTATTTCTATTTCTAAAGAGCTGTGTTCACTTTCTGCTCTCATACCCACTTTAAAATCCTTAAAATAAGATAAGTCAAAGGAGATCCAACAGTGATCTATGATTGAGGCCCCCCTAGGTCCCATATAAGTAAATGCTGCTAGTGGGCCACCCCTTGACCTCCCGTTAATGATAATGAGATATTTTTTCTCTAATTCCCTATTTGTTTACCTCTTGTGCATTCTTTATGATCTTTGGATCCCCTTTGCTCGGCTAAAACATGAGGACTCAGAGCTGCACACACACCAGTTAACTCTATAGATGGGTCTACATGGTGCCCCACACCCTGGCATTAAAATCTCTGACTAAAACTAGTCCACATGCTGGATCTTTATATTTAATTTCTTCTAGTAAATTTTTCTATAACATCCAAGCCCAAATAACTAGACCATATTGGAGGCAAATATATGTTAATAATTATAACACTTTTGTGTGTAAATATCAAGCACGTTGGTAGGATACAATCTGAATCAATTTCTACCTTGTTATAATTTCTTTATTTCTTATTTTACACCATGTTATTAAACCTCCTGACATTCTACCAAAATGTGTTAGTTTCTTTGCCTTTGTCTAGAATATTTTATACCCATCTAACTTTATTTACTCATTAGTCCAAGTTACCTGTAGGCAAATACAATTAAATGCTGTCTGATAGTTCATAATGGAATGATCTGCCAACCATTTCCTGATACCAGCCACATTCCAAGATAATATATACTCATTATTTTGTTTATCATTATACCCTGTTATTGGGTTACTTTTTTTATTGACTGTCAATAGCTTATTTATTTATTTATTTATGTCTTGTAACGTCTGGAATCTGTTGGCTGTTTTTAGTAGATTCCTTCACTGGTTGTTACCTGATAGTTTCTGTAAACTGGATTCTGATACCATCTCACCATGCATGTTTATATTATATTTATCCATTATCCCTGATTTTGTCAGAATATGTAGATAGTCTGATTCATTTCCTGTCTATATTGTCACTTGACCATCTTTTTCGCATCTTTTAACTTTTCTGATCCTTCTGTGTAAAGCATTGTCTTTAGAAAAGCTTAGCAATGAGTCCATTACTTTCATTTTTAAATTGTTTTTTGTCTCTGTTAGAAAGTTATTGATTCTACAAACTTGAAATTCCATACCTTTAATTTCCCAGTTTCTGATCGCTCCATAATATTCAGGAAACAATGTTCCTATAGAGACTACACAATCCATTTCAAATCCCAATTGTCTCAGTTGTTCTTTTTGGTTTTGAATCCCTTTCAACACATAATATTGATCTGATAATAATAATACCAATTCTTCATTCAAGAGAGGCCTGATTACATTTATTTTGTTTAATAGGTTATTATGTCTTCGATTCCCATGAAGGATTGAACCCAAGAATTGCTTTAAGCGAGTGTTCAATTTCAATTTTGCTTCCTCTGGGATTATGGGAACATTATAGAGGGGTAACACAAAATCAGTTTCAAAGTTCTTTTTAATATCTCTCTTAAGTTACTTTCATTATTGCTTTCAACCTTTCTCTCTTCTGATCTAAATCTGCTTCTAATTTTTTACCCTCTGATGTTATTACTTTGTTCAATTATTTTCTTCCCTGCAATGTGCCTTCTTGTTCTGCCTTGTCACTTGTTTTTGATTTCTGCCTTTCTGTCTCCTTTGTTTTTTGCTTACCAGTATTCTTTTTTGCGTGGGACTTCTTGTCTGTCTTTCTTACATTTTTTTTGTTCCCAACTTTTGTAAGTATTTTTTTTATTATTTGGTCTTCATCTCCTTTTATTACCTCTCTTGTTTTGTATTCCCCTGTGCATCAGTAATTCCTTTTTCTGAAAAATGCTCTACCTGGCTGGATAATCTCTTTCTTGACTCATTTTTACTTCTCTGTTTATTATATTGTAAGTTATTTATGTTTACTATCTGTGAATCTAAATGGTGATCTTTTACCTTTTGTGACTCTTCCTTGATGCATGCTTGTCTTTTCTCCTCTGTGTCTTCCTTACTTTTTTCCTTTTTGCCTAACCCCCTTGTCCCATAATTCTGGATTTACCGCTCTTAATTATTTCATTATACTGTCCTGATCATCATAACCTTCTGGTAACTAATTAGCTATCTAGACAGTTACTAGGTTCAGGCTCAATAGCTGTAGAATGGAATATATCCCATGTATTTTCTTTGAATGAATTATCTAAACTTCTTTCCTCCTTCACTGAATCTACTTGAATAGTTTGATTTCTGGGAGAGCCAATTATAGTACTTTTGTTATGTTCATGTGGTTTTCATTGTGACATATCTCTAGAAATAGACTCAATCTTAATTTTATTTTCAATCACTACCCGCTTAATAAAAGACAAATCTTGTCTTAGCAACATCACCTGTTTGTATATCATTGTATTAGCCAGAAAAGGATCTTGTTAGGCATTGGTGCATTCTCTCTTAAGAGTTTCCATAAGGAGGTGAATACTTGAGTCTTGTGGACTCATCTACTGTGTCACATCCTCATTTGATTCCATGTGTAAATTTTCTATCAGAACCGGTTTATCACTTTGTTCAATACCACCTGTACTGTCACAATATGAACCATATCCATATTTAAAATCTTTGATTTCTTTTATCTGCTTTTCTATCATGATGTTGGTGCTAATAGTTTCTCTTCTGCTTTCTATTGTTTTGCTAACTTCATTGTTAACCAATTCCAAAAAACTTTTATTCTGTAGTACAGACCAGTTATTAATTCTACCCTCAGTTCTGGGAGTATTTTGGTCATAGTTTTGATCTGAATCTTTATGGCTAATTTTTCTTATTTTACTAATACCTATACTTGGTAGTCTTGCATCCAAGTTACCCTTTGGATGTTTCTTTGGTAAATAATCCTTTTTTTTTATTCCAAAGCTCCCAGATTGATGGTTGAGTCATCTTTGATTTGGATTTATTAGGTGATTTAAAACTGCTTTGGACATTTGGGGATTTGCTTAATTGAGGAACAATTAGCTCTAGTGCATTAAACTCCCTAGAGCCATTTTCAGCTGTCTTTCCAATCATACCTTTCTCATAAAGCCTATTATTATTAATTGGTGACCCCATCATCTTGTTAGTCTGAACAAGTGGCCCACACTGAATTGTTTCAGAATTGATCTTCCCTTTTGACAATTTCCCTTTAAATTTTTTACTGATTAGTCCACTGTTACCTTTCAGTTCCAATTTACCACTGTGTGTATTCACTGGCATTTGGTTAAGCTATTTCCTCTTGTTTTAACATTAATCTAGTAAAAATATAACAATTTGGCAATTTAACAGTTTGTTAAATACAGTAGTTAGTTATTAGATTAATTAGTATATATTTATTGCCTCACTCTAGCAATCCAACTATAGAAAATAAAATTCAGCTGCACAACATTCCAACAATTAAATAATTAATGGTGGTTAATGGTGGTCACAAGTTTCTCCACAAAGCCCTTCAAGGATTTGTATTTTATATGATTGGATGTTAACCATTTTCTATGTTTTCCAAGTATGCTATGGTCCAAAAAATGCAAAAAAAGTCTTGCTTTACTCTCAGTGCTCGATTCACACTGAATCTATAAAATGTTATCATTCAAACAAGATGGAATAAAAGTCCCATACATTATTTTCCTTTGCTACCTGAAATCAACAATTTAAATTCAGAATCCTGGACCTTGTTTAGTGTCTCTTTCTCCTGTCATTCACAAAAGAGGATCAGAAGATCAAAAAATCTGTACCTTGTCCAATGTATGGGTAAATAAAGACTGGATGCCTAGAAAATAAATTAACCATCCCACCAGTTTAAATGTGGTCCCTCCAGTTAATCCCACTATTCCACTGTCAAGCCAAGGTGGAAAGATGGACAGAATGTTCTCCTTCAAGTTCAGATGGCTAACTCCGGGGTCCACTGTTAAGGGGGAACAACAAACAAAAGCCAATAACAGGGAAACACCAAAAACCAAAATTTCCAAACCTCCCCCAGTTATTCCAAGTTACCCTCTGCTATCCCATTTCTAATGCAGGTATATTCACTTCAGTTTGATTAACTTAGTTAATTCAGTGAACAGGATAAGTACATTTTGGTACAGCTAAGTCAGCAAAATAGTTCCAAACCCTTTTTATTTCCACTAAAAATTTCCAATATCCCAAAATTCCCAGTTATATAAAGGAAGAAATTCCCTCTACTAAGTTAAGATAATCAACCTACTTTTTACTTGTGAGTGGAGGAGTTCCAAAAGAAACATAGAAACATAGAATTTGACGACAGATAAGGACCGCTTGGCCCACCTAATCTGCCCATTTTCCTACCTAACAGATAAGCTGCAGATCCTAGTTAACCAACAGCTTACTTCCTCTTACCCACCCCTAGGACTGCCTTATGCCTGTCCAATGAATTCTTGAAGTCCCCCACTGTTCTTGACTCCACGACCTCCTCAAGGAGGCTGTTCCATGCATCCACAACCCTCTCAGTGAAAAAATACTTCCTCACATTACCCCTGAGCCGTCCCCCCTCTATCTTCAAATTGTGCCCCCTTGTCTTGTACATCTCTTTTTCTGGAAGATGCTACCCTCTTGGACTTTGTTAATTCCCTTGAGGTACTTGAAAGTTTCTATCATGTCCCCTCTCTCCCTTCTTTCCTCAAGAGTATACATATTTAGCTCCTTTAGTCTTTCTTCGTATGTCTTCTGGTGCAGACCCTGCACCATTTTGGTTGCCCTCCTTTGGACAGCCTCCACTCTGTCTATGTCTTTGCAGAGATGGGGTCTCCAGAACTGCACACAGTGCTCCAGATGGGGTCTCACCAACTGTCTGTACAGAGGGATAACAACTTCCTGTTTTCTACTATTGATGCCTCTTCCTATGCATCCCAGTATCCCCCCAGCCTTTCTTACTGCCTTCTCACATTGTTTGCCCACCTTTAGGTCCTCTGATATAATTACCCCCAGGTCTCTTTCTATTTTTACTGTTGTCAGTATCTCACCCCCCCATTGTGTACACTTCCCCTGGGTTTTTGTTTCCCATGTGCATTACCTTTCACTTCTTTGCATTGAATTTGAGCTGACATACATTTGACCATTCCTCCAACCTTGCCAAGTCCCTTCTCATCCTTTCCACTCCATCTTGTGTATCAACCCTGTTGCAGATCTTTGTGTCATCTGCAAAGAGACATACTTTTCCTTCCAGTTCCTCTGCAATGTCACTTATAAAGACATTAAAAAGGACCAGTCCCAGTACTGAACCCTGCGGTACCCCACTAGTAACCCTCCTTTCTTCACTGTGTACTCCATTTACTACTACCCTTTGCGTCCTGTTGTCTAGCCAATTTTTTATCCAGGCTACCACCTTGGGACCCATTCCAAGGCTGGCTATCTTGTGTATTAATCTTTTGTGTGGGACTGTATCAAATGCCTTGCTAAAATCTAGGTAGGCCATGTCCACAGCCCCTCCCTGGTCTACTACTTTGGTCACCCAGTCAAAGAAATCTATTAGATTCATCTGACATGACCTTCCCATCGTGAATCCATGCTGCCTTGGGTCCAGTGCCCCACTGGCCTCTAGGTACTTGACAATTCTTTCCTTCAGAAGTGATTCCATCATTTTCCCTACCACTGAGGTCAAACTAACTGGTCTGTAGTTTCCTGCCTCTGTCCTGCTCTCACTTTTGTGAAGAGGAATCACATCTGCCCCCCTCCAGTCCTCGGGTACCACCCCATCCTCCCATGATTTGTTAAAGAGAGTAGTCAGCGATGTCACTAGTTCTACCCTTAGTTCTTTTAGAATTCTTGGGTGAATCCCATCAGGCCCCATTGCTTTGTCCACCTTCAATTTTATTAGTTCTTTCAGAACTCTTTCTTCTGTAAATGGACTGGTATCGACTCCTGTCTTCAGACTCTTTCTCTTGTTTGGTTTAGGTAACTCCCCCTCCTCTTCCTTTGTGAATACTGATCAGAAATATTCGTTCAGTATCCCTGCTTTTTCACTGTCACCCTCTACCCACATTCCCTCCCCTTTATTAAGCTTCAGTATCCCTCCTTTGGTCTTTCTTCGCTCCCTAATGTACCTATAAAAGGTCTTATCCCCCTTCTTAACAGAATTGGCTATCCTTTCCTCGGTTTGGGCCTTTGCTATTCTGACTGCCTTCCCAGCCTCTTTCTGCTTTAACTGATAAAGTTCTCTGTCCTGCTCCTTCTGTGTTTCCTTATATTTCCTGAATGCTGTCCTTTTCTCCTTAACCTTCCCTGCCACCTCTTTGTGAACCATAGCGTTTTTTTCCTTCGTTGTGTTTTATTGATTTTCTTGAAAAGACAACAGCTTTAAAGCATGAACGTAAGCAAAACATAAGCTGTAGCAGTAGGTGAGGGTAAGCAAGGATACACACTCTCTGTTTGCGCACTCAAAAAATTTAAGTGCAACCACTAAAGTTAGTGCTGGTGAAATAAAAGAGCTTGTGATCAACTTAAGGCTAAGTGCTCTCACTTGTTTGCACTGTTGTCCGTATGGTCTGAATCACACCTTCTGTGAGCACCTCTTCTAAGCAGCAGTATCTGAGCTTGAATGAATAAACTCAGTATGATACTGTCATGCACTTTCCAGGAGAGGGTCACGTGTGTTACAGAGCCAATCAGTGCCAGAAGAAACTAGCCTTGTTTTCTGGGTTTAAATTTAACAATGTAAAGTTAAAAAATATAACTCTAATGCACAAAAATCATAACAGACACATTTTAAAATATTAAAACAAATCAAAATAGCAACTGATAATATCAGTGGATGGCAGAAACAGGGAATATACTCTCACAGTATTTTCCACTTTCACAATTGAGTAAAAATACCATTAATTTAAAATTCATATAAGATTCATATAAGATAACCAGGCTCCTAACAGATTCACCAAGTCATTTTGAAATCCCAATGACCATCTAAGCTGAGAGTTGTAGCATCATTATAATGGGGAGACTACAGCAACAGAGCCGCCAAGGAGGCCGATAACCCCCCCGAGGGTCTTACTGAAGAAGCTTCTCAGCAGTGAGGGACTCTCCCACTGCTCGAGACTCCCTCCCTCCTCAAGAAGCTTTCCAGAAGCCTTCCCCATCTCATGGTGCTGCTCGTTCATTGTTTAGAACACCAAAGTCAGTCCACAAAGGTTAGCAATTAATTTTTCCATTTAAGGCAATGGTGGCATACCTATACAAGAAAAAAAAAGAAGCCTTTGCTAACTCCTGCTGCAGCCAAATTCACAAAGTAGCTCAGCATGTGTCATAGACATCCTCCCTTGTCAGCCAGTTGGATGGTCAGGGAAGCAAACCCAACTATTTTCACGCAGAACTTCACTCTTCCTCTAAATGTTCCTCCAAATTCTGGAAAACACTTAAGGACATTGAAGGTCATGCGTCCACGAATTCCCTACCCATGAGAATTACTTTTGTAGCCACTGCAGTCTATAATAGGCCAACAATCCTTGACCCCCTCAATAACCACTTTGCTACTGCAGGTTTAGCATTTGATACCTCCCTCACTAGTAACCTCTGTTCTCAACTCGGTGTACAGGACCAAGAAGCTCCTGTCAACAGCACTGCATTCTCCCTTTAGCCTGCATCCGTGAAAGACATTGAGGACCTCTTGCTACAACTACACACCAGGAAGGGTGCTGGTGCAGGCCCTCCTTGACCCATTTTTCCTGAAACTTGGTCATCATATCCTGGCTGGTCCCTTTCTCAGGTCACCTTCCTCCCCCATGGAAAACCTGCACATGTGATCCCCTTTTCAAATCCAGAGACCCATGAGACCTTATCAATTATAGGCCTATCTCTCTACTCCCCATCCTGTCAAAACTGTTAGTGAAAATCGTGAGTGTACAGCTCAGGAATTACCTGGAATCTGCAAACCTGCTTAACTCTTTACAATCAGGCATTAGACCATGCCATAGCACCAATTCAGCACTTCCTAAAATGGCTAATGATTGACAGTGTGACCTCAATTCCAAGAATTTTGTTTGTGCTGTATTTTTAGACCTAAGTAAGGCATTCAACACTGTCAATCATGATCTGCTCCTTACGTCCCTCTGGAAAATAGGTCTGGACTCTCTATCATTGAGATGGTTCTCCAACTATCTTTTAGGTCATCTCCAGCAGGTAAAAACAGATGGGGAATCCTCACCCCTAAAACCCCTGCTAAGGGGCATACCAGAGGGCTCAATATTGGGCCCCCTGCTCTTCTCAGTATATATAAACAGAGTTGATGCCAACCTCAATACTGCAAATGTACATCTATTTGCAGATGATACAGTACTTTATATCAGCAGATCTTCACTGGAAGCACCATGTAGTGATCTTCAGCAGAAATTTAATTTGCTGCAACTGCCGCACTTGAATCAAAAACTTTTACTGAATGCTAAGAAAACAAAGGGGATGCCCCTCTCACCCTCTGCACATATAATGAACTCTGCTGCCCAAGGAACCTTTCCTCAGATCTCCACACTCCTCGGTGAACCTTAGGAATATGTAACGAAGTTCAAATACTTGGAGGTCTGGATCAACCATAGACTTTCTTATAATGACCATATTGAAGAACTTATAGAAAAAGCTTAGACAGAGGCTTGGGCTTTTCTATAGGATTAATCACCTGCTTACTCAGGAGGCCAAGAAGTGAATGGCTCAATCCACCTTTCCAACATTGTTGGACTATGCAGACTTTCTTTACAGTCAAGGTCCTGCCTCTGCACTGGTCAAACTGGACATGCTGTACCATAGAGCCTTAATGTTCATCACCAGCCTCCCTTTCACCATGCATCACTGCTCCCTATATCCCGCTGTGCGATGGCCATCCCTCAAATATAGAAGACAGAGGAATGCTGCCTTTTGGACCTTCAGAGCTATTACAAAGAAGTTGCCTCAATATTGAACATATGTAAATAATGTCTGTTTTGTTGTTCATTTCTGCTCTACAGTATAACAATTGTATATATTATATATTGTATCTACTCTGTATCACTGCATCATCACCTTGTGGCCCAGGTCATGACTGAAAATGGTCCTCTGGATCAGCGCACTTACCTGGTTACCAAAAACATAAATAAATAAAAATAAATCTTGGATTGACTGCCTCTAAGCTCAGTAGGCAACTATCCTTTGAGGAGTGCCTCTTACATTTCCTTTATTATACCTACAGTCAGATTGTACTTTGGTAGGACATTCTTAAGTTACACATCGGTCAACCTATCAAACTATCGACATTCAAACTCTTTACACTTGTTCTTTCAAAGAATCCTGTAATTTTTTTTTCTTACCCTGCCTTATTACTTGAATTGAGCCTCCTACTCTCCGTTCTCCCCTGACCCCTATTCTTTCTGTTCCCTTATCGCCTCCCTTCCCTTACCTTTGACCAGCATCCTGGGGCCCATTTTCATTCCATTGGTGGTCTCAGCTGCACTCTGTGATCTGTGGCCATCATATGGCTGCCACTGCCCATTTAGTCTTCTACCCCTTTACCCCTTCTACCCCTTTTAGGCGTCTGCCCCTTCCCCCTCACTTTATGGATTTATCCTTCTACTTCATACCTAATCTAAGAGCCCTCTCTCTTGCACCCTGTATATTCCTTGTAACTTGTATTTATTATTCCCTTCATACATTTCAGAGAATCACATGTATATTTTTGTATATATATTCCTATCAAGAATCAGTACTGTTATCCATCTGAATTCTGTACATTGTTCTATGTTCAGTTTATATTGTATTTTGACTTGTTTTATGATTCTGTTGTGTATGTAACTCTTCTATGCTTGACTATGTATCTATGTCCAGGTCCACCTCGAAAATGAGCTTTGCTCAATGGTGTTCAACTGGTTAAATAATGATTTTGATTGATTGGTTGGTTCTTATACTGAGAATGTGGGTAAACAACTCCTGTCACTAAGCTGGGCACCCAGGATTTTTGGGTCACATCTTGAGACTCTGGCAATCAAACTGCACATATCAAACTGTGTGCTATTTTGTTGAATCCTGTTTATTGAGCTGCAAAAATTTGGGTTTAACATTAAACAACCTAAGCAACCCTAACTACATATTCATTGTAAAAATCTTCATTATTACATCAGCTGGGGTTCAGCTTAAAGCAACAAAAGTAGGGAAATGTGGCATTAGGGTTTACAACCCTAACTCCACACCCCATCCCCTAGCAGGAAAAGGACAAAAAAACATTAGGGTATCAGATTTCCAGAGTCTTGGTGAATCAGTGGTGGGGTCTTCCTTGGGGTTGTCAACCCTAATGCTCACCCCTTCCCCTGAGCAAACATGGTCAGATGTGATCTGTTTTTTTTCCAAGCAGAGCCCACACATTGCTGGCAACATGTGGCGAGACATATTTCTGTACCTTTGAAGAGTATATGAGTATTAGGCATTGGCTTGGAGTTGTACCTTGTGGTTCAAACAGGAGGCTTCTGGCTAGGGAGAAAAGGTGAGTATTAGGATTTACACCCACAAGGAAGACCCCACACCTAATTCATCAAATCGCAGTAGAGCCAAAACCTTAATGTTTTTCCTTTTGCTGCTTGTGGGTGGGGAGTTAGGGTTGGAACCCTAATAACACATATCCCTGCTTTTGTTACTTTAAGCTGAACCATAACTGGTACTAGACCCCTAACTGTGTCTAGAAATGCAGAACCCTCTTAGCCATACACTTCTGTGCAGCTACAGATGTAGACATGCATGGCCATCCAGACCATATGCCAACTGAGGAGTCTGTGTGGGCACGGAAGTACAAGGACTTCCAAGCCTTGCATTTTCCTTTTGTTACTGATGCAGATGTGCAGGAGTCTGTCTGGGTAGAGAAGAGGCCCTGTGGTTCTGTGCAGCTACAGGTGTATCTTTTCAGTCATATGTCAAGAATGTTTCTACTAGTGATGCACAGATATCTGACCAGGAGATCTGATCCGATTGGATAGCAGGCTTTTTCCCTATATCCTTCCCGATCGGATAACGGTGTTTAACTCAGGTCAGGTCAAGTATTTTAAAAGGCATTTACCAAAGAACGCCTAAAATGTATGTAACCCCGTAGTGTAGTGCAGTCACTGTTAATGCTATTCAGTAAGCACTAATCAGTTCTTTCTGTGCCTGTTCCTGTTGGCTTCCACAGAGACCAAGAGAGAGAGAAAGAGATTGTGAGCATTTAGCACTTTTCCTGCAAGCTGCACCCTCCAGTCCCTGATTTGCAAGAGAGTAATGTCATTGAGAGAGAGCGATACACAGAGCACTGTATGTTCTTGTTCAGTGTTTGCAGTCACTGTTTGTTTCCTGTGTCTCTTTCTCTCTGTCTCTCTCTCTCTATCTGCCTGCACCAAACTGTTCTCTGTACCAGTTGCCAGCAATTCCCTGGTGGCAGCACGTGTTTCTCCACTGTTGAGTGTGTTCTCCCATAGAAGTCCCTGTCTCTGGTGCCACTTCTCTTGTGTTTGGTGTCCACCCCCAGAGCCAAATGCTCAGCAGTCATAACATTTATGGAGAAACAGTCAGGACTTCCTTATTCTGTACACGGCAGTGACCTGCAGCACGTAGCAGAGCATGTGCTCCTTTATGCCTCCTAAGGCAACCCAGAAGTTCCTCTTCCCATCACTACTCCCCGTGTCTTGACATTCCCACTTGCAGCAGCAGCGGCCAGTCATTGAGCTGAGCAAAATTATCGCTGGAGCACACAGAAGTGGAGGAGGACCACATATCTCCTGATGGATCATCATCTCTTTCTTTCTACGCAAGTGACGGGAAGGATGGGTGTGACAAATCTGCTGTAAGCCAGGTAGTAGTGATGCTGATTGTCATGCTGGCTGAGTAGTTGGGGGGGTTCTGCCAGTCTGGTCTGCTTGGGGGGGTTATTTCTGTTAGGTGTACTAAAAGGGGCTGGGGAGGTTCTTTTCCTGAAAGGGGCTGTGTGTTATACAAAAAGAAATGCAATACTGAGTCGCATTTCACCATTCCAGCTGATGGTCCATGGAACGCAATATAAATACATGTGGGTAATAAAATAGTAAAATAAATAGTTTGAATATTCATGTGCATAGTACTTCTATTTTATTTTCAAAAAAACGATAGGCGCTGGAAAGCTGGAAAGCTTGCTCCCTCCTCTGTTCAGGCTCTGTCAGTCCACTGGCTACTATCTGACCCGATGTCAAACTGATCCAGTCGGATAGTAGATGCAGGATATCCATATCCAATATCCGGTCTAAAAGTGATATCCGTGCATCTCCAGTTTCTACAGTATTCATGAGATAGGGTCACAAAAAACACATGTTAACAATTTGTCTTTGAAATCTTCAAAAATGGCACAGTTACCAGCAAAAGTCTTGACTCTTTGAATATAAAGATAGTCTTCTTTCATGAGTCCATATTTCTATTTTTTGAACCAGAAGTCTTGTTTTATGAGGGATCATGACAGGACTTACTATAGAAGATTGTTTACTAACATACTAATTGCCAGCAGATTAGGCCTTACAGTCTATCGAGTCGGTGTGAACGTCAAATCCATAGTTGGGTACCGAGAACCTCTACCCCCCCGTATTCCAGAAACCCCTATCATCCATCCCCACCCCCCTGGGCCAGGCCATCATTTGATACATCCACTTTCTGTACCTGTCCCCCCACCCTCTCTTGAAGCCCTCCACTGTAGATCTCTGAACCAGCTTGCCAGGCAGTGCATTCCAAGGATCCACCACCTTCTCACTGAAAAACCTCCTCCTCTTTCCCCCCTCACCCTTCCATCTTCAAACTTCAAACCATGCCCTCTGGTGATACCTTCCTGCTTTAGTTTAAAGATCCCCTCCATGCTTACCCTATTTATTCCATTGAGGAACTTGAAGACCTCAGTGATGTTGCCCCGTCTCTCCTCTCCTCCAATGAAAACAGGCAGAGCTCCTCAAGTCTGTCCTCATACGTCAGATCCCCTAGTCCTCATACCATCTTAGTTGCCCTCCTCTGTACCCTCTCCAGGAGCTGTATGTCCCTCTTCAAGTGTGGTCTCCAGTACTGTACACAGTACTCAAGGTGTGGTCTAGCCAGTCCATTGTACAGTGGCAGAATGACTTCCCTGCTCCTAGAGGTGATCCTCCTTACGATGCATCCCAACATCCTATTTGCTTTGCTAGCCACTCTCCTACACTGCCCAGAGTTATTCATACATGCATCCACCATGATCCCTAGATCTTTTTCCCCTGTTGAGGCCTCCAGCACCTCCCCTCCCAGAGTGTACCTGTGTTTAGGGTTTCCTCACCCAATATGTAACACCTTGCACTTGGTGATATTGAAAATTTAATTTCCATGTGTAAGCCCACCTTTCCAGGGTGTCCAAGTCCCCTTGCAGGGCCAACCTCCCCTCTTCCCCCTCAACTACTGCTCCCATCTTGGAGTTGTCATTGAAGAGACTCATTTCACACCCTATACCCTCCCTGATGTCCAATATGTATGCATTAAACAGGATCGGACCCAGGATCGAGCCCTGTGGTACCACACTACCGACCTCTCTAGAGTTTGAGAGCTTTCCATCGACCACTACACTCTGAGTGTGTTCAGCTAGCCAGTTTTCAATCCATCTGACCATCAAAGGGCCTACTCCCAACCCCATCAGTTTGTCCACCAGACCATTGTGGGGGACAGAGTCAAACACCTTGCTGAAGTCCAAAAATAATACATCTACAGACTTTCCCCTGTCCAGTTCTGATGTTACCCATTTGTAGAACTCCACAAGATTGGTTTGACATGATCTACCTGGCACAAACCTATGTTGCCGACTATCCAGACCTCCCACCTCCTCCAAGTACACCCCCATTTACTATCATTTACTAAAGAAACAAGATTCTGAAAAGCCCTCCTTCTAGTTTTGTGAGATTTTCATGCACTCAAGAAAAAAGATGCCTTCTTATGAAACAGGAATGTGAAAAAAGCTAAATCCAAAATCTTGCTTCATAAGCCACCTTCTTTTTATGTTGGCTTGTGCATGCGCAACCAACATATTGGGGTAGTAGCACATTTGGAGGTGCGGTCACTCTTGGGCGAATGCAGGGCATGCATCAGTAGGTGCGTCCCTCATTCCCCAATCAGCCTGCATGACAGCACCACACCATATGAGCAAGCACATCTAAGAAAAGGTCCACTACAATGTGAGCAAAGTGCGTCACATGCAGCAGGTCTCCCAACATGCTTACCCTGCTGAGACAGAAAAAAAACATGGCGGCATACTGCCAGCCATAATGCTGAATTCAGGGGTGCCCAATCCCCCTGTCGGCATGCCCTGCCCCCAATGTATGTGCTGACCAGGGAGCCTACTCCCCGTCGGCATAAAGCACTCCCCATTTGTTATATGTCGAGGGGGTGCCCAATCCCCTGCTCTGCCCCCGCCTCTTTGTGTGCCAATGGGGTGCCCAATCTCCCATCAGCTAAAGCATCCCCCCCCAAAAAATACTTAGGTGGCACGCTGGGAGCCCAGCCCAGCCCAGTGTGCCAAATCCCCTGAAAAATAAAAACAGTCCCGCAATGTTTTTTTTAACCTGTGCAAAAAGAAAACAGTCCCTCACCATCTCCCTGCCCCCTTCCACAACCCGCGCTCACCCTCTGTGTACCCTGCCTCCCTCCACCCCCCACCCCATACTTATCTCCAGAGTTTGGAACGGCGATCCTCGGTGGACTGGGAATGCATCTGCACTTTTCAAAGCCGACCGCGAACTGAAGAAATACCAGTAAGCTGTAAAATGGCATAAATAGTTTTTTTTCAACTTTGGTGCATATCTCGGGGATTATTTGGAATTTTTGCACCAAATTTTCAACATGGGGTTATTGGCACCACTCCTCATGAATTCAGTCACTGTCATGGCATTATTCAGTTCCAAAAGGTGATTTTGAGGTCACTTCATGGAATCACCTTTTGGGATGGAGTAAAGAAACAATAGTGCCACTGTTTATGAGGGGGGCTCTCAAAAACTCTATGTTGCAAATTTGGTGGAAAAAATCCCAAAAATGGCTGTTTTATGAGCGTGCATTGTGCTGTTTCCATGCACGCTCATAACTTTGTGCATTTGTAGTATTTTCACTCTAGATTTTCATAATTGGCATTTTTCCATTTCCACACCTCCTGATGAACAGTACAGCTGTCATTTTACATATCCTAGCCGAAATGTGTTTTCACACGTCCGGCACAGAATACCATGGCCGGTGTGTGAAATCAGTTTTCAGGACAGTTTAAAGAAATGATGGACACACTGTTCATGAGCAGAGGTCCAAAAATGCCTATGTTGAAAATTTGGTGCTGAAAGTCCATAAAATGAATGTGTTATAAGTGTGCATTGCGCAGTTTCCATGCACCCTTGTACTGTAACTTTGCAAATTTGATAAATCTCCATGCCAGATTTTCAACACTGGCATTTTTTCACACCTCCTTATGAGCAGTACAGCTGTCATTTTTGACATCCTGTCCAAAATGTGTTTCAGCATCTGAGGTGTACAATGGTGTGGTTGCTGTGGGAATTCAACTTTTGGGACAGATTAACAAAATCACAGCACCACTGTTCATGAGGGGAGGTCCCAAAATGCCTATGTTAAAAATGTGCCTAACAAACTCCCCAAAAATAATTGGGTTATGGATGTGTGTTGTGCAGTTTTTATGCATGCTCATGACTTCACCATTTTTTTGTATTTTCACTCCAGATT
Organism: Neoceratodus forsteri; assembly: GCA_016271365.2. Classification (NCBI taxonomy): domain Eukaryota; kingdom Metazoa; phylum Chordata; order Ceratodontiformes; family Ceratodontidae; genus Neoceratodus; species Neoceratodus forsteri. Next base: position 1,009,294,359 of record CM057454.1, on the reverse strand, counting down.
TTTAATGTTGCTATTTTTTTACACCTCCTCATGAACAATACAGTTGTCATTTTCCACATCCTGTCCAAAATGTGTTTTCATCCCTGTGTCGCCAAATGGCATAGCCGCTGTGCAAAACCACCTTTCAGCTAACAAACTGATTGTGCCGCTTTTCATGAGGTGGGCTCACAAAAGGCCATGTTGGAAATTTGGAGTGAAAATACCAACTCACGCCTATGGTTTTAGGATTCCCAACTGTAGCACCCCACCCTGTAGAGACTGACAGGCATCAGAGGTGTGACCTGGGATCATTGGCTGTAATGCTCATGCCATTCCAACTCCACCCCCACCCTGCAGCCAATGACAGGCATTGTGGTGTGCCTTTCACTGTTCAGCCACACAGTTCACCCCATTCTCCTATACTGCACCCACTTCAGCATATTTCCTTATGGAATGGGGTAAGTATGATGCCCAAAGAGCCCAAAGCACACCACAGCACTTTTCAGTGTCTACAGGGTAGGGTGAGGTACATTGCATGAGCATTATAGCTGATAACCCAAAGGCACACCCGAATGCCTGTTAGTCTCTACAGGGTGGGGGTTGGGTTGATGTCACTTCAGTACTTCACTGCCATTCCTATTATGCATCTCTAACTCTGGCACTACCAATGCCAATGCCAGCGAGACAACATTCAGCATTGACAAATGCTTGTTATGAGATTATCATGACCTCACAAAACAAGATGCCTTCTCACGAAACAAGAATGTGAAAAAACTAAGTCTAAAATCTTGTCTCATGAGATCACCTTATTATTCTAAGATTTTTTTGAGCCCACTAAACAAGATGCCTTCTCATGAAACATGATTCTAAAAAAAAGTCCAAAATCCTGTTCTGTGAGACAACATTTTGTTTTGTGAGGTCCTATTCCTCTTTTGTGACCCTCACGAAACAAGAAAATCCTCAGTAAGGATTTTTGGGATGTCCCTAAAAAATATTTTGGGGTCATTTTTCAAAAAACAAACTCCCAAATCAAGCTAAATAGGTCCTGTTTAGCTAGATGTGTACATTTCCATCTTTCCAGGGCATCATTTTTATGTTTTTAAGAAACATTTATTTTAAGAAGTGGGAACAAGATGGCCAATATACGAATCAAAAATTATTTTCCTCATGAAAAAAGAATGTAGGCTCACAAGACAAGAATCTTCATTAATGAGCAGCAGTTCTTCTTTTGTATCAAACATCTATCTGAAAGACCTTACTGAGCAAGCTCAGAACCAAACTTCCAAAACTTGGGAATGGGTTAATATTTTGTCAGCAAACCAATGAAAGGCACAATTTAAGGGTAAGTCCTTTCTGCCCTGGAAATTTCAGAACAAAATTTGAAACTGTCTAGGCTGTAGGTTAGAGCAAAAAAAACAGCCCCCAATTTTTCCTATTTTGGCACTATCCAGATCTTTGAATCCATGCACCTGACCAGAACAAAACTTTCAAAACCAAAATCCCCCCCCCTCCGCCAGACTGTGCATGCAAAGTTTCGTGCAGTACCTTTGAACTGGGCAACGCTATTAAGATACAAAGTTAGAGGTTTCACATTGGACACTCTACTCAGCCCTAACTATAATATAATACATTTGCAGTGGGGACAGTTTGATACATGCTTTATCTATATGAGTGCAGTTTGACCTTGGGTAACCTCATGAGTGGTGTTTTATGTATTTATTTATTTATTTATTGAAATGTTTCACCAGAAAAGCACACTGAGCAACAAGTCACTTATCTCCCAGTGTGACCTGGGGGAAGGGGTACAATAGGAATGAGACATTAAACATTCAATTTACAAGATCAGCATTAGCATACAGTTGTAAGGCAGGTGTTACAAAAAGTGTTACAACAGTGTTGAGCATAACATGTAGAAAGAGTGGACAATAATAAGTGCCAGGTTAATAAGTAAACAAGTGCTTATGTGAAAGAAATGGGGAAGGGGATGGAGGGGTGAGGTGGGGAAGGGGGAAGAGTCATGTCCCTGGATACCCCTCAGGGTGTGAGGAGATCTCCAATGGGACTGATGGGATCAGACAGAAGGGGATAATGCAGTGTCCCAGAGAGACCCCTTAAGGATGGTCAGGGAAGGGAGTAGATCAGAGACACAAGTTCCTTGGGGCAGTAAGTGAAGGTGAGGGTAGAAAGACAGGGTTTGTCCAAGGCTCAGAGGAGGGAATTAGACAGGGACATGTCAAGAGCAACTCAGTGCAAGGTAATTATTGAGGGCAGAGCTGAAATAGTAAGTGGAGGATGAGTGCTTGACTTGAGGTGGGAGGGAATTCCAAATTTTTAGGAGGTGGTGAGAGTAACCAGATTGGCCAGTTTGAGTGGATCTGTGAGGGACAATCAGGGTACGGGAATCGGATGATCTATGGGAATGGGAGGGTGGAGGGGTGCTATAAAGGAGGAGGTGAAGTAGGAAGGGAGCTCACCCAACCAGTACTTGGAGATGAATTTAGCACAGTGGGAGAGTCGCCTATTTATAAGAGATGGGAGGATAGGGTACAATAAAGATCACAGTGATGGGTGGGTGGTAGGACATCCAGGGCAAAGTGGCAGAAGGAATTGAAGAGGGTGTCCAGTCTGGCCAGGGAGGACTTAGTGGCAGCACCATAGACTATGTCACAGTAGTCAAAAGTGGACAGTATCATCTTCTGAACAAGTTCACGCCTAGCCATAGGAAGGATGTAACTACGGTTGCTGAACAGGGCACCAAGCTTGGGGAGCAGTTTTTCCTGGATGGCGTCAATATGCCCAGAGAAGTTTAGGTGTTGATCTAACCAAACACCTAAGCACCTGAAGGAGGATGTGTCCTCAGGTAATGTCCCATCAATGGTGTGGAAATTGGGTAGGGAGGGAAGCCTAGAGAGTCTGTGTCTTGTGTCAACATGGAGACCTTCTTCTTGGTATTGAGGAAAATCTGATGGTTAGCAAACCAGAGCTGAACCTTGCAAAGTCTTGCTGTAAGCTGGTTGTAACCTCATCAGGACAGGAGCCAGATGCATACATGACTGCATCATTACATACATATGTATAGCGGAGGATGGGGAGCAAACAGGGAAGGTCATTTAAGAAGATGGTGAATAGGAGGGGCCCTAAAACCGAGCCATAGGGGACTCCAGTGCTAATCGGGAGGGGAGGGGTGGAGAAGTGGCATCCAAGACCTTAACTGATTGGGTTCTGACAATAAGATAGGCCTTGAACCAGTTTGTGGCAGAAGGAGACATGCCAGCTGCCATGAGTGAGTCAAGAAGAAGGGAGTAAGAGATGGTGTTGAAGGCCTTGGCCAGGTCGACAAAAAATGGCAGAGGTAATTTGTCCATTGTCTATCCCAGTTAGGATGGAGTCTCTGAACCATAGGAGAGGTGGTGGTTGAGTGTTTTTTCCTGAAACCAGACTGGAAAGGGTTGAAAAATTAGGTGTCAGGTAGAAAAGAGGTGAGTTGGGAGAGAACAATGTATTCTTGAAGCTTGGCAAGGGTAGGGAGGAGAGAAATGGGGTGATAGTTGCCAGGGGATGAGAGGTCATCCCCTTTGGGTAGAGGGAGGACCACAGCATATTTCCATGAAAAGAGGACTGAGGCAGTAGAGAATGAGAGATTTAAGATTACTGAGATGGGGTAGGCAATGGCTGAAGCGGAGAGAGAGAGGAGTTTTGCGTCAAGGCCATCAGGGGAGGCACCTTTAGAGGGGTTGATGATGAGGAGGGCACCTGGAGCATTGTTTGAGGTTACAATAGAGAAAGAGGAGGGAAGGTAGGAGGGTGGTGGAGGGGGCACACTGGTAGAGAGTGGGGAAGGGGAAGGGTAGGAGGGGAGGGATTTCAGAAGCTCAGTGGTACAGAAGGTCTAGTAGGAATTAAATTCCTGGTGTGAGCCATGAGTGAGGTGTCCAAGGGCAAACTGAACAAATACAGATACATCGTGTATCAAACTGTCCCGCATTGTGTATTTCATTTGTGCAATATGGACCAATTTGGACAGTGGAGGTAGATTTGTTAGAAATAGTTTATTTTTACTGTTTTTGTAGAAATTTAAAGGGATTTCTTGTGCTTTTGCTTGTGGATCTGTGCTTTAAAAAGACATTGCTAGAGGGTTGCCAGGGAAACTCTAACATCCTGAAGCCTCTGATGTCCTTGACATGTTTGTGTTCATTGATGCTCAGGTATCTTTTATGAATAATTACAGGAAAAAAAAGTGGTGGCTCTTATTGAGAGGGCTGAATGGATTGCGGGTTGCATACTGCATTTGTTTTTAGACTTCATTTTATTGGTTTTGACAATTCAGGAAAAATGTACACCATAGTTTTTACATTTTATTTTCTACAGTACAAGTTGTAGTGGCTATTCACCACAAGGATAGACAAGCATGTGGCAAGTGTGAGTGGTCACATGTGGCTGAGGACTTGAAAACAGAAAAAAAAACAAATGGAGCTTTTTTTTTAATTTCTGTCCTAATCACTCAGAGGAGCTGGAAATCTGTGGACATGAATACATTATCTGTGGACATGAAGAGAAGACATTGGATGGGGTAGTGTTCTTTGTGGTTGTGGTGAGCTGCTGTGCGAGCAGGGGAGAACAGAATGATGAAGAAAAGGTACATGACTGTGCTATCTCAAACTTAAAAGGACTGAAAGGAAATTAAAATTGGCTAAGATGCAAATGTGTATCATGTGGCAAGCTTTGTGTATTAGGTAGAGCTATATTTTTGTACAGTACCTCGGGGGCAGTCAGGCTGGTTAAAGTTCTATGTATGTAGTGCTGCCTGGGCAGATGGGGAAGCAGGTGATGATGCAGTAACTATTTAGATATACTGTATGCAACTGTTAAGATAAATGCAGTTGTTGCAATAAACACATTTATCTATCTAGATTTGAGTCCACCCCATTGCATAGGGGGACAGTTAATCTCTTTTCTTCATGCAGAGCCCACAGACTGATTTTGTTGGCAACATGTGCCAAGCCATAATTGTCTACCTCCAGCAACTGTATCACTATGAGACTCTGGCTTGGAACTTGTACTTCTGACAGGAGGCTACAGACTGGGAGGTGGACATTAGGCTTGATGACCCCATGAATTAAGCTCCAGTTGCTGCATGCCCTGCATCACTAACAAGCCCCCTACTGCTGCCAGCAGCCCAGTTCCATCACACACCACCCCAATGACTTACCTTGGATCTTTGGTACCCCCACAGATTATCCATGGTGGGACAAGGAGAGGGAGGGCCATACGGCTCCACTTCTGGGGATGTCAACCAATTTGGAAGTATAGTATCCTCTTGGTAGAAGAGGGTGTGACAGCTGGAAGCTTCATCCTGCCCTGGCACCAGTTTTTACCTACATTTTCTCCCACATCCTTGCCAAACACCACACATGACATTGACATGGCTGCCGACGAAGCAAAGTTGGGTAAAATTCACGAACCGCTAAACAAAGTAAGTTTCCCAGATTTTGCCCATCCCTCATCATAAGTGACTGATATTGCAGCAAGTGATTATTTCTTCATGGTAATTTTTGATGTCACAGACAGTGAGGTCATAGCACTTATGATGTATAAAGAGGAATAGAACTACTGTAGCTATTAGTATCCATGTAGAGTACTGTGTAACACATCATACCAAGTACTGTAGGGGACAAAATCTTCTAATTAGCAAAAAGGAAAAGAAAAACATACTTCAGATATTTTATATGTATGTGATTTACCAGGAAAAGGCTCAACTCAGTGATTCTCATTTACAATTAGTTTTTGGTTAAGACAGCAATTAGAACAATCCAGACTTCACAGTGGTATACTCTGCATACCGAATACAATATAGATAATACAATACAGGAGATGGTATGAAACATGGAGAAGTTGAATATGGTGCTAAACATAGTCAAAGTCAAATCAAATCAAATTACAATACATAATCTGATAGGAAATTGTGCATACATAATTAGTAACAAAGGAAAAAACAAACACACGCTCATCTTAAGCGCAGCTTTCAAAAATGTGACAGCTAAACAGAAAGAGGTCCACACTCAAGAGCCAGGATTACAAAATAAATGTTATTCCTTCATGCAGTCAGTGATTCTCCCTCTTGGGAAAGGAGCCATGTACCTCCAAATGCCCAAGGGGTTGTTTTGTTGGAAAGTCATTGACTGCATGAAAAAATAACATTTATTTTGTAATCCTGGCTTCTGAGTGTGTACATAATTAGTGAAAAACTTAGCATAATAATGTATTAAATCTGGGAATAAGGAAATAGGGCATAGTGGGTAATTACAGAGTGCTATATCATGGACTCATGGCCAGCCAACCAGATGGTAAATGGTAGTGCTACTGCATGCAGCACTGACAACCCAGATATGGGAGCACACTCGGGTTGCTGGAGGGTCGGCCAGGGGAGGAGAAATGAGCATCTGATGGACTGCTCTACTCCTCCATGGAAAGAGGTGGTATGAAGCTCAGCATTATCCTTTCCCTTGGTGGTGGCCAGGGGTAGCGTGTCAGGACCAACTGACAGGAATTGGAGCATGTGGAGGTTGAGGTGCCATGCACGGGAGTGTGCATGAAGCTGTCGCTGCCTCCATTGCATGCCATTCCTTGGGGAGGGAAAGAGAATAAAATGGCAAAATCTTGGTTGACAGGATGTCTCCTAACACCTGCAGGCCCCGCACCTGACAACTAGGCACCATCATGACACTGGATATGTTTTGCAGTGGGGAAGAAGGAGGCCCCCAGCCCCCACCAGGGGGGTAAGCCCTGGAAGAACATGTGGCAGGGTAAGTCCTAGAGAATCAGGGTGATGGGGCTGTGGTAGTAGGTATAATGGGGATTGCCAAGTGGTCAGGGGCTAAACAGCATGCACTGCAAATATATATATATATATATATATATATATATATATATATTTATAATGGACTCATAGGAGATACAAGTGGATTAACAGCAGATGCACACATCAATGCAATGGGAGTCCAAGAGAGTTTTGAAAGCATTTACTTGGGCTTGCCCAGTGATATTGTGAGTTGAGGCACTAGATGCCACCATCTTCCATGCCAGCAGCCCAGGTTGAGAATCAAGCAGAGTGGTTTGGGGGCCAGCCTGGAGAGGGAGGATTGAGCATTCCATGACAGCCCTGCTCCCTTGGGGTGGGGTTTCCTGTGTACCTCCACTAGACTACCATCTATAAAGGCAAGAACAGCAAGATGGTCAGGGTGTCAGCAGACATGGCACATATGGGTACCAGTGTGTGAGTGTGTGTCATTATCACTGCATGCCAATATATGGGAAAAATCTTACAAAAAATATCTGGAGGAAAGAGGAAAACTGACCCAGATTGCTCTGTATACCCAACCAGACTGCATGAACATACAGGGCTGGCCAGCATGTTGGTTCACCTTTAATTCCCTGAGACAGGTTTGAGACAGGGCTGGGGATGATCTGAAAGTGGGGATGCAAGGAGCTTAGGAATACATGAACAAAATATATATATATATATATTAAGGTTAGTTATTGTGCCAAGCTCCAGGGTGTGTTGTAGCGTGTTCCAAAGCATAGGGGCCAAGCCAACTTAGTGCAGCTTTTCCAAAATGAGAAAAGTATATTTGTATCTCCACTCCTGCTTCACTCTTATAGATTGACGGCACTTTGGAACAAAGCTGTAATGTAAAGTAGTGGATCATTTTGTAGGGCATTGAGGGTTCAAATGTAGAGGTTTTCTAACCATCTTATGGTTAGAGAAGCCATCCTTCTGTAAAGTAAAGGATGTAATGATGGGTCCTGCAGTGGACTGGTTGTAAATCAGAGGGCTCTGTGACAGAGCATGTCCTGCTTAGTCAGGTGCTTGTTTGTATCAGGTCAGCATAGTCTAAGATGGGTAGGATGGTGGCTTGAACAAGGCTTTTTCCAATGTCAGCTGTGGAACAGCATCTGTTCCTAAAGCAAACAACCCTACATATAATTTCTTTTTGCATAAGGTGTCAGCATGAAGGTGAAGGACAATTTGATTTCCAGTCCAAACCCCAGGTATATACAAGAAGAAAAAAAAAACAGGTCTATGGTGTTTGTGTATGTCTACCTCTTCTATGACCTGTTGGGCTCCAGGAAGAGTCATGGCTGTTGTTTTTGATGGGGAATGGTACTGTATAGGAAGTAAGCATTCACTACCTTTGAGAGTTAATAATCATTTCAGGCAATACATTACTGTAGCTCTTTAATAAAATAGCCTGAAACCCTTTTTTTCCCTCACCTTTTTTTCTAAATCCAATGTCATATGTTGTTGGTACTCCCATGCATAATGCCTCTGTACAACAACTCCCCATGTCCCCCATGGCTGAGCCTCTGATGATGTTTTTGACAGACTCAGCAGTAGGGGTCATGAAAGGGCTGTAGTGCAGATATACAGTATATTAGTAATTACTATGTTGCAGCATTTAACACTGCTGACACTACCAGTACCAATTTCCCTTCAAAGAGTATTCTAATCTTTATTTATAGGGTGGATGAGTTTCTCTTCATCTAGATGGTGCTGTGGCTCTTTTAATGGTGTCTGGGCCAGTCTGAGGTGTCTGTGTATGTCTACCTGTTTGGTGTACTGTAGGGCTCCAGAGAGAGAGTATTGGCTATTGTTTTTGATGGGGAATGGTTGAAGACCCATTGGGGCCTGAAGAAGTTTGCTGTCAGTGGGGGAGATTCTAAAGAACCACATTTCTGACTGGAGTAGGGCACCAAATGTTTGTCCAGGAAGAAGGGTTGGGGGGTGAAGCAGTCTATTTTATTGATGATGCCAACATACTGGCCTACTATTCTGCCTTGTATCATCGGTTATGCAGACTGCTCTGCTCCTCCCAGTTTATATGCATGCTGCACTACTCCAGTAAGTCAGCTGACCAAGTTAAGAAGGCATACTGTGGGTTCAGGGAGTGGGGGATTAGCTAGCCCAGATTCAGACTATCAATGCCCCCAAATCCTGAACTGGAGGTTAAAATGAGAACACTTAAATATGAATATTTTGTGGCCTGGGGGTGGATTGGTCTACGTAGGGGATAGTTTACCAAGCAATGATTTTCTTCTTGCACTCTGCCAGGAGCCAGTAATATTTTTAAATGAAATGAGTCTATGGGGTAAAGGGCCAAACGCACAAATGCAGAACACACAGATTAAGAAACAAAGACAAATAGCGAAATGTTTATTTGGGGATGAAAGAATGTTACAAGACATATTGCACAAAAGCTCCAGCACTTGTCCTCTGAATAAAGAGGCTTCATTAGAGGGACAAAAGGGGAAGGGGAGGGGTTAAGAAATAACCACTGTGGGAAGCAGACAGCCAAGGGTTTGCTTTGACACCTGAAAGGGATAGAGGGTTTATTAATGTTCTTATGTTGTAAGTAGCTGCACTGAACATCTACAGCCTCATAGCAAAGTTTGATCTACTCCAAGCGTGGATGTCCCACCATGTACTTGACATTCTCTTTCTGACAGAGACCTGGCTGTCAAGCAAGATAAAAGACAATGAAGTGATGCTCTTGGGATATCAAACATTCAGGAAAGACAGGTGTAGCAAGAAAGGCAGAGGAGTCCTTATCTATGCCAGGGATTACCTATGCTGCTCGGTCCTCCCTGTTACCAGGGTCAAGGATAATCATGAACTACTAGCCATAAATGCACAGGTTGGATGGCATGGCAAATCTCTAATCTTAGTCTTGGTTTATCTTCCACCCACTAAAGCTAGGCATGCCTTTCAGTGACATGGTCGCTTCTTCCAACCTGACCCAACTCGTAGACTGCCCAACAAGGCAGAACTACAGAACAGGAAAAAACACCCTCCTTGATTGGCTCCTCTTGAGTTCCCCTTTTCGGATCTCTGATCTTAAGGTCCTGCCTGACACCTTAAGTGATCACTCCCCGGTCACTTTCACATGGTCAAACAAATTGAGTAAGCCCCCGCCTATCATAATTAATAGTAGGGTCTTGGGGAAGGGCAAGCTGGGGGCCCTCTCCTCTGCCCTCTCCCAGCATGACTGGTCCCCCATTGATCAAGCGCCTAATACTGACCAGGCCCTAAGTTTCTTTATAGAGGGCTTCAACAACATTTGTGATATCTTTGCACCACTGAGGAAAAGAAAAATATGGGGTCAAGTTAATGGCTGGATCACAGGGGATCTCCTCGCCCAGATGAAGGAAAGGGACAACCTCTGGGAAAAAGCCAGGTCCTCTCACAGCAAACACAACTTCCAATGCTATAGAGCTGCAAGAAACCACTGCACCAACCTTATCCATCAAGCAAAGGCCAACTTCCACAAGGAGCAGCTTAATAAAACTTGGGGCAATAAGAAGAGTTTTTGGAAGAACATCAAAAACCTTTTTGGGAAGGATGAGAAGAAGATCCCCCGCTCACTCAACATCAACAACACCACAATTGCTGACCCTCGGCACATCGCGGATTCTCTCAACGCAGAGTTTACTGACCTGACTGAGGTGCTACCCCCAACTACCTGCACCCTGCTGGGGAGCAAACCTACCGCATGCCTCAAGGGGGCTCAATCCCTGTCTTCTACTTCAAAAAAGTGTCAGTGAAGGAGGCTTACAAGCACTTAAAAAAATACTAGGCAAGACCAGAATGTGGAGTGATGGAGATGATATGAAACTCCTATCCCTAACACTGGATGTCACCCTCGTGCCAGTTACAAAACTATTTAACAAATCACTGGCTTTTGCACAATTCCCTGGGATCTGGAAACAGGCTTTCATGATGCCAGTGCACAAGAATGGTGATATGACATGCACCACCAATTATAGGACAATATAATCCTCTCTCCCTTATCTAAAGCCCTGGAAAAGATTGTGGCCACCCAACTCACAGATTGCCTCAACAAATACAACCTTTATGTCCCAACCAACATGGCTTCAGGCAGAATCATAGTACCTCCAGTGCCTTGCTGGACTACACTGACTACTCACACAAGGCACTAGACAAAGAAAAACTGGTGGGGTCAGTCTTCATAGACCTCACCAAAGCCTTCATGAGTGTAAATCACTCTCTACTCCTGACTCAACTACAGAACTTGGGGGTTGCAACCACTGCTGTCTGCTGGTTCACGGACTACCTAACGCACAGAAGGCAACGTGTAAAAATTGGGCACACAGTATCTAGCTCCAATGAGGTATCTTTAGGGGTCCCACAGGGGTCAATACTGGGGCCATTACTATTCAGTCTCTTCCTAAATAATCTTCCTGAAGTCTGTGACACTAAACTGATACTTTACACAGACAAAATTTTACTTCTCACCAGCAGTTCATCAATAGTCGCCCTCCACTCCGAGTTGCAGGCATCATTCTCAAGCTGGAAGACTGGTTCTGTAGCCATAAACTTCTATTAAACTACAAAATGACCAAGATGATGCTCACAGCCAGCCCACAACACAAAAAGAAGCTCCATCACCTCACCATCTCCAATTAAGTCAGTGAGCCGCTAGAAGAAGTTCACTACTTCAGGTACCTGGGGGTCACCATTGATGACTCCCTCACCTTCACCCAACACATTGACAGTGGTAAAGGCAGTGAACACCAAGCTTGGTGTGCTCTATAGGCATAAAAAGTATTTCACTCCAGAGGCCTTCCGTCCCTCAGTCTCCAGCTCCATCCTTTCTACCATCGACTATGGGTCAGTGGTCGACGGAGCAGCAACAGACACTGCACTAAAATGGATTCACATTGCCCTCAACAAGGCATGTAGGCTCACAATGGCTGCAGATCAAAATGCCCACACCTGCTTCTTATGTGAGGAGACCAACTGGCTGCCTCTAAAGAACAGGATTATATTCCAAACATGTCTCCTTGGAAAAAAGGCTCTAATGGGTAAAACCCCCTCCATGCATTTCTAGCATCCTAACACCAAGTGCTACCAGCTATACCACCAGAGGCAGGATGAGGGGGGCCCTATCAACACCTTTCTGTTGAACTGTGCAGGGACAGCGTGCTTTCAGCTATAGGGCCCCCCAATGGCTCAATGAAATACCAGTGCACATTCTAAACTCCCAATGCATCTCACAAATCAAAAATGGCCTAAGGCAACACCTTCTTACTAGGACAGTTTGTGACTGCTACTAGGACTCTAACACCCATAATTCCCGCTCACCCACACTCTCCTTCCCCTTCCTTTTAACCCCACTCTTCCGTCTTGCTCAATCCATCTGTCTTCCTCTCCCCCTGTGCCTTTCCCTCCACTGGATCAACCTTAAAACCAACCTACTACCACTACCTGCCAACTTCCTGGACAAAGCCATGTCTTTTGGCCTCCCACTCTCCCTCCCCGTCTCCCCTTCCCCTCACCTTGACTCCTCTTCAGACTCTCACACAAGGTGTTACACCTCTTTATCTCCTTCAATACATTTAAACACTGTCCTTTACCCTAGTTGAATGCTCTTGATGTTGTACTATCAGCATTGGTACTATGAATGACACTGTAACCTTATTGTATACTAGCTACCTACTTTTCGAGTATTGTATATGAACTGTTTGTTATTGTTGTCATTGTCATTGTTTGACATGGAACCTTTGTAAAAGAGCTGTGAGCTCAAAGGTATGATCCGAATCCCTAAATAAATAAATATTTATTCTCTTAAAATGTTGCCAAATACAGAGTACCAAATAAATAGCTGATGCTCACCTGAATATGAATGCACACCAACATTTTGAAGAAAAAAGTACTTGCACATCCCTACTAAATTAGAAACATAGAAACATTGAAGATGTCGGCAGATAAGGACCTCATGGCCCATCCAGTCTGCCCAGTCTTCCCTACCTACAGTTACACTTTAGGCACTACTCAGTCTTCGGTCTTCCCCGCCTTACTTCCAAGATCCCCTAGAATCTATCCCATGCATTCTTGAATCTTGTAACCATTTTATCCTCCACCACCTCCACTGGGAGGTTGTTCCATGCATTCACCACCCTCTCTGTGAAGAAGTATATTTTTACATTTCTTCAGAGCCTCCCCCTTTCCACCATCACTGTGTGACCTCTTGTCCTTGGGCATCTTTTCTTTGAAAAATGCTACATTCCTGTACCCTGTTTTTACCTAGAATGTATTTATTTCCATCATATCCCCAAATTCCCTCCTTTCTTCAAGGGAGTAGAAATTAAGCTCATTAAGCCTTTCTTTTTAGAACATTTGATGAAGGCCCTGCATCAGTTTGGTTGCTCTACTTTGTACTATATCCACCCTCTCTATGTCTTTTCGGAGATGTGGCCTCCAGACCTGGACATAGTACTCAAGGTGTGGTCTCACCAGTGACTATACAGGGGTATCACTACATCCCTTGTTCTGCTGGTTATTCCCCTGCCAATGCAGCCAAGTATCCTATTAGCCTTTCCCACTGCCTTGTTACACTGTTTAGCTACCTTCAGGTAATCAGAAATAATTACCACTAGGTCCCCCCTGCTTTGTGACTGCTAATTTTACTCCTACCATTTGTTATGTTGCCCCCAGGTTTCTGTGCCCCAAATGCATGATTTTGCATGTTTTTGTGTTGAAACCCAGCTGCCAGACCTGTGACTATTCTTCCAGGTTATGTATATTGCCCCTCATTCTTTGTCACCCCCGGTGAGTCTAATCTGTTGCAGAGCTTTGTGTCATCTACAAATAGGCATACTTTCCCAACCAGTCCTCTGTGATGTCACTAATAAATATTTTAAAGAGGACTGGATTTAGTACTGACCCTTACGGCCATCCAGGTGGATGCCATTTACCACCACCCTCTGACTCTTATTTTCTAGCTACCTCTCTACCCTTTTAACTACTTTAGTTTCTACTCCTAGGTTCTCCAGCTTGTTTACTAGTCTTCTATGAGGAACAGTGCTAAATGCCTTGCCAAAATCCAGGTAGGCCAGGTCCACCACTTGTCATTGATCCACTTCCCTGGTTACCCAGTCAAAGAACTTGATCCCCAGCACCCAACAGAAAAACCTCGACTGCAGAGGGTAGTTGGTCCAGGAAGTTGGCAGGTGGTTAGTAGGGGCAAATCGGGTGCCCCATCACTCTCTGCTCTCCAACATATTACCTCCAAAAACCATATAAACACTACAAACAGGTATCTGCCTCTATCTCTGAAATCAAACAAAGAGGCAGAAGACACTGAAGAGCAGGACATTGCAGCACAGGAGCTAGCACAACAAAACTCACCCAAATCAGGAACCAAAACAAAAAAAGCAAAAATGAAATCCAAAAACTTCTGATCATAGGAGACTCCATGATTCGGGGAGTTGATACCCATCTCCAGCCAGGGTAATGGTCAGATGTCCCAGGTACATCAGCATGGAGAGACACTGACCGCATTGCTAAAATTGTTCACAAAGCAGGAGAAAACATTGATGTCCTAGTACACATAGGGACTATGATTCCCAGCCGTCAGTTGTGGAGACTATGGACACCTGACCAGGCTGGGTGACAAACTATCATTCATTTCATCCGCATCTCCTTCTCTAAGATCCTGCCAGTCTGGGAGAGGGAGATGGACGGAAGGTCAGAGAAGGGGAGATAGGGAGCTAAACATGTGGCTCAAGGGCTGGTGCCAGGAAAAAGGACACAGATTTGTAGGGAACTGGCAACAGTTCTGGGAGCGAAAGTTGTTTAAATTTGATGGACTGCATCTGACTAAGGAGGGAGTCAGTGCATTGTGGCAGAAGTTTGACGTCTTTGCAGAATATTTAAACTAGCAAATGGGGAGAGGGGTGCAGCACCCCATACATCGAATGGGAAGAACACCCCTCCCCCCTCAGCTAGTGGTCAAACAGGGATTCAGCATGTTTGCAGTTCATTTGCATCACCAGGTAAGAAAAAAGGTTTGTCTCCCCAGATGACGCACAGGGGTAATGCCAAACCTCACCCAATAACTAACTCACCAAAATCTGGCCAATGGAAAATCATGTACACAAATGCTCACAGCCTGGGAAATAAGATCCCAGACCTGCAGGCAATAAGTCAGAGGCTAAACTGGACATAGTAGCAATTAGTGAGACATGGTTTACCAGTAACCACACTTGGGAGACTTCAGTACCTGGCTAGGT
Organism: Neoceratodus forsteri; assembly: GCA_016271365.2. NCBI lineage: Eukaryota > Metazoa > Chordata > Ceratodontiformes > Ceratodontidae > Neoceratodus > Neoceratodus forsteri. The sequence continues at coordinate 1,009,279,290 of CM057454.1, read as the reverse complement.
ATTGTTCAGAAGAGACTGAGGTGCAAAAAGGGGGGGAGGGGTGGCCCTGTATGTCAATGAAAATATCAAAACTACAGAAATTCAGAAAACACATAAGGAGCCAGAAGAACTGTGGGTCACCCTGGAAACAGGAAATGGGACAGCCATAAGAACTGGGGTTGTCTACAGGCCCCCAGACCAGGGGGATGACAGAGACACATTACTGTTAGAGGATATACAAAACATGACAGCTAAAGGGGAGGTTCTGATAATGGGAGACTTCAACATGCCGGATACAGATTGGTCAATACCAGCAGGAACATCTGCCAGAACTAGACACATAGTGGATTCCCTGCAGGGGGAGGGCCTCAAACAACTGGTACAGCAGCCCACAAGAGACAGGGCTATCCTAGATCTAGTACTGACTAACGGGAAGGATCACAGATCTCCAGGTAGAAGGTCACCTGGAGCCAGTGACCATCACATGATATGGTTCAATCTGGCTACTACATCTAAATCATCCCATTCCAAGGCAAAAATATGGGACTTCAGAGGAGCTGACTTTGATAAGATGGCCAACAGAGTTAAGCTAGCCATGGCAAAAAGAAACACAGATGAGGGGTTACAGGCAAAGTGGGCAAGCATTAAGGATGCAATACTTGAAGCAACATCCCATGGTGTTAGCCAGAAAAGGAAGTGCAAAAGAAGAAGGAAACCACTTTGGTTCTCAAATACAGTAGCAGAAAAGGTCAGAGCCAAAGGCTGGCCTCTCAGGAAATATAAGGAACACAGCGGGATAAAGATAGGAGGCATACCAAACTGCCTAAGGAAGCAGGGAAGGCAGTAAGGCAGGCAAAGTCTCAAACTGAGGAAACACTAGCACGAACAGTAAAAGAAGGTGACAAGACTTTCTATAGATACATTAGTGAAAGGAGAAAGTCCAGAGGGGGTATTGCTGCTTAATGGAGAAAAGGGAGCATGTGAGGAGGAGGACCCTGTAAAGGCATCTATCCTAAATAGATACTTTTGCTCAGTATTTACTGAAGAGAAGGTAGGCAGGGCCCACAGCTCAGCATCATGGACACAGTGGGGGAGGGAGGTGAGCACTACTCCCTTCACAAAAGAAAGGGGTCTCACAACAGCTTGCTAAGCTCAGGGTGGATAAGGCAATGGGACCCTGATGGCATACATCCCAGGGTACTTTAAGGAGCTAAAGGTGGAACTAGCAGAGCCATTAGCAGAACTATATAGTGAGTCTCTGAGCACAGGAGAGGTCCCAGAAGACTGGAGAAGGGTTTATGTGATCCCGCCCCACAAGAGTGGTAGCAGGAGGAGGCAGGAACTACAGACCAGTCAGTCTTACCTCAGTAGTGGGCAAGATTATGGAAGCACTCTTAAGGAAAGGATAGTGCAACACCTGGAATCCATAGGGGCACAGGGATCCAAGACAGCATGGGTTTACAAAGAAAGGTCCTGTCAAACTAATCTCATAGATTTCTTTGACTGGTAACCAGAGTGGTGGACCAAGGGAGCAGTTGATGTCGCCTACCTTGACTTAAGCAAAGCTTTTGACACTGTTCCACATAGAAGATTGATAAATAAGCTAGGTAGGCTCGGGTGGGTCAGAAGTTGGTCAACTGGGTGCAAACTGGTTGACTGGCAGAAACACAGAGTGGTGGTAAATGGTATACAGTCAGAAGAGATGCAAGTCACAAGTGGGTACCACTTAGGATCAGTTCTGGGGCCAGTCGTCTTCAACATCTTCATTAGTGACCTTGCAGATGGACTAGAGGGTAGGCTTGTCTGTTTGCAGATGACACCAAGATCTGCAACAGAGTAGATGATCCAGATGGGGTGGGCAGAATGAGAAGAGATCTGGATAAACTAGCAAAATGGTCAGAAGAGTGGCAACTGGGATTTAATGCAAGAGTGCAAAATCATGCACATAGGAAGAGAAACCCTGAAGCCACCTATAGGCTGGGAGGTGAGTTGCTAGCAGTCACAAAGGAAGAAAGAGACTTGGGCATCATCATCACTGATGACCTGAAATCATCCAAGCAGACCTCTAAAGCAGTAGGTAAGGCTAGCGGGTGTTAGGGGTGTATTAGTAGGGTATCACAAGTCATAAGAGGAGGTAATAATCCCTCTTTACAAGACTCTGGTTAGGCCCCATCTGGAGTACTGTGTGCAGTATTGGAGGCCACACTTCACAAGGACATTAACCAAATTGGAGGCAGTCCAGAGAAGGCAACCAAAATGGTGCAGGGACTGCATCAGAAGACATATGAAGACAGATTAACAGAGCTCAATATGTATACCCTTGAGCAAAGGAGGGAGGAGTGATATGATCGAGGCATTCAAACACCTTAAGAGCATTAACAAGGTGAAAGAGTCTAACATGTTTAAATTTAAGAAAAATAGCAGGACAAGAGGACACAGCATGAGATTAGAGGGGGGCCGATTAAGGGGGAATGTGAGGAAATTCTTTTTCATAGAAAGGGTAGTGGATGCATGGAATGGGTTACCACAAGAAGTGGTGGCTATGAATACAGTGCAGGGCTTCAAACAGGCATGGGATAGGCATAAGGGAGCAATACAAATGACTATGAATAGATAGGCCACTGACAGAGCAAAGGCCGATGGCACATTTATAAGGTAGAAAAAGAAATGGGCAGACTGGATGGGCCTTGCGGTCCTTATCTGCCGTCAACTTCTATGTTTCTATGTTTCTATGATCAAGTTAGTTTGGCAAGACCTTCCCCCTGAGAAACCGTGTTGCCTCGGATCCTATAGACCACTGGCAACAAGGTATTCCCCAATCCTTTCCTTCAGTAGTGATTCGATTACCTTACCCACCACCGACTTCAGGCTGATAGTCCTGTAGTTTCCTGCCTCCTCCCTATTTCTACTTTTGTGGAGTGGGACTGCATCTGCCCTCCTCCAGTCCCCCGACACCTCCTCTATTTCCAATGACAGGTTGAACAGGGCTGTGAGAGGTGTAACCAGATCCTCCATGAGTTCCCTCAGTATCCTGGGGTGTATCCCATCAGGTCCCATTGCCTTGTCCACTTTTAATTGCGCTAGTTCCTTAAGGATTCTATCCTCTGTAAAGACTAGTGTCCACCTCTCATCACTTAATGCCCTTGTTCTTAACAGTGGCCTGTTTCCCACTCCACCTTCCGTAAATACTGAACAGCAGTATTTATTCAGTATGTCTGCTTTTTGGTGGTCCTTTGCAATGCACATCCTTTCTTCTACTTTTAGCCTTACTATCCTACTCTTTGTCTTTCTCTTTTCTCTCATGTATCTAAAAAATGTTTTATTGCTCCTTTTTACTGATTTTGCAATATTTTCCTCTGTGTGTGCTTTTGCCCTCCTAACCACTTTCCCTACTTCCCTCTGTTTCTCCTGGTAACTCTCCATATCCTCTTCCCTCTGTGTTGTTTTGCACCTTTGAAATTACATTTTTTTCTGCTGATTTTTGTGCTATTTCTTTCAAGAACAATAGTGGTATCCTTTTCCTCTTGCTGTTGCTAACCTGCCTAACACATAGATCTGTAGCTTTTTCAAAGCCCTCTTTAATTTTTGCCCACTGTTCCTCGATTTATCCAGTTTCCCTATCCCTACCATGGAGTCCATCAGGCATTCCCCCATTTTCTTAAAATCAGCTCTCCTGAAGTCCAGGACCCTCTTCTTTGTGTGGTTTGATTCTGACTTCATTTTTATATCAAACCACACCATGCAGTGATTACAGGCCCCCAGGTGGTCACCCACTGTGACAGCAACAATCCTGTCCCCATTTATTAATTTCAGGTCCAGTAATTCCCCCTCACAAGTGAGTTCCATAGGTAGTTGTCTGAGGATGCCCCATGCAGGAGACCAAGATATTCCTGCTGTCACAGCGGGGAGGCTCCAATCTATCTCTGGTAGAATAAAGTATCTTACTACCAATATCTATCCCTTGCAAGGCATCATTTAGATTGTTTCCATCATTTTTAAATCTACCTCTTCTCCCTGTCTTGGAGCTCTGTAGATCACTCCTGTGTGAATAGTTGCACCTTTTCTTGTCTCCAAGGTGACCCACATTATCTTCCCTCCTACTAGCTTCCTTTGTATTTCAGTAGCTTTTATGTTGTCTCTTCCATAAAGAGCCAACCCCCCCCCCCACCTACCCTGTCCTTCCTGAACAGAATATAACCTGTATTGCTAATTCCCAGTCCTGGTTTTCCTTGTACCAGGTCTCTGTGATGGCTACCTGGTCCAGGTCTGCTGCCACTATGGTAGCCTCAAGGTCAGCTATCTTGTTGTTCAGACTTCAAGCATTTGTACACATGGCTGTCCAGGTTGTGTTGCCAGCCCATCCCCCCTTTTATTCCCCTTGCTCACCTTTATTTTGCCCACATTTTTCCAGTTTTAATAATTTTTTCTACCCCCATGCTTTCATTTTTGTTTGCTACCTTTATTGGTTCTACTCCCCCAGTATTCTAACTGTTGGCTTTCTGAATTAGTGGGGAAGCTACTTCTGTCTGCCTGCCTCTTTCCACCTCCCCTCTTGGCTAAGTTAAATGCCTGCCACTATAGCATTTAAATTGTTCACTAAGAACTACAGACTCCACCCTTGATGGATGCAGGCTGTCGCCCACGTACAGGCCCCCACCCCTCCAGGTGGGCCCCAAGTCCCTAATAAAACTGAAAACCTCCTCTCTGCACCAGACCCTCAACCATGCATTGAAGTCCCTGATGCAGAGATTCCTAGCCACCCCCTTGCTGTTGACAGGCAGCACCTCCAAGAAGGTCATGAAATTGCTACCTGACCAAACTCCTCCGCAAATCCCTGAACTCCTCCTGCACTCTTCCTGTCCCTGTCTCATCCCTAGTAAGGTCATTTATCCCCAGATGGACCATGGCATTCAACTCCCCCCTGCTAGCCACTGCCCTAGAGATCCTCTGGATCTGCTTTCCATTCCTACAAGCTGTGCCTCCAGGTAGGCACTTAACCTTCCTATCTCCCTTGTTACCTGTCCACAAATCCACACCACTGACTATGGATCCCCCCACCAGGAGTTGATTCCTCCTCCTCCTCCTCCTCCTCTAGGTCCACTGCCACCCACCCTTTGGGCTCCACTATGGAGGACCCACACTTCCTCTATCTCAACTTCAGTTGCTCTTGTAGGACCTCCCCTCTCCTCCAAAACAGCACAGGAGTTTTGTAGTTGCACCAGAATGGGAATGTGTCTCTGTCCTACCACGATCACCCTCCGCAAGCCCACCGTAATCCATACACTCTTCCTGCTAGGCAACCTCTGAGGTAGTGGAGGCAGACTTGGTGGCCCTTGGGTGAGGAGGAGATTCCCTGAATCCTGACAAATCGGCCTGGAGACTAGCAACCTCTGTCCTCAGCCCATAAAAGTGCCTGCAGATGGGGCAGCATGACAGCATCCAGAAGGTCATCCTAAGGAGTGCTGCCCCACAGCCACTGCACTGCACCATTCTTTCCTTCTATGCTGTCTATCCCTGCTCTAAAACAAAACTCCTTCTTGGCCTTATATACCTCTTTCCACTCAACTTTAATTAGATAATATCCTTACCACTATTTACAGTTCCCCCTCTGGTTCCTGTTGATTTTTTCTGTTCTGTCCTGGTTTAATCCTTTACTAATGACACCATCCCTTGCTTACTGAGCTAGCTCGGTAAAGCAACTTTGCACAGATTGTACCCTGCAATGAACACCAACATGCACAAGAACTAGCAATGTTTAACATTCCTAGAGAAAATCAAAAAAGAAGACAAAAAGATATAAAATGTTATGCCCTGAGAAAAAGAAAGTTAAAAAAACTGGCAAGTTTAAGCACACTTTTATTAATTAAATGTAAAGTAAAAGGTTAAAAGTCAGCCCTTTGAGTGAACACAGAGAAGCCTGCAAGTCAATGTTTTGCTAGCACTGACCACTGAGGGCACCATAGGCTAAGGAGAGATGGCAGTATTTAAGCAAACAAGCAGGCTGTCAGTAGGCACTCATTTTAGACAGTGGTTATGTACAGTATTGAGACATCCTCAAGGCTGAAATATATTGTCAACAAATTTGGTTTTAGCTGTCTTTCAAGCTATTGCAAAACTGGTTATTGCTGAGTCATTCTATAAGCAATAAACCACGGCAGAGTGTGGGTTATGCTAGGATTTGCCCATGCCTGGTGTAGTTCAGTCATGAGGGCGCAGACCAAGTGACCAAATCCACACCAGAAGTGGGTAAATCTCAGCATAACCCACACCTTGGAGTGGTTTACTGCCATTATCCAATGGGAAATTGTTAAAATAAATTAAAAATTAAAAAGTTGTTTTTCAGCTGTTTTATAGATTTTTTTCTATAAATATTCTTCTGCAGTAATTGAAAATAGTCCTTTGTTGCTGGGTAGGTTCTAGTTCACTATATTGCCTGCCACTGGCTGTATCACCTCTAGTTTTTGTGAGCATTTTAATAGGGTTTTTTTTTTTATTGGGCAGATTTTTTCACCCACCCAATGTCTTTTTTTGTTTAATGGTAGCATCCAGAGAGTGAGCGAGCAGTGGTGACTGAAGGTTCAGGAAGACAAGGGAGCATGTTGCAAGAAGGGAGAGGCTGGAAGACTGAGCGACTGGGAGACCAAGAGAGCAGAAAGTCATAGAGTGAGATTTTCTATTTTTCTGTAGTTGGTGGAAGGGAAGCTGCAGGCTGAGAAGGTAACCATCCAAAGCGTGAGCGAGCAGGGGTGTACTGAATGTTCAGAAAGATGACGGAGTGTGTTACAAGTGGGGAAAGGCTGGAAGACTGAACGACTGGGAGACCAAGACAGCAGGGACTCAGAGAGTGAGGTTTTCCATTTTTCAGTACTTGGTAGAAGTGAAGCTGCAGGCTGAGAAGGTAACCATCCCAAGCAAGTGTCTTGTTATCATTCTGAGACCTGGTTGGTTTAGGACAGCATGGCAACAGTGTTTTTGTGGGCTGGAAAATGAGGAGAGTGATCATTGTTTTTTTGTTTTTTTGCCAGGCCCCCTCAGAGGCTCAGCCCAGCATTTCTCGCCACTCCCACATGCCCCAGGCTTACCCCCCTGAGTGGGGGCACCAGGCGGGCACACCCTCCCAATGGACAGTGGGGTAGGTGAGAATCGACTTGACCCCCAGGTCAGGGCTACGGGAGCAGGACCCCTGGGTGGACATGGGTAGGCAGCAGAATGGCAGTGGGGCCAGCATTATAATCAGGGGCTGGCATTTTCTTTTTCTGCTGGGATTCTTGTGGTGGGGATATGCAATGATGACCAGCATCTGCCCCACTCCCCTGATGTATGGCACCGGCCATGGCAGTACCCTCAGCCTCTGCCAGAGGTCCACAGTGAGCTGGACAGTTAACCCCCCCAGAGAAAGACAGCAGTCCCCGGGATGCTCAATCCTTCTCCCTCCTGGCTGGACCTCCAACTCCCGAGTCTGTTACTGAACCCAGGATGTCGGCGCCACAAGCGGACACCTTGCCGCTACACCGGTGAGCTGGCCCAACCTTTACTTTTTTATTTTTCATAGAAGCAGGAGCAAGATGGAAAGACAGCATCAAGTGAGTTTGACAACAGTCTTTTTTTGTTTTGTTTTACATTAATGTATATGTCATGTTTTGGCGAAAGGTTCCCTGTTATGATCAGAGAACCAGGGCTTTACACAATTTACATTATTCAAAAGTTCAGTCGGTGTTTACTCCCCGTTTTGTTACCACTGGTTTAGCAAGGAAAGCAACATGGCAGCTGCAATGTTTCCATTTTCGGAATTCAGATGGATTCTTCATCCAGATGCGGTTGACTGGCACCTTTTGCATGAGTAATGCAAGAATTTATCATTGCTGAAAGGGGCCAGTCAGCCAATCAAATTTCACTAATCTGACACCCCATATTATAATTAAGCAATAAACCATGACAGAGTGTGGGTCATGCTTGGATTTACCCATGTATGGTGTGGTTTGGCCATGAGGCCATAGGCCAAATGGTCAAACCAGATCAGCCGTAGGAAAATCCCAGCATAATCCACACCCTGGAGTGGTTCATTGTGATTATACAATGTGTCAATTATTAAAATAGAGAAACAATTTGTAAAAAAGTATTTTGTAGAAGAATTCTTCCACCCTACAGTAAGTAGTCCCTTGTTTGCTGGGTACAATATGATTAAGCTTTCCCCATGTCTTTCTGAAAAATGTCCCTTTTTTGTATTTTGTTTTCTTCTCCTTGTGTAGGTAGTGTTAATTACCGTTTTGTTTGTTATTGTTTTATTATTTAAAGAGAGACAGTCTGAGAGACTTTTTTTTTAAGTTTCTGTCCCCCGAGGGAGACGGAGAGCTTGATGTAACTGCCATCCATTGTGGCTCACTGGGCAGACAGAGTGCAGTGTAAAAGTGAGCTGCCCTATGTTGTGGCTCCCACAGCAGGTTTCAGTAAAAAAAAAAAAAAAAACACTTTCAATTCCCCAGATTTGTTAATGTGTTGTGTGTGGTGAGCAGCTGTTAGCAGCAGAGAGCAAGTTTCTCTCTCCCGAAGGAGATGGGGAAAGTGCGATGTAACTGCTGTCTGTTGTTGCTCACAGAGCAGACACAGCACAGTATAGAAGTGAGCTGCCCTCTTTGGCAGCTCAAAGAGCAGGTTTCAAGTTAAGAAAAACACTTTCTCTCCCCCAGGTTTGTTAATGTGTTGAAAGTGGTGAGTAACTAACAGAAGCAGAGAGCAGGATGTCTCAGCGCTGCGACTGGGCCAGAGTGCGGCATCCAAGATCGCAGTTTTGTGTGTTTACAGGTATTCATTTGAGGCTATGACACTGTGCAAGGGAATTTGTTTTCAACTTCTTTTTTCAGTTTACATTAGCATTTCATTTTTTTTTTCCTAAATTACTATTTATGGGATAAGAGACAGAGAGTGGGAAAGCAGTGAAGACACAGAGTGGGAACAGAAGGGAGAGCTAGCGAGAATGAACTGGAGTGAGAGCTGCAAGTTAGGTGATGCACTTATAGGGTTACGGGAATGACTTATGAAAAACTCTGTGATGTCTAGGGATGTGTGATGTTCACGAAATTTGCTCTGCGAGTTAATTCATGGATGCGAATTTCACAGATTATGATGTAAAACATTAAATTTTGCACTCAAAATTCGTACTTCATGAAGAAAAATGCGAATTTCAATTAAATGTTCATGCAATTCGCATGAATCGAAATTTCAGGGTTTTTCAAAACTCTGTGAATTCCATGAAGCATGAATTTTTGGTTCTTTGCTCAAACTTTGCAGGTGAATTTTAAATTCACAAGATCTCTAGTTGGGTCATATCTTGGTTGACCCATTTATTCTTCCAGTTACTGTTGTGGTTGCACAGCTACAGAGCAGCAGTTGGTACACTGCTGTTTACCGGGGAAATCAACAACTGGGATTTTTTTTTTTTTTGCTGTAGTTATTGAGATACAGCTGACTGGCACTTCTTCCCATTGGTACATCACAAGATTACCATGGGTAAAAGGTGCAAGTCAGCCAATCAGAATGCTTGATTCTGGGACCCCATTGTATAATTAATTGTTTAGCATTCATGCAAGTTTGTTTCATGCACAGTATTGTAGTTTACTACGGGGGAGGATTTTCTAAACCGCCCCTTCTACCACTGATTTCAAAGCTGGCTTTCTGCTGTACTGTTTGATTATCTGTTGGATGTTCTAGCAGTTTGGTGTTTGGACAGAAAATGTGGAGCTTGCATCAGAAAAATGATGCATGCCTCATTTGTTTGACGTGTCATTTTTTGTGTTCACTTGCAAAGCATGCAAACGTATTGGTAGCAGTCTAAGCTGCAAGAAAGCTTTTGGGGCTGCAATCTCCTTCATCTATCACAGCTTCAGAATGCTGACTCTCCTCCTGAATTCCTCCCACTTTCCTTCATTCTCCTATTTTTCCTTTCAAGTCCTTGCCCAATCACAAGGCTGGAAAATGCAAATTGGAAGGTTTTTTGGTACAATTCCAAATTCTTGCATGAAATCTTGCCCCCTTCTTTTCATTTCACATATGCTAATTTTTACTACTTTCACATGCATTATTGTTAAGTGCTTTGTTTATCAAGGAATGGTACATATGTTGCACAACCCATATCATTTACATACCCATTAAGCAGTGTTTTCAGCTCATGGAATTAATGTACTCTCATTAATGGTGCTTGGATAGTACTTTTGTGGATCTTAATAACCTTCTTCAGGTACTGTAGTACTGGTATCCAACCTAGGATCTGACAAAAATAAGATTCCAGATCCATAGTCAGATAGTTGTAGATCCGAGATCAGACCCAACAGATCCAACCTCAGATAGTTGGATCTGATAATTGAATCCATTGGATCTGATGGTTGGATCCATTGGATCTAGGTCAGATCCACAGATACCTTGGATATGTACTGTGGATCCTAGCATGTCAGAACCTTAGTTGGAAGTCAATGCTATTCGATATCCAACCAAAGTGATGGTATTCAATGGTATCTGACTACATAGGATACTATCAGAGCAACACTCATTCTCATACTGTGGTTAGAAAGCAAGTAAAACAGATGTTCTAACATGTTCATACTGTGAAGAAGAAGAAGAAGAAGAAGAAGAAGAAGAAGAAGAAGAAGAAGAAGAAGAAGAAGAAGAAGAAGAAGAAGAATTTATATAGCACTTTTCATACACATTGTATCCCAAAGCACTTTACATGTAATGCTAGACTCGTAGTGAAGTGACTGAATGTGTAGCAGCAGCCATTTTGCACATCAACACCCATATATAGCTTTGAATATGTAGGAAGGGGGGAGGGAACATTGTTTAACCAGGAGTAGCACACTAAGCCGAAGCCTGTTCCCAGATGCGACCTCAGAGAACAAAGAAGTTAAGTGAATTGCTCAGGATCACACAGTATGCACCTAGGCAGCTGTGGGATTCAAACCCAGATCTCCAGATCTGTAGTGAATAGCCTTAAGCCACTGCACTATAATGCCTCCTTCATATACATGAACTGATTTTATGGGAAGAGTAATATTGGGCAGGACACTGGGGAAATTCCCCTACTCTGCTGGCGGTGAGTGGCCAGTAGGAGTGTGCAGGGGCCAGCCATGGCCAGTGCAAACTCGGCAGCGATGGAGGAGGTGGTGTCAGTCTGGGTTACCGACGGGAGCCGTGAGCAAGCGGCACTGACACAGAAGGAGCAGGTTTTTCAAACGGAATCACAGGAGAATTCTTCAAAGCAGATAGAGAGTAATTTGTTTCGTTCACCTGAGTTGAGGAGCTTTGATTCAGCCGCGGCAGCTGAGAACCCTGAGACTGGTTCTTCCGGGGTAGTTATGCCTTTAATTATTATGGAGGAGCGAGCAGTAGCGTCTAACGTCACTGAGGATACCCGGAAGCTGGTAGAGCGGTTGGTGAGTTTAGCGCTCGCAGCATTGGAAAACGCGGGCAATCTAAAGCGAGAAAAACAACTGCAGGACTGGAAATTGGAAGCCTTAGCGTGGTCTAAGGTCGTTGAGACAGACAGCACTCGGTGTGCGAGAGAGGAAGACAACGTTGAAAAGGACAGCTCGCTTTTACATGGGGATGTAAGTACTACTCCTTCAGTGGTATCTTTCCCCACTTTTCATTTAAACAAAGAACTTGGCTTTGTGTTTAAACCCCCTTAGTCAATCAAGGAGGGCGTGCCAAAAACTCTGTCATCTTTCAGTCTTCAGGGGGGTCTCAAGAAGGGGTAACGGAGTTTTCATTTCAAGACTGTAAAAGTCACCCTTCTAAGTTACAAAATGATGCGGAGACAGTGGACAGAGAAGTCTGGAACTCTTCCTCTTCCTCTTTAAAACATGATGAACATTGGTCCCCTCAGGCAGCTTTAACAGCTGCTGGATGGAAATCGCTAGGTAAAGGAATTTGGACTCCTGACACTGCATGGGATACAACTCTGGACTTAAACAAAGGGCCTGCATGGCAGCCCAAGGGTACTGATACTCATGAGATTGGTGTAGGGGTCTATTGCTAAAAAATAGGGTGGGGAGAAGCTAAGGTGTATAACAAATTACAAACTGGATCACTTAATCTCCGAACCCAGTCTTCAGAAGAGGGGGGGAAGCCTGAAAAACCCCTTATGTCTAGTCTCTTTTCTCAGTGCAAAAGAGAGGCAGCTCCCAGGAGAAACACTGTTTGTATTAGATATAAGGGAGGATTACAGGACAGACCCGATAGATATTATGTGGGTAAAACCTTACTTAAAGAGTCCTTAAAGTTTTCACCATGGGATGTGTTCTCTTTTATTAATATTTCAGGGGAGGATAACTTTGATGTAAGCTTTTGTTCCCCTGCTTTATTAGATCTCTTTTGGGAAAGATACTCTCAAGTTAAGTTTTCCCTCTTATGGTCTCCTTTTTTTGTTATCCCTTTATCAAAACCCCTCATTAAATATGTTACTGTTATGTTCAGGAATGAGGGTGTTCACGTTGAAGACATTGTCTTTTGGTTATCCCAAAAATGTGATGTACAGAGTGACCCGGATCCAATCCTGGACACTGAGCAATTTTGATGGGGTTGAAATTTAAGTTAAACTACGTCCAAACAGTAGCTGGTATAGAGCATATTCCTAATTCATTTATGTTGGGTAGGGATAGGGTGTAGTGTTTTATAGCGGTCAGCCGAGAGCATGTTATAGGTGGGGCCAAACACATTTATCAAGTTCATGTGACCAGCCTAAATGTGATAATTATGGGAAGTCACGAACTATGTATTGTACTAACTCTATTAAGTGTGACTTATGCGAAGAACCCAATCACGCCTTCAGGGATTGCCCCTGGCCGTACAAAATAAAACAGCTCAAGGAAATTCAGAATTTTGATACAAAAGCTCAAGAGGCCAGGGATCACCAAGATATAGGTAAACCTTTATCTAACCCCCTTAGTACCACAAAACCCGGTACTTGCATAGATAATACTGTTAAGGTTATAAGCCCTGTTGACTTAAAAAGGAAAGGAATGGGGACAATATTTCTGAGCTGCTACAGCCAGTTTGTTATACAGAGTCTAAGGGTCTTATCAGAGAAGGTTGTGGCTCCTATAACACCTCCAGTTCTTAGACGCTCAAGTAGGTCTCTAAAACCCTGCTACCTCTGGAAGCGGAAGGTATCGACACCAAGAACTCTTATGAGGCACTTAGTTGGGGAGATTCGGATGTGGAATTAGCAGACGCAGACTCACAGGTTTCAACTCAAAATGGCATCTTACCCCCTAGAGATGATCATAAAGGGAAAAAAAAGAAACGAAGGAAGAAGTAAAGTGAGTTCCTTGGTAATCTAGTATTTGTATGGATTTAAACTTAATATGGGCTACCTTAAATACGCACAGCCTCTTAAATGCTGTGAAAAGACGAGCAGTTTTTTATTTAGTTCATGATTTAAACATTTCAATTGTTTTCTTGCAAGAAACTTGGATGTTTACTAAAGCCCAGTGTTTAGCCTTCACTAAGGACTGACCGTGGGGGCCTTCTTTTTGGTCTTTCCGGGAAGATAAGGCAGATGGTGTGGGGATACTTTTTAATTCGTATGATTTCACTCTAAATAAATTGATTGATTTATGTCCTGGGAGGACGTTGATATTAGAGGGGACATGGCGGTCACACATTGTACGTTTAATAAACATTTACAATCCACAGACTAAAGCTGGCAGGGTTCTTTGTATGAAGCAGGTGCAACCTTTTTTGGTAACAACTACCCCTATTTTATGGGGGGGAGACTTTAATTGTAGTATAGAGACAATTAAAAAAGGTGGTGTAACAAATAAGAAAATTTATTGTGATTCAACATGCTTATCAGATATTATTAAAACTGCAGACTTAGTATCCTGTATGGATATGAAGACTGAGGTTGAAAGGTACCTTTTTAAAAAGGTATAGGGTATACTATTGATTACCTTTTGTTTCGAGAACATAGGGTTTCACTAAATACAGATAATTCGTGGAATTTCGGATCATGCTTTAGTAAAGGTCAATATAGGTATTAAAGCTGATAGTGGGAAATTGAAGTCCAGATGGAAACTTAACACATCTATGTTACAAGAAACATTAGTTCAGAACTCTATTAAACTAATTTTACAAGAAAGACTTTCAGTAAGTTTCTTATATCAGGATATGGGTCAATGGTGGCTGGAAACTAAAAATGATTGTATTAAATGGTTTTCAAAACATGGTAAAGTAGCTCAAAAAAATAAGTTTTTTTCTTATCTAAAATTGAGAAGTCAGTTGCAAGTATTATTATCCCATGCTAACACTTCTAGAGGTAATTTTTCATCACAAATAGATGAAATTAAAAGAAACATGAAAACTTTTCAATATGATAGAGCCAAGACATTACAAGCCATTATGACCAACCATATGAGAAAATCAGTAATAGGGGATCCTTTTGATTTATGTAAGGAGGTTAAGGAGCATGTGTCATTACTTTTTCTCAACCAAGGTTCTAGGACAGTTACTTCAATACAGGAAATCCGAGATATAATATATACTCATTTTCAGGAATTAGAGCCTCAAGTGATACCTTCATTGTATCAGATTAAGACCTTGCTGGGATCTCCTGTATTGCAAGTTTTAGAACCAGGCTTACTTAATAGGCTTCAACAACCCTTTTCTTCTGAGGAAATTATTGCAGTTTTATCTTCACTGAAACCTAATGTAGCCCCGGATAGATGGCCTTTCTAATCTATTTTATAAATCCTTTCCATTAGAACTAAGTCATTGTTTATTATTAGTGTTTAACCATTTCTTAGAGAAAGGTGTTACGATAGCCTCCTTTTCTGATAGTTTACAAACTTATATTTTAAATCAGGTGATAGGGTAATTTTCAAAATTGAGACCTATTACTTTACTTAATTCAGATTATAAGATCTTGATGTCCTTAATCAATAACAGGCTTAAAGAATTAGCTAAACACAGTTTTACACAAATACAACATTGTGGTATTCCTGGCCGTAGTATCCAGTCAATTTTATGTTTAGAGACTTAATTGAAAAGCTTAATGAAATAGGTGAGGTTGGATATTTATTGACCTTGGATCTGGAAAAGGCCTTTGATAGGGTGAATCACAGTTTCCTATTTTCGGCACTAGAATTCTTTCAGATACCACCGAATCTAGTAGCGCTAATCAAAAACCTATATGGGTCTGGGATGGTTTTTCCATATAGTAAAGGAAAGAGAGCTAAGGGTTTTCAGGTAAAGTGTGGGGTAAGACAGGGTTGCCCGTTAAGTCCCCTGTTATATAATTTTTCTTTAGAACCCCTATTAAGAGCTATGAGTTTGACCCCTCTTTGGCAGGGGGTTCGAATTCCGGATTATTCTGGATCTACCATTAATATTCAGGCTTATGCAGATGATGTCTGCGTTTTTTTTACAGATGTGTCTCAATTTAACATTTTTTTTACTAAATTCGAGAATACGCACTGGTAGCCAATGCCAGGATTAATTTGTCTAAAACCAAGGGCTTATTACTAGGAGGTTATCTTCAGCACCGATTGGTTTGGCATTCCATTCTATATCATCTGAGCCTTTAACAATTTTAGGGTTTTCCTTTGGCCACAGAACTGCCGGAAGATAATTGGAATATGGTACTAAACAAAATTGAGAGTAAGGTTAATAGATGGAAAAGGTTTAGATTTTCTAAAATAAAGAGAATACAGGTCTTAAAACAATTTATTCTTCCCTGTCTTCAGTATATTGCTGCAGTATTTCCTTTACCGGTCAAATTCGAAACTAGGCTGTATGGTATATGTTTTCAATTACTTTAGGAATAGACTTAATCCGGTTAAAGATGCTTACATATCTTGGGAAAAAAAGGGGGTTAGACATGGTCGATCCAGTATTCTTCTGTTACTCTATTTTTTCTCTGGTTCACTTAAACTATCCTAAATGATACGAATAAAAATCAAGCCCTTTTTTTTCAAATTTAATGAACTGTTACTCTCACTGCCTGTATCTAATGCCCCAAACTCTCCAGGCATTTAGCTGTACCACTTTTCTTTAAACCAGCAGCTCAAAAACTATTTAAATGGCAGGTTACTAAACAACAAGTTCTTAGATGTTCTTCTAAGGCTTTATATAAAGAATTAATGGTTGCATTTTATACTGAAGCTCCTTGTCTTAGGAATTGTCTGACTAGTAAGAATGAGGAGGTTTTAAATCAACTGAACAGCCCCAGATTACCAGCATATATGTGGGAAACACAATGGCTGATCCTATATGGTAAATTAAACATTAGGGGAACTGCTAAATATAAGGCTAGAGAGGAGATAATTTGCCCTTATAGTGACTGTATCAATCAAGAAGAAACGATGGAACACTTTTTTCTTCAGTGCTCAGTGGCTACTAAGATTTGGGTCTTTTTGGCTACAGCCTGGAATTTTCCTTGGTTGGCTAGACTCACTTACGATATTTTAGTACTGGGATTCTTTCCTGTAAGTCTTCAGAGGTATGAGAAAGGTACTCTTCAGGTCTTTATTGCCTGTCTCAGGTATTGTTTATGGCAAATAAGGTGTCAATGGGTTATTCATCAAAAGATGCCTTCAGCTCAGGGTTATAAAGAATATGTCACTAACATTTTAACTAAGGTTTACCTCTCAGAATCACAAATGTATAATGTACAGAAAGTTAGAATGTGGTGGAGAGGTTTTTCCCACATCATTAAATTTAAATGAGACTTTTTTTTTCCTTTTATATATCCTTGTATAATTTAGTGGTTACAGGGGAGTGTAGGATGGAATTAACATTATTGTTTAAGTTTTGCCTTTCTTTTTCCTTTTTGTTTCCTCCTCTCTTCATTAGTATTAGGAACTGATTGTCTAGCTAGTATTTTTTCTTGATTTTCTCTTATGTCTGTTATGTATTTGCAATTTTTTTTTTCCTTTTATGTCATCCTATTTGCATTGAGTATTGTCTAATGTTTATTATTCAATAAAAAATTGACCCTATTCTTTGTGAGAAGTGCATTGGATTCTTTTACTTTCACCTGGACAGCCACCAGGACAGCATCTGGATGGATTGAAGGGACCTTGGTTTAATGTCACATCAGAAGGACTGCATTTCCTGACTATACAACACCTCCCTAATACTGCACTCGGTTTGATAGTGTTTAGGTATGAGCCCAGTCCTGGCATGGGACTAGAATCTACAACCTTCTGGCCCAGAGGCAGATTAGCTACCAACTAAGCCACACCGACACCTTGATCACTTGAGGTAAAGAGCTATGTTACTCTGTGTAACTGTGTTTCGAACACTAAAATTTAAGCATTTTGGTCATTACAACATAAATAAACAAGGTCAACAGGTACTTTATATCTCAGGACATGCATGGAAAATGCAAGGTAGATTTATTTTTTGTACAACTCCTAAATCCTGCTTTTACCCTTGCTTTTCATTTCTCAGAATGTTACTGTTTAGAATTGTGTTACTCAGGAAATGGCAAAGATGTTAGGGAATGACAGAAATCTTGCATAACCCATAGCATTTGCATACCAATGATTTAATCTTGGAACTCATGGAGTTATTATAGTCTCATACTGTGGTAAAAAGCAACTAAACAGATGCTGTAACACATTTCTATACTTATTGATTACTTTAGGTAAGGATACATTTTTTAATACAAATTTACTCACAAGAAAAACTACATTTCTACACAGATCAATACATAAGATTAATTACATGCAAACGTATTGTAATCATGGGGATGACAGAAACAAGCTTATTAAATTATTTATTCTGTACAACCATATAAATTATTAAGGCAGTTTGACTAGAAATGCTAAGATTTATAGATTATAATCTCAAAAGTGGGGGGAGGTTATTCTCTATTTGTCTCCAATTTTCTCCCTGGATGTCATCCTCTTTTTCTATGATGTCCCACCACAATTTTTCGTGATTCAAAGGTACTTTATGGATACTACACCATCTCTCTTCTTCAAATTGGGGTGTAACATTAGCATTTCATTTATTTAAAATATGAAATTTAGTAGCCATTGTGCCTAAATCAAATATATTTATTTGAGCCTTATTCCTTAAGAGTTCATTAATATTGTTAAAAAGAAAAACATTCAGTTAAAATGGAATAATAACATTCAAAATCCCTTCCATGATATCTTTAGTTCTTTCCCACCATTAATGTATCCTGGGACATTTCCATAAACAACGAAAAAAAGATTGGCTTCTCTTCCACAACCATGTCAGCGGCTGGTATTGCTGCTTTTCTTAATGGGCCCTATGTACTAATGTGGGGAGTGGCTACGCACCCCAGATACTGCTCTGCACCCATTGTGCTCCCCACATGGGATGCACAAAGGGGGAATGCGCAGATCCAGTGCATCCGATCCCCCATGACCGTGGACTGCACTACACGGGTGGTGGTCTAGGGGCATGCTAGCACTATGTGCCATGCACAATGGTGCATAGTGCTGGCTGCGTGGTGTGGAGGAGGGCACAGGGTATGGCCTGGGAAAACCCTGCTGTAAGCCCTCTACATGCCCTGTACACACAACTGATCACTGCCCAGATGGGGTGGATAGCCCGCACTGCCACTGGGACCTCGGTGGCTGGATCACCCCATGGCCACTTGGCACAACCCAGCACACATTGGTGTATAGCCACTACCACTTGCCCCCCCACACCAAACCCACACACCACACAGGGGCACTGGCCCATGGATGCTGACCCCCCAAATGGCACTGCCGGCAATCCCTGCCACCAGTCTCCCCAGGCATGTGGTGGGTTATAGTGCCCCCAAGCAGCACCAATAGACCTTCTACCCTGTCACCATGACCCACTCCAAGGCTACATTGTAGGAGGGCTAGTGACTTTGCCCTCCTCTCACCACCACAGCCACTGGCTGTTGGTCTTCTTCAGGGCACACTGCCAACGAATGACCCACCATGTAGGGGATCCACTCTCTGACCCAGTCTGGGAATCTGACTGGATGCCCTGCCAGGTTTTTGACTCCACCCCTGCTTCCCTGTGGTGTCCTGCATGCTGGGCAGGGCTGTGGACAGCTGGCGGTTGGTAATGAATACCGGCCAGTGTGCACCTGTCCACTGGTGCTGAACTCCATGGGAGTTTAACGCACCTCTGACATGTATTACCCACCCATTTGTGCATATTTACAGGCATAAAATAAGCCCTAACAACAATTTTCCTTTGTTTGGATAAATGTTTTGCTGCAATGTAAATTTTGTTTGCTGACATTTTTACATATTGAATTGCTGGCCAGAAAATGTGAGATTGGCTTCAACATTCCATTTTTTATTGGTTTTATCATGCGAATGTTTATTAGATCTAATTAGAGCCAAATATAATCTAATACTTTATTTGTTCCAGTTTTAAAAATCTTTGTTTCACTATCATTGTTGAGAAGTCTCTGTTGGGATTTATATTATAGATTTTACAGATGTCTCAGAATTTCCTTTTAATTAACAAATAGTTAAAGTAGTTTATTTTTTCCCTTCACTACTGTATAATTGTGTTTGCTCATAAAACTGTGAATTTCCCTTGAATCAAGACCCTTTTGCAACAATCCATCTGATTTTTGGAAGCCTGTAGGTCAATTGAAATGGTTATTCCTAATATTAAAATAAAGCCAGGGAATAGATCCTTTAGGGAGTCACTTTTTAGTTTTGCTTAAAACAAATAAAAAGGGTTCAAAGAGGGGGATTTGGTGGAGTCTCTTAGGAATTGATATAAAGAAACTAGCTATTTTTGGTGGTGCATATTATAGTTCTGCATTATTTTCTCAAGGATTTGGTGATCTTCTTTAGGGAAAAAAGTCCATTCCCATGCCATGGACAAATTATGTGACATGGCATAAAAGAAGGGATTGGGGCACTCCATTCCGCCTAACATCCTGGGAGTTTAGGTTTTGTCCACGAAATTCTAGGCTTGCCACCTCTCCACAAAAATGTCTTAAATATCCTTCTCAAATTCAAGAACCCGACCACAGAAGGAGCACCAAAAACATTCTGGAGAACCTAAATGAAGTGTGGCATTGCCATCATCATTATTGTGCCAGTTGTTCCCCATAGTGACAGAGATAAATTTTCCAATTTTCTAATACATTTTGAATTTTGTTTCTTGCTATTCCAAAATTAATAGATATATTCTTCTTGTAGTCCTTTGTAAGAATTATACCCAAATACTTAATTCTATTATCAATTTTAAAATCTTCTTGTATGTCACCAAAGATGTTTTCCCATATGGTTTTTAGCTGCATGATAACTAACTTGTTTTTATTCAGTTGATACAATCAATCAATCCTTTATTTTTAAACCACTATTCCAGAAGATCAAAGCACTGTACATGATATCAAACATAGTAATTGACAAAAAACTATTTCATAAAAACATATTAAAAACACAGTTATAAAACATCAGAACTATAAATATCAAGACTTCATATAGTTAAAAAAATATTAAACATCAGGAAACTCTGACTCAAATAAGTAACTTTTTAAAGCAGATTTAAAAGCCTCCAAGGACAGGCATTCTCTAACCAGAAAAGTTAGAAAATTGTGTTACTATGTTCAGAAACTGTACCAGTGATTTATTAATATTGTTTTATGATTAATAGAATATTTTGTCTGCAAAGACACTCATCTAAATCTCTTGAGTTTTTATTTTTACTCCTTCAGTGATCCTATCCTCTCTAACTACTTGAAGAACTTAAGCATAAAACAAACAATACAGGAGATAGGGGGCATCCCTGTCTAACACTGTTTCTCATTTCAAAAGTGTCAGACAAAAAAAGTATTGATTTGAAATTTTACATACATTGTTTTATACAGCAATCTGATGAATTTCTGTAAGTTTGAGGGAATATTCCATGCTTTTAAAAATTCAAACGTATAGTCTCTGTTGAGTACATTGAAGGCTTTACTCACATCCAGTGCAATAGTATAATAAGCACTTTTTTCTAGTCTCTCAGATGATTTGGATACTCAAAGACTGCTTGCACTTTTCTGGTAGCTTGAGCTATATTATATCCTTTTATAAAACCATATTGATTTGGATGTATAGCTGTGCATAAACCAAATTTGATTTTCTCTACTATTAATTTAGCAATTATTTTAAAATCTATGTGGTGATGATTCCCACAACCTCCATTTGCATACTATATGACTCTGAGCAAGTCACTTGGCTGGCCCAAAGCTCCTGGGTCACCTCTGAAAACAGACACTTGTGCCTAGTGGGCCTTACCTGGCTAACAATGACTAAATTAAATAAAAAAATAAAATTCAGTGTTTAGTAGTGCAATAGGCCTATAATGTGCTGGATTGTCAGTCATTTTACTGTTTTTTTTAAATAAATAAGCACTATTTTAGCCTCCTGCATAGTTGCGGGTATTTGACAGTATTGTTCTATAAGTTGTTGTACCATCCAGAATATCCAAGGTGCCAGTTCTGTTTTAAAATTTAGATGGCATTCATCTGTATCCCCCTTCCCCGGGTCGTGCCTGAAAATAGACAGGATTTGTCGAGTGTACTTACCCGGTCAAAAAAAACTAAATAAATTAATAATGATAATAAAATAAATAATAAAAGCTTTATAAAATTTATTAGTAAAGCCATCTAAGCCTGGTGACTTTTTATTTGGAAGGGAATCAACTACTTTGCATATTTTTCATTCATGTGAATAAAATTCTGGACATTCGTCTTGTTAAAATCTAACTTGCTAAATAAAATTTTTTAACTCTGCTATGTAGATTTTTAAATTCTGTTGATATATTTTTGTAGCTTTCACAAAAACATTCTGCAATTTTCAGACCATTATACAGTAGTTTACATTACCATCCTTGTCTACCAAAGAGGAAATAGTTTTTTTTTCCTTTTTTATTTGACTTGCACGAATCTACAGGATTTATTCCCTTTCAAATATTTTATTGTTTTAGTTGCTTGAATCCCTTTAATGACTCTTTGTTTATTATGTCTTGTTTCTTATTCTGGGCTTTGCACCATTCATTGTAGTATTTGTTATAGTTAGAAATTATTTGACGGTTGAGTTCTTTTATGTCTATTGTGTATTTTGTTTCATTCTTCTTTATACTTTCTTTGTCTTCCAAGCTAGGTGTGAAATTATTGTTCCTCTAATAGTAGACTTAAAGGCAACTCATAAATTTGATATAGAGGTTTGTCCTGTACAATTATAGTACCGACATTCCTCTAGTGTTTGTTTAGTTTTCTCCAAGAACATGGGTGTGATAAGAAAATTGTTGTTAAAAGATCATGTGTGAGAATGTCTTCTATTTTCCTTTATCATATTTAAATATGCCTGAACAAGGGCATGGTCTGTAATAATAATGGAATTCATTTTGGGCTGAGTTTAGTTGTTTCCCTAAACTTCTGGAAATAAAGATGTAATCAATTCATGAGAACTGAGAGTTTTTTCTATTATGATGAGTAATGTCTTTTCCATATTGATGCTGAATTCAGCACATGTCCACCAAGTCATGCATATCCAGGAAGTCATGAAGAATGTTTGAGATAACTTTTTCCCATTTAGTAGGTTTGCCTGTTTTATCTATATGGGAACACATTAGGGCATTCAATATCACCACATAGTACAATTAGCTGTGCATTTAATTTAATCTAATTAGTCTTTCTGTTATCTTAGCCAAAAAGGAAGCATATGGGTTGAAATGTGCATAAATTGGTCCTGTAGTTATTTCTGTATTGTTTATTTTAGTTTTTATTAAGATAATACATCCTGCAGAATCTTTAAATGAATCCAATATTTGAAAGTATTTCTTCTTAACTAGTAAAACAACTCCACATGTTTTTTTTTTTTTTTTGTTCCCTGGGAGTAAAACATTGAGCTCAGGCATTTCCATTTTAATTTAGTTATTTCTTTTTGTTCTAAATGGATTTTCTATATGCACATAATTTCGGCATTAGACTCTTTAAGCTATGTAATTATTCTCTCTGTCTTTCAGTAGGTGGGTTTAGACCACTGACATTTAAAGTGGCAAACCTAATATTTAATTTAAATACCATCATTAATATTGTAATATTTAAACATCTCCCTCTATCTAAACACCCACTTTGCATTTCCTTCTTTATTCACCACTCATATTTCATAGATAATAAGAAAAAAATTACTCTCCATGGTTAATTCCCCCTCAACTTTACATGTAAGAAACATATACATTTTTACTACCTAACTTGAAGCTAAGGAACATAAACCTACTGTCCTGTACTTTCAACAATACTGTGACTTGCACTGTGAAAAGAAATGCAAGTTATTCAAACCTAAGAATTTATAGTGTTTCTCTTGTTTTATATGCTTTAAGAAAAAAAAAATATTCAGTTATCCAGAAATAAAGTTTATTT
Organism: Neoceratodus forsteri; assembly: GCA_016271365.2. Classification (NCBI taxonomy): domain Eukaryota; kingdom Metazoa; phylum Chordata; order Ceratodontiformes; family Ceratodontidae; genus Neoceratodus; species Neoceratodus forsteri. Next base: position 1,009,255,931 of record CM057454.1, on the reverse strand, counting down.
TGCTATGCTCATACCCTATTCTTGGGACCAGCTGGTTATTCTGGTGCTATCTGCCAGGGAAATTTAGCAAACATAGTGGTTGTGTTCACTCAGGGTAAACACTTTTGCAGTTGCACTCAGTGTCAGCTTACAGGAAAAAAAGACTTAACTCCACTAGTGATGCTAATGTTCTTTATTCTTTTAAATAAGTTTATCACCAACACTCACACTCACTTCATTCATAGTATGGTAATTTTCCCATTTAGTTTGTTCATTCAATGTGGTATAGTAGTTTGTGTCTAAATATTTTACCATATTTTACATACAGGTTCAGCTTTGTTTTTTTCTTCTTCCATTTTGTTCTTCTTGGCTCTACTGCCTAATCCATAAAGTGCCCGTGCAGTATTGCCTTTATGTTTTACTAGGTGGATTCAATCGTTAGCCACTAGTGACTGCTAGTGATACACTTATTTAAAAGAATAAAGAGCATTAGCATCACTAGTGGAGTTAAAAGTTATTTTTTCCTGTGAGCTAACACTGAGTGGAACTGAAAAAGTGCTTAACCTGAGTGAACACAACCCCTATATTCAGTTATCCAGCTCACTGGAGCTGCTAGCTTCAAAGGTTTCCCATGTAACCCCCTATGCTACCTAGTCTCCATAATCACAGTTTTACTTCAGGATATGAAAAAAAACCTTAGGGAAAGAAATGCCAGCCAAATAAATATGGTGACCATTATTTTAAAATCATTTATCGCATCCTGGGGAGAGTCAAAATTAATTTTAGTTTTGTACTGAAAAACTGTAAGATGAGCAGGATATATGACTGTATATTTAATCCTTTTTGTCCAGAACTTAGTTCTTATTGCATCATATTTTTCTGCACTGCTATTAGGTCTGGGGCAAATCATTGTATATAGACACAGATGCTCCCATTACTGTGATTCTTTTTTTCTTATATACTTAGGGTGTCCTTGTTCTTGGATTTTACCAGTTTTGAAATGATAGGTCTGAGTGGCTGACCCTCAGCTGACTGATTCCTTAATCCTCTGTGAATTCTGTCAACCTCAATGTTTACATTGTTGGGGTCCATATCTAAGTAGGCTACAGAGATAATCTGAAAAGACTCTCTAAGTGATCTAATACTATCCATCTTCTAGGACCCCAGATATTCTTATGTTTTTCCATCGCGCTCATGCCTCAAATTCCATTAGATTATTTTTGAACTTCATGTTTTTCTCTAGCTAGTGCAAAGTTCTTTGAGTAGGAACATTTTCATCTTCTAGTACAGAAACACAATCTTACAGTTGGTTGATTTCTTTTTTTATTGCCTGATTTTCTAAAATTAGTTTTTCAAGCCAGCCCAGTGGCACTGAGGGTTGAGGCACTGGATGCCACACCTCGTGCTGTGCTGGCAACCTGTGTTCGGGAATGAGCACAGTCCACCATGGGTTGGTGGGGGGGAGATGGATTAAGCCTCTGGTGGACTGCTCTCCATCTCTGAAGAGGTGGGGCAGTGGCTGGTGCATGCCTGAACCCTAGCAGAGGCTAGGGCTCAGTGACATGGAGCAGCAGCAGTGTGGGGTTGGTGCACAGCAGACACTTGACATGGGCATGCATGAGAGCATGCACAACCCCATCGTAGGTGTCACTGTGTGCTGCGTGCCCACAAATAAGCATGGAAAACAAGAAAAAGAGCAGTGTGGCAGGTTGAAGGAGGACACCTCACAGGCCCCGCTCCTGGCTAGCCATGGCACTGGCCGCACTGTATGCGGTCTCTGGAGGGGGTTGGGAAACCCAACCAGGGGGGCAAGCACTGGACGTAAGTGCCAGTATCGGCTGGTGGATGCCAGGGGATGGGACTAGGGGCTCCCTCCAGATGGGGTACTGCACTGTAGGAGCAGAAAAATGATAGCAAAGAAAAAAGAAAATACTCTTTTTATTGAGTTTCGATAGGGATCCATTTTTTTACTCAATGCACCCTAGTTTTGTAAGTGACTGATTAATTCTTTCCATCTGGCCACAGAGAATTTGGGCCAATGGGTGTGCATCCCTGAATTCATTTTGCAATCCCTCTGGTACAGGATTATTTACTGTGGTAACTTGCTTATTTTTAATAACATTCTCTTGCTGCCTCTCCAATTCAGCTTTTCTCTTTATGTTCTCTTTCTCAAATGACCTTTCATGTAATATGCTCTGTACTTTTTATAATAAAGGCATGTGTTAAGATTATTTCAGCTTGTGCTAATGAAGTCTTGGAAATTATGTTCCTCTCATGTAAACCTTTTTGGGGTAATTCAGTATCTACATCTCATTGTTTTTCCACATTGTGAGCACTGTTTACATTTTTATCAGTGCTTTTTATACTTTAAAGCATATTTTTGCTAAATCTCTTAGGTTTCAGATCAGTGTTTAATATTTTGTTTGATTCTGCAGCAGCTTGGGCACAGTTATTTCCAGTTACCACATTTACAAATTAATTAGAAATAGAGTTACCATTTCCAGGAACGTTGATCTTAGAATAAGGGTCAGCTTCAGCTTCAGTGTTCTGCTCAGGTGCTTGTTCCACTGAGACTCCAGGTTTTTGAGACAGGTGGTCATCCTTGGCTGGAACATTCTGCTCAGGTGTTTTTTCCTCATAGACTCCCATCATTGAAGAGTAATGGTTATCCTTGGCTGGGGTGTTCTGCACAGATGTTTGTTCTGTAGAACGTCCTGGCATTGGAGAAAGGTGGCTAACCATGGCTGGGGAAACTTATCCGTACTTGGCATTCTGCCTTCTGTTGTTTCAACAACCATCTGCAATTGTGGAGTTGCATGAGGATCCAGTACATTCTCACTGATCGGCACACTCATGGCTTGCAGAGTCACTTTTTCGGTAACATAAACTGTAGAAGGAGCTTGATTGATTTTAGAACCCTCTTGTACTCAGTTTATTACTGTTTTTTTCTGGTACCTTTTTTGGTTTGCAGGTCCTTTTTGGGTGCCAGAGTACAAAACAGAAGTTTTTCAACTATTTAAATGTGTTGACAGGTTCAGTCTCTCACTCTATTTACTGCTCTGATAATTTCATAAACTGCCGTGTTAGGATGCATGCCATTAAAAGAGTAAAAATCTAGAGCAGCATCAGAATCATAGAATCATATCATTTTGATGGCAGAAAAAGACCCTCAGGCCCAAATAGTGTGCCCTTTCATATGAATAAATCTCATATGCAAGGAGGGTTCATGAGTCTGCTGCTGCTGACACTCTGACAGACAGTCATGCAAGCATCTTGTGGTAAGGAGCCATGTTACTCTTCTTACAGTACCTGTGTTTTGATCGCTAACATTGAAGACTTTTGTTCATTACTGTACAACATGAATTAACTAGTCTTAACAAGTATAACTAAGGTTACCTTTTTCTAAGAATTAAGCTGATTATGTTCTGTAAAGCATATAAAGTAGTAGTATCTGTATGAAACATGAGAGAGCTTTTGGGGATGTGCCCCTTCTTCACCTATCACAGCATCAGAATACTGAATTTGCTTCCTAATTCTGCTCACTCTCTGCTTTTATCCTCCTTTTTGCTTTGAAGTTCTTGCCCAATTACAAGGCACACATGTCACAATCTAAGAAAACAACATTATGTGTAAACCTCTTCATTTTCTAATTATGGCAATCATACTATTGTACAGTAACTCATGTTATTAATTTGTTAATTTTAACTGGTGTGCTGTTGATACCAAACAACAACACAACAAAAACAAGCAAATAAACACTGGCATTGGTCAATGTTTGTTTGTGATGCATGCATACATTTTTTGATGTAAATGACAATAAATTGTGAAAACTGTTGCAAAAGCTCAGAATCATTGGAATTTAGGGCTCCCAAGCTTTGGTACATCAGGAAAGACACAAATGCAGGTGGGAAATACATTTGTGGCTGCATCCACCTCTTTTGAATCTCTTCCCACTTTCTTCAAATCTATTTTGGGTCAGATTTTCAAAAGGTGGATGCAAATGAAATGGCATGCAGTGTCTGTATATGCAGCCACCCAATGGCATCCAATGTTATTTTAGCAGCTCTGCTACTATTTTCAAAAGATGTCCGTGTTTGCAGTAATATTTGACACAAATGTGATGAGCATCATTTTTTTTTTTTGCACAATTGTCTTTTATAGATATTAAATTAGGATGCAGGTAGATCATACAGTAAATGTTCAGCACTGTTGACTATGGAAAGGTCAGTGCACATACTGCACATGGCACAGTGACACTGTGCCAGTGCAAGACACAGATAGGGAGCACGGGGATGCACCAGTGCAAGTGCAGCTGCGCTAGGCCCATCACCCATGATGTTCAGCAGGGGCATGTAAATGAGGCCATACAATATGAAGGTGCAAATGGGGCCATTTGCATGCCATTATGGCACCATTTGCATGCCTTGTGCAGGGCAGCCCGACGACTTGCACCTGGTACCCTGCACAGCATGATGTGTGCATTGAGGATCCTGGGGCATCCCCAACCCCATAGCCACAATTGCAGTAGATGTACCACTAAACAATCCCTGGTAGTCCAGTGGTCCACCCTCCCTTCTGATTCCCCAATGCCCCAATAAATGTACATGACGACCATCCCTGGTGGTCTAGTGGTCCCCCCTCCCACCCATGACCCTGATCGCAGGTATCTGATTCATAGTTACATCCCTGGTTGTCCAGTGGAACCCCCCACCTGGTTCTGTGCTCACGGTAAATGTAAATTAAAACACGACCTGGCAGTGTGTGGTACCCCTCCCTCCCTCATCCCCAATCGCCGGCATCTGTGGTTTAAGTAATCCCTGGTAGTCTAGTGTAATCCCCCCCACCTGTTGCCATGATCATGGTACAACTCCGACGAATACACCCCTGGTGATCCACTGGCACTCCCACCCCTTCCACCCACACAGAACCCCTTTCCCACCCTGCTTCCCCCCATCATCAGTGGGCGGCAGCTACCTGCCCGCATACCACCTGGCCACCCGCTGCATGACAGGTACAGTATGGACTTTAAGCCCATTGGCCCCCAGTGGGGACCAATGGGCTTCCAGGGCATACTGTACTAGACAGTTCCAAATGTGTGAATCAATCAATCACTCAATCAATCAATCAATCAATCAATCAAATCTTTATCCAGGTGAATATCATTGAGCAAGCTCATTTACAAGATGGACCTGATTAAGTCCAATATTATTGTACAAACAGATATATTTACAATGTGAATACAACATAATAGAAATGCAAGTCAATACACAAAACACATATATAACGCCTTATTAGGGATCATCAGTAGGACACAGTGAACAGTATAAAATAGTAGGAGCAGGCAAGACCACAGAGATTCAGAGATGGATATTATCACAGGAATTTCCATAAAAACACACTTAAGTCCTAGGGATTGCTATCATAACAGTCAGACAAAATAAGTGATAACAGCTTTTTTGACACATTTTCACAAAAATGAATAAAACAGGTATGGTTAGGTCTGAAGGGAACAACAAAACAGACTACAGAGCCATATAAACCACAAGCCCCAGGGGCCACTCACATTCGGAATGGAGGATGGCTATGCCGTAACCTACAGTGGAAGGTCTGGGCTAGGTAATGAGGTGATGGCTGGGGCAGCACCTACCGCCCATATTTTCCAAGTCTATGATACTAGAGCTAGCTGTACATGTCCAAGGGAGTGACTTCATTCACATATTTGGGACTGTCTAGTACAGTATGCCCTGCAAGCCCATACTGTACCTGTCATTCGGCGGGTGGCCAGATGGTATGCAGGCAGGTAGTTGCCACTTGCCGATGATGGGGGAGGGAGCGGGGTGGGCAAGGGGTTCTGTGTGGGTGGGAGGGGTGGACGGTGCCACTGGATCACCAGGGATGTATTAGTCAGAGCTGTACCATGATCACGGCAACAGGCGGGTGAGGGGTTCCACTAGACCACAAGGAAAATGGTCTTTTTTATATTTCTCTGGGAATCATGGGAGGGGGGACCACTAGACCACCAGGGTTTGTGAGTGCTTGCTGATGGTTTTCTGTGTGGGCGGGTGGCCACCCACATCTGGTGGCTGCTGTGTTGCGCCATGCAATACAGCAGCCCACCTGTGGGCAGCCGGGATTTGTTCCATCTTTTCCGGGGCTCAACTTTGAGCCCCCCCATGTGGCAGAATGCAGGGTTGCACCAGCATATGCACCGCACATCCTGGGCTGAATATCAGGATGTGCCACATATGCATGGGCACCCCCCCCCCGCATTGTGCTGCATACAATTACATTGTGCCCCAGTGCATTGGGATTTGTGCTGTGCCTTGCAGCCCTTTCAATATCCCGTTGGGGTGCAATGCGGAATTGCACCAGGCACAACCCCTTTGAATATCTGGGCCAACTCTGCTAATTACTTTTTTCCTAGCCCTAAAAACAGGTCAGTTCTAGTCAAGGATGACTCCACAACTCACCTGCTGTCTCCAGCCCCCAATGGAAAGGTTTTACCTTTGGTTCACTGGGTGGCTGCCTGACTCCATCCCCCCATACATGTAAGCCACACATTCACACACCCACCCTACATTGTGTTTTTTTCGTGTTTGTGCTTACCTTGCTGCTGCCTGCAGATTCTCTGCTTCCTCTGCCATTTTGTTTTGTGCCTCTCACCTTGTGTCTTCTTGCTCCTGCCTGCTTTGGCTCTGTCTGTTGTTCACTCCTAGTTCTTCTGTTTCTGCTCCATGCTGGTGCAGGGCTCTATGTTGCCTGCTTGTTTCCTTTGCTTGTGCCCCCCCTTCCCATTTTGTTTCCTTTGTTTTCTTTACTGGTTCCATTTGCTTGGATTTACTTTTCATTTCTGTTATGTTGTCTTGCTTTCTCTCTCTCTTTCTTGTTCTCTGTCTAGTGCTTCTTTCTGTTTCAGCTCCCCAACATTTTTTGCTCATTTCTTTCCCGAGCAGCTTGTAGTCTGTGACTTCCTGACACTTCTCTGTCGATCTTTTATGTGCTTTTGGAGTCTTGTTTGTTGTGTTTCTTTCAGGTCTCCTTTCACATTCTAGTTCTCAGCCTCCTGCTTTCCTTGGCTGACTGTTTCCTTTCCCTGGGAGATCCAGCCACAGCCTTTTTTCTCTCAGTTGCTGCATTTGAATCTCTGTCTTGCAGCCTTGATTTGTATTGCCTGTTGCTCCTGGTTGGTGCCTCACTTTCATTAATCATGCTCAGATTTTCCAATGGCATTGCTCTCCCTCTGGACCTCCTGTGACACGCTCTGGTTTCTGCTGGATCTCTCATTTGTTCAGTAGTTCTTTGTTGGCTTTGCTAATTTTCTTGTTCACTTACTCCTATCACTCCTGGGACAAGCAATATAGTGGTAGTGCAATGACCTGTAGAAGCACAGCCATGTGACTGTATGCCTAGCCTAGCCTGTACTTGGAATGTGGTCCCATCCTCATAGCATCACTCAAGACACCAGGGGTCATCCGCCCATGGAGATAACTTCCTTGGGACAGGCTTAGCATGCCACGCTCCACTCAAACTTATCGAATCTTCCTAGTAATCCCTTCCATTTCTCAGCATTGGACTTTATGGTCACTCACTCCATTGACTCAAACCCAGAGGACATGATTCCAGGGAGTCTGCAATCCACCAAATTCTTCACAGGAAGTCTCCTCAAACTCTCAGTTATAATTTAAGGAATGGACTTTTCCCAAGGTGATATCTGCACACTGAGTGTTGAAGGTCCACAGTTTCTTCTTTCGCTAGAAAGCAGAAATTTTTTATTTCTGTCTCACAGCAGTAGCATCAAAATCAGCTTCTCCTGGGCCACCAGTACCTACTCCTACTTCCACTCTTTCATTGTTTGAATTTGATTAGTTAATGGGTTCTCATTCTTCAAGTGGGCTCAGCCATAGATTGGTTTAACTCCAGAGTGGCATCCTGGAATCCAGGCCTTCCAGTCAACAGTTGAATCTGGGTCCTTTGAATCAGCTTCCAGGTCTTCCCAGTAATACTTCTGTTCTAATACAGACCCTTCCATCAACCTCCATTCTCTGTGTCATGCTAACAGACATCATTGCTTCTGGCTCAAACTCTGGAACTGATTCAGCAACCAACAGCACCCCAATTGGGTGAACTGTCTGGGCATTCTTAACTTGCTTGTGGAATCAGATATGGTGGCGCTTCTATCTTTACCACTGACCAATTTCTGCCAAAACTGCTGCTTGTCTATCGAGACTTAGATCATGAGTATCCTGAGCGACTCTGAATAATGTCTTATGTTGCAGGCATTGTGTCGGACTACATTCCATACCTGTTCCATATGCGGGTCATTTTGTCATTTTGCAGCTTTCTGTGTTCTCTTTTCATGAGTATTTGAAGACCTCACATTTGTTCAGTAGTTCTTTTTTGTCTCTGTTGTTCAATCTTCTGTCCATTTCCAAATTCCCATTCATCTTATACTTCAGTGTCTGAGCACGTATTTCACAAACCAATTACTCTTTTAGATAACAAGGACAACAGACTATATTTCCTTCAGATCAAGCAATTCTATCAACTTCAACAAATTTGCTTGCTTTGTGCCTCCATGCACTCTGCTGCATGCTGCCACTACCACAGAGAAACCTATTCTAAGCTGGTCTTCCACTATTTTTCTGCCTTTTTTCCTAACCAAGCCACAGCAGACATTTGATTACTTTGACTCCAAAAGTCCTCATTTCCAGCAGTTGTTCTCCATCCATCTTCCTGAATCTGATTCAGTTTTTTCTCTCAGGCCTTGACAGAGGCTTCCATACTGGACTTCATTCCATGCCATCCAACTCGTTATTTGTTTCCTTCTTCAGATTCAGATGTCTAAAGGCAAAATGCTTGACATTCTGATCTGGTCTTTTCCATCTCATTCAAATGAACCTGCACAAATTAAAAAAAACTGTTTTCCTTACTAGGAAGTTTATGATGAGGGGTATTCTCTGAGGAGAAAGTTTCATATCCTTTCTTAATATTGCCCATTTAGTCAATGACACTACACTGGATTCTCATCTTACGATCACTGCTTCTGCTTGTTCAGACCTTATCATCCAGCAACATTTGCTCTCAGACCTAAATGACATATCAATGTTTGTAAAGATTCAGCTCCAGAATTAAAAAAGGAACTTCCTCATTGCAACCCCATCCTATGGTTTTAAGGCATTTTCTGGACCATTTTGATTTGCTTGTCCAAGGCCATCAGAACTCCAAGATCTTCCACAGTTTCAATCCATGTTCTCCTTGTTTGAACCTTATCCCTTTGCAACAGCCGCCTTTACCTGGAGACACTTTTTGGAACAATCAACCTGCTGTATTCTCTTATGATAACCAAGCAGTCTTAGCAATAAAAGTATAGGTCAATCTTCATCCACAATAATGAATGTCTTACAAAGATCAACATGAACTTCTTTCTACAATTCAAAACTTCCATCCTCTGGCTGCAAAACTTATGTCTCTTCCTACATCATCCTAGGTTCTGAATACTGCTTACAAGCAATCCACCTGTTGGCCACATCATACTACACACAAGCAAGTGGCCCTTCAGTCACATCAAACTGCTCATAGGCAATCAAAGTGTCATCCATATCATATTGCTCACAGCTGTTTGGCCTGTAGGCCACATCATAGTGCTCACAATTATCCTACCTGTCAGCCACAACATATTGATCACAAGTATTCTGCCTGTCGGCCACATCTTAAAACCAACAAGCATTCAGTCTGTCAGTCACATCATACTGCTCTATGCAATCGGCCTGTCAGCCATACCATACTTCTTACAAGCAATCAGCCTTTTGGCCACATTATACCACATCAAGCACTTGGCTTGTCAACATCTACTGCTTTCAAGCATTAGGCCTACTGGGCAATGCTATTAGACAATATACTGTATACTGGATATTCAGTTTACCTATCCTAGCTCGCACTTATGTAGACCACTAGTTACAGCAATCCTTCAAAACCTGAGAAATTTATTCCTCAATGACCACCTTCAAGGAAGCTTATAATTCTTGCTTTATATTCCAAAATATCAAATCCCTTGAAGGATAAAGTCTTTGCTTCCCTTACCACTCAATTCTTACATCAAGCTATGACATTAGCTGTCTTTAGATTCCCAAGACATAGGGAATGTACTCCCTCCTCCTCGGTTGTATTCTGTCACATTATCTGCATGTCTAGTCAGTTCAGAGCTGTGTACCCTCACATCAGCAAAGAAATTACTCCTTGTCCACCTCTCCAAGGGCTACAAATGACCTAAAAATATATCATGTTTCATCACTTACCAAGCAGACACGATAGACCTGGTGCTCTTCTTGTCTGGCTTTTTTCTATTTTCGTATGTTGGTTTCTGCTACCATTGAAAATTCTCTAGCTGCATCAGCAAGTCTGCCTTCAGAGTATCATCAAAGAAATCCACTATCTTCAGCACCCTTCAAAACAGCTCTGTAATATTCTGTTCCTCATGTTCTGGAATTTTCATCCTTCTACATCTCAAACATCTAATTTGATAACCACAACAATTATAATATATTTCAAGCATACCACTTACCTTTCTGTCCATCCATCCCAATAAAACATTCTCTTACTTAACCTAATAATCCAGGCTTTATTCAAGGTTTGAAAAAAACTACTCCTTAATTTCTGCCAAGGAAGTCCAGGCTGCCAGTGCAGCAGTACTGCTACCACTTGCAGCACTGGCAATTTAGGTTTGGGAATGAGCCTGGGTTGTCAAAGAGCCAGCAGGATGGAGGCATGATAAGTGCCCGTAGGACTGCTGTCCTCCTCTGGGGGGGTTGGGCTCTTGATCCTGGCATTTGTGTGACTCCCAGCAGAGGCTGAGAGTACAGTGTAAGCGCGGGATGATGTGGTCTGGGAGGAGACATCTGTGGACATCTGTTGGGCACATGAGGGAGTGCACTGCCCCACACTGGCTTCATTGTATTTCTGGATCCCGTAAGAAGAAATCCCCTAAAGCAGCTGCACAGTGATGCCAGGGTCCTTGCAATTGCCACCTGTAGCCCAGTCTTGGGGATGCAGGAGAACTGGACTAGCATCTTTGTTTTTACCCTTTGGGCTGGGATGAGCCCCACCATGGAGGACAAGACACAGTGTCCCGGATTCAGCTGATAAGTCCACAGATCTGGCATGAGCACAGAGGTGAAACTAAAAGGGATCATTGGCCAAAATGGGGTACATTCCCAGCCTCATCCAGGAGAATAGAGTTTAAAAAAAAATATATAAAAAAATATATATACATATTTTTTAACTATGTTTATTCTCTTAACCCTAACCCTAACTCATCTCTAACGCTCTCCCCATCCCATTCTAAAATGGGTGGGTATAGTTTAGGAGAATGGGGTGAGCTCTTTAGGGTTGATGATCCCCATGCCACTCCACCGATGCCTCTTCTTGTCCGCAGGGCAGGGGTGAGGAGTGAGGGTGAAACCCTCACTCCTCATTCCCCTATTTTTGCCATGGCAACTCTAACTGATGCATTAACAACATTATTTGCAACTAATTTCCTTACTTTTTGAGATAGTATAATAGTATCCTCATTTTATTGTGGGAGCACAGGGTCCAATGCCTCCACAGATGTGCATATGTTTGTAGCTGTGTAAGCATCTTTAGGGGTGGGAGTGCAGGGCCCTTCATACCCTGTTTTACCACAGCATATCAGGCACCAGCACAGTGCTCCACAGACCCTGCGCTATGGACCCTGCACTTCCACAGCATCTCAGGCACCAGCACAGTACCCCACAGACTCTGCACTACAGCGTGTGCTACAACATTGTTTGCACCAGCACAGTACCCTATACACCCTGTGCTACAACATGCGCCACAACATCTTTAAGGGTGTCAGTGTGGTGGGGTCCTTTGGATCCTGTGCTCCCACAGTATCTCAGGCACCAGCACAGTGCCCCACAGACCCTGAGGTACAATGTCTTTAGGGGTGAGAGCACAGGTCTGAACAGTAGTTCAGGGTCCAGCACAGTGCCCCAACTGACCCTGTGATAAAATGTCTGTAGGGCTGGGAATGCACATTATTTTAAAAAAATATATTTTTTTGTGAGATATCAAACTCCTGTGTCATCATTCAAAACAGGATTAGGGCCATCAGGTTGGGAACCCAATTCTGCTTCACGAGTTGTCAAAAAATCATGAGACAGGATTTTGACAGCTCGCAAAACAGAATTTTGACACATCATGAAAGAGGATTGGGTTTGCTGACCAGATAGCACTAATCATAATCCTGTTTTGCAAAGTGAAACAGAATTTTGACAGCTCGCAAAACAGGAATTGGCTAGCAAAAGAGGTTTTTCACAGCTCATGAAAGAAGATTATTTTACAAAATTCTCTTTCATGAGCTGTCAAAATCCTGTTTAGTGAGCTGTGAAAATCCTGTTTCTCATCGCAAAACAGGATCAGAAGTTAGTCATGAATCAGGATTTTTTTTAATTAAAAATAAGAATTCTGAGGCCACCAAAAATAAACTAAAGGCATGCAACAATAGAGGATAGCCCCATGAACAAAACACACACTTCCTTGACTGCTGAGGACATCCCTAGGCACAGTTCTAAGAGTTTGTTTCTGCCAGATATTAGAAAACAAGACGGCAGCTCGCAAATCAAGAATTTTTTCTGATGAGTGGGGATTGGAAGCATCCTCTTTCCTGAGCTGTCAAAATCCCAGTTTGTGAGACCCAGATCCTTTTTTGCACTGCGTAGCTATCCAATAGAAAGGAAATGGAAAGGGGAAAGGGGAAATTGTTTAACCAGGAAAGGCACACTAAGCCAGAGCTTGTTTCCAAGTGCGACCTGGGAGCAGAAGGAAGTTAAGTGACTTGCTTAGGTTCACACGGTAGACTGTGGGATTCAAACTCAGGTCTTTTTTTTTATTTTATTTATTTGAAAGTCGGATTTACAACCTTTGAGTCATGGACTCATTTTCAAAGTCACCTCGTCGAAGGGAGTGTAGACATGAGTACAGTGTGAGGTACAACAGTGATAACTTACAGGTGCAATACAGATAATAATAAGAATGCATTTAAAACAGTGGTTTACAGGTAAAGTTGCATACAGTAAGTTACAATCATATAAAAATATTACTATAATAGAAGGTACAGCCCTGGATGGGGGGTAGCAATCCAATGGACATTGTCAAGGCTAAGGGCCAGGTGTGAGGGACCCCACCATTACATTAATTGGGGCAATTACAGCTTTGGGCATCAAAGAGGAAGTTACAGACAGCGAGTTTGAAAGGACCAATTTTGGTAAGATTAGTGACAGAGGACAGGAGGGAGTTGAAATATGTGGGGGCGCGGTAGTGGAAGGAACTTTGGGCTAAACAGGTCTTGGTACGGGGCACCTGGAAGGTGGCCTTAACTGCACAATGGGTGGCAATAGTTGAGGATGCATGCTGCAGGGATGCAGTGACCCCTGTGGGGGTGAGACTTATCAGGGATATTTTGGCAAAGTAGGTAGGTTTGGTAGTGCAGGCACTCCTCAAAGGTGAGCAGGTTGGTGGTTGAATAGAGCAGGCAAGTATGAGTGCGGTGGGATGCACTGGTCAGGAGCCTGCAGGTCTTGTTTATCGAGGCCTGAATTTTGGCGAGGGCAGTATTGTCAGTCTCAGCATAGATGGGTAGGCCGTAGTCCATTAAGGACAGGATGGAGGAGTTGATGGCCAGTCGGAGGGCAGTTTGGAGGAGGCAATCTCTATGTCAATACAGAAGGCCAATCTGATAATTTATAGCTGAGGACAGGGTATTGATGTGGGTGTGGAAGGTAAGAGCCGAGTCGAAGGTGACGTCCAGGTATTTGTAGGATGACACCTGCTCAAGGGGGTGTGGATTACTGGGGAGAATGCAGAAGGGAGCATTTATGTCCTTATTCTGGTGGTGAGAAAAGAGCATGGATTTGGTTTTCTTGAGGTTAATGACCAGCCAGTGGTCAAGGAACCACTTTTCAGCTTGGTTGAATGTATGCTGCAGGAATTCCTGTAGAGATGAGGGGTCAGGGTAGGAGGCAAAGAGGACCACATCATCGGCATAGAGGAGCATGTTGCCTGAGCAGGAGCTGGGGAGAGTGTTGAAAAAGAGGCTGAATAGAACGGGGCCCAGGATGGAACCATGGGGGACCCCAGAGTGAATGGGCAGGGTGTTGAACAGGGTGCCATTTACCTTCACACACTGGGATCTGGTAGAGAGGTAACTGGTAAACAAAGCAAGGGGGCCAGGGGAGAAGCCAAGTTTGTTGAGGGAGTCAAGTAGAAGGGGGTGACATACAGTGTCAAAGTCTTGGAGAGGTCAAGGAACACTGCACCCACAACATGACCAGAGTTGAGAGCAAAGTGGAGGTGCTGGGAGAACATCAGGAGGGCTGTAGTGGTGCTGTGTCCAGGGCAGAATCCATGTTGTACTGGACACAACAGGTCATATTTGGCTAGGTACTCAGAGAGCTGTATGGCCACTATTTTTTCTGGTGCTTTGGATAGTGTGGGAGAATGGAGATGGGCCTGAAATTATTAGGGGAGGTTTTATCCCCACTCTTATGGATTGGTGTGATTTCTGCAATTTTCCAAGCACTTGAGAACTGGCCCAGAAATAGTGACCAGTTTAAGAGGTCAGTGAGAGGGGCTAGTACAGTATCTAAGACTAATCAAAGGATCCTGGAGTCCAGAGGATCACAGCTTGGGTTGTTGCTAGCTACGGCTTTTTGCAGAAGAGGCCTGGCTTCAAGGGGAGATATGGCACACAGGTAGAAAGGGGGGTGATCCAGGATGGGGTGGTGGAGGCAGGAATAGGGTTGAAAAAGTAGTTGGGAAGGACAGTGCTTAGATCTGAGAAAGCCATATTGAGGCACTCAGCTATGCAGGGTGGGTCAGTAGTGATGGAAAGTTGTGATGGTGGAGGGGAGTGGGTCTTTCCATTCAGCTCTTTCATATTGTCCCAGAAGGCATGGGATGAGCCCCCAGTGGATGCAAGGGTAGTTTGATAATATTTGGCCTTAGCCTGCCTTATAGCCCAGGTGCACCATTTACATGCTGCATTATAGGCATTATAAGTCTCCAGGTTTGCAGCTCAGAGATCTAAACCTCTGCACCATACTGCCTCCTAAACGCACAAATCTTAATCAAAATTGGTGAATTTTATGATTTATTTCACTCTGTGCTGTAGAAAATCTGCTCCAACCAACACACAACTTGGCAAGTCAAGTCATCTGCCCAAGGAGGCCATGCATACAAACTTTTGTGCAAATCCGTAAAACTGTTGCAAAGTTATTGAAGTGCAAACTTTGAGGTTTAACATTAAATTTCCTGCTCAACCCTAACTATGGGGGTGCTAATATATAAATTTACCTAATACAGAACATCCTCAAGAAAGCATCAGCAAATCATTTTACCCTTACTTTACCAAAATCAAAAACTTACAGAAGTATTGTAATAAGTGGTCTACATATCCTATTCCTGAGCAAACTCAGCTTGGTGTCACTTTCAAGTCCTCTACCAACTGTAAGCTATGAGCAGACATCCTGATTCTACTCATCTTCTTCTATGTACTGAAAACTATTACATCATGACTACCTTCAAGTTCATTCTTCAATGCTGCTATGTGGTCTGGATCTCAAGTCCTCATCTATTTTCTAGCCATTCATTCATGAATGCAGCAACCATCTATGCTGCAGAAGAAAATATAAGCTCACATTTACAAACTCATGGTTCACTCATAAAATGATGTTTAAAACCTAAACATCCAAAATTAAACTCTGCTAGACTTATCACCAGCTAGCCTTATAATTTTTAGTTGGAGGGAAGGCTAACCCAATAACCATGGCTCCCCTGAGGTTTCATCGATAGGTTTTTTTCCTCTCTCATCAGTGTTTATCACGACCTCTACCCACCTCTCCTCCTGCTCTGGCACTTTGCCTCTGGTGTAGCTTTTTTAGCTTCCAATTTCCTTTAGCCTAGAAAAACTTCTCTTAGCACCTCTAGAAAAGCTGGAAATCCATAGGAAAGAGAAAAGCCAAAGTCACAGTCAGTGTAATGTCACGCAAGCTCTTACACAATTGGCAGTCACACTAAATCATCTCTATGACTTCAGCCCCATGCTGGGCCTCATTCTCACTCAAGTGTATAATGTGGAGGTTGTGAGTCTGGTGACACTGTTGAGCCATTAAAGCATGGTGGAGAAACTAAGCATAATCTTTACTTATTTATTAAT
This sequence comes from Neoceratodus forsteri, assembly GCA_016271365.2. NCBI lineage: Eukaryota > Metazoa > Chordata > Ceratodontiformes > Ceratodontidae > Neoceratodus > Neoceratodus forsteri. Next base: position 1,009,239,721 of record CM057454.1, on the reverse strand, counting down.
TTGTGCAAAATATTTTGCCAGGTAAAGCTAGTTTCTAGGTGATAGCTGGGGGGTAGCAGGAGTTATGCAGCTCAATACAATAATATGAAAAATTTAATAAAGCAAGGAAACAAAAAGAGTTCAACAAGCATCAGTATACACAATCAAGAAGTAAAGAAATGCACACAAATAAATGAAAAAATATTTACAAAAATGTGGACAGCTGAAGCTAAGTGTAAGCTGCATCTAAGTTTGTCATGGGGAAAGAGGAAGGAATAGAAGAGGATTAGGAGAATGGCAAGAGTGTGGACCAGGAGAAAGGGGCTTGCTGAAGGAGCAAGTACAATTAACAGCATACATTATATGCTTGCTACATGTTTTTTTTTTCTTATACTGTGTAGGCCCCCCCATTGCATTTGCATTAGAACAAACCTATCAGTGTTTAGCATGGAAGACTAATGTTGTGTCACATGGTTAACTGCAAAGTCTTTACCATTACAACTCTGCCAAAAGTAGGTGGTCATACCTCTAGATTCTGAGCACACTGTATCCGCAGCATGTCTGACACTCTTTGTACCTGAGGAATGGCATTTGTTCTTAGGATGCCAATTCAGATCTCACACATGGTAATTCAATGCACTACCACTCACACACCTCACCGAGTCAGGCATTTCAGTGTTTCATAGGATGTCTTTTTAGCTATACATCATGAACTAGTGCTTAATTAAGGAGAATTGGGGGCAGAATATTTGAGAAGCTACAGCACAGGCTTGAGAACTAGGAGACATGACTACAAGGTTTGAATCCAACCAGAGACATTTTCATGATGTGTAACCTTCAGCATGCCATTCAATCTGTCAGTGTTACAGTCTACCCAGCTGTAAAAATGGGTAAAAGCAGCACCCATTGAAAATTATGTGGCACATCTCAGTTAAGCTATTCTGGGTCAATAAATTGTAAAATTATAAAAAAAACAAAATCTGGGGACTCATTTTCACAAGCCTTTTACTGCATAAGTGTATACATGCAGCAGATGTTTGCCAAAATTAGACCTCATTTAAAACTTTCTGAACGGTTAGACATAGATAACCTTTTTTGCTTGCACTATCTGTTTTTTTTTTTGCATTGCAATAACCCTTCTCCAAAAAATAAAGCACTTAATGTGTTCCAAATAATTGTGATTTACAGTAGCTCATTCTACTGAGAGTGTAAGTATGCAGGGCAAATGCTGCATCCTGAAAATACTCAAAATCTTTCATACTGTGGTCTGTGGTGGTGGGATTTTTTCAGATCCTTGCAAAATCGTGCTCATGCAGAAGAACAAAAAACTATTATGACTGGTTTCTTAAGGACAAACTAGACACTGTGGATATCAATATTACTGAAGGCACAGGATGGAGTAACACAAGCAGAAAAATGTGTGCTGCACTTCTCAAGTTCAGAAAGGACATATGTTTGCACAAATGATTCAGGGAGTATCCAGAGGGCTGAAAAGGCCCTCTTATGTTTACATGATGAACAGGGAACTGTGACCTTCAATCTAACATGATTTGTTTGCCCATTGAAATACAGCATGGCTCTCCTTGCACTCATAGTAAAGGATATACTTTCCATTGCTTGTTAATTAAATCCATGACTTTTCTGGGACAACCAGTTACCAAACACATTTGTTTTTTGTGTAGTATGTTGCATTTCCATGCAATTGACAGATCTCTTGTCATCAACAGTTACTGAAGAAGGTGCTCTTTAATTGACAAATAAACATAGCAGAGGTCATGAATCTCAATCCATGGACATGGGTGGCATGCAATAGGATAGAGTTCTTAATTTCTGCACTTGATTGTATAAAAACTTTGCATTTAAAAATGACTTCATTGCTTTCCTAATAATTTCATAGTATGTTTGTATGGTACAGTATAGAAATATATTTTGCTTTACCTTGCTGACATAGGCATATGGCATTTTGCCCATCTTTAGTTTCCATGCACTGGATTGTAGAGGAATGACACAAATTCATGTTGCAGAGGTCCAAATCAATAGAGCAATCTTCTCCTTCATAACCTAAAAGAAGTAAAAACTATACTTATAATAGGCCTACTGTATAGAACCATTTACTCTGCGTCTGGTTACTACTGCATTCTATAGCAATACACTTAAAAATTGAAGCATTAAAGTATGTTGTAATTCTGTGATGAATTCAAAAATACAGTAAATGAAATTGCATCAGTTAAAGATGGCTGTACAATTCAGAGTACAGGAATGGATGATAAACAAGTGATTTGTAAGGCTGAACATTATCATGATAGTTTGTTTCATTATAGAAGGTAAAGGGATTAAACTGCTGATTTACTGCTGCGGTTGTTCTTTCAATGGCACTCTACCTGGAGCACAATATGCTAATTTAGTGACTCACTGACATAAGGGCCTGTCCTACAAAACCGATCTATATCCTATTTGTCTACCAAAGCAGAGGCAGAGTCTGCAGCACACTGATAAATGCGTGCATCAATAACTTTTGTTATAAATAAAATTTAGTCTCACAATGTATCCCGAGCTGGATCAATAGCTGCAGTACATGCATTACTCCAGTTATATATACTTGCAAGGTGCTTTACATTTAACATGAGAAAAATTAAAAGAAAAGCTCTTTTCAGAAGAATATATATATATATATATATATATATATATATATATATATATATATATAACTAAAAATCCATGAGCATCTCCACGCTAAACATTGCTCAGGCTTTCAAGACATGAAAAACAGTGTACACATCAGTTCTGTTCTTCTCAAGTTTACAGAGCTTTATGCTACAGTACCTGGATATAAAATAGATACTGTTAATTGTTAGTGACAATAATGTTCATTAATTGACCATTAATTGTATACTTTATGAGTCATTAATATGTAAGTGATTCATTGGTAGTGGCAGTTTTGAAATGTATTGGAAGTACTACACCTTGCTGGAGGCTACTGCACACAAAAATGAAGATACAATGGAATATTTTACTTTATTTGCACACTTGATGCTGCATGTACTGTACATTAAGCATTTTACCCATTCATAATACACCCAAATATTTTAAAAAACAAACATTTGGGGGAATTTCATCCAAATAAGAAACAATTCATTTGTTTTTGTTAAGGTAAACAGATAAACAGAAGGGTGGGAAACATAATCTGCAGAATAATACTTCAGGTGACAGAAGTGGAGGGAAGCCTAAGAATAGGAGTAGTCCGTAGATCACCTAAGCAATCCTTTGAGGTGGATCAGCTGCTAGATGGAGAAAAGGCAGCATATGTGGGCACAAAAAGTGCTCATGGGGGATTTCAGTCTCCCAGATGTAGAGTGGAACAATCTAGTAACCAAGAGCCAGAGTAGACAAAAGGTTGCAGTGACAGTGTTCTACTTTTTTCTGAGCCAGTGATGTAGATGCTACTACATGACATGGAATTCTGTGACTTATACTGATTAATCAGAACATCATAAGTGACATACTGTAAGGGTAAAGAACCCACTAGAGCAACGTGAAATGGCACTGTGCAGTTTAGTATTTTTCTACAAGTTCAGTGAATTAAATTGTCATGGTCCTGAACCTTAAATCTGTAGACTTGTACAGGATAGTGGTTATACTCCATGATAAGCTGAAGGGCATTGAGGGTAGAGGGGACAGAGAATAAGTCAGCAGTTAAGGGTGTATACATTAAGTTAAAACTGAACAAGCATAGCAACCCCACCTGGTTCAATGGCCAATATGAGGACAGCAATTAGCATGAAGATGAATGCATTTAGGGTCTATAAGACTGTTAGACTGAAGTGAACAGGGAGGAATACAAAGAAATTCAGAGGCTGCCAAGAATTTCATCAGAGAAACCAAGGTTAACATAAAACTTAGGATAGGTGAGTAGGAGAAGGAGAATAGTTATACTGTTTAAAGTACATTAGAGAAAAAAGCAAATGAGAAAAGTAACTTCAAGAATAAAGGATGAGGTGGGGAATCACATGATGCTGGCTAAAGAGTAGGACATGGGTTAAAGAGCTCCGATCTCCCTTGGTACCTTTACTACCTAAAATTGCCTAATTTACCATTTTTAATGCTTGGACTTTCACTGTAAGATCAGCTGGAACAACAGAGGGATAACCGTTTCAATTCCATTAAAATAGAGAAATTGATTCCTCACCTTCTCCCCGGAGTTCGGATGCAGCCTCCTTGGTGGACTCAGCCCAGGAGTCAGATACTAAACGTCCTCGATGTAGCAGCTCACCATTATCTGACAACCCAGACACCTCCTCAGTGCATATTTGCACCAAATTGACATTGATCAAAGAAGCCCTGCTTAAACTAATTGACGAGGTGGCCAACATTAAACCTGCACTCACCCAACTCTCCCAACAAGTTGCTGACTCGGAGGCAAGGGCCAGCTCTGTTGAAAACAAACAGAAAAAAATGCAGCCCAAGATCATCGCTTTGAAAACAGCTGAAGCAAAATTGGAGGAGCAGATCGTTAATCTCGAAGGAAGGAACAGACGCAACAGTTTAGTGTTGCTGGGGCTACCAGAAGGAGAGGAAAACCCTAATACCATCACTTTTTTGCAAGGCTTCTTAAAAAAACTGTGGGGCCCTCCCCTAATAGCCCATAAAATATTATTGAGAGAGCCCATCGTTCGCCTCCGTGCAGGCCCCCTTGATCCCCCTCATCAGATTATCTTTAAACTTCTGAATTACCTGTACAGGGACTTTATTATGAAGGAGGCAAGGAAACTATTGGTGATCTTATGGGAGGGGAAAAAACTTAGGCTGTTACCAGATCTGACCTTCAAGACTTGGCAAATACCTATGACCTTCAGGCCTGTCACTAGAAAGCTGTGGGCAGCGGGATTCGGCATTGCATGTTGCATCGGGCTAAACTGGAAGTCACCCTAGAAGACGGTGTAAAACAATTTGATTCGGCTGAAGACTCCTTGAAGATACTTTGGAGTTCTCTCCCAGACCTATTTCCTGCATGAGACTGAGGGGCTTTAATTTCCCTTTTACTGACCATGATCAGGCCTTGAAAAGATCTCAGTAACTATCTTTATTGTATTCATATCTCTAAGTCACCAATCTTTATGTTTTACAGGTTGGACTCTATGAAAAGTGCTGTTTCTTCTTTAAATGTTGAGCCTGAAGTCTACCAAAAGTTGTTTATGGTGTGCCTTCTTTTGTCTTTGAGGGAATTATTGAAACAAGAACAGATAATTGTTTATGCCATTATAACCCTGTGATAATCTGAATCTCATTTTATATAGGTTATTTTCTCCTTTCAGTTACTATTTAGACTCTCTGAATTCCCCTTTTTAATTTTCTTTGTGGGGTGACAGGGTTTGACAAACATAAATGGAGTATGACTGTATTGATTCTACCTGATAGTAAGCTCAGAGAGGAGCTGAAATAGTTATCTCCTGAGGTTGCTATGGAGCCTGCGTTTTTCATTTTAGTCCACTAGATGGTGGAATTTCATTCATTTAATAGGGTAACTCAGTAGTTACTCAGTTTTATTAACATTAGGAGTTGTGGATGTTCAGTTTTAACTTAGCTTTAGCGGTTACCTAAGTGTTTAGACCTCATTCCTGTTTTCCAATACAGAACTGACAGAGGTTTTAGTTTTGGCAAAGAAGTTAATTCACCAAAATTCTTGATTTAGCTCCAGTCCTAATAACCTTATTCCTTTTTTTCCGCTGTCAAATAGGATATTTAATTTGGACAGACGGAAAGGCAAATGATGTAATAATTTCTTCTTACACTGGTTTCAAGATTAAACCCCTGTGGAGGAAGGGACTGTCTTCCAATAATAACTTTTAGTGAATATTTCTTTCCATTTGTTCGGGGATAAACTATAAAACTATTTTTCCCTTTTTTATTCTGGTACCAGAGGGACGTAGCTCACCCTTGGGCAGCACCAGGACCCTTAGTATTAGGAGGTGTACCTAGGTAATGGATAGTTTAGATAGTGTTTTGGGATGGGTATGGTTATTTTTGCATTTCTTGTTAATGTTCAGTAGATTGTTAATAGTACTGGGGAGTGGGAGGGGTGGGAGGGTATGGGCACTCTTAACTCTCAAGACTCTTATCATCGATTGTATTAGTATAGGTAACCATGGCTAACTTGAAAATTCTATCATGGAATATTAAAGGGGGGTAGGGACAATAAAAATAAATATCTTGTATTAAAGCATATGGCAAAATATAGCCCTATGATTGTTTTCCTACAAGAAACTCATATCATATCAACACAAGAGAAGCTCTTGAAAAAAAATTGGGTTGGCCAAGTTTTCAGATCCGGATTTGCTTCCCGTAAAAGAAGTGTGGCTATCCTTTTGGCAAAAGGGGTGCCATTTTCTGCTATCCGAGAAGTGAGAGACCCGGAGGGGCATTACATCCTGGTTCATGGTATGTTGGGCAATCAGAAACTATTATTGGGATCAATTTACGGCCCCAATGTGGACTGTCCCTCTTTCTTTGTCCTCCTATCCACTGAACTAGCCTCTTTTTGCATATTTACCAATTATTCTGGGCAGGGACTGGAACCTTGTCCAGACTAACGATACGGATCGGACATATCATAAAGGTCTTGGCCCTTCCCTGGTCCAGCGAGCTCTATTAGAGCTTAAGACAGCATTAGGGTTAGTGGCCCCTTGGTGACTTATTTACCCCTCTACTATAGATTACACCTTCTTTTCTACAGTTCACAGGAACTTCTCTCATATTTATTTTTTCCTAGTAAATCAACAACTCTGCTCAGGCATTCTGGATGCTCAGATTTGTGCTAGAGTGATCTCTGATCACTCATTGATCTTGCTATTATTAAAAACTCTTGGGCCACCTCTTAGACCCAGCACCTGGTCTCTAAATAATTTGCTTTTGAAAGATCCTCAGATACGATCCCACTTCCAAGAATACCTTTTGCTTACCATTCAAGAAAATATAGACTCCATTCCTGACCTAAATAAGGTATGGACAGCCTTAAAGTCAGTTTGGAGGGGGGAGCTTATCTGAATTGCGACACTGACTAAGAGGAAAAAGCAGTTTCAATTAAATTTGTGTTTGGACAGGATATGCACTCTGGAATCCAAAGGCATCATAAAACTTTCCCCTGAGGAATGCTTGCAATTGGCCTAACTCAGAGCCCATTATGCCAGCTCACTTATGGAAAAGATGGAGAAAGCCACATCTCAGGTCAAAGCAACCTATATTGGCCAAGGTAACAAGTCCGGAAAGCTTTTGGCTTGGCAGCTGAAACTGTGATCTGCAGCCAAATGGATACCAGCAATCCAACATCCACATACTGGGTTAATCACTACAGATCCCCAAGAAATATTATTATCTTTCAGAGAATTTTACCAAAATCTGTATTCTTCCCAACAATTGTCTGACTCTTAGTCTTCACTGATGGGTGCCTTTCTACAGAAGGCAGATCACCCCTGTCTAACAGAAGTTTGCAAAGCCTCTTTGGAAGGGTCTATCACAGAGGAGAAAATCTCTTTGGTCACAGATTCATTAAAGGCAAATAAAACCCCTGGACCAGATGGGTACACTGGCTTGTTCTACAAAACTTATAAAACCCAACTGGTACCTGTTTTACATAAATTGTTCACATTCTGGGATTCTCACCCAGTTAGTGACCCCTCTCTTCTGGAAGCAAGAATTATTCTTCTTCCAAAGCCAGGGAAGGACCCAACGCAAATTGGCAACTACAGACAAATTTCCCTGATGGACGTAGACATTAAAATATATGCAAAACTTCTGGCTACCAGATTAACTAAAGTCTGGACTCCCCTAATAAGTCTAGAACAGGCAGGTTTTGCATCGGGTCATTCGTCAGCTGATCACTTCTGTAAATTGGCTCATTTAGTTTCTGCATCCAGGAACCCCAACCTAAAAGTGGTACTGGTCTCCCTGGATGCAGAAAAAGCCTTTGATAGAGTCAGTTGGAACTATCTGTTTATGGTACTTGCCCATTTTGGTTTCCCAGACAATTTTGTACAATGTATTCATACCCTTTATCAGTGTCCCTCAGCACGCATTCTGTGCAACAATCAACTCTCGGAGGCCTTCTTTCTGAAAAGTGGAACTAGACAAGGATGTCCACTATCTCCCTATCTTTTTGATTTATACATAGAACCATTAGCAAGATTCATCACTAAAGAGGGAGGGATTGAGGTCCTGCATCTGGGATCATACGAATCAAAATTTTCTCTTTTTGCAGATGACCTGCTCTTACATTTAAGGAACTGGCATTCTTCCCTTCCACTAGCTCTCCAAACTATTAATCAATTCAGTGAATTTTCTGGATATAAGATTAACAAATGTAAAACTATAGTTTTTTCCTTATCCGTTATGATAGACAAGAAACAGGCCAAAACCTTGGGGTTTCAAGGGGAAAATAAGGTTATAAAATACTTGAGCATAAAGTTTTCAAGAGATCTGGAAAAACTAAACTCCCTGAATTCATACCCTCTTCTGCAGTCAGCAAAGGAAGATTTGGCAAGATGGAAAAAACGTCCTATTTCATTTTGGGGAAGAACAACTATCCTAAAGATGATAATACTTCCAAAAGTGTTTTACCCCCTAAATTGTTTAGCCCTGTATCTTCCCAAACCCTTATTCAAGAATCTGCATAATCTGTGTTCAGATTTCATCTGGAATGGCAAACTACCTCATAGGGCGTATCAGAAACTCAAAGGCCCTAAACAAAAAGGTGGTCTACAGCTACCGGACTTCTTCTCATATTATCTAGCTATCCATGCCAGTAACTTTCTGTTTTGGACATCTCCAATGGAGAAACCTCTTACAATTTTTTCTGACATTCAGCTAGATCATGTGAGGGCCAAAACTGAACACCTTTCTCTGTGCGCCCTCCTCTACTGTCCTTGGGCAGCAATTCCTTCAGCAATCCAAGACTCCCCTACAGGGTGGAACATTAGAGATTTTCACCAACTTTGTATGCATTTTAAATTACACAAAAGAACAGATGTCTCCCAACCTCTCTGTGACAACCCCAACTTAAAAATTGCCAATAAACATATTGATTCTAAGAGCCTTCACTTACTTTCGGATGTGAAATTGAAGCACCTACTACACGAGATCTCATTATATACAACATCCCAAATTAAAAATAAATTGGATTCTCCACCCAAATTGTGGCTTTATTTTACCCAAATCCATCACTACCTCCAGAGGTTTTTGGGAAAACCCTTATGGATGAACAAAGTAGAATCTTTTTTAGACTCTCTGTCAATCAATCTAAGTCAAGGTAAAATAGTCTCCAAACTTTATAAAGCCTTTATTAAGGCTTCCTGGAAGGACATCTCAGCCACAGCCTACTTTTGGAAATACAATATGGCCAACTCTTTGTCTGACTCTCAATGGGAATCTATTTGGTTGGACAATTACAGATTAATTTAAAGCAAGATAGACTAAGGGGCGTTCAGTTTAATATATTACACAACCTGTATTTTACACCTAATAAACTATATAGAATGGGCCTGTTACCCACTTCAGAGTGCCTAGATTGTGCTGCAGTGAATGCTTCCTTGGGCTATAAGTTATGGTCATGTCCCAAGATACTTACTCTTTGGAATCTGGTTAAATGTCATATTGGTGATTATTTGCCAATCACTCCATACTTTGAAGAGAAAGTATGCATTTTGGGTCAATATTCCATAATTGCCACACTATCTCTTAAGACACAGATGGCCATGGTTTCATTAGTTATGAAACTACTGATTCTTAGACATTGGAAGGAAGTGTGGCCCCCTTCTCTTCTGGAATGGTGGTCAGAATTTCTTAATGTACTTAATGCAGAGAGGAGTGTGGCTAGAGCTAACAATTCATGGCCTAGATTTCAGAAGTGTCGGAGCCCTTGGCTTACTGATTTAAAAATGAAATTTGGTTACTAATTTTGCCTTCCTCCCTAAGTATTCTTACCTCGCAGAAAGCATACAAATATACACTTAATCTGAAGTCTATAGAGTTAACAGTCATGAATCTTGGTGTATCTGACAATTAAGAGAGCTTGCGGGGAAGGGGGTTTCTTTTTTGTCTTTTTTGACTTCTTTCTTGTATTTTCCTTCCTCATTTCTTTCTTTAAATCTTTTTGATTTTCATGTTAAAGCTTTATAAGGGACTATCAGACCTGGTTAACTACAGTGTTATGTTATTTGTGTTTGAGTTGTACTACTATGTATACTGTATGCAGATCGGTTTTCGTTTATGTTTATTTACAGTGTATTAATGTGTATAATCTTAAATATAAACTTAATTGCAAAAAAAAGAATAAAGGATGAGGTTAGTGTGGGGGATGAACTTGGAAATATAGATATTCAGAATGAGTATTTCTGTTTGCTGTTTATGAGTAAAACCTTATGTCCCCTACTTGACTTGGTAATACAATTTGAAAGGCCTAAGGAACATAAACTGGAAGTTGGGGAAATATCAGTAGATAGAATATGAAGGGGAGCTGCTAAACCTAAAAATAAACAAATTCCCTGTGCCAGATTAGTTCAATCCAAGAGTGTTTAGGAAGACAGAACTGGTCCTGGGGACCTTCTAGTGGATATGTTCAATAAGTCCTTAGAAATGGGTGAAGTGACAAGGAACTGGAGGATTATGGACATGATGCCTCTCTACCATGGTGGGATAGAGAGAATCCTGGGAAATAAAGGACCATTAAGCCTGCCTTCCATTGTTGGAAAGCTACTAGAAACCCCAGATAAGAAAAAAGATAATGGAATGCATTGAGGCATGGGGCTCCAAGATGATAGACAGCATGGGTTTGTGATATATTGTAAGTTGTGTCAGACAAATGACAATCAATCAGTTTTTTAAAAAAAATACATAAAAAGATCTCTCAGCACTTTTCTATTTTGTTTATTTAACATTTGGTAACCAGGAAAGGTGCACAGAGTGACATCTCATTTCAGGTTGTGACCTTGGGGAGAGGGAAAAGAGGAGTACAGTATACAAAAATTACATCAAGCCATAAAAAATGTGGTTGCAGTGATAACTTGCAATGTGCAGTTACAGATTAATGAACACGCAAGTGTACAACACCATAACAAATGCACCATGGAATTAGCTCGCTGGGTGGTGTATACAGAAGACAGTGGCTAAGTTAAGTGCATGGTGTTTTTATATAAGTTACAGTGCAAAAGCATTGCAGATAAGTAAAACAGGCAGTTTACATTTTTAGGTAGCAGCTAGAACTCATTAGGTGATAGGGAAATGTAGCAGAAAGAGAGGTCTGGAGAGGAAGGAAGGGTAAGGTGGAGGGTTGGCAGGAGCAAGAGTGAGAAGGGAGATGTCTTAGCTAGTGTCTAAGGGTAGGGAGAGAAGGGGAGAGGTGGATGGATGTGAGGAACAGATTCTGGGAGGTGGGGGAAATGACAGAAGAAGGCAGACTGCTTAGTAGAGGAGTGAGGGTGGGGAAGGGGAAAAATATGATTGTCTCTGGAATGAAGGGAATAGGAAGAGGAGGGGATGAGAAACAAGAATGAGGCTTGGTAAGAGGGAGGGTCCCAAAACAGCATTTATAAATGAGAGAAGCACAGCAGCCCTGGGTCATGAGGAGAGAGGGAGGATAGAAAGGGAGGAGAAGAGGGTACAGTGATGGTTATGGGAGGGTGATTTGGAAGCACATCGGCAGAAGGCATTGCATAGGGTATCCATTCTGGCAAGGAAAGAAGAGGAGTGGTACCATAGACCATTGATGCATATTTGAAGACTATTTCAATAGAAATACAATAAATAAGCACACAGACATACCATAAATGGGAGATATGCCATGGGATGGCTGACAAAATCATATTTATTTTTATTGGCAGGTTTTGACCTCTATGACCTCACATGTGGCAGAGCCATGAGTTTTGCATATAGAAGTCAAATGCTGCAGATAATAAGTTAATGAGATACTTTTAGACAGCACCTGACATATATAATTTATACAATGACATTGCGTCTCTGGTAAAGATGTATTCTTTTATTGAAGATTCATCAGTTTCTGTTAGATTTCACTTACTTGTTTGTTTTTTGTTGTTGCTTTTTTATTGAAGGGAATACTACTGTGATGTCATTAGGCATTGTTCAGGCAGTTCTCCAATTGGTTAAGAGTTCCATTATGACCAACCTAACTTGGAAATAAATGCTGATGACCCACCTAATATTAAAATAAATTATTTATTTCCACTTTACAACTGTCATACATAGGCAATAAGACACAGCAGGGTGTGTAATTTTGGGTCAGTAATCACATACCTCAAGTTTGTTGTTAGGCAGAGAGGGCTTCCATTGAGTGTCTTTAGATACATACGAGGAAAGTCAGATTATTGCATATAATTACACATCCCTGAAGTGTCTTATCACACTTGTAGGTTGGATTCAACTTAAACATGTTTTTAAAATGTGTGTTTTGCAATTTATGATAAGAAAAAAAAATGTTTTCTATGTGAAATAGGAGTGGAATACAAAAACATAATTCCAATTTAGGCATATATTGTAGCTCAACCTGATGCACAGGCTAAAAATTACAGGAGTATAATTATGGCCACATAATTACACTGTTGTGCATGACTTTTAGCCAGTTGGGTTGCACAAATTGTTCTTATTCATGTTATAAATGAAAATAAATGCATTTATTTGCAAAATTGTATTCTCACTGTCATTCCATAATTTGTTATTAAATTACCATGATTTGAGAATTAGGATCTACCTTGTTAGAGAGGCACTGTCATTGTACAAAATGATAGATTCAGTAAATAACAAATGCTGTATGATCTACCTTGCTAGAGAAGCACTGTCATTATACAAAATGATATATACAATAAATAAATGAATACCATTTTATTCTACAGTATCAGAGGAGTTTGCAACTTTATAGTATCACAGACTAACTTAATAAGGAGCAAATTAAGGTTTAGTGGAATGTTTACAGTATAAAAAGCATACCAAAAAAGAAAATCAAATAACTAAAGAACATACAGTATCTAAAAGTGCAAAAAATAGTATATCATCAGTTTGCAAATGATGCATGTTGAAATAAATAGAACTTTGGTTTAGAGTTGAAGAAAATTAAAGGAAAACTAAAGTCAAAATTTACAAATTGTTGTCCAGAATGTTTTGATTTGTAGGTGTAGTAAATCCTCCACTTCATTTCCTGACAGGAGATTTTTTCTAAATTTGCTAGCTGGTTTAATGGCCCTTGGGGATCTCCATGTTCATAATTTTGATGGCTTTTCTTGTTCCTACAATGCCTTCTGCCCCATGTGACAGTGATGCATCCATGATCATTAATTCAACAAGAGTTGTTTTTTGTCAAGTTTACAGTTGTAGAGCTGTGATTTTAAATAACTGTTGTTGTCCAGGGAGCTCTAATGAAGGGTATATTTACAGATGGAAAATGCCTGCTGGATAACTGATTGGGTTACTCTTTAAGGAAATAGCTAGAGTCTTCACTGTTTATAGCATTTCTAACTGTGGGTGATTTGTATTATTTCTTTAATGGCTGTGTGAAGTTTGATGAAATGAAAAGCTTAAAAAAAATTATCTTCTGCTAGTTAGAGCTAGACAAATACCTAGAAAACAACAAGCATGAATTATACAGTTATTTAGTTATAGCAGAATATAAGTCTCCTAACAGTAGATTGCTGCTGCAGCAGTTATTACTCTATTACTCTTTGAGTCAGTGGTCCTGGATGTGTCACTGTCAAATGGGACAGAAGACATTGTACAAATAAGAAGAGCCAAAACATATGTGAACATGGAAATTTGTGGCATAAAACCAGCAAGCAAATTTAGTAAAAAACTGCTTTCAGCAAATGAAGGGAAGGACTTACTAGGAATACACCTACAAATCAAAACACTTGGCAAAAGATATTTGTGTGTGCGTGTGTGAATTTTGACTTTATTTTCCGTTTAAGGCAGGATCACTTTGTACAACAAATCAGTGAGTACAGAATTCCAAAGTGTTGGACCATAAATGCAAGACGTTCTGACAAGCTAAAATGGGTCAAATTTGAGGTAGAAGCAGAAACCAATAATTCAGTCAACTACTGTAACTGTGAACAAGATACTGTAAGGCCTTGTACAACAGAGAGAGTGTTTTATAATCAACAATCTTTTTAACTATGAGTCAATGCAAAGACCTTAGGATAGAAGACATATGGTCCTGATGTTTTGGTTTTGCTAAAACATCAAGCTGCACAAGTTACTCTTTCTATCCCTGCCAACAAAGAATTACATACAATACCAGGAAGCAAAAGAAAGATCATGCCATGATGGAGAAAACAGATACTGCAGTACTCAGACTGTACAGCAAAAAACTAACTGCACACACAGCAGGCTTAGACATGGTTTATTAAGGAATAACGATAAATGACTGGTAATAAAGACATGAATTAGTTTACCAAGTTGAGGGTAAGGTAAAATGTTCTATACTGTAGCTTTGACCCATTTTGTAATGGAAAAGCATCTTTTCAATTTCAGTAATGTGCATTTTAAAGAAAATATATGAATAAAAATCCTACTGTGGTTCTTGATATCAGTTTAGATTTGAACTGAACATTTTCAAAAACAATATCATACTCAAAAAAATGTTTGCAAAAGGAAAGAAAACCTAAAATTATAAGATCAGTTTTGGCAGGATAAAACTGCAGGAAGTTTTCTTTCATCCAGGGCTTAATTTAGTGAGCATGGTATCAATTACCTGTACAGTATGAGCTACATTAAAAAGTTCCACCAATGAGTTAGTTTAGCATTGTTTTTCACAGTTGGTAATGCATTGGCAACTCATACTGCATTGTTTTTCAATGCTTAACCAGCTCCAGAGCAATGTTTGTAAAATAAGTTTGCAGCTTATTTGAAATGCATCTGCAGCTCTGTCACAATGCAATGCAAAACTGAGTTTTAATTCTTAAGAAACAATTTGTGCAGGGCTTTGTACTGTATCCAACAACACTTATGCAACCCAGTCAGAAATGCTAAAACAACTCATTGGAGGAACAGTTAATGTGACTTGTACTGTAACTTAAAATGTAATGGACTTAGAAACAGAAAAATAGAATTTGATGGCAGATAAGGACCACTTGGCCCACTCAGTCAGCCCATTTTTCCTTACCTACATTATTACTGCACACTGTACTTGATCTACAGCTCTTTCTCCCTTCCCCCTTCCTTTCACTGTGATATCTTTGAACCTATCCCATGAATTCTTGAACTCCACCAGTGTTTTCACCCTCGCCACCTCAATGGAATGCAGTACCAGGAATCTACCATTTGTGAAGAAATACTTCCTCACATCTCTCCTGAATCTACCCCCTCCAACTTCATAGCATGCTCCCTTGTTCTTGAGCAACCTTTTCTGCTGAAAAATACTTTCTCCTGTGCCTTATTTGTCACCATGAAATATTTAAAGGTCTCTGTCATAGCTCCCCCCCAACCAAAGTGAAAATATTGAAGTCCTTTAGTCTCTCTTCATAGGTCTTTTGATGCAGACCTTGCACCATTTCACTTCCCCTCCTCTGGACTGACTTCACTTTGTCATAAGGATATAAGAATTTGATGTCAGATGGGGACCAAGTGGTCCATCAAGTCTGCCCATGAACCTACCCCCTCTCCTATATTTTGCAGTTTTTGTTTACACCATAGTGCTGGTCCCATATGTGTTTAAATGCATTCACCGTCTTTGCTGCAACCACTTCTGGGTGCAGGCTGTTCCATGTGTCTATGACTCTCTCTGTAAAAAAGTACTTCCTGATATTGCCTCTGTACCTTCCCCCTCTCAGGCATAGGTTGTGCCCTCTTGTATGCACATCTCCATTTGCACAGAAGAGGTTGCCTACCTGAACAGTGTTTATACCCCTTATGAATGTGAATGTTTCTATCATATCCCCTTTGTCCCTTCTCTGTTGCAGGGAGTACAAGTTTAGGTCTTGGAGCCTAGACTTATATGGCTTGTGATGGAGGCCCTGCACCATCTTTGTGGCCCTTCTCTGAATTGATTCCAAATGCTCTATGTCCTTTACTTGGTATTACTTGGTATAAAAGAACAGAAGAAGGCCAGAGACCATCGAGACTGTTCCCCACACTATGTGGGACATTATTTATCTATTATCCCTCAACCAAACATCTAATTTGTTTTTAAAGACAGTGGCACTAGTTGCCTCTACCAATTCTTGTGGCAAGGTGTTCCATACAATGGATGCTCTTATTGGAAAAAAGTTTCCCCTTTTGCTGGTTTTATAAGTTTTTACTTCAAGCTATATATGATGCAGTCTCAGAACATGTCTCCTTTTGGAAAGTGTTAGACCACATTTTTCCACTAGATCTGGTGAATTTATTAAATTAAAAACCACAAGCATATCACCTCTTAATCTTGTAGTTTGAAGAGAGAAGAGACCAGTAGCTTTTAATCTGTTCTGATAATCCAAGTTTGTTAATCTTGGAATCATTCTAGTTACTCTCCTTTGAATCTGTTCAATAATTGCTATGTCTTTTTTTTGGCTTGGATTCCAGAAAGGGGAGCCATAGTCTAGATACGGTCTAATGTATGCCCTATACAATGGAATAAGGCATTGTTCAGTGCAATTAACAAAAGTGCAATTTATTTGCCTCAAAAGTCTGTTGGTCATGCAAGCAGTTCTAACACAGTGATCATTTGATGTAAGTTTATTATTAACATATATCCCTAAATCGTTTTCACAATTTGAAGAGTGAAGTGGTAGTCTGTTTATATGATATATCATTTTTGGATTATTTACACCGAAATGCACTACTGAACATTTGCCTTGATTAAACTGCACGTGATTTTCATTTGCCCAAAGTGTTAATTTTTCCAAATCCTTCTTTAATGCAGAAATATTTTCTTGATTATTAACCTTGCCCATCAATTTAGTATTGTCTGCAAATTTAACTATGAAGTTATTTGGCCCTGTTTATAAATCACTGATAAAGAGGTTAAACAATGTTGGTCCCAAGACCGACCCCTGTGCTACACCACTTGTTACACTACCCGAATAAGACAAGATATCATTAATTCTTACTCTCTGAGAATGATTTGTCAACCAGTTTAAAGTCCAGTTGACAATATCAGGTGACAAACCTAGACTGTGCATTTTGGTAATGAGTTTTTCATGTGAGACTATATCGAAAGCTCTACTAAAGTCTAAAAGAATTACATCAGTAGGGATACCCACAATTAGAAGAGTACTTATATTATTGTAAAAAGATATCAGATTAGTGGTGTAGGAATACTTGGGAGTAAACCCATGCTGATTTGAATCATAAATTCCTAATTTTTTACAATCTTGACCTATTAGAGACTTCATTACTCTTTCCATTAATTTACCAGCCACTGAGGTCAGGCTAATTGGACGATAATTTTGAACAGAACCTCTATTGCCTTTTTTAAATATGGGAGTAACTATTGCTGAATGCCAATCATTTGGTACAATGCTTTCTTGTAAGGATTTATTGAAAATAATTGACAAAGGTATAGAAATATTTATAGAGGTTTCAATCAGAAACCATGGATGAATACCATCTGGGCCCGGACTAGTATTTTTTTTTAGTTTTTTGATAGCCTGTAAAATGTCAATTGGATAGAACCTATGTTAATCTATGTGGTGAACTTTAAATGTACTAATAGGTGATTTTTGAAGAAGACAGAACAAAAGTACTTATTAAAGAGATTCGAGGTTTCTACATCAGATAGAGAAGAGCCATTGGTTATAATGGGACCAATGGTCCTTGATACACCTTTTTTACTATTTATATAGGAGAAAAGAGATTTGTGACAGTCTTTTGTGTGAGCTAGTTTAAATTCTAGTTTATTTTTTGCCAATTTAATAGAATTCTTTAAGTTTTTCACAGATAGTCTGTATTTATGTAATAGAGTAGTTTTAAATGGAACAGAACTATTCTTAAGTTTCCTAAAAAGTTTAATTTTTATTTTAATCTGATTTTTAATTGTCTTGTTGAACCAAGGGGAAATTTTTCCTTTATTATTAAATTTCCTTTTGGATGGAATAAAGGTATTTTCCAAACAATGTACAATGTTTTTAAGAAAGTCCTAAGCTTGTTGTGTTGTACAATTAAGAAGATTAGATTCCCAGTTTATGTTTTGTAAGTATTCATTGATTTTAGAAAAATTTGCTTTGTTATAATTTTTTGTATAGTATAACTTCCTTTGTGTAGTTTTAAACTGTTGAATTTCATAAAGAATAGATGAATGATCACTGGTCCCAAGTGGATCCCAAATTTGTAAATTGCTAATTTGTTGCTCTATGTTAGTAAATAATAGATCCAAAATATTAGGACCTCAAGTAGGTTCAGTAACAAGTTGTTGTAATCCAGTACTAACTACCACATCTATTAGTCCTTTTTCGGCATATGACTGTCCTGAGAATGAGTCCCAGTTAATATGAGGGAGGTTAAAGTCACCAAATATTACAGTATCTTGAGATTCTGAAATATGTGTAATTTCTTTAAACATATCAGTTGTGTAATCTGAATTTGCAGATGGAGGTCGATAGATGTAACCAATAGTTATATAGGACTGCTCCTTCAATAAGATTTTAGCCCATATACTTTCCAAAGGAAAGGGAGAACACACTTCAAAAGAAGGAATATCATTTTGTATGTGCATACAAACTCCACCGCCTTGCTTATCTAATCTGTTTTTATGATATAACTTATAACCTGGAATTTCTCTGGACCAAATTGAGGATGCTTCCCACCAAGTTTCAATTACTCCCACCACACCTATATTTAAAGTTTTACATTTGGCTTTGAGTTCTGCTAATTTGAGTTGGTTTAATGATCTTGCATTCAAAGCTAGGAATTTACATTTAGTTGTAATAATATTTTGGTAAGTATTCAGAGACTTGGGAATAGACCCATTCTCCCCCATTGTTTTTAGTTTAAACAATGATTTATGAATTTAGTGATACTTTTCCCCATAAGTGTACTACCCCTATAACTGAGATGTGAACTGTCCCAGCAAAACAAGGAAGAACGATCTGAAAATGATTCCCAGTGGGTAATACAGGGTATATCCTGCTTAAAACACCACTTCCTCAGCCATTCATTTAGGGCTTTGATTTTCTGTGTCATAATAGATGTTGCTCTTGGGACAGGTAGAATTTCAGATATACGTACACAGTATCCCCTATCAAGTAACAGGTTACATAACGCAACATAGTCCTGTTGTAACTGATTAAATGGTGTATTGTTTATATCATTAACACCGGCATGTATGATAACCAGTGGATTTTCCCCTGCATTTTGTAAAATTTTAGGCATCATGGAGGTAATGTCAGATACCCTGGCCCCACAGAAGCTAGAACAAGTGCGGTTGCTCTTGTCACTATTGCATACTGCCCTGTCAATGTGCTTAATAATTGAATCTCCCAGGACTAACACTTGTTTTGAGACAGTAGGGGTACAAGAATCAGAAACAGGTGATTGTTTAACACACTTTGGAGTGATTAACTTAATAGGTATTGATTTGGTAGCTTGAGACTTACTAGGACAAGTATTCATGGGCATTAACTGCTGATTGAAAAGTGTTTTTAAACCATTATTATCAACAGAGGGTGATGCACAGGATAAATCATGTAGCACTTCATTATTTGACACAATCAATTGCTCAAACCTATTATGAGTTTCAATAGGGGCACTACTGTGTATTTGACTGCCCCTCCTTTTTTTAAAAGGCTTTGTGACAATGGTTCAGTCAACATTATCATGAGAAGAGGGCTGATAATCATCCATCTTATAAGAGGGGGCAGAGGCAACAGGTATACTAGTATTTAGAAACATAGAAACATAGAATTTGATGCCAGATGAGGACCGCTTGGCCCACCCAGTCTGCCCATTTCCCTACCTAATGGATAAGCTGCAGATCCCAGTTAACCAGAAGCCTTACTTCTTTCTACCCTCACCCCCTAGAATTGCCTTATGACTGTCCCATGCATGCTTAAATTCAACCACTGTTTTTGACTCCGCAACCTCCACCGGAAGGCCATTCCATGCATCCACAACCTCTCTGTGAAAAATATTTCTTTACATTCCTCTGAGCCACCCCCATCTTCAAATTGTGCCCCCTTGTTCTTGCACACCTCTTTTTTTGAAAGATGCTACCCTCTTGGACTTTGTTGATTCCCTTGAGGTACTTCAACGTTTCTATCATGTCCCCCCTCTCCATCCTTTCCTCAAGGCTAAACATATTAAGATCCTTTAGTCTCTCTCCATATGTCTTATGGTGCAGACCCTGCACCATTTTAGTTGCCCTCCTCTGGACAGCTTCCATCTTGTCTATGTCCTTGCGGAGAGTGGGTCTCCAGAACTGCACACAGTACTCCAGATGGGGTCTCACCAGCTGTCTGTACAGAGGGAAAACAACTTCACATTTTCTACTGGTGATGCCTCTCCCTATGCTTTCCAGTATCCCCCCAGCCCTCCTTACTGCCCTCTCACATTGATTGCCCACCTTTAAGTCATCTGATATAACTACCCCCAGGTCCCTTTCCATTTTTGTTGTTGTTAGTATCTCACCCCCCGTTGTGTACTCTTCCCCTGGGTTTTTGTTTCCCAGGTGCATTACCTTGCACTTTTTAGCATTGATTCTAAGCTGCCATACATTTGACCATTTCTCTAACCTTGCCAAGTCCCTTCTCATCCTTTCCACCCCACCTTGTGCATCAACTCTGTTGCAGATCTTTGTGTCATCTGCAAATAGACATACTTTTCCTTCCAGTCCCTCTGCAATGTCACTTATAAAGACATTGAAGAGGACCGGTCCTAATACTGAACCCTGCGGTACCCCACTAGTAACCCCCCTTTCTTCAGAGTGGACTCCATTTACTATTACCCTCTGTGTCCTATTCTTCAGCTAATTCTTTACCCAGGCTATCATCTTGGGACCCACTCCCAGGCTGGCTAACTTGTATATTAATCTTTTGTGTGGGACTGAGTCAAATGCCTTGCTAAAGTCTAGGTAAGCCATGTCCACAGCCCCTCCCTGATCTACTACTTTGGTCACCCAGTCAAAAAAATCTATTAGATTCATCTGGCATGACCTTCCCGCTGTGAATCCAAGCTGCCTTCAGTCCTGTGCCCCTCTGGCCTCTAGGTACTTGACAATTCTTTCCTTCAGAAGTGATTCCATCATTTTCCCTATCACTGAGGTTAAACTAACAGGTCTGTAGTTTCCTGCTTCTGCCCTGCTCCCGCTTTTGTGAAGGAGAATCTCATCTGCCCTCCTCCAGTCCTCAGGTACCACCCCATCCTCCCATGATTTGTTAAACAGGGTAGTCAGTGGTGTCACTAGTTCTACCCTTAGTTATTTTAGAATTCTGGGATGAATCGCATCAGGCCCCATTGCTTTGTCCACCTTCAGTTTTAAGAGTTCTTTCAGAACCCTTTCTTCTGTAAATGGGCTGATATCAACTTCTGTATCCAGAGTGTTTCTGTTGTTTGTTTTAGGTACCTCCCCCTCTTCATTTGTAAATACTGAGCAAAAGTATTTGTTTAGTATCTCTGCCTTTTCACCGTCACCTTCTGCCCACCCCTCTCCCTTTATTAAGCCTCACTATTCCTCCCTTAGTCTTCCTTCGCTCCCTGATGTACCTAAAAAGGTTTTATCCCCCTTCTTAACTGAGTTGGCTATCTTTTCCTTGGTTCGGGCCTTTGCTGTTCTGACTGCCTTCCCAGCTTCCTTTTGTTTTAACTGATACAATTCTTTGTCCTGCTCCTTCTGTGATTCCTTGTACTTTCTGAATGCTTTCTTTTTCTCTTGAACCTTCACTGCTACCTCCTTTGAGAACCATAGTGGTTTCTTACATCGTTTTGTTTTGTTTATTTGCTTCACACAAAGGCTTGTTACCGTTGTGATGGCAGTTTTTATTATTTCCCATTGTTCTTCCACCCCTCCTTCCTGCCCATTTGCTAGTGCATTCCTTAGGCACTCACCCATTTTGGCAAAGTCAGCCCTCCTGAAGTCCAGTACTTTTGCCTTTGTATGGCTTGACCCTATTGCTGTGTTTATTGTGAACCATACTGTTCGATGGTCACTATTTCCCAGATGGCTACCCACTTCTACATCTGTGATCCTCTCTCCATCTCCATTTGAGAGAACCAGGTCTAAGATTGCTTCCTCTTGAGGGGGTTCCAATACTTGTTGTCTAAGGCATGCCCCCGGTAGGGCATCTAGAATAACCCCACTCTTAGAAGTGGCTGCTGCAACTGCACTCCAGTTAACATCTGGCATATTCAGATCACCCATCGGCAGTATCTCCCCTTTATCTGCCATTCTAAGTATACTTTCTATCATTTCCTTGTCCATTTCCTCCCCCTGAGAGGGTGGTCTGTATACAACCCCTGTGCGGATTGTGGTGCCATTGTCTGCCTCCAAATTGACCCACAGTGCTTCTTCTCCTCCCTGTTCACCCTTTTGTTCTGTTGCTTTGATTCCTTCCCTTTTGTAGAGAGCTACTCCTCCTCCTCCTCTTTTACCCTCCCTGTCCCTCCTGCAGATGATGTATCCTGGTATGTTTACGTCCCAGTCATGGTTCTGTGTGTACCATGTTTCTGTGACTGCCATGATATCCAGATGTTCCTCCTCCATCAAGGCCACTAATTCAGGAAGCTTATTACCCAGACTACGGCCATTGGTACTCATTGCCCTCCATTTTTTGATGGCTTTACCTTCTGTAGCAGCATCCCCCACTGACCTTTCTAACTTGGTCCTTTTTTCATTTAGTACCCTGTTTTGTAGGAGAAGGCTGAGATTTTCCTGCTGCTTATCAGTGCCTCCACACTTGACTAGTTTAAAAGCTTGCTAATGAAGCATTTAAACCGATTGCCCAAAAGACTTGTTCCCTTCTTGGACAGATGCAGACCATCCTGCCAGTATAGGCTGGTGTCCCTCCAGGTGGAACCCCGGTCCCCAATGAAGCCAAACCCCTGTGCTCCACACCATTTTTTCAAGCATTCGTTAAACTGCATGGTGCAAAGTACCCTCACCTCACCCATGCCACTAACAGGCAGCAACTCTGAGAAGGATACTGTGTGTGCTACTTGTCTTAGGCCCCTCCCCAACTCTACAAAGTCCTTCTGCACTGCTCTAATCTCATGATGAGCCAAGTCATTTGTCCCTAGGTGGACAATGACATCCAGCTCAGACTCCTGTGCAACTGTTCTCGTGATCCTAAGGATGCACTTCCTGTCCCTCCAAGCCATGGCACCAGGCAGACACCTTACTTCAGTTTTCCCTGCTCCCCCCAGTTCTATCCCCCTAATAATTGAGTCCCCCACCAGGAGTTGCTTCCTTTCCCTGTGGTGACCTCTGCCTCTTTCCTGAGGGCCTCCCTTGTGACAGTTGTCTGCAACCTCTTTAGTCTCCTCTGCTGGTGCATCCATAGGGGAACTATGCTCCCCCAGAATGGTGTATGGATTGTGGAGTGGAACAACTGACTGGGTGTGCCTTTGTTCCACCACCCTTACCCTCCCTGAGCCCACTGTGGTCCAACTGCTGTACTTTCTTCACAACCTCTGAGGTAGTGGTGGTGGCTCTGGTGCTCCCTAGATGGGGGAGGTTCCCTTACTAGTGTCTAGTGTGGCCTGAAGATGGGCAACCTCCTCCCTCAGGGCAGAGAGTTGTCTGCAAACAGGGCAGCATCTCAGCCTCCAGAAAGACTCCCGGAAGACTGCTGCCCCACAGCCATTACATTGCACTACTCCCCACATGTCTGTCTACCTTAGGTTTTTTTTTTGTGTGTGCATGTGTGATTGGTTTGTTATATAGAAATATATATATTATATAATGTGTATGCTTATGTTGTCAGTGCAGTGTGCTAGAGAGGATACAACAGTGATATTCACCTTGCCCTCTTGAGGAAATAATGTCAGAACCCCAGGTATAAAGGAACTATTTCCAGGGGTGGATGGGGTGAGGGGTGGGAAGGGTTTGAGCCTAAACTGTGCCCTCATGAAACAATCAGCTAAAAACTCTGACCTACCACTGCGATGAGTGCCTTCCTGTCAGCAAGATGCCCTACACGACAATTTGACAGAGAAAATACCCTGCTAATCAAACAGAGAAAGATCCAAACATCCAAGTCAGACACAGGTAAACCTCCCCAGATCCAAAACAGCCTGGTGACTTGTGATCTGAAAGCAGTCAGCCCAAAAACACGTCAGTTGTGCACAAGGACAGACACAGTAAACAGTATTGAGTCGCTGTGGGTTTAAACTCTTCCTGCACTGAAAATCTTAACAGCTGTAACAAAAGTAAAGCAAGCTCCACCTCCCTTTGTTGATTGAAAGACTGCCTTTTCTAATAATTCTAAGTTCCTTATTTCACCCTTCAGTTAGAAGTATCCTCCACCTGAAGAATATTAACTTTCCTAAGGAATCTGCTTCAAACCAAAGACAACTGTAAATTGTAAGGTTCACCTCCCTCTGTTGTGAGCACAACTCACTTTCTTGCAAATCCTAATTCCACTGTTGCAGCTTCCAGCCAGAGGTAGCTTCACCTGAAGAATCTTAGGTACTAGTCGTTACAATTGTCTCCTCATCAGGAGGAATAGAAATGTTACCTAAATGTGAAGGAAATTGTTCATGAGAATGAAGTTGCTCATCCATAAGATCAATGTAACTTTTCAATTCCCTAATATCAGTAGAAACTGGTTTAATATAATGCAGAAACGCTATCTCTGCTTCAAGAGTAGTAATCAGATGGCAATTAGCACATACATACTCGCTCCCATACTTTCCCTCACTATACATCAAACATTGCATACACTTACTAAGTTCTTTTTCCATTATTAAAGGTGTATATTTACTAAGTAGAGGATATGCTAAAATTATCTTATCCAGGTTTGTCTAATGCCAGCAGTTTCAGTGTTCCCAGCAGACACAGCAGACACACGCAAACGCAAATGTAACTTCTTTTAGTTAGCTGCTTTCTGATCTACAAGCAAGGCAAGCAACAGGAAGTTGTAATTTGAGTAACCTGCTTTTATAGTGTCTAAGCCACACCCCCAATTAAGCTCTCTCTCTCCTCCTACTGGTTTAGTAAAGTAAGTTGATATAGTACCCTTCACAGCACAGAACACACACTGACTTTCTTTCTTGTCTTTCTTTTTTTAACCCTAAATAAGACCCCTTCTACTTCTAATAAAGTATTTGCCTTGCTTAATCTCAACAGACACTGACTCCTGCTGAGATATAAGTGTTAAATTAATAAGAAAATGTAGCTTCTTTTAGTTAGCTGCTTTCTGAGGTAGGACCTCCAGAACTGGATGCAGTACTCCTGGTATGGCCTCACCAGGGATCTATAGAATGGAATGATCACTTCTTGTTTCCTGCCAGTAGATCCCATGCCTTTGCATCCAAGGATACTGCTTGCTTTTCATGCCACCTTTTCACATTGATTCCCTACTTTAAGGTCGTCCAATATGATTACGCCTAAGTCCCGTTCAGTCCTGGACTCTTCAAGTTGATGCCCATCTAGGAAGTATTGAGTTCTTGGATTCTGTTTTCCCAGGTGCATCACTTTTCACTTTTTAGCATTAAATATAAGTTGCCAGTCACTGGACCACTGTTCAAGATTCTTGAGATCCTCCTTCATACTGGATGCTCCCTCCTGATTGTTCCACTATTATATAGTTTTGTATCATCTGTGAACAGGCAGACTTAACCCTCAAGACCATCAGTGATGTCACTGATGAATATGTTGAAGAGGACTAGACCCAGCACCGATCCCTGAGGGGCTGTGCTGGTCACAAAACCCTTTCTGGACCTGACACCATTTATTGTGACTTTCTGAGTTGTATCCTACAGCCAGTGTGTTACCCAGCTTGCTATCTTATGACAACACATGGGTGTTCGAGTATTTTTGATCAGCCTCCTATGTGGGACAGTGTCAAAGGCCTTGCTGATGTCCACGTGCACCACTTCCACTGTCCCTCCCCCCCAGGCCATTGCTTTGATCACCCAATTGAAGAATTTGCTCATGTTAGTCTGACATGTTCTACCTGTGGTAAATCCTTGTTGTTTGGAGTTGAGTTTTCCTGCCTCTTTTAGGAAGTCTACTATCCCTTCTTTAAGTAGTGTCTCCATGATTTTACTCACCACTGAGGTCAAGCTGATTGGGCAGTAATTTCCTGCCTCCTCCCTACTGCCACTTTTATGCAAGGGTACCATGGTAGCCCTTTTCTAGTCAAGTGGCACCTTGCTGCTTTCCACAGATTCATTGTATACTGTAGCTCAGCTAATGGTGCAGCTATTTCTTCTCAAAGCTCTCTCAGTATTCTTGGGTGAATACAGTCCTGTCCCATGGCTTTGAATGTCCTCAGTTTTTCTAGTTCTTTCAGCACCCTTTCCCTTGTGAAGGGGCTTGTGTTTGCCTCCTATGCAGGGTGCTCTGTTCTATTTGGTGCCGGACCACTACTGTTCTGCTCATTTGTGAAGACTGAACAAAAGAAAGCATTGGCTTCATCTTTTTCCACTATTTGACTGTTGTTTGTTGACATTCTGGCTACCCCCCCTTTGTTCTTCCTTTTTTCACTGATGTATCTAAAAAAGGTTTTATCCCCTTGCTTGCTTCCCAGCACTATTTTCTCCTCCATTTGGACTTTTGGTAACCTGATAGCCTTTACAGCCTCCTCAAGCTTCTCCTTGTGGAGCTCCCTATTCCCTTCCCTCTGTGACTCTTGAACTGCCTAAAGGCTTGTTTCCTTTCTCTAATCTTTAGTGCTACCTCTCTAGTAAACCAGAGGGGGTTTCTATTCCTTTTAGATTTAGTTACTAGTCTTGTGCAGTCTGCTGTTACCATGTTTTGTGAGTATTTTAAGTTTTTCCAATGAGCTTCTACATCCCCTACTGATCTGTCTCTCAGCAGAGCTTTAATGCTGGATCTCATTTTCTGGAAGTCTACTTTTCTGAAGTCGATAACTTTTAATCTGGTGTGTCCTGGAACCTCCATATTATTGATTTGTAGCCAAACAGACTTATTATCACTGGGTCCCAGATTGATACCAACATGGAAGTTAGGTTTTCTGGGGCTATTAGTGAGAACCAGGTCCAGGATTGCTCTATCCCTGGTGGGTGAGTCCACTAGTTGGTTCAACCCAGCTTCCTTAAGAGTGATGAGAAATTCTCTGCTCTTTTGTGTGGAAGATGTGCTCATGGACCAGTGTACCTCTGGTAGATTAAAGTCCCTGACCAGAAGCAGCTCCCCTTTGTCATCCATTGAGTGAATGGTCTCAAGGAGCTCCTTGTCAACTTCAGAGTCCCAGGCTCGGGGCCTATACACTATGCCCAGGTAACTAGGAGATCTGCCCCAGCTCCTATAGTGACCCATAGGGCTTCTGCATTGCTGTGTTCCTGTTGAATCTCTGTTGCCTTTATTTCTTCCTTGATATATACCACAATCCCCCCCTCTTATTTTTCCAGTCCTTGCAGAAAAGTGCATATCAAGGCATGATTGTCAGAGAACTATGTTTCAGTGATTGCTACCCAATCCAGCTGTTCCTCTACTATAAAGGCCAAAAGCTCAGGGATTTTGTTTGAAAGGCTGCATGCATTGATGCACATTGCCTTCCACTCCTGAACTATTGGACCACCAGGGTGTTTTTTTTGCCTATTGTGAGGGAGGCCCCTGGGGGCTTTGTTTTTTGTAGGTTTTGTGTGGCTTTGTGGGCTGAGATGTTGCTGGATGGAAATATGATTTCAGTGTCCTTCCAAAGATGTGGTCTCCAGAACTGGACTTCGTAGATTTTTTGACAAGGACAGTGGACAAATGCCATGCAGTGGATATCTTTTATCTGTGCTGCAGCAAGATCTTTGATTCTGTACCACAGTAAAGGGTGGTAAAACAGTGAATTACAAGGGAAAAGACTGACTAGATGGATAGGCAGCTGGTTGGAGGGTAGGATCTAGAGGGTGGTCCAAAATGATATATTCTTAGTTTGGGTATTGACCAATGGAGTTCAATAAGGATTCATTCTAGAACCAACCCACTTCAACATGTACATCAGTTTCATTGGTGAAGAGCTACAAAGGCTATAATGGAAGTGAGACTTTTTTGCAGGTGACACTAAAATTTGTAGGATACTAGGCAGTATGGATGAGGAAAATCAATGAAAAAAGAAGTGGCTTAGCATCTGGCAGTTAAAGTTCATTACCAAGAAATGTAAGGTCATGCTTATCCACATTAAGAACATGCAAGCTGAATATAGCAATGATGGGGTTAAGGCTGAACATTCTAGGGAAGAACTGGATTTAGGGGTAATAATCAGTGATAACTTCAAGACCTCTTCCCAATGCAGTGTGGCATATGGGAAAGAAAAATATGATGCTGGGATGTATTAGGTGAGGGATTCCAGTTGAAGAAAGAAGGTGATTCTTCTGTTGTACAAGTCTTTGGTGATGCCTCACTTTGAGCACTGTGTGCAGTTCTAGAGTTCATGCACAAGAAAAGGACAGGGACAGTCTAGAGAAGATAAAGCTGAGGTCATCCATGATGATGTTGAGGCAGCAGGATACAACTTCTGAGGGTAGGTTGTAAAGCCTCAACATACATCCCCTGGAGGGCAGGTAGGCAAGGGAGGACATGGTAGAGACATATAAATACTTGCAGGAGTACAACAGGGTGTAACATGCAGAGCTGTTCCAAATGAATGAAAGTTCATCTACCTGGGGACACAGTATAAATTAGTGGGGTTTGGGTATTCAGAAAAGATATTAGGACGTATGTTTTTTACAGAGATGGAGGTAGATAAGTGGAACAGCTTACCAGTGCAGTAGTCAAGAAAAAAAAAACATTGCTGGGTGAAAAAATGGCTAGAATGGCTTTGTTCTTGGGTAGACATGATGGACTTCAAGAACCTGATTTTCAGACACTCTGAGAATGCCACAAGGCCCTGGTGCAGCAATCATATGGTTTTTGGAGCTTGCGGAATTCTCTCATCACCAATCATGATCTTCATTCCTGTGTGCCAAATGCCACAAGTTACACCAGCTTCCCCCTGGTCTAACTTATGCCATTTGGGGGGCCCTTTTTATGGGGTTGCACTAAATCTTTAGTGCAAGTGGCAGTAAAGTGTGGAAAATGTGACAATTGCACCCAATGTACTAAAATTGCATGCAGTTGCAACAAAGGAGTTTGACGCAGTTGCGTCAAACAACGGGTTGATGCTGGACTTTATGCAGCTCTGAGTCAACCATTGAAAATCAGCCCTAAGTCTTTTTTGGCCCTTACCATTGCCATGTTTTTATGTCAGATAAGGACAATATAGTCACAATCTTTGTCACAATTATACATTTTTATCCTGTGTAAACTACTGACTCACCAGTGTAAATGGGGATTGTTCCAAGGAGTGTTGCTAGTCAAAAGCTAAATAAATAACTTAACTTTGAGACATCAGTTATAATATTTACTTTTGTTTCTTCTCATATCTTTCACTGACTGAATACCTACAGTAACAATTCAATTCATCCGGTATGTCCACCACTGGGCTTCATGCAGCTAGTTGTTTCTTGGCTGCTGATATTGAATACTTCCATGGCTAGTTAGATATCACATGGAAGAAAATGGCAATAGTGTTTTCTTCTTCTTTGGACACCAAGACTGACCTTACATTTATGATCACTTGCTCTCTGCAACTCATGGGGCTGCTGAAAGGCCCAACAGTAGTGTGCTGAATTACTGTAACATACAGGCTACTGAAGTTCATAATTAGTCTGGGGAATCTGCAGTCAGACAGCAATGGCCAATAAGGCAGCAATGGTTGGTGAATGTTGCCAGAGGCAGGTGTAGTAGTAAAAGCTTTATTTTAATACAGGGGAAATATCATTAATAGAATAAGAAATGTTATTCTAATTACATTGTGGTCCTGTAGTTTTATAAAAGAATACATTTATTACAAGATATATCATAAGATAAAGGTACACAAATTATTAAAGATACATAGAAAAAAATGTTATTTTGTTTAGAAGATGTGCTGTAATGATAACATCATGAACAGGAGTGAGAAAATATGGCACCAGACTTCCAAATTACAGCAGTCAGTTGATTCATTAAAGTTCTCTGGCAAAGTGCAAAGATGAAAAATACCTCATGGGGAAAAAACTGACAATTCAACAACTCTGACAGTTTCAATGTCACAGTAACGTCATCATCTAGTACCCTCTTTTCTTGCTCCTGTTCATATGCTAGTGGTTGAACACAGTCCACTTTCAGTGGAATGCCTTATCTGTGTACTGTGAACAATAACATCATTCAGTATAGAATGCAATAAATAATGTCACACTTCTTCAGCCACTATAGCCACAGGGGTAGGGCCAAAGATGGTTCACCCTCTATAGTATGGGAGTTGGAGGCTATTGCAATCTAAGCATGATGGTGGGGTGTGGGATCATGGGGTAAAAAAGGAAAGCAAAAATTGCCACAGGAAATGCTAATATTGTTTTCATCTTGGAGCTGCACCATGCTCAAATTACAGGGGGGGACTGAGGGGGCTGGGCCCCCTTACTTTTTTGGAGGGCCCCCTGAGTCTGTGTAATTGAAAGGTGCTAGAGGGCAATGTTTTGGCCCCCTTACTTCTCACTGCTGAAGCTGCCTTGCCTGAGAGAAAAATAGTAATTAACACCATGTTTTCCATTTTAATAGTCATCCAGGAAACAATAGCCTCCCTCAAACCCACAGCCACACAGCCAGCATCAAGGTGAGTTAAGTGATACTTGAGGCAGATATTTATCTAAAGCTGAGTTTACATGGCCGCAGCACTCTTGCCTTTGCACTGCTCCCTTTGCACTGTGCTGGCTATCTCCTCCATCAAGTAAGTATTTACACAGCCCGCCCACACAGTGCTGCATGTCGCTCTGAGGAGGAGCTGTAAATTCAGCAGAGGATGCTGGGAAACACTGGGACAGAAGGCTTCCCATCAGAGCAAGCTCATCAAAGGGTTTACAACACTGGTTAATGTGCTTGCTCCTCTACAGGTACCCACAACTGAGCTGCAGCAGATTCCAAAACACACTTATGGTGCTCTGGAACGTGTCTAAAAAAGCCATCTTTGCAGTACATCAACCTGTGTACATTGGTTGATGCGCTGTAAAGTTGGCGGTGTAAACAAGCCTTAAGTTATAGCATGCCATTGCTTGACTTCTTTGATGGCCGCCTTCCTGGAAAACAAATAAACAAAAGCCTCCCACAGCTAAAAGTAGTATCTGCAGTTGGCACCAAAGTTAGTTGTTCACAGATACTTTAAAAAGGTGACAGTCAGAGATCCTCATCATTATCCTTATTTATTGTAAAAAAAAATGCTGCTGTGCTTGTCTTCTTTGATGTCCCATGTGACACCTGCTTGAATGAGCTCAGTTGGGGATGTTCATTTCAGTTAAGACTATAGATGACTAAACCAGAGGTAAATGTTGTAGCCCCTACACTGAGCCCCTGGTAACAACTTATTTGTTCACTGTCACTGAGTTGTGAGAGAGAGAGACACCAGACGACTAGTGTAGCAACTCTTCTGTACTGCCTGTTGAAATAAGATTACTGCTGGCTGTTCTGCTGGAGGAGTCTTGTATTTTTGACAAGAGAAGAAAATCAGGAGCACACAACTCCAGGCAGTATGTAAATATTTGTTTTTTGTATAATGGTGAGGGGATAGGCAGGAATTAGAATGAATAAGTCAGGACTCAGAGCAACTCAGGGTAGGCAGGCAGTGCTAGCTGTCTGGGGCTGGATTGTGGGGTAGGGCCAGATGTGGAGCTGTACTAGATCCTGAACCCTCTGACAATGTCAGCACAAGTTGCCACCCTAGAGAGAGCTGAGAGAGACAGAGAGACTGAGACCCTGAATGGATCAGGGCTACAATCTCTTGGCCTCCCCAGCCTGACCTCGTATACGGGGGGGGGGGTTTGTACTTTAGTCTCCAGAGCCCATGTGCAATAAGGCAAGCTTGGGGAGGGGGTACTTGTCTCCAGTGCCAATGTGAAGTAAGGTAAGGAGCCTAAAGAGAGGGGTTGTTTTTTTTTGTCTCAAGAGCCCATGTAAAGTAAGGCAAGGCTGGTGGAGGGGTGTTTTGTGTCTCCAGGCCATGTGAAGTATGGCTAGGTTGAGGAGGGGGGTATTTTGTGTCTCCAGAGCCCATGTGAAGTAAGGTAAGACAAGGCAGAGGTGCATGTCTGTCTCTGGACCCCATGTGAAATAAGGCAAGGTGGAGGGGTGTTTCCAAAGCCCATGTGAAGTATGGTAAAGCAAGGCGGGGGGGTGTTTTGTGTCTCTGGAGCCCATGTGAAGTAAGGCAAGACTGGTGGTGGGTGCTGTGCATCTCCAAAGCCCATGTGAAGTAGGGTAAGGCTATGAGGTGCTTTGTATCTCCAGAGTCCATGTAAAATAAGGCAGAAACAGGGGGTACTGTGTGTCTCTGGAACCCATGTCAAGTAAGGCAAGGCTGGGGGATGCCATGTGTCTCCAGAGTCCATGTGATGCAAGACTATGGGGGGGGGTGTTTTGTGTTTTCAGAGCCAAGGTGAAATAGACAGTATGTTGCTTTCTCCTACTGGAGTAATGCATCCAAAGTGATTTGCATAATGCAGCCAAGGCATATTTGCAACATTCTCAGATGTCTGACCAGTAAATCAAGGCTAGCTAGCCTGTATGTGTATAACATGACAGAAGTTCAGTGCTAGATCCAGTAATAGAGAAAATACTATGAATTATAGATATTTTGGATAGTGGTGTGATTGTGTGAGATGTGTGTTTGGGGGGGGGAGTTAAAATATAGGGGATCCTGAAAATAGGGAGACCTGGAATGAAATATTGCATGTGTTAGGAAAGATAAATTAAAGAGACACTGTCAACCTCTTTAGGCCTGAAAGTGTTCCTAGTTTAGAAAAACACATTTTATTATTGCCAACATTCTGTAAAGACTGCTAATATAGTTGGTAGTTTGATTCTGACACTTTTTTTCTTTAAAAAAGTGAAAAAACAGACTGCCCAGTATACTGGTGTTACCACACAAAAACAGGTTTGTTTACATTTCTTGATGAGCACCAACTTCATCCTTCCTGGACTTGGGAACACCCACAGCACAGTCTAGCCACTCATGATACAGTAGGAGGAAATAAGCCCAATGAATCATGAATGACTGTATTGTTTGGGGGTGTTTCTAATGCTCAAAAAGTATGCAGTAAGAACAGATCCAGGATTGTAAACAAAACAAAGTTGTTTATAAATATACATTAGCATGCATTTCAGTTCTACTAAACAAGGAGACAGACAAAACAAACAGCAACATCAATGAATTTTAGAGAAGGTAAGCAATTGTAAAAGGCAGGTTTTTAACTAGAAATAATATGATGCAAAACTGGTTGACAGTGTCCCTTTAATCTCACTGTCTCCTAAACCTGCAAGCAGTGACCCCTGGGAAGGTGGGAATACATGCCATCAGTCGGGGGCTTCATTTAATTATATTAGGGGGATGTATTTGACTCCTAATAGTGGAAAATGTAGGTGACTTTGAATTTTGCAGGCATGAAAGTTAAACAATGGTGGGATATTTTTCTGAATTAATGGGGCACGCCATTATCTGTAAAGTGTATATTACAAAATTGTCTCTGACAACATTATATTGACTTATAAAGTTGTAACCTGAGAAGTATTTTGACTTCCCCAAAACAGGAATGACTTTCAAATTTTGACCACAAAAGTTTTTGACATCAATCATCCAAAATTAATTGAACCTCAGGGACCATAATGTATGGCAATCTTATTTAAGAAATAAAAGTGGGTGTGTGTGTGTGTTGGGGGTCCCATTGTTAACTGGTGCAAGATTCATCCACAAGTTTAATGTAATCATTTTTTAATACTCTGCCTATCATCATAATGCAGAAATCACCCTTTGGTTATTCCTTAACAGTAGCAGACTGTGTCCACTCCCTTCTGTTTTCATTGTCTGCGGCTCTAGTACTCTGTTGCCATGTCCCTGTTTTTTTCTTGTGCTCAGGTTAGAATGGTAGTTCATATGATAATCCTTTGCATAAGC
This sequence comes from Neoceratodus forsteri, assembly GCA_016271365.2. NCBI lineage: Eukaryota > Metazoa > Chordata > Ceratodontiformes > Ceratodontidae > Neoceratodus > Neoceratodus forsteri. Next base: position 1,009,205,648 of record CM057454.1, on the reverse strand, counting down.
TGCCTTGCTTGTTCACTTCTTGTGACTGGGGTATGGTGCGTAACTTGCAGGCAGTGGGTTGCAAAAAATCCTGGGGAATTGGTGTTGGTGGAAGAAAAGGGTAATTAACAAAGGTGGTAATTGTGATCTGGGGAATCTGTTTCACAGAGTGTGAGAGAAATGGGGAGTGAGAAGCAATCCATTTTACAAATGAAGCAAAGAATTCAATTTCATAAACTGTTTAATTTTTAAAACATTCTTACAGGAAACAGTAACATGCTTATCACAGAATGTTTAATCCTGGTGGGCTTTAACATACCTTACTCAGTTCTAAAATGCAGGAAAATGCATCATTTACAGTGATGTTTTAAACATTTCCTGGGGGGGGGCATGCCCCCCAGACCCCCCCCTAGTTTTGTAAGGATTTTTGCATCCCCTTTTCACTGACTCTGCGCACACCTCTGAATATCACTAAGGAAATTGAGGAGCTAGGGAGCTATTAAAGCCCATTGTGCTCCTAAAGTTAATATCTAAAATATTGAAATTTGTGTCCTGATAAGATGAGGTTGCCAAGTCTGTTCTCACATTCAGTTTTGTTTTTACTAGTGATAACATCAAGTGATAGGCTGTTCCAAAGATTAATAATTCTATGAGTGAAAAAGAATTTTCGATTCAAATAACTGAATTGTTTGCCATTTAGATATAGTGGATGCCCACGAGTAGAATGAGTAATACTTTTAAATTCAAAGCCAAGTTCAGTCAGAAGAAATGGGCCCTGCATAATGTCTTACATAAAGAGCAGGTCCCCTCTGAGACACTGTGTGGCCAGAGGCATTAATTTAAGGGAGTGAAGTCTTTTCTCATAAGACATAGAATGAAATCCCTTTATTTGTTTGGTGCATTTCCGTTGAATATTTTCCAGCTGATTTAATTCTACTTTTTTGTAAGGTGACCATAACTGTGCCACGTACTCCACTTGAGGTCGGACATATGATCTTTAGAGGGGCAATAGGACTGACTGGTCCCTTGATTTATTGTTACATTTAACTGACCATATAACCCAGTTTCTATTGTTAATTGCTTCATTAATGTGTTTAGTATAACTGAAGGAATCAGAGATAACAATTCCCAAGTCTTTCTCATCTGCAGCGAACTGTAATTCTCTGCCTTCCCAAAAATAAGATCATATTAGATTATTGCATCCTAAATGCATTATCTTACATTTGTTAATGTTGAGCCACATGCCCCATTTATTAACCCATGAGCTGATACGATCTAGGTCTCTTTGAATCAAATGGACATTATCCAGGTTAGTGTACGGCCTGCCTATTTTGACATCATCAGCATATTTTACAGTTAGAGAAGTGCATTTGTTCATGAGATCGGAAATGAAAGTTTGAAACAGGTATGGGCTGAGAACAGAGCCCTGTGGGTCACTGCTTGTGACTTTGCCTATGTTAGATAAATTATCGAAAATCAGGACTCTCTGCGTCCTACCACTCAACCAGTTGTAAATCCAGTTAATAATATTGATATTGATATTAAGATCTTTCAACGTAGCAATCAACGCCCAATGTGGCATAGTATTGAAGGATTTACTAAACTCAATATACACAATGTCATATGGTATTTTGTTACCTAGGTTAAAGCTAACCTGTTCATAGAAGCTCATAAGGTTTGTTAAACTGCTTCTCCCCTTAGCAAAGCCATGTTGTTCTGAGTTGAATTGGGATACACTAGTTACAATATGATCTGTAATAAAATATTCAAGTAGTTTACAAATGGTTGAGGTTAAGCTAAAGGGTCTGTAGTTTTCCCAAAGATTCTTGGGGCCTTTTTTAAGGATGGGAATAACACAGTCAGTTTTCCACTCAGGGGGGACAAAGTTGTGAGAGAGGCATCCATCAAACAGAAGTTTTATTGGATGAACTATACTGTCAGCCAGCAAGAAAAGCAAGTGACCAGGAATGTCATCAGGATCAAGGCTGAATTTACCTCTGAGTGATAGAATCTTTCTTAACAGGTCATCTTTGGAGATACAAATAGAAACACTGGTGCTACTGGTTGGACCAGTTGCCTTAACCTGAGAAGGGACAAATACGTCACAAAAATTATTATTAAGAATGTTTGCCATACCCATTGGATCACGTATTAGCTGATCATTGTATAAAAGTGGCCCAACTTGACAAACTGTTTTTTTTTTTAAGTTAGCTGATGTTTGAATAAAAAGTTTACTGCTACCCTTTTTTGCTGTCTTTGCCAAGTTATATTCCCATCCCATATGGGCCATTGGGCCCCCATACTTTTTCATCATAATTCGAGCACTGGAGCTGCCCCAGTTGTGTCTATTCCACTTTGAAACATTGGGAGGGGGAGCATCTCAATAGAAAATTATTCACATAAGTCTTGTTGATTAATCAATGCTGTTCATTTTATTTATGTGCCATTACTCCAACAAATATGAACAATATATGTTTCACCATATATTTATTGGCTTCCTCAAGAGACATGCTTGCATTATTTTCTTCGCCTTTATAATAAAATAAATTACATGTTTATGTGAACTCATAAATCACTATTTTGTTACAATTATTTTAGTGTACAAAAAGTAGAATACTTCAGTACCTGACCCTCCTTGAAGCTTTAAATAATACTTTACAGTCCTTTAATCAGTTATCTTTTTGTTGTCTGAAAAAATAATGTGCATTGTTTGATTTATTTACAATATTATCACACCATTCCCATCACCATCACCATTACCCTGTGCTTACATGTGGCATGGCATATTGCAAATGTCTTTTTAAAGGACAAGAAAACAGGATCTTTCATGCCAGCAGTTGTTTTGAGCCCAGGTTAGCAAACATGCAAGGTTTTAGGCTCATTTCGATGCTTCCCTACTTTATGACTTCATTTTCATCTAAGTTTGCTAATTTTTCCATTTTTTCTGAGGTCCTTCACTGAACTACAATCTCTAACAAGCCATCGAGACCAGATGTGCTGATCCAGTTTGAGCGCATCAGTGTGACGTCAATGGAGTGAAAGACATCCACTGCCATCATTCACTGAGCACTGGTAAATCAACAAACAAGTTGCCACTTTTAAAAAAACAAGCCACACTGTTTATTTGAGTGGCAGAAGTAAAGTACAAAATAAAAGTAACCTTTTACAGTTTTTACAAAACAAACAGGGTTTCTTCTAACGTGCATGTCTGACAAGTCAGACACTTAGAAAATTCACTTTCACTATGTATAAACAGATTGAGCACTCATGAGGAAGGCACCAGTAATTGAGAAGCAAAGGTACTGGGTCAATATAGTGCTGTTGAAACAGTGCAGGAATAACTGTATGGTGTAAAGTGCAGAAACATTTAGAGTGACAGGGGTATAATAGTGGGAGGGAACTACCGCTACCCTTGTTGCTGACTACAGACTGGAGGAAGAGCTGTAAAAGGCTCAGGTGCTGTGACTGGTTGAGTCTCTACTGTGGTGGAGTGGCTAAGGCATAGGGACCTGAGGCAGAGTGGACATGGGGATCAAGGTTTGATTCCCTGTCCCCTGATAGTTTTTTTTTGTATGCTGCCAGAGACCAAGTTTCTCCCCTCCTGAGCTTGCCCTTATCTCCTTGGTCCACACCCCCTTGGAGTTAGTTATTTTAGTTCCGGCAGCTGTTGATTCACCTGGTTTGAACTATTTTTGTTCCAGTCGCTGTTTTCATTAATTCTGTTTTTCGTACAAGCTATTTTGACTGCAGCATTGTTTGCCATGTTGTTTTTCCCATGACATTATGACCATGTACCAAAGCAAGCAAGGTTGCTGTAAATGAATTATGGCTTCTCAGAAGGATTTTGATCCAGATAAGGATTTCTTTAATTTGGCACTACATAAACTATTTGCATTTTTTTTTCCAAAATCAGCTGTTTCTGTTGATGTGCATATCTGGACAAGTCAGACACTTACTGATCTCATGTTCACTGTGTACACATTGAGCAAGCACTCATAAGGAAGACTTCAGTTCTCAGAAGCAAGTTAGGCTGCAGGCCAGGTAATTATGGCTTGTCATATGGATTTTGATCCAGTCAAGGATTTCTTTCATCTAGCTCAAGTATCCTCTGCAGAGATTTCGAGAGTCTGTCAGTAACATCACTTTTCTCAGAAATCTCGGATGCACAGAAAGTGTCTTCACTTTCCTTTACAGAAAGACTGCACTCTAACTGGAGAGAACATGTATGGCTGAGACAGATTCAATAAATCCTTGCCTGGATTGAAATTCATCTGAAAAGCCATAATTAGTTTGTAGCACACTCACTTGTATCTCAATAACTGCTACTTTCCTTATGAGCTCTCACGCGATGTGTGCACAGTGAAAGTAAATTCACTAAGTGTCTGAGTTGCTCACACATACGTGTCAGAAGAGAAACAGTTGGTTTTGTAAAAAATTCAAATAGCTATTGCTGAGCAAGATGAAAGAAGTCCTCATGTGGATCAAAATCCATCTGGGAAGCCATACTCTGTTTGCAGAAGCCTGACTTGCTTATCGATACCTGGTGCCTTCCCTATGAGTGCTCACTCAATTTGTACACAGTGAAAATAAATTTACTGAGTGTCTGATTTGCTTAGGCATGCACACCAGCAGAAACCATGTTTGTTTTGTAAAAACTGCAAAGGGTAACTTTTATTTTGTACTTTGCTTCTGCCACTCAGGTGAACAGCACAGCTTACTTTTTTAAAACGGGTGCCTTGTTTGCTGATTTACAAATGCTCATTAAATAATGGCAATGGATGTCATTCACTCCATGGATGTCACACTGATCTGCACAAGCTGGGTCAGCAGGCCTATCTTGGCAGTTCACTGGAGACTGCAGTTCATGGAAGCACCTGTGAAAAAATGAGAAAAATAGCAAAATTAGATGAAAACAAAGTAGATTAAGTAGGAAAGTATTAAAATCAGTCTAAATCTAGCCTGTTTTCTAACCTGAGCACAGAATATTTGCTTGAATAAAACACCTTGTTTTCTTGTTCTTTAATCCGCAGCTCTGACTGAAGATTTCCTACTTTATACCTATCAGCATGCTTTGTAGTTTGTACCGCTATGGACATTGTCCAGCAGACGTTTTGCATTCAGAAAAGGGCTGATGTCATTTTTGATACCAAACAACATGACAGAGTGTTAAAAATGTATTTATTTATTTAATTTTGGTAACTGAGTAGGCCCACTGAGTCCAGTAATGGTCCCTTTTTCATGGGCAACCTGGAATTAATTACATATACAATAGAATATATCTTTTACAGAAATTTCAATTTACAGTTGTTTACATATCACATGTAATTGAGAACATTTTTGAAAATACGACACATTGCAATTTTTGTTAATATGCCTATATACATTGACGAACACCCCTGTTCACAGACAGAAATTATAGAGTCAAGAGGACCATAGTTGAGATATCAATGGTGACAAATGCATTGATTTAGCTCCAGCAAGTAGGTCTTTAATCCCTTTTTGAAACCCCCTAGTGAGTCACATTCCTGGAGATTTATTGGCAACACGTTCCAGATGGGAGGAATGAGGGCTGAGAAAGCCCAAGACCCTTGGGTGGACATCATCTGGGGAACCTCAAGGAGCTGTCTGCTTGAAGACCTTAATGCCTGCTATTCTTTTTTGTTTGCAGCAACTCTGCCAGGCTAGGGTGGCAGTAACCAGCCTGAGCTTATAGGCTAGGCATAGAGATGGATGTTGTAATTTACCTTCCAAGGTGGGCCTTGTTAGGGCCTGCAGAACCTGAAAGTGATGTTCTCTGAGGGGTGTCCCTGCCACAAATCTGCAGATCCTATGGCACAGGGTTCTAAGTTTCTGCATATCTGTGTTTTTAACAGAGAGCAGCACAGGGGAGCCATAGAATATTTTGGGTAGGAGGGTACCTTTGGGCAATCTTAACACATGAGCTCTGGATAAGATGGGACTGAGGTGGTAAAGGAGTCCAATCTTTTGGTTCAGTGTATTCATTAGCCAATCAATATGGGTCTTGAAGGTGCATTCATGGTCAATGGTAAGTCCTAGGTACTTTAGGGACTCAGCTACCTTGACCTGGTCGATAGTGAGAGAGTTAGTTTATTCAATCTACTTGTCCCAAGGCTTTTAGGCCCGGATAGTATTGCCTTCATTTTTTTGCTATTTAGGACAAGTTTGTTATTATTCAGCCATCCCTCCAAGTTCAGTACGTCTTTGGATAGCATTCTGTTTAGGTCATCTGGGTCCTTTGTGGACCTGTAAAGCACTGCATCATCTGTGTAAAGGGTGACCTTCACACCATTACAGAAGGTAGGCAATTCATTGATAAATAAGGAGAAAAGCAGTGATGCAAGGATTGATCCCTGTGGGATGCTGTTTCTTATTGAGTACTTATTAGATGTGGTACATTGCCATCTGACTAATTGGGACCTTTCCTGGAGATAATCAGTAAACCATTGCACTGCCAGACAATCCAGGATGATCTGTTTTAGTTTTGCCAGGAGCAGTTGGTGGTCTACCAGATCAAATGCTTTGGTGAGATCAATGCAGATTGAACCAGTGAGTATTTCCTTATCAAGAGCAGAAAATATGTCTGTGGTGAGACTAACCAAGGCTGTGTCCATTCCATGGTTCTTTCAGAAGCTGTGTTAGATGGCAGTGAAAATGTTGTATCTCTCAACATATTCCATCACCTGACTGTACACCACCTTCTCCAACACTTTACTTTGTGTTGAGAGTAGGGATATTAGGCAGTAGTTTTCCACTGGCTCTTAGGCACCACCTTTATGGATTCGTGTGACCAGGGACACTTTCTAAAGACAGGAAATTTTCCCTTCAAGGGAAGATAGGTTAATTAGCCATGAAATTGGTGTAGCAATAACTGTGGCCACAATATTTAGAGGCTTGGGTTCTAGTTTGTCGTAACCTGCTGTTCCATAGTTCTTTATCCCCTTTAGTAATTTCAGGACTTCGGTGCTGGAAACTAATTTCAAGTGGAAGTCCAGGATGCTAGGACTTCCTTTATTGGGGTCTTGGGGTTATTTAGTTGGCCCAGTGCAGTAGGTCTTGAAATTATCCAGTTCTGTGAAGAACATGTTGAAAGCTTTGGCAGACTCAGTAGGGTTTGTGTGTAGGATTCTTTTTGCTATAATGCCCCCCCTTCTTGTTTATTGTAGCTCTTGATAAGGGTATTTACTTGAGCCCAGAATTTTTTGGGGTTCGATAGGTTCTTATCCTGAATGTGTCAGAAGTGTTGCCTTTTGGCTTTTTTTTTACTCTACTTTGCATCTGTTTCTGAGTTCCCTGTATTTCTGCCAGTCTGTGGCTAGGTTAATGGAGTTTGCCCTTTAAGGGTCAGACCAGGTTGTCCTGGTGCACCCCTTCCCTTTCCATCAGGATGGTTGTGCTCAGAAGGGGAGGGGGAAGGAAGAGGAGGGGACAGGGGATAGAACAACAGCCAGGCAACAGGAAGGTGAGGGACAAGTGGAGGTACATAATGGACATCACAGAGGGTTTTCAGCCACTTTTTGCTGGAGTTTTGATTATGATCCTATGCTAAACTGCAGCACGTCAGATTGGCATATTAATTAAGGAAGGTTTGTGCAACAGGAAAAGAGGTAAGAAAACAAACAACTAAAGGGTTGATGAAGTTTGAGGTTTAAAAAATAAAACATATATAGAAAGAGAAACAACAAGTGGGTAGTCAGTTGTAAGAAGGCTGTGTGATTCAAAAAAAAGGAGAAAAGAAATGCATTGTTTTAAAGTTTATTTGCAATGCTACAGTGATAACAAGGCTGTGTAGAACAGATGTGAAATGCTGAAGAGGGGTGGTGAATTGTGCATCATTAATTGGGGAGATTTGCGCTGAATGCAGCAGTATTTTTGCTCGGTGGGCCTCGCAGAGGAAGAGGCAAGAATGCCTGAGGTCAGGTATCATGTGCAGAGTTACAGGACAACAAGGCCGTTGGTAGAGCAGATATGAAGCGGTGAAGAATGGTGGTGAATGGGGCATCGTCATTTGGAAAAGGGGGTTTGCGCTAAAGGCAGTGATAGTTGCCCAGTGTGGGCCTAGCACAAGAAGAAGAAGCTAAAAATGCATGGGGGCTTTGATTTCTTTGCAGAGTTACAGTGATAACAAGGTGGTTGCGGAGCAGATGTGAAATGCTGGGGAATGGTGGTGAAGTGTAGTGTGCATCGCCAGTGGAAGGGGGTTGCGCTGTAGTGGTAGCCCAAAGTGGGCCTAGCAAGGCAGGTTGGAGAGGTTTCATGGAAGGGAAGATAGCGTGGTGTCCAGCAGCGGACCTCGCAGGAAATAAAAAAAAATAAAGAAGAGCTAGAGATCAAAGAAGGAGGACAAAAGCTACAGCACTGAGTGTTGGCCTGAAAGGCCTGGGGGATTTGGGGGCTGCTTATCTTCTAGGGGGATGTTAGTTGGTGTGGGGAAGGCCTGGCAAAAAGGGATAGCATGGGGCCGACACGACAGCCACGTGGCGTGACGTCACATGCTGCGAGCAGGCCGTGATGTCAGCAGGGTCTATTAAGGAGTAGTGGGGGCCAATGAAGGGGCTCTACCTGGGATGGGAGTGTACAGTGCAAGATGGTAAGGCAGTGCAATAGGGAGGGAAGCCTGGGAAAAGGCAGATGATCGGAGGCTTTGACGTTTTTGGGCTACCGCAGCGAATAAGCAGGTCGTGACATCACATGCCTGAAGGACCACGTGGTCCAGACAAAGAAGGGATGACAACTCTGCAACAGGCCTCAAAAAATGGCAGAGAAGGAGATTAAAAGTGCATTGGGGGTGGCAGCCCCAAGCTGGCATGGTTACAAGGGGAATGCAGTGGGGGGGGCACAGTGGAAGCCAGATGGGGGAGTAAAGTAAAATAAAAAAAAAAGAAAATGTGTTTCAGGCCCCTAAAGGGATGATGCCAGATGGCGCAGCCAGATGGAAAACAAAAATGAAGGGGAGGGGGAAGGGATAGGCCCCGGGGGGACCAGCAGCCAGAGGCATGGGAGGACATGCAAGAAAAAGGTGTTTAGGCCTGGAGGGTCATGGGGGGGGCAAAGGGATAGAGCTTTCTTTGAGGGGATACAAGGCAGGTGGCCTTCAGAAAATGGAGCACCGGGGAGCCACGAGGCAATGACGTGGAGGAACAGGCAGGAGCACTGGCAAAAAGGGCCCGGCCATACAGAGTGATGTCACATGCCAGGTGAGTCGAGCAATGGAAGGAGACCCAGGAAAGGACAACGGGATACAGGGATGGTTTGAGGGAAGCCAGGAGTATAAAGGGGGCAACAAAAAGGCACATTTGTCACTGTCAGGGGCTGCCTTTGGGGGAAGAGGGCCTGGCCACTTGGGATACTGCCCCAGACAGAGGATTAATAATGGAATTTTCTTTTCTCTTCTTCAGTGTCTTCACAGTTTTCAAGAGGCAAGAAACATGGCACCCAAGAAGAGCAGGCCTTCAAAAGAGGACGCCTATAAGGCTGTATTGGAGCTGGCAGAAAAAGCCAATAGAATGTGGAAGTTGGTGGAAGGGGAGGAACCAGGGAGATCCGGGGAGAAAAGGAAAGTGGTGAAGGGTAAAGGGGCAGAGGGAAACAGCCAGCTGAGAAGCCAGACAGCCCAACCAGGGTACATCCACTGACAGTGGGACCTACCAAGGGGGCTAGCACAGTACCTCTGCAACCAGTCAACCCGGTACCGTCAGTACCTCCCCAGGACCAGGTTTTGGTTCCCCCAGTGGATCCCAGACCGGATCTCCAGTGCACCGTGGTTCCCCCACAGCCTCTAGTAGGGCAACCAACCCTTCAACCATGGGGAAACATACTGGGGCACCAGGAGGACAGCAGGCAGCAAGAAGCGGACAAGGCCACAGATAATGCACCCAGCTTTGTTGGTGACAGCATCAAAAAGTACATAAGCCAAATAATTTTGGCACTTGGGGCAGGGCGTTTGGGCCAGATGGAGTCAACACTGGCCGAAATTAGGGGAGAAAAGGAGGTGCTGAAAGAAAAAGAAGGAGTAGTAGAAAAAGAGGGCAAAGGTACAAGGGAGATAGGAACTCCTGGGATGAGAGTTGGGGAACACGTCCCGTTAGCCATGAAAGAAAAAATATGGAAGGGAGAATATGTGGATATTTTCACTTTAGTAAGCCGGGAAGCAGCAGCAAAATACGAGGAAACAGAGAATATAGGAAACAGTGAAATGGCAGCAGTGGTAGTTTTGTTAGGCAAGAAAGAGGAGGACAAATTTACCAAGGGGAAGACTTGGGAAGGGTGGTTTGTAGGTTTCGCCACATTCTCAGCCATAGTATTGGAGAGGAGGCCTGAGCTGGGCATCCCACTCATCACATACTCCTTGATAATAAGGAGATCAAAAGCAAAAGGGGGTGTGGGGTGGATATACTATGATGAATTCTTTCAGCAGAGGATGGCAACATATGGGGATGTAAGATGGGACACGAAACAACTAGATTTGTGGATAGACTACATAACTGATCAGGCCACGCCTGAGGGAGAGTTTGGGAAAAAAGGTTCCATACCACAGAGACGTTGCTGTGCTTACAACAGGGCATTTTGTTCCTGGCCACAATGCTGTTTTGGCCACACATGCTTGAAATGTGGGGGATTACACCCAGTGAGCAGGTGCAGGACGACATGGGTGCAAGGAGCCCAAGGATCTGGGGGCAAGGGTCAGGTCAACAGTTTTTTCAGGGGGGGCAGGGTTATAAAGGACAGACATAGAATGGAGGGGGAAGGGCAGGGGACATGCAAGTAGGGGGTGTGAGAATCATTGTTCAGCAAGGTCAGACATCAAACAGAGGGGGAGATTTTGGTGGAAAAAATTAAATTAAGATAAGGGGGCAGTTTAAAGAAGCTAGAACCCCCATCAGGATAGAGGCATGGAGAGAATGGTTAGACAGATACCTGGATAGGAAAACAGCAGAGGTGATTAAAAAAGGTTTTTGCACAGGTTTTTCATTGCAGTGTGAGGGCCCAAGGCAAGCCAGAGAGGTGAACAATTTGGGTTCAGTGAGGAGGAGGGAAGAAATGTTAAGGCAAAAAATAGAGAAGGAAAAGGCAGCAGGGAGAATAGAGGGACCATATAATGCCCCCCACTGCAGAATATGAGGATTTCTCCATTGGGTTTGGTCCCCAAAAAACAAGAAGGGGAATACAAGGTGATTCATCACCTGTCCTTTCTGGACGGCGATTTAGTGAATGATTTTATCAGCGAGGAGTATAATAAAGTGACATATTCCACTTTGAAAGACGCAGTCCAGATTATCCAGGCAACTGCAGATGGATGGATGGCTAAGACAGACATAGAGTCTGCCTTCAGATTACTTCCAGTTAGAAAAGAGGACTGGGTCCTGTTGGTATTCAAAATTGGGGGACAGTACTATTTTGACAATGCCATGCCCATGGGTTGCTCCATAGCATGTGTGACATTCAAATCATTCAGCACATGTTTACAGGGGATATTTCAAGAAAGAACTGGTTATAAAACAGTAATTCACTATTTGGATGACTTCCTTTTTATAGGCAGTGGGAAAAGAGAGACAGAAAAAATGTTGTCCAGTTTCCAAGATCTGTGTAAAGAACTAGGGGTTCCATTGGCACTTGAAAAAACAGAAGGGCCCAGTAAGGTGTTAGAATTTCTGGGTATTGAGATAGATGCTCTGGGAGAAATATTTTGGCTACCAGACAAAAAAGTGAAAAAATTGAAGGAACTGATTCAGATGCATACCAGTAGAAGAAGAGTACAATTAAAACAGGTACAACAAGTATTGGGACACCTGAACTTTGCATGTAGGGCGATTGGGCCAGGGAGCGCTTTCACAAAAAGGTTAGCAAGGGTTACAGCCGGGGTGACCAGACCACACCATTGGGTAGACATGACAAAGGGAGTCAAGGAGGATTTTAAAGTATGGGAGGAATTCCTCCGGGACTATAATGGCTGCTCCTTTTGGCAGGAGGAATGGGTGTATAACACAGACCTTGATCTTTACACAGACACAGCTGGGGGCCTAGGGATGGGAGGGTTATCTGAGGGGAAGATGGTTTGCAGAACCGTGGCCATCAGACTGGGTGAGGAACGGTAAGGTAAAAGATATAACAATGTTAGAGATCATGCCCATCTGGGCATGCACCCTGGTTTGGGGGGAAGAATTACAGGATCAGAAAGTAACATTTTGGTGTGACAATAGAGCAGTGGTAGAGGTCCTAAACAACAGGGGAGCCAGGTCAGAAATGGTCATGCAAGTGTTGCGCCTGCTGGTGCTAAGGGCATTGCAGTTGAACATGTCATTCAGAGTGAAACACATAGAAGGGATACACAATACTCTGGCTGACAGCCTTTCCCGTCTGCAGCTGGATCATTTCTGGAGGCTGGCACCGACAGCAGAGGAGGAAAAAATGCCTATACCAACGAACATATGGGGCATTGGCAAGAAGGAGCAGAACTGTTGTTCTGCAGCTCATGGGCACCACGGACTCTGAGGGCCTACGATGGGGCCTGGTGAGTGTTTCAGACATTCAGGGCAACACACCATATGGAGGTAAGTAGGCTCACAGAGGAGCAATTGGGGAAGTTCACCGTAGAGAAATGGAAAACAGGCACAGCCCACACCACAATGGGGGTCTACTTGGCAGGGATTAGTGTTAGTTGTAGTCTAAAAGGATGGAAGGACTCAACAAAATCAATGTTCATTAGAAGAATGATGCAAGGAGGGGGTAGGTTAAAACAAGGGATGGTGGATAATAGAAGACCAATAGGAGAACAATGGCTTGTGAATCTAAAAGGCGTGTTACCGGCAATATGCAGATCAAAGGATGAGGCCCAGCTATTTTACACGATTTATGTGGTGATGTTTGCAGGGGCCATGAGAGTGAGAGAGGTGGTAGGCCACGGCAAAAAAGACAAGGAAGGGGGATTAGAATGGGAAGATATAAGCTGGGGGATGAAAGAGATACAGATCAAGATTAAGAGGTCAAAGATGGATCAAAGGGGACAGGGTTGCATGGTGACACTAAAGAGACAGGTAGAGGGTGCAGTATGCCCAGTGCAGACTCTGTGGGCTTTTGCCGCAGAGCATGGGACCAGGACAGGGAGATTATTTGTTCATGGTGATGGAAGAAGGGTCACCAGTTATCAAGTAAGAGCATTGCTCAAAAAAGGCATGCAATTTCTGGGGGAGGACCCAGTTAATTAGTCATCCCACTCATTATGGATTGGGGCTGCCTCACAGTGGGCACCGGCAGGCGAAACTGTGAATGGTATTTTGAAAAAAGGATGATGGCAGCCTGCCAGTTATAAGAGATACATCCGAGCACTGAAATGAGGAATTAACGTATTGTCTATGTTTCATTGCAGATCTGGAAACAAAGGAGGCGGGGGGAGGGCAGGGCGAGGGATGCTATGGTGAGAAATCTAAGACCATATATAAGGTAATTAATTTTGCTTAAACCCCATAGGAAGAGGGAGGATCATAGAAGTCTGGATCTGCGGCCACTCCTATATTTATTGGGCAGAAAGGAGAGCAGAGAAAAAGGCTGGGGGAAAGCAGCTGTACCAAGATGTGAAACAATGTAGGTTGGTTTGGCGTGGCATCCAGGGGATGAGATGGGAACAACTGCTTCCTGCCTTGAAGGAACGGCGACCCAGTCCAGATTTAATTATTATACATTTGGGGGGCAATGACCTTGCAGACAAGCCGTGGGTTGACTCATATTTGCAGATGAAAAGGGATCTAGAAGCAATACAGCAGTGGTGGCCTCGGGTAAGCCTTGCATGGTCGGATATGATACCAAGGAGGGTGTGGAGACAGGAGCATAGCCATAGAGCCATGGATAGGGTCAGGAGAAAGATGAACAGAAGGGTAGGGACATTGATAAGGAGTATGGGAGGACAGGTAATACTGTGGGGTGTGGAAGAATGGGTAGAAGATTTCTGCAGGTCAGATGGGGTGCACCCGTCGGATCTAGCCATAGATATGTTTAACACAGAAATGATGGGTTTTATAGAAGCATGGAGGAGGCATGCAGAAAACGGAATATATATAAAAAATATATATGTATATATATATAAAAGAGGGAAGAGGAGAAGGTATAGGAAGGAGTTTTCTCAGAGGTAAGGGAAAATAATACCCTAAGAGAGGGGAAAGCCAGTCATCCAATGCAAGCTGGAGACTGGATAATGGGGAAAGGGGGGGAGAAAAAGGAATAAGACCAAAAGAGGAAGAAGATGAAGGAGAAAGCGGTCTCGGTTTTCACCGTTACCTAACAGAAAAGGAGAAGAAGAAGCCAACCCGGTTTTCACCTGGGGGGAGAAAAAGAGGAAGAAAGAGGGATGATCAGAGATTGATATATGGAGGAAAATAAATGAAATTGTGAGAGATATAATAATAAAAGATGATGAAATGGATCATGGAATTATGATATATAAATAAATTAATTGCCAATCTGAGCACAACAAACAATGGTCTCTGTCTCTTTGTGAGGAAAAAGGGGGGAATCCGGGACAATGGAGTTTGCCCTTTAAGGGTCAGACCAGGTTGTCCTGGTGCACCCCTTCCCTTTCCATCAGGATGGTTGTGCTCAGAAGGGGAGGGGGGAAGAAAGGAAGGAGGGGGACAGGGGATAGAACAATGGCCAGGCAACAGGAAGGGGAAGGGCAAGTGGAGGTACATAATGGACAGCACAGAGGGTTTCCAGCCACTTTTTGCTGGAGTTTTGATCCCTCCCACCCACTCTACAAGACACAGCAAGAGGGGAAGACAGTCAAGAAGGGACTGTATGGTTGGTCTGTCAAAGGTGGATGACAGACATGTCCGGTTGGACAGTTTGGACTGCCAAAGGTGGATGGCAGATAATAATATGGTTATGGACTGCCAAAGGTGGATGGCAGAAGAAAGGGGACAAAAGGGGAGGGAGGGGGAAGAAAGAATAAGACCAAAAGAGGAAGAAGATGAAGGAGAAAGCGGTCTCAGTTTTCACCATTACCTAACATAAAAGGAGAAGAAGAAGGCACCTAGGTTTTACCTGGGGGAGAAAAAAGAGGAAGAAAGAGGGATGATCAGAGATTGATATATGGAGTAAAAATAAATGAAATTGTGAGAGAGATATAATAATAAATGATGCTGAAATGGATCATGGAATTATGATATATAAATAAATTGCCAATCTGAGCACAACAACAAACAATGGTCTCTGTCTCTTTGTGAGGGAAAAGGGGGGAATCCCGGACAATGGATTTAAACATACCCCAAGTCCTGTCTCTGTCCCTCATGAATTTCCTCAGATCATGAGTGAGCCACTTGGCTTCTTGTCTTTTGACTCTGATCTGTTTTCATGGGGCGTATTTATTGGCAGCAGACAAGAAGATATTAATGAAAAAATCAATGGCTATGTCAAGATTAGTTTAATTTGCTGCCAGTTGACCTTGGTAAGGGTGTTAAGAAAGGAGCTTGGGTCAAATTTAGAGTAGTCTTTAGTCCAGAATATTTGGGGTAGGGGAGCAGGGAAGTCATTCTTCCATACACCGAACATGGGTAAGTGATCACTCAGAGAATCTGTGAAGGTGCCAGCCATTTTGAATCTATCTAGATTTGTAACCAGGACCCAGTTCAGAATGATATGGTTGCCAGTTTTTGTATTTAGTCTGGTCGGTTCCTGTATTATTTGGGTTAGTTCAACCTCTTTTAGGGAGCATTTAATTTCATCTATGATGTGGGGCCCCCAGTCAATATTGAAATCCCCAGGATAACTTTCTCCATCCAGGGAAGAGTAGGGATTATATTTACTAGGGATATTAATGATTCAGTGGCCGTCTTGGGAGGGTTATACAGAGTTCCAGCAATTAGTGGCTTAGTCCTGCCCAGTAATAATTTTATAAATATAGCTTAGCAGTTTGACTGGGTTGGGTCTGTTATCAGAATAGTTGAGGCATTAAACATAGATTTTACAGAAATCATGACCCCTCCCCTTTTCTTTCTCAGTCTATCTCTCCTAAAGGACCTAGATTCCTCCACTGAAGCCTCATTACTGTGCTGCCTGTGTGTGTATAGGAAGCTGTAGAGCACTCATTTTCCTCTGGCCTGAGAAGTTAATTGAGCCCTCAGAAAGTTAACTCATCATCTTCTGGCAGCCATTCTGTGTCAGATTACCAATGGATAGTACAGACATCATAGAACGCTATTGGAAGTAGAATGGGTCAAACACTTCCTAGACCTTCCTGCATAACGAATAAGCTCTGCTGTGCCCTCATTAAGCCAGCTGACACCACCATCCTAAGAGCAGTCATTCTGCTACTTTGCAGGACATTACATAGCAAAGAGTCCCAGTGATGTTGTTTCCAAATAATACACCAACTTCATTTTCTCAGGTTGACAGTTTTGGGCTACTGTTTATATTCTACTAAATGTATTCTTAACCTGCAATTTTTGACTATAGGTGTTTACAACTGAATGATAGTAACCACATTTGCTTCACTTGCAAATAGGTAGGCATGCGTGTGTTTAATTTTTATCTGACTTAGGTTACGCATAGAATCTGATCAGTTCATAACATGCTGTATTGTGATTAAATGAGCTGATAAATGGGGGCGTTGGTTTCCTTTACAAATGTATTTTTCCTGGCCATGGATATGCTAAAACAAAAATTTCTCAAAAAAAATGTTTAAAACTGAATATTAATTTCTTAATACAGCGGGCTCCGATCCCGCCTAGGTTCTGGAGACCACTGGAGGGACTAAAGTTGGGAGATTTGGCCCCTCAGGGAAAGCTAATATCATATGAGTGTGCCTGCACCAAATTCCCAGAATTAAAAGGACATAATTTCAAGTTTCGACAAGTCTCTGATTCAATAAAAGCCCACTTTCATAAAAAGGAAGCATGGGTAGAAAATAGAGTCGAGTTATCATTATTACTTAAAGTAGCTGACCAACCCCACTCTATTTCTAAAATCTAAAGTGCATTGCAAAGGCTAGATGATAACCTCCCTTCTGGTGTTAGTTACTACTGGTTGCAAAGATTAGGGATGACAGATGATAAGAGCACATGGAAACGCATATGGCTACATAACCACACAAATATTAGACAAGATAGATATAAGCTTCAGCAGTTTTATATTATGTACAACATGTACTATATTCCTATGAAACTTTACAGAATGGGTAGATTAGCACACCCCTCATGTATTAGATGTGGGGCTAAGGAGAGCGATATCTATCATGTATTATGGGAGTGTGCTAAGATTCAGCCCTTCTGGAAGGGAATTTGTGCCTCACTATCACGGGTTACAGATTTGGAAGTTTTTTTTACACCTGAAATCTGTCTGCTGAATATTTTTCGCATTGGTATGACCAAACAGCAGAAATTGTACATGGCCATAATATCAGCTACGGCGAAAGCTATCATCCTGAGACACTGGAAGGACATCTCTACCCCGTCAACCATAGAATGGTACAAAGAAATTATGCTTGCACTACAGGTAGAGTCACATATAGCCAGGATGAGCAACAAGGCTCAGCCATACGGCTCCAAGTGGGGTTCACTAGACACTGCCTTGGCCTCATGGCAAACTGAGAATTACTTATAGGAAATATCCCCTCATCAGATACACTTATCCATCCTTGTCTCCCTCTCAACGAAGACCCCTAATGACACCTTGTTTGGCGTTGAATGCTGTCTCAATAATGGGTGGAGGGTGGGGAGTTTCGGGCAGAGTAATGATATTACATTTGGCTATCTTAGTGATGAATACATCAATAACACAGGCTGGTTATTATGCTTATATGACAAAGTCACATTTATCTTGTAAATGCCTGCCGGCACAATGTTTGCTAAATGTATATGTTGTCAATATGTCAATAAAGTAAATTGAATAAAAAAAATTGTTTAAAAATAAGGAGCTTAGCAGTTATTCAGTTGATATGGTGTAAAGAGCTGCTCCCTGGAAAATTATTCGGTTTTGGGGAGGGGGGGCTGCCACAAGCAGAATGGGACTTTGTGAATGGGGAGCTCATGGCAGCAGAAGAATCATGATGGCATTAAAAGCTTAATGGTGTGGATGTAGAGGAATCAATATTTGAGCATTACTTTGGTAGAGGAGTACGTGTGACTTGGGGGTGGGGGATCACCAGGAATTGAGCCAGTCTTGGTATTTTTAGCATAATGGTTTTCTGAAACTTCATCCATCAATGGGTTAGACTCTGCATCCATCTGTACAGTGTGTCACTAAGCCACATGTGGTGGGGTATGGGTAAAAACCAGATCACCAGACCTGGACAAGAGCTGTAAAATCTGGACTGGGCACAGCTTGTGCAAATTTTGCTGATCCACTCACTCCAGATGCTCTGGTCTGGCTTTTAGCTACCTGGTCTGGTCCTGATGGTTTCATTTTCAACCATGCAAAGGAAGGGTTGAAAAACAGACTTCCAAGAGTAGACCAGATACATAAATGGCAGACTGAACAGTGCAGCCAGAGTGACCGGACCAGTAGAATTTGTACAAGTTGAACCCAGTATGGCCAATTTGGATTTTTACAAAACTGGTGTGGTTCAGGTCTGTCAATCCAGTTTTTAATCAATCAATCTTTATTTTATACTGTAAGATATGTGAGCAAAAATGCCCATTTACACAAACGTCCAGTTAAACATAAAAAGAGAACAGAACACCAGGTCAAACAATTACATAGTAAAATACAGTATAAACAGGTCTAACATAAACAGGTCTAATACAGAGATCTTGAGGGATATACAGAAAAAAGGGGAAGCAAATAAATAACAGTGACAAATTTACAGCATGGGATATAGTTGGAGATACAATTCAGGAACATGAACAGGTGGGTGATATGCCAAAAAGAAGAAGGGTGATTCCTGTGGCACCCAGATCCTGCATGCTGATGAGCATTCCCACTACTTGATCTGCCTAGGCCCCAAACATTGGGGCAAGGACTGTGAGCCCTGACAATCCTTCAACCAGACCACACGGATTAGGCATCAGAAAAAAACTTGAAGCCCACTGGTTGGAGAAGTGCCTAGCTTTGATGGAGAAGGAGTGGCAGAATCTTTGGGAAAAATCTTCTTCTCCAATGCCAGAACCCAAAGAGAAGAAAAAGAACAAGGAGAAGCAGCAAGACTGGGATAGGTCTACATTCACTTGTCAGTGACCATCAGGCACCACTGACACCGGAGGGGCCTCCACTTCGGTAAGTACCCCCTACTGCTAGGTATCCTACTGCTCCTGTAGATCACACTATGGCCTCCCTGCCGACTTTACTCATGGTGCAGTTGGGGCTCTTCTTGGATCAGAGAACCCCTATTGTGCTTCTTAGACCCATATCTTCTTCTTAGGGTCTATCACCAGCAGCCAGGTAGATAAGTCTCTCCTCGGCACCACAGAGGAGTGCATGGTCACAGCCAGTAAGCTGGACTCCAGCTCCACTATTTTCTGCATGGCCCAGGCCAATAAGCAGGATGATAGCTCTTCTGACATCTGCATGGCTGTGTCTGATAAGTCACTCCCCAGTTCCTCTGGGAACCACACAGCTGATGCTTTCCCGTTGGGGTCACAGGATACCCTGACATCAAGTTGAGCCAGCTGCCAGACATGCAAAATTCTTTAGAGGGTTCTTCACTCCCAGTGACCCAACAAGACCCTCCTGGCTTGCCTGAAGATCAAGAGCCAGAGTTAGGCACTAATCTGGAGGTCCCCCCTCCTTTGCCTGGTCAGTCTCTTCCTGGTTCACCCACTGGACCTATTGTTAATCCCTCTGGAGACCTTCTGTTGGGACCTCCTCAACCTAAGCCTCGTTGGACAACCAGGTTCCGCCGTCTTGGACTCTGGCTCCCCAGACAATAGTGGGTCTCCTGTCAGGTTCTACTGACACCCTTACACCAACAGACCCTTCACCAGGTGACCCTTCGCTAGCTCAGGGTATGTCTGGCACTCTGGCCATACCTAAGATGCTGGACAGTCTTCCATCAGGCCCCCAGGTGCCAAATCTTTCAGTACCAGACATTCCTGTGCCTAATCCAGTGCCAACCTCCTCGAATGTCCCTACAGGGCCAATGCCTGGTCCTTCTGGACCTCCTGACAGGCCTTCAGCCACACTTCCTTCTGGGACTTCAGCTCTTCCTCCAGCTGGACCTATGGGTAATGTTCCAGGCTATCTGCCCCACAATAACCAATGTACCCCTCACTGGGGTATTCAACTCCTGGTCATCAACCCCATTATGTACCAGGGTACCAGATGCTGGTCTATGTCTAATCATGGGTAGCCTGTGACATGGACATCAGCGATTGAGCACCTGCAATAATGGCAACTCAATCCCAGTGCATGTCATGGGGGCTACCTATGAGGTAGGGTGACCGATGGGGTGGGTCGGCACATATAGCAATTGGATGTCACTACACATATGCGCATGGGGGGAGCTGGGAACAAGCATGCTTAGCTAGGGGCGGGAAGGGTTTTGAGGGGTGGTGCCACGGTGGACTGCTGAGCAGGCCCCATGGTGTGGTGGGTTGGTTTGCAGCGTGGGTGGGCAGGGTGCTGGGTTCAGATCAGAGCACTGGTGCATTTTTTTTGCACTTGGCAAGAATTTTATTTTTAAACATTTTGCACCCCCCGACATGCACCCCCCCCGGAGTTGAGAATCCTTAAGTGGAGGGGGGTGCAGGGGGCATAGCCCCATGCAGGTGGGTGTAGGGACCACAGCCCCCCACATGAAACATTAAAATGCAAGTCCCCTGCACCGTTTTGCTGTGCGCCGGGGAGTCAGAGCACTGAAATTGATTTTCGCCACTCTCACTTCGCCATAACAGTGATTGGCTCTCGGCAGTCGCCATTATGACATGGAACCCTAATCAAGAGTATGCGCCTTCTGTCTTTCCTTACTCCTATCAGGCTCATGGATACCCTTAATATCAGATGCCAGGCAATCCATTATACCAGCATACTCCTCCACCACCACCACCACCTGCTCCTCAGCCTCTGCCTCCACAGCAGCTTCAGGCTGATATCCAGGCAATGTTTCAGACCCTGATTCAGGAGACCAGGACTTAACTAGCCTCAGAACTTGACCATTGGAAACCAGTGGCAGCTTCTACTTCTGCCTCCTTTCCAACCCCTAGATCAGACTCTCCTATGGATTCCCACCTTTCTGGAGAAGGTTCCTCTAGACACCAGGTCAGGGATAAAACCCAGGACACTCCTCTAAAAAGGGTTCAGACCCCCAGCAGACACTCTTTGGCTTCTGACTCTGACTCATCCTTCAGCTCTAATATGCATACACCTATAAAGCCTCAGCCTAAGGAGTCCCCGAAGTCCCCTCCGGAGGAACCTCCCTTTGCAGAACTCCTCATAACTATACAAAATGCATGTGGCTTGGCTGTCCAAGAACAGGATCCAAAGCGGAAAAGGCTTGTGGAGCATCTATACATGACTGATACAGCTCCTATGACCAAACTGCCTTGGACTGGACCTCATGAAGACCTTATGTCTACTATCTGTCAAAAGCCATCCTCCAATCTGGCTGTTTCAAAAAAGGCAGACAGGATGTACCACCCCAGATGGGGTCACACACCTTACTGGCCATCCTAATGCAGACTTGGTTGTTATCACGGTTACCCATGAACCGGCCCTCTAAACCTAAACATTTGAGCATGTCTTCTCCTGATAAGGAGTCTAAACAGCTGGACAGTTTTGGTCACAAAATCCATTCCTCCTCCACTTGCACCCCCAGGTCCCTTAATTATGTGGTTCATATGGTTTCTTACCAGTAATCTTCCCTGGCCTCACTTGAGTCCAAGCTGGAAGCTATCCAGGACCAGGAGCTTGAAGTCAAAATTGCCAAGACAGTGAGAATGGCTAAAATCTGTTGTCATGCCCTCTGGGCCACTTATGACATAGTAGACTCAGGTTCTTGCACCACAGCCACTGCTATCTGCATAAGCCAACATTCGTGGCTCAGAAATGCTGGCCTGGCACAAGACGTCCAGACCTCCATCCTGGATGCCCCTTTTAAGGGATCCGTGTTATTTGGAGGAGATGCCAAAGATATTAACACTGAATTGCAGGACCACAGTAAATTCATCTGTGACATCCGCTTCATGTACCGAGGGGGTTACAAATGCAAACAGGCTTTTCCTCAGCAACAGAGATGCCAGACCAAAGAGGATCCTACCAAACGCCAGGCTAAATGCTGATATCCAGCATCAGGAACCCCTACTCCCCCTGTAAAGTCCCAGAAGCCCCCCAGAGGAGCTGCCGGATCCCTCCCCTTGGCCTCCTGATTCATGGTGGACCACCCCTGACTCCACCAGATCCTCTAGGGGAACCAGTGGGGGAAGGGATTTACAATTCACCTTTCGGGGTCACAGGACATAACCACGGACTCTTGGGTATTTCAGTTAATAACAAGAGGTCACACCATAAACTTCCTGAGAGGTCTCTGGCAACCCTCAGGCCTCTCCTATTATCCTCCAAGACACCTGTCTGTGATAAGGGATGAGATCCAGGCTGTTCTTCAAAAGTCAGCCATAGAGCCCAAGGCTCTGGCACAGATAGGAAGAGGGTATTACTTCCATTTCTTCCTAGTGCCCAAAAAGATAAGCTACCTAAGACCCATTTTGAACCTCAGCATGCTCATCCTGTACATCGAGTACAAAAGGTTCTGGATGCTCACCATGCAGAGACTTCTACCACTACTCTACAAGTGCCATTGGCTTTGTGCGTTGGACATACAGGATGCTTACCTGCACATCCCTGTCTTCCAGGACCACCGCTGCTTTCTTCAGTTTGCCTTGCAGGGTAACATTATCAGTTCAAGGCTTTCCCTTTTTTGCCTATCCTCAGCACCTCAGGTTTTTACCAAGTGCCTAGCAGTGGTGGCCGCAGAGGGATCTAACTGTGCCTGTATCTGGATAACTGGCTTCTGTCAGCCCCATCACAGAGCAGTCTGCGGGAGTCCCTCTCCTTCACCCTGGACCCCTTTTCCAGACTTGGCATAACAGTCAACTATCCCAAGTCCCACCTCTCCTCTCCCAGCACCTACAATTCATGTGGGGCAGTGCTGGATATGGTCCAGGGCAGAGCCTTTCTCCCATTGGACAGAGTGGAGACCCTGCAGGAACAGGTCAGATTAGTGACCAACCCATGCTGGACCACAGCCCAGTTGATCCTCCATCTTCTTGGGCTGATGGCAGCTGCGATCCCTACAGTTCCTCTAGCCAGACTGCATATGAAGGTGACCCAAAGGACTCTTCATGTCCAATGGGATCACTGGCTGGACAACCTGGACCACAGGGTCCTATTGTCTGGGTACATGAAGAAGGATCTTCTTTGGTGGCAGGAGTTGTCCAATCTCTCCACGGGGGTTCCCATTTCAACCCCCTACTCCTGCCATGACACTTACAATGGATACTTTGTGTCAAGGCTGGGGAGCCCACCTAGGAGACCATCAGACCCAGGGAACATGGTCTCAGCTGGAAGCGTCTCTACACATCAGTGTGTTAGAAATGAGGGCAGTGCTATATGCCCTCCAGGCCTTCCAGCCTCTTCTATGTCTGGGGACACTCCTGGTTCAGACCGATAAGATGTCTGTGGTCTGGTATCTGAACAAAAAAGGAAGCACTCGCTCGTATCTGCCAGAACTTGTTTTAGTTGCTTTGATTCTCTTTTGGTTCTTGGCAACATGTGGATTTCAATTCCTATAAGGACAACACTCATATTTAAGGCTCTCGCTTTTGATCTGCTTGAACTAATATTTATTATGCCCAAATGACGTGAAACTCACCAGTTTATTTTACATAGATGCTCCTTCCAGTGCTGTCAGGGACTGAGTGGTCATTCCTCTGCACCTTATGAGTCCAGGAGCATCTGACATCCAGTGTTACTATGATGTCTTCAGATGTGTATGTGTGATCATGCATGCTGAGTTGCTTGGCAGCTCACTATGCAGACACCTCAGAATCTGACATCTTTCCACTTGGACTCCAGCAAATACAGGGGCTACTTCTCCCTTCTCACTATAGATTGCATTACTACCTTTACTGCATTATTTATTCAAGTAAGCCCTGCAGTTATTTATTTGATTTTTTTTCTTTCACTAGTAAATCTTGAAAAAAGCAAAATAAAAAAAATAAAACTTACAACAACAAAGCTATTCCACTTAACCCTTTAACACTCTATTATACAACTCTAGAATATACATTTATTTCATACTCATTATATGCCTTGGTGTTTGCTTGTGTTATCGCTCCTCTCACAAAATATTTAATAGTCTGCCTGTCCTAATTATCATATTCATCATTGATTTCAATATAGAGAAAACAATCTTATATACACTTCTTTATACATAAATTAGGTGCTAGGCAGGGTAAATTCCAAATTGCAGATACATAGAAATATAGAAGTAGTTGGAAGTTAAGGACCTCTTGGCCGACCTAGTCTGCTCAGTTTTACCTGCCTACTGTGCCACTACAGACCATAATCAATCTTCCATTGTCTCCTTCTCTTGCTGTACTACCAAGATCTCCTTGTATCTGTCCCATGCATGCTTGAATCCTGTTACCATTTTGGCACCCACCACCTCCACCAGAAGGATGTTTCAGGTGTCTCCCACCCTCTCCGTGAAGAAGCATTTCCACACATTTCCTCTGAGACCCCCAAACTTCATACCAAGACCCCTTGTCCTTAAGCTTCTTTTTCTATGGAAATGTATTTATTTTATTTTACTTATACATAATTACACCTTTGAATCACTGACTCCTTTGCAAAGGTTGCATGTCAAACAGTACAGAGGTTGTACAGGATGATATAGAGGTTTTAACAAATTTGTATAGATACAAAGGAGGGAAAAAAATATCAGATACAATAAGGTGAGTAGAAAGACAACAATCATGTAATCTTAGGTCAAACAGACCTGGCTTAAAGGCTAAACAATGAGCAGAAAACATTAACTAGGGTGGTTAAATTACCAATTGTCCACATCAGGTGCCCCTTAAGGCGAATGTAACATGAAATCCATTCTGAAGCCAAATGGAAAAAAGGAACATTTTGGAGGGATCAGGGGACCTGAGTGGCCTGGGGGCAGTCACATAAGGTACCCATTAGGAGGTGGTTTTTCAGTACTAGTATAAAAGGGCCAAGTTCAGTTTCCAAGGCGATGGCAGCAGGGAGGTTGTTTAGCAATTTTGGCGCTGCATAAAGGAAAGCCCTTTGGCATAAGGAGGTCCAGCAGTGGGGCACAGATATTTGTGATCTGGAATTGCTCCTAGATACTCTGGTGGGGGGGCTTGCTTGACTAGTGGGTTGAGACAAGGTGGGGCTTGTCCGAGGTGAACTTTTTTTCCAGGAGGTAGGTGTGATATTTTAGTCTCCCATCAAAGTTAAGCCAGTTTGCAGGTTTGTAGAGCTCACAGGTATGCATGAGCCTATCACACCCTGTGACTAGCCGGCAGGTTTTGTTTAGTGTGGTTTTGATATGGTAGAGTGTAGTCTGGTCAGCAGTGTCATATATTACGATGCCATACTCCAGGAGGTAGAGGACTGATGAGGTTACTGCAATTCGGAGTGCTTCTGGGGTGAGGTAGTGTTTGTTTCAGTATAGGAGACCATTCCTGGTGTTAAGGGCCATGGACAGATGCTGAATATGAGGGTGGAATGTGAGTGTTGTGTCAAGAAAGATACCCAGGTACTTGAATGTGGATACTTGCTCAAGAGGGGCATTTACAGAGTTTTGGAGGTTCAGACGGTAATCACAGTTCGGGTTCTGGCAGTGGGTGAAAAGCATAAATCTTTTTTTTTTTTTGTAATTTAGGATTTGCCTGTGGGCAAAAGAACATTTTTCAATGACAGTGAATAGGTCTTGAAGGGTGCGCTGGAGCATGGGGGGGTGGGGGTGATTCAAAAAAATGACCGCATTGTCCTCATAAAGGAGTTGGTTACTGGAACACAAGTTGGGGAGTGAGTTTAAAAAGAGACTGAAAAGGAGGGGGCTGAGTGTCAGACCTTGGGGAACACTGGAGAGAAGCGGATGACTGGAGGAAATTGTGGAGCCAACCTTAACTTGTTGGGTCCTGCCAGTAAGATAGTCAGAGAATCAGGAGACCAGGTCTTGTGAGAGACCCAGGGAGGAGAGAGTGTCAAGAAACAAGTTGTGACTAATGGTGCCGAACACCTTGTTGAGGTCAATATAGACCGATCCTACCAGGTGTCCTTTGTCGAGGGCACCATGTATGAAGCATGTATATTCGAGGAGTGCAGTTGTGGTACTGTGTCCCCGATGGAAGCCGTGTTGTGTGGGGGGCAGCAGGTTGTAATTGTTGAGGTAGTCTGTTAATTGATCTGAGATAATTTTTTCCAGGGCATTTGAGAGGAGAGTGATCAAGATAGGTCGGTAATTATTTGGAGAGGTGTGGTCCCCTCCTTTAAATATTGGGATTATGACTGCACATTTCCAGGGCATGGGGAATTACCCTAGGCATACAGACTTATTTAGGATTTTAGTTAGTGGGGAGAGGACCTCATCTAATGTGAGGTGGATGAGTTTTAAGTCCAGTGTAACACCACTGTTTTGCGATTTGTTCAGAAAGTTGGACAGGTATCTTCTAGCTGCACTTGTGGAGGTGACCCGAAGGCAAAGAGGGGGAATGCTGTTAGGCGGGTGTTGCCCAGGATTGTTCGGGGTGGGTCAAAAAAGTAGGGGGGTAGAACACTACTAAGGTCAGAGAAGGTTTCATTTAGGATATTTGAAATGACTTGCCTGGACATTGGAGCCATTGATACTAAGTTTTGCTGGGGGAAGGGATACCTCCTTCCCACTAAGCTCTTTAATATTTTTCCATAAGTCCCTCCCCGAGCTCCATGTGAATATTAGGGTTTGGTGATAGTGGGATGCTTTAGCTTGGTGGATGGCCTAGGTTCATTTATTCATGGCTTTTTTATGCAGTTGCCTGTCTAGGGGGAGACAAGAGTCAAGGGCTGTATGCCAAAGGTTGTCCCAGTGAAGCATCAGGTCAAGTAGAGCTTGCAAGATCCAAGGTGTATTCTTATTTTTAGCATATTGTTTAGAGAAGGGGGTGAAGAGGTCAATGGCGGTGTTAAAGGTGTCAATAAAATAGGTAAAGGGTGGTGGCTATATCACGGGCCGATTCAATGGGGGACCAGTCACAGGCTCTGAGGTAGGACTTAAGTTTTGTGAGGGACCCTTTTTTGAGACACCTTTGATGTGTGATTACAGGTAGGATATTTTGGGACTTATATGATCAGCAGCAGGTGATTGGGGAGCGGTCTCTGAGAGTGTCGGGGAGGACTTTGACCTGTGATAGATTCTACGGGTGGTTGGTGAATAAGAAATCAATAAGGGAGGAGGTGTCTGTTTTGTTATTGATCCTGGTAGGAGTCTGGACAACCTAGGATAGGGCATGGGCTGCTGCTGAGTCCTTATAGGCAGAATATGAGGGAGACAACCAGTTAATATTGAAGTCCCCGGCTGCGATGATTTTGCTTTTGGAGGGAATTTGCGATATATGGGACAAGATTTCTGTAAGCACCGGTTTTTGGTTGCGTGGGGGAATATACGTGACTATAAGATGTAGGGTCTTGCCTGGGTTATCTAGTAGTAGTTTGACTGTGAGGGTTTGTGCTTCCTGGTACGGGGAAGGGGCAGGGACAGAGATGACTTGTATGCTATCTTTTATATAGATCATGCATCCCCCTTTCTTACCAAGCATGCCTGCCCTGAATAACGAGCACCTATTTAGAGTAACCTCAGAGTATGGGGTGTTAATTGAAAGCCATGTTTCAGTCAGGGCTAGCACATCAGAAAAGTGTAGAGCAAGCCAGGCCTGGAGGGGGCAGAGCTTTCTCAGCAGGATGCAGACATTGATGGTGACGATTAATAACCCATTGAGTTTTTTGATGTGGAAGGCTGCTGCTGGGAGAGGGCCAGGATTGGGGTGTACATTGCCCAAGAGGAGGATAAGGAAGATGGCGTAATGCAGTAGGGTAGCCCTTTAGTATCTTAATTTTTGAGTGGCTGACATTGTGACTAGTGGTTGGGCTATCACTAACCATGTAGATGGGGATGGACAGCAAAGAGTTTATGAGAAATTTATAGAAGGGGAGGTGCAGAGAGGGTGTAGTTTGGCAGGCTAGGGGTTAGGTATGTTTAGCCCTTATTGCAGGGCATGAGGTGCCTGGAGTTGATATGGGAAAGGTATATATGAGTGGGGTTTCAGGCAGACTGTCGCAGTGTCAGTGGCTCAGTAGGTAGCACACTCGCCTCTGAGGCCGGGAGATCAGAGGGCTGTGGGTTCAGTTCTCACATCAGGCACTTGGGTTAATATCCCAGTACTGACACTGTAATGCAGCAAGAGAGGGGTGCTGCATTTCTGAGGTGCCGTCTTTCGGATGAGACGTTAAACCGAGGTCCCATCTGCCTGGATTGGTGGTAGTTCAGGTGGACGTTAAAGATCCCATGGCACTTATCGAAAAGAGTAGGGGAATTTTATTGAGAAGGTTGGACTTCATTACAGAAAAATAACAGCATCCTATACATAAAAAACTAAATTCATAAACAGTAATAACAAAATAGGAAACAAAAAAAAACATATCATCAATCTATAGACAAAAGATCACAATTACGCCAAAGGAGAAGAAATTGGGGACCTGTAAGAACTTGAAAATCATGCAATTTAACTAAACAAAGAGCCTTACAAATATTAACAATTATTTCTTGTTTAGGAATCAATTTCTGATGTAAAACTAACATGCATCTAGCCTGCCATAGGTAATATCTAATAAGAACAAAAACAACATACAGGGTATCAACATGATATTCGGTACTCAAAGCAACATTTGTACAAAACATAATCTGTTCAGTATGATAATTGAAGGAATAGAGGTTTAGACCATAAATCAGCCAAACTGGACCAAAGGTCAAAAGAAAAAGGGCAATCAAAAAATAAGTGTTGTTGAGTTTCTAGGATCTTATGGCAAAGATCCCGGGGGCCAAAACGAGCATTTAAAGCTTTATGCTTATGATTACTTTTAACCCCCAACCTTCCATAATTGCTTAACCATACCAGATCCCATACATAAGGGGGTAGACGGGGATTACTAAGCTGTTGAAGAATCCAAGGAAAATGATTTAAAGGACAGAAGGGAAACACAACCGCTTCCTGGGCCTCCTTCTCCAAACCTTGTCACATATCATACGCTCTAGACAAAATACAAAATCCTGTGGGAAACCCCAAGATAAAGCAATCTTAAAAGCTTCTTTTCCATATAATGGGACTTCCAGAGAATGAGATATAATACTCTTTTGTCCTGAAGTCCAACTTGTAAAACAGGATGACAACCATAACATTAAATAAGGTTTCCAAACCACTTCCACAGGCTTTAAAGCGTTCCCAAAATTATAACTAAAGAATAAACTATAAAAAAAGGCAACAGGATGAATCGTACCTACCCCTCCCTCCCGTATTGGTCTATAAGTCAGACTCCGTTTAATAGGGTTAAGGCGAGACCCCCAAAACCCATGAAAAAATACCCCATATAATTTAGTAAAAAGTGCCATAGGTGGTGGAAACACATAACTAAGATACAGAAAAATGGGGATCACCAACGTTTTAAGCAACACCACTCTCTTTTTTTTCCAATCAAAAACTGTTTCCACCCAGCAATCAGACCTTCTGCCCTCCTCAAGGCAAGATGCCAGTTGTAGGACAGCATATCACCAGATCCAAAAAAGATCCCTAAATACTTAAATAGAGCAACGAAAATAGGAATCCCAGCGTAAGTGCCAGCTATCGGGAGAGAGGTATGACCTATAGGAACTCCAACACTTTTCTCAAAGTTAACTCTAGACCCAGAAACTGATGAAAAAGTCCGAAAAACCTGGACCAAGGCCTCCTCCTCCTCAGTATGTTTATCCAGCACCAAAACCAAATCATCCGCATAGGCTAACAGTTTAATAGGTGGTAAAAGGAACCCCTCCAGTCCTAATGATTTGAAGGCAAAATAATATAGCCCGTATCAAAGTATCAATATAAAATCATAAAGGATAGGACTTAGGAGCATCCTGCCTGACCCCACAAACAAGTGACACAGGATTTCCTAACCAACCATTCACATTAGGAATGATCGTGGCCCCCTTATATAAAGTCTGAATCCAAGAAAGAAACTTAACAGGAAGTCCAAAGGCCCGTAATACAGAGAACAAAAAACTTTGAGAAACTCTATCAAATGCCTTCTCCTGATCTAAACCCAAAACCCATCCAGAAACTGCCTTCCTATCACCCAGGGCAAATAATTCACGCAGCAAAACTAAATTATCAGGTTGGCATCTGCCAGGAATGCACTACACGCCTGACTGGACTTATATGAACAGCAACTTTAAGTAATCTTTGATAACAGAATTTTGCTAGAATTTTATAATCCACATTTAATAAACTAAGTGGCTCCAATTATTCAAATCGTAGCATCCCCTTTTTTGAAAAGTAAAATTAAAATGGCTTCTTTCATCGTTTTGGTCAAAGAGGCTGAGGCCAACATATCATTATATAACAACGTTAAAGCCGGGACCAAATCAGACATAAAAGTTTTAAAAAATGTTGCAGTAAGGCCATCTGATCCAGGAGCGGAATGCAAACATAAACTACCAATTGCCTGAGCAACTTCCCCCTCAACAATAGCAGCATTCAACACCTGCTGCTCCTGGGAAGAGAGTTGAGGGAGATGTAAAGAATCCAAAAAAGTCTCAGCAGACTCACAATCTGGTATAACACCCAACATGTCAAATACATGCTGTTCAACAACATCAACCAACGCCTGTGGTGTCATAACCAAGTCACCAGAGGGAGACCGTAGACACTGAATTAATTTAGAGTCTACACGATTTTTACAAGCCTTAAAGGGATCCAACCCCCCTTTCAATGTTCGTGTCCCAAATCGAGCTTCTTGTCCTAAAGAGCTAGCCCGATCATATTGTAGTTTTTTCATCTGTGTGCAAATAACAGCAATTTGATCACTATAATCATTCCGAGTGGTATCAGATAAAGAAATCAAATGTTGTAACTGCTGCCTCAGAGCCAGATATTGTAAGTATTTAGCATTCTGAGAAGCAGCAGCCCTCTTCTGGAAGACCTGCTTCCACCTTAATTTAGAGTCTTCCCACCAGTCCACAACATTCTGATAAAGATCCGCCACAGATAGCCTTGCAGCCCATTCCTTTGCCACAACTTCAAAAATGAGGGAACCTCCAAGAGGGAGTCATTAAACCGCCAACGATTTTTCTTACAGCGGGGAGCAGTATCCCAAGAAAAGGATACACGAAGAGCAGCATGATCAGAAAACTCCACCCCCCACAGTCTGACAAGAATGAATCTGCAAGACCTTAGACAAAAACATAAAATCAATACGAGTTCGCAAGGGTCCCTTAAAAAAAGTAAATCCTCCAGTAGCATGACAATACCTGTAAGCATCCATAAGCTGAGCCGTGGTTACGATCTCCTTCAAAGCAATAGAATCACAAAATAGTTTGGGAGTTCTTAACCCTCTGTCATTTTGTTGCAAACCACAGTTAAAATCCCCAACCCACAGGAGTAAGCTAGAGGTATGCAAAAAGGGCCTTACTAAATGAAAAAGAGAAACTCGTTGAGCCTTATTCTGGGGAGCATAGACCACAATAATTCGAAATCTCGCCAAAGAGTATGTAAAATCTAATAACAATGCTCTCCCTGGTAATATATCAACCAATCTGGGAAACATGCAAATCTAAATTTGAGAACAAAATACCAATACCATCACACGTATCTGGACCAGATGACCAAAAGGAAGGACCACAGGTCCATGCCCTGGAAGCCTGTTGTAGTTCACTATGGGACTTTAACCTCGTATCAACAAGACAAACAATATCACACTTAAAGTCTTTCACTGTCAAGAACCCCCCCCAGTTTCTTCTGACCTTTAATGCTATTCACATTTAAAGAACAAACCGAGAAGGAAGCCATTTAAATGCCAATGGGTGATTTACTCCTTCGACTTTGATGGGTTCGTTTAGCTATAGGATCCAAATCTTTACCTCCTTCCACATCCAGACAAGACTGAATGGAGGAGGTGTCTGTGTCATCCCCTCCAGAGTCCTTATCAGAGAGGTCTGTGGCTAATACAGAAAATTTATTATTTGATTGCCAGTTACGAACCCCAGCTTCCTTGCCCCGATTGACTACAGCCAGGCCTTTCCTAATTCTTTTATGAGTGACTGGAATAAAAACAGAAGTATCCAAATCAGAGGCAGACTGCAGGGGAGGGGGAGGGGGAGGCATCCTATTATCAGAAACAACCATGTTGTCTACACTTAAGGGAGCTTCAGAGACAGAAGGGGAAACTAATTCAGAGGGGGGAACTATTTCAGAGGCCGGAACAGGAGTATCCTGAACAACAACCACCGAAGGTTCCTTATGTACTGTTACTGGAGTAGAGGAGGGTAAATCACCTTTCAAATCTCGGGCAGCAACCCTCTGTGCCTGAATTTGCTGTGCTACAGTAATCAAACCTTCATGTGAAGGACAATCCTCCCTATTATGGGATGCCCAGGGACAATGCCCATAAGCATGACCTGTACCTTCACAAAGGTTACACTTAAAAAGATTTAAACAGGCACTAGAAGTATGGCCAAAATCAAAACAATGACTACACTTCACAGTGTCACAAGCTGAACTGAGGTGAGTACGTGAACCGCACTTAAAACATGATTTGGGCTGTTCAGCATAAAAGATAAGCCCCTTATCTTTTCCTAAATAGAAAAAACTAGGTAAATGTCTGGGCCCAGTATTGGTAGAATATAGTTTAACTCAAACTCTCCAACCACCATCCCAGATTTGTTCACTATCCAACGTGGGAGTGGGCCTATTAAGCACCTCACATCTTTGTTTTAACCAAAATAAAATATCTTCCACATTCACCCCTTCATTTTTAAAAATAATCGTAATATTATGAACAGCAGGTTTGGTTAATGGAATAGCCTGAAAAGGAGACCAAATAGGAGAAGTCTGATATGTTGCATACTGTGCCCAAAACCTATCCAAACCTGAAACCTGTTTAAAGCTAATGTCATAATTATAATTACCCAAACTAATCAGAGCAAAAATCTCAGATGAAAAAAATTTCATAGACCCTTTAAGCAGTTTTTTAGCAATATACACACGATCTGGGGGTTCCTCTAACCCACCCTTATATAGCAACCGAACGGCATTACGCCTAGGTGCCGGTTCTCCCTTAGTGGAAAATAAGTCAGCTAGTTTTAAACCAACTGGGTGACCCTGGCTAGACTCCACAGGGTTTTGTAAAACTGGTGTAGGTCTAGGGCATAAAGGAACTGTAGGTCCAGGGGGTATAGGAAGGGAAGAAACAGGAGACATACCATCTTTAGATAAAACATCAGCATCTTGAACAACAGGTGACCTTAAATTAAGAGAAACATCCCCCACATTAGTGCAAGAACGTGAGTCATGAGGCTGAATAGGTAAATTACCACCATTCAGAAGTCCACAATCTGAATCAATACCCCGGGGTTCTTTGGAGCTCAAGTTAGTGTCAGAGGCCTCAGAAGTAGCTGCTTTTTGCAACATTTTTAAATAAGTGGGGTCCTGAGAGTCCGGAGTCCAAACACTCCCCTTCCTTTTCTCCCAACCAGCACTTTCTAAAGCTTTTTCTGGTGACCAGGATGCCTTAGTGCAACTAGATGTAGCCAGTTTCATAGATGAAGGCTTTATCCCCGAGGCCAAAATCCCACCACGTTTACTCCACCCAGGGGCTTTATTAGCCGGAAAAAGAAATACCTCCAAAGTACAAGTCTGATGCTCAGCCATCTCAGTCCGACTCTGGAGAGGCTTACCACGGGCTTTTCCCGAACTGTGCTTCATGTTTTCCAGAGAAAGTTGTTTTTCAGGCAAAAGAACAGGTGCGGGCTGTGGGCACACCGAGACCAACCTCGGAAGACTGCCAGCCCCATCCAAAACAGCCGCCAATGCGGAAGTGGTAGAAAAATGCGCCGAACCTTCAGCGTCAGCAGGGGGCTTACTTATCAAAGCGTCTTCTGGTATTGCACTCCCCGTAGATGCCTGAGGAAGTGCCGCTATTTTAGAATCCAACTGCTGCATTTGCTGAAGCAGAGCCAACTGTTTGCCTAACAATGCAGAACGAGAGATCCTCAGCATCTAAACAGGTAACGTCCTGTTGCACAGTAGAAGCCAAATCACACAGAACAGTAGAATCAATAATTGTATCTGCACAGACTGCAACTACAGCAAGTTCCTTTTCTATGGCCTCTGAAGTTGCAAGCACAGGAGAGGAGGCCCACTCTCCCGTATTCCCGATGTCCATCTCCTCTGAAGGTTCATGCACACTGGCCATCTTGCAGCCAGTAGCAAAGGCTCCCCCTACAGAGAGTAGGGGAATTTTCCCGGTGTCCTGGCCAAATTTCCCTCATTCACTAAAAATATCACCAACAGCTTAATCTGGTTCAAGATCAGTTGGCATTCATCTGTCTCCCCCTTCCCCGGGTCGTGCCTGAAAATAGGCAGGATTTGTCTAGTGCACTTACCCGGTCAACAAAAACTAAATAAAAAAAATAAATAAGACTGGGCTGCAGGAAGCAGAGAGGCATGAGAAGGGTGGGCATACTGCAGAGTAAAAGCAGGCAGAGCCATTGTCATATCATTGTGTATTGTGAGAGGTGATCATATAATTACAGTAAAGGAGATATGGACAGGCCCGGTGGCTCAATGGTAAGGTATCTGCCTCGAGTGCTGGAGGTGCAGGGTTTGATTCCAGTCCCAGGAAGGAGTAGCTCATACCTGAAAGAAGGGCTAAGGTAGGCAGGGGGGCCACCTGAGAAGGTAGGGAAGGCAGGGTGGGATTAAGGATGGCCGGGAGGAAGTGGTAGACAAACAGGGCTCAAGACTGACACCTGTTGGCCAGATAATATAACCTGCAGATGGGAGAGTGAACACTTAGAAATCTGTGGGTTGGATCATGTGACCAGTGATGACGTTAAATTGAGAGTCGGGTTTGGGTGGGTGGCTGAGGTGGGCAGGAGTCGACGTGAAGCATCGACGTGTAAAAACTCTCAACCAGAAGGTCTCTGAGAGGGAGAGCTGCAGTCTTTATCTTTGTTTCCCCAGGCAGTCCGCTCCTGGGCTTGGATGAGCTGCTGTATGTTGGTGCTTGTGAGGGGGCTCCTGCAAGGGGCCTTCACCTTCCTGTACCTTATTAATACATGTTAGGTATTTGAATGTTTCTATCATATCCCCCCTTTCCCTCCTCTCCTCCAGTGAATACATATTCAGTTCCTTGAGCCTCTTCTCTTAGGGATTTTGTTATGTGTTTTCACAATCCATCTTATCTGTGTTAGCCCTTTTGACGACATGGTTCTACATCCAGCTCACAGTTGTATGCATCTGGATCCTAAATCTTTACCAACACACACTCCAGTTCGACTCACGATTCATCCCAGTCTTTGGGTTAAATTAACCCATTGTAAGGATCCAGTTCATCTCTGCCCTCTGTTATATTTTAATAAAATCTCCACCCTTTATTGTTTTTTCTACTTTTTCCAGTCCTTTAGAACTTAGTGGACATCATGCAATGACCCTGCTCTCTGCAATGTCCCACCACTGGAGATTCTT
Organism: Neoceratodus forsteri; assembly: GCA_016271365.2. Classification (NCBI taxonomy): domain Eukaryota; kingdom Metazoa; phylum Chordata; order Ceratodontiformes; family Ceratodontidae; genus Neoceratodus; species Neoceratodus forsteri. The sequence continues at coordinate 1,009,169,964 of CM057454.1, read as the reverse complement.
TTTCCCTGCATGCTACTGTACTTTTGTGTTCTTGGATTCTAGTTTTATGCAGTCTTAATATTTTACAAATGTATATATTGCCACATGGACACTGTAGGATGTAGATTACACCTGCAGAGTCACATGGTACTGTATAGTATGTGTTGCTGGATTTTATATGTCTAATTAATACACAGATTTTCCAATTCCTTTCTGTGGCTCATATGACTGCATACTCTGTATTTCCCACACAGAACCATTTCAGGCTGCAGGAGGCTCATAAGTAGTTGTCCTGTTTGTCCCTCTGTTTCTGGTAATGGGTATATAGTATGGGCTAATTTGTCCTTCAGAGTTTTCACCCTTTTCACTGCCACTATGGGCCTTGGTCTAATGGTACTGTTACTTTGCTGATAGTCCTATACAGTGTTGGTATTATGCTTCCAGAGATAGCGGGGGTCCTAAAATTGTGGATAAGGCACAGAGGCATACCCGGGAGCAGTGAACAAAGGGGGCCAAAAATTCTAACAAAGCTAGGGAGGACTGGGGGCATGCCCATCCAGGAAATTAAAAACAAATCACTGTAAATGGTGCATTTTCCTAAATTTTAGAGTTAGGTAAGATACATTACAGCCCACCATGATGAAGCACTATGTTATAAGGATGTCACAGTTTCTTACATCAGGAGATGAGACTTTTATTCTAACCAAGAGTCGAGTATGCAAGCAGAGCAGCCTGCCAGATGGTAAGGTCAACAGTGTGTGTCACAGCCAATGCCATCTGTCCTGTCTCCCGCCCCCAACCCAGTTGCAGGCAGGCAAAGAGGTTATTTGTTTTATTATTATTTCATTTCTTTTTAATTTTGTTAACCGGGATAAGACACTGAAACTAGTCCATTTTCAGGACCAGCCCAGACAAGAAATTACAGACATAGACATGAAAGAAAAACATTTCTAAACAATGACACAAACTAATTACTGGGAACAATTACAATTAGACACACGTATTAAATGTTATTTAAGATTTTTTTTAAAACTCAACAATGAAGTAGATGAATGAACATTAATAGGCAGAGCATTCCAAATCATAGGAGCAGCCACAGAAAATGACCTAGAGCCAGCTTTGGTCTTACATGCTATAGCTTGTAAAAGCGTACTATGGGAAGTGCATAGAGGAACTGAAAAACTACGGACAGACACTAAATCAGTTAAAGGGAACTTTGAAATAGGAAAGATAGATTTGTAAATTTAAGAACCAAAGTTTTCATCTAGGAGATAACCACTGCAACTGTGAATATAAACTACAGTGATGTGTATGAAATGGAGAACGTAAAGCAAAGTGACAGATGTTATTATAAGCTACCATCAAAGTATTAAGCTCCTTCTGGCCAAGATTAATATACAAACTCACACAGCAATCAAAGTGTGGCATCAATTGTTATTAATTATCATTATTACAGCTGCCTCTGCTTGTATGTTCAAAAACAGTTATAGTTCTATTCTGTGGTGGTGGCATGGTGGGACTCTGAGATGGGAGACCTTTTTTTTTTCCTCAGCACTGTAGACAGTCATCTTAGGAACAGACAGAGAAGTAGCTGGTATGATAAACTACAGCAGTCAGAGACTGGAGTGGGGGCACAAATTTGTCCTTATTTGGACCAGGCCATCCATCTATCTCCAAGTCTATCCACCTGTCCCCACCCCCTTGCACTTACAGGCAACGGACAGAGACAAGACAGGCTGCAGCACAGCAGCTCATGATGAGCAAGCTCCAGCCACCGACCACACACATGCACTCTGTTTTCTGGCTGTCAGCACACTTTGTCATTCCTGTCCTCCACTCAGGTCTACTGACCATGACCTCCCGAATGCTGAACCATGCCCCGCTCCACCCCAATCTGAATTCCATCTAAGATGAAAACAGCTCCAGCCACTTGTAGAGCAGTTCAATTTGTCCCTCCCCCTCCACCACCAGTCAGTAGATCTCTGAGAGCCCCCCCCCTTTCTCCCAGCAGTCAGCAGCAGAAGGAGACTTACCGCAGAAGGAGGCGTGGACTTGGATGGAGACAGTCTTCTGTCCTTCAGGTAAGACAGAGATTCATCCTGTGTGGTGTGTGTATGTTAGGATGGGACGATGTCACTATGGGGATGGGATTGAGCAAGATGGTGCCACCGAGCAGAATATACCCGAAAGGTACAAAATACATACAAAAGATGGCACACTCAAGCATTCTTCAAAAATGTTTTCACTGACTACAGCACATTCTTTGAAAAATGTGGAGGCAGTATAGCGCAGTGGTTTAAGGCTCTGAGCTGCAAATCTGGTAACATCCAGCAGCCCAGACCTGGGTTTGAATCCCACAGCTTCCACTTGCATACTGTGTGACCCTGAACAAGTCACTTAACTTCCCTGTGCTCCCAGGTCACACCTGTAAAGAAGCTTTCAGCTTAGTGTGCTACTCCTGGTTAAACAACTAAAAAAAAAATGTAATCAGTGCTGTGTCAAGCAAGTCCCATATAAAGTCAAAGTGCTTTATATGGAACTTGCCTAACAATCCCACTGATCTAATTTTGCACATAATAAAATAAGTGAAAACATTTTTTCAACAGCTCTCGAATGCACCATCTTTTGTATCTGTTCTCAACACTTATAACAACAGAGATCAGCTCCCTCTTCTATTCATCTAAGTTAGCCTTAAACAGATTCAGTGATCATGACTCTAGTACCTCACTTGGAAGGCTATTTCACTTTCCCACCATTCTTTGTGTGAAGCGATGCTTCATTCACCTTTGCATGTTATTTATTTTTTAAGTTTCTCTACCCAGGATTTCCCAGTGGAGATGTCACATCCCATTAACAGTGGTCAAGAACTGTCCATTTGTCCAGTTGGGGAGGGACTGGATCATGAAGACAGTCATGTGACTTGTACAGTGAGCCAATGATTCTGGCAGGATTTAAAACTAGAAAATCATCTGGTTTTGCAGGTGTGTGGTCCAACCACTAGCCTACATTACACAGTAAGGCTCTGGAGGAATGAATCCCAGTTAGTGGTGACATTTGCCCCTCTGGGGGGGATCCTTGCAAAGCTCATTGCTGGGGACCCCTACCAGTTTTGCAGGGGGAGGACCAGCATGCATAAAACACCTTCCACCATCACAAACCCTGTTCCCCACAACCATGACCATGTCACTGCTACTGCTGGCAGATGGCGCAGCCATCCTCTTCACCATCTTAACCTGCAAACATCATGGAACAGTGAATCCCCAAATCAAAAATAATCAGCATCCATTTTCTCTCTGAAGAGAAGTTGTAATAACCCTCCTCACCCAGGAAACAAACAATTAAAAGAAAAATCACTTCAGCAGCATCTACCTTCTCGGCCACTGACCCCCCACCCCCAGTACAAGTAACAATGCAAAAAAAAAAAAAAAAAAACATTGCAATGAACTGGTTTCTGCTTAGTGCGCTTATCTTTTTGAGCAGGCACTGGCAGCCCCTAAATCCATAGAGCTGCTGACTCAAGCAGCAGCCACATTGTGCAGCCTGAGCTAGGAAAGGGGATCCACTGACCAGTGGTCATGCAGCAGCCATGTAGTCACTCACCCACATCCAGCACAGTGAGTCAAAAGATCCCCAATCCAGTTCATCATGGACAGAGACCCACACACACCTAGCTACCAAAAGATAAGAATGTCTCTTCAGTTCACCCCCTCATGTGCTGCTTCATGCCTTCTATCTGGCTATTTCTCTTCAGCACAACAAGTGAGCCTGCTCCCTGTGGCTGGTAAAGCCACCTTGGACAGGCACCACTGCGAGGTGCGAGTGATACTGTATTCAACAATAATAGTCTTAATACCGGCTGCTGCAAATAAGGCTTCTTCCACCAAGACTAACCAACATGACACACAGCAGTGGCAAGGCATGAGCTGCAGTCCTATTCACATCCATGTCCACTTCATCAGCACCACCACAGTCAGCAGCCAATCATGCCAAAATCTGAAATGATGTATGGTCGTGCGGTGCTAAAGTAAAACTGCCTGTGATTGGGCCACCTAAGATGGTGCACATTAATTGGCTGTCTGGTACTGAAGTCAGTCGCCAACTTGTGTATTGCCATCTGATGGTGGCTGGGCAACTAGTGGTTGGTAGGGGAGATGGACTAGTGGTTCAGGAGTGACAGTGATCAGGTGGCTGGCTGACAAGCAGGTGGAGTGGAACCACATTCCTTCCAGACTGTTCAACTTCAGTTTAACCTCTTGTGTAGGAATTTGGTGCACAATGGCAGCAGGGGGCCCCCTCACTGCCTTAGGGCCCCATGCAATTGCATGGGTTGAATGTGCCCAATGCCGCCACTGATCCTAGTCAGTTGATTCACACAGGACCCAGGGGAGACAGATAACCAAGCTCCCTTGCTGGAGGAAGAGTGCAACACCTGAGTCAGCAAAATCACACAGCCAGTGTAGTCCTTCTTTGGAAGGACAGAGGAAGGAATCCTGAAACCCAGCCCAGCAATCTCCTGCCTCTTAATACAGCTTGTTGCATTTTTGTTGTCTTTCTAACAGTTCTTCTGGCTCATGCTGCCTTTACATTAGCTTCCACCAGGGGCCAGACAAGCACCAGGCTTATGCCCATCCTCTCCCCCAGTGGACGAGAGCAGTCCTATGGACAATACAGATGAAGCCAGGGAGCACTGGGGAGGTTAAGTGACCTGGTCAGAGTCACACAGTATGCAAGTGGAGATTGTAGGAATCAAACCCTAGTCTGCTGAAAGTACCAAGCTTGTTCACAGTGTGTTACGCTAACCTCCAGGCTATACTGCCAGCCTAGCCATATATCAGTGCTCCCTGATTGATTTAGTATTTTCCCTAAGCATGCCAAAATGCTGTTTTTCAATATAACCAATGCAAGTCTATGGGAGCAATTTTCCTGTACATGGCTCCAAGTCAGTGTAAAATACAGGAATCCCTGTAAATCTGGGAGCCTTGATATATGTCCAACTGCTCCTCCCATCTCTTATCCATGCCCTGGCCATGCCACTCATATAGGTCTTGTCTTTCTTGGCTTACTAATAATTAAAAATAAAACTTACTTTTTTTCCCTCCAGTCAGTGATGAGTCTAGTACTGGAAACCAGCCAGGTGAATGCTGTAGGGGCAGTAGGGAAGCTCAGTGACTCAAGAGGATAGAACGGACACAGAGGACCAGTGGCCAAGGTGTTGTCAGCAATGGATAGATGGCTTAGTCAGTAGCACTCTGAAGGACAAGGAACAAAAAGCAGCAGGCTTCTCTTCTCTTCTCTGTGTAAACCGAAACACACTGGTCCAGCATTACACAGATCTGTAAGGATGTCAAGATTGGCTGTAAATCTGTAGCTGTACTCCTTGCTGATTATAGCATAGAACTGCAACATTAACAGTGCAAGCCAGGAGTACATGTTTAACCCCTCACACTTGAATTAAATAAAAGTCAATGCAAAGTGATTTTCAAAGTAGCTCTTTCTTAGGTGTGAGGGATTCAACAGAAGGAACAGCTCCCAGCATCATGGACCAGGCCCTACTACAGTACCTATATTTATTTTTCATAGCTGCCAGGGTTCCTTGGATAGCTACCAGGACTAACCCTAGGAAACCCCCTCATAATTCTAACAGTGGTCCCATGAGATATGCCAATGTTTGTTAACAATACTTGTTTCTTTTAACAATGTGTCTTATTTCTTCTATCTTTTCATTATATGCCACTGCCAGTACCATTCTCTCTTCCATTCCTTCTCAGTCCCTGCAGCCTGTCCTGGTTCCTATCAGGGTTTGTTCTTGTATGACTATGCTTATTCTCTGTAGTGGCTTAGTTAATACCTTTGCAGGGTATCCTCTGTTTTCAAATCTTGCTTTTGTACTAGATAATCGTTTTTATAGGCATCTTCTTCATTGCAATTACATCTTACCTTTAAGAACAGGGAGAAAAGTATACTGTTCTTTAATTTTTCTTCAAGGAAACTACTATGGTGTAATAAAGTGTTCCTATCTGTCAGTTTTCTGTATAGACGTGTTTCAATGTTTCAATCTTTAATGTAGCTATTCAAATCTAGATATGCAATGCTCTCATTAGATATTCAAATCTAGATATGGAATGCTCTCATTACTGTATTTTAATGTACATTTCTGGTCCTCTGAGCTCAGGTTGACATAGCTTTGAAACCCTTTCAACTCAGCATTGTTCCCTTTCCACAGATTAAATAGGTTGTCAATAAATCACTTGTAAACAGTGATGTTTTTATGGTACTATTTCATTCTGGGATCAAGATGTATTCTATTTCAAAAGCATTTGCATACACATTTGCATATGCTGGGTTAATTTGTGATGCCATAGCTGTTCCTCTGCATTGTTAATAGTATTCTGTTTCAAATTTAAAACACTTTCCGGTGAGGGAAGACTCAGGAAAGGGTGATGCAACCCACCCCTGGTAACCAATGAGCTGGAAGGGAAGGTCTGCCTCTTTGTGAATAATACCAAAGTCTGCAAAAGAGTGGACACTCCAGAGGGGGTGGAAAGAAAGTGCAAAAAAGACCTGAGAAAACTTGGAGTGGCTAAGAGTAAGGCAGCTGCATTTCAATGCAAAAAAGTGCAGAATCATGCACTTAGGGTACAGAAAACTAGTGGCACGGTAAATATGGGAGAAAAGGTATTGGTGATAACCAAACAGGAAAGACATCTGGGGAGTAATCATATCTGATGATCTCAAGGTGGTGAGGCAATGTGACGAGGCAGTGGGTAGTGCCAGTGGGATGCTGAGGTGCATAGTGAGGTGTATCACCACCAGAAGGAAGCAGGTGGTGTTGCCACAGTATAGATCACTGGTAAGATCCGACCTGGAGTACTGTGTCCGGTTTTTTGAGACTACAACTCAGGAAGGACATAGACAGAGTGCAGGCAGTCCAGAGGAGAGCAACTACAATGGTGCAGGGTCTAAATCAGAAGCCCTATAAATAGAGACTGATGGACCTCAATATGCACACCCTGGATGAGAGAAGAGTGATAGGATATGTGATAGAGACCTATAAATACCTCATGGGGTAAATAAGCTACAGGAAGGAAGTATTTTGCAGAGGAAAAGATGCACAAGAACAAGAAGACATGCAATGAAGCTGAAAGGTGTAAATTCTATAGAGAGAGAGCGAGAGAGAGAGATGTGAGGAAGTACTTCCTCACTGAAAGAGTGGGGGGATGACTCAAACGGTCATTCAGTGAAGGTGGTTGGGGCAACAATAGTGGTGGGCTTTAAGCATGCCTGGAATAGGCAGAGGAAATTTTAGTGGGAGGCAAGCGGGCAGAGCTGGAGATAAAATGGGGTCTGCAGTGACAATATAGGCAGATAAAAATAATTGACAGACTGGGTGGGCCAAGCTGCTCTTATCTTCCATCAAATTCTATGTTTCTATAATGGTTGCAGGAAACCAGTTAGGGTCTGGTGAAACAGATTAGATAGGGACCATTTGAGCAGATTGGCTAAGCCAAGCTGTCCATTTCTGCTTCAGAATTCTATGTTTCTATGCTAAAACACAAACTGCAATCAATGGGGAAAGAAAAACTCTCTGGAAAAAGTTCAAGAACTCATCATTTCCAGGACATTAAAATTCTCTTTAAAGTTGTATAGCTAATAAATTCATGTAAACTTATGATTTTCACAATTTATTTCAGTTTAACAACACAATAATCTACACTGGAGGCTGTGGAGTATAGAGGAATCAATAAATTCTAACATGAATGTCATAAAGATGTGCTGAGGATTTATATAGATGTGCTATCCTAAAGTCAAAATTAAATAATTAGGAAACTACAGTAGCTGTAAGCAAAATCAACCAGGAAATCGCCCATCTCAGCAGCAGTAGTAAGGTAGGACTTCATTTCAAGCTACAGTGAATGCTGTGTATGCTATAACCAAAATCCATTCTGAAAGATAATTAGATGCATCATTTCCTATACAGACCACATACAAAGTCCAATCAAAATGAATTTGTCATTTTGCTGACACATTTTTGCTAGCTTTAATGTCAATTTGCTATAATTTCTCCCACCCACAGTGTTATTATTTGCAACGAAGAAGAACACCACAGTGCCTTAGGGTACTTTATACACAAATCAAAACATCAGAATGACAACTTTGAACTTCATTTACAAGAAAAGGTTAGGCCACACTGAAATCAAAATGACCAGCATACAACCAATCAGACATGGAAAAGCATAAGATTTTAGCTTGGAAAAGGTAACTTTTGTTTTTGCTCCATGTGTTGCACGTATACACAAAAAAATGTGAACAGTAGATAACCTGTATTGTACAGTAAACAATGAAGACATGCAGAGTTTTCAGTTTGTGAATATTTCTTAACCTCAGCCCTCATCATTAAGCAACAAAGCCAAATACCAAGAAATCAATAGCAAAGTTAACAGAATTAGCCTTCACTGTTCCTAGATTCACTCCTTTCAAAATATGTTTAGTTTTCATAACAGAACTCTTAGAGTTTATTTTCATAAAGGTTAGGACCCACTTAAAGGAAATACACATATTCTGGCCCAAATAGTTTTTAGCAATAATATACAAATTGTAGTGAGAATGGCAAAAATAAAAGAACCTACTGGTGACTGAACCCAGGTCCTTGGAATACTGTCCAAATGCTGTAACCACTGAGTTACAGGCTCATATGGTTAGACGTGATATTACCAGATACAGATCCTTTCTCTGGCATATTCTGAAACTAGGAACAATCAAGATGACAATTGGGTGTTTTTATTGCAGTACTAGCCACTGCTTAGCAATTAAATCACAAATTTCAATGAAAACGATATACTGTGACCTACTGGGAACTGAACTCAGACCCCCAGAATACCATCCTGGTGATCTAACCACTGAGCCACAGGCTCACATGGTTGGACCTGAGGCCCCCATACACACTTCCTTACTTTGGTATTGCATATCCTGCAACTAGGAACAATTGTTAAGACAATTAGATGTTTTTGGTGCAGTATTAGCCACTGCTTAACAATTAAATCACAAATTGTAGTGAGAAAGAAATAATGTTACCTACTGGGAATTGAACCCAGGCTAATCTTGATTGTTGCAAGTTGCAGGAGATGCAAATTCAGAGAAAGGAAGTGCATTCAGGAAACTCAGGTCCAACCCTATGAGCCTGCAGCTCGGTGATTAGAGCACTGGGAGAATATTCTGGGGGCCAGGGTTCAATTCCCAGTAGGTCACATTATTGTTTATCTCAATTTTTCCTAATTGGAGGAGATGCACTATCAAAGAAAGGAAATGTGTCTGGGAACCTCAGGTTCAACCATGTGATCTTGTCACTCAGTGGTTAGAGCACCAAGACAGTATTCTGAGAGCCTGGGTTCAATTCCCAGTAGATCATATTATTTATTTCTCATTACAGTTTGTGATTTAATTGCTAAGCCTTGGCTAATGCCTCACTAAAAACATCTAATTGTCATCTCAATTGTTCTTTGTTGCAGGGTATGCAACACCAGAGAAAGGATGTGTGTCAAGGGACCTCAGGTCCAACCATGTGAGCCATAACTCAGTGGTTACTCTACCAGGATGGTAATCTTGGGACCTGGGTTTTATTCCCAGCAGTTCACATTATTTCATTCTTACTAAAGTGTGTGAATTAACTGCTAAGCATTGGTGAATACTGCACCAAAAACATCTAGCAATAATATATACTCACATGGCAAGAAATACAGAATCCTAGTTTGTGTGTTGCAAACCAGTTTATATACCTCTGAATGAGAGTGTTGTTAGTGCAAGGACTGCAAATTAATGAAAAAGTGCTGTGGGATCCTTAATCCCTACCTGTGCAGCAACCTGAAAATGAGTAGAAAAGTAAGATGAAGCTGTCTTACCAAAAGGATGCCACCATCAACTGTGTGACCACCCACCTTCTGCACTGCAATTTCAGCTTTGCATACAAGTTCAAATCCCCAGTGTGAAACATGAACCCATGACCTTATGGCTCAGATGCAAGAGTGCCACCAGCTGAGTCACAGTGACACATTCTATAAATTATTCTCAAGCATTCTTTCAGAGTCAACAGTACATCTAGTGCAACTATTGTACTTTTATGTGCTCATGCCATTGACATCTGCACAGGTTTGTGAGTTTGCAAATGAAGAAGTAGTCTTATACTTCAGTCCTGAGGTTGTGCCATTTTTGGTACTTTCTGTTTTATGAAACATTTGTATAACCTTTGAGATGTTCAAGACTAATATCATAAGTGATAAATATAGATCATAATGATCTTACTGGATTCCTAGAAATATAGCTTATTATCACTGGACAAACAGGAAACAGAATATTTTATGGCTGATATTGTTGCAGCTCCATTTATATTATTTTTTTAGGTGTAACTCAAAATAGAAACTCTCTAAGGAGCCAAGAGAGATGCTGATTTTAATTCTTGTGATCAGAATTTCAACTACATTACCAATAAAAATACACAGAGGAACTTCCTTTTTATTAAGCTGTACTAGCTATCCATGTACAGTATGTACCACAACAAATAAATCAGCTTTATTCATTTTAAATGGCTTGTTATTCAAAAATATTTTGATTATGGCATAATCTATAGCTGTTATTGCCTGTATTTTAAGTAAAGCTGAAGAAACTAAAAAAAATGGTAGTAGAAGAAAAACATGTATTAAAGTCCTGTGTCTGAACACAATTTTCCACTGTTCATCTTGCTTTCAAAGAGCCATCAAACATGAAATTGCTGTTGCCAATCTTTAAGCTAAATGAATACATGAAAATGAGGGGCATAGGCCTCCTCAATCTTATTTTCCAGTGTCAACATAAAAAGGCATCTGAGACTACGATGGATATTTTGGATATCAATCATCAATTTAAACAAAAGCAGAGCAAAATTAATATTGCACAGAAAGAATTCATGAATATTTACAAAACAATCAACTTGAAACTCAATATGGGTACAATAGTCAATTGAGTAAAATTTATTAAGACAGGTAGAGAAAGGTGATGAATGGAGTTTGCCCTTTAAGGGGCAGACCAGGTTGTCCTGGTGCACCCCTTCCCTCTGTCATGGAATGGTAGTGCTCAGAAGGGGAGAGGGGAAGGAAGGGAAGGGGCTAGGGGCTAGAACAAAGGACAGGTAACAGGAAGGGGAGGGGCGAAGGGTGGTACATAAGGGATAGCACAAGGGGGCCTCAGCCACTTTTTGCTGGAGTTTTTGATTATATGAAACTACAGCACACATCAGATTGGCATATCGTTTAGAAGGTTCGTGCACTAGTATACAGCAGGTAAGAAAACTAACAGCTACGTTTATAAAAAAACAATGTTTTTATTATGACGTTTTAATGAAACTTGTATGGAGATGGCTTGTTGGAAAATTTATGGTGACGTTTTCTTTAGGCAGGGACTAGGTGGTTACTAAACTGCTGAGTAAACCTGTCTTGGAAGCATTTAAAACCCTTTTTTGTGAGGTGGCTACAAGGTGGCAGAATACATATATAAAAAAAAAAAAGGAAAAATAATAAGAGACAATTAGCATGATTCGAGTGAGAGAGGTTTGTTGCAGGGTGTTTGGGAACAGCAGAATGGGTATGGCACAAGATCTGGGCTGCAGGCTTTAAGCTCACTAGGGTGCAGGGAACCTGTCTGAACTTATAATAGACTGGGTTTTTGTATGGAGTGTCTCTGAGCCCACCTGGGTTTGGTGCCTGAGTGTTTTTTCTACAGTCCAGTAAAAATCTGAGATCACTTTTGGCGTTGTTTGGGTCACGTGGAGTTTTTGATTGTTGGTTGGAACAAGTTTTGAGGCTTAGCAGGGTTTTCTTATGCGCTCCGGCTTTGTATTATTGTGGAGAGCTCAGTGGAATTACATCGTAAGGTATTGGATGGAGGAACCACACGCGGGCTGCGGGGACACTGGAGCATTACTCGCTCCTGGTAGGGGGCTTTTGTGCACTTGATCTCACTAAGGGGCTCCAGGTTTTCAGGGTCTGGGGATGCTCCTCTTTTTCATCGGTTGGTGGCTCTCCACAGAGCGTTTTTACACACTCCCACTTCACCACGTGGTCGGGTCGAACCCATCTCCAGTCCCTGCTGCCTCCTCGCATCTCCATTTGGAGATTGCATAACCCCCTTTTCCATGCAGCCACCTGTTTTTTTCCCCGCTGAGGACCAGTGGTCTTGCTGCCCTCTATGGCAGCGTGGTGGGAGCCATGCGGCCTGGAGGTCGTTTCCTGCTCATCGGGCAGGCTGGTCATTTGGTGGGGCAGTGGCTGGGTTTGCCTGTGGGGAGGGCAGGGGTGCATTGGGGGGCCTTTTGCAGAAGGTTGGCCCCATTTCTGGCTCAAAAGATGGAGCGCTGCGCTGCGGCAGTGGGAAGGAGAGGGCCCTCAGGTGTGCAAGGCGAGAAGCAAGCCGGGGGACTGGGAAGAGGGGCCTGGCCATGTGGCGTGATGTCACACACCAGGAATCATTGGGCGGGGTGCAAGTGATGAGAAAGAGTGCACAGGGAGGGGGTGGGAAGGGAGTGGGGGCAGGCTCAAGGGAGAGGGAAAAAGGAAGTGAAAGTTTCCAGAGCGAAGGGTCAGCAGCAAAAAAGGGGTCATGCAATGGGCCAAATAGGCCTGGAAAGGTGGCGAGGTAATGCCAGAGGCCCCGAGGGATTGAGCTGGAGGCCTAGGCAATGGGGGGGCATATAAAAAAAAGTCTGGGTGTAAAAGGGGGACTGGTGCAGATACATGATGGCAGGGGCAAGCAAAGAGAACATGGGCCTGGCCATGCCAGCAGAGTTTTAATAATAACATTTGGTTAGTTGTCTGTTGGCAAGAGGTCTTGAACTGGATATTGTAGTACATCAAGGAGCACGGTAGCAGTATTGCTTCACATCACATTAGAGAACCTAGAGTACATACACTTTAGCAGATGTAGTTGTGGTCAAGTGGTTAAGGTGATGGAATAGAAATCCATTGGGATCTCTCCAATTGCCTTACATGAAAACAGGCTGCTGAGATTCGGAAAAGATTATAATATCAGTTATATTGACTCCTTGTCTATAATACAATTTCAATGTCAGCTAAAGAGGACAAGGGTGGGTGAGTGGCCCACCTAGAGTGGGGTCACTTTAACTGGACATGGCAGGGAGCAGACAAAGGACTGAGTGACCTATCAAGCACGGTGGAGACCTTTACGAGGGGTCCCAACTGGCCATGTGGGTGCATGGCATGAGGGATGGAAGGAAGGTGTTACAAATAGGATATATATATGCAACTAACCCTGTCTTCTCTTCCCATAGTTGTCTTCACAGAGCAAAGAAAAAGAAGGACATGGCACCAAAAAGGAGCAGGCCATCAAAGGAGGACGCTTATAGGGCTATAATTGAATTGGCAGAAAAAGCCAACAGAATGTGGGAACTGGTAGAGGGGGAGGAACCAGGGAAACCTGGGTAGAAGAGGAAAGCGGGCCCAGAAAAAGGTGGCAGAGGGAAGCGGCCAGCTGAAGGGCCACGCAGTCCCGCTAGGGTGCCTCCGCTGGTAGGGGGACCCACCAGGGCAGTGGATCTAGTACCTCTGCAGCCTACAGACTTGGCGATGCCAGTATCTCCCCCCAACCAAGGTGGGATCTCCCTGGCTGAACCTGGACCGGATCCCCAGAACATGGTGTTTTCCCCGCAACCCCTAGTAGTTCACCCTCCTCCTCACCACAGGGAGAAACAAGGGGACACTTGGAGGACTCCAGACAGCAAGACAAGGTTTCAGATAATGCATCCAGTGCAGTGGGGGACAGTATAAAAAAATACATTGGTCAAATTGTGTTGGCACTGGGAACAGGAGGGCTAGGGCAGATGGAATCGGCCCTAGCAGAGATTAAGGCAGAGAAGGAGGTGCCGGGCAAAAATGAAGGGTGTACAGAGAGAGAGAAGGAAAAGGGACAAGGGAGATGGGGCACCTGGGATGAGGATAGGCGAGCATGTGCCACTGGCCACGAAAGAAAAAATATGGAAATGGGTGTATGTGGATATATTCGCTTTGGTGAGCAGGGAAACAGCAGCCAAGTATGAGGAAACTGAGGGCATAGGTAAGAGTGAAATGGCAGCCGCGATAGTGCTTTTGGGGAAGAAGGAGGACAACAAGTTTGTAAAAGGGAAGACTTGGGATGGGTGGTTCATAGGTTTTGCCACTTTCTCAGCCATTGAACTAGAGAAAAGGCTGGAGCTAGGCATCTCACTCATCACTTATTCCTTGATAATAAGGAGGGCAAATGCAAAGGGCCGGGTGGGGTGGTTATACTATGATGAGTTTTTCCATCAGAGAATGGCAACATTCTGGGACGTGAGACGGGACACCAAGCAGCTAGATTTATGGACTGATTACGTAACAGATCAGTCCACACCCGAAGGTGAATGGGGAAAAAAAGGGGGCTACGCCCCAGAGATGCTGCTGGGCCTACAACAGGGCTTTTTGCTCATGGCCTCAATGTCGTTTCCGGCATGTTTGTTCAAAATGCAGGGGAGAGCACCCAGCAAGTAGATGCAGAATGACATGGGCACAAGGGGGTGCAGGGGCACGGGGGTCAAGGGTCAGGTCAGCAGTTTTTTCGAGAAGGATGGGGTTTAGAGGGCAGGCATGGAACAGGGGAGGGAGGGGTAGGGCAAACATGAGTAGAGGGGGTCAGATTCACTGAGGGAAGACACATCGCACAAAACAAGGGGGAGGGGCCAGGGAGGAGTAACGGTTGGCATGACAGGGACCAGTTTGGGATGGCCAGAACCCCCATCAACTTGGAGGCATGGACAGCCTGTTTGGACAGATATCCAAACACAAGCGTGCAGGATATGATTATAGGAGGTTTTAACACAGGATTTTCACTGCACTGTGGGGGGCTCAGACAAGCGAGAGAGGCGAGCAACCTGGGGTCAGTGAAAGGAAAGGAAGGGATGTTAAGACAGAAGATAGATAAAGAAAAGGCAGCAGGGAGGGTGGAGGGCCCATTTAACACCCTCCCATTGCAGAACATGCGGATTTCGCCATTGGGTTTGGTGCCAAAGAAACAAGAAGGGGAAAACAGGGTGATCCACCACCTGTCCTATCCGGAAGGGGACTCAGTGAATGATTTCATCAGTGAGGAGCATAGCAGCATGACATATGTGACACTAGAGGATGCAGTCCGGATAATCCGGGCCACAGAGGATTCATGGATGGCAAAAACGGACATCGAGTCCACCTTCAGACTGCTGCTGGTTAGGAAAGAAGACTGGGATCTATTGGGTTTTAAAATTGGGGGGCAGTATTATTTTGACAAAGCAATGCCAATGGGATGTTCCATAGCATGTGCGACGTTTGAGGCATTCAGCACCTGTTTGCAGTGGATATTCCAAGAAAAAATGGGTTATAGGATGGTCATCCATTATTTGGATGATTTTCTGTTCATTGGGAGGGGGAAGAGAGAGACAAAATATGCTGGGTAAGTTTCAGGAGTTGTGCCGGGAGCTAGGGGTTCCACTGGCACCAGAAAAAAACAGAAGGACCCAACAGGGTGATGGAATTCCTGGGGACTGAGATAGACACCCCAAATGAAATATTTAGGCTACCGGACAAAAAAGTAAGTAAATTGAAGGAACTGATTCAAGTACACACCAGCAGGAGAAGGGTACAACTAAAACTAGTGCAGCAGGTGCTGGGGCATCTGAACTTCACCTGCAGGGCCATCGGACCAGGATGGGCATTCACAAGGAGGTTAGCTAGGGCTACAGCAGGGGTCAACAGACCACATCACTGGGTGGACTTGACACAAGGTGTCAGGGAGGATTTTAGAATATGGGAAGAATTCCTTAAGGAGTATAATGGGTGTTCTTTCTGGCAAGAGGAGTGGCTGTACAACACAGACTTCGACCTCTACACAGACGCTGCTGGGGGGCTAGTCATGGGGGGTTACCTGAGGGGCAGGTGATTTGCAGAACCATTGCCTGCCAGCTGGGTGAAGGACAGGAAAGTGAGAGATATAACACTATTGGAGATCATGCCCATATGGGCATGTACCTTGGTCTGGGGGGAGGAATTATGGGATCAGAAAGTGACATTTTGGTGTGACAATAGAGCAGTGGTTGATGTACTGAACAACAGGGGAGCCAGGTCAAATACAGTCATGCAGGTATTATGATGTTTAGTGTTAAGGGCTTTGCAGCTGAACATGTCATTCAGGGCAAAACACATAGAAGGGGTACGCAATACCCTGGCTGATAGCCTTTCCCGTCTGCAGCTGGACCATTTCCGGAGGCTGGCACCAGCAGCGGAGGAACAAAAAACGCCTATACCAACGAACATCTGGGATGTTGGCAAGAAGGAGCAGAACTGCTGTTTTGCAGCTCATGGGCGCCTCGGACTCTGAGGGCCTACGACAGGGCCTGGTGAGTGTTTCAAACATTCAGGGCAGAGCACCAGATGGAGATAAGTGGGCCACTCACAGAGGAGCAGTTGGGAATGTTCACCGTGGAGCAATGGCAGAAAGGGACCGCCCACTCCACAATGGGGGTTTATCTTGCAGGGTTTAGTGTCATCTGCAGCCTAAAAGGGTGGGATGACCTGACAAAATCACTGCTCATCAGGAGAATGATGCAGGGATGGGGCAGGTTGAAATGGGGGCCAGGAGATAATAGGAGGCCAATAGGGGAGCAGTGGCTAATAAGGCTAACAGAGGTGCTCCCGGTAATATGCAGATCGAAGGCCGAGGCCCGGTTATTCCACACAATTTATGAGATAATGTTTGCGGGGGCTATGAGAGTGAGTGAGGTGGTAGGTCATGGGAAAGATGACAAGGAAGGAGGTTTGGAATGGGACGATGTGAGTTGGGGATGAAAGAGATACGGATCAAGCTAACAAGGTCAGAAATGGACCAAAAAGGGCAAGGTTGCATGGTAACAGTGAAAGGGCAATCAGAGATTGTGATATGCCCAGTGCAGGCTCTGTGGGTTTTCGCTGCAGAGCAGGTGACCAGGATGGGAAAGCTATTTGTACATGGTGACGGAGAAAGAGTCAGTGGCTATCAAGTCACAGCAATGCTGAAAAAGGGCATGCAATTTCTGGGGGAGGACCCAGCTAATTACTCATCCCATTCCCTATGGATTGGGGCTGCCTCACAGTGGGCAGTAAAGGAGGAACCCGTGAAGGGCATTTTGGAAAAAGGGCACTGGCAGTCAGCAAGTTATAAGAGATACATCAGAGCGCTGAAGTAAAAAAAAAAAAAAAAAGGAAAAGAAAAAGTGTGGTATTTAAAAAAAATGGAATTGTGGTGCTCCTACAGGAGCACAGGTAAAGGGGGGAAAGTTGGGGGCAAAGAAAGGAAAGTGGCGGGGGGAATAATACAGTGAGGGCACTAAGAGTATATGTAAATTAATAAATTTTCTTTGCACCCCCTAGGTAGAGGGAGGATCACGGAAGTCTGGATCTGCAGCCATTCCTATATTTATTGGGCTGGAAAGACAGCAGAGAAGAAAGCTGGGGGAAAGTAGCTGTACCAGGATGTAAGACAGTGTAGGTTGGTATAGCACAGCATACGGGGGATGAGATGGGCACAGCTCCTTCCCGCTTTGAAGGAACTCAAGCGACATCGGCCCAGTCCAGACCTAATCATTATACATCTAGGGGGCAACGACCTGGTGGGCAGACCGTGGGTACACACATACTTACAGATAAAAAAGGACCTGTGGCAATACAGCAGTGGTAGCCTCAGGTATGCCTCGCCTGGTCAGATATGATACCAAGAAGGGTATGGAGACAGGAACACAGTCACAGGGTGGTGGAGAGGGCCAGGAAAAAGATGAATAGAAGGGTGGGGACATTGATAAGGCAGATGGAGGGACAGGTGATACTGAGGGGGGTAGAAGAATGGGTGGAGGATTTCTACGGGCCAGATGGTATGCACCTGTCGGACCTAGCCATAGACATGTTCAACACAGAAACAATGGGTTTCATATAGGAATGGAGAAAACAGGAAAAAGCTGATATATAAAAAAAAAAAAAGAAAGGGGGAAAAAGGATCGTCCCTGTGGTAAGGGAGAGTGATACCCTAAGTATGGGGGAAGCCAGCCATCCAACTCAAGCTGGAGACTGGCTAGTGGGAAAAAGGGGAAGGAAGAAAAGAATAACATAAGAGAAAGAAGAAGGAAGAGGAAGAAGAAAGCGGTCTCGGTTTTCACGTTACCTAGCGGAAAAGGAGAAACAGAAGGCACCCAGGTTTTCACCTGGGGGAGGGATAATCAGAGATTGATATGTGGATGGAAATAAATGAAATTTCTGGAAATATGATAAAGAAATGGAAATGGAATATTGGATTATGAATATAAATAAATTAATTGACAATCTGAGCACAACAACAAACAATGGTCTCCTTCTTTTGTGAGGGGAAAAGGGGGGAATCCGGGACAATGAGTATGCATGTGTTCTATTAGGTTTTTGTCAAAATCCCTTTGTTTTGAAGCTTCCATATCTATCTATCTATCTATCTATCTATCTATCTATCTATCTATCTATCTATCTATCTGTCTGTCTGTCTGCCTGCCTGTCAGCCTGCCTGTCTGTCTGTCTATCTATTTATCTATCTATCTATGCATATGGTATATGTAATGGGAACCTTGTGATATATCATCTATTTGCACAAGGTCAGTTTTACCTCAGGTAACCTCTCTAGTGACATATCAGACACGGTCTCCACCGCATATTTCATTTATGCAGTAGGTTTGGACCTTGTGTCTAAGTTTCATTTTTTTAAAATTTTATTAGTCTATGTTTGGTTTTAAAATTACCACAGTTCGAGGGATTTTTTTTTCTGAGAAAGCGCTAATGCAGTTCAGGCAGAGTGTAGTTTTTAGGCGTGTTGCTATGGACGCCAAGCTTAGAGGTCACATCGACAAACCAATGTGAACACTGATTGGATGATCAACTGGAGATTTCAAAATGTCAATGGGAAGATCATGGCAGCTCTAAATGAGAGACACAGTGAGCCCAGTGTGTTAACTATCAGAGAGCATGTGTTTTATGACCGCTTTGGTTTTTTTTTCTCTTAAGTTTAAACTTTTATTTGTCTAACTCAATATGTGCTGGGTCTGGGAATGTGTGGAGGACAAGAAGAGAGTATGGAGTGGTTTCCAGAGTAGCACTGAGTGGGAGCATTGGCAATTTAGTTGTTAATAAAAAAAAAAGAAATGTTTATTGCAGCTGCGTTTCATGGGCCTGGGAAGCTGAGGAAATTAAAGGGGATAAGTGGAACTTACTGATGCATTTGGTAGAGCCAGCACTGATGAGGATTAAGAGTGGCAATGCAGTTTGGTGGCAAGAAGGAAAAGAAAAGATACTGTGATTTTTTTTTTCTTTCAGGAGATGCTGACGAGCATTGTGTTTTGGTAAAGGTATTGGAATTGGGTGCTGTTTTCAGTAATAGAAAGGAAAAGCTGCTTGGGACATCTTTTATTTATTTTGTTTTTTATTTATAGTTTGTAGGATTTTTTCCCCAGTTTTGATCTCATCCCATGCCCTGGCCATACCAGCATGTAGTGGCATGCGTACACCTTGATACCAAAGCACCCTCCTTCTACTTTGATTCCTGCCCATCTGCACTGTCCTTGGAACTCCACCTGGGGGCAGGGGAACTACAGTAGGTGCCTTCCAGCTGTTCGATCATACTCCATCCCTCCCTTCCCCCGGCTGGCACCCGATGACCCTGGATCGTTCCCCAACCCAGGATGCTGGCATGATATGAGGTAAGGCAGCCAGTGCCTCAGCCCTCTATACCACTGGGCCAGCCATGACATTTTTTTATTTTAACTAAACTGAACTGTGTTAATTTGGAGGGGGACAGTAAGGAGGGGGTTTGCCTCCTGAGGTCACCTATCATGTCTCGTACTGAGATTAGTACTTTCTCAAAGGATCCTTTGAGAAAGTACTGATCACAGTATGAAATTTGTCAGGTGACCTCAGGAGGTGGACCCCCTCCAAGTTTGCTGCTGTGAGCTAAAAGCTGAATGCTGGCCTCAAGTTGGGCCTGTTTGTTTTTAAACTTGGACTTGGATTTGGACTTTTACTCACATGAATTACATTCAAAGGACTATTCTATGCAGTGAGTAAGCTGTGGTTCCTGTTTTAAAGTATTGTTTTGGTGGATTTGTATTAGTAAAGCTTTATACATGGAGGAATCAAAAAGTGTCCTTGTTGATTCACTGAGCCTACATATAATGTTTGCTTTTAGGTGAGTGCTGGCTACCATAATTTTCTGCTTTTATTATTTTTTTCACCAGACTAGCCAAAGGCACATCTGTGGGGTAGTCTCTTTCTGCCCTGAAAATGTCAGATCAAAAACCAAACCATTTGGGCTGTAGTCAAGTTCAAAGAAAAATCCCAGCCAAGCCAATGAGCGAAAATATGTTTTTGTCACCTCTTCGTAACTTAGAGACTGCACATCTGACTGGAACATAACTTGCCACATCAGGAGAGCTACCCTACAGGACAGTGCATACCAAAGTTTTTGCAAATCCTTTGAATGGTTGCAAAGTTATTAAAGTGCAAAATTTTGAGTGTAACATTGAAGAGCCTACTCAACCCTAACTACAGGAGTGCAGTATAATGTAATACATGATGAATACTTCTTGGTATAAATACATGTAATGAAAAATCTTGATGTAAATAGATTTTCACAGTTGAAGCCTTGGGTTGAAGCAGACTTGACTGACTGTGCCTTTTGCACATCAGCCTTGACAAAGAAGATGGGAAAGTCATTCAGACTGTTTGCCATGCTCTATAATGGCATTCAACTTATATAAGGAAACAGTTTAGCAAAAAATATTTAAGAACAAATGTGGTTAGATGCAAACACATTAAGCTGGAGAATTGAATGCAAGTCCTGACAGGTAAAGGTATTACTTTTTACTATACAGAGTTCTGCTTTTTTGTATGTCTGTTGTAAACTAAGTGAATAGACATTTTATCTTGGCAACTCAGGCAACCCTTCTGCTTTAATGCTCTAGGGTTTTACCAGTCATCTAGACAGAAATGACTATGTCGAGGGTCACCATTTCACTTAATAATGTACTATAAGTTGCACATTGTACTGTGCCATATTTTTCAGTACTCTGTGCTTGAATCAGCCTTTTAGACATCAGATGCATTTCAAAAGCATTATTTAAAAGCTAATGTCCTTGTTATTGGGTAAACATATGTTATTAAAGGGTTCAGTTGTACATATGTACATTGCTATATGAGCACATCATAATGTGATTTTTAAGCAGGAATTATTAAGTGAAAAATGACATGACTGGTCAGTAGCTTACAGAAATGGATATCTGCTTATGATAGAAAATAACATAACAATCCAAACCACAAAGGGAAATAACTGTTCACATAAATGAGCCAATGGAATGATAATCTTAATAGTGATTACTGTTTTCTTAGAATCTGCTAAACTATTGTCAGTGGTTTAAAATAAAAAAACAGAAAAACTAAAAAAATAAAAACATACACTTGCTGTACTGCAGCACATGCAGCTGTCCATGACCCTGGGTACCAAACAGAATGTTGCAATCCCAATGATTTTTCTCAACCCTTGGGCAACAATTCATCCCTCAGAAAACAGTAACCACTGGTATACTCTTTGTACTAGAAGAAAATTATTTGTTTTCCTGTTTTCCTTATTCGTACTTTCTCCCACAGATCTATTGGTCTTCCATCAAGTTGGCCACTTCCTACCCTGAAAACAGTTTTCACCAGCCTTCATCCTTCTCTCACTACTCACCATTGGCTGGCTGTTGGTGGTCACACATTATTTGAGTTACATTTCAGTTTAGACTGGGGCTGCACACTGTGGGGCCTAAGAGTGGTGAGCCTTTATCCTAATAGGGTATTTTTCCCTGGTATGACCTTTGATCCTCTCTCCTCCTCAATAGCAATATGCACATCCTCTGTAGGACCTTCTACACATCAGAACTTGACACTAACTCAGTGAGGGAGCAAGCTCCCTGGTCTGCCATGAGGACTAGTGCAGTGGCAAGCTACAGACTAGCCCTACTTGGGCTGAGATAAGCAGCCATTAGCAGTGCTTTTCCTGTCCCTGGCTACCTGGCTGCTGACTTAGATTTCACTCCCAAAGCCATGTCAAATGCATGGTACTAGGACCTGCTATCACTAGACCACTGAACAGCCTGCCATGATTTTTTGTAGTACTGATTTCTGGGTGGCAGTGTACATTAGCAACATGAAGCTTTACCTTGCTGCCATGGTGGCATGCTGATATTTGGACTAACTATCAAAAATGGCACTGCACTGTGTATTTTGGGATCCCACTGGGATGTTGATGTACTGCATGCTAAATGGAGGAAGTGTTGAGCTACAGCTGCACTTTGATGCTAAAATATGGGCCAGAATGTCAAAACATTAATTCAGACCACCAACATTTTGAAAGGGCTTTATTCTGTGGCAGAATCAAGATTTTTCACAGATTTTGCCGCACCTTTAGATCGCATGGGCCTGATATCTAGGTACAGCAGTTGGTGACATAGTTTCAAGGTGCAAAGAGGCATATTACTGCAACACTCATTAAAAGCTGATGTGCACAGAATCCTGACAGCCACCAGGAACTGGAGACTCCTCCAGCAGGTAAGGTACAGTGCAGATGTGACTGTTAGATGTTACTGAGAGCAAATGGGTTTTTGCCTTCTTGTTAGGCTGTGGCATTTGCTGCTTTCAGAGGTCATGGCAGAGCACCAGTTTCATAGTGCTATACTATACCCAGAGTCTGTGTTAACCAATATTGCCATCTCAGTTGTCTTTCCAACCCCCTGTTTACACATTAAGGCCTGCTTGTGGACCATCTGGTCTTTATTTATTCTGGTTCTATGTCAGTCATCCCTGTTAGTCCAGTGACCTCATAGCTAGCCTACATAATTAAGCTCATACCTGGTGTCAAGTGGAACCACTTTTGCCAGCCCATTACCTTCATGCATGTCATTTTTGGTTTACTGTCTCTTATCAATATTGGTCCCACAGTGATTCTCCCTGGCCTTAACTCTGGCCTGTGTCACCCTGAAGATCTGCTGATGTCCAACCTTTAAGGACAGTGTTACTGTTGCATGCATCATATTGTCCAGGGGGTCATAAAAATACAGATACTGTTGACATAAAAAGACCACTAGTCTGTCCAGTCTGCCCTGTTTTGTTTCCCTGACTTACCACATGGCCTTCTGTTCAGGCTGGGTTATCACCAACATCTTGCCCTCCTTATGTACCATACTTTCTCTGGTAGTTATACACAAAATGGCTGCAGTTGTGGTATGATGCAGTAATCTTGGTGCTGATAGGTGACTGGGTTGTAGGCCAGTAAATGTCTATATGTGACAGAAGAAAACATCCCCGCTTCAAACTGGTAAACATCTGTAGCTGGCAGCAAATCACTCAGTCGCACCAGGAGACATCTGGGGATGTGTCTAGTTTGGATGTACATATTTAGTCAGCCAATAAACGTTGGCCTTATTTAAGTATTTCTAGGAGTACTTCATTATTTATCATGTATGGATACACAATTTGGTGTTGGTATGTTTTATGTTTTCCACACAAAAAAGGGTCTACATTGCTATTTTTGTTTTATTTTTTAAATCCATTTTGTAAGTATTTCGGATGGTGTATTAAAAATAGGAATTGCTTAGAATTAATTGCATATCACTGTTAGAAATGTAATTTTGTGCTGAACAACTTTGCTGCTCATACTTTGTGTGTGGCACTTAACGGTTCATGAGGTATTCACATTTCTTTATGGTATGGTGTGTGAATGGTTGACTTTTGTCCTTAAAGCCTTGCAAAAGTACAATGAAAAAAAGGATAAAAATTCATGTTTTGTATTAAACAGCTTACTTTTTAGTACAGAATTACTTTACTACCTGTTTATCATGTATGACTACATAATTTGGTGTAAATATGTTACTTATTTCCCCCCCAAAAATGGTCTAGGTTGCTTTTTTTTTATGTTTCGTATTTGCTTATGGTATGGTGTGTATGGCTTCATTTTTGCTTAGAAAGGCCCAGGACACAGTGTTAAGAGTATAGAGGGCATCTACCGGGTCAGAATAGCACAGACAAAACCATGCACAGCAAGACTGTGTAGTGAAGAGCACAAACAGTTTAATAGTGACAGGGGAATTATAGTGATAGGAAAGAATTGCTATCCCCTGTTGCTCACCAGGAAGAAGGATGTGTATGTGACCACTGTGGGTTGGGTTCTCGGTCGAGCCACTCCAATGTTGGAGTGGTTAAAGCACTCAACTCTGTAGTGAATGGGGTTGGGGGGGAGAAGTGGTTTGATTCCCTGTAAGAGAATCTTTTTTTTTTACAATTTTTTTCATACCCCTGTGTCCACACCCCCTTGGAGTTGGTTATTATAGTTTCGGGTGGTGCTGGGGTTTGGGGGGGTGAAACCCCCTGTAAAACTAATAAAGTAGTTACAGATCTTGCTGTATGCTGTTTATAACAGTGCTGTCTTGCTGTGCACGGTTTTGTCCCGTGCTGTTATGACCTCATGCCTAGCAGGCAGAAGGGGTAGAACTTTCAGACAGCTGCTGTGGAGTCAATAGGTTAATAAAGACAGTGGGACTTGGATATGGGGAGGTGGGTGGAGTATGTTTGCCATCCATGTAGGGGGAAAAAAATTCCTTTTTGGAGCAGTGCAGCAAGCATGCCAGTAGCATGCTATTTGCAGGGGCTGGGTGAGGAGGAGGAACTAGGGAGGAGGGTGCCAGCGGTGTTGGGAGCAAGAAGGGTTATCTTGGTTTCTATTATTTTTGAGTAGGGGGAAGGGGTGGATTTACAGCACAGTGGGTGGAGGAAGATTTTTAAAGTTTTATGAAACAACTAATCCACCAGCAAAGTTGGAGGGTCTGCCGTGAAATTTGCAAATTGGGACTTTCCATGGATTCACTTCAACTTCAGTGGCAGATTAAAAATTCACAATATCTCTAGCCCCATCCATATTTGAACTCATTAATTTTCTTTGTTCATACTATCTTTGCTGGTAGGCTGCATCAGTTTCAACCACACTACCTGTGAAGTAATATTTCCTTGCATCCATCCTGACCCTCGCTTCCATCAGATTTCATTCTTGTGCCTTTGTTACTGACTCCCGATTCCTGTTGAAGAGTGTTTCATTGTTCACATTGTTTATTCCTCTCAGAATCTTCACATTGTTTATTCCTCTCACAAACTTGAAGGTCTCAGTCATATCACCTTCTCCCTTCAGGCCCTGAGAGAGTACATGCTCAGTGCATACAGTTATTTCTCAGAAGAGTTACCCGGTTGGCCTTGAATTATTTTGGTGAAATTTTACTGTACCAATTCCAGTCTACTCCTAGCTTTTCTCAGGTGGTGACTCCAGAACTGGACACAGTATTACAGATGAGGTCTCACAAGTGATCTATATAGCAGAAATATCATCTCCTTCCTACTATCAAATCCCCTCACAATAAATGCCAACATTCTAGATGCCTTGCTGTAGGCCTTGTTCTCTTGATTAGTTTCTTTGAGTGAGTTTATGATGGCTTCCAGGACCCCTTGTTAACAAGTGGTCACCAACCTGCCCCCCCCGACCCAGTATTCTACCCTAGACTTTTTTTCCCTATGTGCATCCTTGCATTTGTAACTTGTAACACAACCCCAACACCTGTGGAGAGGAGGGAGTTGGGCAATAATCTCAAAGGTGACTCCTGTGTCTAGAGGTATTCTGAATTGTTTGTCTTGCCTGGAACCACCCCCTCTAAAATTTTGCAGATCCCAGGCTTGGCTTCTCCCAACAATAATGGAGACATGGCCCACCGAGGCACTGCGTACTGTATAAAATCTCTGCATGCTTTGGAGGAAGCTGCTTTGACCATGCTTGTTGTTCCTATTCAGGGGAGAAATCCTTTTTCTCCTCTGGAAGTCATGGCACCCTACATTCCTTGGTGCCCAGTTTAGTGTGATGTCTTTCTCACTGTACAGGTCTTGTTACCATCACATTCTTTTTCCCATGTCTCAGGGAACCAACAGATCCACCTTTGTTGGTCAAAAAATAGACTTCACTTGCATCACACAGTACACTAATAGCCACCCTCGTGGCAACTTAGGGATGGCATAGTTTATTTAAACAGTAAACCCATAGCTTCATTTCAGTTGCATTATTGAGTTGCAGTTTCATTTTTTTTTGTTTCAGTAAGTTCTTTTTATTGAACTGTTTAAAATAAAATATGAAGATAACAGTCAATATAACTGTACAGGTCACATTTCTGAAGACAGTCACACTTGCAATGTAGTCCAGTGATAAATACAAGGTGTCACGTTAAACATTCACTGTTCAACCACTTTGGCAGAATTACAACAGAGACATAGAAACGGATAAGTTGTCAGCAGATGGGGACCATATGATCCATCAAGTCTGCCCTTGGTTTCCTACCCTCCCCCCCACTTAGCTGCCTGCTTGAATATCCAACATTGTCTATCCCATGCCCGCCTGAATTCCCCCACCGTCATGGCCTCCATGACCCCCTCTGGCAGGCTATTCCATAGTTCCACAACACGCTCTGTGAAGAAGAATTTCCTCATATTGCTCCTGAACTTTCTTCCCATAAGTCTAAGGTCATGCTCTCTAGTCCTGTTGTAGTCTTTTAACTGAAAGAGTTTCTGCACGTGCACCCTGTTGTTGCCTTTAAGGTATTTAAATGTTTCAGTCATGTTCCCACGATTCCTGCGTTGCTCTAGGGAGTATAATTTGATGTCATCTAGTCTTGCCGTGTACGGTTTCTGATGCAAACCCTGCACCATCTTTATTGCTCTTCTCTGTACCATCTCCAACCTATCTATGTCCTTCCAGAGGTATGGCCTCCAGAACTATATGCAGTACTCCAGGTGAGACCTTACCAGGGACTGATACAGGGGCATGATTACTTCATGCCTTCTGCTTGTGATGCCCCTCCCTATGCATCCCAGGATGACACTAGCTTTTAGTGCTGCCTTTTCACATTGTTTACTGACCTTGAGGTCATCTGAAATATCACCCCCAGGTCTCACGCCTGCCTAGTAGCCACCAGTTGCTCTCCTCCCATTGAGTACAGTTGCCCTGGGTTATGTTTTCCCAGGTGCATGACCTTGCATTTTTTGGCATTGAATTTCAATTACCAGGTCCTGGACAACTCCTCCAGTTTTCAGAGATCAGCTTCCATACTATGCTGTTCCTCTGGTGTGTCTACTCTGTTGTCAACTTTGGTGTCATCTACAAACAGGCACACCTTTCCCTTCAGTCCTAACACAATATCGCTGATGAATATGTTGAAGAGGATCGGTCCCAGACCCGAGCCCTGTGAGACCCCACTAGTCACCCTCCGCTCTTCTGACAGAGTGCCATTCACTAATACTCTCGAAGTTCTCCCACATACCAGTTTCTGACCCAGTTCATTACCTTGGATCCGACTCCCATGTTCTCCAGTTTTGTGACTAGTCTCCTGTGTGGAGTGGAGTCAAATGCTTTGCTGAAGTCCAGGTAAACCATATCCACTGCCCCATCCTGATCCACTGTTTTGGTGACCCAACTGAAAAAATCTACTAGGTTTGTCTGACAGGACCTCCCTGCCGTGAAACCATGCTGATTTTTCTTGAGCTGACCAGTTTGATCCAAAAAAGCTATGATTCTTTCCCTCAGCAAGGATTCCATCAGTTTTCCCATGACTGACGTTAGACTAACTGGACGGTGGTTTCCTGGCTGTTCCTTGCTTTCACTCTTGTGGAGTAGTACTACTGTTGTTCTACTCCAATCCTCTGGCACCTCCCCACTCCTCAATGATTTGTTGAAGAGCACTGCAAAGGGGGTTGCCAGTTCTCTCCCAAGTGCTTTAAGTATTCTTGGGTGCATCCCATCTGGCCCCATAATTTTATCTACCTTTAAATTGTCTATTTCCTCTAGGACACTTTCCTCTGTGAATGGACCTATGTCTAGTCCTTCAACTGGACACTTCTTTATGCCTACTGTTGGTCTATTTCCATCTGCTTCCTGTGTGAAGACTGAGCAGAAGTATTCATTGAGTGACGCTGCCTTCTTCCAATCTTGCTCTGTGGGTTGTCTATCCTTTTTTTGTGATTCTAACAATGCCCCCATTGGTCTTCCTTTTTTCTCGTATGTATCTGTAGAAGGTTTTGCTACCCTTTTTTACTTTGTCAGCTATTCTAACCTCTGCCTGAGCCTTTGCATTTCTTATCACGTTTCCTGTCTCTTTCAGTTTCTGTTTGTATTCTGTTTTGTCCATCTCGTTCCCTGACTCCTTGTACTTTCTGAATGCTATACACTTCTCTTTCACCATGCTTGCCACCTCCTTGGAAAACCATAGTGTTTTTTTTTCCTCATTTTGTTCTTACTAACCTGATGGGCACACTGTGATGTGACCATGGTTATTGCATCCTTCAACCTTGTCCTCAATGCTCCCTTCTGTTGTGTTACTAAGGTTGTCCCTCAGACAGGCCTTCATTTTTGTGAAGTCTGCCCTCCTGAAGTCAGGGACCTTCAGTTTAGAGTGTGAGTCTTTAGTCCTTTTTACCCTGAACCAACCATACTGTGTTATGGTCTTCAGTCCTTTTTAATCTGAACCATACTGTGTAATGGTCACTGTTGCCCAGGTGGTTCCCTACTGTACTTTGACCCCGAGAACCAGATCACTATTTGTGAAAATCAGATCTAGAATCATGCTACTCCTTGTGGATGATGTCACTAGTTAACTTAGGCCTGCTTCCTGTAGTGGACTAGGAATTCCCTGCTTTTTTGTGATGCCGATGTGTGGGTACTCCAGTCTATATCTGGCAGATTGAAATCCCCCACCAGCACCATGTCACCTTTGCCTGACATGTGGAGGATGGTTTCCAGGATTTCCTTATCCCTGGCTTCCTCCTGATTTTGGGGTCTGTAGATTATTCCTACCCGAATAGGTTTCTGGCTTCTGACCCCAATAATGATCCGTACTCTAGATCTTCTGTTTCCCCATGTGCCTGCTGCATTTCTATAGCACTGATGGTATCCTTAACATAAACAGCTACCCCACCCTCCCTTTTTCCCAGTCCTATCTCTCCTGAACAAGCTATATCCTGAGATAGTCACCTTCCAACCGTGATTGTTTGTGAACCATGATTTGATCATGGCAACCCAGTCTAGTCCTGCCTCGGCTAGTGTGGCAGTGAGGTCAGTCATCTTGTTAATCAGACTGCGTACATTGAGGCATAGTGCTGACAATTCTTGATGTGTCACTTTGTTTGTTATACCCCCCTTAATCTTCTTGTTTGTCCCTTTGCCTTTTTTATGTTTCTGTTTCCTCCCTTTCCTTTACTTTGGTCATCTGCAGAGTCTGAAAGTGTTTCATGTTTCCTGCTGTCTGTTTTTGCTATCCTGGAGTGTGAAGAAAGGCTCTAGCACTTAAGGAGCTGACATTGGTTATCTCTATCCTGGGGTAGAGAGTGGGAAGGGAGAGGTTGCAAAGATCCCTCCCTACCCAGGAATTATCTAACATGGAAGGCAAAGTGCCATTACTAAGGACAAGGGGAGGGTCTTCCAACATGGCACAGGAAAGTAAGAAGGGTTCTCATATGCTGCAATACTTAGATTGAATTTTCCTTGCAAAATGTGACATCCTGTCCAGGGTGGCTAGGTTTCTCAGAGCAGCAAGCTACTGAGTGACCAAGGGAACCTGCTCTGATCTCCATCTCTGCAGTATGTGTCTCTTGGTTTCAATATTGGATATTGAAGTTGCTTGTAAGATAGGGTACAGGTGGTAGAAGAAGAGCAAGTATATGTTGCAAGGGTGAGAGGGGAAAGAATCCATCCTGAATTTTTTGACAACATCTATGGACCTTTGACCAGAAGGGCTTGATCTTGGAGCAATTCCAAAGAATGTGCAGGAGGCCAGCTCTGGCCATCTGACATCTCCAACAGACATCATGGGATAAAAGGCTAAGAGATTTTAAGATCCTCGATGTGTGGTACCAAAAGTGCAGAACTTTATTATGTATAAGAAGAATCCTGGTGCTGGGACCAGTTTTATGGATAAATACAGTAGCTATATCTGTGACCAGTGGGCCTCAGAAATGTCCATACCCAGGGCTTGGGACCATTTGGTGCTGACACCATCTGATGGATCTGTGGTGGCTTGTAGAATCTGCTTGTGCATCAGCCCTGCTCTGCTGGGAGTTACCAGCCAGGCCCGAAGGGAGTGGGCAGTTTTTTTGTGGTATGGAAGGGAAGCTTCTTAATGCAAGCACCTATGGCACTTCTTACTTGGAGATATTTCCAAAAATGTTATTTAGGGAAGTGAACTCTTGTTCAGAGGTTCTTGAAGGATGCCAGATATGAGGTGGTGGGTTTACACAACTCGGAGAGGCACATGATGCCCTTGTCCTTGCAGATTGTCCAATGAAGCACCCCACCCCCCTTCGTGTGACCAGTGGAGGCCCCCAGAGAGGATGTTGGGACAAGGAAGTAAGGGGTCTATGTAGCCAGCTCTTTAAGCTTCTTCCATGTCTTAAGAGTTGGGGTCACCATGAGGTCAACCTTTTTTAACATCTGTATTAAAGAATAAAACAGTAACACATCATTTACGGAAGTTACTACAGGCTGGGTACACTCAATAGTTCATCAGTACAGAGAAAACATATTACCAAACAGATGAAAAAAATAAGGGCAGTACATATTTCCACAGTGAGAACTCGGCCCAAGGACAACAATTGGATCATGATAAGGGATACAGGCTGAAGTTGTTAGTATCATTTCCATGGTGTGCCCCTGGACCTTTAAGAGTCTCAACAAATTGATGCACACAATTGATTAGAGTCACGCTATAGGAGTATAGGAGAAGGAGTTAGAAACCATTGTACAAGTTAGCTGTCCCAGCAGTATGAGTGGTATGGTGTACAAGATGGTCCTATTGGAAATTTATTGTTTTCTATAGCTACAATCAGGGGACCTCACATTTTCATGAAGAGGCCAGATGCCCCATTCACTCTCAGCTGTGTTCTCTCTAATTTAAGGCACATGTGTAAGTTTTGAGCCCACTGCTGCATAATCAGTGGGTTGGAGGAAAGCCAGTTTTGTGCAGTAACTTTTCTGGCATTCATAAGGGTGACTGACCAGAGAGGTAGGTCTGCACCTACAGTAAGAGTAACTCTAGGGGAGACTTAGGTGGAGCCCTCCCAAGAACAGCTAACATGATGGAATGGACTGAGTTCCAGAAGGTGGTGATCCTTGGGTGTGTAAGCATCATACAAGGGAACTCACCCTCTTCCTTAGGGCAGCAAGGGGACTTGTGAAGCTTCTACTGGGTTACATAGGCCCAGTACATAAAATTCAGCTGGATCTTGTGCCATTCGTTACCATGTGCACAACATTTAAGGTATTGTGCTGCCTTGGTCCAGACTTTGGAATTTATATTTGTGCAAACATCCTGCTTCCACTTGGACCAAATATCTGCCAGAGATGGATCAGTTTCATCTCTAATAATGTGTAAGAATACTGAGAGGGGTTTCATGCAGGGTTAGGACCTGTATAATGCCTCTTCAAAGGGAGTAGGAGCATGTCAACTTGAACCTCGTTCTAGGGTTTCCCCCAGCCTTGCCCATACCAACAGGTATGGGAACAAATCAATTACCAGCAAACCCCAGACCCTCCAAATTCCTGAAAATTAATGGGGCACCCACCCTTATATAATTGGGGAATATTTTTAAGCCGCTTTCACCAACTTAGCAGACTTTGGTGAAAGTGTACCATATACCCTTCCTTCCCTTCCAGTGTGGCAATGATACTGGAGTACGGGGATGGACCTTGAAGAATGGCAATGTATTTATGGGAAGTCAGCCACACTTTTGCTGTATGTCCAGTAAAAAGGTTACATGTAGGAAGCAGGTTATGTGCCCATAAGGACCTGGTCAAGCCGTCTCTTTTAAGGTTCAAATCCAGGTCCTCCTCCTTAAATGCAAATCACGAAGGCCCAACATCACTCTTTCCCACAGGCAGAAAAGCCAATTGTGAGGCCCAGTAGTAATGTTGGAAATGGGGTAGGGCAGTTCCACTCATATCAGGTGGGAGTTCTAATATACTTCTCCTGAGAAGGGCATTCTTCCCATTCCACATTAACCTGTGTAAAATGGAATTCAACTGACTAAAGTGAGTTAGAGGGACATGGACCAGCAATGACTGGTACAAGTACAAGCATCCCAAAGGGACAGACATTTTTATTGTTCTAGTATGGCCAAGGAGGGAGAGTGGCAAGGTCCGACACTTCTCACAGTCTTCAGCAGGTTTGCTTAGTAGACACTTATAATTTTTATATACAGGTGATTTAGCTTAGTAGGCATGATCACCCCAAGATAAATTATATGGTTGACCATTTGCAGACTCATTGTGTTATCTGCAACTTGTGCCCTTTATTGTTTCCCCGCCGGCATAATCTCACTCTTTGTCCAATTAATCTTGTGACCCAACAGGGAGCCATATTCCTATAGAAGGCAATGGATTGGAGGCAGTCCCTTGGATGGGATGCTGGATGTATAGAAGCAAGTCATCAGCAAATAATGCTGCTTTTTGCTTACACCACCCACCCAAAGTCCTAAGTATCAGGGTAATTTCTGACTGCAACTACTAAAAGTTCAAGAGAGAGGACATAAAGCAGCAGCGACAAAGGGAAATCCTTCCTGGTGCCTTGACTGAGTGAAAAGGATGATGTGAGGGACCCAGTCACTATTATTTGGGCACAAAAGGAAACGTTCCGGACTGTAATCCAGCTCAGGAGGCAGAGACCCATTGC
This sequence comes from Neoceratodus forsteri, assembly GCA_016271365.2. Classification (NCBI taxonomy): domain Eukaryota; kingdom Metazoa; phylum Chordata; order Ceratodontiformes; family Ceratodontidae; genus Neoceratodus; species Neoceratodus forsteri. The sequence continues at coordinate 1,009,137,137 of CM057454.1, read as the reverse complement.
AAAGCTTTGGAGCACTTTAAAATTACCCCCACTCCACGAGGTCAAAAGTCATGCCTGTATCCAGGTTAAGGACCCCACCCTATGGCTATCTCACTTTCTTGACCAATTACATGTTATATCCAGGGTCCTACAGATATTATGTTCCTCTACATCCCTTTAAAAAGCCCAGTCTGGTCAAGGTGAATACATTGGGGCTAAAATGGACTCTAGTCAGGATGCAAGGACCTTGGCCACAATTTTATAGTCAGCGGTCAGCAATGAGATGGGTCAATATGAGGCACAAAGGGTGGGTCCTTTCCCTGCTTGCTGAGTATAGTTATGGTGGCTGACTGCATGGAGGGAGACATTATACCAGACCGCAAGCTCTTCTGCAACATATTCATCAAGGGATCCATGAGTTCTGAGGAAAACATTTTCAGATACTCCCTAGCCCTTAGAAGTTGGATTTATTTTCCTCCTGACTTTGCTTTACCAGGTCATTAATCAGCACAGTGAGATGACACTTCATTCAGTGAGGTATCTTATATAATACCGTGGTAAGGGTGGTGTACTGAAATTCAGTAGCTTAATTTGGCAAACCTTTCTGTAGTAAAGCAGAAGCTCTGGATGGCTACCATTGTGTAGGATCACTTTTTACCCCTATTATAAATAGGCAGGTTATGTACTTTTTGGCATTCAGTCTCAACTGCCAAATGTTATACCACCTTTCTAACCATTCCAGGTGCCTTTTCAATTTCCTCACCTTTTTTTCATTCTCCACTATGCCACAAATCATTGCATCATCGGCAAAGAGACACATCTTGCACTGAATACTTTATCCTATGTTGCTGATAAACATACTCAAATGGATAGGTCCCTGGTACGGACCTCTGTTGTACCACATTCATAACCTCAGTATTCCTTAATTTGACTGGGTTAATAACCACCTTCTGCTATCTTCCCTCAGCCAGTTTCTTACCACTTTTTCCAGCTCCTTCCCTTCACCAATTACTCTAACTTCTTCAGCAGCCTGTTGTGAGGCACCACTTTGAATGCTTAGCTGAAGTCGAAATAGAGTATATCTACCACCTGTCCCTTATTTACCACCCTTGTAACCCAGTCAAAGAATACTATTTGGTTGGTCTAACAAGATATCCCTTCTATAAACCCATGCTGATTATTATCCTATAGCCCGTTGCTTTTCAATAAGGTCACCAGGTCTTCCTTGATTTGTGCCTCCATCAGTTTACCTACAATGGAGGTTAGACTGATGGCTCTGTAATTTCCCAAATCTTCTTTGTCCTGTCCCTTGTGGAGTGGAATCACATCCTCTGTCTGCCAATCTCTTACAACTACCCTAGTGCATAGGAAGCTATTTAAAAGCCCTACCATGGATCAGCCAGTTCTGATACCAGTTCCATGAGCACTCTTGGGTGCATTCTGTTGAGTCCCAGTGCTTTATCTAGTTTTACGGCAGCATGCCCCTTTTTCATTCTTTCTGCTGCTCTCGATTTCCTAAATCCCCCTTAATGCCACACTAATTCCACTTTTCGGTAGAGGCTATCCATCCTCCACTGTAAATACTGAGCAGAAGTACAGAATAGCCCCCCATGATACAATGCAGCAACTTGCTGTAAATGACAAGTCAAAAAATACTGCATGACAAAAGATCTTAATTGCCTTTGACATACACTGTTCCCTCTAGTATACTGAAGCATTTTTGCATTATACTGTGACATTATTGCATTGCATCTTTGCTGTCGCCGCTGTAGGTATTCAAAATGGTTGCCTTCTGTCAGCATCCTCTATAACACTGCCCCCTCTGCCAGCCTAACTATTTCCCCCTTATATTCCTTTTTTCTTTGATGTGCCAGAAGTACTTTTTGTCCCCTTCCTTGACCCCCTCTGCAGCTCTGTGTCTGCCTTTGCACCCCTGACAACCTTTTTGGTCTCCTTCATCTTACCATGGCACTCCCTCCACTCATTTTCTCATTGGCATAAGGGGTCAGTGAGTGTCTGTGCATAGAACAGTGCACAATTTGCATGATGCCCCCTTCCTTTCCCTGTGCTGCTGTAATTCTCACTGTGATAATACAGAGAAAGCATTGTAACACTGATGTATATATAATAACAGAACTCATCCTAGAACAGTGCCACATTGTGGTCTTTCAAACCACTTTGTACCACTTTTTTGTAACTGTGCATGCGGACCCAGATTAATTTTTTGAAGTCTGCCTTTTGTGCTAGTATACACCATATGTGGAAAATCTTCCTGGACATGACTTTTATATAGTCAGAGCTTGTACAAATACAGTGGTTCTTTGAAATTCTTCACAAACCACAGAAACACTGCAGAGGTTTTGCACTTTTGACTTTTGATAATTCAACTAAAGGTTTCCCATTTTCAGCCAACGGTGCAGTTTGTTGGACATTCAATCCTGGCTGATGCTGCTGTGCACTGAAGTACACAAAGGCCCAGATATTCAGAAATGAGCCAAAACCCGGCACAAGTCCAGCGCAGCGCAAATCCGATGTGCCATTGTGCAACTGGAGCCATATTCAGAGGTTGTGCAAGCTGAACTGTGCCAGCACAACCTGGCTGAATATGGCCATGTTGCACCATGGCATAAAGAGAGGTGCACCATGGTGCACACAGAGATGCTCCAATGCACCCATGGCAGTAGAGCAGCAGAGCTACAGAGAGGGTCAGGGGACAGAAAACAGACTCAGGGACAGGGCCATGACAACACAGTGACAGGCCACAGCAGGCCTCCACCAGTAGGGCACAGCAGGGCACACACAGGCACCCTGACACTGGACCCCAGAACACAACAGTGGCATGAATAGCAGGTGACAGGAGGTGCCAATGGAGGGCCACCAAGGGAGCCCCCCCGGCAGGCTGCTGATCATGTCCCACCCCCCCGAGACCAAAGCAGGCCACACCCAGGACCATGCAGCCAACCATACACACGCCACACAGGCACACAGAGAGCCCACACAGTGGGCACTGAACATGCCGGGTGGCAGGCTGCATGGCAGACCATCCGGGACAAGCCACACAATGCCAGGCAGAGGACCCCAACACAGTGGGCTGACAGTACCCGACCAATGACCATGGCCATTTGCCATCACCATGCACACAGCTGCCACACACACCTGACCACTGCCCCATGGGCACCCCAATGCACAGCCACCAACCCAGGGGATGGACACCACCACAGTGGGACAGATCACAGCACACAGCAGGGCATAACACATGCCCCCTCAAATGCACACACCATGAACGGACACTGGGCCACTGCAGCATGGCTCCGCACATCACCTGCAAAGCAGACACAGACACAGGTGGGTATGCCAGACAATATATATGTATGGAACAACTATGTACAGAAAGAGCAGGGGCTGGGGAAGGGTAGAGACAGTGAGGCAAGGGGACAGGGAACACAGACTATAGAGTGGGAAGGAGGACTGTAGGAAACTGTCCAACAGGGGAAGCAGGGGCAACTTTAGTGATGGCCCCGGCCGGCCACCCTGGCATGCCATCCCTCTCTCCTCTCTGGTGCCAGCATGCCCCGCATGGCCACCACCACCCCAAGTATGCCCAAGACCATGAGTAAGGTCTGCTGCATGTGCCAGCTCAGCAACTGGTGCAGCGGTGTTCACACTGGACAATGGACAACTATAGCAAGGGACAGTACAGGTGCACAGTGCAATGGCCCAAGGTACCATGCCCACCCACAGTGCACATGTGTGTGATAGGGAACATGCCATTATGCATGAGCTGCATGCTGCCGGTCCTGCACAGCTTAAGCAGTGCTTATACATCATGCTGTTCTTGAGTCTTGCACGATTGACACCATGTTAGTGCAGTGCACATGCGCACTGCAGGCCCGAGCACTGTGCATGCATGAACAGTGTGCTGCCACTTGCTCTGGTGCAATACCATTGTGCATGGTGCAATATCTCTATATTCAGATGTCACATGCAAATGAGCTCATCAGCCAATGCATGGTACAGTGGGGTGCATTAGCATATCTTTACCATTGCGCACAATCTCATTTGCATGCATTGCACCACATAAGCGCCACTGAACAGCACAGACCATGTACCTGTATTGCAACCTTGATAGGTGTTGTGGATGCCACAGCAGCACACTGGGGGCAGACAGCACTGCAGGGTGGGATGGACTATGGTGATGCTACCAGGGCCTCGGCAGGTATGCACTGTCACCTGTGTGGAACATGCCATGGTTAGCCCTCTGCTACACTGTGCTATACCCCTTGCCTGTGCCTAGTGCCCATGCCACCATTCACACCCTGCCCACCCCCATCCCCACGTCTGCACTGCCCATCACACCCTGCTCATGCTACACACACCCTGTAGGTGGCCTGTGGGGTCATCTCCCTGTTCATATCCATGGCACAGCACAGGTCTTTGCCAGATGACAGCATCCTGTGCACTCCCAGGGTGTGTGGCGCAGACATTGGTGATGCACCCCATGGCATCGCACACCACCTGACAGCTGACATTTGGGCACCCCTTCCTGTTGAAATGCGCCAGTTCCACAGGTTTAGGTGGCATGTGGATGCCCACATGGGAGCAGTTACCAGCTCCACTCACACCAGGCATGCATGCCACCCTGTGGTTGTCCTGCAGCAGTGTTGCACACTCCGCCTGTGTGTTGGGGAACTGGCTACATTCCACAGCATGTGGCAAAAGAGCAGTGGGGACCTGTGTGAGGAGGCGGGCTGTGGCCAAATGGATGATGCCCATGGTGTCCCCTGTTGGTCCCTGGATGGTGCCCGTGGTGAGCAGGCATGGAACGGGGGTACCTGTCATCTTCACGGACATGGCATGGCTCCATCTGGTGGGTACCTGCAGCTCCTCACTGCACAGCTCACAGTACTGCCTCAGCACGGCACTGTTCAGGCAGTACCGGCCCACGATTACAGTGTCACTATAGTTCACAACGGTGCTGCAGGCACGGTACTGCCTGTGGTGGGCTTGCCACCACCTGGCCCTTTGTTGGCCACGTAGCTGTTCCTCCTGCTGCCTCTCACCCCTCATTACTTCCCCCATCAGGACAGGTGCACTCTCCATGTCTCCTACTGCCCACTGTCCCCCTGGGCAGTTGGCTTCTGGCAGTGTGCCACCCAGGTACACAGTCTTTGTGTGTACATCTCTCTCTCTCTCTCTCTCTCTAACCCTCTCTCCCTCTCCCACACCACCTCTCTGTCCCTCTCCCTCTGTGTCTGGTCATGTGTCTGTCTGTCTCTCTGTATCTCTCCCTCTCACTCCCACTGTTGGTGAAACTGCTGTCTGTGTGTTTGTGCCCTGTTTTACTAGGAACAAATCTGGTCGGAGCAACTTCGATTTGCTCCACACTTGTGCCATGATTGCATGGTTGAATATGCTACTGCGCTGAATATTCATGGGAATGCCCACTGCACTTGTGCCACATACATTATAATTACGTATTAGCACAATAGATTTTGCGCTTGGCTTCTCGGTGCAATTCCGCACTTGCGCCAGTGCAACTCAGTTGCTCCATGTGCAACTGCTCTGAATATCCAGGCCACAGAGAATAGTGGATGGGCATCTATGCACAGCTAGTGTGTTCTACCGAGAGGGGTTCGATTTCCTCTGACCTCAAGAGCGTAGTGGAATCATAACCCCAAGGTGGCAGAACACACTGGTTGTGCACATATTTGTTTGTCCTGTAATTTTTATAGTGCATAGTGTTATGTGAAATGTACATGCAGTGGTCCTTTCACCTTCAGAACAAAACTGACATGTGCAGTCTCTAGAAGTTTCAGGATGCTGTTGTACCACACAAGGGTACACTCACATTCCATGATCTTTGAACTATGGTACAACAGCATTTTTAAAGGGGTAGAATTCTATTTAGAATAATGCTCTACCATACACTACAATGAAATTAAAAATCAAATAGCAACATTGGGCTTAGTAATACAAAGTGCCACTTATTATCAATGGTGGAATGGGGGAAGGGGGGCCTGGGATAACTCTGTTCCAGAAGTAAAGTTAAATGTCTGACTCAGTTCCAAGAACAAAATGCGGAAGTACTGCTTCTGTGTATAATCTACCTATATAAAGGTATTTAACTGAATACATAAAGTGTAAAAATGCAACACAGAGAAACATGTCCCAAGACCTCTGTCTGCTGTGTTTGATCCTACATCAAAAGAGATGGGTCCCCCCCAATGAATTGTTTCCATGTCCAGCATTGCTTACTGTAACAATACATTTTTCCACCTGCAATTATGTAGGTGCTAAGGAACAAACTGTACTCTTTGTGTGCTTGGTTTAAAACAATTAGAAAAATAAACAGATGTTAGAAATGCAGTATGTAAACATGTGCTAATGGATAGCAATGTACTGTTTCTACTAATATATTACTTATTTACCACTACTGCTAGTACTACACACCCTCTGGCAAATATTGTATAGTGTTTGCTGTAAGTTGTACAAGTGTTGCTTACTCCATCCACACCTACACTGCTACAGTCTCTTGACATTTCTAATACATAACATGCCTCTAGCTGGACAACGCTTACATTTCCTTTGGGTTTGATTACATTTTATTGGAAAAAGGAGGTTTGTGAGTATAATTTTTCCAGTTAGAGTTTAAACCCAGGACCTGCCATAAGGAACAGCAAGAAATTGAAAGGCCCTTTAACATTAACAGTTAAGATATATTTTTGTTCTGCCATAGCAAGTGAAAATATCATTTTAGTCTGTTGCATGGAACATAGGAGAAAGATATTCCTGCCTTTGTACATACAGTATGCCCTTGTTTTTAATTACAGTCTATAAATGTGTGTGTCCATCATATGTATGACCAGTGCTTAAGTAGATGTCATTCAGTGGTCACAATTTTGTATGTCTCTCCCTGTAGATGGAAACCACAACATGTATTGCTGAAAAATTCATAAGGTGCTGATGAGCCAAAAGCAATTTACTCTCTGATGGCAGCACTGCGTGGGGGTTTGTAACAGAAGAACCATACACCTCACAGTCCTGCAATCTCTTTGTAGCTACTCCTAAGTACATCCTTGCAGATCAACCAATAAGAAAGCTTATCTTATAGACAGTAGTCACCACTATCCTTCTGAACAGCTCCCAATTCCCTGCTCCATTACTACTAGCTCTCCACTAATGCTGCTCTGGGACATGCAGGGAAACCAAGGTCTATTACACATGGCAGCTAGACAATATTGTTTTTTGTGAAGAATGTCAATCAAGTTGGGATCTTTATTTCCTTAAATGTAAATCTGCTACATGCACTGTAGGTGGCTCAAACCTGTTTAACCTCCTCACAACACAGATATGTATTCTGTGACAGATTTCATCTATACTGATTTAATGAATGCATGCTATGCAATAGGCAGCACTTTTGCATGAATCATTTTGATTTGCATGAAGACTGTATTTTGCAGATTAGAGAACTGAAATAACATCTCCTTTTTTCTAAGTTCGTTGATTTATTACGTCTGAGTAAGCTTGATTGAATGTTCTTATTGTAATTTTAGGTCACCACCATAACAGGCATTTATTAATACACAGCATGTTTTCTGTGTAGAAGGCAAGGGCAAAAATAACCTTGGTTGAAATCAAGCTACTGTATATTCTTAGAAAGAAATGCCTATGACTCAACTCCACTTCCACAAAGAAACAATGGTGACTATTCATCATGCAGATATCTAGATTAGCATTTTCAGGTTTACAACAGTTTCAAATGTGTTAGACTTTGGATTAATAGAGGTAATTTCACACACAAAGTATCCCATACTAATTTTCAGTGCTATGACACTAGTAATGTAATAGGTTTTTGCAGGTTAAAAAAAGTAACATATACAGTGTGCACTCAACAACATCCATAGACAGTCAAGAATGATGCATTGTAGGTGCATAATAAAGCATAAGGTACTCAGAAAGTGCTCCTATCAGCCCATAAGCCACATTTTGTAGTGTTTTATTCTGGTTATAAAATTATTCCTCCCTCCCCACCCTTGTAAACCTCGAGTAAAAAATATATATATTATTGAAATAAGTCTGATAAAAAGTGTTAAAAATTAGGTTAAAGAAAGTACAGAAAGTAGAAAAATAGTCCTTGCATTGGTAATATAGTACTAGTAGTCCCCTATGTAAAATCTAGCCATTACAGGCCATTGGTGTCCAGTTGTCTATCCTCCTCACAGTGTCTCTCCCTGCACATTCTGTCCCTCTCAGTCCCTATCACTTAATTTTTTTTTATTCAGTTTCTGTTAGATTTTGCTTTTTTCATTATTTAGTGGGTTGTAAGGGAGCTTGTCCCTAGCAAGTTGCTATATCTAGTGTGATTGTGGCATTCAAAGGCAAACCTCGAGTGAGGAGACTGACTCTTTTAGTGTTGTGCAGTGCGAGCAAGGAGAGTGGCTTTACCATTAGGCAGTCTGTGTGAGTCTGATACTCAAGCAGCTGTGCATATAATCTCCTGGTCATGGTCTTGTTCGGGGGAGGGACAAGCAATGCAGGGAGGGTGGGAGATTTTCATTGATTTATGGGCAGAACTGCAGTGGGGAGTGGACATGCTGTTGAGCTGCTGCCAACTACATTCAGCTTGAGACTTATGCATCAGTGGTCTGCAGTAAACCAGTCATGGGAATAAAGGTCAGTTTGGGATTTTATCTGCATGGTAAATGAGCTTGGGTTTGTGCTGATTTATTGTGCTACTTTAGAGTGTTTGCAAGTTTAAAACTATATATATATATATATATATATATATATATATATATATACACACATTTGTGTTAGGGCAAGTACTGTTTTACGTTACCAACATGGCTGCCAGAAAATTTCAAAACATTCTGGGAGGCGGGGATCTCTCTGACTTTGCTGCATCCTGGTTGGCATAAGAAGTATCAGTTGGCATGCTATGTGCTGATAAGGATGTGAAAAATGATACTTCTTAGTTACTCAGGATGCAGAAATTCTTTTTATAAAATGGGTAAGAGAAATCAAGACCTGTGATTAGTCAGATGTGATCACATGTCCATTTCTTATTCCAGTACAACAGCACAGATCAAAATTGTTTATAGTGAATGATGGGGGATTGTTGTGCCAAGTTTTCTATGCCGTAACAGGCTTGTTGAACCACAACAGTGATATAAATATGTGGTTGTGCTGTGCTAGACATGACAATACAATAGCGCAACAAGAAAGAATGCCATCATGACTGCACTCGATAGTGCATGTTTAATTTTGACAGTTACTGACAGACAGACAGTGCTATCCTTTCATGTGGCAACTACAGATTCTTCAAAGTCCCAGAATTTAGGGCATGACTTTGTGACTGCCATCCCCCTGCCTTAAGTGCTTCCTCCACCCCAAATACCACCTCTCCGAACCAATATACGCGCTGAATCTTTTTTTTTGTTTTCTCTTTCACTGTCCTGCAAGCCCCTCAACAAGATGGAGACACTCCTCTACACAAAGCAGCCGAACAAAATAAGACACATTCACGTGTTAAAAGTTGAATCTGCACTCCATTTGTGCCTAGTTTAATTGGTACTGATATAGTTCCTGAAATGGATTTAGTTTTTAGAGTATAACAAAATTAGCACTCAGTCTGGTAGTAAATGCAGTGATTGGCTCAAATATTTATACAGGCTTGTCAAACATGGTTTCCATATCCTATAAAAGACAGTGTATGGGCAGCAGCCATGCACAGACAAGCCTGTGTTGGCATATAGAGGTTGCTACAACAATCACAAACTTCTTGATCTTCACTCTCATGGTTGAGTGGTTGACACAGAAACCTTTCAATGACAACACAGGCTTGCTGTGCATACTTGTCCATACATTATCCTAACTGTATAAGCATCATTGCTCAATTTTAAAAATAAAAATCAGAGGAAGCATTTTATAAATCCAATTAGTCATTCTTGGGTGTGTAAAATTAGGGATATTGGCAATTCTTGGATGGGTAAGGCACTCAACATTATAACGTACCTCACTTACCAAGGTGTGCCATTATAGAAACAAAGAAACATAGAATGTGTCAGCAAAAAAGAACCATTTTGCTAACCAGCTTGCTCTGATGGTCCCTGCCTATTCTATCTCCGGGCACCCTATCTTGACTCAAGTGACCTTCCCTTCTTCCTGCCAATTTACTAATATTCCACTATGTCTACCCCATCCATACATGAAGCCCCCAACTGTTTTCACCTCCACCACTTCCACTGGCAGTCTTTTTCAGGTGCCATCACTCTTTCCATGAAGTTGTACTTCCTCACATCCCTCTTAAACTCCCTCCCATGCCATCTGATGCTAGTGCTCTTTCTCATTTTAAAGAGACTCTCATCCTGCACCCAGTTCACCCCCTGTAAGGTAATTGTAGGTCTCTATCATGTCCCCTCTTGCTGTCCTCAGTTCCAGGTTGTACATGCTGATATCCCTCAGGCTCTCTTCATAGGTCTTTTGGTACAAGTCATGTACCATTTTAGTTGCCCTCCTCTGGACTGCCTCCAGCCTGTCTATATCCTTTCTGATGTGTGTCATACTGAAATGCACACAATACTGCAGATGGGATCTAACCAGCGAGCAATACAGTGGCAACACCACCTTCCTCATCCTGCTGGAGATAACTCTCCCTATGTATCCCAGCATCCCTCTGACTCTACCCACTGCTTTGCAACACTACCCTACCACTTAGAGGCCATCAGTTATAATAACCTCAAGTTACCTTTCCTGCTTAGTGACTGTCAATACCTACCCACATCCTCAACTCATCTCCTGGGTTCCTATGCCCTAAGAGCATGATGTTGTACTTTTTGGCATTCAACCTCAACTGCCATGCTCTTGACCATTCCTCAAGTTTTATAAAGTCCCAACACATTCTCTCCACCCCATTCTGAGTGACCACCCTATTACAGATTTTTGCATCATCAGCAAAAAGGCATATCTTCTTTTTACCATTTCTTTTGCAATGTCACTTGTGACATTGAAGAGGACTGGTCACAGTACTGAGCCATGCTGCACCCCCTCTGGTCACTCTCCCCTTATCAGCATCACTGCTGTCAACCACCATCCTCTACTGCCTATCTATTAACCAGTTCTTTAACAAATTCACCACTTTGGATCCTACCCCTATGATGCTCAATTTCTTTATCTGTCTCCTGTGTAGTATAGTGTCAAAAGCATTACTAACAATCTCTGGTCAGAGCCGATATAGCTGTGAAGAGCTTTTGGGATGCTTTTACCCATTATTTCTAATGAATTTGCACAATGCAGATCTGCTGAGAGGCAGTTTCAATGTGGTCTTCCTTTTACACATTTTTATAATGTATTTTCCTAGAATATTCCTCCTGATTGTTATATATTTAGCCTGGATAGTTCACAGAAGAAATGGCATTTTATGTTTGGGTGGTGAAGCACTAGCAGTAGGATGCTGGAATGTGTCGTTCATAGGTACAAGATGTGTGTGGGCAATAAAGCCCAGTAGCCATACACCTCAGGCACTCACATGTGGATCCATCATCCCAGTGCCATTGCACTACTCAGTGTGGGTGAAAGCCAGTGCTATTGTCACTCACACAGGTCCTGGAAAGGCATGTTACAGCTGACCTACCATTTGTTTGTACAACTGGGGAACCACAAACGCACTATCCATAGCCTGGAGTGTACACTAAAAATGCCACTGCATGATACCACACCCCATGGCACCCACGATATCGCAGCAGTCCGGAGGGTGGCATGTTACACAGGGGAATGGGAAAGCGTGTATGACAGCAGGAAGATACAGCATCAACAAGGCATGCATTGGAGGTATGTCTATTCCCTCTTACAGTTTGCCAGGGACATACACACAGCTGCATACAATGGTGGGTCCACAGCTTGTGTAGTGTGCCATTGTATGGTATAGCCGCTTGGGTCATTCTGTAGTGAAAGTCCCCTGCCCGGGTCCAGTGTCATTGGTGGCTGGCTGTGGCAGGGTGTGGAGGGAAGTACCAGTCTCTGCAACTGCTAGGGTATGGGGGGAGCAGGGTTGTCCATGTACCAAGGCAGTGGATGGGAGTCCTCTATCCTATTGACATGGACTGTGGTTTCTTCTGGTGTGATTGGGTCCGGGGGGCACTACACTACACTGGAGCTCTTCAGGGATGGAATTGGATCAACCAGGGATTGGAGGGGGTACCTTTAGTCCACCAGGGCTGCCAGTCTGCTGTACACCTGGGTGCACTTCCACAGCCCACCTGTGGGTGGTTGGCTGGCTTAGGCCAGCTATTCATGGCATAGCTGTGGGCCACACTGCTCTGGGCTGTGAGGGTTGAGTTTCCCACTGAGTATGCCACAGCATGGCATATGCATGGGAACACATCCTCGACTTGTATGGCATACTATATGTGTACATGCTGGCCCATTCCCTTGTGGCAGGTGCATCCCCCACGTTTGAATATCATGCTGTGGTGCATTGTTGGAGTTGCATGGCACCTCTCACATTTCCACTGGGATGCGCTGCTCATCACCTTTGAATATGGGGGCCCTGGACTAGGCTACCCTGATGAAATGCATTATCAATATGGAAAAATCATAACCCCACTAAAAACAAGATATTGCATCTAATCTGGGACAGCCTGAGTAAATACAATGCAGAAATGTGTAAATGAAGATACCTATGACAATGAGATGTAGCATCTCCTCTGTGCTATCCAGACACAAAATATAGGATAAGAAATATTTAAAGTAAATCTACTCTAAACTGAACTTCACTGTGGTCACTGACATAAACAAACAGTTTCTTTATTGTAACAGTCACACAGGAGACTGGTGAGCATATTTTATGGAACACATAGAAACAGAGGTGAGAAAGAATAAGTGCCTCAGCTGGGACTTGAACCCAGGCTATCCAGAATACTGTTCTGATTCTGCTAACCAGCTGCACCACTGAGACAACTGGAACCTAGGATGTCCCTGAGCGCACTTCTCTTTCTCAAATGCACAACCCAAAGGCAGCACAAATATTTACTTGTAACAATCACACAGGAGTGTGGTGTGCATATTTTATGGAACACGTACAATCAGAGGTGAGAAAGAATAAGTGCCTCACCTGGGACTTGAAACCAGGCCACCTGGCAGTATTGTGGCCATGAGGATAGTGTGCAGTGTATATACAAAATATAAGATAAGAAATATTTAAAGGAAATCTACTCTAAACTGAACTTCACTGTGTTCACTGACATAAACAGATTTTTATAACAAATTAGAATGCAATATTTATTTTGAATGTTGTGGCCATGAGGACTGTGTGTATAAAGAGAGCATGTGTGTGTGTGTGTGTGTGTGTGTGTGTGTGTGTGTGTGTGTGTGTGTGTGTTGCTGTAGTTCAATATATTTTTCCCCAAAAAGATAGTAAATAAATGACTTCTTATTAATACATATTTAGGCTAAGCAGTTCACTAAAGACCTAGCATATGTCTGAGACTGCTCATCAAATAGTGTCAGTAGAGGTTAAAAAACAGTGTAAATAATTGATTTGCTGGAGAAAGGATGACAATTATGAGGTACAGTATGAATCTTTCTTGAAAGACAATACATTCCCATGTTAAACTAGTACCAAGAAGCTGTTTAATGCTTAGTATTTAAATGTGCAAATCTCCAGTTTCATAGGCAACCAATATTTGACAAATATTTAACAAGCTGTTTCAGTTTTCTAATGGCATCTGATAAGCAGCCTGGAGTTATGTCTCCAACATTCTTTACAGAAAGAAGAGAATATTTTATTTCACTTGGCTGGAAGGATACATTGAAAATATTAAAACACATGTTCCACAATACTCCATTTTCCAGCTCCAGATAGCAAGAGGGCTGTAGGCTCCAGAGGTTAAAAAAAACAGTGTAAATCATAGATTTGCTGGGGAAAGAATGACATTTATGAGGTATGACTCATTCTTGAAAGACAATACATTCTCAAGTTAAACTAGTATCAAGAAGCTGTTTAAATGCTTAGTATTTAAATGTGCAAATCTCCAGTTTCATAGGCAATAAATATTTATCAAGCTGTTTCAATTTCCTAATGGCATCTGATAAACAGCATAGAGTTATGTTGCCAACATTTTTATTAGAAAGAAGGGAATATTTTATTTCAGTTTGCATGGAAGGATACATTGAAATGTCCAAAAACATGTGTTCCCATGAAACTCCACTTTCAAGCTACAGATTGCAAAATGGCTGTAGGCTCCACCCACAGCCATATAAATCAGATAGGCTGCATCCACTGCACTTCCCTGCACTATTTCCTTGGTCATTCAGTCAAAGAAATCAGTCAGACCTCTGTGGCATGAACCCCCGTGAATCCATGCTGCTTTGTTGTGTTATAGCCGACAGGATTCAAGATACTCAACCAATCTTTCCTTAAACTGGGTTTCCACTAATTTCCCCACCACTCATGTGAGACTGATCTGCCAATAGTTTCTATCCTCCATGCTGCTGCTGTTCTTATCCTATATTAATGCACACCCTATCATGCTTTACATAAGGAATAATACATAGTCAGCAGTGCCCTGTAATGGCAATCTGTGGGGGATTTGGGGACCAGGTATGTTCATACATGACCCTTCAAATTCCCCACAAACTGCATGACCAGGTGGTACTGTGTACTGTTCATCTTCACCTAGGGTGTTAGCTGCACACTCGAGCAGACTTTGATAGACCATGAGGTCTATTTCTGCTGGTGGTTTTGTACAGTATGTCCATATGTACTGTATGTACCCCAGGAGTTACTCATCCAGATGAGGGCCCTGGATTCTGATGGTGGTGTACGTGGATTGCTGGTGCACAGATCTATCGTGGAACTGACTCAACCATTTTTCTGTGAATTATTTCTCCATGTTCACTTGCTGGGGCATGCACATTGACTCATGCATGTGGAGGCAATGAATGCACTGCAAGAGTTCTGCAGCTCCCACATTTATTTGCCACTCTGACGTGCACTGCTACATAGTCTCCACCAAGTGGCAGTCTAAACATGGAGATGACAACCCTCCCTTTCCAGAAGAGGAGAACAACTCACTGGGCACTCAATCTTCTTCCTCCCTAGCCAACCCCCAGTGACCTTAGTCCATTCCAGAACTCAGTTCACTGGAGTGGTGCAAGGTGAGACAACCAGAATCTCAAATCTCAGCACTAATGGGCCAGTCCAGGAAAAAAGGTCATATCTAACTGGAGGATCAATACAGTGGTGACTGAACCAATCACAGGACAAGAGAAGTTTTTTTCTATTTTCATTTTGCACTTTTAAGCATAGCAACAGAAACAATGGCTACAACACAGTGCACATCCACAATGTCTGATTTCTCAGAGCATCTGATATCAGCCAAATCAATGCAACATAGTGGTGGTGCACAAAAACAAAAAAGGTACTAATGTCATACAAAAACAGGTTTCAAGTAAATCCATAATGATATTATGGCAGTCCATTGCCATGTATGGTTATGTGTATGCTACAGTAAGTGGTGTTTCATACTGTTTAAGAAGTGTTGATCACACTGGTTGGGCAGACAGAACTGCTCAGCTTCACTTCACAGTCTTCTTACCCAAACAGCATGAGAGACACTTGTCAAACAGTAAGGACACTTCTTAATATACCCACAGTCATCTTAAAGGAGGTGGTACTCTGTGCCAGGGCATGGACAATTGCCTGTTTGCATTAAGACACTATAGATAGTGTAATTTATTTTTATTCTCATAACGTGTTATGTGTTTACATGCAAGGCAACACCAGCAGAAACACAGAAACATAGACTTTGAAAGCAGACAAGGACTGCTTGGCCCACCCAGTCTGCCCATGTTCCTACCTATTGGATAGACTGCAGATCCTAGTTAACCAACAGCCTACTTCTTCCTACCCCCCACTCGAATTGCCTTATGTCTGCCCCATACATTCCAAAATTCTCCACTGTTTTTGACCCCACTACCTCCTTAGGAAGGCCACTGCATGCATCCACCAACCTCTGCATGAAAAAATACTTCTTCATGTTGCTCCTGAGCCATCCCCACTCTGTTTTCAAATTGTGCTCCCTTGTTCTTGCACATCTCTTTTTCTGACAGATGCTACCCTCTTGGACTTTGTTGATTTCCTTTAGGTACTTGAAAGTTTCTATCATGCCCCCCCCCCCTTTTCTTGAGGGTTTACATATTAAGCTCTTTTAGTCTTCATATAGCTTCTGGTGCAGACCATGCACCATTTTAGTTGCCCTCTTCTGGACTGTCACCATACTGTCTATGTCCTTGTGCAGATGGGGTCTCCAGAACTGCACGCATTACTACAAATGGGGTCTCACCAACTGTCTGTACAGAGGAATAAAAAAAAAAACATTGAACTGCACTTTGTTTGTGTGTCTCCAATATATGCCTCAACTATTCACATCTTATGGTATTGCCATATGTATGTATTATGTGTCTTTGCCTCTGTACTTAGTGCTATATTCTGTATTCAGCAGTATTCTGTGTTATGTACTCTGTTTTCTGTATTCTGTTTATACTCTGTACTGGTCCTCATTTATGTATGACGTGGAGCTTTTGCAAATGAATCTCTGACTCAAAGGGTTGTAATTCCCAGACCTTCAAAACATAAATAAATAAATAATAACAACTTCCTGTTTTCTACTGGTAATGCCTCTCCCTGTGCATCACAGTATCCCTACAGCCCTCCTTACTGCCATTTCATTCTCACATTGCTTGCCTACCTTTAGGTCATCTGATATGACTACCCCCAGGTCCCTTTCCATTTTTCTTGTTGTTAATATCAGTGCCAGTGCCGCAAAAGTCATCTGTGCTCCATAGGAGTCAACAGTTGCCTGTGCACTGTGGTACTACTTCATAAATTCTCGTGTGTTCATTAAGAAGTTGTGTTTTTCTGTCATATAAACAAAGAAAAAAATAAAGTATTATAAACTGCTAGAAGTACTCTAGGTCATACTAGAGTCAGGTTCTGGGACTGCTGTCCATACTGGGGTAGTGTGCAGACCTCCATTGCAGGGAGAGGAGCTCGATAGGGCACTTAGAGAAGCCATCATCAGGATGGTGAGAAAGGGAGAGGTGCCGCTAGTTGAAGATTTCAATATGCTGGATGTAGAATGGAGTCTTCCTAATCTGGCTTCAGAAAGGAACAGGGCCATCCTTGACTGTATACAAGGGGTCTTTCTTAGGCAGCTAGTCAAAGAACGTACTAAGGATCGGGCAGCGTTTGACCTGGTGCTTACAAACAGAGACTGCATTGCAGACATCACAGTGGGTAGTCACATAGGTATGACTGATTACCACACAATGTGGTTCAACATAATGACACTAGCAAAGGTCAGTAAAATGAGGATGAGGATCCTGGACTATAAGAGGGCAGATTTTAAAGACATGGGAGGCTGCCTCAGAAACTGCCTTGAAGGAGGGGATTGCCAGGGCAGAACAAAGCACAGTGGGGAAGAATAAGTAACGGTGAAATTAATGCAACTAATCTCTACGTGAATGAATTATGCAAAAGGAGAAGGAAAATGTGAACATACAAATATACAAAGGTGCCAGCAGAATAAAGCCTTGTGGTCTATCCAATCTGCATGTATTGCAGAGCACCCAATGTCAGCTAAGTACTCCAGCCCCCCTCCCAGATCGATACCCGCTCTTTTCTGGTGACATTCCTTTTGACCCTGACTTTTCACTTTACCACGTCCCAACATCTTTTGAAGCCATCCACTGTTTCCAGTGACACCACTTCCTCAGGAAGCCCATTCTGCCCCACCACCAGATTCTCCATGAAGAAATGCCTCCTTGTCCTCCTCCTGAACCTCCCCCTCCAACTTAAGACAATGTCCCCTCCTGTTTATGTTTCCTTTGAGCCTAAAGGGGCATTCTGTGTCCACCTTGTTTATGCCTTTAAACTATTTAAACTCTCAATCATGTCCCCCTCCCTCCCTCCTCTATACTAGGGAATACATGTTTAGGGCCTCTAACTTCTCCTCATATGTCCAGCCCTACTGTCCTTTAACCTTCTTCATTACCTCCTTTGGACTGCCTCCTGCAGGTTTATGTCCTTCTTTAGGTAGAAATGCTAGTACTACACACTGTACATCAGGTGTTGCCTCACCAGTGACCTGTACAACAGCAATATTTCATATTGCCATCTGCAGCAGATCCCTCTTGTAATACAGCCCAGCATTCTTTTGGCCTTTGCTACTGCCTTTCTGCATTGTGTGGAGTGGTTCAGGTCACTAATGATAAATATCCCCAAGTTTTTTCCTCCTCTGATTTAGTTCCCAGTGCCCCTCCCATGCAGTACTCCATCTTCGGGTTTTTGGCTCCAATGTGCATGGCCTTATATTTTTTTCACAATAAAGCAAAGTTGCCAAAAAAGGAGACCATTTTGGTTCTCCAAGGAAGTGTAAACATGGTGAGAAAAGAAAAGGATTGGTATTCAAAGAGGTACAAAAGAAACACATTGAAAATAGGACAGGTAAGTATACCAAGCAAAGCAGTAGGAAGCTGGCAAGGCAATTTGAGGAGCAAAGGCACAAAAAGAAGAAAGGATAGCCATAGGGGTTACTAAAGGGAATAATCATTTTTTTAGGTGCATACTGTAAGTGAAACAAGGGGGATAGTGATAATCAGAAGTATGGAAGGGGAGAATGTGCAGAAGGAAACCAAGAAAATTCTGATTTCCTCAAAAGGTAGTTGTGCTCAGTCTTTACAGTAGAGGGAGGATAGGGAGGGACAACTAGTGAGAAGCAGTAGTACGTGGCAGGTGGACACAAGTCCATTTTTGGAGGAATATGTAAAGAAAGCATTTGCAGCCCTGAAGGTGGTAATGGTTATTGGACTGAATGGGATACACTCCAGGGTAATAAAAGAACTCCAGGAGGTGCTGGCTGCCCATCTGATAGCCCTTTTCAGTAGCTCACTGGAAACAGGAGTGGGTCAGGAGGACTGTAGAAGGGTTAATGTTGTCCCTCTACAATCAAAGGGGATTGGTACTGTTTTTAAAAGATCTACAGCTCTGTGAATGTAAGAAGTGAGCTCTTTCTACTGTTTGTTTGTTAGTATAAGTAATGTCTATTTATGCTGTTTTGGACTTTTGTAATGCGACTATCTTGTATTTTGTGATTTAATGTACACTGTTACTGTATTTCCCCTATGTTTTTTTTCTGTATGTTCCCACTTGCCACCTGTGAAAATGGGCAATTTGCTCACCAGGCCTACAAGAATACAAAATAAATGAAATGATATGAAATGAACTGCAGCAGGTGAAGTATACTGACTATAGTCCAATTAGTCTTACTTCAGTGGTGGTGGAATAAGTGGAAACCCTACTGAAAGACTGTTTGAGCATGGGGAATCCAATGAACTGCAGGAACACAGGCAGCGTGGATTCACAGGAGGAATGTCATGAAAAGTGAATCTACTAGATTTATTTGACTAGGGGACCAGGGAGATAGATCCTAGAAGGGCACTAGATGTGGCCTGTCAGAACTCTAGAAAGGCCTTCAACACTGTTCTGAAGTTGATCAGTCTAGGAGTGGAACACAAAGTAGTAAATTGGGTTAGACACTGGTGAATGTATAGGAGACAGAAGGTGGTAGTAACAGCACTCACTCCAAGAATGGAGAATGATGACTGTGGTACCACAAGGCTCAGTACTGGGGCCAGTACTCTTCAATGTCTATCCTAAAATTGGTTTACTATACAGGCACCATCATTGCCTGACCCAAGAAGAATTGTCACAAACCATAAAAAGTTCCATTCTGTCCATCATCGACTATGGGTAAATAGTCAATGGGGTAGCCCCTGACACCACCCTCAAAAGGATTAGTACTGCCATTAATAAATCCTGAAGGCTTCTTCTTGGTTCCAATAGACTAACACACATGCCCTTTATGCACAGTCCAATTTGCTTACTCTACAAGGTAGAATACAGTATCAAGTGTGTCTTCTAGGGGAAAACAATGCATTGGCCTAACTCCGCCTGCCATCAGGAACCTCCTCAACACCACCCCCAACACCCACCATACAAGAAGCACCACCAGGCAATCACTCCATGTCACATTTTTCTGTACCTCACAAGCACAATGATCTTTTGGTTATTGGGCCCTTCTATGCCTTAACAAACTCCCCTCAAATATAATCAATGAACCCAAGCTTGGCCCATTTAAGAGACAAGTCCACCAACACATCACCTGTCTTACCATTTCTGATTGCTAGCCACTGATTCCTGTCCTTGACCACCCTCTGCATGTTATGCCCTATGCACTTATTATCTCCCACCCCTTACCCCAACCCCTCTCTCATGGAACCTGACAAAGAAGTACTTATCCTGCTTAACTCTTGAACTTGACAAAGAAACATTTATTTCTGCTTAAATACCTAAGTTGTTGTTACATTGTAATCTAATTGTATGTTATCCTTGTATTCTCTGTTCGGACACTGGTGCCCTGTAACACTGCACTTTTACTGTTCCCAGTGTTCCAATCTTGTATTGTATGTTATGTGTCTTTTGTTCATTTGACATGAAACCTTTGTAAATGAGCTTCCAGCTCAAAGGTGTGTTTCAAAGATTTCAATAAATAAATGTCTTCATAGGGAACATTTCAGAAGAACTGGAGGGGGTACTTTTTCGCTTATGATTCAAAATCTGTAATAGAGTGGATACTCAAAAGAGGCTGGAGAAAATACACAGGGGTCTTGAATACTCAAGCAGTGGTCAAATGCATGGTATTTGGGTTTCAGTGCTAAAAAGTACAAAATAATTCACCTAGAGCATAAGAACACCAGTGCTGAGTATAGGATTAGGGGGAGATAGTGACTGTTACTAGACAGGAAAGGGACCTTGGGATTATTATTATCAGAGAACCTCAGGGTGGCAGGGCAGTGTGACAAGGGAGTGGATAGTGCTAGTGGTACACTAAGGTACATAGGGAGGGGTATCTTCAGCAGGAGGGGGGAGTATCCCTCCCTAGTGAGCCCCACCTGGAGCACTGTGTCCAGTTTTGGAGGCCACACCTCAGAAATGACTTAGACAAGGAGGAGACAGTCCAGAAAGGGACAAATAAAAATGGTGCTGATGTGGAACAGAAAGCCCTGTGAGGACAGAGTGAGGGATTTCTATTTGTGCCTCCTCGAGGAGAGGAGGGAGAGAGAGAGAGAGAGGGACGACATGATTCAGACCTACAAGTACCTCATAGAGATGAAAAAGGTGCCAATGAGGAATCTCTTTCAGGACTAAGGTGCATTTGAAGAAGGCAGGGGTGGGGAAGAGATCAAGAGAGTTGTTCATGGAAAGGTTTGTAGATGCCTGGAAGTGGTTGAGGTTAGAATGACGGGGAAGCTTTAAGCATGTATGGAATAAACATACAGGTATATCTGCAAAGGTGCAGGGGGCAGGGAGGGTTGCAAGAGACCAAATAGTATCTTCTGGGGAAGAATAGGCAGGGAACACTTGGGCTGACTGGTTGG
The DNA here is from genome assembly GCA_016271365.2 of Neoceratodus forsteri. Classification (NCBI taxonomy): domain Eukaryota; kingdom Metazoa; phylum Chordata; order Ceratodontiformes; family Ceratodontidae; genus Neoceratodus; species Neoceratodus forsteri. Next base: position 1,009,115,660 of record CM057454.1, on the reverse strand, counting down.
GCCAAGCTGTCATTTTCTGCAGACAGATAGATTCTAAAAATTATACTGAATTGTATTGTATCATATCATATCGTATCGTATTGTATCGTATCATATTGTATTGTATTGTAATGTATTGTGCTGCATTGTGTTGTATTGTGTTGAGTTGTGTTGTGTTGTGTTGAATTGAAACACAGAAACATAGAATTTGACAGCAGATAAGGACCGCTTGGCCCACCCAGTCTGCCCATTTCCCTACCTAATGGATAAGCTGCAGATCCTAGTTAACCAGCAGCCTACTTCTTTCTGCCCCCAACCCCTAGAATTTCCTTATGACTGTCCCATGCATGCTTGAATTCCACCACTGTTTTTGACTCCACAACCTCCTCCGGAAGGCCGTTCCATGCATCCACAACCCTCTCTGTGAAAAAATACTTCCTTAAATTACCTCTGAGCCGACCCCCCTCTATCTTCAAATTGTGCCCCTTGTTCTTGCACACCTCTTGTTTTGAAAGATGCTACCCTCTTGGACTTTGTTGATTCCCTTGAGGTACTTGAAAGTTTCTATCATGTCCCCCCTCTCCCTTTTCCTCGAGGCTATACATATTAAGCTCCTTAAGTCTCTCTTCATATGTCTTCCAGTGCAGACCCTGCACCATTTTAGTTGCCCTCCTCTGGACAGCTTCCATCCTGTCTATGTCTTTGTGGAGATTGGGTCTCCAGAACTGCATGCATACTCAGATGGGGTCTGACCAGCTGTCTGTACAGAGGGATAATAACTTCCTGTTTTCTACTGGTAATGCCTCTCCTATGCATCCCAGTATCCCCCCAGCCCTCCTTGCTGCCCTCTCACATTGCTTGCCCACCTTTAGGTCATCTGATATGACTACCCCCAGGTCCCTTTCCATTTTTGTTGTTGTTAGTATCTCACCCCCCATTGTGTACTCTTACCCTGGGTTTTTGTTTCCCAGGTGCATTACCTTGCACTTCTTAGCATTGAATCTAAGCTGCCATACATTTGACCATTCCTCTAACCTTGCCAAGTCCCTTCTCATCCTTTCCACCCCACCTTGTGCATCAGCTCTGTTGCAGATATTTGTGTCATCTGCAAAAATACATACTTTTCCTTCCAGTCCCTCTGCAAGAGGGTGTTGAGTGTTCTGTGTTGTGTTGTGCTGTGCTGTGCTATGTTTTGTTGTGTTGTGCTGTTTTGCATTGCATTTCGTATTACATGACATGACATTACATTAAATTACATTACATTACACTATAAGTCTAATTAATTATTCATGAGCTAAACTAGGTCACTGATTGGCTGCCATGCTGGTCTGAAATCTTTTAGAAATGCCCGGCACAGCAGCAACACAGCTGATCACAGCCCTTTGCACTGACAGCAGCGGTGGCAAAACAAAAGAAGAGTTTTCAGCACTGCTGTCAGTGTACACTAAGAAACGAAAATGAAAAAAGTGAACAGTCCTGTATTCCTGTCAATACTTAGTACAGAAATGCTTTTATCATACACAGCTTAAGCCCACTGCACAATGCGATCACTCCTACCCACCAGCACATCAGCATAACTGCATACGTTACCACAGGAACCAGTATTGGCGCGTGCCGCCATGAAAAAAAAAATAAACAGAAAAACCTTTTACAAACAGTGTCATTATTGTGATTATACTTATAATTACAATAATGACCACAAAGTCATTCATTTCATGGGGATTAATGATCGGCCGGTGGGAGATGGCCCTCAGTTGTGCCTCAGGCCACCCTCCCCCCGGCTGGTCATTAATGCCCAGGAAATGATTGGCTGTTCAGTCATTATTATATTATATTATATTATATTATACTATACTATACTTTACTATATTATACTATAGTATATCATATTACATCACATTACTGGCTAATCCAATAATTTATTGTCATGGCACTCACATCATGAGGTCACACCCCTGCTGTGATCATCTGCCAGTACCAACAGATGGACAAGAACTAGTGTGTACTCATTTCACAACTCACTGGGGAGTGATGAAGACTCTTGATCTAAAGCCATTCTACACTGTAGAAGACACTAGTTTTCAAAGACTCTTACATGATTACTGAACAGCTAGTCATTAGGGATTAGGTAAGTCACTGGCGGTGTGCTCCAGGGATCAATCTTGGGACTGGTTTTCTTCAATATGTTTATTTTTGACATAGGGATTGGAGTCCACGGGAGGATATGTCTCTTCAGAGATGATGCAGAGATATGCAGTAAATGGATTCTGAGGAGGGCTGGGGTCACAAAGAGGGATCTGGAGAAACTGGATCAGTGACCAAAGTGTGGCAACTGAACTGTAATTAAAAGCAGTGCAAACACCCAAAAACAGAATACAGGAGGGGGTGGTGGTAGACAGCACAGTGGAGGAAAAAGATCTACAGGTAATGGCCATGGACACTTTACAGGCAGCAGCACAATGCAATAAAGTGGTGGGAAAGGTAAATAGTATACTTTGTGTTAAGGGTGTTCACTAGCAGAAGGAGGATGGTCTGACCTCACTTGGAGTACTGTGAACAGTTTTGGAACCCATGCCATGAGGACAGGGACAGACACAATGTGTGCTGATGAGGGGTTGCCAAAATGATCTAGGGCAGCAGGAGAGGACATATAAGGAACATCTGGAGGATCTAAACATACTTTGCCAGGTGGATATCAGGAAGTAAGGGGATATGAATGAAATGTTTATCTTCTTCCACATTATCAATAGAGTGGACAATTTGGACTTGTTCACTTTTAACAATTTTACTTCAGCCGTAGGTAACTCTATGAAACTGGAGTGAAAGAGAGTTAAAAAATATACCACAAAGTAGATTTATTTTACAATAAGGGTAGTAGGAGAATGAAGCAAACTTCAAGATGAAGTCATTTTCTTGATTTTTTTTTCTTTATATAACACAACATGGATTGTTATATTGAACATTTTGTTTTTAGAAGAACTTCTTAGGTTTCTATTTTATTTTTGTTTTATAACAAGAAATAATCGCTGTATGATAGAATAAAAGCATGCTTATTTGAGTTGTTGTAGAAGATCACAAATAATGGCACATGTGGCATTTAAGTGGACTTAACATAGGAAGGAATATGGCACAGTATGATTATAGACACTTTGGAGGGCTGTTCATACAGTGCAAAAGCAGAATAAGCTTTTGTAGCACACACCACCATGTACACTGTCTGGTCTGGCATTCCCAGGCAATGTGAAGTATGACGGAATGTTATATTTGTGCTTCCCTTCTTAGGGAGATAGAATATGATGCAGAAAAAGGCTCAATGGCCATTCAAGTCTTCTCTTTCTTGCCCATCGACTTGATTAATACTTGTTCAGTCCCCCTGACCTGCTTGTCTGCCCTTACCCCCAGTGTATTGAACCTCACTGTACCCATGTGCATGTCCCACCCACCCCCCTTGACCCCCACAACTCTGATCTGGGACCTTCTTTCAGCTCCCCATTGTTATAACCCTCATCTTTGTAAAATCCTGCAATGTATGACTATGTATTACTTGATGTTAGTTATTTATGTGTACCTTCTGTCTCCTCTGTATTATATTCTTTATTTTGACTGACGTGGAGCTTTTGCAAAAGAGTCTATGACTCAAATGATTCTAATTCCAATTCTATAAATAAATAAATAAATAAATAAAATACAATATGTGCTGCGAGAGCTGTGGGGGTCAAGAGGGGGTGCATATGGGTATAGTGAGGTTCAATACAATGGGGGCAAAGGCAGACGGGCAGGTCAGGGGGACTGAACAAGAATTAATCAAGTTAATGGGCAGGAAAGAGAAGACTTGAATGGCCACTGAGCCTTTTTCTGCATCATATTCTATGTCCCTAAGAAGGGAAGCACAAATATAACATTCTGTCATACTTCATATTGCCTGGGCATGCCAGACCAGACAGTGTACATGGTGGTGTGCTACAAAAGCTTATTCTGCTTCTCCACCATATGAGCAGTCCTCCAAAGTGTCCATAATCTTACTGTGCCATATTCCTTCCCATGTTAAGTCCACTTAAATGCCACACATGCCATTATTTGTGATCTTCTACAGCAACTCAAATAAGCATGCTTTTATTCTATCATACAATGATTATTTCTTGTTATAAAACAAAAATAAAATAGAAGTCTAAGACGTTCTTCTAAAAACAAAACATTCAATATAACAATCCATGTTGTGTTATTATATAAAGAAAAAAAATCATGAAAATGAATAAAAACTGATTTTACACAAACACCTTACCCAGATCGTTTTTTTTGCATTGTGTTTTATTCTGTATGTGAACTTTGGTGTTTATTAATGAATGTTACTGCTCTATTTTTTTTGAGGTGTGCAGCTGCGGCCATGACACAAAGAGTCCAGTATTGGGATTATCTTATTAGTATAACTGGTGAAGTCTGGAAGCAGAGGGTCATGGCTGATGATGGTAGAAAGTGAAAGCAACAAGCAGAGAAGCTTATGCTAAAGGAGCAGGTTTTACAAGCAAAGTTTCCTCGTTGGAAGTTCCAGAAGTAATGGACTGATATAGTTCCATATTTGGACTTTATGTTCTGGTGCTCTTTATAGCAGTGCAATACTGGACATTGCTACTACTTATTTATTGGTAGTGCAATACTGCACTTTAATTTATATTTATTCTGTCCAGTGAGTGGAATTTTTTTTTTGCATTTATTGTTTTTTTGTTATTTTGCTGTTCCATATTTCTTTGTATATATATATATATATATATATATACTGTATATATATATATATATATATATATATATATATATATGTACATATATATATAATACTTATGCATATATTACTAAGTTGTAGCATATGTAATGCTTAGATGACTTTTGTTTCATTTGCACTAGAGCACTGGGGCCAGGATATTCAAAGGAGATGCGCCCTGCACAACTGAGTTGCACTGGCACATCTCTAATATGCACCCCTGGGCCATATTTATAAGGGTTTGATGCACTGCTTAAATCCAGATACACCACGGTGCAAAGATAATGTATGTGAAGCATCCAGAAGTGGGTGTTCCCCTGCATATGCTGCACATCTCCATATTCAGCCAAGATGTACGGCACAGCTGCATGCAAATCTTGGAGATGTGCTGCGCAAAGATAGGCATGGAAAAACCACACCTAAGTGGTAGCCGCCCACAGCGGGCTGCTGTAGTGCACAGAACAATGCAGCAGCCCAGCCCCTGGGTGGCTACCCTTGCCCCAGCCCTGATCGTGAGGGAGATCGATGAAACTCTCACATCACTGGTAGTTTAGTGGCCCCCCTTCCAGAACCCCTTCCATAAAATAATGTTCCCTCAAAACACCCTGGTAGTCGAGTGACCCCCCCCTTCCAGAACCCCATCCATAGTATACTTTTCCATTGAAACTCTCTAGTAGTCTAGTGGTAACCCCCACCCAGCCCCAATCGCAGCAAAATCCACAATCCGAGATCACCCTGGTAGTCCAATGAACCCCCAACCCCCCACCTACTGAGACAACCAAACCTCACCCTGCTCCCCCGTCCCAGCATGGAAATGTCAATCGATTGGCAGCAAAACCCATCTGCACACCTCCATGGCTGCCCGCCGACTGTGCTGTCAATGAGTGACAGCTTACACTAAGCTCTACAATACCATTGGTCAACATCATCGACCAATTGGCTTGCAGTGAGTACTGTAAACATTCATTCACAACTTTGTGTCATTCACAAGCCCATTGGTCGATGATGTTGACTAATGGTATTGCAGAGCATACTGTAAGCTGTCATTCAGTGACAGTACAGTTGGTGGACAGCCGTGGAGATGTGCTGGTGGGTATTGCTGCCCACTGGCTGACATGCCCATGCTGGGATGGGGGAAGCAGGGTGGGGTTTGGTTGCCTCAGTGGGTGAGGGGTCCAATGGACTACCAGGGCGATCTCAGGTTGTGGGTTTTTCTGTGATCGGGGCTAGGAGGGGGGTACCACTAGACTATTAGGGAGTTTTGATGGAAAATTATACTATGGATGGGGTTCGGGAAGGGAGGAAGGCCACTGGACTACCAGGGTGTTCCAAGGAAACATTATACTATGAACAGGGTTTGGGAAGGGAGGGGGCAATTAGACTACCAGGGGGTTGTGGTGTGCATTGGGACATGGAGGTCACATGGCATCAGGGGCATCTTGCCAGGTGCAGCCCTGCCCTAGACATGCAAATGGTGCCATAATGACATGCAAATGGCCCCACTTGTGCCTTGCATGGCTAAAAGGCCCATTTGCATGTCACGGTCTGAATATTTGGAATTTGTGCCCGGCACATCCCTATTCCAGGTATTCAGAAAACACAAGGGGATTGCACAGGCACACCTTTGGTGGCCCCCTTTGTGTAGCCCACATCTTTTGATATATTCAGATGGGATGTGTGATCATGCATCTCATTTCAATATAGCACTGTTGCGCCCTGGCGCAACTCAGTTGCACAGTGCTGGCACTTGCGCCCATTCTGGGTGCAGTTTGGAAATCCTGGTCTTTGTTTTTTCACCTAACACTTACTATAAGAGGTTAAAGAGTTAGTATATGTTGGGAAACTATGCCAATGAAATGAGTATATAAGAAGGTGCTCAATGTACTTGGCCACAACCCCTGTAGAAGACCAGGATGGTCGAAGCACGGGGTGAAGGGAAGGCGGCCAATATTCTGTGGTATCCAAATGTTGGTAACTGTACCTACTTACTTTGTACCTGTACCATTCTGGAAACTATATTATTTGCACCTCTAATATGACAGCACTACTGCACTATTATATAGCACTTCAAAAAGGATAGTCTGGTGTTTGTTCTTATATTTTGAAAGTCGCTCCAATTGCTGTTTAGTGGCATAACCACATTTAATGGAATGTTATCTGTGAAGCACGAGAATAAATTCTGCAGATCAGCTACATTTGAGTCAAGTGAGGTGCTTTATTTTGGGTAACTGTGAAGTTGTTATTTCAGATATCCCGTGGTGGTTACTGGGTGGCAATTTGAGTGCAGGAGCACTGTTTTTGCTGTATTTTAGCATAATAGGGGCTTAGACTGCCCTATTCCCCTGCAACACCCTGTCTGAGCAGCTCGCATCAGACCTGGATGAAGATTGTGCCATGTGACTTCCAGAAACTTGCCCAAGCTCAGTATATGATTCCTATAAAATACCACTATGCAGGAGTGAAGGAAACTTTGAACTCTCCATATTAGAGTCAGATGTGCCAGTTTTTTTTGTTTGTTCATCGAATGAAACTTCAGCATTGACTCACCATTACCAATAATATACTATAGGTTGTGTAAGCTTCTGTAACATGCAGGTAGTCTCCAACACAGGATCTGATGACCATAAGCACTTTGTATGCTTGTACTGTGCCTGTCTTGTGATATATATATATATATATACACACAGGTATATATTAATACATAGACTTAGGGGTGTCTCTTATGGAATAAGAAAGTTATCTCATGCAGCTTTGGACAAGAGGACCGAAAAGCAATGCTGAGTGGTTCTGTCAGTCCAAAACAGCATAAGATAACCTTCTTTTCCTGTAACAGACACCCCTAAGTCTACATATTAATATATTATGAAGCAGACTAACTGCTTCAAGTTGTAAGAAAGTCAGAAAAGTATTTTTAAAATGAAGGGTTTTTTCCCTTTGTTTTCTATCCCCCTCCAGTTATAGTGAGAAATGGTGTGTCCTGTCTCATGCACAACATCCTGACACTGCTCATAAGACAGCAGTTGCAGAGACTTGATTTCAACAATTTTTCTGTACTGTTTTTTTTATTTGTAAACTGCCCCAAACGAAAAAGTGTAAGAATACAGACCAATGCTGTATTTCTGTGGTTGAACTGTAGCCCTTAAATTTACAGACCCACTTTGTGGGGGGGTGAGGGGACATCGTTACCACAGCAAGAAAACAGCTGATTGGGCAGCGTGAGGAGATATCTGTATGCCACATAAGAGGTAGGCTGATTCTATGCGCTGATTGGCTGTAGCAGTTAGACTGCTTTATAACAGATGCAAAATGCTGCAGCCCTCTCCTTACCAACTGAGCCCCTAGTGGTGAAAACTACTTTATACTAATTCCGTGATTCTTCCCCTACACCACCCTCCAAAAAAAGGCACTATCAGATAAAAGTTCACTTTCTAAGGTGCTACTCCCCTGGATGTTGTATACATAAGTTAAATTAAGATGTGTGGGACTATTTTCAATGTACTGCTGGGCTTTATACACTGTCACAGAACTTGGCCTAACAATTTTGAATATGTTCAGAGTCCCTGTCATTGGAAGTTAGGACAATAGTGCTGCAGAGAACATGGGCCATAACTATGGCTTTGCAAATATAATTAAGAATTTCCAGTGAAGAAGAGCCACAACTTTTTTCTCATTTGAAAGTGTTTCTCATTTTTATTTCTTTGCCACACATTTTGAGTGGCACTGTCACACATAGAGGTAGATTGTGATGAGGGAATAAAGGAAAGGCAGACAGACTTGCAAAAGCTGGAGAGCTGGTCAAGGGTTTGACAGTTGAAATGTATCACCAAAATGTGCAAGGTGATGCACCTAGTGAACAAGAACCCCAGGATGGAGTACAGGATTGGAGGGGTGAGACATAGTACCACAGCTGAGGAATGTGAACTTGGAGTTATCATCAGCGACACCCTAAGCAACAGGGTCAGTACAACAAGGCTTATAGCAAGGAACATAGGATGCTGCATATATCGGAAGCGTTCTGATAGCTGAAAAAGGGAGTTAATACTTCCCCTGTATCGATCCTTAATGAGGCCACACCTGGAGCACTGCACCCAGTTACAGGGTCCTCATCTCAGGAAGGACAGGGATAGGCTTGAGATGGTGAAGCGCTGGGCAACAAAAATGATTCAGTGCCAGCAGAGCATGTCCTATGAGTAGTGCCTCAAGCCACTGAACATGTACTCACGGGAGCCCAGAAGGGAGAGGGGAGATATGATAGAGACCTTCAAATTCTTAAAAGGAATGAACTGCAGGGATCAATTTAACTTGAATACCAGCTCACAGTCACGTGGTCATGAGTGGAAGCTAACAGGAGAGAGGTTCTGGAGGGACATGAGAAAATACTGTTTTTCAGAAAAGATGGTCGAGCCATGGAACAGGCTGCTAGCCAGGGTGGTGGGTGGAAAAAACATTAATGGAGTTCAGCATGGTGGGGACAGAATAACGGTGTAGTGGTTGCTCACGGCATTGGAATCGGGGAGGAGAATAAAGGGGGGTTGGGGAGGGCTAGGGCCCTGGAGGAACGGTAGTCCCCAGCATTAAATAGGGAACTCGAGCAGACTGGATGGACCTTTGGTCTTTTTATGCAGTCATTGTCTATGTTTTTTATGTGGGTGACAAAGATTGAGAAGTATGATTGAGTTAATAATAAAGGACTGGAAAGGGATTTACACAATGTAGGGTATAGTCAAACCTTATATATAAATGATTCATTTATGCCACTGAAGCATTCTAAATGGGATGAATCTTTTCTCCTCACTTTGGCCATTTATCCTCACTTTGGACAAGTTACAGAGGAAGCCTAAATCAATAGGAGAGCAGCACCAGCAATGCCTGATGACATCATATTGGCTTCTGCTACACTCAAACTAGAGCAGTGAAATCAAACAGAAACAGTTACATTTTTAATAACCAATTTAATTTAAAATCTGTATAATTAAAAATATATTGTATAAATTATCTGGGCAGGTTCAACAGGTTAAAATCGGCAACACACTCTCAGACACTCAAAATATAGCACTGGTGTTCCCCAAGGGTCCATTCTAGGCTCATTGCTGTTCAGTCTTTTTTTAAACAACCTCCCTAAACTGTGTCAAGACAAAATCCTGCTATACGCAGACAATGCTGTCCTCTACACTAGCCATCTGGACCTTGACAGTCTTGAACAAAATCTTCAGTGTAACTTCAAACTTGTTGAAGACAGGTTCGTGGATACTCGGTTGCTGCTCAACTATAAGAAAACAAAAACAATGCTGTTCACCTCCTCTCACAGCAAAAATAAATCAGCCATCTTATCCAACCATAACAAACAAAATGAAACTCTCGAGATGGCACACAGCTTCAAATATCTTGAGGTTATCCTGGACAGCTCCTTATCTTACTCACTTCATATCAACCATGTCTCTAGGATAGCAAATAGGAAGATCAGACAGCTGTATAGGCACAGATGCTGCCTCACCATAGACACCTTTAAACTCACCATAAATAGCTCTGTCCTTTCTGTAACAGACTATATCCTCATCATCTACAGCTCAGCCATCAACCCTGTTCTGAATAGAATTGCCCTTACACTGACCAAGTCCTGCAGGCTACTCTTGGGAGTTCTGCACCTAACCCTCACTTGTGACCTGTACTCACTTACATGCTAGCTTGAACCTGGAGAATCATATTCAATACCAGCTCTGTCTTCTGGTCAAGAAAGCCAACCTTAGCCTGACCCCTCCTGGGGATCAGTCCATGCTAAGCCCTGTAGCCCCAACCAAGCTGACCAGAGGATCTTTTACCAATACCTACAAGGTCCCCTTCTGCTTCACATCCCTAGGGCATCAGTCCTTTGGATGCCAGGCCCCAAAGTGGCTTAACTCACTCCCATGTGACCTTCAAGCTGAACCCAAACTAGGGCCTTTCAAAGCTAAGTTCAGCTCCCACCTCTGTCGTCAAATAACTCGCTTATGCTCCCTATAAATAATGAAAGTGGCCTAGGCCTCAAATTGATCACACCAGCACTTTACCCCCCCACAAGATTTGGTTCTGATCTTGCTAACACTTAATTCCTTAACTTGAACCCTTCCATTCCCCTTCCATCACCCTCCCCATCTTCTTTACAACTCTCTTCTCCCCTCTTCAGTCTCCATTCTCCCCGATCTCCTTCTACCATCTCCCCACTCCCTCTGTCCCTCTTCTCTGCCACATTCCCCCTCCCTACTCTACCTTTCCTCATAATCTTACCTCTACCCCCTTGTCTCCACCACATATCCTCCCTTCTCAACCTTTCTCCTCCTTGTAACTGCCTTCCTCACTTAAAATCCCTAACTGAACACCACCCGTACCCCCGCCCTGACAATGGGAACCTTGGATACCTTGTTCCTGACTCAAATCTTCCTACCTTCTTCTTCCTAGTACTCTTGATTTTAGAGCTTGGCTAACTACTTAAATATCCCCTGTTGTTGCCTTTTCTGTATATACCCTGCTCACAAGGCTCTTCTACTACTACATTATTTGTAATTTACATACCTGATGATGTATTTCGTTTGTAAGTCCTTTACTGTAATGTTTTGATGTGGAACCTTTGTAAACAAGCTTTTAGCTCAAAGGTTGTAATCTGAGATTTAAATAAATAAACACTGTAGCCTAAACTCAGAATATACCCATTATAATCACTGTGAGGGAGTAGGACTTAAATAACTCACTTGTGGCTCACATAACTCATGAGTAATTGTCCTGCCCCCTCACATGTAAAGATCAATGGCAAATTCTGTGTCAGCCCACTGCATATTTATATATAAAACATGTTAAAGATTTAACCATGGAAATGGAAGCACTGGAAGGGACCAAATTCACAGAATGTGTAGACATCGTAAGTACAGTACAGGCACTTGGCTGTAGGAGTTTTAAGGGATGTGACATGGAAGAATGGATTTGTCTATAGTAGCAGTTCATATTACACTGAACATTTAGTTCATGCAGTATAGGCCACCTTTCTTTTTTATTTTATATCAGCTTTTTTTCTTGTCTTGCCTTGTAGGATGCCCTGTCTCTTTATTAAGTTTGCATTACCATTGTATTAATATTAAAATAATTAATGATGAGAATCTTTAGCTATAGCTGCTTCAAGGTTTCCATTTATATTCTTGGTTGTATTTAAACACTGAGGCTTGGATGTTTAAAAGTTTGGACACAGACCTTGCAGCAGCTGCACTACCGCAGCAGTCTATGTAAATGCGGCTGAATGCATAGAACGTAAACTATTCTGACACACTTAAGATATTTTTTTAAAACACTTTATTGAAAAGCTTCTGCACATACAATAGAGTTCATCCAAAGATACACAATGTACAGTCTAACTTGTATTATGTTTAAGATACTTTACAAAATTTATGGTTGAATAATGTCACGTGTCAAATATTTGAAGCATGCGTCAATTTCTGTGTGCAACTCATGCCACGGGCAATAAGAAGACAATGGCAGTTTACTCACTTGGTAAAGGTGATTGCATGAGCATCACCTTACAGCATTCCCACATCCATAACCTTCTGGGTTACGTCCATCTCATGGGCTACTGATGCACATGTGACCAAATGTTTTGAAATCTGATCTGCCTTGGTCCATCTCCTAACCACAGGACTTCAGTTTGAATCTTCCCAAACTGTAGCATTTTTCAAGTACTGTGGTTAGGGTATAACAAATTAACATTTTATCTGATTTATCTATTTTAGATGGATTAAGTGAAGAGATCATGTATGATTTGAGTGTCATTTTTATTTCCTATTTTATACAGACTAAATTTGCCAGCCAGTATGGTATGCCGGTACTATGGGATAGCGTAGCGAGTAGTGGTGTGCTTTAGCTGGGTTGTCATCCAATGAGAAGGGAGGTCACTGGGATGCTGTAAAGTGATTCTCATGCAGTTACCTCTACCAGGTGAGTAAACTAGCATTCCATATAGCATCACCTTACAGCATCACCTTACAGCATCACTCCATCCATTACCTTCTGGGTTGTAAGAAGCAATGATCCAGCTTGGGGAGGGATCGGTTGACAATCCAGCTAGATCCCCACACAATTCTGAAGGACACTTTTTCTGCATTGAGTATGTCAAGTCTGTAATGTCTGGTGAATGTGTGCACTGAGGACCAGGTAGCTGTGGAGCAGATATCCTGAATTGAGGATCTATTTATTTCTGCCCATGAAGTGGAAATAGCCCTAGTGGAGTGAGCTGTGAAGTTCTATGGGCTTTGCAGTCCCTTCAACTTGCATGCCTCATTGATGGTTCATTTGATCCAAGTGGACAGAGTGAACTGTGCTGTAGCTTGGCCTCATCTGGGTCCATCGTGTATCACAACTAGTCTGTCCGAGATGCAGAAGTCCTTTGTTCTGTCAAAGTATATGGTGATAACCCTCTTCATATCCCAGTGTTTTGTTGATGTAGTGTGGTTATTGCTCTACTGCGAATTCCAAGTGGGGAGTTCTAGGATTTGTGAGGTGTGGAAAGTGGTGGTGACTTTGAGGAAAAATGCTGGTGCAGTTCTCAAGGTTACTTCATTGTTGTGAATGATCAGAAAAGGTGACTTGCATGACAGGACTATTATTTTGCTCAGTCTCCTGGGCGAGCATATAGCCACCAGGAAAAGAGTTTTGTATGAGGCCCATTTTAGATATGTTGTGAGCATGGGTTTGAATGGAGTGATTGCCAGGGTATCTAAGACTGTATTGAGATCCCATGGTGCCACCATCAGCTTCACTTTGGGGTGATGCTGGAAGCCACCTTTAAGAAGTGAATTATGTCTGGGTGTGAACCTGGAGAATGGTTTTGTCAATGTGGCCCATTCCCACTCCTATTGCTACCATCTGTACTCGTAGGGAAGATGTGGATAGACCTTTGTATAGTTCTTGTTGTAGGTATAGCAGGATTTGCGGAATGATAATGGCACAAGAATCGAGGTGGTTGTTGGTTCTCCATTTCTGGAATACCGTTCACTGTCGCTGATAAGTGTTTGTGGTGGACTGGCGTCTAGAGTGTAGCATGGTGTCTACTACTCATGGGCAGTATCCTTTATCTAACAGTCTTTGCCTTTCAGCAGCCATGCCGTGAGGTGTAGGGATTGAGGGTTCAGATGGCATATTGGCCCCTGTGTTAGTAGGTACCTCCATATGGGGATTCTCAGGGTGTGTCTATAGTCATCAAGATGATTGTCGCAAACCAGTGCCTCTTGGACCAGTATGGTGCTAGCATTACCACAGTTGATTCTGTTTGTCGAATCTTGCCCAGTACCTGACGTATCAGAGGAATTGGTGGGAACATGTACACCCTGTGGAACTGCCAGGTTTGTGAGAGTGAGTCTGTTCCTAGAGATGCTGGCTCATCAAATCTGGAATAGAATAGCTTCAGTTGTGAGTTTTTGGCTGTTGCCACTAGGTCAATCTCTAGAGGGCCCCAGCATTGGACCAGCTGTTGGAATGTTGCTGGATCTAGGGTCCGCTCACCAGGGATGATGTCTTGTCTGCTGAGCCAGTCTGCTTGAATGTTCAATTTTCCCACCAGGTGAACTGCTGTGATGGATTGCAGGTTATTTTATGACCAATTCAGTACTTTCCGTGCTTCCCTTAGTAGTCTTATGCTGCCAGTGCCGGCTTGGTTTCTGATGTAGACCACTGTGGCTCTGTTGTCTGATCTTATCAGAACCCGCTTGTGGATTATCTGTTTTTGGAAGTGGTGCAGGGCATGATATATTGCTCTCATCTCTAGGAGATTGATTGGCATTTTTGATTCTGTTGCGGACCACTTGCCTTGGGCCGGTACTTTTTCTAGTGTGGCTCCCCATCCCAGGAGGCTGGCATCCTTGTCTATGATCATCTCTGGGTTGGCATCTAATTTGATCCCTTCTGATAGGTCGCATTTGTGGGTCCACCAAAGCAAGGATTTCTTGGCAGAGGGTGACAAAGTGACAGCTTTGGATATATCCTGTCTTAGTTCTTGAGAGGCCTGTATTGTGAATATTTGAAGGGTGCGCATGTTCCACATGACCCATGGAACCAGACCAATGCAGGAGGCCATGGACCCGAGAATCTGAAGTATTGCTCATAGTGTTGGGCGCTCCGTGATGCTGAGTGCCATGGTTTGTGTTAGGATGTTGTCCAGTCTCAACGGGAACAGGGTTACTCTGCCCTCTTTCATGTTGATGAGTGCTCCCAGGTGTTCTATTGACTGGCTGGTGTTGAGACTGCTCTTTTCCCAATTGAGTACCCATTCATGAGCTTGTAGGATTGATAGAACTGTTTGGGTGTGTTGTTGGGCTAGTTGTGTGGACCTGGCTCAGATCAGCCAGTCGTCCAGGTAGGGGATCACATGACTACCCTGTTGCCTGAGAGTGGCCACCACTGAGACCGATACTTTGGTGAACACTCTGGGAGCTGAGGCCAGTCTGAATGGAAGTGTCTGATATTGGCCTGATATTGGGTAGTGCTGGCCTAGAATGTTTAATCTTAGCTATTGGAAGTGAGACGGTCTGATGGAAATATGTAGATAAGCATCCTTCATGTCAATAGAGGTTAGGTAATTCCTGGTCTAATTGAGCTGAGGGTTTCCATCTTGAATCTTTTGTATTGTACAAATCTGTTGATGAATTTGAGATCTAGTATGGCCCTCATGTCCCCTGTCTTTTTTTTGGGACCAGGAAGAAAATGGAGTATATTCCTTGGTCGTGTTGCTCTTTTGGGACCGGTGCGATTGCCTTGTTTTGCAGGAGAGAGGTCAGGGTAGACTTGACCATTTGTATTTTTTCTAGTTGGTGGGAGACCGGGGATACTACCACCCTATTCATGATGGGCTTCTGATAGAACTCTACGCAGTATCACTGGGGCACTATCTACAATACTCATTTGTCTTGTGTTGATTTGCACCATATATAGTAGAATTGAATTAGGCGTGCTCCCACTGGGGTGTGAGCTTGAATTTGAGGTTGTTGGGCTGCGACAGGCTGCTACATAGTCAATTGGCCCTGGTTTCTGGGGAAATTGGTGCTGAATCTGCCTCTTTGACCTCTGCCCTTGGTTCTAGCTCTGTCATTGCTGGAGAAGAAAGCCGGCTTGAAGTTGAATGATTTATTTTGGTAGTAGTGACCCATCTACCTTCTATCTTGTTTTCCCCTGAAGGGGGTGATATCTACCATGAAAGGCCAGGAGGTATGAGTTCTTTGAGGATTTGTCACTGTTGAGGCCGTTGCCGTCTCCCTTGTGTTTTATGTATTTCTCCAGGCCTTTCCCGAAGGCCAGGTTGCCCTTAAATGGCAACTTGTTCAGCATGGTTTTTGAGTCTACATCTGCGTTCCATATTTTGAGCCAAATGAAACGCCTCACCTTGTTGGTGAGTGTGACCATTCTCACTGTCATTTTAAAGCATCTATGGACAGATCTGTGGCATACTTGGCTGCTTGGATCACGTATTTAGCAAGATCGGACTGATAATTGTCAGGTTCCAGATTGGTTGCCAGTTCCTCGAGCCATGTGACAAGTGCTCGAGATGTGTATTATGCAGCCTTGCTGACTCTGCAGCCTAGGCCGGTCATTTCAAAACACTTCTTCATATAATCTTCCATTTTTTTATCTCCGGGATCCTTGAGGGGGGTATTAGTTTCCGAGGGTAGGACATTTTGTTTTCCATAATCCTGAGACCTTGTGATCCACCATAGGTGGGTTACACCATAACTTATTTATGTCCTCCTGGATAGGATGGAAGCAGTCAAATATCCATTTTTCAGCTATCCTTGCTGGGTCATTGGCCTCCTATTCCTTTGTGATGACCTCGGTGAGGGATTCACATATTGGGAAGAAATTGTCACTTTTTTGTTTTGCTCTTATTAGGGAGTTCAGTTTGGTCTATGTTTTTGGTTCTGTCAGTTCAAATCCCATCATTTCCTTGACTGCTCTAAATAGTTTGGGAAGAGCCTCCATGGCGGTTAATTTCCTTGTGAGCATAAGCTCCTCCTCTGAATCTTGATGTTGTTCCTCTTCTCCTGAGTCGGTGTTGGCTGTGTCGTCAGGGGATGGTTCGTCTGGAGCAACATCATCCTCCATATTGGCTGGTTGGGATGAGGAGGTGCTCATGCTTGGTCTCTGATTGGCTGCCACCATGGGTCTTTTGGCAAGCCTACTGGAGTGGGTTTGTTGGTCTTTGCCAATTCCTCCATGCGCTCTAGTATTTTGAGCATAACTATTTGCTGTGTGCAGAAGAATTCTTCAGCTGTAGAGGGTAGCGCGGGTTGAGTCTCCTGCAGTGACTCAGTGGCTACTTCCATCTCATCATCTACCATGCTTTCGAGATGGTTCCCCCTCCTGTTTGCTGCAGGTAGGGCAGTGTGGCCTGACTGGTTTGGGAGCAGGGCAACTTGGCAGATTCTGCACTTCTTGGACTTTCCCATAGTGTCAGCCTGTGTAAAGACAAAGGGGGGGGGACATGATGGCTGTTAGGACACAGGTCTATTGAACTGAGGCATATATCATAAGTATATTTACATGTATTTGTTTGTGACCCTTCAAATTGTAAGGGCTCATAAGCTGAAATAGTGCTCTTGGAAAAAAAAACAGCCTTAATGCTGGCAAAGGCAGTATAGACTAGCAGTCTGTTCCTGCCTAATCATGTAATCAGTAAAATGGGTTGTTATTCCATATTATGTCCCATAATAAACACTAGGTGGCAGCATGTCCCATAATAAGCCCCAGGTGGGAGTTGAGAATTGAGAATTGAGTATAAAGCCTTGAAATTGACTAGGTTTGTCTTCTCCCATGTGCTGGCATGCATAGCACCGGGGAGTACAGGAAAAGTGGCATGCTGCGCCTCCTCTTCACGATGTCTTTGCTCGTATGATGCTGCTGGGGAGTTGCACCATTATTGCCAGGGCTCATGCTCCTTTCATCGAGCATACCTGCACGGGGTTGTGGGCCATGCGAACACCAGCTGAAGAAGAAGAAGGCGTGAGGAGAAGGAGGTGAGCACAAGATGACTAGTCCAAGATGGAGGAAGCCAGGATTAGAGACTGAACCTGTTGCACCTTGTAGGCACGGGATACCAGAGCGAGGGCCAATCACTTTACCTCCTAAAGGAGCAGGTCAGAAGGACTGTCCAGGAGGAGCTGTGCCTTTCCGGTAAGTCGCACAGAGGAGTATGGGCTGATCACTGAAACTGTTTGGGCTACATTTGTTAATTTCAGCATTTTTTCTGTTCTCCAGCTACATAAGGTTACTGAGGAGTTAGTGCTGGACAAAATGCACAGGGGCTACTGTTGCTGCCTTACATATTAGCAGGGTCCACTTGTAAGGGGACCCTGCCCACGTAAGGAGGGGTTGAGCTACTTGTGAGGGGCTCAGCCTCTTATCTGGCATTTAGAGTTGTTGTCTCTATGGAGAAGCATACAGGGCGCCATTTTTAAATCATGGGCGTACACGCCAAGTAAGATACAGTTGAAAGCTGATTCTTTTGGAAACTACACTGTTCCCTGTCGCCTTGTAATGATTGCTCACTATTCTACAAAAGAGACACAGCAGGAAATGATAAAATTATCATGCATGAAACCAAGTTATTGGTCTCTTATACTGACACAGATTTTAAGGGATTATGTGCAATGGTACCACACAGTGTGCAAGTCGATTAAGTTCCTCCTTACAGTCTAAACATTTCTTGTTATATCTGATACTGTTCTATGGATTTTTAAACTTTTTTTTTAAGATACATTCTGCCTAAGCTTCTGTGTGCATGGCTAACTAGCTTCTCATAATTGGACTTTAACTAGCATCGTAGAGTAGCTACTACTTAGTAACCACCTGCTGGTTAGGTAAAAAAGTAGTTTTAATTATTGAAGTTGGAATTTGGTAATCTTACCTTAAAGAAGAAATTCCAGTGGTGCCAGGCAATATGCTTGTAGCCTCTGTGATGCACATTAATGAACTGAAGTCCTGTGGATAAGAGGTGGACCAAGGCAGATCAGATTTCGAAACATCTGGCCACATGTGCATCAGTAGCCTATGAGATGAACGTAACCCAGAAGGTAATGGATGTGGAGATGCATGGGACAGACATAAGGCAGCCCTAGTGGGGGGTAGGAGGAAGTAAGCTGTTGGTTAACTAGGATCTGCAGCTTATCTGTTAGGTAGGAAAATGGGCAGACTAGGTGGGCCAAGCATTCCTCATCTGCCATCAAATTCTGTGTTTCTATGTAAGGTGATGCAATGTGCAATCACATTTTCTATGTTCTTTCAGTCTTGTTCAGTACCACAAGTACAACTAAATCATGTCTCAGTTGGCTGAAAATCTATGCCCGATTGTTTAACACTGATTTACTCGTGCCTAAGATCAACAAGAATGCTATACTGAACTGATGGAACATTAGGATCTTCTGGATTAACTCAAGGCCACAACATATGCTCTACAATGGATGGTGAGCATAAAGTGAAATATAGCACTATAGAGGGAGAATATTGAAGATGAGTCCGGGGGAGTCTGCATCACTCTGTAAGTAGTTAAATGAGGACAAGAAAGAGAAACTATTAGTAGTAATTTACTGTTGACCAGAATACCACACAGCTGCAATTGATCAGGTATGTCACATGGAAGTGGGTAGAGCAGGGAGTGTTTGGAGTTAGGAGTTCTGGAATGCACAAGAAGATGATTGTGTATGCAGTTTTTCTGCACTTTTTGCAACTTGGATATCTGTTGGAATTAGTCTGCACCTAACAAAAGGACTTTGCACCAAAACAGACTGGTGAGTGTGCATTACAGTTTACAATATTTGGGGAAGTTTTAAACAAAATTGATGGCAAGCCTTAGTGTAGTGCCGGTCTCTGGGACCTTTGGTCCACTCTGACAATGTAAAAAAAAAGCAGCAAAGGCCACGTTTTAATAATGGAGCATTTTAACTACCCATACATTAAAAGGAGATAAGGCAGTTCAGGTAGTAAAAAAGAAGTTAAGCATTTTTTGGACATAGTATGAGAACACTAAATGATTTAAAATGTAAAGCAGGGTACGATGAAACTATACAGAGTAGAACATTTCTAGCTACAACTGCGTTGGCAATAGGAAGACTGCAGAAATGACCAATTGCTCTTTTCCAGTCTTATTAAAATCTTGAGACAGGTCCAGAAGTGCCTTCAGTTTCTCTCACAAAGTCCCATTTTTAACAAGCATTCTGTCACTTTTGGTGTGGGCAATGTATGTAATAGAGTCACTATTCCCTAGCTAGCATAACTCCCAGACCATCTGACAGTAATCCATGACCTTTGAAGCCTTTGACATTTGGCACACTGCTGTGCAACACCAATCATACCCTCAACCCACACTATCACAGATGTGCTTATATCTGATTTTAATTGTACCTACTGTAGACACTGTAGGAGCAAATGGCAGATTTATGCAGCACTGGGGCATAGACTGTGGAATCAATCTTTTTGTACATAGGGCATCAATAATTAAATAGGAGCATGCACCAGGAGCAAGCACTGTCAACAAATCTTCTTTTATTTATTTTTTAAACTTACATCAAATATATAGTCACTGTGTGGGACTTTAGATTAAAATAAAAAATGACACAGTTGTATGCCAAATAACAAGGTATGTGCTCGATGCATATTAGTTACAGTAATTTGCTATTGATGTTACCTGGCAACAGGAACACCATTTGCAAGAAACTGATAATATTAACAGATTTTCATGTGGTTCTAGAAACTTCAAAGATGCAAATGTGAATCTGAATGACAAGAGAATCGGTATTCACACTTGGAACAAACAATGTGAAATTTCAGTAAATGACTATTGAAAGAGGCAAAAATACATATTAGGCTATAGGGTATGATGGAATGTTGTTCTGCATGGAAATCCATGCCTAGAATATGGTCATCGTGCTGCAGTAGTGACATGACAGTATTGTTGTGCTACAGTAGTGATGTCTCTACTGCAACACAACAATATAGAATGCCATCATACAACTGCTTTAATCCAGATGATCGAGCTGGAAGCTAGGTTTTGTTTGTTTGTTTGCTTGAAAACTTGAAATTACAGGAACAACCTCAGTTGTTAGCTCACACTGAATCAGTAATTTGAACCTGCCACCAACCATCAAGTGCCTCCCCCTCAACCACCAGTTCATTGAATGGAAATGGAGTGTCTGAAATGGGCAATGATGCCCATATACTGTAAAAGATAATATATGGATATCTATACACAGATAAGACTGTGGACCTGATTCAGAAAGCTCCCCAGAATGGTGCAAGGTGCAGTTTGCACAAAAAAATGCATCTGGAGCAATTCACAAAGGCAGTCTGCATCAAAAGGGGCTTGCGCCAGCCTTGCACCACAAAATGGGCTGCAGCATAGTGCTAGGGGGGCTTGTGGCAGATGCAGGCTGCCATATCTTTTAAATCGAGATTCACAAAACCCTCTCTGAGGGCAAATTTCTAAGTACTGTTATACCAGCCAGGGCTGGTATAAGTGTACTTAGAAGTGTGTCCTTTGGGAGGGTTTAGACATATGTAGCAATGTGCCATGCCACCCCCTCCCCCAGCCATGATCACTGTCCAAATGATATTAATTCATGTACTTGGTGGCTAGTGGTCCCCCCCAGCCTGAAGTGCTTTAAAATATATTTAATTAATGTTCCTGGTGGCTAGCAGTCTCCCCCCAGCCCTGTTCCCCTTACAGTAAACAAATCACATCCCTGGTGGTCTAGTGGACCCTCCTTCCCTATCCCCAATGTCCCCATAAATAAATAATTTTCTCTGGTGGTCTACGGAATCTCTTTTCCTAACCCCGATCTTCCCTAAAATAATTAAATGATGTGCCTGGTGGTCTAGTGGACCCCTCACCACCCCTGCAGGCAGTGCTGCACAACCCTGCTCCCCCCGTCCCATCCTTGAGTAGGTGACTGGAACAGACCCACTCTCACCACCATTGTTGGCCGTTGACTGAGTTGTCAAGAAGCATGCACTGTATACAGTACTCGCTCATTGATGAACTGTCAATCAATGAGCGCATACTGTATACAATATGCAACCCTTAGAAACATAGAAATTGTCAGCAGATCAGGGCCTTTGGTTGACCTAGTCTACCCTATTACCGCCATCAATTGCACTCTATCATGCACTGCTGGCATTCGGTTGTAACCCCCCCCCCGACTACCAGCAATCCTCTATGCCTATCCTAAACATGTTTCAAACCTGTAATCATTTCTGCCCCCCACCACCTCCACTGGCAGGCTGTTCCACTCATCCACCATCCTCTCTGTGAAGATGTACTTCTTCACTTTCCCTTTGAACCTCCCTCCCTCCAATTTCATCTTTTGCCCCCTCATCCTTGAGCTTCTTTTTCTTTGAAATATAGTATTCTCCTGTACTTTATTCTTCTCTGTGAGGTACTTAAATGTCTCAATCATATCCCCCCTCTCCCTCTTCTCCTCCAAGGAGCACATATTTAACTGCCTCAGCCTATCCATGTAGGGCTTGCGATGTAGTCCCTGAACCATTTTGTTTACCCTCCTCTGAACGGCCTCCACCCTATCTATGTCCTTATGTAGATGAGGCCTTCAGAACTAGACACAGTATTCAAGGTGCAGCCTCACTAATGTCCTGTATAGTGGAATTATTACCTCCCTTTTTCTGCTGGTGATTCCCCTGCCTACGCATCCCAGCATCCCATTTGCCTTTCCTGCCACCTTGTCACTCTGCTTACCTACCTTGAGGTCATGGAAGATGATCACTCCAGGTTTCTTTCTTGCTTGGAGTATGCCCCCCCCCCCACGTGTTAATGTATAGGTCCTGGTATATTGTGGCCTATGTGCATTATCTTGCACTTTTTTGCATTGAAACCTAGCTGCCAATCCTGTGATCAATCCTCAAGCTTCCTTAGATCTCTCCTCATTCTATCCACTCCCCCTGGTGTGTCCACCCTTTTGCAGAGCTTAGTGTCATCAGAAAACAGGCAAATTTTCCCTTCCAAGCCCTCTGCAATATCACAGATAAAGACATTGAAGAGGACTGGACCCAGCACTGATCCCTGTAGTACCCCATTGGTTACTTTACTCTCTGCAGCATGAATGCCATTTACCATCACCCTTTGGGTCCTATTATCCTGCCAATTCTTCACCCACTTCACTACATTCTTTCCTACCCCTGTGCTCACCAGCTTAACAGCCTTCTATGCAGCATGGTGTCCTTGACAGCACAGTCAGTGGATGGCGATGCTGGTGAGAGGAGGGTTGTGATGGTCGCTGCCTTGAGGATGGGACGGGGGGAGCAGGGTGGTGTGGCACTGCCTGCTGGGATTTGTGGGGAGGTCCATTAGACCACCAGGTATGCTATTTAATTATCTCTGGGGAGATTGGTGATAGGGAAGGAGGTCCACTAGACCACCACAGAAAGTAATTTAATTATTTATGTGGGCATCGAGCATGGTGAAAGGGGTACACTAGACCAGCAGGGATGTGATTTGTTTAGTTTTAGTATATAGGAATCAGGGCTGTGGGGGGCACTAGCCACCAGGGACATTAATTAAAATTCTTTATAAAACGGACTGAGTAAATCCTTGTTTCTGATTGGTTATTACCTGTGCATGAAAATTGTTCCATGCACGGGTAATGACAAGTTCCTAAAAACAGGACCATATTTTAGTAAATCAATCGGTCGTTGGAACATTGATGTTTAAAATGCTGCCATTTTTTTACCTTCACTAACGTGGATCTATTACACCTGCAGTTCATTTTTCCCCTAGCTTGGCAAGTAAATCTTCATTTAACTGTAAAACCCTCTAGTGACACAGTGGAGAGGTTTATCTTCAGCCTTAAGCTTTAGAAACAGCTTCTCTTGTCTTTTCAAGCAATTGCACTGCTGTTCCTTAACGATAAAACTTTCATCTGAAATGCAAGCCCTAACAATTAATTTCAACAAAGTACTATATGTCCCCTAGGCAAATGTCACAAACTGAAATAGAAATAAAAGAGCTCTAAAATCTCTGGTTGTCACACCTAACCGACTGTGCTCTGTCACCTGACTCCTTTCAGTAGCGATTCAGCAGCCTGCCGGCTCGTGATGTCTCGTGTATCACTGCTGTAGCGCTCTAGCCCCCGTAGTTTTAAACAAAAATACTGTTTCTGTTTATATTTATTTTGTAAGTCACATTACTGGGCTAGCACCATTCTCTTTCACCTGTGACTCATTTTTCTGATCCAGTCCAGATCAGCATTCCAGCTTTCACTGTCTCCACTAGCTCACTCGGTTCCCGTGCCCCCCTACCCACGCACCATCTAAAACCAACATCTGCAGGCTTAAAAATAATCAATGTGTTTAAATTTTAACCAAAGAAAAATCATTGCAGCTGACATAGTGTTACCGCTTTTTCAGGTCCCTGCCAGATCCTGCTACAGTCCCCATCTATTCCTGCTGTGTTGCCTTGCTTCCGTTGGCGGTTCAATTTAAAAACAATTAAAAACAGATTAAATTCAGTCTCTGTGTCTCTCTCAGAAAATCAGTATGCCTCTCTCTCCTCTACAATAAGTAGTGCTGCATCACACTGGCAACAAAATAAAATGACTACAGAACTACTGCTGCAGTAAAGGACAAACTTTGTGAAGCTCCTACCAATGATGTCATTTTTTACCATGCAGAAGGACTATTTTATCATAAACTCTCACAATAAAATCTGTTTTTTCACCTTATAAACATAAAGTTTTCTAACTGACACAAGAAAAAAAAAATTCCCATTTTATAAGTGCAATAAGGCACTCCAGGGGTGTGCATGGAACAGATTTTACCACACTTTCAGGGGCTTTAGGCACTCAGCCTGCATTCCCATGCCTCATTACACCCCTGGGCATGCAGTAAAATCTGTTCCCTCCACACCCATACTTGAATGGGAATCGGGGCTGGGGGAGCCACTTTAATTGTATTTAAATGGTGAACGGGGATGAGGGGGGAGCTAGACACCAGGGACTGCTGTCCATGGTTCTATTGCAGCAATGTCACCCTACAACTTGCAGCACACCTTCCAGATGTGCAGTCTGTTGGACACAGGGCCAATGTTGCTGCAAGTCACAGGACTTTGCCACCAGGATCCTACCGATGGTGAATCAGGGACAGGGTCCTAGGCTCGCCAGCAATTGGTGCAAGCTGCCTTCAGTGCAGCTTGCGCAGACCTTTGTGAATCGAGCCCCATGTCTCCATCTCAAGTTTTCTGTGGCGATCAAGGAACCTCTCAGACTTCCTTCTAGAGGTTTCTGGTTGCCACAGAAATCTCTCATTGCAGACACAGTCTTGTTGTGTACGGTTGCCCATATATATCCTCTGTATTGTATGTTGTTTTATATGCAACTCCACATGACTGGGTATGCAATAACAGCATGCCATAGGTGCATTGTGAGATGTTAAGGTAAGGAGAGCCCCTTAAGACACTGTGGAAGGGCTATTATTACTTAATGATTGGACTGTCCAGTTTGTATAATTTAGTGATGGGAGATTCAGATCTACGTATTACCCAGGGCTGCCTCAGATTAAATTGAATCATATGGGACCAACTATCAGAGCTGTAGGCAGATTTGGGTCAGAAACTGAGTCAGCCACTTGAAGGATGACTATACCTTGACATTTGCAGATCTTCCTTTCCACCCCCCACCCCAGTCCCAGAGGGATACGTTAGTCTGGTATGGATTATGTGGCCCACATTCTCTGATATCTCAACCAGAAGCTGAACTAGGTAACAGGTGCCACTCCCATACCTACTAATATTGCACGTATACAAATGAAAATGACTCTGTAGATAGCCAAACCTTCAGAGGGCTTTGCATGGTCTGTAAACAAAGGGATAAGGCATTTTATAGGTATATCAGTGAAAGAAGTAAAACCGGAAGTTGTGAGGCTCAAAGTGGAGAAGGAGAGTGTAAGAGGGGATCTGGACAAGGCAGAAATACTGAACAAGTACTTCTGCTCAGTATTCACTAAGAAGGGGGAGGGTCAAGGACCACAGTTGGGTTGCAGAGGCAATGGGGTAGGGTAAGAAGTGGACACCAGTCCATTCACAGTGGAGAAACTTCTGGAAGAACTCACAAAGATGAAGGTGGGTAGTGCAATGGGGCCAGATGGCATCCATCCAAAGATATTAAAGGAGCTGCAAAGGGAACTAGCAATGTCTTTGGCAGCCCTGTTCACAGAGTCACTCAACATGTGTGTCATTCCAGAGGACTGGAGGCGGGCACACGTAGTCCCACTGCACAAAAGCGGCAGAAGGGAGGAGGTGGGGAACTACAGGCCAGTCAGTCTCCCCTCAGTAGTGGGGAAGATCATGGAGACACTGCTGAAAGAAAGGATAATTGCACATATGAAATTCAGCAGTGTTCAGGATCTGAGGCAACATGAATTCACTGCAGGAAGGTCATGTCAAATGAATCTAATAGATTTTTTTGATTGAGTGACTAGGGAAATGAATCAGGGAAGGGCGATAGACGTTGCCTACCTAGATTTCAGCAAAGCGTTCGACACCGTCCCACATAGAAGGCTGATTAACAAGATGGGTAGTCTGGACATGGAAGACAAGTTGGTGAACTGGGTTAGGAACTGGTTAACAGACAGGTGACAGAGGGTGGTGGTAAATGGAATACAATCTGGAGAGAGGATGGTGACCAGTTGGGTACCACAGCGATCAGTACTAGCACCAGTCCTGTTCAATGTCTTCATTAGTGACATTGCAGAGGGGCTGGAAGGAAAAGTCTGCCTATTTGTAGATGACACCAAGATCGGCAACCAGATGGATACTCCAGAAACATAGAAACATAGAAGCTGACGGCAGATAAGGACCGCAAGTTCCATCCAATCTGCCCATTTTTTTTCTACCTTATAAATGTGCCATCGGCCTTTGCTCTGTTAATAGCCTATCTATTCATACTCATCTGTATTGCTCCCTTATGCCTATCTCATGCCTGTTTGAAGCCCTGCATTATATTCATATCCACCACTTTCTAAGGTAGGCCATTCCATGCATCCACCACCCTTTCTGTGAAAAAAGAACGTCCTCACATTCTCCTTAATTGGCCTCCTTCTGATCTCATGCTGTGTCCTCTTGTCCTGCAATTTTTCTTATATTAAAACATGTTAGACTCTTTCACCTTGTTAATGTCCTTAAGGTGTTTAAATGTTTCTATAATATCACCTTTCTCCCTCCTTTGCTGTAGGGTATACATATTTTAATCTGTCCTCATATGTTTTATGATGCAATCCCTGCACCATTTTGGTTGCCCTTCTCTGGACTGCCTCAATTTGGTTACTGTCCTTGTGAAGGTGTGGCCTCCAGTACTGCATGCAGTACTCCAGTAACCAGTGTCTTGTAAAGAGGGATTATTACCTCCCTCTTCTAACTTGTGATACCCCTACTAATACACCCAAATATCCCCCTAGCCTTACCTACTGCTTTAGAGGTCTGCTTGGATGATTTCAGGTCATCGGTGATGATGCTGCCCAAGTCTCTTTCTTCCCTTGTGACTGTCAGCAACTCCCCTGCCAGCCTATAGGTGGCTTCAGGGTTTCTCTTCCCTATGTGCATGATATTGCACTTCTTTGCATTAAACCCCATTTGCCACTCTTCCAACCATTTTGCCAGTTTATCCAGATCTCTTCTCATTCTGTCCACCCCATCTGGATCATCTATTCTGCTGCAGATCTTGGTGTCATCTGTAAACATACAAACCTTACTCCCCAGTCCATCTGCAATATCACTGATGAAGATATTGAAGAAGACAGGCCCCAGGACTGATCCCTGAGGTACCCCACTTGTGACTTGCATCTCTTTTGACTGTATACCGTTTACCACCACTCTCTGTTTTCAACCTGTCAACCAGTTTGCCATCCATTTGGCCAACCTCTGACCCACCCTGAGCCTACCCAGCATATTAATCAATCTTCTACTGTATGTGGAACAGTATCAAAAGCTTTGCTGAAGTCAAGGTAGGCAACATCAACTGCTCCCCCTTGGTCCACCACTCTGGTTACCCAGTCAAAGAAATCTATGAGATTAGTTTGACAGGACCTTCCTTTTGTAAACCCATGCTGTCTTGGATCCTGTGCTCCTATGGATTCCAGGTGTTGCACTATCCTTTCCTTAAGGAGTGCCTCCATAATCTTGCCCACTACTGAGGTAAGACTGACTGGTCTGAAGTTCCCGCCTCCTCCCAGCTACCACTCTTGTGGAGCGGGATCACATGAGCCTTCTCCAGTTTTCTGGGACCTCTCATGTGCTCAGAGACTCACTAAACAGTTCTGATAATGGTCCTTCTAGTTCCACCCTTATGTCCTTTAGTACCCTGGGATGTATGAAACATAGAAACATAGACTTTGATGGCAGATAAAGACTGCTTGACCCACCTAGTCTGCCCATTTCCCTACCTAGAGGATCCTATTCAACCAACAGCCTATTTCTTCCTACCCACCACAAAAATTGCCTTATGTCTGTCCCATTCATTCTTGAATTCTCCCACAGTTTTAGACCCCACAACCTCCTCAGGAAGGCTGTTCCATGTGTCCACCACCCTCTCTGTGACAAAATACTTCCTCACATTGCCCCTGAGCTGTCCCCCCTCTATCTTCAAATTGTGTCCCCTTGTTCTTACACATCTCTTTTTCTGAAAGATGCTACCCTCTTGGACTGTGTTGATTCCACTGAGGTACTTAAATGTTTCTATCATGTCCCCCCTCTCCCTCCTTTCCTAAAGGATATACCTATTAAGCTCCTTTAGTCTCTCCTCATATGGCTTCTCTTGCAGACCCTGCACCATTTTAGTTGCCCTCCTCTGAACTGCCTCCATCCTGTCTATGTCCTTGTGGAGATGGTGTCTCCAGAAGTGGACACAGTACTCCAGATTGGGTCTCACCAACTGTCTGTACAGTGGGCTAACAACTTCCTGTTTTCTGCTGGTGATACCTCTCCCTATACATCCCAGTATCCCCCCTGCCCTCCCTAATGCCTTCTCACATTGCTTGCCAACCTTAAGTTCAACTGAAATGATTACCCCCAGGTCCCTTTCCATTTTTGTTGTTGTTACTACCCCCCCATCGTGTAATCTTCCCCTAGGTTCTTGTTTCCCAGGTGCATTACTTTGCACTTTTTTGCATTGAATCCAAGCTGCCGTACTTCTGACCATTCCTCCAACTTTGCCAAGTCCCTTCTCATCCTTTCCACACCTCCATGTGTATCAACCCTGTTGCAGATCTTTGTGTCATCTGCAAAGAGGCATACTTTTCCTTCCAGTCCCTCTGCAATGTCACTTATAAAGACATTAAAAAGGACTGGACCCAGTACTAACCCTGCGGTACTCCACTAGTAACCCCTCTTTCTTCAGAGTGGACTCCATTTACAATTACCTTCTGTGTCCTGTTGTCCAGCCAATGTTTTACCCAGGCTACCACCCTGGGACCCACTCCCAGGCTGGTTAATTTGACTACTAATCTTTTGTGTGGGACTGTGTCAAATGCCTTGCTAAAGTCTAGGTAGGCCATGTCAACAGCCCCTCCCTGGTCTACTACTTTGGTCACCCAATCAAAGAAATCAATTAGATTCATCTGATATGACCTTCCCACTGTGAACCCATGCTGCCTTGGGTCCTGTGCCCCACTGGCCTCTAGGTACTCAACAATTCTTCCTTCAGAAGTGATTCCATCACTTTGCCTACCACAGAGGTTAAACTGAGAGGTCTGTAGTTTCCTGCCTCTGTCTTGGTCCCACTTTTATGAAGGGGAATCAGATCAGCCTTCTTCCAGTCCTCAGGTACCACACCATCCTCCCATGATTTGCTAAAAAGGGTAATCAGTGGTGTCACTAGTTCTCTGTTTAATTCTTTTAGAATTCTGGGGTGAATTCCATCTAGCCCCATTGCTTTGTCCACCTTCAGTTTTAGGAGTTATTTCAGAACCCTTTCTTCTATGAAAGGACTGGGACCGACACCCCTCTCCAGAGTGCTTCTGTTAATTGGATTAGGCACCTCCCCCACTTCCTCTTTTGTGAAAACTGAACAGAAATATTCATTCAGTATCCCTGCTTTTTCACTGTCACTCTCTGCCCACCCACCATCCGTTATATTCAGCCTCACTATCCCTCCCTTTGTCTTTCTACCCTCCCTGATATACCTATAAAAGGTTTTATCCCCCTTCTTAACCGAGTTAGCTATCTTTTACTCAGTTTGTGCCTTTGTTATTCTGACTACCCTCCCTGCTTCCTTCTGACTTAAATGGTACAGTTCTCTGTCCTGTTCCTTCTGTGTTTCCTTATACTTCCTACATGCTATCTTTTTCTCCCAAACCTTCACCGCCACCTCTTTTGAGAACCACAGTGGCTTTTTCTCTCATTTTGATTTGTTTATTTGTTTCACACAAAGGCTTGTTGCCTCTGTGATGGCAGTTTTGATATTTCCCCATTGTTGCTCCACCCTTCCTTCTAGCCTGTTTGCTAGTGCTTTTCTAAGGCACTCTCCCATCTTGCCAAAGTCAGCCTTCCTGAAGTCCAGAACCCTCACTTTTTTATGGCTTGACACTGTAGCTGAGTTTATCATGAACCACACTATTTGGTGGTCACTTTTTCCCAAATGTCTACCCACTTCTAGATCTGAGATCCTCTCACCGTCCCCATTTGAGAGTACGCAGTCTAAGATTGCTCCCTCATGAGTAGGTTCCAAAACTAGCTGTCTGAGGCATGCCACCTGAAGGGCATCAAGAATGGCCCTGCTTTTGGATGTGGCTGCTGCAAAGGTGCTCCAGTTAACATCTGGTATATTAAGGTCCCCCATCAACAGTATCTCCCCTTTCTCTGCCATCCTAAGTATGCCTTCTATCATTTCCTTGTCCATTCCCTCCCTCTGACATGGGGGTCTGTATACAACCCCTGTGCAGACTGTGGTGCCATTTCCAGTCTCTAAAGTGACCCACAGTGCCTCCTCTCCTCCCTGTTTACTCTTTTGTTCAGTTGCTTTTATCTCTTCCCTTACATAGTGAGTTACTCCATCCCCCTCTTCTGCCCTCTCTGTCTCTCCTGTGGGTTATGTACCCTGTTATGTTAACATCCCAGTCATGGTTCTCTGTGTACCATGTTTCTATGACTGCTAAGATATCCAGGTATTCCCTCAGGTCCCATTGCCTTGTTCACCCTGAGCTTACCAAGCTCTTGTAGAACCCTTTCTTTTGTGAAGGGACTAGTGCACACTTCCCTCTCCCCCTGTGTCCATGGTGCTGAGCTGTGGGCCCTGCCCTACCTTCTCTTCACTTAATACTGAGCTAAAGTATCTATTTAGGATAGATGCTTTTATATGGTCCTACTCTGCACATGCCCCCTTATCTCCTTTGATCTTAGCAATACCCCCTTTGGACTTTCTCCTTTCACTAATGTATCTAAGAACATCGTGTCACCTTCTTTTACTGTTTGTGCTAGTGTTATCTCAGTTTGGGCCTTTGCCTGCCTTTACTGCCTTCCCTGCTTCCCTTAGGGAAGTTTGGTATGCCTCCATATCTTCATGCCGCTGTGTTCCCTTATATTTCCTGAAGGCCGGCCTTTTGGCTCTGACCTTTTCTCCTGTTTTTGAGAACCAAAGTGGTTTTCTTCTTCTTTTGCACTTCCTTTTCTGTCTAACACAATGGGATGTTGCTTTAAGTATTACATCCTTAATGCTTGCCCACTTTGCCTGTATCCCCTCACCAGTATTTCTTTTTGCCAGGGCTAGCTTAACTCTGTTGGCCATCTTATCAAAGTCAGCTCCTCTGAAGTCCCATATTTTTGCCTTGAAATGGGATGATTTAGTTCTAGTGGCTAAATTGAACATACCATGTGATGGTCAATGGCCCCCAGGTGATCTTCTACCTAGAAATCTGTGATCCTTTCCCTGTTAGTCAGTACTAGATCTAGGATAGCCCTGTCTCTTGTGGGTTGTTGTACCAGTTGTTTGAGGCCCTTCCCCTTCAGGGAATCCACTATGTGTCTAGTTCTGGCCGATGTTCCTGCTGGTATTGACCAATCTGTATCTGGCATGTTGAAGTCTCCCATTATCAGTACCTCCCCTTTAGCTGTCATGTTTTGCATATCTTGTAACAGTAATATCTCTATGTCCTACCCCTGATCTGGGGGCCTGTAGACAACCCCAGTTCATGAGTGCAGAAAATGAAGATGGACCTGGAGAAGCTTGAAAGATGGTCAGAGATGTGGCAACAGAGGTTCAATGCAAAGAACTGCAAAATAATGCACCTGAGTAGAGGGAACCCTGGGGAGAGCAACAGATTGGCAGGGAGGAGCTGACTGTCACCAAAGAGGAAAGGGACCTATGGGTTATCATCTCTGATTACCTTAAGGTATCAAAGCAGTGCACAAAGGTAACAGGGAGGGCAAGTGGCATACTGGGTGCATAGGCAGGGGTATCACTAGCAGTAGGTGGGAGGTGGTGATGCCATTGTATAAAACATTGGTAAGACCTCACCTTGAGTACTGTGTGCAGTTCTGGAGGCCACACCTATGCAAGGACATAGATAAGGTGGAGACTATCCAGAGAAAAGCAACAAAGATGGTGCAGGGCTTGCACCACAAAACATATGAGGAGGGACTAAGGGACCTCAATATGTACTCACTGGAGGAGAGGAGAAGGCGGGGAGGGGCATAGTTGAAACTTTCAAGTATTTCAAGGCCATAAACAAGGTGCAGGTGGGGGACCTTTTCCAATGTAGAACAAAATCTGGTCAGATCCACCACGGCTGCTTAATAAAGTTAATGAAGTTGTGCGGAACTGTTAAGGAGGTATGGAGAAACAACACAATGATTTGTAAGTAGTAAGATTTGTTTTAGTTTCTGTTCTAAGGAAGACATACATTTTATTAGGAAAATATATGGAGGTGTACATTTTAATGGAAGGAATAGGAAGCAATATAGGTTTACAAAAGAACCCCAGAGAAAATGCCATTGATGTGTGTGTTATCCCAGATGATATTGGATGGACAGCTACATTTCAAAGCAAACACAATTGCACATACCCCAATAATGCAAAGCATCATGGGAAACATATGCAAATCCCCATCATGGTACAGAAGATGGCAGTACATGAAAAAGTAATTGCTGGCATATATTCAGCCTTGGGATTATTTACATTTTTTTTTGTTTGTTTGTTTTTTAAAGAAACAGGGTTTTTGTCCATGATGTGATGTAAGTTATATTTAAGCAACGTGTTGATGTCAGGAAGTCAGGTGTAATGATGGACTGGTTGCAGAGAAAATGAGATAGTATCTTTCAGAGGGGGTCACTTTTGATAAGGGCAAGTTAGTTATGCTTGTGATAATGGGAATATTAGGAAAATATGAGGTCTATGCAGAAGTGGAGTACAAATATGCACCGTTTCATAAGTATGTGCTCATAGTGCAGGAAAATGTGATATTCAGGTTTGTTTTAGAAACAGGTAAAAATAGCAATACATACAATTGATAGAAAGCTAGATAATTACATTGACATATAGATAAACAGAGAGAGACACAGACATGGACAGGCAGAATAGGAATGGCAGTGAAGTACTGAAGTGACTCCCAATCCCACCCCCACCATGCAGACATGGACAGGCATTGGGTTGTGCCTCTGGGTCATTGTCCATAACGCTCATGCCATTTCATCTCACCCTACACTGCAGACACAGACGAGTGTCAAGGTGTGCCTTGGGGTGTTCAAACTTTACACTCACCCCATTCTATAAGGAAATACGTTGAAATGGGTACAGTATAAGAGAATGGAGTGAACTTTGCAGCTGAAGAGTCAAAGGCACACCTCAGTACCTGTCACTGGATGCAGGGTGGGGATGTGGGTGGAATGGCATGAGCATTACTGTTGACAGTCCCAAGTCACACCCCCTGATGCCTGTCAGTCCCCACAGGGCAGGGTGTTTTGATCAGAAACCCTAATGCCCTGGGCATTTCTTGGTATTTTCACTCCAAGTTTTCAGCATGGGCTTTTTGTGACCCCACCGCATGAACAGTTACACTATCAGTTCATTAGCTGAAAGGTGATTTTGCATAGAGACTGCCATTTGGCACCACAGGTGCAAAAACACATTTTGAACAGGATGTAAAAAATAACAGCTGTACTGTTTATGAGGAGGTGTAAAAAAATAGTAATGTTGAAAATCTAGAGTGAAACTATAAAAAAAATTGGTGAAGTCATGACATTGCTCCTGCTACTGTATACTTTTTTCAGATTCCTATGCATCCAATTGTTTTCATTTCTATTGCTATTATGTGACTTCTTAACCTAGCAACAGCATTTAATGCATTACATTATAAGGACAAGTAAATGTTTTTAATACATTTACAGACAGTTACATAAACTTAATTTCCTTTATAGAACAATTAGGCTTGCCAAGAAAAGGTAGGCCAGGTTGTCCTGGGACACGGCAAGGAATACAGGCAGGGGGGAGGGGGGATACAGAAAAAGGGGTGGTGGGATTACCTCCTGGAGGGGTCATACGACCAGGCCAGGGAGCTCGCTGACCATTGACAAGGGGGAGGGGCCAAATAAGAGTCCGTGGGGGGGTATTTAAGGGCGGACAACTTTCAGTAAGCCCTCTTTCTACTGTAAATATTCTGAGACTGAACTACAGCACACCATTGGCAGTAAGGTAAGGCACGGAGGGTTTGAGGCCTACTAGGTGGCTCAATGGGATGTTTTCATGCTTTAGAGGTAATTTAAAAAGAAAATGTGATAAGTTGAAACAGTGTAGGTGGTCGAGTACTAGGGCATTGCGGTGGATAGCCAGGCTGATAAGGTACAGCTTTCCTGGCAGCAAGGTTGTGGTTCAGGTGTTGTCCTGTTTTTGACTGATGGGGTGCCTGTAGTCCAAAGTAAAGTGAATAGGTAAGCGGTTGTTGCTGAGAATGTGTGGTTGAGTTGGGTGGCTGAAAGGTCAAAGGTCAGGGTAAGCTGGCAAGAAGGCCCGGTTACAGTACGGAAGGCAGATGGGAGAACAGGCGTTGGGACAGCTTGTGGGGAAGCTGCATGGTACAATTTAAATACAGGAATGTGCTTTGGGCCTGGAGATGCAGGCTGTGGGTCGAGGCGGCACGTGGTAGGGATGGCCAGCTCGATGGCCCTGGGGTGTTTGCAGTATTGATAGCCCAGAAGGATAGCAAAGAAGGAGGCTGACTTTTGCAGGGGAAAATCATGGCGCTGGTTTGGCCAAGGGGAGAATGGGAGGCCTGTCGATAGGCCATGAGACTGGAAGGGCAGTGGTCATCAGGAACTAGCAAGAAGGCCTGGTTTGCAGTGAGGAGTATGGGTGAGGGAGTGGATAGCAGGCCTGTTTGTGGGAGCACTGCAAGGCACAGATTTGAAAGAAACAAATTGTTTGTTTTGGGCCTGGAGACAGTGGGCTGGCTTGTGGGGTAGCCGAATAGTTCAAAAGTAAAACGGAATTCATTTTTGGGCCTGGAGATGGTGGGCTGGCATGTGGGGGGCACCGCATGGTGCAAAAGTAAAATGAAAGTGTTTTCAGGCCAGGAGACACAGGCTGTGGGTCGCGGCACCACGTGGTGGGGTAAGGCTGGTGGAGGGACTAAGGGGCGATGGTGGCTGAGCAGCAAGGTGAGGGCATCATCACTGCATGGCAGGGGTTTTGGCAGAGGGAATCCAAGTAGGGGCATACAGCCAATGTGCCCGATTGCATGGCAGTGCAATGTAGGCAAGAAGTGGGGGATTGTCTCTGGCTTTTGGGATAGGGGATTTTCAACACCATGGGACAGGAGCAGACAGTATGGTGAGCCTGGGGGTTTCCTTGCAAGGCCAGATAGTGTTGTTGGGTGCTACAGTCTAACTCCGTTGTTAGTGTGGGGCCTCCGAGGCCAATTGGAATGACTTTTGCTTGCTGCCTGCATTAGATGGAGGGCTGGGTAGGCCTGGAGACAGGTCCAGAGGATACGGAGGCCCCCCTCCCCCCCATCTTCTGCATGGAGCAGTCACCATTCTGGGACTGTGTGGGGGCCCTGAAGGGACGGAGAGTTGAGGGGGAGGCCAAGAGCATGGCTTCAAGATGGATGTGGGGGTTGTTTAACAGGGCAGTAGGTCAATGCACAGTAGGCACATGGTGCCAGCATTTTTGGCCTACATCTATGGCTACAGAAAGGGGGCAGCAGGGGCAAGAGCTCTGGGAAGGGGAAGGAGTTCAGATGGGCCGAGTGGCTCAGTGGGTAGGAGTTTTCATGGGTGATATGGGTGGCCTATTTTAAAAAAAAACAAAAAAACGGTTGAATAGGGGCAGTGGTTCAGGGCTGTGAGTGGCAGCTTTGGGAGACCAGGGTATGACTCCCAGCCCAGAGTTGCATACTGAGTGACCCGATACGAATCACTAAAATTCATTGTGCTCCCAGGGGTGAATGGGGGGACAGGCCATCCAGTCTGAATGAGCTCTGGGGGTTGGGGGTCTCAATGTAGCTGCTAACCAGGTACAGCGGGGGAAGGGGCCTTGGCAGCCAGTGAAGCTTCATTGGTATGATCATGTGGTTCTTATTATGTAGCCTAGGATGCGGCGGTAGAGATGGCACCAAAGAAGGCTTCAATGTCCAGTGCTACCATGTTGGCAGAAGCTTCAAAATTGATGGCGCAGAAGACCACAGATGATGCAGTTGATGGAGGTGGCAAAGAAAAAGGAGGTGGAGGAGGAGGCCCAGAGGAAGAAGAAGGATCGAGATGAGTGGGCTGGAAAAGGAAACAAGAGACCGAAGAGGCTAGCACCCAGCTCTCCAGCAGAGCCCGGGACAGGTGTAGGGACAAACCAGGTCCCAGCAGAGCCTCAGCTGGATGGGGTAAGGATGAGATAGATATGAGCAATGATGCGGGCTTGAAAGAATATATTGAGGGTTTGCTGGGGGACATGGGGGAGTAAGGGGTCTCAAAAATGAAGCAGGCTCTGCAGGCCATCAAGGAAAAAGGCAGGCAGGGAAAAGGAGGGTCGGGAGCCATGGTTGGGGCCCAGAAGCTGTATGATGGACTGCTGGATTTTACGCTTGTCTACCATGTGCTGGTTTTGATAAAAGGAAAAATTTCGAAGAGGGAGTACATGGATATTTTTGGTTTAGTGGATGAGGAGATAGCCAAAAGGTAAAAGCAACAGAAGTCAGTGGGAAAGTCAGAGATGGTGGTGGCTCTAGTGGTGGTGGGCACAAAACAGAGGAAGCCAGGTTCAGGGGCAAGAGCATCGATACATGGCAGGCGGGCTTCCTGATTTATAGCGCGTTGGTGCTGGAGAAGCAGTCGGATCTGGCGATCCTGCTGTTGACATATATGGCAATCATCAGAGATGCATACAAAGTGAAGTTGGGGTTTGGTTGGCTTAAGTATGATGAGGCATTTGGGAGAAGAATGGCGGTGAAGGGTGACCTCCTGTGGAACTGCACCCATGCAAAGTTGTGTGTGAGGACACTTTCAAGTTCAATGGGAGGACCGGTGGTGGAACAGGGAAGGAGATTAACACCAGTCCAGGGTGCCAAGGTGTGCTGGGCATTTAACCAGACTTCATTTACATGGCCTAGCTGCAAGTTCAGGCATGTATTCTTGTGGTGTGGGGGGTCACACCCAGTGATGAGCTAGGACAAGGGGGCAAAAGGGGTTGCCAAACAGACAGGCCCAGGACAGCCCTTTCAAGGAGGGTGGGGGAGGGGGCAGGGGACGGAGTGTGGGGGTCCTCGGGAGAAAGGCTATGGGTCCAACTATGGTTGGAATTAGGGCAAGATTTGATTAGGGGAGGTGGGGCTATGCTTTGGCCCACACCCCTATCAGGTTAAGGGTAGTGGAAGAATGGACAGCAGGCTACCCTGACAGGTGAGGGGCAGAGTTGTTGCAGTCTGGTTTTAAAAGCATTTTTTTTCTGGGCTTTGAAGGGGCATAGGTGGGGATGTGGGCGAGGAATCTAGGGTCAGTGAGAGGGAAGGAGGATGTAGTATGGGGAAAAATCCTGAAATAGGTCAGGGTGGGGAGACTAGAGGGGCCAATGCATGGCCCCCCTGCATGCAATTTCAAGTGTCACCACTAGAAGTGGTACTGAAGAAACAGGCAGGGGAGTTTCAGCTCATATATTACCTGTTCTAGCCTGATGAGGGGTCAGCAAATGGAAGAATCCCAGAGGAGCTGAGCATGGTCTCATATGCATCTCTGAGCCAAGTGGTGGAATTGATCCAGGCAGCTGAGGGTGTGTGGTTGGCAAAGACAGACATACAGTCCACATTTCACCTGCTACTGGTCCAACCCATGGACTGGTACTTGCTCAGTTTCCAATTCGAGGGAGGGCTGTATTTTGACAAGGCACTGCCCATGGGGTGCTCGGTAACATGTTCCACTTTTGAGGCTTTCAGTTCATGGGTACAATAGGTGTTTGGGGCATGGTATGGGCACAAGAGAGTGGTCCATTACCTGGACACCTTTCTGCTGATCAGTGCCAGTGGGGAGGAGACCCAGAGGATGTTGAATTATTTCCAGGACATGAGCAACAAAATTGGGATCCCACTTGGGGTGGGGAAGACTCAGGGCCTGGTGTGGACAATGGAGTTTCTGCGGATTGAGGTGGACACAGAGGAGGAGTGCTTCCAGATGCCAGGGGACAAGGTGGCATGGCTATGGGGGTTGCTCACACTTGTGGGTGAGAGGCAGAGGGTGACACTGGTACAGGTTCAGCAGCTACAGGAGCACCTTAATTTTGCCTGCAAGGCCATAAGCGGGGTTTTTACGAGGAGGTTGGGGAGGGTCACGGGGAGGGCAAAATGACCCCATCACTGGGTGGACATAAACAGGGGGGTTAAGGAGGACTTACAGGTCTGTGAGGTTTTTCTCAAATCATACAATGGGGTGACATTCTGGCAGGAGGAATGGGCATGTAGTGGAGACATGGAGCTTTATACGGATGCAGTGGGTGGTCTGGGGATGGGGATGGGGGAATATTTTGAGGGGGAATGGATTGCTGAGGCATGGCCAGCCCAATGGCGTGAATGGGGTTGGACCAAGGACATACGTTCCTTGAGATCTTTCCAATCTGGGTGGCCCTGGAATTATGGGGTGCCCAGATGGTGGGTTGGTGCATCCTATTCTGGTGCGATAACATGGGTATGGTAGAGGTAATCAACAGGCAGAGTGGCCACATGGAGTCTGTAGGGTGGGTCTTAAGGTGCATGGTGTTGCT
The DNA here is from genome assembly GCA_016271365.2 of Neoceratodus forsteri. Lineage (NCBI taxonomy): Eukaryota > Metazoa > Chordata > Ceratodontiformes > Ceratodontidae > Neoceratodus > Neoceratodus forsteri. Next base: position 1,009,076,699 of record CM057454.1, on the reverse strand, counting down.
AGGGCTACATTTGAACCTGTCATTTAGGGAGCAAGACATTGAAGGGGCACAGAACGAGGTGGCTAACTTTTTTTCTTGGTACAGATGGAATGATTCTGTGAGTTGGCACTGCAGGCCGTGCCTACCAGGACTAGGGTCCCAGACTGGATGTGGCAGATTGGAGGGTGATGACCAGGGCTTTGTATTGAGGTCAGCCAACACACTGAAGGACTACGAAGGGGTCTGGGCAAGCTTCCAAGCATTTCAGGCTGAGAAGGGGTGGGAGACAGAGAGGCCAGTCCATGAGGAGCAGGTTATGCAGTATGTAGTGGAGAAATGGAAAGGGGGATTGGCTCACACCACCATGGGGGTCCAGCTGGTGGAGATCAGCTGGGCTTGCCGGGACCTCAGCTGGGAGGATGCTGCGGGTGGCAGGGTCATCAAGCAAATGGTCATGGGATGGATGAGGGGGCAGGGATTGAGGCAGGATGGGAGACGGCCCCTGATGGTGACCCTCCTCACAAAAGTGCCGCAAGCATTGGGCCACGTGTGCAGGTCCGCCAAAGAGGCTTGCCTGTTTCAGGTGATCTTCATGGTAATGGTGAAAGGGGCTTTCAGGGTCGGAGAGATGGTGGCACCCAGCAAAGGTTTAGCTGCCGGGGGTTTATAGGAAGAGGATGTGAGGTTGGAGAGGGAGAAGGTGGCCATTTGGCTCCAGCGGTCCAAAACGCATCAGCAGGGTAAGGGCGCCACAGTGGAATTGCTCAAGCAGGCCAGGGCAGGAGTCTGTGTGGCGCAGGCCATGGTGGATTATGGGAAGGTTATGGGCCATCAGCCAGGGGTCTGCTTCATACATGGGGATGGGTCCCCAGTGACAGGATTCCAGGTAGGGGCAGTACTGAAGAAGGTGGTGGCATTCATGAGGGAGAACCCCAAGGAGTTTGCCCCACATTCTTTCTGGATTGGGGCAGCTTCAGACATGGCTGCTACAGGGGCAAGGGAGAAGGAGGTCAAGAGGGTGGGTAGATGGACATTGAACTGTTACAGGAAATATGTGCAGTTTTGACAATGGTTAATTCATACCCCTTTTTCTCTTTCCATAGCAGACTGCAAGACACAGGTCTGGATTGTGGGGCACTCCTTCATGCATTGGGTGGAGAGGTTTGCAGCCACCATGAGGATAGGGATGCAGTTGCATCTGGGAGCAGAGCACACCACGGTGCAGTGACGAGGCCTGAAAGGCATATGTTGGTCACAGTTGCTACCCTGTTGGAAGAGCTTCGGGTGCATTGGGCTGCACCGGAGTGTATCATTGTCCACCTAGGGGGTAACAACCTGGGCACAGAGACCTGGGGGTCCCTGTTATGGGACATTCTAGCAAATTTGAAGAACGTAAAGGGCTGGTGGCCATGAGTGGTGATTGGCTGGTCTGAAATTACAACCCAGAGGGTCTGGAGGAGAGTTCAAGGGCCGAAGGTGATACAGGTGGCGTGCAAGTGCCTTAACAGAAAGGTGGCTAGGGCAGTGATCAAAATGGGGGGGTGCACATATGACATAGAGATATTTCATGCGAGCAGGAGGCAGTCTACAGGGTGGATGGGGTGCACCTGACCCAATTTGGCAGTGGTGTGTTCTTCAGGCCTTTCAGGTAAATGGTATGGGATATCAATAAGAAGGGGCCTAAGGGCTAACCCACAAGGGGGGAAGACTTATCTTCCATCTCAAGCTGGAGATGGGTCAGTGGAAGGGTTTTGGGAGCAAGTGGAAAAAAGTGGGGTCAGGCAGAGGGGGGAGGTACCACGGGATGGGGACAAAGGAACCCAGGCATGGGAGCAATGGGGAAGGGGGAGGGATATAGAGCTAGGGGTGGATTGCTGTGTCCACACCTGGTGGGGGGGAGTGGTCCGGGTAAGGTGGTACCTGGTTCATGGTGATGAGAAAGGGAGGAGTGGAATCCTGGTGTCTGGACCCTGGGAAGAAAAGCTGACACGGAAGACCACATGACAAAGAACCACCAGAGGGAAGACAGGACTGTTATGTTCTAGAAAGGATATTGGACTGTTATGTCAAAGATGTAAACACTTATTGTCGGACATGAAAGTGGGATGTACATGTAATGAAATGATTGTGCCTTTTCAATAAACACCGCCAGCGAGCATCCAAAAAGTGATAATTGAGTGGCCTGAGTTATTACTGGCTGGAGATCCAGGGACAATTTAAATTTAGTAACAGTGGTAGTACAAAGCAATTGCTCAGACAACTTGAAAACTATAACTACTTTATATTGTACTTTGACACCCCATAAGGACCTCCTTGAAATTGAGATGCAAATGGCACACATGTATCAGGAATATTTTACTATCCTAAATACATTTATTGCTTCAGTAACTGCTCAGAACATCTGTTGCATGACCTACTCATTGACATTTTACAACAGTTATGCAATGTATTGCTGCTTACTACACTAACATCATGAACCATAAAATAAATGACTGCCATAACTAGGGAGGCAGTATAGCACAGTGATTTAAGGTTCTGAGTTGCAAATCTGGAGATATGGGTTTGAATCCCACAGGCCCCACTTGCATACTGGGTGACATTGAGCAAGTCACTTAACGTCCATGTGCTCCAAGGTTGCCCATGTAAACAAGCTTTCAGCTTAGTGTGCCACTCCTGGTTAAACAATTGAAAGAAAAAAAATGCATAATTTTTCTTGCTTTATTTGGCTACTACAAGCTTTGACTAATATGCCCATCCTTAAATGTACTTTTTTATAGCTTATATGTCTGTGACCTAGGCAGAACTATACTTAAAATCTCACACATAAATAAATAAATCATCAGAATAGCATTTATTTTAGTAGTATCTCCTTCCTTTTCAGGTGCCCATGACACTATGTATATATATTTATATATTTTAATTTCATAGCACTAAACCTATTCAAATGCACAAAACACAAGACTTTATTCTCTGCACACATTACTGTTAAACTTCAGATCCCAGAATGGCCAAGGAACAATTTAGACATCACTCTTGCATGCCACTGCCATGCCCACTTCTCATGCAAACAACAATCAATTACAGAAACCCTTTCATTTCTGTGCTATGCACTCTTACATCAGAGAGACATAAATCTTACAGAACTGCTAAAAAAACACATTTATCAAGACTGGATTTCTAAATTAAAACCTGTTGTTTACAGTACCTATGTAAATAATAGTTTACTGGCTATAAATGATGCTACAGACATGACATTAACAAAATTTCTGTTTTACATGGAAAACATCCAAATAATGAACTTGTCATACAGGATTTGTGACCTTCTGTCTGCATGTATCTGATAAAGGAAAAGGCACCTGCTTGATCCTTTTTTTCTGTTTTATTTATTTTATGTCAAACTTGCTCATACTGTTTGAGCCAAATATGGACATGCTTTGAGTTAAAAAAAAATCATGATGTCTATGTGTGTGTGTGGGGGGGGTGGATATGCCTAGATGCAGTTTCAGGCATTCCTTAATTACTTCCTTAGGCGGTTCTGATAGTCAATTGTTCCAATGTGATAGATCCACCTTATGCCCCTCCCACATGAACCAAAAAAAAAGGTTGGGTGGATCTTTAGGAGCTTCTCGGGTGGAGGTGGGGGTGGATTTTACTCCCCCCAAAAAACTAATGCTGCCTCCCACTACTCAGGTTCCAGTTCTTGTACCTCCCATTTAAGAAAGAAAATAGTGCCCTGCAACCATTGACTAACTTAAAAGCATACTTATTTGAGGGCAGAAAACATTTCTTGGAGGAGGGTAAGGCGGAGGAGACTATTTACACCTTCAGTCAGTTCCATGGACAGAAAACATGACATCACTCCTTTTGTACATGAAAAACATCTGCAGGCTTTGCCCACTGCAGCAGTAAAAAGTACTAGAAAAGGGGACACAGTATGAAATTGGAAGGGGGCAGATTAACAGGTAATGTGATTAAGTTTTTCTACACATAAAGGGTAGTCAACATTTGGAATAGTCTGCCATAGAAGGTAGTATATTGTCAAAGAGGGAGCCAAAAGAATAAAGCCTTGATTCTGATTCACAGTTTGGTTCTACCATATGTTTTCCTTTGAATAAGATGCACGTGGACATTGTTTCAAGTCGATAATGGTTACAAAGTGTATTGAGGCTTTGGTTTCAATGAATTAAAGTGATATGCCTCTGTTTAATGGAAGGGGGATCTCTGCTTAGTGCTTGTCACTTTTAAGAGATTTCATTCTGACCGGGCCGCTCAGGGTGACATCATTTTGTGATGTAAACACTTTCAGTGCTCACCCTTGGCCTGTCCCCTTCTTTATCTGTTGATACACTTAGGTCAAGAGAGATTGGGGTTCTGATTAATGGTGGTGAATTCGGGGTCATGTGCTGCCTTTTCAGTCCATGAGACTTACATGTTTGCCCTTTTAAACTTAGGAGACTTTATGGAGACTCTTTATTGTTATGGTAAGATAGAAGTTTGGTTAATGTTATGTTTCACTGTGAAAAAATATAAATATGCAAAAGTCTTTTATTTGAAACAGTGCAATGCTTTATTTAGTGCTTTGGCTTACTGCAGGTCTCTTTAATTCATGAAGAGGTGGAGATTTTGTATGGATACTAGAAATTATTTTTTGAAGGTGATACTGAGTCTTTATTACTGCAGCAAATTTACTAAGTAAAAATAATGAAATAAGGGCTTCTTTGCAACTTGAGACTTCTAGCTTTTGAGATTATTCAGCACGGCTTTTTGATAGCCAGTGTTTAAATTATGTGAAAATTAAAAGTATTTTTTTCTTATTGTCTTCAGCACTCATATAATGTTTAGGCAACAAGTGAATTGGGATTTTTGAATATAAGGAGTTTAAGACTAAAAAAAGGTTTTTTCACTTTAGAATTTTCAATGGAGTCTCTTGGCAGCCCAGGTATCCCCACTCCCATTCTTGTTTTTGGAAGTTGTTGCTTTATAATAAGGTTAGTTCCACCTTATACATTGAAATATTCAGAAATCTTTCAGGAGTCTGTTAATATTTAAAACATGAAGTTTGTACATTTATTCTGCTTTTCATTTTGAATTATAGAATGGAATTCAGAAAATACTGTATGCTCTAAGTCTGATGAAGAAACCATTATAGTTCTGAAACATTACAAAAAAATATTGGAGCAACATTGAAGAATTTGATTTTCATCATGAAGCAGCAATGAAAATAAATTAACTTTGGAAATGAATGATTTGCACTAATAGTGCTATATTTATAAGATAAGGGAAACAAAACATCTTTTTTTCTCTATTGGGGTTGAGTGAGATTTTGTGGTGACTCTGATTTGTATTCCATTGTATCTCACTTACCTTTATTACTCATTCAGCTCCTGAACTATAAATCTTATTAAAAGGAACCCTGTGATCCACCAGTTGGAGCTGTTGCATACTAAGTCATACCACTGCTTATCCCCTTTATGCAATATACTTTAATAAGGTTTTAATACAATAGTGTAACTATATTGTAATACAGACATATTATTTTTATAATGCTGTATTAATTCCTGTACTCCATTCCTTAATGGAGCCTTCCAATATCTGTACATTTTAAAACTTTTTAATAAAATATTTAGCTACAGAATATAAACATGTTATGGTACTAAAGTAAAACTGCATAAAATGTTTGATGCTGTGGCCTTTTCTCCCTGACATATAAGTCTGATGTTATACCTATAAGGATGCTACCCTGATTTGGGAGTTAAACAAATAAAACAAAAATACTTAGCTATCTACCTACAGTACCTACATACCTATACATAGGCTCTTGATTAAATCAATCATTTGGAGTATAGCGTTCAACTCATGATAAAACATAGAGGACTATAAATTTTGGGAATGGGTTACCAAGTACAAACTTCATTAAAGGGGTGCACATTTTTGGAAATGTCTGGACCGCTGTGTAGTTGACGAGAGGGTTGAGGGATGCAAATCACAGTTGGACTGTGTGGTATAATCTCATAAGAGTTGGGTGAAAATCTTGAGAGGGGTATAGGCACCATGTGGTAGGGGTGAGAGGGAACAAATTAGGAAGATACTGTAGGTATAATTTTGTAGAGGGGTAGGAAGGAATATGCATTTCAGCAGAGGTTGAGATGTGAATTGCAGGAAGGATGTAGTGACATCAGTGATGCAGACTGCTTTGCTCCATTAGTATGGGAGCAGACATGATAGAGAAGGGGAACTGATATAACCTGCATTATGGACACTACTGACTAAAAATATCAGTTTTTGGTGAGGAAGTGGGCACAGTTTCAAAGAAGAGTGTTTTTGGAATGGGGTTGGGCATAGGAGGAGATGTATGCAAAGACAGTGTTGGCTCCTATAGCTAAACTTACCAATCTGTTTCTTTTCTACTGGTTCTTCTTGCAATTGGCATTGTATAAAAAATTACCAAATGCATAAGTTCCAGTTATAGTTGCCTCTACCTAAAGTAGGCTTGCATCTTGAAAACAGAACTGGAAAAGAGGGGGAGGGATCTGGAGACATGGGGGGTGGGGTGAAGGAACAGAGACTCAATGACAGTACAAGAGCATGCATTAGCACCATTTTCTGATCAAAACAGATAATCTGAATTTTTTTCTGCATATACCTATACATTAAAACATTAACTGAAAATTAATTAAAAATGTATTTTTTAAATGTTTTTCTTCTTGCAATCAAGCCATTGTATGATATCAATATTGCACTCTAGAAGGGACCCCCCATTGCGGGCAGTGATGTTTGGGTCTCTGGACACAGGGGAAACGTTTGGTTTCTCTGGCACAATGGCAGTGTTGGAAGGATGAAGGAGGGGAATAAGTAAGGGGGCCACACTTGGGAATCTTTGGAGGTATAGATGGTGGGCATATGATCATCAGTTTATGCCAGCAATGCTTGATAAATGGTACCAGAAACAAGCTAGAAGGGGTCTGTGCGCGCCTTATCAAATAATGACGGGGAATACCCTGCTCTCCTTTGAAGCAATTCAGGAAAAATATGGCCTGAAGCAGACTGATAAAATCAGGTATTACCAATTGAGAGACTACTTGAATATACAAATTAACAAAATAATGCTGGAGGAGCCGGTGTTGGAAGAGAGAGGGCTATTTCAAAGAGTGTGGGGTGCAGACCATGCCATCTCGTTGCTGTATAATAACTATATGGCAGATATGGCCAACATGTCCCAGCATATAAAGAAAAAATGGACACAGGACTTAGTAATTCTTATAACAGATAAACATTGGTCTCTGATATGGAGAAGTACGTGGTCAGCTTCTAGCTCCTTAGTGTATAGGGACTTCTGTTGGAAGTTGAGAACCAGATATTTTTTAGTACCAACACAGAGGGTGCATTTAAAGGGAAGGACCACGGCTGGGTGCTGGAGGGCTTGTGGAGAACAACATGCCTCACAGGTACATGTCTTTTGGTCACGTCCAGGTATCACCGTATATTGGAGGGAGGTTAGGAAACATCTAGAACAGATATTCTCAATTCAGATGCAGTTAGGACCTGAACACTTGGTTTTAGGATTAATTCCAGGGGAGGTTAGCGATAAGGATGCCAGATACCTATGGAAGATCCTGGTTGTGGCAGCTTTAAAAATTATCACAAAGAATTGGTTGCAGCCGAGAACCCCAGGGGTGGGGGAATGGAAGGTTATGGTTGAATCCATACATTTGATGGAAAGGTTAAAGATCAATCTTAAGCAAAAGCCACAGATATATCATCAGAAATGGACCAGATGGTTTGTCCATGAGAGTGGTTAAGAGAGAGATACCTGAACTGTACTAAAAGAGATATTTACCTCTTCCACCATAGTTAGAGAATGCCCCCCGATTAACTCCTGTTATAGGTATTTTCTGGATATGAGATAACTAGTTATAGATAGTGAAATGACGGAACACATCCCAGACAGTTGCACCTACTGTTACTGTTATAGCTAAATTGTAGTAAAGTTGACTACTGCGAACTAAAAGTACTGTAATATTTCTGTGATGTTGTCAGTGCTAGGGGCTTTTACCCCAAAGAACAATATGTGAACGATGTAACAAATGCTGGCAAATGAAAGACAATAAACTAAGTATAAAAAATAAATAATGCACTCCAGGGTAGATGTCATGAGGGTTAACGTCACTTCTCAGGTGTTGTATGCACATGACTTATGGCCATGTGCTCAAACACCCAAGGCATGATGTTATCCTATCATGACATACTACACAGCACACCCTGTCATGCATGATTAATTTAAGTACTCTGAGTACACATATCCTTGGCATAACAATAAGCCTTATCCACGTTTTGCAGTTTGAAAGAATGTAATTTTTGGAATGAGTCACCTTCATACTTTGTGGATCCCTACACTCTTGTCTTCAGAATGTTGTAAGCCAACATAGACCATAACCTTTTATTGCAATCATTTCATTTTCTACCATGAGAAGTCTCATTGTTTTCAGAATATAAATAATGAAAGGAAAATCATTATTATAAAAATCATAATTTAATATTTATGTACAGGAATTCTCAATCATATTTGGCAGTGTCCAAACAGACATACTGTAGTTTTTAGAACCAGTAGTCTTTAGACACTGCGGACTACTGCTATGTTGGCTTCGAAAAATGGACCTGTATAGACCTTATGCAAACAATTAATTATTTAGCAAGGCTGGCCAAGTATTCTGTGTGCAACACTGACACTTGTAATAATGGGAAGCCTCGTCCATGTCTGGCAGTGTCTTGTCTTAACAGACATAATTTGTGGAACCAATGGCCTTTACTGTGGGCCAGTGTGCAATTGTTCTGTTTTGTGTGCTGCAGGTGCCATAGCAAAACAAGAAAATACTCTCCTACCCCACTCTTCATATAAAAAATTGCTTTCTACAGTCAAAACCAGGGGGAACAAGCTCAAAAATAAGAACTTTGGCAAATGTTACCTGATTTGACAGACCATGTTCTTAAGATCAGACTCTGGGAGGGTCACGCTGCTTGATACTGAAAATATCTCCAGTTAATAGAGTCTAATAAGTAACCACTACAAGTAAAGGGAATTCATTCTGTGTGGAGAGGTCCATGTCATATCATATCCTTTTACATAACTAACATGACATGGGGCAAAATATCTGAAGATGTACTGGCTGAAAGAATTTCTAATAGATGTGAGGTAAACTCTTTGTCTCCTAGGCTACCGGTTGTTAGTACTGTGACTCAGTCAATAGCATGTTCACTTCTCAAGCTGGAAGATCAGTAGGTCTTGGGTTCTAAACCCAAAGCAGTTACTTGGGGTAATATCTATAACTGACACTATACTGCTCTAAGAGGGGGGTGCTATACTATTGAAGCACCATTTTTTTTAGATTAGACATTCAACTGATGTCCCTTCTGCCCATCTCTGTTCACTGTCCATGTAGAAGTTAAAGATCCTATGGCACTTACTAATGAAGTGTAGGGGAGCTTCCTCAGAGTCATGGCCAACATTTCCCATGAATAAAACAGGTCCATGTAACCCAATCCCCAATGACATACCTGGAAACAAGTTATTAGTACTATGCATTTCCTACAAATAAATAAATAAAATATGATTTTTCTTAAAATTATTTGAAGTGGTCCACATCATTAAATAGAAGTTTTCTCCTTTCACAGAACATAGACAATGATGACTGAAAAAGACTGGTGGTCCATCCGGTCTAACCAAATTACCCTATCATACCACAGGATCTATTGTCTCTGTGGGGTTTTCACTTACACTATTCCCCCTTTTTATCTATGATTCCACCTCCACTTCTTCTTGAGTAGCTGATATCCCGATGACACACAACCTAGCCATGTTTGAAGCCATTTATTGTTTTGGCACCCACAACCTCTGCCAGAAGACCATTCCATGGCCCAACCACTGTTTTTGTAAAATAATACTTCCTCACATCCTTTTTAACCTTCCCCCTGTTAGCCTCCACTCATTACCTCTTGTCCTATAGTCTCTGTTCCTGCTAAATAGCTTCTCACAGTCCACTTTGTTAAATCTCTTCCAGAACACAAAGATGTCTATCATTTTCTCACTTTCTCTTCTGGTTTCTATTGAATATACGTTCTATGCCTTTAGCCAGTCCTCATAGGATCTGCTCTCCTTGCCCTAAATCATCTTGGTCATCCTGCAAAATACCTTCTGTAGCCTGTCCCTGTCCTTTTTTAAGTGGCACTCCAGAATGGTCACAGTATCAAGGTGTGACCTCACCAGTGACCTATATGGTGGTAACAGTATCTCCTGACTTCTACTGTCAAATCCCATCCTGATGCAGTCCAGCATCCTGTTAGCCTTGCAGAAGACCTGGAACAAAATCTGTGTGCATAGCAGTGCATGAAGTCTGGTGTCAGGCAGAAGCTGCCAACTTCTAATGCAAACAAAAAACAGGGGAAGCCAGGCACTTGTGAAGATGGCAGCAATGTATCTGTGCCATTGAAGAAGACAACAGTCAAAGTGCTGGGGAGTATTGTGGCTGCTAGAGAACACACTGACTGTTCCAGTGTACAGTATGAAGTTGTTGTTCTTGCCACAATAAATACTTTGAGCCAAAGCTTATTTCCTGTGTTATCCTGTTCCAGACACATTGCTCTCCTCTTTATGAGTGCCTGGCTTCCCTGAGCCTTGCTGAAGGCCTTGTGACTTTTGTTGGCTTGCTTAAGAGAGTCACTAATGATGACTCAAAGGTCTCTTTGCTCTCACGCTGAGTCCAGCTTAACCCTGCTCTTTTTGGAATTGAATTTCAGCTGCCAGTCTTTGGACCAATTTTCCAGCCTTTACAGGTCTCTATGCAACTCACTTATCTCCTCCATACTATCAACCTCACCACAGAGTTTATTGTCAACTGTGAATAAAAACAACCTTCCTTGGATTCCCTCTCCCATGTCACTGATGAACATACTGAAGAGGACTGGGCCCAGAACACATCCCTGAGGTACTACTTTAGTGTTCTCTGTTTCCTCTGATCTGACCCTATTCAACACAACTTTCCACTGCCTCATCTCCAACCAACTCCCTACCCACTTTGCTTTTTATTTAGCTGTTCCCAGAACACCCATCTTCTTCAGTAGCTTTTAATGTGGCACTGAATCAAATGCCTTCCTGAAGTCTTAGTTGAGTAAATCTATGGCATGGCTGTTATCAACTCCTTGGCTGACCAGTCAGCGAATACTATCTGGTTGGTCTGAAAAGATCTCCCAGTTATGAATCCATGCTGCTTACTTTGCTGAAGTGCTTTTTTTCTCCAAGTATTCCACTACATCTTCTTTGATTAGTGTCTCCATTAGTTTGCCTACTACAGAGGTAAGGCTAAGAAGTATATAGTTTCCTGTCCACTCCTTGTCCCATTCTTTGAACAGCAGAACCACATCCACCATTCTGTAGTCCCTGGGAACCACCCCTAGCAGCACAGAGCTATTGAATAGCCCAGGTGGGTGTTCAGCTTACACCAATGCCAGTTCCCTTAGCACCCTAACATGCATTCTATATGACCCCTGGCATTGCTTACTTCTAGGACTTTTGGGCCCTTTTTGATTGTTTCATGAGTGAATTTCTGCAGTTTCATTTTATGGACAACTCTATCAGCTGCCTTTATGCCTCTCTCCAGCAAGGGCCTGCTATGCTCCTTAATGAATACTGCACAGCAGTAGTCATTTAGCAAAGTTGCTGTATGCCCCATCTTCTCTATTTCCCTGCACCCTCCATTAGCCTGACAATTCCCTCTCCTATCTATTATTTTGCTCTTATATACCTAAGCAGCTGTTTTACTCCTCTATTGACCATTCTGCAGTATGTAGCTCTGTGTCTGCCTTTGTGATCCTGACTTTCCTCTTGACATCTGTAGTTTTCTTCTGTACTGTATTTTACCCTTTGTTCATTCCCCCCCCCACTTTTTTTGTACCTTATAAAGGCCCTCTTTTTATCCCTTTCTGTCTCACTGACCCTTTCACCAAACCAAATTAGTCTCTTACATGTGTTCATTTCTTAGGTTTTATAATGCAGTAATCTTATATGGCAAGCTTGAGTTACTTGAGTTATATTAGTTATTTAAGTGCTCCAGTTATAAGACCTGGTTAGGGCAGACTGTAAATCGCAAGGCACAACAACTTTTTCCCACCTCTCCAAATCTTTGAATATTCCAGTACCCCTATATGCAGCACAGTCAGCTCCTTTGTATTAGTACATTGAATTATTCTAGTGCCTCTCACAAATGGGTTAGAGCTTCACTAACTGTACCTTCCAATATGACACATTTACTGATTTCCTTCTTTGGGGGTGCAAAGTAGTGTTAGTGAGGCACTAATCCATATTGCATGTACCAAATGCATTTGAATATCCTAGCCTAAGTTCTTTAGTTTGGATTTGCTCACACTGTTTCTTATTTCAATGAATGTTATTTATGGTATTACAGTTTTCTGCAACTAAGCTGTATTTGTCCTTTGTACATGGGATGCATGACAATGTTGAGGTACTTAATTTTTGACTATCTGAAATCCAGAAATGGTTGGAATCTAGTTAGTTGAGTCTAAATCCAGATAACACTAAGGTCCTGTTGACTGAGCCAAGTTGGAAAGGGGAGCAGAGGTAGTCATGGGAGAGACAGGGCTTCAGTTAAGGTCGTTCAGGCTTTTTGGCCTCTGCTAAGGTTAAACATTTGTGAGTCTTTCTTGATCAATGGTAGACACTGGAGGCTCAGGTCTCAGCTGTAGTCAGGAGTGGCTTTTACCATCTGAGGAATATCAGCTGGATTAAGTCCCTTATCCCTCCTGAAGAACTTCTAAACCTAGTGCATGCATTTGTGACATCTAAGCTTAACTACTATAATGTGCTCCACCTCAGGGTGAGTGGAGGTACCCTATGATGCTTGCAGCTAGTGCAGAACTCCACTGCCAAGTTGCTGACTGACCTTTTCAGGTCTAGTCATGTGACCATGGTACTGTGGCATTTGCACTGACTGCTGGTGAAACAGCAATTTACCTTTAAGGTTGGTATTCTGTCCTATAAAGTCCTAAATGGATTGAGCTCTAACTACCTGGGAGAGCTCCCACACCCTGTCCAGTCCTTGCACCCCCCTCTTCTCTGAGGAAGGCATCCTTTTGGTTCCAAGGGCCCAGCTAAAGTTATCTGGATATTGTACATTTGAAGCAGCCAGCTCTCTTTTGTAGAATGCTTTGGCAGGGGACTGAGGGAGGCCCCTCAGTGGAGGGCTTTAAAACAGGATTACAAATCTATTTGTTTATCCAGTCAATTTGGGATCAATTAGAAAATTGTCTTCCCTGTCTCAGTTATTATATATACATTTTATAGTATTAAGTTATTTATTATTATTATTTATTACCAGTTTTGTTTTCTGTATGGTGCCCTAAGTCTTCGGGGAAAGGCACATTAAAAATGAAGTTACTACTACTACTACTGATAATAGCTGTAGTCAGGTATTCATGATTTTGCCATGAACTTATAGCAGTGTGAGCATTTCTACAGGGAGATCTATAAATAAATGATCTAGTTAGAATTTATTAATATATTCAGTATTTAGGACTTGACTATTTGCCATATTGTTCTTGGAGTTGAAAATAGACAGAGAAGACAGTTAAATAAATCAGATTATTAAAATGTCCTGTTTTTCTATTGGCCAAATGCTGAACACTTTTATATTAAATCATTCTAAAATACTGTAAACAGCAAAGAAGTCATTATTTTTAGTGTGACTTTCCCCCCAAAAAAATCACAGCTAACCAGATCATGCAAAAATATTATGCCTTTGAGATACAACAAACTATACTTGTTTTAGGTTCACTGTAAAGGATAATACACAGTTATTATTTTCTAAACATAATGAGAGAAAAAAATATAAGCGTCCATATAAAAATAACTTCTTAGATAACCATATGCAAAGAAAACAAAACAAAATGAAAAAAAAAGACACACAAGTGAAGCCATGCACCTTTTCAGTAGCTACACATATTTAACAAAGTCATTAAACTATGCAAATGAGTCTACAAGACCTTGCATAAACAGAAACATAGCAGCGTTCTTGAATTTCATTACCATGAAGGAGACATTTCTGCAGTTGGTGCCTTTAGCCACAAACTAATCTGTGCTTACTACAAACTCTGCATGTGAAACAATAAAATGACTCGAATGCAGACATAATCGATGTCTCTGAACAATTTTCTATATCTACTTGTTTACTGAAGCTAGACTGAAGTCATTTTTACACCAGAGATACCTGCCAAAAGCAGTTATGTGAGTTAGTGATCTGTGGACCATGATCATGCTGTGATTAGACAGCACCAATGCCTTCTTATTTGGAGGTTACACTGAAGATGTTACAGTGTAATTGGCCCAGCAAAGCTTTTCATTTCTAAAAAGAATAGCACCTTGGACTTGAAAAAAAAAAAAAAACAATGTTTTGTATTAGCAAGATAAAATGGTTATGTCATTTAAAGGAACTATTAAAGCAATTACATGAAAATGTCATGGAAGACCTGCAAGCCATTCACAATAAGCAATTCCATGAAAGTTCATGGATTAGGGCTTTTTAAGTAGAAAAGTCAAATAGATACTATACGACATGTAATTTTATATAGAGTCTTCCAAACAAAATATGCAGTGGCACCATTTCCTGCACAACAAGAGGGATTACCTCCCATTGTAATTGCCTTGTTGCCTACAGAAACTATGCTACAGAATTCTGCAGAACTGGATTTCATTGTGGAAGGCTTCACTGTATGGCAAAATGCTGCAAAATAAGGTTCCAAAGAAAACAAATAACTCAGTCAATACACACAGTAATTTATTCTAGTAGAGGATATATGGATAATTGAAAAGTTTTTTGCAATCAAGCTAGATATCAAAAATATTTGGAAACACCATTTGGTAGCTCTAGCAAATTTTAACCCTTGCTGTGTCACAGATTGATATATCAGTCCAGAATTCCTATAAGTTCTAATTCTGTTAGCAGCCAAAGGGTTAAAACATGTTGAGTCATCAAAAGGTAGACAAACTGTAATGGACTGACATCACAGAATACAGGCATTGAATTAATGTAAGTTGCAGAGACTAACTGGTTTTCTTTTTGCTATAAGACTACTCCATGTCAGAGGATCTCTATAATATATTGTGGACACCTGCTTACCTATATTTCAATTGACATGGCATGTCAAGTAAGTAAGTAAGATTGTATTTATAAAGCCCCCTATCCTTGAGGTTCAGGATGTTGTACAATGTACAGTCAATGGTAATAAGTTAAAATAAATACACATCCCAAAAGATAAAAATAACAAATTAAGAGCAGCAAGTAATCTATGCAACTCAGACTGAAGCTGTTTTTGAAGATACAAAGTGGTATAAGAGATTACAAGAAGCAAATTCATAGAATCACAGAATAATAGAAGGTGATGGCAGAAAAGGACCTCCCAGCCCATCTAGTCTGCCCCTTACCCCCTAGTCCAACCTACCATATTGAGACCCCCCCCAAGACAGTGGCACCAGTGCACAAGTCTGCTCAGGCAGTTCAAGAGGCTATGGTGGTATGCCCTTAATAGGCACTGAAGCACAAACATATGTATTTTGTTCATGACTCAGTGTAGTTCATGACGCAGTGTAGTATATCAAAATTGATTTTAATTACAGTCAGGAAGACCACTGTATATCACCACAATCAGTGACTGAAAGCAGCAATCAGTGTTATAGTGTCTTCTTCCTGCTTTATTGGGAGTGGCAGGTCTTTTTGTGATATAATATGACTTTAACAGTTTCCTACTGTATATATAGGGAATATGAAATAGATTCATTCAAAATATGCAATTTTTCTTCACATGTGTGAGTGCTGGACAATAACTCATGGGTGGAGAAGTCACAAGTGAGTTATGAAAGTCCTGCCACCATATAAGTGATGATAAAGTGTGCATTTTGAGTCAGACCATTGTATATTCAATTTATACAACATAAAATAAGGATAACACTACTGCACATACCCCAATAGTGCAAAGCATCATGGGAAACACATGCAAATCCCCATGAGAGAATTTGGACTGGCTCAACTTTAAGCAGAATTGTATGGTGCCAGAAGGCCTCACAGTGCAATCAGCAAAGGCTAAGAACAGCAGACACATACACGTGTTTCATCCTCATTTGGACTCATCAGTGTGTCATATCTGGGTCTTAGCCCAGGGAGAGAGAGAGCCAGCCACCCCTTAAGGGGGATGATGGCAGGGAACCATAAGAGCAGGTATGGACAATGGAGTGGCGTGCATTTTGTACCACTGCAAGGAGCCTAGGAAATAAAAATTCCTGACCTGGAGGCAACCAGTGTGGAGGTGGACCAGGATCTGGTGGACACATCAGAAACATGGTGCACGGACAGCTACAGCTGGGATGTGGACATTCTAATTTATACCATGTTCTGGAATGATAGAACAGGGAAGATGGAGGGATTGTTTTATGTGTGGGGAGAGGCATAATGACTACAGAGATACTAGGACATCTTGGGAGCATGGAAGAACTGAAGGTTCTTTGGGTTGGCTTACAAAGAGAGTTCAGTGCATTTATATATGTAGGGGTAATGTACAGACCACCAACACAGGGAGAGGAGTTAGATAGGGGGTTTGGGTGAGAACCTTGACAGAATAGCAAGCAAAGGGGAAGTATTGATTATGGGGGATTTTAATCTGCCAGATGTAAAATGAAGCATTCTGGCATCAGACACAACATGCAGCAGGGCCATCCTCACCTCCCTATAGTGGGCATTTCTCAGGAAGCAGGTTATGGATCCTACTAGGGACAGGTCAGTGCTGGACCATGTACTTATAAAGAGGGACAACAACGCAAAGGTTACAGTGGGTACCCCCCCCCGTGTACAAGTGATCATCATGTAGTGTGGTGTTGCATACTGGTTGAGTAGGAGAAAAAAATACACAAGGACAAGGGTGCAGGACTTCAGGAGGACAGATTTTAAGGAAATTGGAGACTGCCTTTGAATATATGTAAAAGGGGGAAGGCAGGGGGTGGATGAATGATGGTATAACTAAGGAAATGGTAAGTTGTTTGAAGGAAATAAGGAAGGGTAGGAGAAAGAAGATGACACTATGTTTCTCAAAGGTGGTTGCTGAGGCAGTAAGGGAGACAAAAAACAGCTTTTAGGAAGTACAAGAAGATTCAGATGGATGAGGACAGTGAGGTGCATCCAGATAAATAAAGAGAGGCAGATAGGAGGTTGAGGGCAGCTAAGGCACAAACAGATGACAGGATAATCAAGATGGTCAAAAATGGAGATACAACTTTCTTCAGGTAAGTGAGCAAAAAGAGAGAAGCAAGGGGTAGGATACTGAGGATCAGGAGAATGGTGTGTGTGTGTGTGTGTGTGTGTGTGCAGAGGAAGACAAAGAAAAAGTAAACATTGTAAATTAGTACTTCTACTCTGTCTTTAGGGGGATGGGATGGACCAACATGTAACAGCAGGCATGGGGGGGGGGGGGGGTTGAAGCGAGACTGTGAAGAGGATTGGAAGCTCTAAAGGAAAACAAGGTGATGGGGACAGATGGGATCTAGCCAAAGGTACTAAAAGAGCTGAGCATGTTGCTAGCCACCTTTCTGGCAACACTGTTAAGCACCTTATTGGAGATGGGGGTAGTAACAGAGGACTAAAGGAGGACTGAGGCATCCTGCCTTACCTTCTGCCATGTCAGCAACCTGTGTTCATGGTGTGAGCAGGTCACCAGGGGTCACCCGGGGTGGAGAAGGATTGAGCATCCCAGAGACAGCTCTCCTTCTCCGGGGAGGGGGGAGATCAGCTGTCAGTGCTTGCCTGGCCCCTAGCAGAGGCTGAGAGCTGGCACACCAATGCTGTCCTCGCTGGGCAGATTTGGGGCTGATGCCTGACAGGATGCACACTGGAGCATGTAAGGCACCATCATGGGCATCACTGCACACCTCACCCTTGAGGGAGAAAACAGTGGAAAAATGGATCTCCCAATTAGATGAAGGAGGGGCTCACAGGTCCCGCTCCCCAAATAGCCATGGTGCAGACCAGAACTGGAGCTGGTCTTCGGTGGGGGCTTGGGGTGCCCACGCTGACCCCGTCAGGGGTGGCAATCCATAGGGGGAAATGGTCTGCTTCAGCCTTTGGACATCGTAGGGCCTGGGCTGGGGCTCCCTCCTGAATGTGTGCTGAGGAGAGGGGGAAAAAGTGAACATAAAATAAAACTGTGTGTCCCACATTCTTTAGACTCTAACCCCACTTGGTTTCATCATGCTCTCTTTGGTGCAGTATCTAGCGATCCTCCCTGCTCCTTGTATGGCAAGCCTGATCACAGCTGACTCCCACCACACAGCCTGTGGCTCCTTTTGCCTGCTTGTCTACAAGTGATGCAGGCTATTCAATGTTAGGCTGCCTGTTTCCCACTCCATTGGAGTCTGCTGGCTTTCCCTTTCATGAGCTGTATGTAAATGATCATCAATCCTAATTCAAATCCTGATGTCTTGCAGTTCCTCCCTCTCAATTCACCTAAACTGGGACAACATCAGAGAGAGGAGTCTGCAAAGGTCGTGGATGAAAGTAATCAAAATGAACAAACCAGCAAACAACAGAGATTATCAGTAGTGCAAAAAAAAAATACAACAAATAAGATTAAACTACAACCAAAGGTAACTGCTACGACTATGCACTAACGTAGCTGCCCACTCACAATGCACCACTGAGGAAGTGACTAGATGTTTAGATTAGCCTTTTCGTTAGTTAGTACAGTATTTAGCCAGTTATAAATGTCTACAATATTGAAAATACTAGAGCCTGTTGCCCCTCGGTAGTTCAATAAACCTGTGTGTCTCTCAGCCTTTAGACTCTAGCCCCACTCGGTCTCACCATGCTCCCCTAGTTGTAGCATCTAGCGATCCTCCCTGCTCCTTGCATGGCAAGCCTAATTGCTGCTGACTTCCTTCGCATGCCCTGTGGCTCCTTCTCCCCACTCATCTATGGTAATGCAGGCTATTCAATGTGAGCCCGCCTGCTTCCCACTCCATCATATTCTGCTGGCTTTCTTTGTATTTAAAATCTCACCATTCCTAATTCAAATCCTGATGCCTTGCAGTTCCTCACTCTCAAATGGCCTACACCGTGACTACATCAGAGAGAGGAGTTTCAACAGTCACGGATGAAAGTGATCAAAACAAACAAACCGGCAAACAACAGAGATTATCAGTAGTGCACAAAAAGAAATACAACAAACAAGATTAAATTACAACCAAAGGTAACTGCTGCCACTACACACTAACAAAGCTGTCCCTCACAACACACCTCCAGGGAAGTGAATAGATGTTTAAATATTTTAAAATTCACTCATAACTTGGCCATTTTACTATATTTTTACACTAAATTGTAAGCATAGCTTTCTTATTTCATTTCATTTCATTTCATTTTGTTATTTACCCTGGAAAAGCATATTGAGCAGTATTGCCCATTTTCAAGTGCAACCAGCATTTACACAATAAAATACAATAAATGATATAAAACACATATTCAAAATATTTACAACAATAAAAAGATTGAGCATCTAAGATACTAAGCAGATGTTTTCTAAAAACAGATACAGATCTGATAGCCTTGACTGATTGTGTTAAATGATCACTGCATAAGTGCTTGGACCAACAAAATCAAAAACTCTTTGCCCAAAACAAGTCTTGGGAAAACAAATTTTAAACAAAACTGATTCCTGTTATCTAGTACAATGATTTGTATAATGTAATGGAAATAATTCTCTGATCAAACAAGGAACCTTACCAGGATGACCTTGTGAAATAAAACTATGATTTTTATCTTTACTCGGTCATTCAATGAGGGTAACTGTGCAAACTGGTGCAATAAACAGTGATGAGTGTTAAATGGGAGGCTGGTAATAGAACAACAAATTGCATTGAAAACTGTTCTTATCGTGTTTAATAACCCACTTACTTCACCTGAATAAATTATTGATCCATAATCCAAGACAGATGATAGGTTCTTTGGCAAAAGGGAGCATGTTTCTGGCAAATGATTACTCCAGACCCTATATAAAGAACCCAGGCATTGGTATATTGTTTTTATCATACTACCAACATTTAATTCATAGGTCAAAGCATTGTCCAGATTAATTCCCATATATCTAAATTGGTTGACTGTTTCAATAGGCTCACCATCAGGGACTCTCAACAAAAACTCACTTATGACCCTACTTAATGAACTTGGTAGGGTAAAATGTTCAAATCCTGCTCAAAATGTGATTTTTGTGGAGCTACTGTGAAATCACCTCTCAGGACAGATTTAAAAAAAATTCACCTGTCTTGTTCATGAGGTGGGGTCTCCAAAAGGACATGTTGAACATTTGGAGTAAAACTATTCAAAAAAATGACAAAGTTATGAATAACAGTTCAAACCCCATTGAAATACATAAAATGACACTTAACCTTATTTTCTCATATGGTAGTCACCGGTCCCAGCAGCAAGATGTGTCTTTGATTGGAGAGTGGTTCCACAAAATGGGATATGTTCAGGTGAATGAGGGTGTGTGGGGTGTGTGATGTGGTGATGCTGAGGGGGTCAGGGTGGAGTGGGTGGTGGTTTGAGGAAGCAGATCACCAATTGATCAATTTCTTTCTTTTCAGGTTACACATAAAAAAAAAAAAATCAACGAGGGATGGTTTTCATTATTTTAAGGGGACACAAGCTGACACTAGGTATTGGGCACCACAGTGTTGGGATGATTTTTGGCAGCACTGGAGGTGGGCAGCTCAGCGCTATCATGTATACTAAGGGAAGGGAGTGGGTGACCTGGAACAGGGTAAGAGAAATGGTACTGGGGTAGGCACCCTGCTCCTCTTACTATTGAAAAAAAAAAACCTTGGGAAGTGAGCAAGGTGACCTGGAGATAAAAGGGGAGAAAGAAGCAGTGCTGGGGTGGGCTCTCCAATCCACTTCAGAAATATAAAAAAAAAATGTGAGATAGCTACTAAGACAGATAGATATTATATAGATTTTAGAGTGCTCAAGTGTGTTAATATTCATATGAAAAAATGTACCTCGTGCATCATAATTACAACATTCTCCAACCCTATTAACTCATCACACAGTACCCTAAAAGTGGTTGAGAAATGAAAAACTAATCAAATGATTAAAAAGTAATAGTAATTCCAATTGGTTCAAAATCACAGCTACAATTTAAAATTAATTGGGACAAGACTGACATTCTAGCAGATGTAAGGTGGTATTATTTATGACAAACACTATATAGGAAACATGCAGGTCCTAATTCAGATAGTATTGACTACATCAATTGTTTATATTAAACAATTATTTTCTAAAAATAATCTAAATAATTTCAACTGCAGATTTTTTTTTTAAATATTGAGGAATATTAATTTGTATTACAGGGTCTCCCCCACTTATCAAAGCTCCAACTATCAGCTGCTATTCAAACTGTCATGCTTTGATAAATAAGGGGTAGCACCTGTAATACTTATGAACAGTGGGTAACATTTGACATATTCTTTTTTTTTTTTTTGAAATGTCTATTTTTTCCCCTCCACCAAGCCAATCCTTCGGGAGCACCCATGAATCCCTGCCCCTGCCAGTACCCCTCCGCGCCCCCAGTCCCATCATTGCGCCACGGAACACTCCCCGGGCAGGGTCAGGTCAAGGGATCCCCGAATCTTGGGTACTTATCTGGTCCCGGGTTGCAGGTGGGTGCTGGCACATTAGGACCCTCAGCTCGGTGCTACTTCATCCAGGCTCCGCAGAGGTACTTTTTTCCCCATAATCGCCCATGAGATGCTGCGTGCCTAAGTATCATGGCATCCTCTGGCGTCCGCAACGTCACCCCCCTCCTTCCGTGAAGGAGCAGTCTCTGGGGTTGATTGGTTGCCGGCTTCTGCCTGTGACCAATCATACCCCCTGAGACTTCGGCTTGCCGTCGCTCTCCCAGTCTCCTCCAGGGGTACGCCACTTGCGGTATGGAACCCTCCCTCCCCCGAAGAGGGAGCTGTCCCAGAGCGCTCAGCTTGTCTCCCCGCCAACCCCCGACGACCCGAGCTCGCTCCCGAACCTGGGTCGCCGGCGTGGTGCGAGGTGTGGCGTCCAGCGCCTCAACCCTCAGCGCCACTGGGCCGGCCACATGTTCTTTTTTAGTAAAACAAAACAAGTCTGCCCCCCCCATTCTCTTTTCCATTTTGAATTTTTCTACCTTTTGATTTGGTTACCATTGAGAATGCTTTAGAATATCAATAAAGTGTTGTAAGTACTGTATGTTAATGCAGTGTATAAGGATTAAAAATATGAAATAGATATTAACAGCAGTCTGTTTTTGTATAGTAGTTATTCAGTATTATATCTATGAACTGTACAGTTAACATTTTAATATCTCTGAACCTCACATTTACATATTCTCTTGTTGTTTTGTCATAAACTTAAGATGCAGAATTTAAAGTTGCTAGTGCATACAGTATCCATCCACACATGTTTGAAAATGCAGACCCTCAATGCAAGAAACATGGAGAGTGAGCACTGCATGTTAAAAGAATCATTGAAAGGATTAGATTTTTTTTAGAAAAAATACTGTTAAATATAAACTGTGGATATGTAAATACTCTCTGAGTTGAGACCTTTATTTTTCATATATAGCATTTGGAAGCAATACTACTGCCTTACCTCTGATAGAACGTTAGTCTTGTTCTTATTAATTGTACATTACGTTTGTGATTTGGTTATTTGAAATAACTGGAATTAGTGTTCCATTTTATTTATTTTAATTGCTCACCTACTCTGAGAGTATTGTGTGATGAATTAAATAGTTGAAGAATGTTGTAATTAATGTTGTAGGAGGTGCATTTTTAATGTGAGTACTGTATACACATACCTGAGCAATAAAAAAGTACTTTACTGTATTACTGTTTTTACGCTTGACAAAGTACTATTCAGGTGTGAAATGATGAACCCTACTTGTTGCCATTGTACTAGCTGCCATTTTATGTATATGAGGTATAAAAAATCATATTTTTAAGAATAAAACATTGTTTCTACTTTCATGTCCTTACTTGTGGATCTCTGTGAGCTGGAACTTTTTGTGCAATGTAAATGAAAGAACCTATTGAACATGCTCAGAATCAAAATTTCAAATCCTTATAACTCATGAATGGATTTTTTTTCACCAAACCAAACAAGGGCACCTTTCTAGGGCAAGACCCTTCTACCCTAAAAATTTCAGAACAACATTTCAAATCATCTGCACTATAGGTAAGTGGAAACAAAACAGCAACAAATCCAGATTGTTTCACTTTTTGTCCTATCCCAATCTTGAAATCCAGACATTCAACCAGCATGAAATTTGCCAAATAAAGAAACCTTACCCCCCCCCCGACCTTGTGCAAAATTTTGTGGGGTAATGTTGAACAGGGATGACGCTACTGTACTAAGGTGAAAAGTTAGGGGTTAACATTAAGCACTCTGCTTAACCCTACTCAACCAGTGGGTTATAACATGACACAGCTGTGTTGAGAATATGGGGTCAAAATATTTAAAAACAATGTTATGAGCATATGTTGGGATTTTTTGCTCATACATTTGATAATTGTTTTGGAATTTTCAATATTTGACTTCAAACTTTCAACATAGCCATTTTTTCACACCTGTTCATGAACGTGACAGCTGTCATTACTCAAATTCTGGCCCAAATGTGTTTTTGCAACTGTGGCACAAAATTACATTTTGGTAGGGATATAAACACTATCACAAACTAGGTTCATGAAGTGGGATCATAAGAAGGTTATGCTGAATGTTTGGTGTAGAATATCATAAAATGAATTACATTATGAGTGAACATTGAAATATTTGTCATGGTTCTGCACCCTGATCATCAGGTAAGAAAAACAACATTCAAATGCTTATAGAGTATACAAATACAGTAGCACTGATGTGCTATCTTTATGGGTTTGCACCTGTGTCTGCATAAGTAATGGCTCCCAGGGCCTGTGCTTGTACAGTCAGACCTGTGTGTGTATTTCATACTGTGTGCATGAGTATGTGTGGCTGCAGAAGTGCAGGCCTCATGAGTGCCTGCCTTTCTGTAGACAGAAGGTCCCATGGGGCCTGTGCTTCTGCAGACAGAGGAACAGCAGCACTAGCCAGGATGCAAAAAAGTATTTATTTATTTAGTTTTTGTTGACCGGGTAAGTGCACTAGACAAATCCTGCCTATTTTCAGGCATGGCCCGGGGGAGGGGGATACAGATGAATGCCAACTGACCTTGAACCAGATTAAGCTGTTGGTGGTATTTTTAGTGAATGAGGGAAATATGGCCAGGACACCGGGGAAATTCCCCTACTGTTTTCAATAAGTGGCATGGGATCTTTAACATCTACCTGAACTACCACCAATCCAGGTAAATGGGACCTCGGTTTAACGTCTCATCTGAAAGACGGCACCTCAGAAGTGCAGCACCCCTCTCATGCTGCACTGCAGTGTCAGTACTGGGATATTAACCCAAGTGCCAGATGTGGGAACTGAACCCACAGTCCTCTGATCTCCTGGCCTCAGAGGTAAGTATGCTATGTACTGAGCCACTGACACTGATTAACGCTGAAGTATATCACAAAAATTATGCAGTATGCTGCAGGAAACAAGTAATTCAGTGGCAATAAAACCATTTTTTTACTGCAGTATTTTGTGACATGTCATTTACTGCAAGCTACTGCAGCATCATGTCTATCTTCACTGTACTCATGTATACTGCATAATGTACCTCATTAGAAAGCATGATCTCTTACTGCATGCTTTTCTATATGCATCTGTGTAACTGGAAAACTGCTACACCTTTGAACAATTTCTAGGTCCACTGCTCAAACCTTGATATCCACATTATGACAGTACTTACATGTGCATAACTGCAGCCCCCATAGGACAGGGGTGCACTTTTCATTGCATAATATGCTTTCATTGTATTTGAACATTTTTATATATTCGTGTGATGCTGCATTGTCAAACAATTTTTAATGATGATACTGAAATGTCACAAATCTTATTGATTTTATAGATTTTCTTTAATGATCCTACAACAAACCCTGAAATAAAAGTGAATCCTTGTCTTGTCCTGATGCATCCCTGTTCCCTCACTTCTCCTCTAGCCCACTCTGATTCCCCCACCAATATTGAATTCTATTCCTGATTCCGTTTCATTCCTAATCCCTCCCTACTCCCTTTCTGATCCTATCCCCCCAAAACTGAAATGTGCTCTTTTTTCCATCCTGCTGCATCCCTAATCCCTAACAATTTCCTGTTCCTCCACCCAACCTGATTCCCCCCGAAATAAATGCAATCCTAGCCCCTTCCCGAAACATGCAAAAATGCATCACAATTCAAACAAAGTTGAATCTCTTCTGGTCATTTTGCAGCCCTGATCCCTCCTCACTACTATTGCCCAGCCCAGCCACTAAAACAAAATTGAATCCATTCTCTTGTCTAGTTGATTCCTTGAGCATTATCAACTGCTCCACCTGACCTGATGCCCCAACAAAAAAAACTGAATTACTTAGAAATCCTACTGCAGCCATGCATTCTCCCTGCTCTGTCCATCTCACCAGAGCCAATACCAAACACAATTAAATGTCTCCTTTTGTCCTATTGCATCCCTGTTCCTTCAACTCCACTAACTGGTGTCAGGCCCCTCAAACAAAGTTGAATCTCTTTCCCCAAAACTTCTGCAACCCCAGTCTCTCCACTGTACTACTGCCCTACCCAGTACTACCAAAAACAAAGTTGAACCTCTTACCCTGTCTTGCTTCATCTTCTGTCTCTCCATGGTCTCTCTGCTTCACCCAATCCTTCAACACAAGTTTATTCCCTTGCACTGCTCCACTGTATTGTTGATCTCTCCCATTGCCAAACAAATTCATCTAAAACTGTGGTATAATGATCCCAACTTACTGCATCTTCACTCACTTCCAAATTCCCCAGCCCCACCTGATCCCCTAAAATCAAATATGAATCCTTTTCACATCCCTCTGTATCTTCAATCCCAAATATTGTTACTGTGAATATTAGTAAGTGTTCATTTGTCATTAGAAATCCTTTCAATAAAGGATGGACAATTCATTTCAAACACCAATGTTAGGCAGCAGTTAAGGTAGCAACACAATGCTGCTGAAAGAGAGAAATGTGATGCTACAATAGAAGTACGCCTGATTCTGTTTTTATTTTATGTTACAGTTTTTGGCCAGGAAAGGTACTCTAAGCCAAGGCTTGCTTCTGTGTGTGATCTGCAAGCACAGGGAAGTTACATGCCTTGCTTATAGTTGCACATTATTCAAATAGTGGCTGTGGAATTCAAACCCAGTTCTCCATGTTTGTAGCTAAGTTATCTTAATCACCACACTATACTGCCTCTAGTATGTTGCAGTGTTCCTAGGGTTTGAACTATCACTCAAAGCAGCATCATTGTTTCTCTAACCACACTTAATAAATAAGGCAAGGATGTGTTAATGTGTGAGTTAATTTCCTTGCCTTAAAAAGGATGTATGGCCAAAGTTTCTAGCATCGATAAATAAAACCGGTGTATTAGCATTTCACTAATCAGCATCTTGCCAAAATGAGTTCTCTAACATAGTCAGCTTAAACATTATAAGTCATTTTATAACCCAAATTTCACTGCCTGTTCAAAAACAAGAAGTTTCACTGAAGAGCTACTGTACAATTTATGTCATAACAAGAACTCACAGCCCAGTCCTTCATGTAATTCACCTTATAGGATGCATTTCTTCCATGTTATATAAGACTGCAGTTGTAGTAAACATTTAAAAATGGAAAGATGACACTTAGTGGTTATAGGGAATGTATTTCAATAATGTGCAGATGCATGGTATTGTACTTAAGAATGTAAGGGAGGGGTTGGACTGCAGCAGAAAACTTGACTTTAAACAGTAAATTTGTGTACAATTTTTAGAATACTGCAGGGATAAAATTTCAGAATGCCACCAAGTTGCAATTGTGAAATGCAGCAATAATCCAATTTCAGAAAGTAGCTAGCAGACACAATTCCAGAATGTGGCAGGGCACACAATTTTGAAATGTGGTGGGAACACATAATTTTGTAATGTGGCAGTGATGTAATTTTGGAATGTGTTGAGGATGCACAATTTCAGACTCTGGTGGTGACATAATTTCAGAATGTGGCATTTGACACTCAGCATCTGAATTTGAAGATTTGGAATGTGGTGGGGACATGCAGTTTTGGAATGTGTCAGTAATACACAATGTCAGAATGTTGCAGGGATGCAAAATGTCAGAAGGTACAGTAGTAAAGATGCCATGTAAATTTTTGAAATGTAATAGGTAAATACCTGTCTGAAATGTTGCAGGTGCTAGTAGTTTCAGAATAAAATGATGTGTTCTGTCACACTCCGATAGTGTTCATTGATCTACATTCCGAAAATGTCTGTCCCCACCAAATTCCAGCATAAGAGTCCATGTCACATTCTGAGATTGAGTGTACCTATTATATTTTGAGATTGTGCATCCCTGCCACACTGCAAGATTGCATGTCCCGGCTAACATTCTGAAACTGTGCACCACCTTGATGTTTTATAGCTTTGTCCAGCACTGAATTCCAAAACCACCTCCTGCTGCACTCTGTAGTACAGTCTATTTGCATCTGAAGATTCTGGAAGTGCATGCACTGCACCTAGCCCTGTGTGTTTTATTTTTTTTTGTTTGTTTGTTTGCTTTTTTATTTTTTAATGATTTCTACAAGTACACTTTCTAAAACACTGGAAAATAAGTCTTGCAAGGTTGCTGGCAGGCAGGTCTAGGCTGTGGGTTCTGGTTATGACATCATCAGTAGCTATTCACTGAAACTGGCATTTTTTAACAGGGAGTGCAATCAGTGTTGCCAAATGGTTCATGCTTTTAACCAAAATAACTCTGAGATCTAATTTTTGGTATGAGGCTTATTGAGGATACATTCATTCTAATTTTGCAATGTAGCACTTTTAGCCAGACTCTCTCTTTAAAAGAGAGTAAGGAAAACACCAACAGTACTTTGAGTAATGTTTCAAACAACAAAACACAACACCACACCACAAAATTGCAAAGATTCAGTAGTAGTTTTGATTTACTCTAACATTACATTCCCATTCTTCTGTGACTTTGTGCTGTAACCTTAACTGTTGACTTAATAAAGCTTTTTTTTAAAATAATGTGTTATTTTTTAAAATGGGTAGGTAATATGCTGCATGTTGATTAGCAGTGGCTACAGTGGCTGAAATTCACTTCGCCAAATCACAAATTAATTTGGGAATCCCACTAAATCTGTGAACTGTGAATTCATGAAGTTTTACCTAATGAAGTTGCCATTTGTTTAGCAAATTGACCATAATTCACTTGAAAAGTGGGCATTTCACTGAAAAAATGATGAGTTAGTGGAAAAACATGACAGTTTTTGCAAAATCAAAGTTCCTAAGGTCCACAGAAACACTGCAAAGCTTATATTCACAACACCTCTAATCATGAGTGGCTGAAAAGGGTTCTGAACCAGGTTGCATTTGGAAACAAGCTTCAACTTAGTGTGCTACTCTTGGTTAAACAATGTTCCCTTTTCTTTCCCTTGAACCAATGTCCATACCAAGCGACAATGAAAAGTCAGTGCCTGAGGTTGATGTGTGTGACAAACCAGTCAACCCCTTTCCTTGGCAATACAAACTATCTTACTCGAGCCTCATTCAGAAGCTCCGTTTCTGTGCTGTAGCTGGAGGCTCTGCACCCACCAGTGGTTTTGCTTTCCTGTTGGTTGCTTTGGGCCCTTCTGTTTGTTTTTTTGTCTTCAGCTTCTGTTTGATCTGTGTGTTTCACAACTCTGGTTAGTATGTTTTATGTTTTTGGCTCTGACGTTATGCTTTCTGGTTTTCTCTAGGGCAGCCACTTCTATTGTTGTCAGGTCCTCGTTTACTTCTAATGCTTACCTACACAGAAGCATAGACTTTGTTGGCAGAAAAAACTGGTAGGCCTCTCTAGTCTGCCTATTTTCCTTGCCTATTCTGATATCTCTAACCCTTTTTGGTCACTAGTATCCCTCTCTCCTCCTCTTTCTCCACACAGTTTGCCCCTTTGCCTATCACACGCATGCTTGAAGCTCCTCACAATCCTTGCACCCACTATCTCCCCTGTCAGGCTGTTCCAGTCATCCACCATCCTTTCTGTGAAGAATTATTTCTGCACATCTCTTTTAAACTTCCCCTCTTCAGTTTCATTGCACTGTTGCAGTGCGCTTTCAGTGTTCTGACTCAGGTGTTATGTCCTGCTTCTGTCATTTTTGTTTTCTCAGCCTATTTTACCTGCTATTCATAAACAGCAATAGCAAACTTTTCAATGCAGTCCCTCTGCATACCTTGTATTTCAGCCTGAAGCTGCAACTACTTAATCCCGAGCATTTCAGCCTGCCTGTATCTGTCATTCAGCCATCACTCATCAGCCTCCATCTCTCTCTCTCAGACTTAATATTTTCACTGCAGACATGGTTGGACCATGGCTTTCTGCAACTCCTGCACATGGCTGAGGGTTTACTATTATAGTGGACTTTAATGTGCACTTCTATTTTCAATAACTTGTCATTTAGTTCATTTTCTATTATATCGATTATTTTTCATTAGTTCTAATTCAGTCCAGTCCACCCTATCAACTGTTCCCTCTGCATCATCATGCAGTCAGTTCATTTCTGCATCATGCCATCAGGCTGTACATGCAAACACATTAATGACTGTTATTGCATTGATCTTGATAAATGAAGATATGTATTTTACTGTATAGCAGAGGTGTATGTATTTATACTGTGTAAGATTTTCTTACAGTTGTCAACCTATATTTCTTAATAATGAGTGCTTGTTTATCTTGTATTGTCTTTTGAACTGGGTCCCCATTGCAGTCAACATTATTTAATGGGACTCAACCAAGAAATAACAAAATGAAAATAAAAAAAAAATCATATTCTCCAACCCAGCTCACACGCTAATTTTAAAATCCATATATTGAGACTGAGTCCCTCAATGGGCAGGGGTCCTTTTCAGGCTGCTTGTATGCTGCGGCACATTTTGACAGTCCCAGGGGGTAGCGAGGTGGTCCAATGTGCAGGAGAACCTTTAGCCATGCAGAACCATGGTCAGCGGCACCTCATGGTGTAGTATTTAAGACATCAGCTGTCTCAGAGAGAAGCCAACAGGGGTTCCTTGACTGTGCAGAGAATGTTGGAAGCATCTCCAAAATATTCTCCATCCATCTGCCTAAGGTCTACTTAGTCTCATTCTGTATTCCCTTCCTTTAGTTTTCAGTCATGATTAGGCCTCCTTACAGCCTTGAGGTTGGGTAGCAGCCTTTCAGCAGTCCCTGCTCTATCCATTCAAAATTTTTGGGGTCTGCTTTGGGGGTTCTTCCTTTAGTCTTGAGATCACTTTGTGGCACTCCCACAACATTATCCCATTGGAAGGATTCAGTAAGGGCTACCCCTCCAAGTATCACCTTGAACTGGAATTCCAAATTTGTAAAGTGAGCCATAATGAAAGTACCCATGCTAGAAGGGATGCCAGCCAAGGTCATAGATCACAAGAGATGTCCTATACTTTTTTTTTCCTGAGTGTCAAAACACATAATGTAGCTCTTTAATAGCATTGCCTCTGGTAGTAGGATTTCCACTGTGAGCTGTGGTTGGATGGTGGCTTGCCTTACCCTACAATCATGCTATTCACTCTCACCTCTGGAAGTAATGCCTCTGTCTGCTATCACTCATCACCAACTAACGTCTGTCTATGTCATCACATTACTCATCTGTGTTTGCAGCTCCTGCTTCACAGTTCTTTTAGGGTCCTTCCCTAGGTACCTACTGTACAGCCAAATGAATCATGTTCTTGTGACACCTCTATGGGTGGAACCCTCATCATGAGTGTTCTTTTCCATTCATCATACAGAGAGTATGAATGGCCAAAATAACAACATATGACAGTCAAACAATCCAATAATCCAATAATTCAAATCTTTGGCTATGACATTATGCACAAGCACAAGCATTACTGCAAACTGTGGTTGTGTATGTCCATTAAATGAAAAGGCAAAGCCAGAGGTTTTATCGGTGGAAGCAACCAGCTGTACCCCATTCCTGAGCTATATTATCCAGCTTCCTCCAGTCTCATTCTGCAGCTCTGTTTCTTTGCACCAACTACCCCCCCCCCCACACACACTTCTTCCAGGGGCTCACTTATCTCTCTCTGTTCCTTCCTACGGTATCTGTAGTCAAATTAATTATGTACATGTAGCATCTCTAGGGGTGGAACCCTTATTAAGATGGTTGCTTTGAACTCATGGTACTCCAATAGGGTGGTAGTTCCTTAATGGACAGAGTGGGGATTGCCAAAATAATGACATATGGCAGTTAAACCATCCAATAACACAACCAGTCTTCAGCTAGCAACATGTTGCACAAGCAGTACTCCACACTGTGGTTGCATATGCCCATTAAACCAACAGTAATGTAACTCTTCCAGCAAACAGGATGCAGTATATTAAAGACTACCAAGTTCAAATAACACACTATGTTCCACAGCAGGTACACAAAGTCAGTTTACAAACACAATCAACATAAGACACGTAACACATAAGCAAGCTCAGTTACAAGAGGAAGATAACTATCATGGTACCCCCCTAGTGAATGGAATGAATACAAACGGAATACTTTGCCCTCATAGTTACAGTTTTGATTTTAAAACATTTTTATTGTAAAACCTTCTTTTTAGTTAGCTACAGTACCTATTGTATAAGTGTAATAAAATATACCGGGGTGTTGGTTTTCATGGGTTCAAATGTAGATCCAGGTGCTGATGGCACAAGGCACAAACACCTAGGCATTTGAAAACCTTTAACAACCAAAGCCTTGTCATGGCTCATTGCTTATGAGGTGTGGTATTACCACCACAGTTAAGGTTAAGTGGGCAGCCAAATATCATAATTTCAATTGAAACTCTTCTCAACCCTAGCTATAAATGAAACTGTAAATGTGCTTTTTTTTCTATAATTACTGTATAATTAGGATGATGATATACATATTCACTGTGGAATAGAATGATATTGTGCAACTAAAAATAAAGATCATCTCTCCTTTTCAAAAAACAAAGCAGCATTTATTCTTTGCTTGGAATCATTGGTAACACCTTTAGATGACATGAACAATTAAAATTAGTATTGTGACAACTGTGCACTTCTTTCTCAGTTACTGGCTCTGGTGAGTTATTATTATCACCAGTTACTGACTCTTCAACCATTGCAACTCTGTTGAACCTTGCTTAGTAAGGGTGCATTCACAATCTTCTCCTGAGCATATTCAATGCATTGCAAGAAATCAGGAGTGGGGTAGGTTCTGCTATACAAATGACCCAAACTTCTGGCCAGCACATTTAATTTACCTCCTCTTTTATACCTTTACTGTGGAAGCAAGTCAGAGAGGCTCCCTATTCAAGTCTAACAACCCTATTCCCACTACCGCTCCATCTCCATCTTCTCACACCTGAGCAGATTCCTTGAAAAGATTGTTTCCTGGCAAGTCTCTGACCATGTGACTAAATGCAACCTTCTCTGACCCCATCAATATGGCTATAGGAAAGGCTACAGCATCACCAGTACACTAATATTTTTCTATGACCATGTTTTCAGAGGCTCGGATGAAGGTAAACTCTTCTGCTGTCTTTTAAGATCATACCAAGGCCTTTGACCTGGTGGACCATAGCATCCTAGTGAAAAAATTGTACCACATTGGTTTTTCCACCATAACTGCATCCTGGTCATGGGGGGCCTCCTCCAACACACTAGGGGCCCAGTTCTAGAAGGGTGGCACAAGTCCCCGCCAAACGCAACTTGTGCCACCTGCAAATGCAACATTGACCCTGTGCCCTATTCTAGCAGGGGCAGGGTCTCCATAGCTAAGTCCTGTGACTTGTGACATGCAGCTAGGAATGCCGAACTGTGGGTGCTCCTGGCGAGCATGTCCCAAGCCACCCAATGCAGGTGCAAGTACACCACCCTGTCCATCAAGCCACAGTAGCCACTCGTAGGGTTGCCCACCCCAGTTCCTAAAATATACCTACAGAACCCCATGAGACTGGCCACCAACTGCTAACACCACCAGAGAGATATGCCCTCGCAGGGCTGCCCACACACCCCAGCCCCTGAAGTGTGCATATAGAGCCCCGTAGGGCTGCCCACACCCCCAGCCCTCTGAAGTGGTCTGAAATAGCCCCACAGGGCTGACCACACCCCCGTCCCCTGACTCCATCATTCCAATAAGCCCCACAGGGTGGTGCAATCAACCCCCCCACCCATGCCCTGACCGCAGTGTCACCAGCCACAAATGTGGCAAATACCCTGTCCTGGTAGTCCTGGCCCACCCACCCAGCCGTGCCATCTCCAAGCACCCCCCACCCATCCCCAGCTGGAAAATGGCACAGCCCACCTCTCACCTCCATGACCAGCTGCCGACTGAGTTCAGTAGGAGTGTGTAAAGAACAGACATGTTCAGAAATTAATTTCTGAGTGCATTTTTCTGTATGCCTCAACTGGACTCCAGTCGGTGGCTGGCCATGGAGGTGAGAGGTGGCTGTGCCAGTCGCCGGCTGGGGATGGTGGGGGTGCTGGTGATGGCACAGCTGGGTAGGGGGCAATCAAACTACCAGGGCATTTATGGCCAGAGTCTCGGGGATCAGGGCATGGGTGGGGGTTCATTGTACTGCACCTGCAGGGCCTTATCATTATGATGGAGTCGGGGATGGGGGTGTGGGCAGCTGTGGGGCACTGAATGCACAGAGATTGGGGAAGTTGGTGTGGGCCGTTACTGTGTGGGGTTATGGGGGGCATGTACAGAATGGGGGATGGGGAAGGGGTGTGCAATGCCCATTGGGTCAACAATGGAGGTGTCTGGGCATGGAGGGGAGGGCACATGGACTGGGTTATACAGGACCCTTGGAGGATGGATATAAGTTACACCAGCTAAATGCAGGTGTAACTTACATTGCTGGTTCTCCTCCAGGGGTTCTTGTAGAATCCTGACATTGGGGACTTTGTTGCTGCCCTTCTGGAATGGGGCACAACTTCTGCCCTAAATCTCCTAGCACCATGTTGCAGGGGGTTTATGATGCAACTGCCAGTGTAACAGCTGTTTGGCGTAAGTGGTCTGTGACATGTCCCAGGCCACTTTGTAGATTAGCGCATGTCACAACTGCTGGCGTAAGTTGCTACTTGCACCATTCTATTTGGCACAAGTGCTGTTACACCAGGCGGTTCTTTTTTAGAATCAGGGCCCAGGAGTCTAAACAAGGGTCCCCCAGGAATCCATACTTGGACCAATCCTATTACCCCAGTTCTTTGATTCACTCCCCAAGGATAGCATTTTGTGGCCCGGGTGCGAGGGTTACACACAAGGACGCTGAGGAATAACATCGGTAGCAGGAGTCAGTGAATGCATTTTCTGTTTTTATGAAAGGTATGCCATCATTACCAAACTAACTTCTTTTTAAATTTTCACTGACCTTTCTGGATTGACTTTGTACCCTTGGCATCTGAAGTGGTGCCGTGGTGATAGGCCTCCAGGCCCCTGGAAACAGTGGGGAGTGCTAGCAGTGGAGTAGCCAACTGTTTTAGAGGAGGAGTGCTTGGCAGAGCCTGTGGAGGCTTATTGTCCTGCCATACAGGACCAAGAAGAAGAAGAAAAAGAAGCTGAAATAAACCACTTGTGAGCTACGAGCTATAAGCTGCAGTTGTTGAAAGTTGCTTGTTATGGCAAATTAGCCTTTTTTTTTTTAGTATTTTAAATGACCCATGATCTTTAATGATTGAAATTTATGCAGCTTTTTTTTTAATATATCTTTTTGTTCTTTGTATTCTATTATTGCTTAGGTTAGCCATACCTGAGATGCTTTAGTCATTTTTTTGGGTGAGTAGGATTTGATGCATTGTGTAGAGTGCACTTACTAAATGTAATAATAAACTGAGGACAGAAGGCTAGCAGAAGCTGGCCTTAGCATTGGCTACAGCTACAGCTACGGCTGTGGCTAAGCTTTGAAAAGCACTCTTTTTTGGCTTTGGCTTGTCTTTCCGTGGTGTGTTCAGCCAGGGGAAGAGGTATAAAGCTGTATAAATCATACTGGGAGGAAATAGTTTAGTATTTTTATTAATAAATCAAATTTTAGACTTAATAGGAAAAATGAGGAAGTAAAGACTTCATTGGCTTAGTGTCGCACGTGACTTTAATGTTAAAGCACATGTGTGGGTGTTCTGTAACAGCAAGCACCATCTTTTGAGCAGGCTACACATGGAGAGGCATGGTGGCAGAGGGGCTGTGAATGCTTTTAGATATTTTTCGGCTGCAAAAAACATCTTGTGCTGTCAGAGCTGTTTTAAATATCACAGCATTTTATTGTAATGTTCTGACGAGTTGTATCATTGTATTATTAAGTAATTCAGGTACTCGGGCATACTTGGATGTAGATAACCTATTGATAACCAGACTAAATATAATATTTAGAGTGTGTCCTTTTTTGAGAGTGATCCATTTGGGAAGTGTTTTATCTCTACACCACTCTATTGTTTTTGTTCCACTTTATTCCTTGATTGTGATTGTTCCAGTGAGATTCTACTTTCTCTGAAAATAAACTTATGGGGAAATAGGATATTAATTACAAAGGGGAAAAGTAAGTTAATTAAATTCATTCATTTATTTAAAATATCAAACAACTATTGGATAATACTCAGTTTGGAATTAGATGATTTACATTATCAAGCTAATACATATTTAAGCTTCTAACAAATTATTTAGCTACTAAAGTTCCAAGCTGTTAAGGCTGTTAAGGATGTTAATCTGAAGGTTGTTGGCCAGAAATATTATAAGAGAGTATAATTCCCATTGTTTATATTTCTTTTGCATATATTATTAATATTATGTACAGTAGGTGCCTATAAAGTGATTATTAAGAATACAATAGAATTATAAAATAAAAACTATCAAAATTTTGTAGGGGGGAAAGTGTAATTAATCCCCATATTAGAGATGTTATTTATAATTACAGTGGAAGGAAGACTCCGAAGACATCAAAGATATTTGAGAATAAAAGTGCCTGAGAGGTGGATTGAAGGAACAGGGGACTTTGTTCGATTTGGATCCAATGTGGATCGGGCATTATCCAGGACATTTCTAACTGGTAACATAAAAATTGAACTTCATAGAAGAAAAAAGACAAAGGATATAGAAAATAAAATGATTTCTGAGGATACCTGTATAGAACCAGGAGGAAAGTGTGAAGATAAAGGAAGTTTAGAGTCCTTATAAGTGTGCAAAGAAAGAAGAAAAGAAGAATTACAAAGGAGAAAATGGGAAGATCAGTGCTTTGGAGACTATCTTTGACTTTATTTTCTACTATTATAACATTTGCAATTGCAATTGCCATAAGTGTGGTGATTGTGGAAAACATGAAGCAGTGTAATTAAGGAAAGAGTGCATTGATTGGTTGGCCAACTGATTGGTTAATTGACCGATTGGTGAATTGGTGGATCAGTGGACTGGTAGATTGTTATAAACTGACCAGTTGACCAATCTATCAAATTCCACTTTTCTAAATTAAATGTGTTGAGTTAAATTACATTGAAGATAGTTTTTTCCTTGTACATTACAATAGTAGGTTTACATTATGCCAGCTGTTACAAGGAGTGGGAGTGGGAAGGAACAAAGGAAGAAAGAAGGAGAAGGTAAAGGAGAGAAGAGAGGTAAAGAGTGAGGAATTGAGGCAAGAAGGAAAAAGGGTTCAAAACAGTTAGTAAGGATATAATTACAAGAATAAATTAAAGAAATTAAAGAAAATGATGATGAAAGGAAATTGTGTGTAGAAATAGAAGGACGAGGGGATATTAAAACATCTACACCAATTGACTACAAAGGTTCTAAAACAAAAGACAAAAAGAAGAACAAGTCAATAAAACAGTTAACGATCTACTAAATGTTAGACAGTAACAAGGAATGATTGAATAAGACTTTAGATGGGAAAACAATAAAAAAAGTAATTTGAAGTACAGAAGGTGATACAAAGAATAGAAACATAGAAACATAGACTTTGACAGCAGATAAGGACCACTTGGCCCATCTAGCCTGCCCATTTCCCTACCTACAGGATAGGCCACAGATCCTTGTCAACCAACAGCCTATTTCTTCCTACCCCACACAAGAATTGCATTATGTCTGTCCCATGCATTCTTGAATTCTCCCACAGTTTTAGACCCCACAACCTCCTCAGGAAGGCTGTTCCATGCATCCACTACCCTCTCTGTGAAAAAATACTTCCTCACATTGCCCCTGAACCGCCCCCCATCTTTAAATTGTGTCCCCTTGTTCTTGCATGTCTCTTTTTTTGAAAGATGCTATCCTCTTGGACTTTGTTGATTCCACTGAGTGCCAAAATTTCTATCCTTGCTCCCCTCTCCTTCTTTCCTCAAGAGTATACATATTAGCTCCTTTAGTCTCTCCTCATGTAAGCTTCTCTTGCAGACCCTGCACCATTTTAGTTGCCCTCCTCTGGACTGCCTCTATCCTGTCTATGTCCTTGCAGAGATGGGGTCTCCAGAACTGGATGCAGTATTCCAGATGGGGTCTCACCAACTGTCTGTACAGAGGGATAACAACTTCCTGTTTTCTGCTGGTGATGCCTCTCCCTATGCATCCCGGTATACCCCCAGCCCTCCTTACTGCCTTCTCACATTGCTTGCTAACCTTAAGGTCATCTGATAGGATTACCCCCAGGTCTCTTTCCTTTTTTGTTGTTGTTACTACCCCCCCATTGTGTATTCTTCCCCTGGGTTCTTATTTCCCAGGTGCATTATTTTGCACTTCTTTGCATTGAATCCTAGCTGCCATACTTCTGACCATTCCTCCAACCTTACCAAGTCCCTTCTCATCCTTTCCACACCTCCTTATGCATCAACCCTGTTGCAGATCTTTGTGTCATCAGCAAAGAGGCATACTTTTCCTTAGAGTCCCTCTGCAATGTCACTTATAAAGACATTAAAAAGGGCAGAACCCAGTACTGAACCCTGCAGTATCCCACTAGTAACCCCTCTTTCTTCAGAGTGGACTCCATTTACAATTACCTTCTGTGTCCTGTTGTCCAGCCAATGTTTTACCCAGGCTACCACCCTGGGACCCACTCCCAGTCTGGTTAATTTGACTATTAATCTTTTGTGTGGGACTGTGTCAAATGCCTTGCTAAAGTCTAGGTAGGCCATGTCCACAGCCCCTCCCTGGTCTACTACTTTGGTCACCCAGTCAAAGAAATCTAATAGATTTGTCTGACATGACCTTCCCACTGTGAACCCATGCTGCCTTGGGTCCTCTGCCCCACTGGCCTCTAGGTACTCAACAATTCTTTCCTTCAGAAGTGACTCCATCACTTGCCGTACCACAGAGGTCAAACTGACAGGTCTGTAGTTTACTGCTTCTGTCTTGGTCCCACTTTTGTGAAGGGGAATCGCATCTGCCTTCCTCCAGTCCTCTGGTACCACACCATCCTCCCATGATTTATTAAAAAAAGAGTAGCCAGTGGTTTCACAGGTTCCCCCTTAATTCTTTTAGAATTCTGGGGTGAATTCCATCAGGCCCCATTGCTTTGACCACCTTCAGTTTTAGGAGTTCTAGCAGAATCCTTTCTTCTGTGAAAGGACTGGGATTGACCCCCCATCAAGAGTGCTTCTGTTAATTGGATTAGGCATTCCCCTCCTCTTTTGTGAATACTGAGCAGACATATTCATTCAGTATCCCTGCTTTTTCACTGTCCCCCTCTGCCCACCCACTGTTCATTCTATTCAGCCTCATTATCCCTCCCTTTGTCTTTCTACACTCTCTGATGCACCTATAAAAGGTTTTATCCCCCTTCTTAACCGAGTTGGGTATCTTTTCGTCAGTTTGGGCCTTTGCTATTCTGACTTCTCTCCCTGCTTCCTTATGCCTTAACTGGTACAGCTGTCTGCCCTGCTCCTTCTGTGTTTCCTTATACTTCTGGAATGCTATCTTTTTCTCCCTGACTTTCCCAGCCACCTCTTTTGAGAACCATAGTGGCTTTTTCTTTTGTTTTGATTTATTTATTTGTTTCACACAAAGGCTTGTTTCCTCTGTCATGGCAGTTTTGATGATTCCCCATTGTTGCTCCACCCCTCCTTCTAGCCTGTTTGCTAGTGCTTTTCTGAGGCACTCTCCCATCTTGCCAAAGTCAGCCCTTCTGAAGTCCAGTACCCTCACTTTTGTATGGCTTGACTCTGTAGCTGAGTTTAACATGAACTACACTGTTTGATGGTCACTTGTTCCCAGATGGCAACCTACTTCTAGATCTGAGATCCTCTCACTGCCCCCATTTGAGAGTATGAGGTCTAAGATTGCTCCTTCACAAGTGGGTTCCAAAACTCGCTGTCTGAGGCCTGCCACCTGTAGGGCATCAAGAATGACCTTGCTCTTGGATGTGGCTGCAGCAAATGTGCTCCAGTTAACATCTACATATTCAGGTCTCCCATCAACAGTATCTCCCCTTTCTCTGCCATCCTAAGAATGCCTTCTATCATATCCTTGTCCATTCCCTCCCCCTGACATGGGGGTCTGTACACAACCCCTGTACGGATTTTGGTGCCCTTTCCAGTCTCCAAGGTGACCCACAGCACCTCCTCTCCTCCCTCTTTACTCTTTTGTTCAGTTGCTTTTATTCCTTCCTTTACATAGACAGCTCCTCCTCCCCCTCTTCTCCCCTGCCTGTCTTTCCTGTAGGTTATGTACCCTGGTATGTTAACACCCCAGTCATGGTTTCTGTGTACCATGCTTCTGTGACTGCTACGATATCCAGGCATCCCTCTTCCATCAAGAGGAATACTGAACCAATTAGCTCTAAGGATATAGATGGATGTCAATTAGATGTGGTTAGTATTGCTAAAAAAGAAATAAATAATACAGTTGAAGAAATGCGGGAGACAATAGAGATTAATAAGTTAATTGAGCAAAAGATTAGGGACATTAAATTTGATATGACAAGATCAACACCACCCCCCATTGAAGAATATTATGGGCAAGAATTTAAGACTGATACTAAAAGGTTAAGTATGGAGGAGAATAACTTATTAACTGAGGATATAGAGAAAATTTATAGGCAAGCACAGAAACTAACTAATACACTGATAAATAATGTAAAACTAGGAGAAGATATATTAATAGGGGATGAGAACTTGTGTATGAGTCCAGTCAGCTTAACTGATAAAAAGGCACTACTCACAGAAAATGTGACAGAAGATTTATATCTGGCACTGTGAGATGCTTTTACTGCTAATATAATGATGTATGAACAATTTGTGGCAATTAGAAACGATCTATCCTTTGTCAAAGGAGTATGTATAGAGAATAGTATACATATCAAGCAGATAATTGGGACTCAAGAGATCAGAAATATTAGCCATAAGGAATGTGAAAAAAGAATGATTCAAAAAATAGATCATTTTCAGGAAAAAGCCCCCAAACTATTCAAGCAACCTACAAAGTGGGAAATATGAATGAGGACTATACAGAGGGGTTAAATTATGCAAAGAAATGAAAAATTATAAAGAGAATGAAGTAAGTGAGCTAATGGAGGGGACATCTAAAGAGAGTATGGAAGTAGAGGGAGATACTCTACTTCCATACATCTTCCTGGATTGGTGGTAGTTCAGGTGGATGTTAAAGATCACATGGCACTTATTGAAAAGAGATGGGGAATTTCCTTGGTGTCCTGGCCAAATTTCTCTCATTCACTAAAAATACCACCAACAGCTTAATGAGGTTTAAGGTCAGTTGGCATTCATCTATATCCCCCTCCCCCAGGTCGTGCCTAAAAATAGGCAGGATTTGTCTAGTGCACTTACCCATCAACAAAAACTAAATAAAATAAAAATAAACTCTGGAAGATGATTTACAGCCTTTGACAAATATAGAGGAGTATGAAATTGAGATAGAATTAATAATGCTCTCAGATGTAAGATGGAGACAAGATAGTGTAGCAAAAGAAATAAGAGAGGGAAATGTTTTGTTATGGGGAAAAGAATTACAGCAAGAAGAAAGATGTAAATTAAGAGTAAATCTGGAGAATAATAGGGGGGAGGTTGAGCGAAAAATGGATAATAAAGAAGTGAATAAGAAGGAAAGAAAGAACTGGATGACAGTAAAAATAAGGTTATGATGGATGACGAGGAAAGTGGTGAAGATGTGATGAAGAAGGGTAGGACTATGGATAATAAAAATAAAAATAAAAAGAGAGGAAAAACCAAAACAAGAACAAGGACTATTTTTTCAACTGTTTAACCAGGTGAGACACACTAAGCTGAAAGCATTTTTACAGGTGCAACCTGGGAGCACAGGGAAGTTAAGTGACTTGCTCAGGGTCACACAGTATATGCAAGTGGGGGCTGTGGGATTCAAACCCAGGTCTCCAGATTTGCAGCTCAGAGCCTTAAACCACTGTGCTATACTGCCTCCCAAATGGAAAAAAGAAAACAAAGGGAATAACAACAAAGGGAAAAGGATATCTAAAAGAAAACAAGCATCCTTAAGTGAGAGGGAAAAAGACACAGATGACATAGATGAACATAATATAGATAAGAGAACTATTTTGATAAATAAACAAAATGATGTAAAAGAACACCTTGAAAATAAGAAAGAACAGAATATAAATGGAGGAAAAGAAAGTTGATGAGAAAGGGTAATGTGGTAGAAGAAGAATTTGGTCAATTTTTAAATAAAACAAAAGGCACAGACTATGTTCTACCATTATATAAAGTTTCACATATGCCTAATGAGACAAACAACATTTTGTCAACCATGATTAAGAAACTATTTAGGTCTGTAATTGGTTGCACACACATGTTAGAATTTTTGAGTGCTATTAGACCTATAGCAAATTCAGAATTAGTATTGTTGGTAACAGACCAATTTTTTTTGACTAAGGCTTTAATAAACAAAAAAAAATGAAGCAGAAGGATTGGGTATAGAAATGTGGGAAATAACTATATTGGATAGTTTGTTTCCAGAACATTATAAAAACAAGAGGGAGGAAACAAATAAAAATAAAAATGAAAAGGAAATATTACTATCTAGATTTGTCCTAGTACAAAAGGATAGGGAAAATAAAAACAATATTCACTGAATAGAACTTGATACCTTGAATACAATTCTGAATCAACATGTGTGCAGTCATGAAATTACAAAGGTTAATAAATGGGAAAATAATGGACAAGTTACAATATGGTTAAATAACAAAAGTATAAGGGATTTATTGTTGATTAAGCAAAGATTGTTAGATGAAATGGGTATCTATGTATATGAAGAACAGGATGACATGAGAAATTTAAAGGTAATATCAAAGGAAGAGAAAAGTGTTGTAGGGGAATACATTGTTGAAACTTCAAACACATTTGACCTTTTGACTAACATAGATCTGTGACCACCAATTATGGTCACAAAATTAGGGGAACATTATAAAGGTAGAGATGCAATGGTCAAAAATGGACTGCAAGAAAGAACATAGTTAATGAGAGATTCTGTAGAAGTTAATGAGAGATTCTGTAGACTTCCCTGGAATATTGCTGCCATGGGATATATTGGGACTAGGAGATAAATTAGGAGATTCAGAAGTAGCAGGTTATTTAAATTAATTTACTATGATATGTATTCAAGTGACTTGGACTGTTAGGGCTATTTATCTATATGGTTTTAAAGCTTATTGGAAAAGTGCAATAAAAAAGAAAAAATATGGAAGAAATATAGGGGGGTTGGTAACCTTATGTAAATTGGAAGATAAAGCACAAACAAGAAATAAAGATGGAAAGTGATAGCATTCTGATAATCAAAATTTCAATGGAAAACATAGGTGATTTATATATAATTAATATGTATGCACATCCAGAATCAAGGAAATTTGGTGACACAGATTGGTTAATTCATACAGAATCTATAATAAGAGAAATCCAATAAGATTATCCAATGGGAAACATAGTGGTTACAGGTGATTTGAACGTAAGGATAGGTAGATTGGCAGAAATAGATAAAGATATTAAGAATTACATTGATCAGGGGAATCTAATCCAGATAAAGGGAATGAGAAATTCCTCTGATAAAAAATTGGCACCAATGGGATTGATGTACATAGTACATTTATAAATAATAATTTAATACTTCTAAATGGTACAATAACAGGAGATACAGAAGGCAAATTTACATTTATGTGGGGAAATGGATCTTTGGTGATAGATTATATCTGGGTAAATCTCAAAATGTTAAACCACTGCTTAAGCATGGAGATTAGCTTAGACCAGAAAGCCAAAAAATAAATTATATGAAAGGGAAAAATAGAAAGATGTGCATGGTCCCAATCAAAATAAAAAATTAAAAATGCACTGGATGGGGTATGATCCAGAGTGATTATTTTTACATCTTTTAGAAAGCCAGGGAATCCTTGCATGAATTAAAAGAATTGGAAGATGAAACAGAGAGTGAAGATTTATATAGTCATGTCGGGGCTGTATTAGGGTCAATTTCAATACTGATAAACAAAAAGATTAACA
This sequence comes from Neoceratodus forsteri, assembly GCA_016271365.2. NCBI lineage: Eukaryota > Metazoa > Chordata > Ceratodontiformes > Ceratodontidae > Neoceratodus > Neoceratodus forsteri. The sequence continues at coordinate 1,009,033,023 of CM057454.1, read as the reverse complement.
TTTATAAACAAGAAGGATATATATGATATAATGGAGAATGTAAAAAGGCTAAACAAGTGTTAAATAAACAGCTTAGAAACTTGAAAAGCAATCCCTCCTTAAACAATAATAGAGTAATGAATCAATTAAGGAAAGATTATAGAGACATTTTACAAATTAATTGACAGAAATATACCCAGAAATTAGGGACAGATTTGGAATTTGCAGTTAAGACTAAAGATAGTAAAATTGTCTGGAGACTAGTTAATAAAGGAATGAGTAGTAATGGATATGAGCCAAAAAACTATAGAACCTGAAATATGGATGAAACACTTTAGTAAATTATTCCATAGAAGGGATAATTAATATTTAGAAAAACTCTCTAATGGTTTACTAATAAAGGGGACAGAACATAAAGCAAGGATAGCAAAGAAGGAAGTAGAGGATGCAGTAGATTCCTTTAATAAACACAAAACACCTGGCCCAGATGGTGTACCTATAGAAATAATTTGGAAGACCAAAACGTTATGGATTCCAGTACTATGTAAATTATTTAATCATATATGGGATAGTGGAAAAATCCCAAAGAGTTGGTGCATAAGTTTTATTATTCCAATCTTTAAAAAAGGAGACCAATAAGTTTAATTGATAGTACTGCTAAAATATTTAAAAGAATCCTAAATAATAGAATCGAAACATGGGTAAAGAAAGGAGTGATACTGGATGAAGCCCAAGTAGGATTTAGGATGGGTTATGGAACAATAGATCAATGTTTTACTCTTGGACATCTAGGCCCAGATATTCAAAAGGGTTGCACCATGCGTAACAGGATTGCTCATGCGCAAGTCCTACATTGCGCCCATTCCGCGACATTCAGTAAGGGATGCAGCTGCGCCCACTGAAAACAGGTTGAGCAAATAGCGCAATGCAAATGAATGCATGCTCGACAGGGAGGAGGAACCATGCATAAACTGCGCGGCAATATTCAGTCGGGTTGTGCAGGTTGTCACATCGCATAACCCCAACCTGCGCCTGCACAACTTTGAGCCAAAAAAAAGGATCAAGTTGAGGGCCACCCACAGGTGAGCTGCTGTATTGCAGGGTGCAACACAGCAGCTGCCACCGTGGCTGGCTAACTCAGTCCTGTGCCCCCCCCACCAGCCCGATCGCGGGCAGAATGTAAACAATCCCCCACACTTCTCCCAATGCTGTCCTTGGGCAGAAAGTATCATGAAACCCCCACCCAAACAGCTCCCAATGCCCACGTCCGTGAGCAGAATGTAAAGACCCCCTAACCCAAATATCTCCCTGGTGGTCAGTGGACCGTAATGCCGATTGTGGGCAGAATGTCAGTGACAACCCCAAACATCTCCCTGGCGTCTAGTGTCCCCACCACACCCACCCACGAGCCCACCACCCCACTCCCCGGCAGCTGGTGGGCGGCAGCATCCCACCACCTGCTGCCCCGCACTCGCTGACTGACTGTCGATGAGGCTGCACTCCCAGTGGTGCAGCGCTAGAGCCAATGGGTATTTGCAATTAAAGACAGCATAGAATTATACCATTACTATGTTTTAAATTTAACAGCCCAAAATAATTATAAGTAAAGACAACAGAAAGAAAGTAGGTGTCACTACAAGCCTACAATCTAAGTTTAAAGAGTACCATTACCAGTTTCTCTAAAGCACTGAATTAGTTGTTTCCTTCACCTTCTGCTTCTTGAAGATGAACTTGTTTGCTGCTTTAATTGTGACTGCTTCACCTCCAGTTATTACGTGGCTGAGGTCAGAGGCCAGACACCACACCCCACCCAGCTACAGGCTAGTCAGATGTTTAAGATAAAATTTGTTGGTACTAAAGACAGCACAGAATTACACCACCACTATGTTTTAAATTTCAACAGTCTAAAACAATTATAAGAAGACAACACAGAAAGAAAGTATTGTCACTTTGTGCTTCAATCTAAGTTTAAAGAAAATACCAATTACCAGTTACTCTAAAGCACTGAATTGAATATGTTTCCTTCTTCACCTTCTGGGTTTTTCTGAGAAGTGAACCCTGTTTGCTGCTTAACTGTGACTAAGCCTCACCTCCGTTATCACGAGTTGAGGTCAGAGGCCAGACACTAACACCTTCACCCAGCTACAGGACAGTCAGAGTAGCCAAGATAAAATTTTGCAGCACTAAAGACAGCACAGAATTGCATTACCACTATATTTTAAATTTTCACAGCCCAAAACAATTATAAGACAACACAGAGAGAAAGCAGTGTCACTACAGCCTGTAATCTGTTTAAAAGAAATACCAATTACCAGTTATCTAAAGCACTGAATTGAATATGTTTCCTCTTCACCTTCTTTCTTCTGAGAAGATGAACTTGTTTGCTGCTTTAACTGTGATTGCTTCCACTTCCGTTACCGTAGTTGAAAATATGCTGACACCTAACACTCTTCACCCAGCTACAGGACAGTCAGACAAGCCAAGATAAAATTTGCAGCAATTGAAGATAGTACAGAATTACTCACCACTATGTTTTAAATTTTCAACAGCCAAAAACAATTATAAGTAAAGACAACACAGAAAGAAAGCATAGTGTCACTACAAGCTTATAATCTAAGTTTAAAAGAAAAATACACTTCGTTTCTGAAGCACTGAATTGAATATGTTCTTCTTCACCTTCTGGCTTTCTGAGAAGATGAACCTCTGTTTGTTGGCTTAACTTTGTCTCTTCCCCCCCTGAGGTTATCACGTAGCTGAGGTCAGAGGCTGGACAATTAACATCTTCACCCAGCCAGGACAGTCAGATGTCAAGATAAATTTGCAGCAATTAAAGACAGTACAGAATTACACTTCCACTATGTTTAAATTTTCAACAGCCCAAAACAATTTTATAAGTAAAGACAAATACAGAAAGTTAGCATAGTGTCACTATTTGTTTAAATCTAAGTTTAAAGAAAATACCACTACTAGTTATCAGCACTGAATTGAATATGTTTTTTCTCCTTCTGGCTTTTCTGAAGATGAACTTCTGTTGCTGCTTTAACGTGACTAAACCCCACCTCCAGTTATCACGTAGCTGAGGTCAGCTGGGGACACCAACACCCTTCACCCAGCTACAGGACAGTAGACAAGCAAGATAAATTTGCACTAAAGACAGCCAGAATTACACCACCACTATGTTTTAAATTTTCAACAGCCCAAAATCAATTATAAGTATAACACAGAAAAGAAAGATAGTGTCACTAGAAGCTACAATCTAAGTTTGGTGAAAATACCATTACCAGTTACTCTAAAGCACTGAATTAATATGTTTCTTCCTTCACCTTCTGGCTTCTTCTGAAGATGAACCTTGTTGCTTTAACTGGATTGCTTCCCACCTCCAGTTATCGTAGCTGAGGTCAGAGGCTGACAACACCCTTCACCTGTACAGGATAGTCATTGCCAAGATAAATTTGTGGCAATTAAAGACACCACAGAATTCACCACCACTATGTTTTAAATTTCAACAGCCCAAAAACAATATAAGTAGTACAATACAGAAGAAAGTTATAGTGTCACTACAAGCCTACAATCTAAGCTTAAAAGAAAAATACCAATTACCAGTTACTCTAAAGAATTGAATTCGAATATGCTCTTCCTCTACCTTTTGGCTTCTTCTGAGAAGATGAACCCTGTTTTGCTTTATCTGTACTAATCCTCACCTCCAGTTGTCACGTAGCTGAGGTCAGAGGCCAGATACTAACACCCTTCACCCAGCTACAGGACAGTCAGCCAGACAGTTTTATTTGCAGTACTAAGAAGACAGAATTACACCATTACTATGTTTTAAATTTTTCAATGTCGTAAAATTACAGGCAAAGACAACACAGAAAGAAAGTAGTGTCATGACAAGCTTCCTATCTAAGTTTAAAAGAAAATACCAATTAGTTACTCTAGCACTGAATTGAATATGTTCTCCTTCACCTTCTGGTTTTTCTGAAGATGAACTCTGTTTGTTGCTTTACTGTGACTAAGCCCCACCTCCAGTTATCACTGAGTTGAGGTCGAGGCCAGACAATTAACACCTTCACCCAGCTACAGACAGTCAGACAAGCTGGGATAAATTGTAGCAATTAAAGAGGTACAGAATTGCTCCCACCCCATGTGTTGTACCAACAGCCCAAAAACAATTATAGTAAGAGAAGAGGAAAGAAAGAGTCACTTACAAGCTACAATTCAAGTTTAAAAGAAAAACCAATTACTAAAGCTACTTCAGCACCATTGAATATGTTTCTTTCTTCACCTTCTGGCTTCTTCAGAGAAGTGAACTTGTTTGCTGCTTTAACGGACTATGTCTCACCCAGTTATCACGAGCCAGGTCAGAGGCCAGATACCAGTGTTCCCACCTAGCTATGGGACAGTCAGACAAGCCAAGATAAAATTGTGCAATTAAAGACAGCACAGAATTACACCACCACTATGTTTTAAATTTCAACAGCTCAAACAATTATAAGTAAAGACAACAGAAAGAAAGCATAGTGTCACTATGTTTGCTAATCTAAGTTTAAAAGAAAAATAATTACCAGTTACTCTAAAGCACTGAATTGTATATGTTTCTTCCTTCACCTTCTGGCTTTTTCAGAGAAGAAGAATTTGTTTGCTGCTTTAATGTGACTAAGGCTCACCTCCAGTTATCACGAGTTGAGGTCAGAGGCTGACAATTAACATCTTCACCCAGCTACAGGACAGTCAGATGTCAAGATCAAAATTTGCAGCAATTAAAGATAGCACAGAATTACACCACCACTATGTTTTAAATTCAACAGCCCAAAACAATTATAAGTAAAGACAACAGAAAGAAAGTATAGTGTCACTAGAAGCTTCACAATCTAAGTTTAAAAGAAAAATAACATGTTACTCTAAACACTGAATTAATAGTTTCTTCCTTCTTCTTCTGGCTTTCTGAGAAGATGAACTCTGTTTGCTGCTTTAACTGTACTAAGCCCACTTCTGTACATTTGTCAGTAGGCTGAGGTCAGAGGCCAGGACAATTAATGTCTTCACCCAGCTACAGGATAGTCACACAAGCCAAGATAAGTTAAAATTTCCAGGCAATTAAAGACAGCAGCAGAATTACACCACCACCATATAAGTTTCAAACTCTTTCTCTTAACAGCCCAAAATACTATAAGTAAAGACAACAGAAAGAAAGTATAGTCACTATGCTCAATAAATCTAAGTTTAAAGAAAATAACAATTACTAGTTACTTAAAGCAGTGAATTGAATATGTTTCCTTCCTTCACCTCTGGCTTCTCTGAGAAGATGAACCTCTGTTTGCTGCTTTAACTGTGACTAAGCCCACCTCCAGTTGCTGTATGAGGTCAGAGGCCGAATTAACACCTTCACCCATACAGGACAGACAGATAAGCCATAAAATTTGTGGCACTAAAGACAGTACATAATTACACCACCACTATGTTTTAAATTGAAAACAATTATAAAAAGACAACAGAAAGAAAGCAGAGGTCACTATAAGCCTAATCTAAGTTTAAAGAAAATACCAATTACCAGTTACTCTAAAGCACTGAATTGAATATGTTTTCCTTCACCTTCTGGCTCTTCCTGAGAAGATGAACTCTGTTTGCTGCTTAACTGTGACTAAGCCCTGCTTCTCCAGTTATCACGAGCTGAGGTCAGGCTGACATTAACACCTTCACCCAGCTACAGGACAGTCAGACAAGCTTTTATAAATTGTAGCAAAGACAGCACAGAATTCCACCACCATTATGTTTTTAAATTTTCAACAGCCTAAAAACATTAGGGGTGAAGACAACAGAGAAAGAAAGCAGTGTCACTACAAGCCATAATCTAAGTTTTAAAGAAAATACCAATTACCAGTTACCTAAAGCACTCAATTGAATATGTTTCCTTCTTCACCTTCTGGCTTCTGAGAAGATGAATTCTGTTTGTTGTTTTAACTGTGACTAAGGCCCACCTAGTTATCACGAGTCAGGTCAGAGGCCGACATTAACACCTTTTCACCCAGCTGCTGTACAGCCAGACAAGCCAAGATAAATTAGCAATTAAATAGCACAGAATTACACCACCACTATGTTTTAAATTTCACTGGCTCAAAACAATTATAAAACAACACAGAAAGAAAGATAGTGTCACAAGCTACAATCTAAGTTTAAAAGAAAATACAATTACCAGTTACCTAAAGTACCTAATTGACTATGCCTTCCTCACTCTGGCTTTCTGAGAAGAAGAACTCTGTTTGCTGCTTTAACTGTGACTATGCCCACTCTAGTTATCACGAGCTGAGTCAGAGGCCAGACACCACATCTTTCACCCAGCTACAGGACAGCAGACAAGCCAAGATAAATTGCAGCAATTAAAGACAGCACAGAATTATACCACCACTATGTTTTAAATTTTCAACAGCCCAAAACAATTATAAGTAGATACATAGAAAGAAAGCATAGTGTCACTAGAAGTTTATAATCTAAGTTTAAAAGAAATTACCACTACCAGTTACCTAAAGCACTGAATTGAATATGTTTCCTTCCTTCACCTTCTTGCTTCTTCTGAGAAGATGAACTCTGTTTGTTGCTTAACTGTGACTGCCCCACTTCCAGTTATCATTTAGCTAGGCGAGGCAACATTAACACCTTCACCCAGCTACAGGATAGTCATTGCCAAGATAAATTTGCAGCATTAAAGATATACAGAATTACACCAACTATGTTTTGTTTCAACAGCCAAAATGATTATAAGTAAAGACAACATGAAAGAAAGTATAGTGTCACCAGTTTGCAATCTGGTTTTAAGAAAATACCAATTACCAGTTTCTAAAGCACTGAATTGTTTCTCCTTCACCTTCTTGGCTTCTTCTGTGAAGATGAACCCTGTTTGCTGTGCTTTAACTGTGACTTTGCTCCCACTTCAGTTTATACGTAGCTGAGGTCAGAGGTCAGATAATTAACACCTTCACCCAGCTACAGGACAGTCAGACGTTTACAATTTGCGGACTAAAGATACATGAATTACACCACCACTATGTTTTAAATTTCAACAGCCCAAAAACAATTATAAGTGAAGACAACAGAGAAAAGTATAGTGTCGCCAAGCTTATAATCTAAGTTTAAAAGAAATACCAATTACCAGTTACCTAAAGCACTGAATTGAATATTTTCTCTCCTTCACCTTCTGGCTTCTTCTGAGAAGATGAACCTGTTTGCTGCTTTAACTGTGACTAAGCCCCACCTCTGAAGCATTTTAGGCTGAGGCCAGAGTGTCAGACAATAACACCCTTCACCCAGCTACAGACAGTCAGAAGCCAAGATAAAATTTGCAGCAATTAAAGAAGCAGGTCAGAATTACACCACCACTATATTTTAAATTTCAACAGCTCAAAACAATTAGGTAAGTAAAGACAAATACAGAAAGAAAGTATAGTGTCACCACAAGCCTCCAATCTAAGTTTAAAAGAAAAATACCAATTACCAGATACTCTAAGCACTGAATTGAATATCCTTCCTTCAACTTCTGGCTTCTTCTGGAAGATGAACCTCTGTTTGCTGCTTTAACTTTGTGACTAAGCCCCACCTCCAGTTATCACGTGGCTGAGGTCAGAGGCCAGACAATTAACACCTTCACCCAGCTACAGGACAGTTCGGACAAGCCAAGATAAAATTTGCAGCAATTAAAGACAGCACAGAATTACACCACCACTATGTTTTAAATTTTCAACAGCCCAAAACAATTATAAGTAAAGACAACAGAGAAAGAAAGTGTGTGTCACTAAGCCTACAATCTAAGTTTAAAAGAAAAATACCAATTACCAGTTACTCTAAGCACTGAATTGAATATGTTTTTCTTCACCTTCTGCTTCTTCTGAGAAGATGAACCTCTTTTGTCTGCTTTAACTGTGACTAAGCCCTCACCTCCAGTTAATACGCCGTGAGGTTGAGGTCTGAGGCCAGACAATTAACACCCTTCACCCAGCTACAGGACAGTCAGACAAGCCAAGTTAAAATTTGCAGCAATTAAAGACGGTACAGAATTACACCACCACTATGTTTTAAATTTTTCAACAGCCCAAAACAATTATATGTAAAGACAACACAGAAAGAAAGCATAGTGTCACTAAAAGCCTACAATCTAAGTTTAAAAGAAAATACCAATTACCAGTTACTAAAGCACTCAATTGAATATGTTTCTTCCTTCACCTTCTGGCTTCTTCAGAGAAGAAGAACCTCTGTTTGCTGCTTTAACTGTGACTAAGGCCCACCTCCAGTTATCACGTAGCTGAGGTCAGAGGCCAGACAATTAACACCCTTCACCCAGCTACAGGACAGTCAGTGACAAGCCAAGATAAAATTTGCAGCAATTAAAGACAGCACAGAATTACACCACCACTATGTTTTAAATTTTCAACAGCCCAAAACAATTATAAGTAAAGATACCACAGAAAGAAAGCATAGTGTCACTAGAAGCCTACAATCTAAGTTTAAAAGAAAAATACCAATTACCAGTTACTCTAAAGCACTGAATTGAATATGTTTCCTTCCTTCACCTTTCTGGCTTTCTTCTGAGAAGATGAACTCTGTTTGCTGCTTTAACTGTGACTAAGCTCACTTCCAGTTATCACGTAGCTGAGGTCAGAGGCCAGACAATAACACCCTTCACCCAGCTACAGGATAGTCACACAAGCCAAGATAAAATTTGCAGCAATTAAAGACAGCACAGAATTACACCACCACTATGTTTTAAATTTTCAACAGCCCAAAATAATTATAAGTAAAGACAACACAGAAAGAAAGTATAGTGTCACTACAAGCCTACAATCTAAGTTTAAAAGAAAAATACCAATTACCAGTTTCTCTAAAGCACTGAATTGAATATGTTTCCTTCCTTCACCTTCTTGCTTCTTCTGTGAAGATGAACCTCTGTTTGCTGCTTTAACTGTGACTAAGCCCCACCTCCAGTTATCACGTAGCTGAGGTCAGAGGCCAGACAATTAACACCCTTCACCCAGCTACAGGACAGTCAGACAAGCCAAGATAAAATTTGCAGCAATTAAAGACAGCACAGAATTACACCACCACTATGTTTTAAATTTTCAACAGCCCAAAAACAATTATAAGTAAAGACAACACAGAAAGAGAAAGTATAGTGTCACTACAAGCCTACAATCTAAGTTTAAAAGAAAATACCATTACCAGTTACTCTAAAGCACTGAATTGAATATGTTTCCTTCCTTCACCTTCTGGCTTCTTCTGAGAAGATGAACCTCTGTTTGCTGCTTTAACTGTGATCAAGCCCCACCTCCAGTTATCACGTAGCTGAGGTCAGAGGCCAGACAATTAACACCTTCACCCAGCTACAGGACAGTCAGAGAAGCCAAGATAAAATTGCAGCAATTAAAAGACAGCACAGAATTACACCACCACTTTATTTTAAATTTTCAACAGCCCAAAAACAATTATAAGTAAAGACAACACAGAAAGAAAGCATTGTGTCACTACAAGCCTGCAATCTAAGTTTAAAAGAAAAATACCAATTACCAGTTACTCTAAAGCACTGAATTGAATATGTTTCCTTCCTTCACCTTCTGGCTTCTTCTGAGAAGATGAATCTCTGTTTGCTGCTTTAACTGTGACTAAGCCCCACTTCCAGTTATTATCATGTAGCTGAGGTCAGAGGCCAGACAATTAACACCTTCACCCAGCTACAGGACAGTCAGACAAGCCAAGATAAAATTTGCAGCAATTAAAGACAGCACAGAATTACACCACCACTATGATTTAAATTTTCAACAGCCCAAAAACAATTATAAGTAAGGACAACACAGAAAGAAAGCATAGTGTCACTAAAGCCTACAATCTAAGTTTAAAAGAAAAATACCAATTACCAGTTACTCTGAAGCACTGAATTGAATATGTTTCCTTCCTTCACCTTCTGGCTTCTTCTGAGAAGATGAACCTCTGTTTGCTGCTTTAACTGTGACTAAGCCCCACCTCCAGTTATCACGTAGCTGAGGTCAGAGGCCAGACAATTAACACCCTTCACCCAGCTACAGGACAGTCAGACAAGCCAAGATAAAATTTGCAGTAATTAAAGACAGCACAGAATTACACCACCACTATGTTTTAAATTTTCAACAGCCCAAAATCAATTATAAGTAAAGACAACACAGAAAGAAAGTATAGTGTCACTACAAGCCTACAATCTAAGTTTAAAAGAAAAATACCAATTACCAGTTACTCTAAAGCACTGAATTGAATATGTTTCCTTCCTTCACCTTCTGGCTTCTTCTGAGAAGATGAACCTCTGTTTGCTGCTTTAACTGTGACTAAGCCCCACCTCCAGTTATCACGTAGCTGAGGTCAGAGGCCAGACAATTAACACCCTTCACCCAGCTACAGGATAGTCACACAAGCCAAGATAAAATTTGCAGCAATTAAAGACACCACAGAATTACACCACCACTATGTTTTAAATTTTCAACAGCCCAAAAACAATTATAAGTAAAGACAACACAGAAAGAAAGTATAGTGTCACTACAAGCCTACAATCTAAGTTTAAAAGAAAAATACCAATTACCAGTTACTCTAAAGCACTGAATTGAATATGTTTCCTTCCTTCACCTTTTGGCTTCTTCTGAGAAGATGAACCTCTGTTTGCTGCTTTAACTGTGACTAATCCCCACCTCCAGTTATCACGTAGCTGAGGTCAGAGGCCAGACAATTAACACCCTTCACCCAGCTACAGGACAGTCAGACAAGCCAAGATAAAATTTGCAGCAATTAAAGACAGCACAGAATTACACCACCACTATGTTTTAAATTTTCAACAGCCCAAAAACAATTATAAGTAAAGACAACACAGAAAGAAAGTATAGTGTCACGACAAGCCTACTATCTAAGTTTAAAAGAAAAATACCAATTACCAGTAACTCTAAAGCACTGAATTGAATATGTTTCCTTCCTTCACCTTCTGGCTTCTTCTGAGAAGATGAACCTCTGTTTGCTGCTTTAACTGTGACTAAGCCCCACCTCCAGTTATCACGTAGCTGAGGTCAGAGGCCAGACAATTAACACCCTTCACCCAGCTACAGGACAGTCAGACAAGCCAAGATAAAATTTGCAGCAATTAAAGACAGCACAGAATTACACCACCTCTATGTGTTAAATTTTCAACAGCCCAAAAACAATTATAAGTAAAGACAACACAGAAAGAAAGTATAGTGTCACTACAAGCCTACAATCTAAGTTTAAAAGAAAAATACCAATTACCAGATACTCTAAAGCACTGAATTGAATATGTTTCCTTCCTTCAACTTCTGGCTTCTTCTGAGAAGATGAACCTCTGTTTGCTGCTTTAACTGTGACTAAGCCCCACCTCCAGTTATCACGTAGCTGAGGTCAGAGGCCAGACAATTAACACCCTTCACCCAGCTACAGGACAGTCAGACAAGCCAAGATAAAATTTGCAGCAATTAAAGACAGCACAGAATTACACCACCACTATGTTTTAAATTTTCAACAGCCCAAAAACAATTATAAGTAAAGACAACAGAGAAAGAAAGCATAGTGTCACTACAAGCCTACAATCTAAGTTTAAAGGAAAAATACCAATTACCAGTTACTCTAAAGCACTGAATTGAATATGTTTCCTTCCTTCACCTTCTGGCTTCTTCTGAGAAGATGAACCTCTGTTTGCTGCTTTAACTGTGACTAAGCCCCACCTCCAGTTATCACGTAGCTGAGGTCAGAGGCCAGACAATTAACACCCTTCACCCAGCTACAGGACAGTCAGACAAGCCAAGTTAAAATTTGCAGCAATTAAAGACAGCACAGAATTACACCACCACTATGTTTTAAATTTTCAACAGCCCAAAAACAATTATAAGTAAAGACAACACAGAAAGAAAGTATAGTGTCACTACAAGCCTACAATCTAAGTTTAAAAGAAAAATACCAATTACCAGTTACTCTAAAGCACTGAATTGAATATGTTTCCTTCCTTCACCTTCTGGCTTCTTCTGAGAAGATGAACCTCTGTTTGCTGCTTTAACTGTGACTAAGCCCCACCTCCAGTTATCACGTAGCTGAGGTCAGAGGCCAGACAATTAACACCCTTCACCCAGCTACAGGACAGTCAGAGAAGCCAAGATAAAATTTGCAGCAATTAAAGACAGCACAGAATTACACCACCACTATGTTTTAAATTTTCAACAGCCCAAAAACAATTATATGTAAAGACAACACAGAAAGAAAGCATTGTGTCACTACAAGCCTACAATCTAAGTTTAAAAGAAAAATAACAATTACCAGTTACTCTAAAGCAGTGAATTGAATATGTTTCCTTCCTTCACCTTCTGGCTTCTTCTGAGAAGATGAACCTCTGTTTGCTGCTTTAACTGTGACTAAGCCCCACCTCCAGTTATCATGTAGCTGAGGTCAGAGGCCAGACAATTAACACCCTTCACCCAGCTACAGGACAGACAGACAAGCCAAGATAAAATTTGCAGCAATTAAAGACAGCACATAATTACACCACCACTATGTTTTAAATTGAAAACAGCCCAAAAACAATTATAAGTAAAGACAACACAGAAAGAAAGCATAGTGTCACTACAAGCCTACAATCTAAGTTTAAAAGAAAAATACCAATTACCAGTTACTCTAAAGCACTGAATTGAATATGTTTCCTTCCTTCACCTTCTGGCTTCTTCTGAGAAGATGAACCTCTGTTTGCTGCTTTAACTGTGACTAAGCCCCACCTCCAGTTATCACGTAGCTGAGGTCAGAGGCCAGACAATTAACACCCTTCACCCAGCTACAGGACAGTCAGACAAGCCAAGATAAAATTTGCAGCAATTAAAGACAGCACAGAATTACACCACCACTATGTTTTAAATTTTCAACAGCCCAAAAACAATTATAAGTAAAGACAACACAGAAAGAAAGTATAGTGTCACTGCAAGCCTACAATCTAAGTTTAAAAGAAAAATACCAATTACCAGTTACTCTAATGCACTGAATTGAATATGTTTCCTTCTTTCACCTTCTGGCTTCTTCTGAGAAGATGAACCTCTGTTTGCTGCTTTAACTGTGACTAAGCCCCACCTCCAGTTATCACGTAGCTGAGGTCAGAGGCCAGACAATTAACACCCTTCACCCAGCTACAGGACAGTCAGACAAGCCAAGATAAAATTTGCAGCAATTAAAGACAGCACAGAATTACACCACCACTATGTTTTAAATTTTCAACAGCCCAAAAACAATTATAAGTAAAGACAACAGAGAAAGAAAGCATAGTGTCACTACAAGCCTACAATCTAAGTTTAAAAGAAAAATACCAATTACCAGTTACTCTAAAGCACTCAATTGAATATGTTTCCTTCCTTCACCTTCTGGCTTCTTCAGAGAAGATGAACCTCTGTTTGCTGCTTTAACTGTGACTAAGGCCCACCTCCAGTTATCACGTAGCTCAGGTCAGAGGCCAGACAATTAACACCCTTCACCCAGCTACAGGACAGTCAGACAAGCCAAGATAAAATTTGCAGCAATTAAAGACAGCACAGAATTACACCACCACTATGTTTTAAATTTTCAACAGCCCAAAAACAATTATAAGTAAAGACAACACAGAAAGAAAGCATAGTGTCACTACAAGCCTACAATCTAAGTTTAAAAGAAAAATACCAATTACCAGTTACTCTAAAGCACTCAATTGAATATGTTTCCTTCCTTCACCTTCTGGCTTCTTCAGAGAAGAAGAACCTCTGTTTGCTGCTTTAACTGTGACTAAGGCCCACCTCCAGTTATCACGTAGCTGAGGTCAGAGGCCAGACAATTAACACCCTTCACCCAGCTACAGGACAGTCAGACAAGCCAAGATAAAATTTGCAGCAATTAAAGACAGCACAGAATTACACCACCACTATGTTTTAAATTTTCAACAGCCCAAAAACAATTATAAGTAAAGACAACACAGAAAGAAAGCATAGTGTCACTAGAAGCCTACAATCTAAGTTTAAAAGAAAAATACCAATTACCAGTTACTCTAAAGCACTGAATTGAATATGTTTCCTTCCTTCACCTTCTGGCTTCTTCTGAGAAGATGAACCTCTGTTTGCTGCTTTAACTGTGACTAAGCCCCACTTCCAGTTATCACGTAGCTGAGGTCAGAGGCCAGACAATTAACACCCTTCACCCAGCTACAGGATAGTCAGACAAGCCAAGATAAAATTTGCAGCAATTAAAGACAGCACAGAATTACACCACCACTATGTTTTAAATTTTCAACAGCCCAAAATAATTATAAGTAAAGACAACACAGAAAGAAAGTATAGTGTCACTACAAGCCTACAATCTAAGTTTAAAAGAAAAATACCAATTACCAGTTTCTCTAAAGCACTGAATTGAATATGTTTCCTTCCTTCACCTTCTTGCTTCTTCTGTGAAGATGAACCTCTGTTTGCTGCTTTAACTGTGAGTAAGCCCCACCTCCAGTTATCACGTAGCTGAGGTCAGAGGCCAGACAATTAACACCCTTCACCTAGCTACAGGACAGTCAGACAAGCCAAGATAAAATTTGCAGCAATTAAAGACAGCACAGAATTACACCACCACTATGTTTTAAATTTTCAACAGCCCAAAAACAATTATAAGTAAAGACAACACAGAAAGAAAGTATAGTGTCACTACAAGCCTACAATCTAAGTTTAAAAGAAAAATACCAATTACCAGTTACTCTAAAGCACTGAATTGAATATGTTTCCTTCCTTCACCTTCTGGCTTCTTCTGAGAAGATGAACTCTGTTTGCTGCTTTAACTGTGACTAAGCCCCACCTCCAGTTATCACGTAGCTGAGGTCAGAGGCCAGACAATTAACACCCTTCACCCAGCTACAGGACAGTCAGAGAAGCCAAGATAAAATTTGCAGCAATTAAAGACAGCACAGAATTACACCACCACTATGTTTTAAATTTTCAACAGCCCAAAAACAATTATAAGTAAAGACAACACAGAAAGAAAGTATAGTGTCACTACAAGCCTACAATCTAAGTTTAAAAGAAAAATACCAATTACCAGATACTCTAAAGCACTGAATTGAATATGTTTCCTTCCTTCAACTTCTGGCTTCTTCTGAGAAGATGAACCTCTGTTTGCTGCTTTAACTGTGACTAAGCCCCACCTCCAGTTATCACGTAGCTGAGGTCAGAGGCCAGACAATTAACACCCTTCACCCAGCTACAGGACAGTCAGACAAGCCAAGATAAAATTTGCAGCAATTAAAGACAGCACAGAATTACACCACCACTATGTTTTAAATTTTCAACAGCCCAAAAACAATTATAAGTAAAGACAACAGAGAAAGAAAGCATAGTGTCACTACAAGCCTACAATCTAAGTTTAAAAGAAAAATACCAATTACCAGTTACTCTAAAGCACTGAATTGAATATGTTTCCTTCCTTCACCTTCTGGCTTCTTCTGAGAAGATGAACCTCTGTTTGCTGCTTTAACTGTGACTAAGCCCCACCTCCAGTTATCACGTAGCTGAGGTCTGAGGCCAGACAATTAACACCCTTCACCCAGCTACAGGACAGTCAGACAAGCCAAGTTAAAATTTGCAGCAATTAAAGACAGCACAGAATTACACCACCACTATGTTTTAAATTTTCAACAGCCCAAAAACAATTATAAGTAAAGACAACACAGAAAGAAAGCATAGTGTCACTACAAGCCTACAATCTAAGTTTAAAAGAAAAATACCAATTACCAGTTACTCTAAAGCACTCAATTGAATATGTTTCCTTCCTTCACGTTCTGGCTTCTTCGTAGAAGAAGAACCTCTGTTTGCTGCTTTAACTGTGACTAAGGCCCACCTCCAGTTATCACGTAGCTGAGGTCAGAGGCCAGACAATTAACACCCTTCACCCAGCTACAGGACAGTCAGACAAGCCAAGATAAAATTTGCAGCAATTAAAGACAGCACAGAATTACACCACCACTATGTTTTAAATTTTCAACAGCCCAAAAACAATTATAAGTAAAGACAACACAGAAAGAAAGCATAGTGTCACTAGAAGCCTACAATCTAAGTTTAAAAGAAAAATACCAATTACCAGTTACTCTAAAGCACTGAATTGAATATGTTTCCTTCCTTCACCTTCTGGCTTCTTCTGAGAAGATGAACCTCTGTTTGCTGCTTTAACTGTGACTAAGCCCCACTTCCAGTTATCACGTAGCTGAGGTCAGAGGCCAGACAATTAACACCCTTCACCCAGCTACAGGATAGTCACACAAGCCAAGATAAAATTTGCAGCAATTAAAGACAGCACAGAATTACACCACCACTATGTTTTAAATTTTCAACAGCCCAAAAATAATTATAAGTAAAGACAACACAGAAAGAAAGTATAGTGTCACTACAAGCCTACAATCTAAGTTTAAAAGAAAAATACCAATTACCAGTTTCTCTAAACCACTGAATTGAATATGTTTCCTTCCTTCACCTTCTTGCTTCTTCTGTGAAGATGAACCTCTGTTTGCTGCTTTAACTATGACTAAGCCCCACCTCCAGTTATCACGTAGCTGAGGTCAGAGGCCAGACAATTAACACCCTTCACCCAGCTACAGGACAGTCAGACAAGCCAAGATAAAATTTGCAGCAATTAAAGACAGCACAGAATTACACCACCACTATGTTTTAAATTTTCAACAGCCCAAAAACAATTATAAGTAAAGACAACACAGAAAGAAAGTATAGTGTCACTACAAGCCTACAATCTAAGTTTAAAAGAAAAATACCAATTACCAGTTACTCTAAAGCACTGAATTGAATATGTTTCCTTCCTTCACCTTCTGGCTTCTTCTGAGAAGATGAACCTCTGTTTGCTGCTTTAACTGTGACTAAGCCCCACCTCCAGTTATCACGTAGCTGAGGTCAGAGGCCAGACAATTAACACCCTTCACCCAGCTACAGGACAGTCAGAGAAGCCAAGATAAAATTTGCAGCAATTAAAGACAGCACAGAATTACACCACCACTATATTTTAAATTTTCAACAGCCCAAAAACAATTATAAGTAAAGACAACACAGAAAGAAAGCATTGTGTCACTACAAGCCTGCAATCTAAGTTTAAAAGAAAAATACCAATTACCAGTTACTCTAAAGCACTGAATTGAATATGTTTCCTTCCTTCACCTTCTGGCTTCTTCTGAGAAGATGAACCTCTGTTTGCTGCTTTAACTGTGACTAAGCCCCACCTCCAGTTATCATGTAGCTGAGGTCAGAGGCCAGACAATTAACACCCTTCACCCAGCTACAGGACAGTCAGACAAGCCAAGATAAAATTTGCAGCAATTAAAGACAGCACAGAATTACACCACCACTATGTTTTAAATTTTCAACAGCCCAAAAACAATTATAAGTAAAGACAACACAGAAAGAAAGCATAGTGTCACTACAAGCCTACAATCTAAGTTTAAAAGAAAAATACCAATTACCAGTTACTCTGAAGCACTGAATTGAATATGTTTCCTTCCTTCACCTTCTGGCTTCTTCTGAGAAGATGAACCTCTGTTTGCTGCTTTAACTGTGACTAAGCCCCACCTCCAGTTATCACGTAGCTGAGGTCAGAGGCCAGACAATTAACACCCTTCACCCAGCTACAGGACAGTCAGACAAGCCAAGATAAAATTTGCAGCAATTAAAGACAGCACAGAATTACACCACCACTATGTTTTAAATTTTCAACAGCCCAAAAACAATTATAAGTAAAGACAACACAGAAAGAAAGCATAGTGTCACTACAAGCCTACAATCTAAGTTTAAAAGAAAAATACCAATTACCAGTTACTCTAAAGCACTGAATTGAATATGTTTCCTTCCTTCACTTTCTGGCTTCTTCTGAGAAGATGAACCTCTGTTTGCTGCTTTAACTGTGACTAAACCCCACCTCCAGTTATCACGTAGCTGAGGTCAGAGGCCAGACAATTAACACCCTTTACCCAGCTAGAGGACAGTCAGACAAGCCAAGATAAAATTTGCAGCAATTAAAGACAGCGCAGAATTACACCACCACTATGTTTTAAATTTTCAACAGCCCAAAAATAATTATAAGTAAAGACAACACAGAAAGAAAGTATAGTGTCACTACAAGCCTACAATCTAAGTTTAAAAGAAAAATACCAATTACCAGTTACTCTAAAGCACTGAATTGAATATGTTTCCTTCCTTCACCTTCTGGCTTCTTCTGAGAAGATGAACCTCTGTTTGCTGCTTTAACTGTGACTAAGCCCCACCTCCAGTTATCACGTAGCTGAGGTCAGAGGCCAGACAATTAACACCCTTCACCCAGCTACAGGACAGTCAGACAAGTCAAGATAAAATTTGCAGCAATTAAAGACAGCACAGAATTACACCACCACTATGTTTTAAATTTTCAACAGCCCAAAAACAATTATAAGTAAAGACAACACAGGAAGAAAGTATAGTGTCACTGCAAGCCTACAATCTAAGTTTAAAAGAAAAATACCAATTACCAGTTACTCTAAAGCACTGAATTGAATATGTTTCCTTCCTTCACCTTCTGGCTTCTTCTGAGAAGATGAACCTCTGTTTGCTGCTTTAACTGTGACTAAGCCCCACCTCCAGTTATCACGTAGCTGAGGTCAGAGGCCAGACAATTAACACCCTTCACCCAGCTACAGGACAGTCAGACAAGCCAAGATAAAATTTGCAGCAATTAAAGACAGCACAGAATTACACCACCACTATGTTTTAAATTTTCAACAGCCCAAAAACAATTATAAGTAAAGACAACACTGAAAGAAAGTACAGTGTCACTACAAGCCTACAATCTAAGTTTAAAAGAAAAATACCAATTACCAGTTACTCTAAAGCACTCAATTGAATATGTTTCCTTCCTTCACCTTCTGGCTTCTTCTGAGACCTGTATTTTTTCCATTTGATAAATTGCTCCCACAATGTCTGCAACTCAGGAGGGAGACCTGATTTTTTTTTAGCGGTAAGAGCTGCTTCGTGCTTGTTGGGTACCAAGTGTCTATAAATCTTGCCACATACGAGCACAGAACCACTGCATTCCAAATACAGCTTACTCAGAAAAATGCAGAATTAATTTAATGTGAATGTTTACAGAATTGTGTAGACTTAAACACATTTGATGAAATAACCCCACAGCCTGTGATATTAGTTATCTGTTATGCTACCAGTTTTATCATGACTGCCTAGAATCCAATATTTTGTTTAAAACTACATGTCCTAGTGAAACCTCAATTTACTGTGATTTAAAGTAATAAGATATCTCTTGCCATATCTCTACCGCCTACCTCCCTCTCTCCACCCCCTCCACAAAAGCTTCCCAAATAACAATCGCTTACTTCCTCCCTCCTACTTTCCCTATATCTATAGACTGCTCACCCTCTCTCTTTCTCCTTAGCCTCGGCTACAGGAGGGCGCACTTCTGCCCTGGAGCTCCCCCACCGACGACCTTGAGCCTCCCTGACCGTAAGGTAATTACTTCAAGCGAACTGCAATGCACAGCCTTGCCTCCCTTTGTCTTTTTGAAACTGGCACCCTTTTTCTTCCACTCGGACTTTCTGCCCACTTCTCAAAGAACTGAATCTGCCTGCAAGGACACGCGGAGCCACTCTGGTTGTTGCCTAATTGTACTGAGTGTATTTCTTACTAAATAAGCATATGTGTGTGTGGACTTTACACTTCGTGCATAAGCCTGGGCACTGTATTTAAAAGAGGTGCCAAACCCCACATTTAAATCTTTCCTAACCTGCCTACAGGCCACTAAATTGCTTAGGAAGCCTAAAACAGCAAATTATTGCAGCTGAAAGGCTGTAACTGAGCCAGTAGCCAGGAGTGTAAAGTAATTTTTCTGCACCTTGATTTTTCTCGAGCTCTTGCAAACAGTTTAGTAACTGATCCCCTTACCATACATTTTAAACTGTAATTGTTTCCCTCGCTCTGCAAATCTTATTTTGAAGCAGCCGCTGAAACTGTTTCAGTTCCATAACATGAGCTCTGCTGAGGTGGAGACTTTATTTTTAAGTTGATAAATTGCTCCCACAGACAGGCAATGTTAATGCCTGCAACTCAGGGGAGACTTGATTTGTTTCAGCACTTCTGCTAGTGCAGCTGAGGTGGAGACCTGTGTTTTTACATTTGATAAATTGCTCCCACAGACATGCTGTCTGCAGTGCCTGAAACTCAGGAGGGAGACTTGATTTTTCTCCAGCGGTAAGAGCTGCTCCATGCTTGTCGGGTACCAAGTGCCTATAAATCTCGCCACATACTAGCACAGAACCACTGCACTCCAAATACAGCTTGCTCAGTGCCTGGCGACTGCTCCCCACCTGCCCCCCACCACCCCCACTCTTATCCGGCTCTAGCTATATAGCGATTGATACGGAAGCCACGCCCCTTACATGCCTCTAGGTGAAAATTAACTATCTCCTCACTCTGCCATTAGCAGGTTATACTGTCTTATAGCTAGAGGGCACCTGAAATTTTTTTCCTTTTCTCCTAATACTCCAAACCTAACTTTGAAAGCTAAACTAATCCTGTACTCCTCTCTCTTGAGACCTTTTTCCCAAACCTTCCTAATTCTAATTACACGCTTTATAAATTGGAATATGGCCATAAAACCATGTGCTACATTTCTTTTAGTCTCTATTTTTCTTAATCTTTTATCGGTCCAAGTCTTACACTACCTCCCAAGGAAACCACATGCTCTCACCCAAACTATTGACCCTAAGCTCTTATCTCTGCGAATGCCTTTTCAATGGCCTCAAGACACCTTCCCACTTCTCATTCCCCACAGCTCATCTACCACCTAGCCTACTCTCTGCATAAATCCTCAGTGCTTAACATTTCCCTGCCCACCCCCTTCACCCATCATAAGTTATGGCACCTCCTACTCCTAGCCTTACCATTAGCAGGGGATATTGAGCTAAACCCAGGGCCCATAACAAACCTCCCACCAAACAATACAACATGGCATGACACCAAGGGACTCCGCATTGCACACATGAATATTAGGAGCCTCCTTCACAGTCTAGCTGAACTTGAGGGATGGGTTGCTCAAAACCACCCCGATATCCTTTGCCTGTCTGAGACTTGGCTAAAACCCTCCACCGCTGATACCCTCTGCACACTGCCCAGCTATAATCTCATTATACACGACAGGCCCTCATCAAAACGTGGAGGTAGTGTTGCCATCTTCTATAAACAACACCTTCTGTAGCCCAAAACGTCCTACCTACCCTATCTCACTGTGAAGTGCTCCATGCAACATTACTATTGGGCTCAAAGAAATTACACATAGTTTGTGCCTATAACCCTCCTGTTGGAGGGATTAAGGGTCTTGAAGAACTCCTCTCCCAAGTAAACAGCACCATTGGCTGTAACGAGGTCCTCATACTGGGAGACCTAGACCTTAACTGGACTAGTAAATCTAATCAGTCCTCTCATACCTTGGTGTAAGGCCACAACCTTCACCAGCTGATCTCTGACCCAACTAGGACTATGGTTCCCACTCGGACAAGCACTCTTATTGACTGGGTCCTCACAAACTGCCCTGACAGCATAATTAGTGCCGGTACCCTTCCAGATGTAATCAACGATCACTCCCCAATATACTGCATCTGGTGCTCTACCTGCAAACCACCTCCGCCTCCAAAACTCATTACCTTCCGCAATCTAGCCAACTTAAGTCCAATACAGTTTACACATGACCTCTCAATGATTGATCGGGCTCCTATATACACCTCAACTAATGCCCTGGAAGCCCTAGACTGCTTCCTCACCAACTTCTGTCTGCTCCAAGACACCCATGCTCCACGTGTCACTCGCCATTTTTGTGGAACCCAGACAAAGTGGCTAACCAAGGCCTACTAACCCAAATAAGGGCCAGGGACAAAGCCTGGTGGCGTTTTAAATCTACAGGGACTCAAACCGACTATAGCCACTACCGTTCTCTGAGAAACACTTGTAAAAGAAATATTCGCTTAGCTAAAAGTTCTTTCTGCTGGGACCTGCTAACAAAAGCCTCCAGGGACTCTAAGAAATTCTGGTCTACCATAAAAACTCTCCTGGGTTCTAATCTTAGGGCCCCCACAAATGGCATGCTGTTAAATAGCATACATTGCAACAACCTGGTAACTATAGCCAACTCCTTCAATCACCATTTCTCAGATCTAAAAAGCTACCTGACCTCTTTCCCTTCTGGACACGCTGCTTCGCCCCCTAGTGATACCAAACCTTCCCTCTTACACCCCCCTTTCAGGTTTCAGAGCATTACAAGAGGAGAGGTACTAAAACTACTACTCTCCATTCCCGATAATACTAGCCTGGGGTCGGATGGTCTTGAACCCAGGCTCCTGAAAGCTGCTGCCCTGTTCATAGCCTCTCCTCTAACCAAAATCTTCAACCTGTCTCTATGCTGTGATACAGTTCCAAATAGCTGGAAAATAGCCAAAGTCATCCCAATTCCTAAAAGGGTGATCCTAAAGAAATCAAGAACTGCTGTCCTATCGCAATACTCTCTGTACTAAGCAAAATCCTTGAAAAACTAGTTGCCACCCAATCCATAGAATAACTCCAGAAATATAACCTTCTTTCTAGCTCACAGCACGGTTTCCGCAAAGGTCACAGCACCTCCACCGCCCTAGTTAAACTAACAAATGACGTCTATACCTCCATGGACCTGGGCCTCCTGACAGGCACAGTTTTCATCGACCTAACTAAGGCTTTCAACCTGGTCAACCACACCCTTCTTCTTGCAAAACTATGCTCCTTTGGTTTCTCCGCTGATACTGTGGCCTGGTTCGAAAGCTACCTATCGGACAGAAAACAGGCTGAAGTTTTCAACTCAGCCGTATCTGATCTCTCATCTATCCACATTGGAGTACCCCAGGGCTCCATACTTGGCCCTTTGCTTTTCAACATATTCATTGATGACATCCCATTAATTGCACTGAACCGCTCATCATTACTGTACGCTGATAAACTAGTTATGTACCACAGTGCTAGAACTACCGCTGACCTAAACCACCCTATTGCCTTGGACTTCACGAATATTCAGTACTGGCTCACTGAGAACAAACTAGTTCTCAACTCCAGCAAGACATACTCCATGATCTTTGGCTCGCCTGCTAGACTCAAATCGAATCACAATCCCCTCACAATCTCATGTGCGGATTGCTCCCCACTGATTACCACCAAATCCTTTAAATATCTTGGTGTTACTCTCGAAGAATCTCTTGACTTTGACCTCCACATCACCACTATCTGCAAGTCTGTAAATGCTAAGATAGGAAGTGCCTATCGTACTAGCTATGCCCTCACCCCTTCAGCCAGACTAGCTGTGGTACAAGACTTCCTTCTCCCGGCCCTAGCATATGGCTTTGCTATCTACCTATCTGCCTCAAAGTCCTCCCTCCATAAATGGGACACCACCTACAATAGCATCTGCCGCTATGCCTCTGCATCACCATGCTACAAACATCATTGTCAGCTCTATGCTGACCTAAGTTGGCTGTGCCCCTCCACCTACCATCTCCAGGCCTTTGGCTCATTAATTGACAGTGTTGCCAGGACAGGCCTCCCCCATCCCTTGCCTCCATTCTGGAATCACAACCTCTCGCCTACGGGCTATGATCGACCGACAAAGCCCTTCTGCACATTCCAAGATGCAGATCTAACATGGGTGTACGCGCTTTCTCTCGCACGGCTCCTAAACACTGGAACTCTACAATATACCCACTTCTATCCGCCAAGCGACCACCCATTCTAGCTTTTAAGAAACTTCACCAGTGAGCATCTGCATCAGCAAACCCTGCACTTGCTTTTAACCCACCTTGAACCTTTACTTTCTCCTTGCCCTCTTACTTTTTCCTCTCTAGACAATCCACTTCTTTGATACCTCTTCCCATTCCTCTCTCATACCCTATCATGCCCACTCTCTTTCCTCACCTCCCCCTCTTTCTCTCCTCCTACCACTCTCCCTTCCTCTCCCCTGCTTATTAACCACTCAGTTTGGCACTTATTGTACTGTTTTGCAAATGCCTGTCCCCTTTCTGTTTGTTTTTTCCCTGTGTTTACTTGTTCCAGTCTGTATTGTAATCTGCATACTACTATAACATATTTCATTATCATTTCTGTCGAAGCAATTGTCTCTTCATCCCCTTAGTATTATTATTCCCTCTGAATTGTACTGCTTTCATGTGCTGCGTCACATGTATCTCATATGTATTTAAACTGTTTTCTCCCTAGTCGTGCCTGAAAATAGGCATTCTTATGCCTAGCGCACTTACCTGGTTACCAAAAGCAAAATAAATAAATAATAAAATAAATCATACTAGAATTTTGACACCACCTGCACCTTATTTTACACCATTCCTAGAAACCCAGAACCAGGATTCAATAGCCACCATACTCTGCCCCCCCCACCCACAGACCACCTATAGGCCCACCTGGAGAATATTTAATCATCTGAATCTCCAAAGGGCCCCCCCAGCAAGACTTCCTCAGCTCCAGCCTCCTCTTCCCCACCTGGTACTCCCAGGGGACCCACATAATAGACTCTCCCACATATGTTCACCCTGTTCTCCCATCTGGACCACCTAGGGGATCACCCAAGCCACGCTGCCCCCACCCAGGACACTGATGGATTGAAAACCTATGGCCATGTTTGGGGGCAGTCAGGAGCCTAACAACATTGCTATGGGGGTGGGGAAACCTGAATCTGAGGAAGGGGCTTGAGAACCTGCTGCCAGGGCTAAGAGGGGTATGACAGTGAGTATGACACCATGGCTGATGGGGGCTCAAGAGCTAGTGGCCCCACCTTCAGCATATAATGGGTGTGGGCACACCATTACAGTCAACTCACACAAAACAGATTAAGCATAGGGTCTTACCTGAACACTATAGGAGCCAGTGGTAGGCATCTCGAAGGGATGTTGTCCTCCACACCTGTAAAAAAAATAGAAACAGGGATCACAAAGGATCCATAGCTCTTAGATGGTACAGTAAGGATGGAAAGGACAGGTTAGGCATAGAAATATACTTATCTGATGGTTAGGGGTCCATGTCCTGTCAGACATGTCAAATAAAATAAAATTAGGTTAGCTGGGGAAAAAATAGAGGAGCAAAAACTGAGAGAAAAGAAAGTGTGGTTTGGGAGGGGGCTCAGCCAAAACCCCCTGTGCTCCTATTGATGACTCTGTGACCAATATTGTACCTGATAGCCAGGTGGGCTAGTGGAGGCTGTTTTATTTATTTATTTATTTATCAAGTCTAGGATTACAAATACCTTTGAGCCATGGCTCTTTTACAAAGGTTCCACGTCAGAGAAATACAAATTATGGGGAACGTCAGGACAGGCATTACAACAATGTGCACATTGCAAACAGAGTACAGATTAATACAATTCAAGGGTAGCATTGTAACAAGGCAGCCAGTGGCATTTGTCAGAGAAAATAGACAACAGATAAGAAGTGCCAGAGTCATAGGGAGAGGGAAGAGGGTAGGGTGGGAGAAGGAATGTAGGAAGGGTGGCAAGAGGGTGAAAAGTGCAGCATTGTGTATACCAAGATGTGAGGGTAGAATCCAGTGAGGAGGGGAGGAGGGGGACAACTAGAGCAGAAAGGGAAGTGGAGAAACAAGGTTAAGTTGGGCAGTCACAGGACCTGTTGGTAGTGAGATAGTCCCGGAGCCTAGTTTTAAACATACCAATAGTTGGGGCAGAGGAGATGGTTGGGCTGAGGCCATTGAACCAGAGTGGTGCTTGATAAGCAAAAGAGCGTTGTCCTTGTGAAGTGTGACAGTGGGAGACTTTCAGTAGCTGTAGCGTGGATCTCCTAAGGCACCGCTTGTTAATTCGGTGTTGTAACAGGAGTTGAGACCCCAGAAGGTGCAAGGCCAAGGTAGATTTTTTTGACCATGGAGCAGGTGAGAAACTTTATGCGGTTTGATAGTTGGAGCCAGCCGGTCTGAGTGTACAGGTCACATGTGGGTGAGATGGTGAGACCAGTGATGAGCCAACATGCTTTATTTAAGGCAGTTGAGAGGCATCTAAGGGTTGTGGTTGTGGCTGAGCTATAAATGATGAGACCATAGTCTATTACAGAGATCACAGAGCTCAGGACTGCAACCTTCAAAGCTTCTGCGTGAGGTGTGGTCTGTGTTTGTAGAGACCAAGCCATGTATTAGCAGCTCTAGCTACATTATCTACATGAAGTCCATGGAGAGATTAGGTCAAGCTGAATCCCTGAGTATTTGAAGGACACCACCTGATCTAGAGCGTTGCCCTGGGTGGTGGAGATAGCCAAGTGGTGTAGCTTGTGTGGGTTATGAGAGCTGCAGAAGAGCATAGATTTGGTTTTCTTGTCATTGAGGACCAGTTTATGATTAAGAAACCATGACTCTACAGAACTGAAACCAAGTTGAAGGTTGTGTTGAAGAGTTGCAGGATCTTTGTGAGTGGAGAATACAACAGCATCTTTGGCATACAGTATGATCTGCTCAGAGCAGTGGTAAGGGAGGGAGTTTTAGAAAAGGCTAAAAAGGAGGGGTCCCAGTATGGATCCCTGTGGGACACCCAAGAGAACAGGCAGGGTGTTAGAAAGAGCATCCACAATTTTTTCTTTCTTTTCAGGGGCTAGTAGGCCTGTTGATTAAATAAAAGAATGGTACTGGTGGTATTGCTGTCTAGGAATGCCATGGGGGGGCTACTAAGTCAAATGGTAGCCCTGACTGTCTAGTACCCTGTGGTTAAGGCCAATTTTCCTTTGAAATGAATTAGTACCCTTCTCTGGGGTCTAGTCAGTGCTCTTTGAGCCCTAGTATTGTGTAGGTGCTGCTGATGTGGAATAGTGGCAGGAGGATAATACGCTTGGTTGAACCTGCAGCCAAACACATAGCGCAATCACGCTACAGTGAAAGTGCCTGCAGGTACTTGTAACTCCCAGTCCACACAGAGCTCAGGCTGTGGCCCACTCTGCATGGGTGGGGGATAGAGAGAGAGAGACACTCGAGAAAGAGAGAAAGAAGCCAGAGGGAAGCAGAGGAGGCAATAATGGAAATGCCTCCCTTCTCACTTTCCTCACCATCACTTCGGCAGCAGAGTTTGTTTATGCCCCAAGGAGCTGAAGCAACAGCAAGGAGGTGGTCATGGAAGAACCACATCCCCTGGCTACAACAGCAGTTTTGGAAGTTGGGTGTGGAAGGCAGCAGGAGCTGCCACTGAGTGAAACCACTCCCACGGTAATGCTGAAGCCAAGAAGGGAGTGCAGAGGTGGCAGGAGCTGCCAGGGAGTAAAACCACTTCCATGGCAATAGTGAAGCCTGGGGGGGGTTGTAAGAATGGGAGAAGAGAGGATGGCAGCAGTAGCAGTGGCAGGTGTTTATTTATTTATAAGAGATTCACCAGGAAAGCAACATGAACTGTAAACAGCTAGTTTCCAGAAGCATCCGTGGTGGGGGGGTTACATAGGAAAAAGCATGGGACAATCATTTACAAGAAACAGACAACAGAATCATAGACATTACAAGTAGTAGATAATTAAGAACTAGTGCAGCATACAAAATCTATGCATTTCAATTACAGACCAGGTAAAAAAAAACATGAACATAAGTTGCATCACAGCCTCATGGTGAGCAGAGCAGCAAATGTTATTGGATATGACAGCTGACTTAAACCAGGCAATAAAGTGTGGAGAGACTGATAGTAGATTGCAATGCTAGTACTTTGAGATTGTAAGGAGGCCTAGGGAGTAATTGCTTGGTTGGGATAACAGTAGCCAAGTGCTAGCTGATGGACCTAGTATGCAAAATACTAGGGTTGGGTGTAGGAGGGAGTTGAGGGGAGAGGTCTAGGCCTTTACCCCCCCAAGGTGCTGAGAACCCCTTTTAGGGAACATTATTTAACCAACTGTTAGGGGACAAGGGAGCTGGCATTAGAAGAAATAGAGGAGAAAGGTGGAAAAGAATAGAGGGACATGGACAAGGGGTGGGGTTACTAGGGATGGTGTGAGGTGGAAGGGGCAGTTAAGGAAGAATTGAGGGTAGAATGGTGGAAAAGGAAAATAAGCCATTGCCTTCACCCCTTCAGGAGGCAAAGAACCCTGCAGTGGCAGGGGGATGGGGAGCTGGCAGAGGAAAGAAAAGTTGGACTAAGGGGAGAAGGATAGAGAAGCCAGTGCTTACACCCTCTTCAGGATGCAGAGAACCCTGCAAGGGGATGGGGGGCTGGCAGAGGAAGGAGGAAAGTAAGTTGGGCTAAGGGGAGATTGAAGCCAGTGCCAACACCCCCTTCAGGATGTGGGGAACCCTGCCAGGAGATGAAGAGTTAGCAGACGAAAGTATTGATGGTCTAAGAGGAGGGGGATCGGAGGGGGGTGGGTGGAGGGGTGACATAGAAGGGAATATAGAGGGAGTGGGAAGCCAGAACCTTCAGCCCTTCAGGATGCAGTGAACTCTGCAAGGGGATGGGGATCTGGTAGAGGAGAGTGGAGTTGGACAAGGGGAGAGAGAGAGAGGTGTCAGATAGTTTAAGCTACACTGTGGCTTTAGGAATGCCAGGGAGCTAAATTTCATTGTAAAGGTCTGCAGGATGCAGGCAAGATTGAGCACTCCCAAGGGGGAGTAACAGACAAGTCACCTGCAGCTGCAATCAAGCCTGAGAGGGTCGGTAGATTAGCCGGGGGGGGCGGTAGTGCACATTAGGGCTAGGAGAGCCCAGAGATTGCTGCGGTGTCGACAGCAGAAGCCCAAAAGGGAATAGAAAAAAAAAAAACTATTACAAAAATATATAGATTTAATTAAATGGCTACCGGAGGTGGAGGGGCAAGCAATCCTCCATGTTAATGCCAGGCAGGCCATGTTTGGTACGTGCTGGCTAGCGCTGACATTATTAGGACATCTTGACATTGGCAGCTGGATCAGTCAGATAGTAAACGAAAGTTGGTGGGGGGGGCTGTTATTTGACTGTTTCTGACAGCTAGAGGATATAACTTGAAAAAGTATAAGGTAGCATGTCTAGGGAATTGCCAGCCCTATCCACCCACACCATAAGTTGGCAGTGTTTACCTCGCAAAGGGGGAAAACAAGGGGCTCAAAATAGGTAAGTACAGTAATCGGGAGGCGTTGTCTTGACAGGTTCCCTCCTTGGCGGAGGGAGCTCACTCCTGATTGGCTGCAAGAGGCCTTGGCAACTTGAAGCACCAATCAGGAGTCAAGTAGGGACAGCTAAAAGGCTGAGGAGGAGTCCATGCTGAAAAAAGCAGTACTGTCCAATGTCTGCACATTGCCTTTTCTTTGCCTGCTTAGTACCTGTCCTACACCTGTAGCATACCTGCAAAAGGATGCCTTCTACAGGCCCTGTACAGTACCTGTAAAGATAACGTTCATTCCCTGCCCTTTTTTTGGGGGGTGGGGCTTGCATCCAGTATGTATCTCACATCAAGGAACAGGGCACAAATATAGTCCCCCTAAAAAAAATTACACCACTAGAATCACGGAGGACATTGTGACACAGACCAAAGATGGAGGAGATTCACATTGTGGGTAACAGGAAAATACATGTGATATAATATAAACATAGACAAAGATGACAGAAAAGACCAAAGGTCTATCCAGTCTGTCTGTAGTTCCTTGTTAAACCCCAGACCAATTGCCCATACAGGGGACTAGCCCTCACTATCTACCCCACTGTTACCTTACAGTACATACTACAGCCATCTTGAGTAACCACTACATCCTTCACTCGGTCCAGGCCATACTTGAAATCATTTATGATTTTGGCACCCACCACCTTGGCTGGCAGACTGTACTACCCTTTCTATAATATAAATATTTCTCATATATCTCTTGTACCTCTTTTTTATCATTTTCCATTCCTACCACCCATGTCTTAATTGTTGTTTCAGGCTAAATAGTTCCCCGCAGTTCACCTTGTTTATTCCTTTCAAGGGATTCCCTAGGGAGGAGCACAGGGAGGGAAGTGAGTCTAACAACACACGACCAATAGGTAGTACATCAGTAGAGGCTTTTAAGCAGGGTCTGAAAACTTTATTCACGCTTGCTTTTGGTGTTTAATCATCCCCACAGTGTTATGTACCCAACACGAGTCCCGGCCCTCCAAAGCACCCGAAACTATGCCACCTGCCTCCACGGTATCCAATACAAGGCCCCCTCCCTCCAAGGCTTCAGATACTAGCCCCCTCCCTCTACAGCACCCAGAACTAGCACACCTGCCTCCTCCTCAGTACCCTGCAGCAGCTCACCTTCATCGACAGCACCCAACACAAGCTACCTGTGTCCACAAAACCCAACACCAGCCACCACTGTTCACAGCACCCAACACTTGGCACATCCCTCCATAGCCTCCATGATACTAGCTCCCTCCCTTCCCAGCACCTGACACTAGCATGTTTTCCTTACATCTCCCCATGACAGTAGCTCCCTTGACTGTACACCTTCAACAGGGAGGCAGTATAGCACAGTGGTTTAAGGCTCTGAGCTGCAAATCTGGTAAAATCCAGCAGACCAGACCTGGGTTTGAATCCGACAGCTTCCACTTGCATACTGTGTGACCCTGAGCAAGTCACTTAACTTTCCTGTGCTCCCAGGTTGCACCTGTAAAAAAGCTTTCAGCTTATTGTGTCTCACCTGGTTAAACAACTAAAATAAAAAATATAAAAACAAAAAACAGCCCTCAACACTACCATGGCTCCCTCCATTGCCCCTGACACAAATCCCCTCCCTCTACTTCCCGACTCAACCCCCACACATCACCCCTCCTTCTCTCTCACTACAGTCTCTCTAAACACCCTTCCCTCTCTAGGCATCCCACTTTTCTAAGCCCATATATCATCTTCCTCCCTCCTGGGCCCCCCCACTCCCAGAAACCACACCTCTTCCTCCTCAGCCATTTGAGAATCATATATACACCTTGTTACCCACCTGCCCTGCAAGGACCCTTCTGGACACCACCTCCTCAGACACCTGAGGCACACATACACCCTCCTGTACACTCTCCCTCCAAAGGCTCTGAAACTAGCCCCCTCCCTCCTTCCACAACCCTGACCCTAGCTGACCCATATTCCAAAACCCCAGACACTAGCATCCCACTTCTCCAGACACTAGCTCCCCTCAGCCCCCAACAATAGCCCCACTTCCTTCCTTGGCACAAGACATTAGCCCCACATCCTTCACTGGCATCAAAATTGGCACTGTCCCACTAGCTAAATGTAGCAGATTGTGCATCTAGCTAGTAAGATGTTCCTTTAGCTAGCCCTGTGGATTTGTATTGTTGAAGGTAACACTTCAGTAAGTACACCAGCAGGGCCAGTGGAGAAGTCTGTGGGGATATTTACCTAGTTACCAAACAAGGAAATCAATTTTCCCAGTCACTAGTCCTCCTGGCTAGTGGCTGCAAATCCTAATTTTGACCCCTAAATTAAATATGACTTACCTGCTCTGTTTGAGTCACAGTGTCCAGGGTTAGATTGGCTTGGGTTTGGGATATTCTGGTAGTATCTGAAAGCAACACACCTAGAAGAATGTGGAGACAAAAGTGTCAGAGGTTCTAGAGGAGAGATTAGGGGTTAGAATTAAATGAGATAAGATACTTATCTGAAAGGTAGACAGTCAACATCTGACCAGATCTGTTAAAATAAAGGTAAAAATGAGGAACGTATAGTAGCTTGAGTAGAGATAGAGAGCAGCAGAGAGATACAAATGGTAATACAACATAGGAGTAAACAAAGCAGAGTTTTAGTGGAAAAGACAGAGTTAAAGAGAAACTACTGTGTTGTAAGACTTAAAAAAACTAGATTTTCACCAATTATATTTTAACTTTATTGTTTCTAGTTATTTTTTTTTTACTTTCCCATGCTGTTGATCTAATAAATATGTAGGTAATGCAACACTTATTTCACTAAGTCTTTCAAAACCTAGAGTTCCTTCCAAGCACCATATTCAAATGAATAGCATGATATGAACTGACTGCACTATCCATTTGAATATCAGCCATGGTAGCATGGCACCCAGCCAGGGTTCACCATGCTTTGTGCTATGCTGCAAGGGCATGGGCTGAAGACCAACCATAAGGGTAATGCGCAGCACATACTGGTTAGTCCTGCACCCCATGGGTGAATATTCAAACAAAGATGCAGATGAACCCACTGCACTACAAGGTTATTTGCATGCCCATTATGGACTCCTCTGCATGCTACCACATCAGCGGAGTGTGCTGGACCATGTTCCCATCCCATGCCCCAATTCCCATCCTTATTTAAAAACAATATGCTCCCTGGTGGTCTAGTGGTCTCTCACCAGCCCTGATCTCCATCCTTGTTTGGAAAATGAAAGAATTCCCTGGTGGTCCAGTGGCCCCCCCTCCGTAACCCCTACCTGCCTGTAGCAGACAAACCCTGTCCTTGGTGGTCTAGTGGACCCCCACTCTGGCAGGTAGTTCCCTATCACCCCACTGTCCCCCTCAACCCAACACTGAGAGCCAGGGACCTTCTGATCACCTCCAAAGCTGGCCATAGACTAAGTTCTCCCAGCACCCATACTGTACAGTGCACCCTATGAATGCAGTACAAAGCCTCCCCTGCAGAAATTCACTTTGGAAAAAATGTAGTGGACATGCAGAGTCATGGTATTCATGGTATTCCCATCCCCCATACAATGTCCATCAGCTGTGATACCTGGGTCATAAACTGTAGTTGCTCCAAGAACACTATAAAATTCACAGTACATATAAACATAAAATCCATGTCGGGTATTAGTGGCATAGTCTAGTTTTCTTTCACAAAATACTATGCACAAGCACACAGCCACAATTTCTTCAGCTAATATTAAATATTTTCTTAAGCCAGCTGTTCCTGATTTTGACCCCTTGTTCCAATAAAAAAAAATATATTTCTTCAGCTTAAATGGCACAGGGTTGCAAAATAAATTGCCTAGTAACATTCCCTGGCTTGCAACATTCTGCAGTATATAAACACAACAGCATTAGAAATATAGTAGAACCTCGATTATCCGAACCAAACAGGAGAATCTGGATTTATTTGGATCAGTGAGAGGTCTGGATACGCACGTTTGTATTGATTTTAACAGCGAAACTAATTTGTGGTCACGTAAAAACAAAACAAAATTGATGGTAAGCAAAAATTAGTTTATTTCATTGTAATTTGTTGTAATTCATTTATATGAAATTAGTTGAAATGAAAAAAGGTTAAAGAAGTATAAAAGACTTTAATTTTTTTTTTTAAATATTCAGTTATTACTTTCTGTTTTGCGGCTTCATTTTGTTTCTTTAAAGCCTTCTGTTTCAATTGGCATAACAGAAGAGTGTGTAGGTAGTCGCGCTCTGGTTGAGTCTCTAACCAAATGATACAAGTTTTGAAAACTGAAACAGCTTCAGTTGCTGTGGGGATTACAGTCAAATCGCCATCGTCTGGATCATCGTCCTCTATTGGCACCTGTTTGGACTGCTCCTCTGATGCTATTGCAATTATGTTGGCATCTGTTAGTTCACCATAGCCTTCATCATCCATGTCTGCTTCTATCCACTCTGCAATGTTTCCCTCAGGAATTTGTAAGTGGTCTGCCACCTGAATCACCTCATTCATAGTTTCGTCCTGCTATGAAACTTCAATGAGCTCATCCGTGGATGAAAGTACTTGTGAGAGGCTCCAGCATTTCTGGATTGTATCCACTCATACCTCTGCCCATGATTCTGAAAGGAGGTAACAAGTGTCCTTTATTGATACTTTTTTAATGACATCAGCCAGTTGCAAACTCTCATTTTCCTCAGAGAGAACATTGCTTAGCAGTTTCCCCTTATAGAGTCATTTTAGCATTGCCAGAATTCCTTGGTCAAGGAGTTGAAGTCTGACAGTACTGTGCAGTGGTAAAAATATACACCGGATGCTAAAGTCATCTGAGGCCAGTGTTTCTGTGTCTGGATGGGCACCAGCATTTTCAGTTAACATGATGGCTTTCTGTGGTAGCCCCAAAGATCTTAAATGTGAGTGCACAGAGAGTACAAAGTCAGCAAAGAACCATGCTTTAAACAGCGCTGCTGTCATCCATGCACTGGACTAAGCACGATAAAGAACAGACAATGAGTCCATATTTATGTGCTTAAGGCACTGTGGCCTGAGGGATTTTTCACTGACCAGCAATTTTAGTTTTTGACCACCAGTTGCATTGCAGCAACCAAGAATAGTGAGCCCATCTTTATTTTTCTTGTGTCCCGGAGTGAACTGTTCAGATGAGCTGGCTAATGTTTTGTCGGCAACAATTTCCAATAACAACTAGTCTCGTCTGCATTATAAATTTGTTCTTGGAGCTGACCTTCATTTTCAATTGTGGCAGCAAGACGATCTCTGTATGGGGCAAATGAGTCATCGGCTGCAGACATGAGCTCCCCAGCAATGGATAGTTGATGAATCCCATATCTGGCTTTAAATCGCAGAAGCCAGCCTTCACTAGCAGTAAAGGTTTTGTCTTCTCCATTTAAATTACGGTGGAACTGCATGGCTTTGTGCTTCAGAATTGGTCCAGAAGTCGGGGTGACTCTTATTCTATTTTGTATGAACCATAGGTACAAAGTCATGTCGAGCTGCTCATCCTGGCAAGTCTTCATGGTCTTACATTGGGCAGTGCAAGATGTGTTTTCCATTATTGTTGCGTATGCTCTTAACTTATCTCTTGCTTTGTGCAGGTCAGACACAGTGGATTTCCAAAGGCCAAATCACCTGGAAACAACAACGGCCTTCTTCCTACTGTCTAGGCAGTCTGGAATACAACTCTTTTGGGAGATATCGAGAACGCATCTTTTTCTTTTCTTGTCTCCCATTGTTCAGCCCAGCTGCTCAGCAAACAGTGCCTTAGCTTGCTCAGGTACCTTCAGTTTCTTAAGTACCTGTTAATTAGATGCTACTTATGTACTGACAGCTGAACACTGTTAACAGAACATGGTTAGCACTAGAAAAACAGCTTCTGTTTGGCCCTGAAAAAGCAAATCAGGTAAACATATGTAGAAAGATGGGGGATATGATTCAGGTTCGGTTAATCTGGAGATTCAGTTAAACGGAGGTCGGTTAAACGAGGTTGTGCTGTACTACATTTGAATTCAAAGTCTAGAGGAGAAATCCTCAAGTGTCTTCCTAACACACACAAACACATGTTGGTATACATTCAAATAACTGCAAATGCACATATTTCTTAGTCTACAAGTCCAGTTTCTTTATGACAAAACTTTAAAACAGCAGTAAAAAAAAGAGAAAGCACTAATTAAACATATGCAGCATGTAATTAAACATATACAGCAAGTCAAGGATGCCAATTGTAATCTGACCCACCACAGCAGTTAGAAATGCTGCAAAGTGCAATGTATTTAAGCTAAGAGACTCTCTAAAACTATTCTAGATTAAAAAGCATCTTTCTGATTTTAAACGTTTTACAAAACTGTAGAAAACAAATTCCTGAAAAGTCTCTGCTATCTCGTTTCACTAGTCTCACAAGCAAGCTGCAACTGCCAAGACTGTTTTTAAACTAGGATGGAACTAGGAAGTGCCTCCCTCTGGCAGTATCACATCCTGCCAAAAAACAAAAGAGTCATGGGAAATGAAGTCTTTGCTGTGTAGATTTTTAAAGCAACATGCAAGTACAAAATGTCAGTTTTGCAAGATGTTCCAAATTATTTATACAAAAAATGAGGGTCATAAGGACAATTACACAAGGGCGTGTCTTAGAGGACTGGCTTTATTTACCCATTTACTTACGTAGGGTTGTCAAAAATGAAGGATCTCTTTTTCAGTGAAGTCCTGCTTTTTCTACACAAGTTTCTGTAATTGAATAGTCTTGGGAGATCAAATATGGTCACAGCTGAACAAGAAGCTACTGTGGCAGACCTGAAAATTTAAGTAATAAGGAATAACCAGGGGTTGCATTAACCATATGTAAATCACTTCCTTGAGAGGTAATGTGGAATAATGTGAAGCCAAGTGCCATGCCCCAAGAGTGTGATTAACATATCTGCAATCCCTGTGAGTACCTTATTGTTTTTTTTAGCAATGTGAAAAAAACTCTTCAAACTAACCATTTACATTTTTTTATTAATTGCACCTGATTTTACATTCAAACAGTCCTTCCACCATCTGATCATCAGTAGTGGTGGGCAAAGTGAGTGAAATTTGCTTCACAGAGTAATCTGTGAAATTCTGCCCGTTTCATAGAGCGAAATGCGAAATTTCACCTGGCAGAATGGTAAAGTTTCGTCCGGCGGAACGGTGAAATTTTGCCTTCCATGTCAAAATTTGTCTTCTGTGGTGAAATTCTGCCTTCCGGGGTGAAATTTCATCCATGGAAGGTGAAATTTCACCCATGGAAGGCAGAACTTCACCTGAGGAAGGCAAAATTGCACAGCGGAAGGTGAAATTTCCCTGTGGAAGGTGAAATTTTGCCTAGGCAAAATTCTGCCTTAGGCAGAAAAATTACAATTACTTCCTGCCAGGCAAATTTGGCCACGTCACTACTTCACTGGTGGAATTTAAATTCACTGCATCTCTAGTCATCAGTCCATCAACAGTCTGTTTATGTTCCAGTTCAGCTTGCAGATGTTCAAAGACATATGTGCTTCTGCAGAGCTGTAGAGCACATCAAGAACATCTGCACAGTTGCAAAACAGTAGGTCAGATTCTGACATCATGCTTATGTCGATATTGGCTAGCCAGCAAGTTTGTCTGACTAGGAAAATAAAAAAAAAAGAGTCAGTTTAGAGTGAATGTATGGGGTTAATGGCTTAGATGCCAATCTTGAGCTGAAAAAAAAAATCACACTGTTACCATGGCAACACTGATTGACTAAGCATTGCATTACAGAGGGGAGATTTGGGTCAAGAGTATAGCACAAGAACGATGACAACATTGCTTCCGTGATGGTTGTCATGGCAACAACCAATGGGGTTTAGTGAGTTCTTTTTCAATCTGCTTGCTCTATCCCCCACAACACTGATTTCCCTATCTTAGCCAACTATCATCACCTGGATTAGCATCCTAATCACACTCCCTGTAGCTGAATCAACATTCTACACCTCAACCACCCTCCACCCACCAAAACTCCCTGCAACTAGACCTGCCCCGAGTTCACCATCCCCCCAGCTGACCACTCTCTCTGTAACTGGAAACCGCCCTCCTGGCTGACTACACTGCACACCACTGCATTCCCCTACCAAAACCCTGACCGGACTCCACTCTCAAAAATCTCTTAGTCAGTATCACTGGTGGCAAAATGCAGGCTGGTGGTAGAGGGGGTTGGAGACTGTGGAAACCACAAAAATATTGGAGGAACTATGGGGTGACAGGGCCTGGAAAAGGAGGTGGTAAGGAAACTCAGAGTTGGGTTGTGGATGTAACAGATACTGTGGAGGGAGCTGTGGGGGGATGTGGAGGGAAGGCAGGCAATGTTGAGGGCCATGGAAGGAGGTGAAGCTAGTATCTTGGGCTGTGTAAGAAGACATAACTAGTGCCAGGCAACAAAAGGAAGGGAAGGGGGCTAGTATCTGAGGCTGTGCAGGCCTATGGAGGAAAAGTATCTTGACAATCTGTATGGGGTGGGTGGGTGTTTAATGGGTCTGGTTGGTGTCAGTGGGGGGCCATGCAGGGAGGCAATGGGTCAAGGGTATGAGGGGGTCTCAACTAACCAGAAAGGGACAGGAATGTTAAGGTTGCTTTTGCTGACAGATGTTACTGGTTAGAATAGGGGCTGGGTGGGGGAGTACCCAGGGGGCTGTGAAATGAGTGCAAAGGGCATGAGAGAGGATTTAGTGATCTGTAAAGAGAGGAGACATCAAGGTTTTGGGATAATTGACCAGTCTACCCGATAGCTGGAATCCCCTTAACACAGACCAGCCAGCCCCAGAAGCTGGACCCACTGAAGAACATACTAGCTGTGTGCCTCCATCCCATATCTTGAACCCTCCCCCCTTTCCACAGAGGGGGTTTGGTGGGGTGTAAAGGGAGTTTATGTCTAGGGTTAGGGGCAGTGGACTAGCAGTCCCTAGCATCCATTGGGTAACACCTCTCTCCTCTCATTCAGTGTAAATTAAGTCATTGGCATCCAGTGGTGCCTCTTCACTCTCACCATCAGATATTAAAAAAGCAGTCTTTGCTGTCCAGGTGTTCCTCATACCCCTGCTCTGTCAAGCTACCAAAGGCAACTAGTAAAGCTCTCCAACCTACTTCTTCAGCTGGGTGCTGTTTAATGTGAGTCTTTAACCAACACTGATTACTGTGATTACAGAACTATATGCAGCACAATCACATTTTTCACACAGAGCTGAGTAGTATATATTTATATAATTGCTATTTGCGACAATAACCCATGGTAGTAATAGACCATACTTCTTACATTTTTACCACTGGAATGAGGGACACAGACACTGAATTCATGCTCTTTCTTCCTCTCCGTGTGACTTGCACGTACCCCAGATGGGAGAGGGAGATTTCCAACAAGGATGTTACTCAGCTGGGGAGGCTGATCGTGGTCCTGGTTCATGAAAGATGGTCGTGAGAGGGAGGTAGATTGGGGGGATGCAGATTCAATGGTTGCTGAGGTCCCATCCATCAGATGAGATGTTAAACCAAGGTCCTTTCTGATCATCGCTGGTCTCCATCCAGGTGGAAGTAAAAGTCTGTATGGCTAATTAAAAAAAAAGAGCTACAGAGGTCCCCAGTGCCATGGCTAACAAAGGTATCAGTGTAGGAAAAATCATATTTTAACAAAAATCCTGTTTAAGAAAGCTTATATTCACAGAAATGCACAAAACAAGAACTTGGTCACTTTAAGATGGCTTACACCTTGGGTGCATGTGACAAGATGAAAATAAGTATAGTATAAGTGAGCCCCCGAGCTAGGAGAAGTGGGGGCACCCTCCGAGCCAGAAGAAGTAGGGCCATATCTGCCCTCTTCAGCCAGGAGAAGCAGGGTCACCCTCCTGAGACAGGAGAAGCAGGGCCATCCCACCCCTTTCCAGCAGCTATCAACCTCCCACATTGGTCCCAATGGATTGCTCACTTACAGTGGCAGGGCCAGGAGATAGAGGCCCATGTGTTTTCTCCCTTGAGTCCCTCCACACCCCACAGTAGAGAGACATTTTCAAATAAACACAGCCACTTACCTCAACAAAAAGGCACAATAAGTCAGGACCCTGTCTCTCTGATTCTGCAGGAAGCTTCTGTCTTGGTTGCTGTTGCTATAGCTGTTGCTGATATTGCTGTTGCTGTTGTCTGGAATTTTACTTCAGGGATTGACTCTGTGCTGCAGCAACTGGCTGGGCAGGGTGGCTAGCTGCTCCTACTCTATCCTGTTACCAACCAAACCCTGCTCTAGTTTTTTGTAACAAAAGTACAACAGAGTTAGTACAGCTCTTTTAAGGTTGGCTTTACTGTTGGGTCATGGGAGGAGTCTATTCTGGATATTCCACAACACAAATGTAAGGGAGAGCAACTGGCTAGACTTGGCTGAGGGGCTCCCCCATTGGACTGGTCATGAGTACTAAAAGGATCCTCTGGGCTGGGCTTGGGTGCAAAAGGGGGCCCACTGGGCTGTGCTTGGGTGCAGGGGAGGACACACTATGCTGGTTTAGGTGCATGAGAGGGACTCAGTGGGCTAGGCACGTGTGCAGGTGAGGAACCCAGCAGGCTGGGCTTGGGTGCAGTAGGAATTTAGTGGACTGTGATGGAGGAAAGATAAGGATTCTCTACCAACACCAACAATGAGCTACAAGGTATGGAGAGTTTTACTACGACTGTTGCAAAACAGATAAAAACAATTAAGTGCATTTTTTGTTGTCAAGAAATAATTGTTTATTGTGAATTTTTCTTTTTTTTAATCAATATACTTTATTACTATGGCAGCTTATGTAATAGGGTAACATGCTATTAATAGTACAGCTGCAACAAGACATAAAACAGACAAACATACAGATGCAAGACATGATGTCGAAAACAAACAAAAGAAAATCCCCCTCCCCCAACCCCTTCCCCAAACCTGCATGTCAGGGCAAATAGGAAGTGATTTGGGTTGAAACAGGTATTCAGGGTTGCCAGAGGGATAGCAAAGTCAGAAGAGGTTTCCATACTGATCTGTAAACATCTAATCTATGCTGGATGCTAGCGATGTGCTTCTCCAGTTGAATGGCAGTTAAAATCTCATGATATCACTCCACAGTTGAGGGAAGGGATTTATCCTTCCAGTTCCTGAGTATGACTAGTTTAACAGCAGCTGCTATTAAGGTTAAGTGGGCTTTCTGAACTTTAGGTGTGCCCTGTGGGAAAAGAAATAATAGGCAGGATTCTGGAGTAAACTAGGGGTGTAAC
Organism: Neoceratodus forsteri; assembly: GCA_016271365.2. Classification (NCBI taxonomy): domain Eukaryota; kingdom Metazoa; phylum Chordata; order Ceratodontiformes; family Ceratodontidae; genus Neoceratodus; species Neoceratodus forsteri. The sequence goes on along the minus strand of CM057454.1, from coordinate 1,008,992,612 downwards.
CCCAATAGCAGGTCCAAGGTGTTTTGGATGGCATTCCAGAGTGTTTGGGCTTTTAGGCACTTCCATAGCATGTGAAAAAGAGATCCCATCCCTTCTCCATATCTACGGCAAAGGGGGATACCTGCTTCCCTATAGCATGCAGCCTAATGGGAATATAGTACAGATTAGGCATGAAATTGAACTAAGTAAGTCTCAACCTATCTTGTTTAATAAATCTGTAGTTTTCCATAACTTACCCCAGTAAACCTGATCATCAGGAAGTGCAAACATTTGACTCCAGTAGTAACAAATCCCTTTGGAGAGTTTGGGATTGAGGTCTTGCAAGAACTTGTACACCCCTGAGACTGCATGTGGCTGCTTCACCACTAGAAGCACTGAGGGCAAATCCACTCTGAGTGAGAAGGACCAAGGTTTGGGGCCTAAGTAAGCTAGGAAAGCCTGCCTGATTTGCCAGTATTTAAAGATTTCCACATTGGATAATTGGAATGTCTCTTGCAATGAGGCAAATGGAGTAATAGTATCTTCATAGCAGAGATCTTCCAATGTAATATGCTGCAATTTGGGGAAGAATGATGGTGGAATTACCCAGTTCCCAATCAAAAAATGGGGATTTTTAAAGAGGGGTTGACTCAGTGAATTACTCCAGTTAAGGGATAGATGTTTCGGTACTTGATATAGGGCATGAAGAGACCAACCAATGGGAGAATTTTTGAGGTGACAAGGAAGACAATGAGGTAGCTGGTACAAAAGAGCCTAGAGGGAGCAATGAGTTCTTTGCATTAATGCCCTTTCAATTTCTACCCAGGCAGGAGCATAGGAGCAAGCTTGACCTGAGACCAGTTTGTCCATCCATCTGGCCAGTTTGCTGATATGTTGGGCACCACAATAGGTAAAAAAGGAGGGAAGGGTGAGGCCCCCCTCAGTTTAGGTGCAGTAAGCTTAACATAGCTTCTTCTGACACCTTTATTTCTCCATAGAAATGTATTGAACATATTACATAACTGTCTAAACCAGGTTTTGGGGTGAAAGAGGCCCAACATACCCATTGGATACAAGATCCATTGGAGGACATTCATTTTGAAAATACTAAGTCGTCCCCAAAGGGACATTGGCAGGGCACTCCACCTATCCTGGTCCACTTTGAGAGTGGAGGTTAGTTTAGTGATATTCTCCCTCATCAGTGAAGGTACATCCCTAGTAACTTTAATCCCCAGGTAGGTCAGAACCTGAGGCACCCATGTTAAACACAGGCCCGAGAGCTCCGCCCATGTAAGATGGTGGTTAAGAAGGAAAATCTGAGATTTAGAGAGGTTAAGTTTGTAAGAGGAAACTTTGGAGAATAAACTAAGTTCATCTAGTAGGACAGGTATGGTGGAAACAGGATTTTCAACATGTAATAGTAGGTCATCTGCATAAGCAGAAAGCAAGTATCTTTTACCTTCAATTTGGGTACCAGTCAGGCCAGAAGAACTATTAAGTCTGTGAATAAGGGGCTCCAAGTAAACATTAAACTAAAGAGGGGAGAGCAGGCAAACCTGATGGGTCCCTCGCAGAACAGGAAAGGGGGGTGAGAGGAGACCATTACACCATACCCTGGCTGTTGGTCCTGAGTACAGTATCCAGACCCATTTAATAAAATCATCAGGGATTCCAAAGCTGGTAAGAAAGGAGAATAGGAAGTCCCAGGATACTCTGTCGAAGGCTTTCTCGGCATCGAGGAAGACCAAGGCCAATGGGACCTTGAAGTCCCTCAACGCCAAGATGAGGTGCAGAAGTTTCCTCATATTGTCACCAGAGGAATGGCCAGACATGAAGCCCACCTGATCATGCCTGATGACATCCACCATGAGCGGAGCCAAGCGGGTAGCAAGAATTTTAGCCAATATTTTAATGTCTGAATTGTGCAGGGAGATTGAGCAATAATTGCCAGGAAGCAATGGATCTTTACCGGGCTTGGGGATCAATGTATTAGTGCTTCTGAGAAAGACTGGTCGCTCATTCCATTATCAAACCAGTAATTGTGTACCTCAGCCAGAAATGGTGCAATCTGGGCACAGCATTGATTATATAAATTAGTCGGTAGACTGTCTGGGCCTGGAGCCTTATCAGAAGATAAAAGCTTAATGGCTTGTTCCACCTCATAGATGGCAATTAAGGACCCAAGACCCTCAACCCATTGGGGTGGGAGACTAAGTAGGTTAATAGAGTTCAGATATTGGGAAATACCATGAGCTCCAGGATCAGCTGGGTCTTCGGATACATAGAGGGATTTATAGTAGGTGCCAAAGATTGCCACAATATTTTTAGGGTCCAAGACAATATCCTCATCTGGAAATGGACACAAGCTAGGAATAAATCTGGTGGCCTCAGTTTGATGGAACCTGAGGGCCAGAAGCCTTCCTGCTCACTCACCCAACTCTAAGTATCTTATTTTAGTGTGATAAAGAGAGAGTTCAGCTTTTTGGGCCATTATATCCGCATATTGGGACTGAAGCCTTTATAGATTGGCTGAGTCAGATTCTGGGGAAGCATGGTGCAGGCAGTGTTACAGGTGTTTGATGTCTCTAAGAAGGGAATTCACTTGGGTCTTGCCCTGTTTAGTATGGATACTTGCCAAGTGAATAAGATCTCCTTGAAGCACACATTTAAGTGCAGCCCAGACAAGATCAGTCTTAGCCACAGAGCCTATGTTAGACTCGAGGAAAAAGGTAATGAAATTCTGAACATGTTTAATTAGAGAGGACTTTTGTAACAACTGTGCATTTAGGCACCAAAAGGAGTCTTGTTTAAGTCCCGGTCTAAGGAGAAAGGTAATACTAACTGGGGAATGGTCAGATAGGACTCTGGAATGAATGTCGGCCTCCAGAACCCCAGGGAGGGAGACAGCACTGAGTAAAATGTAGTCGATATGGGAGAAGGATTTATGTGGTGGAGAAAAGTACGTATATTGTCGGCACAAGGGGTTTAAAGTGTGCCATACATCCAAGGTTCCAGTGCCTGCCATAAGGTCCCTCAATCCTCTTTGGACCTGGGAAAAAACGACTTTGTTACTGTCGGAGTGGTCTATCTCAGCTTGGAGTCCTGCATTCCAAACTCCACCGAGTATAGTGAGCTTAAGGGGGTCAACTGGTATCAATGACAGCAGTTCTGTAAAGAACTGTGGCATCTCTACATTTGGTCCATAAATTGAACCTATAACTACAGGAAATTATTCTAAAGTGCCCAGAAGGATAACATAACATCCCAATAGGTCCCACCATTCCAGCATCAATGTAAATGGGACTGATTTGGCTACTAAGATGGCCGTTCCCCCTCGCCTAGAAGAGGCCCCAGCTCCAAAAACCTGTCCTACCCAAAGCATCCGTAAAAGTAAAACATCCTCTTATTTGAGATGGGTCTCCTGAAGATAAACCAAATGAGCCCTCAGTTGATGAAGATGTTTAAGTATCATAATTAATTTACGGTGACTCTGGGCCCCTTTAATATTCCAGCTAAAGAAGTTGTACTGACTACCCATAGAGTACAATTGGCAAAATCCTTAGTACCACTGGAAATTTGGCAGGTAAGTAACAGCATTCTGCCATAGTCCACTGACATGCAAGGCGTATCCCCCTTTCCCACCCTCATCCCTGGAAAAATGAACAGTAACACCCAAAACAACAATCTTCCCCCCTCCTCCTAGTCACAATGAGAAAGAACAGTACCACACTCACCCTTCCCCTTCCCAGTATATAATACCCCTCAACAATAGACAACAACAAACAATAACAAAATATGAAAAAAGAAATACCAATTGTCTAATGAAAACTTCCCAACTCCCTCTTAATCACCCCAGTCCTAACGACCAATTCTCCATACATCCTGGGATGTGATTCGAACAATCTGCCCAGAGTGTGTGCTCCTCCCCACCCCTGCCTGGGACTGTCAAGTATTAATAAAAGGTTCTTAGTTTTTGAAAATATACAAAAAAAGAGATATCAACAAGACCATCAGATTAACACATGGCTATAGGGGCAATAAATTCCAAGAAATAGGGGGCTCATGGGTAGTATGTGAGATGGAATTTGGTATTTTGCATTACTCAGAGTTCCTGAGGAACAAACCCCTTATTACTGGGGGCATCTCTATCTGAAACAATTAAGCCCCATCAAAATGCAGGAAATATTAATTATAGTCCACCTTATGGTAAGTCGAGGAAAAAAGAAAACATGCAGTGTCTTTTCCCAAAAAGAGAAAGACTGCCCCATCAAACAAGCCATGCAAATATTAAAATTATAGCACAGTAAGCTATGTTTACTAGGATAAAAAGGCTCCAAAATACTTATTCGGGGGGGGGGGGGCAAATCAAAAGTTCAAAGGGGGTAATATAAGCTCAGGAACCAGCTAAACTGAAAAGAGTTCATGGAGCCTAGAAAAAAAAGAAATACAAACAGGGAAAGTAAATAGACCAGTTAATATGCCAGGAGTTTAGTCCGTTGACAGGATCTTCGAATGTCCACTAGGTGGCACTCGAGACCTTCACAAGTAAAGGAAAAGGCAGTTTAAACAGTCCAGTCCTTCTGGATCTTTGATGACTCCAGAGGAAAACAAAGGAATTATCCTTATTGTTCAGGCTAGTATTAATTCCCACATGAGAATCCCAAATTAAATGCGAGCCAGCGAGGAAGAAAAAGAACCCTGCCAATACCCAAGGTGTTCTGAACAGAAAGGGGTAGCATATCCAGCTCCCGATGGTAACAGTCAGCCATACCACAGGGAACACAAAATTAGTGCTCAAACACTCGAGCCAGGGCCATATAAGTAAAAGTTCAAAAGTGCACGATAAACAGTTCATATCCTCAGAAGGATACAATGGATCTAGAACAACAGGAAGGGCTTCCTACACTGGTTGGGTCCTCATTTAAAGAGGTCTGGGAGCAGATTCTTCAGAGCCACTCTCGGCTGTTCCACCGTGTCATAAGAGTGCCACTGATCTTTCAAGTAGATCTGGAGGAGGACCGGCTACTTCACCCTAAATTTAATACCCGCAGCAATGATTTTTTTTTTTTTTTTCAGTTTTTGTTGACTGGGTAAGTGCACTAGGCAGAGTCTGCCTATTTTCATGCATGACCCAGGGGAGGTGGATGCAGATGAATGTCAACTGACCTTGAACCAGATTAAGCTGTTGGTGGTATTTTTAGTGAATGAGGGAAATTTGGCCAGGCACCAGGGAAACTTCCCCTACTCTTTTCGAGAAGTTCCATGGGATCTTTAACATCCACCTGAACTACCAACAGGACAGGCAGATAATAGGATGCAATGCTGCTCTCTTCAGTAGAACCGGATATGGCAGGTTTTGGATGGTTCTGAGTTTAACGCCTTCCCACTGGACCTCCTTTATGTCCTTAATCACTCCCAGAATGTGTTGCTTGTCTAAAATAATTCACTAGCTGGAAATTAAGTGGTCTTGGAGGGGTACCCTGTGGAGGAATTGCTCGGAGGGATCTGAGGGCTAATTCAATAATATAGGCAGACCCGTTGGGAGAAGGGCCTGCAATCCTCTCACAGAGCTTTTGGACAAACAGTATCACATTCCAACCCTCCTCTTTTTCCAGTAGGCCCAAGAAACTAAATTATTTTGTCTGGACCTGCTTTCCAGGTCCTCCAGTTTTTCTTCAAATTTTTTCACCCTGTGGCATAGAACTGTCAACTCCAGGTCAGTACAAGAGTGCCAGTCATCTAAAGACGATATTCGGGCCTCATTGTCTCCCGTTTCCCATTTGGGTAACTAGCTGTTCAACTGTAGCCTTCATTGTGTGGAGATCAGCCAATAAGCCAGATAGTATGTCTTTCAGTGTATTAAAGCCTTACTGAAATTTGCTTTCAGTTAATGCAGTCTGGGCTACAGGCATTGGTGTTACGGGAGTTGCTTGTGCTTTCATCTGCTTGGCCTGCTTTTCCCTCGTCAGAGTAGTCAGTGGAGTATGTTGCGGTGGAGCATCTCAAATTTCCACCTCCATGCAGGTAAGATTTCATTCACTGAAGTTACAATGAAATAAGGATAGCAATATGATGAAGACAGGTGAATTGTGTAGTTTTATCAGAAGAAAGTGGTATATTTTTAGGAGGGGTGCAGGAGCTCACTCAGCACACTTCCTACGGTATCTCTTAGGCAGTCATCACGTGATCCCCATTGTGAATTTTTCTAACTTCACTGCTGTATGCATGTCAATCATGCTACATGCAAACCTGATAAGCTTTATCAGGTTCACTTAGGTTCACTTGGTGTATGCCAACCACCTGCAGTCACTGAACAGTTTTGTGTGTGGCATACTTGATGTACGCATGCTGCCCACTTGTATTTCTGTAAGGGACTGGAGAACTCAGGAGTCTGCCAACATGGCTATGCGGGCTGAGATGCCTGAGGCTGGGGATGGGACTCAAAAGCCTCCTGCCAAGGCTAGGAAAGGGTGGAAAATAGAGCATGCCACCATGGCTGCTCTGTTGTTTGCTTGCGCCAAATGCATTTATTGGTGGCAGTGGATACCTGGAGTAGATTTACTATAAACAAGTTATATGTATGAAGCTAAGATGACTGTAACATTAATTGTGAGATGATAAAAGGATAAAAAAGGAACAATAAATTAGTTTAATTTGAACTAATCTAAAGAAATATGCATGAGGGAAATTAACTCTAAAGCTCTGTTAGTGAAAACAGAATAACAAAAGCAATTTGAACATTTACAAGGAGTTTCCATTATCTTAGCAATACCTATTAACTATAATGTGGGGAAAACATGTATGAGAATTATCTAAAAATTTGCACTAAGTGTGTGCAGTGTTACTTCAGTGTGTATTTAAGAATACCAAAAGTAATTCAGTCATAAAGAAGTGTACAGCAACTATTGGTAAGTGTGTGCAGTGCTACTACAGTGTGCATCAAAAATAACAAAAATAATGTAGTGGTAAAGGAGTGGAATAGAAAGTCAATACAGTGTAGTTATAGTGCAGTTAATAACAGCAGTGTACATGTTAACACTGAAATGGGACCCTAGATTGCAGTGTGTGCTCCACTTCCCTCTGGGTTATCTCTTTAGTTTTATGCCTTCACCATATATAATGGAAAAATGCCTTATACCCTTGCTTCAGCCAGTCAGCTCTTTTTAGTCCCACCCTGAATTTTTTTTCACCCAACCACTGATTTTGCTAAATATCAATTGAGAAGAAGCAGCCACAATAAAAACAACACACATGTAATGGTTAAAATAATTTAGCTGCTACAAGATGTGTCATTGCAAGGGTGTTTGAATGGATACGGGGTGCAATTTTGACAATGAAAGATAGAAAATGAAAAATGAATGGTTCACAATAATAAAAAATGGAAAATGAATTGTTCAGAATAAACTGCTCAAAAAGATGGGTCATTTGAAGGGTATTTGAAGGGATATCAGGAGCAAAAAATGAAGGGTAAAGATAAAAAATGGAACATGAATGGTTGAATGGTAAAAATACTGAGAAATGAAGGAGCTTTGAGAATAAACAACTGAAAAATCACTGTTGTTTTTCTGTATGGGTACTTACAGTACTGGTAGATGGACTTCGGGGGGGGGGATTTATTTAATACTGACATGAACTTAGTTGCACTTTCTTAGCACCCAAATTAGAGCTGTTAACTGTTTTTCTTAAGCATTGTTTGTCTATGGGTGAGCAGAGACAGTTTTTTCAATCTGTAGGAGCAATACAGAGTTTCCCTACAGGTACAGTAGTTCTAAAAAACTCAACATACCATGTAGGGGTATGGTCATTTGGATAAAACAATTAAAATGTAGCCTTTTCCATCTATGTACATTCTTGAAATTTACCCCCCATCAACACTTCCCCACCCTCCTCTCCATGTCTGTGAAGAGCCTCCCTCACTACCACACCACATCCGTGATAATGCAAACCCCATGAGCCTCTGACTCCCTAAGGACCCCAGTTCAGCATTTAGTATATCATTATGTCCAACACTGCACAATGATTCTCATCCTCCTCATGTCACTGCTGGTCTCTCCCAGTAGTAGCTGGTATGGAACCAAGCAAAGCACTTTTAGAAGAGATTATTAGCATCCAGCCTGGCACTGTTACCAGGAGGATGTGTACTGTCACATAAACCTCTTTCTGTACAATCCACTGTATTGTGAAGCCTGGTGCTGATGGACTTGAGGGGCTTTACAATCTGACTTGCATGGCTTACTCAAACTTTGTCGGCCAGCACAAGCTTTTGTGGTGGCTAAGACTTCCGCTGGCAACTCTGCTTCTATGGAATCAGTGACAACTCAGAGCCTGGATAACAATCAAAAGTAGATATTGTTTTTTTTTCTGTTTTTACTTAATCTAATGTAGCTGAAAAAGCCTTTTGTCAGCAGCTGCAAGAATACAAAAATGCATTTATCTTAAATAAAAGTAACAGCAATGCCTGTGGTCTTTAAAATATAGTGTATAATGAGTAACTGAATTAGTGCCTTCTTAAAAGGTTTCCTGTACATGGTAGTTGTAATTACTTTGTCTCATACTTGACTCACAATGGAAGAACCATAAATTTTCCATGAAAGAGCATTCACATAATTGAAGGTTCCCAAGCTGTTTGTCACACATGGACTTATTTATGCTCAATGCTATCCACTAGCAATGCAACACTTCTTTGCTGTACAGTACCTCTAAGATTTGCAAAATATAAAATACATAGTTTCATGCATTATGGATTATATTCTGTATATTTTCTTTATGGATATGTACAATGGGATGTTAAAATGTATTAAATCATAAGGCCTATATTAAAGCAACAACAATATATTTCATCCTTAAGATTTTAAGTTTGAACTAAAATATGATCAGTTGTCTGCATAATATTTTGAGCCATGCACTTAAAATATATAGGGCACAATACACTCATATAGGAGTGTGGGTTGATATTATCAGGAAATGGGAGCATGTGGAGAATGACTATTCAAATCATATGGCTATTATTGTGATTTTTCTCCAGGAGTGAGTGGTACCAAATGACTCATGAATGTCAACGTCACAAGTCAGGTTTATAAGATTCCATCATTCTGTGTGTGGATACATGATTTAATTGAATAGGGGCATGCGTGAAGGACGTGTACGAGAGAGGTCTGTGTTGGCACCCTCAACTAAATTCAGAATTTTCACTTTTTTTTTGTTTCATTAAAACATTAGAGAAGATGATGCTGACTTATGAGAGTTGTAGATAATAGTCACCTTAACAGTTTATGCTAGATGTTACAAAGCAATTCCTGTCAGCTTTGAAACACACAGAGGTACTCAGCTCTTCAACTGTCAAATCAGACTTTGGCTGTCATTAACATCTTAAAGAATCAGCTTCTGCTGACCTGGTATCTAAATATTTATTTACTAAACAAACACAAAAACACAGACCAAATAAGGCACTAAAGTACATAGAGGGTAACGTAATGGAACCATGCAGTCAGCGTCATAGAATGAAAAAAAAAACATCATGTGTCCCATGTGGGACCCTAACTGTAGTACTGAGGATCAAACTGAATGAAATATAGTTAATGGTACTTCATTATTCCTCTCACAGCTGCTAACTTTTAGTTAATAATGACTGAAATCTCCAGTATTAAGTTAGCTCTGAGAAATATGTTAACAGGCTTCAGTGAAATCAGACAAGAGGTTTCTCAGCAAAAAATTAGATTGACAGATGCTGATAGTTGAATTAGTAGTGTTGAAGACCGATTGGAAAAAGAATTCAATGGAGAGTTCAAAACAGCAGACAAATAACCAAAACAAAAAGTAAACTAGAAGATTTAGAAATAAGAAGCAGGAGAAACAATTTACTGTATTTGGACTAAGGGAAGACATCAATGGAGGCAACTCTATTTTACAAACAAAGTGCTACTTCAGTTAGCTGGCCTTCCCCATATAGCCAATAGTACAGCATCAATAAGGCACACAGGTCACTGGCCTGCCAGTGCAATGAAAAGATTTGCTGCTGCTATGCCAGTGACACAGGTTCGGGAATGGACTCGAGTGTCAGAGGGCCAGTCGGAGGAGAAGGCTTGAGCATCTGATGGCTGCTCACCTTCTCCCGGGGGGGGGGTCTGTGGCCCAGTGCTTGCTGACTCCTGGCAGAGGCTGGGAGAACAGCAATGGGTCAAGCCCCATTGCCTAGGGGAGCATGACAAACTTTGATGTATGCCCTGACATCAGTGTCACGCCAAGCTCCCATGGGGAGAAAAGAGGAAAAACATGCTCCCCAGCCAACCAGATGATGGTTGCCGGCCTGCTGCCACAAAAAGCCCCGGATAGCTAGACCACCTTAGCAGCACCCTGGGCCGAAAGTAAAGTGCGCTGGCCAGTCTCCACTGGTGTCTTCTCCCTCAGAGGGGGGACTCATCTGATGAAGGGTTATGCCAGGTTACCCAGGGAGGGCTGCTATGTGAGGTGGTGGCTGGCAGCAGGGGTGGAGTACAAGTGGGGTCCATGGAGACCTGAAGGAGTGGCCTGTTGGGGAAGCAGGGGAGGAGCAGTAAAAAAAGCACACAGGTCAAAGCCTAGTCCAAATGAAAGACATCAGTCCTTTGGCTTTAAACTGCCATAAAAAATGTACTTCTGGAAAACACTTAGAGACAAAAGAGCCATTGATTACGTAGACTGCTGAATCAAGATATTTAATGATTTATTACCAGAAACTGTAAAAAAAAAGGGAGGCCTGCCTGCTATTGAAAATAAAACTTCAAGAGTCTGGTCAGAAGTGCAGCTTAAAGTAACATTTCCAATATTGCTACAAGTATGATCCATGGAGGGTTCAAGGGAATATAATGGCTTTGAAGTTGCTAAATTCGGTCTTCACAAGGATTTCCATTTCTGTTTAAGGACTTTGATTTTTCTTCTCAACCACAAAAGTACCTTATCATGATGCAGTAGAATAGTAACTATAGAATAATATATGAGGTGGTTTGTTTAACGAAATTCTTACACATACCTGAGGTGTTGGATGCTACATAAACCCAGAGAGCAAAGCTTGAGGGGTTTATTTAAGCATTCATCACCTAGGGTATGTGTAAAATTCTTGTTTTACACACCACTCCATATTTTATTTTATATCATTGCAGGGGAGCATTTTTATGCAACATCAATTTTACAAAATAAATACATAGGTTTCATAGGTGTATACAGATCCTAGAAGACCATGGTCCATATAGCTCACCAATCTGCCTTAACTATATCCCTGAATTTTATTAGATACCAGGTACGCATCTAATTTATTTTTAAATTCATTCATAGTGTTGCTGGCCACCACCTCCACAGGTAACCTATTCCAAATGGACACTATCCTCTGGGTAAACCAATGCTTCCTTATATTTATCTGATGTTTGTCCCCAGTAAGTTGAAGGGGGTGAGCTCTGGTACAGTAGTTTTGCTCCCTTAGACTAAGACCGAGCTTCTCCCATAACTCTTCATCAGATAGGGTTTTAAAGACTAAACACATATCGCCTCTTAGTCTGTGGTATTCCAGCGGAAACATACCTAACTCAGATAGCCTAGCCTTATAGTCCATATTACTTAAGTCAGAAATAATACGTGTTACTCTACTGTCTACCCTTTTGAGCAAGTTTATATCAGTCTTTTACCCTGGTGATCACAGCTGCGCTCAATATTCCATGTGGGGACTCATCAATGACACATACAGTTGGACAAGTACTTCTCTCTTCCTACATGCGATATGCCTATAGATGCAATTTAATATGCCACTGGCTGTTTTTACCACCTTGCTATAGTGACATTTGAAACAAAGGTTGTTTGATATCCTTATACTGAGGTCTCTTTCTTCATTATCCTCCCTTAATGCCTGTCCATTCAGTGTATAATTTGCCCCGATGTTTCTACGCCTGAAGTGCATTAACGTGTACTTCTGTACATTAAATGATCATTTCTGCCTGCAAACCCACCCTTTCAAGATACCCAGTGCTGTCTGCAAATTGTTGGCATCGACTACATTATTCACTACTGTGCTTATTCAGGTGTCATCGGCAAATCTGGACTCCCACATCCCCACTTTGCTGCTCATAGAATGTATATAGATGTTAAACAAATGGCCCAAAACAGATCCCTGGGAGACTTCACTCATCACCTCAAACCAGTCAGAGTAAGAACCTGTTAGACACACCCTCTGTTTCCTATTACCAAGCCAAGAAGCTATCCAGTAGGTAATATTCCTTGGGATTTGATGTTCTATAAGTGTGTCAACCAACTCCCCATGAGGGACCTTATCAAATGCCTTTGAAAACTCCAGGAATATTACATTCACTAAGTTCACGTCATCCAAAGCCTTGCTGACCTTATCATAGAATTCCAAAAGGTTAGTCTGACATGAGTGGCCCTTTGTAAAGCTACGCTGTGTGTAATCAATACCATCTGCCCGGTGCATAACGTGTGTGATGTATTCTTTAATGACCCCTTCCAGAACTTTACCCAGCACAGTAGTCAAACTAATCAGCCTGTAGTTGCTCATTTCCTGGCTGGATCCATTCTTATATATCATATTATATATAGGCAGTATAGCACAGTGGTCTAAGGCTCTGAGCTGCAAATCTGGTGACATCCAGCAGACCAGACCTGGGTTTGAATCTCACAGTTTCCACTTGCATACTGTGTGACCCTGAGCAAGTCACTTAACTTCCTTGTGCTCCCAGGTAGCTCCTGTAAAAAAGCTTTCAGCATAGTGTATTATTCCTGGATAAACAACTGAAAAAAAATATATATATATATATATATATATATATTGGGACAATGTTCGCTTTCCTCCAGATCTCAGTCACCTCACCCTAATCCAGTGAGCTTTGGAACAATGCAGTCAGAGGTTCTGCCATAACCTCAGCTAATTCACTGGTGACTCTCAGATGTATTTCATCTGGGCCCTGGGCTTTGTTCCTATCTAAATTTTGTACTCTTATCTTGATGTCATCCGCATCAAGTATGAGACTCCCCCTAGTGGTGTTATGGATGTTGCAATGATCTCACAGTTTTAATATTATAAACAGATGTGAAGTATTTATTGAAGTTCTCAGCCATTTGAGTATTATCTGCCACCAAATTCCCATCCATGTCTTTTAGTGGTCCTATATTTTTGTTCCTCCCTCTTTTGTTATTGATATAGTTATAGAAGGATTTATAATTGTCCTTCACCCTACTAGCTAAACTGAGTTCATCATAAAATAAATAATAAAAAGTCCATCTAGACCTTCTTATAGCTTTCTTTGACTGCTGCAATAGCCTTTTATACCTTTCCCAGCTGTCTTTGTGTCCACTAATCTTGGCCCTTGCATATGCCTTACTCCTTCTTTTCTTTCTTTTATTTGTTTAATGGGTAAGCACAATGGGACATTGAGTCCTTTTTCAGGTATGACCCACAAATAATAACATACTAAATACAATACACTAGACAAACAATTTACAATGTAGGAAAGACAAAATTCCACATCAGTGTTCGAGTACAAAATCACTTAAAACACTTGCATTCTTGTAACAATTCTAAGTGCAAAAATAGAGAATGTGAAAAAAGAGTATAGGTAGACAGGCATCTGATTACAGTAAGAATAAATTCCAATTAAAAGGTGATACATACGAAAAAGGCCCTTTGACCACTAGACGTTCTACTAAAAGGAGATGCCAAGTCATACCCCCCCGATCTAGTTAGCCTACCCAAATCCTGTCTCTGCAAGAGCTTACATACAAAGGCTGAGTGACTCACCATATCGTAAAAGTTTGAACACAAACCTGGCGATACTATATTTAAAATTATCCTTAACCAAGAGCCACCCCATTCTCTCCAGGACAATGCAGTGATGGGTAACTCGAGGTAAAGATAGTGCAAATTTTCCCAGTGTCTGCAATAAGACTGATTTTTTTGACACAAAGTTCTCTGACACATTGTCAGTAATCAAAGATGCATACATAACAATGGGCAAGAGACACTGTTTAACAATGACCATTTGTATTTCATCAGTCATAAAAGACCTAAGCCTGTACAACATACCCAACTTCCTATGCATTTTGTGACTAACACTAGCCAGATGTGATTCAAAATGTAACATTAGATCTAATACTACACCCAAATATTTGAATGTATCCATATTCTCAAATACATCTCCATTATGATCTGCAATATGAAGACTTGTCCCTAGGATTTTCAGTCTAGGTGATGTACCAAAAACAATAGTTTTAGTTTTCCCTATACTTAGAATCAGTTGGTTTTCCTTCAACCAGTACTGTAGATTATCCATCTCACTAGACAGAATGGTGTTCAACTCAGTTAATGATTTGCCATGTGCATACACCACGGCATCGTCTGTGTATAATGTAAGACCTACATTATTCGCTGCAGTTGAAATCCCATCAAAATGCAAAGAAAATAAAATAGGTCCCAATATAGAGCCTTGTGGTACTCCATATTTCATGGCCAATTTCCCTGAGACACAACCTCTATATTTCTCCATTTGAAACCTATTTTGTAAATAATCTGAGAACCAGCTCAGTGCAGATTGACCTATTCCTAAAGTACTTAGTCTCTTAGTCAACAAGTCATGATTAACCAGCTTGAATGCCTTGGTCAAATCCAGGAGTGCAGCCCCAGTCAAGCAACCCCTTTCTATGCCCTCTAGGATTGTGTTCATGAACTCGACAAAGGCAGACTCTGTCCCATGACCCTTTTGGAAACCATGGTGATGACTCAAAAGCAAACCATTACAGTCAACAAAATCAATAAGCTGCTTATACACTATCCATTCCTGAACCTTCGCGACAGCAGATAAAATAAAATAGGCCTATAATTTGAAAACTCATGTGACCATCCAGATTTGTGCAAAGGCACTACCAATGCATGTTTCCACAAATCAGGCACCTCAGATGTAATGAATGATAGATTTATTATGATACTAATTGGATAAGACAAGACCTCAGCTGCATCACACAACACTCTTCTTGTTAATGTCTCTTGACCTTATGTGTCATCCACACCAGAATTTTGCCAGTTCTATTGTATTTTCTTTTGTTTGGTACATATTTATTAACCAGATTGCTAATCTTACTCTCAGATACCTCCCACTTCTCTTTTAAGGACCTTGATTTGAAATCCTCCCCCCAATTCCAGTCTGTTAGTTCCTCTCTCACACTCCTAAAATCTGCCATTTTACAGTTTCTTATGATTGTGTTCCTAGTGCTACCACCCACTCTGCGAACTAAATCAAAACCTATCATAGCATGATCACTGGTTCCGAGTGGCAATAATACTGTGCAGGCCTGTATCCTGTCCCCCATATTACTCAATAAAAGGTCCAATATATGCTTCCCTAGTAGGGTTCAATATGTACTGCTCAAACCTGGCTACCATGAAAACCTCCATGAACTTAGACACCACAGCTGATTTTGCTTTTTGATTGACCCAAATCTATGCCAGGCAAATTTAAATCTAACAAAATGATATTATCTGAGGTTTGCAGGGTTTCAATATAATCATGTAATACAGTATCCTCATTCTTAGTATGTGAGGGTGGTCTGTAAATTACTCCTCAATTTAATTTAGCACTTTGTGGAGGTGAAATCCTAATCCATACATATTCCAATCCATATAGTCCTGGTTTCTTAACCTACTCAGATGCAGTGACAGTGCTGTTCAGCTGCCGTCTGGTCGGAATGAAGCATGTCTGTGGCCAAGTGGCAGCTGAAGCTTTGCAGTTTTTTTTGTTTGTTTTTTAAAAATGGTTTAGTCATGGATTTAAATTAAAAAACTCTACTGATAAGAGACATGTTTGTATTTTTCTTCGGATTTATTTACCATAGAGTGCTAGTGGTGGTGAAGTGTCCAGCGATGATGAAGGGAAGAGCAGCAGCTGGCACATGCAGAGAACAAGGGAAACCTGGTGTGAGTTCACTGTTTTAACCAAGGGGTTACAATGGTAAATTATAACTGGGTTTCCCCATGGGAAAAAACACTAGCCTGTTATTGTTCAAAAATATACTAAAAGACGATACCTCATGCTGTTTTCTGCTCTGCAGTGACATACATAATTGTCCAAAATAAATTGGCCATGGGGGTGGGGTCCCTTCCTTTTTTGGACTGACATCCTTGGTGCAACCCTATCACAAAATGCTGATGTCGTTTTCAACATAAACATCTTTGTGGACCGAATACAGGTGTTAGAAATATAGACCACCCATTTAGCTCCAGGGGTATGGTGAGGAGTCAGGGGCACTGTGCTAAAAGCCTACCCCAGTGAAGGGGGAGTGAAGACTCTCTGGCATTGGTACCATCTGGACATCACCCTTAACCCAGTAATATTTAGATATATAACTAATATCCATTCTTTTTAAACTCACTATTGCACTTAGCCAGAGAAAATGCATCCTGTACATTATAAGCAAGAGGCCACCCCAAAAGGACCTGACACTGGCAGTTCTTCCCATTTGTTTGTTAACTGAAATAAAAGATAGGCACAGAATTGAGAATCATCTCTGATAACATTATGTTTCTAGCTTCCTGGGGATGCCAGCTCAGAGCAGGGCAGGGTTGCCTGCCTATTGCTGGTGTCATACATTTGAAATAATTTGTAGATCTGAAGGGAAATAAATAAATATACATGAATTGTACCCTAAATTGACTTTATTTAATGGCCTAATATTTGTATGTAGCTGCTGGTAAGGTTTTATCTGATGCATCTGCAACTTCAGATTGTTCAAGTAAGGCTATATAGCAATCTTACATCTCAAAACCTACAATAGTGAGGAGCTGTGATTTCACTTAGGCAGAACTCTTACTTTGAATTTTCAAATTTTGTCATTTTTGAATTGAGGAGTTTCCTGTTTAGTTATGAATTTAAATTCAACAAGTTAGTGCACTGATTCATTGAATTGAGACTGCATTTTACACATATGCACAGAGCCAGACAGAAGATGCGATGCATGCTAGGAAGATATAATGATGCCCACTTCAACTTAATAGTTCACACTCAAGTGTAATAAATAATACAGCTACAACTCAATTATAAATGTGTTATACTATCAATTTGGAGTTTTTTTAGATACGAGAACACATAGAATCTTTTAGGTTTAGCTCTAACGTGAATGGATCTCAGGCACTGGGAATAATAAAGAGCACAGATACACCTTGATATGGCCTTGCATCATGGAGCTGAGTGACAGTAAGAAAACTTTTTAACACAATACCATGTAAACAGGTTTTCTGAAAATATTACTCTTTGTTGTACTATATCAACAGACAAAGTTTAAGAACTGAAAGTACAAATACTGTTGACGTTAGAAAGACTAGGTTTGCTGGCAAAGGCACCTAGCTTCAGCTTAGCTCTATTCTTCTAGGTTTGCTTGTAAGGACATAGCAAGGAACATTATCAGAGCAAGGAAAAAGATTAAAGCTTCTTTTGGCTAGGCAGATTTACTGTGTGTTATTTACTTTTGTACTCACAGGGGTTGTAACTGTTTTTTTGCTAACATTTGAATGCTTTATTGTTCTCTGATTCAAATAGTTGTTGCAGGGTATACCTTCAGCTGCATTATTACAAGGTGTGCCTACAGGTTTTTTACTGTTTTGTGCTGACAGATTACTTCTGTAATCTTCTCTGATTCAGAATGTTTTCTGCAAGGTATATCTTCTGTTACTGCTTTATTTTTCTCTGTAGCAAAGTGTTTTTTGCCTGTTATATCTTCTTTGAAAATATTACAGGTGGTACTTTACAGGTTTTACAGCTGTATCTATCATTAGGCTAAGCTTTTAGGGCTACTGCATTTGTTCATGGTTGATTATTTCTGCTCTTAACTCCTTGTTTCTTTCATCCATGGGTCTTCTTTTTTGCAGGGGAAGGGCCCAACCATCCACCTCCATCCCCAACCACCCCATGCTATACTCCTATTATAGGATAACATAGTCATGACATTTCCTGTAGCAAAGCAGGAAGGGGAGGATCAGAGGAGTATCCACACAGTGACCTCACTTAAAGGGGCACATGTAATTGAACTTGTTATAACAAGTTACACAGAGACAAACAAACAAACAGAAAATCAAACTTTTGCTTTGTTTTCCTCATTCTAATTACTCGGACCAGGTTATAAACCTGGCAACTGATCTGGAATGGATATTATTAACTGCAAGTACTGTGGGACACTTTTAAAAAGGAAAGTAATACAGGATTTAGGATGCTGTCCTACATGTTGGACCATTGGAGATCTAAGGGCTCAGCTCCAGGCAGCATGGGCAGAGATTTCACAGCTGAAATTGTATATTCAGGAGGAAATGTATTATAAGAACTTCCCACCATTTCCCCAACATCCAAATGAAACACCTCGACCACAGAGGGTAGTTGGTCTGGGAGGTTTGCAGGTGCTTAGGAGGGGCACAACAGGTGCCCTACCACTCAGTGCTCTCCAATGTATCACCTCCACAAACCATATAAAAACTATAAACAGGTATCTGCCTCTATCGCTGAAATCAAACAAAGGGGCAGAGAACACTGCACAGCAGGACACTGAAGCACAGGAGATAGCATAACAAAGCTCACCCAAAACAGGGACCAAAACAAAAAAGCAAATAGGAAATCCAAAACACTTCTGATCATCGGAGACTCCATGATTCGGGGAGTTGATATCTACCTCCAGCCAGGGGTAATGGTCAGAAGTCTCCCAGGTACATCAGCATGGAGAGACATTGACCACATTGCTAAAATCATACAGGAAGCAGGAGAAAACATTGATGTCCAGGTAAATATAGGGACTAATGATCTCGCCAGCTGGCCAGCTGTGGAGACCAATGAACACCTGACCAGGCTGGGAGACAATCTGTTATCCATTTTGTCCAGCATCTCCTTCTTTGAGATTCTGCCAGTCTGGGAGAGAGGGGCAGATGGATGGAAGGTCAGAGAGGGGAGACAGGGGAGCTAAACATATGGCTCAAGGGCTGGTGCCAGGAAAAAGGACACAGATTTGTAGGTAACTGGCAACAGTTTTGGGAGCAAATGTTCTTTAAATTCAATGGACTGCATCTGACTAAGGAGGGAGTCAGTGCATTGGGTAGAAGTTTGATGTCTTTACAGAATATTTAAGCTAGCAAATTGGGAAAGGGGTGCAGCACCCAATACATTGAATGGGAAGAACACCCCTCCCCCATCAGCTAATGATCAAACAGGAGTTCAGCATGTTTGTAGTTCATTTGCATCACCAGGTAAGGAAAAAGGTCCAGCTCCCCATACGACTCGCAGGGGAAATGCTGGACCTCACCCAACAACTAATGCACCAAAATATGTCCAATGGAAAAATCACGTACATGAATGCCTGCAGTCTGGGAAACAAGATCCCAGACCTGCAGACAACAATGACATAGACTAAACTGGACATATTAGTCATTAGCGAGACATGGTTCACCAGTAGCAACACTTGGGAGATTTCAGTACCCGGCTATGTACTGTTCAGAAGAGACCGTAGTACAGAAAGGGTCGGGGGGTGGCCCTTTATATCAATGAAAATATCAAAGTTACAGAAATTCAGAATACACATAAGGAGCCAGATGAAATGTGGTTCACCCTGGAAACAGGAAATGGGACAGCCATACGAACTGGGTTTTTTTACAGGCCTCCAGACCAGGGGGAGGACATAGACACATTACTGTTAGAAGATTTGCAAAACATGACAGCTAACGGGGAGGTTCTGATAATGGGAGGCTTCAACATGCCAGATACAGATTGGTCAATACCAGCAGGAACATCCACCAGAACTAGACACATAGTGGATTCTCTGCAGGGGGAGAGCCTTAAACAACTCATACAACAGCCCAAAAGAGACAGGGCTATCCTAGATCTAGTACTAACTAATGGGGAAAGGATCACAGATCTCCAGGTAGAAGATCACCTTGGGGCCAGTGACCATCACGTGGTACGGTTCAGTTTGGCCACTAGAACTAAATCATACCATTCCAAGGCAAAAATATGGAACTTCAGAGGAGCTGACTTTGATAAGATGGCCATCAGAGTTAAGCTAGCCCTGGCAAGAAGAAATACAGGTGAGGGTAAACAGACAAAGTGGGAAAGCATTAAGGATGCAATACTAGAAGCAACATTCCATTGTGTTAGAGAGAAAAGCAGGAGCAAAAGAAAGAGGAAACCACTTTGGTTCTCAAAAATACAGTAGTAGCAGAAAAGATCAGAGCCAAAAGACTGGCCATCAGAAAATATAAGGGAACGCAGTGGGACGAAGATAGGGGGGCATACCAAACATCCCTAAGGGAAGCAGGAAGGCAGTAAGGCAGGCAAAGGCCCAAACTGAGGAAACACTAATACGAACAGTAAAAGAAGGGGACACAACTTTCTATAGATACATTAATGAAAGGAAAAAGTCCTGAGGGGGTATTACTAAGATCAAAGGGGATAAGGGGAAGTGTGTGGAGGACCAAGGAAAAGCATCTATCCTAAATAGATACTTCTGCTCAGTATTTACTGAGGAGAAGGTACAGCAGGGCCCACAGCTGAGCACAGTGGACACTGGGGGGAGGGAGGTGTGCACTAGTCCCTTCACAAAATAAAGGATCTTACAAGAGCGTGCTAAGCTCAGGGTGGACAAGGCAATTGGACCCACTGGCATACATCCCAGGGTACTAAAGGAGTTAAGGGTGGAACTAGCAGGGCTATTATCAGAACTGTTTAGTGAGTCTCTGAGTATAGGAGAGGTCCCAGAAGACTGGAGAAAGGCTCATGTGATCCCACTCCACAAGAGTGGTAGCAGGGATGAGGCAGGGAACTACAGACCGGTCAGTCTTACTTCAGTAGTGGGCAAGATTATGGAGGCACTCCTTAAGGAAAGGATAGTGCAACACCTGAAATCTGTAGGAGTACAGGATCCAAGACAGCATGGGTTTACAACAGGAAGGCCCTGTCAAACTAATCTCATAGATTTCTTTGACTGGGTAACCAGAGTGGTGGACCAAGGGGGTGCAGTTGATGTCACCTACCTTGACTTCAGCAAAAGCTTTCGGTACTACACATAGAAACACTGAAACATAGAATTTGATGGCAGATAAGGACCGCTTGGCCCACCCAGTCTGCCCATTTTCCTACCTACTGGATAAGCTGCAGATCCTAGTTAACCAGCAGCCTACTTCTTCCTACCCCACCCCCAGAATTGCCTTTATGACTATCCCATGCATGCTTGAATTCCCCACTGATTTTGACTCCACAACCTCCTCCGGAGGGCAGTTCCATGCATCCACAACCCTCTCTGTGAAAAATACTTCCTTAAATTACCTCTGAGCCGCCCCTTCTATCTTCAAATTGTGCCCTCTTGTTCTTGCATACCTCTTTTTTGAAAGATGCTACCCTATTGGACTTTGTTGATTCCTTGAGGTACTTGAGTTTCTATCATGTCCCCCTCTCCCTCCTTTCCTCGAGGCTATACATATTAAGCTCCTTAAGTCTCTCTTCATACGACTCTCCGTGCAGACCATGCACCATTTTAGTTGCCCTCCTCTGACAGCTTCCATCCTGTCTATGTCTTTGGGAGATTGGGTCTCCAGAACTGCACACAGTACTCAGATGGGGTCTCACCAGCTGTCTGTACAGAGGGATAATAACTTCCTGTTTTCTACTGGTGATGCCTCTCCCTATGCATCCCAGTATCCCCCCAGCCCTCCTTGCTGCCCTCTCACATTGCTTGCCCATCTTTAGGTCATCTGATATGACTACCCCCAGGTCCCTTTCCATTCTTGTTGTTGTTAGTATCTCACCCCCCATTGTGTACTCTTCCCCTGGGTTTTTGTTTCCCAGGTGCATTACCTTGCATTTCTTAGCATTGAATCTAAGCTGCCATACATTTGACCATTCCTCTAACCTTGCCAAGTCCTTCTCATCCTTTCCACCGCACCTGTGCATCAACTCTGTTGCAGATCTTGGTGTCATCTGCAAAGAGATTTATTTTTCCTTCCAGTCCTTCTGCAATGTCACTTATAAAGACATTGAAGAGGACTGTCCTAATACTGAACCCTGCGGTACCCCACTAGTAACCCTCCTTTCTTCTGAGTGGACTCCATTTACTATAACCTCTGTGTCCTATTCTCCAGCCAATTCTTTACCCAGGCTGTCATCTTGGGACCCACTCCCAGGCTGGCTAACTTGTATATTAATCTTTTGTGTGGGACTGTGTCAAATGCCTTGCTAAAGTCTAGGTAGGCCATGTCCACAGCCCCTCCCTGATCTACTACTTTGGTCACCCAGTCAAAGAAATCTATCAGATTTGTCTGGCATGACCTTCCCGCTGTGAATCTTGATTGATTAATAAGCTGGGTAGTCTCAGGGTGGGTCAGAAGTTGGTCAACTGGGTGGCAAACTGGTTGGTGGGCAGAAAACAGAGAGTGGTGGTAAATGGCATACTGTCAGAAGAGATGCAAGTCACAAGTAGGGTACCTCAGGGATCAAGTTCTAGCCAGTCATCTCAATATCTTGTCAGTGACATTGCAGATGGACTGGAGGGTGTTTGTCTGTTTGCAGATGACACCAAGATCTGCAACCGAGTAGATGATCCAGATATGGTGGGCAGAATGAGAAGAGATCTGGATAAATTGGCAAAATGGCCAGAAGAATGGCAACGGGGGCTTAACTCAAAGAAGTGCAAGATCATGCACATAGGGAAGAAAAACCCTGAAGCCACCTATAGGTTTGGTGGGGAGTTGTAGGCAATCACAAGGGAAGAAAGTGACTTGGGCATCATCATCACAAATAGCCTGAAATCATCCAAGCAGACCACTAAAGCAGTAGGTAAGGCTAGAGGGATGTTGGGGTGTATTAGTAGGGGTATCGCAAGTCATTAGAGGGAGGTAATAATCCCTCTTCACAAGACACTGGTTAGGCCCCATCTGGAGTACTGTGTGCAGTACTGGAGGCCAAAATTGCACAAGGACATTAACAAAATGGAGGCAGTCCAGAGAAGAGCAACCAAAATGGTGCAGGGACTGCATCAGAAAACATATGAGGACAGATTAACAGAGGTCAATATGTATACCCTAGAGCAAAGAAGGGAGAGAGGTGATATGATCAAAACATTCAAACATTTTAAGGGCATTCACAAGGTAAAAAAGTCTAACATGTTTCAATATAAGAAAAATAGCAGGACAAGAGAACACAGCATGAGATTAGAGAGATGTTGATTACGGGGTAATGTGAGGAAGTTCTTTTTCACAGAAAGGGTGGTGGATGCATTGAGCAGCCTACCTCAGGAAGTGATGGATATGAATACAGTGCAGGGCTTCAAACAGGCATGGGATAGGCATAAGGGAGCAATACAGATGAGTATGAATAGATAGGCCATTGACAGAGTACAGGCATATGGCACATTCATGAGGTAGAAAAAAATGGGCAGACTGGATGGGCCTTGTGGTCCTTATCTGCCATCAACTTCTATGCATCTATGTTTCTGTGTTTCATGTCTGCATTTACTGACCATTTTATGTGTACTTCCCTTTTTAATTTTGGAAGGAAATAATAAGTTGTATGCTGACTAGAATTGCCATTTTTTTATTTATTAAACAATTCCGAGTTGCATCCCTGAGTTGGAGATATCTCCAGAAGTCTAGTGGTGGGATACCCCATTGCTGTGTGGTTAGGGGTTAACAAATCACCCAACTTAGTAATACCCAGTTCCACCCAGTGTCTCCATAGAATTTCAGCTCCGCCTATAGTGATGGCTGGGTTTTGCCAGATAGGCACTTAGGAGAGTGGAGGGGGTCCAGATTCATTTTATGATGAGAACTAACCCAGTTTTCCCTGGATGCCGTCACTGTGGGAGAAGTGAGTTCTGTATTTGTTTTACTGGCCCCGGAGTTTTTAGGGCTGCCCCTCTGTACAAAAAGAGAGGAAGGATGGTTCAGGCCCATAATATCTGTTTCTAGTTGTACCCACTGTGGTGACAGAGGGAAGGGAGAGCAAGCCCATTTAAACGTTTGGGCTAACAGAAAGGCCCGGCGGTATCCCTCTGGCCATGGGAGGTTCCACCCACCTTGCTTCCAGTGTGACCTTAGTTTAGATAGACTGAATCTGAGTTTGGATCCCTCCCATAGAAAATCCCCAATTAGTTTATCAATACCCTGAAACCACTGTGTAGGTAAGGGAACTGACAGGTGCATCAGGAGATAGAATAGTTTAGGGGCAGAGATCAATGTCACTGCCGCAACTTTCACCATGAGGGTGAGTTTAAGCAGCCTCCATCTATCGAAGTCTGTCTTAATGAAGGAGAGAAGGGATTGTACATTAGCTTGCCATATTGTCTCTAAAGATGGGGTCAAAAAAATACCCAGATACGTAATCCCTTCAGGTGCCCATATTAGGTCATCCACGGCTATCACTCACTGAATGCATTGATCGTTACTTCCGTCTTATTCCACTTCAGCCATAAGCCAGAATGTTTAGAGAAAACTTCTAGGAGAGCAAGGAGCGGGGGGATCGCGATGTGTGCATCCTCCAACAGGAGGAGGAGATCATCCGGGTACATAAAAGTTACATAGGACATATTCCCCACTGTTAACCCTTTAATCTCTGGGTGGTTACGAATAGCTGCAGCCAGAGGTTCGACCGCCAATACAAAAAGGATGGGGGGAGAGCGGGAACCCTTGCCTCGTACCTCTGCCCAAAGGAATGGGTCAGAAAGCATTGAATTTGTGTTAACTTGGCTAAGGGCCTTCATATATGGCTTTATCCTGGCAAGAAATGTTTCCCCTATCCCGGAATGGGAAAGAGTCGTATATAGATAGTCCTACTCCACGGAATCAAAAGCCTTTTCGAAGTCAACTGTAATAGCGGCCGTGGGAGTATGAAGGGACTTGAAAAAGGTGATCAGATTCAGCAGAGTTCTTCAGTGATCTGAGCTGTGTCTTCCAGGTATAAATCCCACTTGTGAAGGATGTACAAGAACAGCCAATAAAGAACTAAGTCTGGAGGCTAAAATTTTAGCATAGAGTTTGTTGTCCAAATTTATAAGGGAAATTGGGCGGTAATTTCCTGGGTTGGTAGGGGCTTTGTCTTTTTTGGGAATTACAACTATGATGGCCTCCAGCATGGATGGCGGTGAGGCTCCCTTGAGTTCTATCTCCTGAAACACTTGAGTTAAGAGGGGAGTAATAGTAGAGGCCAGAATCTGGTAGAATTCTGCAGTGTACCCATCACTTCCCGGGGATTTTCCTTTTTTCAAGTCTTGGATGGCTGCAGTCAGTTCTTCCTTTGAAATGGGGAGATCTAGGAGTTGTGTTTGTTGACTCTGCAGCTTGGGAAGGCCTAAGGTATCTAAAAAGCCTAGTGTGTCTCTGTTGGGACCGGTGTGGGTGGAATAATATAGCCTTTTATAAAATGAGGACATGATCTCATTAATATCCCCAGTAGATGTACACAGTATTCCTTGTTTGTTTTTCAAACCTGGGATATATCTGCTAGCCTGCTGTTTGCGTAATTGATATGCGAGTACTTTACCTCCTTTGTCCCCCACTTCCCAGAAGGTATGTTTAAGACGAAGGATAGCGGCTTCGGCTTTCCTATTCAAAAGTTGGTTAATTTCAAACTGAATACCCAAAATGGATTTACCTATGGTAGAATGAATGGAAGGGGAAGGCATCACCTTAAAAGTACTTTCAGCTTCAGCCAATCTCCATTCAAGAGTAACCAGCTGCATTTCCCTTTGCCTATGTTTGGCTGCAGCAAACCCCATAATGTTGCCTCGCATCGTGGCTTTAAAGGCTTCCCATGTTGTACTGGCAGAGGTATCACTTATTGCGTTTTCGGCTAAAAAAAGAGAAGCCTCCTTATTAACCCATTGGGTAAATTCAGGGTCCTTAACTAGGAGCGGGTCCAACCTCCATTGTTTAGTCGGGGGAGTCACAGGGTCCCACTGTATGAGAAGCTGGACTAGAGCATGGTCGGAGATACAGCAGGGAAGAATTGAGACATCAAGGGTTTTAGTAGTCAGGGTAGATGAGCCAAGCCAAAAATCCGGCCTACTGTATGAGGCATTTGCAGCCGAATGAAATGTGTAATCTCTTGTTCTGGGGTGGAATAATCTCCAGAGGTCTGTAAGCCCCTGGTCAGATAACATTTGTTGGAGAGCCTTCTTGCTTCTTAGGTGCGCCTACTTCCTCCCATCATTCCTATCTAAGAGAGGCATCAGAGTGAGATTAAAGTCCCCACCAATAAGTAGTGGGCATTCTGGGGGGTTAAATTCAAGTACTACTTCTGCCAAATTATGAAAGAACCCAGGAGCATCTTTATTGGGGGCATAAACATTACAGAGAGTGAGTGGACCTGTGGGTGTATTATAAGTGGCCATTACCCATCTACCTTCATGGTCTGAATGTATTTGCTTTAATGTCCAGGGAAGAGATTTATTCACCAGGATAAGAACCCCATTTCCTGGTCTGGGCATTAGAGTGAACCTGCTGGCCAACCCAGTCTTTCGTCTTTCCTCATACGGGTATGATCCTCCCCGGAGAATTTCGTCTCCTGCAGAAAGGCCACTTGAGATTGATTACGTTTCAGGTGTGCCAGAACTTTTTTTCATTTTATTGGGGAGTTTAGCCCTCTGACATTCTATGTATGTATCACAATGTCAGACATTGTAGTTAAGGGCCCCAGGGTATAACAAGCATAAAGAAGAGCCTAAAAGAAAGAGCAAACAGCGTGTTTCTGTATGCTTATTAATTAAGGATCACTGCCCCAGTCTTAACAAAGTCTCTCTATAGGAGGCAAGGGTTTATCTGTCAGGACTATAGAGACTATATACTGTCTATTACTCTAGCTATCAAACTAACTTATCTACAAAATATTAAGGGAGGTGTGGTAGGATTAAACTGGCTAGAGCCCTAGCCAATGGTATGTCCTGTCGCCCTTGGGGGTGTGGAACAGTTATTTCCCAAAGAGTGTAAAAAAATACTCTACTACTGTAGTATTTATATCAGGTTGACCAGAATCAAGGTAAAATCAGGAAGAGCAACTAGTCAACTCTTATTAGAGCCATATCCAGATCTACCTGCAGTCCCTACTAACGAGGGGGGGGTACGAGTCCTGTCAATGGATTCTTAGACCAGCATATAAATCTAATACCGGTAAAAAAAAAATCAAAGAATCTGCTTATCATTAGGGCTAACCTTCTTGGAATTACTAGCAATCTGCCGAAAGACAGAGGTTAAATGAAATCCAAGAAAGTATGTACTAAAGATGTGAGTGACTCGCTCTTAATTCTTAACTATATTGGTATCCTCCCAAAGGTGAGAGAGGGAAGTCACCAAAACATATATCTTTAGTGGTAGCTGAAAACATTCACCCATTATACTACAGGTTTGAAAACATTTCTAATGAAATTCTACAGCAAACAAGATTTGAGCTGACCCATTTTACAACCTTATCTATTGTAAAGAAAAAGCTCAGTTCCAGATGGGCTTGTCAAATATACCAGCAAGTTAGCACTATACAGAAGGATTGATGCATTGACCCATGTATTATTTGGATACATAGTATGGCATATAGCCCATTCAGAGACCAGAAGAGTGTTTTACCACCCCACTGATGGTCCCTCAGGACAAACTGATGGAAACCCCTTCCTGGACCAATATATAAGTGCCAAAAAACATCAGGGAAGGAACTTCAGAATCTGTCTTAAAAGGAGGGCATTGGGCCATTTGGGAGGGTAATGAGTGGGGGTTGGGTATCGTTAAATCCCTTAGTAAATGATCAGTACCAGTAGGATTATCTAGTGCTCCCGGTCCTCCGGCTTATAATTACAGGGTAAACGGATCTTTATAGACTCCTTTCAATTATCCATGCCTACAGCCTTCCCATACAGTAAACCACTTCTGGCCTTCAGAACCATCAAATAAACGAGTGTGTCTGTATTGACACAGGCTGAATTAACAGTAGCTATGAAACCACCTTCCCAGAATGGGGCAAAGTTAGCTCCCTTTGTACAGGCCGAAAGAAGCTATTCCTTAGTCCCCACCCTCAGAATTACAACTTTTCTATATCAACACCCTCAGATACTTATCTGACTGTTCAACATTTTAAACTAGTGAGGGTTCCCAATGTTCATGGAGGGTTCAGCTGTTTTGCCTCTGCGAGTTCTCGGCCCGAGCTTCGATCTGAGGGCGAGCCTGAGGCCTGAAGGTCTGGTGGGGGGATCACCAAATCTATCTCCGCACTGTGAGTCCTTTCAGCATGTAGTTCTTCAGGGAGACTGCAGTCCAGATGTCCCCTCTCATTGTCCATTTCTACACATGCCTCTGCATCGTTGAGATCGCTCAAGATCGAAAATCGGTTGTGTGCAAAATAGGAGCTCACATATTCCATCTGGGCTTCAGTCTCTGTCAAGGAGGAGGTTGGGGCCTGTATGTCAGGATTGTTCTTCCTCTCCTGTGGATAGCCCCATTTAACATGCATTGAGGATGGAGGTCTCTTCCGAACTTTCAAATTTCGGGGTTCTAGTCCCACCTGAGGGGCAGGACTGGGCGAAGTATCAGGAGAGTCAGCTTTAGGTATGGAAGGTAGCGAGTTGTTTGCAGCCTGGATAGAGGACAGAGAGCTCAAGCCGTTCGGGAAGGTACTGGCAATGAAGACCAGAGCAGCATCTGGGGATGAAAATTGCTGGACTGCTCCATTAAACAAGATTTGCAGCATTGCAGGGTATCTCAGAGTGAAGGGGATATTCAGCACATGTAGTTTCCGATGGGCTTCTGAGAAGGCTTTTCGTCGGGTTGCTAGCTCTTTAGAATAATCTTGAAAAATCATAATCTTATGGTCCTTCCATTGGAGCTGCCCTAACTCCCTAGCCCTTGTCTGGATCGCTTCTTTTTCTGCAAAATTCAGAATTCGAACAATGATAGGGTGAGGTCTCTCCCCCTGCACAGGCCTGGATTGCGACATACGGTGTGTTCACTCCATGGTGATCTTTGTACCCTGTGGAAGTTTCAAAATCTCTGGCAGTGCTTGTTGTAGAAAGGGTAGAGCACTCCCTCCCTCACACCCCTCTGGGAAGCCAAGGAGGCTAAGTTATCTGGATGACTTCTGTTCTCTAAGTCATCTACTTTTTCTTGTAGGAGGTGTATCTGAGCCACCTGTTCTCTCATGATGGCCGAGTAGTTCTGGAGTGTATCCTCCTGCGTAGTAGCCTTTTGCTCTACCGCATCAACTCTGAGATTGATCTGCTGTATTGAAAAAGTCGAATTATTTGCTGCCAGAGTAAGGGTATCAATCCTGGCCATAATTGACGCAAACATCTCTCTTATAGAGGGTTCATCTCTCTCTCTTTTGCTAAGTGCGCCATTGTGCATTTCTCTTTGTCTACGCGGCAAGTTCGTTCGCTCCTAGGTGGTTCGGTTTTGGTCAGTTTTCTCTCGAAATCACCCAATTAATACTGTAAAGCTTCGGATCACTGGTCTTTCTCTTTTTTTTCTTAAAAGTCCTCCCCAGAACGTATACTTTACGGGTTCTAGGCTCTTATGCGAGTGGAGCTACGAGGTTAAGTTGCCATCTTGGTAGAGCATTAGCCACGCCCCTCTTTACTAAACAATTAGTTACAAAGCTATTGCTTAATTGCATTTCTGTTTTCTTCAAGCCTAGTAATACAGGGGTGTTACTTTTGTTTTACTGCAGATAAAGGGATGACCGCAGAAATACTTATGCTCACTGGTTTACATAAAGGTGTTAATCTCACATTTAATCTAAGCCTGTACTACATATATGTTTTAATATATTTTACTATCAAACAATTGGGAAGCTTTGTTTGGGAATAGGGACTCTTGCTTATTACTTGCCATTCAGTGATATGCAAGGGGGGATCTATGCAGTTCTTTCACCTTTTGTATCTATGTTATAGGTAACATTAATATTGGGTTTCATTTTTAAGTTTTATACAGTGAAAATTTGAATGCATGAAGGTGGTGTCAACAACTAGAGACATTTTTGATTTTCCTGTTGCTTACAAATACCTGCATCCCCTATTCTTATCTCTCTCTATTCTGTCAGGTAATTTGCTTTGTCTATACCTTTTCTGTCTCTTCTAATAATGCAAGTTATACTTTGATGTGAGTGGAGGACTCTGGGGAGGTGGTAGTGGTAGAAAGAGCAAATTGTGGAACATTTTTAGAACTTAAACACAATGTGAACACCTGGAGAATACAGTCTGATTACTTGGAATGTAAGGCGCAAAAAATATAAACTCAAATGATATAGTATGTTATTTAACTTAAAGAAACAGAGCTGAAGGATTATATTTTTGCAGAAATGCACCTTAGCAAAGGCAACACAAGCCTAATTCATAAAGGGTAAGTGGACCAATTATTTAGGGAATGTCAAAACTCCGAAAAAGGGTGGAATTTTGATATGAGCTAGAAGAATCATACATTTCCAAATATATCAATCAATCAATCAATCAATCATCTTCATTTTACCAGGAGCAACATCTTTGAGATAGCTCATTTCCAAGATGGCTATAGACAAGAATACATAGCAACAGCAAAGCCAAAAGTAATGTAATGCCAATGGCAATACATAGATTTTACAATATAACATAAAACACATATATACAGTGAAAGAGGATTACAACAGTAAGGTGCAACACAGTATCAGACATATTTACAGTGATGAAGGAATTCAACAGTTGGGTACAAATCAGTATAGACTCATATGTACAACTGATACAATTCTGTGAGGTTGTATAATTTGACAACAGAACCTCCAGAGGGGGAGTTAGGAGATGGGGATAGATAGAATAAGAAAAGGAGTGCAGGTGTAACCATTCAATTTAGGGAATTAGGCAGGGAGGACGGGGCAATAGAGTACCTTTATTTGCTCTACATTAGAGGGTGCAGTTGCAGGACTCAGTGGAAGCCTGAGAATACAAGGTCTTGAAGGTGGACAAATTGACATAATTGGCTAACTTTAAGGTTTTTTGTAGTTTGTTCCATAAGGAGGGAAGGTAATGGCTTATGTACAACCTGCCAAATCGGGTCCTAACTTTAGGGACAAAATGGCATATGTATGAAAGGCTTCTCAGGGCGTACTTTCCTGGGGAGCAGACGGGAAGACAGAGATATTTTGAGGACTTTTTTTGTGACTGCACGGTAAGACCAGAGGGCTTAATTTTGACATCTGAACTTGAGCGACCGCCAGCCTACAAGGATGTACAGAGAGGAATGATGAGTGGAATAGGGTGTCCCTGTTATAAATCTTATGGTTCTGTGGTACATGGTGTCTAGTTTGGATAATGATGAATTAGTGCTTTGACCATAGAGGAAGTTGGCATAGTTGAGAAGCGGTATGAAGGTAGTTTGGATAAGTCTAATTTTGGCATCCATGGTGAGTAAATGCTTAAGATGGAAGAAAATGTCAAGTCTTTGTTTAAGTTTTTTGGACAGTTCCTCTGTTTGGTCAGAGAATGAGAGTTTATGGTCGACCCAAACACCAAGGTAGTTGAATTTGCCAACAAATTCTAATGGTTCACCAAAGATAGTAGAGATATGGGACAGAGCTCCCTTGATAGGAGGTCTGGTAGTTTTGGAGCAAGGTTTGATGAAAATAGCTTTCATTTTCTTGGCATTTAGAAGGAGTTTTAATTGAAGTAGGTTTAATTGGAGCTGGTTGAACTCATGTTGCAGGTCAGAACAAGCTGTTCAGGAGAGGGCCTGGCAATATAAAGTATGGTATTGTCAGCAAACATGTGAATGCTCGTTAACTTTATACCAACATGAATATTGTTAATGTCGATGGCAATTGGAAACGGGCCCAGGATGGAGCCCTGTAGTATGCCTCTCAGAAGGGTTTTCAATGGAAAGAAGTCTCCTTCCACTTTTTCTTGTTGCGGATGACCAATAAGGTAGCTGTCAAACCATTTTAGAGCCATAAAGTTGAGACCAATGTTACGGAGGATGTCTAGGAATATAGTATGGTCCACCATATCAAAAGCCTTACTTAGGTCCAGGAACAGGGTGCACTTGTAATTTCTGCTACCGAGATCATTCTACCAGTCATTTGAGACTTTGGCAAATGCAGAGAGAGTACAATGGCAAGGTCTGAAGCTAAATTGTAAAGGTGTGAGCACATTTGAAGAGTCAAGGAAGTCTGTAATCTGAGTATTAACTAGTTTTTCTAATAACTTAGAGAGGGTAGGAAGTAGGGAGATAAGCTTGTAATTACTAAGATCACTAGAATCGTCAGACATAAAAAGTGGTATTACATGTGCCATTTTCCATATTAGGGGAAGCGTACTCTGAGTCAGGGACAGGTTGAAAAGATGGCTAATGGCAGGAGCAAGGACATGGTAACTAATTTTTAGAATGTACTGGTCAATAGCATCAGCTCCTGCACTTTTCCTAGAATCTAGCTTAAGCAGCAGATCTTCCACCTACTTAATAGAGACTGGCAAGAAAGAAAAGATGGATCCAGGCAAAGAGGATGCTGATATGACAGGGGCCAAGTTCTGGCCATACAGTTGATCACGTAAGTTATGGGCTGGGGAGGAATCAAAGGCCAACCCAGCAGTGGCAAAATGGTTGTTTAGGAGATCTAAGATAATGGGCATGTCTGTGAAAGTGGATCCCCCAGTGGTCATTTTTGCTGGAAGAGAATTGGCAGACTTGTGGCCTTCTACCTCCCTCAGAGTCTTCCAAAACTGAGCAGAACAATTTGAGGTGGAATCTAATTTGTTACTGAAGTAACTAGCTTTAGCAGCTCTGGTAAGCTTTGTGCACTGATTTTGAGCAGCTCTGCAAGCTACCTCATCTACCGGAAGTTTATTCCTTTATGCACATTTCCATAATTTATCCCTATGGAGTAATGCAGACTTAAGACTGGGAGTAAACCATGGACATGAAACTTTTTTAGTGCATATTTTAAGTATGGGTGCATGTCGATTAATGACACCTAGGAGAATATTATGACATACCTTGTAGGCTTCTGAGACAGTAGGAGCCAGATAAAAATCTTGCCAGCAAGTGTATTGTAGATCTGAGAGATAAACAGAAAGGTTATGTTTGCGATGATTCCTTTTGAAGATATACTTGGATGATGAGATCTGTTTTGGTGCAGACCTAGCGCAGGTAATGGTGCAATGATCACTGTGGTCAAAAGACCCCTGAATGGGTGAATAGGTGGGGTTTATTTACAAGTATTATGTCTAGAAGGGAATTGCACACTGAGTATCTAGTGTTTTAATGAGTAGTTTCAATGATTAGTTGTGTTAGACCGAAAGAGTCACAGAACTCCTTAAGGGGCTTAGAGCAGGCAGAGAGCAAGTCAAGGTTGAAATCGTCCATGATTATAACCTCTGAAGTGAAAGTATCTAGGGCATTCTTCAGGTGATTCTGCACCTTGGGTCCAGCTGAAGGAGGTCTGTAACATCCAAATATGAAGAAAGATTTGGAGGAAGTGAGTTGAACTTTAATAGTAAGGCTTTCTAACTCATTTGGCTCTGAAGTAGAGTCAATGACAGAGGCACAGTTTGTCTTTTAAATAAATAGCTGTCTGTTCCGTAGACATTGTAGGAGGGAATATTTATTTCAAAATCCTGCATGGATGGTTTGAGTCACAATTTAGTAACCACCAGAACATTAGGGGATGTTTGATTTAGCCAAGAGTACAAAATGTCACATTTTTTAGGAGGCTGCATGCATTAATGTGGAGCAGGTACAATCCTTTTAATTGTGTAAGTTCTGTAGGTGCGTTGATTAGGGAGGGAGGAGAAGGGTTTAACTCAATGTTGCCTGAGCATGGCAACAAGAGTCACATGATCTTTTTGAGAGTATTTAGTAATAGTTTAAAGAGTCTAGTACATCCCCTCTTACAATTGAGGAAGTATATTGGAGTTGAGTCAAAATGATAAGAGCCAAATGCATTCAGGGAAACACAAAGAAGCACCCGGGCTTGAAAGGAAAAGGATGGAGTAGAATAGTGTGTGGGCAGGGGAGGCAATAAACAACTCTGATAGTGACTGATGTAAGAGCCAACAGGATGGGATGTGTGCCATGGTAAAAGCACATGGTATGGTACAGGATTTTGGAAGGGAGGGCAGGGGTTTAAAAGTTTAGGGACGATATTGTGGTTAAGTGTATACTCTACAATAGAAGCTATTTAAGGTCATTATTTAATATTAAATGAAGAATTGGATGATGATCATGTCACACTAATAAACACATATGGTTGAACACTTAAACAACATTTACTTTAAAATAACTGACTTCATTAACTCAGCAATAATTTTGGCAGGTGATATGATGTGAAAATACATTTTGGCCAGGGTTTGAAAAATGACAGCAGTCGCATTTATGAGAACCATAGAAACATGGAAGCATAGAAGTTGATGGCAGATAAGGACCGCAAGGCCCATCCACTCTGCCCATTTCTTTTTCTTCCTTATAAATGTGCCATCTGCCTTTGCTCTGTCAATGGCCTATCTATTCATACTTATATGTATTGCTTCCTTATGCCTATCCCATGCCTGTATGAAGTTCTGCACTGTATTCATATCCACCACTTCCTGACATAGGCTGTTCCATGCATCCACCACCCTGTCTGTGAAAAAGAACTTCCTCACATTACCCCTTAATCGGCATCCCTCTAATCTCATGCTGTGTCCTCTTGTCCTGAGGTGAGGTGTTAAAAAGATATGCCAGTGTTGCAAATTTGGGGTAAAGATATTAAAAATTACCGAAGTTATATGCCTGTGTTTGCAAAATTCAATGTATACTCATAACATTACAATTTTTAATATTTTTACATCAAACTTTCAACTTGGCTTTCTTATGACTCCACCTCATGAACAAGGTCAGACAACATTTTCAACTCCTGCCTGAAAGGTGATTTTATGCAGGGACCACATTTCAGGACAGATTTGCCTAATGTCAGTGCAATTGTTCATGAGGCAGGATCCATAGAAAATGTGGGCCAAAAATATGCAAAAATTCCCAAGTTATGCCACTAAGTTCAAAACTCCATTAAAATACATTGAACCACATACCTGTTTCTTCAGTTTGTGGTCCCACTTTGAAGAGTGAAGACATGTCTGCAGTCCAGAGAGGATGGCAGTGTTGGACCCCAATGAGTAAGTAAGGGTTTGGGGGGGGGCGTGCGGGGTAGTGCTGAGTGAGAGGGTCAGATGGGGTGTCAGAAACAGCCACAAAATACATTGATGAACAGTTTTCTTTTTACAGAAGAAAAATAAAATTGCGACTGAGAATTCCTAATTGTAACACTGGGGAATTGGACACCTCAAGTTTCATTGTTATGGTTCTGAGAGGAGGGTGTGGGGTGGTGGGTGCTGAGAGGGATGGTCAGATGGGGAGGAGGAAAAACATGCAAAAAAAAGGTTATGGTGGAACACGATCATGACACTGGAGATAGGGCACCCACAGTGTCATTGTTATGTTTCTGTTGGAGAGTGGTAAGTGATGAGAGGGAGGGTCAGTTGGGGGGATATGCATAATTAAAAACAAATAAATAAATCAGAGATCACGGCGGAAAACGGTGCACTCCACCATGACCAAGATGGTCGCTACACTGCACTGCACTTGCAATGGTAGTGGTGCATGCTTATTACAGTTTGACAGCCATCTTGGACATAGTGGAGTTTGCCATGTTGCGCTGTGAGCACCTAGAGTGTAAAACATAGTGCAGTGTGACTGCAAGTGGACGCAGCAAGAAGAGTACTTCACAGACCCAGCATTGACTGTGTTGCAACTCCAACATGTTTTATTTGGAAGGAATTAGCTGACTGCTTTTTTGATAGCAAGAGGTCTGCATGAATATGCCCACTGCAACCCTAAAAAGAGGATATTATAAAACCAGGTGTCTTTTGGGCTAATAAAAATGCTGACTACTTGAGGATAACAGTCTTTAAAACTCCAAATGACAGCATTTAAAAAAATATGTCTGTGTCCAAAAACAAGCTTACACTTAGGAATATGGAGACATACTGTATAAAAACTGCTTAATTGAACTTACTTCAAATGTCCATATATTTACTCTTGATGATCCCTATCTCCAGCCATAAGAGGTGGTTCATGGGAATCTAAAGTGAAGTATTATATGGACACGATAGCACCCCTATAGTTAGGGTTGAGTAGGCTGTTTATTGTTGAACCCCAATTTTAGCACCGTAATAACTTTGCCATCATTTGCTGAAATAGTACAAAATTTGGCACACCTGATCAGGCTGTTAGTGTCTCAAGATGTGAATTTTATTTCTTGATGGATCCTGCTTGGTTTTTAGACATGGCACACCAAAAAACAGAAAAAAATTCCTTATGCTTAACATTGCATATTTTTGGCTCTCCCCTACAGCCTAGATGGTGTAGAATTTTTATCATGAAATGTTCAGGGTTGAAGGGGTCTGTGCCAAAGGTGTGCCTTTCAAAGCTTTTGTGAAAACATATAACATGGTTTCAGAGATATAAGGATTTTTGTGTTAACTAACAAGTACAGATGGTTAAAAACTGACTATCATGAGTGCTTATTTTCATT
This sequence comes from Neoceratodus forsteri, assembly GCA_016271365.2. Classification (NCBI taxonomy): domain Eukaryota; kingdom Metazoa; phylum Chordata; order Ceratodontiformes; family Ceratodontidae; genus Neoceratodus; species Neoceratodus forsteri. The sequence continues at coordinate 1,008,956,079 of CM057454.1, read as the reverse complement.
ATTTACTTGTCAAGTAGGGGAAATAATACTGATCCTATGCAAAAAAATACCAGTCATGTTGAAAAAATACCGATTGTGATGACTGAGATTTACTTTTTTTTAAATCACAAACTTTGAACATATATAAAAATGACATAGTTTCAAAAACAAACACAGAAACCTACCTAAACAGGACTCATTTAGCTAGATTCTGGTGTTTGTTTTTTGAAAATTGACCTGCAAAAATCCTTTTCTGGGCATCCCAAAATACAGGTTGCTCATCTTCGTGAGAGGGGCTTTTAACCCACATTCTCTGTATAATACCAGCAGGAGTTTCTTGAATGCTGAAGCCACAGCTGGAGTCTTGCCACCGGCTTCAGTTCAAGCAGTAAGGCCACTAGCCCCTTCTCTTTCTGTCTCTGCCTAAACATTTGTGTCTGCCTCTCTGTCTATCTTTCTACCTATCTATCTATCTATCTATCTATCTATCTATCGTAGCAGACTGGGGTGCCCAACACCAGTACCTTTTCCATTCTGCCTCCATGTTGCCCACCCCTTGTTTGCAATGTTTATAGAATTCTTATAAATGGACCAGGGTTCCCACCCCTGGTATCATTTCTGTTAACTCTCCTCCACTCCAGGTTGCCAGTCTCCTTTTCCCATTATACACTTAGTGACACTGGGATGCCCATCACGGTGCCACTTAAGACTTGACCGACACTTGGCTGCCCAATCCCCAGAGTCGGAATGTCCCCTGCAATATAGAAAACCTTCCCTCACTGTTTCTTTTTTAAACCTGTAAAAAAGGAAACAGTCCCTCACTAATCTCACCCCACACACACACACACACACCCACCCACCTCAATCTAGCATCCCACTCTGCACCCAACATCCAGCATCCCACACACCTGAACATGTCCAACAGCATAGATTCACACTCCAGATGACACATCTTGTTGTTGGAACCGTTGACTGTGATATGAAAAAATAGGGTAAGTCTGGTTATAAGTATTTCATTGGGGTTTGAACTTTAATAACATTGTCATTTTTGCATATTTTGACCTCGAATTTTCAACAAGGTCTTTCTGCAACCCCACCTTATGATCAATAGTGGCAGACATATGCAAATCTGGCCCAAAACATGAATTGGCTGTTGCTTTGCAAAATCACCTTTCAGTCATGATTTGAACATTTTTGCCACATTTGTTCCTGAGGTGGGGTCATAAGAAGACTATGTTGAAAATTTGTGGAAAAAATATGTAAAAATGACAAAGTTATGAATGCATATTAAACATTTTCTATGCTCACTCATAACTTTGGTAATTTTTATTATTTTGACTCCAAACTTTCAACATAGCCATTTTTTCACACCACCCCTTAAGCATGACAGCTGTCATTTTTCAAACTCTGACCAGCATGTGTTCATAGAATCATAGAATCATAGAACTTGATGGCAGATAAGGACCCATGGCCCATCCAGTCTGCCCCTTTCCCCTCCTGTTAATCTTCCCACCCCCTCCCTGATTACCCACCCCACTCCCCAGTAACCCCTTATGCCTGTCCCATGCCTTCTTGAATCCTGACATAGTCTCAGCCCCCACTGCCTCCTCCATGAATCTGTTACAGGTATCCACCACCCTTTCTGTGAAGAATTGCCCTCTCACATTGCCTCTGTTTTCGTACCTGTGATGCAGAATGACATTTTAACGGGGATTTGATCATTTTCACCAACTGTGTTCATGCGGTGGGTTAATAATAAGGCTATGCTACAAATAGGTGTACAAATACAATAAAATGCCCAGGTTATGACTGAACAATGCAATATTCACTAATAAAACATCTCTAATTTTCAATATTTTGATTCCAAACTTTCAAAATTGCCATTTTTTCACATCATCTCATAAATGTGACAGGTGTCCTTTTTAAAATCCTGTTTGAGATGTGTTTTCACACTTCTGGTGTAAAATTATATTCCAGCCAGTATACTATAAATATCACATGTTTTGTTTATAATGAGAGTCATAAAACAACTATATTGCAAATCTGGGGTAAAAATTTACATATAAAAAATTGTTAAGAAATTTTGTATCTAGTGCAAGTCTTGACCCTAACTGGTAATCTTTGTGATCCCGTGCTGGCTTGGAGTTTGAAGGTGAGCTCAATGATCTGTCTGGATAGGACCAGTACCGGTAACAGAACTAGAACAGAACTAGAACCAGTTCCTGAACCGATGGTGACGTCAGGATTCATGTGACAAAATATGAGTACTCCGTTGTATATGTATTTTACAGAACAGACCTGGAGTATGCTGGCATAACTCAAGTGGTTTTTATTATTATGATATATTCATATCACTATACTAAACATTAAGATGTGTGCAATCTCATATCAGAAAAGTTCATTAAAAATGTATAACAAAAGATGTCCTATCTCTTATCCAATTAAAGCAATATGTTAATAACATTTTTTTTTTGCCCAGCAACCTGTTGGCCTAATAGCCTAGGTTTCTAATCTGAAATGCCACAACAGCTTGCCATAGCTAAGCTGTAAAGGCTTCCATATCATAAAAGCACATTAATGTTCTAAAGCACTAACTCGAGGCAGCATTTCTATTATAAAGTGGTTGTCCTAAGTTAGCCTAAGCTGTAATTTCTGCATACATCTTATAAAGCAGCTATCCCACAGTAGTCTTATTTGGCCTATAGTCTTTGGCTACTTTATAGTTTGCATCTGAGACAGTTGATACTAGAAGCAATGAGCCAATCAGTTTACTTACCCATTTGTGGCTTTTCAGCATGTTCAGCCAATGCCAACCAATACTCTGGACCCATTTTCCAATAATTTACCCAGAGTGACCCTACCAACTGTCAAAAATATGGGATTTGTGTACCATTTTGCAGTGGCTTTCCTGAATTGAGCTGGCCATTACAGGGGAAAGGGGTTTATAAATACCTGGTTATTACGTACTATAATAGAGTATGCTGAGAAATAGTTGCATCATTGCTTTTAAAAAATACACAGTTATTTCCACCTTAGCACCTTGTAGTTCAAAGAGGTACTATCTTATCATCTTGTGATTAAGGCATGAGTTATTGTGGTTAAAATACAGGGTCTTCTGATTAGGAATACTGTATATTGCATTTACATTTTTCATACTCTTATAATTCCCCAGTTAGATGACCTTTAGAGGACTCCAGCTGAGCTGTAAGCTGTCTGACTTTTTATGCTTTGTATCATAAATACATAATATTAGGCATTGGCACTTTTAGTTGTTTCTGGTAGGACTGTTTTGACCTGGCTGAGACGTACCCAGACTCAGGCCCTTTCTGGCTAAATTTTTCTTGGTGTGCTCTGTTCTGTCTAGTCCAGGTCCTGGGAAGACTTCCTTGCTATCAGTGAGAGAGTACTGTTATATGACACCACCCCAACCAGGGAATGAAAGCTGCAGGGTTGCCCGCCCATGCCTCATTTCCATATAATGAAGACAACTACCCTGTTGGGATATAGTCCTGCACTTCTGCACCTCGGGTGGCAGAGGGCATTTTAGCTTGGCTGACAGATGGACTCTTTGTCCTGTGTATCTGTAACTCTGGCCACATTGAAGCACAGGAACAAGAGGGCCCTACACTTCCATATCCCACCAGACAGCCCCAAGAATTATTCACATCCATCACTGCACAGAATTGCAGGGCCTGCAAGGCCCTTACACTTCTGTAGGCAAATGGAATCTTCTCTTCGTACAGGGCCCAAAATGTCCCGCACATCTGTATATGTTCATGCAGCTCACACAGTTAATGCACCAGTTAGGGTTCAACTTACTGCCATAAAAGTAGGGAAATGTGGCATTAGGGTTTCCAACCCTAACTCATCACTGCCCCACCCTCAGCAGCAAAAGGAAACATCATTAGGGTTTTGTGTCTCAGGAGTCTTGGCAAATCAGTGGAGGGGTCTTCCTTGATTTTTTCAACATTAATGCCCACCCCATTCCCTGAGCAATCAACATCAGATATGATCTCCTTTCTTCACACAGGGCCCTAGTGTACATGAAGAAAGCAACAACAGATTGTATTGGCACATGTGATGAGACATGCAGTACTTCTCTACCTTTGAAGAGCGTATCACTATGAGTCACTTGCTTGGACCTTTACCCTCTGATTCAGACAGGAGGCTACAGGCTGGTGGGGAGGGGTGAGAATTAGGATTGGCAACCTAAAGGAAGAGCCCATCGCTGATTCATCAAGACTCGGGAGACCCAAAACTCTAATGTTTTTTCCTTTTGCTGCTTGGAAGAAGTGAGGATTGGAAACTCTAATTCCACATTTCCCAACTTTTGTAGCATTAGGCTGAACCATAACCAGTGCATTAATGAAGTTTTTTGTAAAGTCTCTACAGTAAATATACTGTATATGGGCACACAAAGGATGCAGAATAACATAACAATTATCAAAATCAGTAAATAATGGTGGCTTAAGTTTATCAGCTTTCTACTTTCTCTTATGTAGAACAATACAACTTTCTAAGTGGTTGAATGCTCATCCAAATGATACCGGATGTCCAGAATTGTTAATGATAGAACCTAATATTTTACTAAAACAAGGAGTTGATATGGAATCTTTATTACTTGCCAAACTGTTTAACACTGTCAACAACAAAATAATATCTGATAAATTAAGACAGATGGAGCAGTGGACTAGTATAATAAATCTGAACTCAATCAAATCTAGACTGCAGCCTATATGGAGAGATCCTAAGAGCTCTCTGAATAAGATAACCTTTAGTAGGAAAAGTAGGGAACATATGAGCTTCAGGCAGCCAAAATATATTTTACATCAGAATCATTTTATTCCCTTTTGAGAACTTGTACAGAAATTCAATATATCAGCAGAGCACATTGTCTTCTATTCATCTCTTAAAGACTGTATACAGTATCTAAAACTTATAATCAACACAGTGTTCATTAGTCCCCCAATAATGCCCTAGAAATTGTTTTGGATACATACAAATTAAACCTAAACTACCTTCATTCTACAATATACATAGGGAAAACATAAGAGTCAAATTGGTAAAGAATATTAAGTGATCTTCTCAAACAGGGAGATATTCTCAAACAGGGAGAGACAGAGTCTTGGAACTGGAATACAATCTTGTTATTCTGCATTACAGTCATTTAGCGCTGTTAATCTAATTCTAATTCAGTACAAAACTCCATAATCTATATTATACTTCTCATTGGCTTTTCAAAATGGGCTTTAGAATAACACAAAATTGCTCAAAATGTGGGAATACTCAGGGGACCCTAACTCACATGTTGTAGCATTGTAAAGCTACATAACAGTTTTGGGATGAAATTAAAGAGTTTTTCAAGGATATAACATTTCTGGTAGGTATCCTTAATCTAGAACTCAACATCATTAGTTACTTTGATGAAGCTGTGAACTGGAGTAAGGAACAAAAACATATCATTCCACTAATTGGGTCTCAGTTAAGAATATGATTTTAGCACTCTGGTTAGAGAATAGGGATCCAACACTACCAGAATGGAGACATAGAAATGTAGAAACATACAAACACAGAATCATAGAAACATAGAATTTGACAGCAGATAAGGACCACTTGGCCTACCTAGTCTGCCCATTTTCCTACCTAACAGACAAGCTGCAGATCCGAGTTAACCAACAGCTTACTTCCTCCTACCCCCCCACTAGGACTGCCTTATGTCTGTCCCATGCATTCTTGAATTCCCCCACTGTTCTTGACTCAACGACATACTCAGGGAGGCTGTTCCATGGATCCACAACCTCTCTGTGAAAAAATACTTCTTCACATCACCTCTGAGCTGTCCCTCTCTGTCTTCTCAAATTGTGCCCTTGTTCTTGCACATCTCTTTTCTGAAAGATGCTACCTCCTGGACTTTGTTGATTCCCTTGAGGTACTGGAAAGTTTCTATCATGTCCCCTCTCTCCCTTCTTTCCCCAAGGGTATACATATTAAGTTCCTTTAGTCTTTCTCTGTATGTCTTCTGGTGCAGACCCTGCACCATTTTGGTTGCCCTCCTCTGGACAGCCTCCACTCTGTCTATGTATTTGCGGAATTGGGGTCTCCAGAACTGCACACAGTATTCCAGATGGGGTCTCACCAACTGTCTGTACAGAGGGATAACAACTTCCTGTTTTCTACTGTTGATGCCTCTCCCTATGCATCCCAGTATCCTCCCAGCCTTCCTTACTGCCTTCTCACATTGCTTGCCCACCTTTAGGTCATCTGATATAATTACCAGGTCCCTTTCCATTTTACTGTTGTCAGTATATCACCCCCATTGTGTACTCTTCCCTGGTTTTTGTTTCAGGTGCATTACTATGAACTTCTTTGCATTGAATCTGAGCTGCCATACATTTGACCATTCCTCCAACCTTACCAAGTCCCTTCTCATCCTTTACACCCATCTTGTGTATCAACCCTGTTGCAAATCTTTGTGTCGCCTGCAAAGAGACATATTTTTCCTTCCAGTTCCTCTGCAATGTCACTTATTAAGACATTAAAATGACTGGTCCCAGTACTGAACCCTGTGGTACCCCGCTGTAACCTCTTTCTTCACTGTGGACTCCATTTACTACTACCCTTGTGTCCTGTTGTCTAGCCAATTTTTTATCCAGGCGACCACCTTGGGACCCGCTCCCAGGCTGGCTAACTTGTGTATTAATCTTTTCTGTGGGACTGTATCAAATGCCTTACTAAAATTTAGGTAGGCCATGTCCAAAGCCCCTCCCTGGTCTACTACTTTGGTCACCCAGTCAAAGAAATTGATTAGATTCATCTGACATGACCTTCCCATCGTGAATCCATGCTGACTTGGGTCCTGTGCCCTGTGCCCACTGGTCTCTAGGTACTTAACAGTTCTTTCCTTTAGAAGTGATTCCATCATTTCCCCTACCACTGAGGTCAAACTAACTGGTCTGTAATTTTCTGCCTCTGTCCTGCTCCTAAATTTGTGAAGAGGAATCACATCCACCCTCCTCCAGTCCTCAGGTACCAGCCCATCCTCCCATGATTTGTTAAAGAGAGTAGTCAGTGGTGTCACTAGTTCTACCGTTAGTTCTTTTAGAATTCTTGGGTGAATCCCATCATGCCCCATTGCTTTGTCCACCTTCAATTTTATTAGTTCTTTCAGAACCCTTTTTTCTGTAAATGGACTGATATCGACCCCCGGATTCAAAGTGTTTCTCTTGTTTGGTTTAGGTACCTCCCCCTCCTCTTCCTTTGTGAATACTGAGCAGAAATATTCGTTCAGTATCCCTGCTTTTTCACTGTCACCCTCACCCACATTCTCCCTTTATTAAGCCTCAGTATCCCTCCTTTGGTCTTCTTCTCTTCCTAATGTACCTATAAAGGTCTTATCCCCCCTCTTAACAGAGTTGGCTATCCTTTCCTCAGTTTGGGCCTTTGCTATTCTGACTGCCTTCCCAGCCTCTTTCTTCTTTAACTGATAAAGTTCCCTGTCCTGCTCCTTCTGTGTTTCCTTATATTTCCTGAATGCTATCATTTTCTCCTTAACCTTCCCTGCCACCTGTTTTGAGAACCATAGCAGTTTTTTTCCTGCATTGTGTTTCGTTGATTTGCTTTACACAAAGGCTTGTTGCCTCTGTGATGGCTGTTTTGATTACTCCCCATTGTTCCTCCACCCTTCCTTTTTGCCTGTTTGCTAGTGCTTTTCTGAGGCACTCTCTCATTTTCCCAAAGTCATCCTTCCTAAAGTCCAATACTCTTGCTTTTGTTTGGCTTGACTTTATGGCTGTGTTTATCTTGAACCACACTGTTTGGTGGTCACTTGTTCCCAGATGGCTACCTACATTTAAATCTGAGATTCTTTCTCCTTCCCCATTTGAGAGTACCAGGTCTAAGACTGCTCCCTCTTGAGTGGGTTCCAATACTAGCTGCCTGAGGCATGCCCCCTGTAGGGCATCAATAATGACCCTACTCATGGATATGCCTGCAGCAAAGGTGCTCCAGTTAACATCCGGCATATTCAGGTCCCCCATCAACAATGTCTCCCCTTTGTCTGCCATTCTAAGGAAGCCTTCTATCATTTCCTTGTCCATCCCCTCCCCCGAGATGGGGGTCTGTATACAACCCCATGCAGATTGTGTTGCCATTTCCTGTCTCCTGGGTGACCCAGAGTGCCCCATCTGTTCCCTGTTTACTCTTTAGTTCTGTTACTTTGATCCCTTCCTTTACATAGAGAGCTACTCCTCCTCTTCTTTTACCCTCCCTGTCCCTCCTGTAGATTGTGTATCCTGGTATGTTGACATCCCAGCCATGGATCTCTGTGTACCATGTTTCTGTGACTGCCACAATATCCAGGCAACCCTCTTCCATCAAGGCCACTAGTTCAGGGAGCTTGTTACACAGACTACGGGCATTGGTACTCATCACCCTCTACTTTTTGATGGCCTTACCCCTTTTAGCCCCATTCCTGTCTTTACTGCCTTTGCTTTTTTTTTACATTTACCTCTGTCCTGCTCCCTAATGACTTCTCTAACTTGGTGTTTACCTCACTAATCACCGTGTTTTGTTGGGGAAGGCTGGGATTTCCCCTCTCCTTTTCAGTGCCTCCCCACTTGGCTAGTTTAAATGCTTGTCAATTAAGCATTTAAACTTCTCACCTAGGATCCTGGTTCCCCTCGGACAGATGCAGACCATTGCACCAGTATAGGTCTGCATCCCTCCAGGTAGCTCCCTAGTCCCCAATGAAGCCAACACCCTGAGCTCCACACCAGTTTTTCAATGATTCATTGAATTCCATGGTAAGGAGTACCCTAGCATCACCCTTGCCATAGACAGGCAGCACCTCTGTGAAGGTTACATAGAAACTGATGTCAGATAAGGACAGCTAGACCCATTCAGTCTGCCCATTTTCCCTACCTACAGCAAAAGCCACAGACCCTGTTTGATCTCCAGCTTTACCTTCTCATTCATATCGCTCGGGTTCCCCTATGCACATTCCATGCATTTGTGAGATAAGTTGCCTGATTTTCAAAAGGATTTCCCCTATTCTGAGACAATGGCAAAATTGTTTGATCATAGGGTCCCAGGCCTACTAGAAATTCTTAAAATATAAAGTATAGTTCAATGTCAATAAAAACATTAAGTTTAAATAAAAAAAGAAGGTCTAGCTCACTTCATGAGAGGGCAAGGAAACAATTTCATCCTCAAATGGGAAACAATACACAACCTCATAATGTAAAAAGAAGAAGATAATTAATGTGTGGGACTGTCTTTCTTATGCCGTACAATGTACTGGGAAGCATGTTATTACATAAACTATGAAATCTACTCACTTACTGTAGCTATCTCTACTGCCCACATTTGTTCTTGTCATTAATCTCATTCCTTTCCTCTTTGCTCCATAGTCAGAATGAATGAAATTCATTTTCCTCTTCTTCCTCCTTCCATTCCTTTTATTCTCCATCTCTTGTTCCAGTTTCTGATTACTTAATTCTATGAAGATAAAAAAAAAACAACATTTTAACAACATTCATATACTTTCTAGTAAATAAGATCCTGGAAGATGTTTTTTTTTTCTTTCCTATTTCTCTTATTCTTATGAATATAACATATAAATGCATTGTTAAACTCCTTAGCAATTTATTTAGATATACACAGGAGAAGGATTTATAATCTTATTTTCAGTTTTGTGATTTGTATCTGTAAATGTTATGATATGATTGCTACTATAGAATTGTTTTTTCTAAGAAAACTCAGCAACATTTCATTGAGAAAAAATATGTGGATACATAATCAGATTGCAAAGGTAACCTTATGAATATACACCATATTTATGCAGTGATTTAAAAAAACTGATTTTACTAGATCTATAGTCATTGCAGTTTATACTGTGACATTTGCTATTGGTGATAACTTTTTAGGGCTGTGGGTGGAGCCTACAGCAATTTTGTGAGAACTCTGTAGCTCTGAAAATGGACAATCTCACAACAGCTTCCATTGGACATTTGGAAGTATCCTTCTGAAAGTCCAAGAGAGCTTAAACCCCTCCACCATAATCAGCCTACGGAATAACAGCCACACTATTTTGGCTGTTACTTCCACATTCCATTGCATGTACTGCACATGCTCATGACTAGTGCACATGTGCAGTTCTATGGTGCCACCATGTTGCAAATGGAAGCAAGCCATTCACTATTTTGTGCCCCCCAATGTCATGCCCGACATCTAATGTCACAGTTTTTTTCCTGTAAATTAGAAAACAATCCCTTGTTGCGTTTTTTCCTGGTGCCCCCCGCCCAAGTTATTCCTGACATCAGGGTGCCCAATCCCCATGTTGATATTCATGTGGCACACTTGGAGCCCACCCCAGTGTGCCAAAATGTTTTTTTTCTGCATTTGCTGTAAATTAAAATACGGTCCCTCATCAGTTTTTTTACACCTTTGAAAGTGAAAACTGTCCCTCATCATCGCTGCAGTCCCCATCCCCCTCCCCACCCTCCTACTGAGCACCCACCTCCCCACACACACCCTTACCCATACTTACCTCCAGAGCTCAGCGCTGTCATCTTCTCTGGACCGGGACACATCTGCACTCTTCAAAGCCAACTGTGAGACGAAGAATTAAAGGTAAGCATGCTATACAGCCATTCAACTGGATTTTCAACTTATGCTCATATCTCAGCCATTTTTTGGAATTTTTGCCCCACATTTTCAACATGTGGTTCTTGGGACCCCACCTCATGAAACTGTCACTGTCACTTTGTTACTCAGTCCAAAAATGTGATTTCACAGTCACTGTGCAGAATTACCTTTTGCAACCAATTCATGAACTGACAGTGCTGCTGTTCATGAGTTGGGGTCCCAAAAAGCCCATGTTGCAAATTTGGTGAAAAAATTCCGAAAGATGACCTAGTTACAAGCATGTGTTGCACAGTTTCTATGCACGCTCCTAATGTCACCAATTTTTTACATTTTCTCTCTACATTTTTACCATTGCCATTTTTGTACACCTCCTTCAAAACAGTACAACTGTCATTTTCCACAACCTGCCCAAAATGTGTCACCTATGGCACAAAATAGCGCATTTGGTCTGTGCAATCACCTTTCAGAACAATTGAACAAAATCACAGTGGCACTGTTCATGAGGAGGGGTCCAAAAAAGGCCATGTTGAAAATTTGGTGCAACACCTCCAAAATATGGCCAAGTTACAGCTGGGCGTTGAATAATTTCTATACACATGTTTAACTTTCGTCAATTGGTTGCTCTTCACAGCCCTATCAGCTCTGGTTAGAGTTTGTTGGTTCTGCCTCAGGATGCTTAGAATGCTGGCATGAGCTAGCCTCCTGATGAAGCTCATTAGAGTGAAGCACCGAGGTTGCTGGGTAATGGTGTTCCCAGCATTGCTATCTTGATATATTAAGGAGTTGCATGAAGATTAAACTGCCAGCTTATTTTGCCAACAACTACATCTGTGTTTTTGCAATTATTTTGGGACTTTACTTTGCCTCTGGGGTGCAGGGCAGTTCATTGTTGTTTTGTTGTAATGCTGACATCAGAACTTAAAGCCAGTTGCTCTTAGGGACAGTGCAAAATTGATGCTTTTGAAATTCACTTTTGACCCACTACAAAATAGCACCATTAACAAAGGCTAGTACCTTTAATGGGGGGAGAGTCACCCTGCTTCATTGGTATAAAATAAATACCACATAGAAATGTCTGTACTCCGTAGCACAACCTAAAATGTATGGGTCCTGGTGGTTCACTGGTTCTCTTGTCTTTTTATTGTGGGCCAATATTGTATGGATTCCCCAGTAGAATACAGTGTACCCTCACCAACATGCCCATGTCTTTCTCTACAATGGTTGCACAGTGGTTTCCCCATTCTGTATCCCCAGATTCCAGTCTCACCTGGTGGTCTATTGCTCACCCAAAAGCACTCTGACAGCCAGGCTTGTGCACCCAGTTGTACTGTAGCACAATGCCTCCAAGCACTGCCTGCATTAAACAGCTGGTAACTAGCTGAACATTCAGATGACTGCGACTAGGCCAACAAGGGCTTCTATGTAACTGTGAATGGGCAATATCTTTATTTGTTTGCTAACTGGTTGGTACACTGACCCAGAGACTGTTTTCCAATATGACCTGGGCCATACAGATGACACAAACAAGGGACATAAAAGTTCATAAATGACCAGATACCACAGACTGTTACAATACAATTTGTGAATCAGATATTAGATTCAATACAAAAAAATAGATATAAATGCATGAGGAACCAATCCAGTAATTAAGATTAATAATGTAAGCAGTTTACAGAGTCTTCGTAGTGGCATAGCTCATCAGGAGATGAGAACACTGGTACCAGGATTATGTGTCAGAGGGTCAACTGCAGGTAGTTGTGGCTAACAGAGAGGCACTATAGTGTGATTTGAAAAGGTGGTAACATCCTAGCATCCTTAGGGGGTTGGTAGACTGTGCCATTGTCTTAGGGATGCCACAGAGAAGGCCTTCTGATCTAAATTATACATGTGAAAACCTGGGGGCACTCTAGAAGAAAGCTGGTGAAGGATCAGAGGCCATAGGGACAAGGATTAAACTGGAGTAGGAAGGTAGGGGTGAAACCTCTTTTTCTTGGATGGATTTATCAGTCAAACAGCCAAGGAGGTAATCCAGCTGGGCCTGTAGGGGGAGCAAGCCAAGGGCCTGGTAGGGGGAGCAGTGATGCACAGAATATGGGGTCAGCAAGGCAAACCTAAAAACATTGTTGTGTGCTTTGCTGAGTCTGGACAGGCAGGGTGATGAGGTTTGCATGTAAATAGAGTAGCAGTAGTCCATGGAGGAGAGGAAGATGCCCTGGACAATGGCAAATCTCATCTCTGGGGCCATTAGTTCCTTGGGCCGATAGCTTTGACCAGTTTCTCATTCATGTGTCAGAACATGAGTCTGATATGGACTGAAATGATCAGAGAATGGTCTATAATGATACCCAGATATTTGAAGGCAGTTACCTGCTCAAGGAGAGTGCTACCTGGGGACAGGATGTGAAGGGGGTTAGCGTTGTCCACACATCTGACTAACCTGTGGTCTGACCCAAAGACCATGGCTTTGATCTTTTTAGCGTTGACTAGGAGTCTGTTGGAATGGAACCACTATTCTGTGGTATCAAAGTCCTCCTTGAAGGTGGATGATATTTCAGAATGAGCTGCAGCACTGTGGATGACGATAAAGTCATTGGTGCACAGTAGTAAGTTGCACACAATGCTATCAATTCAAAATGTTATTGTTAAACCTTTATTAAGTCATTACAATATACAAAAGTGTTTAAAAGCACATAGATACAATTCACTATCCATATACATAAAACAATATAATAATCTATCCGACACAGATTATACACAGTGTTTAATCAATATATGTGCTATTATATTTCAAATATTACTATTTACCATACAATACATAAAAAAGATAATTCATTCAGCTACTATTGGATCTTAACTTTCCCTTGATCAGATATAATAATTTAAGCTTGACACATATGTAATTTTTTACTTTCAGTTATTTTCAAAACAAAAGCAACAGGTATTAAAATATCTTTAACATTTTCTTTTAAAAGATATGTTGTTACATATATTGGTTCATATTCTAGTTCCCGTATAATATTTCCCAAACATTTCTTCCTATATTCATTATATAGAGGACATAATATTAGTAAATGTTTCAAATGATCCTGTCCATGGCCACATTTACATAAATCATTTATTTCATCTTAATTTTTTGCATATCTCGTTCTATAACTTTGACTAGTGAAGCATTCAAATCTAAATCGAGTAAAAATCAATCTTTGACCAGGGTTTGTTAATATAGACAAATATTTTTTCCATTTTATGATTCATTTTATTAGATTTTAGCCAGTTACATATCTTATATTGTTTACACTTTTCTAAATCCTGTTGCACAAAAACATCCCGTATCATATTTTTGATTTCCCAGCTTATATAACTAAAGGGGTATCTAACAATATCAGGGATATAGGTTAATAAACCATATGGTTTAATATATTCTTTCACAGTCCTCATACTTGGAAAAAATAATTTTCTATTTAAATACTGGATTGCCTCATCCAAGCACAATCTTGGATATCTGTACGTTTCCATACCATATACTTTCAACCAATATATTACAGTATTGCTCGTAGTGTTGGACGCTCGGTGATGTTGAGTGCCATGACTTGTTAGGACCTTGTCCAGTCTCCATGGGGAAGGGGTTACTCTGTCCTCTTTCATGCTGATGAGTGCTCCCAGGTGTTCTATTGACTGGCTGGGGTTGAGACTGATCTTTTCCCAATTGAGTACCCATCCATGAGCTTGTAGAATTGATAGAACCATTTGGGTGTGTTGGACTAGTTGTGTGGACCTGGCTCGGATCAGCCAGTCATCCAGGTAGGAGATCACATGACTACCCTGCTGCCTGAGAGTGGCCACCACTAAGACATACTTTGGTGAACACTCTGGGAGCTGAGGCCAGTCTGAATGGAAGTGTCTGATATTGGTAGTGCTGACCTAGAATGTTTAATCTTAGGTATTGGAAATGAGACGGTCTGATGGAAATATGTAGATAAGCATCCTTCATGTCAATAGAGGTTAGGTAATCCCTGGTCTAATTGAGCTGAGGGTTTCCATCGTGAATCTTTTGTATTGTACAAATCTGTTGATGAATTTGAGATCTAGTATGGGCCTCATGTCACCTGTCTTTTTTGGGACCAGGAAGAAAATGGAGTATATTGCTTGGTCGTGTTGCTCTTTTGGGACTGGTGCGATTGCCTTGTTTTGCAGGAGAGAGGTCAGGGTAGACTTGACCGTTTGTATTTTTTCTGGTTGGCGGGAGATCAGGGATACTACCACCCTGTTCGTGATGGGCTTCTGCTGGAACTCTATGCAGTATCCCTGGGACACTATCTACAATACCCATTGTCTTGTGTTGATTTGCACCATATATGGTAGAATTGAATTAGGCGTGCTCCCACTGGGGGGGTGTGAGCTTGAATTTGAGGTTGTTGGGCTGCGATAGGCTGCGCTCTAGTCAATTGGCCCTGGTTTCTGGAGAAATTGATGTCGAATCTGCCTCTCTGACCTCTGCCCTTGGTTCTAGCTCTGCCATTGCTGGAGAAGAAAGCTGGCTTGAAGTTGAATTATTTGTTTTGGTAGTAGTGGCCCATCTACCTTCTATCTTGTTTTCCCCTGAAGGGGCGAAATCTACCGCATAAGGCCTGGAGGTATGAGTTCTTTGAGGATTTGTCAATGTTGAGGGTTTTGCCGTTGCCCTTGTGTTTTATGTATTTCTCCAGGCCTTCCCCGAAGACCAGGTTGCCCTTAAATGGCAACTTGTTCAGCATGGTTTTTGACTCTGTGTCCACATTCCATATTTTGAGCCAAATGAAATGCCTCACCCTGTTGGTGAGCATGGCCATACGCTCTGTCATTCTAAAGGCATGTATTAATCTTTGTATAATCTGACATTTTATCTGTACCTGTACCTGTCCCAATTCCTCTCTAACTAGTGCTGATGGAGCAGTTGAGGATAAACTTATTAATTTCTTGTAAAATTTGTTTAAACAAGATTCAATCATTGTTTTTGAATAACTACCCCATATCTCTGCACCATACAATATCTGACTTTTAATTTTTGCATTTATTACATCTATATTTCCTTTCACTGATTTCCCTCCATATTTATAAGAGAATTAATACTGAGAATAATTTTCCTTACTTTATTTTGAGTCTCTAAAATATGTTTCTTCCAAATACCCTCCTGTGAAAATATTATGCCCAAATAACAGAATTCCTTTACTACTTCTATTCTATTGTTATTTATTGTATACTTATATATATTATTATTCTGACCAAATACTAGAACTTTTGTTTTTTCATAGTTAATCTCTAAATCTGCTATAGCACATTCTTGATGGAATTTATTTAATAATCTTTTCATGCCCATATAACTGATGGAGAGTAAGGCAACACTGTCTGCATATGCCAAGTATGGGCATCTTTTAACTCTTATCATCGGCATATGAAACTCTGAATCATATAGTGCATTGAGGATAGTATCAAAGAAGATATTAAACAAGATTGGCGATAAAGTACATCTCTATTTTACTCCTATATTAGTCTCAAACTTGCTACTGATTCCCCCTTTGTGTTATATCTAATACAAAAAAAATATTCTGGTACAATATTTTAATAATATTTAATATTGACCTTTCCATCCCTTTTTATTCTAATCATTCCCATAACAAACCTCTATTAACCCAGTCAAAAGCTGATTTTAAATCCATAAAAGTGCAATACAACTTTTGTTTTTTAATTGTCTTATTTTTATACACTAGGGCCCGGATATTCAAACTGCGCCATTCTGAGGCGCAAGCCCTTGCGCTGCTCAAAATAGTTGCGCAGGGGTGTGGCCGGGGCGATATTCAAAGGAGTTGCGCTATTGAGCAACTCCTTTGAATATCACCCCCCAGCCACAGCCACTGTGCATGGCACAGTGGAACTTATGCCACCGCAAATTTTCAGAGTTGAGCATTAAACTTGCGGTGGCGCAAGTACCATTGCACCATGCGCAAATTTCCGATATTCAAAAGGTGACATGCAAATGGGGCCATAATTCATGCAAGGTAAGGGGGGGCCATTTGCATCTGATTATGGCCCCATTTGCATGCCATTAGCATGTAGGTGCACCGATCCCGAGGACTTGTGCCTGGCAGCTCTGCCAGGCAGCAGCCATCGGAGACCGACACCCTGCAGCCCGATCGCGGGCTGGCGTAAAAACACCCCCACCCACATCTCCCAATGCCCGATTGCGGGGCAGAAGTATCATGAAACCCCACACATCTCCCAATGCCCGATCAGCGGGCAGAAAGTATCATGAAACCCCCGTCACACATCTCCCAATGCCCGATCGCGGGCAGAAAGTATCATGAAACCCCCCGCCCAAAACAACTCCCAATGCCCGATCGCGGGCAGAATGTAAAAAAGACCCCCAACCCGAATATCTCCCTGGTGGTCCAGTGGACCACAATGTCCGATCGCGGGCAGAAGTACAAACAACCCCCAAACGGCTCCCAATGCCCATCGCGGGCAGAACATAAAACAACCCCCGCCCAAACAGCTCCACCACCCAATATAATACCTCTTTGCACTCTAACACATAATCCGGACACTATACCCCTATGCACTCTGTCGATACCTACTCTACTCCATACATGCTGTCACACCACCTGACACCATACCACCATGAACACTGTAACACAAACCAACATTATACTCCATGAATGCTGATACACCCAACACCATATCCATATTCATGCTGCCACATCACTAACTCCATACCCTATACATGCTGTCCCACACCACCCAACACCATACTCATGCATGCTGTCACAACATCTCCCACTGTACCGCCTGCGTATTTTGGCACATCTCACAACCCCACACCACTATGCAATCTGACATAGCACCTGACATCACACTTCATGCATTGCACATAAACAAACATGATACCAGTCAAGCATGCTGACACACCAAAAGACCTAATACCTATGCACTTTGTCACATCAACATCCGCACTCAGTCGCCCCAAAGTTCTCTACAAGTTTTTCTACTTAATATCGGTTGGTGACAGTGATGCCTGCAATCTATGCAGGCAGAATACAGTGAGGAAGGTATGGATCCCACTTTGGAACAACTGACCAGCATAGCTACATGGTCTACCACCACCCTGCGTAATGGTACCTCAAATTGTGGAGGTGGCATCCTCAAGTGCAGCTGTGGGAGCAGTGTGGGTGTAAGCACTGAAGGGGAAGAGCATGAGGGAGGCATGGCTGGACCAGTGAAACGTCCTCACTGCGCTCGCCATACCAGAAAACAACAGTACTCAATAACATCAAGTCCCCTGCAGGGCCCTTCCTATCCAAAGCCAGCAGCATAGGCAGCCCCTACCTTGCCAGCAATGCCAGTGACAAATGAGGACTTATCTGCTGTCCTGTCTGAAGTCCAGCATGTCTGACAAGAGTTAAACGATTTCAGATAGGAATTTAGTGATGCCCGTGGGGGAGATTTCCAAACTATAGTGTGATGTTGACAAAATCATGTGCATCCTGTCAGAATTCCATGGTGGCCCCACTGGCACTTAATGTGACAGCACAAATTAATTTGTCTTTTTTGTTTTTCTTTTTCTATCTTCCATTATGTTGTTTGCATGTCCCCCCTCTTAAAAAAATAAAACCCAAAAAAACACAATTCTGTCCTGTTTAATCTACATCCATTCCTTAAGTCCTCTTGTTTCTTTATTTTGTATGTAAAATAATGTTATTGACCATTGATGCTGTTGTTTGTTACTGTCTTATGCTCCCAATAGAATTCAGTCCCTTTTCTTGTTCTCTCTCACTTAGTTCTCCCCGCTCATTGCTGTATTACCCTTGTCCTCCTGATCCTGCCTGTCATTTGTTATACTTATTCTCTACTATGTCCGTGTACCCCTTCCCTAATAGACACCTTATTCCTTTATTATTTGTGGTGTGTGTTACTTTTTTCGTTGGTTATAATTTACAAGATTTCTTTTAACAACATGATGTGTAAGAAGTTGTATCCCCTATATATTGAGTTTACAAATAGAAAGGTCAATTCCGTTGAAGGCTGTTGGCCATAAGGGCCTTCTCCATAGTTAGACTAGTGTGTAGTTTTTTTGAATTCAAATAACTTGTGTGAGTGGCTTCAATTCAAAGTTATGTGTGAACGTGAAACTGGGTGAAATTTCATTCACGCGAAGAAATGGAGGTAAATTACGTCACCTGGCAAAAGATTTCGAGTAATGTAGGAATTAAATTCACGCAAATATTTTGCTAGGTGAAATTTTACATTTCGCACATCTCTACTCTTGATGCACCTCACAACCCTCATACTACCATGCAGTCTGATGCAGCACCGAACACCATAGCTAACTGACATGCTGTCACCAAGCAGCATCATACCTACCTATGTCAGCTGACAAGCCTCACAATCAGAATCCTCCATGAACTGCCACACAACCTGGCACTCATACTGAAATGCACACTGAGATACATCATGAACTCACACCCCATGCAGTCTCACACCACTGACACCTTACATGCTATCACACCCATCAACATGCCACTCATGAACTTGACACACAGACATTATGCACCCATGTATTGTGAGACACACAGCAACACCTCATACACCATACACATTGTCACACTACTTCTATACCAGCATGCATGCTGACATATCTCATGATCCCAGTACTCCCATGTACCCCTTGTGGTCACACCACTCCACACCATACACATACTGTCGCCACCCGTACTCAGATACAATACCATGCGACATAATGTAGTATCCAGCAGATTCATATTTTATTTGTGCCACTTTTTTCTAGGAATGTTCTTGCATGACCTTCTGATCACTTTCTTGTTTACACCATAACCAATGTTTTTATATTTCTTCAAATCTTTATTTGTGTAAGCCTCTATAAAATGGGAGTTCCGAAAGTCTTCCATGGGTATGCTAAATGCCCACTGCCAGGCTGGTATCCGTGTCTTAGCATTCTAAAATGATTGTGTGAGGAGTGACTCATTGCTCTGTGCTCTGTCCCTTTAAGAGCTGCCAATAACGTGTGCAGTTTATTACTCTGGGAAGGAGCTATGTTTCTAGGCTCGAGTTCCACACGAGCTGCCAGATAATTCCTCTGTTCTGTCATCACTATTTGTGCAGAGAGGGAGCTCTGTCAGAGGCTGTACTTGTTGCTGATTGTCTATTAGAACAGAAAGTGATGGTGTTGTGGTTTGTCTAACCTGCCTGCTTTGCAGCATGGACAGTTGTGTTTATCACCACCATCTTGGTCCAGGACCGCCTGGATGGGCCAATTAGAAACTTTTGGACCGAAGGGAAATTCTGTAATCTGCTGCAGTGTCAGTCAGGGGCTCCAAGGGAAGTGAGGAACAGCCTCGAGATAGTCGTAGCTGCTGTTTCCATGTAGTTCACGAGAGAACTCGTGGAAGGATTGATTTGGCCTGCTGTCCTGAGAGGGAATTGTAGGTTATTTTACTGAATCCAAGAGAGAGAAAGAGAGAGAGGGGGAGAGAGAGGGAGGGATGGAGGAGGAGGGGAGGGAGAGAGAGACAGAGAGAGAGACAGAGAGAGAGAGAGACAGACAGAGATAGTTTAAAGCCACTCTGAACTGTGACCAGGCTTCTGAAACCTGCAGAAGACCAAAGATTTGCTGAACACGATCGGCCTGTCAGGACCTCACATTGCTGGAATCCTGGGTTGGCATAAGAACTCTGAAGTGTGACCAGACCATCCGCCTAATTTGATGGTATTTCCTTACTATAAATGTGCTATGTTTCTGCTAGTGGTCGTATTTGTTTCCCCACTGTGCTGAACTGTGTCTCTGCTTGCTGGCATGCATCCTGCCCTGCACCAGACTGAAACCGCATTCATCTCCACTGGCTCGGCCTTTGCCTCACACTGGTCCAACCAGATTACCCACTGCGCCAGAGAAAGCCATCGACCGAGAGACCTGCCTGGGATCAGCCTCTGCTCAATGCCTTGAACAGGAATGACTCTCAGTGATTTGTGTGGGCCCTGCTTCTTCTGGCACTCCAGCTCATCCACCTGCAGTCTCACTTTTCTCCCTGCCTGTGTCTTGTATTGGATATCGTGAGGGACACATCAGGTAGCTCCCTGCAAACAACAGCTAAATCGAAAGTATTGTCTTCCATTTCATGTATGTCTTTCCTTCTGGAACTGAGCCCTCCTGCTCTGGATTACAAATAGTGTGTTGTGCATGTTTCTTTCTTTCATCACAGGGTCCCAACCCAGCTGCGACACCGGCCTACAGAGCAACGCCCTGCCTGTCCACCCATCTCTACCTGGGTATCCAGATTAGTGCGACCGTGTAGGCACTCGAAGTGCATGCATGACTGTCTGATCAATCTCAGCCTCTTGTCAATCAACCTGATTACGCCCTTCTTTTGTTCAAGCACTCTTACTAAATCAGATCTCGTTCTGTTTGCATTTAACCTGACTGTAGTTCCAGTTTGTACCAAAAGCACTATACTGTTGTTGTTTGCTGTTTAACCTTGTTTTACAAGGGGTCTCAGAGTCAAACTAGTGGAACCAGCCCTGACTGTAAGTGCAAACTGTAGGTAATTGTGCGTGAATATGGGTCATTGCAAAACTGATTACTGTATATTGTTCAGGCTACTCAGCAGGGGAAAGGGGTTATTACAGTGTCCTGGAGGGTTGCACTTTGGTGTTAGCTTGCTTGACCACTAACAACCCTGATCTCTGGGTGGAGGCACCCATTTCAGTACTCAGGCCTCTTTAACCTGCAAATCCAGCCAGGGGCAGGCAGGGGTAGTAGTCTTGGGGTAGTGCCACCCAGGGAGTTAGCATTTGTATGATTTTACTGTACATGTTTATGCTCCTACTGCTGCTCACCTTCTTATTACTGTTTCACTGCCTGTTATAATTTCGAAGGCTTTAGTGCCCCCACATGGATGTACCTGTAAACCAGCCTTGACTCATCAAAGCCTATCATAGAATCATAGAAGCATAGAAGCTTGATGGCAAAAAAGGACCCTTCTGGCCCATCAAGTCTTCCCATCCCTCCACTTTTATATACCCCCTCCCCATCTGCCCCTGCCCTCCACCACAATACTCAGCCCCACATGCCTGTCCCATGCTCTCTTAAATTGCACCACTGTTTTAGCTCCCACCACTCCATCTGGCAGTCTGTTCCAAGGCACCGCCACCCTCTCTGTGAAGATGCACCCCCTCACATTGCCCCTAAATCTATTTCCTTGCAATCTGAGGCTGTGCCCTCTAGTTCTGGCTCCCTCCTTCCTCTTTAGCAGATACTCTTCTCCTACTTTATTTAGCCACTTTACATATCTAAAGGTATTACTCATGTCACCCCTAACCTCCTTGTTTCCAGCATGTACAGATTCAGCTCCTTATACCTCTGCTTGTATGTCTTCCCCTGCATAGCCTGCACCATTTTTGTTTCCCTTCTCTGAACCCTCTCCAATGCATCTACATCCTTGTGAGATGTGGTCTCCAGAACTAATCTGTACTCTAGTTGCGGCCTCCACCATAGCATTGTAGAGGTGCATTACCTCCACTATTCTGCTAATGTGTCCTTGTCTATGCATGCCAACATTCCATTGGTTACTTCCTCCGCCCCTGCGTTAGACCCTACCTTGCTCGTTAGGGGACTATGATTCCCAGATCCCTTCCTGTTTTAATTTTTTTTGATTTCTCCCACCCAGCATGTACCCTGCATGCATGTTTTACTCCTAGGTACATCACAGCACTTCTTGGCATACCAGCCACTCCCAATTCCCTGAGCACCCAAAGGTCCTTCCCTCATGTCCCTCCACCCGTCCTGGGTGTCCACCCTATTGCAGATTTCTGCATCATCGGCAAATAGGCACACCCTCCCTCTTAAACCTTCTGCAATATAACTGATGTAGATGTTGAAGAGAAGAGGACCCAAAATTGAGCCCTGTGGTACTCCACTCCTTGCCCTTGCTATCTCGGAGTTCACCCCATTTAGTAACACTCTCTGAGTTCTCTCTGCTAGCCATGCCTCCACCCAGGTTGCTATTTTACCTCCCAACCCCATGCTTTCCATCTTGCTCACTAGCCTCCTGTGGGGGATGGTATCAAAGGCCTTTCTGAAGTCCAAATAGGCCATGTCCACTTCCCCCTCCCAGTCAATTACCTGAGTCACCCAATCAAAGAACTCAGTTAGGTTGGTCTTGCATGAGTTCCCCTTGGTGAAGCCATCCTGCCTGCTGTCCTGCACACCACACTCCACCCAGGTAATCCACCACCCTCTCCTTGACTAATACCTCCATTACCTTCCCCACCACAGACATGAGACTGACTGGGCAGTAGTTCTCCTTCAGCTCCCTGCTACCTCCCTTGTGCAAGGGCACCACATCCACTTTCCTCCAGTACTCCGGCACCCTTCCTGTATCCAGGGACAGGTTGAAGAGCCTTGTGACTGGTGTGGGGAGCATGTGCCTCAATTCCCTGATCACTCTGGGGTGCAACCTGTCAGGCCCCATTGCCTTGTCCACCCTTACTCTATCTATCTCTACCCTGACCCTGTCCACAGTGAATGGGCTCTGATCACTCATTTGTCCTCCCTCCCCTTAGACTTTAGCTTCAAGCCCCTGCCTTCCTCTTCCTCCATGAATACTGAGATAAAGTACTTATTTAATGCATCTGCTTTTACATAGTCCTGTTCCAAGCTTATCCCTCCCCCCTCAGTCTAGCAATATCCTGCCCAGCCCTTCTCCTCTCCCTCATGTATCTGAAAAAAAATTTATCCCCCTCTTAGCGTTTTTAGCTATTTTTTCCTCAGTGGCTGCTTTTGCCCTTCTGATCGCCTTCTCTGCCAAACTCCTCTTCTTCCTGTACTCCTTCCTATCTTCCTCTCAGAGTGTCCTCTTAAAGTTTCTGAAAGCCCTCCTCCTTTCCTTGATTGCCCCGGCACCTCCCTAGTGAACCAGAGTGGTCTCCTCCCCCTCTGGCTCTTCCTGAATTTTTTTATGCACATTTCCACTGCTTCCTGAACCCCTCCCCTGATAGCTTTCCATAATTCCTCCACTGTTTCTATATTCACCTTACCTTCCATGTTTTCTCTATCTTACTCATCTTATCAAAGTTTGTGTGTCTGAAGTTCATGACTGACGTACTGGTTTTGCTTGTCTCCTCCCTCCTCCCTTCCTGACCCTGAACCATACCATGCTGTGGGTCGCTGGTGCCTAAGACTCTCCTACCTGCACCTCCTCAACACTCTCCCCGTTAGTCAGGACTACATCTAACAAGTTGCTTCCCATCATTGGCTCCCTGACCAGCTGTTGAAGGAATAACCCCTGCAGCTTGTCTAATAAATCTCTGTTCCTTGCTGATGCTGCATCTGGGATTTCCCAATCAACATCTGGAAGGTTCTGGTTACCCACCAGTAGCAGTTCTCCTTTCTGGGCCAGTCTCATGATTGCCTGAGTTAGCCATTTATTATCCTCCTCCCCTTGTGCAGGAGGGCCGTATACCACCCCCAGCTACAGGGATTCATCCCTCTTCCTAACTAGTGTTACCACAGCAGCTCAGTTTCCCCTTCCTCCTCCTGCCCTTCGGTTACACTAATGATTTCCCTGATGAATAAGGCAAATCCTCCCCCTTGCCCTCGCTGTTCCTTGTGAGCTGTCTGTATCCTGGAATGGTTGTTTCCCAGGTGTGATGCTCTGTTCACCAAGTCTTACTCATTGCAGCTAGATCTAGTCACTCATCCTTCATGATGGCCTCCAGGTTCACACTCTTATTTCCCAAACTTCTGGCGTTTGCTGCTAATCCCTTCCTCCAACCTTCCCCATTGTTCCCCCATCACCCATCTCCCTCTTGCCCAAAAATGCAGTGTTATCCTGGGGGGCTTGTAGCACCCCAAACTTTCTTTCTTGTGGAGCAGATTCCTCCCAAACTAGTTTAAATTGTAGGTATCCGCTATCAATTCTTCTAGTTTGCTTTTTAGTACTGCCACCCTCTCTATATTCAGATGCAGTCTGTCTGGTGCAAACAAGCTCTTGTCCCCCCACATACAGTCCCAGTCCCCTACTAAACCTTATCCCATTTTCTCACCCCACCAGCCACTCATTAACCTCCTTTATCCTCATCTGCCTATCAGTGCTTGCCCTTGATAATGGTAGCACCTCTGAAAAAAGTCAAAAATTTTATCCCCTACAGTATCTAGCAAGAGCTCTGAATCTTGCCTGTACCTCCATCAGGCGATTTCTCACTAGGTTATTCATTCTCAGGTAGAACAGCAGGTGCGTTTTCTCATCCTGTTGCTTCTCCCTTGAGATATAGTGAATGACCTTAGCTGCCATCATGCCAGACAGACAATCCACCCACAATGTGCTTTTGTCCCTCCTGCCCCCCACCCAATTAATTTTATTATAGAGTTCCCAACCAGTAGAACCCTGCTCTCCATCTCCTTCTGGTTACATCTCCCTTCTATCCTACCCCCAACCCCCTGTATCCTATCTACTACCCTATTTTCAGTACCCCCTTTGCCCATATCACCTCCCAAAGTACTGTCTTCACTCTGCATCCCCCCCAGGCTTTGCGACCCACACAGGAGCTTTCTGCCAGCCTTCCCACCTCCGCCTCTCTATCTGTGAACTTTTCTCCTCAGTGTCATTCTGCCCCAGCCTGTGCCCTGACTGATTTTTCCTGGGGGCCCTCACCTTTCTCTGCCCCATCTAGCTTTTGCACCTCTGGTCCCAAGCACACTGCCCCACCTCCTTTTGGGCTTGCCCATTGTTCTTACCTGATTGGGCATCCCTCTTTTCCAATTTTGCTGTGCCTTCATTTGTGCCTGTCTCTCCTATTTCCCCTGTGTGCTCTTTCAACTCCATGTTCCTGCTCTTCCCTCACATTTTGTGCCCCTAGTGGGGCAAATCTATTTTTTTGTTCTAGGCCCACTGCCTGTATCTCTCTGGCGAATGGTCCTCCCATTGTTCTCTTCTCCCTTGTCCTCTGCGCAGGATTTGGACTTGTATACTTTATCACCTGCCATCCTCCCGATTACTCTTGTTCCCTTTTCTGCCACTATCTGGGATTCCTGTATCCCCTCTGAAGCCTTCCCCTACATCCCCTCCTTACTTTCATGCTCCTCTATTTTCCTCCATACCCCATCCTATCTCTTCCTTCCTGTGCCCGTGTTTGCTCCTTGTCCCCCTGCTGCCACCTTTTAGCTGCATCTAGCCCCCCTAGCTGCAATAGCTCCTTCTGAGAGACCCCTCCTGTCATCTCTGCTACTCCTCTCCCATTCCCATCTTAGTGTCCACCTCAGCGATCCCACCTCCTCCCTTAGCTGTGCAATTTGCCTACATACCATGCATCCCCCCATTTTCCAGACTACTGTATATCCAGTACCATGGATGACCCACAACCAGTACACCCTACCAGCCTCCCAAAGATGACCCCAGCCCTTGTAGCCTGGGGGGGTGGGCCCTGCTCTGGAGCCACCCTCACCCTGCTCCATTGGCCCCTCTAATGTGGTTTCCCCCCATTCCCCCCTCTGGCCTATGGTAAGCTTTTGCGTTTAGGCCCAAGGGTAATGTGTGCCACATTTCTAGAAATGTTCTTGCATTGACATTCCTGATCACATGCTTATTTACACCATAACCATTGTTTTTCTACTTCTTCGAAATTCCTTACTTGTGTGATTTTACAGTACAAGTTTACATTACTACTCCTATCACTTTGTTATTACTGTTTCACTCCCTGTTGTACCCCTTGAAGGATTTCCTGACACACAGTGCACCTACCCATCCATGGATGCACCTGTAAACCAGTCCAGGCTTACTGTGTCTATACTGGTGGCCACATTTTTAATAGATAAAATTAATGTACAGTTTGCACTTAAACCCCTTCAAACCTTTTTTGTAGTGGAGTGCTTTTTGGTACTAAATCTTAAAACTTTCCAGGTTCTAGGGATTTCTGTTTTTAGCCCCAGTTCTGTTGGTCCCACAGTTCTGGGCAGAAAAATCCTAGGAAAAACAGGCTTGCACTTTAAAATCAGTAAAAGCCCTGGGACAGGGGTCACAAAAAAAGCACAAATTGCAGCATAAAGTTTTGTGCTGAGCCTTTCAATTGTGCATGGTCCAAAAGCTGCAATCAGGCAACAGTCACGCACAAACGGGGAAAAAAATGATTTATGTATACTGTACTGCCACAATCAAATGCAGGTTCTATGCAAATAGCCATGAAGACACTTATTGTAGCTGTCTGAACATGACAACCTCAGTTTTTTTTTCAGTCTTTCAAAACAGTACCGCTAAAGAAAACCATCATAATGAAGAAAAAAAACAGCTAGATATCCTCAATAAAGCATTCATGTTTACATGAAATGAAGCAAGATTGATACCCTAGTCTTCACTCCTTCCTTCACCTCTCATTTACTCACACTGCAGTCAGCATCAAGAAATGCAAACAGGAAGCGGGGGGGGTAGCAAATACAGCAGCTTTGCTAAATGATAGAAAAAAATAGATAACATAAAATAAAACTCAGTCCCCTCTTCTTACAGTTCAGAACAAAAAACAAATTCAGATCAATTTCTTGCTAGACGATGATGATCATTAGCAAAAGCAAAAGTGACAAACCATGCCTAAACACCGAATTTCAAGCCCCTTCATAAAGAATGAATAACCAAAACAGCAAATAAATAAATAAATAATGGGGAAATGAAATATGATATATCAATCATGACAAGAACCTTGCTTTGAAGTTCTAATACAGTCACTCACAAAAACACCACGTTAGTTTTAGTGAACTTGCTTTCAAAAAGTTCCTCATTGCCAAGTAAATCCTTTGGTCCACTTATCAACAGCACAATAAAAAGTATGTGCTTCCACACAAGTGCTGGGCTGATTTACAGTTGTTATTTTGTATCAAAATTCAACTGTGATAGAGGCTGAGCTGCTTCTGGTGCTGAGCAAATTTGAAATTGTAATGTATCAAAACTCAAGTGAGAAACTGGCAGAGCTTTAGGTCCCACAAGCTAGAAAGAACTGCAGTGTTCAGCACAGAGAAAGCTGAGGTATGAAATGATACATCAATTGGAAAGCAAAATGGTGTGTTTTGTTTTATATCAAATTAAAATAAACAGTACACAAGCAATTTTTATTCCTACACCTCACTGTACACATAAAAGATAAAGTAAAATGTCTCTCCTTATTAGAGAGAAAGCATGTCTCCTAGCTCAGAGTGGATTTCCCTGTTCTGAGCTGAGAATCATTCCAAGCATCACAAAGGTGCTGTTTCAGGTGCTCTGAGTGAGCATTCTGAAGAGCAAAAAAAGATAATGTTTTGCTCATTTTTAAATTGTCAGTACTTTACCATTCATTAAGCTACAGAGTTAAAATTTTAACAGCAGACAGGGGAAGGAGCCTAGTTACTAATAAACCATTACTTGTTTATCAAGATTAATGGGATTTAAAATAATCTGTTAAAAAGTAAACCGTGTACACTTGGGCCGCTTAGAGTGTCCCACCATGCTCCACTGGCAGGGTTAAAATAGACCGCACATGTTCTTGTATTCTTTCTTTTAAAAGTCTAACTGTCTTACCTATATAATGTTTATTGCAATTACACCATAGGATATAGGCTAGGAATGTTGTGGCACATGAAATGAAGTCTCGTATCTTGATTTGTGTGCCATTTGGCATTGTATATTCATTGCCAGTAACCATATATTGGCATACATTGCATCTCTTGCATTTATGATTACCTATTGGTTTACTCGGTAACCATGTTCTAGTAGGT
The DNA here is from genome assembly GCA_016271365.2 of Neoceratodus forsteri. Classification (NCBI taxonomy): domain Eukaryota; kingdom Metazoa; phylum Chordata; order Ceratodontiformes; family Ceratodontidae; genus Neoceratodus; species Neoceratodus forsteri. Next base: position 1,008,927,677 of record CM057454.1, on the reverse strand, counting down.
GTCTTTTTTTTTTTATAAAATTGACTTTTAACCAGCTTTTCTTTTAGATTTGCAGTCCTTCTAAACGTGACTCTAGGCGTTTCTGGCAAAATTTATTTCAATTTCTGATCTCCTTTTAAGATATCCCAGCATTTCCACACAACATTCCCTACTTGTCCTGATATTCTATTATGCTCTAATGAACATGTAATTTTGTCCTTGTTTACATTAGATATGACATTTTTACTTTTACAGTTTAGAAAGTCTACCTGTTTCTTGTTCTGTACTTTTCTTAGAGCATCATTTAATATTTCAGTCGTGTACCCCCTTTCCCTGAACTTTTTCAGCAATTCTTCAGCTTGTTCATTAAAGTCTGACTCTTCAGTACAATTCCTTTGAATTCTTACCAGCTGCCAATGTGGAATTGATTTTTTAAGTTTATATGGGTGACAGCTGTCATTTCTCAACAGAGAATTAATAGATGTTTGCTTCCCACATCCTTTGGTATTTATGTTACCTGTTGTTTCATCCTCAAACAATGTGATATCCAAAAAGTTTATTGTTGTCTTGTGTATTGTTGAAGTAAATTTGAGATTTGTTTTTCTTTTCTTAGTACTTTTTATCTTGTGGCTCCCAATCTGTACATTCCATCCTGGCATCCTAGGCATTTGGCCACTGTCTGGTTCACTACAGCCCCCAATGGAGACCCCATGGCTCCCCCCCGTGGTGGGGCAGCTGAGAGTCCCCCATACTCCTGCTGACACAGGATCCAGCATCGCAGCAGTGCTGCCAAGGTCGAGCGTCCTGAAGACAGCCATCAAGCCGCCACAATCGGTCACCATTTTTCCTCCTATAGTGCTTACGTGAGTGGAGCGTGCAATGACACCAAGGGGGGGGAGCATGCATGCATCCCCATGCACTGTGCCCCAACTCACCCCTCCTGTTTACAGTATCAGTGCAGTGTCTCCCCAGCCTCTGCTAGGGGCATCCATGCACCGACCACTGAAATCCCCCCCCTGGAGAGGGAGAGCAGCCTTCAGGTGCTCAATCCCTTTCTACCGCTGCCAACCCCCAGCGACCAGAGTCCGTTCCTGAACCCGGGTCTCTGGCGTGGAGCGAGGTGTGGTGTCCAGCACCTCAAGCCTCAGCACCACTGGGTCGGCATAAATCTGAGATTTAATGTATTAGTGTTCAGCCAATCCACAAAATCTCTGGCCTCTTCTAATGTTCCTGACCATATACACAGACAATCATCAATGTAATGCCCCCATCTGGCGATGCATTGAAAATATGGATTCACATTTTGATTCAAAAGACATTCCTGTTCCCACAGCCCCATAAAGAGATTTGCATATGACGGGACCATTGAGGCCCCCATGGCAGTGCCACAGATCTGAGCATAGAATTTGTTGCACCTGTTTCATCTTTATCACATTCCAAAAAATATCTAGATGCCTTAACTCTATCTGTGTACTGAATAGAAATATTCAAGTCCTCTACATCAATACATATCCACATGTAAGTAGGTTCCCATTTTATACATCCAAATTTCTGTATAGTGTCACCTGTATCCCTCAGGTAAGAGGGTAAAGATTTCATACTGTGTTGCAGGAATAGATCAATAAATTCACTTAAATGTTCAGTTAATAAACCAACCCCTGAAATAATTGGCATACCTGGTGGGTCCAATAAATCTTTATGTCTTTAGGTAAACAGTACAGAGTTGGAATCACAGGGAAATCACAGTAAAGATATTTAAATTTGTTATTATTTATACTTCCACTCTGTACTGCTTGATCCAATAACACACATAGTTCTTTTCTATATTGTAAAGTTGGGTTGCTCTTTAACTTCTTGTGGTTATTGATATCAAATAGTAATTTCTCAACCATATCTTTATATTTTTCACAATTCATTAGGACAATATTACCACCCTTATCAGCATTCTTAATGATAATATTAAGTTCATTTGACAGTTGTTTCAGTGCTGTTCTTTCTAAATATGTTAGATTTTTAGTTTCTCTGTTTGTACCAAATTTATCCACCAACTCCCTTACCTTAAAGAGAACAGTATTTTCAAAAACATTTATACTGCTATTAAATGTCAAGGGAATGAAGTCTGATTTGCATCTAAATGCAGTACTTCTTACAGCCATAAATTCAATTGCTTTAGTATCCAATTAATTATTATCCTGGTCCTTAGTTGCCAAAATTAGTTCCAGTATTTCATTTAAGTTAGTTTCTACAGTATCAGCAGACAGCATTTCTTCTTGTTATTGTGTCATGAATTTATCTGTCAAAATCAAGTCCAGACTTTCAACCATGTCCAGATCTGGCTCTTCAATTCTTTCTGTATAGTCCATATTAGTTGTTCCTGAATTATTTTGGTTTGAGAAGAAAAACGTAAGTTTCATTTTTCAAAATAATTTAAATTTTATTTATTGTACTATTCGGAAAGACCTTTGAGTCAGGGACTCATTTACAAAGGTTCCACGTCATACATAAAATGGTACAGGGATGAGACTTGAGATACAGATTGCAGCACATTACAGATAACATTCACAATAAGTTACATAGCTGTATTAATAGATGGCTAACAGAGATTCAGGTACATTAGCACAGCCAGAGAAAAAAGGAAAAAGAAAATTACAGAAAGATTCTGTAGGAGATTTGTAGTCATGTAGTTTCGTAGATACATTTAGGTACGGTGGCCTGCTAATAGAGTTTTTTTGGGGGGGAGGGAGGCACCGGCAGGTCAGGTGTCAAGGGCAGTCACATTGGTTTGTGGTCTGAAGGTATTCCCTTAGCATGGATTTATAAGGGCCCAGCCTTGTTTCATCAGCTATATGACTAGGGAGGGAGTTTGTCCAGGTGGGGGCCCTGAAATTGAAAGTACGTTGGTATTGGGAGGTCCGGCCATGGGGTACCCATACTAGTCATTTGCTTGAGCTACGGGTTGTTTTGCATGGAGGTGTTGGGAGGATAATTTGGTCTAGGGAGGGTGGGGTGAGGCCTAATAATACCTTTTTTGTCATAAGGCAGGTGTGGTATCTGATTCTGCTGTCCAGGTTTAGGAAGTTTGTGCTGCTGTAAAGGGAGCAGGAGTGGGTGAAATGATCACATCCTAGGATGAGACAGCAGGCTTTATTTAGCACGAGCCTGAGTCTGTTTAGGGTTGTGGGGGGGCAGCACTGTATATTAGGATGCTGTAGTCTAGCAGAGAGAGGATCAAGGAGTTTATGGTGAGTTGGAGTGCTTCAGGGGTGAGGCAGTGTTTGTACCGGTAGAGTACGCCTAGTCTGGAGCTAAGGGCAGTTGATAGGTGCTGGATATGTTGAGTAAAACTGAGGGCGGGGTCTAATGTGATCCCTAAGTATTTATAGCAGTTTACTTGTTCTAGGGGGGTCTGATTTGCAGTGAGAAATTGGGGGCAGCTGTTCTTGTGTGGGTTCTGAGGGTGGGCGAATATCATGACTTTGGTCTTATTATAGTTGATAATAAGATGCTGGGTGGTGAGCCAGTCTTCGATTTCATGGAAAGAGTGTTGGAGTGATTGGTGGAGTTTGAGGGGGGCCGGGTCGGAGGCGAACAAGACTGCATCATCTGCATAAAGGAGCAGATTTTTGGGGCATGAGGATGGGAGGGAGTTGAGGCACATGCTGAAAAGTAGGGGGCCGAATATGGAGCCCTGTGGGACACCGGAGCGGATTGGGAGGCGGGGTGATAGGACAGGGTCTACCTTGACTATCTGAGATCTATATAGATCTGGACTCGATCTATAAGGGGTGATGGAACAAAGTTTAGTCCTTTATTTAAGAGGGAAATTTGTAAATTATTAAGGACTAAATCAGTTAGATTCATTATTTGTAATTTGGTTTTCTGGACATTCTCAAAGCATATGTTTTGTTTCCTGAGCTTCCTTCCTCCTCTTCTCCCCCTTCTTGTTCTTCTTTAGTACTGTTGGCTCTTTGTCTAAAAAAGCTTGTGCTGTAGTATTTGATGCCAGATCTATTGTGCGTTTTGCTGTTCTTCTTGCTGGTTGTCTTGTCTGTAGTTTTATTTTTATCTTGGGTTCTATTTTGACTCTTATTCCTACTCTTGCCGTTAAAACTTCTCTCTTTTGATCTCCCTCTGCTTCTTGATCTACTGTCTCTTTGGACTGTGAAAGGATTTCCTGATTTATAATCTTCTGTATCCCTTAGATGTTTAGCTTGTGTTCGACTTATAACTTCATTTTCATGTTTCTTTATTTTGTGTTTTAAATTCTTGTCTTATTGAATAAAATCCTTATGGTTACTGTAGCTTGCAACTTCCAACTTAGCTTTCTTTAATTCAACTTCCAAATCCTTATAATTCTCACTGTCCTCTTCTATTATCAGCTGGATATATGCTAACAAAGCAGTCTTTGATATTTTTAACCAAGCTTCCTTCCTTTTAAAAGATTCCAAGCCACAGGCCAGTGCTTTCATAACCCTCAAACCTCGAGGGGCTTGTTTCTTTTCCTGGTACGTTTCTAAGGATGTTATAGTGTAACTCACATTTATTTATTTCATTAGCAAGTGCTCTAATTTAAGAAAAGAAGCTTTAATGTTACCTTCAGCATTTGCAATATTCACTTGTATTCCTCCAGCTGCACCACCTTCTAATTTATCACGCAGTCTCTGTTTACATTCAGCCAGTGGTGCTATGTTACCCAAACAAAAGATCTCATCCTCTCCTGGTATGCCACTAGTTCCAGGTAGCATCACAGACATTGCTAGACAATCGCCGAATCAAATGGAATATTTCTCGATGCAATTCGATGCAATACGCACACATATTGATTTAAAACTTGCAATAGTTTTTACTGCTCTGGAATCATGAATTCCAAATCTTGAATTTGGTTTTCTGTGTTTTTTTACTGGAAATACACTAGCTGACACCTCAGTTCAACTTCAGACTCTTCAGTGACCATAACAGAAGGAAAGAACAATAAATATGTAAAACACTGCTCTCACCAAAGGATGGTATGTGGTTGTTCATTAGTTATTCCTCCAGAGTAATACTCCATAGTTTTCAGTCAAGAAACCAGATGCCAGTTGGGTAGTAAGTAATAACTTGGAATAATTATGAAAATGAATGGTTAATGTTACCTTTCTGTGGCTCCTTATTTACCTTCTGAATGAATATTGACATTAGTATATCCATATTATGGAGAACCTGTTGTTGATATGTTATTAAAGTTAAATTAATAAGTATTGTAGCCACTTAAGAAAAAATTACCAAAATAAATGCTTTGATCCTTAAACTGCACCTCTGTTCTGAGAGAAATTAAATATTTGCACTTTTTTTGTTAATTGGTCATTTGCTATTATACAATGGCAAGAGAGAATCATATTCCTTGACTGGTCAAACTGGGACTGGAGCCGGGATGTTATCCCAGCATAACATCCCAGCTGTAGTCCCAGTACACTCAGGACCGCATAAGTAATTGAAAAAGAACCGCTCCACAACCGTCTCTACGAGCAGCTTCAGCAACCCGTGTTCTGCTCGAAATCGGCGATCCCGGCCCAGCTCACCAGTGACACACAATTTAATTGTTCTGCTTAAAAGAACTCTAAATGCCCCACCCCCACACCACACACGCACACAAAATATTCTTTTAAAAAAACTGTAACAGAAATATAAGAGTGGGCAGCGAGTGAATAGCAAACAGCTATTGAAACTGCCACCTCGCGGCTCTCGCTCACATGCTCGCACGTGAAGGAATTTCCTTATATTATTTTATTTAAAATCTATGAAGTAAACAAACTAAAACCTTCTCCCTTCCAAGTCCTGATGTTCATTTCTGTAATCACATCCTCCTGGCACCAGTTGGATGGTGGAAACAGCGGAAACCACATGCGGGGGGAGGTATACAATGCCGCAGATCCAGACGGCAGCTGAAGGACCAAAGAATGGGAAACACAGACGCGGAAGCAATATGAAAAAAATAACAAACGCGAACGTTACTGTGGGGAAGTACATACCTACAGAAGCAGCAGCTTAGTCTGATATGATAGACATTAACAGCAGCTCCACCCACTGGTCACAACAGTAAAACAGCACTATTTTATTAATAAGTACATCTACCCATGAAATAAACAGCAAAAAATCCAGTTTTAAATATACTTTTTTATCTTTTCATTTTTTTTTACAGTAGTGAGCCATTGTATAATAGGAATAATGCCCTCCAGGGTGGGTGTTATGCTGGGATAACATCCCTTCTCTGGTGTTGGAAGCCCTCGGCCCCCCAACCACCTGAGGTGGGATGTTATCCCAGCATAACAGCCACCCTATCGGGCATTATTCCTTTATTGGTGTGATGCACAAGAAAAAGACAATGAGTATGTGAATGAATACATAGATATGTTTTGTAATGAAACCCCTCCTTTTTTTAATGAATAGGTGATTGGCTTGTTACAAGTGTTATGTCACAAGGATTGATGTATTTATATGTGCACTGGTAACCAGGATGTAAAAAACACCCCCTTGAAGGCACTAAGCCGAGGCACTAGGGGATCTCGCAGGGTGGAACAATTAAATGCAACAATAGTTGTTTAAATTTGTGTTTTGTGTTTTTTTTTGATTAGTTTTGAGGAGCTCTGCAATTTTCTACTCCCTTTGGGGTTACCCTTGCCTCAGTGTTTGCTCATTAATGTTCTTTATCAGAAGAAAAAGACTGCTGTCCACCCAGTCTACCCTAATTTGTCCTATCCTACCCCAGGACCTACAGTCTAGTTAGGGTTTTACCCTCACCTCCCCCTTGCCCTACTGTTTTGCCCTGTGTAACTATTAAGCCTTTCACTTTGTCCAGCTGTGTTTGAAAACATTAATGGTTCTTGCACCCACTATCTCTGCTAGTAGGCTGTTCCATGGCTCAACCACTCTGTCTGTGAAAAAAAGTTCTCATATCTCTCCAGTATCTCCCTCCTAGCCAGCATCTGCTCAAGTCCTCTTTCAATGATTTGCCATTCCTGCTGAATATTTCCTCACAATTTAACTTGTTCATTCCTTTCAGGAACTTGAAGGTCTCTGTCACACCTCCCCCCTCTCCCTTCTAGTCTCTAGGGAGTACATGTTCAGAGTCTTAAGCTGATCCTTGTAGGATCTGCCCTCTTGGCCCTGAACCATTTTGATTACCCTTCAAGTCCCCATCTGTAGCCTGTCTTTGTCATGTCTTTGATTGGGACTTCACCACTGGACACAGTGTTCTAGATGTAGCCTCACCAGTGATCTATAGAGATGCTGTATTACCTCTTCCCTCCTGCTGTCAATACCCCTCCCAATACACTCCAACATTTTGGTTGCCTTGCTGTAAGCCTAGCTACATTGGTTAGATTGTTTTTTGGAGTTGTTTATGATAACTACCAGATCCTTTTCCTCAGAGGTAGTATCCAACTTAAACCCACCCTTGAATATTCCATCCTGGGGTCTCGTTCTCTTTACACATCCATTTTCACTTCTTGGTGATGAATTTCTAATGCCAGACTTTGAATCACCTCTATAAACTTTGCAGGTCCCACTGTAATTCCCTAACCCCTTCCTTGCTGTGTACCCTTCCACAAAGCTTAGTGTCATCTGCAAACAGACATGTCTTGCCCCTATATTCCTTCTCCTATGCCACTAATGAACATATTGAAAAGGACCAGCCCAGGTACTGAACCCTGTGGAATCCTACTTGTGACATCCCTGTCCCCTAACTTTACCCCATTTACCATCACCCTCCACTTTTTCCTCCAGGCTATCTCCCAACCCATCCAGATAGAACTTCTGCTGCACCAAGATCCTCTCACTTCTTCAGCAACATTCTGTGTGGCACAGAGTTGAATGCCTTGCCACAGTCAAAGTAGAGTAAATCTATTGATTGTCCCTTATTCACTGCCCTGGTTTTATTTATTTATTTGAAAATTAGTAATAGGGAAAGGTACACTAAGCTGAGGCTTGTTTCCAGGTGTGACCTGAAGGAACAGTTACAAGAAGAAACAGTGAAACAGTACAATACATTATGCAATGCAGATAAAGTGCAGACAATTAGCAGATATAATACTTAACTGGTACATACAGGAACAGGATAAAGTGAAAAATGTGTTGTACGAGCACAAGTGCAAGTTGAAAATTGAGACTGGCATCAAAGCAATGCAAAGTCATTCAAAATGATTCATAAGGGAACGGCTATGTAAAGGAGAATCAAAAACCTAAAAATGCCACAATCAATAAGGGGAATTCCTACAGGAAACGGATCTGGATGGGTGTATTATGGAGTTTCAATTGATGCCTGTGGGATCCTAAAGAGGTAGAATGACAAATGGAATAAGGCAGGAGCATGCTTTAGCTTCAAGCAAGATAGCCATTTGAACAGAAAGTTCTAATTACCAGGGGCAAACATCCATCTAAATAGGATCTAAATGATTGGCTACCAACCTGAGAACTGTATGCAGCATACCTATAGTCACCTTTTGATCTGCCTTGTTGGAATCTTCATAATGAAATGGCATCGGGACTCAAACTGCCATCCCCTCAGCTGCAAGACCACATGGTGCCACCACCCATGGAGTGCACAGACCCAGGATCCATCAACCAAATATTCACCATACTATTAAAACAAATGGCCGAAGTCACTCTGGCCTCAAATAATACCACTGTCACCTTGGACCAGCTAAATGCCAGGATTATCCAGATGGAGAGGAAGGCCATCTCACATGATGCTGCAATTAATGACCTCACAGCTACCGTTCGAGATCAGACCCACATGCTCTGCTACCTACATGATAAAGTGGATGATTTGGAGAACAGAGAACAGGAGATGCCACAATAACTTGGCTCCTGAAATTCCAAGAAGGAACAGAATAAGGTAAGGTTGGGGATTTTCTGTGCTCTGAGCTTCCCAAGATTTTGAAGTTCCTTCGGGGGCTCGCCTGAATATCAAGTGGGTCCACCACACTCTACAGCCCAGACCAATGCCTGGAGAATGGCCACAGCCCATCCTGGTGAAATTCTTAAATTTTGCAGAGAAGGAATCCATTCAATCCAGAGCCAGAGAGCTTAGCACCCTAGAATGGAGAGAACACAAGGTATTAATTTTTCAAGATTATTCAAGAGACCTCACAGGCAAAAGAAAAGAATACATATGGAGACAAGAAGGATCCCACACTCCCTTAACATTCCTTTCTCACTCCTTTACCCTGCATCCTTGAGACTGGTATACAATGGGGCCCCTTTGATATTCGCTACTCCAGAGGACCTCATTGATTTCATACATGGGACATGGTCCTGGGAGGTACATTCAGTGGCCCATGACACAGTGCAGAGCAAATCAGGGTCCTCAACAGACAAAAGCAGACCTTTAAAAGACTCTGCTTCAAGTCATGATTTGCACTGGGCCCAACCACCCGGCAGTAACCCTACCAGGGATAACAACAACTCGAGCAACCAATGGACAGGGCCCATCTGCTCCAGAAAATGACTGCAAAATCAGAGACATCACAGAAGAGACCACCCAAGCGACAGTGAGAGCCCCACGATGGATGTTTGAAGAGAAGTTGCCACCCAGAGAAATGAGGAGCCAGAAATCTGCAGTCTTTACTTCACCCAGAATAGATATGCAGCTCTTGCCAAGGCTCCCCTGGACTACAACCCTGGTATAGATATAGTGGAGGAGCATCAACTCTGAACCCATTATTCAGCACTGGGCAGCCACCAAGTCAGATGGACAAGACAGCCTTGCAGACAAACCTGCAATCACTATGGAGAGCCCATTGTTTTTCCACAACCATCAACTCAGCCCGGCCACCAAAGTGGCAAAAGATCCCCTCTCCAGAAACCAGTGCTGCTACATCAGACCAAATCTGATATGTGTCAGATAAGTGCATCACTTTTGTTTGAGTATTAAGTTGTGGGGGGCTATATGGGTGGGGCTGTTACAGGGGAACAAATGCCTTGATTATTAGCCCTCAGGAGGCCTGAAACTACAGGGTCTCATCTCAGCCCTCTTCCACATGTTGGCACTATACCAGGCTGAGTGCAGCCCATTACCCGCTCCCACACTTGACACCAGGTAAAAGTCATTGGACCATGCTGATGCAGACATGTTTTCTAAAATGTTCTTTTTAAACACTGGAACACTGGTGTCTGCTGTTTATAGTTAAAGGCAAAGTTTTTTACTGCCATTTATCTTAGGTTGGAGGCTTGGCTGGGAGGTCTGGCCTAACAGAGCTTGCATCCTGTGGCTTGCATGATGCCTGACACAGCGCTTTAATACATGGGCCAGCTGAGGCTGTGTGAGGGGATGGTCAGATCCATTATTCTCGGTCATAGATTGCAGTCAATGCCATAGAGTATCTGCATCCACACTCAGCCATCCCTCTCAACCAGCCTAATTAGGCACTGTTCAGTTTTGAGAAAATAACTGTGGCTCTAGATATTTGATATAGGCAAATCTGGTAAGGGTCATACTAAGAACTTCTTGCTTCATAGCATACAGTCACACATGGGAGGGGCACCAGGGTACTGCTTTATACAGCTGCCAAGCATGCAATTTCAGGGAAGGCAGTAGCTATCTCAGGTAAACCCCTGAAGGGCAAATAATGCTTCCCTTCCCCACCATGTGGAGGGAAAGTTACCACTGTGTGGAGCTGGCAACAAGAAGGGACACCCCCCCATGTATCCTATCGCTGGTGCTCTGGTCCCAGTTGCAGCATCCTACAAGTGCCCCAGGAGGTCTCAGCCAGGTTTTAGCAGTCAGAAGACCATCAGATACCAGCTTACTGCTGGTTCACTCTGGCAGTGCCAAGTGATGATGACTACCAGGTCCCCAGGGGGAAGTGGCAATCCTTTAGGCACACTTTGGTGCCGGATGTTGCCCACGATTGCACCCCAAACTACCGCTTATTTGCTAGAATTGTAAATAGTTTGGTTTTCCTGCACACATTTATCTGTTTGTTTTGTTTAAAATGTTTTGAATGTGGAATACTGTATATAATTATTTTAGGGAGGTGCTGCCTGGAGAAAATGAATGTACACAAGGTGGTAGTTCAGGATGACTGGTTCACATGCAGTATGCTTCCTCTACTCAGTATTTGGGAAGGCATGGTTGTCTTATGAGAAGATCATGAGCTCACAGCCTTCTCCTTATCTGATATGCAAATAATATGTAATAAAACCCCCACACTATATCATGACTGAGCTTGTATGCCATACATGGGACGTTAGAGGGCTCAGCACCCCCGTTAAAAGGAAAAAGTTCTCTCGTATTTAAAAAGACAAATCTCAAATAGCCTTCCAACAGGAGACCAAGCTTATGCAAAAAGACCATAGCCTACTAGCCAGAGACTGGGAGGACCAATATATCCACACATGTGCGCCTACCAAAAAGTGTGGGGCAGTTATTCTATTACATAAGTCCCTTAAATTGTAATTGAGCACAATGCAATCCAATCCTCATGGACGTTAGGTTATGGCAGTGTTCTCCATCCAAAAGGCCTGATCCTCCTTTGTAATGTATATGGTACAATTAAGATGACCCCACTTTCTTCAATGATGTTGAAAGTACTCTCAGTTCCCTCTTCAACTCTGATTGCCCAATTCGAATGGGAGGGGACTTCAGTCTCACACTTGACCCCTTTTGGACGGCAGTGCATCAAGTAAGGAGTCTTATGTTAGGGGACTACAAGCTATGGGTCAGCTCATGACAGTCAAGGGTTTCACTGACATTTGGCATACCTTCAAGCCATGAGTCTAAGACTATACCTTTCAATCTGGGGTTCACAACTCCCTTAGTAGGTTGGACTATTGGCTAACACCCCCCCTCCACCCCAACACAAGCTGCCTAGGACACTACCATTCTGCCTATGATAATCTCGGACCATGCTCAGGTACAGCTTTACCTGTCACAGGCACCCCCCAGCTCTCCACAAATTGGAGGTTACAACCTCTTCTGCTAAGGGATCCTGATTTTCTCTCTTGGGCAAAAGAAGAAACCGCATGGTTCCTTCATTAGAACCCCTCCTCTGACACTATTTCTGGGGTCATCTGAGAGGCCTACAAGGCCACTATGAGGGAGAAAATTATGGGGTATGCCTCTAGAAGGTGACTGGAGAGGGAACAGCACCTTACTGAGCTTGAGACAGATATAAAGAACGTGGAAACTGAGTACAAAGCACAGCATGTGCCCACCCCTAACTCCACTTTTGGACACATAGTGCTGGGTTTACACTTCAAATTTAACCAATTGATCAGCAGGAAGGCCGGAATAACCATCCTGAGGATCCAACACAAATTTTGGGATAGAGGGGATAAGGCTGGTAAAATTTTGGCCTACCAACATAGGAAACACATGGCAGACAGGCATATTGCTGGCCTTAAAGACCAACAAGGTAAGGTACTTTCAAGCTCCCAGGAGGTCAATGACATTATGTCAACCTGCTATGCCACACTCTATGAGACCACATATCAGGATCCCCCTGGTCCAATCCAGCCCTTCTTGGAAGGCTTCCACCTCCCAAAGCTGACACCCTAACATACCACTCTCCAGGACTCACCACTATCCACAGATGAGATAACCAAAGCCCTGCTGTCACTACAGAGTGGTAAAGCCCCTGAAGGGGATGGGTTCCCTGTAGAGTTCCTAGAGGCACTAAGCCCCCAGATTGCCCTGCTCTTAATGCAGGTGTACACTGAGTCTGAAAGGTCTGGTTCCCTCCCACCTATGCTCAGGGAGGTGGTTATTACATTGTTCCCAAAAAAAGGGCAAGGATCCCACCCTGGCTGCCAGCTACAGACCTACCTCACTGACAAATGCTGATAGCAAGGTATATGCCAAGGCTCTGGCCAGCAGGGTTAGCCCCCTCTTACCCAGCCTGATACACCCCGCCCAGGTGGGCTTCATTTCGGGGAGGAATAACTCAGACAACATCAGGTGACTGATCAGCCCCCTTCACACAGCTAGAGGCCTACAAACCCCAGCTGCTGCCCCTGCAGTTGATTTTGAGAAGGCGTTTGACTCTCTGGAATGGGACTACCTACAGGAAATTGTCACACACCAGGGATTTGGGAATAGATTCATAGCTTGGGTACAGACCATCTACTACTCACCAACTGCCCGGGTGTCCATGAACTGTATTACATCTGCTGTGTTCCCACTAGAGAGAGGCACTCACCAGGGCTGTCCACTCTTCCCGCTGCTCTTTTTTTTGGCTGTAAAACCACTGGCAGCAGTCATCCAGCAGCATCCTTAGATACTGGGCATTGAGATAGGGAAAGACGATACTCGACCCTCATGTATGCTGATGATCTTCTCGTCCCCCTAGCTAATGTTCAGCTGTCCCTAACCCCCTCTCCTAGCCCAACTAAATGCCTTTGCAAGTCTCTTAGGACTAAACCTAAACCAGGCCAAATGGAATTAATGTCCTTGAACCAACTTAGCCTGCCAGAGATAGCTACAAACGCTGGCCTCCTCTTGGCCTGTGAAGGCCTCACCTATTTGTGCATCAGAATATCCCCCCAAATTAAAAAGACATGGGTACTGAACCTCTAGCCACTTCTAAATTCATGCAAGACTGAGTTCATTAGGTGGAGGAGACTGAACCTTACCCTGGTGGGCAAAATATCAGCAATGAAAATGGCAACAGCCCCCAAGTTTTTCTACGTGCTCACCCATATCCCCCTACTTCTGCCACAGAACTGGTTTCAAAAAATTTACAAATTAATGCTACAGTCCCACTGGAGCCAGGGTGGGTGGAAAATGCCATGGTTTGAGTGCTACAAGTTAGCTTTCCAAGCAGCGCAGACTAGGCACTGGTTTACCCCTTGTTCTGACAAGTCCCCGCAATGGATTCATATGGAGCAGAGTTCTGGAGGGGTTGGTGTAGCTGTCTCTTTGCTCTACCTCTCCACCAGGAAGCCCCATCCCCACCACCCATCCATGACTACAGGTAATAGGTACTGGCACAAAGTTCACCACAAAGTAGGCACCAGCCCAATCCTATTCACATACACCCCTCTATGGAGTAACCCAAAGGTTTTGGTAGATATGAACCTCAACTATTGGCTGGGCACTAGGTCAGAAGAGGACTGTCAATAACAGCGTCATCCAGAACAGCACCATATTGACAGCGCTCTTTGAAACTATGGCACAACAGAATACCACCCCACAAAACAGTGCCAACAACAAACATTAATATATATTTATGTGGGGGGCTTTGCCCCCCCAACCCGATCTTTTAGATTCTCACTTGGAGGGGGAAGGGATCTTGGGGAATGAAGAAGAAATACGTGGATCCATGGAATATTGTTTCCACAGCCACTTGTAAAAAAAAGAAACAATCCACAAGGAAACCTAGATGGAGACCAGGACTAGAACCCTGATCTTCACCACCATCCTGCCAAGCTGCTCCCTGCCTTAGCCCTCCATGCCACAGGAACATCTTGGCCAGCCTCCTGATTTCCTCTGTCCTTGTGGCCTGCTCTAGTACCATTGACAGCAACTTGGGGAGCGCTTAGTACATAGCGCTGTTAATCCATTATTGCTGTCTGGAGTAGCGCTGTATAGACCATGCTCTTCTTTCTGGCACTATTATAGCAGAGCTGTTCTGACTGGGTAGGATTGGTTGCAGTGGGCCTCCAAGGGTATCCACTTCCTGAAAGATATACTGCATGGGGAAGAGTACACAGTTGCATCCTTTCAGTCACTGGAACAGAAATGGAGCCTCCCAAATAGAAACCACTTGCAGATTTTCAAATAAGGGAAGTGGTTCAGCCTCTACTGTGGAGTTATGCACCTGCCCAATGGGCAGAAGGTCTCTTCAAATGGCTCAAAACACCAAAAGGCCTTGCTCACATCTATGTCCAGCTAAGGGACACCCTACGGAGTCAATCAAGGGATTCCAAAAAGAGGTGGGAGAAATTTCTAGGAGCTTACCTTACAGATGCCCAGTGGGCACAAGCCTGGCACAATCACCTTTAAAGATCATCTGCTCTACCAGACCTGCCTACTCACCAGAAAATCTCTTCTAGGGCTCCCCCCCCGGGTGTCTCTGCTTCCCTACGGTGTGCGTCCTCATCTGTTGCCACCCATAGCTCTGTCAAGGCCACCTTTTTTATGCCCAGAACCAAGACCTTGCTAGCTCAGAGGTCATTCCATTACAGAACCCCTACTTGGTTCAACTCCCTCCCACCCTGCATCACAGACATTGCCAAAATTGGTCCCTTCAAAATCGTCCTCCAGAAACATCTCTTCAATGCTCGTTGCTGTAGATGCACCTAATTAATCCCCACTGTGGGATCCTCCTGTCAGGCCTCTCTGACTTGACAACGTCCTCCAGACAACCTATCCTCTCCTCTCCCCCTCCCTCCCACTCCCCAGTCCCCATCCCTACCTCCACCCTCTTCAGGTATTATCCAGGTATGTCCGGGGCTGTACCCCCAATGTAACCCTTGGGTACCTTGTATTTGACTGTAACATATTATATGTACCATTATTATGTAACCTACTGTATGTGTACTCTATGTTTAACGTTCTGCACCTGTACTGTTCTCACTGTTGTAACCACATTATGTAACTCTGTCTACCCCCCCGAGATGAGGTTCTTTTGTAAATGAGTCCATGACTCAAAGGTTGCAAATCCAACTTTTCTAATAAATAAATAAATAAATATGCATACTTTGCTCAGAGATGCATGCACTGGACTAATTCAAAACAAAGTATTGCACTCATGGTACAGGACACCAGCTGTGCTCCATGCAAGTGGGGTACTGGAACATGATAGGTGCACTGCCAGACAGCAGGTGGTGATCTCTATCACATTCATTGGTCCAGTCCCAGACTAACATTTTTTGGAGCCAGACTTGCCACCTCAGTAAATAAGTGCTACAGATTAATATCCCCAATCAATCACCTTTCTGTTAGTGGGCATCAGACCAACTGGACTAAAAGTCCAGAAACCTGCTTTTAGGTGGATCACCATGCTGTCAATACAGGCCAAAAGAGTTCTCTTTTGTAACTGACAGAGCTCCAAGGTACCCAATATAGGGGAGATCCTGTCCTCTCTCACAGGTCATGTACATCTGGACAGACTCTCTCACTACAAGGTAAACTGACTGGATTATTTTCTCACATGCTGGGGTCTCTATATGGCCTACGTGAACCCTACAGCTGGGATTAGTTAGGTAGAAGTACCCTACCAAAGTCCGCCTTACATACAGGTTCCAGGTGGTGCCACCTCTCATCTCTGATAAAGTACGACATTTGTCTATAGGCTCTCCTAACAGGTTACATCCCAGCACCCCACAGATCAATAACCTAGTTCAAGACTCAAGGTATGATCACTCTCCTGCAATAGCAAATTTTTCTGTATTTTGGGTTAAGAACTTTGTATACTTTGTGGATCCATTTGTTATATTACAGATCACAGGACTAAATATGATTGCCATACCTAAAGCCACAACCACTAAGACTCCCAAAGAAGCCATGAAGAAATCCCAACTATGCAAAATGGACCCTTGACTAGACCTCTAGCCTGTCTGTCTGTAAGTAAGCAGTCCTATACTGCACTATATTTCAACCTTGTATACTAAAATCAGACATCACGCACAAGTTTAGAAATGAATAATGGGTTAATACATCCATCTTTTGTATGCTAAGCATGTCTTGTACCCTATAGATGCAAAACATCTGTACTTAGGCTGCTCTGAATCTAAGATGTACTGTAAATGTGATCCTGTGAAACTCTTGTCATGATATGCCTTGTTATTTCAATAAAAAGCATTAACAACACAAATGAAATAAGGGAACTGGCTCCAGAGTAATGGCAAACTATAGGAGAAGGCAGATTGCCCAGCAGTGAACCAGGTGAGAGGAGTGGAGAAGGTTCACTTGTCCCTTGAGAGGAAGGAGCATGGAGCTGGAGTGACTGGAGAGAAAAGTGAGGTGACATGGGGTGGCAGGGAGCCAAACCTGTACTTGAAGATGAAGAAAGTGTTGCGTAATTGGTGAAGTTAAGGTAGAGGAAGGATGGACAGGGAGAAGTAGAGGGAGCAATAGTGCATACTTGGAGGGGAATTATTCGCAAAGCAAAAAATGGCATTGCAGAAGGTGTCCAGTCTAGCTAGGGAAGTGGAAGGGGCTGTACCATAGGCCATGTCAGCATAGTTAAAGACTGGTGGCACCATTTTGGTAACCATCTCACAGTGGACCAGCAAGGATAGACAGCCTTGTTTATGGTAAAAACACCAAGCGTAGGGTAGAGTTTTACTGGAAATCATCGATGTGGGTACAGAGGTCAATCTTACCATCAAGCCACATGCTGAGGTTCTTGAAGGATAGGATCACCTCAAGAGGGGAATCATCCAGCATGGTGAAGACTGGTGGTCTTGAGAGCCTGGGCAATTTTTGGCTGGTACCAAAAGCCATAGGCACCATTTTTTTAGTGATTACCAAGTCAAAGAACATTATCAGGTTCATCTGACATGACCTCCCTGCCATGAACCCATGCTGATCACTTACCTAAGTCTGTTTTGCTACAGGTAAGTCCAATAGGTCTTCTCTAACTAGTGTCTCCTTTAGTGTACCTGCTATGGAGGTAAGATTAATAGGTCTGCAGTTCCCCCATTGTTCCTTGTCTCCTCCCTTGTGGTGTGGCACTACATATCAGGATCACTACAAACTTCAGCAAGCTATTGAATAGGTGCTAGGGATTTGGTTAGCTCTGGTGCCAGTTCCATTCGGTCCATCCCATCTGGCCCTGAAATCTTATCTATTTTCAGGCCTGCATGCCATTTTCTGACCCATTCTCCCATAATTACCACCTGTTTCATTTCTGGGATCCCTGTTGCAGCACCCTTTTTGCCACTTTCAGACTATGGCCCACTATTATCCACTGTGAACATTGAGCAAAACTAGCCATTTAGAAAGGCTGACTTCTGCTTATCCTCCTCCATTACCCTGCCCAACTTTGTAAGCCTAATAATTCTCCCTTACATCTTCTTTTTATCCCTAATGTGTAAAAGGATCTGTTCCCACCTTGACCTCTATGTCTGCTTTTGCATCCCTGACTGCTTTCTTAACCTCCCTCATTTTTACCTTGCATTCAATCCATTCTTGTTCTCTCTATTTCTCTTTGTATCTACTGAAGGCCCTTTCTTTAGCCCTATTTTCTCCATGATTGTCTTCAAGAATCAGATGGGTCTCTTGGGCCTTTTTTGCTTGGTAGTCATTCTCAGCCAAGGGTGCTGGAACATGGGGATATGTGGAGGTGCTGAAGTTCAAAATGACACAGGCAAAAAAGGTAGTTACTGCAAGCAAAGGGGCACTTTGAAGGCTCATGGGATGAACAGGGGTGCTACAGCCCCCAGTGCCCATAGATTCCAACACCTATGTCAGGCATGCATTAGTTGCCTCCAGAATGACTCCTTCAATTAATCCACACCTCTTCTCCACTCCCCTGACTTTGTCCACTCCTCCAGGGTTATCCTTGTCTAGTTCCCATATCTGGAGAATGACTCATTCAATTAATCCACACCTCTTCTCCACTCCCCTGATTTTTTCCACTCCTCCAGGGTTATCCTTGTCTAGTTCCCATATCTACCTAGACTTTAGCAAGGCATTTGACAGAGTCCCACACAAAAGATTAATATAAAAGTTAGCCAGCCTGGGAGTGGGTCCCAAGATGATAGTCTGGGTAAAGACTTGGCTGGAGAATAATACACATAGGGTAATAGTAAATGGAGTCAACTCTGAAGAAAGGGGGGTTACTAGTGGGGTACCGCAGGGTTCAGTATTAGGACCGGTCCTCTTCAATGTCTTTATAAGCAACATTGCAGAGGACTGAAGAAAAAGATGTCTCTTTGCAGATGACACAAAGATCTGCAACAGAGTTGATGCACAAGGTGGGGTGGAAAGGATGAGAAGGGACTTGGCAAGGTTAGAGAAATGGTCAAATGTATGGCAGCTTAGATTCAATGCTAAGAAGTGCAGATAATGCACCTGGGAAACAAAAACCCAGGGGAAGAGTACACAGTGGGGTGAGATATTAACAACAACAAAAATGGAAAGGGACCTGGAGGTAGTCATATCAGATGACTTAAAGGTGGGCAAGCAATGTGAGAGGGCAGTAAGGAGAGCTGGGGGGATACTGAGATGCATAGGGAGAGGCATCACCAGTAGAAAACAGGAAGCTGTTATCCCTGTGTACAGACAGCTGGTGAGACCCCATCTGGAGTACTGCATGCAGTTTTGGAGACCCAATCTCCACAAGGACATAGACAGGATGGAAGCTGTCCAGAGGAGGGCAACTAAAATGGTGCAGGGTCTGCACTGGAAGACATATGAAGAGAGACTAAAGGAGCTTAATATGTATAGCCTCGAGGAAAGGAGAGAGAGGGGGGACATGATAGAAACTTTCAAGTACCTCAAGGGAATCAACAAAGTCCAAGAGGGTAGCATCTTTCAAAAAAAGAGGTGTGCAAAAACAAGAGGGCACAATTTGAAAATGGGGGGGCAGCTCAGGGGTAATGTAAGGAAGTACTTTTTTACAGAGAGAGTTGTGAATGCATGGAATGGCCTTCCAGAGGAGGTTGTGAAATGAAAAACAGTGGTTGAATTCATGCATGCATGGGACAGTCATAAGGCAATTTTAGGGGGTGGGGGTAAAAAGAAGTAGGCTGCTGGTTAACTAGGATCTGCAGCTTATCCATTAGGTAGGGAAATGGGCAGATTGGGTGGGCCAAGCGGTCCTTATCTGCCATCAAATTCTATGTTTCTGTGGTCAAAGTCTATTCTTCTGAAATCCAAAACCACAGCCTTTGACAAGGGTATACAGGTTGGTTCAAATCATATGGTATTATGAAAACTGGATCCCAGTGGCTCCCCAACTGTCACTTCACATACAATTTCTGAGTTGGTAAGCACCATGCTGAGGATGGCAGTTTGCTGTGTGGGTTCCCTGACCAGTTGCACTAGCAGGCATTCCTACAACATATTAAGAAGGGCCTGATTCTTGGACCTCAGCTACTGGAATGTCCCAATCTACATCTGGTAGATTGAGTTCCCCTTCCACCCCCTCCTTTTTTGACTCCATTCTAAAGTTCTGTTCCTAGCTCCCCAACTTCCTCATCCCCCATCACAATGATCTGGAGTCCACCATGTGTAACTTCTTTCCTGATGTGGTCATAAGCTGCACCCTCAGCAAATATCTGCCCCCTTCCCTCCCTAGCTTGACCCCATCTCTAGCACCTCTATGCCTTCCTTGACATACTGTAAACAACTACCTCACTTGATTTTCTCTTACCCATATCTCACCTACACATAGTTTATCCTGGAATTTCTATGTCCCAGTCATTTTTCCCACTGACCTATGGTTCTGTGATGAGAGTATTGTGTTGTTTTTACAAACTGAATATGCTGTTCCTCATTCCACAGCTTGTGACATATTGTATGAAAGGAGCAATCAACATTGTTTTTATTTATTTATTTAGCTTTTGTTTTCTGTGTAAGTGCACTAGGCAAAAACCTACCTATTTTCAGGTATGACCTAGGAGAGTACATTCCAGGTAACAACAGTGATACATTATCAGGATACAATGATTGAAGGAAAGTGTGCAAATTGCAACCAATGGCTAGGTACATTACAGTATCAATTTGTACAAAGTTTAGTTAAAATACCAGTAGATAAAAACAGTTCAAGACTAACTGTCAGTGACAGATAGACATAATCAAAAGAAGTCCTAGAGAACACAAGAGAAAAAAAAACTAGGCAATTGCACAAAACGGATGAGATGAGTAATGATTTAGGTTCAAAAAAGCGAAGTAAAAATTTCAAGTAGGTAAGTGCCCCTAGTTCCTGTACATAAAAAGAGCAAGCTATTTACACTGGTAAAAGGAACAGGTGTATTAGGCAGAAAATATAAACAGAAAGAACAGGAATAGGCAGAAAGATTTGATGAAGTCATGAGCAAGAACATTTTTAAGAAGATCTAAGGTAACAGTATACTGTATATCTATTTTGAGGCTAGTATGAGATTTGGAGATCCTGAGGTAATAAGGCAAGGAATTCCAGGATTTATGGGTGAAGTGGGCAAATGCCTGTTCAATCGTTTTATTGGAGCATTTGGGAACAGCCAGGAGTCCTGGATGGATGACCATAGAGAATATACGTGGTCTGCAGGAGTAAACATGGAGGCCAATGAGGCTGGCAGAAAGATCTGATGATGCTGTCAGTTAAGCAGCCAAGGTTTAAGGTATGCATTGAGGGGGTTGATAGCCAGTTTAAGTCAGAGTAAAGCTAATAGTGGTGGGTGAAATGAGAGGCAGATATTGAAAACCTGCAAATGTGTTGTAAGCAATGTCCAATTTGAGAAAGCAATTAGTACTAACCTGGAAACAAGAAAGGAGTGCATAACATAGTCTAGGAAGTAAAACACCTTGGGTTAATGCAATTCTGGCTGCTGGAATAAGGGTATGGTGGACACCATAAGCAATACCAAGCTTAGAATTGATGGATTTGCAAATATTATTTATGTGTTGGGAGAAGTTTAGGGCTGGGTTACATGTAATGCCAAGGTATTTGAAGGAAAGGGTCGTAGAGACAAAGGGGCCATCAGGACACCAGATGGCTAACTCAGTGGCTGAGGTACGACTCCTTTGGGGAGACACAAAGAGCATAACTTGGGTCTTCCTAACGTTAAGGATGAGGTGATTTAGAGTTATCTAGGTCTGAATTGTGTGAATGTCAGAGATGAGCTTGGGACTGATATCATTCAGAGATCTGGAGCCTATGTGTAGTACAAGGTTGTCGGCATACAGAAGGGTCCAGCAATGGGAAGGGGAGTTTGGTATGTCATTAAAGAAAATTGAGAAGAGTAGCGGGTCCAGTATAGAACCTTGAGGAAAACCTAAAATTATATAGGCGGGGTGGAGATTACCTTGTTGAAAGAGCTAGACTGAGGGCAGTTGTGAAGGTAACTCAAGAACCATAGTAGGGCTGAGTTTGAGAACCCAAGGGACTCAAGTTTTTGTAATAAGAGGGCGTGATTAACCATACTGAAAGTGTTGGTTAAGTCAAGTGAAAATGGCACCTGTGAGCAAACCTTTATCCATATTAGATTTCACATTGCTAGAGAACTGTACGAGGGCAGTGGAGGTACTGTGAGCAGGCCAAAAACTGTGCTGGGCAGGGGACTGAAGATAACATTTTAGCAAGTAGTTTGAGAAGTGAGAGTGAACAAGCTTTTCAAGAAGTTTACTGAGGGTCAGTAGTATAGCAATTGGATGTTTAATCTGCTGTAGATTTGGGATCACCCTTTTTAAACACCTGAATGATCCTACCAAACTTCCATACATGTGGCACAGTGGAGGTGTTAAAAAATAGGTTAAATAGGCTCATAACTGGGGTGATGAGGAGAAGGCAGCCTGTTTGAGTATTTTGTGTTCTATCCCATCCTGGCCAGCACTTTCTTAGTGAAAGATGGTACTGAGGATGTCATAATAGGCTGGAATGTCAATTACTTATTATGGGCACCTGGCTAAGCCTTCAGTCCAGTGTCATAAAATATGTATAAAACCATATAAAACAATGTAAGACTGGCTCAGATTCTTACTTCACAGCCTTCAGTACCATATAAAAAATTCTGAAAATTATGAATAGCGCCTTTCACATGCTTGTAGTATATAAAAATAGATTTATTTTTCCCTGTACAATATGATTAATCAGTAATAACTGTTGCATAGATAATAAAACATTGTAAACACTGTGAAAAACAAACTAAACATAAAACAACAACAATTTCAGAAAATAAACAATAACAACACAAGAACACAACTAGTGGTGGGCAAAGTGGTCTCAATCCACTCCGCGAAGTGATTCACGGAGCAAAAGCGGATTCGCAGAGTGCTCCGCAATGTGAAGCGAAGTACTTCACATTATAATGAGTAATGTGAAGTCCACTGAGAACAATGACTTCATGTTACTCCGCCTTCCTAGATCACTACTCCACCAAATCTTAAAACGAAGTGCATTGAAAGCAATGCACTTTGCCTCACTTTGCCTTGTTTTTAAGCTCCAAAGGTGAATTTTGCAGTGATTCATGGGATTTCAGGTCCCACGGGCTCTATATTGATCTTCACAGCCTCAGTTCTGGATAGTGTGTATAAGAAGCTGTAGGAGACAGTGTGCTCTGAGAGCTGTCTGTGATTGAAACCTTCTAAAAGCTGTTAAAAAAGCATTTTTGCATTTTTTTGGGGGGCTCAAACTTTAGTTCATCGATTGTAGGAAACCCTCCTGTGCTCATATCATCAAGCGTTTTTGTTTGTGCGTGGATTTTGAATGTTAATGTAGAACACTGAGTGTGTGTAATAAAAGACAGTGAAAGTGTGCTTTGGGGGAAGGGCGTATCTGTGGTGTAGGTAGATTTAAGTTAGAGAAATAGTGATTTCTTTGTCTTTTGGTTATATTTTTGTTATATAACTGACTGTGTCAATGTACACACAGTAATATTGTCAGTATTTTTTGGAATTTTCTTGCTGATTGTGTGTTGTATGGATCTGGTGCAGCAGTTCATAATTTCAGGTTGTTTACATTACAGTATGTGACAGATTATTGAACTTTTCAATTTGCTATGCATTACTCGTTCACCATTGTAGACAAACTGTTCTGCGTGTATGTGTGAGTGTGTGTGCAGTGTTGTGTGACATCAAATTATACAACTTTTATTGTGCCACAGACTAGTGTAATTGCAGGTGAAGTAGTGTGAACCTGCTATCCACTGCAGCTGCCTGATTTTGTACTGTCATCATGGTATCTGTTTTTGTTTTGCTGCTTGTACTGCCATAAAAATCTGCAGTCAGTGCTCACCCCCACGGCCACTGGCAAAAGGAATTTTTTACCAGATTGGATTGTTTCTGACCTCAGCACCACTGGTTAGTGAAGGTGTTTTCATTGCATGATCGTCTCTATCTTTTGCAAAAGCCACAGTTGTTTTTTTGGCTTCACATCCAACGTCCCCCCAATCAGAGTGTGAACATACCAAAATCTAAATTTGTTTATAATATTGTTGTTGATCCTCCAAAATGCCCGCAAAGAGACATGCAAGCAAAGCTGATTCTCACCATGGCACTGCTGCCAGTAAGATAGCCTGTGGGCGTGGTAGTACGCAGGCGCAGAAGTGCATTGCTGATGTAAGGAAAGGTATTTCTCCAGCAGTGTTTTTAACAGCTCAATCACTAGCTTCACTCATAGTTGGATGAGCTGATGTTTTCTCAGCCGGTGGTGTTAGTGTTAGAGGTGTTAGTGGTGGTGGTAGTATGAGTATTGATGCCTCAAGTTCGAATTCTGACCAGTATGCCATATCCAAAAATATAGTGGAGTGTGAAGCAGTGCAAGTGAGTCGCAGTGTAGATGATGTCATACTTCCCAGTGATATCCCAATAACTGAACATGAGGATTCTGATAATCATATCAATGATAGCATACAATATGATATTTCATCCACAGTGGCAGTTCATGTCACGCATTTTCCATACAGTGATTCACAGTGTGGTGAAACAATATCAGGTGATGGTGGTGAAGATGATGATGATGAATGTGATGATGATGATGTTGCTGTGGTTGCAACATGTAGTCCACATGCCAGCATCCAAGCAGAAGATGTGGATGTGTAGGATGTTGATGAATATGATGATGATGTAATTGACCCTGGTTGGGAACCGGAAAAAAAGAAATTCAAGGTGGCTGTGTCTGAGTCTGTTTGCAGTAATCCCCCCCCCATAAAAACTTGTGATTTACCAGTTTCACTTGATGATGATGACCCAGTAATAATGATAGGTAGTTGTGGTGGTCAGTTGCAGTCCAGGTGTGCAGTGCCCGAAACATCACGTCACCCCCCCACTTCAGTGCTTCAGTTAAATAAGCAGCATCATGGACATGTTAAAAGTAGATCATCACAATCAATTGTTTGGGATTTTTTTGTTCAAGATGCAAATGATGAGTCAGTTGCAATCTGCCAGGTTTGCCATGTGCATGTGAGTCGAGGTAAAAAGGGGAGCCATCTGGGCACAGGAGGACAGCATACGCATCTTAAGAATAGGCACATGGCACTGTGGACCCAGCACAAGATGGCAGCTAATACCACAGTGGGGCATTCACCCTCGTCAGCAACCATAACGAGCATGTTATCCCCTTCCATGACTGTTAAGTCCAGTAGGAAATTAAACATGTGCAGCAGTGAGGTAATAAGAGCAGAGGATTACTACAGGCATGATGAGGTGGAGGAGCATAATAGCTTTGAAATGTTATCCAGTGCTGGTGAGAGTAGCAGTTTTGGTGGTGGTGATGGTGGTGAATGCAGTATGTCTAGTGCAAGTGGTACATCAACCCCGTTTGGCAAATCAGGCAAAATAACTGCATTTCTGGGTTTGTCATCATCACCTGTGCAACCGTCTTCATCAAATGTCCACACTCCACCCCCCCGCCAATGCCATTCAGAATCATCACAGAGCAGAACCATTTGTCATTTTTATCACACCCCATGTAAAATGTTTAAGTCATCCCACATTGCAGAGTGTTTTTGCTCATAAGCTGAAGTACCCCCAATCATACAGTGTCATGTGAACTTAATGCTGCTGTAGCTGAAATGCTGGCAATTGATCTTTTGCCCTTCTCCTTTGTGGAGAATTCTGGGTTCCAGCGGTTTGCTGCATGTGCCTGTCCAAAATGGAAAGTCCCATCCAGGACATACTTTTCTACCCGTGCTGTCCCCGAGTTGTTCCGTACTGTGTCCGACTCAGTAAGACATGCCCTTCAACATTCCTTCTCTCCATTCATCCATTTAAGTATGGATATGTGGATAAGTGGCAAAACAGCTGGGAGTTCATATTTGTGTATAACTGCACACTGGGCGCAGGTGCCGGGGATTATTTATGATACTGGTAATGTGAATAATCAGTGCAGTAAGGTGGATTGTCGCGGTAGCAATCTTCCAGGAATTCAACAGCATGCAACGATTGCTATGCACAATGTGACCTGTTCACAAACTGGTGAAAACATGTTGGATGTGGTACTGATTGAAATTGACATGTGGCTGATCCCCCTGTCCCTGAGAGCTGGGTACATAGCAAGTGACAATGGGTCAAATGTGGTGAAATGCATCACAAATAATGTTTTTTTGTGTGTTCCATGCATGGCCAATTGTTTAAATCTTGTGGTGCAGGAGTTTCTGTAGCACCCTGATGTAAAAGATATGCTGATCATTGCATGCCTTATCTTCTCTCACTTTTCACAATCTGGAAAGGCCCATGACCAACTGCGGCAGTTACAGATGCAAAACATCCTGCCTCAGCACCGCTTGAAGCTGGAAGTTGTCACCTGCTGGAACTCCACTTTATACATGTTAGAGAGGTTGTATGAACAATACAAAGCCATCTCAGAATATCTTGTGATGCACATTAGCTGTGACAGTTCCGGGGCCTCCACGTCTATGACGACTGAACAGTGGTGCCTCATGGACTCTGTAATAACAATTTTGCAGCCTTTTAAACATGCCACACAGGCAGTGAGTGGCGAGTCTGCCTCCATTAGCCAATCAATTCTACTGCTGCAGGTGCTGAGGCAGACATTAATGAATGTACAGAATGGCCTTGATATTGCTGGAGACAGTGCTAGCAGTATGTTGCTGCATCACATGCTGACTGTATTTGACCAGAATCATCACATTGTGAGCATTCAGCGTAGTGATAACTTTGCCATAGCAACAATGCTAGACTCATGATACAAACATGGAATTGCATCAGTACTGGGGGGAGGGCCTGAACAGGTAAAAAATATCAGTGGTCTACTGGTGCGCTTGGTTCATGGGGCACAGAAGTCACGTGCCAAGGTCAGCAAACTTCATCAGCATAATCTGGTTGAAGTTGTACCAGGAGGACCATCAAGCATATCCTGAAGGGGAAGGGGACAGCACTTCCAGGTGGTCTGTCATCCAAAGTGGCTGGCATCAACCCACTTTGGGAGGCTTTGTCCTAAGTGGGGATTTATGAAATAGATGATTCCGGAGAACAACATGATGCAACAACCACTGGACATGGCACAGAGAATGATAGAGTCATATTTGTCTGAAAACAGGCATCTGACTATAACTGATGATCCTCTTTTGTACTGGAGTGGAAAGGTCAATGAATGGCTAGAGCTGACTGCAGTGGCACTGAAGTACCTTACATGCCCACCCTCCAGTATAAGTGTTGAGAGGGTATTTAGCTCAGCAGGTGCAATAGTCAGGGATCGTCAGACAAACCTATCTCCTGCAAATGTTAGTTTACTAACATTCATTAAAATGAATTAAAGGCACATACCAGCACAAACTGTAACCTCGGTATTCATACCCCACCCTAGTTATGGTGGTTTTGGTGATGTGGAAATGGACCATCCTGGTGGCACTGGCAGAGGCAGCATGAAATGGCCCACCACTGATGTAGATGATGACACAATGGAGAAAGAATTTCCCAGTGATCAGACTTCAGACATAGATGACTGTGAGGGCAGCTTTCTATATGAGGAGGATGATGATGATGGTGAAATGTGGGCACGTTTCCACTAACAAGGCTTTTGTTACTGGACACGTGACCCACATGTTTCACCACAAACTGACCATTACAACATAAAGAAACATTCGGAAAGCTGCCGGAGAATGGGACATTCACTATAATGGAGCACGCACCCGCACTCTCCCTGCCATCACATCCTAATGTTGCTGAGAAAGAGGGGCAGAAATTTGGCAGTTTTTCTGAATGGGAATTCCTCCATGACGTGACATACTGTAATGAAATTACGGGTGGTTTTCACAGAAATGTATTGCACTATGTAAGGACATGTGGAGCAAGAAAGATTCCCCTTGAAGGAAGGCACCCATATATCGGGTGCAATGCTGTAAGTTGGTGAATCTCTTTCATGTCTATTTCACAAGCAAAATAGTTATAGAGCCTCAGTAATGTTCACTTTGTGTTGGGACTCATGAATCAGATTTTAAGTGTTTTGCAAACAGCATGAATACTGAGCAATGTGAGTATGTTGTGCTAAACTGCATGTGTGCCGTAAGTGTTCTTTCCTGTGTGTGCATACATTGTCCAGCTTCATGAAATCATATATATGGTAAGACTTATTTCAGTATCAAGAATGAAGATAACAAAGAATACCTGATGTATATTTTATTGGTACTATCAGCACCCACGGACTAAGTGATATTCTGACCAGACACCTCTGAAAAAGTATCGTATCACTTAGTCCACTGATGATGATGGTGACAATAAAATATACATTATTCTGCTCGCTATTCTTATAGCATAAACACTGCAACAATTCAGCAACAGCAATATATGTTTGCAACACGCAGCACAATGTCTGATGTCACACACACACACAGGAAACAACACTAACTGCACACATGCAATGTTGCACATCATTCTTGCACTGCTCACAACAGCTTGTCCACAAGCACTCCACAACAGAAAGTCAACACTACTGAGGCACTGCAACAACAGAAGGGCAAATGTCTATTTTTAAACAACAACAAAAACAAAAACACACAAAAAAAGTACAGCACAGTAGTGGGGGAGGGGTCCATAAAAAAATCCATTATTGGGGGATTCCGTGGTGTTCTAGCAGCAGATGAAGTAATGTCAGTATTTGCAGCTGCTGTTGCTGGATTTGATCAACCTGCTGCTGCACAACACCCACCTTCTCATTGTTTTCCTCGAAGGCTGCCCACACTAGTGCAATGTTGGCCTGCGTTGCAGGCACTGTGGCTGGGTCCACTGCAGCTGGAAAGCCAAGTAGTGGTGGTGGTGGAGAGAGTGGTGCTGGTGGCTTTGGTGGAGGTGGTGGTGGTGGTGGAGCAGCTGCTGCAGTTACCCTCTGCCTGCTGCGGTGGCGAGGCACAACGTCATCCCCAGCACCCTCTACCACTGCCACAGAAGGGCCAGAAAGTGGACACCTGGCTCCTTCAGTGGTAGCCTGCCTCTCCACCTTGTGGTGGTTTGCCATGTGCATGCGCTGGCCATCGGTCCTCAAATGTGTCCCCCGGGGGCCATGGCACACCAGCACATCACACAAATGGCAAACCACAATGGTGCTGTCTCCCCCCACACAGTTAAAAAACTACCACACTGAAGAGCTGCGGAGGGGGACCAAATATACTGCTGGAACCACCTACATTTACCTGGAGCTCTACCTGCGGCTGTGGAGGTAGTGGAGGGGGTGCTGCTGGAGCCCCTGCAGCTGCTACTGGTGGTGATGGTAGTGGTGGATTAGGTGGATTCGCAGTCACCGGTGGCACTGGTGCTGCTGCTGCTTCCACGGGGGGGGGAAGCAACACCCAAGAGTTGGGAGCTGTCCAGTAATACCCAACCACCCCCATGTGTGTACACTCCGGTCCTCTGCCCATGCCCTAGGGGCCACAGACTCTCCTCATCCTGGGTCCATCGCGCACAAGTCCCCAACTATCACTGATGCCTCAATACTATGACCTTCATCGACACACACTCTCACACTCTGAGACACGCACACACACAGTCACACACAAACACACACAAAACAAAACTTGTAAAAAAAATTCAGTAGCAAAAAATCAATGACAAACACAGTACAAAAAAAGAAAGATGTAGCTTTTAAAAAAAGCAGTTTTTTGTTCTCAAAATCACAACAATGCAACTAGGAAACAAACTGCTCTCTTCACTCACCAGAAAGGCTTCCTCCTTCTACAACTGCAAAGGAAAAAGTGAAAGTAACTGCTTTTCTGACTCACTTCCTTCCTGCATGGCTAAAGCATGTGACTTACAGTACTGTAAGCCATGTGATGTGTGGGGGGCTGCCTATATTGTTGTCACTTCACCTTACTTCACGTTAAGGCGGAATGACAAAGCAAAGTCATAATGAGAAGGCAAATTGAGCACTTTATGGTGGCCACTTCGCGTTGTGCTCCGCCAACATGAAGTGGCCATTTCGTATCCACTTCGCTGGCAGATTTTAAATTCACTGCATCTCTAAACACAACACACACATTTGGAAATTTTTTCAAACAGTAAAATTGTTCTTGCATGAACTTTAGAAGTCCTTTGCTATAGGTAATTTCAAAGAATCTAGTTACATAAATATTCTAAGCTGTTTTTCCTTGCATAACAATTTAAAACAACTTTGTCTTATTAGTGTTTCAAAACTTCTCTTTGTAAACTTTTTTTAAATACTTTTTCTTATGCAAAGTGTTTATATACCTTTATATATATTTGAGCTTTTTTATATACCCAACATTCTAATATTTAAGAAATTATTTTTTTCCTATGCAACCTCCCAGCTAAATCCAATTAGAATATTATAAAACATAATTAAAATAATACTCAATACATCTGGTTAGCTGTAGAGTCTAGATTTTCTTCTTAATTTCATAATCTTGTGAGAGTTCTTCTTCCCCTGGATGACAAAAGTCCTTTTAGTGACTGGATCATGCTGTTGCTCCTGTCTTTACTCTAGCCACACTCGAACCCTGGACCAGGGACCTATCTGGCATCAACACAGCAGTGCAGGCTTGCTTCTTGGCTGATAGAGCCATCAAGGATTAGTTACAGTCCTGTGTTCAGTTTTGGCTGGAATTTCAAAACAGTACTTACTCAACAAAAATGTCCATTTCACAGTTATAGGTCTTTTCTGCATCCCAGTTGGAAGTTAACTAAACCAGCCCCTCCAGGAACTGGCTTTTATTACCTCTGTGCTAGAGAGACATCAGTGTTTTGCTTTTACATCACTTCAGCAGTTCTGTTTGGTTCTTGCAAATGAGGTAGACATGGCTAGTTTTTTCTTCTGAGTCTCCAACTCTCTCTGTACTTGTACAGTTTTATGCCCAACATGAATTCTTCTTATAACTTTTGAATGCAATAAGATGCAGTCTTCAAACAAACATTTCTAAGCCTAGCTCACCAAAAGCAGTCTTTCAAAATGTTTCTCATGTCTGTGAGACAAACATTTCGTGAGATAAGCTAATAATGATTGTGATACCAGTTCTCAGCAGAATCTTTAAAAAACTAAACAACCATTTCACTTCCCATGTCTCAAGCTTTCAAATGAAGTAAGTCTCTTTCACATTTCTGGTTAGAAAAGTTCCTAAAAGCACTGCATTCTGTTGAAAATGGTGTTGCCTTTGTTCTTCCAAGAAAACACATTCGTCAGAGTTTTTTATAGAAAAAACATTTTAAGATGATATTTCCCAGTCTGCATCAACTCACACACATAAAAATGATATCTTTGAATTTGTCATGAGCTGATCTCTCCAGAGATATTAAACACAGATATGCCAGTTCTTAGACTTTTGGCACAGAACATTCTTGCAAATAATTAAGCTCTAGTACTTCCAAGTATCAAACTTGGTCATTTGAGAGGCTGATTGGTTTTTCATCAACTGATGTAATTTCATGTCGGCAGCATGTTGCATTCTCCAGTAACAAAAGGTTTTCATTTACATAGAAACATACATAATATAGACTTTGATGGCAGATAAGGACTGCTTGGCCCACCCAGTCTGCTCAGTTCTCTACCTATTGAATAAGCTGTAGATCCTAGTTAACCAACAGTATACTTCCTCCTACTCCCCCACTAGAATTGTCTTATGTCTGTCCCATGCATTCTTGAATTTCCCCACTGTTTTTAGCTCCAGTTTCTCCTCAGGAAGGCTGTTCCATGTGTCCACCACCCTGTCTGTGAAAAATACTTCCTCACACTGCCCCAGAGTCATCCCCCCTCTATCTTCAAATCATGCCCCCTTGTTCTTGCACATCTCTTTTTCTGAAAGATGCTACCCTCTTGGACTTTGTTGATTACCTTAAGGTTCTTGAAAGTTTCTATCATGTTTCCCCCTCCTTTCCTCAAGGGTATACATATTAAGCTCCTTTAGTATCTCTTCATATGGCCTCTGGTACACCATTTTAGTTGCCCTCCTTTGGACTGCCTCCATCTTGTCTATGCCCTTGTAGAGATGGGGTCTTGAGAACTGCATATAGTACTCCATATGGGGTCTCATCAACTGTCTGTACAGAGGGATAACAACTTCCTGTTTTCTACTGGTAATGCCTCTCCCTATGCATTCCGGTATCCCCCAGCCCTCCTTACTGCCTTCGCACACTGCATGCCTACCTTTAGGTTATCTGCTATGACTACCCCAGGTCCCTTTCCATTTGTGTTATTGTTAGTACCCCCCCTTGTGTAATCTTCCCCCAGGTTTCTGTTTCCCAGATGCATTACTTTGCGCTTCTTTGCATTAAATGTAAGCTGCCATACATTTGACCATTCTTCCAACCTTGCCAAGTCTCTTCTCATTCTTTCCACCCCTCCCTTGTGTATCAACCCTGTTTGCAGATCTTTCTGTTGTCTGAAAAGAGGAATACTTTTCCTTCTAGCCCCTCTACAATATCACCTATAAAACGTTAAAGATGACCTGTCGCAGTACTGAACCCTGCGGTACCCCACTAGTAACCCACCTTTCTTTGGAGTGGACTCCGTTTACAATTACCCTCTGTGTCCTGTTGTCCAGCCAATTTTTTACACAGGCTACCACCCAGGGACCCACTCCCAGGCTGGCTAACTTGTTTATTAATCTTTTGCATGTGACTGTGTCAAATGCCTTGGTAAAGTCTAGGTAGGCCATATCCACAGCCCCTCCCAGGTCTACTACTTTAGTCACCCAGTCAAATAAATCTATTAGATGCATGTGACATGACCTTCCCACTGTGAATCCATGCTACCTTGGGTCCTCTGACCCTCTGGCCTCCAGGTACTCAACAATTCTTTCTTTCAGAAGTGATTCCATCATTTTCCCTATCAGTGACATCAAACTAACAGGTCTATAGTTTTTTTCCTCTGCCTTGCTCCCACTTTTGTAAACGGGAATCACATCCACCCTCCTCCAGTTCTCAGGTACCACACCATCCTCCCATGATTTGTTAAAAGGGTAGTCAGTGGTGTCCCTATTTCTCCCCTTAGTTCTTTTAGAATTCTGGGGTGAATCCTATCAGGCCCCATTGCTTTGTCCAGTTTGAGTTTTAGGAGTTTTTTCAGGACCCTTTCTTCTGTGAATGAAGTCTATGGAACATTCAAACTTAGCTTTTTTTTTCTTTGAGATGGTTGGTCTTTGTGTAAGGCACTGCCAAGCTTTAAATTCTAGTTTGACACGTTGGTATGCAGTTACCATTGCTTCACTATAAGATTATTTTTCCTTTTCCAGCAGATTAAAGAAGACACTTCTAATATCACACTCCAAAGAGGGCATATATGTTGTGGTGAATAAGGCTCATCTGGTTTCAAAAGTCATTTAAGTTTGTTTTTCCCTGAGTAAATTCATGCTGGCAACTTGCAGAGTCCATCTAAGCAGATTTTTAAAGTCTGAAGTCAACTTTTTTTTCATGCTCAGAGGGCTTATACAGGCAGGAGTTTAAACCATCTGTCTTTGTATTACATCTCATTTACATATATTAATGATTAGGCATTATAACAATTATAAAAATATTAATTAGAAAATAATGCAAAATAATAAATTCATTACAAAATATTTTTGCAGTCTAGGATTTGTTCCAACAAAGAGACGCAGGACCTCGAGTTGCGAGACTGAGCAAAGGTACAGAGGAAGAGTTGAAGAAGGAGAAGTAATAGGGGGAGGTCAAGTGAGGTAGGACATTAAGGATTCAAAGTGAGACAGATCAGAGAAAATGGAATTAAAGGCATTAGCAATAGTGGTGTGGTTATTTTTTGTATTTATTTATTGAGGATTTGAAAAAAACCTTTGCATCAAAGACTCCTTTTCAAAGGTTCCATGTCATTACAGGCATACTGTGAGAGAACAGTACAGAAATGCGACAAAACAAACAGGCATGATACAAGAGTTACAGTAATAGGCTAACATTTTGATAGTAGAGAGACATGGTATTAGTCACAGTGCATGGATACATTTATAAGCTCCCTTATGAGCTAGTACAGAGAGTTTTCAGATCGGGGGTTAGCCAGCCAAAGGCCTCAGTCAGGGGAAGAGGGAGTCAGGGCTGGGTTAAGTGGCAATAGCAGGGATTAGAGGACTGTCGGTGGTTCCTAAGGTAGGCTTTGAAAGAGCCAATTCTATGCAAGTTCGTGAGACCATTAGGCAGGTTATTTATCCAGAAAGGGGCTCAGTAGCTAAAGAATCTTTGAAATTGGAAAGTACGGCATTGGGGATCCTTAAGGAGTTGCTTGCTTAAAATATGAGTGTGTTGGAGTGATAGGGTCAATTGTATTAGAGATGAGAGACTGGTGGGGGTGAGACCGAGAGTAATCTTTTTTGGTCATGAGGCAGGTATGAAACCTAATTCTGTTATCCAGGTTAAGCCAGCATGCAGACTTACAGAGGGAGCATGTGTGGGTTAGACGATCACAGCCCAGAATAAGGTGGCAGGCTTTGTTGAGGGAGAGTCGGAGTCTAGATAAGGCCATGGAACTGGCAGCACCATAGATAAATATGCCATAGTCAAGGAGGGAGAGGACCGAGGAAGAGACGGCGAGGTGGAGGGCATCAGGAGTAAGGCAGTGTTTAAACTGATAGAGGATGCCAAGTCAGATATTGAGGGCTGTAGATAGCTGATGAATGTGCAGGTGGAAGTTTAGGGCTGGGTCTAGTGTGACACCTAGGTATTTGAAGGATTCTACTTGTTCAAGAGGGATCTGCTTGGTGGTCAGGATTTGTGGATAGTGATCTTTCCTGGAGGTATGTGGGTGTAAGAAGTACATAACTTTGGTTTTCTTGCAGTTTAGAATAAGACGTTTGGTGAACAACTTTTCTGCATCATCGAAGGAGGATTGAAGGGCGAGGTGGAGCTGGGTGGGGTCAGGATTGGAGGTGTACAGGACAATGTCGTCCGTATAGAGTAAGATATTTTCAGAACATGACTGGGGGAGGGAGTTGAGGAAGAGACTAAATAATAAAGGTCTGAGGATGGACTCCTGTGGGACACCAGAGCGTACTGGCAGCCTGCTGGAAAAGATGGTACCAATTTTGACCTGCTGGAAATGATCTGACAAGTAGTCCATGAACCGGCATAGGGCATCTTGAGAGATGCCAAGCTTGGATAGAGTAGTTAGCAGGAGGGAGGGATGACAGTGTCAAACGGCTTCGTGAGGTTGATGAAGACCACACCAGAGAGATGACCACTATCCAGGGCAGTATGACGGTGTGAGGTGAACTTGAGAAGGGCAGTCATCATGCTATGTCCTTTGTGGAAACCATGTTGCTGGTTGCAAAGTATATTGTGTTTGTTGAGATACTAACATACTATTTGCCAGCAGATTGGGCCTTACGGTCTATCGAGTCTGCTCGAACCTTAGATCTTTAGTTGGGTGCCAAGGCCTTCCCATCCCTTGTGCTCCAGAAACCCCTATTATCCATCCCCACCCCCCTGGGACAGGCCATCATCTGATACATCTACTTTCTGTGTCTGTCTCACCCTCTCTTGAAGCCCTCCACTGTGGATCTCTGAACCAGCTCGCCAGGCAGTGCATTCCAAGGGTCCACCACCCTCTCAGTGAAAAACCTCCTCCTCCTCTTTTCCCCCCTTGCCCTTCCACCTTCCAACTTCAAACCATGCCCTCTGGTGATACCTCCCTGCTTTAGTCTAAAGATCCCCTCCATGTTTACCCTATTTATTCCCTTGAGGTATTTGAAGACCTCAATCATGTTACCCCTGTCTCTCCTCTCCTCCAGTGAAAACAGGCAGAGCTCCTCAAGTCTGTCCTCATACGTCAAATCCCCT
This sequence comes from Neoceratodus forsteri, assembly GCA_016271365.2. Classification (NCBI taxonomy): domain Eukaryota; kingdom Metazoa; phylum Chordata; order Ceratodontiformes; family Ceratodontidae; genus Neoceratodus; species Neoceratodus forsteri. The sequence continues at coordinate 1,008,891,889 of CM057454.1, read as the reverse complement.
ACCCTCGTATCATCTTAGTTGCCCTCCCTCTGTACCATCTCCAGGAGCTGTATGTCCTCTTCAAGTGGGTCTCCAGTACTGTCCACAGTACTCAAGGTGTGGTCTAACTAGTCCATTGTACAATGACAGAATCACTTCCTTGCTCCTAGAGGTGATACCTTCACGATGCATCCCAACATCCTGTTTGCCTTGCTGGTCGCTCTCCTGCACTGCTCAGGTTATTCATACAGCATCCACCATGACCCCTAGGTCTTTTTCCCTATTGAGGCCTCCAGTGCCTCCTCTCCCAGGGTGTACCTGTGTTTAGGTTTTTCCCAACCAAGATGCAACACCACTTGGTGATATTGAAATTAATTTCCATGTGTGAGCCCAGCTTTCCAGGGTGTCCAGGTCCCCTTGCAGGGCCAACCTCCCCTCTTCTCCCTCCACTACTGCTCCCATCTTGGAGTCATCCGCGAAGAGACTCATTTCACACCCTATACCCTCCCTGATGTCCGATATGTATGTATTAAACAGGATCTGACCCAGGACCGAGCCCTGCGGTGCCCCACTACTAACCTCTCTAGGGTTCAAGAGCTCCCCACAGACCACTACTCTCTGGGTGCATCCAGCTAGCCAGTTTTCAATCCATCTGACCATCAAAGGGCCTACTCCTAACCCCATCAGTTTCTCCACCAGACTATTGTGGAGGACAGAGTCAAACGCCTTGCTGAAGTCCAAGAATAATACATCCACAGGCTTTCCCCTGTCCAGTTCTGATGTTACCCATTCGTAGAACTCCACAAGGTTGGTTTGACATGACCTACCTGGCACAAACCCATGTTGCTGATTATCCAGACCTCACCTCCTCCAAGTACACCCCAATTGTTCCTTTAGTATATTCTCCATTAATTTTCCCACCACCGAGGTCAAACTGATGGGTCTATAGTTACCTGGTACTTCCCTTGACACCCCTTTATGGATTGGCACCACATGTGCCTCTCGCCAATCCCTAGGTACCCTCCCTGTCTCAAGTGACCTGTTGAAGAGCTCCGCCAGGGGTGCAGCCAGTATGTCCACCAATTCCCATAGTACTCTCGGATGAATGCCATCCGGCCCAGGAGATTTGTCTTTCTTTAGGGCCTTGAGGGCTAACCACATCCTTTTCACAGAGATAGCATCATCCGTCCCCTCCACCTTACTGGCCTTTTTATCCTTATCCAGATGTGACACCCCTGGGGTACCTCTCCCTCCCTTTTGCTCCATTTCTGTTGCTCCTAGATTCCAATTACTGCCGCTTCTGTCCCCTTTGTGCCTTGCTTTGTAGATATCCCATCCCCCTCCCTAGTGAACACAGAGGCAAAGTACTCATTAAATACCTCTGCCTGGTCCCTCGCCTCTTCCACCCACCCTCCTTCTGATCTCAATCTGCTGAGATGGCCTTAGTTTTTCTCCACTCCCCAATGTACCGGAAGAACCCCTTTTCCCCTCCATGTATCCCCTGCGCCAGCCGCTGCTCTTTACTGGACTTTGCTCCCCTCACCATACGGGTGACTTTTCTAGATGCCAGATGGTACACTTCCTTATCCCTATCCCCTCTTGTTGTTTTATATTTTTTGTAGGCCGCCTTCTTTTCTCTGACTGCTACCTGCACCTCACTGGACCACCAGCATGGTTTATGTGACCTTGCTCCCTTACGTTTTAACTTAGCGCAGATCCTGACTGCCTCATGAAGTCCCCGTTTTATGACCTCCCATTTTCTTTCCACACTTGTCATTGATGTAATCCCCTTCAAGTGATCCTTGAGAATATTTCCCATGCCCACAAAGTCTGCCCCCTGAAGTCCACTGCCAGTGTTCTAGATCCCCCCTCCCCCCATGCTTATTTGAAACCAGACAGTATTGTGATCACTCCCAGTCCGGGGGTCCTGTACAACCATGTCCCTTACCAGATCCCCATCTGCCAGAACCACGTCCAGGACATGCCTCTCCCTTGTGGGCTCCATCACATGCTGTGTTAAGAACACATCCTGGAAGCCGTCCAGCAGCCTCTGCTCCTTGGCCACCTTAGAGGACATGGTTCCCCAGTTTGTACCTGGCATATTAAGGTCCCCCATCAACACCACTCCTTCCCCTTTTGGTCCACACTGGGCAATGATGTTGTCCAGCAAACCATCCTCTAGAACATCACTCATCCCGGGGGGCCTATATACTACACTCAGCTTGACCTTATCTCCTGCTGGGGATCATAAGATGACCCATAAGGCCTCCACGTTCCCTCTGCCTCTTCTACCCTAGAAATTTCTATGTCATCTCTAATGAACATAGCCACTCCACCCCCTCTGCCCGCCTTTCTATCCTTCCTAAGCATAGTGTACCCCCATACGTTTAGGTCCCAGTCATGGTTTTTGTTAGCCCACGTCTCCGTGACTGCCGCCACATCCACCCCCCCTCGAACAGCATGGCCTAGAACTCTGGCAACTTGTTTCCCAAGCTCCTGGCATTTACTAACACCAACCCCCAACCCTTATCCCTGATCCTCTTTGTCGAACCCCACCCAGATTCCTTATACTTCCATCCTCCCTCTGCTCCTCCTGAAACCTCCACCCCAAGTCTGTTTCCCCCCTCCCCCCTCTTGGGCTTGAAAGCTACTCCCTCATCTGGAGGAGAGGGCTCTGGTCAGCCCTCCTTATCCCTTCCCCCTCACAAGTTTAAACCCCACCTTTCTTGAATGTAGTCAGCCATCCCTGTTTAAGGACTTCCTTCCCTTATGGGGCAAGATGAAGCCTGTCCTTGGCATATAGTCCCTTATCCTCCCAAACTCCATTCCAGTTCCCTAACACCCCCAACCCACTCTCTTCACCCCACTTTCTGAGCCAGTCATTAACCTCTGTGAGCTTCATTTTTTTCTCCACTGAGGTCTTTGGTACTGGCAATATCTCTGAAAAGGAATGTTGCATCCATTATCCCAATGGACTCTGGCAAGTTCTTGGAACCTTGCTTGGATTTCCAAAACCTATTTCCCTCTAGATCGTTAGTTCCCAAATGCACCAGGAAATCCAGTTTCCCTCCACAATCCCTAACCATTTCATACACCATGAACTTTGCTCTGTGCACTGTCAGCCCAGAGATACTCACTACCTTCACCTGGCTATGGCATCCACCCCCCTGTCTCTTCCACTGGATACCCCTAATCATCGAGTCTCCCAATAACAGAACCTTAACACCGCCATCATCCTTATTGTTACCTCCACTATGCCCTCTCAGCCCCCCTTCCCCCCTTTATTCATGATCTCAATTCCATGGGAGTCTTCCTGCCTTGTTAGAGACCCCTTGTCACCCTCCCTTTCTGCCTCCCTCGTTATTTTCCCATTAACTCAAACCCTCTGAATAGGTGTCCCCTTTAACCTCTCTTATCCGGAACCATTTATCCTGGCCCTGATGGTTTCCCTTCCCACACCGCCATCCTCCCCTTGTAATAGTACCCCTGCCCAGAGGCTCTCTGTGGGTCCCTTTAGCTAGGGCCCCATCCTTGGTACTGACTCCCTGCTGAAGGGGCTTCTCTCCCACCTCCTTGTCTCCCAGTTTCTCTCCAATCATGCTCTCCTCCCACATGTCTGCAATATGTTGCATCTCCCCCATTTGCTTAACATTTATGTTTCCCTTTCTCCCTCTGGGAATATTTCCATCCTTTCCATTGCCAGTCTGTGATGCCCTATGGTATCTGACTCCCTCCCGGCCTCCCGTATAAGTTTCCTCATTTCCACCCCTTCCTCCCCTCTAGGTTGCTTAGTAGCTCAAATTTATTGTGACACTCTATGTCAGCCTCCATCCAAGTATCGAGTTTCCTGACTGCACCTCTAACTGCTCCTCTTCTTCCTCTTGCTCTGTTCACCTTAGGAGCTCCTTCCCACAGTCTGCTGTTTTAGGCTTCACACAACAGCCCTCCTGACTCTTCCCTCCACTCTCTTGTATTCAGAATGTTCCCCTGCATCTTTCCCCTTAGCGCCAACATCCCTATCTAAGGGTCCTCTGTCCCTAATATCCCCCTCCTGCTTGCTGTAACATAACATCCTTTAATTTCTGAGCATTGCCCCAGCCTCCCTCAGCCCCACCCTTCTGCTGCCATATCCACACCCCTTATCCTTGACACCCCCAGCTCCCCCAGCTTACTCCTTAACCAATATACCTCCTCCTGATACAAGATAGCTATCTACAGAGTGGGCAGCCTCCTCTCTCCAGGCCCAATTGAGAATTATTGCCATCCCACAGCCTGTGCAGCCTACAACCTTCCGAAGATGCCTGCCATGGTGGAATATGGCCACCCTGTTTATCCCCCTCTGTTTATAATGGCATGCCCCCTTTTCTCAGTCCCTTTCCCCTGGAATACAGTTTCTCTCTATACTGACTGCAGTTATTTACAAACCCAATTTCAACCCCACCAATAAAGTTCCCAAGTCTCACAAACACGTACAGTCCAGTGTGTGTTCAGTCCCAGATAGTCAGTGAGCTGGTCAGAGATGATACATTCTAGTGCCTTAGATGGGGAGAATAGAGATGGGGTGATAGTTGTGGGGGGAGGTACGGTTCCTGCTCTTAAATATAGGGGTAATAGAAGAGGATTTCCAGCACGTCGGGAATTTCCCAAGACATAAAGACTGGTTGATGTTGTGGGTGAGGGGGATTAGCAAATCGTGGAGAGTGAGGTGGAGAAGTCTGAGGTCTAAGGAGTCACTGCTGTATTGGGAGTGTCTTATGGCTTTTTTGAGGTAGGGTTCAGCAGACCTGGGGGGGATGCAATGTAGGTGAAATGGAGGGTGTGCTGAGAGGTAGAGGGCATTGGAGAGAGGGGGAAGGTCAAAGAAATGGGAAGGGAGGATGTGGCTAAGGTCAGAGAAAACGTGGTTAAGTGTGGTGGCTATCTGATAGGGGTCAGTGGACAGGCCCTCTTCGACTAAGATTTGCATGGGGGCAGAGTTTGGGGCAGTGCCACAGATGTCCTTAATATTGCTCTTAAATTTACACCCTTGGCCCCAGGTGGAGGTAAGGGTAGATTTATAGTACTTGGCCTTGGCTTTCCACAGGGACCAAGTGCATTGGTTTTGGGCTTCTCTGTACTTCTGTCTGTCTGCTGACAGGCCAGTCTCAATGGATATGTGGCACAGAGAATCTCTAGCTCACATCACAGCCAGCAGGTGGTCAGAAATACAGGGTACTGGGTTGCCTTTGACCATCCTTCTGGCAAGAGGGGTGAACATGTCACAGATAGCATTGAAGGATCAAATGAAGAGATCAAGGGCTCTGTTAGGGTCAAGGGTGTTTGTTATGAATGACCAGTCCAACTTACTAAGGTGAGCTTTTAGAAGTGTGAGTTTACCAGGGCCAGGTTTACATCATAGAACCATTTTTGGAGGGACTTGGGGGTCTTACAAGACCAGGAACAGAAGACGGGAGTGGTCACTAATCACATCTGGGAGGATAATGGTGCTAGTGATTTTGTGAGGGTGGTTAGTGGAAACTAGGTTCAGTAGGGAGGAAGATCCTGTGTGATGGTCCAAGTGGGTAGGGGAGGGGACTATTTGTGTAAGGTCATGGCCGGTGGCTTTGTCAATGAAAGTGGTGGCAGATTTAGATAGGCAATTGATTTTGAAGTCCCCCAGAACAAGTTTTTCACTATGAGATGGTAAGGTGGCCAGGTAGGACATTATAGAGTGGAAGACGACCTTCTGGTCCCTGAGGGGAATGTATATAGCAGTGATGAGTAGGGGGTTATGGGAACGACCAAAGGTAAGTTTGAGTGTGAGGGCCTGTGGACCGGGAATGAGATGGGGAAGGGGAAGCAGCTGTACCTGGAGAGTGTCCTTGATGTAAATGGTGCAGCATCCACCACATTTTCCCTGTCAGTTAGCACGGAATATGTTATGCCCTGAGAGGGACACCGACGAGTCAGGGATACGGGAGGAGAGCCAGGTCTCACCCACAGCAATGATGTCAGGCTGATGTTGTAATACCCAATCCCTGGAATTAATCCCATTTTTTTTGTAAGCTGCATACATTAAGGGTGGCAATATGCAGCCCACCTGCAGGAGATTGTGTGGAGATGGAGGGTGTGAGAGGTCCTGGGTTGGGGTCTATATTGCTTGACGTAAGGAGGAGGAGGAGAAGAAGAGACCTGAGGAAAGGCTTCCAGGCAAATTTTTTAGGGCAGTGCAATTTGTGTGCTTGAGCCCCTTTAAAGTTTAGAAATGCAGGAATGAGGAGGGTAAGTAAGTGGGGGGAGGCCAGGAGCAGGATACTCATTGAGGGAGAAGAGGGGAGTTACAGGGTCTGGTAGTGGGATGTCCGCGAGGCGTAGGGTGCAGAGCTCCCATTCCTGGTGCCGATATGATACTGTGTGAGGTGATTGATGTGACAATAGCGTATTTGTAGAGCTGTGGGAAAAAGGATCACTGGCAGTGCTGTGGAGTTTGTTGTAGGGGGTGGCAACCTTAATGCCAGATGATCATCACATCCATACGAGAGTAGATTTTTACAAGAGTAGTTATCACAACTAACAATGTCATTTAACCTCTTACGGGTGTTTGGCTTCTGATTTTTTCCCATGAGGCCATTGATTTGAGACTAGAACTTTTTATGTCACTGGCTGTAGTTGCAAAGAGGTTTCTGTAGTACTAACTTTTGGAAGACTGGATTTCCCATTTGCAAGTGTTTCATGTAGTGTGATATATGACCAAGTCAGAGAGAAGGATTTGTACTTGGCCCAATATTCATCTCTTATTTTTAGCTTAGAGGGAAGGGGGCTTTGTAACCATTTAGTGGACAACCCTCTTACCCTGTGCCATGTGGTTGGTATGTGTTTTTGTTATAGGGAGACAATGGTGTAGGTGAAATATTCAGCAGCACAGTCAATGTCACTTGTGGAGAAAAGAAGAGACCAGTCGACTCATTTAAGGCCATCAAGAAAGGCTTCTGGGTTTAAGGCAGAAAAGTCTGTTATGGTAATAACCTCTGGCAGGCAGAAAGGGGGGCAAGTATTCCAGACACAGAAAACTTGAGTGGCTGCTGATCAAGTCCACAAGAATCCCAGCAGAAGTGATTCTGTCCTTCTTATTGGTTAGGATCCAGTCAATGGGGGTATGGTGAGACCCATTATTGGAGTGCCTAGTTGGGTCAGTTATGAGTGGTGAGAGGTAGGCCTTACTAATGATGGATTCAGACTATTTAAGTTGGACCCAAGCCAGTCAAGATTTAAGTCCCAATGATGATAACTTCGTTTTTCAGAACAACTGATGGCAGATAGTCTATGAGTTCCATTAGCCCTGGTATATATTTTTTCAGGAGGAATATAGACACAATGTAAGGAATTAGAAGGGTACAGGATCAGTTGTGTTCCAGTACAGTAACTGCTTCTTGTTGTTTTTACAGGGTTTCTTGTGGATTTTACTTGGTAGAAGGTTATTTCTTTTTCTTTCTTACTTCTAAGGGCCTAGCAGGGTATTGTTTTTGGGGCTGTTGGAAGTTTGAAAACTGGTTTGGTGGCTGTAAGTGAGCTCATTTGTTGGATGTTTCACTGTGTAACAGGCTGCACTGGTGGAGGCCTATTTCTTCTGATTTAAAACCTATTTGGTGGGATTTGCTTGGGGCTGGTTCTTTGACTGCAGGGCTTGGAGAGGCAGACACAGGGCTGATACACTGAGAGAGAGAGAGAGAGAGAGAGAGAGAGAGTGGGGTGTAGGCCCAAACCCACCCTCCCCACCCCTCCCTCACTCCCCAGAGCTCTGCTAATTTATAGGGAACGGGGTTTGCACCAAGCACTAGGGTGGGGAATAGGGAAAGTAGTGCAGGAGAATACTTGGGGTCACATAGGGACCCTGGCAGAGGGGGCCCAAAAGAGGACACCACCAAGGAAGCAGGCAGAATCGGGTCCCCACAAAGGGGGCAGAGGGGCAACATTCCTCAGGGAAGTAGGCAGATGGCCGGGCTGGACAGATGGAAGAAAGGCAGGAGGGACTGACTCACACTCAGTAACTGCTTCAATTCTCTTTTTCTGCTTGAGGATGAAGGGATGATGTAGCCATGACAGGGTGGTTAGAGATGGAAAGGGTGGGGGCAGAGGTGGGACTGGATAGCAGGAGGAACAGAGGGAACCTGGAATGCAGGAAAATGGGGGGAGCAGTGAATCAGAGTGGCAGGGGGAAGAGGGAGGAAAGCGCAAGGAGAAGGACCAGTTGGGAGGAAAGGACAAGGAGAAGGACCAGAAGTACAAGGAGGATACAGTAAAGGGAGCTGAGGGTTTAGACCAGGGGAGCACGACAAGCAAGGAGGGACTAAACGGAGACAGGAAGGAAGGGAGGATGAGCCAGGCTAGTTTAGTGGATGGGGGAGAAGGACCAGTTGTGAGCAGTGAGGGGGGAGTTAGCGAGGTACCAAAGAATACTCGCGAGGAGGACAGGCATAGGATCAGAGGGGAGGGGGTGGCCAGGGTAATTAAGGAGGGGGCGGCATGTGGCACCCAGATAGGGGGAGGAACAAGGAGCCGGCTAGGTGGAGGGGCCCGTAGAAAGGATGAGGGACATGGAAGGGGGGAATGGAGGAAAAGGAGTGGTCAGAGTACTCCTTGTGGGGGATTCTATGATCAGGGGTATCAAATGGGATAGGGAGGGAGAAGCCTGGCCAGTTAGAATAAAAATGCTTCCTACTGGACTAACGGTGCACAGGGCCAAGCATGAGGTATATCAGCTGGCAAAGGATTGTTGAGGTTCCCCCAGACATACTGGTCCACCTGGGTACAAATGACATTGAGGGAAATAGTGAGCTAGAGAGACAGGCAAGGTTCAGGGAGCTTGCCAGGGTCTGTCATGACATCGGATGCACAATTTCCTTCTCGGAAATCCTGCCGGTGCCAAGGCCTAGTGGGGAGCACAAAAGGAAAATTAGGGAGATAAACCAGTGGGTCAGGGAGTGGTGTGAGGCCAGAGGGTATGGGTTGATGGGGGATTGGGGGGAGACCTGGGAGGATAAGGAGCTGTATGCTAGAGATAGGCTCCATCTCGATTTGGAGGGGAGGGGAATCCTTAAGCTGAAAATAGAAGGGTTCATTGGTGAAAGGTGGGATTTAAACTTGTGAAGGGGGGAGGGATGGGAGAAAAGGTTGTCAAGGGGGGTCTGATAAAGGAGGGACTCTGTCTCCACCCCCCTCGGGAGCTGGAGGAATGTGGGAAAAGGCCGATTGGTAAAGTGCAGACCAGGGGAAAATGGAATCCCCATGGGAACATGAGCAGGGGAAATGGAAGTATAGGGGAAAGGGTGGAAGGTAGTCCTACTAAATGCCAGGAGCTTGGGCAATAAAATGCCTGAGCTCCAGGTGATGCTAACTGAGGGAGCGGTGGATGTGGCAGCGGTCACTGAGACCTGGGCCACCGCAGGACACGACTGGGACCTGAACCTGGAGGTTTACACTACGTTCAGGAAGGACAGGGAGGAGGGAAGGGAAGGAGGGGTAGCAATGATAGTCAAAAACTGCATTGGCAAAGAGGGAGTGGAGGAGGCGGAGGGAACCGTGGAGGCGATTTGGGTCACCTTGATAACAAGGGGGGGGGCAAGAGAGTAAAAATAGGAGTGGTGTATAGACCCCCTGCACTGGTGGAGGAGCTGGAGGAAAGTCTGGTGGCAGATGTTGGGAGACACTGCAAATTGGGCAGGGGAAGGGTGGTGATGTTGGGGGACTTAAACATGCCAGGAACAGACTGGGAGACTATGACATCCTCTGTGGCCAGGGAACAGAGGTTGTTGGATGTCTGTCAAGACGCATTCCTAACTCAGCAGGTGGGGGAACCGACCATGGATGCGCTGGTACCGGATGTAGTACTGGCAGACAGAAACAATATTGGGGGCCTGGAGGTAAGGGACCCATTGGTGGGGAGTCACCATGCCACTGTCTTTTTCTGCCTGGACCTGGGAAGGGTAGAAGGCTGCACAAAGATGGAGGTAACTGACTTCAGGGGGGTGGATTTTAAGGAAATGGGAAAGATGCTTAAGGAGCATTTGGATGTGATTGGGTCAGACATGGACACTGATAGTAGGTGGGAAATCATCAGGAGAGGGGTGCAGGATGCTACCAGCACCTGTGCAAGAGTAAGACAAAAATGCGGTAGGGTCCAAAAACTCTGCTGGTGGACCAGGGAGGTCCAGAAGGTGGTGTGGGGAAAGAAGGCAGCCTATAGGTAATTCAAGTGCTCAAGGAGTGAAAGGGATCGAGGGGAGTATGAGTTGATGGCTAAAAGGGCCACTAGGGTGGTGAGGGCGGCTAAGGCAAGGAAGGAGCAGAACCTGGCCAGGGAAATTAGGAGAGGGAACAAGGGGTTCTTTAGATACATTGGGGAAAAATGAAGGGTGAAGGGGCAGATTAGTAGGATTAAAACAGGGGAGAGGTGGGCACAAGACCCAGGGGAGCAAGCTGAGGTACTAAATGAGTACTTCACCTCAGTTTTCACCAAGGAAAATGGGGGTGCTGCATCATACATGGGAGGAGACAGTGATATTGAGGGAGGGGGGACCCCACCGATCGGCGGTCTGGGGAGAGGGGGAGGCATCACTGGCAGGAGGGGGAAGGCTAAGCAGGGAGAAGAGGTAGCGGAAGTGGAAATCACAGCAGAGAGTGAGGGAAGTCCTCAGGTCCCTTAAAACAGAGAAAGCACCAGGGCCCTGGCGGAGCTTTTCACCATCTCTCTGAGGACAGGGTAGGTGCCCCAGGACTGGAAGGTGGCGCATATGGTGCCTATCCACAAGGGGGGATCAAGGGAGGTGGCAGGGAACTACAGGTCTGTCAGCCTGACATCGGTGGTGGGCAAGGTGATGGAGGGCATTGTCAAGGAGAGGCTGGGGGGGGACCTGGAAAAGTCAGGATGCCTGGACGATAGACAGCATGGATTCATCCCGGGGAAATCGTGTCAGACAAACCTGGTGGAGTTCTATGACTGGGTGACGAGTGCCTAGGACCTGGGTAGACCAGTGGACATCCTCTTTCTAGACTTCAGCAAGGCATTTGACTCTGTTCCTCATGAGGCCTGTTGGATAAGATGGGAGAAATGGGGGTTGGGAACCAGATGATCAGATGTACAGGAAATTGGCTCCAGGACCGGACCCAGAGGGTCGTAGCTGGTGGGATAGTCTCATCTCCAAGGAGGGTCATTAGTGGGGTCCCACAGGGATCAGTCTTTGGGCCCCTCCTGTTCAACGCCTATGTCTCTGACATAAGGACAGGTATCAGGAGTGAGATGAGTCTCTTTGCGGATGACTCAAAACTGGGGGAGGTGGTGGATGGGAGGAGGAGAGGGGTCCCTACAGGGGGACCTGGAGGCTCTGGAAAGATGGTCTAGAAAGTGGAAGCTGAGGTTCAATGCAGGAAAATGCCAGGTACTGCACCTGGGGGCCAGAAACCTGGGCCAAGTGTACACCCTGGGGGGGGGATACTGCAAGTCTCGCTGAGTGAGAGGGACCTGGGGGTGGTGGTGGATGTCAAGATGAACAACTCGGAGACTTGTAGGAGGGCAGCAACTAAGGCCAACAGGATGCTGGGATGCATCGCTAGGGGGATCACCTCCAGAAGGAGGAAAGTGATACTCCCTCTGTGTAACTGCTTGGTGAGGCCGCACCTCAAGAACTGCATGCGGTTTTGGAGGCCACACTTAAAGAGGGACATTAAACTCCTGGAGAGGGTCCAGAGAAGGGCAACCAAAATGATTTGAGGCTTGGGGGCAAGGACCTATGAGGAGAGGCTTGAAGAGCTAAATATGTAGACATTGGAAGAGAGAAGGGACTGGGGGGGGACATGATAGAGGTCTTCAGGTACATGAAGAGGGTAAATAGGGGAGGAGCAGTCAGGGTGCTTTGAAGGAAGGAGGAGGGGCCACTAGAGGGCATGGGTGGAAGCTGGAGGGGGGAAGATTCAGGGGAGAATGGAGGAGGTGCTACTGCACTGAGAGGGTGGTGGAGCCATAGATTGCGCTGCCTAGCAGTCTGGTGGAGGCAGAGACGGTGGAGGGGTTCAAGAAGCGGTGGGACAGGTACAGGGGAAGGGTTCTGGAAGCAAAATCCAATGCAGCGAGAAAATCTGGAACTGGGAAGGGAGAAACCAGAGAAGGCAAGGGAGGCAGCAAGATCAGCTCCCAGGGTGGGGGCTGATCAAACGAGCAGACGCGAAAGACCGTTAGGCCTATTCTGCTGGCATTTTAGTATGTTAGTAATGTGCATCTTTTTTTTGTTTCACCGAGGAGCAATAGGGAGTGTAGTAGTTCACTTGACTGGATAGAAGGGGAGGGTAAGAGAGTGAGATTGAGTTGAGGATTGAAAAATAGGGCAAGGCCACCTCCTTTAGGATGAGGGGAGGTCAGCATGCAGCATACTGTACCCTGTAAGGGAGCACATATTATCTGGGATGGAGGATTTTTACCATGATTCAGAGACACTAAAAATGTTAAAGTCACAATGTGAGGCCAAAGCTTCAAGCTCAGAGTGGTTGGCCATTAAACTCCTAACATTTAGGTGTACAATTTTTAAACCATGGGCATGAGTTCAGGAGTGAGAGCAAGCTAAAATACTGTAGATGTGCTATGAGAAGACAAGAGGCCAGAGCTAGGTTCTATATCTCCTGACAGGGATGTAGGGAGGGCAGTGAGCCACTTTACCATGCATTTAGCATATATATAAAAATATATAAGTATGGAGGCAGCAGGATGTTTACCCATCTGGAGGTAGATTATGTTTTAACATGTGGTTAATGAGAGTTTGGCAGTTGGCAGGAGGATTTGGGCATTGGAAATATTGGCAGGATGTTTGGAATTGTGTTTTGCAAATGGGATAGGAAATTACATTTTATTTGGGACTAAATTATTAGGTGGCTTGGAAGTGTCAAATCAAATCATACTTTATTTATAAAAAGTACCTTTCTTACAACCAAGGAGCTTGCACATAATGAAAACAAATACAATAAACAATCATAATGAACAATAATCAATAAAACCCAACAATTTAAAACTCTGACAGTTATAATAATACCTAAAAATCTGGATATGCCAGATCAAATAAATAGGACTTATGAGCAATTTTAAAACCCTGGACAGTCAGCCAGTCTCACACCCAACGAAGTAGAGAATTCCACAAGGTCGGGCCACAAAACCAAAAGACCAGGTTCCAGATGTCTTTAAATGGACCCTGGGAATCTCTATCATTCTGTCATCAGTGACTCGGAGATGGTGGAGAGGAAACTATGGCTGAAGGAGATCCTGCAAGTAACTAGGTCACTGATCATGTAGGGCTTTATAGGTCAGCAAACCAACCTTGAAGGTGATCTGCCACTGCACTGGCAGCCAGTGTATTCTGCAGAGCACAGGCGTTATATGACTGGTCCTAGATGTACCAGTCAGTAGCCTAGCTGCTGCATTGCACTAGCTGGAGGCAGCGGATATCAATCCTCAGTAGCCCTAGGTAAAGAGCATTGCAGTAGTTAAGGCGAGAGGTAATGAAGGCATGGACCAATGTTGGAAGATCTTTGGGAGGTACCAGGTATTACACCAAGATGATATTTCTCAGATGGTAAAAAAGAGGTCTTGATTACTGCTGACACCTGCGATTTCAGAGTCAAACCATCGTTAACAATAATGCCCAGGTTCTGCACCCAATCTGAGGTAGTCAGCTGAACACCCCCGAGCCATAGTCCCGAGGGTAGACCTGCTGACAAACCTGCCTCCCAATGATCTGGGTCCATGACCAGCACCTCAATTTTAGCCAGGTTCAACTGCAGCCAGCTCACACTCATCCAGTTCTGGATCTCAGCTGGACAGTTGTTAAATACATAGAGGAACACATCCTGACCAAATACAAAGGACATGTACAGCTGAGTATGATCTGCAAAGCAGTGAAAACTCAAACCATACCACCTAATGATCTCTCCCAATGGCAGCATATACACTGCAAACAACATGGGTGACAAGATGGAGCCCTGTGACACCCTGCAGGATAGGGGGAGAGTGGCCGAGGAATAAATCCCAGACACCACTCTTTGGGTCCTACCCTCGAGGAAAGATCTAAACCATCTAAGGACTATACCTGAGGACCAGAAATCATCCAAGCAGACCACTAAAGCAGTAGGTAAGGCTAGGGGGATGTTGGGGTGTATTAGTAGGGATATCACAAGTCGTAAGAGGGTGGTAATAATCCCTCTTTACAAGACACTGGTTAGACCCCATCTGGAGTACTGCATGCAGTACTGGAGGCCACACCTTCACAAGGACATTAACCAAATTGAAACAGTCCAGAGATGGGCAACCAAAATGGTGCAGGGACAGCATCAGAAACATATGAGGACAGATTAACGGAACTCAATATGTATACCCTGGAGCAAAGGAAGGAGAGAGGTGATATGATTGAAACATTCAAACACCTTAAGGGCATTAACAAGGTGAAAGATTCTAACATGTTTCAATATAAGAAAAATAGCAGGACAAGAGGACATAGCATGAGATTAGAGGGAGGCCAATTAAGGGGGTACTATGAGGAAGTTCTTTTTCACAGATGGAGGATGCATGGAATGGCCTAATTCAGGAAGTGGTGGATAGGAATTCAGTGCAGAGCTTCAAACAGGCATGGGATAGGTATAAGGGAGAAATACAGATAAGTATGAATAGATATGCCATGGACAGAGCAAATGCCAATGGCACATTCATAAGGTAGAAAAAGAAATTGGCAGACTGGATAGGCCTTGCGGCCCTTATCGGCTGTCAACTTCTATGTTTCTGTGTACCAGACAGTCCACAGATGAACCACAGGCACTCCAACAGCACACCATGGGCTACAGTGTCAAATGCTGCAGAGAGATCAAGGAGGACCAAGATGGAAGGGGTCTTCTAATCTCTAGCTATTAGGGAGGTCATTTAGTACCCAGACAAGGGCTGTCTTGGTACTATGTCTCTTCCTGAATCCTGACTGGAGAGAATCATAGACATTGCGGCTGGTCAAATGATCATCCAATTACGATGCAACCACCTTCTCAATAACCTTACCCACAAAGGATAGGTTAGAGACAGGTCTGTAGTTGGCCAAGCAGTCCGGGTCAAGGGAGGATTTTGAAGGAGGGGCTGAACAACCGCATCCTTTAAGGGATCCACAAAGATCCCTCTCTCCAATGACCTCCAGGACATGTAGGGCCTGGATCCAAAACTACAGCTGGTTGGTCACAGCGTCTGGATGATCATCACAATGTCAGTGACTGCGGGTCAACGAAAGTCAGACCAGGTAAACTTTGGGCCCGACATCTCATGCCAACCACCGCAACTTCCATTAGAGGGAGTCAGACAGATGCCGGACCTGATTGTGGCAACCTTATCCACAAAAATCCAAGCAAACTCATCACACTGTTCTTGTGACAAGGCTCCCCCAGGCTGGAGACAGATTGGATTGCACAATCTGTCCACAGTCAGGAAGAGCTGAGCTGGTAGGTTCTGTGCAGCAACAATCTCCTTGGACAGGAATTCTGCCTTCTTATGGGTGATTGCCGATTGATAGACCACATAATGGTCCATTAATCTAAGTCTGTCACACTCCAGGCCCGATTTCTGCCAGCTCCACTCTAGTCTTCACCCCACTTTCCTCAACTCCCTCAAGGTCTCATAAAACCAAGGAGACCTTGAACGGAGGGTGAGGGGATGAACATGAACTTGTGCTATTGAATCTAAGGCCACCACCATTGCCTCATTATAGGCAAGTACTAGATCCCCTGGATCCATTCATTCAGTTGATACACCGATAGATCCAGCACCATCATTAGACCATCTGGGGCAACACCCCTTAAAGGATGGTACAAGATCATCTCAATATGGGCAAGCCTATTGTGGGGAGCTACAAAACTGAACCTGATGGTGTGATGGTCAGACCACCCGACTAGCTCCACCACCAAATCAGATATCTCCATCCCCAGGAGGAACACCAAGTCCAAAGAATGACCTCCAATATAGGTTGAGGAGGTAGTAACCTGTGTAAGGCCCAGCGAACTCATTAGCTGGAGGAAGTCTTGACCAAATTAGTGGCTTTTGACTTGGGAGGGGTTAGCAGTTTGAATGGAGTAATTACTGTATTAAAGGATAAGGAGGGAAACAATTTATTTCATAACACCCCAATAAAGTAAAAAATTTTGTGTGGGGAACATTATGTGGACATATTTAATCTAAATAGACATGTTTCATTTGAAATTGTCTTCTCAAGGATCTTAAATAATAAAAATTCAGGAATGAGCACATAAGGACACATCTGGAAACAAGCTATTCCCAGCACAGTGTGTATTTCCGGCAAAAGTTTTGAATTAAATGCAATACATTAATTAAATAAATAAATACATACATACATGCATGCATCCAGCCATACATACATAAATAAATACAAAACAAAGTTACAGTCTCAGAGGCATGATATTTAAAAGTGCAGGTAGACAAGGCAAGTTTATGTTTAGGTGTCCTTTCCCAGAGGCTCAGTGTGCCATACAAGGAAGTGAATAATATGGGGGACAAAATAAATACATGAAAGAAAGTAAGCATATCGATAAATTAATACATTAATTCAGTAGAATAGGCTTATTGAAATAGATACAGTTCACAGCACTCTTAAGAGTCTCCACTGAGCAAGTTGAGTAAATATAGAGTGGTAAAGATTTCTAGACAAGAGGGCCCCCATCCCAAATGCTCAGTCCTCCTACAACTGTGTCCTTGAACAGGGAAAAGCTAGGAGGCCCACTTTCCAGGAGCAGAGAGGGCAGACAGAGATGTGGGAAGACAAGAGATCTTAAAATGTAGTTCATCAATGGAGCTTCTACCTCGTATCATAGACTTAGTTATTAACTTCATGGCTGTTTAAAAATTTGTATTGCACAAGCTAGTGCATTAGTTTTGTTCACAAATCTCAAGTGTTTTCTTTAGGAACAGTGGTCCTTTGAAAAAAAATGACAGCGTTCTTTGAAAAGTTTATGCATGCAGTTAAGACAAAAGATTGAAAAAATAGATGGACCTCAGAGGATTAATTCAAAACAATGCAACTACTATGAAATGCCATTTTAAAATGATATTTTGAATGCTGTATTACTTCAGAAAAAATTGCCCGTGATCATTGACATGTTTTTCCAGTTGTATAACCATGACTGGTTTATGCTGAAAACAGAAGTTTGTGAGCGTGTTAATAAAAGTAATTTTATTTTAAATTGTAGGTAATACGATTCCTAGCTAAATATATTAGCTTGTTTAGAAGATCATAATACAGTATTTGGTGATAGCATTGCAATGCAAATTGCACAGCTTTGAAACATGATAGCTGTCATAAAATCCATACACTGTGATAATGAAATGCACAGTACCTAACCAGGCAGCTTGCAATGATGGTTAATATAATTACTTTCTGGTAACCCAAGAGACAAGTTCAAGATGGTATTGTTCTGTAGTTGAACATAACGGTAATCTCAAGAATGCTGAGCTAAGCTCTACTTTAATTACAGCTAAGAAATAGTAAGCATACAATTTTATTAAGGTAGGAGCCCTTGGATCAGGTTTCATAAGAAGGATATCTTGCTGTGAGAGACGTTATTGTCCACATTTCTCATACCTGATTGTCTGTTTTATTGTTTATAGTGACTAGGGATACATTTTATTCTCTATTAACCACTTACTATTTGGACATGGCCTTACTACATGCTGGTTTTACCCCTGCTCAATATTTTCTTGTCTATAAGTAAATGACAATTCAATGTAAAAGTCTACACGTTTTAAATTGCACTGCAACTTATTCTCAGTATTTCCCTTAGCTGACCAGATCTTGGCAAAAATCATAACATATGTTTTAGAAAGTTTTTTTTTTTTATGGATACCATAGGGCAGCCTCAATGTCTGAGTTCTCCTGAGCTATCTTCTAACTGCAGATCCATAACGTTCAGCCTGGGAGGGAAATAGTGAGGGTGATAACATGCATGTCCATATCCAAGTCATGCTATGGAGAAACTTTATTTATTTATTTATTTTTCTCTCTGGATCCTGCTGAAGTTACACTATCAATTTAAAATCACCTGCAAATTTTGGTGAATTTGACTGCTACAGTTTGTACTATGCTTAACATTTGCGAATTCTGCACCGCACAATTCACCACACTTGTAGTGAATTTCACTACATGAAATGGAATGATTTGCACTTAGAACTGAATTTTCACTATAATGTGTGCCAATTTACATAATAAAATTCACCTCAAGGTGCATAGTGCATGAGTACTGCTTCAATTTGCATAGCATAATTTGTGTAATTGCTCTTTTTTCTCTATGCAAATTTATGCACCATGCTACATGAATTGATTTTTTTTTTTACTTTATGTGCAACTATCCTGCTGTTGTCAGTCCCATGGATAGATCCTGCCCAGGCAAATGATGTCTTCAGATGGAGGCTGGGTACTTTTTCTCCCATTTTTTTCTGTCCAGGTCCAATCTCTTCTCCTCTTAGATTACGTGATGCCTGTTGGCTGTGGAACGATCAAGATCTCTGGCCTACTCACAGAGGTTTCTGTGGCACCAGCTCTGTAACCTGCAGCCAGCCACTCATGTCCAATGTTCACTGCTTCTTGGCAGCTGCTTCTGTTGAGCCACCTCCCAACATGTAGACATGAGTCTGCTTTCAGACTCATACCATCTGTATGGCAGAAAGACATGCTTCCACAAGGGCTTCAGGGAAGCCATGGAACATTTTTTACATGCCCAAAACACTACTGTGCAAGGACAGTGATCTTGGATGGTAGGTACAATGAGATACCTTATGAAAACAGACTCTGACATTGTAAATCGGAACTGTGAGACAGAAAGCTACTTATTGAGCTGTTCAGTTTCCAAGGAAATGAGAGCTAAATGGCTAAATCCACTGATCAGACGCAGAAGACCACTGGGAGAGCATTCCTACAGTAACATCTAATTTTACATCTAATGAAGAGAACACTGTAATAATATTGTGATCTTTTCACTTCTAAATGAAAACAAGAGATTTGATTACCTGCCCAGCAGCATAGTGATTGGATGCCACTCACAACACTGGGATCTGGGTTCAGGAACTAGCCCAGTTTGTTTGAAGGTTAGCAGGAGGAGAAGAATCAGTCATACCAGAGGATACTCTCCTTCTTTGGTGGAAGGGTGACCCCAGTCTGTGCCACAGAATTGCCACCTGGGTGACCACAGGTAAGATTGTAAGCTGGAGTGGTGGGGAGGAAAGGACATTTGATGGCTCCACACATCACTATGCAGCTGTGTGCACACTTGCACACCAGAGCCCTTACCACTAACATCCTGGGGTGTGAGAAAACTAGTGGAGAACATTACCTGTTCTGCGAGTATGATGACTTGGCAACCTAGGGCTCTGCATAGCCTCCTGTATCTCTCTCTACTTATATTTGCTCTGGGGGACTGCTCCCTCCATCCCCTCCTCATTAGGCAAACTGGGGAGTTGAATGGAGGCTACAGGTGGGGGTGATAGGGCTGGGTGGTTGTCTTAGGCTGAGTGAGATGTATGGCCTACATGGTAAAAAGTGTAGATCAAAAAATGTAACTATAAATGCTAACTGGAAATACATAATTGTGGGTGAGTCTTCATATTGTTGTATGTTTTATATCAGGAATATAAGGAATTTGTGAGAGTTGTGAGAGTTTCAGTGATAAATTAGCCATATATCTACATGACTATGGTATCTTCTACATGTTTTTTTTTTTTTTTCACGTTGACATATTTAATGATAGCGCTTATTGCTGAAGGGGATCTCTTCTGGTAGGGAGCTGGTGTTAGTGAACCACTTGGAAGAAACTTGACATCAGCCAGTAGGTATGCTGTAAGATTTTCTATAAAGAAGAGCTGGTAGGTAACTTATTTTACTGCACAAGAAGTAAAGTGAGTGGTATGTAGAAACATAGAAACATAGACTTTGACGGCAGATAAGGACCACTTGGCCCACCCAGTCTGCCCATTTCCCTACCTATTGGATAAGCTGCAGATTCTAGTTAACCAACAACCTACTTCCTGCAACCCCCAACTAAAATTGCCTTGTCTGTCCCATGCATGTTTGAATTCCCCCACTGTTTTGGACCCCACAACCTCTCCAGGAAGGCGGTTCCATGTGTCCACCTCTCTCTCCGTGAAAAATAATTTCTAGGGACATGGATATGTTGTTCATCCACACTTATTGGCAGGTTCCTTGCTGCTTTAAATCTTGCTGGAAGGTCTTCAAGCTGGCTACTCCCACCCACCCGGGTGGTAAAACTCTCGGCTCCGCCCCATGACCCCAGATCTTCCTTACCGCTTGGAAGCTCAGGTTCCCTCCTTAACGCTCTGCAATTAAGACTGGTTCCTAATTCTTCGAAAGTTCGAAATCAAAAAGTTTTTTGCTAAAAAGACTTCGGTCTTCTTCTCCTCGTGGCTGCGATGGACAAATCAACTCCAGGTTTCCGGAGGTGCCCTTGCAGGCAGAAGATGTCTAGGATGGATCCGCACTCCACGTGCGTCTACTGCCTGGGCCTTGAGCACGATCCGCAGGCCTGCGACTTGTGCTCTTCTTTTTCGGCCTACGTCCTTGAAGACCGTGCTGCCCGATTACAACTGGGGCGCCCCGAGAAGAGAATTTCCACCGTGAAATCTAAAGAGGCCCGGTTATGTGTGTCCTCGGCAAGGCGGCTGTGGATCAGCTTCAAGCAGATGATCGCCTCGAAGAGGAGGGCGCGCGGTACGCTTCTACTCGACTGCGTATGTCCTGTCCTCGCTCGGTGCCTCGCATCGCTTTTTATGAGCTTTGTCTGACCCTCTCTCGATCTAAAAGGTGAGGGTCCAGCTTCTTCGGGACCTTTTTCCAGGTCCAAAAAGAGCAAAAGTAAGTCTCTCCATTGACGGTCTTGGGAGCGGGAAAGATCCCCCTTCCCTTGTCAACAGTCAACTTTGGTCGACCCCTCAGCTTCGGCCACTGGCTTCACTGTGTCCCCGTCAGGTCAGTTGACCGAGACTCCCGACGACGCGGTCGAGATTTTTCTCGACCCGTAGACGGTTGTCGGCTGGAGAAGCAGAATCCCTCTCCCGGTTCCCCCGTGAGAGTTGAGGTGACCATTGCTCGCCTGTGCCTCCGGTTCCGGAGCTCTTCAGGATCGTCTGAAAGCGTGGGGAGGCCGGTTTCCGACACTTCTCCCGCTTCCTCGGCCTAGTCGAGATCTCGGTCTCGGTCTCGATATCTCGCTGGTCCGATCGATCTCTGGGCTTTGGGCATAGGCGTTCGGTCTCGGCACCGCGTAAGCGGCGCCTGGCTGTTTTCCTCTTACTCTTCCTCGGACGAGGGAGGTTTAGCTAGTTGCGCCGGAGGTAATGGCGTGGAACTCATGCAACAGCCCTTTGACCGGGAATAAGCCACTCAGCTCGCCTTCCCCGCCATTAAGTGGTTAGTCACCGAGCGGCCAAACAACCCCTTGTTGTAGCCGAGAAGCCTGTTCCCGGCCGTTGTTCTAGCCAATTCCAGCTGCTCCACCGATTCTGGTGGGAACCTCCGACCCACAGCCATTAGTTGGGGCTCCGACCAAAATACCCGTCGGCCTTGGGTTTGCCCCGACAGAGTTGTCTGTCACCCTCACTCCCGATAAACCCTCGCAGGTGGAGGTGGCTCAGTGCCCGAGGTAGTTTTGAGGACTTCTTCCGAGTCCGATGATGGTTCCTCCTCTTTCCAAGCGCATGGACTTGGAGTCCTAGGAGGGCAGTCTGTGGAAGATAGCCCTTCGTCCCTCTTAGGGTTGTTTCAACTCATCTCGGAGTCCACCAGGATGAAGTCAACTCCGCTTTCAAATGGAGATTCTGGACCAGGGATTCTCCTATGGAGGCCTTCCGTGGCCGGGCCATGGGTCCCGCCTTGCAACTGGTAGCTGCCCTGCTTCCTGCCCTGCGCCGGCCAGGATGGCTAGGAAGTGCGTCCCCACCGGTTCCCTGTCTGTTTTTTCGAACACCCTCGGCCGAGGGGTTGGTTATCGATAGTTTTTTCTGGGCGTGCCGGGAACGCTAGGATGTAGAAAACCTCCGCTAAGGAATCCAAGAAATTGGATTATGCCGGGTGAAAAGTTCTACGCTGATCCTCTCTCGGCCTTCAGCCAGGCCAGTTCCGCCATCCTCATGGCATCTTTTTCCTCACGCCCTGTTGGGCTCCCCTTGATGAGGTTGTCCTCATCTTCCAAGTGGATCTGTGTAGACTAACACAGGTCAGGCAGGTGTGTGGGACCAGGAGTAGGGTGGCAAAACAGCTGCTCCAGACTGTGTTAGACATTGGGGACTCATGTGCTAGGTCTGTGGCAGCCGCAGTGGCTAAGGCCATCGGGCTTGGCTGAGGATATCCACCTTTTACCTCAGATACCCAGCACAAGTTGGCGGATGTTCCCTTTTGGGACTGACCCTTCAGTCCTGGGGTGGAAGGTCACCTGCAGAGGATCAAGAAGTCCAATGCTACCTTGACTGGTCTCTTCCGCTCAGAAGGACAAAGGCCATAAGCCTGTGCCTAAGCTCCTTTTCGTCTTCTGCGCGTCATGCGCCGCCCCTGCCCAGCAACGCTAGGCCAGCAGGCTCGATCTTGGCATCCCAAACATCCAGCTTTCATCGGCTTCCTCCAACAGGAAGCAGGGAGGAAAAGGCCCAGGTGGTCCCTCTGCTGGTCCTTCCTCCAAGCCTGCCCAGTGACGGCTGAGGGGTGTCGCCCCATCCCTGTCACCTCACCCTGGTTCCCCCATGGGGGATGGCTCAGATTTTCCTTTCCACCTGGTCCGCTGTTACCATGGACAGGTGGGTACTGAGGTGGTGGGAAAAGGCCTGCCTCTGGAATTCGGGAGCAGGTCCCGCCTCTTCAGAGCCGCCGCACTGGGGCCTCGGGTCTGCAGCTCTCACTGGACGGCTCACCGAGCTGACATCGCCTCCTCCTCCTCCAAAGGGAGGTGATCACGGAGGTAGAGGACAACCCTTCAGACCCGGGTTCGTGGCCAGGTATTTCTGGTTCAAACGGACGGGGGTTGGCCTCATTTCACTCCACACACCTGAACAAGTTCTCAAGGTCTCGAACTTCAGGATGGTCACTCTGGCACAGATAATCACCATCTCTGGAACACGGTGTGTGGTTCTGTCTCGACCTACAGGACGCTCTCTTTTCACGTCCCTATCCGTCCGTCACATCGGAGATCCTCCTTCGAGTGGAGGGATCCTCTCTAGTTCCGAGCCATGCCCTTCGGCTTATCTCCAGCTCCCAGGGTCTTCACCAAATGCATGGCAGTGGTGACAGCATTCCTATGGGCACCGAGGGGTCCGGTGCCCTTACCTGGACGACATGATAGCAGCCCTCCAGATTGGAGGTGAGCGTCCAGACATCTGGCCCTCCAGGCTTCTCCTCGTTGGCCTCCTCATCAACGAGGCCAAGTCGGAACTCGAGTCAAGCAGGTGATCCTGTTCATCGGGCAGCTCGACTCTTGGTTGAGAGCACGACTCCCAGGGACAGGGCCGAGGTTCTTACCTCCTTGCCCAATCATTTCTGGTTGGGCACTGCACCTGCCCGGGACTTCCTGCACCTCCTGGGTCTCATGGCGGCCTGTACCAGCATGGTCCGCTTGGCTCCACTGGCACATGCACCCCTTCAGTGGGACTGGCGAGCTAGTGGTCACAACGCTGCGATCCTTGGACCAGCTAGTGATAGTGACCAGGGAGATGTGGAACGCCTCCAGTGGTGGACCGCTCCATTCCATTTGCAGGAGGTATCCTGTTTGGTCCGCCTTGCCGGACGGGCCCCATCCTAATCGATGCCTCTCTGATGGGTTGGGGTGCCCATCTGGGGAACACTGAGTGCACGGCCTCTGGTCCCCGCGGGAGTCCCGATGCCACATCAACCTGCTGGAGCTCCGAGCGGTCCGCCTAGCTCTCACCGCCTTTGCTCCGTTTCTCTGGGGTCAAGTGGTCCGAGTCCAGACGGACAATACCACGGACCATGTACTCACCTAAAACCGCCAGGCGCGGACGCGCCCCTGCTTCTATGCAAGGAAGTTCTCCGTGATTTGGTCACTGTGCACAGCCTGGAGGCGGATCTCCCAGCTATTCATGTGGCAGGAGCCTCCAACACCCTGGCTGATGCCCTGAGCCGGATAGGCTGCATCTCACGAGTGGTCTCTCCTGCAGGAGGTAGTAGACAAGATCTGTTCTCCTCTGGGGCACACCTCAGGTGGACCTGTTTGCTCAGGGAGAACGTGAAGCTGAGGTTGTTTCATGCCCCTCAGCAGGGCTCACTGCAGGGGATGCCTTCTCAGGCTGTGGACCCCGGGCCTCTTCACGCCTTTCCCCATTTCCCTTGATTCACAAGATGCTTCTCAAGGTGAGAGGACAGCGAGGTGATTCTGATAGCCCCAGACTGGCCCCGGGCCAGTTTGGTATCCAGATCTACTCAGCCTCAGTACCAGCCTCCCGAGGCAGCTTCCAGCTCGCCCGGACCTGCTCTCAGTCAATCAGGGGAAGGTGTTCCATCCGGACCTTCAATCCCTGCACCTGACGGCCTGGTTCCTGAGCAGCTAGAGTTCCAGGCCTTGGGTCTTTCCTATGAGGTCCTCAATGTTGTTGAGGCGTCCCCTAAGGAGTCAACCAGAAAATGCTACGCCTTTAAATGGAAGAGATTCTCCATTTGGTGTCAGGGCAAGGGCTTGGACCCTTCCTCCTGTTCTGTGGCAAGCATTTTGGACTATTTATGGTCCTTTCTAGTCAAGGGCTTAGGTCGATGACCCTAAAGGTGCACTCTGGCAGCCATCTCTGCTTGCCGGCACGGGCCGGGGAGCAGTCGGTGGCGAGGATAAGGTGCTCAAGCCAAAGGCCTTGTCACATTTCCTCCGGTTCTGAGAACCTCCACCTCCTTGGGATTTACTGCTGGTATTGGCAAAGCTCATGCGGCAAGCCATTCAACCAATGCACAGGTGTGATCTCTCCACCTGTCGTGGCAGACCTGCTCTTCTTGGTGGCTATCACGCCAGCTGAAGGATGGGAGAGCTCCAGGCGCTTTGCATCGAGTCTCCCACCTGGTCTTCCACAGGGATAAGGTTGTCCTGCCCCCACCCGAAATTCTTTTCCGCAGGTGGTGTCGGAGTTCACCTTAACCAGGTGCTGACTCTGCCGGTGTTCTCACCCCAATCACACCTCGAGGCCTAATACAGGCTCCATACTTTGGACCCTAGAAGGGCGCTCGCTATTATAAGGAGTGCACGGCTGAAATTCGGGAGAGGTTCGCCAGCTGTTTGTCACCCACGCTGAAGCCGCACCTCGGCAGACCTGCAGCCAGCCGGACGATAGGCAGGTGGGTCACCTCTGCATAGATCTCTATAAGTTGGCGGGCATGGAGCCTCCCAGAGGATAAGAGCTCATTCTACCCGTCATACTGCTGCATCGGTGGCTGCTTCCAGGATGTCCCTTATCCAGGAAATCTGCAGGGCTGCTACCTGGAAGTCAGCACACCTTTATTACCCATTACCACATCGACCTTGAGTCACCGGGATGCTGGTTTTGGGGCCTCGGTTCTCAGTCTTTATTTCCTAAGTAGGGGTGTGCGCTGCCTCCTCCCACCGGAGAACTGCTAGAGTCTGCCAATAAGTGTGGATGAACAACATATCCATGTCCCTAGAATACAGGTTATCACCTGGGTAACAGGAGTTCTAGGAATGGCATAGTTGTTCATCCACACGACCCACCCGACCTCTCGGCTTGGACGCACAACCTGAGCTTCCAGCGGCCAGATTCTGCGTCATGGGGCGGAGCTGAGAGTTTTACCACCTGGATGGGTGGGAGAAGCCAGCTTGAAGACCTTCCGGCAAGATTTAACGCGGCAAGGAACCTGCCAATAAGTGTGGATGAACAACATATACCATTCCTAGAACTCCTGTTACAGGTGAGTAACCTGTATTTCCTCACATTGCCCCTAAGCCATCTCCCCCTCTAACTTTAAATTGTGCCCCCTTGTTCTTACACATCTCTTTTTTCTGAAAGATGCTACTCTCCTGGACTTTGTTGATTCCCTTGAGGTACTTAAAAGTTTCTATTATGTCCCCCCAGTCCCTCCTTTCATCAAGGGTATACATATTAAGCTCTCTCAGTCTCTCTTCATATGGTTTCTAGTGTAGACCCTGCACCATTTTAGTTGCCCTCCTCTGGACTGTTTCCATCCTGTCTATGTCCTTGCATAGATGAGGTCTCCAAAATTGCATCGCAGTACTCCAGATGGGGCCTCACCAACTTTCTGTACAGAGAGGATAACCACTTCCCTTTTTCTACTTGTGATGCCTCCTTGCATCCCAGTATCCCCAGCCTCCTTACTGACTTCTCACATTGTTACCCACCTTTTAGGTCATCTGATATGACTACACCCAGATCCCTTTTCCATTATTGCTGTCATGAGTACTCTTGCTGCTGTGTACTCTTCTCTTGGATTTTTATTTCCCAGGTGCATTACTTTGCACTTCTTTGCATTGAATCTAAGTTGCCATATGTCTGACCATTCCTCCAACCTTGCTAAGTCCCTTCTCATCCTTTCTACCCTCCTTGTGTATCATCAACTCTGTTACAGATCTTTGTGTCATCTGCAAGAGGCATACCTTTACTTCAGACCCTCTGCAATGTCACCTATAAAGACGTTAAAGAAGACTGGACCCAGTACTGAGCCCTGAGATACTCCACTAGTAGCCCTCTTCTTCTAGAATGGTGTTCCATTCACTATTACCTTCTGTGTCCTGTTGTGCAAGCTGCCAGTTTGCTACCTAGCTACTCACTCCTGGGACCCACTCCCAGGCTGGCTAACTTGATTATTATCTGTTGTGCGGGACTGTGTCAAATGCCTTGCTAAAGTCTAGGTAGGCCATATCACAGCCCTCCCTGGTCTATTACATTGTCCCCAGTCAAAGAAATTTATTAGATTCATCTGACATGACCTTCCTGCTGTGAATCCATGCTGCTTTGGTTCCTGTGCCCCGCTGGCCTCTAGGTACTCAAAAGTTCTTTCTTTCAGAAGTGATTCCATCATTTTCCTCACCACTGAGGTCAAACTAACAGGTCTGTAGTTTTCTGCTTCTGCCTTGCTCCCACTTTTGTGAAGGGGAATCACATCTTCCCTCCTCCAGTCCTCAGGTACCACACCATAGATACATAGATACACAGATACATAGACAGTGTCAGCAGATAAGGGCCTATGGCCCACCCAATCTGCCCATTTGTGCTTGTAAGTTCAGTTTATGTTTTCCTAGAAATCTGTTGCCCCTTACCCCTGACCTCCAGAATTCCTTTATGTCTATCCGATGCATTCTTAAATCGCATGATTGTTTCAGCCCCCACCACTTCCTCTGGCAGGGTCTTCCACTTGTCCACCACCCGTTCTGTGAAGAAATTCTTCCTCACGTTTCCTCTAAATCATCTTCCCTCCAACTTCATCCCATGCCCTCTAGTCCTGGAACATCTTGTTCACTTAAAAATTAGTGTATGCCTGCACCCTGTTCCTCCCTGTTCCTCCCTGTAAGATACTTGTATGTCTCTATCATATCCCCTCTTTCTCTCCTCTCCTTCAGGGAGTACATATTCGGTTCCTTCAACCTGTCCTCATAGGACTTGTGATGCAATCCATGTACCATCTTTGTTGCCCTCCTCTGAACCTTCTCTACCCTGTCTATGTCCTTACGTAGGTAAGGTCTCCAGAACTGTACACTGTACTCCAGGTGGGTCCTCACTAGAGTCTTGTACAGTGGAATTATTACCTCCCTTTTCCTGCTGGTGATGCCCCTGCCTATGCATCCCAGCATCCTATTTGCTTTACCTGCTGCCTTGTCACACTGTTTCCCTACCTTGAGGTCATCAGAGATGATAACCCCAAGATCCCTTTCCTGCATGGTATGCTGTATCCTCACCCCCAACTGATATATTGTGCCAGGGTTTTATGCCCCATATGCATTATCTTGCACTTTTGCATTGAATTTCAACTGCCAAACCCCTGACCATTCTTCAAGTTTCTGCAGGTCCCTTCTCATTCTGTCTACACCCTCTGTGTGTCTACTCTGTTACAGAGCTTTGTGTCATCAGCTAACAGTGAAATTCTGCCTCTATGTCCTGCACAATGTCACTGATGAAGATGTTGAATAGGACCAGTCCCAGCACTGATCCCTGTGGTACCCCACTGGTCACTCTTCCCTCTGTGGAGTGACAGCCATTTACCACCACCCTCTGTGTCCTGCCATCCAGCCAGTTACCTACCCATCTCACTAATGTCCTGCACACACCCATATTCCCCAGCTTGTGTAATAGTCTTCTATGTGGCACATTGTCAAAGGCCTTGCTGAAGTCCAGATAGGCCACGTCCACTACCCTCCCCTGATCCACCTCCCTCGTCACCCAGTCAAAAATTCAGCGAGGTTGGTCTGACATGACCTCCCCTGGTGAAACCATGCTGCCTTGGGTCCTGTGAGTCCATTGACAACCAGATGTTCCACCAACCTCTCCTTCAGTAGTGCTTCCATGATCTTCCCCACTACCGAGATGAGTCTGACTGGTCTGTAGTTCCCCGCTGCCTCTTTGTTCCCACTTTTGTATAAGGGGACTACATCTGCTGTCCTCCAGTCTTTGGGTACCTCCCCTGTTTCCAGTGATCGGCTAAACAGGATAGCCAGAGGTTCAGCCACTACCACTCTTAGATCTTTAAGGACCCTGGGGTGCACCCCATCTGGCCCCATTGCTTTATCAACTCATTACTTCCAGTTCCTTCAGGACCCTTTCTCGTGTAAAGGGACTTGTGTCCATTTCTGCACCATTCTCACTCCTTGTACTCCCTTCAGACCCATTACCGTCCTCTTCCTCAGTAAAGACTGAGCAGAAATACCTGTTCAATATGTCAGCTTTACTGTTGTCATCCTCCACGCGGCCTCCATCCTCCCCCTTCAGTCTCACTATCCTCCCTTTGCCTTTCTTTTTCACTTATGTACCTGTAAAAGGTTTTGTCCCCTCTACCCACTGATTTTGCAATGTGTTCTTCTGTCTGAGCTTTGGCTTCCTTACTGACCTCCCTGCCTCCCTTTGCTTCTCCTGGTACTTCTCCCTATCCCTTCTGCCTGTGTCTTTTGTATTGCCTGAATGCAATCTTTTTGGCTTTCACTTTCTTTACTACCTCTTTGGAAAACCATAATGGTCTCCTCTTCCTTTTCCTCTTGCTAACCTGCTTAATGCATAATTCTGTTGCTCTTGTAATTGCCATTTTAAATACTGCCCACTGTTCCTCAACCCCTGATTCCTGCTCCATTCCTCTTAATGCCTCTTTCAAGTATCTCCCCATTTTCCCAAAGTCTGCCCCCCTAAAATCCAGGATACATATTTTTGTGTGGTTTGGTTCTGCTCTTTCTGTGATTTCAAACCACAATGACTGTGGTCACTGTTCCCCTGGTGCTCCCCCACTGTTACCACCATCACACTGTCCCTGTTTGTGAGCACAAGGTCCAGTATTGCCTTCTGCCGAGTTGGTTCCATGACCAGTTGCTTGAGGAAGGCACCCTGAAGGAAGTCCAGGATAAATCTGCTCCTAGTTGATGCTGCTGCTGGAATGCTCCAGTCCACGCCTGGAATATTGAAGTCTCCAACCAGTACTACCTCACTTTTGTCTGCCATCCTTTGGATGGCTAGCATCAACTCCTATCTGTTTCTTCCTCCTGGGCTGGTGGTCTATATACCACACCTGTCGGATGGCTGGCCCCATTTTCCTCTCCAGCTAACCCACAGTATCTCTCCCCATTTTGTTCCTTCTGGATCTCTGTGGCCCTTATGCCATTTTCACATACAGTGCCACTCCTCCTCCCTTCCTACCTGCCCTGTCTCTTCTGAATATGTTGTAGCCAGGTATGGCTATCTTCCAGTCATGGTTATCATTACACCAGGTTTCAGTGATGGCCACAATGTCCAGGTCTGGCTGCACCATGACAGCGTCCAGATCTTCCATCTTCCCATGATTTGTTAAAAAGTATGGTTAGTGGTGTCACTAGGTCCTCCCTTAGCTCTTTTAGGATTCTAGGGTGAATCCCGTCAGGCCCCATTGCTTTGTCCACCTTGAGTTTTAGGAGTTCTTTCCACACTCTTTCTTCTGTAAATGGACTGGCGTCAACCTCACTATCCAGAGTGCTACTACTGTTTGGTTTGGGTAACTCCTCCTCTTCTTCTTTTGTGAATACTGAGCAAAAGTATTCATTCAGTGTCTCTGCCTTTTCACTGTCTCCCTCTGCCCACCTCCCCTTTTCTTTATTAATCTTCGCTATCCCTCCCTTAACCTTTCTATGCTCCCTAATGTACCTATAAAAGGTTTTATCCCCCTTCTTAACTGAGTTGGCTATCTTTTATTCGGTTTGGGCCTTTGCTTTTCTGACTGCCTTCCCCACTTCTTTCTGCTTTAATTGATACAGTTCCCTGTCGTGCGTTGTCTGTGATTCCTTATACTTTTTGAATGCAGCCTTTTTCTCCTTAACCTTTCCTGGCACCTCTTTTGAGAACCATAGTAGTTTTTTTTATTCCACTTTGTTTTCTTTATTTGTTTCACACAAAGGCTTGTTGCCTCCATGATGGCAGTTTTGATTTTTCTCCATTATTCTTCCACCTCTCCTTTCTGGCCATTTGCTAATGCATTCCTCAGGTATTCACCCATTATGCATATCTGTATTGTGCACTATTTATGGCTGAGCAGCTTAAATTGATCCAGCAAGCAGGGAATATGAGGGATAATTGACCATTGGTGCTACTGTAAGACGAAGTATATTCATTAAAGGGTAGAAGGGAATCTAGGGGTTAGGTCATTCTTTTTAAAGGTATAGTCCAAAGAACTTCAGGAGAAATTGGATTATACATGTGCAAAATAGCTAGGGATTAACATCTAGCTGAACCTAGTGGCTTGAAGTCTGGACTACAGTACACACAAAGGTACCATGAAATGCCCCTGCCAGGAACATGCTATGTTTTACATTGTTTATAATATATACTTCTTCTGGTATTAAAACATGCCTGCTTGTGACTTAACCTCTACAGCACAAGAGCTGACATTTGCTATAATGCACCTCTGTGAAACACAGGATGTGTCCATGTTTGACAGTTTGAATCTTGTTAAGAACATAATGATTTCGTATTTTCAGCACAGTGGCAAACTGGTTCACTGCCATGGCTATGCAGTGTACACCATCCCACCTATGGAAAGCAGAGAGAGAGATATCTGCAGTTACTGCAGAATGGTTCAGACTCTCTAGAGTTCAATTATTTTTTTAATTTTTTTTATTTTATTGAAATCTAGGATTACAAATACCTTTGAGCAGTAATTGCTCATTTACAAAGGTTCCACGTCGAAGGAATGGGGGTATACATACATACAAAGGTCAACATAATAATACATAGTTACACAATAAAAGAGGTAAGAGACTGAGGCTTAGGAAATTCCAGTAATTCAAAATGTGCCAAATGTTAGGTAGCATGACATACCAGCCATGGGCAATCTTAGAAATAAGCACTGCAGGTGAGAGGAAAGGGGGTATGCAGGCAGGAAGGCCATTGTCAGAGGGTAGAGGGTGAGGGTAAGAGCTCTAAAGGGGAAGGAGGGGAGGGATAAAAGTCAGAAAATGCCCTGGGGGGAAGGGAGAGGGGGCAAGGGGGTAGGCATGTAGAAGGGGGCAAGGTGGGGAGAGGTAGCTGTCAAGACTGAAGTGGAGGGCAGTGATCAGTAGGCCCCTGATTAGGCGAGGCAGTCACAACAACTAGTTGAAATGAGATGAAGTCAGAGTTGTCTCCTAAAAGGGCCAAAAGCAGCAGCAGTAAGAGTTTCTTTGTTAAGAGTATTGTACCACTGTGGTGCTCTGTGGACAAAGACCCTCTGGCCCATGGTAGTCCAGCATCTGGGGACAAGAAAGATTAGTTGTTGTGAACTTCTAGTTTGCTGGGTGCTGTGGTGGTCAATGAGGAGCTTTTCAATGCCCAGGGGCATGACCCCGAGGAGGACTTTTTTGGCTAAGAGGCAGGTTTGATACTGTATCCGGCTGATGAGAGGAAGCCATCCTGCCTGAGTGTACAGGTCACAAGTGTGTGTAAGTCGGTCAGCTCCAGTTAGCAGCCTGCATGCTTTGTTGAGTGCAACTGTAATTCTGTGGAGGGCAGAGGCAGGGTCAGAGCCATAAATGCAAGCCCATAATCGATGATGGAGGTGACAGAGCTGTTGATAGCCAACCGGAGAGTGTCAGGAGTCATGCAGTGTTTGTGCCTGTAGAGCAGGCCTATACAGATATTGGTGGCTTTGGCGACAGAATCTATGTACCAATGGTAGGAGAGTGAGCTGTCCAATGTGACACCTAGGTATTTAAAATCAGGAACGTGTTCAAGTAAGGTCCCTGTTTGGTTTAGGATTCTAACAGGTTTGTGAACAGTTTTTGCCCAAAACATTTTTAAGTCATTAAATATTTAGCAATCTCAGAAACCTGGCTAAAAGCCCACAACCTTGACCATGAGATTCAGGCACTGGGCTATAGTTCCTACCATAAGGACAGGGAGTCCAAAAAAGGGGGAGGTATACTAATCTATACCAAACAAGACCTTACTGTATCACCTCTAAGTCTGCAGCATAGCCCTTTCTCCAATGGAGAATCTATATTCATCCGCATTACCCTTGGACGTACCAAGCAAATTACTATAGGGTGTGTCTACAGTCCTCAAAAGATGGCCCTCCAATCCCTTGAGCCCATCACAAATGCCTTGGCCTCAGAAGTCTCAACTGAGCTTCTCATTTTAGGAGACTTCAACCTCAACTGGGCCCAGGACCCTGGCCATGCCCTGATGTCACTGACCCAAGATGTAGGTCTGACGCAGGTCATCTCTGAACCAACCAGGCCGAATTACAAAACTGAGAATCACACCACCCTTGACTAAGCTCTGGTGTCCAACCCTGCCAACACCCACTTTGCCGGTACCATGGCAGACTCCTTGAGTGACCATTCCCTGATCTTCTGTATCTGGAAGAACAGGGCACCTAGGATCCAGCCCAGGATCCTCACCGCCCAGGACTACACCAACTTCTCGGAAGGGCAATTCAATGATTACCTAAGACCGGAGCCCAATAACACTCCTCCCTACTCTGACCGAGGCCCTCGAATTCTTCCAGGACTTACTATGTATAGCGGCCAACCTCTTTGCTCCTATGAAAAGACTAAGTGCTAAGGGCAGCTTCTACAAATGGATAACCCCATCCCTTAAATCCCTCATGATTAATCAGGACAAGGCCTGAAGAGGTGCAAGCTCTCTTCCCTTCCGGCAGATCTTGTGGCATACAAAGCACTAAGAAACAAATCCAAGAGTGCCATTAAACTTGCTAAAAGGGATTATCTCACAAACCTCCAGAAAACCAACTTAAGTAACCCTAAGCAATTCTGGAATCACGTCAAGGACCTAATCAAGGGCAACAAAAAGACTGAACCTTGCCCCATTGTGGTCAACGGTCAGCTTGTAAGTGACCCCGTACAAATAGCAGCTGCCCTTAACAATCACTTCACAGACCATGAGGCCTACAAGGCTGGGCAGACCTCCCAGACTTCTGTACAGAACGTAACTGAACCAAATCACTATGAATGACCCTCTTTCCACCTGAGACTAGTAAACCGAAAAGAGGTCCTAGCCCTCCTAAAGGTACTGAAAGTAAAAGGCTCAGGGGAACCCGATGGGATAAACCCTCGGCTACTCAAGGCAGGGGTCACCTCCTCATCCAGGCCCTTGACTTGGCTCTTAAATAGATCACTAAGAGAAGGAATCATTCCTAATCAGTGGAAACAGGCCAATGTGGTCCCAATCCACAAAGCTGGCCCCAGGTAAAACCTAACTAATTACCACCCTATCTGCCTGCTCTGCACACTTGCTAAGCTACAAGAAAGGCTCGTCTACAACCAGCTCCATGATTATCTGCAGGATCATCAGCTTCTAGCTCCCTCTCAGCACAGATTCAGAGCTAACCACAGGACTGATACTGCCCTCATTAACTTCTTGGATTAAGTACTCAGAGCAGTGGACAAAGGGATACCCACAGGTGCAGTCTTCATAGAACTGTCCAAGGCATTTGACCTTGTTTACCACAATCTTCTGCTTCAGAAACTGAACAACGTGGACCTAGACCCCCACTCTCTCAAGTGGTTTGAGAGCTACTTAACAGGCCGGACACAAAGAGTCTTCTGGAAAGAAGCCATGTCTGGACCACTACCCCTAAAATAGGGTGTACTGCAGGGCTCAATCCTGGGCCCCCTCCTATTCTCCTTATTCACCAATGACCTGAGTACCTTCTGTGGGGAAAGCTTGGTCGTCCAGAATGCTGATGACATAGTCATCTACCGATCCCTAGGGGACGTAGCTGCTCTGGGTCCTCTCCTCCAAAAGGACCTCTCATCCTTTGAGGCATGGCTGAGAGAGATCAGAATGGTGCTAAATGCAGACAAAACCAAAGTGATGCTATTCGGGCCCAGATCATTGGGTCATGACAGGAGTACATCCTTGTATCTTACCATGCTTGCTGGAAAAAGCATCAATGTAGTGCCCTCCCTTAAATACTTTGGCCTGACTCTTGACCAAACTATCACATTCAAGGACCATGTGGACCAGGTCACCAAGACCTTAAACTGTAAACCTGGATCCTTGTACCGACTCAAGGACCAGCTAATCCCAGAGGCTAGGTTGTCCATTGCCACACATGTCCTGCTCACCTACCTTGACTTATGCCACACCTATCATACAGGGCATGGCTAAACAAGAGGTCTCCAGGATGCAAATCCTGTACAACAAGGTGGCTCGGTTCACTACCCAGGATGATCCATGACACCACCACTGTGATATATTGGCCCAGCTACATTGGCCCTCCTTGACTGCTCACCTGCAATATCCCCTGCTTGTCCAGGTTTACAAGCTGCTAAAACTGCCTGCCCCTCCCAGCATAGTAGGAACTATAGCAATAAAACAAAACCCCAGGAGACTATGGACGTCACAACGAATGCTACTGAAAGTCCTCAGAGTAAAAACAAATAGAGGCGGTAGATCTTTCTCCTCCCTAGCCCCCAACCTGTGGAACAACCTTCCTCCTCCGGTGCAGGAGGCCTTCTCACTTATGAACTTCTGCACCAGACTTAAGGCCCATATGATTGACATAAGCACATGCCTCTGCCATTGCTCATAGCTTGCCTCCCTCTCCCACACCAACCCTCTCAAAAAGCGAGTCTACCGAGGAACCCCTCCCAATATCCAGGGTACCCTGGTTCCTCAACCCTATATACTATCTCTTGCATGGGAGGTTGCTCTCCTTCCGAAAACTTCACATTAATTTGCCATGCTTAATACTAAGCCAAGCAGCATTCTGGTTAAGACTGTGTCATGATGATAACCATGTATGCAACAGGAAAAGTAAGCCTATATAATCCTGTAACCAAATGTTTATCCACTGTATCATAAATGTATTGTTATCCCAGGTCACTCCTGAAAAAGGGACCTTTGGAGCTCAGTGGGCCTACCCGGTCACCAAAATTTAATAAATAAATAAATAAATAGTCACAATTTTACTCAAGTGGTGATTCACAAATTTGTGGAACTGGAATAGTAAATTATATTAAAACCAGATTTAGTTGAGAACAACAATTTGTGTGTGTAGAAAGTTGTCAGGTTAGGGAGTTAATGCCTGACAGAAGAGTTTTGTTGAACCTTTGTGCAGAGAGTAGATATGGCTACTTTGCTGCGAAACCAGTTTTGACAAGGCGTTAAGTGGGTGGTAAGACTCAATGACTTGTACTGTAAGTCAGACACCATGTAAGCAAGCAGTCCCAGCAGAATGGTCACTAGGCAAGTGGATATTGCTGAAATAGAAGGTGAACAGAAAGGGAGCAGGCTAGGAGAAACCACTGTTTTTAAACTGTGTAGGTTACCAGGGAGGATGGAAGTGCACTTGGCAAGCTACTAGGGATACAAGATAAATGGTATTCTGCTTGTAAGGGTTGAGGGATACATCTAGATTCTGAAGCTACTGTGAGTTGGTTACTGGTCTGCACAGTGTAGTGACAATCTAGAATGGCAACTGGATTTTCAGTGGGAGTTTGGGAAGGAGTGTTGGCAGCTGACCAGATATCTGTTACACTGGCAATGTACACTATCTGGTGTACTGTCAAGGCTGAGTAATGTACACCTTCTTGCCTATGGAGGGCAGAGTGAGATACATTTGTAGCTACTGAGAGTGGTTCAGACTCTCAAGAGGTGCATTGCCATGTTGAAGTTGTAGTTGGAGGTACTGCCAGGTAACAGGGAGGTGAGAAGCTGGCTCAGGAGGCTATAGATATTGACAATAATGCCTAAGGGTAGCAGTTGGCAGGGCCAGACAGATAGAAAACCAATAAGGTTTTAGAACAGCCTGTATTACAGAGGAAGCTGCTGTGGCAGAGTACTGGAGGCTGATGTCTGCTGTCTGCAATAATAGAGTAAGCAACCTGTATTTTGCAGCAATTGTCGTATCTCAAATGCTGTAATTAACAGTTGCTAGGTTTTGTCTGTCTGGGGAAGGGAGAGGAGCAAGGATACGTTTAAAACACTCTGGGTGTGATTCTAAAAGCTCCTGGCATGTGCAAAAGGCTTGCACCAGAAAGAATGGGGCAAGGTGCCTATTGTGCCCAAAGATGCACCGGGAGGGATTCCCAAAGGCAACCTGCTTCACTGGCAGGACTGGTCTAAAGGTACTTAGAAATTCTGGAGGGTTTAGCACTGCATCCTGTGTCAATATGCTGCAGTCTTCCCTCTTCAGCCTGATCCCCTTAGTAATAAGATAATTAATGTCCCTGGTGGCCGAGCAATCCCCCCCAGCCCCAATAATCTTATTAATATAATTACTGTCCTTGGCGGTCTAGTGGTCCAATCCCCAGCCCTGATCCTTTTATTAATTATAAAAATTAATGTCCCTGTGGTCAAGCAGTCCCCCCAGGCCCAACATGCCTGTATATTACAATGTTATTAAATCCATTCCATGGTGGTCTAGCAGTCCCACCAAAGCCCCAGAATGCCTGTATATGACCTGGTGATCTAGTGGACTCCCACCGTCCCAACCCCCATCCAGAACCCCGAGCCACCAACTAGCACAGCCCTCCTCTCACCACCACAGTCGGCCACCGACTCAACTGTCACTGAATGCGTACTGTATAATACAGTACACACTCATTGATTGACAGCTCATTATACATATGCATTATACATTATGATCTTGGTAACAGTTCAGTCAGCAGCCAGCGAAT
Source organism: Neoceratodus forsteri (assembly GCA_016271365.2). NCBI lineage: Eukaryota > Metazoa > Chordata > Ceratodontiformes > Ceratodontidae > Neoceratodus > Neoceratodus forsteri. The sequence goes on along the minus strand of CM057454.1, from coordinate 1,008,854,542 downwards.
GTGGTGAGAGTAGGACTGTGTGAGTCACCGGCTTGGGGTTTGGGATGGGGAGGATAGGGGTGGTGGGCACTACCTGCAGGGGTGGGGGTGCAGGTGCGGTAGACCACCAAGGAACACTTTTATGACCATTGTCATATACAGGCATATCGGGGCTTGTGGGGGACTGCTAGACCACCAGGGAATGAATGTAATAACATTGTAATATATGGGCATATCAGGGCTGTGGGGGATTGCTAGACCACTAGGAATGTACATTTTTATAATTAATAAGAGGATTGGTGCTGGGGACAGGATGGCTAGACCATAAAGGAGAATAATTATTTCATTATTAAGAGGCTTGGGCTGGGGGGGGCTGCAAGGCCACCTGAGACATTAATTGTTTTATTACTAAGGGGATTGGGGCTGGGGGAAGACTGTTACAGTCGATGTCCAAGGGAATAGCTGCTGCTCGACTGCCCCACAGCTGCGTCAAACCTTGTAGATGTGCTGTCTGTTTGGCTCTGTGCCACTGTTGTCACAAGCTGCAGGACATAGGCATTGGGATCCTACCCAATAGTGAATCAGGTGCAGAGTCCCTGGTGCACCAGAAATCAGTGCACGCAGTCATTGGTGTGGCTTGCACCAACTTTTGAGAATCAAGTCCAGAGTTTATCTGAGTGAATGCTTAGAGCACATGGTTTCCAATCAGCAAATAGACTACTTACATTTAGTACTTATTTATGGGTTAACCAAATGATTTCAGAGCATACAAGATCTCCCAGAGCATGAGAACCACAGAGCAGGAGAACAGCCTCTACAAGGGTATTTGCAGGATAGCTGCAATTCAATGGGGGGCTCTGCTCAACAGTAACCAGATAGGTGGGGTTGTAATGAAACATGAGAAGCCATAAGGGATAGTAAAGTACTGGAGACAGGGGTGTAGGGAGCAAGCACAGGTGAAAGGATAGGCAAGAAGGGACAGGATTGGAGCTCCCTACCATTTCACATGTGATTGCTCCTTACACCCCCATCTCCAGTACTTCTCCCTATCTGGAATAGGCCTGCAGAGACCGTGTAAGTATAGGTTATAAATACTTTAATCTACTCCCTATCGTGAGCAGACCCACAGGTGCAGATTAAATGAAAGTGAACTACTCCCTATTTGGGGGAGGCCTGCAGAGGCAGGTTAGAGGCAGGATTTAAACTACTACCAATGTGAGGTAGGCCCACAGGGGCAGGCTGAGGGTAAGGGTGATCTTATACCTCTCAGGGGTAGGCATATAAGGAAGAAGAAATGATCAGGTAAGAGATGGGAAGACAAAAGAGTGGTGAGTTGCATGGGATGTGGGGTGTGTGGTTTTCTTAGGCACACTCTGAGAGGCTGAGGGCTGCATGCTGTGCAGAAGGCTTGGGACCATGATGGCCGATGGGCAGATGTTCAGATCCTCCAACTGGAGGGGACAGTAAGTACAAAGGGAAAGTGGGGACGGGAAGGGTGAACACAATGGAGGAGGAATAGGAGGGTAGGAGAGAAAAAAGACAAGGTGGGGAAAACTAGTATGGCAACCAGATAAAGGAGGGGGGAGAGAGGGAACAGAGAGGGGTCAGAAAACATAGTCTGATATTTTTCCCTACCAACAGTACCATCACAGATCCTACTTCTTCTCTGCCCATTTTCTCTCCTTCCTTTCCCCTCAAGATTCCCTAATGCATATCCTGTGCATTCATCAACACCCCACAGTTATCACCCCTCCACCACCTCCACTGGAAGGCTGTTCCAATAATCCACCATTCTTTCTGTGAAGAGGTACCTCCTAACATCTCTCCTGAATATAACCCTCTCCAGCTTCATATTATGTCACTTTGTACTTCAGCACCTTTTTTTCTTAAAAAAATACGTCCCTCCTATACCTTTTTAACCCATGTGAGGTATTTAACGGTCTCTATCATAATCTCCTCTCCCTCCTCACTTCCAGGGTGTACATAATTAGGTCCCTAAATCTCTCCCCATAGGGCTTTTGATGCAGACACTGCACCATATTAGTTGCCCTCTTCTGGACCAGCTCCACTCTTTCTATGTCCTTTAGAGATGTGGACTCCAGAGCAGAACACAGTGCTCTAGGTGAGGTCACAACAGCAATCTATACAGAGACATCACCTCCCTCTTCTTCCTGGTGATACCCCTCCCTATGCACTCCAGCATCCCACTAACCCTCCAGACTGCCTTGTCACACTGCCTGGCCATCTTTAGATCATCAGATATGATTACTCCTTGGTCTCTTTCCTGCTTGGTGGTCGTCAGTACAACCCCTCCCATTTGCTAACCCCCCCCCCAGGGTTTCTGTGTCTCAAGTGCATTATTTTGCATTTTTTTGCATTGAAGACCTACTGCATACCCTTGTCTACTCCATGAGTTTTCTTAGATTACTGATCATCCTTTCCTATGCCCTGGAGTGTCCACCCTATTGCAGATTTTGGTGGCATTCACAAAGAGCCAGACCTTCCCTTACAGCTCCTTTGCAATGTCACTTACAAAGACATTAAAGAGGATCAGTCCCAGCACTGACCCCAAAGGCACCCCGTTGGTCGCACTCCCTTCCTTTGAGTGAACTTCCTTCACCAACACCCTCTAACGCCTATCCCCTAATTAATTTCTTGTATAGTTTCCACCTTTAGTCAAACTCCTAAGCTACCCAGCTTGTTTTCTAGTCTCCTGTGTAGAACAGTGTCAAAAGCCTTACTGAAGTCTAGCTAGGCTACATACACTACTCCACCCTGATTTAATTCCTTGGTTATGCAGTCAAAGAAATCTACCAGATTCATTCAACATGACTTCCCTGCATGAATCCATGCTGCCTTTTGCCTCATAACCCATTGGAGTCAAGATATTCCACAATCCTTTCCTTCAGCAGTTCTTCCATTAACTTCCCCACCACCAATGTCTGTCTGGCTGACTATTCTATAGTTACCAGCATCTGCCCTGTTACAAGTTTTGTGAAGTGATACTACATCTGCCCTCCCCCAATCCTCTGGAACCACTTTTCTTTCTGGTGAGCTATTAAATATGAATGTCAGAGGTGCAACCAGTATCTTCTCATGCTACTTCAATATCCTTGGATGCAACCCACCTGTCCCTACTGCTTTGTCCACTTACAGGTTAGAGAGTCCCTTCAGGACTTTCCTGTTTGAAAACAGACTAGTGTCCACTCCCCCGACACACACACACACACAGAGCTCCTGTTACTTTTTAGTGGCTCCCTCCTCTTTTTCTATCTCTGTAAAGACTAAACAAAAGTACTTTTTTCAGGATGTCTTCCTTTTCTTGGTCCCCCTTTGCACAATTCCCCATCTCCCTTATTAACCTTTCTATCCCACCCCTGGGCTTCCTCTTTTCACTTACATACCTAAAAAATATCTTATCCCCTTTTATTACCATCTGGGCTGTTCTCTCTACAGTCTGTGCCTTCCCTCTCCTTATTGTTCTCCCTGCTTCCATATATGTCCCCTGATACACCTTGCTAGCCTCCTCCTTCTACAGCTCCTTGTAATTTCTCAATACTACTCTTTTAGCTTTTACCTTTTCCTCCTGCTCTTTCAGGAATCATAGAGATCCATTTTTCCTCTTGCTTTTGCTCACTTGCTTGATGCAGAGGTTTGTCACTTTCCCTATGGACCTTTTTAGCTCCAAAAATGTCAGGTGATTGTTGAACAAAATGGACAACCTCATGGCTGTGGCGACAGAGGGCTGAGCAAATCAGGTGGTGGTCACTAATGCCTGGATAACCCTGAACTGTGACTGGAATCTGTCTGTTCCTGGGTACACCCTCATGAGGAAGGACAGAACAAAGGGTACGGGGAAGGGTGACTATCTATATTAAGGAGGGAATAAAGGTTGCATGGAGGACATGGAAGGAGTGTACCAAGAGAGTATGGGTTCAGATGCACTCACATGGGGAAAGAAAATAAGAGTAGAGGCAGTGTATCAACTGCCAAGTCAGGATGAAACCAACAACAGAAAGCTGGGGAATGAGATAAGAAAGGCTGTGGTTGGGGGGGTGGCAATAGTTGGAAATTTTAACACATTTGATGTGTTTTGCAGATTCCCACTGGCAAGCAACAGCAGGAGGCAGGTGATCCTCAATGCATTACGGGATTGCTTTCTGACAAGCCGTGATGGAACTGACATGGGATTGGGTCATCATGGACCTCATACTGACAGCAATCACATCAAAACTATCAGGGTCAGTGGGTCACTGAGCCCTTGGGAGGGAGTTACCACCAGTCTGTTTTGTTTCAGAAGCACATGGTATGTTAAGTGGTCCACATGAAAATGTGTGTTTTTGACTTCAAAAGGGCAGATTCTATATTTATGGGGACAATGCTAGGGTAAAGATTGAGGCAACTCAAGGAGGATATGAGTTTGGATGATAGATGAGTCGTAATTATGGAGAGGGTCATGTCAGTCACTGAAACTTGCCTTAATCAAAATGACAAAGGAACAAGAAGAGGAAGCCAATAAAGGGAGATGGGCAGAGCAGTGAGAGAGAGAAAAGGGCTTCTTACAGAGAATACAAGAAGTCCCAGAAGGAAGAGGACAGGCTATAATATGCTGAGCAGCTGAAATCAACTTGCAGGATGGTAAGGAAAGCCAAGGCAGAGAGAAGTAAGAATTGCTGAGGTGGTTAATGAGGTTGTCAAAAAACTTATTTTTATATGTCTGGCAGAAAAGAATACCAATAGAGGAAATAATGACACAGAGGAGGGGGATGAGTGGTTGGAGGAAACAGGGAGAAGGATTAGGACTGAATAAATATTTCTGCTTTGACTTCACCAAGTAGAAGGATGGGTCACCACCACAGGAAGAAATAGGGATGTGGGCCGTGGGAATGAGAGAAAACAATAACAGAGGGCAGATTCTTCAAAACATCTCGAGTCCCTCCATGTGGAAAAGTCCCTAGGGACAAACCGCATGAACCTAAGAGTGCTGAGAGAGCTGGCAGTGGTCCTTGCAGTGCCCCTGGGTGGCCTGTCCAGCTGCTCTAAGGACACGGGGAGGAATTCTATGGAAGTAGACAACAGATGATGTGAACCCCTACACAAGAGAGTACCTAGGGTTGAACCAGGGAACTGTAGACCATTCAGCTTGATGTAAATTGTTGGCCAGCTGATGGAAGCTACAGTATGTTAAAGTTAATGTTGTGTTGAGCTACTTGAGGCAAACAAGTTACAGGATAGTAGGCAGCACAGATTCATGGCAAGACGGTCATGTCAAACAAACTTGATCAGATTCTTTGAATGGGTCTCTAGGACAATAAACAAGGGCCACACAGTGGACATACTATGCCTGGACTTCAACAAGACCATAGACTCAGTCCCCCACAAAAGGTTGATAAAAAAATGGCTGATAGAAGACAGGGAAGAAACTAACAAGGTGAGTGCAAACTTGCTTAAGGAGTAGAACACAATGGGTATATGGAGCACCCTGGGATGAGAGAAGTCACTATCAGGGGCAGTCCTTGGCCCAGTCCTGTTCAAAGTGTTCTTCAGCAACATTAGGAACAGCATCGAAGGCAAAATATGTATTTTAATGGATGATACCAAGCACTATGGGAGAGTAGACACTAAGCATGGTGTAAGGGATCTCAGGGAGGACCTAGCAAGATTGAAAAGGAGATATGGGGTCTGGCAATGTTGTTCAATGCTTAAAAGTGCAAGGTGATGAACATAGGGTGTAAGAACCCCTGGGCAAAGTACAGCCTTGGGAGGGTGAAGGTCACAGTCTTAGTGGAGGAGAAAGTCTGGTAGATAGTACTTACAAGTGACCTGAAAATATCAATGTGATGCAAAATTGTGGCAGGGAAGGCAAACAGGATGCTGGGTTGAATATCAAGAGGGTTTTCAAGCAGGAGAACAGAATCATTCTGCCCCTGTACAGGTCCGTGGTCTGTCCGCTTCTGGAGTATGATGTGCAGTACTGGAGACCCTACCCTGTCCTCCGAGTTTCGGCGCAGCAACAGAATCCAACATTGATGCTGAGCTGCTGCTGCAGAAATGTTGTTGTAATTGTGTCTGACATAGACTACTAAAAAGAAAAGAAAAAAAAAATGAACACAAGAGCTGAATTGGGGGATAGCTGGGGGCTAAGACATCTCAGGGCAAGTACAGGCAGCAGTATGTTGTTGTTGCCTTTCAAACAACAGGAAGTCTTGCTGTATTCTGACATATGCAGTGATGTCCAACCTTTGAACTGCCCCAGAGATGAAAGAGTTAACTTTCCATGCCAGGCATGGAACGCTGAGCTCGAGCTCGGTTGAGACTCTGTCTGTTGCTGTTTGAACTCAAACCATCAGATTCTTTACTCTGCCTCACTGAACAGTCGCTCCGGAGATTTCTCCTTTGCTTGGTTCAAGTTTGTTGGTTAAAGTGCCGTTTTCTTCATTTTTTGACCGAATTTAATCCGTTAACCTGTCGGTTCAGTCTCTGTCTGTGGTAACGTGAGTACTAGATAGGTTTATTTTCTTGTTCTTCTGTGTGGAACTTGTAAACGTGGGATTGGTTCTGTTTGAACTGATCAGGTTTGTTCAAAAAAGTTTATTCTACTTTTAGAGTGTGGTAACCGGTCCTTATCGGTTCTAAAAAAAATGGATTTATTATGTTTTTTTCCATGACCCATAACACGGTCAGAAACCGATAAGGGTGTCTTGCCTGGCGGATTGCCGAAAAAAGGGTAAGTTTTGTTAGGACTGGCCATGTCTGAGAAACCCAAAAGAAAAACCGGGCCCACTGGGTTTCTACACTGTAGTGTGTATGGGGAAGCTTTTGCTAAGGCTGACCCCCACACCACCTGTGTTTATTGTCTGGGGTTTGACCACCTCGATTCAGATTGCCAGATTTGCAAGAATTTTACTTTAGCTACCCTGGAAAAGAGAGTTGGTTGGCTCAGGGAAAGGGAGGCCAAGAAGTCCGCTGACCCGGATGGCCAGCCCGGTTCGGTTCCAGCCCAACCAGAAGGAGTGCTCTCTGACCAGGGTGAAACTTCTTCAGGCAAAAGGAGAACCGACTCTGAGGAGTCGGATCCAGTTAAAAGAAAAAGAAGGGATAAATCAGCCGATGCGGATCCACAACTTCTTTCTCCGACCGCTGATGAAATAGCCAAAGCGATAAGGATTGTTCAATCGCTAACCCCGGTTCCAACTGAACTGGCTCCATCAGGAAGGGGCTCTGTTCGGTCAGTTCCCCCGGTTCCAGATTATAATTTAGTAGATTTTTATGAACCGGAGGAGGAGGAAGGACAGTATGAGGATAGTGATGGTGATTATGAAAGTCTGGTTGTGCCCATTGACCCGGATATCTCCCCAGACAGACCTTCAGGGGTTTCTCCTCCTAGGCTTTCTGAGTCCTCTTCCCATTTTATGTTCTACAAAAAAGTGGCTGCAACTCTTCAGCTTCCTATGAAAGAAGCTGTAGATGATCAGGAGGAGCCTGACTATGTTGAGATGATGAATATACCAGAGTCCAGGAGGCTGTCTATTCCCCTTCATAAGTCCTTTGGGAAACAGACAATACAAATTTTAAAGACTCCTAATTCTATACCTCCTGTGGACAAGAGAATGGACAAGAGGTATACTCTCCCAGGCTCAGATATGGAGTTCCTTACCCAGCAATGCAGCCATGTTGGGGTAGTGCAGGCTGCTGCCTGTGATAAGGCAAATATACCCTTGGCTTCACACCCCCCAGATAAGGACTTCAGGAGGATTGATGCCATGGCAAAGAAACAGTACATGGCAGCATCCTTGGGACTCAGGCAGGCTAATTATATGGCCTATACAGCTAGATATCAGAAATCTAGATGGGACACTGTAATGGCTTTAGCTAAACAGGTCTCTGGCCAGCTTGCCAAAGAGCTGGAGCAGGTGACTGCAGATGGTATCAAGGCATCCAAGGTGCAGTTCCGTGCTGCAGTGGACTCCAATGATGTTTCATCTAGAGTCATGGCTACATCTGTGGCTCTTCGTAGGATGGCTTGGCTCAGATGTACTAGCCTGTCTCAGGATACCCAGACTAAGGCCATGGATTTTCCTGTTGTGGGTAATTCTCTGTTTGGGAGCAAACAGAGAACTACATGAAGAAAATGGGTGAATACAGAACCACCTATAGGAGTGCTCTGGCCAAGTAAAGGCAAGCCACTCCCCAGAGACAGCATTCCAGGGGCAGGGGCAGGCCTTTTCATAGGCCTTTATACCAAGCTCAGGTCTCCTCTTCTGCTTATGCTCATAGGGGGTTCTTCAGAGGGAGAGGCAGATGGGGTACAAGCAGGCCTGCTTCCACCCCTCAGCCTAAAGCCCCAGCCAAACAGGCACCCTGATGGGTTTGCCAGGGCCGATTTTCCACCACCTGTAGGGGGCAGACTGGCTTACTTTGTCCAGGACTGGATGTCTTTAACATCAGACAAATGGGTCCTGGAAGTAGTTGCTAGGACTGGTTCTCAGCTTCAAAAATTTCCAAAGATGAGAACCAGATTCTTTCCACCTGCAAGTCCTTCAGAGGCACTTGCTCTAGAGGCAGAGGTCTCTTCCTCTTGTCTATGAGAGCTATAGAGAGGGTTCCACCCCACACAAGGGAAAAGGATTGTACTCCAGGTACTTCCTAACCCCAAAAGACAGGAGAATGGTGGCCCATCCTGGATCTCAGATATTTAAACAAGCACCTTTAAAGCCAAAGTTCAAAATGGTGACTCTGGGAATAATTACTCTCTCTAAGGCCAGGGGACTGGCTAGTTTCCCTGGACCTCAAGGATGCCTATTTCCATATTCTCATTAGAAGCTCCCACCGAAAGTACCTCAGGTTCGAGCTGCTCTCAGGCCATTATCAATTCAGAGCAATGCCCTTCGGCCTAACTTCTGCTCCAAGGATGTTCACAAAATGCCTGTCAGTAGTGGTTGCCTTCCTAAGGAGACAAAAGATCTCCATCTTTCCATACCTGGATGACTGGCTCATAGTAGGCCAGTCTCCAGACCAAGTCAAGTCACACCTACAGATAACTCAGCAACTGCTCACTTCTCTAGGTTTCCTTCTGAATCTTTCAAAGTCAGTTCTAGAGCCTGTGCAGCTCCTCACCTTCATAGGGGAAGAGCTGGATGCAGTAAAGGCAAGAGCCTTCCTTCCCCTGGACAGGGCAAGGACCCTTATCTCACTGGCCTTTTCATTCACCCTCCAGGTGTCTCGACCAGCAAGGCATTTTCTGCAGCTCCTGGGACACATGGCTGCCTCTACAGCAGTGGTTCAGGGAGCAAGATTTCAGATGAGGGACATTCAGTTCCACTTGATAGCCTTCTGGTCTCAGAAAAAGGATCTTCTGACCAAACTAATCCCAGTGACTCGAGCCCTGATCCAGGTGTTACAGTGGTGGCAGGATCAGGACAATCTAAAACAGGGAGTTCCTTTTGTCACTCAGTCTCATTCTCTAATCCTTACTACAGATGCCTCCCTCTTGGGGTGGGGAGCCCCCTTGGGGGACCTGGCCACCTAAGGGTTGTGGTCTCCTCAGGAATCTCTGCTTCACATCAATCTATTAGAACTCAGAGCAGTGTCTCTAGCACTTCAAGCTTTTTCCAAGTCTGTTCAGAACAAAGTAGTTCAGATCAGGATAGACAATACCACCACAATGTGGTATGTCAACAAGTAAGGGGGCACTCGGTCTATGGCCTTGAGCACAGAGGCAATGAAGTTGTGGTCTCTGGCCTGTTCCCCGAATGCCTGTCTTACAGCAGTGCACCTCCCAGGGAAGGACAATGTCCTGGCAGATGCTCTCAGCAGGATATCTCAGGGCCATCACGAATGGTCCCTGGATCCCCTGATTTTAAAGGTGATCTTCTCCAGATGGGGCACCCCACTGATAGATCTTTTTGCAGCCACAGACAATCACCAACTTCCTCTGTTTTGCTGCATGCCCCCAGTGTTGGGCTCAGTCCCCCTGGATGCCCTAGTTCTCAATTGGGAAGGGAAGTTCCTGTATGCTTTTCCCCCTTCCCTCTCCTATTCAAGGTGCTAGTCAAAATCAGGTCTCAACCCTACAAGGTGATTCTGATTGCTCCAGACTGGGCCTGACAACCCTGGTACCCTCTCTTGTTGTCCTTAGCAGTCCACCTTCCTCTGTCTCTTCCCAGGAATTACAACCTGTTAACATGTGCTCAGGGGAGGGTTTGGTATCCGAATCTCAAATCTCTCAGTCTCAAGGCCTGGCTCTTGAAGAGTTAGAGTTTGCTGATTTGCACCTCTCTCAAGTTGTTCTGGATATCTTAAAGGCTTCTTGAAAGCCTTCCACCAGAAACACTTACAATTCCAAGTGGAAAAGATTTACTATATGGTGCTCTGGGAAACATATTTCTCCAGCGTCTGCTGGCCTGCCCACAGTCCTTGACTATATGGTTCATCTCAATAGCTTGGGACTCAGACCATCTACTCTAAGAGTGCATCTGGCAGCTGTCTCTGCCTTCCTCTTAGCAGGCAAGCACTCTTCCCTTTCAGCTCATCCTGTATTTTCTAAATTTTTCAAGGGATTGCTGCATACCAATCCTCCCTTCAGGGACCCTTCCCCTGCTTGGGACCTTAATGTTTGCATTGCTCAGCTTATGCAACCCCTTTTGAGCCTTTGTCTTCGGCAGAGCTTGAGCACTTGACTTGGAAAACTGTCTTCTTGGTGGCCATCACTTCTGCCAGATGCATAAGTGAGTTACAGGCCCTGTCAGTGGATCCTGATTTTATCTCTTTCCATAGAGATAAGGTGGTCCTCAGGACTAATAGGAAGTTTTTGCCTAAGGAGGTTTCAGATTTCCACCTTAACCAGTTTATGTCTCTCCCTATTTTCTTCACTGACCATTCCTCCTCTGGGGAGAGGAGGCTGCACAGTTTGGATGTGAAAAGGGCCCTTGGCTACTACATAGAGTGCACCAAGGGTCACAGGTTTGAATCCCTCCAACTGCTCCTCACTTATAGTGAGGTTGGTAAGGGAAAACCTGCCACTAAGAGATCTATTGCCAGGTGGATTGTCTCTTGCATTCAATTTTGCTATGAAAAACTAGGTAGGATCCCACCCTCAGGCCTGAAGGCTCACTCTACTAGAGGTACAGCTGCTTTCCTGGCTGCTGCCAGGGATATTCCTATCTTAGAGATTTGTCAAGCAGCCACCTGGAAAACAGTACATACTTTTACCAAGCATTATTCTCTGGATATCCAGGCTAGGAGTGATGCTTGGTTTGGCACAGCAGTGCTTCAGAGCCTATTTCAAAGTAGGTTCTGTCCTCCTCCATGGAGGTACTGCTTGGTAGTTCAAGATATACAGAATACAGCAAGACTTCATGTTGTTTGAAGAAAAAACTACTCACCTTAGTAATGTTGTTTCTTCTAATGGAGTCTTGCTGTATTCTGACTCTCCCTCCCGCCTCCGCTTCAGAACCTGTTTTGGATGTGGGTTGGCAGCAGCAGTATTGGCACTGGAGGTGCCCCCACCCTTCTTTTCTCACCCCTTTAGTTTGGGTGTGTGGGTGTTGTGTTTTATTTTTGGGTTTCCTGACTTGAATCTTTGCTTTGGGACCAAAAAATCTTTTTATTATATTTAGTAAGCCAGTTGACTAGTGTAGGTTTGAGTTTCCACACAGGACATCCGATGAGTATAGCTCATAAAGATCTGATGGTTTGAGTTCAAACAGCAACAGACAGAGTCTCAACCGAGCTCGAGCTCAGCGTTCCATGCCTGGCATGGAAAGTTAACTGTTTCATCTCCGGGGCAGTTCAAAGGTTGGACATCACTGCATATGTCAGAATACAGCAAGACTCCTTTAGAAGAAACAACATTACTAAGGTGAGTATTTTTTTCTTACCTGTGCTCTAGTTTATTTCCTACCTTTCTTCCAGCAGGAGTAAGCCTTGCTGAGGGGGCAAGGGTGTGTGCTGGAGACCTGAAAGGAGGCCTTGTTTAGGGATTGGAGGGCTTAGTGACAGAAAGGGTCAGGGCTGATACTCACTCATGAGAGTCAGGATTAGGCCCTAATCCCAACCTCCCCATCCTCCCACCCTGGACTACTGCATATTTATTGGGAAGGGGTGAACTACCCTACGATTGTTGGATGGGACTGCCAGGTGCAGATGATTTTTAGTCCCTGTCCAGCAGTTAAAGCCATAGGGTGGGGAAAAGACATAGTTGTTCGAAGGAAAATATCACCTTTAGGGCTACAACAGATGCTTAGATAGGCAAGAGCAGATGCTGCGAGACAGCACCAGCCAGACAAAGGGAAGTGCTGTTTGGTGTGTTTTGGGGGATTTTCTGTGGGGTAACGTAATGAAGATGAACATCACAGGTACAAGTAATGTACTAACCATTTGGTCAAGAGCATTTGGGGCTATATTGTGTGGGAAGGTGAAGGGGTTGGACAGCAGGTGAGTAAAGCTCAGGGAGAGCCTATGAGGCACCTGAGTTCATGTGACTGAGCCAGCCAGTAGAGAGACTGAAGTCATGATATATATCCCAGGGGCCAAGCAACCCCCCGCATGAGTGATCAGAAGCAGGAGCATGGCACCTTGAGTGGTGTCTGCAGGGTGTCAGCATGAAAAACAGCAGGCAGTATGCCATGCTAGGTGAGAGTCAGGAGCCTCCAAAGGGAAGGCCAAGCATGTTGAGCAAGGATAAGAGGAGTCCAGGGTGGGGGAATGGTCACAGGGAGTGGGGCAGTACCCACCGCAAGGGTAGGGAGGATGTGAATGGGCAGCTAACCAGGGTATGGGCTAGGAAGGGTTGTATGCTGCCAAGGATATGATGCAGCCATATTCCTGGTAGTGGCATGGAGGGCAGGGGCTGAATAGCGTGCTGGCAGATGGGTGGCTTAGGAAGGAGATTGGGTGGCTGAAGAGGGAACTGGAGGCATGGGGGGTATAGGCTAGAGAGGAATGCGGGCATGAGGGGAAAATGATAAGTCACTCAATATAGTTAGTGGCAGGCCAACAAAAGGGAAAACTAGGTGGATCAAGAGGTGGGCCACACAATCATGTGCAGTCATGGGCAGGGACTGAAGACTGAAGACTGAAGAATGGAGATGGGGCAGGCACAGGAACAAGGCTGCAGCAGTGTCAGAGCAGGGACATAAGCCTCAGGAAGGGGTGACGGGGAAAATCAAGTAAAGGGGATTACCAGTGTAAACAGATTCTCAGTTTTAGCTAGCCTGGAGGAGCAGGAATGGGTGGGTAGTGAAGCTACTGAGCTGGTTATGGGGGGGGCACTACAGGAGAAAATGGATGCAGCACAGAATCTGCAGGCATTAGAAGTAGCCCAACTAACCATACAGGCAAGGGGCAACAAGAAGGTGACGATGCAGTAATGCCACTGGGGATAAAGGAGCAAGGAGATGTTGGGAAGTGGGAAGCAGCAGGTGGCCCGGGTGAGGTTAAAACAAGGGTGAGGAAGGGAACTCAAGTAGGGGAGAAACGCAACTCAAGGAAGGCACGGGGAACAGTAGCTGAGGGGTGGCAGTATGGAGGGTGGTTTACAAAGTGTGTGGGAAGGGGGAGCACAAGGGGAATGGTTTTGAAGTGGATGCCGATGCACCAGCCATAGTTGGTGGGGGGGGTGAAGACAGGGCACAGAATGGGGAGGCAAAGGGGTGGCAAAGCGGGGGATGGAAGTGGGATCATGTTGGGAGAAGGATACTATTAAGCATCAAGAGGGTGATCCAGTTAAGAGGGAGAGAGTTATAATTCTGGGGGACTCAATACTGAAGGGTATAAGATGGGGGGAGGTGGTGACAGAAAAGCAATATCTGGGTGGAGTGCATGCCTAGCATGACAGCAGGCAGGGTGGGTCAGCATATTGGTAGATGTGTAAGGAAAGTGGGGGAAACCGTTTATCATTGTGCACCAGGGAATGAATGATCTGGGAGAAAGAAGGATAGAGGAGGTTCAGGATAGCTTCAGGGAAGTGGGGAATCTATGCAGTGAGAGGGGGGGACAGTGGCATTCTCAGAAGTCCTGCCAGTGCAACGAGCAAGTACAGACAGGAAGCACAGAATCATGGACTTCAACAAGTGGTTGAGTGAATGGTGTGAGTGCATGGGATATGGATTGGTGGGAGAGTGGGTAGCACATGTGAGAACACAGATCTACAGTATATGCAGGGGATAGGCTATATCTCAGTAAGGAAGGTTCACAGATGTTAAAGGACAGACTAGGGGAATTTACAGTGAAAAGCATAATTTAAACTAGCTGGGGGGCAATGGAGGTGTAATGAACCTGGAGAGGGGATCCAAAAGACCTCCCACCACAGCAAGGATAGAGCCAAATTAGGCTTGGATTGGGAATAGAGGGGAGGGTAAGGAGGCAGCAGGGAGAGGTTCAGAGTGGAAAGTGGTATCACTAAATGTTTTCTGCCTGGGGAACAAGATCACTGAGTTGCAGACATTGATGGCAGAGTGGGAAGGAGATATAGCTGCCATTACTGAGATGTGGGCTACCCAAAACCATGACTGGGACTTAACCATCCCGGGATTTAAATTATTCTGGAGGGACAGAGAAAAAGGGAAGGGGGGGAGTAGCCATTTATGTAAGAGAAGGGATCGGATGTAGTAGGGAAGAGGGGGAGGAGGCAGGTCATTTGGCTGCAACTTCACACCCCAAAGGGAGCTAAGGTCTGATTGGGGGTTGTTTATAGGCCCCCAACCCAAAAACAGGACATGGATAGGGAACTGGGTGAGCAGCTAAGGACTCCAGTGGCAAGTGGAACACTGTGGTGGTGGGGGACTTTAATATACCAGGGGTGGAATGGAGCATCCCAGCTACCACATGAGCCAGGGAGCAGATCCTCCTGGAAGCATTCCAGGATGGCTTCATGATCCAAAGGGTAACAGTGCCAATGAGAGAGGAGAACATTCTTGACTTGGTATTGGAGTATGGGGAACATATCAGGGATGTTTGGGTGGAGAAACCACTGGTGGGTAGTGATCACCACACAGTGTGGTTCTCAATCAATCTGTGTTGGGAAAAAGCCACTACAAAAACTAATGTCCTGGACTTCAGAAGTGCAGACTTTGGCAGGATGGGTCACATACTGGGAAGACATATAGCTAGCATCCACCCAGACTTGGACGCTGAACAGAAATTGGCAATAATCAAGCTAGGACTGACTGAATCCACTAAAGCTTGTGTCAAGAGCTACTGTAAGAAATCCAACACCAAAAAACCTAGCTGAATGAATAGGAAGGTAGCATAGAAGGTGATTCCGAACCTGAAAAGAGAATCAATAGGGCAGAGGACAGAGAAGATTATGTGAGGAAATCCAGGGAACTGAACAGAATAGTAAGGGCTGCAAACGCAGCTAGGGAACAAAGATTAGCACAGGGAATAAAAGAAGGGGAAAGGATTTCTTCAGCTATATCAGGGAAAAGAGGAAGAGCAAGGATCAAATTGTTAGGATCGGGAAAGGCAGTGGATGGATAGAGAAGGTGGCTGAGAAGACAGAAGTACTTCTGTTCAGTATTCACAAGGGAGAGAGATGGGCCCATACCTGAAGGGAAAGGTGGGGTGGGGGTTGGGGGTGAGGCAACCACAGATGGGGAAATCATGATAGAAAGAGCGCTGGAGGGCCTTAGGTCCCTGAGGGGTGGACAAGGCACCTAGACCAGACGGCATTCATCCCAGGGTGCTGAGGGAGCTGGCAGAGGTTCCGGCAGGGCCATTGGAAAACCTGTTCAACACTTCTCTGAATACGAGGTGTGTGACCAGGGATTGGAGTGAAGGCGTAAGTGGTACCTCCCCGTAAGCGTGGGCCCAAGGACGAGCCAGGGATCTACAGACTGGTGAGCCTCACCGCAATTGTAGGAAAACTGATAGAGGCTATCCTCAAAAAAAGGCTGGTGCAATTTCTTGAGGATAATGATCTACAGGATGACAGGCAGCATGGGTTTGTCCCTGGCAGATCCTGCCAGACAAACTTGGTTGACTTTTTCGTCTGAGTTACGAGAGCACTGGGTAGGAGCCATGCTGTGTATGTACTCTACCTGGATTTCAGCAAGACCTTCAATTCAGTGCCACATGGTAGGTTGACCTGCAAGTTGAAGCATCTGGGAGTAGGGAGGAAACTAGTCAGATAGGTTGAAAACTGGCTACGGGAGAGACAGCAGAAGGTAGTGGAGGGGGTTGAGGCATCAGAGCCCAGGGCAGTGACAAGTGATGTCCCACAGGGCTCGGTACTGGGACTGGTCCTGTTTAGCATTTTCCTCACAGACATAGCAGTAGGGATCAAGAATAAGATCAGTCTCTTTGCAGACGACACCAAGATCTGTGCTGAGGTGGATGGGAGTACGGAGGGCAAAGTACTTCAGGAGGATTTGGCAAAACTGGAGGAATGGTCACACACTTGACAGCTTGGGTTCAATGCCAAGAAGTGCAAAGTGATGCATTTGGGAGCCAGAAACCCAGGTTACAGTTACTTGTTGGAGAGTGTCCAATTATCCACACCCAAGGAGTAGAAAGATCTGGGGGTGCTTGTGACCGGCGAAATGAAACACTCGGCATAGTGCAGGAAGGCAGCAGCAAAGGCAAACAGGATGCTAGGGTGCATAGCAAGAGATATTATCTCGAGGAGTAGTGAGGTCATATTGCCACTGTACAGGTTCCTGGTGAGACCACACTTGGAGTACTGCATGCAGTTCTGACACCCCTACTTAAAAAGGGACATCAAACTGCTGGAGGAGCTGCAGCACAGTGCAACAAAGATGTTCACGGGGTTGGGGGATAGACCTTACAAGGAAAGACTGAGAAAGCTCAATATGTATACCCTGGAGGATAGAAGAGAGAGAGAGAGGAGGGATAAGATTGAGACCTTCAGTTACCTGAAGGTGATGAACAGAGTAGGCACCAGGTGTGTGTTCAATCTTAAGGGTGGAAGGGAAACCAGAGAGCACTCTCTGAAGTTGGGGGGGGCAGATTCAGGAGGGAAATGAGCAGACACTATTTCACTGAAAGAGTGATAGAAGGATGGAACCCACTCCCAGAGGAAGTTGTGTCATTGCAGACAGTGGGGAGCTTCAAGAGGGGGTGGGACAGATTCAAAGGGACAGTACAAACCTGGAAGGGGCAGGGAGTGGGGAGGAAGGAAATTGAGGGGGGAGGGCAGCTGCAGTCTAATGAACTGATGTGCTGCACACTAGAGCAGGCTAGATGGGCCATAAGGCCTGTATCTGCAGGCAATTTCATATGTTCGTAAGAAAGACATACACCAGATGGAGGCAGTGCAAAGGAGGACTACCAAGATTGTTCAGCGGCCGCATGATATCCTACTGTATACGAACAGAAGTTGGTGAACCTGAACATGAACTCACTGTAGGAGAGGAGAGAAGAGAGAATGAGAACATGATCAAGATCTTCAAATACCTTAAAGGTATTAACAAGGTCAACCTAAGGGATTTTTTTCTGAACTCTGAGAATAAAAACAACAGAGGGCACATCTACAAGTTAGCCAGGGTGGGGGTGGGTAGGTTCAGAAGGAGGCCAGAAGGCATTTCATCATTTAAATAGTGGGGACAGGGTGGAATGCACTGTCTGATGGAGTAGTAAATCACAGTACATCTGGCAGGATTAAAAGACTGTAGGACAGATTCAAGTTGAATGTTAGGGTGTCAGGGGAGAGGGCAGAGCAACATGTAGCAGACAAGCATGAGTGCCGCATTAAGCAGACTTGATAGACCTTCAGGTCCTTTTCTGTTTGCATATGTTTCAATGTTATACGTATTCATCACTACAAGTGGGGAACTCGATAGCATCAGTTAGGCCATAGATTGAGAAAAATACATTGGCACCATTTCCATTGACTTAATGATGGCCCTCAACACAATGGACCACAGAATACTAGTGAAAGAGATATCTGAGCTGCACATGAGCTCAGAGGTAACCAACTGGTTCAGCAGTTATCTGTCTTCAAATGGAGTATCAGGATACATAGCACTGAGTAAGACCCCATCTGAGTCATTAAAGGTATACAACAAGTCTCAGTTCAAGTCTCCTTACTATTCACTTTATGAGTAAAAGACCAAGGTCAGAATGCTGGAGGGGTGAACTCTAGGCTGTATGTGGATGATCCTGTACCTTTTGTCTCCCTAAAAGGGGTTTGATGACCTGCAAGTCTTTCTTCTTGACTCAAAATTGTCTTTTAATGTAGGAAAGACCAATGCTATGGTCTTTAGTACCGCCTGAGACCTGAAGAGGTATGCTGGCTCTGCCCCTGTGGTCATTGCTGAAAAAGACTGATCTCTCTAGAAGTGGTTAGTGAATACAAATACATGGGTTTCTGCATCAATCCACTCCTTACAGGAAACACACACATATTCACAAACTCATCAATGCCTGGGCCCAAAGATTGGCTTCCCATTTAGAAGCACGTCCTTACTGCCCCAGTACTGTAGAGAATAAAGTAGTCTATGATAATCCCTTATTTTGAGTACTTGGCAATCTGCCTCTGTTGTGCCTCTAAGTACATACTGTTGAAATTAGGTGTGCTTTATAGCAGGCTAGTCAGACTAATACTCAACTGCCTTTAAGATACTCACCATTGTAAAATCTACAGTGTATTAAACTCTACCTGGTTGATGAGGGGAACTACACTTCATTCTCTTTTACCTGAAGTGTGTCAAAGCCAATGTTCCTTTGTATTTTCACTTAAGGCTTACACACAAGTCCTGTCCTACAAGCTTGTGTTCCACTGCTTCACTGGAGCTGATGGACCTTGCCTTTAGTCACAGATATCAATTTGCACAGATCTCCCTGTTGTAATTCCTGTGCCTGGTAAACCACAATTTGCCCTCTAGTACAGAAGTCACAGAATGTTACTTTTCAGTCTCATTTAGGCATAAACCTTGCTGCTATAATTCCAGGTGCATAACATAGCAATAACCATGACCTTCCATCACTATACCCACTGCTCTGTGCCTTACCTTGCACTTGAAACACTGTTATGCCCATGTAAAATATGCAATGCCTTACAAGTTGTATACTGTTAATAATATGGTGGCCAAGAATTCTAAAAGAACTAAGGGTAGAACTAGTGACATCGCTGACTACTCTCTTTAACAAATCATGGGAGGATGGGGTGGTACCCAAGGACTGGAGGAGGGCAGATGTAATTCCTCTTCACAAAAGTGGGAGCAGGACAGAGGCAGGAAACTACAGACCAGTTAGTTTGACCTCAGTGGTAGGGAAAATGATGGAATCACTCTGAAGGAAAGAATTGTTGAGTACCTTGAGGCCAGGCACAGGACCCCAGGCAGCATGGATTCACGATGGGAAGGTCGTGTCAGACGAATCTAATAGATTTCTTTGACTGGGTGACCAAAGTAGTAGATCAGGGAGGGCTGTGACATGGCCTACCTAGATTTTAGTAAGGCATTTGATACAGTCCCACCAAAAAGATTAATACACAAGATAGACAGCCTTGGAATGGGTCCCAAGGTGGTAGCCTGATAAAAAATTGGCTAGACAACAGGACGCAAAGGGTAGTAGTAAATGGAGTACACAGTGAAGAAAGGAGGGTTACTAGTGGGGTACCACAGGGTTCGGTACTGGGACCAGTCCTTTTAATGTCTTTATAAGTGACATTGCAGAGGAACTGGAAGGAAAGTATGTCTCTTTGCAGATGACACAAAAGATCTGCAACAGGGTTGATACACAGGATGGAGTAGCGATGAGAAGGACTGGCAAGGTTGGAGGAATGGTCAAATGTATGGCAGCTCAGATTCAATGCAAAGAAGGTAAGATAATGCACCTGGGAAACAAAACCCAGGGAAGCGTACACAATGGGGTGAGATACTGACAACAGTAAAATGGAAAGGGACCTGGGGTAATTATATCAGATGACCTAAAGGTGGGCAAGCAATGTGAGAAGGCAGTAAGGAAGGCTGGAGGGATACTGGGATGCATAGGAAGAGGCATCAATAGTAGAAAACAGGAAGTTGTTATCCTCTGTACAGACAGTTGGTGAGACCCCATCTGAGTACTGTGCACAGTTCTGAGACCCCATCTCCGCAAAGACATAGACAGAGTGGAGGCTGTCCAGAGGAGGGCAACAAAATGGTGCAGGGTCTGCACCAGAAGACATACGAAGAAAGACTAAAGGAGCTTAATATGTATACTCTTGAGGAAAGAAGGGAGAGAGGGGACATGATAGAAACTTTCAAGTACCTCAAGGGAATTAACAAAGTCCAAGAGGGTAGCATCTTCCAGAAAAGAGATGTGCAAGAACAAGGGGCACAATTTGAAGATAGAGGAGGACGGCTCATAGGGTAATGTGAGGAAGTATTTTTCACTGAGAGGGTTGTGGATGCATGGAACAGCCTCCCTGAGGAGGTCGTGGAGTCAAGAACAGTGGTGGACTTCAAGAATGCATGGGATAGGCATAAGGCAGTCCAAGGGACGGGTAAGAGGAAGTAAGCTGTTGGTTAACTAGGATCTGCAGCTTTTATCTGTTAGGTAGGAAAATGGGCAGACTAGGTGGGCCAAACGGTCCTTATCTGCCTTCAAATTCTATGTTTCTATGTTTCTATGGTGTCTGTCTGTAGCTTGTTCACTTGTCATCAGAAGTTTTACATTAACGGGACTCCATTATAAAAAGCTCTGCTCAATAGTTTCCATCCTGAATAAAATTATGTTGAATTGATAGAGCAGGGAGCAGGATGTCACAATAATCTCAAATGATAGGGATGCTGGATAGCTCAGAGTGGAGATGTGAGGTAGCAGGTATGGTTATAAGGGAGCACCATTGCCAGTGGGCATCAGCAACAGGTACTAACTTATGATTGGCCATACTGAAGGTGATCGACAAGTGACTGGTGCTAATATGGGAATATTTAGCTTCTGAACACCCTTGCTAGGCAGGAGGAAGAAAATGGCTAGGAAGAGGGGTAGGAAGATAGAAGTCTTTGGGGCTTTTTATTGTGGGCCAGTGAGTGAGGTGAAGTGGTACTGCTGCATTAGGATTGTAGTTCAGCTGATGTGGTTTGCTTGCCTTATATACACTGCTGCACAGGTTGTGTGATTGCAATCCAGGGCCAAGAAATGCAACTGAGGTGAGGAACAGAATACCATTGTCATTGTTGGCACAAATTACATATAGCAATAAGTGTAAGTTCTGGGAACAGACAGTAAGGTCATTCATGGAACTAAAAAAAGATCATCCCACTTCCTTGGCTTACTGGTAAGAAGCAATGCACCATTAGGCTTAGAGTCTTGTACATAAAGGAGAGTTTTGTTTATATGGCCAACTGGAGTTCCTTTTGTGGCAAGGGACATCTTTATGTCCAAGTAGAGATGCAGCAACATTTTATTTTGGTTGCAAAATTCTGGCAGAATTGGCAATTTCGCAGTGCGAAATATTTCATGGAATTCGTTCATTTTGCCACAATTTCGCCCGTGCGAAATGCAGAATTTCATTTGAGTACTACAAAAAATGTGCATTCCCATCCACAACCCTGGTGTCTAGTGGTCCCCCCCAGCTGATTGCCAGCCCAAATAGAAAGACCCCCACTGAGATTAAGCCCCATCCCCCTCCATCCATATAGTTTCAAATTAAATAATTCCCCTAGTGTCTAGTGGCCCTACCCCCCTGCCGATCACTGGCAAAATTAACAATGATCCCTCGACCCGCAGAGATTCACCCCTGTCCCATTGTCCAAACTATGGGCTTACAGCCCAGTTCATCATATCATTAAAAAACCCCACACACACATGCAACCTTGTCCTGGTGTCTAGTGGACCCCCCACCACCCAACCTGTCCAGTAGCAGTATCCCCCACCCCCCCATCAAGTACCCCCTCCATGGGCCACTGGTACAGCCCTCCACTCACCTCCAAGCCGGCAGCCCGATTGAGCTCTTTTGGTTGAGCCAGTCCAAATTAATTCATGTGTATTTGCATATGCTTCCCATAATGCTTTGCATTATTGCGGTATGTGCAATTTGTGTTTCCAATATCTCTGTGTCTATAACTAACTAAATGAATTAAAAACTAGGAAGAACATAGACAAGCAAATTAAAAAAGTACAGCATGTTAAAAAAATATTTTAACTGCTTTAGGTATTGTCTTTTACTGTTCCTTTAAAGTATCCACTGATACAGCAAATGTGAGCAATGCATGATTAGTCAAGAAAAGAGGGGTAGAGCTTGGAGCATAGTTATGGTCCAATTTTTGCCTCTTCCAAATGTGGCAACCTTAAATTTGCATGAGCTCCTGAGAAACCCATTTATGGGAATTACCTTTCAGTATTAAAACTCTAACCAGTTCCAGAGAGTGGCTGCTGCTAATCACACTGCAGTGCACGTGCCAAGGAAGATCAGCTAGCCCAAGCTAAAATATAGTTACAAAATCTCAGTACTCCACAAGACAGTTATTTGCCACAAACAAAGGCAATTAACAGCACTAGACATTTGATGCAAAAATAAAGATTTATTGTGGCGTATCAGAGCAGTAGCAAGTACCTGACCTCAATGCTTCTGCAACTGCCTTCTTCAAGGGGTGTAGCTTCAGAAAAAAATGTAGTTCACTTTATACTACCCCATGAAATAAGAAACAGGTGTGCATAATACAATCTCATAATTAAATAAACTTGAAAGACAAATCAGTGATAACGTTAATAGGAGGTTGCTCACAATTTCATGCTCTAGCATATCCGCTGTTGTAACCCCCAATTATTTTCCCAATAATGGAGATTAGGCTGATAGACCTTGAGTGTTGGGATTTTTACCTGTCCCCTTTTTGAAGATTGGGATGATGATTGCCTTAAACCAGTCATTTGGTATCTAAGTGAGGTGCTAACAGTTTCTGTAATGTTGTTGTAGGTTCCAAATTAATTTCTTTAAGGAGCCTGGAATGTAGGCCATCTGGGCAGGCGACTTATTTATTTTGATCTTCTTTATCTCTTTATAATATCCACCATATCAACAAGCAAACAGTTATTTTTCTACCTAATGTTTCATTACTCCTTTTTTTTTTTTTTATGGTATCTGTGTGATCATAAACCGAACAAAAAAAAACATTGAACTTGGTTGCCATATCGTCTAGGTGCTAACCCTTACCCTGGCAACAGGCACCCCGGTTCTATTGACTGCCAAGATGAATTAACATATCTGCAGAATGATGTAATTGTGTCCCTCATATGGGCAATTTTCATCTCTAATTGATGTCTGGAGTTTTAAATTACTCTCTTAAAATCTTTAAGTGCTGAATTGTAGTTTGATAAATTAGCATGTGTGTTGTCTTTTTTTTTAGTTTTTTGAATCATCATGCTTAATTTTGATTGCCTTGGTTATTTTCTTAGTTACTCAGCAACACGTTTTACCCTTTGAGTTGTACTTTTGAAATATATAGACACATAGACAATGACGGCAGAAAAAAGACCCGCTGGTCCAAGCAGTCTACCCATAAATCCTTACAAACATGGGGCCTATTGTCCATACAGGGTTCCAACCGACACTAACCTCCCCCATGCTCCTACCCTACTGCAATCACCCTGAGCAACCACTAAGCCTTTCAATCTGTCACAGCCATGTTTGAAACCATTTATCTAATATAGTGAGATATTTCTGTACAAGATGTAGGATCTTGTCTCTGATATTTATCCATAATAGTTGTGTATTATACAATGGCAAGAACATTTCTGGTTCCCTGATTGGTCAGTGTGTGATTTGCATGTGATGTTATTGAACAATAACATCACTGTATGAAGTCCGGCACACACATGGCCTTTTGACACAGCCAGAGATCATTCCTTTACTTCCTTCTGCAACCTTAGATAACCTGCTTTATCTTCCTATAGACACTTCTATGTATGTAAATACCATGTAATCTGTACAATATCTGTATAATTCTAGGTACATATAAACTTCTTTTGCTTCCTCTCTGTAAAGAGTATTATCTGTATTGCCTTGTAAATACCAGCATAGGTGCCGACTCCAGGGGTGCTGCGGTACTTAGGCACCCACAAAGTTGACTTAAGCACCCTCAATATTTTGAAGGAAGACTGCAAAAAAGCATTACTAGGTAACCTGCCCATAAGAAAAAAACTCTCTACTGGCAGTGAGCACCCACTAAGGTTTATAAAATCTGGCATTCCTGAATACCTGTGTTGACCTGTATATACAATTGTTCATGCTCCACCCAGGTCCATCTTGCAAATGAGCTTCTGCTCAACAATGAACGCCTGGTTAAATAAAGACTTGATTGATTGATTGATTGATTCAGCAGCACACAAGTTACAGCGGCTTTCAACTTCTAGTGAAACCGTCATTGACAAACAACCCCCCCCCAGCAATTACAGCAAACAGCACAGCTCTGCCTCTAAACTTAATTTAATTTATTCAATTTTCTCCTCGAAGCAAGCAACATTTTCTCCCTGAATCGAGCAGCTTCAGTAAATCGCGCTGGCCATAATTATCAGTTGCGCAGTTCACTGCAGCTGCCCACTTCAGTGAGAAAATACTAGTAAGAAATTTTCAAATGATACCCTCTGCTCTTCATCAACCAGTCACTGTGCAGCTGGCATAAGAATGTTTTACTACTGAAGCCCTCATGGCTTTGCACATTCTCACTGTCCCCTTGGTCTTCCTCCCAAGTCAACACACACACACAAAAAAAGGAAACCATAGTAACCAGCTGGAGCACATGTGGTGTTTAAACCATCATGTTCACTTACTGATTGCTGGCTCTGCTTTCCTTTCCACACACTCAGGCACTGTAAGGCTTTAAATGTGCTAGTTGTGAAACACAATTGAAAATACAACTGTAACTAAATGGGGGGATGAGGGGGCACTCAAAATGACAGAGAGACAAAAATCACAGACCAAGAAGGAGAGAGGAGCATAAAGCAGAAGCACTGCTTACTGGACAAAAGAGAGAGGGCCATAAAGCAGGAGCATCCCAAGGGAGGAATAGTAAGGCTTAAAAAAGGGGATGGGGTGGACAGAGGGTGACTGTGAAAAGGACGAGATACTAATCAAGGCAGAGATTCTAAACAAATATTTTTGCTCAGTATTCACAAATGAAGAGGGGGAAGTACCAAAACCAAACAATAGAATCATTCTAGATTATGAGGGTTGATACCAGTCCATTCACAGAAGAAAGGGTTCTGATAAAGCTCTTAAAACTGAAGGTGGACAAAGCAATGGGGCCTGATGGGATTCATCCCAGAATTCTAAAAGAACTAAGGGTAGAACTAGTGATACCACTGACTACCCTCTTTAACAAATCATGGGAGGCTGGTGAGGTACCTGAAGACTGGAGGAGGGCAGATGTTATTCCACTTCACAAAGGTGGGAGCAGGGCAGAAGCAGGAAACTACAGACCTGTCAGTTTGACCTCTGTGGTAGGGAAAGTGATGGAATCACTTCTGAAGGAAAGAATTGTTGAATACCTAGAGGCCAGTGGGGCACAGGACCCAAGGCAGCATGGTTCACAGTGGGAAGGTCATGTCAGATGAATCTAATTGATTTCTTTGACTGGGTGACCAAAGTAGTAGATCAGGGAGGGGCTGTGGACATGGCCTACCTAGACTTTAGCAAGGCATTTGACACAGTCCCACACAAAAGATTAATATACAAGCTGGCCAGCCTGGGAGTGGGTCCCAAGATGGTAACCTGGGGGTACCGCAGGGTTCAGTATTAGGACTGGTCTTCTTTAATGTCTTTATAAGCAACATTTCAGAGGGATTGGAATGAAAAGTATGTCTCTTTGCAGGTGACACAAAGATCGGCAACAGAGTTGATACACAAGGTGAGGTGGAAAAGATGAGAAGGAACCTGGCAAGGCTGGAGGAATGGTCAAATGTATGGCAGCTTAGATTCCATGCTAAGAAGTGCAAAGTAATGCACCTGGGAAATGAATACCCAGGAGAAGAGTACACAGTTGGGGTTGAGATACTAACAACAACAAAAATGGAAAGGGACCTGGGGTAGTCATATCAGATGACCTAAAGGTGGGCAAGCAATGTGAGAGGGCAGTAAGGAGGGCTGGGGATATACTGGGATACATAGGAAGAGGCATCACCATTAGAAAACAAGAAGTTGTTATCCCTCTGTACAGACAGCTAGTGAGACCCCATCTGGAGTATTGCATGCAGTTCTGGAGACCCAATCTCTGCAAAGACATAGACAGGAAGGAGGCAGTCCAGAGGAGGGCAGCTAAAATGGTGCAGGGCTTTTATCAGAAGACATATGAAGAGAAACTTAAGGAGCTTAATATGTGTAGCCTCGAGGAAAGGAGGGAGTGGGGAGACATGATAGAAACTTTCAAGTACCTCAAGGGATTCAACAAAGTCCAAGA
Organism: Neoceratodus forsteri; assembly: GCA_016271365.2. NCBI lineage: Eukaryota > Metazoa > Chordata > Ceratodontiformes > Ceratodontidae > Neoceratodus > Neoceratodus forsteri. The sequence goes on along the minus strand of CM057454.1, from coordinate 1,008,828,221 downwards.
GGGTAACATCTTTCAGAAAAAGAAGTGTGCAAGAACAAGGGGGCACAATTTGAAGATTGAGGAGGTACGGCTCAGAGGTAATATGAGGAAGTATTTTTTCACAGAGATGGTTGTGGATGCATGGAACAGCCTTCCTGAGGAGGTTGTGGAGTCAAAAACAGTGGTGGATTTCAAGATTGCATGGGACAGTCATAATGCAATTCTAGGGGGTGGGGTAGGAAGAAGTAGGCTGTTGGTTAACTAGAATCTGCAGCTTATCCATTAGGTACTGAAATGGGCAAACTGGCTGGGCCAAGCAGTCCTTATCTGCAGTCAAATTCTATGTTTCTATGTTTCTATCACCTAGAGGAATACTTTTTCTTACATTTCAAAGAAATGCCTTTCATACAAAAAAGGAATAAAACTGTCATAAAGAAAAACAATTAAAAAAAATTACTATTTTAAAATGAGCCATTATATAATAGCAATACGGGACTCCAGGGTGTGTGTTATTGTGTAATGATAGCACTCCTTGGGTGGTGGAAGCACTCGGCTTTGCCTTGTGCTTCAACCCACCCTAGGAGTGACGTTATTACACAATAACACACACCCTGTTATGCCTTATTGCTCAATAATCACATATATCCCAGGCACACTGCCTTAGGGGTAGCTGGCCCATTACACTGGGGTGTCAAACAGACGAGGCATACTGATGAGTCCTGGTAGGATGAAACACGTGTCTATGTCTTCTGTTAGCACCCTTTGCAAACTGTGTGAGAGGCCTTTCGGCACCATGCAATTCTGCTTAAAGTTGGACCAGCATAACATTCTGTGGTGATTTGCATATGCAGCCCATGATGCTTTGCATTGTGGGGGCATGTGTGATTTTGTATTTTCTTGAAACTTGGCTTTCCAGCCAAATGCCCTTTGGGGTAACCCTTGCCTCAGTGTTTACGCACAGAGGTTCTTTGTCTTTTCAATAATCACATAGATTGGTGTTAGTTATCCTGTCATTTAGTTCTCCCTTAATTAATTCATTTTGTTATAACATAGTAAATGACAGTAGATAAGGGCCACTAGGCCCACCTAGTCTGCCCGTATTCCCTGCCTCATCAGTGGCCACTGACTATGCATGGTCATTGGCTTTTACCTCTATTTCTTACTTCTAGGGTTCCCTTATGCCTGTCCGATGCATGTTTGAATCCCTCCACTGTACTAGCTCTCACCACTTCCTGGGGTAGGTTATTCCATGCACCCACCACCCTTTCTGTGAAGAAAAACTTCCTCACATTCCCCTTTATCTTTTCCCCTCTAATCTCATATTGTGCCCCCTCTTCCTTAAATTTATATATTGAAAGATATGACCCACCTGCACTTTGTTCAAGCCCTTATGATACTTAAAGGTTTCAATCATGTCTCCTCATTCCCACCTCTCTTCCAATGAGTACATATTAAGGTCTTTCAGTCTCTCCTCATATGTCTTCTGATGCAAACACTGCACAATCTTAGTCACACTTTTCTGCACCACCTATACCCTATGTTCTTGCAAAGGTGCTGCCTCCAGAACTGTACACTGTACTCCAGATGCGGCCTCACCAGTATTTTGTATAGTGGCATCACCACCTCCCTTCATCTGCTAGTGATACCCCTTCTTATACACTCCAACTTCTTACTGGCTTCCCCCACAGCCTTGTTATATTGTTTGGCAACCTTTAGGCCATCTGAGATGATTATTCCTAAATCCCTTTCTTCCCTGGTGACCGTCAGCCACTCCATCCCCCCCATGATATCCGTTAGTTACTGTGTTACCAACTAACTTCCTATTATTTGTTGTTAGACCAAATTGTACCATCCTATAGTCACTAGTGCCCAATTTTTCCAGAACCATTGTATTGAATATTTTAGTTGAGCTGTCCATGACTACAAGGTCTAAAATATTAGCTTGTCTAGCTGGTTCACATACCACTTGTATAAGATCAGGTCCCACAAGCATTTAATAAAATATCTTTCCAGCAACACCTTGTACCTCTTCATTTTCTCAGTTTATAATGGGCAGATTAAACTGCCACATTACAATAACACTACCCTTATTTACTGCTTGCTTAATTTTAACTATTAAAGGCACATCGCCAACCACTTAGGCTTCAAAATGTCACAAGTTTATAAATCACATTTTATGATTGGTCACATTATGTAGAATCTATTTGTGAAAATGGTAGTTTGATTCTGATTCCTTTTTTGTCTTTTAAAAAGTGAAAACAGACTGCCTACCATACTAGTGTTACCACACAAAAACATGTTTGTTTACCTTAGCTTGATAAACTCCCACTGCATCTTCAGTGGACTTGGGAACACCCACAGTACAGTCTAGCCACCTACATTGCAATGGGAGTAGAGGAGCTTATCAAACCATGAGTGACTGCTGTGTTTTGTTTTTTTCCTAATTTTCTGGAAGTACTGTATGTAATAAGGCAACATCAGTGATTTGAAACAAAACATAGATGGGTATAATTACACCATTTTTTTTTGTTTTGTTTATTTAAGGTTAAGACCATTGAGCATGAGCTCATTTATAATGGTGGCCTTATCAGTATAATATAAAAATATATATGCACACATAATATACAAAACAAACATAGCATTTGCATGCATTTGAGCTCTCCTAAGAAAGGAAAACAGATTAAACAAGTAGCAACTTCAATGAATTTTAGAGAACATAAGCAAAGAATCACAGATTGGTAAAAAGAGGCCCACTCACCCAAATGTATTTAAAATATCTGTAATTTATTCACATATTTGTTTTATACCCAAAAATATAGTACAAAGTACTACTACATAGTACTGTGTAAATCTTTCAGAATAAACCTTCATCAGTACAGTACCATATCTGTAAAATACAACATAAAGACTCATACTGAATTTTACTTTTAGTAAATACTGTATATTTCTCTCATAATGGTAATTATATACTAAAAAGAATTGCTCACCAAAAGGGCTCTTGTCAAACCCATAACATTTGTAATTAAACATTTAACATTCCATTTGTCCCATTGCACCTCCCCAAAAAATGTATATGTAAAAAACTCATGTAATTCAAAATAATACTCAAATTATTCCTACTATAATAATCATAATTCATAATTACTAATCTTAAATTTTTAAATCTCACAAATCTTTGAGCTTACCCCAAAACAAATTACTTTTTATTTCTTATTTCAGATTCAAACAAATGTCCATATTTCTTGTTACTATGTCTGCAAATAATGAAATGGCATATGTCACTTAATTGATCATGTAAAAATGATGCCAACACAATAAGATGAATCCATATTAATTGATTTTTAAATCTTACAATCATTTAAGCTTACCATAAATCATGCCTTTAAATTATGACATATGTCCATAATGATTGTTACTGCATCTTTATGCACCTAAAGAAAATATTGTTTTTTTTTAGTATAAGCAAAAACACTTCTTTATACAGCAACAATAAGAAAATCAAATGTAAATTACGCATCAACTAGCCATCTGATGATTCACTTGCCCAGTAAAGCATAAATTAACCAGTATTAATGTGAACAAATCATGTGTTTACTCAGTCTACAGACAAAATTCTATTTAATCTAAGTGATGCGTCATTTCTCAATAGTATGGGAATCAAGCACAGAGCCTTGCTAGTGACTGTGTGGACCTCCCAACCACACAATCACAGCACTGACTCTGTGTGCCTGACCTGCTTATTATAGCAGCACCATATATTAAAATGGTGTCCCATTCATTTTAAAGTGAATAGTACAGTAATCTCATACTAAATCAAAGATATTTCATCAAATAAACAATTCCAACAGTCATTAACACAGTGTGTTGTGAACTTCTACGTTTTTTACATTGTCTCAGTGAGCTGCCGTTTGTATTAAACCAGTTCTAATCTTGATATTACCCACATATTTAAATTCTATGTGAATCTCCCAGCGTGTCCTCACTATAATGCCACTCTCTGTCTGATAAAAAACTTACTTAAATGTGGTAAAGATTGAATGTGAGTTCTCGCATAACTATGTCTCTCTTTACACTTAGAATGCCAATGCAGCAACTCAATCATCCATATAAAATATCACAGGGTTGCAATATAAGCACCCTTAAATATATGTATGAAACTCTCACAATATTAACTATTATAACTCCAAGTAAAATAACCTTGAGAGGCAGCACCTTTTTTTTTATAATAGTGTCCATGCTAAAGTAAATCGATCACTCTTAAGAAAATGTGGCAAAGAATGAATGCGAATATTCACATTTCTGTCTCTCTTTACACTGAAAGTGCTAAGGCGCTGACTCCATCATGCGTCTTGACTGTTTCAATAAATCTATTAGTCTACACTGCCCCCACAGTTTGAAATGCATCAAAGAATCAAAAGTGAGAATATAACACTGCTGTAGTGAAGTATTCACATGTCCTTGCCACTGACTCTCTCATTCTGAAATATACGAGTGTTGCGCTGACTCAGCATCACATTTAAATAACGCAGCACTCATATATTTCAGAATGAGAGAGTCAGTGGCAAGGACATGTCAGTACTTCACTACACCAGTGTTATATTCTCACTTTTGATTCTTTGATGCATTCCAAACTTTGGGGGTGGTGTAGACTAATAGATTTATTGAAACAGTCAAGACGCATGATGGAGTTGGCGCCTTAGCACTTTCAGTGTAAAGAGAGACAGAGAAATGCGAATATACATTTTATTGAGAGTGAGCGATTTATTTTAGCATGGACACTATTATAAAATAAAAGGCGCTGCCTCTCAAGGTTATTTTACTTGCAGTTATAATAGTTAATATTGTGAGAGGTTCATACATATATTTAAGGGTGCTTATGTTGCAACCCCGTGATATTTAACACACATGATTGAGTTGCTGCATTGGCATTCTAAGTGTAAAGAGAGACATAGTTATGCAAGAACTCACATTCAATCTTTGCCACATTTAAGTAAGTTTTTTATCAGACAGAGAGTGGCATTATAGTGAGGACACGCTGGGAGATTCACATAGAATTTAAATATGTGGGTAATATCAAGATTAGAACTGGTTTAATACAAACGGCAGCTCACTGAGACAATGTGAAAACATGTAGAAGTTCACAACACACTGTGTTAATGACTGTTGGAATTGTTTATTTAATGAAATATTTTTGGTTTAGTATGAGAGTACTGTACTATTCACTTTAAAATGAATGGGACACCATTTTCATATATGGTGCTGCTATAATAAGCAGGTCAGGCACACGGTGTCAGTGCTGTGATTTTGTGGTTGGGAGGTCCACACGGTCACTAGCAAGGCTCTGTGCTCAATTCCCATACAATTGAGAAATGACGCATCACTTAGATTACATAGAATTTTGTTTGTAGACTGAGTAAACACAAGATTTGTTCACATTAATACTGGTTAATTTATGCTTTACTGGGCAAGTGAATCATCAGATGGCTAGTTGATGCGTAATTTACATTTGATTTTCTTATGGTTGCTGTATAAAGAAGTGTTTACCAACTCAGTTAAGAAGGGGATAAAACCTTTTATAGGTACATCAGGGAGCTAAGAAAGACCAAGGGAGGGATAGTGAGGCTTAATAAAAGGGAGGAGGGAGGGTAGCAGAGGGTGACTGTGAAAAGGCAGAGATACTAAACAAATATTTTTGCTCAGTATATACAAAGGAAGAGGGGTAGGTACCTAAAACAAACAGTAGAAATACTCTGGATACAGAAGTTGATACCAGCCCATTTACAGAAGAAAGGGTTCTAAAAGAACTCTTAAAACTGAAGGTGGACAAAGCAATGGGGCCTGATGGGATTCATCCCAGAATTCTAAAAGAACTAAGGGTAGAACTAGTGACACCACTGACTACCCTCTTTAACAAATCATGGGAGGATGGGGTGGTACCTGAGGACTGGAGGAGGGCAGATGTGATTCTCCTTCACAAAAGTGGGAGCAAGGCAGAAGCAGGAAACTACAGACCTGTTAGTTTAACCTCAGTGGTAGGGAAAATGATGGAATCACTTCTGAAGGAAATAATTGTCGAGTATCTAGATGCCAGAGGGGCACAGGACCCAAGGCAGCATGGATAAACAGTTGGAAGGTCATGCCAGACAAATCTGATAGATTTCTTTGACTGGGTGACCAAAGTAGTAGATCAGGGAGGGGCTGTGGACATGGCCTGCCTAGACTTTAGCAAGGCATTTGACACAGTCCCACAAAAAAGATTAATATACAAGTTAGCCAGCCTGGGAGTGGGTCCCAAGATGATAGCCTGGGTAAAGAATTGGCTGAAGAATAGGACACTGACAGTAATAGTAAATGGACTCCACTCTGAAGAAAGTGGGGTTACTAGTTGAAGTGCACTTGAGGTTCAGTATTAGGAGACTGGTCCTCTTCAATGTCTTTATAAGCAACATTGTAGAGGGACTGAAGGAAAGTGATGTTCTCTTTGCAGATGACACAAAGATCTGCAACAGAGTTGATGCACAAGGTGGGGTGGAAAGGATTAGAAGGGACTTGGCAAGGTTAAGAATGGTCAAATGTATGGCAGCTTAGATTCAATTCTAAGAAGTGCATGTAATGCACCTGGGAAACAAAAACCCAGGGGAAGAGTACACAGTGTGGGGTGAGATACTAACAACAACAAAAATGGAATGGGACCTGGGGGTAGTCATATCAAATGACCTAAAGGTGGGCAAGCAGTGTGAGAGGGCAGCAAGGAGGGCTGGGGGGATACTGGGATGCAGAGGGAAAGGCATCACCAGTAGAAAACAGGAAGTTATTATCCTTCTGTACAGGCAGCTGGTGAGACCTCATCTGGAGTACTGTGTGCAGTTCTGGAGACCCAATCTCCGCAAAGACATAGACAGCATGGAAGCTGTCAAGAGGAGGGCAACTAAAATGGTGCCAGGTCTGCACCAGAAGACATATGAAGAGAGACTTAAGGAGCTTAATAAGTATAGCCTTGTGGAAAGGAGGGAGAGGGGGGACATGATAGAAACTTTCAAGTACCTCAAGGGAATCAAAAAAGTCCAAGAGGGTAGCATCTTTCAAAAAAAGAGGTGTGCAAGAACAAGGGTGCACAATTTGAAGATGGGTGGGTGGCTCAGAGGTAATTTAAGGAAGTATTTTTTCACAGAGAGGGTTGTGGATGCATGGAACGGCCTTCTGGAGGAGGTTGGGGAGTCAAAAACAGTGGTGGAATTCAAGCATGCATGGGACAGTCATAAGGCAATTCTAGGGGGTTGGGTAGGAAGAAGTAGGCTGCTGGTTAACGAGAATCTGCAGCTTATCCATTAGGTAGTGAAATTGGCAGACTGGGTGGGCAAACGGGACTTATCTTCCATCAAATTCTATGTTTCTATGTGTTTGCTTATACTAAAAAGAAATGATATTTTCTTTAGGTGCATAAGGATGCAGTAATAATCATTATGGACATATGTCATAATTTCAAGGCATGATTTATGGTAAGCTTAAATGATTGTATGATTTAAAAATCAATTAATATGGATTAATCTTATTATGTTGGCATCATTTTTACATGATCAATTAAGTGACATATGCCATTTCATTATTTGCAGACATAGTAATAAGAAATATGGACATTTGTTTGAATCTGAAATAAGAAATAAAAAGTAATTCATTTTGGGGTAAGCTCAAATATTTATGAGATTTACAAATTTAAGATTAATAATTATGAATTATGGTTATTATAGTAGGAATAATTTGAGTATTATTTTGAATTATATGAGTTTTTTATATATAAAAACATTTTTTTGTAGGTGCAATGGGACAAATGGAATGTTAAATGTTTAATTACAAATGTTATGGGTTTGACAAGAGCCCTTTTGGTGAGCAATTCTTCTTAGTATATAATTACCATTATGAAAGAAATATATTTATTAAAAGTAAAATTCAATATGAGTCTTTACGTTGTATTTTACAGATATGGTAGTGTACTGATGAAGGTATATTCCAAAACATTTACACAGTGCTATGTATTAATACTTTGTACTATATCTTTGGGTATAAAACAAATATGTGAATAAATTACAGATATTTTAAATACATTGGGTTAGTGGGCCTCTTTTTATCAATCTGTGATTCTTTGATTACTGTTGTTGATTGGTATTGGCTCCTCCTCAAAAAAGTTTTGTGTTTTTTTCTGAGGTGGCTGGGCTGGATTCGTACTTCTTTTGAGTTATGATGCATCTACAGATGCGTGTTCCAGAGGGCCATTTATGAGAATTGGGTTATTTCCAAGACAACTGAGAAGTTTTGATTAAATCAATACAGATGTCATGAAATTAAACTCTTCTAGCAGCAACGGAAGATCCATTCAAGTACTAAAGGAAATTAATATCTTCATATTTTTGCAAGTGTGAACCTTTTTTGTTGGAATGGTTCACACTAAAAAACATTAAAGATGGACTACTGTCATTACCAGGTTTTTTTGTGAACATGAATTGCAGAATCTACTACATGTGGAAATTGTTTATTTCTCTGCTTTAATTAATATATATATATTAGACAATGTTAAATTTTGATGAACTAGACAAACTTACAGACAAAAGATCCATTCCTTTATCTATATCAGATACAGATGAACAAAGAATATTGGGTAATTTTAAAACCAATAGAGAATTTAGAGGGATTACACCAACATATACCATTACTAATCAATTTGAATACTTAAAACAAAAACAAGCAAAGTTAGAATGTCATGCTTTAACATTAACACAGTATTTGAAACAAAAACATATTCCAAGGGGCCTCTGTGTCTTTGTAGAGGCCAATTTGGGATACGTAGATTTAGATTTAAATCAAAAATGGGATGGGGTGAAGAACCGATGCTCTAAAGATTTTATGTTGCTAATTATTGAATCAATTACAAAAGAGTTAGAGAAAGTAGAAATAGAAATTACACAACATAATATAGAAATAAAGAATAAATACACAATGGAAGAATTGACAGAGTATTTAGAGAAAGTTAATTTAAATTTGAAAGAATTTGAAGAAGAATTGAGAGCTACCAAATTACATAAATTTAAAAGGGATTTGAATGATTATAAAAATAATTAAGTATATTCTTTCTCTAATAAAAAAACAAGTTTTATTAAAACATCCCAATATAATTTGGATTCTGAATCGACTATAATTAGTTCTGGAAGTAAAAGAGAAGGTGAAGGACAAGCAAGTAGAGGTAGAGGCTTACGTTTTTTGGGGAAAGGAGGTCACAGTGGCAGGAGAGAATCCTGTCAAAGAGGCAGGAGAGGGTACCAATACACGCAGGTGAGCAAAAATGACAGAACATCGGGAGAGTCCCAACAAACAGATATGATTGACAACATAGGAAAAGGAACAGAACATGATATAGGAAGTCAAGAAAAAAGAAAAGAAAGGAAAACGCAAGAGCCAGCCTTAGAAATGAGAACCACTCATTCAACAATAATGAAAACCAACTAGTTTATAATATATCTCAAAGAGTGTTAACTAACTTTGAGATTCAAGTTTTGGAGAAGGGCTTAACGTTTTGCCCACATAACCAAATAAAGTAATTTGAAGTGAGATTAGACTTAAATAGATTTTTTCGTAAATTGAAACTTAAGTATTTTTTTGGATCACAGACTATAGAATCAGGAAATGCAGTAGAACAAACAAAAAGGATTGTTTTAAGTAAGAAATTGGGTCTAAAATCACAATTTACCCCTTCAATAACACCTCATATTATTGAAACCTATATGACTTTGGTCAATTAAGATATGGAGGAGATTTTGAAAAATGAAAGCAATACTGACAGGAGAAAAAGGTTCAATTTATCCTCTAGTCAATTTGCAGCATTGAGGAATTTAGAAAATGATCAAAATATAATCATCAAGAATGCTGATATAGGAGGGGCAGTAGTAGTTATGGATTATGAACAATATTGTTCCATTTGTATGGACTTAATACAGAACAGAGATAATTATTTACCATTGGAGAAAGATCCTACAAGGGTCATTGCTGAATTAGTGAAGGCTATTCTGATAAATGCTTATGAAACACAACAAATTACAGAATGGGAAAAAGAAGCCTTATTTAGAACTAACCCAACAGTACCAGTATTTTACATACTACCTAAAATCCATAAAAATGTACGGTCACCACCAGGTAGACCAATTGTATCGGGAATCAATTCAATATTAGAACCTCTATCAATCTTTATTGACCATCATATTAGACAATTTGTAGAACAAATTGAATCATATTTGTGAGATTCTACTGAAGTCATGGTATATTTTGAAAATTTAAACACTAGTGAGATAGATTTTAAATCTTGTATATTAGTAACATGGGATGTTAAAGATCTATATACATCCATCCCACATAGACAAGGATGTGAAGTCCTGAGGGATTTTCTAGATAGATGTAGAAATGAAGAAAAACCTTCGAATGATACTATTGTAAAATGGGCTGAGATAGTACTTAGCCAGAATTATTTTTGCTTTGGGAAGAAATTTTATTTACAGATCAAGGGAACAGCTATGGGGTCAAGTATGGCCCCTTCATATGCGAATATTTATATGGGACATTTTGAGAACACATTTATTTATGCAAATCAAAATGTGTTTAAAGATAAATTGCTTTTTTGGAAACATTTTATAGATGACATCCTAGTATTGTGGACTGGAACTGAGATGGAATTACATAACTTCAACCAATACATGAATTGCTGTACTGATCATTTGATATTTAATATGACTTATAATTATGAACAGATTCCTTATTTAGATCTGTTAATATATAAACATGATGAAAAATTAATGACAAAATTATATTGAAAAGAAACAGATAAAAACTCTATTTTACAAGCCCATAGTTTTCATCCAAGAAAACTTATAGAATCTATACCTTATGGTCAGTTAATTAGAGCAAAACAGAATTGCACAGAAGATACAGAATTTATTAAAGAAAAAGAAATTATCTTGGACAGATTAAGAAAGAGAGGTTACAAACAAGATACATTAGTTCGAGCTGAACAAAGAGTTTTGATAAGGGATAAGGTTGATTTGGTAAGACCGAGGACTAAAGAACCTCTTGAGAGAGATAGAATAGTATTCTCAACAGTTTATAATGATAGATTTTTTCGAATGAGGAATATAATTAATAAACACTGGCATATTTTACAAGCCACTCCTTTGAGCCATCAGATATTTCAGAATCCACCTTTAATACCTAAAAGAAATATAACTTCAGGGAATCATTTAATGAAAGCAGAACATAAGATTCCAGAGAAGAGACCTTCACATTTTTTAAACTTATCAGAAGTTAAAGGCAATTTCCCGTGTGGACATTGTACAAATTGCAACAATACATATAGAATTAAAAGTATAAGAAACACTGCAAGGGATGAAGAAATTATGATAGAGCAATTTATTAACTGTTCCACTTCAGGTGTAATATATATTCTTAAATGTCCATGTGACAAAGTAGATATAGGGAAAACCGAAAGGCCATTAAAAACTAGAATAACAAAACACAAGAGTGATATTCGGAGACAAGATGTCACGTCTCCAGTAGCTAGACATTTTCTGGAATCAGGTCATCAACTTCCATAATTGAGATTTTTTGGAATCGAAAAAATTCCCCCTATTTCAAGAGGTGGTGATTACAGGACTAAAATATTAAAATGAGAAGCTTATTACATTGATTGTTTTGAAGCAGTTAATCCTAGATATGGTCTGAATTACTCAATTAACTGGCAGTCTATACTGCAAACCATTGGATGAGTTTATATTATTAGGTATATCGGTTTATGGTAAAACCTCTGTATTTTAGATGTGAGGTGAAGGTGGTCTAACATCTGTTTATTTTGATGAGAAATTGATAAAAAGATTAGAACCTGTATTGAAATGAAAGAATGGTTGTAGAGATTTTGACAGGTCTCACATTATGTAGGTTCTGTAGAGATAAATAGTATGTTGGTATCATAATTTAATAAATAAAAACTAGGGAGGCATATAGGAATATCTACAAACAGATAGAAGTTGAGAAATGTGTATATTTACATTATAATGAGAGACTGGAGTGAGATCATTACCAAATTGTGTTCATATGAATAATATCGAGATGAATGAGTAAGACCAACATCTTTACAATGAATGAGATGTTTTGGACAGATAGATTAAAATTAACTTTACAAAATCAGACTATCTATAAGTCATTTAATATTTTGGAGGGTTATACTATGCTTAATCTCATACCATCAGAACAATAGGCACAGCTTTTTTAGGTTATACGACTTGAGAGTAAAGCAAACACTGTGAGAGTTATACATTCACATTGAAGGACGTATACAGACTTACGTCAGAAACCCGCATTATTTAAATGTGATGTTGAGTCGGCGTAACACTCATATATTTCAGAATGAGTTAGCGGCAAGGACATGTGAGTACTTCACTACACCAGTGTTATATTCTCACTTTTGATTCTTTGATGCATTTCAAACTGTGGGGGTGGTGTAGACTAATAGATTTATTGAAACAGTCAAGACGCATGATGGAGTCGGCGCCTTAGCACTTTCAGTGTAAAAAGAGACAGAGAAATGTGAATATTCGCATTCAATCTTTGCCACATTTTATTGAGAGTGAGCGATTTATTTGAGCATGAACACTATTATAAAAAAAAGGAGCTGCCTCTCAAGGTTATTTTACTTGGAGTTATAATAGTTAATATTGTGAGAGTTTCATACATATATTTAAGGGTGCTTATGTCACAACCCCGTGATATTTTACACGCATGACTGAGTTGGTGCATTGGCATTCTAAGTGTAAAGAGAGACATAGTTATGTGAGAACTCACATTCAGTCTTTACCACATTTAAGTAAGTTTTTTTATCAGACAGAGAGTGGCATTATAGTGAGGACACACCGGGAGATTCACATAGAATTTAAATATGTGTGTAATATCAAGATTAGAACTGGTTTAATACAAACGGCAGCTCACTGAGGCAATGTAAAAACATGTAGAAGTTCACAACACACTGTGTTAATGACTGTTGGAATTGTTAATTTAATGAAATATCTTTGGTTTAGTATGAGATTACTGTACTATTCACTTTAAAATGAATGGGACACCATTTTAATATATGGTGCTGCTATAATAAGCAGGTCAGGCACACGGAGTCAGTGCTGTGATTGTGTGGTTGGGAGGTCCACATGGTCACTAGCAAGGCTCTGTGCTCGATTCCCATACTATTGAGAAATGGCGCATCTCTTAGATTACATAGAATTTCGTTTGTAGACTGAGTAAACACAAGATTTGTTCACATTAATACTGGTTAATTTATGCTTTACTGGGCAAGCGAATCATCAGATGGCTAGTTGATGCATAATTTACATTTGATTTTCTTATGGTTGCTGTATAAAGACGTGTTTTTGCTTATACTAAAAAGAAATTATGTTTTCTTTAGGTGCATAAGGATGCAGTAATAATCATTATGGACATATGTCATAATTTAAAGGCATGATTTATGGTAAGCTTAAATGATTGTAAGATTTAAAAATCAATTAATATGGATTAATCTTATTGTGTTGGCATCATTTTTACATGATCAATTAAGTGACATATGCCATTTCATTATATGCAGACATAGTAATAAGAAATATGGACATTTGTTTGAATCTGAAATAAGAAATAAAAAGTAATTCATTTTGGGGTAAGATCAAACATTTGTGAGATTTAAAAATGTAAGATTAATAATTTTGAATTATGGTTATTATAGTAGGAATAATTTGAGTATTATTTTGAATTTTATGAGTTTTTTATATATAAAATTTTTTTTTTGTAGGTGCAATGGGACAAATGGAATGTTAAATGTTTAATAACAAATGTTATGGGTTTGACAAGAGCTCTTTTGGTGAGCAATTCTTCTTAGTATATAATTACCATTATGAAAGAAATATATTTATTCAAACTAAAATTCAATATGAGTCTTTACGTTGTATTTTACAGATATGGTACTGTACTGATGAAGGTTTATTCTGAAATGTTTACACAGTACTATGTAGTAGTACTTTGTACTATATCTTTGGGTATAAAACAAATATGTGAATAAATTACAGATATTTTAAATACATTGGGTGAGTGGACCTCTTTTTACCAATCTGTGATTCTTTGATTACTCATGTTGATTGGTATTGGCTCCTCCTCAAAAAAGTTTTGTGTTTTTTCCAAGGTGGCTGGGCTGGATTTGTACTTCGTTAGAGAACATAAGCAGTCATAAAATATGAGCTTTTACCTAGAAATAACAGGATGCAAAACGGTAGACAGTGTCCCCTTAGTGCCTCATCCTGTTCCATTGTATTATTCGGTGGTCTGTAGCATATACAAAAACTGACCTTCTTACAACTAGACCCATTTATAGTAACCCATACATTATCTACCTTAGCAGCGTTTTCACAGTGAAATGATATTTTAGTGTCTTCTAGAATGTTTCTAACATATAGTGCCATGCCAATCCATTTTCTTTCTTCCCTATCTTGTCTGTCCAGTTTCTAGTCATCAATATTTTTTATTCATACAGGATTTTATCCTCCTTTGCAGGACAAGGGACTTCTCAGCCCTGTCCCCATGTGCTGCAGCCGTCTTTAATCGCCTCCGAGTTGGGGGTCTTATACCTCATGGATTGTCTGCCCCACCAGCAGGGCCAGGGAAGTGTAATCATCCTCTTCCCAGGATACAGATACAGATCTGTCCTAGATTGGAGTGGCAGAGAGGGCTACAGGCAATAGGCAGGGCTACACAGAGCCCATCCTCCATGGATGCCTCCTCTTTTCTCACTGGGCTCATGGACCTGTGTTGAGCATGATGTGTATGCTCTGCATCCATGGAAACACCCTCAGAACTCTGAACATGGAATGCCTTCCCTCAGAGTGCAGCTTGCTTTTACTGCCACCCAGATTCCTACAAGCGGCAGACAACAGTGAGCCATGACGACTATCCTCTCAGAGGGAGAGCAGTCCTATACATGCTCAATCCTCCCTTCCTCCTCCAACCACCCCAAGCAACTGGCATCTGTTTCTGAACATGGGTCACCACTGTAGTAGGAGGTGATGCACTTAATGCCTCATCCCTCCACACCACCGGACCAGCTGTTGTAGCCAAACATATTATGAGTACCATAGCTTTGTGAATTCCACCAGTTTTCCACTATTTCCACAATGCCTGTATCTTTTCTGATTTACAATTGTTAATTCTGATTGATTTTCCAGGGTGTGGCTCTTAGCATTTATTAGTCAACAGTTAAGTAACGGTATTTTTGCCATACTCTTTTTGGGAGTTGTAACTTTCTGTTCTGTATTCTTTTGATTATTTTTATTTTACTGATCCCCCTTATTTGTGCATTTTAAAGGTCATTGACCACCTTTACTGGTTTGTCACCAAGTATTCTACTTCCCTTGTTGTTCAGATGGTTGCCCTGCCAACAAATCCCATGTTTTTATATACAGGTATTTGATTTAGATTTATTCTTCTTCAAATTATCATTACACGTAGACAGCATTAAATACAATTATTACAGTAAAAAAAATCTTACATATTGAAAAGACTCATAATTTACAAATAAATATGTATATTCTATAAATTCTAGGAGTACATCTATAAGTTCTAAAATAGGGATCTAACCTTAAAGCGACCTATGAAAACAGGCCCTCATAACATTTCCTGTTTCTGAACAATCTGTACAAATTTTGTTATGATTTTTGTTGTTTCTGTCAGGAACACTGCTAGGTTATTTAACAGTTCATCATTTTCAGAATTGTATAGTAAGTTTAATATATATCAAGATGGAAAATTCATGCCCTTTATGTACTGTCCTATATATCTGCATTTAGATTCAGAATACCAAGGGCAACAAAGAGTGACGTGTGATATCTGCAGCTTCATTCAAGGAACAATAGCAAGTAGTCCTATATGTATTACCTTTATGTTATCTAGTCTCCAGTATATGACTGGAGAATACTTCAAATCTAAATTTAGTTAGTGTAAACCTATGTTCTGGAAAATGAATAGAGTTCAAGTAATATCTTAAAGTATGTTCCCTAGAGTTTTTTTACAAGCTAGGAGACAACTTTTAGCTTTTGAATTTCCTCCAGATCTGTTCCCTTTGAAATATCCTGGACATGTCTCAAGATCTTGTTACAGTATATCATACTTAATTGTATATTATTAGCCACCCATAATTTTAGTTCCTAAGATGATATTTGCCTTACAAGGCATATATAGAAGTTGACCACCCTTTCTTATTCAAAGGGTGTAATTTTTCTGTTTCCTTTAAAGCCTTGCCAAGAAGACATTATTTATTTTCTGCCATTATTTTCACCCAGAAATTTATCATCCTTATATGTACCATATGCTCAAATTTTATTTGGCCTATTTCTGCACTCACTAATGAGTTAGGAGTGCTCAAGGATAATCTTTAGATTTGCTTATGTTTTATTTAGAAGTGATTCAATTTTAATGACTTTTTCTATTCTCTAAGTTTCAATGAGATATAATGCTTGACTAATTATTTTCCCATTTATTGCTTTAATCATGGGCATAGCAGCAAGACCACCATATATATTACTAAATCTCTTTAGGACTTTACCACTTACTCTTAACTTATTTTGAGTCCAAATTACATGTCCTGTCCACCTACTGTTTTTAGTAAAGGGAACTCCCAGATACAGAAATTCACTTACAGAATCTAATTTTTTTTGTGCCAGTGTTAAACTCCTATATTTTTCAGTTGATCCAAAAATCATAATTTTGGTTTTGTTAGTATTTGGTTTAAGAATATATATCCATCAAAGAATATCTAACTTGTTTAGGGCTCATTGCAGACCAAGTCTCATAGTTAATAATATTTCCAAATCATCAGCATACACAAGAACTGTTACTTGTTTCTCTAATATTGGACAGTGATTAGTAGGATTATCCAAATGTTCGAGAATTCTGTTAACATATAAATTAAATAATGTTGGTGCAAGGACACATCCTTGTCTAACAACTGTTTCAGTATTAATCTTTTGTGTGAGTGAACCAGATTTTGAGTATTGTACCCCTTAGACAAGGTTTTTGTATATATACGTTTTGTTAATACAATAAGATTATGGTCATTGCCCATGACTTTCATTATCCCCCACAGTAAAGGTCTCAATATAGTATCAAACACTGATGAAAAGTCGACAAAGGCCACAAAAAGCCTTTGCCTTTTTAATTTACAATATTTTTCAAATATATGAGTGAGAAGGAAAACCTGGGTTCTTGTACCAGTACCTTGTCTAAACCCTGCTTGGTATTCTGATACAATATTATATTGATTAAGTATTGGCAGTAGCCTATTCAAAAGTACCTTGGTGTAGATTTTGGCCATGGCATCCAACAGGTTGATAGGCCAGTAGTTTGCCAGTTCTGACCAAGAGCCTTTCTTGTAATCTGAATTATGAAGCTACCTAACCAGGAATCAGGAACAAAGGAATACATCACTGCCTTGTTATAAAAGTTTGCAAGAGTGTCAGACCTCCAGTCAATGCCAAGTTTGAAAAAGTCAACCCGAGATATTATCAGTCCAAGGTGCTTTATTATTTTTAAGTGCTTCAATAGCTACTTTGATCTCCAGTGCAGTAAACCAACTAAAATGATCATTAAGTTCTCCCAAATCTAGTAATGAATATTTGATTTGTGAAATATATTCAAAAAATATTGTTCCCATATATCTGGTGCTATATATGTATCAGTTTGTGCTTTATTAGTATAAGTTCCTTTGGCAACCAAAGTCCAGAATTCTTTATCATCCCTCTCTTTAATAGAATCAATCATTAAATTCCATAACTCCTTTTGGTACTGCATATGATAAAAGTTAACATAATTTTTATATTGTTTCTTTGCTAAATTAAGTTCTTTTATATTTGATTTTGTTGGATTTTTTTTCTGCTTTTCTTATTAACCTGGACAAGTTCCTTTTCTCAGCCCTACAGTTTCTAAAGGACCAACCATCATACTTATTATATTATTACTCTTTTTTTGTAATTGCTCTGTAATATATGTTTGAAATGAAGTAATAATCTGATTATAAATATTTTCTGGGTCCAATAGATTTTCAGTATTCTGACTTACAGTTCATACTATATTATCACTTATATTAATTACATTACCATTTTTTATCCCATCTAATTCTTTTCTTGACAATCTCTATGTTCTAATCATTGTAAGAAATATTCGTCAATGTTTTGCACTTGGATAGAACTATTGTAAAATGATCACTTTCAGTTCTATGTATAATTTTTAGGTCACTATAGTTATGGTAATCAAATATTGGTGCCAAAGCATAATCAGTCAGCTCCTCCTCCTAGTAGTGGAGCTGATTTCTGGGCCCTACAGAAGGGATGGGGGATTCTCTAGACTTTTGTGTGGTGGGGCAGGATGGCAGAAATGACACTGTTTACCCCTCCATTCCCCCATCCTGCCAGCCCCACCAAAGCACAGAGCAGCCCCAATCCCTTCTGTAGGGTCCAGAAATCAGATCCACTACTAGTACGAGGAGCAGACTGACTGAATGAATGAGCACATGCTTGTACAAGCATGTGATAATTCATTCAGAATGACAGCACGTCAGTGGGGTTGCCAGTTGTGAAAGTGAGTAGACGGCAGTGCCGGTGGCCCCTTGGGGTTAGGGACAGAGTGAAGGTCAGGGGGGTGAATGGTGGCTTAGGGTTGGGGTTGCTAACTGACATGGTGGGGGCAAGGGGGTTCCACTAGACACCAAGGATTAATTTGAATTTTTACAAATTTAAAGTGATGATGAGCAGGGTGGGGGGATCCACTAGATACCAGGTACTTTTTGAGATTATCAGGCCCAGTGATCGTCAGGATGGGGGGATTACACTAGACACCAGGGATTTTGGTCATGAGGGATTTATTAAATATATATATATATATATGTACATATAGGGGATATGACACGGCCTGAGTGAAGATATCATATTTATCTTCACAAGAGATTAATGATATCATGAGTATCTCACAGTGCGAAGCCACGGTGAGATATCTTGAGTTTATTGGCCTCGAGGAAGATAAATATGATATCTTCACCAGGCCATGTCATATTCTGTTTTATACAAACATATGTTTGGGCTGAATTGTAATGGAACCCTCCCTGAACACAAACCAAAAACACACCCACAACCCAGAACACAAGGGATAACGTTCTCAAAAATAAAAACATATATATGGTAGATTCTACCAGTTTCAAAATATAAATAATATTATTTGGTTGATCCTGCCAATTATTTTTTCTAAAATGTAATTTAAGCACTTATCTGGTTGATCCTGCCACTGTAAACATAGTGGTGGTGTAATTCTGTGCTGTCTTTAATTGCTGCAAATTTTATCTTGGCTTGTCACTGTCCTGTAGCTGGGTGAAGGTGTTAATTGTCTGGCCTCTGACCTCAGCTAATGATAACTGGAGGTGTGGCTTAGGCACAGTTAAAGCAGCAAACAGGGTTCATCTTCTCAGAAAGACCAGAAGGTGAAGGAAGGAAACATATTCAATTCAGTGCTTTAAGTAACTGGTAATTAGTACTATTTTCTTTTAAACTTAGATTATGAGCTTGTAGTGACACTATCTTTCTTTCTGTGTTATCATTACTTATAATTGTTTTGAGCTGTTGGAAATTTAAAACATAGTGGTGGTGTAATTCTGTGCTGTCTTTAATACCTGCAAATTTTATCTTGGCTTGTGACTGTCCTGTAGCTGGGTGAAGGGAGTTAATTGTCTGGCCTCTGACCTCAGCAACACGTGATAACTGGAGGTGGGGCTTAGTCCAGCATTAAAGCAGCAAACAGAGGTTCATCTTCTCAGGAAGAAACCAGAAGGTGAAGGAAGGAAACATATTCAATTCAGTGCTTTAAGTAACTGGTAATTGGTATTTTCTTTAAACTTAGATTATGGGCCAAGTGACACTATCACTTTCTTTTCTATGTTGTCGCTACCTAATGTTTTGGGCCGTTGAAAATTTAAAACATAGTGGTAGTAATTCTGTGCTGTCTTTAATTGCCAAATTTTATCTTGGCTTATCTGACTGTCCTGTGTACCCTGGGTGAAGGTGTTAATTATGTGCGGCCTCTTACCTCAGCTACGTGATAACTAGGAGATGGGAAAGCAGTCACAGTTAAAGCAGAAAACTGAGAGTTCATCTTCTCAGAAGAAGCCAGAAAGGTGAAGGAAGGAAACATATTCAATTCAGTGCTTTAGGTAACACAGTAATTGGTATTTTCTTTTAAACTTAGACTAACAAACTATAGTGACACTATACTTTCTTTCTGTAATATACTTTACTTATAATTGTTTTGGGCTGTTGAAAATTAAAACATAGTGGTGGTGTAATTCTGTGCTGTCTTTAATTGCTAAATTATATCTTAGCTTGTCTGACTGTCACTGTAGCTGGTGAAGGGTGTGAATTGTCTGGCCTCTGACCTCAGCTACGTGATAACTGAGGTGAGACTTAGTCACAGTTAAAACCAGCAAACGAGTTCATCTTCTCAGAAAGCCAGAAGGTAAAGGAAAACATATTCAATTCAGTGCTTTAAGTAACTTGGTAATTAATTTTTCTTTTAAACTTAGATTGCAGAAGCTACTAATGACACTAGCTTTCTTTCTGTATTCTCTTCACTTATAATTGTTTTGAGCTGTTGAAAATTTAAAAACATAATGTGGTGTAATTCTGTGCTGTCTTTAATTGCTGCAAATTTATCTTGGCTTGTCTGTGTCCTGTACAGCTGGTGAAAGGTGTTAATTGTCCAGCCTCTGACCTCCAACTACGTGATAACTGGAGGTAAGGCTTGACCGCAGTTAAAGCAGCAAAGAGTTGTAACCTCAGAAAAGCCAGAAGGTGAAGGAAACATATTCAATTCAGTGTTTAGAGTAACTGGTAATTGGTATTTTCTTTTAAACTTAGATGTGGAGAGCTTGTAGTGACACTATACTTTCTTTCTGTGTTGTCTTTACTTATAATTGTTTTGGGCTGTTGAAAATGTAAAACATAGTGGTGGTGTAATTCTGTGCTGTCTTTAATTGCTGCAAATTTTATCATGACTTGTCTGGCTGTCCTGTAGCTGGGTGAAGGTGTTGAGTGTCTGGCCTCTGACCTCAGCTCGTACGTGATAACTGGAGGTGGGAGAAGCTTGAGTCACAGTTAAAGCAGCAAACAGAGGTTCATCTTCTCAGAAGAAGCCAGAAGGTGAAGGAAGGAATATATTCAATTCAGTGCTGTAGAGTAACTAGTAATTGGTATTTTTCTTTAAACTTAGTTATAAACATGAGTGACACTATACTTTCTTTCAGTGCTGTCTTTACTTATAATTGTTTTGGGCTGTTAGTGAAAATTTAAAACATAAATGGTGGTGTAATTCTAACCTCGTCTTTAATTGCTGCAAATTTTATCTTGGCTTGTTTGACTGTCCTGTAGCTGGAGTGAAGGTGTTAATTGTCAGGCCTCTGACCTCAGCTCACGTGATAACTGGAGGTGGGGGCTTAGTCACAGTTAAAGCAGCAAACAGAGGTTCATCTTCTCAAGAAAAGCCAGAAGGTGAAGGAAGGAAACATATTCAATTCAGTGCTTTAGAGTAACTAGTAATTGATATTTCTTTAAACTTAGATTGTAGGCTTGTAGTGACACTATGCTTTCTTTCTGTGTTGTCTTTACTTATAATTGTTTTTGGGCTGTTGAAAATTTAAAACATAGTGGTGGTGTAATTCTTTTGCTGTCTTTAATTGCTGCAAATTTTATCTTGGCTTGTCTGACTGTCCCTGTAGCTGGGTGAAGGTGGTTAATTGTCTGGCCTCTGACCTCAGCTACGTGATAACTGGAGGTTGGAAGCTAGGCACAGTTAAAGCAGCAAACAGAAGTTCATCTTCTCCAGAAGAAGCCAGAAGGTGAAGGAAGGAAACATATTCAATTCAGTGCTTTAGAGTAACTGGTAATGGTATTTCTTTTAAACTTTGATTGTAGGCTTGTAGTAGACACTATGCCTTCTTTCTGTGTTGTCTTTACTTATAATTGTTTTTGTGCTGTTGAAAATTTAAAACATAGTGGTGGTGTAATTCTGTGCTGTCTTTAATTGCTGCAAATTTTATCTTGGCTTGTGTGACTGTCCTGTAGCTGGGTGAAGGGTGTTAATTGTCTGGCCTCTGACCTCAGCTACGTGATAACTGGAGGTGGGGCGTAGTCACAGTTAAAGCAGCAAACAGAGGTTCATCTTCTCAGAAGAAGCCAGAAAGGGGAAGAGGAAGAACTATATTCAATTCAGTGCTTTAGTGTAACTGGTAATTGGTATTTTCTCTTTAAACTTTGATTGTAGGCTTGTAGTGACACTTACTTTCTTTCTGTGTTGTCTTACTTATAATTGTTTTGGGCTGTTGAAAATTTAAAACATAGTGGTAGTGTAATTCTGTGCTGTCTCTTAATTGGTGCAAATTTATCTTGGCTTGTCTGACTGTCCCTGTAGCTGGGTGAAGGGTGTTAATTGTCTGGCCTCTGACCTCAGCTACTGATAACTGGAGGTGGGGCTTAGTCACAGTTAAAGCAGCAAACAGAGGTTCATCTTCTCAGAAGAAGCCAGAAGGTGAAGGAAGGAAACATATTCAATTCAGTGCTTTAGAGTAACTGGTAATTAGTATTTTTCTTTTAAACTTAGATTGTAGGCTTGTAGTGACACTATGCTTTCTTTCTTTGTTGTCTTTACTTATAATTGTTTTTGGGCTGTTGAAAATTTAAAACATAGTGGTGGTGTAATTCTGTGCTGTCTTTAATTGCTGCAAATTTTATCTTGGCTTGTCTGACTGTCCTGAAGCTGGGTGAAGGGTGTTAATGTCTGGCCTCTGACCTCCAGCTACGTGATAACTGAGGTAGGGCTTAGTCATGATTAAAGCAGCAAACAGAGGTTCATCTTCTCAGAAGAAGCCAGAAGGTGAAGGAAGGAAACATATTCAATTCAGTGCTTTAGAGTAACTGGTAATTGGTATTTTTCTTTTAAACTTAGATTGTGAAGCTTAGTGACACTATGCTTTCTTTCTGTGTTGTCTTTACTTATAATTGTTTTTGGGCTGTTGAAATTTAAAACACTAGTGGTTGTGTAATTCTTTGCTGTCTTTAATTGCTGCAAATTTATCTTGGCTTGTCTGATTGTCCTGTAGCTGGGTGAAGGAGTGTTGTTGTCTGACCTCTGACCTCAGCTACGTGATCAACTGGAGGTGGGGCTTAGTCACAGTTGAAGCAGCAAACAGAGGTTCATCTTCTCAGAAGAAGCCAGAAGGTGAAGGAAACATATTCAATTCAGTGCTTTAGAGTAACTGGTAATTGGTATTTTTCTTTTAAACTTAGATTGTAGGCTTGTAGTGACACTATGCTTTCTTTCTGTGTTGTCTTTACTTATAATTGTTTTTGGGCTGTTGAAAATTTAAATCATAGTGGTGGTGTAATTCTGTGCTGTCTTTAATTGCTGCAAATTTTATCTTGGCTTGTCTGACTGTCCTGTAGCTGGGTGAAGGGTGTTAATTGTCTGGCTTCTGACCTCAGCTACGTGATAAGTGGAGGTGGGGCTTAGGCACAGTTAAAGCAACAAACAGAGGTTCATCTTCTCAGAAGAAGCCAGAAGGTGAAGGAAGGAAACATATTCAATTCAGTGCTTTAGAGTAACTGGTAATTGGTATTTTTCTTTTAAACTTAGATTGTAGGCTTGTAGTGACACTATGCTTTCTTTCTGTGTTGTCTTTACTTATAATTGTTTTTGGGCTGTTGAAAATTTAAAACATAGTGGTGGTGTAATTCTGTGCTGTCTTTAATTGCTGCAAATTTTATCTTGGCTTGTCTGACTGTCCTGTAGCTGGGTGAAGGGTGTTAATTGTCTGGCCTCTGACCTCAGCTACGTGATAACTGGAGGTTGGGCTTAGGCACAGTTAAAGCAGCAAACAGAGGTTCATCTTCTCAGAAGAAGCCAGAAGGTGAAGGAAGGAAACATATTCAATTCAGTGCTTTAGAGTAACTGGTAATTGGTATTTTTCTTTTAAACTTAGATTGTAGGCTTGTAGTGACACTATGCCTTCTTTCTGTGTTGTCTTTACTTATAATTGTTTTTGTGCTGTTGAAAATTTAAAACATAGTGGTGGTGTAATTCTGTGCTGTCTTTAATTGCTGCAAATTTTATCTTGGCTTGTGTGACTGTCCTGTAGCTGGGTGAAGGGTGTTAATTGTCTGGCCTCTGACCTCAGCTACGTGATAACTGGAGGTGGGGCTTAGTCACAGTTAAAGCAGCAAACAGAGGTTCATCTTCTCAGAAGAAGCCAGAAGGTGAAGGAAGGAAACATATTCAATTCAGTGCTTTAGTGTAACTGGTAATTGGTATTTTTCTTTTAAACTTAGATTGTAGGCTTGTAGTGACACTATACTTTCTTTCTGTGTTGTCTTTACTTATAATTGTTTTTGGGCTGTTGAAAATTTAAAACATAGTGGTGGTGTAATTCTGTGCTGTCTTTAATTGGTGCAAATTTTATCTTGGCTTGTCTGACTGTCCTGTCGCTGGGTGAAGGGTGTTAATTGTCTGGCCTCTGACCTCAGCTACGTGATAACTGGAGGTGGGGCTTAGTCACAGTTAAAGCAGCAAACAGAGTTCATCTTCTCAGAAGAAGCCAGAAGGTGAAGGAAGGAAACATATTCAATTCAGTGCTTTAGAGTAACTGGTAATTAGTATTTTTCTTTTAAACTTAGATTGTGGGCTTGTAGTGACACTATGCTTTCTTTCTTTGTTGTCTTTACTTATAATTGTTTTTGGGCTGTTGAAAATTTAAAACATAGTGGTGGTGTAATTCTGTGCTGTCTTTAATTGCTGCAAATTTTATCTTGGCTTGTCTGACTGTCCTGAAGCTGGGTGAAGGGTGTTAATTGTCTGGCCTCTGACCTCAGCTACGTGATAACTGGAGGTGGGGCTTAGTCACAGTTTAAAGCAGCAAACAGAGGTTCATCTTCTCAGAAGAAGCCAGAAGGTGAAGGAAGGAAACATATTCAATTCAGTGCTTTAGAGTAACTGGTAATTGGTATTTTTCTTTTAAACTTAGATTGTAGGCTTGTAGTGACACTATGCTTTCTTTCTGTGTTGTCTTTACTTATAATTGTTTTTGGGCTGTTGAAAATTTAAAACATAGTGGTTGTGTAATTCTTTGCTGTCTTTAATTGCTGCAAATTTTATCTTGGCTTGTCTGATTGTCCTGTAGCTGGGTGAAGGGTGTTATTTGTCTGGCCTCTGACCTCAGCTACGTGATAACTGGAGGTGGGGCTTAGTCACAGTTAAAGCAGCAAACAGAGGTTCATCTTCTCAGAAGAAGCCAGAAGGTGAAGGAAGGAAACATATTCAATTCAGTGCTTAAGAGTAACTGGTAATTGGTATTTTTCTTTTAAACTTAGATTGTAGGCTTGTAGTGACACTATGCTTTCTTTCTGTGTTGTCTTTACTTATAATTGTTTTTGGGCTGTTGAAAATTTAAAACATAGTGGTGGTGTAATTCTGTGCTGTCTTTAATTGCTGCAAATTTTATCTTGGCTTGTCTGACTGTCCTGTAGCTGGGTGAAGGGTGTTAATTGTCTGGCCTCTGACCTCAGCTACGTGATAACTGGAGGTGGGGCTTAGGCACAGTTAAAGCAGCAAACAGAGGTTCATCTTCTCAGAAGAAGCCAGAAGGTGAAGGAAGGAAACATATTCAATTCAGTGCTTTAGAGTAACTGGTAATTGGTATTTTTCTTTTAAACTTAGATTGTAGGCTTGTAGTGACACTATACTTTCTTTCTGTGTTGTCTTTACTTATAATTGTTTTTGGGCTGTTGAAAATTTAAAACATAGTGCTAGTGTAATTCTGTGCTGTCTTTAATTGCTGCAAATTTTATCTTGGCTTGTCTGACTGTCCTGTAGCTGGGTGAAGGGTGTTAATTGTCTGGCCTCTGACCTCAGCTACGTGATAACTGGAGGTGGGGCTTAGTCACAGTTAAAGCAGCAAACAGAGGTTCATCTTCTCAGAAGAAGCCAGAAGGTGAAGGAAGGAAACATATTCAATTCAGTGCTTTAGAGTAACTGGTAATTAGTATTTTTCTTTTAAACTTAGATTGTAGGCTTGTAGTGACACTATGCTTTCTTTCTGTGTTGTCTTTACTTATAATTGTTTTTGGGCTGTTGAAAATTTAAAACATAGTGGTGGTGTAATTCTGTGCTGTCTTTAATTGCTGCAAATTTTATCTTGGCTTGTCTGACTGTCCTGTAGCTGGGTGAAGGGTGTTAATTGTCAGCTTCTGACCTCAGCTACGTGATAACTGGAGGTGGGGCTTAGTCACAGTTAAAGCAGCAAACAGAGGTTCATCTTCTCAGAAGAAGCCAGAAGGTGAAGGAAGGAAACATATTCAATTCAGTGCTTTAGAGTAACTGGTAATTGGTATTTTTCTTTTAAACTTAGATTGTAGGCTTGTAGTGACACTATGCTTTTCTTTCTGTGTTGTCTTTACTTATAATTGTTTTGGGCTGTTGAAAATTTAAAACATAGTGGTGGTGTAATTCTGTGCTGTCTTTAATTGCTGCAAATTTTCGCCCCCTCCCACCTTCCCCAACTCTTAATTATATGCCCTTATAAATCTGATTGACAGGAGTTAAACACAGGGTATAGTAAGAGGTGTGAAGTAGGAGGGGCATAAGGGAAGAAGACCACCCTCAGCACAACAAGTGTTTTGACTCATTTATTTATTTATTGGTTTCTTTTTCCTTAAAAAAAAAATATATATCTGACGATCAGTTACTGGATTTTTAGTACTGTAAATAAATAAAAAGAGACTAAGAGAGCTTCAGTAGCAGAGAAGTAGTGGAATTGCAGTATAATGTGGGGAGTGGAGCAATGCAGTGGCTGTGGGGCAGCCATATTCAGGCAGACCTTCTGGACACTGAGGTGCTGCCCTATCTGCATGCATCTCTCTGGACTGTGGGATGAGGTAGCCAGACTCAGGCGGGAAGTAAACTGGGTCAGGAGTATCATCACCCTATCCAGGGACCACCCAGTCAATGCAGCTGCCTCAAAGGATGCCGAGACGAGGAGCACTTGGATGACAGTGGGCTCAGGGAGGTTAGAGCAGTCCAGGCAGAGGCACATCCTAGATCCTATTCCTCCTCAAGAACTCATATGCCACACTGGCAAATGAGGACAACCAAATAGAGTACCCAGGCAAGTGGAAGAGAAAGGATGTGGAGGTTAGGCAAGGAGGTGACCTCAGTGGGAAAGCAGTGGACCCCAGAGGAGGAGGAAGCGAATCCTGGTGGGGGACTCCATCGTAGAGGGATCAGCTAGGAACACAGGAGGAGGACAGGGAGGTAAAGTTCCTACCAGGTGCCACGGCATGGAGGGATGGAAGGAAGATACTGGGGATCACTGGGAAGGCAAGGCGGGAGGGTGAGCTGGATGTCATTATCCACCTAGTACTAATGACTTGGCAAATGGGGAGCCAAAGGAAGTTCAGGAAGAGTTTAGGAAACTGGGGAGGGGTCTCAAGCAAGTAGCTACTTCTGTCACTTTCTCAAAGTACTACCTGTGAGAGAGCAAGGAGAAACATAGGAGTGTATGCCAGGAACTTTAACTCATGGCTGAAGAACTGGTGCTGTGAGGAAGAGTTTGGATTCATTGGTGACTGGGGACCCACCTGGAGGGATGGAGGTTTGTTCAAGCCTGACTGACACCATCCATCCTGGAGGGAATCAAGCACTCAATGATAAGTTTAAATGCTACATTGACAAGCATTTAAACTAGCAAAGGGGGGTGGCAGGCCAGCAAGGACGGTACCTACTTGCTCACCCCCCACAGCTAGTAGTGGAACCAGTGAACCAGAGGAGTGGCTATCTCTGCAAAGCAGTGTGCAAAAGATGGAGATTAGTGTCTAAAAGGTGGATAAGCAGAAAAGGGGCAAAATTCAGCAGAAGGGCAAACAGCAAGGAGAACCAGGGATAAATGACAACCAAGGAAGGGGCTGGAGTAGAACAGTGAAGCAGTCTAGGGAGGTCAAATCATGGAAAGCCATGTGTGCAAATGCCAGGAGCCTTAGCAACAAGATGGAAGATCTGGAGGCTGTCATGGTACAGTCAGACCTGGACATTGTGGCCATCACTGAAACCTGGTGTAATGATAACCATGATTGGGAGATGGCCATACCTGGCTACAACATATTCAGAAAGAGACAGAGCAGGCAGAAAGGGAGGAGGTGGCACTGATGTGAAAAAATGACATAAGGGCCACACAGATCCAGGAGGAACAAATGGAGGAGAGATACTGTGGGTTAAGCTGGAAAGGAAAATGGGGCCAGCGATCCGCACAGGTCTGGTCTATAGACCACCAGCCCAGGAGGAAGAAACAGATAGGAGCTGATGCTAGCCATCAAAGGATGGCAGACAAAGATGAGGTAGTACTGGTTGGAGACTTCAATATACCAGACGTGGACTGGAGCATCCCAGCAGCAGCATCAACCAGGAGCAGATTTATCCTGGACTCCCTTCAGGGTGACTTCCTCAAGCAACTGGTCATGGAACCAACTTGGCAGAAAGGCAATACTGGACCTTGTGCTCTACAAGCAGGGACAGTGTGATGGGGAGTAACAGTGGGGAGCACCTGGGTAACAGTGACCACCAGTCATTGGTTTGAAATCACAGAAAGAGCAGAACCAAACCACACAAAAACACGTATCCTGGATTTTAGGGGCAGACTTTTGGAAAATGGGGAGATACTTGAAAGAGGCATTAAGAGGAATGGGACAGGAATCAGGGTTGAGGAACAGTGGGCAGTATTTATAATGGGGATTATAAGAACAACAGAATTATGCATTAAGCAGGTTAGCAGAGGAAAGGAAGAGGAGACCATTATGGTTTTCCAAAGAGGTAAAAGAAAGTGAAAGCCAAAAGATTGCATTCAGGCAATACAAAAGACACAGGCAGAAGGGATAGGGAGAAGTACCAGGAGAAACAAAGGGAGGCAGGGAAGTCAGTAAGAGAAGCCAAGCTCAGACAGAAGAACACATTGCAAAATCAGTGGGTAAAGGGGACAAAACCTTTACAGGTACATAAGTGAAAAAAGAAAGACAAAGGAGGGATAGTGAGACTGAAGGGGGAGGATGGGGAGCCGTGGAGATGACAACAATAAAGCTGACATATTGAACAGGTATTTCTGCTCAGTCTTTACTAAGGAAGAGAGGTAATGGGTCTGGAAAAGGGGTACAAGGGTGAGAATGGTGCAGAAATGGACCAAGTCCTTTACGAGAAAGGGTCCTGAAGGAACTGGAAGTAATAAGAGCTGATAAAGCAATGAGGCCAGATGGGGTGACCCCAGGGTCCTAAAGAACCAAGAGAGGTGGTGGCTGAACCTCTGGCTATCCTGTTCAGCCAATCACTGAAACAGGGAGGTACCCAAAGACTGGAGGACAGCAGATGTAGTCCCTTATACAAAAGTGGGAACAAAGAGGAAGCAGGGATCTACAGACCAGTCAGCCTCACCTCGGTAGTGGGAAAGATCATGGAAGCACTACTGAAGGAGAGATTGGTGGAACATCTGGTTGTCAGTGGACTACAGGACCCAAGGCAGCATGGTTTCACCAGGGAAGGTCATGTCAGACCAACCTCATTGAATTTTTTGACTGGGAGACTAGGGAGGTGGATCAGGGGAGGGCAGTGGACATGGCCTATCTGGACTTCAGCAAGGCCTTTGACACTGTGCCACATAGAAGACTATTACACAAACTGGGGAATATGGGTGTGTGCAGGACAGTAGTGTGGTGGGTAGGTAACTGGCTGGGTGGCAGGACACAGAGGGTGGTGGTAAATGGCTGTCACTCCACAGAGGGAAGAGTAACCAGTGGGGTACCACAGGGATCAGTGCTGGGACTGGTCCTATTCAACATCTTCATCAGTGACATTGCACAGGATCTAGAAGGCAGAATTTCACTGTTCACTGATGACACAAAGCTCTGTAACAGAGTAGACACACCAGAGGGTGTAGACAAAATGAGATGGGACCTGCAGAAACTTGAAGAATGATCAAGGGTTTGGCAGTTGAAATTCAATACAAAGAAGTGCAAGATAATGCATATGGGGCACAAAAACCTGGCACAATATATCAGTTGGGGGTGAGGATATAGCATGCACCAAGCAGGAAAGGATCTTGGGGTTGTCATCTCTGATGACCTCAAGGTGAGAAACAGTGTGACAAGGCATCAGGTAAAGCAAATAGGATGCTGGGATGTATAGGCAGGGCATCACCAGCAGGAAAAGAGAGGTCATAATTCCGCTATACAAGACACTAGTGAGGCCCCACCGGAGTACAGTGTACAGTTCTGGAGACCATACCTACGTAAGGACATAGACAGGGTAGAGAAGGTTCAGAGGAGGGCAACAAAGATGGTGCATGGGTTGCATCACAAGTCCTATGAAGACAGGTTGAAGGAACTGAACATGTACTCCCTGGAGGAGAGGAGGGAGAGAGGGGATATGATAGAGATATACAAGTATCTTACAGGGTGGAACAGGGTGCAGGAAAACACTATTTTTAAGCGAAAAAGATGCTTCAGGACTAGGGGCATGGGATGAAGTTGGAGGGAGGGACGATTCAGAGGAAACATGAGAAAGAATTTCTTCACAGAATGGGTGGTGGACAAGTGGAACACCCTGCCAGAGGAAGTGGTGGGGGCTGAAACAATCACGGGATTTAAGAATGCATGGGATAGACATAAAGGAATTCTAGAGGGTAGGGGTAAGGGGAAACAGACTTCTAGGAAAACAAACTGAACTTACAAGCTCAAATGGGCAGACTAGGTGGGCCATAGGCCCTTATCTGCTGACACTGTCTATGTATTTATGTATCCACCTCAGCTGCACTAGCGCTATAGAAGTGCTGAAACAAATCAAGTCTCCCTTGTGTTGCAGGCATTAGAGACTGCCCGTCTGTGGGAGCAATTTACCAACTTAAAATTAAAGTCTCCACCTCAGCTGAGCTTGCGCTATGGAACTGAAACAGTTTCAGTGGCTGCTTCAAAAAAAGATTTGCAAGACGAAGGAAACAATTACAGTTTAAAACGTATGGTAAGGAGATCAGCTACTAAACTATTTGCAAGAGCTCAAGAAAAATCAAGGTGCAGAAAAATTACTTTACATTCCTGGCTACTGGCTCAGTTACAGCCTTTCAGCTGCAATAATTTGCTGTTTTAGGCTTCCTAAGCAATTTAGTGGCCGGTAGGCAGGTTAGGGAAGATTTAAATTTGGGGTTTGGTGTCTCTTTTAAATACAGTGCCCAGGCTTATGCACCGAGTGTAAAGTCCACACACACACACACGCTTATTTAGTAAGAAATACACTCAGTACAATTAGGCAACAACCGGAGTGGCTCCGCATGTCCTTGCAGGCAGATTCAGTTCTTTGAGAAGTGGGCAGAAAGTCCAAGCAGAAGAAAAAGGGGCGCCAATTTCAAAAAGACAATGGGAGGCAAGGCTGTGCATTGCAGTTCGCTTGAAGTAATTACCTTACGGTCAGGGAGGCTCAAGGTCGTCGGTGGGGGAGCTCCAGGGCAGATGTGTGTCCTCCTGTAGCAGAGGGACCCTAAGGGTGGTCTGAGTGGATGATGAAGGGGGAATATTATGGCATACTGAATTGCTGAATCCCAATACCCAGGAGTCCAAAAATTGTAGCCCAACAGTTGGTATCCTGATAGTCTGGAATTCCCCACAGCAGAGTTGGCAATCATAAATAAGGGGGGTGTGGGTGGTGAAGCCCCCTGAAACACAGAAAAAAACTCAGCTGCAGGCAATTCAAGACTTATGGGATTCCAACTATTGGGCTATACTATTTGGGCTTCTGGGTTTCCAGATTCTGTACTTTGGTATGCTGTAGTAAATCTGATGATGGCACATGTGGGTATCTGGCCCCCTGTTTTTGGGTCCTAAGGATGGTATGAGTGGGAGAAGTTGATGCAGATGTGTTTCAGACCCAAGTTCTATGGACCTAGGGGTACTACAGGTGGGAGACAGGGGTGGAGGCGAGTGTGGGACCCTTGTATAACAGTCCTATGACTGATCCAATTAGAAAATAAGGGAAACGATGTGAGTTGGACACCCTTTCATGGGTTTCTTGTCTGGTCCTGCTAAAATCAGAGGGTAGAGGTGAGTTTAGGAAACCTGTCTGGGGGTATTCCATGTATTAGGTGACCACAATTAAGCACTTTCAAAAAGGGCGACTCAATCACAGTACTTTTACACAGGCTACCAGACAGAGAGGGCAACCAGATAGGGGGTTCGGCGACTATAGCGACAGGATGTTGCTATGTATACACGTGCATGGGAGTGGAGAAGGACCACACCATGCGACTGGCAGAAGGGGAGGGAGGATTTGTGTGGTGAAGTGAAGTAGTGGGCTGCTGAGCTGGCTGTGTGGCGTGGTGGGTTGGTGGCAGGCTGGGGTTGGAAGAGTGCTGGGTTCGGTTCTAGGCATGCTCGTTTTTTGCACCATGGGTCGTGTTTTTTTTTTTAGATTTGCAGCCCCCAGACATGCAACCCCCTGGAGCTGAGAATCCTTTAGCACTTTAGCAGGGGGGTGCTGGGGGCAAAGCCCCCCATCGGGGGGGGTCCCACATAAAACAATAGCATTTAAGCCTCCAGTGCCATATTGCTATTAGCTGTGAATCTACATCACCAAAATTCATTTTCGGTGATGCAGACTCGCACAAACGGTGATCGCTATTACACGGTTGCCATTATCACATGGAACCCTGTCTGGGAGTTCAAGTGCTGGACAGCGTGGAAGTTGAATATGGAAGTTGGTGTCAAATACTCTTCTAGGGTTTGCAGGACTGTTCCTGGTGGGCAGAATGATGGACATACAGTAGGTGGGAAATGCCAGTTTGAGATTCCATAGCTGGTCTGGGTTGGGGAAGAGGAGGGACTTCAATGAAGGCGGTCTCAGGACTGGTCCAGGTGGAAGGATATTGGGACATAGGTGGGAAAAGCTGGTCCAGGGATCCCACAGCAGGTCTGGGTGGGCAGGCAGGGGAGTCATAGATGTGGAAGGCTAGTCTCATGGTCCAAAGGATTATCTGGGTGAAGGAACATGGTGACATACATGGGGACAGCCAGTGTGGGTTCCCAGGGATAGTCCAAGGAGGCAAAAAGGGAGATTTTCCTACAGAAAGCTGGACTTTGGATCCCAACACTGATCCAGATTGAGGGACATGGAGGACGTGCAGTGAAGTCTGCCAGGATGAAGCGCAGTGTCACAGTTTCCTGCATGACAAAAGTGACTGACTATCATTAAAATTGTATTGTTTACTGTAGTAACTCTGCTGCAGCATGCTACAGAATTGGGTTTAATCCTGGCAAGCTTCACCTGTAGGTGTGGAGGCAGATCCAGTGCACCCAGTCCTGGTCCAAGTGGGTGGGCAATAGAAATGTAGACATGGGAGGTCATTCCAATCATCCCAAGGCTGGTCCATTTGAGGATATCATGTAGACATAGGTGAAACAGGCCAGCCCAGCAGTCCCATGGTTGATTCAGGGTGGGGACAGGGAGAATGTAGGTGGGAAAGACTGGTTTGGGTTCTAGTTGCTGGTTGGAGGGGCAGAGAGGGGACATGTAGGTAAGGGATGCTAGTTAGAGGTCCTAGAGCTAGTCTGGGTAGAAGAAAATAGGGCCCATAGGTGGGAGGGATAGTTTTTTTCTGATTTGATGGCCATTTGAGTCTTATGTTTTAGGACTGTATGAAATTTGCACTTTAAAAGGTATTTCAGGCACAGTTGAAAGTATTGTTCATAACAGTTTATTACCATTATTTCGGTTTTCCTTTTGAAGGCTAATTAGCATTTTTCATGCTTTTTTGAAGGGTATTTGAGAACAAATTGAGACATTTTTCAATGGATTAAAACTGGTGTTTGAGGTACAAATGAAGTCAATTTGAATTACTTCAAAAACATGAAAATAACTGAATCAGTTTTTTAAAAAAATGAAGAATAATTGAATTGAATTTGAAGGCCTTCTTTTTCTGTGTGGGTATCTGTCATGTTGAGTTACTAGGCCATGAACATACTGTGCAATAACAGAAGCTGAGCTATTGTTATAGTGGTCATTACTAGTTTACTTTCCAATTATATGATGAGGGTTTATTTTCTCAGCTTTGACAAACTGTGCCTTCAGTTTAACTCAACATTATTTGCAGAGTACCACCTTTAATACAAAAAAACATCATACAATGCTAAACAAGAAGAAAATATTACAACTATAGAATACTGGGCTCACTCTAGTCCAGTGCAGCCTGCCATTAGACCATACCAGGGCACTCCAGTGTACCTACATGCTGGGGCTAACCCTTGCTTATTGGGTCCCTCTCTTTGTTGCTAATGAGAGAATGGAAGGATGAGTCTTAAGAGAACTTTGACTGTGGGGATGTGTCTGCTGCCACAGATGGTCATGTAACAAAGGAACACACCCAACGGCCTTCACTCAGAATGTGTTGATGGGACTTTTTTTTCTAGGTCATACCCACCTACAGGGGCATGCATGTATGGCTAACATGGGAAAGGGGTTCCTGGCAGTATGTGGCTAGATGCCAATGGCACCTCCATCTCATTGCCAACAGGAGTCAGTGCACTACAACATACAGTCCCTCCCCCATAATGATCCACAGTTCAGCATCATGGAGCTGGCTGGTCCATGTTGTTCTTAAAAACATTAAGGGATTCTATCCAGATATAAGGGCTCTTGGAAGTGAGTTGCTAGTGTAGCTCTGTGAGAAGTCCATGTACACTAGTTGGAGCTATGGTGTGTCTAGCTCGTGAGTAGGCCCACACACTGGTTGGGGCCAAGGTGCAGTGTCACTGCATGAGAGGAGCCAGCTGTAGCTGCAGCTGAGTTCGCAGGATTGGTGGACTGCAACCTACATCCCCACAGAGACTACATCAGAAGCTTTTTTCGTCCTCATCCCCTTTTTTGGGATATTATCAGGTATGTGTCATCCCAGGTTAGAGGGCAGTTATGGTGAGAAAGACACATATACTAGTGTCAGTTCAGGAGGACTCTGTGCAATGGCCAGACGTGAGTCCAGTAACTAAATTCTACCCCAGCCTATAGTTTGGAAGTGTATCATTCATACAATTTGGGTTGGGCTTGCCATTAGCAAGTAGAGCCAGGAGACATCTACATCCAAATCGAGGTCAACAGAGTTGTCAATGCTTGCTGGTGAATATAGCAGCAGAGGATGATGGGGTGATGAAATGCAAGAAACAGCCAAACGATGGACAAAACATGTCCTCCCCCCAGTAGAGTGGGATCAGCAACAGGAGAACGTTGAGGGGGTAGGAAGATGACTATGACAGCAGTACCATTGTCCTGGGGCTCTACTCATAATATAGTACCAAATGATAAGTGCTGTGTCATAGGCTTACTGTGGTGGCAGTCACACATCAATATGTTAGTAGGCACACACTCTGTTTGTCACTAACACCTGGATCTACTAATTTGCTTTTTTGACAAACAGGACAGGTACCATGGGCTACTAAGTTATGAATATGCTACCACAGAAGTTCCCAGAAGCCACTGGAAATTGGACTTACCATGTGGAACTTTGTTCTAATGTGCCACAGAAATCAAGACCTTTAGTGTTATCCATGCCACACTTCCCAAAATGTTTCCTTTGTTTCAGCAGAAAGGCTTCTTTACAGGGTTATTTGATCTTTCAGTTTTCTGCCAGATATTTGAAAAAGACCAGCCAGGATTTATGTTAGCAAGTGAATTTGTGTTGCATCTGGGTTTCTTGCAGTAAGCATACAGTTAATGTTGAACTGCAAGGTTCTTTATGCAATAAATGTACAATATGTGGTACATGCTGAAATGAATTAAACTCACCTAATGTCCTGAAAACTGCAGTTGAGCAGGTTCAGGATGAGAAGTATTGGGATATTGGGCATACAATATGGACAGAGACACAATGAAAGTGAACCAGCATGAGCAAATAATTGACTAAGACAGCAACTAATTTAGGCAGGATCATTATTCTGAAGAGATGGCAGTATTTAGTACAATGTTGACATGGTGCCATGGAACAGGCAGCAGCCTAGCATGATGCTAAGAGTAACAATATGAACACTTGGCAAAGGAAATAAATGACAGATTTTGTTCTCTGGTCAGCACCATATTACTGAATCACTGTAATCACTACCTTATTCTGCAGCAGAGGGCTCATCCTGGAGTTCAATGTTAAATAAACATTAGCATCTACATCATCTCTTTATCCTTCACTTGCTCAGAACATGCATCATATTTAGCTGCAGCTTCATCCACTGCCTCTCTAGAACACTTTTGGTGTGTATGACAACCATTTCCTTTTCACTTTGGGTAAGATGTAAAATTAGATATTATGGAAGGAATAAGTTATGAAAGAGAGTGTGTTTTGTTTCATAAACAAACAGCCCACATCATTGTAAGGTCCTGGGTGCAGATAAATGCTTTTAAACCTCTCAGGAAGTGTGGGTGTGATTTCATAACCCCCACCTTCAAGTGGCTTATACCATGTAAACAAATTGACCTATCTGTAAACAAAATGAAATAAAAAAGATAAAACCTGTTAAAAACGGTTATTTTTATTATTTTGGCATTTTAACCTTCTGCTTAGCACAACATTTTGGAGTGGTGTGTGAAAACAGTTCAGGCAGGGAAAAGGTTGTATATTTTGGGAGGGTGGTATAGCATAAGAAGTGTGAGGGGTACAAGTTGCAAAATATGGGACTAGTTCACAGCACAAAATTCTGCAGCTGTCTGGAGTACACAATTTCAGAAGGGGTATGGGGTAAGAAAATGTGCATAGGTAGCGATATAGTAGTAGCAGGTTTTATATTTTGTGAGGGAGGCAAAGCACAAAAACCTAACAGGGGTGAAAGGTGCAAAATATAAGAATGGTGCAGAGCACAAAATTCTGCAGGTGTTCATAGTACAACATTTCACAATGGGTGTGGGGTAGGAAATCTGGATAGGTTTGGGTGCAGTAGTACTAGTAGAAAGTAGATTAACCAACTTATCAGGTCATTACAATATTAATAGATTACAATAATTATTTATTTAGTTTTTTGTTGACCTGGTAGGCTCACTGGGCAGTTAAATGCCTGTTTTCACTCAGAGATGACCCAGGAGACTACATACAAATGTTTTGCAAAGAAAGTGTTTACAAAGCAGGAATGCAAAAAGTGCCATTATAGCAATATCGTATGGTATACAATGTGGCATCAGTAGAAATGGTACATCAGACAATATCATTACAGTACAAAGCATCAGAAAGGTTGGTGTAAATCTTGAGTTTACACAAGGTACAGAAGGGGCATGGGGATTAAATGTTATTTAACATGTCATGATCATAGAGTACAGACATGTAAACAAACATGGATATACAGAAAATTCTTAGGAGAGCAGTATGTTTCAAGGGAAGAAACAACTGGACTCTTTGAGGACATAATCACAATGCCTACTACGGAATGATGATGCCGAAGGACAAAAACAAATCTCGGAGGGAATGGAGTTCCATTGCCTTGGAGTAAAATAGGCAAAGGAAGATTCCCCAGCCCCAGTTTTAAAGCTTGGGAACATTCAAAAAGGCATTTTCACCAGACCTCAAGGGGTAGATGCTGTGCACAGGTTTGAAGTGCATCACCAGGGATGTGGAAAATGATTATGGAGGATATTAAAAATTGCACTCACAAGGGTATGGTCACTTACCAGAGATAGTGGGAGCCAACCAGGTCTGTCATAGATGAAGCAATGATGGGTAAGTCAAAGGTCTGCCAATGCAAAATGGTAGATTATAGGCTACATCTTATCTTGAGAAAATGGTTTTCAAAGCCATAGTGAACATAGGAGCGCCATAGACAAGTTTAGGGAGGAGCATTACACAGAAAATAACAAGACGAACTTGGGAGGTCAGATTGTGGCCAGTTTTAAAAGAGACATCAAATATCGAATAATATCATTGGCAGATGCCCATAACATGCAATGAGTAGTCAAGGGAGGGATGAATAGTGATGCCAAGGAACACTGAAGGAAGCCAAGATACAATGCAGTGACTTGGAGTAGGTGACATGTCCCAAAATACTGCATGAACAAAGTGCTTACTTTCCATTGCACTACACTGTTTTCTCTAGAATACAGCAGCATTTTGTGATTTACTGCAGCATTACTGCATTGTACACTGGCTGTCACCATTATAGGCACTGAAGTGACTGAGTGAACTGGAGTACCATCGAGAGATGTAATAAATAATGGGGTAGGGCAGACCCTCGACCAGGAGGGTGTTCCAATAAGCAATGATTGTGTTTTGTTCATGTTAAAAATCAGTATTTCATGAGACAGCCAGCTATGTACAGACTGGAGGTCAGAGGTTAAGTGATGGATTATAAAGGTAATGTCCTTTGAGCTTTGAGAAACAATCAGGTCAGCTGCATAAAAGATGGCAGAGCAATGGGACAGACATAGGTTAATGGAGTTTATGTGCAGGGAAAATAGGAGGGGATCTAGGACAGCTCCTTTGGGTACCCCTACTACTGTCTGGGCAGTCTCTGAGAGAGAGGATCTATAGTTAACTCCCTGACATATAGAAACATAAAAACATGGAATCTGTTGACAGATAATGACCTCTTGGTCCACTCAGTCTCCCAATTTTTCTCCCTACCTATTGTATCACTGTGGACCCTACTTGACCACTTGCTCATCCTTGATCCCCTTTTCCCTTAAGATTCCCATATGACCCTTGATGAAGTGTTTGGTGATGAAGCACTGAGGTGTTGTTACCATTAGGTGACTGGATCCTACTTGGGCAAGTATTCATTTTTTTAGCTTTTTGCAATAAACTATTTTTGCATTAATTAGATTGGCTCCATGTTTAGCTTGGCAGGAGTGTCTGTGTGGTAACTCTGGAGGAGTCTAACCCTTTTCAGAATTTAAATCCCTTACCTAGAAGGTGTTCCCATTCGCCTTATTTTGGAGATCACTCTGTGTGCCCCTTTCTGCCATTCCCCTCCTCTTGCTGAGCATCCCTCCCCTGACCTTGTAAAGCGCCCTCCTGCTCCATCAAGATGGTGATTCACCAGCAATGTCAGCTCCTTCTCCTTGCTAACCAAGATCTCAGTTTGAGTGCTGTGGACTAGCTTTGCTAGAGGCTGCTACCTGAGGGTGCATTTTTTTCTCAGTAACCCAGGATATTTAAACCTGGAAAAGCTTCTCCGAATTTAAATCCCTTACCCAGAAGCTGTTCCCATTCACATATTTTAGAGATCACTCAATGTGCCCCTTTCTACCATTCCCCTCCTCTTGCTGAGCATCTCTCCTCCTGACCTCGCAAAGCTCCCTCCTGCTCCATCAATATGGTGATTCACCAGCAATGTCAACTCCCTCTCCTTGCCAATCTGGATTGTGGTTGAAGTGCAGTGGACTAGTCTTGCTAGATACTGGTAGGCCGAGAGTGCACCTTTCCTCGCTAACCCAGGATATTTTAACCTGGAAAAACTCCTCTGATTTGTTGTCTTTGTTATATGACCACCCCCCCCCATGCTGCTCTTCACCCTTGACCAGAGAGAGATCACGCCAAGGAGCTGTAGTGCTGAAAATTGAACAACTACACCCACAGGTTAGTGTCAAAATTCCCCACAACCTTCAATCTCCATTCCATTTGTTGTTTCCCAATAATTGGCTACGTTCAAGTCCCAGGTAGTATTTGCACTACACTGTCTGCTATGGGCTGCAACTACCCATACTAGTATTAGAAATCACAGTGCTTGTCCCTTTTCAGAATTTAACTTCCTTTTTACAATGTTTGATCCCTTTCAGAATTTAAATCCCTTACTGAGAAGGTGCTCCCATTCACCTTATTTTAGACATCACTGTGTGCCACTTTACGTCATTCCACTTTACACCATTCTACTCCTCTTGCCACTGACCTTGTAATGCTCCCTTCTGCTATGTGAAGAGGGTGCTCTGCCAACAATGCAGACTCCTTCTCCTTGCCAATCTGGATCTCGGTTTGAATGCTGTGGGTTAGCCTTGCTAGTTCCTGCTATCCCCAGAGTGCTCAGTTATCTATTGGTAAGGTGATTGCTGAATGAAAGGAGTGCTGAGGATGAGATACCCACACTGGCAAGTCTGTCTCTTAGTCTTGAGTAAGCAACAAGATTGAAAGTGTTTGTTAAATCAATGAAGATTGCACCTGTAATAAGCCCTACAGTATGTCCATTTCTCATGTGTTATGATTGGTGAGAGTGACCAGGGCAGTGAGAGTGCAATACCCTTTGCAAAAGCCATGCTGTGTGGGAGAGAGTAGGCCCTTGGAAGGGAGATAGTTGGTGAGATGGGACAAGAACATTTTTCGCTAGGATTTTGTTTAACATTGGCAGTATGGCATTAGGACTATAGTTGTTAATAACCTTATGGTCTCCCTGCTTAAAAACTGGCATTACATTGGATGTTTTCCAAAGATCAATCATCTCATCAGATGACAGGGAGAGGTTAATTAGTCTAGTGATTGGAGGCTAACTTGTAGGCTGCAAGCTTAAGTAATTTACGTTCAGTTCCATCGAAGCCTTCAGATTTTGAATCAGAAACATCTGTGAAGAGTTTACAAACCTCAGGTATACCAACTCTATTAAAATAAAAAAAGAAGTACAATTGGAAGGGAGATCCGAGCAGAGGAGTCACTGTTGGATGATGATGTGGACATGTCAAGGAAGGCCTTGGTGTATGAGGCAAAGTCAGACATAACACTACCGACCACAAATAGAATAATATATAGGGGACTGTGTATTACAAGGCTGTAATACCATTGAAAGGGTATGGGGACAGGAGAACCTTGAGAGCAAAGCTCAAGAGGTTCCAACATGTCCCCAGAATCTCAAGATGGTATTGTAGCCAAAAAAATCAGTCCCCTATTTGTTATTTTTTATAAGATATGGATATGACTTTTACATTTTTAGCTTTGGTTTGGAGACATGAGGAGAGAGCATCTTTTTGGCAGCTGACAGCTGACTCTACGAAGAACAATATTTCACTTTCACTTTCTGGCTCAAGCTGAGTTTTCATTCCCTTAATACTATCATTGGATCTCTATTTATAGTATTACAAGATCATGTAATACTACCAATGGATTCCAGCAATGGTTTAACAGAAAATCTTTAGTATACTTTAGTATACTGTGATGTATTGCTCTCTTGATGAGGTGCCTTTGTAAATGAGTCTTTGACTCAAAGGTCTGTAAACCGATTATCTAATAAATAAATAAATACTTTCTGACTGTATTATTATGAAGATCCAATTATTACATAACAGTAAGTTAAAACTAGAGCTATTAGAAAAACAAGCATTTGTCAATGCTGAATGTTGTCTCACTGTCATTGGCATTGGTAGTGCCGGAGTTAGAGATGCATAATAAGAATGGCAGTGAAGTATTGAAGTGACGTCAACCCCACCCCAACCCTGTAGAGACAGACAGGCATTGAGGTGTGCCTTTGGGTCATTAGTTATAACGGTCATGTCATTGTACCTCACCCTACCCTGTAGACACTGACAAGTGTTGCTGTGTGCTTTGGGGTCTTTGGGCTTTATACTGATCCCATTCCATAAGGAAATATGCTGAGGTGGCTGCAGTATAGGAAAATGGGGTGAACTTTGTGGCCGAACAGTGCAAGGCACACCACGATGACTGTCACTGGCTACAGGGTAGGGGTGGGCTGGAATGGTGTAAGCATTGCAGCTGATGATCCCAAGTCACACCCCTGATGCCTGTCAGTCTCCACAGGGTGGGGTGCTACAGTTGGACACCCTAACACCGTAGGCATGTGTTAGTATTTTCACTCTAAATTTTCAACATGGGCTGTTTATGAGCCTACCTCATGAAAAGCAGCACTATCAGTTTGTTAGCTGAAAGGTGGTTTTGCACAACGGCAATGCCATTTTGTGACAGATGGACAAAAACACATTTTGGGCAGTATGTGGAAAATGACAACTGTATTGTTCATGAGGAGATGTTAAAAAATGGCAATGTTGAAAATCTGGAGTGAAAATATGAAAAATTGGTGGTTATGAGCGTGCATAGAAACTGTGCAACATATGTCCATAACCTGATTATTTGGGGAATTTTTTTAACCACATGTTTAACATAGGCATTTTGAGACCTCCCGTCATGAACAGTGGCACTGTGATTTTGTTAATTTGTCCAAAACGTTGATTTCACACAATGACCATGCCATTGTGCTCCACAGGTGCAAAAACACATTTAGGGCAGAATGTGAAAAATGACAGCAGTACTGTTTATAGGGAGGTGTGAAAAACGGCAGTGCTGAAAATCTGGCATGAAAATATTGAAAATCTGCGAAGTCACAAGGGTGCATGGAAACTGTGCAATGCACACTTGTAACACA
The DNA here is from genome assembly GCA_016271365.2 of Neoceratodus forsteri. Lineage (NCBI taxonomy): Eukaryota > Metazoa > Chordata > Ceratodontiformes > Ceratodontidae > Neoceratodus > Neoceratodus forsteri. The sequence goes on along the minus strand of CM057454.1, from coordinate 1,008,785,700 downwards.
GTCATTTTATGGAATTTCATCACCAAATTTTCAACATAGACATTTTAGGACTTCTGCTCATGAACAGTGTCAAAGTCATTTTCTCAAACTGTCCCAAAAATTTATTTTGCACAGCTACCGAGCTATTCTGCACTGGATGTGCGAAAACACATTTCGGCCAGGATATGTAAAATGACAGCTGTACTGTTCATAAGGAGGTGTGGAAAAATGCCAATTTTGAAAATCTGGAGTGAAAATATTACAGATTCACAAAGTTACGAACATGCGTGGACCCTGCGCAATGCACGCTCGTAAAACAGCAATTTTTTTTATTTTTCTCACCAAATTTGCAACATAGGCTTTTTGAGAGCCCCCCTCATGAATTATGGCACTGTCATTTCATTAATTGGTCCCAAAAGGTGATTCCATGCAGTGACCACAAAAGAACCTTTCGGGACCAATTAATGCAATGACAGAGCCTGAATTCATGAAGAGGGGTTCCAATAACCCCATGCTGAAAATGTGGTGCCACAATTTCCAAAAATGGCTGAGATATGCACCGAAGTTGAAAAAACCCTATTTATGCCATTATACAGCTTACTGGCATTTCTTCAGTTGGCGGTCGGGTTTGAAGAGTGCAGACTTTTCCCGGTCCACCGAAGATCATCGCACTGGACTCCGGAGGTAAGTATGGGGTGAAGGGGGATGTGGGGAGACAGGGTGCGCAGAGGGTGGGAGCAGGTTGTGGAAGGGGAGGGAGACTGTGAGGGACTGTTTTTTACAGGTTTAAAAAAAGAAAACATTATGGGACTTTTTTTGGTAGGGGATTGTAGCACGCTGGGTGGACTCCCAGCATGCCACATAAAAAGTTTTTTGGGGGATGCTGTCACTGATTGGGATTGTGCACCCCATCAGCAAATTCTGAAGGGGGGGAGACATGAGCCAAGGGGGATTGGGCACCCTCCTCAGCACACAACAAAAGTGGGGGGGGAGACATTATGCTGACAGGGAGTGGGCTCCCCATCGGCAAAATAAATGGGGATGGGGATAAACACTGACTGGGATTGGGGCACCCATCGGCAAAGAAAAAACAGGGGCGCATGATGCCAAGTTGGATTTGGCACCCCCTCAGCATACATTTTAAATGGGAGGAGGGTCATTATGCCGATGGGGAGTGGGCTCCACTGTCACATTGTGAAAGGAGGCAGCGGCAGTCACTGCTGCCATGTTGCTTGCACGTCGGGAGCCGTGTTGTGGTCTCATTGCAGTGGACTTTTTCTTAGATCTGGGGGCCATATTAGGGATGCGTGATGTCAGTGCCTGCTGCTGGCAGGTTGGGGAATGAGGGACGCACCTACTGATGCATGCCCTGCATTCGCCCAATGGTGACCGTGCCTCCAAATCTGCTACTACCGCATTATGTTGGCTGAGCATGCACGAGCCAACCTAAAAACATAACTGTGGCTTTCTAAAAATGCATTATGCACAGGTCACTATATTATAATGTTATGGAACTTGTTTATGAAGCGACCTTTTCCATAATGCAAGTTCAAGGAAAGCAACCAGATGTATTCCGTCTTTTCTGTCTTTGTGAGTAAAGAGGTAAATTATCTGGTCATTTTAGGAGATATATGGATTAGTAATGCAGGATTCAAGACACATTTTACTCATGTCAGCATACCATGAACAATAGTCCTACATACATTGAGCCCTTAGTACTGTCACATTATAATGGGTTAACACTGCTGATATCATAGAATATTTTTTCTAGGTGTTTACTGTGAAATGTTTGGAATATAATTCAGGTTAAAACTTTCCTGTCAAGATTGCTTGTGATTAAATCTAAGCAGTCTTCATACCCATGTGTCTCTTTCAGATGCCTGTGCCATGGGCAATAATGAGAACAGCTATGTACTGCCATGTCATTTTTTTATTAATCAAATGGATATGTGTTAGTAGTTTTATATGCATCATGAATTTTAGAGATAAGATAATTCCACAGAAAGTATAAGCCTGATGTGGCAAGGATTAATATAATTACTATCCATGGAATCTGCAAGCCCACAGCCAAAGTCAATTTTTTTCAGTTAAGTAGAGTAAAGGAATTTTGTCAGTAGACATTTTATTTTGTTTAATCTAGCATGAGAGTATTCTGTTATTAGAGTTGTATAAAGCTGGCTAACTTTGCTTTGTGGATTAATTGGCAAATTCACCACAAATTGCAAAATTAATCCACTCTGTAAGGTCCCAGTTCACAGAATAGGGCTAACTTTGTGAATGGTGAATTTGGTAACTTTGCCAGTTAGGTTTGGAGAAGCTAGGCCCACAGGTGAAGTTTGCAATGTACCACAGGACTGGAGAGTACATGGTACTGAAATGAGCTATATGCTATGGATGGGATATTCAGACTGCGCCAGGCAGTGGTGCAAGCCTGGGCACGGCACAACTGGGATGAGCCAGGGCATGGTCCGGGTGATATTCAACAGTGCTGTGCCATGGCTCAGCACCTTTGAATATGGCACTGAGGGTACACGCACTGCACATGGTGCAGTTGCACTGTGCCAGTGCAAGTGGCAGCAGGGGAGCAGGGGGCTTCCTCAGTGCAAGTACGTTTGCGTTAGGCGCAGCAAGAGCGATATTCAGCCGAGAGCATGCAAATGAGGCCATTATGTAGGCAAGGTGCAAATGGGGCCATTTGCATGTCATTATGTCCCCATTTGCATGCAGTGCACTGATCCCTAGCTGCTTGCACCTGGTGCCCTGCCAGGCTGCAACTGTTGGGGACCAACGCCCCACTGCCTCTCAATTCATTTGATTGCAGGCATGTGTAGAATGATCCCTGGTGGTCCAATGGACCACCATCCTCTGCCCGATCATGGACATGTATAATAAATATCCCTGGTGGTCCAGTGGACCACTATCTCCTGCCCAATCGCTGGTATATATTTAAATCAACCCTGGTGGTCCAGTGGACCCAATCCCCTGCCCGATCATGGGCATGTACATAACTGATCCCTGGTGGTCCAGTGGAGTGATCTCCATCACCCGCTCATGGGTGGTAGTCAATCACTATGTGTGCCAACAGTACCCCCCTCCCCACCTGTCCACTGTGACCCCACCATCCTGCACACTCCCAGTCAGCGGTGGGTGGCAGCTCCCCACCCTCAAGCCATCTGGCCACCTGTTGACTGACAGTGTACAGTACAGCTGTATGCCTATTGGTCCACTGCTTGTTCCAATTGGCATGCAGACCATACTGTACAACGCAGTCCCAAAATGTGAATGACTACCGCCCATGAGCAGGCAGCAGAGATCAGTCCACTGGACCACCAGGGATCAGTTATTTACATGCCTGCAATTGGGAGGGAGATAGCAGTCCACTGGACCACCAGGGTTATATTCTTCATATGCCAGTGATCAGGCAGGGGATCGGGACCACTGGACAACCAGGGTTAATTATAACTAGGCCCACACTCGGGCAATGGGGGGGCACGACACCCAGACTGTGTCCTGGGAGGTTGGGTGGCCACCCACAGCAGATGGCCACCATGTTGTACTCAGCAATATGGCAGCCCACCTGTTTGTGTCCCCCAACTTGTTCCTGGTTTTGGTGGGCACATCTTTGTGCACCCCTGTATGGCACAAGGCAGGTTAGTGCCTGCATATGCACTGCACATCCTGGGCTGAATATCAGGATGTGCTGCATATGCATGGGCATGCCCTCCACACTTGCACCACATACATTACTGGTGCACTCAGCGCATCAGGGATTGTGCATAGCAAGCTCCCCCCTTGAATATTATGCTGGGGTGCATCGGTGGGTTGCGCATGGCACAACCCTGTTGTGCCATGTGCAGCCCCTTTTAATATCCTGCCCTATGTGTTTAGTGAAGTTTTATGAAGAGAAAGCTGTAGAAAAGTCTGTCCCTATCTTGAAACTTTCAACATACTCCAAACATGGAGAATTTTGAACCAAATTGCTGACAAAAAAACATTTAGAGTGACTTTTGCAGCAAGATTACCATTGTTTGTTTGTAGTTTTACAGATTTTTTAGTTGAAAGTAGTGGTTTGGTTTTGTCTAGTAAAGCAGTGCTATGTGGGTGAGGGGCCATTTTCAGCTAGCTAGCAGGGCAGTCCTGTGAGCATTAGTCTGATTTGCTTTCCTCAGTTTTTGTGCTTAATAATGTTTTGTCTGTGATATATGATTTGCCATTTATTTCTGTAGCACAGTTTTGTGTGCCAAAGTAAATGATTTACTAGTCTATTACTTTACTGATTATGGTTATTTTTGTTTAGTTCTTGAAGTGATGGCATTACTTACAGTAACTTGTTTTGATTTACCCATCATGTGTGTCTTGATAATCCCCATTGTTTTAAAAAAAATATCCTAAAAACTTTACTAGGTAGTTCTACAGTAGCTACTGATAGATCAGTAAACTGTTCCTGTCAGATCACACTGCTAATTCCTCTAGTGAGGTGTTATCTGCTGCTGCTGGTACAGTATTTAGTATGTAGTAGTGTTTTTATTTTATTTTTTCTTGATGTATTAAGAACCTAAATATATACAATGACTGGAAAGAGATGGTTGAGTAAATAATAGGTGTCAGTGTGGCAGCCAAGAAGTGCATAGGTTATGTAGGGTAAAGGGTCATTGTACCCATAAAACTATTTCTGCCACAGCAGCTTCATCCATGGGCTCTGGAGCTGGTAGCAGTAGCAAAGGAGCAGTTGGTGGAAGTGGTGGTGTCATTAATGTTGCTAAACTGTGGTATCTGTGCTGGTGGCTGGTGGTGGAAGATGATGACAAGAGGATCAGTCAAAGAGGTAGTAAAATCTCTGGCTTAGGAGCAGTGGTTGAGGAGGAGGTTGCTTGTGTTCATCCGACTGCTGGTGGTGGTGGTGGCCCTGAGCCTGATATGGATAATAGGAAAATTATAGCTGATCTCTTGTGCCAGCTGAATGATTTTACCTGCTAGGTGTGCTATAAAGTTAACTGATGACAATTTTGTGCTAATGTATGGAATGCAATTGTATGTTTGCATGTTTTGCATGAAAAGTAATAAATTTTAAGTGATAACCCCCGATCATTGCTTTCTTTTCAGCAGTGTCCATGTATCTCCCTGAGACAAATGCTACCCAACCAGCTATGCCACTATGTGGAGGCCAGCTGTTTAGTAGCCCAGCACCCAGAAAGGTCCAGCCTAGATTGCATAGCATGTTCTTTAAGCGTCATGCCAAATACCCACCCAACCATACTATTACACGACGTGAATGCAGCAACCCCTGAAATACTAGCAATTGTTCTGCTAGAATACTTTTTTTGTGGAGAATGTGGGATTTAGAAGGTTCATGGTGCACGCCTGTCCCAAATAGTAGATTCCTTCACAAATGTAGTTCTCTGTCCTTGCCATTACTGAACTTTATGGTACTGTGTCAAGCACAGAAATTCATGCTCTGCTGCATTCAGCATCCCCATATGTACATTTCAGTATGGGTATGTGAACCAGAGGCCAAACAGCTGGTAGCTTCTCTCTGTGAATTACAGCACACTAGACACAGGTACATGGGCCATATTCAGCTCCAGCCAGGGGAAAAATTGTACTTAGCTGAATTGCAGTGGTAGCAACACTTAGTGTATTTGCAGCATGCAACTCTGGCAATGAAGAGTGTAACTGAATCACACATGGGTCATAAAATGTTAGAATTGCTCCTGACTAAGACCGATGAGTAAATGCAGTCTGTGGTGCTGTATCATGAGGGAGGGGGAGTCTGTGGTACAGGGTCTTCAGGCTGCTGCAGAGAGGGGGGTGGAGACTACTGACCTTGAGACATTTGTGTATCAGTAGCCTCATTTTGATCCAGCTTCAACTTGGTGTACCCCAAAGGCAACATTACAGGTAAAGTTGCCAAAGGCAAATATCCTATTAAATAGAAAACATCTACAAATGTATTCACAAAGGTGAATTTGTGAATTCTCCTTAACTTCACCAATGAATTAAAACTTCACAACTTTTTCTATAATGTTCTAAAAACTGAAGTCTGATAAGTCCTTGTTTATCTATAATCAATGAACCTGGGATAGAGATGCAAATTTTAGGAGGTGAACAGGGTGCAAACTCAAAAGTGATGCAGGTTATAAATATTGGTCGGGGTGAGAGATGCAAAATTCAAGAGGAGAAGGGGGTACACATTTCAGGAGGAATTTGGGTTGCAAAGTTCATGAGGAGTGTCGGTCAACATTTTGGGAATTAGGGTGAAATTTCATGAAAGATGTGGTGCTCTAAATTTAGGAGGGATATGCTACTCATAATTTAGCAGGGGTACAATGTGAAAATAGTGGGAGGGATATGGGTCAAAAAATTAATGAAAAGCATGGAGTGCAAATTTTGGACAGGCTACAGAGCACACAATTCAGGAGGGTTACAGGGTGCAAATTTAATAATTGATGCAGATCACAAATTGTGGCAAGGATGTAGGATATAAATGTCAATAGAGATGGAGGGTTAATATTTGGGAAGCTGTGTGGAGTGCAAGAAGATTGAGATTTGAGCAACACAGAGTCAAACTACTGGTTATTGTCTCATAACAACAAGGGTTTGGAATCTCACTGACCTATCAGGTTCTAGAAAATGTCCAATCCGTTTCATAAGTTAATATTGAAATTTAAAATGTTGTTTGGAAATTTCCTGCTTCATCATTGTCTAAATAAGTCTTATGACCATATGTTACTTCCTCAGAAATGCACAGGTTGGAACATGTTCAAGAAGTGGGATTTGTAATTTGTGCAAATCACATACAAATTTTATGACTCACTTTAGTTATCCCTCATTGCCATAACAAACAATGTTGCTACCTTCACTCACTAAATACCTTCAACAAGGCCCTACAAAGTAAAACCTCCTTACAAAAAATAAATAAACAATGAACCATTTCCTCTCCTGATTCCCTCTTTACACAAATAAACCAAATACAAAAACTGAAATACTACTCACATTTTTATTTTCTGGTATTTCTTTGGAGTCCATGAAAAATAAATCCTTGTCATTGCCTTTTCATCTTGCCAAGGCAATCTCTGCTCCTAACCTTCCCATAGTTAACCGGAGGTGTTCTGTTATGTGTATATGTGTGTGGGGGGAGGTGAACATTCTGCCAGAGGAATTCTATAATTCTGTAGCTATTTGAATTCCTGAAGCACATAATAAACAGACATTCCACCTAGTGAATTTGTGATAAGACACATAATATAATGGTGGGTGGGGATTACATTTTACTAGTTATGTTTAACTACAGAACATATCAGTTTTTAACCAATAAAATGTTTGTTTTTAAATTACAATTTTGTTCAGTTTGCCTATTTTAAATGTGTAATAGGACACTCCAGGTGATTGTCTATCATGGGTAAATGCATTTCCAGGTGCAAAAGTCAGTCCACACAAGTGCCTGTTTTCTCACTATGCACCTGAGCATGCATTAACCCTAGACACCTGATGCCTTGCCATGTGGTATGGCTTATATGTTATATGCTGAAATATCAATATAGAATTTAAAAATGTATGCAATAACATGATAAGGTGTAGTATATCATGGGATTTTTTTATGCCTCAGGTACACTGTGAGGCACAAATCAAATCTATTTCTTCAACATTATGAAATGGGTTCCTGAATATCACTCATGGAGCCATTAGGAGCAGGTGGGAACCTAAGACAAGTTGAAGAAGGATAAACACTGCAGAACAGAGAGGAGGAAAATACAAGATGGAGTATGACTAGAGATGTGCAAAGATGAAAAACAATTTACTTAGCAAGAACTTCACATAGTTGCCCCATTTATTTATTTATTTATTTATTTGCTTTTGGTAACCGGGTAAATGCGTTAGGCAACAATCCTGCCTATTTTCAAGCACGACCCGGGAGAGTACATGACAAAAGGAGTCACAAAGTACAGTGGGCATGCTGACATCAGACTGTACAGACAAAAGATTGACATTAAAGCAGAACCAAACATTTTCAGGTACAATCAAGTCAGGTACAAAACAAAAGTGCCACAAGTTAAAGTGATACATAATGATGTAATGACGTTTAGGTGAACAATAGGCTGCAGGCAAAATATACCCAGTATACATAGAGGTATGGCAACAATTTAATACTCCAGGATGCTCATAACAAAGCTTTAATGTTGCAGCAATTGAAGGGGGGGGCAGGGCCCCCGGCCAGTGGTCAGTGGCAATGTTATGAGCAACGGCAGTGACCAAGTGTGCTGAGGTGAGAGAACAACGAGTTTTTGAAAATCCGTTGGGAAGAGGCAGTTTTGACCTGAAGTGGGAGCGAGTTCCAGAACCAAGGCGCGAAGTCAGAAAGCCTGTTCCCCATTTTTGTGGTGCAAGGTTTACATGTTAGGGGTGAGGAGGAGGATCTAAGTGAGTAATTTGAGATGCAGGGTAAGCAGGAGGGCCAGGAGTCTGGTCTAGGGGGTCGAGTTTGGGAGTCAATAAAGCAACCCAGAGAGAAGGCCCTGAGCTCCTTGGGTGGCAGCCAGTTTAACCCGGAGTAAAGGTGGCAGTGATGAGTGAGGCATGTGGCGGATAAGGCGAATCTGCAGATATTATTATAAGTAGTGTCCCATCTCATGAGAATGCTGGGGTTAGCTGAGTAGAGAAGAGGAAGACAGTATTGGAGCTGCGGGAGAAGCACCCCCCTTGCTACGGATATTCTAGCGGAAGGGGTGAGGGAGTGTCGCACCCGGAAGGCCCCACCAATTTTCATATTGGCGGCACGGCAGACTGTGTTTATGTGTGTAGAAAAGTTGAGGGAGGGATCAAGAGTGACCCCAAGGTATTTGAAGGAGGACGTATTGGTGACCGAGGAGTCATCCGGGCCCTGAATCAGAAGCTTTGGGGCCATGGGGGGGATTTTTTTTGCAGAGCCGAACAGCATGGCACGCGTTTTATCCAGGTTCAGATGTTGGTGGTTGTTCTTCACCTGGCAAAGTGTCCACTTTACTAGGTGAAGACTACATGTAGTGGAACTTTGCTGTCCGACAAAGTGCCAGTATGCATAGTGTTGTACTCTCCTTTATTTACAGTACTAAGTAAAAAGGAAACAAAACACCACTACCCATGTTGACCACTTCTCCCACCCCCTCCAACCACTCCTTATACTAATAGATACCACAACCACTCCACCCTTGTAGCACCCTCATCCATCCTTCCCAGTCATAATGAAGTTTTCTTTCAAATAGCCCTTCCCCAACCCAGATGACCACCCCATCCACCTGACCTTGTAGTGTACCTGGACACCCACACACCACCACTCTCTTGTACCCCACAACTATCCCCCCACTCATCACAAAGAATGTAATTACATAACTGTAAGCCAAAAAAAATCCCTCCCTTCAGTGGCCAGCCTCCCTGTTCACTAATGCACACAAAAATTAATGAATTAGTAATGTGTCAGTAGCTCAGTAGGTAGCACACTTGCCTCTGAGGCCAGGAGATCAGAGGGCTGAGGGTTCAGTTCCCACATCTGGCATTTGGGTTAATTCCCAATACTGACACTGTAGTGCAGCATGAGGGGGGTGCTGCATTTCTGAGGTGCTGTCTTTCAGATGAGATGTTAAGCTGAAGTCCCATCTGCCTGGATTGGTGGTAGTTCAGGTGGATGTTAAAGATCCCAAGACACTTATTGAAAAAAGTAGAGGAATTTTTTTATTAGAATAACAAAACCAAAACAATACAAAACAGTTACCTCACACAAAATAAAAGTATAAATCATAACAAAAGCAAACAAGTATTACAGTCATACATATCCAAACAGACTGTCTAATACAGAGGTAGAACTCTAATCTAATCCTAAAACAGAAAGGACCCCCCACCCCACTAAAAGAGTAGGGGATTATTTTATTGACAAAATATAAAAGCATGATACAACCAAACAGTGATATGGCACATGAAAGCATAAAAAACAGGAACGAAATTAAAATATGTATTACATCATACATGTAAAAAGTAAACATTACAGAAGATTTCTACCTGGAATCAAAGAAAAGAACAACATAAATGAATAATGAACATTGTACACCCAATAAAACAGTTGGTAAAGAGCTGACCCCCAAAAAAAACAAACACCCCCCATCCCCACATATGGAAATTTTAGGAGAAATGTTTGGTAAAATCATATCAAAACAAAAATAAAGCAGCATTACAACATGTAAATCCAGAAAAAAAAAGAAAAATCAAGAACATAAAAAGCATTAAGACACACAGTAGCCCTAACCTGAAAGAAAACAACAGAACCCAACCCTCTTTTCCTTCCAACTAACTGAGTCGGGGGAATTATAACAGAGTAACAGCAAAAACAAAAAAAAAATACAAACAGTGTGAAGCCACACAAAACAATATACAAAACAGAACGAGAGAAATCCAAAAAAATACAAAACGGTGTTAAGTCACACAAAAAGTACACAAATCAAAAGGAAAGAAAAGAAGTAGGTTATGAATACAGGTCCTAACAACTAAAAAAAGAAATTAAGAACAAAAAAATGTACAGAATACAAAAAGGAAACTCCTTCCCTTTCCTCCTCTAAAAGAGCAGGGAAGATAATAAGTGAAACCATAAGAAGCAAAGAAATGAAAAGCAATTGCAAAACCAAATAGAAAAAAAAAACAGAAAAGAGTAGATAAGGTCAAACTCTCGGTAAAAACAGCAAAAAAAAAAAAAAATGAAAGGAAGAACAAAAAGTCCTACCCATCCCCTAAACTGAAAAGTCAGGGAGACAATGCAACAAATCAACAACTGAACAAAGAATAACAAGCAGCGGTAAGACATAAAAAAAGAACAGACTAAGCGGAGGGGAAAAGAAATCAGAAAAGAAAATACAACAGGAAAAAGAGATATAAATAGTAGATAAAGTAACAGAAAGGAGAACAAAAGCAGCAAAGCAACCACTCCAACAGATACTCAAATCTAAACAAAGCACAATAAAGGACACAAGAAGAGAAAAACTGCAACATAGACTAAAAAGTATGAGCCCAAAATAAAACTGACTACCACCCCCAAACCAGAACAAAACACAGACAAGATCAAGCAGCAGAAAGCCAATCACACAAAGCCCAGTAGAGCCAGTATGTTTCATAGGGCAGAAAAGCAAGTTCCCTATCTTGAATAGAGTGGAGCGCTGCAAAAATCTGATTCATAATATGAGTGCTCATATAAGATTTCTGTTGCAATAACTGAGCACAACAGGCCTGCCATAGAAAAAACCTACAGAGGGCAAAGACAAGGAGGAGGGTACGGGGATAATAATGAGAAAGGGAGGCAGAAAACAGCCCATACACAAGAATGTCATATAAAATTGACATAAGATGCTTTTCCTTCCATTTATGGAGCCAAAGAGTCCAAAAATCCTTACTAAAAGGACAATAAAAAAAAAATGACTCATGCTTTCCAGTATGCCCGGACAAGTATCCCAAAAACACATATGCTCCTTGAAAGACTTGTGCAGGTGATCACCATGCAGCCCTAATCTCCCATGACACGACAACCAAGTAACAACCTATAACTTTGCAGGAAGTCTAGGGTCAGTAAGCTGGCGAAAAATCACAGCAGTATCCAATTCAGTACCAAGAGCGTTCAACAGCATAGGGGTATCTGAAAAAAAGGAAAGCAAAACAGTACGATACAATTGCTTCCTAGACTGAGATTGCAGAACCTAAGGAGTCAAGTGCCATTGTCGGATTTTAAGAAATGTGGGAAACAAGAAGGAAAGAATACCAAAAGTCTTGAAGTTCTGAAGGACTTCCGAAGGAGGACCAAGCCATTTCTCACACAAAGGAGTCACCCAGGCACCCAAAATAGAAACCCAAGGGGTGGAAGGCTGCAACAGAAAAGGAAACAAAAACTTAAGAAACAGGCAATGAAAAAAAAAACACAGGATTCAACATCCGAACACCTCCCTGACAATAATCACGACATAAAAACACCTGTTGGACAGGATTTAAACAAGAACCCAAAAACCTTGAAAAAAAACACTATTAACTTTGGCTGCCAAAACAAAAGGAAGAGGAAAAACAGTAGCCACATGTAAAAATATAGGAAGAACTAAAGTCTTTAAAAGCAAAACACGTTTCTTCTTGGAAATAGACTGATCCTTCCAAGAGGTAACAAGCTGGAGACCTTTATCAATAGCCAAATTCCAATTATACAGAGAATCATCAGGACTGCCAAAATACAGACCCAAAATTTTAAGAGGATGAGAAACAACAGGAATTCCAGCCACAGAAGAAGTAGTAGAGGAGGACACAGAGCAGGGAAAGATCTTAGCCATACTTTTATGAAATTCAATTGGGAACCAGAAAGAGAACTAAAGTCAGAAAATAGATGTGTGAAACCCGAAGCAGAAAGAGAGGACATGGTACAAACACATAAATCATCAATGTACGCAAATACAGTAGGTACAGAGTGACTACCTGGAAGGAACAAGGGAGGGATGGCAGGACAGGAGCTCAACTTACATAACAAAGGGTCAGTGTGGAACAAATACAAAAGGGGACTCAAAGGACAACCCTGCTACACTCCCCATTTACTCAAAAATGCAGCACCAGGAGAATGGTTGACATTTGCAGTGATCCAGGCAGTGTTATATAAAAGCTTAAGCCAAGAAATAAAGCCAGAAGGAATATGGTAGTGTGCCAAAACAGAAAACAAAAAGGAATGTTCCACCCCATCAAAAGCCTTTTCTTGATCCAAAGAAAACACTACAGCCCTACTTACATCAATACAAGAATACACCACATCCCTAAGTTGAGACAAAGAATGTAGCATGGAACGACCCTGGATAGCACAGGTCTGAGTCGTGGAAATAACAACATCCACTATATGCAGGAGCCGCCCCAAAAGAATGACAGCCAGAATCTTATGATCAACATTAAGGAGACTCAAAGGTCTCCAGTTCCATAAATCAGAACAGTGGCATTTTTTATAAATCAAAAGCAAAACAGCATCCGAAAAATGTCGAGGGCCTGAGAATGAAACCAAGACATCATTAAAAACAATAGTCAGAGCAGAGACAAAAAAATCAATGAAAGAGTGGTAAAGTTCAGCCGTCAAACCATCCAACCCTGGAGAAGTACGCTTTTTTCTGTTTCTTAATAGCAGTCATCATTTCTGGAACAGAAATGGGATGCACAAGAGCAAGAAGTAGGTCCTCAGAAACCTCAGGAATGACCAAATCAGAAAGATACTCAGCCGGATCCAAAACAGATGAAACAATATCAAACATCCCTTCCACATGGAATTGTACAATGTGCTTCAAAAACAGAAGAGAAGTATGGTGCATTCCTGTAAGAGGATCAACCAAACCGTCAATAATGGTGGAAGAGATCCTACTGGAACAACTCCCATAAGGATCAAATGCAGCCTTCGAAGCCTGCGTGCCATACTGAGCTTCAACCTTCAAAGAGAGAGCACAATCAGACTTCAAAGCCTGAATTTGTCTGGAGAGATCAAGATGGAATTCAGAAGCCCTAGAATGAGTACCCAAAAGCTGCTGACAGAGTTGGGAATACCGAAAATAAGTAGAGTGGGACCGAGAACTGGCAGATTTGATAAAAAACTGACGAAGGTCAGTTTTAGTATCCTCTCATCAGAGGATAGATGAAGAATAGGCATCCAGTATAGCAACTCTGGCTCATAACAAATCCAGACAACCCTGAGAGATTAGAGAATCAGTCAACAAAGAACTATTCAACTTCCAATGGATACAAGAAGCAAACGGGTAAGGTCCAGCACTCGGATAGCAGAGCAAAACAACTGCCAAATGATCCAACATCTCACAGGGAATTACAGAAGCCTGGGAGACCGAAACATTCCTGGAAAAGAAGAAAAAAACAATCCTTGTTGCAAGAGCTCCCTTATAAAAAGTTTTTGCACCCTGCTGGTGAACAGAAGTATAAGCATCCACCAAATGGGCGGAAAAAAGGATTTTAGACAAGGTAGCAGCATCACAAAAAAGCTTGTGGGCATTACTAGGTCTTTCTGAAACAGAAAGACCACAATTGAAATCACCCCCAAAGTAAACTTGTCGAGTGGTAAATAAATTAGGTTGGATAGCAAGAAACAAAGCAGACCGCGCCACAATATTCTGCAGTGCATAAGTATTAATCAAATGAAAAGGAACAAAATCAAAAGAACCATCAATAAGGAGAACCCACCCCGGAAACACGAGAACTCTGGAAATCTTAAACCAATGGCCAAAAAACAAAATGCCCACCCCATCACAGAGATTCTCCCCATGTGACCAAAAGGAGGGCCCCACAGTCCATCAATGTCTCACCCGTGCAACCTCAAACCTAGATTTAAACCTGGTATCCTGAACAAAATAAACATCCTGTTTCAAGGAAAGCAAGAAATCAACAGTAGAAAGCTGTTTATGGAAAGATTTCATACTGTACACAATTAAAGTGCAGCACCGCAGAATAGGCTGCTGAGGCATGAGCAACAAAGGTCAAAAGAGATGCAGAGAACTGCAATGGGCATCAGGGGCAGGAAAAAAGAAACAATCTGACCAAAACAGAAAGCCCAGAAAAAAGGAACCCTCAAAGTCACCTATGAGGGAACTGCGTTCTCTGCATCTTTTCCAACCGTGGATTTTCTCTACCAGGTACAGAAGAAAGGTCCATATGAGAGGAAGAGGCACGAGAAGAATCAGAGTACTTTTCCGCACCTTTAGTATCCCCCCATTGTCTTCTTTTAGCTAGCAACTGGAACTTATGTCAAGTAATAACAGTAGTAGCAGGGGAATGAGACTCAGACTTATGCTTACCCTTCCCACGTTTAGTAGAAGGGACAGTAACAAAAGACAAATCAGTTTGGCAGGGGGCATAACATCCATCAAGATCGGGACTGGAGAATGGATAGCAGCAACCACAGGAGAAGCCTGGGCAGACTCCAGAACTGGAGTAACAGTATGAGAAAGACGGGGCTCCTGGGGGGGGGGAACTGAGGGACACACAAGGTCCGGACCAGTAGTAGGCATCAGAGAGGTAGTGGGAATCAGAGATAGAGGTAGAATGGTCCCAGGAGACACTATCAACCCTATTATGTTCAGCCCAGGGACATTGGGGGTAGTTATGATTGCGATCCTCACACAGATTACAAAACTGAGCATTAGGACAACCCAAGCTAGCATGGCCATAAGCAAGGCACAAAGTGCATCTAGGCTGGTCACAAGTGTAACTCAGGTGAGTCCGAGAGCCACACTTATGACAGGTGCGAGGATGTCCAGGGTAGAAACAGATACCCCTATCCCGACCAATGTAAAAGCTACCAGGAATATGCAGAACTCCCCTGCTCAGTTTGCTAAAGCTGAACTTTAATCTTCCAGCCACCCGTCCACACTAAATCTTCATCAAAAATAGGGCAGGGAGAATCTAACAGATCACATCTCTGATGAAGCCAAAACTGCACATCATGGATATTAACACCTTCACTATGAAATAATAAAGTAAGTACTTTCACCAAGGGTTTAGTAAGGGGTATGATTAAGAAAGAGGCCCAAATCGGAGTGTTCTTAACCAGTTCATACTAAGTCCAAAATTTTTCCAGAGTCTGAACAGTCTTGAAACTAAAGTCATACACAGTTTCCCTCTTGATATGAATGAAGGCAAACAATGCTGAAGGGCTAATTCCCAGAGAGTCTCTAAGCATACCTTGGAGAACAGTACGGCATGTGGGGGCCACAGAAGAATCACCCAGAAACTTCAATCGAACCGCATTTTTCCGCTGAGTGGGTTCCCCAACAGATTTAAACAAATCAGACATTTTGAAAGAAGGAGTTGAGTCTTCAGGGACAGGAGCAGAAGGAGAAGATTGGTGAGCAGGAGAAGCACAGCGTTCTGTTGGTACCTGTGATTGGACCAAAACATCCAAAGAGTCAGCGGTGTTCTCAGTAGCAAGCGGTGGAACAGAAAGATCTGTCTCAGGTTCCACAGGGGGAGAAGATCAAGCAGAAACCAAAGCTGAAGCAGTAAGAAAAACATCCATAGGCATTCCAATAATAGCAGCAGCAGAAACAGGACCAGGCGAAGTCCGGGGCTTCCCATCCAAAGATCTCTGCCAGCCAGCAGCATGCAGAGCAGCGTCTGGAGACGAAGTAGCACTCAATTCAACAGTGGTCCTCGAGGTAGGTCTAAGGTGCAACTGGGAGGCCGGGGGGAAAAGGCAAATCAGCAGGGACGGTTTCAGAGGCCTGTTAAAGTGGTGTCTGAGGGGCAGAAGACACAGAATAATCAACGTCAGGCAACGTGTCTTGTGTAGAAGCATCATCACTTATCAACTGTAGAATGAACTGTTTATGCTGAGAGAACATCTGCCGCAATATAGCATCAGGAATCACAGCAGCATCATGGCTGTCCTTTTTAGCAGAAGTCTCTATGTCAGATAAACCAGAAGAAACAGTAGAATCCTTATCAACAGCAGAAGCAGAAGGAAACACACCGTCAATGTGAACTTGAGAAGCCTCAGAAGCAGGAACACAAACAGGCTCAGACACCAAAACATGATCCAAAGGCAGAGCAGAGTGTCCACCGCCACCTCCACCTCCCGCAGCAGGAATGTTGGCCATCTTGGAGTCACCAACAAAAGGGTCCCCCCTGCTCACAGGAAGCAGAGTAGGTGAATTTCCCAGGTGCCCTGGCCAAATTTCTCCCATTCACTAAAAATACCACCAACTGGTTCAATTTCAGTTGCTTTCCATCTGTATCTCCCTTCCCCCCAGTTGCCCCTGAAAAAGGGACTTTTAGGCCCAGTGGGCTTACCGCGTCAACAAAATTCAATAAATAAATAATGTGAGGTGCCCTAGTAGAAAAATATGATTGGTCCCTGCAGTCAGTCAAGCAGACATTACTACTGTAAAGTACATCATCGTCACTGATTCATTCACTGATGAGGGAGCCAGTGAACAGGGATGCTGGTTACTGCAGTAAGGGGTAACTGCCTCATTTTCAGTTTTCTTGAGTGTATCCTTTCTTGGGGTGAGCATGCAGAAGAAGTTGGTATGGTGCAAAAGGGGGATGGGGTGGGGTGGGGCATTTAAGCACGTGATTGGGTCAAGTGGTTGGGGGGTAGGTGTAGGGCGGCAATCCTGTTGGGTTGGGTGGAAGGGTTATTTGAAAGAAAACTTTACTGGAATTGAGGAAGTAGGGAGGTGGGTACTGCAACAGTAGTGGAGTGTGAGGGGATTTAACAAGTTAACATTTAGCATGTGTGTGTTTTTTTTTGTTAAATCAGTTTTTCTTCTGTACAGTTATTTGACCCTCAGCCACTACGTGCTCTTTCACTTTAATCCCTTCTACTGACTCCCAGCCACGTCTGTTGTTCCCCCCGCTATTGTGACTGGCAGGATTTACATGGAGCAGGGCCCAAGGACTGAGAGGGACTGTCATTCATGATGTCCGATGCATGTTAGGTTTTTTGGGGGCTTTTTCTCCCTCTTTCCTCCCACCATCTCAGGACTGTAAGTGCAGTCTTTGCTGGCTTCAGTGACAACAGCATGCCCTGGGATGATGCTACACCTTGTGATGGAGCAAGCTCCCCTCCTCACCATGAGGAATCACTACAGCACCAGAGCCTGACTGTCTTCCCCCCCTCCCCCCAGCTGGCTTACAGTCCCTGTGGGAGCACTCCTCAGCCTAGCTGCCTAATCCCAGCAGATCATGGCTCGCTTTCAAATTGGGGTCACTAGCATGGAACTGGAGAGAGTACTTCCATGGAGCTATTATGCAGGCCAAATTAAATCAGGTTTTAAAATACAAATGAACTACTTCAAGCAAAGTTCAGGTGAAGTTGGAAACTTTGGCTATGCATAGTGCAAAGTTTCCAACATTGCATTGACTTTACTGACATTGTTAATTTTTCAACATCTCTAGTTGACTTACATCAAGAAGATAAACAGCTTTTACAATAGTGTATTGCGGATTTATGTTTGCTTACTTCTGCTCTCTTTCTCTATGTCACTCTTTTTTGCATGTTTTCTAACTTTCTAGTTTTTAAAACCAGCTTTGATTTCTGATCTATATACTTACATTCCCTTCCACAACATATGATGTCTGCTGATTTTAAGTACCAGATTGATATAAGTTGTTTTATCAAAATGCCAGTTGAATTATACAATCCCAGTATTCTATACTCATAGATACATAGACAGTGTTGGCAGATAAGAGCCTATGGCCCACCCAGTCTGCCCATTTAAGTTTGTAAGTTCAGTTTATGTTTTCCAGGAAGTCTGTTGCCCCTTACCCCTGACCTCCAGAATTCCTTTATGTCTATCCCATGCATTCTTAAATCCCGTGATTGTTTCAGCCCCCACCACTTCCTCTGGCAGGGTGTTCCACTTGTCCACCACCCGTTCTGTGAAGAAATTCTTCCTCACGTTTCCTCTGAATCGTCCTCCTCCAACTTCATCCCATGCCCTCTAGTCCTGGAACATCTTTTTCGCTAAAAATAGTGCATTCCTGCACCCTGTTCCTCCTGTAAGATACTTGTATGTCTCTATCATATCCCTCTCCCTCCTCTCTCCAGGGAGTACATGTTCAGTGCCTTCAACCTGTCCTCATAGGACTTGTGATGCAATCCATGCACCATCTTTGTTGCCCTCCTCTGAACCTTCTCTTACCCTGTCTATGTCCTTACGTAGGTAAGGTCTCCAGAACTGACAGTGTACTCCAGGTGGGGCCTCACTAGTGTCTTGTATAGTGGAATTATGACCTCCCTTTTCCTGCTGGTGATGCCGCTGCCTATGCATCCCAGCATCCTATTTGCTTTACCTGCTGCCTTGTCACACTGTTTCCCTGCCTTGAGGTCATCAGAGATGATAACCCCAAGATCCCTTTCCTGCTTGGTGCATGCTATATCCTCACCCCCAACTGATATATTGTGCCAGGGTTTTTGTGCCCCATATGCATTATCTTGCACTTCCTTGCATTGAATTTCAACTGCCAAACCCTGACCATTCTTCAAGTTTCTGCAGGTCCTTCTCATTCTGTCTACACCTCTGGTGTGTCTACTCTGTTACAGAGCTTTGTGTCATCAGCGGACAGTGAAATTCTGCCTTCTAGGTCCTCGCAATGTCACTGATGAAGATATTGAATAGTACCGGTCCCAGCACTGATCCCTGTGGTACCCCACTGGTCACTCTTCCTCTGTGGAGTGACAGCCATTTACCACCACCCTCTGTGTCCTGCTGCCCAGCCAGTTACCTACCCACCGCACTACTGTCCTGCTCACACCCATATTCCCCAGTTTGTGCAATAGTCTTCTATGTGGCATGGTGTCAAAGGCCTTGCTGAAGTCCAGATAGGCCATGTCCACTGCCTTCCCCTGATCCACCTCCCTAGTCACCCAGTCAAAAAATTCAATGAGGTTGGTCTGACATGACCTTCCCCTGGTGAAACCATGCTGCCTTGGGTCCTGTAGTCCATTGACAACCAGATGTTCCACCAATCTCTCCTTCAGTAGTGCTTCCATGATCTTCCCCACTACCGAGGTGAGGCTGACTGGTCTGTAGTTCCCGCTTCCTCTTTGTTCCCACTTTTGTATAAGGGGACTACATCTGCTATCCTCCAGTCTTTGGGTACCGCCCCTGTTTCTAGTGATCGGCTAAACAGGATAGCAAGAGGTTCAGCCACCACCTCTCTTAGTTCTTTAAGGACCTGGGGTGCACCCATCTGGCCCCATTGCTTTATCAACTCTTATTACTTCCAGTTCCTTCAGGACCCTTTCTGTAAAGGAACTTGTGTCCATTTCTGCACCATTCTCACCCCTTGTACTCCATTCAGACCCATTACCTCCTCTTCCTCAGTAAAGACTGAGCAGAAATACCTGTTCAATATGTCAGCTTTACTGTTGTCATCCTCCACACAGCCCTTCCTCCCCTTCAGTCTCACTATCCTCCCTTTGCCTTTCTTTTTCACTTATGTACCTGTAAAAGGTTTTGTCCCCTCTACCACTGATTTTGCACTGTGTTCTTCTGTCTGAGCTTTGGCTTCCTTACTGACCTCCCTGCCTCCCTTTGCTTCTCCTGGTACTTCTTCCTATCCCTTCTGCCTGTGTCTTTTGTATTGCCTGAATGCAATCTTTTGGCTTTCACTTTCTTTGCTACCTCTTTGGAAAACCATAATGGTCTCCTCTTCTTTTTCCTCTTGCTAACCTGCTTAATACATAATTCTGTTGCTCTTGTAATCCCCATTTTAAATACTTCCACTGTTCCTCAACCCTGATTCCTGCCCCATTCCCTTAATGCCTCTTTCAAGTATCTCCCCATTTTCCCAAAGTTTCCCCCTAAAATCCAGGATACGTGTTTTGTGTGGTTTGGTTCTGCTCTTTCTGTGATTTCAAACCACAGTGACTGGTGGTCACTGTTCCCAGTGCTTCCC
The DNA here is from genome assembly GCA_016271365.2 of Neoceratodus forsteri. NCBI lineage: Eukaryota > Metazoa > Chordata > Ceratodontiformes > Ceratodontidae > Neoceratodus > Neoceratodus forsteri. Next base: position 1,008,765,294 of record CM057454.1, on the reverse strand, counting down.
ACTCTTACCCCATCACACTGTCCCTGTTTGTGAGCACAAGGTCCAGTATTGCCTTCTGCCGAGTTGGTTCCATGACCAGTTGTTTGAGGAAGGCACCCTGAAGGAGTCTAGGATAAATCTGCTCCTAGTTGATGCTGCTGCTGGGATGCTCCAGTCCACGTCCTGAATATTGAAGTCTCCAACCAGCTACCTCACCCTTGTCTGCCATCCTCTGGATGGCTAGCATCAACTCCTATCTGTTTCTTCCTCCTGGGCTGGTGGTCTATAGACCACACCTGTGCGGATGGCTGGCCCCATTTTCCTTTCCAGCTTAACCCACAGTATCTCTCCCCCATTTTGTTCCTCCTGGATCTCTGTGGCCCTTATGTCATTTTTCACATACAGTACCACTCCTCCTCCCTTCCTGCCTGCCCTGTCTCTTCTGAATATGTTGTAGCCAGGTACTCATGAGGTGGCTCTCTTGGCACAGATCAACACCTGTCTTTTACATACTAATGTACTAGACACCAGCAGAGAAGGCCTATTGGTCTATCAAGTCTGCTCATGCTTCAACACCCTGATTGGGTACCGTAGCCCTCTATGTGTCTCCTTCCACTGTTACTCCATCCCCCAGTCCTGCCCCCCCCAGGCAAACCAGTCTCTGCTTTACCCCTTGCCTATACCTGTCCCACCCTCTCTTGAATCCCTCCACCGTAGCTGCTGGTACCTGCTCCCAGGGCAGCACATTCCATTGTTCCACCACTCTCTCGCTGAAGTACATCCTCCTCCATTCCCCCCTAATCCTATCACCCTCAATCTTTCAACTGTGTCCTCTGGTAATTCCACCCTCCTCCAGTCGAAAGATCCTATCTCAGCTTACTTTATGTACTCCCCTGAGGTACTTGAAAACCTCAATCATGTCCCCCTGGTCTCTCATCTGCTCCAGCGAGAACAGGTTGAGCTCCCCTAGTCATTCCTCATATGTCATATACCCCAGGCCCTGGGTCATTCTGGTTGCTTTCCTCTGAACCCTTTCCAGGAGTGGGATGTCCATCCTTAGGTGCTGCCTCCAAAACTGCACACAGTACTCAAGATGTGGTCTAACCAGGCTGTTGTACAGTGGCAAAATCACCTCCCTGTTCCTTGAGGTAATCCCCCTAGAGTTGCATCCCAGCATCCTATTTGCCTTGACTGAAGCCCTCCTGCACTGCTCTGAATTATTCATGTTAACATTCACCAAGACTCCTAGGTCTCTTTCCCCTGCCATGGCCTGCAACTCATCCCCCCCTCTCCCCAGGGTGTACACATAGTTGGGGTTTTCCCATGCTAGGTGTAGCACCTTGCACTTGGAGGAGTTACGTTTCAATTTCCAGGTGCAGGACCACCTATCCAGAGTATCCAGGTCCTCTTGCAGGGCCAATCTCCCCTCCTCCCCCTCAACCACCACCCCTAGCTTAGAGTCATTTGCAAAGAGTCTCATTTCACACCCGATACCTTCCCTGATATTGGAGATGTAGGTGTTAAACAGGAGTGGCCCCAGGACTGATTCCTGAGGGACCCCACTTATGACCTCCCTAGGAAATGAGACCTCCCCTCTGACCACTACTCACTGAGTGTGACCTGAAAGCCAGTTTCCAATCCACCTAACCATCAATGGGCCTACCCCCCATCCCCCCAGCTCCTTTCTTAGGCCAATGTGAGGGACTGAATCAAATGCCTTGCTGCAGTCCAGAAACAGTACATCCACTGGTCTCCCCCTGTCGAGTGCTAATGTCACCCACTCATAGAACTCTACAAGGTTTGTTTGACATGATCTACCTGGAACAAACCCATGCTGCCGGTCATCCAGGTAACCCATCTCCTCCAACAAAACTCCCAGCCTTTCCTTAAGTATGCTATCCATTACCTTCCCCACCATCGATGTCAAACTGACAGGTCTGTAGTTTCCTGGCTTTTCTCTTGATCCCCCTTTATGAATGGGCACAACATGCACCTGCTTCCAATCCCTTGGCACCCTCTCTGTCTGGAGTGACAAGTTAAAGAGATCCATCAAGGGCACAGCCAAAACATCCACCAACTCCAGTACTCTGGGATGAATAGCATCAGGTCCCGGAGATTTATCCTTTCTTAAGGACTGGAGGGCTTCCCACACCTGATTGATAGGAATATCAGCATCTCCCCCCCCCCTCATTCAGCAGAACCAGCCTGACATCTCACCCCTGGCCTACCTCCCCCAGTGGCTTGTTCTTTAGCAGGTACCCCAATAGTCAGATCTACTGCACCTTATGTGTCCTTCAACCCCTTTTTTAGAAGTTTCCCAACCTCCTGCCCAGTGAACACTGAGGCAAAGTATTCATTCAGTACCTCTGCCTGCTCTCCAGCCCCTTCCACCAAGCCCCAGCTGTCCTCAACATACTGAGCTGGCCCTTGACCTTCCTCTGCTCACCAATATACCTACAAAAGCCCTTTTCCCCATCTCATATCCCCTGCAAAAGCCTCTGCTCTTTCCAGGCCTTTGCTCCCCTCACCACTCTGATGACTTTCCTGGTTGCAAGGTGATAGTTCTCTCTATCCCTCTCACCACTCATTTTTTTGTACCTACTGTAGTCAGCCTTCTTCTCCCTTACTGCCTCCTGGACCACCTTGGTAAACCAGCATGGTTAAAGAGAACTACCACCCTTGTGCTTCACTCTTGCACAGGTCCTGGTGGCCTCCTGTAGCCCACGCTTTATAATCTCCCACCTAACTTCCATGTCCAAACCTGGTTTTACCTCCCGAAAATGCCCTTTGAGAATTTTCCCCTGTTCTGAAAGTCTGCCCCCTCTAAAATCAACTATCATTGTCCTTGAATTATCTCCCCCCCCCAGTTTAATCTGAAACCAGACTGTGTTGTGGTCGCTCCCAGACAGAGGGTTCTTCCACAACCAGATCTCTTACAAGATCCCCATCTGCTAAAACCACATCCAGGATATGACCCTCCCTCGTTGGGTTCTTCACCTGCTGATTGAGGAACGCATCCAGGAAGCCATCTAGAAGCTTCTGCTCCCTGGCTACAGTGGACGTCATAGTACCCCACTCAGTAGCTGGCACATTAAGGTCCCCCATCAACACCACTTCTTCCCCTTCCAGTCCACACTGCCCATTAATGTTAGCCAACAGGCAATCCTCCAGGTTCTCCACTAGTCCTGAGAGCCTATATACCACCCCCAACTTGATCTTTCCTCCCACGGGGGTTCACAAGGTGACCCATAGGGCCTCCACATTGCCCGCTGCTTCTTCCACTCTCATAATCTTGATGTTATCCCTAATGAACATTGCTACTCCTCCCCCTCTGCCCACCTTTCTGTCCTTCCTTAGCACAAGGTACCCACTAAAATTAAGGTCCCAGTCATGGCCAGCGGTGGCCAAAGTTTCAGTGACCACTGCTACATCCACCCCACCCTCAAGCAGCATGGCCTGCAACTCAAGCATTTTATTCCCAAGGCTCCTGGCATTTATTAAAGCCACCCTCCAACCCTTGTCCCTACCTCTCTTTACCATATCCTCCCCAGATCTTTTATATGTCCATCCACACTTCTCCCCTAGGATACCAGCTGTCTCCTTTCTATGGGGTTGCAGGCCAGTCCTACCAGCGGTATGGATGTCCGGATAAGCCCAGCAGTGCCCCTCCCCCCTTCAGAAGATTTAAACCCCATCTAGCCTGAATGAAATCCATCATCCCCCGTTTGAGAACTTCCTTCCCTACCGGATTTGGGTGAAGCCTATCCTGGGCATACAGTCCCTTGTCTTCCCAAACTCCCCCCCAGTCTCCCAACACCCCAATCCCCTGTGCCTTATCCCACTGTCTAAGTCAGTCATTAATCTCCCTGATATTCTGTTTGTTCTTCACAGTAGCACTTGGCACTGGCAAGATTTCAGAGAAGGAGACTGTGCATCCATTGTCATGACAGACCCTGGCCAGTTCTTGGAACATTGCCTGAATTTCCAGCACACTATTTCCCTCAATATCATTTGTTCCCAGATGCATCAGGAAGTCCACAGTCCATCAGTCATACAGCATGAACTTTGCCCTATGCACAGTCAGACCAGAAATACCCACTACTTTAACTGGACTGGATTTTCCCTCACCCTGCCCCACCCAATGAATACCCCGATCATGGAGTCCCCCAGCAGGAGAACCTTAGTGTCCCCCTTGATCTTCTGTGCACCTCCTTTTTGAACTCCTCCACCAGCCCTGTCACCTCCCCCCTCCTCGAAACCACTTCCTTTTGGCTTCTCTCTGGACCCTCTACAAGAGAACCCCTACCAACCCTACCCCTCTTGTCGTGCCTTTTATAACTGAGTTCCCAGGCTCCCCCCAGTTTAGCCTCTGCCCCACTCCCTACCCCAGTCGGGCCTTTTTCTCCAACCTCCTCCCCCTTTTCCAGCTCCCATCTCTCCAGTCCCACCGAACACGGCATTCCCATCACCATCACCGCTCATACTTCCTCACCTTTCCTCTTGCCCCTTCCATGCCCACCTGCAGATCCCACTTACCTATGGGCTATTCTCTGGTATGATCCTCTCCACCTCAAAGGACACCCCTCCCTCATCTCAATCTCTCCTCCTTTTCTCACCGAGTTGACTTGCAGCCTCCACACCTTCCCTCTGCTGGATCCCCCCTTCCCCTTCTTTGACACTTGATTTGCCCTCTCCCCTGCTTGCATACTTATTTGAATTATCGATGTCCACCCTCATCTGATTTACCATATCCCTCTATCCTCCACCCTCCTTTTCCTCCTCTACCTCCCTCACCATATCGTCTCCAACCAACTTACTCAATGGCTCAAATTTATTATAGCACTCAAAGCCAAACTCCTTTTTTTTGTCCTGATTTCCTGCTATCCACTTCTCCAGTAGGCCCCCTGTCAATCTCAACCTACCTGCACCCCCACCTCCTATGATTTAGCCTGTTTCCTCTACCAGTTACCTTCCAGGTAGCTACCTCCTTTGCCACTAGCCCACGCCCCATAAGTTCTCCACTTCTGCCTAATGATAGGGATCCAGGTCACACTCTATCACAGCCCTCCTGCTCCCCCACAGGCCCTCCCAGACATGTTTATTCCCACCCCCCCCAACAACTCCATTTTCCTCCATACCAAGTCAAGTTCCCCTCTCGATCTGCAATAACTGCCTACAGACTGGGCAACCTCCCTCCCTCCAGGCCCAGTTTGGGATGATGGCTGCCCCGTAGCCAGTGCACCCTACAATTCTGTCAAAGATGCCTGCCCTGCTGGCTGGGGGCCAACCACAAAGGCCATCTCCAAACATTCTTGGACGTTCACCCTTGACCAGGTCCCCACCCCCAGGTAGACCTACCTGCAATCCTCTACAGCCAGCCATACAGGGCGATGTAGCCCGTGAAATTAAAAACACAGCTCTTGAACCAATCTACCAAGCAGAATAAAAGAGCATGAACAGAGTTACATCCCCTAACAGTTCCAAGAAAGTCAGAGTCAAGACTGGAGAAAACCCCAGTGTAGCCACCCAACCAATCAGTGACCTACCTCCACCTGGCCTCTCCTCCTCTGAGCATTTAATAGAGGTTGGGGCTGAGGTGGGTGTGTAGCAAACTAGTGTCCCAAGAGCAGCTGGGCTTGTCCCTTAAAAGGCCCAGCCATGAATCCTGAAAATGGCACCCTTGTTTTCTGTTGGGTGCTCCAACTCAGATCACTGAACTTCCTCTAGCCACAAATGTGGCCATCCCCACCTCCAGATTTGCTCCTGATACAGCTGCTGCAACAGTTCTCTCACTGCTGATGTGGACTGCACCATCCCTCAGGACCTCTGGATGCCCAAGAGCAGCCCACCGATGTGGCCTGTGCAGTCCCCCTGCTCCTCTGTAAGTAATTCCCAAGTATCCCAAGAGTGGCTGGGCTCATCCCTTAAAAGGCCCAATCATGAGTCCCAAAAACAGTGCCCTTGTTTCCTATTGGGTGCTCCAATGCAGATCACTGAACTCCTCCTAGCCACCGATGTGGCCTGTGTAGTCACCCTGCTCCTCTGCAAGTAAGTCCCAAGTTGTTTAATGTTTTCTTGGACTTTTAAACCAACCCCATATACAGTATATGACCTCATGTTGTGCCACTTTGGAGGCTTCAATCAGAGACATCATGTGTTGCCATCGGTCAGTGGCTATGATGCTGATTTCATTACTTGAATAAGTTGTCACTCTGATGAAACCTGTGCACAATATTGAGGAGTTGCTCTATTTTCATCAATGTAAGGCATTAATAAGTACAGTACGTCTACATGGCAATTTACTACACAAAATACACTGTTTATGAATAAACTACAGCCTTGATGAGTTGCAATAGCCAGACAATTATTTTGCTACATTTTGGTAACTGTTTCTGCAATTTGTCACTTTTTTCCTTAACTGCAGTGATTTTTCCACAACTGTGCTAAAAAGTAACTTACTGTAGTAATTTCTCTTTGCAAGTGTGGTAATTCTTTCAGCGAATGTAGTAAAATATGGCAAATTATTGTAATTGGTCCCATTAATTTAGCACTTTTTAAGCAGTTTCACTCTTGTGGACAGAAAAATTAGGAGAGTAACAAAATATACAGTAACTTATTTGAGAAATTTCTATATATTATTTATTTCAAAGGTTTTGCCAGGAAAGACACACTGAGATATTATCAGATCATTTCCAGGTGAGTCCTGGGGGTAGGGAAAGTGGAGAAAAAGGGCAATTAATTAGAAAACACTATAGGGTGCAACTTCTATAAATAAAGCATAAACAGTAAGTAAGGATAAAACAACAGTTACAACATGACAAGACCAGAGATCCACAGAATTAGCACCAGTACAAAGTAATACATAACAATGAAGCTGCAGCCATGGGGGTAGCATCAGTAATGGGCCATAGTGCAGCATTTACTGCATATGGGGACCAAGGGGTCAGGGCCCTATACAGTTATGTGGCAGGAAATCACAAAGGAGGGTTTTGAGAGAATAGAGGAAGGTGACAGTGGAAATCGCAGGAGGCAGAGAAGACCACATATTCAGGAATCCAAATGAGATGGCAGCTATTGAAGGTTCTGTGGATTCTTTTGTATATAAGATTTTATTATGAACAGACACATGGTAGTTCACATCCATAATAACAATTGCACATATCTATAATACTAAATACACTCCTTTTACAGGTTTAATCATTTCTTTTCCTGTATCACACTACATTTCTCAGGATCAGTACTTCACTTCAAGTGGCCTTAATCAATCACTCCCTCCCTCCCACATTAACATATTTTCAGACTGAAAAAGGTCTGCCAGAAATGGAGCCCACTCCCTAGTGAAACTCTCAATTTTATTCTTAACTAAAAAGGTCAGTTTCTCCAGTGCCAGTGTCCACAAAACCAAGGTAAGCCAGTCTTGTATTGTGGGTGTTGCATTCGAGAACCATGTATTCTGAATACAATGTCTGGCTGTGCACAGAAGAATCCTAACCCATCTTGACAGGCGCCTCCACTCCCCTTCCTCATCAACCTCTATCCCAAACAGGCAAATTTTGGGGTCTAGCTGCAGTACCCTCCCCCATATATGTCCAACTTCCTTGCCCACCCCACCCCAGAATCTTTGAAGGATGGGGCATGCTACAAAACAATGAAAATATTTTTTTTCTCCAGTCTGCATCGCCCACATTGCGGAGATATAGTAGGGTGGTATTTATGCACAATGGCAGGAGGACTGTAGACCCTATGTATACATTTATAACAAGCCTCTTTACCTCTTTTTACTTATTACAAACCAAGAGACCCATATGTAAAGAGAGTAACAACTCCCAATCTTGATCTCTAAACTGGATATTTAAATATTTCGTCCATAATCTCCTTACCCTTAGAGAAAGATCTGGGAAACACTGCCTGGTCTCTTTCACTGCTCATCCTATAAACCCCTTAGAGTCCTGCTTCGCAGCTTGGATCAATGATTCTATTTTTACCATTTCAGTCAGGCCTGGTTCCCCTTTAGCCAGTCTTGTTACATAAGCTCTAACCTGAAAAAAACCTAAAGAGGTTACCCGGCCCAAAGTTTAACCTCTGACACAGCCTAGTAAAGGAGCTGAGTGCCCCCCCCCCCCAGTACACATATCCCATATTGAACTTATGCCATTCTTTTCCCAAATTTTAAATCCTGTGTCTTCCCAGCCTGGAAGAAAACCAGGATTCACCACCACAGGTACCAAATAAGTATCTACATTTTTAATCTTCCACAATTTTAACAGTTTACTCCAGCTATATAATGCAGCCACAACAAGTGGGTTCCCTCCATCCTATTATCGTACACCTCTAGCCCCTTGTCTATCTAGATAAGCTGATAATCTGGCTCGACACCCCCATTGTTCAAGGTCAACCCAACTTGCCACTCTGGGCCTATGCACCCAGTCATTTACATATTTCTTTTATGCTGCCAGATGGTAATTAGCTAAGTCCTAGGAAATTTAACCCATCCTTCCTTGTGTCTGCTTTAAGGCTTTGCAGACTTATTCTAGGTCTTTTTTCCCTGCCACATAAACACAGAGAACATTTTCTCTGTCTTCTTAATATCCCATTTTGTTAAACCCACATGCACCATCTGCATAATATACACCAACTGAAAAAGTATATTCATCTTAATCAGGTTTATCCTTCCCAACCAAGAGACTGGAAGGGCTACCCACCTCCTAAGATCTGTTTCAATAGTTTTAAGCAATGGACCATAGTTCAAGTCACATAGAGAACCTAAATTCCACCCTATTTTATGCCCAAATATGTAAAGCTGCTATCCACCAACTTAAGGCTCCACGTATGCTCCAATCCTGTTCCCCTTGGTAATCTCATTACTTCTGATTTATCTATGTTAAGCCTACATCCCGAGAACCGCTCAAACTCTGCCACCACCTCTAGTAATGCGGGCACAGAGGTCACAGGGTCAGTCACAAACAACAGCATGTCATCTGCATACATCATTATTATGTGTTGATTACCCAAAAAACCTTGTACTCCATGAATATTTCCACTTTGCCTAATGGTAATAGCGAGGGGCTCCACCGCCATGGCAAAACAATAATGGGGAAAGAGGGCACCCCTGCCTTGCACCCCTACCTAACCCAAAGCCCTCAGAGAGAGTACCATTTACAAAAATCCTTGCTCAAGGGGACTGGTACATTGCCTTTACCCACCCCACAAACATGTCTCCTAGACCAGACCAGGTTAACACCTCAAACAAATATTCCCACTCCACCCTATCAAATGCCTTTTCCTCATCCATAGAAATAATACAGGTGTCTTCCTTCCCTTTATTTGCCCTGCAAATTACATTTAACAATCTCTGTACTTTATGATAGGATAAGCGTCCCTTAACAAACCTGGTCTGGTCTGGGTGGACAATGTCCGCCAGCACCAACTTCAGTCTCCTCGCCAGGACCGTAGCCAACATTTTCATGTCACAGTCTAAGAATGATATCGGCCTATAGGCTGCACTCTCCATAGGGTATTTTCCTACTTTTGGGATCAGGCAAATCACAGCATCTGAAAAAGTAGCAGGAAGCTGTAAGATTTCCCCTTCCCGCTGCTGAAAAGTTTCAGCCAGTGAGTCAGACAAATGAACCGCCATATGCTTATAATATTCTACCAGGTAGCCATCTGGACCACTTGCCTTCCCACTTCTCAGTCTCTGTATTGCTTGCAGCATCTCTGTTTTTGTAATAGATGCCTGAGGCATATTAACCTTGCTTAAAAACTTCCCTATTATCTCCCTATGTCCTCCTTCCATCCGGTACAGATGCTGAAAGAATTCCTTAAAGCATTCCCTTATCTATTTTGGCTGTTTGTATATCTTCCCCTTCTAGTCTTAAATGTCAGCAATATGCATAGGGCATTTACCACCCTTCATTAGTCTGACCAACATAGGTCCCGGCTTATTGCCCCACTCATAGAGCTGCTTCTTACAAAAAGTCCATGATTTTCTCATCTCCTCACTTAACAAAGCATTTAGGGCCTCCCTAGTCAACTTTAAGCGGTCCCTTACCTCGTCTTTCTCTCCCACTCTCCCCCCCCTTTCCAGGTCCCTTACTGTAGTTTACAGTTACAGTTCCAACCTTTTTTCTTGTTTCTTTTTCTTTACCCCAGATACATACCTAATTATCATTCCCCTCATAAATGCTTTCCCCGCATCCCAAATGACAGCTTTGGAAGTAGGGAATTCCTTATTTGCTGCCATATAATCCTTCCATTGGTCCTCCAGATATTCTCTGAACCCCTTATCCTTCAATAAATTTGTTGGGAATTTCCAGGGCGGGGCCTGTGCCTCGGTTCATTTATATTCAGGGCCAAGATCACCATTGCATGATCTGAGACATGAGTAGGGCTGTGCTGAATTTTTCCAAATTCTCCCATACCATTCCTGCAACATAAACAGGTAGTCTATATGTGACCATGTACTATGTGGGTTAGAAAGAATGTGAATTCCTTTACCGCTGGGTTCGCTTCCCTCCACCCATCTATCAAACCCAGATCTACCATCCCCCTCCTCCATTGTACTATTGCACCACTCTTCCTACCTTTACCCTGAGAATGATCACAGGCAGGGTCCAGGGTGTAGTTCATATCCCCCTCATTATCAGTCCCAGGAATTGTTCCTTAACAAACAAGGCAAGGAGGGAACCATAAAAGGCTTGATCAAATACTACTGGCGCATAGATACTACCAAATGTTATTTGTTCCCCCCAAAGCTCTCCTGTAACAAAGACATATCTGCCCTCCACTGGATCCCTAACCACTCTCTTGATTTGGAGTGGCAAATGTTTGTGCAGAAGGACAGCGACCCCATGCTTTTGCGCTTTATACGATGCAAAAAACATTTCCCCACCCATCCCCTTACTAGCTTATTATGTTCAGGCACAGTGAGGAGCATCTCTTGTGACAAGGCCGCTTGTGCTCCCTGTCAATGCAGTGCTGTAAGTAGAGCTGCACAATTAACCGGGGTCATTATCCCCCTGACATTCCAAGAACATACAATCAATTCTTGTTTGCTAGCCATGATAAAAACTGTCATTCCTCCATATACCCTGCTTCATCCTTTGATATAGGCCCTTCAAAGTACTGTTACTTCTCTCTAAATTGATCCTACTTATATCTGATCCTGTAACATAGAAAGCTTCTGGATGTGAATACATGTGACCGAACAGATAAACGAGTAATAAACAAAAAATATGGTAACATTTTTAACAACTTCCCAATTCCTACCCAGTTCCTATCCCTATAAATCGTTTTCATGTCCCTCTTACCCCTTTCCCTAAAATAACATTCAACCTCATTCCCTACTTTTAGTTGCATTTTTTGCTGTCCATCTTTCTGTTTTCAATTACGTAAGTTCCCCTCCTGCAATAATGCATTTCCCAACTTACAGAGCAATGTGCCCACCTCCTCTCTTCTCCCCATTTCCTTCCTTTGAGATGAACAGACACTAACCACAAAACTGTGCTGACAGTGTCAAAAAAGTTGTCCTCTAAGAATCCATGCCCCCGGCCCCCTCCGGGAATTTTCAATACCTGTTCATATGCTTCACAATCTTTTGTATTCCACGATGGGCTTTAACCCCAGCAGCAATACCAAACTGTGACATACATCATCCAGAGCCCTACATCAAAGATATTGATTATATAAATTCACGCAGCCCCGGAAGCACAACATTGTCCCTTATTCATATTCCAGTCCCGTGATGTTTCCAAAGGAATCCCCCTGCACCTCCAATACTGGAGCATGGGCAACAGTGAGTCCAGCATAGGAGGCCTATTGAAGCAACCCAGGCCTCACCCCCAGCATGATTCATTGTCCTTTCCCCGGGCTTATGCGCCAAGTGTCAGGTGACATCTGCCTTTCGCCCTGAAAATACACACCATGTCTCTTCTTCCCCCTGCACTTCCCTTGCCAAGAGCGTGGGCAGCATAACAGTCTGCTCCTGAGAATCAATCTAAGCCCTGTACCTTCAATGCTGGAGTCCAGGATCCCATGGGAACTCCCATCCACAGGCTGTTCATGTTCCTTACCCACATAATTTCCAATACATCCAAGAGAGCAAGCCATATATCATCCGGTCCCAAAGTTTAAAACATGAGCTCCCAAGAAAGTCCCCACAACTCCAGGAAACTCCAGGCCTCCAATGTTGTCTCCTATGTACAGTGGGGGGGGGCATCACACAGCCACGAGGCACCAGATAGACGTGTGATCATCCCCAACAGAATTTAGGCCCCACTCATCATCGCCAGTCTCAAGTGATATAGTTATACTTGTAACATATAGCAACAGTACAGCCCCCTTTTGTGCTTCCAAATATATATAAGAAAAAAAATCAATCCACTTCACCGTCTCTTGCCTTCATTTCAAATAAACCAAAAGCAACCACAGCAGGCTAGGACTCAGCCTATTTTCCTCTGCAAATCCTCCACAAACTTTTCAGCATTTTTGATATCCCAAAAGGATAAGGTTGCTCCCTCATGTCGAATTTTAAGGGTAGCTGGGTATATCATGTAATTCTGTACCTTCAACAAGTGCAGGGTAGCCATGACCTCATTAAACATCTTCCTCTTCTTAGGAAGCCTGGCTGAGTAATCCTGTGACAAAAATATTCTGTGGCCTTCACATTCTAGATGGCCCTTACCCCTGTAGGCTCTTAAGACTGCTTCGCTTTCCTGAAAATTATGAAATCTCATAATAAGTTGGCGTGGAGGCTGTCCCACAGGGGGACCACAGCATAACCGCGCTATGCACCTGTTCCAGTTTAAGCCTCCCATTTTTTATCTCCATATCCAGAAGTTTGGGTAGAACAGCTACACAGAAGTCCAATACACTGCTCCCTTCCAATCCTTCTGGCAAACCCCTAAGACGGAGGTTCAACCAGCGGTGGTAACTTTCTTGATAATCTGTTGCCTCCTTCATCTCTTTGAGCTCTTTCTGCAGGGCCCGGATCTGTTCAGGCACCCCTTGCGTCCCATCCTCCAACTGAGATATCCTCTCTTCTGCCTCAGTTAAATGTGCAGCCTGTACAGTTTGCTGTGCAAGAACCTCCTGTAACTTGTCATCTATTTTGGCCTCATGCTTACATAACCATGGCTCTAGGGCTACTAAGACCTGCCCTGTGAGTTCTCTGACTAAGGCGCTCATCTCTGCAGCAGACAGTGATACCATGTTCTGGCTCTGTTGTGGCGTACAGGCCACATTCTTCTTCGCTGCTTTTCCAGCTGCTCTCTGACTTTTTTCAACACTCTGGACCAAATATTCATCCTTCTTCTACAACTGCTTGGTCTAGTTCATATTTAGGACTGAAATGCAATCAGAATATGGACAAAATTATGATTTATTTTACTTTTTTAATCCCGATGATGAGGAGCGAGGTCCAGATACGTCTTGTCACCTTAGCTGCTCATCAGCGCCCCTGTTCTGTGGATTCCAATCAAAAACATTTTGATTAACAACTGTTGCTAATTCAGTTCTGTAAGCTAGGTTATGTCTTGCAATGTAATGACCCAGTCTAAACACACTACCAGTATTGGAAGCATCTGATGAATTGCAATAAGTGATGGAATACCATAATTGTTTACATCCCTTCTTCAGTGAATAGAAGTTAGACAAAACAACCTGTTAGAACACAAACCAGTGAACTAAGAGATGAAGCTTTAAATTCCAAGAGAATCACATAATTGATGTAGAATATTTGGATGTAATGCAACTTATTTCCGCTGAAGTAACTCACAGCAATCTGGTACATAGAATCAATAGGCATAGCCTGCTGCAGGTAGAAATGTACATTGATGGGACAGGGATAAGGCTGGATGAACTTTCAAAGGTTCACCTTCATACATCTTTACAAAATATGGGAAATAACTGAAAAATATTTGCATATTATGAAGAAACGGTGGCGCACTTTGAAACACCTAAGTGTCCCAATGGCACACTTAAACGAGTCACTCACCACCTTCAACCCCCTCTACTCCTCCTTTACCTTCATGTCATTCTACAAGTGCACACCAATATATGTACATTTTACCCAGAGTAATTATGTGTCCCTCAGGGGCATAGTCAATCACTGCCTATATTTTTCTGTTCTGCCAGATCATCTGCACAATTAATTATACCATTCACCATATCCATGCCATTATCCAGCTCCACTCATTAATTACATTGAAAATATGCTCACAGTCTTCATGGTATACTGCAGTGTGCCCCCAAATAACCATCCACTACCACAACCCCATGCTAGTTAATCTAGAGGGTAACACACTCCCTCGTGAGACAGTAAAAGCCTGCTGCATCCATCCTGAAGTGAAGCTTTTACGCAATATTGTTCCTTTGTGGGGATTCCCTAAGAATGTCCATTGCCAATGGAGTGACAACAACAGATGGGGCTTCAGCTAAAACTGAAAGAAAAAAAATGTACAGGGAATTCTTGAATTACTTTCCCACGAAAAGTAACAGAAGTATTATAATTAAATACAGTTTAAGTACAATTCAGTTGATACTTAGAATACAAACACATTGCTGAACAAAACAACTAGAACAGCATAAAAGCATGATGGGGGACTGAATGGGAAAATGGTCTTGACTTCATTAAGGTTTCTTTCTTTCTTTGAGTACTGTATGCAGTGGTGTGATTAAAACTGCATCTCCAGGTTCTCAGCTCTGCAATATAACACCTGTGCTGCTATGTTCCCCAAAAGAAAGGGGTTTACAGTAGGTCAAGATGAGTGTAAGTTTCATGTCATGCAAGGTAGAAAACTGAGCTGCCCAGTGGGTGTCTTGTGGTGTCTACTTACATTACTTTTAAAAATAATGAGTCTTTTTTCACAAATGCTTGATGGGACCTTATAATCCCACTCTTGACTAGGTTTGGTTTTTGCTTTATATTTTAATACAGCTTTTTAAACTTTGGGTTACAGTACTGCATTTAGGATTAACATACAGTAGACGTGAAGTAATTTGTGCACTGTACCGCAATATGCCTTGAGCAGGCTGCTACAGAAAGTATTGCTTGCCATGCAAGGGTAAAGAACAATCCCTGGATGAATGATTGCTTTATTTCTCTCCTCCCACACACACACATATATAGATAGATAGATAGATAGATAGATAGATAGATAGATAGATAGATAGATAGATATCTTGTGGTCCAGTACCAATATTAATTGTGTAACTGTCCACACTCTGCCTTGTATGGGGCACAGTAACACACCTTGGGTTCATTGGTAAACTTGGAAATGCTAAGGCAGGGGAACATCTCTAGATTTGTAGGTGGAAAACTATTATTATCTTCAAGTGGTGGAACTCTACTGAAGTATTCAATACAATGATCTGATAAAACAAGACAATAGAGGTGTGGGAACTCTAATTCACTTTTGTAAGATGAAGAGGGTATACATTCATATGATTTCTTACCCAGTTTAACTCTTATGTGAGTTAATGTATGCTGACTTTCATTCGTTAGCATAACATCAAAAACTGGCTAATTTCTAGATTTAAATATGATTGTACATTAACTGATAATCAGGGCTGAGCCAATATAAACCAATGAACAACCTTCCTTTTTTATATTTATTTAAACATATATGTTGCCAAAGTTCAAAAATTCAAAAAGTTTTCATATTGTACCATAGTATGTTTATTGTTCTCTGTACTGTTTGGTCATTAAGATGTTTAATGATTCTTGATTACTAAGCTAAAACATAACAAAAGATCATTTAGTCTCTGTTCACAACTTCATCTTTTTACCTGGTTTATGAAGATTGAGACAGCTGAGTGGGAACAATTCAAAAAGTAAATCTTTAATTGACTTACCAAATGGACAAGCACACCTGAAACCATTAATAAGGTCTATACATTCTCCTCCATTAAGACATGGCCCGGAAAGACACTCATCAATGTTTATGGAACAGATTCTTCCTGGAAAAGAAAATGTAACCACTGATGGACATTCTTTAGACAGTTGCTGAAACTGGCAAATATTTAGTTTTTTAAACTATGATGTATTTTTGTGAGTTTACAGTGGGCTATGTTTTACTGTAGGCTAACAAAACAAGTGCCACATTGTCTAACCTGAACCAGATTGTTCTAAATGCAATTTATAAACAAATATACACATACACATAAGACAACAGCATTTGCAGAGTTTTGGTTTAGAGGCATTTCATTCAGGAGAAATTAACCAAAATGTTATGATGTTATTATGAGCTAAGTCCAACATCATGCTTTTACTCTATTTCTTGCAATCTACAAATAAGCATGAGGGACAAATGCCATATTTTATGAGTGCCTTTTCTAAAACTTATCAGAAACAACAGCAGTAGATGGAGCATTCTGATTGCCTACTATTATAAAAGGGTTAGGTTATTAGCTGGGAATCCTCACACACAATAGTATACTGTTATTTGAATTTAAATCAATATGAATTTAAACATAAAAAATAGTATAATAATAGCATTAAGGCACCATTAATCTAGCTGTAGGGACATCATTGACTCTAATCCCTCAGGGGTCATAAAGCATGAGAGCCATATGTCCCTACTTTTCAATCAACAGAGATAACTCAATATTCATATACTTTAAAGTTGTCCTAGTGAGTCTCACAATTCTACAAGGTATTTTATCAACACTCCATGATGCCTGGAATTAAATACTGAGGAGAGACCATGGATAATGAGAATAGATCCTTCACTACTATCCCCCTCCAAAAGCAGGTCACTGATCACCTTTGCAAGTGTGGTCTCTGTACTGTTGTGAGGCCAGAAACATGACTAAAATGGTTCACATATGTCCAGTCTTACCAGGTGAGCCTCGAGCTGCATCACCATTGCCTTCTTGTTCACCTTTCCTAGAATGTGAAGGTTAAAGACAGGTCTATAGTTCACTAAGACCTCTGGATCCAAAGATGGTTTCTTCAAGAGTGGTCTCACTGTGGCCTTTTCAGGGCCTCAGGAAAACAACCCTCTGAGAGTGAGCACCATCTGATGTTTGCAAACACTGGGCATAGGGACTCATGGTAGCCTATCTACTGACACGAATGTCTTGAGTACAGCTCACAGTATGTAGGACCAGACTTATACACTTTAAGGATATTGTTCACAGAAATTAGCTACAGCTGACTCCAGAACCACAGAGTGCCCGATGCCTCTCCTCTGGACCACTGCTATCCCAGAACAGGTCATCTTGAATGATACCCACCCTAACAGAGGACACTCTGTCCACTAAAAATTGCCCAAGCTTTTCTTGCAGCACACAGAACTTCTGTATCATGGTCTCCATCCATGTAAATCCAAGTAAATCCACGGAGAGCTTGTGTCAGGATACAAACTTTTTTTCAGATAAATCCAACAGATGGGTGCAGTGGGAAACCTCCCTTGATGATCAGCAGCCATTTTTGCGTGGCCCTTGAGAAAGCATGGTGTCCTGCAGGAGACGTTTTGCTGCTGATCATTGAGGGAGTGTGCCTGCTGTACCTTACCATTGAATTTATCTGAATAAAATGATTTGTATCCTAACTCAAGCTCTCTGTGGATTTACTTGAATTTATTTGGATGGAGACTGTGATGCCGAAGTTCTGTGTGCTCTGAGTACTTTGTCTCTTTTCACTTTGGCTCCGGTCTGGCCGCTGTGTTTTGCAGCCGCCTCACTGACTTGTTCTTAAACTTTTCCTGTGACAACTCTCCATCGGATCACAAGCAGGATGGGTGAACCAGCCTGTCTGTTGTGTAGAGGAACTGAGCAAACAGATACTTACTTGGGCAATAATGCATTATAAGAACTCTGCTTTTCTCATTGTTATTGCCTCTGATAGTTTCTATAATGACTTCTCAGGTACATTCTGTAGTCCACAAAGTGGGACCTTTTCCAGGAATGCTCCAGTCTCTGCCCAGATTACTTGATCTGCTGGAGTTCATTATTATACCATGGCGCACTACTGCATGGTGGGAGTCAAGCAGGTGGATATGAGTTGGTGTGATGCAGTCCAATGCCACCAAAATGGGCAAATGATAGCTCTTGATGGCTACCACTCACCATCCATTGCATACTGTCTCTTTACTCAAGATGTCTAGTATTTCCAGTAGCATATTTGGCTCTTGATTACATAGTGGGTGATATCAGATCATCTTCAAAGGGAAATACTTCTTCAGGGGCTCTCTGCCAGGAACTGTACAGCAAAGTAATCTGATCAACCTGCTGGATCCACTCTGACATCACTGATTTCAACCCCCTGTGAAGCCCTGTGAAGCCATCCACTGGAGGAACTGCTGAGTAGAGAATTTATCATCTATGCAAACTTCAAAGTCCCCAAAAACAATAAGATTGGAGTAATTCATTAGAAACTTGAATATAGGTGTATCCCAAAATGGTCTCAGTGAAATGCACAAAGTCCCTTAAGGAATCTGCAATCCAATCTAAGATCATAGAGGTCTTATTCTTATATATAAATGACTTATATATGAATATAAATGACTATAAATGACTTGGCATTATACACCATTCATCAAAAGAGAGGAGCTGAGGCAGCTAGGCCATTTGACTACTTGATTCTCATTTCTAGTGGGCTTCTCAAGGATTAGGATGAGGCAGAGAGAACTACTCTGCAACCCTCCTAAACCCAGAGCAACTACTTGGTTTAATATTCCCAATTGATCCTGCATCAACACCTAGCCCCAGGTCATCACCACCTCCCTTGCTCCATCTCTTCAGAATACCCAGCCTCCTAGCAAATTTCTTAATACATCTCTAGATACTGCTTATTCAGATATATCTTTGAATCCCTTTAAAATGAATGGTGATTTCCTGTGGCATCTATAACTAAATTGTATCTAGATATACTGTGTCTTATCTAGTGCTGGGCAAAATTGCAAAAAATCTGAGTAGCATACCTTTGATGAATATGCACAATGTATGTAAAAGTTTGCAAAGCTGGTGAATTTTGCACAGTGCAGTATATATAAAAGTGCAAATTTTTCACACATAGCACTGTGTGTGTAAATTTGTACACTCTGCCATTTTGCACAAAATGTCCCATGGTGCTGATTGCTAAAGAGGTCAAACTCTGTAATCACCATATATAGAAAACATTTTGGAAACCACATGTTGCATTTTTGAACAAAATGAGGTAAACAGCACAATTTTACAGATTAAGGTTTCAAAATATACACACTTTCAAAAGTGTGCAATGCCATGTCAACTTCTTAGGTACCAACTGGCCCTCTACTTATTAAGCTGAAATGTGTTGCATAATTTAGGGCAAGGTTAAAGCTGGAATGTACTGCATATATAGCATAAGGACTTCTATTGTGTATACCTCTTGTATTACATATTTTTTCTTTGTTGTTCTACATTTTATATCTCCTGTCTATGTAATCGTGAACTGTATGTGTATGTGCCTCAGGACCTCCTTGTGAATGAGCTTGCTCAACGGAGTCTTTCCTGCAATAAACTTGAAACTTGAACTTGAACATACAAAATTAGTGCAAAAAATTCATCAATCTGCCACAAGTTACTTAGCAATCCATTTTTAGTGTTCTTTTTCTTGCAGTGTCTGCAGTTTATAGGGTATATTTACTAAGTGTTTACTTTGCCGCAACAAAAAGCTCAAGGAAGAAAATAAGAAACAGTGTTTTTCTGAGCTTTAAATTTTAGTGTCTAAATCATTCATAAGTGGTCTTACATTGTATGCCACAGCATGGTACATGTGCAGTACAAAAATTCTCATGATTCACCACTGAAATTCATCATACACAGTAGCAGCAACACCAACAGAAATTATACAAGGAAATGGTCAGCGCAGCTAAATATTAAAAGCAAACTGTTTTTTGTTTTGTTTCCTTTTTTTTTTGTGATCAGATAGCATCAGAAAAATGCACTACTTATAAAAGGCCCTTTGTTGTTCCCACAGCATGGTATGCATGCAGTGCTGTAATTATCATGCATCATTACTGAACTTTACCATATGGCACTAGCCCCAGCAAAAATTGTACAGGGAAATTGTGGTAGCACCTGTATATTAAAAGTCAAGAAGTGTTTTTTATATTATGTAGCATTCTGAGAAAAATAAGTAGTTTCAACAAATACACTAAACTTGCACTTTTTGCAGCACTATTTGAACTGTGCACAGTATTTGTTGAAACAGTGCATTTGATACTGGGATGTATTGCGAGAGGCACCACCTGTAGAAAACAAGAAGTTGTTATCCCTCTGTACAGACAGTTGGTGAGACCCCATCTGGAGTACTGTGTGCAGTTCTGGAGACCCCATCTCTGCATGGACATAGACTGGTTGGAGGCAATCCAGAGGAGGGCTACTAAAATGGTGCAGGGTCTGCACCAGAAGCCATACAGAGGAAGACTAAGACTAAAGTAGCTTAACATGTATATCCTCAAGGAAAGGAGGGAGAGGGGGAACATGATAGAAATTTTTAAGTACCTCAATGGAATCAACAATGTCCAAGAGGGTAGCAGCTTTCTGGAAAAGAGATGTGCAAGAACAAGGGGGCACAATTTGAAGAAAGAGGGGGGAATGCTCAGGAGCAACGTGAGGTATTATTTTTTCATGAAGAGGGTGGTGAATGCATGGAACGACCTTCCTGAGGAGGTTGTGTGGTCAAAAACAATGGGTCAATTCAAGAATGCATGGGACAGACATAAGGCAATTCTGATGGGGGGTAGGAAGAAGTAGGCTATTGGTTAACTAGGATCTGTAGCGTATCCAGTAGGTAGGGAAATGGGCAGACAGGGTGGGCCAAGCGGTCCTTATCTGCCATCAAAGTCTATGTTTCTATGTTTTTGAAACACAGAATTTGATTGCAGAATTAGAAGATCCATCAAATTGGCCATTACTATATTACATCAAACCACCAACCTATTGTACTTGTGGCCTGTCGCCCTGCTCCCAGACATCATCACCTCTGAAACCCATGTCATCCCCTTGGGGATTCTGAATCCCCATGCCATGACCAAATGCTTTTTAAACCCATTAAGGGTAGCCGAACACATTACTTCTGTCAGCAGTCGGTTCAATGGTTCTAACACCCTCTCAGTGGAGTAGAACTTTCTCAGTTTGTTTTGAATTTGCTCTACCAATCTCCAGTCATGTTCCCTAGAGACTGCATCCTTATGTCCTACAAACAGGTTCTCACTTTTTATGTTTTTATAGCCCTGATAAACTTATGTGTTTTAATCATGTCCTTCTGCTTGGCCTCCAGCGAGTACACATTTAGGGTCTCATGACAAACCTCATAGGACCTACCCTTCTAGCATTAGAGCATCCTGGTGACCCTTTGCTGTACCAAATATAATCTATCAATGTCTTTCCTCAGGTGAGGACTCCAGAACAGGGCACAGGACTCTAGGTGAGGCTTCACGGGGATCTGTACAGTGGCAGAATCACCTCACTTCTTCTGTAAAAACTCCTCCCTATATGCCCCAGCATCCTCAGTGCCTTGATGTATGCTTTGTTGCATTAACTCTTTTGCTTGAGGGAGACATTGATTATGACTCTCAGATCCTTCTTCTATGTTGGCTAATTTAACCCCTGTCACCCAGTATTTTGTGCATGCATTCTGTCTCCCTGAGTGCATTGCCTTGCATTTCTTGGCACTGATTCTCAACTGCCAGACCTTAGATCATCTCTCTAGTTTCTTTAGTTCCTTCTGGAGCTTTCAAACCAACTCCTGATTATCTACTCTGCTGCACAGATTTATGTCATTAGGAAAGTGACACAATATTCTCTGGATACCTTCCTTTATTTCACTTATGAATATATTAAATTGGACAAGCCCAGTACCAATCCTGCAGCTCTCATCTGATGGCCTCACTTCTCACCTGATTTATTCCCATTACCCACTACCCTCTGTTGCTTTCCCCAAACCTACTGTCTGCCTGCCAAACTAAACCCTACCCTACTCCCAAGTTCTCTGACTTCTTCAGTAGTATCCTGTGTGGTGCTGAATTGAAGGCCTTGCTGAAGTTAAAGTACAGCACATCTACTAGCTGTTCTCTGTCAATTGCAGTGGTGATCTAATCCAAAAACAGTATCAGGTTGGTTTGGCATGACCTCCCTAACACAAACCCATGCTGCTTGTTGTCCAGTACTCCATTGTCCTCTAAGTAAGCCACCAAGCTTTCCTTAACTATGGTCTTAATCAACTTAACTTCTGAAGGTAAGGCTGACAGGCCAGTACTTTCCTGGAATCTCCCTGCCCCCCCTCCCCGTGGAGTGGTACTGAGTCAGCAGATCTCCAACTCACTAGCACCACTTTAGAGTTCAGTGAGTAGTAAAATAGGTGGGTTAATGGTACTGCCAATTCTACTTCCAGTTCTCTAAGTATCCATGGATGTAAACCATCTGGGCTTGGTGCCTTGTGTACCCTGAGAGATTCTAGATCTTTTTTTTTTTACCCTGTCACCTAAGAGCTGTACTATGCCCATTTCCTGAACTCCCTGATACTAATCTCTGGCAGAGAACCATTGTTCTCTACCATAAAAGCATGCTGAAGTACTTGTTTAGTACAATTATCTTCTGATTGTCATATTCAACTATCCTCCCCCCACAGATCACCTTACTATCCCCTCTTGTTTTCCCTTTTCTCTAAAGTACCAAAAAAAATGTTTTTCTCCACATTTTACTTTGTTGGCAATCTGCAGCTCCAGGTCTGCCTTTGCCCTCCTGACCCCAACCTTTGCCTATTTGAGGTTAGCCTTATAATCCTGCAAGGTTCCCATCCCCTTGTTCCTCTCTTACTGAGTGAAGGCCCTTCCTTTTGCCCTCACAGCTTCCCTCATTTCCTTCAAGAATGAAGTCAGCCTTCTGTGCCTGTTTCTTTTGGCTGTCGTCCTAGCATGAGATTTGTTTGCCTCTAAGATTGTCTCCTTAATCCTACCCCACTATTCTTCCACCCCATCAATCTGATCTACCCATGCCAGTCCTTTCCTAACTAGTTCCTTCATCTGCCCAAATTCCACAATTTGAGTTCTAGAACCACTATCCTTGAGGAGGGGGGTCTAGACTTCTGCACTGCCAGTTCTAGGCACACAGTATCTAGCAATGCCTGACTCCCGGTGCTCCTTGCTGCCAAGATATCCCATTCTATATCCAGAATGTTCAGATTCCTTTCAGACACCAGATGCCCTTTTGTTGATCCCCTCTAAATTTTTTTACCTTAACTTTCTGTCTTCCTACCCTTTCTACCCCTAGACCACCCCTGATAGAATCCTGTTACCAAGAGCTGTTGTCAATGGCACCCAGATTGATTCCACTTCCTTCTTCTACTTTTTTATAGTCCTATCATCTACAGCCATGAAAAATGGCATTATGAAAAATGCACAATTTGTGAAAATTGTACAATTTTTTAAAAGTATCATTACATTGGATTGTGATGCAATTTTGAAAAATCAGTGCGATTTTAAGCCATTTTGCAAGAGCAGTATTCATTCTGCCGATCAGTATTCTTTTGTTTTAATTAAGGCTTTTCTCCACAGCTGTTTAGCCCCCCTCTGCCACAGTCCACCCCCAACTGTTTTCCAACTTCATTGACACCTACCTGCCATGTTCCTCCATGGATTGCCCCTCCCATGTCAGGGCAGTGAGGGGATTTCTGTCCCCCCCAGAGCACAATCTGGTTGGGCAGGTGGTGCTGAGTGGTGGCACAGGCCAGGGACAAGGGGACATCATCCACTGACTGTTCTTCATTTCTCCCCATGATCAGTGGTGGGCAATGGTCCAAATGTGTGTGCATTTGGAGGTATGTACACTCCACGTGCCAAACTGATGACAACCCCACAGTGATATCACTGCTGCATGCCCTGACACCACACCTCCACAAGGTGGCAGCATTACAGTGGCACAGCATATGCCCATCCACCACCTCTACCAACCCCCAGCAGCCTGAGTCCACTTTTGAACCCAGGCTGCCAGGGTGGGTGGAGGTGTGCCATCTAGCTCCCCAACACTCAGCAACATTGGGGTGGGGAACCAGCACTAGTCTTATTTCTGGCTACCACTGTAACCCATGAGTATGAGGGATATTCAAAAGAGAAGTAAGGAAGAAGGGTAGGATGGTGACATTTAGCTAACAGGTAAATCTGACCTGGGAAGCACTGTGGCCAAGCTCAGTCAGTGATTATGAGCTACAAGCCTCCCATGTGATCCTTTACTCATGAACCTCTGAAGGAAAGAAAATAGTCACAACCTGCAAAAACAAATTAGTAGTCTTACAATAGTTCTGCAGAAAAATCACTTTTTTAACTTTAGTGGTAAGCTGTGGTAATGGGCCTTTTTTTCATTATGTGAATGTCATTTTCCCATTGGGGAGGAAAGGGGAAATTGTTTAACCAGAAAAGGCACACTAAGCCAGAGCTTATTTCTAGGTGTGACCTGGGAGCACAAGGAAGTTAAGTGACTTGCTCAGGGTCACACATATGCAAGTGGGGGCTGATATTTATTGATTTTATTTAGTTTTTGTTGACCGGGTAAGTGCACTACACAAATTCTGCCTATTTTCAGGCACAACCCAGGGGAAGTGGATACAGATGAATACCAAGTGACTTTGAACCAGATTAAGCTGTTGGTGGTATTTTTAGTGAATGGGGAGAAATTTGGCCAGTGCACTGGGGAAATTCCCCTACTCTGATGGGTGGGGAACCCTTCCCATGAGACGTCTGGACTAGGTTCAGAATGTCTCAGTCGGTGGTGAGAGCAGAGGTGGTAGACGATGGTCTTATGGAGTCTAATGCAACGCTTGTGGAGGTTGCATCTGATTCAGTTGATATGGTACAATCATGTTCCGACGTACCTATTGAGGAGGTGGTTCAGTCGGGCAGTGCAGATAGCCAGGAATGGAACACTGAACACTCGAATATGGCAGCAGAAGAAGACAAAAAAGGAAAACGTCCAGAAAACGGGCAAGTAGTTTTTACTGGCATGGCAAAAAAAAGTACTATGCAGATTAATGCTGACCTGATGGACATAACTGAAGAAGTCCCAGTTTCAGAGATGGAGGAGGATTCTTTCCCTTTTTCAGCTCGTTACGCTTCCTGGTCCCCGGAGAGAGCGCTACAGGAGGCAGGTTGGATTAAGACTCCCGAAGCTTGGATACTGGATCCCCTAGTTCCATTACCGGGCACAGGATCTAAAGCTCAGGTGGAATGTTTACATGAACAGTCATCAGTGAAGGGACTGCTTTTGGAGACGGACCAGAAAGATGCGTAATTTACGCCTTCTCCTACTGAACCCCGGAGTCCGGTTTTGTTGCAACCGAGGATGGAAATGAAGAACCGGGAACAAAACGCTTTAGAGACTAGAGTCAAAGAGGCACCAACATCTGTTATTACTGTGGACCCTAAACTGGCATCACCGATACAAGGTCAGTACCCACTACAAGGAAAAAACACTGCTAGTTCTTCAGGTACTATTGCACACAATCTTCCACCAGTACAATCAACAAAACAAGTTAGTTATGCTTCCCTTTTTAAAAG
Organism: Neoceratodus forsteri; assembly: GCA_016271365.2. NCBI lineage: Eukaryota > Metazoa > Chordata > Ceratodontiformes > Ceratodontidae > Neoceratodus > Neoceratodus forsteri. Next base: position 1,008,739,798 of record CM057454.1, on the reverse strand, counting down.
GTCAGACGTCCCGGTCAGAAAACGTTTTGTCACCCGAATCCATTACAAAGGGGGTATGGAACTTCCCCCTGACCGACATTATGTGGGCAAAACTTTAATAATAAATTTCTTAGGAATTAGCCCTGCAGAAGTATATGCCTTTATCCATTCTTCTGGAGATTATAATTTTGATGTTTCCTTTAGAACTGCTGCGCTATTAGATAAATTTTGGGCAGCTTACTACATTGCTCGAATAGACCCAGTTTGGAAACATTTTGTGGTAATTCCTCTTACCAGACCAACGGCCAAAATTATAACTGTTCTTTTTCGAAATGAAGGAGTCAATGTACTGGACATGTTGTATTGGTTGGAGCAACGTTGTACAGTGACTGGAGTACCACATGCTTTAATAGATGATAATGGGTTTTGGACAGGAGGGTGGAAATTTAATGTACAGCTTAAAATTACTGAGGCTGGGGTGCAGCATCTCCCTAATTGTTTCTACTTGGGTAGGGATTGTGGTGTATTATTTTATCCGGGTCAACCACGTTTCTGTTACAGATGTGGTTCATTAACTCATTTAAGTTCTGATTGTGATCAACTGAAATGTGCATCATGTGGTATGTTGGGTCATTTGGTATTATCTTGTAAGGTCCCTCCCACTTGTAATTTATGTGGTGATCCTTCACACGTTTTTGAAGCATGTCCATGGGCGGCCCATAATACAACAGATTATACTGAACATGATTCTTATATAGCCAAATCTTCAGCTGCTGCAACTCCCCCCCCCCCAAGGTCCAGAGCATTTTACCAGAAGTAAGGACAAAATCCTTTCATCAACCTCTCTGAATATTCCTAATTCTTCTGAGACTTTATCTCATTCAGTCACCCCCCCCTGATCTCCCTGAATCCATGGAGACACCGGTGTGTGCTGAGTCATCCACCTTCCCTAGTGATTCAGTCCAAGCTTTGGAACAGACAATATCTCTCCCAGTAGGGGAAGATACAGACTTAGGAGACAAGTCACAACCCACTCTACCTGTAACTCGCTGACTCCATTCCAATAAACAGGCTGAAATGGTATCTATACCTCCCATCCCGGTTTCTAATCCATATGAACCTTTACAAAGTTGGGGTGATGCCATGGAAGAGGAAGATTTGGGTGACCCCTTTCTTTCTCCTCCTTCAATGGCTACTTCAGTATCACTACCGTTGGCTAATACTTTTGGGATTCCTGTAAGGAAAAAATCTGTTAGGACGAAGAAAAAGAAATGAGGTGGTTATTTTTTTCAGTGTTTTTTTCTTTTCTTTTGGTTATGTCTTTTTTACGCTTAGCCAGCTTAAATGTTAATAGCATTCGGTCACAGTACAGATGTACTGCAACCTTTTCAGCACTACAAAGTTTAGCTTATGATATTTATTTGTTACAAGATGTCAGATTATATACAGCTGAGGAAGCCACAACAACCTCACGGAATTGGGGATTAGGACCTTCATATTGGTCCTTAGGGCAGGATCTCTGTTCCGGTATAGGATTTTGTTTTAGCTCCTCTAACTTTATTTTACAAAAAATAGTGGATTTAGTACCAGGAAGGGTATTGTTATTAGACCTTTTATAGTATAATTTACCTTATAGACTTATTAATATTTATGCACCACAACAAAAAGCTGCCAGAGTTCAGCTTCTCTGTTTGATTAGACCATTTCTATTAACAAATCGGATCATTTTATGGGTTGGGGATTTTAATACTAGCCTAGATGCCCCCCAATAAGAAAATTTATTGTGATACTTATGCTTTACATAACATTATTAGAGAGACGAATTTAATTGATGTACTAGCCCAATCCCTGTTACCTACATTCACAAAAGGAAAACTCACTTCTAGAATAGATTTTTGGTTTTGTTCTCAAACTATTGGGGCTGCGACGGGTATTACTATACCTATGGCTACCTCAGATCATCATTTAATAGGATTACGGATTCAGTTGATGGAAGTTTTAGCACAGGGTCCTGGGGTTTGGAGAGTTAATTCATCCTTAATATTGCTTCCTGAGTTTCATAAAGGATTCATGGAATTGATTTCAGATCGTAGCACTGTAGTGGTCCTTTATGATTCCATGATAGAATGGTGGACTGATACTAAATGATATATAGTATCTTATTTTAAATATTATGCTAGACTTTTAGCTGATACCAGACACCATACTTCTAGCCTTTTATGAGCAGAGTTATTGGAATTATTCTCTAAATCCCACTTGTATAAAATTGATTGTTCTGCCCGTATAAAAGAGGTTAAAATTGCTCTAGCTAAAGAACAGTATGATAGACAAAGATCTATTCTTTTTGAACAAAAATTTCGAACCACCGGGACACAACGTCAGTTCAACCCTTTTGATGTTAATAAAGAAAAGTTTAATGGTAAACAAATGTATCAACTACTGGATGATGAAAAACATATAGTTACTGGGCAAGAAAAAATCATGGAGTATGTGATGGATTTTGTAAAAAATACTTTTGAAACTCCAGCTGTCGAATCATCTGACATGACACTTCTATTACAGGCATTGGATGTACCTACCTTAACGACATCACAAAAGCATGAAATTCTAGCACCCTTTACTTCTGAGGAAGTAAAACAGGTTATTTTTAGTTTTAGGGATAGAGTGGCTCATGGCTCAGATGGTCTCTCAGCAGAAATTTATAAGTCTCTATGGCAACTTATGCCAAATCAGTTACTGGTTATTTTTAATGCCTTTCTGCAAGAAGATTGGCTGACAGACCAAACGTATGAAGGGTTGATGCTATTTCTCTATAAGAAAGGTGATAAAAAAGACTTGAAAAATTGGAGGCCGATCACCTTACTAAACACTGATTACAAGATTTTTTCTAAATTGTTGGGGAATAGGATTTCAAAGCATTTACCATCTTTGCTTTCCCCATTTCAATATTGTTCATTTACTGGTAGATCCATCAAAGATGCTTTACTTCTAATTAGAGAATTGTTTTCTCAAGGTCAACAGGGAGCTCTTCAGGGCTATTTATTTAATTTTAACCTCTCTAAAGCCTTTGATGGAATTTCTCAGGAATTTATCTGGTTAACTCTCAAAGCCTATGGGTTCCCATGAATTTTTGTTAATTGGCTCATTTTATGTTATTCTTTAGCCTATGTTAGACCATATATTAATGGTAGGGTTGGTTCTCCTTGTTATATCCATCAGGGAGTGAGACAGGGCTGTCCTTTAAGTCCTTTATTATTTGTTATTGCTTTAGACCCCATTATTAGGCTACTTTCTAAATCTCCTAGACTCCTAGGTCTTTCGAGTCCTGACTATAATATTCAAAAAGTAATTTGTTATGCAGATGACTTATGTGTTTTAGTACCTACTGTCTTGGTAGGCTGTTTATTATGTAAAGTATTACCGGTCTTTTTATCAGTTATCGGTTCTAGTTTAAATTTGCAAAAGAGTGTATGTTTCAATATGAATGTGTCTTTAGAGAGTGTTTTCTCGATTGCTGGTATTAGGGTAGTGGACTCTCCGCATAAATTATTAGGACTTTATTTTGGTGTTCCGGACATGGCTAAACATAATTGGGAACTATGTCTGAATAAGGGCAGGGACAGGGTCTGTAAATGGAATAAGTGGTATTTGAGCAAAAAGAAACGTATTTTTTTAATCAAAACCTGTTTATTACCATTATTTTTACATGTCGCACATATTTTTACGCTACCTAGATTTTTTTTGTGTCTCTTCTAAGTGTTTCTTTTCTTATTTTTGGGGAAGTCGTCTTAATCCAATTAAGCGTAATATTTTACTACAGAATTACCGACAGGGAGGAGTAACTATGATTCACCCAATAGTGTTTTTTTTACTCAATTTTTTTTACCACTAATTTGAAACCTTTAGTTACAGAATCTATACAGCTTTGGATTCCTTTCGTACATATGTCCCTTAATAGAATCCTACAGGAATGGAGAGTAGGGGTATTTCTTCATAAAAATAAAAGACGATATGTTTTATCCACAGATTGGGCAATAGCGTTTGACATGTTGAAGACATGGCATGTGACGGTACAGATGATCAAAGCTTTAACAAGAAAACAATTATATACAGAAATAGTTGAGTCCCAATTTAAAGAGGACGTTTTTCCAGATTTTACACCAATAGAAGAGAAACAGATTGGTAATCGTTTAATTGATCCACGTATCCCTGTAACAATGTGGGATATTGCTTGGTTAGGGGTACATGGTAAAATAAATGTACGTGGCAATCAGAAACACAAGCAAATATTGGAGAGATATTGTTTCCGAGATTCTTGTACAGATTTTATAGAAACGATGTCTCACTTATATTTCTCTTGTCCCTTCATCCTTCGATTTTGGTTTTTGTGGCGCCGTCATTTTTGGAGTAAAGTCTGGTGTCAATGGGATCAGAGAGCTCTTTTTTTTGGTCTTTTTCCAGACGCTTGGTCAGAATGTAACTATAGTACTTTGAATATTGTTGCAGTTATAATATTGTATTGGGTATGGCAGGTCAGATGTTGGTTTTTATTTCAGCAACGTTATCTTACTCCTGAGGAACTATTTACGAAAATATTAACCTATATTGATTGCTTTAAAGAAGGAGAAAGGAAGATTCTTAAAAAGAATATGTGGGAATGATATTGGAGTTTTTTTTTACTTACTTTTAGTTACTTATGGTATGTTTTTCCTTTCAAATTGTGTTTCCTTCTCTTAAGACATTTGATGAATTTTGAATTTTTCACATTTGAGGATTTTGTAATACTGTTGTAATTGTTTTTTGTGTTAAAAGTCTGTATATATGCTTTGTTTTTAAATAAACATACCCCTACTCTCCAGTGGGGGAACCTCTGTCCAAGATGGTGGCCATAACTTTGACTGCTGTGGAGGAAGCTATGGAGGTGGGTGATATGGCCTCGGCTCCCACCTCTGCAATACTGGAAGCCTCGAGTGAAATCAAGAATGTTATTGAGAATACTACTGACAATATTGATTTGGACATGTATCAGCAGGAAGCTGTGATTGAACCCTTGAAGACACCCTGTGTTATGGAGTCTGTGCCTATTCAGACTGTTGCTGGAGTCAAGGAGGATTTTCCCTCCTCTGATCCAGATACTGCTGTCCTTGTGGAAAAAGTGATCCAGGAGCATTTGGCTCTAACTGAACGTCATTTTGTGATTACAAGAATGAAACTACAATGTGAACTACGTTGGATTCATGCTGACAGCCCTGGTTCTAGTTCTAGTCCTTCTACTACTGTGCCTGGTTGTGATCAGGGACAGAATGTGGAGAAGCCCTCACCTACAACTGAAATCTACAGTCTTGAGCAGCCTGTTCTGTCATCTACTGGTTCAATGCCAACTGCTGTAAGTAGTCGTGTGGGTAATACTGGTAAATTGCTGTCATCCTTTTCAAATGCCCCCCCAGTTACAGACCTACTAGTTGTGCCTAGCTGAACTGAGGCAACTGCTTTACAGGGTGCTGGCTGGGTGCAGGAGCCCTTTGCTGGGTGGGGGATCTCTGGCCCTTCTCCCATTTGGTCTCCCAACCCGAGGACTTTCCTGAGCTGCAACAGACACCTAGCAAGGCTGTGGCTCCTTCTGATCCCTTGTGTTTACTGACAGAACTGGAGCTTACACAGAACCCTGTTCTTGGATTACCGACGGGTTCTTCTCCTAAGGCATCTTCCCCTGCTATGTCCCTGAGAACTTTGTTCCCTGGAACTCTGTTGCAGACTGTGTGTATGTGGCATGCAAACTTCTCAAGGACTCTTTAAAAATGTTTTCTCATGAGGTATATGCTCTGATTCACATTTCGGGTGAATCCACTTTTGACATTAGCTTTCAAATGTCTTGGGGACTGGAGCATTTTTGGTCTAAATATCATGTTTTGAAAACTACTGCTTTATGGACCCCATTTCTGGCTATCCCTCTAACCAAACCCGCCTATAAAAATATAACCATTTTATTTCAGAAAGAGGGTGTTGATATATCTGACGTTCTTTATTGGTTGAAACAACATTGTACTGTTTTACAGCAACCTGATGCTATCTTAGACACTGGGGCCCAGATATTCAAAAGGGTTGTGCATGGTGCAACAGTGTTGCGCCATGCACACAACCCACTGATGTGCCCTGCTTGATATTTAAAGAAGGAAAAGTGCCGATAATCCCGATGTGCGCCGGAGCCGCACTGGGGCATGTATGGCACAGGTGGAGGTGTGTGCCCATGCATAACCTGCACAGCCCAATATTCAGCCTGGGATGTGCAGAGTCATGCATGCTCAACCCCTACCTGCGCCTGCACAAAGTTACGCCAGGAAAAAATGGAACAAGTGATGGCCACCCACAGGTGAGCTGCCGCATTGCAGGGCGCAACACAGCAGCTGCCACCTGTGAGTGGCCACATGAGTTCCTGTCGCACCTGGCGGCAACCCCCCATGCCTCATGGGGGGCATTCCTGTCGTGAACCCCCCCAAGTCCAATATCCCTGGTGGTCCAGTGGACCGCACTGAGCCTGATCGTGGGCATCTATAATCGCCCCCCAAGTCCAATATCCCTGGTGGTCTAGAGTACCCCCACCCCACCCGCTCACTGAGCCCCACCACCCCGCTCCCCCATCAGCCGGCGGGTGGAAGCACCCCACCCACCTGCCACCCCATCGCCCGCCAACTGACAACTCGGTAGGGCTGCACGCCCATTGGTTCACAGCATGAGCCAATGGGCTTGCAACCCATACCGTACTACTTAGTCCAGATATGTGAATGACTGTCTGTGTATCACTGTTTAATACATATGAGATCTTGCAACATATCTCTGATGATGCAGGGGGGCAGTCTGACTCTTCATCCATTTCTTCTTCTCACCTCAACAATATAACTGACTCTGAATTGCAGATTGGTGCTGGTCTCTCAGAAGTGGAAGGCCAAGGGAAACTTAAGGGTAAGAAAGTAGATGGGAAAAATAAATCTTGATGTGTGTTTTTTTTTTCTCTTCTTTTTTTTGAATGTCTCATTTTGTCTGTCACACTATTAATGTAAATAGTGTAAAACGCATGACAAAAAGGCAGTTGTTTTTTCCTTTTTTGCAGCTTCTACCATTGGGGATTTTTTTGTTGCAAGATACGAGTTTCACATGACTCATGAGATCCACCAAGCACAAAAGGACTGGTTACTTGGCCCCTCCTTTTGGTCTATTGGCCAAGACTTGTGTTCAGGTTTGGGAATTTTGATAAACGTTCCTGGGTTTTGTTTGCTTAAACTGCATGATGTAGCCCCAGGTAGAGCACTTATTTTGGATTTTGTACTTGGGTCTTGTTTTTATCGGGTGATTAACATTTATGCACCTCAGACTAAGGCATCTCATATTGACTTGTTTTCCTTAGTTTGACCTTACTTGCACATTTCCTTCCAAGTTATATTTTCTGGAGATTTTAATTGTGGTATGAGCCTTCGTGATAAGAGTACTTTTGCTACCACACAGAAATTATTCTGTGATTCTCATGAGTTGGTGAAAATGGTACAAACTGCTCATCTTAGTGATGCATATTTGTCTTTTGCCAAACAGCATACTCCTACATTCCAAAAAGGTAGATTGGCCACCCAGATCGACTTTGTATTTTTATCACGTACCTTACCTGTTTGTTCTACCTTTGTACAACCTGTGGCTTTCTCAGATCATAAATTACTTTCTGTTGGTGTTGGGCAAAATGTGCCTTTAAGTAAAGGGCCAGGACTCTGGAAATGTAATACTTCCTTATTACATGACCCTATGTTTATGCAATCTCTGCTGTCCTTTATCCAGGCTCGGAAATCTGTCTTTATTTGTTATGATGACACTATTCAGTGGTGGACAGATACGAAACATGATTTAGGGATTTTTTTGAAAACATATAGCCATCAGAAAAGCAGAAAGGATTACCTGGACTATTTCCAGAAGAGGGTACACTTTCAGTCACTATTGACAATAACACATGAGACAGGGCAAAACTGTTCTCAACAATTGCACCTTGTACAGGCTGACATGTTGAGTTACTAATTTCAACAATTCTGTCAACTCTATCATCAACATACATTTGGCACACAGGGAAAACATCATGTTGTTTTCCCTTTTGATTCTAATTCTCGCTTAATTGCACAGAAACACATGTCCTATTTAGTGAACTCTGAGGGTGCTTTACATACATCCCAGTTCGATATTTGCAAAATTGTGTCAGAATATATGTCAGCCCTTTTTTCTCCTCTCCCCACTGCTGTTAATTATCCTGCTTCCCTTTATAATGGCTTAGATATTCCAGTCCCTTTGCAGACATGCCTGGATAAGGCATGTTCTCCTATTTCAGAACAAGAACTTCAATTGGCTATTAGTTCTTTACCTTTGAATAGGACCCCGGGTCTGGGTGATCTTCCAAATGCTTTGTACAGGGTGTTGGGAGACCACTTGGTTCCTGAACTTTCATCTGTTTTTAATTTTCTCTTGTCTACTGAATTAATACCCTTGTATTTTACAAAAGGTACCCTGCTTTATATATATAAACAAAAATGAGATTATCATTTTCTTAAGAAATGGTGCCCATTATGTATGTTGAATACAGATTTTAAGTTATTAATGAAAATACTGGTGAAATGTTTGTTGTTGATTGCAGAGACGGTTATCCATCCAGCACAATCTTGTTCGGTGCCCAATAGAAGGGTATCAGACCATTTGATACTACTTCGAGAATTGTTCTCTCATGATTATGCCAATGTGATTTCAGGGTTTGTTGTTTCTGTGGATCAGCAGGTGGCTTTTGATTCTGTTAGTCATGATTTCCTGTGGGAGGCACTTCAATTTTTACACATACCTGTTATAATGATACAGTGGATTCGTGCTTTTTATAGGACAGCTACTGTTGTACCAGTAGTGAATGGTTGGGTAGGTCCAATGATACTGATTAAGAGAGGGGTTCGTCAGGGCTGTCCACTGAGCCCTCTTTTGTATGTCTTCCTCCTTGATGTTTTACTACATCATTTAAATGTTCACCCTCAGATCCGAGCTATTTCTTGTCCTGCACTGATATCACCCTATAAGGCTATTGCCATTGCTGAAGATGTTTGTTTTTAGTGGCAGACAAGCTTTCTGTTATTGTTTCTTTTGAGGTATGTATAAAATTTGAAGACTTGTCAAGAGAGATTTTGAATTTTGATATAAGTTTGAGTATTAGGTTAAGTTTGTCTGCGGTTCCTTTAGGCCCCATTGGTCCTTTGAACGTCATTATGGGTCCATTCATATTTTGGGTGTTTTGTTTGGGGTTCCTGATTCTGATATTTTAAACTGGGAAGCTAAACTACTACAAGGCAATAATAAAGTATCCCATTGGAACAGAGGGCAGGTTGGGAAAAAGAAGCTTATTTTTTTGATTAAATCTTATTTGATCCCAATTTTTGTTTATTTGAGTTAAGTTTTTTCAATTCATAAAAAATTAGAAACTACTGTTCTTAGCCTGTTCTTTCAAGCCTTATGGGGGAGCAAGTTAAACCCCATAAAAAGGAATATAATGTATCTGCCCATCACTGATGGTGACGTCCAAAGGGTTAACCCTCTGTTGTTTTTTACAAGCATTTTTCTTACTGCAAACTTAAGACCACTATTGAGTAACACTCAGAAGGGCTGGAAACCGTAGTTCTATGACTCCTGTCGTGTCTGGTTCTGTCAGTGGAAAAGCGGTTCTTCGACAGTGCTTCATCTTTCTACTGGCATACTGATTTATATTAAACATATGTTTTTACGTTTGAAGCAATGGAAGGTGACTACACAGATGGTGCTAAATTCTTCCCATAAAATTTTATACAAACATTTCCTTTCTTCCATCTGTGTTGTCCAGCCACCTTTTAATAGATGTCCTAGTCACCATCTTTCTTCTTTTTTATCTCTTTTGAGATGTAAGAGAGTGCCAGCACATATGTGGGATTTCCACTGGCTGTCGTGTCATGAATGCATAAATGTTAAGGCGAATCAGAAACATAAACAGTCACTGGAACGTTTCTGTTCCTGACCATTATGTATTACTGAGCATGAAACTATTTCCCACTTGTTTTTTGACTGTTCCTTTATTAAAGATTGGTGGTCCTTTTTGGCTAAAACTTGGGCTATTCCATTGTTTCAGATGATGACTTATTCTAACATTATGCTTGGTGCTTCCCCCCAATGGACCACTTGGCATACGGATACCCTGAACCTTGTTTTTTGCTTATAAAATGGAACATTTGGATGGCACGATGCCTGTTTACCCTGCAACAGAAAGCTGCTCCTTTTTGGAGCTTGAACATAAAATGGTACAAGACTTACGGAACATCTATGATATCGAATGTACTTCTTTGAGTAGGACAGTGCTTTTGGAACTCTGGACAGCTCTCCCTTGGATTACGAATTCTGATGCTGCAGTTACTTAACTTGCACAGTACTGTCTTTCTGTATATGTTTTCTTTTTTTGAGTTCCCTTTGTCTGACTTGCTTTGTATTTTTTTGTTTACTGCTGTAAGATTTTGTGTTTCAATAAAACTTTCCCCTACTCAGTCTGCAGGGGGAACTTTTGTCCCTCTGTCCAAGATGGCCGACGGTCCTGCTGCAGGAGGTGGAGGTGGAGGTGGTGGTGGAGGATCTGCTCTGCTTTTGGATCCTATCTTGGTGTCTGTCACTGTCTGTGTTATTGCTTCTGGGATTTCTTTAGTTCACATTGAAGGCATGCATTCCTCTGCTTCTGCTGCTGCTATGGATACTACTGCTCATTTGGGTTTATCTGAGATGAAGACTTCTGCTACTCGGGACAGCCATGATGCTGATGCTATTCCTGATGCTATGTTGCGACAGATGTTCTCTCAGCATAAGCAGTTCATACTACAATTGATACGGGATGATGATTCTACACAGAACACTTTGCCTGATGCTGATTATTCTGTGAATACTGCTCCTCAGACTCCAGTTCGACAGATCTCTGAAGCACTCCCCAGCTGCTTTGCCTTTCTCTCCGCCCTCCCATTTGCACCTTAGATCTACCTCAAGGAACATCATTTGAATCTGGTACTGCTTGGTCTCCCGATGCTGCTCTATGTGTACCTGGTTGGTGGTAATCTTTAGATAGACAACCCTGGACTTCACCTGGTCCTCTTTCTGCTGCCACTATCATTGGAATGGCAATGTAGATCTCCACTACTTCTCCAGCTTTGGTTTCTGGTTAGTCTTCTCCCCATGTGGAACCTGGAAAAGGTCTTTCTGCTTGATTGCTTGCTACCGAGAACATTGCTGACTCTTTGGATGCTGTGGGCCAATCACAGAACCCAACTGAGCACTGTGTTTCTCCTGCTCACCAATCCTCTCCTTCTGGTCCTGTACCTGAAGATTCGATTCCTTCTTTCAAGATGTCTGATTTGTTTGAATCCATTTGGGAATCTACTCAGCAGAAAAATGTGATTTGTTTGAGTTTCCTGGGTGATTCCTTTGTGGCCCCCACTTGACATACTGTCCTCCAAGGTATGCTGAGAGACTCTCTGGGGATTAGCCCTTTGGCATTGTATGCTTTCATTCATATCAAGGGAGGAACTGTTTATGACATAAGTTTCAAGACTGTTTAAACTTTGGAAAAAATTTGGACTCAGCATGAATTGGTTAAGAACACTCCAATTTGGGCCTCTTTCTTACTAATACCCCTTCCTAAACCCTTGGTGAATGTTCTTACTTTATTATTTCTCAGTGAAGGGGTTAATATCCATGATGTTCAATTTTGGCTTCACCAGAGATGTGATCTGTTGGATACCCCTCACCCTATTTTTGATGAGGATTTGGTGTGGACAGGAGGCTGGAAGATAAAAGTTCAGCTTAAACAAACTGAGCAGGGGGTTGTGTATATTCCAGGTAGTTTTTACATTGGTCATGATAGGGGTATCTGTTTCTATCCTGGCCAGCCATAAGTGTGGCTCTAAGACTCACTTGAGTTACACTTATGACCACCTAGATGCACCTTGTGCCTTGCTTATGGTCATGTTAGCTTGGGTAGTCCTAATGCTCAGTTTTGTTATCTCTGTGAGGATTGTGGCCTCAACTACTCCCAATGTCCCTGGGCAGAACATAATAGGATTGACAAGGTCCCACAGGACCATTCTACCATTATTTCTGATTCCCAGGTACAGGCTCAACAGCAGCAGCAGGAACTCTCTCTGGTGGCTACTGACCCAGTGCCTGCAACTGGTCCAGACCTTGTGTGTTCTCTGGTATCTTCTCATCAGGATCCCCTTCTTGCTCAGGCTGTTTCTCAGGTCTGGAGTCTGTCCAGCCTACTCCTTTGGCTGCTGCTTCCCCTTCTCCAGTCCCAGTCTTACTCAATGACATGCCACCCCCCCCAAACTGATCAGCCTTTTCTTACTGTCCCTGCTACTAAACGTGGGAAGGGTAAGTGTAAGTCTGAGTCTCATGCCCCTGCTACTACTATTATCACTCAAAATAAGTTCCATTTGCTGGCTAAAAGATGACAGTGGGGAGATACTGAGGGTGAAGAAGAGGACTCTGATTCCTCTCAAGCCTCTTCCTCTCATATGGAGCTCTCTTCAGAATCTGGTAGAGAGCATCCCCGGATGGAAAAGATGCAGAGAACACAGTTCCCGCACAGGTGATTTTGAGGGTTCCTATTTTTTTTTGAGCTACTTATATTGGTTAGGTTTATTTTTCTGTTTGTTGTTTCCTCCTGACACCCTTTGCAGTTCTCTGCCTCTCTTCTAACATCTATCACTGATGCCTCTGCAGCCTCTTCTTCAGTGCTGCACTTTAAATGTGTGCAGTATGAAATCCTTCTGTAAGCAGCTTTCTACTGTTGGTTTCTTGCTTTCCTTGAGGCAGGATACCTATTTTGTTCAGGATACCTGGCTTAAATCTCGGTTTGAGGTTGCACAAGTGCGTAACAGGTGGACTGGGGGGCCCTCTTTTTGGTTGCATGGGGAGGATCTATGTGACGGGGTGGACATTTTGTTTTTTGGACATAGGTTTTGGATTTCCAGGGTTCTTGATGGGTTACCCAGAAGGGTTCTCCTTAATGATGGTACTTTTGATTAAATAACTTTTCGTTTGATTAATATTTATGCACCACAGAGTATTGTGGCGTGGTCTGCTTTATTTCTTACTTTTCAACCATATTTAATTGCTACCTGATAGGTTTATTTTGGGGTTGACTTCAATTGTGGTGTTTCTGTTTCTGATAGGTCTAGTAATGCCCATACACTTTTTAGTGATGCTGCTATGTTGTCCAAAATCTTTCTTTCTGCCCATTTAGTGGATGTTTATACCTCTGTCCACCAGCAGGGTGCAAAGACTTATTATAGGGGTGCACTTGCTACACAGAAGGATTTTTTCTTTATTTCTAAAAATGTTTTGGTCTCACAGGCATCTGTAATTCTCTGTGAGACATCCGATCATTTGGCAGTTGCTTTGTTCTGCTTTCCGAGTACTGGATCTTATCCGTTGGCTTCTTGCATTCGCTGGAAGTTGAATAGTTCTTTGTTGGCTGATTCTTTTATTTCTCAGGGCTGTATGGATTTGCTGCAGGCTAGGGTTTCTGTGTTGGATGCTTATTCTTCCCTTGTTCTTTGGTGGGAGGATACTAAATCTGACCTCCGTCAGTATTTCTTGAGGTCTGCCTGCTCTCGGTCTCAATCTAATTATTTTTGGTATTCACAGCTCCATCAGCAGTTTTTGGACACTTTTTCCAGGGCTTCTGAGTCTCATCTTGATCTCTCCAGCCAAATTCAGGATTTGAAATCTGCTATGGAATGGTATCAGTACGATCATGCGCTCTTATTGAAGGTTGAGGCCCAGTGTGGCACGCAGGCTTCTAAGGCTGCATTTGACCCCTATAGGAGTTGTTCTAATAGGATTTCTTCCATGATTCTTGACTGTCTTGTTGATCCTATTACAGGAGTGCATCATACTTCTCTTTCATCTTTGAAATGCATCATTCAGTCTGTCACAGGGTGCCCTTGTGAAGGGTTGAGGGCCCTAAATAATATTTATAAAAATGGGAGAATACCTGAAAGTCCCACTTTCTATTGATACTAAAGGTGTGTTGACGCCTATTGTCCCACAATTAGGCTGTTTAGTTTTGATTGGTGGCTGTTTAAAGTAAAAAGGCAACCATTATTTAGTGACATTGTTTAAATAATGATATGATTAAAATGAATAAATAACAAAAGGATAGTTGTTAGTTTAATGTTAAATCCTTTCGAGGCAGTATACACCTGAATTTAGCTATAAGTCTGAAGTTTAAATTTTCCCCCCAGGTAGCTGTAAATGTCTTTGTGGCTTCTACCTGTTTGTTTGGTAAATGATTGCATAGATAAAGTTCAGTCATAATATTCTCTCTTAGTATTTAGTTGCGATTGTGATCTTTAATTTTGGTCACTGTGAGCAGGATTGTCAGGCAAGGAAAAGTGGTTTCAACTTAGAGTGTTAGGCGTGTAACGTTGTTCAATATGTATTTTGAGAATTTTGGTGACAGGAGAGAATTTCGAGTAAGGGACTGAGTTTCCGATAGTGTTTCCTGTAATTAATATATTTAGCACAAATACAGAAGAGATGAATAAAATATATCGTAATGGCTTGTATTATTTTGGGATGTATTGTAAGCCCTCCATAATAGAAAATGAAAGGACGTTACATTACATTTATGAAAAAGAAGCCTTGTAGTGTCCTTTGGCATTTCTGTGGGCTTGCTTAGGTTTGAGGGCAGTGGGTATTCTTTTGGGGGTTCCCTTGCTTATTCTGTCCCCTTTTCCCATATTGAAGATGTACTTTGCTGAGTTGAGTGGCTATTTGGAGCCGTTCTGCTTGTTCCAGCATTACCCCCTTTTTGTTTCAAATTTGCTTAATAGCCCTTTTGTATTAAATTTGCCTAATGGCCCTTTTTTGTGGTCATGGTGACAAGAGAGTCATGGGAGTGGACTCTGCGAGAGTGAAGGAGCTTGTATTGTGCTATGTTTTGTTAAAGGGTGTCTTTGGAAGTTGAAAAGGCATATTAATGCCTATTTCAGTGGTGAAATAGTAGTAGTGTTTTTGTATTGTCTGATACGAGGTGTTCTCGGCTTTGCCTTTTTAAGATAAGCCATTGAGTTTCTCCTCGATAGTGCGAACATTTGCACTATCACAGAGTCATTTATCTTTAAATTTCCCCTATAATGTACTATAGTAGTCAAAGCATAATCATTTTTGAGCTTTACAAACCTTCCGAAGGTGAAGTGGGGAAGTTTGGTGCTGTGTTTGGGACTTCTTGGGGACGAGGGTTTTTGTTGTGTTTGTGGAGCCCCGAGCTCAGTTCCTGCCGGCATCTTTGTTCCTCTAAGAGCCGTCCGGCCACAACCACATTCATTTTATCATGTATAGGAAGGGGAGGTGCTTTCAGTCACTAGAAATAATGTTTCAAAAACTCCTATAAAGAGTATAACCTACTGGTATGCCTGTAATTATCGTGTATTAGTAATTTAAAGGGGTATTACTTTTGTAAATAAAATAAACATTTTGAAAATAAAGAATTAGAGTGTAAAGCAAGATACTGGGGCAGAGTTAAACAATTACATGACCCCTTCTGGGTATAAATTCAGAATGCTTGATTTGAGATTTAGATTTTGCTTGCTGTGGTCTGGAGGTATACCCCGGGAAGCTGTTGAAAGTGCTCTGTGGAGTTTCGATGAAGTGAACTTATACTGTTCCGAATGGAAGATTTAAATGCCAGATTATTCTGTCTGCTGTGTTATTTTTTGCTCTGAATGGAAGAGTAAAATGTTAAAGTACTTTGCCATGCTGAAATTATCCTGTTGTAAACAATGTCTGGAAAAGAATTAATTAAAACTGGAACTTTTAAAAAGAATAAATGATGTGTGCGCCTCTATGACTGCCGTCATATACCTGCTCCCTACCACACAGTCCCATGTGGAAGGGATGTTTGGTGCTATTTCGCTTATTTTGGGCTCGGCTAGGTATCTTTCTGAATTGGTCCTTCCTGAGGTTTCTGAGGACCTCCTTCGTGCCCTTGTGCATCCCATTTCTGTTTCTGAAACCGTGACTGATATCAAGAAACAGAAACAGCGTATCTCCACTGGGATGGATGGCTTGACAGCTGAGCTTTACCACTTTTTTACTGATTTCTCTGCCCCTGCCCTGACTGTTGTTTTTAATGATGTTTTGGGTTCATTTTCCAACCCTATACATTTTTTGGATGCTATTTTACTTCTGATCTATGAAAAAGATCAAACTGAGTCATGAAATTGGAGACCTTTGAGAATTCTTAATGTTGATTATAAGATTCTGGCTGTTATACTTTAGGGGAGACTCCTACCTATTGCGGATGAGGCTCAGATTTGCACTATCCCGGGTCATTCTATGTTGCATACTTTGTCTCATCTTAGAGATGTGGTCTATTCTTGTACAGATGATAGTAGGGCTGTTGTGTTTTCTTTGGATCAGGAAAAACTTTGGATTGGGTGGAACATTCTTTTTTGTTTTCTGTTCTGGCACACTACCATATTCTTTCTGTTTTTATCACTTGGCTTAAGCTTTTGTGTAATACTGCCTGGATTACCCCTCATATTAACCATTCTCCTGGTGCTGCATTTTTGAGTAAACAGGGGGTACGGCAGGGTTGTCCCCTGAGTCCTCTTCTGTACCTGTTTCAGAATTATCCTTTGTTACAAAAGCTGGCCTCCTGTCCTGCTATCCCTCCCTTGTTTCTTCTGGGTGGTCACTCTGTTCTGACTGTATTTGCGTATGCTGATGATTTATGTGTTTGTACCACATCTCTTCCTTCTGCAACGGGTTTTATGGGGCTGTTTTCTGACTTTGGTTCCCTTTCTGGTTCTCAACTAAATTTTCATAAAAGTATGGCTAAGGTTTTTCCATGCTGTGCACCCTCATCTACTTCTGATTCTATGGCAGGGATTCCTATTATATCCGGTCCACTTAAAATTTTGGGTCTTTATTTTGGCAGTACTGATGACTCTCTGTATAATTGGAATTTAGCCCTTGATAAGGGTCTTCACCTTATTGCCTCCTGGAAAGGGTGGACTATTGCTAAGAAGAAACATATTCTGCTCTTGAAAACTTAGTTTTTTCCTTTATTTTTGCATGTGGCTACTGTTTTCCCTCTCCCCTTTGTTTTGGAGGCTAAAGTCAATAGTGTTTTTTTTCACGGTTTTTGGGTTTCTCGTTTGAATCCTGTACAAAGATTTTTTTTATAGCAAGACTATTGTCAGGGTGGTGTTCAGATGTTGAATCATGTGTTTTCCTTTTATTGTCTATTTCTGAAGTTTTTGTTTCCTTTTTTGTTGCAGTCTTCCCCTCCTCCTTGGGTTTCTATTTTGGTTACCTGGGTGACCCCTTTGTGTATGAAATGGCTTGGTCCTACTTCAGAAGTGCCTCAGAACTTAAGGACTTTTGGTATTCCTTCCAATTTGTTTCCTACTCTTCTTAAAATCCGGCAATGGCACTTAACCCCTCAGGTTCTGCAGACACAGTCTAGGAAGCAATTATATTGCACTGTTCAGCTCTCCTCTTTGACTGATACCCCTAGATTGTGGACTGCTCTTGGTACTGAGTTGGATAGTGCTGTGATTTTTCAACAGCTTACTGACCTTAGACTCCCCGCAAAGTTATGGGATGTGACTTGGTTGTCATGTCATGGGAGGTTGGGGGTGCGTGGTAATCACCAGCATAAGTCCTTGGAGGAGCGATTGTGTTTTAGGGATACTTGTCTGGGTGTGCTTGAAACTATGAGCCATTTTTTCTGGATTGTCCTTTCAGTAGGGAGTTTCCGACTCTTTGGCTTCATAAATGGAAGGAAAAGCGTCTTAGGTATATTTTGTATGACATGCTTGTGTATGGTCAGTTTCCTGCTTCTATTTTTCACTATCATGCTAGAACCCTCTGTCTTGTCTTCACCCTTTGTAGGTGTTTTCTATGGCAGGCCCGATGTGCTCAGTTGTTGCAACAGAAATCTTACATGAGCACTCATATTTTGAATCAGATTTTGGCGGATATCCACTCTATTCATGATAAGGAGCGGGATATTCTGCCCCGTGACACTTTCCAGATCTATTTTGCTTCTTCTGAGTGGCTTTCTGATGCTTGACATTGTTTGTGTTTTCTGTGGTTTGTAGATGGGGGTCTGCCATGTTTCGGTCCTATGTTGTTGTCTGTGTTGTAGAACTTGTCTACTTGTGCTTCATATTTTTGTTTTGTTGTGAATTGTGTTTCCTTCAGGGTAGTTACTTTATATTTTTTTGGTATCTTTATCATGTTTTTTGCAGGTTGGAAAGTGCGTGACTGCACTACTGCTTTGATTCTATTTTTTACTTTCTATTTTTTTTGTGTGTGAATTACTACCGCTTGGTATTTCTTTGGTTTTTTCTTACCTTATTTTTGTTTGTTATTTTATGCGTCTTACCGCTGTTTGTTATTATTTTTTTTAGCTGATGTTATGCTATATTGTTCCCCTGCTTTTTTTTATAGAGGGGATGGGGGGTTGTTTTTCAGTTTCAGGTTTTGAGGCCAACTGCTCTTGCTGGGAGTGTGATGTTTTATACTTTCTTATGTTTATTTTTTTCTATGATTTTATGATCTGCCTTTCACTTTGCTTTTGGTTTTTCTATATGGTATCCTACATGCTTATGTTTCCTGTTTTTCTGTTTTTGTGTGCTGTTGTATTGTTTGATTATCTCTACTTTTTATGTTTTATCAATATAACCATTCCCCTACTCTTTTTGTGGGGGTGGTTTATACATTATTCTTTTCCCACTGCTCTGATACTGTATGATTGCAAATCTTATTTGCTTTTGTTTACCATATGTTTTGTATATTATTTCATATGACTTAACACTGTTTGTGATTATTGTGTTTTTGATGTTGTGATACTAATAAATTGGGGTTATGTACATTAATGGATTGTTTCTGTTTTCAGTTTCATGTATGTTGTAATACTTATTTATGTTTTTTTTTAATTTTTTCTTTATGAATTTGTATAAAGCAATATGAATTTGTATATTTTGTTTTCTGTTTTGAATAAAATATTCCCCTACTCTTTTAGTGGGGGGGGGGCCTTTCTGTACTGGGATTCAATTTGGGTTCTACTTCTGTATTAGACAGCCTGTTTGGATATGTATGTCTATAATACTTATTTGATTTTATTATGATTTGTAATTTTCTTATGTGTGAGGCAACACTGTTTTGTATTGTTTTGCTTTTGATATTCTAATAAAAAATTCCCCTGCTCATTGTTTGGGGAGCTGCTGCATTGCTTTGAAGAATGGCAGTTTGTGGCCAGGTTTTGGAGGAGAAGGATGTTTTTGCTGTTCTGCAGGCTGAAGAGAAAACTATGGTAGCAGGAGATGAGAATTTGGTCTGGAGTAATTTGCATGGTGAAACCCATGCAGCGGGAGAAGTGGACAACAGTTTATCCATTCATTTTTCACCCGATACTGTGGAGCAGAGTATGGTGCATACTACTATGATGCAAATGAAGGAACCAGGCTCAACAGCTGTTTCTGAGCTGATGGAGGGCTGCATGGTTGGTGATATGAGTCACAGTGCTGACATGGCTCAGGAAGGAATGCGGAAGCAGTGCAAGGCTGATTCTGACAGCCACTGGTATAAGGAACATGACCTGCTGAATGCAGGCTGGATGTGCGTAAATGGCAAGTGGATTCCAGATTCAAACTGGGAGACATTTTCTCCATCACAGGCAGACACCTTGTGGAAGCCTGAAAAGGGTCTCAATACAGGTCAGACTAATACTCATCATGATTTTTCTGATATGGAGGGTGTGGAGGCTGGACAGGGTTGTGAGAACACTGAGAATACTGTCCCTGAATCTTCACTGATGGTTTCACCCCCTCCTTCCGCCTGGAGGGATACTAGACAACCTGGGCCACATTTCTTGGACTGTTTCAAAAATAATAAATTGGAACAGGCTCCTCAGCAAAATGCAGTCTGCCTCCGATATCAGGGTGAGTTACAGGAGCACCTAAACATAACTTTCATGGCCAGGAAACTCCTGAAGGAGTCTATGCATTTTCTTGCCTTAGACATTTATTCTTTAGCTAATGACAGGGGTGAAGACACTTTTGATATAAGTTTCAAGACATTGTCCAGTTTGGACAAAATCTGGCAACAGTATGAATCTTGGAAATCTATGCCATTATGGGTTCCTTTTTGTGCAATTCCCCTTACAAAACCTTTATTTAAAACTTTAAACATTATGTTTTGTAATGAGGGGGTAAATGTGGGAGACATACAATTCTGACTTGGGCAGAAATTTAGTGTTTTGGGACCTCCAGAAGCTATTATAGATGAAGAAGGAATCTGGACAGGCAGTCAGAGATTTAAAGTAAAGCTACATATAATAGAAAATGAAGTACTGCATATTCCAAACAGTTTTTTTTTGTGGGGAAGGACAGAGAGGTTTCTTTTTACCCCAGGCAGCCAAAAGTCTGCTATAAATGTGGCAGTAGAAGACACCATAGCAGTGTCTATGATAAGGTAAAATGGGCTTTGTGTGTGGAATTTGACTATGACAGTGGGGTATGTAGAAACATTTTTCATTGTAATTTGTGTGATGAATAGGGACACACCTATCATCAGTGTCCCTGTGCTGGCCAGAATAGACAAGGTGGTCTAAATAAAGATGATCTGATTAATAGAGCCCTAGACAATCACAGGCCTTTTCAAACAACTTGGGACACACCCCAAACAGGGCTTACTCCTCAAACAGAGCCTGATGTTAGGCCAGAGCATTTCTCTTCAGCTGCACAGTCTACTGCTGATTGTCCACAAGAGGGTGCACTGGCTGGCCCATCCACTGAAATTTCTGAGATTTCTGTAGTAGCTGAGTCAATGCCTCCCCCAGAGTGATTTTTAAACACCACACCCTGAGAGGGTTACCAGAGCTTCCAGTAAAATGCATAATCCTCCAGTGGTTCTTCTCTCACAAAACCCTTTTCAAGCTTTGCAGGAGCAGGAAGGTGAGTCAGAGTCTGATGTCTTTTCTAAATCTGGAATGCTTTCTGAAATGGAGATAAAAGAGGAGGGGGAATAGAGGTCGGAAGTAAAAGGAAAAACACTGGGAAAAAAAGAAGAATGATAAACAATAAAAACTAATGAAATCTTTAAACCTAGTCACTCTAAACACTTGTAGCATGAAACATTACAGGAAGAGACTGGCATGTCTGAATTATTGTAAGAGTTTAGGTGCAGACATTTTGTTTTTACAAGAGACTAGGTTTAAGAATTTACAAGAAGTAGCCCTGGCAAAAAAAAACTGGGTTGGGGGTTCCTTCATTTTGATCTTATGGGGAGGATGTGGCAGATGGTTTGGGTATACTTTTTAACCACACACAGGTTCAGGGGTTATGATTAGTGGATTTAATGCCTCATAAGGCTTGGATTATTGATTGAATATATAAAGGTTTTCCTTATGTCTTATTAATATGTATGCACTCCAGGTTAAAACTGCTCACATAGATTTATTTAATTTAGTCAAACCCTTTTTATTTACCAAATTGCATGTAATTTGGGGAGGAGATTTTAACTGCAGTTAGATTTAAAAATTAGGGATCATATGCAGAGGAAAACTTACTGTGATACACATGCCTTGCAGGACATAGTAAATACCTCTGTTTTATAGGATGCTTACAGACAGCGTCATAAAGATGAAGAGCTTCCTACAGAAGAAGTGACTTTTCTTCTCGAATAGATTATATTTTTCTCTCTAAATATTTAATACCGAATAAATTTTCTGTAAAGCTCAGTGAAGTTTCAGACCATTTGGCTTTGATGTGTTCACTAAGCCTTTCTGCAGTTCTACCTAGGTTTCATTCAGTCACCAGAAGGTGGAAATTAGATTCCTCCTTGTTGGAGCAATAAGACATACAAAATAGACTATCATATGTTTTGACTTTAAGAAAGTCTGTTGCAGAACTGTACGATGATTGGGGTTCCTGGTGGGAATATACAAAAAGCAAACTAAAACACTTTTTGGTTCAGTTAGGAAAAACAAAAAAAATGGATGATTATTTTAAATATCTAGGTTTTAGGGATCAATATTACCATCTGATGTCATTACCAAATGTTTCAGATGTTAGGATAAAAAGTCAAATGGATATAATAAAACCAAAAATGAGGCAATACCAGTATGACAGGGCAGCCTCTTTGCAGGCAGAAATGCAGTTTGGATTGCAGAAAACCCCTTCTGCAGACCCTTTTTTAGCCTGTAAATGGGCTGTAGAAAGTAAATTAATGGAAGGCTTGTGGAATAAAGATGGTATTTTAAAAAAGAAACAGATGTAGAAATGCTGGAAATAGTAGAGCATTTTTTGCATAAGCAACATGGTGACCCTTTTAATTCAAATGTATTTTGGGATGACGTTATAAATTTTGAATCTCCAGAGGTATCAAAAAATTAAGCTGCTCGTACCGGTGCAGAAATTAAAAAAGCAATAGCAAATTTAAAATTAGGTATCTCCCTGGATGAGGATGGTCTCACAGATGAATTTTGCAAACATTTTTCAGAAGATCTGAGTGACATTTTGTGTGAACTATATAATGAAATTTTACAAACATGGAAAACCTTTAAACAGTTTTCTGCTGCCATTGTCATCTTTCTGCATAAAAAAGGACATAGACAGGATTTATGGAACTGGGGACTGATCAGTATTTGAACACAGACTATAACATTCTAGCTACCATTTTGTGTCATAGACTTCAGACCATAGTGTCAGCAGTTATTCGCCATGCACAAACATGCTCTATTCCCAACAGGATGATTCAACAGAACCTAACCATTTTTAAGGGGTGTGTGTGAGTCTGGTAAACAGAAAAACTCTCTGGGTACTTGCTAGCACTAGACCAAAACCAAAGCATTTGACAAGGTATCTCATGCTTTTCTTCATCTAGTTTAAAAAAAAAAATGGAGTCCCCAAACTGTTTAAGTCTTGGATACATACATTGTATCAGGGAGCTATAATGTACCCCACTGTTAATGGTTTAATAGGGAAAGGTGTTTTGAGTCAAAGTGGGGTTAGGCAGGGATGCCATTTCAGTCCACTGCTGTATATGTTTATTTTAGATCCAGTAGTACGAATGATTATAAAAGACAGTGGGATTTGGGGGCTTTCCCCAGCACTGGAAATCATACCCCAAAAGATTGTGCTCTATGCAGATGATATTTGTGTCACCATTAAGAATCAGCAATCTGTTTTAAACATTGCTCAGGTTTTGGATTTATATGTCAGACTCTCAGGGATGGAAGTTAACTACAGCAAAAGTTCAGGGGTCTATATAGGGGAAGGGACCTTTGTTCCAGCTATAGGACAGATTGAGATATCAGCTACTACTGTTAAATTATTAGGTTGCCATTTTGGAAATGGAGATTTAGCAACTTTAAATTGGTTGGAAAAACTTGAAACGGGGAAAAAAAGGTAAATCAGTGGAAGTCTTGGTCTTTGTCGAAACAAACAAGGGTAATGAATATAAAACAATTTTTGCTTCCTATATTTCGTTACATCAGTGCAGTTTTTCCTATTCCTTTAAATTCAGAAACCAGGGTTTTAAGTTGTTTTTTTCAGATGATGTAGGGTAGTCATTTGGACCCCATTAAAAGGGATTATACATATTTAAAATTAAAACAAGGGGTTTTGGGAATGATTCACCCTATAGTGCTTTATCACACCTTTTTCGTATATTTTAATTTTGGGAAGGGGGTAAAACATCCTTGGTTAGATTGGACAACAGTTTTGTTTAAACCTTTTTTTCAGAAATGGGGTCCAGAATTTCCTAGGGTGACTCCTACACTACATGTCTCAGATTTTGCCATTCCAGCTCTTAAAAAGTTAAACCACTGGAAAATAATGAAATTGCAGTTACAAACCCTAGAAAGAAAACCTCTTTATGCAGCAGTAATTGAGCAAAATTTTGCAGTACAAGTTGATTTCCTGAAATGCTTACCCTTGAAATTAGGGTATGCACTAAAGATTTTGCCTGACAAGAGGATTCCAAAGGCTATGTGGGATGTTCAGTGGTTGAGTTGCTATGGGAAACTTGGGGTAAAAGGAAATCTCAAACACAAACCAGTTTCAGAATGCCAATGTATTAGGTCAGAATGTGGGGGGGGGGGGTCGAAGAATCGATGGAGCAAATTTTTCTTTCTTGCTCATATACTACCGGGTTTTGCATAGATTTGGCTGCTAGATGGAAGCAGAGAACAGTGTATTATATCACATATGAATGTCTTGTTCTAGGAGATTATTCAGGTTTAGCCTCACGATACCATCATAGTACTTGAAATGTAATTTTTGCCTGTATTAAGTACTATTTATGGCAAGCAAGATGCTGTTTTTCTTTGCAACATGTAAATACTCCAACTTTGGTGCTAATTAAACAAATTGAGAAAGTTTTAGTTACACAAAAGGAAAAAGAACAGCACTTTTGGACCCTAGCCTCGTCAGTCCTTATGGAGAAATATAACATGGATTTCAAAGATTTTCAATATTTTGTATAATGCTTCAATTTCATGTTGTAACTTTTTTTGTGTATGGAAATGCTGTTTCTTTATAATATTTGTGGAGGGTTTTTCAAGAAATGTCAGTATGTTTGTCGTTTTTGATCTTAGGTTTTGTTTCAGGGGATATATGGAGTACACATGTTTGTATTATTTTGGTTTTTTTCTCTCATGTTTTGGATTGTTTTCATGATGTATTTTATTTTCAATAGATAATTTCCCTGCTCTTTTCAAGAAGTGCCATGGGATCTTTAACATTCACTTGAACTACCACCAGAACAGGCAGATGGGACCTCAGTTAAACGTCTCATCCGAAAGATGGCACCTCAGGAGTGCAACACCTACCTCATGCTGCACTACAGTGTCAGTATTGAGGTATTAACCCAAGTGCATGGTGTGGGGCTAGAACCCATAGCCTTCTGATCTCCTGGCCTCAGAGGCAAGTTATAGTCATAGTTAGAGTTATAGTGATAGGTTTCAAACAAAGGTCTCCAGATATGCAGCTCAGTGCCTTAACCACTATGCTATACTGCCTCTATCATGGAGAAGAGATGCAAAAATTGTATTTGGTCACAAATTAGTGGGTTGGTCTCCATGCCAGGTGGACAGGTGTTCAGTCACACCCCTGTCACATGCAATTTTGACACTTTGACAGCAATTGCCCAAAAGTAACCTGAGCTAGACTGAATGAACTTGGAAATAAATTATCCACTTATCCTTGAAGGGTGATTCCTCTTCCTGACAACCAGACTGAGGTAGATTAGAAATGTACTCTATGCTCTATGCGGGGAAGACTGGTCTTCATTGCATTTGCTTGCACTATACCTTATCAACAAATAAGAGGTGTTCAGTTCATAGTGCACTAATTCTCCATAATTTCACCAGAATTCATTTTTTCTAGAATTGATTTACCCAGGACAATAATGCCATACCAGCCAAGATGCAACATTTTGCTTAATAACAGAGCCCTGCATCTCCCCAATTATACAGCTGACTTGTATTAAGCACTGCCACTGAGAGGTTAAGTGGCTTGTTCAAAGTTCATCTCAGAGTGTTGAACCTGAGTCTCTTAAATCACACTTTTATACTTCAACTACTAGGTTATGCTGCTTGGCATGTCATTACTAATTTAAATAAAACATGACATACTCTGGTCATTGTACAACTCTGCTACTTTTTTTACCCGAGTAATACATTTTATGAGTTAGTATGACATCTCTTCATTGCAATTAACTTGCAAAAGATTAATCCTTTCAGACCGTATTAGACTATAAAATGACATATACATTAATAAATATGCAGTATTAAGAATTTACAGAACAATTTTTTAATACGAATGATCTTTAAAGTTATATTACCTAGGAGCTATAATCTGTGCCCAGCATGTTTTAGCTCCTGTAACCTGAGTTAGCCTAAACACTTTTAGTCACACATATACTCTTAATAATTCTTTTAGTATTATAATTTTAAATGCATTGCTAACTTTGCTGTAAATGCCATTCCTAAATCAGGAGGCATTTAAATGCTGGGGATCTTAGTTGAACCATTAGCAATAATATTGGGTTGCAATGCTGATTCTTTCCAAATGCATGAAGTGTCAAAAGTTGTATACTCAATACAACCCTGCAATTTCATTCTCTCCTATATTGGCATATTCTGACTGTGTGTGTGGGTTGTGTTTATCCTTAATTTAGCTGAATGAGAAAGTAGGTGAAAACTGTACACTTTGACCCTCTGACAGCATGTTGGGATGTTGCCTGGAGCCTGCTGTTACAACTCAATTGCTTCATTTGACAAAGAAGCAATTATATACCATTCAACTTCATCTGATATTTGAGACATCAGGAAAATGACACATGAGCCTTTCAAACTCTAGCTTCTGGCAATGTTCACACAGCTAACTAAATGAACTTTAGATTTGCAGAGAGTATTATCACTTGCTGCATTATTAGAAAATTATTGAAACAGGACTGTTGCACAAAGTATTTTCTCCTCTGCTGGATTATGAAACAGAGCAAACTTCACAGCCACACACTGTACAGTAATGGGTAAGCAAAAGGACATGACAGGGTGTGGATGTTATTTAGCAAACCCATGCCACTGTGAATATGGTTTCATGCTGACAATACTTGTAAGTGCATTTACACGTACCAGCCAACAACCAGGCATGCTCTATTGTGCTTGTAAATGGGTTTTGTAAGTCAGTTTGCAAAAAATAAAAACAAAATTTAAAAAGTTTTAAAACAAGAAAGATTTTAATACAAATAGTCCTTTACAGATGTCCTTCAGTGTGATTAAATGGCCTACTGTTGATGCCATTAGCAAAAGTATTTTGTACTGCAAGGGCTATTTTTATGTTGATTACGCACAGTGCAAGAAACATATTGGCACAGCTTGCTGAGAAACAGGCTGTGGAGGCATGGCACTGTTGTGGCTAATGCCCCCACAGCCTGCAAAGGCTTGTCCCGCTTCCCCCAATGCCTGTCCTGTAGCTTGGTTTCTTTTTCCTAAAAAATATATCTGACGATCAGTTACAGGATTTTTAGTACTGTAAATAAATAAAAAGAGAACTAAGAGAGCTTCAGTAGCAGAGAAGTAGTGGAATTGCAGTATAATGTGGGGAGTGGTGCAATGCAGTGGCTGTGGGGCAGCCATATTCAGGCAGACCTTCTGGACACTGAGGTGCTGCCCTATCTGCATGAATCTCTCTGGACTGCAGGATGAGGTAGCCAGACTCAGAGCGGAAGTAAACTGGGTCAGGAGTACCATCACCCCTATCCAGGGACCACCCAGTCCAATGCAGCTGCCTCAAAGGATGCCGAGAACGAGGAGCACTTGGATGACAGTGGGCTCAGGGAGGGTTAGAGCAGTCAGGCAGAGGCACATCCCAGATCCTATTCCTCTCAAGAACTCATATGCCACACTGGCAAATGAGGACAACCAAATAGAGGTACCCAGGAAGTGGAAGGAAAGGATGTGGAGGTTAGGCAAGGAGGTGACCTGTGGGGAAAGCAGTGGACCCCAGAGGAGGAGGAAGCAAATCCTGGTGGGGGACTCCATCGTAAGAGGGATCCAGCTAGGAACACAGGAGGGGGAGGACAGGGAGGTGAGGTGCCTACCAGGTGCCACGGCATGGAGGGATGGAAGGAAGATACTGGGGATCACTGGAAAGGCAAGACGGGAGGGTGAGCTGGATGTCATTATCCACCTAGGTACTAATGACTTGGCAAATGGGGAGCCAAAGGAAGTTCAGGAAGAGTTTAGGAAACTGGGAGGGTCTCAAGCAGTAGCTACTTCTGTCACTTTCTCAGAAGTACTACCTGTGAGAGGCAAGGAGAGATAGGAGTGCATGCACCAGGAACTTTAACTCATGGTTGAAGAACTGGTGCTGTGAGGAAGGGTTTGGATTCATTGGTGACTGGGGACCCACCTGGAGGGATGGAGGTTTGTTCAAGCCTGACGGCCTGCATCCATCCTGGAGGGGAATCCAAGCACTCAGAGATAAGTTTAAATGCTACATTGACAAGCATTTAAACTAGCAAAGGGGGGTGGCAGGTCAGCAAGGACAGTGCCTACTTGCTCACCCCCCACAGCTAGTAGTGGAACCAGATAACCAGAGGAGTGGCTATCTCTGCAAAGCAGTGTGCAAAAGATGGAGATTAGTGTCCAAAAGGTGGATAAGCAGAAAAGGGCAAAATTCAGCAGAAGGGCAAACAGCAAGGAGAACCAGGGATAAATGACAACCAAGGAAGGGGCTGAGAGAACAGTGAAGCAGTCTAGGGAGGTCAAATCATGGAAAGCCATGTGTGCAAATGCCAGGATCCTTAGCAACAAGATGGAAGATCTGGAGGCTGTCATGGTACAGTCAGACCTGGACATTGTGGCCATCACTGAAACCTGGTGTAATGATAACCATGACTGGGAGATGGCCATACCTGGCTACAACATATTCAGAAGAGACAGAGCAGGCAGGAAGGAGGAGGAGTGGCACTGTATGTGAAAAATGACATAAGGGCCACACAGATCCAGGAGGAACAAAATGGGGAGAGATACTGTGGGTTGCTGGAAAGCAAAATGGGGCCAGCATCCACACAGGTGTGGTCTATAGACCACCAGCCCAGGAGGAAGAAACAGATAGGAGTTGATGCTAGCTATCCAAAGGATGGCAGACAAGGGTGAGGTAGTACTGGTTGAGACTTCAATATACCAGACGTGGACTGGAGCATCCCAGCAGCAGCATCAACTAGGAGCAGATTTATCCTGACTCCTTCAGGGTGCCTTCCTCAAGCAACTGGTAATGGAACCAACTTGGCAGAAGGCAATACTGGACCTTGTGCTCACAAACAGGGACAGTGTGATGGGGTAACAGTGGGGAGCACCTGGGTAACAGTCACCACCAGTCATTGTGGTTTGAAATCACAGAAAGGGCAGAACCAAACCACAAAAACACGTATCCTGGATTTTAAGAGGCAGACTTTGGGAAAATGGGGAGATACTTGAAAGAGGCATTAAGGGAATGGGACAGGAATCAGGGGTTGAGGAACAGTGGGCAGTATTTAAATGGGGATTATAAGAACAACAGAATTATGCATTAAGCAGGTTAGCAAGAGGAAAAGGAAGAGGAGACCATTATGGTTTTCCAAAGAGGTAGCAAAGAAAGTGAAAGCCAAAAAGATTGCATTCAGGCAATACAAAAAGACACAGGCAGAAGGGGATAAGGAGGAGTACCAGGAGAAACAAAGGGAGGCAGGGAAGTCAGGTAAGCCAAAGCTCAGACAGAAGAACACATTGCAAAATCAGTGGGTAAAGGGACAAAACCTTTACAGGTACATAAGTGAAAAAAGAAAGACAAAAGGAGGGATAGTGAGACTGAAGGGGAGGGTGGGAGTCAAGGGAGAATGACAACAATAAGCTGACATATTGAACAGGTATTTCTGCCTCAGTCTTTACTAAGGAAGAGGGGGTAATGGGTCTGAAGGAGTACAAGGGTGAGAATGGTGCAGAAATGGACACAAGTCCCTTTACACAGAAAGGGTCCTGAAGGAACTGGAAGTAATAAGAGCTGATAAAGCAATGGGGCCAGATGGGTGCACCACAGGGTCCTTAAAGAACTAAGAGAGGTGGTGGCTGAACCTCTGGCTATCCTGTTCAGCCAATCACTGGAAACAGGGAGGTACCCAAAGACTGGAGGACAGCAGACGTAGTCCCTTATACAAAAGTGGGAACAAAGAGGAAGCAGGGAACTACAGACCAGTCAGCCTCACCTCGGTAGTGGAAAGATCTGGAAGCACTACTGAAGGAGAGATTGGTGGAACATCTGGTTGTCAATGGACTACAGGACCCAAGGCAGCATGGTTTCCACCAGGGGAGGCCGCGTCAGACCAACCTCATTGAATTTTTGACTGGGTGACTAGGGAGGTGGATCAGGGAGGGCAGTGGACATGGCCTATCTGGACTTCAGCAAGGCCTTTGACACTGTGCCACATAGAAGACTATTACACAAACTGGGAATATGGGTGTGGCAGGACAGTAGTGTGGTGGGTAGGTAACTGGCAGGGGTGGCAGGACACAGAGGGTGGTGGTAAATGGCTGTCACCCACAGAGGGAAGAGTAACCAGTGGGGTACCACAGGGATCAGTGCTGGGACCGGTCCTATTCAACATCTTCATCAGTGACATTGCACAGGATCTAGAAGGCAGAATTTCACTGTTCGCTGATGACACAAAGCCTGTAACAGAGTAGACACACCAGAGGGTGTAGACAGAATGAGAAGGGACCTGCAGAAACTTGAAGAATGGTCAAGGGTTTGGCAGTTGAAATTCAATGCAAAGAAGTGCAAGATAATGCATATAGGGCACAAAACCCTGGCACAATATATCAGTTGGGGGTGAGGATATAGCATGCACCAAGCAGGAAAGGATCTTGGGGTTGTCATCTCTGATGACCTCAAGGTAGGGAAACAGTGTGACAAGGCATCAGGTAAAGCAAATAGGATGCTGGGATGTATAGGCAGGGCATCACCAGCAGGAAAAGGGAGGTCATAATCCGCCTACAAGACACTAGTGAGGCCCAACCTGGAGTACAGTGTACAGTTCTGGAGACCATACCTACGTAAGGACATAGACAGGGTAGAGAAGGTTCAGAGGAGGGCAACAAAGATAGTGCATGGTTGCATCACAAGTCCTATGAAGACAGGTTGAAGGAACTGAACATGTACTCCTGGAGGAGAGGAGGGAGAGGGGATATGATAGAGACATACAAGTATCTTACAGAGAGGAACAGGGTGCAGGAAAACACTATTTTTAAGCGAAAAGATGTTTCAGGACTAGAGGGCATGGGATGAAGTTGGAGGGAGGACGATTCAGAGGAAACATGAGAAAGAATTTCTTCACAGAACGGTGGTGGACAAGTGGAACACCCTGCCAGAGGAAGTGGTGGGGGCTGAAACAATCACGGATTTAAGAATGCATGGGATAGACATAAAGGAATTCTAGAGGGCAGGGGTAAGGGGAAACAGACTTCTAGGAAAACAAACTGAACTTACAAGCTCAAATGGGCAGACTAGGTGGGCCATAGGCCCTTATCTGCTGACACTGTCTATGTATCTATGTAATGCCATTGCAGGCTGCTGGTGACACAAGTTTGGAACGTTCACACCAACTTGAGACAAATCAGCTGCTGTAATCAGGGGCCACCTTGTCATTGCAGTGTAAGCCATCCGCTGCAATGAGGGAGCGATCCGTCATTGCAGGGCAGATCTAGCAAGCCTGATATTGTTTGTGAACATAGCAGCGGGTTGCCACCCTGTTCACAAACAATACAACACCCCCACCCACAATGTTTATCTGCTGACGGGAGAGCCCACTCCCCATCGGCATAATGTGCCCCCCATTTCATTGTCTGCTGATGGGGTGCCCAATCCCCATCAGCAAAAATAAATTATCCCCCCTTTGTTATTTGCTGATGGGGTGCCCAATCCCCATCAGAAGAAAGGATTCCCCCTCCCTTTGTTATTTGCCGAAGGGGTGCCCAATCCCCGTTGGCAGAAAGGAATCTCCCCCTTTTGTTTGCCGATGGGGTGCCTAATCCCGCCGGCAGAAAGGAATCTCCTTTGTTGTTTGTTGACGGGGGTGCCCATCCCCCATCAACTACAGCGCTCCCTCCAAAAGCGAGACTCCAAATGCCTCTGTGAAGTTAAAAACCGTCCCGCATTGTCTTTTTTTTTTTACCTGTAAAGAAAAAATGGTCCCTCACGGTCTCCCAGAACCCCCCTCCCGCAACACACTCCCACACACTGTGCACCCTGCCTCCTCACACCCCCCACCCCTTACTTACCTCCAGAGTCTGGCATGACGATCTTCAGGTGGACCGAGAACACATCTGCACACTTCAAAGCTGACTACAAACTGAGGAAATGCAGGTAAGTTGTATAATGGAGTAAATAGGGTTTTTTCAACTTTGTTGCATATCTCAGGCATGTTTTGGAATTTTTTCACCAAATTTTCGACATGGGGTTTTTGGAACTCCTCCTCATGAATACTTCAACTGTCATGGTATTAATAGGCCCTAAAAGGTGTTTCATGGTCACTGTGTGGAATCATTATTGGGGGCTGATTAACAAAATGACAGTGCCACTGTTCATGAGGTGGGCTCTCAAAAAGCCTATGTTGCAAATTTGGTGGGAAAAATCCCAAAAATGACTGTTTTACAAACGTGCGCTGCACAGTTGCTATGCATGCTCGTAACTTTGTGAATTTGCAATATTTTGATGCCAGGTTTTCAACATTGACATTTTGTCACACCTCCTTGTCAACAGTACAGCTGTCATTGTTCACATCCTGGTGGAAAAGTGTTTTGCACTTCCGACACAGAATAGCGCAGTCGCCGTTGGAAATCAGTGTTTGGGACAGATTAAGACAATGACTGTGATGCTGTTCATGAGTAGAGATCCTGAAAAGGCTATGTTGAAAATTAGGTAATGATACTCCATAAAATGACTGTGTTATGAGCGTGCATTGCGCAGTTTGCACACACACTCGTAACTTTGCGAATGTATAATATTTTCACTCCAGATTTTCAACATTGCCATTTTCCCACACCTACTTATGAACAGTGCAGTTGTCATTTTTCCTATCCTGGCTGAAATGTGTTTTCACAGTTCCGGCGCAGAATAGCGTGGTTGCTGTGGGACATCACTGTCCGGGACAGAGTAATAAAATGACAGTGATACTGTTCATGAGCAGAGGTCCTAAAATGCCTATGTTGAAATTTTGCGATGATAGCCCATCAATGATGTTACAAGTGTGTGTTGCACACTTTTCACACACCCTTGTAACTTTACAGATTTGTAACATTATCATGCCACATTTTCAACAATGGCAATTTTTCATGCCTCCTTATGAGCAGAACAGCTGTCATTTTCCACATCCTGAGTGAAATGTGGTTTCACAGTTGCGGCACAGAATAATGCGGTCGCTGTAGGAAATCAGTGTCCGGGACAGATTACGAAAATGACAGTGGAACTGTTCATGAGCAGAGGTCCTAAAATCACTATGTTGGAAATTTGGTATCAAAACTCCATAACATGACTGTGTTACAAGCATGCATTCAATTGTTTCCATGCGCCCTTGTAACTTAGCAAATTTGTAATATTTTCACGCCACATTTTCAACAGTGGCATTCTTTCACACCTCCTTATGAATAGTACAGCTATCATTTTTCACATCCTGGCTAAAATATGTTTTTGCACTCCTGACGGAGAATAGCACGGTCACTGTGGGACATCAGTGTTTGGGATAGATAAAGATCGAATGAGTGAGAGGGGGGAGTGACTGAGCTCTACTAAGCTCTGTTGGGACTGCTCTGGAATTGTTTGTGAGCATAAAAAGGTCCCAATGCAAGAGGCCAGTACAAAAGGGCAGCCTGCAGCACTGGGAGAAACAGAACGAGAGAGTGAGTGAGGGAGGGGGAGTGAGCAAACTCACCGGAGCGCTGTCAGGACTGCTGCGGATTTCTTTTTGGGCAGAAAAAGGTGTCAATGCAGGCAGGGGCCCAGTAGAAAAGGCCAGCCTGCAGCAGTGGGAGAAACAGTATGAGTGAGTGAAACAGGGGGACTGAGTGAGCTCAACGGAGCTCTATCAGGACTGCTGCAGATTTCTTTGTTGGCAGAAAAAGATGCCAATGCAGGCAGGAGACCTGTACAAAAGGGACGCTTGCAGCGCCAGGACAAACAGAATGAGCACGTGACAGAAGGAGACTAAGCGACCTCAATGGAGCTTTGTCGGTAGAGCTGCAGATTTATTTGTGGACAGACAAAGGTGGCAATGCAGCCAGCAGCCTTGTACACCAGCACAGCCTGCAGCACCAACAGAAACAGAACAAGTGAGTGACAGAGAGGTAGTGAGTGAGCTCAACGGAGCTCTATTGTGATTGCTGTGGATTTCTATGAGGGCAGAAAATGCGGCAACACAGGCAGGAGCCCAGTACAAAAGGCCAGCTTGCAGCGCGGGCAGAAACGGAATGAGTGAGTGAGACAGGGGGAGTGACTGAGCTCAATGGAGCTGTGTCAGGACTGCTTCAGATTTCTTTCTGGCCAGAACAAGCCACCAATGCAGCCAGGAGCCCAGTACAACAGGGCAGCCTGCAGCGGCAGGAGACACAGGATGAGCGAGTGAGGGAGGGGGAGTGAGTAAGCTCAACGGAGCTCTGTTGGGACTTCTGCAGATTTGTTTGTGGGCAGAAAAAAGCAGCAATGCATGCAGGGGCCCAGTACAAAATGGCAGCCTGCAGTGGCAGGAAAACCAGAATGAGCGAGTGAGAGAGGGATAGTGAGCGAGCTCAATGGAGCTGTACTGTTACTGCTGCAATTGGCAGCAATGCAGGCAGGAGCCCAATAGAAAAGGGCAGCCTGCAACACCACCAGAAACATAATGAGCGAGTGAGAGAAGGGGACTGAGCGAGCTCAAAGGAGCATTATCGGGACTGCTGCAGATTTCTTTGTGGGCAGAAAAAGGTGCCAACAGAGCCAGGAGCCCAGTACAAAGGGGCAGGCTGCAGCACCAGGAGAAGCAGAATGAGTGAGTGGCACAGGAGGAGTGAGCACCCTCAACAGAGCTCTGTCAGGACAGCTGTGGATTTCTTTGTGGGCAGATAAAGGTGCCAACACAGGCAGGAGCCCAGTACAAAAGGGCAGCCTGCAGCGCCGGCAGAAATGGAATGAGTGAGTGAGAGAGGGGGACTCAGCAGGCTCAACAGACCTGTGTTGGGACTGCTGCAGATTTCTTTGTGGACAGAAAAAGCCACCAACATAGGCAGGAGCCCAGTACAAAAGGTCAGCCTACAGTGCCAGGAGAAACAGAATGAATGGGTGAGAGAGGGGCAGTGAATCAACGCAGCTCTGTCGGGACAGCTGCAGATTTCTTAGTGGGCAGAACAAGGTGCCAATGCAGGCAGGAGCCCAGTAAAAAAGCAGCAGCCTGCAGCACTGGGAGAAACAGACTGAGCAAGTGACAGAGGGGCAGTGAATGAGCTCAACACACCAGCGCAATCAACATTCGGCATTGACAAATGCTTGTTTTTATCTGAAATGATTCCAACTGGGATAACCCCATGAGATGCAGCATCTGTTTTCATGTGGATCCTAGGAAGGACAGCAGCAGTCAGCAGGTTAATGTACTCCAACAATAAAAGTTACTTACAAACCGAAATCTACACAGGAAAGAAATCTGTAATGGTAAGTACATCCAAAGAGTAATTTATGTCAGCCTTACCTAACCTCCTTCCCCATCACCAATCACTGAAAGACTGGAAAGCCTGCCAGATGAGTGCAATGAAGTCTAGCAGTGCTTCTCCTTCTGGTCCCATTCCTGCTGCTTCTTACCATCCAAGCAGGTAACTGCAGGACTTATTCAGGTGATTAACAGCAGCAGGAATGGGACCAGCAGGGGAAGCACTGCTAGACTTCATTGTACTCATCAGGCAGATTGTCCAGTCTCTCAGTGATTAGGTAAGGCTGGCATCCTCCCTCATAATCCCTGAGGCTCCAGCAGTGGTTATTACTTAAGTTACTGTTTGGATGTACTTACCTTTGCAGATTTCTTTTCCTGTGTAGATTTTGGCTTGTAAGTAACTTTTATTATTGGAGTACGTTAATTTGCTGACTGATGCTGTCCTTTCTAGGATCCTCATGGAAACAGATGCTGCATCTCATGGGGTTATCCCAGTTGCTGCTGTTGCTAACCATCCAATCAGAAAGCTGCAAGACTTATTCAGGTGATGAGCCAGGAAGGAAGAACTGTGCAGCTGCATGCTATTCAGTTGAGGAGAAACTGAAGGAGCTGGATGCTGACACACTTACCTTTTACTTTGAACAGGTATGCCACTTTTACCTGTGTGATGAGTTTATGTTTTTCAAGTAAGCGAAGTGAAAGAGAGTCTGTGGTATCAACTTGCAAAGTCAATGTCTGGGTGGTGGCAGAGCCTGCACTTGAGGCAGAATGCCCAGGGCAGTCCTGCAGAGGGCTTGGCACTGCAAGGCTCAAGCTGGAAAAAAGTACACTTTTTGTAGAAAAAGTGTTTATTTTAGTTCTTCTATCCAACAAAGTGTTCCTTGTTATCTTTACTATCAGTGTAAAGAAAATGTGTTAAGATATTTAAAGGCACTGAAAGATATGTTTTAATATAATGTATTTTAGAGAAGTTTATTTTACTATATTTATGAATGTCTGATACATTTAATTGTTATAAACATTGATGATTGTCATATGTGCAGGGATGGTGTACAATTGGTAGGTGATTATTTGCCAGTTTGCTAAAGAGACCCTTTTGGCAGTATAGAATGTGGTATACATGTTACACATCTGTGGTATTCACAGTATTTATAGTATTCTGTTACAGAGTTGGGAAGCATCAAGGAATTTGTAATATACAGAACCCTTGTAGTACACCAGTATAAGTGATAGATGACTCAATTGAATAACTCAATTTACTAAGTGATTAAAGTGGCTACAGTTACCTTCCTATCATTTGATGGTATGTGGAGGTAAGTACAGCACACATTTCCACACATGAGCTAAGCATGAGCCAAGCAAAGGATAAAGAGCCATTTTATTGGTTAAAATGATTATATAATCTACACTAATTAAGAAGGCCCATAAAAACAGCACCTGATATAATTTAGAGCACCAGTTTAAGCTGAATAAGGCTGAGGAGTGGTAAAGGATAAAATGATGCAGTCAGGTAAAACAGTCAGAGTGAACGTGAGAAGAAAAGCAGGCATCTTTTTGTTTCCAACATTTGATCTACAGTCAGTTAGCCAGCTTCCTTACCTCTCAGCTCTGAAGTTTTACCTAATTTAGCCTGGCATATTAGCTAAAGATAAAACTAAAGCATTAAGGAGTTGTAAATAGCTATTGGCTAAAGGCTGATAAAGCCTGAAACAAGAACAGGAGTATTTATTGCCACTCAAACCCCCACCAATATTTCTGCAGAGTTAGCTCCTGGTGTTAGCATCAGTGTTTACAAGCACATAAAATCAAATGCCTGAAGTTATAGTCACAAACTGGCCATTCTCTGATTTAGCTTACCATTTTTTCTTACACACATACAGCTGTAAGCAGCAAGTTATAGCGAGCCATGCTTCCAAGTGTTAACCAGTAAGTTACTTCTATTACTTTCTTTATATCTTCTTTTTTATCACTTTATATACCCAACCTAACAATTTAAATAATTTAACTGTTCATTTAATTGTTTTGATATTATATATCTATATAGTACACAAAAGCCAATGTATATATTCATTCAGTATCAGGTTGCATTTCAGTGTCATAGAGTATAGGAACCAAGGGGATTTAGGATTAAATTACACAACCCCAAAAGTTGAAGTTATTTATTTTTTTAACGTACAACTCGCAGTCAAATTAATAGTTAAACAAAACAGTGCTCTTTCTGTTACTATTTGCACCCCGCCATTATTACCTGATAGTATCTCAGTATTTTTGTACTTTTAGTGATGCTTAGAGGGATGAGGGTCAGGAGACCCAGGGGTATTTACAGTTCCATAGAATAAACTAGGGTGGTACATCAACTCCATTGTGCTGAATACAACCAGAGGCAAGCCAAGTTATTTGGAGTTAGCACCAATTTCCAAGTACACTCATCGTTTGGTAAAATGCACTTCTGCAAAGAATTGAAGCATGCCAGCACCAAAGGAAGCTCAGATGGAAATCTGAAGCCTGAAGCATGAATAGCCATATTTGCCAGCAAAAGTTTGGAAGACTTAAGACTGTCCGGTCATAAGTTGAACATAAGCTGCAAGCACCACAAAAGAGAACGGTGATATATACCCAGATTTTCGATGTAACCGAAAGGGCTGCCTCATTTTCTTGGAAAGAACCAGTCAAAGTGTGCCATCACAAATGAATATTTAGAGTTTTCTAAAGTATACTATATTAATGTATTTACAGCATATTACAGTACCGTAGTATTACATTACTGGTTTGTGTATCAAACTCATGATTTCCAGCATATTACTGGTGTTATTACTAACTATCTGTCAAGTTATTTAGAGCATTTAGTGACAGCAGTACACCAGAAAATGCCTGTGGTTACAAGAAGTGGCAGAAATGGAGAAACTGATGCCAAAAATAAGGTGGGGAAGGGGAAAGGGAAAGGAAAAAGCAAAGGGCCTTTTTCTTTAAAACATTTGACTCTAAAAGCTCTGAGTAAAATTCAGAAGAACAAGATGAGAAGGAAGATTAATAGTACTACAATCATCATAAAAAAATAATCTGTAAAAATATAGGACCAATGAATACCTCGACAACAAATTGCGATATTATAAAATTCATGAGAAAAACATCTATGACAAGGAAGAGAGATTCTAAACACACTAGAAACCAGCTCATCTCAAAACATAGGGTCAATAAACATATTAACTTTTAATTGTGATACTACAAAATTAGTGGGAAAAACACCTGTGATAAAGAAGGGAGAGATTGTAAACACAGTAGAAATAGGATCATCTCAAAATGGAATGGCAATACTAGACATAGAATCTGTAAACAATGTAATTGGAGGGACAAGCACAAAGTTGCAAAACAGGATGGGGACTTAACGATAGATTTTACAAACATGTTCAATAACTTATCAATACTTGATAAGGAAGTCAGAAGTTTGAGGGAATAAATAAGAAAGGATCAACAGGACCCCAAGTACATGGAAGGGAAGAAATCATCAAACAAAGAGGGACATCTAGGTGATTATGATATAAATAAAACCTATAGTGATAGCTCATGTTCAATGAGGACAGAAAGCTTCAGCATGCCTAATATGGAGGGTATAACCAGGGATGTGATACTGACACTCAGAGATCCTTTCAATGTGAATGTATTATTACACAAACAAATGACAGAAATAAAACAAGATTTGTCATTTATAAAAGGGCCTGCAGAGACAACAGGATACAACTGGAGAAGTCATCAAAATTATATAGCAGTCCTCATAAGAGAGAGGAGGAAAAAAGGAAGACACTTATGCAAAACCCTTCCAAGTACAGTACAGGAAACTCACGAAATAGGATCATTAGACAGTAGTAACCTCAGTATGAGGAGCATTGTTTCTGAAGTAGAAAACACATACTGTGAAACTTCTGAATATATAATGGTCCCAGATAAAGAGCTAAGCGAGGATAGCACATGTATAGAATAGAAAAATAAATTCCAAGATCTCTGGGAAATAGGAGAGGCAAGAGAGGAAGGGTGCAAGGAATAAAAGGCCTAAGGGAAAAAGGAAAGCCAAATGAAGAAAGGGAGAGGTCAACAGCGATACAGAATTAACAAAAGAAAAAGGTAAGCAAAATTATGAATAAAAAATCACATCAGCAAATGAGTATAATACAACAAGACATAAAGGAAATCAATACCACTTTTACAAGTGCAGATAAGAGAGAAAATATAATTCAGTCTCCAAAGGACAAAAGGAGAACAAATTCAAGTAAGAAGGAGACAGCAGGTAAAATCAAGAAGCAGAAAAAAAAAAACAAGATTACGCTCCCGGGGAAAAAAAGGGTGAAAAAGGCAGGTTAAAAAGGTAAAAAAGAAAGTAAAGCTAATAAAAATGCAGGAAACTGATACAACAGGGATAGGAGAGAAAGATTTCATAAATATAGAAACTATACTTACAGGAATAAATACAGAAAGTACACAGGAGGAAGATGCAAAGGGAAAAGATGAGGACAAAATAAGGAAAAGAAAACAGCAAGAGATGACAACTTATGAGCACTTTGGGAAATTTTTACAGAAAACTTTAAAAATGGATCATGTAATACCATTATGCAAAGTGGCTTGTTTACCTGAGGAGACTAATGAAAATCAGAAATGATTAAAAAATTATTATGGACTGCAATGAATTTTTGCAAACATGTGATGGATCATGTGAGCATGGTTAGACCAATAATTGGATCATAATTGATCCTGTTAGTTTCTGATCAATACTATGTACTAAAAGCTGTCTCTTATATGAAGGAAAATACAAAATAAATGGGAATAGAAACAGGAGAAGAAGTAACTTTGAAAGAGCTATTCCCAGAGTTTTACTAAACAAAGGGGAGGGAAGGGGATAGAAATAATGCACTATTTGGCTTAAAATAAATGAACAAAGAAAATAAAAGGAACATTAAGGAAAAACTGACTGATATACTGAATGCCTGAATGTGTTACTGAATACACAGGTATGCAACCATGAACTATAAAAAGCAGTCAGGTGGGGGATTTATTAAAAAGCAGTCAGGTGTGAGATTTATGGCCAAATATCACTATGTGTTAAAAGTGGGTAATGATGGAACAACTGCAAAACAAACAATGAATACTGAATGAATTAGATATTTTTATATGTGTGGGAGTTGAAACAGAGAAAAGTAAGCTTCACAGCCAAAGAACAGAAAATGGTTCAACATGGGAAATAGTAGTCAAAAACTCAAAATGATTTGAAGCTTTGGCTAATATGAAGCAGTGGCAACCAATACCAATACCCCAAGGATGGAGGCCATAGTGATCTTATAAAAATCCCACTCCATTAAAAACAATTAACCATAATTTATAGACAAAATAATAAGAGAGTAGTCAGGATATTATCTTGGAATGCATCAGATATAGGGGATAAGTTAGGTGACCCAGAAGAAGAAAGATATAAGAAAATGTTTGATTTTATAGGCATATAGGAAAGCTGGGTATCTAGTACAGTGTTCCTGAAGGGGTATAAATATTATTACAAGATTGCATCAAAACATAAGAAATATGGCAGAAATGTTGGGAGCTTGGTTATCTTCTGCAGATTGGATAGCAAAATACCAACAGAAGAAGTTGGTAATGAAAGTGAGAGCATATTAGCAGTTAAAATTTTAGATGGAAGTGTGGACGATATCTACCTAATAGATATCTATGCACATCCAGAAAATAGTGAATATGGTGACAAAGAATGGTTACCTTGGTTGGATTAATTGATGGATACAATACAGGAAAATAATCCGACAAGGAAAATTATATTACTCTAGTTGGAGACTTCAATACAAGGGTAGGGAACTTACAGGGTATATCAGAAGATGCTCTAAATGCTACAGCACAAATGGAAACAGAGGTTATTATGGTGGCAAGGAAATCCAAGGATCCATCAATAAACAGAAAAGGTATAGAGGTGCACAGAGCTTTAAGAGACTGCAACCCTATGTTATTAAATGGCAGAGTAAATGGTGACCATCAGGGTTACTATACTTACATGGGAGGAAATGGCTCCTCAGTAATTGACTATATAAGAGTAAATATCAATATGATATCCCAATGTACTGGCATAAGGGTAGTGCTGAAGCCAGAAAGTCAACACTCAGCTTTAGAAGTCAAGATCAAAATTGAAAGGAAACATTACACCAAAAAAAATGAAATTGATGAAGGGAGGAACTTTATGCACTCCTTAGAAGAAAAAAGAATACTGGAACATCTTTCAGCATTCTTAAATGACATAGATAATAAAATAATTATATCAGAATATAATACAATCATGGGAAGTATAGGAAATATAATTATTATAGAGATAACTATATGGAAAAGAGAGAGTTACATCTGGTGTAACAAAGAATGTAAGAAGGCAAAGAAAAAATGAAATAAACAATTGAGGGTATTAAAGCAAAATGCAGATAAACATAATAAAAGAGTAATTAATGAATTTCAGAAGGAATACAGGACAGTTTTGAAAGATAATAAAGAAAAATATATCAAACAATTATGGGCAGATTTAGAGAAAGCAGTACTCCAGAAAGACACAAGAACATTTTGGAACATTGTATATAAAAGGATGAGGGACAATAATGACAGAGTAGAAACTCATATCTAGCCGAAGGTATGTGTAAGACAATTTTAGGAACTTATTTTTCAGAAATGATATTAATTACATCAACAAACTGAAAAAAACATGAGGAAAACAGGAAATTAGAGACAACCAAGAAAATATATAACCGCTAAAGAGATAGAACAAGCCCTGGATTCCTTCCGCAGTCATAAAGCCCCAGGACCAGATGGGGTGCCACTAGATGTAGTATGGAAAGCCAGATCCTATTGGATACCATCTTTGAATAAACTATTCAATTATATTTGGGAATCTGGTAATATACCTGAAAGCTGGAAACTGAATATAATAATCCATTTATTTAAAAAAGGGAAAAGGAGCAACCCCAAATGCTACAGACCTATTGGTCTGATTGATAGTACTGAAATGTTATTCACAAGGCTCTTAAACAACAGAATAACAGAATGGGTAGATGGAAAGGGTATTCTGAATGAGGCCCAGGCTGGCTTAAAGCAGGATATGCCACAATTGACAAGTGTTCTACATTAACACATTTGGTACATAAATACAAGATGGTGAAAAAACAAACAATATGCTGCATCTTTGTAGACCTAAAAGCAGCTTTCGATAGGGTGAATAGAAATATGTTATGGGAAAGACTGGAACTCTTAGGAATGGAAAGATCAATTATAGGCATGATTAAATTGCTGTACCAGGACAACTACACCAGTACTAGATATGACAATCAGGGAGAGATCAGTAATTGGTTTGAAGCAAATATAGGGGTTATACAAGGGGTACTCTTTCACCCATACTGTTTAATCTATACTTTAACACAGTTCTGCAAACTTTATATGACCCGGAATATCATATGTGAAGAATAGAGGAGAGGCCATGCCCACATCTAGCACATGCCGATGACGTGGCCTTATTGTCTACAATTTATATAGGCCTGAAAAGAATGTTGAATAAAGTTCAGTAAGAATGCAGTAAAGTGGACATACAAATTAATTACAACAAAACAAATGTGTTGGTATTAGCGAGGAATAATAAAGAAATAATGCACGACAGAGTGTGTGTCATGCTGAGATAATGCCACGCCTGGGGTGGTTGGGCATGAGCCCGCAGGCCGAGTGCATCCAATACCCCAGGTGTGATGTTATCACTACCCGACACACTCCCTGGAGTGCATTATTCCTATTATACAATGGCTAATATTTTAGTAAAAGAAAACAAAAATAATAAATATGTTTTAGAACAGTTTTTTACTTGATTTTTTGTGTGGAAGTATACTTATAAAAAAAAAAGATCTTTTATCTAGTTTGTCCTCTAGGTGGAGCTATGTGGCCAGTAGAGGATTTTTTGCCATTTTGTATCTGCTTGGCAGTATGGCATATGGCTTCTTTCATTTCCTGTTCCCCCACCAGTGTGTTTTTCTTAAGGTCTTGTGGTAAACTTTTTTGCAGTGTCAAAATATTGTATGGGTGGCATTTTCAAAGTGGGACAGTTCCTGTCACTAATCATGGTTTGAAGCTCT
The DNA here is from genome assembly GCA_016271365.2 of Neoceratodus forsteri. Taxonomy (NCBI): domain Eukaryota; kingdom Metazoa; phylum Chordata; order Ceratodontiformes; family Ceratodontidae; genus Neoceratodus; species Neoceratodus forsteri. Next base: position 1,008,696,371 of record CM057454.1, on the reverse strand, counting down.
TGCCCCATCTTCACTGTTGCCACCCGCCCGCTGCCACTGCTGTGAAATCCGTAATGGAAGAGGAGATGACCTATGGAGACGGTAGGGAGAATTATTTTTCAGTCATTTTTAAAAATGGCACAGAAAAATTAAGTCACCAAGGCAGAGCGAGTGAGCATTATGAAAGGAGCAACACCATTATGAAAGGAGCCGCGTGTTGCTGTATTCATTAATCACTCGCTCTCTGCTTTTTTATTCCACAGGAAACAAAAAAGGGAATGGATAGAAGTATGCTTGTAGATTGTTTTATGTCTTTCGGGAAAGGGGGCATATTATTATTTGGTGGAAGGGATTTTTTTTTATTTATATATGGCTGATTGCTTGGATAAAATGAGGAGTGTGGCACAGTGAAATGGGCTGGTGAGTGGTCAGTGAAGCTGACTGTGCTGATGGCTGTGTGATTTCTTTTACATTATTAATGCAGTCATTTGTGTGGTGGGACTAGATCCATGGTGTTATCCCAGGATAACACCACGGGTCCAGTCCCACACTGACCAATCAGAGCCGGAGACTATTTGGGCCAAGCGGTCCTTATCTGCCATCAAATTCTTTGTTTCTATGTTTCCTACCATTGTATAATAAAACATACTGTATATATAGTGAACAATCATAAACTGGAAGTAGTTAAGGAATTTTGTTATTTCTGTTTAGTAGTTACACAGGAAGGCACATGGGGAAGACATATTAAAGAATTAGAAAATAAAGCTAAAAAATTCATACCAATCACAAATGCCTTCTCATATAAATATGGGGGCAAATCAATAAAATGAAACATTACTGTGCTAAATGCAAAAATACGGAGCCAACTAATCTATGGGGTGGAAATATAGGGAACACAAAGATCCTGTTTAAATAAATTTTATAAAAATTGCTGTGCCTACCAAACAGTACATCCTCAGCATTAGTGAGGGCCGAACTAGGTCAACCACTGGTGGAATATCAAATAAAACAGGTCAAATTACCTACTGGCTAAAAGCATATGGAATGGGAGGAAAAATGTTACCCAGGCTATGCATCGAAGAGGCGATAGCATATTTAAAACAGAATGTGATATTTCCTAGCATACAAACTGTGGAAAAAAACTATTAAACCATGTGGATTACTTTCAAATATCACTGATAGCCTCAGATACCCATTCAGTCAGATTAAGGCAGACATAAAAAACAGAGTGAGGGACATCTATATTCACAATGATTTAGAAACATGTAGGCAGTAGAATGTGTGCAAACGGCTCACCAAAAATAAAAGAAACCACAGAATGGAAAGATAACTACAAGGGATTGACAGACCTGATTACAGGAAGCTAATCACACAATGTAGATTTGAGTGTTTTTCCAGTAAGTTGAAAACAATTTAGTATAATAAGAAGGGGAGGGTAATAGTCAAATGTGCAGATGCAAATTAGGCCAAGATGATCCGACACATTTGGTTGTTCTGTGCTCTTGACGTGATAAACACAGGAAATCTCTTTTGGGAGAAATATTGGGATCCTTGGAATATGAGCCTCAGCATCTGGTAACACATCTACTAAAGGCCCAAACAAAAAGCTTACTGATCCCTGTAGCCTCCTTCCTAAAAGGAACTGAGGGGAACAAATTACATTTAGAGAAGATTAAACTAAGTGTAAACCATCCAACATCAGATTTCTTAAAATGCACCTGAAGGCAAATTTTTGTACATGAGATTATACAAAATATGGATAACTTGTACATTGTCCTTGTTCAAGTGTGTATGAAGTTGCATTATATATGTCCTTTTATTATATGTTATATGTTTTTTTTATTATATTCCAATCATGCATTTTTATATTTTTGTAATGACTTGAAATAAGTAAAACAATAAACTATTGAACTGAATTGAATACGCAGGCAATGCCACTGAGTCTGACAAATGTTAAAACTCAGCCTGATATTTCAAACTTTCTTCAGAACCACCACTGAAGCTCCTGGGCTCATACAGGGAGGATGCCAGCCTTACCTAAATTCCCTCCTTCCAGCAATTGCCAAGGGACCAGAAAACCTGCTTGATGAGCACCCATAAGTATATTGGTGCTTTCCCCTACCGCTCCCATTCCTGCTACTGCTAGCCATCCAATTGGGCAGCCAAAAGACTTGTTCAGGTCAGGGATACAGAGTCCACAAAAATTTAAGACTAAGCACAACTTTGTCCAGCACCATTGACAGAGCTCCTGGCTTTCAAAACTACTTATCTTGTGAGCAACTTCTGAAGGGTTAAAATAACTGCATATTTGATTTTCCTTTGTGGGTAACTGGACTGTCTACTAGTATTCTGTGACAGTTTGCATCAATATATTTGGAAATAATTTACTGGCAGTGGCTGTGTACTTTGAATAGCAAAGGCTGCAGTTTGTAATTTGATGCCAGACACAGCCTCAGGTGGGGGAAAGCATCTTCACTAGTCAGGGAGACCTTTCATCATAGCCAATTGTTTGGGGTGGAGGAGCATTCCAGCATTGATCAATTACTATAAACTACTGGTGTGATCCTGTTTCAGACAGAAGCCCATCTCTTCAAGTGGTGTAACAGGGTGTGCTTTGAAACAACTGAGAAGCTGCATGGGATATACTATACTGGACTAGAAATCTGCAACAGATCTCTCTTACTTACATCTGAGGGAAGTTTTCCTTACTTTACAGTCTTACATTGGTATTGCTTTGTGTTTAAATATCTTCGTTTTTAAATCAGGAAGGGGGTTTTCAAAACTACTTATCTTGTGAGCAACTTCAGAAGGGTTGAAATAACTGCATATTTGATTTTCCTTTGTGGGTAACTGGACTGTCTACTAGTATTCTGTAACAGTTTGCATCAAATTACTTTAAATAGTTGACAAATCAGTTACGGAGGTTAGCTGAATTACTATAAAGGGCAGTACTCACCAGGGTGGTGGAGCAGTGGTGTATTTGATTGTTTCTAACAGTCACCAGTGGTTGTGGATCACCCACCCACCCTTCCCCACACCCCACCTCCCAGACATGACATTTCCTTTATAGCCAAGGTTCTGACATCACTTCCTCAACAGGTCTTGGGGCAGAATTGTCATATTCTTAATAACCTTGCACAGTGCATAAAGGGTAAGAACACACCACAAAGGAAGAAAAATATATATATATATATATATATATATATATATATATATATTTATATATATATATTACATATTGTATATTATAAGGGAGAGGGACATGTGGGGAGTGGTGCAATGCACTGGCTGTGGGGCAGCAGTTTTCCGGGAGACATTCTGGAAACTGTGTTGTTGTCCTATCTGCAGGCAACTGTCAGCTCTGAGGGAGGAGGTTGCCCACCTCTAGGCTGAACTGACAAGGACTAAGGAGGCCCCCCCACCCAAAGAGCACCACTGCCACAGAGGCTGCCAAGTATGAAGAGCAGTTGGACCACAGTGGGTTCTGGGAGGGTACGGGTGGTGGAACAGAGGCAAAGCCCCCTAGTTGTACCTCTGCACAAACCATATGCCAATCTGGCAGAGCAAGGTTCCTCTATGATGGCACCCTCAGTGGAAATCAAGAAGAATGCTGAGGATACCCACAAGGGAGACCCACAGAAGGGTGGCAAGGGCCACCACAGGGGAAGGAAACAGCTTCTGATAGGGACTCAATTGTTGAGGGTAGACCTGGGAAGGGAGAGGAGAGGAGTAAGGTGCCTGCCTGGTGCCATGGCTTGGAGGGACAAGAAGCAACTCTGGATTGCAGAAGCAGACATCACAAGAGAGGAACTAGATATCATTGTCCACCTTGGGACAAATGACCTAGCTAGGCATGGGATCAGTGCAGTGCAGGATGAAATTGTGAAGTTGGGGAGGGCCTCAGACAGGTAGCAAGCATGGTTACCTTCTCAGAGGTGCTGCCAGTCCATGGCAGGGGTGAGGCTAGGGTACTACACACCATGCAGTTTAATGAATGGTTGCAAAACTGGTGCAGAGCACAGGGCTTTAGCTTCACTGGGAATGGGGTACACCTGAGAGATGAAGGTTTGTACTGCACGATGGTCTGCATCTGTCCATGAAGGAACCAAGATCCTAAGTGACAGGTTTAAATGCTTCCTTGGCAAGCTTTTAAACTAGCCATGGGAGGAGGTGCTAATAAGAGGCAGGAAATGTCAAGCCTCCCCCCACAAAACATGATGGGTAGTAAGGTAAACACTGAGGTACAGTGCTCAACATAGGGCAGGACAGGGGTAAATGGAAAAACAGACAAGGGCAAAAAGAGCAGGCATGGGGAAAAAAGGATAAAGAGAACATTAAATGGATGGCAATAAGTACCAATGCCTGTAGTCTGGGAAGCAAGCTTCCTGAGCTAGTAGCCTTGATGGAAGATGAACACTTGGATATTGTGGCAGTCACAGAAACATGGTACATGGGGAACCATGGCTGGGATGTCAACATACCAGGGTACACAGTCTACAGAAGGGAAAGGGAGGGGAAAAGATGAGGTGGAGTAGCTCTATACTTAAGGGAAGGGATCAAAGCTACAGAACTAAAAAGTAAAGGGGGAGGACAAGAGGCACTCTGGGTCACCTTGGAGACAGGGAATGGCATCACAATCTGCACAGGGGTTGTATACAGACCCCCATCTCAAGGGGAGGAAATGGACAAGAAAATGATGGAGGACATTCTCAAAATGGCTGAAAAAAGGGAGATACTGTTGATGAGGGACCTGAATATGCCAGATGTTAACTGGATGACACGTACTGCAGCCACATCCAAGAGCAGGGTCATTCTTGATGCCCTGCAGGGGGCAGGCCTTAGACAGCTAGTGTTGGAACCCACTCGAGGAAGCAATACTAGACCGGTACTCTCAAATGGAGAGAGGATCACAAATTTAGAAGTCAGTAGACATCTGGGAACAAGCGACCACTGCACAGTGTGCTTCACAATAAGCACAACCATGGAGACAAGCCATACAAAAACAAGCATATTGGACTTTAGAAGAGCTGATTTTGGCAAAATGGGTGAATACCTGAGGAATACATTAGCAAATGGCCAAAAAGGCGGGGTGGAAGAACAATGGAGAAAAATCAAAACTGCCTTCATAAAGGCAACAAGCCTTTGTGTGAAACATAAAGAAAACAAAGCGGAGTAAAAAAACCACTATGGTTCTCAAAAGAGGCGGCAGGGAAGGTTAAGGAGAAAAAGGCTGCATTCAAAAAAGTATAAGGCATCACAGAAGGAGCACGACAGGGAATTGTATCAATTAAAGCAGAAAGAAGTGGGGAAGGCAGTCAGAATAGCAAAAGCCCAAACTGAGAAAAAAATAGCCAAGTCAGTTAAGAAAGGGGATAAAACCTTTTATAGGTACATTAGGGAGAATATAAAGGTTAAGGGAGGAATAGAGAAGATTAATAAGGGAGAGAGGATGTGGGCAGAGGGAGACAGTGAAAAGGCAGCGATACTGAATGAATACTTTTGCTCAGTATTCACAAAAGAAGATGAGGAGGAATTACCTAAATCAGACAATAGAAGCACTCTGGGTAGGGGGGGGTTGACACCAGTCCATTTACAGAAGAAAGAGTCTGGAAAGAACTCCTAAAACTCAAGGTGGACAAAGCAATGGGGCCTGATGGGATTCACCCCAGAATCATAAAAGAACTAAGGGAGGACCTAGTGACACCACTGACCACACTTTTTAACAAATCATGGGAGGATGGGGTGGTACCTGAGGACTGGAGGAGGGCAGATGTGATTCCCCTTCACAAAAGTGGGAGCAAGACAGAAGCAGGAAACTGCAGACCTGTAAGTTTGACCTCAGTGGTAGGGAAAATGATGGAATCACTTCTGAAAGAAAGAATTGTTGAATAGCTAGAGGCCAGTGGGGCACAGGACCCAAAGCAGCATGGATTTACAGCAGGAAGGTCATGTCAAATGAATCTAATAGTTGATTTCTTTGACTGGGTGACCAAAGTAATAGACCAGGGAGGGGCTGTGGATATGGCCTACCTAGACTTTAGCAAGGCATTTGACACAGTCCCACACAAAAGATTAATAATCAAGTTAGCCAGCCTGGGAGTGGGTCACAAGGGTGGTAGCCTGGGTTGCAAACTGGCTGCACAACAGGACACAGAAGGTAATAGTGAGTGGAACACATTCTGAAGAAAGACGGGTCACTAGTGGGGTACCTCAGGGCTCAGTAGTGGGTCTAGTCCTCTTTAACATCTTTATAGGTGACATTGCAGAGGGTCTGGAGGGAACGGTATGCCTCTTTGCAGATGATACAAAGATCTGTAACAGAGTTGATACACAAGGAGGGGGTAGAAAGGAAGAGAAGGGACTTGGCAAGGTTGGAGGAATGGTCAGATAAATGGCAACTTAGATTCAGTGCAAAGAAGTGCAAAGTAATGCACCTGCGAAACAAAAACCCAGGAGAAGAGTACACAATAGCAGAGGAGGTACTAACAACAAGAAAAATGGACGGGACTTGGGGGTAGTCATATCAGATGATCTAAAGGTGGGTAAGCAATGTGAGAAGTCAGTAAGGAGAGCCAGGGGGAAACTGGGATGCATAGTAAGGGGGCATCAGAAGTAGAAAAACGGAAGTGGTTATCCCTCTGTACAGACAGCTGGTGAGACCCCATCTGGAGTACTGTGTGCAGTTTTGGAGACCTCATCTACGCAAGGACATAGACAGGATGGAAGCAGTCCAGAGGAGGGCAACTAAAATGGTGCAGGGTCTGCATCAGAAATCATATGAAGAGAGACTGAGAGAGCTTAATATGTATACCCTTGATGAAAGGAGGGATGGGGGGGGGACATGATAGAAATGTTCAAGTACATCAAGGGAATCAACAAAGTCTAGGAGGGTAGCATCTTTCAGAAAAAGAGATGTGTAAGAACAAGGGGATACAATTTAAAGATAGAGGGGGGACGGTTCACGGGTAATGTGAGGAAATCTTTTTTCACGGAGAGTGGTGGATACGTTGAACTGCCTTCCTGGGGAAGTTGTTGGGGCTAAAACAGTGGGGGAATTCAAACATGCATGGGACAGACACAAGGCAATTGTAGTGGGGGGTGGCGGGAACTAGGCTGTTGGTTAACTAGAATCTGCAGCTTATCCAGTGGGTAGGGAAATGGGCAGACTGGGTGGGCCAAGTGGTCCTTATCTGCTGTCAAAGTCTATGTTTCTATGTTTTTATGTTTGTAGAGGGAGGGCACCAGCCACCTGACCTCCCTCCCACTACTGATGGACAAAGGACTGACGAAAAATACCTAATGAGTACCACAAAGTCAATTGACACTTTGCTTTACCACTCCTGTTCCTGCTGCTGCTAACCATCCAATTGGGTGGCCTGAAGACTTTTTTGAGACAGAGATACTGGGCCTGTTATATACTCTAAAAGACACTCTTGCCTAGCAGTCCTCCATGCTGCAGTCTACAGCATGAAGGAACACAGCACAATGGGCAACAAGAGAGTCTGAAACAGTGAGTCAGCTATAAGAGGCAGTCATCAGCTAGAAGCTCTACCCAAAACTTCAGTTTCCCAATATGAAACTGTAGTTTCTTTGAGGTACAGAACTTAAGTGCAAACAGTTCCATACAACTATAACTGCAAAAGTTGCTTTACCGATACTCAACTGCTTATCTCCGTCATGCATAATGTTAGTGCAACAATGAAGCTCTCCTAATAGTACTAGGAAATATATTAAGTCCTATCTCTAAGCATTATTTCAAGTTATGCTTCTGTGCTGAACTTTTTACTTGTATCATGAGGTGCCTACATACTGCACAGGATGTATAGTTGCTGTTATACAGGGTTCCTCTAACCTGTAGATGTTTTATTACTGAACCACATGGCTTTACTGGCTACACTAAGAAATTGTGAACTGGGTTGTGTAGCTAAATTGTAACAAACTTGGTGCTTCCTAGATACACCGTATCTGGATAGGCATTATATTGCAACCTAGCTGGTGCTTCATAGCTATACCCTATCTGGACAGACATTATATTGTAACCAAGCTGTTGTCCCCAAATGATTCCACATTGAAACTGTGACATGGCATGTGAACACCATTGTACAATGTTAGTGTTTCAAAGCTGCATCCTTCCTGAATTGGCCTTATATAGCACTATAGCTCTTCTATCCTTAATTGGTTGCATATTGAAACTGTGACCTGGTCTGTAACAAAATTGTTTTTCCTCAGCCACACCCTTATTTTGGGTAGGCTTCACACAGAATTTAGTTGTATTCCCACACTGACTCCTACAAGTTATATAGGGTATTACCTTTAGAGAGGTTTTTTCTTGGGCTCATATTGCACTGAATGAATTACTAGCCACTCCAACTCAATCCATTAGGCTGCCCGCCCTGTCTATCCAGAAAGCCCCTCTTAACACCCAACCAGAGGTTAGTAAGCCACAAGCATGTGAGTACTAGTCTTACTACTCATCTTAACCTGGACAGCCATCTCGTTTCAAGGTGTTGATACTAAGCACCAACCCCATCCATTTGCAGTCTGTTGTGACACATCCTGATGAGCATAACTATCTATGGACTCTAAATTACTCAATACTGACTAAGAAACTTGTGGCCACCTCCCCAATGGAATGCAGACCTTTTAATCTTTGAGTTGAAGATTCACAGCTTCACTTCCCTCCACATTGCCTTTTCTTATCTAACTACCTGTGTACACCTGTCCAGGAGTGAAACAAGTTATTAAACGATAACTTCCACATATCAAGCAGACTATTGTACTGCTGTTCATGTGTTCTGGGAAAACTGAGCTTAATCCAGGCACACTTGACTTACTGTATGCCTGACAACCTCTAACTTTGCAAACCTATCTGAAATAAAAATAATGACAAGCAATGTTCACAGCTTAATTATTAAATTAGATAATGTCAACATCTGGATATGCCATACCAAGTCAGACATACTCCTAATCACAGAAACCAGGCTTAATAATGCTATAGATGCTAGTGTTTCTGATATTCCTGACTATGCCAAGAAATGACTGGATAGAACCTTTAGAGGGAGAGGCATAGTCCTCTACATCAAAGATAAATTATTTTCATCAGTCATTATCACTTTTTCTATGCCCCTTGATTTCAAATGCTTGTATCAGTAGCCCTCTCCCGTAATTATAATATCAATGTTATTGGATGCAATAGATGGCATATGGGTGGCTCACAATTGCCTAAGTTCCTTATCATACCTGGTAATGAAACCATAATTCTTGATGACTTAAATTTAGAATGGCTTTCTTCAAAATCAAGTGATTTCTAGCTGCTACACGATGAACTTGGTTTGCAACAATTAGTCAAAGAACCCATTAGACCCTATCACCAAAAGCCTTTTAATTCCTCAATACTGGACATTGTACTCACCCAAAGACTACAAAACACCGAACTACTGCTGGCCCATTAGAAAATCAGTAGCACTACCACTCACTATGCTCGTGACCAGGGTTCAGAAGTGAGCCCTGGTTGTCTGATGTTGACCAGGGGGAGAAGGATAAAGCATCCCAGAGGATGCTGTCCTCCTCCAGGGAGGCAAGGCAACCAACTCTGGTGTGTGAGTGTCACCCGGTGACCACAGGTGGCAGTGCACTAAGAAGTAGCTCAATGGGTGGGGAGATACTGGTGCATGGTGCACACAATGCTTTCATACATGCTTGTGTCATTACCCTGACTGGCATCTCAGGATCAAAGGAGAAACAGGTGAAAAGTGGTGTGTCTGGGGCAGAGTGATGGACTGACCCCTTATAGACCATACAGCACAGACATGGAAGCCTCCCCAAAATTGGATCCTGATCAGAGGCAGTAGTTGGTGGTCCTGCTGCACCCCGCCACTGGTGGTAAGCCTCAGGAACAGACTGGAGAAATGTGGTAAGTCAATGAAAAGCCAAAAGTTGAGGCTAGGGGTGGTCAGTCTGGATGGTGGGCACAAGCCTAATAGGAGAAGGTAAAAAAAATCCTAACTACAGCCTTATTTGATAATGACTGCTGTGAACATAATTCAGTGACCTGTTAGAGGCACAAACAAAGTACATGTGTGGTCTATTTTTACCACAAAAGGAGACTCTTGTTTCAGCTAATCATGTTATCTCCACAAATTGGTGATTATTAATTAGGAGTTCTACTTATCTTCTACAGTACAGAAAGCTGTGGAATTCCTCAATCAATAATTCCTGTGATATTAAGAGACAATCACCCCCCAGTAAGTCAAAAAGAAGGAATGCCCATGGTTCAACCAGGGTCTCAGGTGGGTGCTCTGGGACATGGATAACCAGTGGGCCAGAGCCAGTAAATCCACACTTCTACATGACTGGACTGTTTTTAGACATAACAAAACTATTGCACTAGATGTATCTGATCAGCATGTCCAAATTCTTTCTGAACCTCCTGGAATCCAATCAAAAAGACTCTTCCAAATTCTGAAAGACAATAAAAACCCTAGAAGGAGGGGTAGTACCCCTTCCTTGCCATGTGGAATTATGGTAGATGGCACAACTGTCACAGACAAACATAATTGTGGAAGAGCTTAACTCATACTTTGTATCTGCTGTTCTGGCTTTTGATAAATCACCCACTGCATCCTTCTAACTTTCAAATTTCACTGAGTCCTCACCCATCATCAGCAGTTAACCCCTTTCAGTTTTCAGACCAATACCTACAAACAAGTTGAATATCTGCTTGTAAACTTTGACCCAAAAAAGAGTCACGGGGTAGACAAGTTACAACCGTTCTTCCTTAGAGCTAGCTCTTCTGTGCTGACTGCACATATAACATACCTCTACAATGTATCATTAACAAGCAATGACATTTCTACACTTTGGAAAATGGTCCATATACTACTCCTATTCAAATCTAGTGATAAAACTATTTTAAGTAACTACAGGCTTATCTCACTACTCCCTGTACTTGCTAAGGTACTGGAAATGCTAGTCAATGACCAGCTATTGGAGTATCTCTCCTATAATGCTTGCTCTGCTGTGGACTGATATATCAGTCCAAAATTGCTATATATTCTAATTATGTCAGCAGCTTAAGATAATAACTTAATTGCTCCTACCCAAATTAGCTTTTGTGTCTTGCATAGTACTGCAGGTGCACTAGTCACATTAACAGATGACAGGATTTTTGTACTGTATCAAAAGCTTGCAAGTGTAGGTATCTTTCTTTACCTCAGTATGGCCTTCAATACAATAGACTTTGCTGCAAAAACTCTCCATAACTAGCACTGCTCAACATACTCCACCATGGTGCAAAGATTACCTAACTAAACAAAGATTACCTAACTACAGTAAGCTAAGCAATTAGCTGATTTTTTGAGGGGTCATAGCCCTAACATACTGTAGAAACACAGAAACATAGAATTTGATGGCAGATGAGGACCTCTTGGCCCACTTAGTCTGTCCATTTTCCCTACCTGTTTCATATATGACAGATCCTAAATGATCTGCAACTCACCCTCTCTTTCCTATCGCTAGAGTTCCTTTATGTCTGTCCCATGCATTTTTGAATTCCCCTACTGTTTTTGCCCCTACAACCTCTGCTGAGAGGCTGTTCCATGGATCCACCACCCTTTCCATGAAAAAAATTGTTTCTCACGTTACCCCTAAGTCTACCCCCTCTATTTTCATATCATGGCCCCTTGCTCTTGAACATTTTTTTGAAAGATGCTACCCTCTTGTACCTTATATACACCCTTGAGGTATTTGAAAGTCTCTATCATATCCCCTGTCTCTCTCCTCTCCTCTCCTCCATGGAATACATACTGAGATCATCCACTCTCCCCTCATATGACTTTTGAGGCAGCTCTTGCACCATTTTTGTGGCCCTTCTCTGAACTGCTTCTACTCTGTCTATGGCTTTCTGGAGATACAGCCTCCAGAACTGGACACAGTACTCCAGATGAGATCTCCCCAATGTTCTATACAGTGGCATCACCACCTCCTTCCTTCTGATAAATATACTGCTCCTTATGCACCCCAGCATTCCACTGCCTCACCTTACAGCCTTCTCATATTTTTTGGTAACCTTTAAATCATCAGATATGATTACTTCCAGGTCCCTTTCCTGTTCTGTGGCTGTCAGTACCTATCCCCCCATCATGTACTCCTTTCCTGCATTTCTGTGCCTCGAGTGCATATTCTTGCACTTATTTGCATTGAATCTTATCTGCCACATCCTTGATCACTCCTCAAGTATGCTTAGATCCCATTTCATTTTCTCTACCCCTCCTGGAGTGTCAATCCTCTTGCAGATCTTTGTGTTGTCTGCAAGGATACACACCTTCCCTTCTAGCCCATCTGCAATGTCACTTATTAAGACATTAAAGAGGACTGATCCAAGGACTGATTCCTGTAGCACTCTGCTGGTCACCCCCTACTCTTCCGATTGAGCTCTGTTCACCACCACCATCTGTGTCCTATTGCGCAGCCAAATCCTGAAGCAGTTTACCATCATGGGAAATATAAATATTTACTTAAATTATCGGGACGTTGAGGTGAAAAGTAGAGTGAATTGGTCAATACAGCAGGGAGGTCACTCTATTGACTGATGACAGGTGCATTAGTGGGGTCTACTGTGTACACAGGACATTGGCATGTCAGCGTGTGACTCAACATGAGTGCACATTATTAGAGACTGTATAAAAGAAGCTGTTTCTCAAGTGGCCCAGATGCATGCCAGATGGCCAGAACTCATGCAGATGACTAAGTAGTAAAGGCTTGCTATTTGGATAGAATATAAGAAACATTTTGTTTCAGTGCATGATGCTAAGGAGTTTTTCTAATATTCACAGGTACAAAGGCTATCATCCTAAATGGCAACAGCAAGAACAAGTAACAGCAAGACACAGGCAACTGGCATGCAGACATGTATTTAAAGTGTATAGGAAAGAGTGATTATCATGGGTATGATCTAAGGGATAGGAAAGAAAAATGCTGCACAGTATATAGCCTTGTATAACATGAATATACTGAAATAATGAATGCCATTGACAGAACGGTAGCAGCATATAAGTTTGTAGATATGTATATTTTCTCACATGGGTAGAGAGCAGTTCAGAGGCTTGTTAGAAACTCTCATGCTAGAGATAACTGCAGATGGAACTGACATTTATATATATATATATATATATATATATATATATATATATATATATATATAAATAATATGTAGCTTACTGTAAATTAAATATAGTGATTTACCTAAAGAGATTGCAATGAAGCATAACAGCCAGGTAAAAGAACCAATTTGTAAAAAAAGTCATACAAAGAACTTACACGAAATTAAGATGCAACATATTTCCTCTGTCAGTGGTATCTCTGGCTGACATGGTCTGCATTCACCTCTCTCACTGCCATAAGCATTGCCATTTGGATGGTAAGATGTGAATGGTAGGGGGTCTTTGCATGGCTCTGCTCATACCTAGCAGAATAAGCATGAGCACTCACTCTGAAATTCACAGGATGGGCCAATCAGTGAGTTAGTCAGTGATAAGGTGATGTGCAGCTACCTTAAATCCATGAATAATATTGAATGTTATTCTTCATTAGAGTTAATAAGGATTTGGTTGTGATTATTTTGAATGTGACATAAACATGTAAGAAATTACAGAAGCTAATTATGTTACCGGATAAGGCAGCTTGCCTGTTTTAAGGGCAGGCTCTTTCTCAGTGCCCCCCCCTCCATCAACTCAGAGCTCAGGGGTTGGGGGAGAAGGCAGGTAGGCTGGCCAGGCCTAGGAAAAATGTGGCACATAGACGGAAGGGTGTGGGGGGGGATGAGGGAGAAGTTGACATCACAGGGAAGGAGGAGTTAAGGGAAGGGCCAGTAAGATGTCACAGAAAAAAGGGGAAGCTGATTGGTGGTCCCCAGGAGGGAGAGGGGCAAGCAAGCAGGGAACAAATGAGTGAGCACAGGGAGAGGAACTCGCAATCAAGTTCTGCTGTTTTCTCAAATTGGAGCAAACAGCACATTAGTTTGGCATAATTTTATGATTGCAGTGGGGGCTGTAATATATTAATTGGTGTATCTTTAGCAGTTTAGTTTTGCTAATTAATTATTTAAGGGTATTAACTCTGGACATTATTAAGCAGAAGTAACCAGCTGCATGCCAAATGACCCAGAGAGGAGAGTTGCTGTGATTACCAGGGAAGTCTATTGATCATACAGGTAAGCCTTAAAAAAAAGAGTAAAATCAAAGAAGACTAGCAAAGAAGGAGGATTTAGGTGCTCTTCAAGGGGAGATGTTTCCTCCAGGAGGTTATCTGGGTGACTGGCTAGCAGGGGATGTACTGTAGAGCTCCTGATTTGCTGGCATCCAGGAAGATGCAGGCACTCGGCTGGTTGTGGTACCAGCAACAAGGGAATCGGGGCAGGAAGCCAGCACATTTGGGTACTGGGGGGCCCGAGTTCCATTTTCCACCCAGCCAGGCCATGCTGATGTCAATGGTGGGGTGGATAGTGGTGAATGGTGTTGCCTCACTGAATTAAAAAAAAACTGCAGATGTGGTAGGATTTTACTCAGCAAGCAGCCCTACTGATAGGGCTCACTATAGAAAAAATTATGTGTTCCCTCAGTCCTTGCAACCTGGCTACTATGTTATTCTAGCATCCCTGTTAGAGGAGCAGGTAGTTAAGTAGGGCACACTGAGGTTCAAGACTGGGAGGAGAAACAAGGCCAGAGGTACAAATTGAGTGGGAGCGCTCCTTCCGGTGTGAGTTGCTGGCAGGGTTTTGTGTTTTTTGGCATGGGTCAAGCCACGGGGGTATGTGTCTTACCCCACGTGGCACATGCAGAATGTCTGGTGTGTTTCAAAAAAGAAAAAAATAAGGTAGTCAATTGGGGATGGCTATCAGGCAGAAGGGATCATTAGAAAGCGGAGGCGGAAGGGTGGGATCCCTCAGCGATTGCCAAACATGGTCATGTGGCTGCCAGGCCAAAAACGGCAGCCAGAGAAGGGCAGCATGTTCATCTGGCCGGGCTGTCTGGCTGAAAGGAAGGCAGGTGGTGGGGGTTGTGGCTGTTTGGAAGCTGCCACAGCTATTGGGGGCAGATATGGGCCCACACGGTGCATGCCTGGGAAAGGAATTTTGGCCACCATCTTAGGTGCATGTGGCAGCCACCATCTTGAGTGAGGACCTGTCTGGGGGGTTGCTGGGGCTGTGAGGTTATGGCTGCTGCCATCTTGGGAGTGCATGGCAGCCCCACTTGGTAGCATCAGAAAAGAATACAATATAAACAGGAAGGAAAGTGTAAAAAAAAGACAAAATTAATTCTGGCACTTTTAAATGCAGAATAGGCCCTCGCCAGCAGGGCGTCTTATGCTGTAGTGTTTGGAGTTAAAAACAAACAAACAAACAAAAAAAACAAAACAGGAAGCTTAACAGAGCTACAGATTTAAATACAACCGACAGCAGAGGAGTCAAGGAGGGGTACAGGGCAGGGGCCAATAAAGCTTGTGACCATAGTCCAAAAAAAATTGCAAAGGGGGCAGCTAGAGGGGCAGCAGGTGGCTGACTGAAAAGGTACGAAGCTAGAAGATCTGACCATGTAAGGGGGAATCTTACTGTGGTCTGTCTAACATGTGTTTGTGATTTTTCCCACAGCTTAAGCAAGCCTCATTCGAGGTGCCATGGCTCCCAGAAAAAGTTCCAAGAGCAAGGAGGACTGCTACAGTGCAGTTATGGCCCTGGCGGAGAAAGTGAAGAGGTTACTTGAGGTGTCAGATGAGGACCAAGGGGGTGAGGGGAGAAGCACAAGATGGACAAGAGATGGGGAAAAAACAAGGGCAACAAAAAAAGTTCCTGCGGACCCTCGTGCCCCATGGCCGAGGACCCCAGCACCCATTCTGGTGCTTGAACTGATTGCCACTGTTCCTGCCCCAGTACCTGAGCCTGGACTGGAACTGGCCCCTCTGCCTATACCTAAACCAGTTCCACCTTCCCCGACAAAGCCGCCTATACCTATTGGTTTGCATCTCCCAGCAGGCCCTGTGATGCTGATGCCGACTCCAGAATTCAAACCCCCCTAAAACAGGTAACGTGGACCTCTCGGTTGACAGCAGTGTAAAAGAATATGTGGAGCACATGTTAAAAGCAATGGGGGATACAGGGATGGGCTAGCTTGAGAAGGTACTGGGGGAAATTAATAAGGGACAAGAGGGGGAGGAGACCGGGACCCACTTGGCAACCACCTCTAGGGGACCAGCTATACCAGAGGTGGGGGCCCAGGAGTTTAGGATAAGTGATCATATCCTGGTGGTGACAAAAGAGAAAATTTGGAACGGGGAGTTTGTGGACATCTTTGCCCTGGCAAACATAGATAATTTGGATAAATATGAGGAGAAAGAGAATTTTGAGAAGAAGGATATGGAGGCAGCCGTGGTACTTCTAGGAGAAAGGGGAGGAAGACCGAACTTTAAAAGGAAAGACATGGGATAACTGGTCTATGGGGTTCGCTCATTATATGGCTGTAGCCATAGGAAAGAAATCAGAGCGGGCCACGCCACCTCTGACTCACTAATTAATAATAAAGAACACCTACAAGATGCAAGGAGGGCATTGTTGGATGAAGTAAGATCAAAAATTTAGAAAGCATATGGCACATTTCGGCAATATCCGGTGGGACACCAGGCAGGTGGATTTATGGCTAGAGATCTGCATAGGCATGGGCAGGGGGAATGACTGGAACAAGAAACTGGGGTTCCTTCAGAAGTGCTGCTGGGTTATAATAGAGCCTTCTGCTCATGACCCCATTGCTGGTTCAGGCATGCATGCATGCTTGCTTGAAGTGTGGTGGCACTCATCCAGCCTCTAAGTGCAGAACAGGTTGGAACAAAGGGAGCAACAATAACTCAGTACAACTAGACCTTTTGGGCTGGCCATGCAGGGAGGTACAGGGGACAGAACTGGGGATGTGGGGGGTGAGGCAGAGGCTATAATGTGGGGTGAGGGTACCCCCCTTATGAGGCACACCAGAATAGTTAAAAATCAGAGAGCTGGTACATTTAGTCTGGCCAGGACCCCCATTAAGGATCATGTACTCCAGGAATGGGTGCAACATTATCCAGATAAGGTTGCAGCGTGGCTATTAGGGGAGGGTCTCACCCAGGGTTTGAGTTTACAGTTCAAGGGACAGAGAAAGGAAACAAGGGCAAATAATCTAAAATCAGTTAAGGGCAGGGAGGAGTTATTGAAGCAAGAAATTCAGAAAGAAAGAAATAGCCGCAGGTAGGGTGGAAGGCCCCTTTATGGATCCCCTGCTGCAGAACGTAAGGATATCTCCATTGTGGCTGGTCACTAAAAAACAGGATAGGGAATTTCGGGTGCTACATCACCTTTCTTACTCTGAGTGGGACTCTGTTAATGACAGTATAGACTAGGCTGACAGCAGGGTCACATATGCCACCTTAGAAGTGCCTGTTCATCTGATCTGGGCTACCCCTGGGGCTTGGTCAACCAAAACAGACATTGAGTCAGCATTTAAGCTGCTACCAGTTTGGCCGGAAGATTGGGACCAGTTAGGTTTTCAACTGGGGGGCATTATTATGTTGACGAGGCCATGCCAATGGGTTGTTGCATAGTGTGTGCCACATTCAAAATGTTCAGTATGTAGCTGCAATGGGAGTTTCATGCCAGATTCGGGTATACCTCCATTATCCATTATCTGGATGATTTTTTGCTAATCAGTGAAGAGGAAGAGAACACGAGGGTTATGGTAGACAATTTCAGGTTGATGTGTCAGGAACTGGGGGTGTGGCTAGCTGCGGACAAAAGCAGGTGGTTGGAATCCCTGGGGACTGAGACAGATGTGGAACAGGGGTTGTTCTGGCTACCAGACAAAAAATTGCAAAGTTTGAGGACTTTAATAACCTCCATAAAGGGTTCATAAGAGGGCCCAGTTGCAGCAGATGCAGCAGCTATTAGGGCATCTGAACTTTTCATGTAGGGCAGTGGCACCAGGCCACATGTTTGCACTGCACCTGGCACAGTCCACCGGGGGAGGGGTGATAAGGCCTCACCACTGGGTCAGTATCACAAAAGGGACGAGACAAGATTTGGAGGTTTGGGAGGCTTTTTTGTGAGAATGTAATGGCAAGACCTTTTTGGCAGGATGACTGGGTCTTCAACACCGACCTACAGTTGTACACAGATGCAGTGTGGGGCATAGGAATGGGAGCATTTTTCAGAGGGAGGTGGATGGCAGAAGTCTGGCTGGTGGAATGGGTCTGGAGAGGGATTACAAGGGATATAACATTTTTAGAGATATTTCCCATCTGGGTGGCCACATTAGTATGGGTGGAGGAATTGCAGAACTAGTGGGTAACCGTCTGGTGTGGCAACCAGATGGTGGTGCAGGTCCTGAACAAGAGGGGCACTATGTCCGAGATGATAATGAGGGTTTTGAGATAATTATTATTGCAGGGTTTGTGTTTAAATATGTCCTTTAGGGCTAGGCATGTAGAAGGGGTTCACAATATCATACAGTAGCTGATTGCCTCTCCCATCTGAAGCTGGACAGGTTCTAGGAGGTGGCCCCAGAGGCAGAGAATAGATTTACGCCAGTACCAACCTTCATATGGGTGATTGGCTGGAGGGAGCTGAATGGCTCTTCCATAACTCCTGGGCCCCAAGGATGTTAAAGGCATATGAAAGCTCCTGGCATGTCTTGTAGGTCTTCAGAGAGCGCCTTGGCCATGAGGTAAGTGGGCTGGTGACAGCTGATCAGGTTTCAAAATTTGTGGTGCGTTGCTGAAGACAGCAGATGGGGCACACTACAATGGTAGTGCATTTGGCAGCTGTAGGCAGAGTATGCACTCTAACAGGATGGAAGGGCCTGACAAAAGGTAACCTAGTCAAAAGAATGATGCAGGGTTGGACATGGGTAGTAGGGCAGCCAGTTGACAGATCATGGCTTCACTGTTAGAGGAGTTACAAGGAGTATTGAAGAACAAATGTTCCTCACATAGTGAGACAGTCTTATTTCTGGCCATAGTAACTACAGTGTACAATGGGGCATTTAGGGTGAGTGAGGTGTTAAGGCAGGGAAAGAAGGACAATAATGGGGGACTGTTATGGGAAGATATCACATGGGGGATGCCAGAATAAGGCTGCGGTTAAAGAAATCCAAGACAGATCAGGTAGGCAAGGGGGCATTGATAGAATTAAAGCAATGGGCAGGCATAGATGGGTGCCCTGTTGGGGCACAGCACACATACACGGCAGTACAACCAAAATGGATCAGGCCCTTGTTCATACACAGGGATGGATCAAGGGCATCCGGGGAACAAATAATTAACATTTTAAATTAGACCATGGAGTTCCTTGGAAAAGACCCAGAATGCATTTCAATACACTCATTTTGAAAAGGTACAGCAAAGGAGTTAGCAAAGCAGGGAGATTTCTCTGATGAGATCAAACACAAGGACAGGTAGAACTCGGATTGTTTCAAAAAGTACATGAAGCATGTCAAGAAGTAACAGTACTAATCATCTCTTTTCTTTTTTCCCCTGCAGGAACATAGCACAAGAAGTTGCAAGGGTCTGGGAGGTGGTTGTTCAATAAAAAAAAATATGTAATATATATATATATATATATATATATATATATATATATATATATATAATATATATATATATATATATACACACACACTGTATAGCAGTTTATATTCACACCCTTTATATTTAGCACTCCAAGCTCCTCCCACATATTCACTTCCTGTTATTTTCACTGGTGGAACACTAGTGCTGCTATATAAAGTGATCTACCTCATATTTCACTGTCTTTTATTTTCACTCTACTATGGAACCAGCGAATATAGTGAAAATAAAATGACAGTGAATATTCCTGTTATACAGTATATATATATATATATATGTATATATACAATTAAATCTGAAGAGCAACATAGCAAAAAAAAAAAAAAAGGTGCCATCCCGGGGGATGAGTCAGGAGGGTCTAGCATACTGTAATTCATTTATTGTTTTACTTTTTACAGGGCATACCCAGAGAAAGGAGGTCTGGATCGTTGGACACTCCTTCATATTTTGGGCTGAGAAATGGGCATCACAGAGACTTGGGGTGACAATTGTACTAGGACCTATCCAAGATTAAGCTGACGTGGAAAGGAGTCAGGGGGATGCATTGGGCACCGCTGCTGCCACTGTTGAGAGAGTTGAAGACTGACCATGCGAGACCGGACCTGGTCATTATCCACTTGGGAGGAAACGACTTGTGCACTCACCCCTGGTTGTACATATTCTTTCAAATAAAGTCTGATTTAGCACCAATTAAAGAGTGGTGGCTGGAGTTCATGTTAGTGTGGTCGGAAATGGTGCCTACAAGGGTGTGGCACTATGAGAACTGACAATAAGCCATGGGAAAGATGAGGAGAAGAATGAATACATTGGTAACAGTGCTATGCATGGGAATAGGGGATTTCAGCATAAAGTGTGGGATAGAGGAAGGAACAGATGACTATTACAGGGGGATGTCTTCGGGATGGGGCTGGCCTTCTTTAACTCAGAAACAGCCAATGCCATTGATTTGTGGAAAAAGAGTAAGCAATTGGCTTAGGTGATATTTGGTTGGGGGGTGAGGATATAGCATGCACCAAGCAGGAAAGGGATCTTGGGGTAGTCATCTCTGATGACCTCAAGGTAGGGAAACAGTGTGACAAGGCATCAGGTAAAGCAAATAGGATGCTGGGATGTATAGGCAGGGGCATCACCAGCAGGAAAAGGGAGGTCATAATTCCGCTATACAAGACACTAGTGAGGCCCCACCTGGGTACAGTGTACAGTTCTGGAGACCATACCTACGTGGGACATAGACAGGGTGAGAAAGGTTCAGAGGAGGGCAACAAAGATGGTGCATGGGTTGCATCACAGTCCTATGAAGACAGGTTGAAGGAACTGAACATGTACTCCCTGGAGGAGGAGGAGAGAGGGATATGATAGAGACATACAAGTATCTTACAGGGAGGAACAGGGTGCAGGAAAACACTATTTTTAAGCGAAAAGATGTTTCAGGACTAGAGGGCATGGGATGAAGTTGGAGGGAGGACGATTCAGAGGAAACATGAGAAAGAATTTCTTCACAGAACGGGTGGTGGACTAAGTGGAACACCCTGCCAGAGGAAGTGGTGGGGGCTGAAACAATCACGGGATTTAAGAATGCATGGGATAGACATAAAGGAATTCTAGAGGTCAGGGGTAAGGGGAAATAGACTTCTAGGAAAACAAACTGAACTTACAAGCTCAAATGGGCAGACTAGGTGGGCCATAGGCCCTTATCTGCCGACACTGTCTATGTATCTATGTATCTATGTATCTATGTATCTAGGTGTCAGTCCTGGACAGAAGTGAGGGGGAGGGGAAAATGGGAGAAGGACACTGAAGGGGAAGCCTGCCATCCTTCACAAGTGGGAGGTGGGCTAATGGAAGATAAAGGGAAGGGGGGAGGTGGGGAAGTGGCAGTAGTGAATACATAGGGCCTTGTAGGAGCTAGAATCAGAAAAAGAGGAAGAGATTACACTCGGACTCTGTTACAAAAGAAGAGGAGGAAAGCAGCCCCAGGATGTACATCTCTGGGGGAGAAGATTTGATATTTGAGATTTAATAACATAATAGAAATATAATGTTATGGATTGTTGATAGATGTGTGTGAAAAAAAATTCTGCCAGCAGAAATTCTGCGAAAGTCCGAATTTCACTTCCTCGAAAGTTCGAAAATCATTTTCACAACTTCCACAGAAATTCCACCTTAATTCATTACTACCAATAGCTCCATATGAAGTCCGAACTATCCATTGCTTACCTGACACAAAATGTCTGCCCAGAAGGTAATGAGTTAAAACTGAGGAATAAATATACAAACAGTGGTTTAATTTATTAAACTGCAGGAAAAAAATCCGCAGAACAGATCACTGCCATTGGTCAGTTCTGAGGCTTTTTTTAACCACAGTTTAATTCATTAATCCACCCCCCAACTGATCAAGTGTCCCACTAAATAAATAAATACCTCCAATCCCTCCCTCGGACCCTACTGGTGTATAGTGGCCCCCACCTACCGATCATGCCCCCAAAACATTTCATTTCCCTGGTGTCTAGTGGACCCCCCTCCATATCCTGGATTCCTTAATCCACAAAAAAACAGCTGGCAGTCCACTGACTCATCCCCTTCTATTCCCAGTATTCCCTGGTGTCTAGTGGACCCATCTATCCCGATCCCTTATAAAAAATGTATTTCCAGTTCCCTGGTGCCTAGTGGACCTTCCACCCCAGCAGTTCATCCACCACCACAATGGGCTCCACCCTGCCCCTGAGTCAGCCACCGGTGCAGCCCCCTTCTCTTCTCCACTACTGGTGGCCCACTGAATTGTCAGTGAATGACCAAATGGTTGTACAAGCATACACTCATTCACTGACAGTTCATTAAACTGTGGATAGAATAAATTTCCCAGTTTATATGCATTTTTCTGCAGTTCACAAAAAAGTCTGTGGAACTCAGAGAAAATCTGCAGAAAATCCCAGTTTCGCCTTTGGCAAACGTTCCAAAATTTCTGCGAAATTTCGGACATTTCATGGAAGTTCTACAAAAGTGGAATTAGCAACTTTTGCCCACCCCTAACTGTTGAATTTGTGGATATATGAATTTGTAAATAAGCAAGGATATTTGGAATTTGTAAATAATCAAGGATGCTTTGAATTATAAGTAAAATAATTGCTGACTGAACACCCATACAAATATGGTTGTCTGTGTTTTATTTGAAGGAAGGGGGTATCTGATGACATGCAACATGGAACAAGATACAGACAAGAGTTAAATTTTTTGATACCAGATCTTTGTGTGATTTAGGAATGGCTGAGGTTCATGGGATAGACTGTGTTCATACAGATTGAGAATGAGCTGTTCCAGAGGCCCAGATAATGGGTTGGCATCTGTAATGCTAGTACCTGGTAACACATAAATATGATGACTTGTGTAGCAGGATGAAGGCTAAAAATGAAAAAGTAAAGTACAATCTATTATTTTGTATAATTCAGAGATTATATCTGGAAAAGCCCTAGAGCCGAGCAATAATAATTTAAAGAGGTTCCGCAAAAGATTAATGAGGTATGGAAATTAAAATATTTTAGAATTAAAAAAAAAACATTTTTGTATGTATTTACAGAGCTTTTATATTAGCATTTTGTGGATAATGAAATACTAAATATATTTTATTTTTAATTTATTTGTAGAATTTAGTCCCATGAAGAAGCCTATTCAGTGGGTGAAACATTGGGGTGTACTGAAATAAAAATATCAATATTGATCTTACTGAAGAATTTAATTTGCTTTTTAAAAGAAAATGGTTGAGTTCCTCCCGACACCTGCAACCAGATGATTGAGTGTGCCAATAGGGGTAGCATACCATAACTGAGAAAGCAAGACTATGGTTTCCTAAGATACAACAACAGGTTTTGTGTTTGACATCATAATTATGCTTGAAAAAATGGCACAAAAGTGCACTCACATTTTTCAAGAAATTGTGTAAATCTAATATAACTTCACTTTTCAATCTTTCTCCACATTACACATTGTTTCCAAGATGACTCATTTTTAAAAATGTGAGTTCCTAAAAATGTATAGTTTCAGCAAATAAGGCAATTGGCTGTTCACGAAAACAGTTTTAACTTTTACTATACTGATGCCAGTACAATTTCCTGGCACAGTTTATGCTAGCACTGCTGCTATTTGTCAAGTTTCAGTACTGATATCTGGGAATGGCAGCACTGTATCTGTACTGCACTGCTGCACATGATGCTGGACCTCCCTATGAACTGGGTGTGCATGTACTACTACTGGCTAATTTTGTTTAGTAGAGAGCTTCAAGAAAAATGTTCCTGAAAAATTTAAGCTGACACTAGTGTTAAAGTACATTATATAGTAAATTACAGTGCTGAAACCAGGGAATGGCATCACTGCATGAATACATATCTTCTGAGAATGATGCAGGATCTCTCACTTGAGTGGTACACTTGTATTGCAACTGGTTGATCATAAAGAAAAATACTGTTTTCTTAATGATATACAGTCGCTAGCACAGTTTCTCTGTACAAGTCTGGCTAGTGTTACTGGTATGTGAAGATTTTCAATGCTGACATTTGGAAATTTTGGTACTGCATACATACCTTGTTGCTGTGCCCATCATAGAACCATTGCTTTAATGGGGCATTTGTATTTCTATTAGCTGATCAAAAAACAAACCCCACCTTTTCTCTTTTTATGGCTGCATAGTGAGAGCTATGCATGATGTACTGCAATTACCGTACTTTGAAAATGGGGCTCTGCTAGCATGTGCCTGTGAATACACCACAGCTGTGTCCTTCCACAGACTGGACATGAATCACATCTCACCACACTGGCACAGGACATTAGCACCACAGGGCTAAGCAGGCATGTACCCAACAAATTGGTGATGAGAAGCCCTGTCACTAGTATTTGGAATAAAGAAATGAGATTCCTGTTTTCACTCCAGTGGCCCTCCAGGAGCACCAAAGCAACAAGGTTGCCAACAGCACAAGAGCAGAACATCACAGTACTGGTGACTGGCCTTACTCCAGGCTGTACTCTAGAGGTATTAAGACAGGAGGAGTGGCTATTAGTCATTCTGTCTGAGCTCTGGCAATGATAGTGGAAATCCTTGTATTCATCTGGCTTTCTCTAATTTTCTCTTCTTAGGCAGGGGGCACTCATCGAGTTATGCATGGTAAGGTTCCATGGCCAGGAATCCAGACCAGGAGGATTTTAAACATAATTGTGATTTAGAAAAAGACTGCATGTGTTGAGATGGAAAAGTAGCTCAGGTAAAGTTTTGATATGGTTTTTATTCCCAAAAAGAAAGTCTGGAGAGTACAGTGTGACCGAAAGATTCCCCCACCAGGCGGGCTTGTGATGTAATTGTCATGTCCTTCCTCACAAATGAGCATGATTTTTTTCTTTCAAGAGCTACAGTACAGAGGGAGGTTGACTCTGAGAAGGCAGGCATACAGTAAGTGTGGAAAAGTTAAACAGCTGTACTTCCAGTGCCTGGTGGTGGAATAGTGAGTTTGTAGAAAATGGGAGCAGAACTCTGTGGTCAGGGGAAGTCTAACTCTTGTCTTCACATAACACCAGTCATGCTTTAGTAAGCTATGCAGCTGGATTCCTTGTAAAACGTTGTTCACTTATGCAGTTTTGTTTTCTGTTTTTTGAACCACAGAGAAGGTTTTCAAGGAGTTGAAGGGAGTTTCACTAGCTTGACTCACCACAGGAGACCTTTTATCATTAATATGTTACTGATTTTAAATTTATAAATGACCCTACAGTTTTTATAAACAGCATATTAGTACCCTAAATACAGCACATTAAACTAAAAAACATGTAACATCATATTGCAACATTGATAAACAAAAAAAGATCATATTAAAGAACATGAGACAATTTTATCAAGCCAGAACAACAAGAATACATACAGCTTGCTCAGGATTGTTCATTTGTAACCCCCAAAAGCCCACCCTCAACTACAAACTTCAGCATTAAGTCTGCACAGCAAGATGTATACATGCAATTTCTTTTACAAGGGGACTCCAGTAGCACGAGACTGTGAATGCACTACAGCTGTGTCCTTCCACCAAGTGGACTTGAATCACATCTCACCCCATCATCTCCATTCAGTACAGTGTGGTTGCTTCCTCCCTCCACCCCACCCCACCCAGTCACACTATTTTCTTGCTCCCCTCTGTGACAGTAGCATGTGTCTCATGAGAAAGTCTTGAGCAACATGAGAGATGGCCAATATTGTTGTGTACATTGAGAGGTATAGGGTGCATTAGCTATGTTTAGTTTCTGCCCCAGAGAGCCCTGCAGGGCCCTTTGGCACAGCTGTGGCATCAGACCAACTATGTTAAATTGTAGTGTGGGATTTGGGAATGTCAATTCAGAACCTGTTCTGTAATCACTGAGTTTCTTTTCTCAACTTCCCATGTTTTAAGCACTCTATTCCCTGGCAGTTCTGTTTCTTGATTGAGCAGAACTGTGACCTCTCCCCTAATTACAATCACTTCTTAATTACATGGCACTACTCCATTGCGGTATAGATGAATTCACAATCAACCCCATTAACAGAAGACACACCTTCTGCTGTACAGTGGCCCATCCCCTTATCTACATTTTGAAAAAACTACTGCAGTAAAGTCAGGAGAGGGTCAGTCACAATGCTGCTTGAAGTTCGACAAGTGACAACAGTGAGGGAGGACTGTGATGCAAGACAGACAAAACATAGGACAAAACAAATATGTGCCACACATTTCCCCAAGGGTTATGTATCCATAATCAGTGTTATTTGTTTTGTATTTTACTTCCATCAGAGGAATGTGCGGACTATTTTTGTTTCCTTTATCTTTTGCTATTTGCAGCAGGTTGTTGTTACAACAAGGCAACACTGACAGAAAGCTGGACAATAAGTATTTTGCAGCTTAGTGGGCATATGGCAGAACAGCTCAGGCACACTGTAATAAGTAACTGTGGCTTCTCTCTGGTTGTCTGGATTTGGTTGGCATTATGGCACAGTATGCAGCCACAGGTTGGAATATTGTGAGTGACCCAGACTGCTCTGCTATGGCAACTGGTCAACTCCACAACCCACTGCTGTGGCTGTGAATGAATGTTGCAGAAATAAACTGCTCTCATTCTCCTCTGTAACCTATTCCCACTTGAACTCTGTGTGTAGTAGTAGAGCTGAATATCGAATGGAAAGTTGAATTACAAGGTGGTGCATTGTAACTGGAAAACATCTAGTTTTTGTTTTGTTTCAGTTCTTTCAACACAGGCGAGCTGCTACTAATATGTTGGAGGGAGGGGTACTAATGAGAAGCCAGGCCATTTGTGCATTTATTGTTAAAATATTATGAAATATTATGATTAATGAATTAAATGAACTTGGCAGAGAAGGATTTTGACTGGAATAACCATTTAAAGAAATGGAAGCCTGTCTAAGCAACAGTTCTTGAAGGCATATGATGATGATAGTAATAGCCTTTATTTATACAGGGAACCCATTGAGATGTAAAATCTGGGTGGGTCAGAAATTGGTCAACTAGGTGGCAAACTGGTTGGTGGGCAGAAAGTAGAGAGTAGTGGTAAACGGTACACAGTCAGAAGAGATGCAAGTCACAAGTGGGTACCTCAAGGATCAGTCCTGGGGCCAGTCCTCTCCAAAATCTTCATCAATGACATTGCAGATGGACTGGCGGGTAAGGTTTATCTGTTTGCAGATGGCACCAAGATCTGCAACAGAGTAGATGATCCAGATGGGGCGGACATTATGAGAAGACATCTGGATAAACTGGCAAAACGGTTGGAAGAGTGGCAACTGGGGTTTAACACAAAGAAGTGCAAGATCATGTACATAGAGAAGAGAAACCCTGAAACCACCTATAGGTTGGGAGGGGAGTTGCTGGCAATCGCAAGAAAAGAAAGAGACTTGAGTATCAACATCACAGATGACCTGAAATCATCCAAGCAGACCACTAAAACAGTAGGTAAGGCTATAGGGATGTTGGAGTGTATTAGTAGGGGTATCCCAAGTCATAAGAGAGAGGTAATAATCCCCTATTTATAAGACACTGGTTAGGCCCCATCTGGAGTACTGTGCGCAGTACTGGAGGCCTCACCTGCACAAGAACATTAACAAAATGGAGGCAGTCCAGGGAAGGGCAACCAAAATGGTGCAGGGACTGCATCAGAAAACACATGAGGACAGATTAACAGAGCTCAATATGTATGCCCTAGAGCAAAGGAGGGAGAGAGGTGATATGATTGAAACATTCAAACATCTTAAGGGCATTAACAAGGTGAAAGAGTTGAACATGCTTCCATATAAGAAAAATAGTAGGACAAGAGGACGCAGCATGAGATTAGAAGGAGACCTATTAAGGGGTAATGTGATGAAGTTCTTTTTCACAGAAAAGGTGGTGGATGCATGGAATGGCCTACCTCAGGAAGTGGTGGATATGAATACATGCAAGGCTTCAAATAGGCATGGGAAATGCATAAGGGAGAAATACAGATGAGTAGGAATAGATAGGCCATTGACAGAGTAAAGGCCTAAGGCACATTCATAAGGTAGAAAAAATGGGCAGACTGGATGGACATTGCAGTCCTTATCTGTCGTCAACTTCTATGTTTCTATGTAGTGTGACCTGGCCAAAAATTGACTTTAAGTAATGAATGAGACCAGACAGACACTTGGGCTTATATGCTACATTATACTGAAATTATTTGTATTCACCCAGAGTTCAGAGCTACTTTGTGATAATTTATTTAATCCATAACTGTATAGTGGTCCAGGTTTACAAGGCAATAACCAGACCAGGGGGTATTAACCCAGTGATCTGATTATTACTGAGTAAAGCCCCAACCACCATTTCCATTATTGCTATTATAATTAAAAGAAAAAAGAAAAAGGTTTAATAAAAAAAGTGAAGAAATCAGTTTCTCTCTAGTGCCACTGTGCATCTGTAGGAAGCCTAGAACTATTAGACATTTTCTCAGAAAAGCACTGTAATTTTAGCTTTAGACAATCAGGAGGAATTAGCATACAGTCCCATTACTGAGTTTACTGTCTGGTTAACACCGATTAACTGGAGCGAGGAAAGTGAGAGATTGGGTTTGGGGTTTGGAGAAAGTGATTGTCACCCTGAATGTTGCCACACACTATTGTGACTAGATTAGGGGAGAGAGAGGTTAAAACAGAGGGATTTGTACAGAAGTATTCTTTTTATGGCTGCATAGTGAGAGCTATGCATGACATACTGCAATTACTTTGAGAAGGGGTCTTTGGTAGCATGTGACAGTAAATGCACCATGTTGTAGCCTTCCACTGAGTGGAGCTGAATCACATCTTGGCATGTTGCCTCCAGTCAGTACAATGTGGTTGTTTCCTCCCTCCTCCTCCCTTCCCGTCACATCATTTTCTTACTCCCCACACATAACACCATGTGTCAGAGTAGAGTGAGAGACTATGGGAGAAGGAGTATTATTTGACAGTAGCATTTATCTTTATAGGGAAAAACAAAAATGCTTGTCTGACTCCGAGCTCCAAACTGTTTATGGCTGCAGGTCCTGCTTGTTACACTCTCTCTCTCTCCCCCTCTCCCCCTCAATGTTCATGTTGTCATCATAAACAAACTTGAAGTGGGATGAGCTTGTCACTGCATTAATTTCAAAGTTTTTTTCAGATTTGTGCCCAGAGTAAGACTACCAGCTGGTATTTATGATTGCTACATGTAGGACAAAAAATTGATTCTTTTAATATTGAAATGTGGCACCTCACACAGCTCCTTCATCATCAAACATTCAGCCATTCTGCACAGTTCCAGTGGTTCTTTTTATCAACCATCACAAGGGTGATGGGCAGCTGGAATTTGTCACCTACCAGTCCCCGACAGCAAGGCACATGTGCAATTGTGGCAGGAAGGCTGATGTCACTGGATCAGGAGTGTGCATGATTAGAGAAAGTGAAGAAGGAAAGGACACAGACGTCTTTAATAGCGTGCCTCACACAATACTTCAGAAAAGCATCAAACACTTCAAGACCTGCAATTTGGAGGGCTAGAGGGATGGGGATGCAGCATTGGAATGTCAGACCCCCAAACAGCAAACCACCAGGTAGGCCAGATGTTTTTGGCCATGCATGCCTCAGTGCTTTGATAGTGCATTTGCTGCAGATTACTTGCATTTCCCCCAGTAGCCAGTCTGATGTGCACTTTTTTTATAATTTAGTATACTTAACTTTTTCAAAATATAACAATACAGCCACCATATAACAGCAAATATCAACAAATAGAAAAACCAACATACAGCAAAATTATTGCAGTCCCAAAACTATGAAAACATCCGCTCCCAACCCACCCTCCATCTTGCAAAGCACAATTACTTTCAATAAAAATTGAAGAAAAGTGAAAGAAAAAGAAAAACAATAAAAAAAAACAGAACAACAGGGCAGCCCTAGAGAACAAAAAAGAAAGAAGACCAACAAGCCAACATAGAAACAGAAGAACCACGAAGAAATGACAAAGCCGCACCAGTCTGTGCCACATTAGGATCTCACTGAAGCAGTAAGTAAGGCATGAAGTGATTCCCGATCATTATGAAAACTCTTGAGCCATTGCTGTAAAGATACTATTTGTTTTTTTTCCACCAACTAAACCTGCACAATCTCCTGATGATACTTCCTGTATGAGGGAGTGGTATTGTCCAGCTAGAGACAAACAATTATAAGTATGGCAGTAATAGAGGACAAAGCCTTTCATAGACCAAAGATGTTGGAAGGATAACAACTAACCAAACATATATCTGGAGTAGAAAAAATCTTCTAAACCTAAACAATGGTCTAGAGAATTCATAATAGTGTTCCAAAAAGGGATCACTTTAACACAATCCCAAAGTAAATGTTTAAGATGACCTTCAGCAAGACCACAGTGGGAACAGATCAGACGGGCAAGTCTACCAATCTTATAATGCTTTTGAGGAGTATAGTACATATTATGTAAAATACAATATTGAATCAAATGATAATTATCCTTTTTTATATATTTACACAGACTCCACCATTTGGTCTGCCACATCACAGGGTCTGGATGAAGATCCATGGCCTGTCATCAGTATTAGGATATCCCAACTGGACTTGTAGGGTCAATTATTTGAAACATGCAATATAACTTAGACACAAAGTAAGGCTGTCAACATGGGACAACAATGACTGAAAACTTAAATTATCCTTTGGACTTCATGGGCCTGGACCCAAATGACCAATAATTGCTTGCATAACCTGGACATATTTAAATGTATGGAGGTGTGGGATAGATAAACAGTCCTGCAATGTATGAAGTGGGGAAAAGGTACCCTCATCCAAAAGAGAGGCAATAAAAGCCTTTTTAAGTTGCAGGCAAAAATAAAATGGGATCAGATGAGTGGCCATATGAATGTTAGGATTACCTAAAATGGACTGTGTAAGTGCATTAGTCCAGTCATAACCTAAGTAATTGTAAAGTTGCCAGTGTGCCTTTAAGGACCACAAAATAGGTGTGATTTTAAGCTGACAAGGTAAATAAGACAGTTTCAGATGAAAAGACTGTTGAGCTGCCAAATCCACCTTCTTATAAAGCTGACTCTCTGTCACTAACAGTAACAGAAAGCATCTATGTCAGAGGGATTTGTCAATATGCACTTAACTGTGTCTTCATGCAAAACCAGAATTGGTTGAATTTTTGACAGGGTTTGCTGTAGTTGTGTGGTTTTAAAAAAATAATTAAAAAAATAATGTAGTTGCACAGCTAACCTTGCAGCCAGTTCATACTGTATGCAAAAGTAGACTTGCAAAATACTGTATGTTGCTGTGGAGTTTGAAGGTATTGGGCAAGAAATGCTTTTTTATCTCACAAAGCTTTAAAAGTTTTGAAAGTGATTAAAAATAATGTAGTTGCACAGCTAACCTTGCATCTAGTTCATATCCAAAAGTAGCAAAATGTGTAGCTGTACAGTTTGAAGGTACAGGGCAATAAATACTGTTTTTCCCCCACAACACTTTAAATTTTAGTTTTTTTCTCTGGTTAACTGTTACCAGGAGCATTATTTAACTCTGCAGGGTATTCAACTTACACTTTAATTTTGTTGCATTTGTCATTTGGCAAGTGTCCAGCTTTTAATTGCTGCATAATCAGTGAAGTGTTTTGAAACTGGTGAAATTGTCATATTTCTTTCAGTAATTGCAAGTGGTGCCGAAAGAAAAGATGAAGTCACCACTGACTGTAATGTTTTATTAGTGGTGTCATTTTGTAAATATAAAGGGAAGCTAATGATTGACATTGTTTCTTGGGTGTATTTTTGCATCACTGGACAGCCACAAAGTGTGTGTCTGAGAAAGATCAATTTATGCATTTGCTGCTTTAGATGGAAAATTTCAGACACACAAATAGTAAAAACTTGGATTTGAAGTACAGCATCCCATGCATCATTTGAAACATCTTTGAATTGTCATTTTGAAGTAATAACTCTCAGTCAAAGAGAAGGGATGTTTTAATGCACTGAAGAGCCTGGTTTCTTTGGCACAGGGTGTTGTGAGGGAGGTGAGACACATTTGACATCAGCTTCTGCTTGACATTTTATCAGGTGACAATGTCAAATTAAATTACAATTCAATACACAAATTAATTCTATATCCCTCATAAGAAAAATATATTGCAGCCATTTTGGCTCTGACCAGAGTTTGTTTTATACTGCTGCTAGCATAATTTACATTGTTCACTTTCAGCCAGCATGACTGTGATATGTCGAATTCCAGTGCTAATGCATTGTAATTCCAGCACATAATGTATACTACACTGCTGAGCACACTTCAAACCTCCTAATGCACCGAAAACTAAATTTTAAAGCACATAATTAATTTCAAGGCTACAAAGTTTTATTCATAATAAAAACCATTGAGCACAGCTCATTCAGAATGCTGTCCTGTTAATGCAAAACTTCTGAAGACAAGCAGCATGTTACAGACATAAACAGTGTTATATACTGTAACATGTACAACTTACAAGAATTGTATGTTTGCAGAGGTATAACAAATACTGAAGTGCAAGGTAAGGTCCAGTGCACTGGGTATAAGGACAGAAGGTCACAGTTGTTGATATCTATGTTATACCTCTGGAATGATGGCAGCAAGGTTCATGCCCAGAGGAGACTGAAAAGACCCATTCCATGACTTGTGTAGGGCAGTTCACCATGTGTAGAGATTCTGGCAGGGAGTTCAATGCAGTCAGGCATCTGTGATTGAAGGGGAGGGACTTTCAAGTCATATTTTTGTGTGGGACTATCAGCTTTAGTTATCCAGTGGAACACAAGGACCTAGGACAGGACTTGCGGATAAGCCTTGAATGCAGAAAAGAGGGGACAATTCATGTGATGCACTTCAGGCAGAACAGGATGAAGTGCAATTCCCTCCTGCCCCCCAAGTATAGACAGTTTAATGCACTGCAGAGCTTACAATGGTGAGTGTCACAAGGGATACAAAGTAACAGTCTGGCTAGCCTCATGTTAAGAACGTTCATTTTGGTCAGTCTGTACTTGGAGGAAACACAGAGGAAGTTGTCCATCTAGCCGAAAGAAGGGAGTATCATTGACTGGATTATTTTCTTTGAGCAGTGCTGGCGCAGCAAGGATTTGTTTCTGAACATGATGCCAATCTAAAGGCTTAGGCTTTTGTTGAGTTTTTCGATGTGGTTGTTCCTTGTGAGGAGACAGTTGACCCAGAAACCCAGATATTTGTATTTACTAACCACTTTCACTGGGGATCTGTCTGTGATATCAATGAGCAGAAGGCTTTTCAATTGTAGAATATGCCTGCATAACATAGATTTAGTCTTTCCCCCATTAAAGGCAGTTTTGAGTTGTGGAAAAAGTCTTGAAGGTCATGATTTTGGAAAGCGATCTGTATTCAATAGCAGGTATGTTGGCTCCAGAGGCATAGAGCAGAGTAAAATTTGAAGAATTATAAATAGCTGTTCCTTCCTTGCCTATGACAAAATGTAAGCTTCTAATAAACACTCTGTTAACTAAATGCATTACAAAATTAAAAAACCTGAAAGTGGACAAGACAATGGGACCAGACAGGATACATCCAAGGATAATGAAGGAGCTCAGACAAGTGCTGGCTCTACCTCTGACAGTCCTGTTCAACTTCTCACTGGAGATGGGAGGGGTCCTGGAGGACTGAAGAAGAGCAGATATAGTCCCACTTCACAAAAGTGGTAGCAGGGAGGAAGTTGGCAATTACAGGCCAGTCAGCTTCACTTTGGTGGTGGGGAAATTAATGGGATCACTGCTGAAGGAAGGGATTGTGAAATATCTTGTAACCATTGGCTTAGAGAATCCAAGGCAGCATAAATTCACTTGGGGCGTGGAGATCATGTCAAACAAATCTGGTAGACTTCTTTGACTGGGTGACCAGAGAAGTAGATCAGAGTGGGGCAGTAGATGTAACCTACCTACATTTCAGTAAGGTCTTTGATGACATTCCACACAGGAGACTAGTAAACAAGCTGGTCAGCCTGGGAGTGGGTCCAAAAGTTATAAACTGGTAAGGAGTTGGTTGGGGGATAGGCATCACAGGGTGATGGTAAATGGAGTTCACTCCAAGGAAGTGAAGGTGACCATCAGGGTGCCACAATGATCAGTACTGGGACCAGTCCTCTTTAATGTCTTTATTAGTGATACTGCAGAGGGGCTAGAAGGTAAGGCATGCCTTTTTGGAGATGACACTAAAATTTGCAATAAGGTAGACACCCTGGAGTAGGGGTGAAGAAAATAAATAGGGATCTAAGGAAGGGGAACAAGTGGAGTCTACAATATTACAGTAGGTGTGGAAAATGGGCAGACTAGGTGGGCCAAGAAGTCTTTATCTGCTATCAATTCTATGTTTCTATGTTTCTATATCATTTAAAAATCCCTTATTTATTCACCATTTTCATTTTAGTGTTAGTTACTGATTTTGTAAGTGCAATAAGACACTCCAGGGTGTTATTCCCAGACCCCTGGAAGTGCATTACTGTGGCCCCTATCTTCTTGAGAGGTAAAGCAAGTGCCATATCTATCAGCACATTTCTCTACTCTCCATAATTTTCAAAGCATTTGAGAAACTAGTGAGTACACAGATATACAAATATCTGGAGGCTCATGGACTACCGACCAACACCAATCAGGATTTTGGTCCAGGAGGTATATGGGCTCTGCACTCATAGACTTTGTGGATCTGGTCACAAATGTAATGGATTGAGGTGAGACCCACAGTCCTCTCATAGGCATTCAAACTAGTGGACCACAAGAACCTTCTGTCAAGAATGGAACCACTTTTTTTTTCCTATGCAGGCAAGAAGCTGGTTCGAGTCTTACTTAAACAAAAGGGAACAAAGGGTCTGCAGAGACACAACCTTGTCATCAATTCATGCCCTACACAGAGGTGTACAGCAGGTATCAATCTCAGTACTCCTACTTTTCCTACTATATATACTGTAAATGATCTTCTCCTAAAGATTTATGCTGACAAAACTGTTTTGGTGTAAAAAGTGAAATACAAAAATCAAAATGGATGTAAACCTGCAACTGGACGTTAACAAGCTACAGAAGTCATTTGTGGCCCCTAAAATAGTACTCAGCTCCAAGAAGATGCAGAGATACTGTTCAGCAAAACAAGAAATGGAACTAGGGATTGAGAGCAGCTGGAAAGCAAGCAAATTGATGGGACTTGCTTCACTTTAGCAAACCCATAAGTAGCACAATGATAGTGGTACTCAAATGCAAGGTCTTCTTACTTACATGTTCAGTTAGAGTAATTACTCTTACCCAGCTCATACTTCTGGTACTGGAATATGGTAATTGGTAACATGGTGTATCAATTCACCAGTTGGGCTATACTGAACAGACTGGACACTATATACAATAAAATGGCATGCTTTGTAGTACTCTATCTCTGTGATATTCATCAATGACAAATGTACATAGAAACAGAAATCTGTTGGCAGAAAAGGACCCTATGGGGATTCCAGTCTGCCCCTTATCCCCTCCCCCAAAGTTAGCAGTGACCCTCCCCACCTTACATCCCCCCTTGTGTCCCCCCCCCCTTGGTGGTTTCATCATTCTTTTGTGCTTCATGAATCTTTTCCTTCCTTTTCTTATTTAAACCTATGTAATTATCCCATGTCATCTTGAACTCCCCCATTGTTTTCACTTCTGCCATCCTCTCCGGCAGTCCATTCCAGGAGTCCACCACCCTCTCAGTAAAGTAGTTCCTCCTCTAATTTCCTTAAGCTTTATGTGCTCAATTGCTAATTTAAAAGAGGATTGATTCCTAGTTTGCACTCACATAGGTATGCATGCAATAAATAGAATAAATGTATAAAAATGAATATTAGTAATTTACGTTTGATATTTCATCAATTCAAGTATGATAGGAATATAGTATTGTATTCTTAATAATAAGAGGTTTAAAGTTCCCCTCTTCAGCACTATTTATGTATTTTGCAGTTTGCACACATATATATATATATATATATATGTTTTTACATTCAGAGATTGTAAATTAAAACTTGATGATATGAACATTTGAATGCTTTTGAATTTTTTTTTAATTACCAATGATTTGTGATTGTATGATGATGTCACAACTGGGAATGACTTTAAATGGCAAAGCTACACCACTATTCATTAGCCCATTGGAAGCCTCATATAGAGGCAAAGCACTGGGCCCTGTTAGAGCACAAGTGAACTTCATGTGTTTTTGGTCCTAAATAAAATGGACTGGTGAGATTTCATAACACCTGCGGTCTGTTTTTGTTACGAGTGCAGAAAAATTGGATCCCTGTACCGAATTGGGGTGGCTGCCCCTGCTCTGCACTGAGTGGTAAACAGGAGCACTTCTCTGAACTTTTTGAGCAGTATATCCCCTATTTGGTAAGGTCTCCAGAACTGTACCCCATACTCAAGGTGCGGACAAACCATGGACATGTATAGGGGCATTATCACGTCCCTTCTCCTTCTTGTAGTACCCCTCCTTATGTATGCCAGCATTCTGTTTGCTTTTCCTATCACCTTGCTGCACTGGTTTGCTTCCTTTATGTTGTAAAAATTACAATCCCCAGATCCCTCCCCTGCATAGTTACCAAAACTGAATCCCTTCCCAGTCTGTATATGGCCTTTGGGTTCTTGTGCCCTATATGCATTATTCTGCATTTTTTCACATTAAAACTCAATTGCCACCTCTCTAACAACCCATCCCACTTTCTCAGGTCCTCCCTCATTTGCTCCACCCCCCAGGTGTGTCCACCCTATTGCAGATCTTCATGTCATCCACAGACAGGCACACCTTACCATTTAGCCCTCCCACAGTATCCCATTTGTAAATATTAAATAGTGTTGGAAAGAGTACAGATGCCTGTGGTACCCCACTAGTCACCCTTTCCTACCTGGAAAGCACCCCATTTACAACCACCTTTGGTCTCTGCTACCAAGCCAATCTTCTACCCATTTTGTTATTTTCTTCACCACTCCTAAGCTGTCCAATTTGCTCACTAGTCTCCTATGAGGGACAGTGTCAAAGGCCTTGCTGAAGTTCAGATAGGCCACATCCACCACCCCTCCCTGATCACTCATCCTCATCACCCAATCAAAAAATTCAATAAGGTTCATCGGGCATGACCTTTCCTTCATGAACCAATGTTGCCTATCATCCTGTAGACCACTATCTTTCAGGTATTTTAGTAACCCTTCTTTTAGGAGGACCTCCATAATCTTACCTACCACTGTGGTAAGACTCACTGGATGACAGTTACTCGACTCCTTCTTGCCACCGCTCTTATGTAAAGGTACTACATCCACATGTTTTCTAGTCCTCTGGAACTTTCCCTGTATCCAATGATATACTGAGCCACCTCATTAGTGGTGCTGCTAATTTTTCTCAAAGCTGTTGGAGCACCCTGGGATGAAGGGCATCTGGCCCATTGCCTTGTCCACCTTTCTTTTACCCAGTTCCTCCAAAATCCTATTCTCCTTGAATGGGCTAGTGTCCAGACCCCCCACCATCTACATGCCCCTCCCCGGGGGCTCCAATCCCTTCCCCTGCCTTTCTATCATGAAAACTGAGCAGAAATATCTGTTTAGTAAATCTGCTTTTTCTACATCCTTCTCCATCATAGTTCCCCCTTCCCCTTTCAGTCTCATTACACCCTGCCTATTCTTTCTTCTCTCACTGATGTATTAGAAGAATTTTTTGTCTCCCCTGCTGGCCCCTCATGCTATCCTCTTCTCCATTGCTGCCATAGCCCTCCTCATTGTTTGCCCTGCCATGCTTAGCTTTTCCCTGTATAACTCCCTGTCCCCTCTTCCTTGTATTCTCTTATATGCCTTGAAAACCCTCCATTTCCCACTATTGCTCTTGATACCTCTTTGGAGAACCAAAGCGGACTCCTTCCACCTCTGCTATTGCCTACCTTTCTAATGCAATGATCCATGGCTTTCAATATTCCTTTTTTTTGCCCCCCCACAGTTCCTCCATATCCCTAAGCATTTCCTTGCCTTCCATCTCTACCCTGAAAATCTCCCTCAGTTTATTGAAATCTATTCTCCGGAAGTCAAGTACCCTAGAGGTGGTTCAGCTCCCCTAGTGGTGGTTCAATTGTCTTCCTTCCCTGTCCAAAGTCTAAATCTAACTACTTTGTGATCACCTGCCCCCAGATTTTCCTCCACAGAGACCTTCTCCACATGGTCCCCATTTGTCAGTATTAAGTCGAGAGTAACCCCACCCCTAGTGGACTCTCTGACTAGTTGTTGCAGGAGTATGTCTTGCAGAGATTCCATTATCTCGCTACTGTTTTCTGATGCTGCTGATGGGATCCACCAGTCCACATTAGGAAGATTAAAATCCTCTACCAGCAAAAGTTTCCTCTTGCTAGACATCCTTTTTACCTCCTGCACAAACTCCTTGTGTGCTTCCTCCCCCTGATTTTGTGGCATGCATACCAATCCCAGGCATATTACCTCCCTCATCCTCCTGACCAACCTGACCCAGATGACCTCCACCAATCCCAGACTTTCCTACCCTGCAGTAGCCATTATCCCATCCTTTATGTATAAAGCCACCCACCCTTTTTCCCCCATCTTGTCCTTGCAAAAGAGGCTGTACCCTGAGATAACCACTTCACAGTCATGATTTTCCATCCACCAAATTAAAATAGGATTCAGTAAAAGTTAAAAGACAGAGAAGAAATTCAACTGCAGCATTCAATAAAATCAGATATTTGCTTCCTGGGAAAGCAACACAGAACTATAATATCCTCAAAATACGTACACAATCTCAGAGAGGCAAAAAACAGTGGTCTTGTCATCCCAGTGATTTGGGTCTACAGAAAGATGGAGTTACACTACTACATTGAAAAGATATGGTATACCATCAAGCCTGAAACCAGGAATACTAAATCCCTGATGACTTTTAAGCAAACCCTAACTGTGACAATCCCAGCCAAGTGCGACTGCTTTCTCTAGATATTGCACTCCTCATGAGCTCCAACTTCACTAACAGCACAGAGTCAGATATGCAATATACAGTACAAACTCTCACCAGTATCCCACTTAACAGAATATGTAATACAGTTATAGCCATAAACATGGTTTGATATTTCCTGAAATATTTGTGATATCTCTGGAGAAATTTCCTGCCTGCTAGCAGTACCACTATGGGCCGTCAGAGAGAATCTCTGGTACAGTATATCGAGAAATTTCAGGAAATATCTGAAAGTATCTATTGTTGTAACTGTAGGAATATTATGACAACTATATTGTAAGGAATCAGGATATAATGGGGTCTACATGCAACTAACATAGTGCACTCATGTCCATGTATGTATGTATGCAAAATATTGCCATCTTTGTATCTGTACAGTATATTTTGACTTTTGCCTATAGAACATAAGTTGTACAGACAGGATGCAGCAAAAGCCCATCTATCCTGCCACCATTTGCTCATAGGATGCTGCCAATGAATTTTCTCTTATTTTGATAAATATCCAGTCTACTTCTGAATATCTTAAGATTTTCGCTGTTTGCTATATACTCAGGTAATGAGTTCCAGGACTGGACTACCCATTGAGTAAACCAATGTTTCCTTTTGTTTGTTTTAAAATGCCTGCCATTTAATTGAAATGTGTACCCTCTGGTGTCCCTGCTTTTAGTTTAAATTCCATAGATAAACAATATATCAGATTCAAATTTAACTGTCTTTGATACCGTATGCAAAGTTATGTATGCTTCATTACAGGTCAACTTGTAAATAGGACCATTGGCCTTGAAGTTCTTACCCTGTATGAAACTATAGACTTTTACTACTAATACTAAATCTGAGCCACACATTAGGTGGTTAAATGTACTCAACACAAGCATCTTGTGCCTCTCAGTGCACCTGGGTATGTGTCTCAAGAACAGGATGTAACACCCTGATGTGGTGTATTGCTTACTTACAGTAGCTACACCTCTTGTATCACAATACACATGATGTGTTTGCATATTCATACTTACACACTGTGTAATATGCTTTTGCTGAAATATATCAGATCCATTGGGATGCATTGCAGAAGTTATTGCAGTAACATGTCTAGGTGGTATATGACACAACAGAATGTCATGTCATCTCTGCAATGTATGCAGCCTCTAGTAGCTATTGTGTCTATGGGCAGGAGTCTCTGAGAGCTGCATTATTGTTTTCATACAATCATGGCTGATGTCTGGATTTTGCAAGACCAAGAAGCATTAACACAGTCCAGACATCTGCTTCAGTTTCATGCAATTATGGAAAATATAGTAGCACATTCTGCAAACAAATGATGCATGCTTCATTTTTGATGCAAACTGTATTAAACAGTGAAAACTGTTTCAAAAACTCAAGCCCCTTTAAAAATAGGGCAATCTAGTTTTGCTATACAGAGGCAGATTCTGATGGATGCAAAAATCAGATACAGTATGTGGAAGCATCCTTAGAAACAGAATTTGTTGGAAGAAAAGAACTGTTTTCACACAAAGTTCCCTAATCAGAAAATAAGGCTAGTTTAATATTAAATTTATTTTGCTAGTTTAGAAAGCAATAAAACTCTTTTGTGAAAGTCATTACATAATGCATTGTAATTCTGCTCTTATAAAACTGCTAAAATGCAGAGATATGCTTAATTGCTAAATCTCATATGTGCTCACATAGCTTCATGTTAGATGTGTGAGGTACTGAATTATTAAAGCTGCATTCTGAATAACACAGTCTTTAGGGAGATAATGGTGAACAATCAAGTAAGGTAGTCTCATCATTTAACAGGACGAATACAATAATTACTACCTAAGCATGATGTTATCCTTAGATAAAGCAGACTAGTTGAGCACACTTTTTTTTAGGTGACATCAAGAAGAATTATAAAATTGTACTGTGGATTCCAACCCTCCTGATTGGCAGGGATCCCTGTGAGTACAACTAGGTAGTCACATGACTCACGTCTGCTGCAGTTTCATACAATTATGGAAAATATAGAAGCACATTCTGCAAACAAATGATGCATGCTTCATTTTTGATGCAAACTTTATTAAATGGTGGAAACGGTTTTAAAAACTCAAGCCCCTTTAAAAATAGGGCACTCTAGTTTTGCTATAAGGGGCAGATTCTGATGGATGCAAAAATTACATACAGTATGCGGAAGCATCCATAGAAACAGAATTTGTTGGAAGAAAAGAACCGTTTGGCAAACCCAGTCAGCCCAGATGTTCCCACCCTGGCTAATCTGTCTCCACAGACCCTAACGTGTCTCCCTTCAACCCTCCATCCTCTCTGCCTATTTTCCAATATACTCTTCTGTCTATTCCATGCATGCTTGCAGCCCCCTACTGTTTCTGCATCCACCACTTCTGCTGGCAGTTTGTTCCAGGCATCTGCCACCTTTTCAGTTAACAAATATTTCCTCACATCCCTCTTAAAGTCTCCTCCCAGCTTCAATGCATGCCTCTGGTCTGTGTACTCTTTCTCATTTGAAAGAGACTCCAATCATGTACCCTGTTCACCACTGTGGGGTACTTGTAGTTCTCTATCATGTCACTTCTTTGGACCCTTTTAAAAATTCTGTACTGTGTGCACTTTCGCACAAAGTTCCCTAATCGGGAACATAAGGCTAGTTTAATGTTAAATTTCTTTTGCTAGTTTAGAAAGCAATACAACTCTTTTGTGAAAGTCATTACAAAATGCATTGTAATGCTGCTCTTATAAAACTGCTAAAATGCTGAGATATGCT
Organism: Neoceratodus forsteri; assembly: GCA_016271365.2. Lineage (NCBI taxonomy): Eukaryota > Metazoa > Chordata > Ceratodontiformes > Ceratodontidae > Neoceratodus > Neoceratodus forsteri. The sequence goes on along the minus strand of CM057454.1, from coordinate 1,008,654,468 downwards.
TAATCGTTGTTAATTCTCATATGTGCTCACATAGCTTCATGTTAGATGTATGAGTTACTGAATTATTAAAGTTGCATTCTGAATAAAACAGTCTTTAGGGAGATAATGGAGAACAATCAAGTAAGGCAGTCTCATCATTGTAACAGGATGAATAAAACAATTACTACCTAAGCATGATGTTATCTTTAGATAAAGCAAACCAGCTGAGCACACTTTTTTCAGGTGACATCAAGAAGAATTATAAAACTGTACTGTGGATTCCAACCTCCCGACTGGCAGGGATCCATGTGAGTACAACTAGGTAGTCATATGACTCACATGTGCCTTGTTATTGCTAGATGCACGGGCATACACACTGGAGGGAAAATATTTTGTTTTATGTATTCTAAAAATAAAAAATGCCATTAAGTTCCATTACTACATGATATAATAGCAATAAGTTAACTTTGAGTGTGGGTGGGTTGCTAACCAATAATCCCCCCATGGCAAAGTACATGAGCAGAAGGCTTGTGTTTTAGCAAGCAGGGGTAGGATTGTCTCACAGTAACCTCCCTCTGTCATGCCCTCTAACTTAACCATGTGGTTTTGAATCAGAAGTGTTTAATTATTTTGGTTTTTTACTATTCAACTTTTTCTAGAAAATTTAGCATTTATGGCAAGTAAAGGCTTTATTTTAGACAAATGAAACTATATCATCAATTCATCTCTGGGTAAGTTATTGTTATTTATCATCCCTCAAGAAATGTGCAGTGTACTCCACACTTTGAAAAATAAGAAGTCCCAAATAATTTTGTAATAACATCTAAAATTATAGAGATGAAATGATACATGGTCTCAACAAAGTCATAAAAAATAGCTGCATCAATAAGAAGTCCAAATATTAAAGTAGTGGGGTACTTATTATGTCTTTCTTAAAAATACATGTATGCTTGATTGGGGCTGTGGTAAGTACCACAGAATCAGAATAACATAAAATCCTCTGAGCACAATTATTTTCCATATGTAACCATAAGAGCTCAAGCTGAAGAGAAGTCCTCTGCGAAAACCCTGGAGTGTGTTATGTCCTACTGAATAAGATTTAAAAAATCCATTGACTGTATAGTAATAGCAAGGGCTGTGAGGTAAAGAAACATTTTATTTGGTTCAACTTCAGTTGAATTCACAATTTGTAAAGAGAAAATGGGAAAAGAGAAATTGTTTAACCAGGAAAGGCAGACTAAGCTGGAGCCTGTTTCCAGATGTGACATGGGAGCATAAGGAAGTTAACTGACTTGTTCAGGGTTACATAGTATGCAAGTGGGAGCTGATGGGATTCAAACACAAGTCTCCAGGTATGCAGCTCAGTGCCCTTAACCACTATGCTATACTGCCTCCTATTATTAACTACTCAACCCCAAGGGTTATCATGGAAATCAAAAAGCAAACAACAAACATACAGCATTTAATACATAATTCATTGCAAAAATCTACATAAATGCATCAGTTAGGGTTGAAGATAAAGCATCAAAAAACAGTGAAATATGACGTTAGGGTTTACAACCCTAAAACACATGCCCCAACCATGAAGTGAATGAAAGATGGAGTTTTACTTGGGATTGTCAACCATATAGCTCACCCTACTGCAGTAAAGGAAAAGCTAAGATGAGATGGAGACAGATGTGCATGTTTCATGAGTGCATACAATGTGGTGAGTGTTAGGGCTGACAACCCCAAGGAAGACTCCATCTTTCATTTACTTCAGGGGTGGGGCAGGTATTTTAGCTTTTGAAACCCTAAAGTCATATTTCCCTTCAGTTGATGCTTTATCCTCAACCCTAACTGATGCATTAACATAGTTTTTTGCAATGAATATCCTTACTTTTGAGCTAGTTTAATCATAGCCTTATTTGCCTTTGGGTCCTGCACTCCCATTCCTCTATAGATGTGTATATGTATGTAGCTGTGGATGGGTCCTGTTCTTCATTTCATAGTACAACAGTGACCAAATTGTCAGCATAGCCATCTTATTATCCCCACCTCATATACCCAGTACAGAAAGTTGTCAAATGCCTGCCAAAATATAATTCAGTGCAACTGCAATGCCATTCCATGCAACAGATGTGAAAACACATTTTGGCCAGGATTTGAAAAATGACAGTTGTGCCATACATGAGGTGGGGTAAGAAGAAGGCTATGTTGAAAATGTGGGGCCAAAATATGTAACATTTGCAAAGTTATGAGTGTGTGTAGCAGAATTGTAATGAATGGGAATAACTTTGGCATTTTTTATATATTTTGACCCCAAACTGTCTGCATAGCCTTCTTAAAGCCCAACCTCATGAACAAGGGCAGGATTTTTTTTAAATCCAACCCAAAAGGTGAATTCACCAACTGACCATGAAATCATCATATGGGCAGCAGTTGCATAACATCAGTCATATTGTTCATGAGGTGGGGTCTCCAAAATGCCATGTTGAAAATCTGGTGTCAAAATTAAAAAAAAAATGGTTGAGTTATGCATAAAAGTTGACCCCCCCCAATTGAAATACATTGACCCACATTTAACTTAATTTCTCATATTGCAGTCACCAGTTCCAGCAGCAAAACATGTCTTCCATTGGAGAGTGGATCTCAAACCAGGGACCAGTTTGGGTTAGTGATGGCATGTGAAGGTGTACTGGGGGTGTGCGGTGGTAGATGCTGAGTGGGAGGTGGGGGTGGGGGGCTTATCAATGAGGGACCGGTTTCTTTTTTACAGGTGAAAAAACATTGAGAGACAGTTTTTTTATTGCAGGGCTGGACAGTCATGAACAGCAGCATGGAGATGGTGAACAGAAAATGTGGAAGGGGAAGGGGACCACTTGACTACCAATGAAAAATTGTTTAATATGGGGATGGTGATGACAGAACCGAGGAAGGGGAGATATCACTGGACTACCAGGGAAATTATTTTTTGCTACGGAGATGGCAATAATAGAACAGGGGAGGGAACACTGGACTACCAGGTAAATTTTGTTTTTGGTACAGGAACAGTGATCAGACATTGGGAAAGGATGGGGGAACCACTGGACTAAAAGGGAAACTGATGTGGGGAAGGGTAGGGGTTGCTTTATAGACACTACGGACATAAATGGCAGTAAGAAGATGGTGGTCAGAGAATGGGGAGTGGGAGAGGGACAACCTGGCTACCGATAAAAGATTGTTTAATATGGGGACAGCTATGGGAGAATGGAAGAGGGGAAGGACCACTGGACTAGCAGGGAAATCATTTTTACTATGGGAATGATGATCAGAGATCGGGAAGGGGGGAGGACTACTGGACTACCAGGGATTTTTTTTTATAAGGGATGGTGATCAGACATGAGGAGAAGGTGTAGGGACCATGGGACTACAAGGGAAAGTTTTTTTTGCTATGGGGATGGTGACCAGACATTGGAGGAAGGACCACTGGATTATCAGAATTGTGAATGGTAATTTTCTGATCAAACAGTAAAGTTCAAACTATTAATAAGTGCAAATGGTTATTTACCATTCGAACAGTAAAGTTCTTACTGTTAACAATTGTGAACAGTAATTACTTAGCGAGTGACAGGGGACATGAATTTTCAGGAAAAAAAATATATTTGCAATGTACATATACTAATTTTAAGAGAAACATTGAACCAATCATGACACTGAGACCTAAGTACAGGTGTTGTTCTGTCCATAACATACAGTAGTTGTGTACAACACAATTTTAAAAATTGTTAGAAAAACAAGATGGCTGACATCACAAACAGTATTTCTCTGAGCACAGCCAGTAAAACCTTAAGTATTAACAGTTTGAACGGTTCTCAATTACCTGCCTGTCTTGCAGCTATCCAAAGCAGTGCGATAACTCTAAAAATGAATATTACTTCACAAAACTATTGAAAGGCACACCCTTGGCACAGACCCCAACATTCATGAAAATTTCAGAAAAAAATTTCATTCATTCTGGGCTGTAGATGACAACAACAAATCCTATGTTAACCAAAGGGAGAAAAAGTGTTGTTTTTTTTGTTGTATTTTTTTACCACCTCATTTCTCAAAATCCATACAAAATGCCATCATAAAACTTTTCATGTCTGAGACTCTGGCAGAATGACTGTGCATGCCAAATTTTGAGTTATTTTGTCAAAGTACACCAAAGTTATTAAGGTGCCAAATTTTGAATTTAACATAGAAGTGCAATACCAACCCTAATTAAACTGGCATTGCTGCACCACTATAATATACATACATACATCTGTTTAATTACCTCCTTATTTGGGCACAAGCAGGATAACAGTTAATTACTGTAGGTTCAATGTCAGAAAAAAGATGTGAAGCAAAAGCAACGAGGCTCAGCTACAGTATTACTAATACTAACTGACACAACCAAATTCAAATTCATTGTCAACTACTTGTGTCATTCTATAAAACTGAAAACAAAAATATTTGCACCAGTGAGATACATCATTGAATTATAATAGATGTAACCAGTGAAAATTCAATTCACAGTCCAATGTAGAAGAGGATCAAACTCCTGAAAGGATAAAAGACTGCAGCTCCATAGGGTTCTGGTCATCTCAATTTTGCTATTGGGGCATACAAATGTCTTTTGGCAAATATTCATATAGTATTCTTATTTTGGATCAGAAATATACAAAATGTGTTATTTAGTTTCCACCATTTGTTCAAAACATTTGTAAAAAGACTTTAAAAACCTGTTTACCCCTCCTCAGGTGGTCTGGGCTAGTCCACCCCCACCACTTCAGTCACAAGCTGTCCAGTCATCATTCTTGGTCCTTACATTATAGTAACACCTTATCTGGAATCCTATCAGACCTGCTTCACCTGACAGTGTTATTTTAAAATTATTCCACCAGTCCAAACCTGTAATCACATGTTAAATATGAATGAGAGGCAATATAGTGTCAACAACCCCTCCCCCCAACGACTCCTGATACATGATGGAGTGAGAAGGAATAGGTGTTATTTATTTTTTAATGTCTCATTATCAATAGCATGTACCCATCATTGCCTCAAAGCCCTTCACCACATCCACTTCCTCAAATTCACCACCTCCATTTACCTATCCCAACCCATCCTAAAGGCCTACCAATACAAAATTCTGCTCCTGAACTTCTGATTCATGATGGTAGGGACAATAGGCTGAGTCTTGTCGCAGTTGCTCATAGGCCCTCCTCTCATTCACAGAAGGGTTAGTAACAGTTGTTCATCTAATTTCATTGGGCTGCTGAAGGGACTGGAGTATAGTGCCACCAAAAGATGTTCAACAGACTGCATTAGAGGACAAGATTGGAGCTCATTGATGCAAAACAAACTAATTTGCTTGGGACCCTGTTTAAGATTTGAGCCTTAGCCTCAAGCAGAAAACAAATCCTTTTAATGTCTTCTAGGCCACCCAAAACCAAAGTCTACAAATATTTCAATAAAACAGCAGCTGGACCAAAAGTTAAAATCTGCACATAAAATGAAAATAAGGCACTAGATTTCCTGAGATCTTGCCACAGATGCAAGTCCCAGGTTAGGGGTTCATCTGTGACAAGATAAATTAGACAAAATGCTTGGTGGCTATTTTCAAGTGCTTTTCTGCATGGACAGCAGTTAATGCTGCTTTATGAAAAAAAATATTGATGCATACATCAAATATTGAAGCATGTTGCTACCCTGATGGTGCAGAGGCTGCGCAATGTGCTGCCATGCAGATGATCCAGGTTTGGAAGTGAACCCAGGTGGTCTAGTCAGGAAGCAGGGCAGGTTGAGGAAGCATCTGCACTAAATCGTGCCTCAGCTGGGGGGGGGGGTGATGTGAAGCTGCAGCACTAGAGTTACCCCTGTGGTGGGGCCAGGAACTTTGGTCCCCTGCAGTAGATGTGCTAACTGTGCAAGAGACCAACAGAGGTTGCACACACATTGGGGAGGTGGGTGGGACATGAAAAGGGGAGGAAAATTACATTCTTGCTTCCTGGTTCCCCTGGGTCCTACTGCCTGCCAGCACTGGATCCTGGTCCACATAGTTGACAAAACCTTTTGGGCAGAACAGCCCTCACCTTAAAGCCCCTACCATGAATATCAGAGCCCTGGGAGTAACTGGTGGGCTACCAGGGCTGGAGGGCCAGGAGACATATTCCCAAGCAGGGTAAATCCCTGGGAGCAGGGTACAACCCTTACTAATGGATGTGGCCATTATAGAAACATTTCTATGGAAAAAAATGTAGAGGAATATATTATTATGGGGCTTCCGTTTTGCTGCAAGACATAGCAGATGCTTACATAATTTGGACCATCTTTCAAGTGGCAAAAGGTAATTTCTCATGTATCAGAGGTGTCGCATGATTGTGCCTCAAGTCAGCAATGCAGAGCTGAAAAATCCATGCTCATTTTTTTATGGTCCAGTTTATTTTACCCAGCTGGTTGCAAAGGAGTAGTAGGAAGTTAACTTGACTTGGTCAAGGCCACAAAATAAGTGTTAATCTATAGTGGTGTTTGGAATCTATGATTCCATGGCTCTCAAGACGGTGCTCTCAACACTAAACTATATTATGTTTAAAAAGTGCAGAAAATAGGAGAAACTATTTTCATTAAGATGTTCTGTACACAATAGCTTGCTTATGAATTTGTTTCCATTAATGACACAACTATGTTATTACTGTAAGTCAGTCTTGAGATATGCAGTATATCTATTTTTTCTTTAAAAGGACCAGTGTTGTTATTGTATGAACCAGGAAAAGAAACTGTATCACTTCATTCCTGCCTGCAATATATTCAATTTTAATCAAACTCTCCTGGAATATATTAAACAATCTCATCCCAGCACATCACACCTTAAAATATGTTTCACTGTGAATGTCTTTTTTTCAGAAGTATATTTTATTCCAGAAAGAACTCATAGGTGTTATTCAAGTTTAAATTGCCATTCAAATATACTATAGAAGCGCCTATAATTCACAGATCACAAGTTAAAACAGTTTTCTTAATACCCGTGCTAAAAATTTAACCAACTTGTTTGTTGTCTAGACACTTGCCCATAACTCTGTTTCAGTCTTTCTCAGTTTTAGGCCAGTTAGTTCCAAGCATAAAAGTTTCATTTATGTAACAGCATTAAGGCCAAAGCTATTGTTTCTTTTGGGCACTCAAATTCATTCCTTTGTTCATGTTTTGTACTTCTGGCAATAAATCAGAAGATTTCCCTTATTTGTTCTGTAAAGATTTAATATTAAAACAACTTCCCAGTAGACATGAAAACACAAGGGAGAGTGTAACTCTGTTTCATTATATTGCCATTTGCTTTACAAATTAGGCCAGCCAAATGGCAGGTCTCTATGAAGCTCAGTTTTGCAATTGATCCAGTTAAGACATATCCCTGAAGGAGTAACACTTTTGTTGCAGAGAATCAGATAAAAAACGTGATTCACTTTTATGCATTGCTCGCAGACAAAAGAAGCTTTTATTGCTTTTATTACAGTAATCTACTTTGTTGCATCTAACAATTATTTGTGTGCTTTCACATTGCATGTTCATTATCAGTAACAAATGTCCATTATTTGATCAGTTCAGGGAGGTCAGTTATAAAACAACAAATGCTACATGCACTAGACAGATTGGTCTAACAGAGCACAAAGCTGTCAACCTGGAGACCTGGATTTTAATCCTGCACTCACCACTTACTCACTGGAAGACCTTCAAGTGCAAAGGATGCCTGCATGTTCATGATGTTGTGCATTAGTGTCAAATGGGAGTGGGGGTGCTGGCTGGAAGAACTGACAGGAAAGTAAATGGAAGGCAAAGTAAAGTAGAGGATACTGGGGAAGGGCTAGTATAGGGGAGCAGCAAGTGCAGGAGGTAGATGTAGGGGATCACCAACGGAAGGATAGCATAGCTGAGGAGCACCAGTAATGGATCTCTGGGAAGGGAGAGTAAGAAAAGCAGGAAGCTATGCTCAACTGCATGCAGCCTAATATGAAGATCATTCATACCCAGCAAAATGTCTGTGCTTGAGGGTCTTTGGCACCTTCAAGCCAGGTCTCAGTGGCCAGAGTTTAAATGGGGAGATGAAATTGACTGGGACATCAGGATTGAAGGATACATACTATTCTGAAGGTATTGTCCTAGTAGGGAAAGTGGTGGGGTGAATCCCTTCATAAGGGAGGTGTCACTTTTGAGGAAAGGAGGATTTTATGAGACAAATGAATGCCATGAATGGGAAAAGCATGATGCACTTCAGGCCACATGCCTCCCAAAGGGTTCAGATGAGCAGGACATCAAGCTGGTTGGGGATATCATTAAAGCAATAAAATCCAATGCGGTGGTGTTCTTAGAAGAGTTCAATTTCCCAGGCATAGATGGACAGCTGGATAAGGCTAAATACATGGCTGAGTTCATGTCCACCATCTAAAGCTTCTTTAAAGAACAGCATGTTAATCAGGGGACTAGGTTTAAATCCGTATGCCATCAAGTTGCCCGAGTACACTTGGCTATGGCAATTATGGTGCCGCAACAAATATGACAGTGAAAGGGGCGATCTTGAATTTATATTGCCCCTGACTTATTTCACCCTTTGTGCCTACACAGTTTCTACCCCTTCTGGGTCATGCCCACCCCAGAAGAGCTTATATTTAGTTTTGTGGGTTGTGGGAGGCACAGCCCCCTGCATTGGAGGGTTGTGGGGGTGAGCAAATCCTCTTGCAAAAACTGACTGTTTCCTGAGAGGGTGCTTTGATGCTGTCACTCTTGGGAGAAGAACTGCCTGGTGCTTTAAAGCCAGGCAGCATTTTGACTGTACCATAATCTGCAAAATGTATGTTGCTGTGGCACAGGTGAACTGTTTAAGCTACCATTCATCTTGTGAGACTGAGGTCAGTATACCCAATGGGATAGTGTTAATCACCACTTACAGCAGCACGTTGAGAGTGTCAGGTGTTTGTGGTGCTTATGCTCTCTATTTGATTGCTTCTCAGGTGAAAAGTTGTTTGATTGGTGGTCTTGTGAGACAGTGTTTTTGAGCCTCAGGACTGTGAGGAGCTGTTCAGTGTCAGCTGCACAAACTAGTGAAAGAATACTGTGGAATTGTTTCCTGCCTTTTCCCACCTCTTAGAAAGCACCTGATACCCCATTCACCTGCCCAACCTTCATGGTTACCCTGAACCCTGAACATACTCCCTCACCTGGAAGCATTAGGTGAGAAGTTCAGTCACATAACTTTTAAAAAATATTTTTTTGTGTCATCCTGTTCTTTTAGACATTTTGGCACCCCTTGAAGGATATATACTTTATGGCAGAGATATTCAGAGGGGTTGTGCAATGCACAACTGAGTTGAGCATGTGCAACCACAGAAATGCAGCCCAGAGCCATATTCAACCAATGTGAATGTGAGGCTCAAAATCCATTCCTCAGATGCACAACAGTAAAGTATGCTGCGCAAGTACAAGGGTCATTCCCATGAATAAGCCACGCAATGGCATATTCAGCTGAAAAGCATAGCACAAGTCAAGAGCAACTCACAGAATGTGCCAGACAGACTTAAGCATATAAAAGGAGGCTCAAAGACACAAACACAGTAGATGCGCAAGCCAAAGCTAGAGACAGCAATGGATGCTGGGCTGTTCCTGATGGAGGTGGTAATGAGGGGTGTGAGGAGAAGGAAGGAATATCAATGTGGCCAAGGACAGGCCCATCAGTGGTATGCCCAACACAGATGGTACTGCGCCCAATTCACCTTTGAGGACTATGGTGTTATGGAGATTGTGGGCTGGTACCATCTGAACAGGGCACTTCTGAGGCAGCTCTGTGAGTTGTGCCATGCTGAATTGCAGGCACTCACTAGAAGGAGACATGCCATGTCAGTGGAGACCAAGGTAACAGCATCAATGTGCCTGCTCACCATGGGCATCTTCCAGAAACCAGTGGGGACAACCACTAGTATAACCCAGTCAGCCACATCCCACCTCCTCACATAGTTCCTCAACACCCTGCTGCCACACGCTTCAGAGTTTATACGATTCCCAAGCACACAGGCAGAGTGTACAGCAAACATGCAGGAATTCCACAAGGTGGTACACATGCCAGGTGTGATCAGGGCCATAGACTGCACCCACATGGCCATACGCACAACACCTGGCCCAGAGGGGGTCTCCTATATGAATAGAAAGGGCTACCCATCCATCAACCGCCAGGTGGCTTGCAATGCCACTGGGCACATCACCAATGTCTATGCCACCTACCCTGGGAGGGCACATGATGCATTCATCTGACACAGCTCCATCCTGAGATCCCCAAGGGTAACCTGATAGGTGATCATGGCATGGGACAGGGTGAGAGGGCAACCATGCAGGGAGCATAGGCATGGCCACACATGGCGGGAGCTGAGAGGGTGGCCGAAGGCAGCAGGGGGGAGGGGAGGGGAACAGGCAATCCCATGTGCTAACCAGCATGTTTTACCCACACAGGTGACAGCACCTTACCCTCTACACCCCTGGCTGCTCACCCCCATCTGGTGCCCAACCAATGCTGCAGAAAAGAGGTACAACAAGGCACACATTGTGACACAAAACATCATTGAATGAGTCTTTGGCATGCTCAAGATGTGATTCCTTTGCCTAGACAGGTACAGTGGTGCCCTACAGTACAGCCTAGTGAGAATCTGTGGCCTTTTCCTGGCCTTCTGCATGCTGCACAACATGGTCATTGACTGTGGAATAGCTGTCCAGGTGGATGAGGGTAAAAGCAGTGATGAGGATGGGGATGACAGGCCGGATGGGTGTGTGCAGCCACCCATGCAGAGGAGGGATCCCAGGATGGCAGTATGGGCACCGAGGTAATGGGACACTATTGTACAGGAACACTCCGGGAACTGCAGGTGAATACCAGGTGTATCAGCCATGCATGCACAGAACGCCACACATGCACACACACACATAGAGGTGCAAAACCACATAAGGAGGCATGCAGGGACACTGGCACACACACAGCATGCACAGGGACTACACAAACACACAGCTACATGCCCACAACAGAATGCATAGGCATGGGCACATGCACACACATGAGAACCATGTGCTGGACTCAGAGCTGCCCACAACACGACCTGCATAAGCAACACCAGCACCCTCAAACCAAGCACAGTTGGGTACAGTGGGACATATAGGTGGCACATCCAGGAGTGGTGGGTGCTGTGGCATCACACACACACACACACACACACACACACACATGCAGCAGGGCGTGGCAGGGATCAGAGTGAATGCACTGGCACACAGGCTAGGCTGGCACCATGCTGCCCTCATCATGCCCATGCCACAAGGCCCAGCAGCACAGCATGCATACATAGAGGACATACCACACACCAGATATACATGTCAGCACACGCACATGGGTGCGCCCAGCCAAGTGCACACCAGCCAACAGCAGTGGGCAGTAGGATGGGACAGCACAACCAGCAGGCCTACCGTGCAGTGCCACGGCCACCCCAGCCACATGGGCAGCCACGCCCTAGCTGTGTGGCAGCCACAGGCTGCTCAACAGGCACTGAAGGTGTAACCAACACACTAGCATAGGTAGAGGCCTGAGAATATGACTGGGTCCTCACAGGCATGAAAAGACCGACAAAGAAATTACTGCAGGGTGTGTCAAGAATTGCCACGTCAGAGCCCAGCAACAGCTGTGCTGGGGTCACCAGATGTCCGGTCCATGGTGTAGATGTTGCACTAAGGGGAGTCCTACATGCCCTGCCGCACTCCGTGTATGCCAGCAATGCAAATCCGGTGGCAATGGTAATGGCAATGTGGTCCAGTGATGCGGTTATGGCCTCCCGCAGCTGCCAGAGTTCACCAATCAGCTGAGCACATCCAATGTCCCCACGCTCGGAAAGTTGACGCAACGTAACCTACAGCGCACAGATCTCAGTCCTGAGCATTGCCTGGTTGCCCATAGATGACTGCAGCAGCCTGGTGTGCTTGTCCAGCCATCAGCACCTTGCGCATCCTGGGGCTGATGCCAACATGCTGGGGGTGTGGCGGCATGCTGTGCAACATCCCTCACCTGGAGACGCTACACAGGGGACCACACAGGGGGTGGGGATTGTGCAAGTGCCCCCTCGTTGGCCCCTGTGTTGAGCTGCTCAGTGGCCACTGCAGCTTTCTGCCACTTCCCAACTGCCTGCTGTGTCATTCTCATGGCACCGGTGACTGTGGCAGCAACCCCCATGGCCAGGGATAGTGGCGGCTCCACACGCCACTATGCGGCCATGGTCAGGGGGCGACTGCGCAGGTGCTGTACTGCCACCAGTGGCAACCACTGCCTGTATATGGCCCTGTAACCTGGGCAGCATGTCCAGGCCCGTGCCACTCAGGCTCAGTGTAAAGTCATCATCTGTGTCCGATGATGCATCCTCCAGTGTCCCTGATACAAGCACGGGTAGGGCCTCTGTAAGCAGGAGGTCCATCAGGGGTCATCGTTGCCCAGACCCAGGAGGTTCAGTAAGCCCACATTGCCCCATCACCAACAGTCACTGGCCCTGATGCCTGTCGACATGGATGGCTCTGTCTCTTTGGGTCCAACATTATAAGCGGTGTCCTGCAACTCACCCCTGAGGTGTGATGGTGCTGGAAGACAGAAGAGCAGTATCAGTGTTAATGATGGCAATGTGCATGCAGAGCCATGGCCTGTGCAATGGGGGCATGTGTGCCAACACCATGCCTACATGCAACAGGGTATGCCTGTGCAGCACCGGACATCAGGGTGGACATGCCAGGCCAGCCATGGTGGGTGGATGTAGCACATGGTGTTTCACCAGTACGCAGTGGACATGCATGTCCCCCCCATGGGCAACAACACCAGTGGTATGCTGCACAGCTGCCTGTGCCCATGTGGACCATGCTGTGCCAATCCTGTGCTGTGCAGGCAGCACTGTGGGGCTGCCCTGCAGTGCTGCACACCCTGGACCAGGGGCCACAGCCACAGTACAGTGCCCATGCTGCTGTCCCATTGCACACAGGTGGCCAATGCCATGCACAGTGGCCCCATGTGCGGCATTCACAGCTGCATGTCACACAAGCCATGGGCACTTATTACAGCTGCTGTCACACTTGCATGCTGCAGGGCAGCCCTGCCCCCAACCCACACATGACACCCACTGACTCACAGTGCATTGAGGGGCTGCCACCTGTCTGGAATCCACCCCTGGTACGCCCTCTATGGTGGCACAGGTGATGGTCTCCACCACCATCTCCTCATCTGCTGTCAGTACTGGGGCAGTGTCCAGTCCCCCACTCCTCCTGCTGTGGGACACCCTGATGGGTGGCCACCTTCTCTTTGATAAGCCTACGGTCTGTCCCCATCTTTTTCTTGCACTCCTGTGCACTCCTATTATGTCTTCCATGGACGTTCACATAGGTTGCCATCTCCTCCCATCCGGTGGCACTGTCCTGTGGGGTGCCACTGGCCCCACTCAGCAGTGGCTCCCTGTCAAGGTAGGCCTCAAACAGGGCCTGCTGTTCATCCTTTGTGAAGTTGGGCCTGTGCTTTCATGCAGACCCCTGTTCCTCAGCACCCTCCATCTCAGACATGATGCTACCTGTACACAGTCAGACATTGGCCTGATTAGCAGCTTGTCAGTCCAACCTGGAACAGTGCAGCACTGACAGCATGCACAGCTATTTCACAAAGTGTGATGGTCCTTACCTCAATGGCTGCAATACCTGTCAGTGTCCTGTGCTGTATTGTGGTGCTTTGATGACTCAACACAGGCAAATGGGCAGCAGCGCAATTGTAATGAGATGCTAATGTGTGTGACTGCACCTAGCATTGGTTCATGAGGCTATCTGCATATGCCAGCTGAATATTGTGGACTTGAACCTTGTGCACTACAACTGCACCAGAGCAATTTGCTGGTGCATTCCCATCACATGCGCATTGCACTGCTGCATGGTGTGCATGTGCGCCATGGCTGGGAACATGTCCTGTGGCCTATCATGCAGCTGTGTGCATTGTGCGATGTTCCCCTATTACACATGTGGTCTTGTGCACATGCCACACATATGAAGACACTGAGCTGCCTGGCCCCATTGTGCATCCATGCCAGTTGTGCAATGTCACTGACCACGCACTGCCTGACACTGTGTGAATGGCATGCACATGGCATTGCACAGGGACACGCAGGGCATGGACATGGGTCACAGCCATGATCCTGTACTCCTGCCTTGCCATGCTGCATTGTGCATGTGTGGTACTGTGATATAGGCCTCTACTGCGCATGTCTATCATGCATCTCCATGCTGCACAGCCATGGTCCATAGCCCCCTATTGCGCATCATACATGCGCAGTTCCAAGTGCATGCTTTGTAGGCCACAGTTGTCAGGGTAGCACAGTATACACTGGTGAATGAGTACCTTGCATTCAGGATCCCATTACCACTGTGTACATAATTGGAGTGAGGTGGAGATGTGCAATCTGGTGGCCCTGGTGGAGCTTGTGGCAGCCCAGCTGTTTGGGGCAGCTGATCTCCAGATGCCATGATTCCAGGTGTGGGACAGTGTAGTATCACACAGGGGAGCAGTGTCTCCACCATTATGGCAACCTCTGCAGGTGGGATCCAGTGTGCCTCTGATGGCTGCAGACCAAGGTGCAATGGGGGCCTGTGCCACAGCCAGGTAGGTGTCCTCATGCACTGTGCATGGACACATTGTTCAATAACTGTGCTGACATGTGCACTGCATGTGCAGCTGCACTGGGGGTGTGCATCACTGGTGGGTGCTGCATGTCCTGCGGTGCTGCACTGTGCACCTGTACAGTGCACAGTGCTGCGGTCCGGGTGCCACACCCTACACATGGGTCAGTGTCCCTGCCCCTGCTATGTTAGCAGTGTGCACTGTATTGGTGCTGGAGGGGAACTGTGCATGGCAGGGCACTCACATCTATTTCTGTATCTCTGTTCCAGCCTCAGGACTGGAGGACCAGAGGAGGGCCAGGGTGGCTGCAGGACATGCCAGGCAGCAGCGTGATGGTGGTGCTGTAGCTGCACCAGTACCTGGACGGCAAGTGATTGTATGCGGCATGGTGTACAGTGTGTGTGTGTGGGACTGGGATGGCTGGTGTGGTCCAGCCAAGGGCACTGCTGCCATGTGTGGCCACTGCTTGGGGAGGTTCCTGCCTCAGCCACCTGTGTCATGTTGAGCAGTGTGTGGCAGTTCTGTGCATGTGGCCTCTGTATGGAGGAACCCCATCACTGTCCCTGGTGTGGTGGACCTGTGCACGCATCCCCCATGGTGTGTGACTGCGGCTGGGGGTATACTGACCTGCCCAGGGGGCCTTGCACCAGCACTGTGGAGTACACTGCAGAGGTGTGGGTGCATGTCACCCCTGGGGGGCTTTGCAGTCTGGCTGGGGGCACATCAGGGTCATCTGTCACTGTCCACCATGCACGTGCCATTGAGGCTTCCATCCACAGGTAGGTGCATCAGCTGTCCAGTGTGCACATGTGGGGTGGCCTGGCCTCCTTAACGCACATCACTCATTGCCTATTCTGTCCCTTCTCCTAGGTCAGGCTAAGGCATGGGCCCTAAGACGGAGACCAGGGCTCATTGCAGAGGGCATGCTATGCCTCCACACCTTGTGCAGAGGGGCATTGGGTGGACCAATGTGCTAATCCACGTCAGGTAGCACCAGCTTGGGGCCACACAAACCCTGGTTCAGGAGGTGTGCCACTTGAGGACACTGCTGTGGCAACAGTGCCACTATTTCTGTCCCCATCCCTGCTGTTCCCTGGACTTCCCCTGTCCTCCTCCACCTTGGCTGTTTCCCATTATCCACCTATGTGTATCCTCCTGGATCCATTCCCCTTGTGTCCCGCATTGCCACTCCCTGCACTTACCCCTACCTGATTGTTTTTACATGTCCTGTTGGCACACCTTTGATGTTTTCTGTTTCAGAAAAGCTGTTATATTTTTCCACATCTGTGTCTGTGTTTCCTTTGCAGATGGGCTGATGCATTGTGCTGCAGCTGTTGTGTCATGCCCTTGGTCATGTCCCCTTTAGTCCCAGTGCTCTGCCCTTTGGGTTGTGCTGCTGTGTACATTGGGTCCTGTACGCCGTATCCTTGTGTCTCATGTGCCAATGGGCATTTGGTCTACACCTGCCCTGTGTGCAGTCCACCGCCTTCTGTCCATGTCTGCCTGTGCTGCCCTGCTGTGCCACCCTTGCTGGTGCTGGTGTACTGTGTGGTGTTGTGCTCTGTGTCCCTGCCTGTTGGTGTACCTTTGGCCCCTTGTTCCCCTGTGCATCAGTGTCTCCTTTACATCAATCTGCTGTGCATGCCTGGTGCCTTGCACCATGGCTGTGGCACTGTCTCACTGTCTCATGGCTGTGGCACTGGTGCTGCCAGTCAGGGTTGCAGTACACTGCCGTGGGTCAGCCAGTAGCCGTGCCTTCAGGATGGGTGGGTTGGTGCGCTTAGCAACCTGTGTTGGTGTTTTGCAACTGGTATACTCTGTTGCCCTATGGCAATGTGACTCTGCTGTGCATCCTTGTCACTCTTCCCATGTGGTTTGGGTATGCCACTGCTGGCATGGCACTCAGTTCTTGTGCTGCCATGCCTGTGATCCACTTTGCCTGTTGTGCTTGCTCAGCCTGCTGGCTACTGCATAATTGCATGCTCCTGTGCAATCCTGGTTTCTCCAGCTCAAGTCTGGTTACATAGTGGCACATCTTGCTATATTCAGTGTGCTTTGTGCCTGTGCATGTCTGTGACGCATCTGTTGAATATGGCACAACCACATTGCACTGCGCATTCTATTGTGCACATTCTGGGTGCAGTTTTGAATATCTTGTCCTATATGTACTGTTATCATATTGATCATTAAGAATTACTGTTAGTTTATCTTGTTTATACTTTATTTTATAATGTTTTATTCATTTTCATAATAGACATTGTTTTACACCATATATAAATGAATAGAGTAAGATTAAAATGAAATGAAATCAAAACAATTAGTTATTGATAGAATTCTCCAGTAATTAGTACGAGTCAATTTGTCTAAACAGGTCAATTACATTTTGAGAAATAGCTATGTAGCACCACAAACATAGTAATTAATTCTGTCTTCACTTAAATCAGTTTTCTTCCTCTAATTAAAGAAAGAAAATACAATTTTACTATAAGCATTTATAAGTCATTATAATATAATTATAAAAAATCCAGTAATCTGATTGACAGACGAGCTCGGAAACCCAGTGCTGATGTCCCATGACAACAGCACTGGAAGAAGGTCTAGTATCCTCTTTACAATAAAACCAGTAGTACCAGCCATTTCTGACTGCCATCACAAATGTGGCTGTCACCTTTACTGACTAAAAACCTTCAGTTAGACCCTAAAAATATAACTATTAAATTTATGAACATAAGAATTAAATGTTATTTGCCCTCATAATACTCTTGTTACGCACAGATACATAACTTAAAAAATTAAGTACTACAGTACTTAGAATGGTAATTTATGGTGTTTCTTTGCTGACCATGAAAAATCCGCCTCCTAGGTCAGTCACGTGATGTCTGGCTAAGAAGTATCAGCTCGCTTGTCTTGCTTCTGCTCTCCTGCTCTATTAATTAAGTAAATACTTCTATACAAACAACCTTTGGCACTTTTAAACCTTGTGTAACACCACAGAAGACCTTCAACAGCCATTCGATCACTAGCAAACAATTTTCTAGACAGGATGGAGGTCACAATGAAGCCAGAGCTTCCACGGCACATGCCACCACTTTCCCCAGACCAGGCCACCAAGAAATCCAGGCAGAAGCCTGTAACTGAATTAATGCTGTATTAGTCTCTTGTATTATGTGAAAAAGGGACCTCCAGGGCTCAGTGGGCTTACCCGGTGACCAAAATTTAATAAATAAATAAATAAGCCTGCCCCCACAACCTCCAGCAAAGTGACTGCTGCACCACTTATGAAGGAGCATTTCCTTCTTGAGATGAAACCACTTCAAGAAGCATTAACTTTGCTCACCTCCAAAATTTTGTCCATTAAAAAAGACCGGGGGATGTCTCTCACCAAGTACGATACACCGAAGCATGCACTATCTCATTAGCAAAGTGGAAGTCAAAAGTGAACCCCAAAATCATTTCCAGAAAAGGTAATTAAACAAGATGGAATTAAAAATTGAAGATCTTGAAGGGTGCAGTTGCTGTAACAACCTGGTAGTGCTGGGGCTCCCGGCAGAGGAAGAAGGGTCCACACCTATAAGGTTTATTCAAAAGCTGCTGGAAAAACTAGTAAGCCCCTCGCCTAATGGGCTTCATACATGGTGGAATGTGCCCACAGAGTGTTGCACCCTAAGCCAGCCCCAGAATTGCCTCCCAGGCCATTTATCCTGAAGCTACTCAATTTTCGGGATAAGCAGCATGTAATAACAAAATTAAGGGACATTCAAGCTGTCATGTGGGAAGACCACAAAATTCAGATCTCACAAGACCTACCAGCATCTGTGCGGCAGAAACAGGGCTCTTTTCGCTCCACTGTGCCTCGTCTAATCCCTGCCAGTGTGTGCTTTTGCATGCTGTACCCTGTCCACCTGCAAGTCAGAGTGCAGGAAAGATGGCACTCCTTCAAGTCAAATGAGCAGACAACACAAGAACTACAGCGTCTTCTTCCTGAGTTATTTAAGAAATTATTGTTTCTAACTTCATCATTTAATAATTCATGCTAAAAACATACAGACTCCGGCTGCCCTATTAGCTTTGGACACTGAGAAAGCATTCAACTGGGTTTCCTGGGACTTTTTATTCGCTACATTGTCTAGGTTTGGTTTTCCAGATAGATTCCTGAGATATATTAAATTGTTATACAACTCTCCATTGGCTCAGGTCTGGTGTAAGGGTGTTCTGTCAGATTCATTCTCTCTCTCTCTCTTGTGGTACCAGACAGGGCTGCCCACTCTCCCCACTTCTATTTAATCTCTATCTGGAACCTCTGGTTTGTAGGTTACTAACCTCACAGGGTATACAGGGAATACGGATAGGTAATAAGAGATACCTAATTTCAGCTTATGCAGATGATACGCTTCTGCACATAGAGGAACCGGAGACTAGCATACCTACTATTTTGCAAGAAATTGGGCAGTTTTCCAGAGTGTCGCATTATAAACTTAATATATCCAAGACGAAGCTATTCCCTTTAAATGGTAAGTGTTTGCCAAGTATAGCTGGGGAGCTGGTCTCAATTGGGAACCCAAATCCCTGATGTATCTGGGTATTAAAGTTTTGAGGGATATGGCCATAATGGTTAAAGAAAATCTCAATAACCTGGTTAACACAATAAAGTTAGATTTAGACAGTTGGAAGTTGTTACCTTTGTCATTGTGGGCCAGAATAGAAACATTGAAGATGAATGTACTACCAATAATTTTTTATCCCCTGAGTATGCTGGGGTCTTATTTACCCATATCATGGTTTTGTAATTTGCAAAACGTACTTAATTATTTTGTCTGGAAAGGGAAAGGCGTTAGAAGAGCATATTCAAAACTCACAGGACCAAAGTGGCAGGGAGGCCTAGCACTCCCTTCCTTCTTTAATTATTATGTAGCGTCACATATTAGTAAGCTGGTGTTTTGGACTCGGTCGACACTTTCAACAGACTCCAATGCTTATGTGCCCCTTTGGGTCCCCATTGAGAAGCATCTGATTGCTAAATTCTCTGGAACTCTCAATTCAGCCATTTATATCGCCCCAAGATTCCTCCCCAAACCACTTAAAAATACACCTATTGGCTGGTCTTTAAAAGCACTGCACCAATTACAAATGTTGCTAGGAGTGGATTGGCATAAATCCCTGGAGCAACCCCTAATACAAAATATGCATTTCCAAATTCAGAAAGATCCAATTTCTCCAACATTTTGGGAACCATTAGTCGGGTTGCACCTGGGAGATTTAGCTCCACAGGGAGAGGCATTATCGTACGTGCAATTCTGTTTGAATATTCCTGAGGTGAAGGGGAATGCCTTTAAATACTGGCAAATTAGGTGTGCAGTAAAAGCTTACTTTCAGAACTCGAAACCCACGGAAGCAAATAGGATGGAATTGTCTTCTTTGCTACAGATAGCAGATCAACCTCATTCGGTTTCCAAAGTATATCATGAAATACAGAGGTTTGATTTAGAATTGCCATCGGGTATTTGCTTTTATTGGAGGTAGAAATTAGAAATAGGTGAAGACCAAAGATTATGGGATCAAATCTGGAATAACATATATAAATGCATAAGGCAAGATAGGTATAGGTTACAGCAATTTAATATTATGCATAATTTATACTATACACCTGCTAAACTATATAAAATTAGTAAAATATCATCCCCCTGGTGTTGTAGATGTAAAACTGATAATGGGGACCTATAGCATATGTTATGGGAATGTCCTAGGATTCAGCCACTATGGAAAGCAATTCAGAAATCTTTAAATTCTTTTCTGGGACTGACTCTTTTTTCAAACCTGAGATCTGCTTAATTAACTATTTCCCCAGGGACATGAGTAAACAGAAGAAGGCGTATATGGCCATTATTTCAGCTACAATTAAGGTGATTACTTTGCAACATTGGATTGAGGAGTTAACACCTTCAGTTCTAGAATGGTACAAAGAAATTTTGCTTGCCTTGCAGCTGGAGTTTCATATAGCTAAGATGCACAACAGGGTACATTTATATAATGCCAGATGGGGTTCTCTTGATGCTGTCCTTGTCACTTGGTAATCCTAAGATACCAAGGCAGAATGGTCTTCCTGATAGTGGGAGACCTTTAGAGTCTTACAAGTGTAGTTTTTGTGTGGTTCCTTCTACAAGTAGAAGTATATTATTGGGGGGTGCAGTAGAAGGGTTTGGAAGTGGTTTAAAGTTGTTACTTTGATAAAACAAAGGAAAAATGCTGTAATGTCCAATACTGTACATTGTTGGCCTCCAATCCACAAAATATTGGGGTAAATGTTTTTAGTTGGAGGCCTTTTCGGTGGCTCAATTTCACTGTAATGTGACATTGCAAATAAAGCATATTAAATAAAAAAAAAAGAAATTATTGTTTCTTTCAGAAGATGGAAAATAGTGTCTACTAAGGCAAATGCTGCAGTTCTGTCAACTCTTTAATGGCTGGTGACATCCAGGGGTGAGTTCTGAATAGCTCCCAATTTCATTTGTACCCCCAGGCCATTATACATCTGTTCTCCTATTAATGACTCCCCTGTTGTTCAGCACTAATGGTTACTACTTAAGTTTTTTTTTTTCTTGAACATTTTGCCTGCAAGGGGATCTGAATTCAGTAGGCTGGAGAGGATTTCTTGATAATGTGGAGATGGACTGAGTTGAGAAAACTCTCAACAGAGGTCTGCGATCCTTGAGATCCTACAATAGCTACTCTGGATCAGGACACTGATTGCATGAGTCACACACAATGAGCAGCAACGTGAATGTGCACAGCATCGGGTGGATGGATACATGCTTAGACAGAATGCAAGCAGCTTTACTAAACGATTGTGCGCACTGTGGCAAAGATTTAATTAGCAACTGAATATTGCCTAGGACCGGGCTTTCCAATTTGATTATCCCTCTGCTTCCATATGCTTCCCTCTTATCTAGCAAGGAACAGTAAAACATTTAATTTAAAAGGGCTGCTAGAAATGCTTACTCTCCTGACATTTTGCTTTATTTAACTGGGGAGGGGTCTCGGTTGCTTTACTTTGAGACCTTGTGGCAGCAAGTAAGTAAGGGTCAGAGTTATTGTGGATCAGCCACCACAGTATGATAGCAACCAAAGCAAGCCAAGGGAATTATAAAGAGCTGAACAGAAGCTTCTACATCTTGTTTTTCCTTTTCATTACAGTTATACTTCTGGTTACCACATTAGTTCTATGGGTTAGAGTTTTGATAGCAAAGTGATGTGGTCAGCTTTGTGTTTACACAAGGAAGTTATTTGGAATTCTTGTATAATGGGGGGATGTCGGGGGTTGGGGTTATAACTGCCCTGATTGGCAGCATCATGCACAGAATCAAAGGAGGGGACCTTACCACTTCTCAAACAACCGTGTACTTTAAGGCTATTTGGTTAATGTCCTGTGGTATGGTATGGGTTTTATCATATGTTATCAGCTGGAATGTTACTTCAGGGGATATTGTAGGAGGAGAGGGAAGGGGGTAAATGGATTTATATTGTGTGCTTGGCGCAGTAGTGGGGAGAGGGTGGTGAGGGATCCATGGTATCAGCAAGGGGACAGTTTTCTTTTTTTATTGTATTCTAAGGTTCTTAACAACCGTAAGACATGGCTAATTGTTTACATGTGAGTTCATGGAATGTCAAAGGGGTGCACAACAAAAACAAGAGGTACAAAGTACTTAAACACCTTCAAACAGTTCAGGGACAAATCCATTTCCTATATGAGACACACCTTCAAGAAAATAAAGCTAATTTACTGTGTAGGATTAATATAGGTCAAATTTGTGCAGCAGGTACATGCACACAGAGTAGAAGGGTTGCCATTTTGATTACCAGGTCCCTCAGATTTAAATGTAGCCAATGTATTCAAGACCCACAGGACAGGTATGTATTTATGATTGGCACTCTGGACAGGTCTGATATAGTCCTTGTATCAATATATGGGCCAAATGTAGATTCACCCTCCTTCTTCATAAACATACTTAATGTCCTATTGCCTTTCCTGTCTATTCCACTTTTACTAGGAGGAAATTGGAACTTGCCTTTCTCACCAGATGTAGACAGGGCTGGCAAGGAGAAGGAGGTCCTGTTCCCAGCTCAAAGGGCAATCAGTGACCTAATAGACAAACTGGGAATATGTGATCCCTGGAGGGCATTACATCCCGATCAGCAGGAGTACACATATCAATCTCCAGTCCATGGGACCACATCCCATATTGACTACTTTCTACAGGTAAGCAGCTTCTGGCAGGTCTCATGGAGTTTGAGATTTCCCTGGAAGTCATTTCAGATCATTCTCTGGTAAAATGTGCTCTGTCACCATCATCCACCCATCAGTTAGACATGGTATGAAAAATAAACCACCAGTTATTAAAAGATGAGTGTGTGATAGCGAGGCTTAAACAATGCATTGCACAGTACACTCATGATAATCTAAACTCTATGGGCTGGGCTGATAATGAATGGGGTGATCTAAAATGCATCCTAAGGGACAAACTTATAAGGATCACTTCCATGAGGAAAAGTAAGAGGGAGAACCAGGTAACGGAGTTGTTGAGTCAAATTAGAGAATTAGAAAAAAACATCTCACCATCCTCTCCTGAACTACACTGTCAAGAGCTCATAAAACTAAGGGCCAGATGCAATGTCTTGATAGGTGAAAAAGCAGAATGTGCTATACTCAAATCAAAATCCTCCTATATAGACCAAGGAAAGAAAGCAGACTGACTATTGGCACTATGGGCGAAGCAACAGGAAGCATTTAGACTCATCAGTACAGTCCACTCAGCTGGGGACGGTTCCCTTTAGATGAACCCTAAGGGCATTGTATCAGAGTTTGAAAATTTTTATAAGCAACTTTATAGTGCTAGGCCTAACTCACCCTCAGAGGATTGGCTAGATGCATACCTGACAAGTTTGCCTCTTCCTACCCTCTCTTCCAAGCAACAAACCTAGCTGACCTCCCCCTTTGTGGAGGAAGAAATAAAAATGGTGATCCATGCCCTACCCCTAGATAAAGTCCTGAAAACTGATGGTTTCTCCAAAAATTTCTACAAATTATTTAAAGAGGAACTGGCCCCATGGCTATATAGGCTGTTTCAGAACATCTTAGGAGGAAACTGTCACGATCCCCATCTTTTTTGAGGTTCTGATTGTGGTGCTGCATGAGGAGGGAAGGGATCCAGAGCAAGTGTCAGATTACAGACCAATTTTGCTATTGAATTATGATATTAAAATTCTGACTAAGCTTATGGCAGATAGGTTAAGTCGAGTTATGCCCTTCCTGATTTATGCAGAACAAGTGGGATTTATGGCAGGTAGGTCATCTTCAGACCATCTGAGGAAACTGGACCATATTCTGTCTGTGTCCCAGGACAGTGCTACCCCTATGGTGCTGGTGTGTCAGGACACAGATAAAGCATTTGATAGAGTGGATTGGAGTTTTCACTTTAGGACTTTGCTTAGGCTTGGTCTCCCTCCCTTCCCCTCTTTGTGCAGTGGGTCAAAGCCCTGTACAATAAACCTAGTGCCTGAATATATTGCAACAGAGTTCTTTCCTCTTCCTTCCCATTGTCTTCTGCTACTAGGCAAGGGTGTCCTCTGTCTCCTCTCTTGTTTAATTTATACTTGGAGCCCTTCCTAACTCAGATCAGGATGGCACCAGGGATACAAGGAATAACAATAGGGAGACGGGATCGTAAGTTATTGGCATATGCTGATGACATACTTCTCCATCTCTCTTTCTTTCTATCAGCAATGCCTTGAACCTGATTATGGAATTTGGCCAGTTATAAAAAGACAAATTAAATCTGGAGATGCCGATAGTCTTCCATCTCAATTTGACTACTCATAAACAAGATGAGGTGGATTTAGGGCTAAAATGGGAAACCAAAAAACTAAAATATTTTGAATTTTTCTTAACCAGGGATGTGAGACTCTTGAGGGAGTGTAATATGGATGCCCTTCTACAGGTAATACATCTGGATTTGGAGAGGTGGCAGATATTGCCAATATCGCTCTAGGGCAGAATAAGCTTGATTAAAATGAATATATTGCCTCACATCTTCTACCCCTTAAACATTCTGAATTTATGGCTGCCACACAATTGGTGCTCCAAGATGCACACATTGATCTCTAATTTTATCTGGATGGGCAAGCCAACCCCATGAGCCTATTTTAAAATAGTAGCCCCCAAGAGTAAAGGGGGTCTTAGACTCCCACACTTCAAATTATATTATTGGGCAAGTCACTCAGAAAAATATCTAAGATGGATGGTGAGGGAAGGGTGGCAGATACAGATCAACATAGGCCCTTATGACTCATAATTGAAAGGGTTTTGATGGTCGCATAAGGTCTGGCCCCTGAAGCTGTCTTACACATCCCCGTTAAACTTCCCCCACCAGAGTTGCTAATACACCAGTAGGGACCTCAGTCAGAAACCACTCCAAGATGTGTGCATTTTTGTCTTACAGACATATTCAGGATCCCAGTCAGCCTATAGTAAATAATCCCAATTTTAAGACTGGAGGTAAATGTATTAAGCTGTCATGGATCCTGCAGATAACAAAGGCCACGGTGGCTGACCTGCTGCATAATGGATAAATTATACCCACTGAAGATATTGTTAGATGTTGCAATTTAGGTAAAAACTCAAGGTTTAAAGTATTTGAGTTCCGACACATGCTGGTTAAATCTCAGGTAGCCCAGGCAGTAGAGGAATAGGGCAAGTTCCTGCAGCTATTCAGTTTAGCAGCTGTCAAACCTCATGAAGTCTCTAATATCTATATAATTAATGGTCTCCGTTTTCTTGTATTGCGAAAACCGTGTGTTAAATGCCGTAACACCTGAGTAGATTATTCTGGCATTCAGCATCTTGTTCACAACAAAGCATAGAAACTAAAGATAACACGTTCAAACTGTCCTCTAACTTAAACTGCCACTGAAAAAAAAGACTTACCTCCATCCCAGATAGCCAGCAGCAGCCTCACATCACCGATAAGTTTAAAAAAAAAAATGTTAAGCGATTCCAAACAGCGGACTGAAACTTATCCAGTTAACATAGCGATGATCCCTAACTCTCTCCCTTTCAACTCAACCTTTCCTCAGGTCAAGCGAGAATACCATTCAACCAGGAAATAAACGAAGAATCTCCATACCGGACTTGTGGCCAATTCCTTTTATTGTTTAATGAAATTTAATGTTATCTTAATGTTTATGTGAAACGTTTAACCACAATTCTGTTCTCCTCACACAAATAAAACCTTTTATCTGCAAGGTAAGCACAGCGACTTTTTTCAGAAAGCGGATCCTTCAATTATATAAAATAAAATATGGAGAAGTGTGTAAAACTCAATTTAACACACACCGAGTTGTTGGATGGCATCATAAACCCCTCGGAAGCCGCCCCGGGGTTTATGTGCCATCCAACAACTTCGGTGCGAGTAAATTCTCATAACACTCTTCTCCCCATACTTTATCCTATATATAAAACTCCTTAAGAGGGCATACTCATAACTAGATGGCTCGTCTGCCTATTGGAAGGCCAAATTCTCAGACAGGGTACTTAATTGGCCCAAGATATGGGTGGACACCCATACATTTGTATCCCAAGACAGGTTGTGATTGACGCAATTTCAGAACATTAACAATATGTATTTTACCTCAGTCTGAATAGCTAGGATGGGCAAATCCCCCTCCTCAGTCTGCAGACTCTGCATGCAAGAGTAGGTATCCTTGTTACATATTTTTGGGAATGCCTAAATGTATCCCCACTTTGATCCCTTATCAAACAAAAGGCTGATGCCCTGTTGGGGGTGACAGAATATATAGAACCTGCAGTCTGCCTAATTGGAGACTACTCCCACATATCCATCTTCAAGTGGAAATACCTCCTGGGACTGATAGCTATGTCAGCTAAGAAATTAATACTTTGGCACTGGCTGGACAATGAGATTATATCCTATTCAGAATGGCTCCAGGAACTTCTAGCTAATCTTTCAGTAGGAAAGATCATTGCCAGTGTCAATAACCATTTACCAAGGTATAAAAAGGTGTGAAACATGTTGCAGACCTTATACTGTACTACAAATAGTGGGGTGTGTATGTCTCAGGTTGATGCACCATCCTTAGTATAGTATGCTGATACCATGGGGGGGCTTGTTTTATGTGTGTACGTTTAAGTGGGGGTAATCCTTTGTATTGTATTTTGTAGATTGATGTGTAAAATAGGCCACTTTGTGGCCATGTGGAAAATAAATAAAACTTTTTGAATTTAAAAAAGAAATCAAAAAAATCTCCTATCCTCACCTGCTTACTAGTAAAATCTGTGTTTTTTAGGCTGTTACTGATAAAACAAAAGCCCTGATCCATCTAAGCAATAAGGCACTCCAGGATGGTTGTGTGTTGTCCCTAAATAACATCACACCTAGGGTAACAGAAGCACCCTAGGTGTGGCGTTGTCAGTGACAACACATACCCTATCATCGTATTGTATCATCACATATGTGCATTTTTTATTTTTTTTTTTATTTTCTCCTTATGCCCTCCTTTCACCGCAGTACTTCCTTTCTTCAGGAGACTCCTGTATTGGCCTTGTACGTCCCTGCTCCTCATGCCAGGCGTTGGTGCAGTCCATCCCCCCCATGGAGCCTTGGTTGTACCCCCAGGTGGGTACAGGATGAGGTCCCATCCTGACGTGTCAGCATTTCATCAGAGGGATGCAGTCATCAGGCACCCGCTGGGGCACTGGGATCAGGGCCTTGGAGCTCCATCTACAGGGAGCACTGTGGGGTTTTCCACTGTTCTGTCCCCTCCCACAGGAAATTGGCATGCTAGGGGAGCCAAGGGGCAGTGTATGTCAAGACATGCGAGTGCTCCAGCTCCCGGCCGACATCCCCTTCCCTTCTTTCTGCAGTCCCACTGCGCCTCCACCCGTGGTCACCCAGGTGGTGGTACAGCGGCAGGACATGCATCCCACCCCACCCTGAAGGAAGAGAGCAGCCTCTGGGTGCTCAATCTTCCTCCCCCCGGCTGACCCTCCAGCGGCCCGAGTCTGTTCCCGAATCCGGTTCGCTGGCGCAGCAAGCGGTAACCCTACCACTGCACTGGTGGGCCGGCTCAGTATGTGCATTTTTGTTATATTTTAAATTATAATAATCATCTTTCTGACCCCATTCACTCTTTAACTCATGTCCTTCAAATTATTGATCGCTTCGGTCAGGTTTCCAACTACAGGCTAAATGTCTCTAAATTGGTAATTTTTCCGGTTAATTCCCTTACCTTTAAATCGGATTTTGTGCGGTTTGGTATGAAATGGGTCTCTGGTTCCTTCAAATATTTAGGGGTGCATGTAACTAGGGGTGAGGGTCTGGCCAAGGAACTTAACCTAGTTGATGTGGTCAGGAGAATCAGGTGTGACCTCGACCGGTGGCAGCGATTGCCTCTCTCTACCCTGGGGCGTATTAATATCATCAAAATGAATATTTTTCCTCGACTATTATACCCCTGACTCATCTCAATATCTGGCTCCCCAGGCGGTTCTTTGCTCAGGTTAATTCAGCGCTGTCCAATTTTGTATGGAAGGGGAAACAGCCTCGTAGAGCCTTCCTCAAGCTTACTGTGCCCAGAGAGAAAGGGGGAATGCGACTACCCAGTCTCTTGCTGTATTATTGGGCATGCCATTTAGCTCGATTAGGAAAGCTGGCTAGTACTCAGCCTTCTACCTTTTTACCCATTTGGCAACAGCTTGAGGTTAATTTATTAGTCCAGGAGAGTTTGAGCCCTTCTCGTATTTTTTGGCTCCCGTTCTCCAAGATTCCCCTGGTCATTCGTGAGTCCCCTATTGGCCTGTCCATTAGAGTTATTTCTCAATGCTGGAACTTCTTTAATTTCCTCCCATCCAAAGACTCAGCCCAGCCCCTGACTTTAAGTCCTAATCTTAAAATTGGGGGTAGGTGTATAGCTGAGGACTGGCTCCCGCAGCTTGCAAATTTGTCCCGGAATCTCTGTACGATCAGGGTAATCTTCTCAATTCGGATGGCATTTTAAAGACCTTTCACATCCCTCAGGAATTCATCTTTACAGTTTTTCAACTGAGACATTTGATACTTCAAACCTTGGGTCCTACCCTTTTCCCTTCTAAATTAAAGCCTTTTCTTGTTAAGGTACAGGAGGCGGCTGTATCGCGTAGATGCATCTCTAGTATTTACAGTAAATTGTTAACCAATCTCGTTCCCATTCCCTTAGTGGGCTCCAAAATCTGGTCTCTCTCAGGTTCATGTTCTACCCCCATTTGGGGTTCAATTTGGAAGGACGTGTATCGTTACCTATCCCAGGATAACCATAGACTGACCCAGTACTATATTCTAAACAATCTTTATTACACCCCAGTCAAGCTGGCCAGGTTTGGGAAGCAAGAGTCCAGTCTCTGCTCAAGATGTGGGGTTGCCGAAGGAAACTTGTTGCATATTTTTTGGGCTTGTGTCAAGCTGGCCCCTTTATGGGACGCTCTTAGAGACCGTCTTAACCCGCTCCGAGGCTTGAAGGAGTTATTTACTCCTGAAATATGTATTTTGGATGATTACTCCGCCATTTCGGTGATGGAGCATAAATACCACATGGCCCTTATCTCAATGGTTGTTAAGAAACTGATCCTCAGGCACTGGTTAGATCAGCTTACTATTACTTATCAAGAGTGGCTGAGGGAGTTGTCTCTCAACCTCAATACCGAGAAGTTTATTGCTGGTTACAGGCACAACCAGGGTCTTTTATTCAGAAATGGGGTAAGTTGAATGCTCTCTGCCCAGTATAGTCATGTCCCCAGTTGGTCCTATGTTCAGTCACATATGCCAGATTAATCCCTCCAGGGTGATTTGTCTCCAGACTCCAGACAGCTCTTACGTCCCCAGACTTCAGACAGTTCTTCTGTTTACTCCCTTTTCTGTCCTTGCTTTCTCAGCTTTGGTCTATCTTTTCTAGAACAACTCTCCGGGCTTGGGGTGGGGGTTTGGGGGTGAGTTGGGGGTTTGGGGTTATGGGTTTTTCCTTTATTCTGTGACTGTATTGGTTTTGATTCCATAGGTTGCCTATATTTATTTTAGTTGCTTTGTTAACCTGACTACATGTTACCTTCCCTTTCCCCCCTTTTCCTTGGTACTTCCTTAAGATGTTTTTCCCATTGAATGGGGTGTTTTTTTTTTCTTGTGTACTTGAAAACTCAATAAACTTAAATTTCAAAAAAAATAAATTATAATAATCAATAAACATCTGATTCCAGAGTTTCTCAAATTAACAGTTTTCAAATAAATTGCTACGAAATATCATAGTTCTGAACAAGATTCAAACCATCATCATTGCACACATTTTAAACTTGAAATAATTCATTAGCATAAAGACTTATGGCTGATTACTGTGTTTTTACTCATGGAAACATAAGAAACACAGAATTTGACGGCAGATAAGGACCGCTTGGCCCACCCAGTCTGCCCATTTCCCTACCTAATGGATAAGCTGCAGATCCTAGTTAACCAGCAGCCTACTTCTTCCTACCCCCACCCCCTAGAATTGCCTTATGACTGTCCCATGCATGCTTGAATTCCACCACTGTTTTTGACTCCACAACCTCCTCTGGAAAGCCATTCCATGCATCCACAACCCTCTCTGTGAAAAAATACTTCCTTAAATTACCTCTGAGCCGCCGCCTCTATCTTCAAATTGTGCCCCCTTGTTCTTGCACACCTCTTTTTTTGAAAGATGCTACCCTCTTGGACTTTGTTGATTTCCTTGAGGTACTTGAAAGTTTCTATCATGTCCCCCCTCTCCCTCCTTTCCTCGAGGCTATACATATTAAGCTCCTTAAGCCTCTCTTCATATGTCTTCCGGTGCAGACCCTGCACCATTTTAGTTTCCCTCCTCTGGACAGCTTCCATTCTGTCTATGTCTTTGCAGAGACTGGGTCTCCAGAACTACATGCAGTACTCCAGATGGGGTCTGATCAGCCGTCTGTACAGAGGGATAATGACTTCCTGTTTTCTACTGGTGATGCCTCTCCCTATGCATCCCAGTATCCCCCCAGCCCTCCTTGCTGCCCTCTCACATTGTTTTCCCACCTTTAGGACATCTGATATGACTACCTCCAGGTCCCTTTCCATTTTTGTTGTTGTTAGTATCTCACCCCCCATTGTGGCTGCCACACAATTGGTACTCCAAGATGCACACATTGATCTCTAATTTTATCTGGATGGGCAAGCCAACCCAATGAGCCTATTATAAAATAGCAGCCCCCAAGAGTAAAGAGGATCTTAGACTCCCACACATCAAATTATATTATTGGACAAGTCACTCAGCAAAATATCTAAGATGGATGGTGAGGAAAGGGATGTTTTAATATGATAATCTAGAAAACCTTTCAGAAATTTGAATTAATGTCAAAAAAGAATCAGTAGTGCCACATAAGAAATCAAAGTATTGAATTAAAATAAATTATTGTTTTACTGTTTCCATCTTTTTAGTGCCCAAGTCTTCAGATTCACTGAACAAATCAGAATCCTACAGATATGTCTGTTCACTATCTTTCTTCATCCTTTACATATTAACAAACTCTTCCAATTGTTCTGACTCACCAAAAAAAAGAAATTGTAAATTTCTCTGCAAAATTAACACTTAAGGGAATGTGCATGCCCTCCCCCACCCTGATTCTATTTACTCTTTTTTTAATATTGCAAATGTTTCTTCCTATGCTCTTGAGTTATAGGGAAAATGTTGTGGAGAAATATATTCGATAGTCTTAGAATAAAAGTTTCCATTTGCTGCAAGTCACTCTAATAACCATATCTCTATCTGTTTCAAATAAAATAAAACCTTTATTACTGTCATTTTTATTTCATTACATTCTGTTTTAATAATAGGCTCATCTAAATGTGGAATCAAAATTTTGCAGTCAGGAGCAGCAGCCATTTTTTGGGATATAGTCTGTATGCCATTGTTACAAAAGGGAACTCTCATCAGGCAAATTTAAAGATTATTTGACAATGCTCACCACAAATCCTCACCAATTTTGGTACTATTGTTCATGTTTTAAAGGAAGGCTAATCATTTGTAAGTTTTTAAAGCTGCTCCAGTTTTCTAAAGCCTCAACACATCTATTGAAAATTATTGCTGTTTGTGTATTGGATTGGGCTAAAGCTTCAGTTGACATGGACTTACATGTTAATTTGTTGAACCCTTTTTTTTTCTTGTTGGCAATATGTTTGAATTCCTGTTCCAATAAATCAGTTCATTTGATGAAATAATCCATTTTCTTTTACATTTTCTCAAGCATATCAATAATCTTCCCATCACTATATTCAGCTCCATGAAATGTTTCAGTAGGTGTTAAATCTTGTAAATGTTGAAACAGGGATGGAGATAAAGGGTAAGAATGACAGTCTCCAGGTATAGTGTGAGTCAAACTTTGTTTTCAGTCTTCTCTGCAACAAATTTTACTTTGGTGATTTTTTTTCTGTCCCTTTTAGGCATGTGTACTCCTTAGGCCACCTACACAATTGTTCCTTTTTGGGGTGGGGGGCATCTTCTCTTGCTCCCCAATAGTGGTCATCGGCTGCTGTGTAGAGTGAGTATCCTGTGGGGACATGGCAGCAGGCACAAGTGTGGTTCAGGGATAGATGGCAGGAATATCAGGTATGTTAGTAGATGAAGACACCATGGCAGGAACTGGAGTTGCAATAGTGGGCCTCTCTATCTATTTCTGGGCTCTGCGTTATATCAGCGGGCAGGTGGTAGCCAGAGCAGCTGACTCTGCTCCTCCCATTGGGTCATTCTATGTAATACAAGGTCAGTGAATAATAAAACCATGTGAAAGAGGGCTTTATGACAGACTCCTCTGCTGATCTTGTATGCATTACAGAGACCTGGTTGAGTGACAATGCTCACCCTTTGCTGCAGGTGCCTTTTCAGCACTGTATTTTGACAAGCATTGCCTGAGGAGATTGAATGAGGTAGACAAGGTTGCTGTGTATTTTAAGTCTGCATTGGGATTTATGGCATAATCCATGAGAGTGCTAAATGTTCTAGGACTAAGTCCTGGTAGTCCATGGGAAATGGATTCATCTGTTGTTTAGTCCTTAATTGTGCTGTGTCTCCTGATGTGTTCCACTAAACAATTTATTTTCTTCCCCACACCTAAAAAAAGGGGGGGGGAGGGCGCAAAAAAGTCACATAATCCATGAGAGACAAGTTCATGTGATAATGTCACAAGTAAGGGTGGGCCAGACATAAGCAAAAAGATAATTTTTGTGGACTGGCCTCCAGGGCACATGAATAATTTCCCCTCAGGAACTGGTGGACATTTTTGTTGACCTGATTTTGGAGAACTTCCAGATTATTGCTGCTTGGATATTTTAATGCTTGACTCAACAGTGAAGCCACACCATTGGAGAAAAGTTTCTGCATCCGATGTCATTGCTTGGGCTTCCAGTCCCTGAAGTACCACTCAGCCAACAATCCTCTAGAAGACTTCATCTGACTCAGAGAACTCCTCATCAAATGGCTCCAATGAGAAAGTAAAATAGTCCCACAGATCACTGACATATTGCAATGGAGAAATTTATCAACATCTTTCTTACAGACATGCAATTTTGGGTCAAAGAACACTGACCAGAAAGTGGGATAAAAGCTGTTTCTTTGACCAAGGAGTATCAGATGGCCAGACAAATACCACAGAATTAAAGTAACAGTCTAGGAATGGTAAGATCCTCTTTTTCCCAATTTAACTCCAGATCTGACAAAAACTCTGATGAGGGTAACACATCTACTCCCAAAGATTGTATTTGTTATAACTGTAATAAGTCAGGCCATACTGCAATAAACTGTCATAAAATAAGGATGGTAACACTGAAGCAAATTTGGCCTTAGAAAATTAGAGCAAGTGTTTAACAGATGTCAAGGTGTGGGATATAACTGTGAAGGGACCCATAGATTTTGGAAGTCAACAGACCCTGGTGCATGCTAAAGTTCTGAGAAAAAAATTGTGCAAATGGGTGAGGTACTGGGGTCAGCTGCATCCATGAGGACACTCAATACTACCCTGCTACCCAAGAGACTCTGAGCATTAATGGGATATCGCACCAAATTAAAGTTTGAGTAGTGTCTAGAGAAGGGCAAAGTGGATAAAATTCACTCCACAAATGTATTTGTGAAGTTGGCAAAATTCATGAAGTAGGAAATGGCAACTTTGCAAAGTTTTTCAAGGTGAAGTTGCCCTTTTTCTAGGCAAATTCACCCAGCTTCACCTAATTTTGCCTAACTTCACTACATTTACAGGCAAAGTTAGGCAAAGCTGTGTGGTGGGAACCTAATGAAGTAATTCATGAAAGTAAATTTTGCAGCTTTGCCCGATCTTCACCGGCGAAGTCAAACTTCACAAAAACTCTAGTAGTATCTAAGTTACCTGCATCTGTTATTATTAGAAATGATTTTGCAGGATTTGTTAAGTTAATCATAGAGGCGGTAAAACCTGCCATTTCATCAGGTGTGATAACAAGAGCTCAGACAAAGAAAATCTCAGATACTGGGGACAATTTTCCTTTTGGTGACTCTGATTTCAACTTGTTTGAGCCCAGCTCCAAGACCCAGAAATGCTGAAAAGAAAGATGGCACCCACAAAAACAGTGCCACAAAAACTGATAGACATTATGGGGTTGGTATATAAAAATGCTAAACCAATCTGATAACTGATAGTATTTTGTTTTTGAGCAAACTAACAATGTTTCTCTCCAAAGTTACTTTAAGCAGCTGGGTTGAAACAAAAACAGGGTGACCAATGTTAAAAAAATTTAATGAACTACTATACAGGGTTTTTGTTAATCATCAGATGCAGGATCACAGAAAAAAATTGGTCATGCCAAAGAAGTATAGAACTGTTATTACAGACAGCACATGATAGTTCTATGGCTCATCACTCAAGGAGGGACCACACCATTGACAGATTGTTGTAGAGACTTTACTGGCCTTGAATTCATGACTATGTTGCTATATATTGCTATCTATTGCAGTTCTTGTGCTGAATGTCAGAAAGTAGCCACAGTGATTCAAAAAGACAAGGTGCCCTTGGTGCCCCTGCCCTTGACAAATGTGTCTTCTGAGAGAATAGCAATGGATGTGGTTGGCCACTAAGACAAATGTAAAAAGGGTAATTGATTCATTTTGGTAGTATATGACTATGGCATACCTATAGAGATTATTACTGTTCAGGGTGGTAATGTTGGCGCTTCATTGCTGAAGGAGCTGTACTGACTATGAGGTATTTCTGTCATAAGAACCTTACCTTATTACTCTTAGACATACAGTCTTGTTGGTTGTTTTAAGCAAACTCTAAAACATGTGTTAAAAAGTTTTGTGGATGGTGAAGGGAAAGATTGGGACCAATACTTATCTTGCCCATTTTTTGCTTACAGAGAAGTGCCACAAGCATCAACAGGTTTTTCACCCCTTGAAATGTTGTATGATAGACAACCTAGAGGGCCACTATATGTAATGAAGGAAACATGGGAAGATAACCCCGCTTAGAAGGACTCTATTATATCTGGCCTGGTGGTGCTGAGGGCTGAGGCACTGGATACCTTACCTCGCACTACGCCGGTGACCTGAGTTTTGGAATGGACTTGGGTTATCAGGGTGCCAGCATGGAGGGGAGGAGGGTCACAGCAAGACTGAGCAAGCTGGAAGGCAGCACTCCTCTCCTGGGTGTGGTCGCCACCCCCCCGTAGTCCCACTGGTACTGAGTGGAGGCCCAGTGGTTAGCATAGGTGACAGGGAAGACACAAAGGGAGGGCACCTTGAGAAGTGGCATGCACATGCCTCCACGTGTGCCACAAATGTCCAAGGTAGGAGTTTTGGATCAGGAAGAAAAAAGACAAAAAAATACCATAAAAATCTGTACAGAATAAAAAGTCTATTATATCTTACATGTGTGCTCTGAGAAAAAAAATGGCAAAATATGTTGAAAATTGCCTAATAAGGAAGAAGCTCCAAAATAGCAGAAGGTGTATTATGACCATGGGGTAAAAGAAAACGTTTTTCAGACAGATGAAAAGGTCTTGTTACTGTTACCCACTACAGAAAACAAACTGTTAATGAAGTGGCAAGGGCCTTAAAAAGTGATTAGTTGTACTGTTATGGCTAACATAGAAACATAGAAACATAGAATTTGACTGCAGATAAGGACCGCTTGGCCCACCCAGTCTGCCCATTTCCCTACCTGATGGATAAGCTGCAGATCCTAGTTAACCAGCAGCCTACTTCTTCCTACCCCAACCCCCTAAAATTGCCTTATGACTGTCCCATGCATGCTTGAATTCCACCACTGTTTTTGACTCCACAACCTCCTCTGGAAGGCGTTCCATGTATCCACAACCCTCTCTGTGAACAAATACTTCCTTAAATTACCTCTGAGCCACCCCCTTCTATCTTCAAATTGTGCCCCCTTGTTCTTGCACACCTCTTTTTTTGAAAGATGCTACCCTCTTGGACTTTGTTGATTCCCTTGAGGTACTTGTAAGTTTCTATCATGTCTCCCCTCTCCCTCCTTTCCTCGAGGCTATACATATTAAGCTCCTTAAGTCTCTCTTCAAATGCCTTCTAGTGCAGACCCTGCACCATTTTAGTTGCCCTCCTCTGGACAGCTTCCATCCTGTCTATGTCTTTGTGGAGATTGGGTCTCCAGAACTGCATGCAGTACTCCAGATGTGGTCTCACCAGCTGTCTGTACAGGGGGATAATAACTTCCTGTTTTCTACTGGTGATGCCTCTCCCTATGCATCCCAGTAACCACCCAGCCCTCCTTGCTGCCTTCTCACATTGCTTGCCTACCTTTAGGTCATCTGATATGACTACCCCAGGTCCCTTTCCATTTTTGTTGTTGTTAGTACCTCACCCCATTGTGTACTCTTAGCCTGGGTTTTTGTTTCCCAGGTGCATTACCTGCACTTCTTAGCATTGAATCTAAGCTGCCATACATTGGACCATTCCTCTAACCTTGCCAAGTTCCTTCTCATCCTTTCCACCCACCTTGTGCATCAACTCTGTTGCAGATCTTTGTGTCATCTACAAAGAGACATACTTTCCTTCAGACCCTCTGCAATGTCACTTATAAAGACATTGAAGAGGACGTCTAATACTGAACCCTCGGTACCCACTACTAACCCCTTTTCTCAGAGTGGACTCCATTTACTATTACTCTCTGTGTCCTATTCTCCAGCCAATTCTTTACCCAGGCTGTCATCTTGGGACCCACTCCCAGGCTGGCTAACTTGTATATTAATTTTTTGTGTGGGACTGTGTCAAATGCCTTGCTAAAGTCTAGGTAGGCCATGTCCACAGCCCTTCCCTGATCAACTACTTTGGTCACCCAGTCAAAGAAATCTATCAGATTTGTCTGGCATGGCCTTCCCGCTGTGAATCCATGCTGCCTTGGGTCCTGTGCCCAACTATGAGATTGAAACACCTGATCAGAAAAATCCTACCAAGATACACCATGCTAACCTCATGAAGGAATGGGCTGAAAAAACACCAAAGGTTGCTTTGTTAGTATCAACAGAAATTGCTAAAGATGATATTGATATCGTTTTTGACAGAGTGGAACAAACTGCAACTTCTGATGCTGTAAAGGTGAATGTTTTCTTATCCAGCAAACAAACCTCAGAAATTTGTAACCTAGTAAAAACATTTAAAAGTACTTTTACCACAGTGTCAGGCTCAGCAAGAGAGGCTGAGTAAGTACTAGTGAGAGGCAATGCGCACTCAATCAGACAAAAGACATACACATTACCAGAGCGGTTAGGAACAGATGTGGTTAAGTAAATAAAGAAAATGAAAGAGCTGGTTATCACTGAAGAATCAAGGAGCATTTGGTCATCACCAATGGTGACTCTAAATAAAAAAGAAGGGGGTGTAGGATTATACCTTGATTTTAGGAAACATAATTAAGTGGCCGTATTTTACAACTATTCTATGCCCAGAAAAGATGATTTGGCAGACAGATTGGGAAGAGGCAAGTGAATTAGTACCATTGATCTCACCAAGGATTTCTGGCAAATTTCCCTAGCTAAAGAATCCAGTGACAAAACTACATTTTCCTCTCCGGTTGAATTCTGTCAGTTCACCACCAAGCCATTCGGTATTCATGGCTCACCCGGTACATTCCAGTGGCACATGTATATTATTCTAGCCCCTCTCACTGGTTATTGTGCTGCTTAATGGTGCACAGTCCAGACTGGAAAAGCCACCTGAAACACCTACAAGCAGTTATTTAGTCTATCAAAAATGCTGGCCTGACCGTTAACCCTACCAAGTGTGCATTAGACATAAGGGAAACCAGATATTTGTTTTATATTTTGGTAAATAGAGATGTAAAGCCAGAGATTTCCAAGATAAAAGCTAAAGCTAACAGTTGTGTCCCTTAAACTAAACATGCCAGGTCATTTTTTAGATCAGACTGGTTACTACCAGAGATTTGTTCCAAACTTTGCCCAGTTAGCAACTTCCTCACTGAACCTGTGAAAAAATGGTACCCAAATAATGTGAAATGGTCTCCAGCGTGTTATGAGGCTTTCTGGGCCATCAAGACTGCATTATGTTCAACCCCTGTTTTAGGAAGTCCAGACTTTGAGAAACCATTTCTGTAGCCAGCCCGGTGGCACTGACGGTTGAGGCGTTGGTTGCCACACCTCGCGCTACGCCAGTGGCCCGGGTTCAGGGACGGACTCGGGTGGCCGGGGGTCAGCGGGGAGAGAGAGGATCGAGCGGGCGGGGAGAGAGAGGATCGAGCGTCCCAACAGATGCTGTCCTCCCTCAGGGGCGGGTTACCAAGAGCGCATTGCGCTCTGCATCCCTTCCGTAGCTGGTGGAAGCACCGACATTGGGAAGGGATGGAGGCGGCTTCACTTGTCGGAGCCAGGGAGGGGGGGATGTTGCGGTGCATGAGGGCCTGCATGCGTAAGCATGCTACCACTCGGGACGTATGTCCCAAGCACAAGGCGTCCTAGGGGGAGTGGGGACGTAAGGGGAGAAAACCGGAAAAATCCCCTCCGGCAGCCCTAGATGAAGGCCGCACTAAGTCCACCCAGACCACCTACAGGTCAGACCCCACTGTGCAAGGAGAGGAGGATGGGCACTCTAGGGGCAGATCCCTAAGGTTGGTAATGGGGGACATGAGCAGACGGAAGGAGGGGGCACCGGAGGTAGGAAGGAGGATAAAGACGAAAGTTAAAAAAAAAAAAAACAGAAACCATTTCTGTTACAGACAGATGCATCAGAGGTAGATCTAGGTGCAGTCCTGAGTCTGAGTGTAGGTGAGAAGGAACATCCCCTTCTGTATATCAGTAGGAAACTACTCCACACAGAGAAAAAGTACTCCACTATTAGAAAAGAATCCCCTTGCTGTGACATGAGCAATGAAGTCACTTAAATTTTATTTGCTAGTAGCTGACTTTATACTTATAACATACAGTGGCGTGAAAAAGTATTTGCCCCCTTCATGATTTTCTCTATTATTGCATATTTGTCACACTGGATGTTTTCAGGTCTTTAGACAGTATGTAATATTAGATAAAGGGAACCTGAGTGAACAAATAACACTTGTTTTTTTTTTTTATTTCACTTATTTAATGAAAAAAAGTTAACCAACACCAATTGGCACTGTGTGAAAAAGTAATTGCCCCCTTACACTTAATAACTGGTTACGCCACATTTAGCTGCAATGACTGCAACCAAACACTTCCTATAATTCAATATCAGTCTTTCACATCACTGTGGAGGAATTTTAACCCACTCTTCCTCGCAGAACTGCTTTAATTCAGTAACATTTGGTAGGTTTTCGAGCATGAACTGCTCGTTTTAGGTCCTGCCACAGCATCTCTATTGGGTTTAAGTCTGGACTTTGACTAGGCCACTATAAAACTTTAATTTTACTTCTTTTTAGCCATTCTGATGTGGACTTGCTTTTGTGTTTTGGATCATTGTCTTGCTGCATGACCCAACTACGCTTCAGCTTCAGCTGACGGAAGGATGACTGGACATTCTCCTTAAGAATTTTCTGGTACAGAGCAGAATTCATGGTTCCTTTAATTATGGCAAGTCATCCAGGTCCTTAGGCAGCAAGCGTCCCACACCATCACACTACCACCACCATGTTTGACTGTTGGTATGGTGTTCTTACTGTGGAATGCTGTGTTTGCTTTGAGACATTATGGGATCCATGTTGTCCAAAAGTTCCACTTTGGACTCATCTGTCCATAGAACATTTTCCCAAAAGGCTTGTGGATCATCCTGGTGCTTCTTGGCAAATGAGAGGCGAGCATTTATGTTCTTCTTAGTTAGAGTGGTTTCCTTGCTACTCTCACATGAAGCCCATTTTGCCCAGTCTCTTTCTGATTGTGGAGTCATGAACACTGACCTTAGCTGAGGCAAGAGAAGCCTGCAGTTCTTTGGATGTTGTTTTAGGATCCTTTGAGACTTCTTGGATGATTTTACACTGCCCTTGGAGTAATTTTGGCAGGCCGCCTCCTGGGAAGGGTCACTACTGTTCCAAGTGTTCTCCATTTGGAGATTATGGCTCTCACTGTGGTTCGATGGAGTCCCAGAGCCTTAGAAATAGCTTTGTAACCCTTTCCAGACTGATAGAGGGCAACAAAATGTTTTTCTGATCTTTTCAGGAACTTCCTTTGATCATGGCATAATGTGCTTGTTGAATCTTTGTGCTGGCAATGTGACTCTGATGGTAAGGGCCAAAATAAGTGAGGTTTATATTGAGCAGGGCTGGCTGTAATCAAGCCTGGCTGTGTTCAATCAGCTGACTCTAATTATCCCTTTAATTGGGCTGATTTAACTAGGGGGCAATTACTTTTTCACACAGTGCCAGTTGGTGTTGGTTAACTTTTTTCATTAAATAAATGAAATAAGTAAAAAAAAAAAGTGTTATTTGTCCACTCAGGTTCCCTTTATCTAATATTATATTTTGTCTAAAGACCTAAAAACATCCAGTGTGACAAATATGCAATAATAGAGAAAATCAGGAAGGGGGCAAATACTTTTTCACGCCACTGTATCACAATCTTTCCTTTTTTTTTGCAGTTGTTTTAGCCAGCAATGGCACACTAAGCTGAAAGCTTGTTTACAGGTGCAATCTGGAAGCACAGGGAAGTTAAGTGACTTGCTCAGGGTCACACAGTACGCAAGTGGGGGCTGTGGGATTCAAACCCATGTCTCCAGATTTGCAGCTCAGAGCCTTAAACCACTGTGCTATAATGACTCCCAATCCTCCCAATCCTTTCTGTTGACTTAATCAAATGAAAGATGAAAATCCCAGTATCACAAGGTGGTACCTGTCAATACAGCCATTTAAATGATGCACAAATCCAGGAAAGAGAATGTCAGTCCTCATTTTCTGTCAAGATGCACTTCAGAAATTGAGAATTCAGAAGGCAAACATTCCACCAGCACAACGGTATGCTACTGCCCAACATGCCGATGACCTAGTTATGGAAGTGAGCCCGAGGCATCAGAGGGCCAGCCTGGGGAAAGAGAATTGAGCCTCTGCAGGAGCACTCTCCTCTTCCTGCTCTTCCTGGTTGGGGGGGCAAGAGCTTGAAGTTTGGCTACCCTCTGGAGGATGCCAAGGGAAATGCATCCTGAGCTACTGAGGTAGAGGAGGCATGTCAGACATTGGCATGTTTGCCTTGATGTCAGTGCACGGCACATCTTCTAGGGGAGAAAACAGGAAAAACTCCTGCCCATACAGGATGACCACTGGCCTCTGCAGGCCCAGCACCCTGCAACTCATGTGCATCCTGAAGTCTGGAACCAGTTCTGTAGGTCAAGGGACTCCCCACCTTCAGCCATGGATGACAAAACATGGAGGACTATGGGAAACATAAGTCCTTGGAGAAGCTGGAGTGACAGGGCTGTGGTGGGAAGCAGGGCTGACCAGGAAATGGGGAGAGAAACAAAAGATAATTCAGAAGGTAAAAAAAAAGTGTGCATTTATTGATATGCTTGCTGAAATAGGTGTGATGAAAAAGGGGATATTGGATGTGCAAAGAACTGTAAATATTACATGGTAATGTTAAAAGAATAATAAGAGAAGGTTTTTTAAACATGTTTCAAAAAAACAGGTTTCCTCTTAAAGAGGGGGTATGTAACAGGGCTGAAATAGGACTGTGTCCAATTTGTTATAAAGAGTGTTAAAAGCAAGGATCTTTGCTGTCCTCTTCTATGCTATCACTTGTCTATCTTTTGCCTGTCTGATTGCACAATCAAATTTTCCTTGTAGAACCTAGGAATTGGCCAGTCAATGGTCTCACAATTTTCTACTGTTATCTCCCTCCCATCACTTGCTGCTTCTACTCCTTCTTTATCTCATTTCTTCTCTGTAGTCACAAATATATGTGAATCTTTATGTGCAACTGCGATCCCCTGGTTTGTAAATACACATAATTATACAACGGCAAGAAAGGATCTTGGACTGTGATTGGTTAGTCTTAGGCTGGACCGAAGGCGTTATCCCAGCACGACGCCACAGGTCTAGTCTCAGCATCACTGTGAACCTTGAGATGATATTGAGCTGGATTGTTTCATCTGCTCTTAAAAACCAAAAAATATTTTTCCACACAAAAACATCTTTAAAATTATTTTTTTTATTCTGTATAACAATGAGCCATTGTAGAATAGGAATAATGCACTCCAGGGTCTGTGTCATTTGGATAATGCCATGTCTGATGCATTGGATGCACTCAGCTTGTGGCCTTGTGCCCAACCCCCCCAGGCGTGGTGTTATCCCAGCACTATGCACACCCTGTCGTGCATTATTACTTTATTATATTATTAAGTTGGATGCAGATAGCTACTTGAGTTTGTTAGAAAAGTCAGCAATGTGTAACATAGGGGGTTGAACATAAGAAACCTTGTGAACTTCACAAACTTGTTGACATAGTTGTTGGAAGGAAGCCAGCTCTGAACAGAATGTATTAATTAGTGGTCCCTGTTAAGAAATCAAGGAATCTTCAGGTTTGTCACATGAAGGGCAATAACAAAGTTGTGTTACATTGTGTGAAAACAGGAGATAGTAACCTAATGAGAACAGGATGCAGAATTTAATTGCCAGGGAAATTACATCTTATAAGAGAACAATGTTTTGTTTTTCTACTTAAAGAGACAGACTGAAATTTAAATTGAAAAGAGACTCAGATAAAGGACTTTTTTGTTTGTACTGCCTTTGTGAAACACTACACTGTTTCATTTTATTTTTTTTATTTTATTGTTATTAATAATAACAAATGCTACTTGCAAACGTTATAACTTCTGTTTCATCTATGCTTCCTGACCTCTGCCTTGACCACAAGAACCTGCACAATGTGTGGTGCTTATCAAACTGTATGTAACTTATCTTTTTGGAGAGGAGGAGGCAAAAGACCTGAAAGTCATTTTAGACAAGGGAATGCAAAATAATAAGCAAGACAATGGAGCCATTAATGGTTAGAAGAACATTGTGTTCCATCAAAAAGAGAGTGACAAGCAGAGCAGAGAAAATAATCCTGACATTTGATGAGGTCTAAAAAGGTTCCTGTGG
Source organism: Neoceratodus forsteri (assembly GCA_016271365.2). NCBI lineage: Eukaryota > Metazoa > Chordata > Ceratodontiformes > Ceratodontidae > Neoceratodus > Neoceratodus forsteri. The sequence goes on along the minus strand of CM057454.1, from coordinate 1,008,611,158 downwards.
TACTACATGATGTCCTGGGCTCTTCAAAATGAGACCAAGGCAATCATTTTTGTGCAATGTAGGGTCACCAATATAATCAGTGGTATGGAGTAGTAAGGGCACAGGGACAGGCTACAGTCTCTTAACATGTTCATCTAGAGGAAAGGAGGCTGAGAGAAGACATGATCTCAGTCTTCTACATAAATAAGGGCATTGACAATTTTAAACAGATGGAGATATATGATTTAGTGTGCTTTGGCATGTGAGACTTACCCTGAAAAGCTTAGAAATGGTAGAGGGTAGTAATCTAATGGAACAACTGACCTGTGGTCATAAAATCAATAGAAGCTTTTAAGGTAAGCCTGGACAAATTTTGGTTTACAAAGAGCATCACAAATTGCCCTGGTTGGTAATATGGCTTGTAAATCCTTTTAAGTTGCATATGTTTGCACAGCATACTTATTAGTCCTTGCTTTTAAATCAAAGGGTAGACCTAATGAACCTACAGTAGTATCCCTTCCAACCTTAGATGACAATGTGACTACAGTGTGTTACTGTGTGATATACGCAAATCACTTATCCTCATTGCGCTTAACCTTAGGGTAATCTTTTTCTTATCTACAGTACTTCTGTGATGTTTGAATTTTCCCGTACACTGAAAACTGCAGCAGCATTTTCTCATCTATTGCTCCTGAATTGTTTGTGAAGACAGGACTATATAACAATAAATTCCTTTCCTTTCTTGCTTAAAGTTATACAAACATTGAAACATGAAGGCTGGTGCAGTGGCACAGTGGATAGTGGTGACACTTGCCTTACTGGCAGTCTGGGTGTGCAGTCCAAGCCCAAAACAATGCAATAGGCCAGCAGCAGAAAGGCTGAGCAATCCACACAAAGTTGTTCTCCTCAGAAAGGAACAGATGCAATTCTTCACAACAGTACCCCCACCCTACCCCCTTTACTCAAGGAATTGAAGTGATCAGGCAAGCACTACCTCGTTGGAGACAATGCAATGGTTAGAGGGTTGTGCTTAGTCCATGGAGTAGGGAAGGAAGGGAGGGAGGGAGAAAAGATGATGAGAAAATATGGTGCATGGCATGTAAGCAGATGATGCTACCACATCCCTTGTGTCTGCCAGGTCTACAGTATACTCAGCAAGGGGGCATTCTTTTCCCTTCCTCCATCTCCAAATCCATGTGCCGGCCAGAGGATGTTCTCTGGTTATACATGTTTTCTTGGACAAATATTGTGTCTATGGATAGCCATGGTCATAGGTAGTTAACAGGTGGGGGCTACTTAAACTCTACCCGTGTCAAGACATAGAAGACAAAACAGAATTGCAGAGAATTCAGGCAACACGGTCTACTGAAATAAGAAATCCAGTGTGATAGATTTTGTTAAAACAAGCATTAATAGCGCATCTAGATAAAAGGATGATCACAGCAGCACCCTCCCCACTGTATGCCAGCCAACATTTCACGTAATCCAACACTTTTTCAAGGCATTAAAAAAAGAAGCTTTGGATTTCATGAAACTTTAATGTGAAGTGGGGAGGGTGCTGCTGTGATGATCTTGTAACTAGATGTGCAAAAAATGCTTGTTTTAACAAAATCTATTACTCTAGAATTTTTTATTTTCATTACCATATTGTCTGACTTCCCTTCAGTTTTTCATAGCCATGGTCATCCCTCCTCAGTCTTTGATCATTCTACATGTTAACTCCATCGATTGTTCATGAGTCATTGACAAGATTGTCCATGGATGACGCACATGCACAAATACCTGGAAGAACATAGGCTCAAGAAAAGTAATTGTGGGGAGCAAATCCATTTTAACTTGGGTAAATGGGGAAAATAATGGTCTGGATTAACAAAGAGAGTCAAAATTTCCATAGCTGTGGAAAAATGGCATGTAGCACTGCAGAAAACTAGTTGCACCGTATTCATAAAGAAAAGTTCCACAGTTGCAGAAATCCATAAAATATGCAATTTACAGAAGTCTGCAAGTGCTGAAATCTCCCTAACATTCTTTTCTTAGCTGAGGAAAAAGCTCAGCAGGCACAGCAACACGTGATCTATATTAACTGGAGCAGCAGACTTTGATAGTCTTGCTATAGATGCAGCAGTAAATACTCACAGAGAGACCAGCAGCCAGTCCCTCAACTGAGACCACTCCAGCACCACTAGTACCAGCAGAGCCATGCACCACAGTGGCTGTCTGTAACTGTTGGTGGAGCTAATGTTTGTGTCTCTCCCTGGAGTGTTTATGTTGTCTTCTTCAGTAGCACTCATTGCAGGCTGTTACCAGCTCTGCCTCTACTGTCTGTGGGGCTCCTTTGTCGGATGCATTGTGTCTAGTAGTTGTAGTTTGTTGTAATTCAATGCAAATGTGTGCTATTTTTATTGTAACAGCTGACACTATAATGGGTTTGCTATTACTTGTGCCTGCACCTCCACTATAATTGTATCTCAATTGTTGGTACACTGCACTTTGCTCAAGAAGAGTTATGCCTCACTCTTTGTGGTGCAGCAAGTATGCAACATTTTTCCACAACTGTGGGGAAACACTGGCTGTGAATAGCCTCTAAGGGGATATGCTATACTTTTCAGTGGCTTTTTTTCCTCAGCAACTTCTGTAGCTGCAATTTTTTCCACAGTCCTCAGTGTATTTTTTTCTGCAACTGCGGAAGTTTTGTGTATAGCACTCAGAGCAAGTTCCCCCTTTTTTTCTGCAGCTACAGAACTTTTGGGGACTTAGGGAAGGTTTTGCACCTTCTGATTGTTTTGTGAATCCCCCCAATACTTTTATTAAATATTCTAACATTTTTAAATGATTTTAGTAAACATTATTGCCCACGATCTTACTATGGTTTTCATTCTCTGTGGTTAATAATGTGTTCCATTATTTGGTTTTAATAACGATAATCAAATTATTCTATGTTGTGTCATGTTTAAGATTCATATATTTCATGGATGTTATCCCTGGTAAAATGCTGTATAATTATTTTTATCACATTGATGTCTTTTTTAAACTACCTATGTCATACAGTATGTTGAAAAAATGAGTAAAATATTTCTAGTTGCCAATTTAGCCTCATTTAAGGAGGGTCAAGTAATGCCCTCTGGGATATAGACTATTTGAAGAGGTGTTTATGGCATCAGCCCCAAGAGAGATGATCAGAATGAAAGACGTGTCCTTCATAATTTATGCTATTTCTATTTAACTACAATATTTTAGTTTTTGTCATCTCTTGTTTCAGAATCTTAATTTAAATGATACCGTGGCATCCCCCAGGATGAAACCCACTTTTAAAGCACTCTGCAGTATGCAGCAGCAGACCTACTGAATAAAACAATGTAATTTTAATGGCAATTAGTCCCTTTTATCATGCAGGAAACTGTGGCATTCATTTCATCCTGGCAGCACCACATTTTCCTGAATGACAAAGGGACTAATCGCCTTTGAAATTACTTTATTTCTACTAATTGCTTTATTCAGTAGGTCTGCTGCAGCATTCTGCAGAGTGCAAAAAAATGCTTCAGAATTGGTTTCATCCTGGGGGACACCACTGTAGCTACCTAGTTTATCTTATTAGTTTTGCATTACAAATTAAGAAGAAGATGCTCAAAAGTATCTAAAATGTGACAATTCTGCAATATATTTTTATAAAGAGACCATGTGTATTATTAAAATTTATGGTGCATAGAGTCTTGGAGGAACTAGGAAAAGTAAAGACAGACAAGGCAATGATGCCAGACAGGATTAACTCTACAGTATTGAAGGAATTCAGGGAAGTCCTAGCAGGTCCACTGACAACCCTTTTCAATCAATCACTAGAGATGGGGGAAGGTACCTGGTGACTGCAGGAGGGCAGAGGTGGTCCCCCTTCACATGACTGGAAGTAGGGAGGAGGCAGGCAATTACAGACCTGTAAGCTTGACCTCAGTGGTGGGGAAGCTTAAGGAGAGGGTAGTGAACTTCCTGGAGTCAAGCAGTGCAAAAGACCCAAGGCAGCATGGATTCACTGAGGGTAGGTTCCATCAGACTAATCTTATTGATTTCTTTGACTGGGTGACCAGGGTAGTGGATCAGGGAGGGGCGGTAGATATGGCCTATCTGGATTTCAGTAAGGCCTTTGACACCATTCTTCATAGGTGGTTGCTTAACAAATTGGGGAATCGGTGTGTGGGCTCTAAAGTAGTAAAAATAGGTTGGTAACTGGCTAAAAGGCAGGACCTAGAGGATGTTAGTAAATGGCATAAAATCAAAAGTGGGGAGGTGATGAGTGGGGTTCCACAGGGATTGGTGCTGGGTCCAGTTCTATTCAATGTCTTCATAAGTGACATTACAGAGGGACTTGGAGGGGAAAGTATGCCTGTTCACAGATGATACCAATATCTGTAACAGAGTCAACACACTGGAGGGGCTAGTTAAAATGAGAAATGACCTAAGGCTACTTGAGGAATGGTCAAGGGTTTGGCAGTTGTGTTCAAAGCTAGAAAGTGCAAGATAATGCACTTGGGACACAGAAACCCAAGAGAGGAACACAGGATGGGGGGCAGGTTCTAGTCACCACTAGTCAGGAGAAAGACCTGGGGATTATCATATCCGATGACCTGAAGACTGCCAAACAATGCAAAAAAGCAGTGGGAAGGCAAACAGAATGCTGGGGTGCATATGAAGGGGCATAACCAGTAGGAGGAGTGAAGTGGTGATACTATTGTATAGATCACTGGTGAGGCCTCATCTGGAATACTCTGTCCAATTCTGGAGACCACTTATCAGGAAGGACATAGACAGAATGGAAGCAGTCCAGAGTAGAGCAACAAAGATGATACATGGACTGCACCACAAGCCTTATGAGGAAAGACTTAAGGAACTAAACAGCTATTCACTGGAGGAGAGAAGGGAGAGAGAGGATATGATAGAGACTTTCAAATACCTTAGAGGAATAAACAGGGTACAAGAGGGGATCATATTTCAGAGACTAAAGTGCACAAGGACAAGGGGACATAGCATGAGGCTGGAGGAAGGGAGGGAGAACAGTCTACCAGCAGATGTGGTGGAAGTGAAAACAATATGGGGATCCAAAAGTGCATTGGATAAGCATAAAGGCACCCTGCTATACAACAGAGCAGGGAAAGGCAGTCCAGATAAAAGTAGGGTTTGCCAAGCCAATTAGGGAAATTGGCAGACTGGATGGGCTCTATGGTTCTTATCTAACAACGGATTCTGTGTTTCTAAAATTTGCTTTGCTTTCATTTTTGTTGTTCCTGGTCATAGTTCCCATAGAACTTTTCAAGACATATTTGCATAATTTGTTTCCATATCACAGTGTAGAATTTGACACTTTAATTAACATAAATGTGGTTGATATCCCATGCGCTTATTTATTACTCTAGCTTTGTTGTGGCAGAAGGTATTGGCATGCTACTGATAGGGATTGGGGTGTTTGTGTGGGGTGACATAGTCTACAACTGCTAAGGCCACAGTGGTGCAGCTCACTGAGCCAAAGAAATAAATATTCATTGATGACTTCAAAATTTATACCCCCTGAAGTCTCTTCTTAACCTATAGGCCAGTTACTATATTTTCCCTTGCCACATTGATTTTCACACTTCGTAATAATACCCCCCCAAAAAAAAAGAATACATCATTAAATGTACAAAACACATGAAAATAAATTACATTTAAGACATTGTAGACCCCTTCACAATAGTTTAGCACACATAAGTTGCAATTGTTCAATGACTATACTGTAGCTATGTCTGTCTATCTTTCTATCTATCTGTCCATCTACCTATCTACCAATCAATCTACTTTATCTATCTGGTGTCACTTCAAAACAGCAAAGAAAAAGCAGCAAAGACAATTTAAGCCCAGCAATATGAGTACTGGGAAAGACAGTAACTGGAAACTAAAATGAGGCATCAGAACAGTGAAACCTTTGTGTGGTGTATAGTGCATCTTCAAGTATTCATAGTAAAGTAAGGATGTTGTGGGGGCAAAACCACCCGCTTGTAAACTATTGTGTGGTGTTCATTTGTTTTTTCACTGTTCCAACCCCTTGCTGAAGTTTCCAGTTGCTGTCTTTCCTGGCACTCATATTGATGGACTTAAATTGCCTTTGATCTTTTTGCTGTGCTTTTTCCACATGGAACTGGGGAAAATACCACTGAGCCCTGAATAGTTTCTTCGAGAGAAAGCGTCATTTTCCCATCAAAGTCTAGGCACAGTGGCAATTTTACTGGCCAATTGCCAAATAAGTAGCCAATATGTGTAGACTGTACCAGGAAAAGTATCACTTCACTAGTCAAAACATTGCAAAGGGGCAAAGTGCAATATCAGTGCCGGTGATGGGAACCTAATGAAGCTTGGCGAAGGCAAAGTTATCCCATTCTACATCAACTTCACTGGTTAAGTTTAAATTAATTGTGCCTCTTTCCTCAATACAAGTATTATTATGTCAGTTATTTACTTTCTATGTCAAGATTACTCATGCTAGAGCAATGTCAATACTGCAGCTTGTGATTATTTAAACCCTGAGGAACAGAACACCACAGATTCTCGAAGGTTTCAGTTATTTTTCCCTGATTTTGATCACACTACATTGTGTGCTTTAACCTTAGCAGATGTATTAACATGGCATTTTTTTAATTATTAACTTACTTTTTGAAAAAGATAAATAACAACTGGAACCTTTAGCAACACATTAGACCCATCAGACACAGACATGTAGCTTTTCTTCACACAGGGCCTTACCCAAAGCAGCAGACCGTCAAGTATGGCACCGGACACACAGTATACAACAACTTGTCATGTGTTGGGCCTGAAGAAGAAGGCCCATCAGCCATGGAGTTGGACCTCTAGGTCTGCAGAATGTACCTATCATTTACTCTTATCCCTGATAGCAGTGACTTTATCAACTCTGAGTTTTGATTTCTATAATGTAGGTTCTACTGAAAAGATATAAATATGTACATAATCCACCAGTTCCGTAACAATTTACACTAGGGTTTACACTGAATTTAAACCACACTATAGAAATGAATGCAACTAATTAGGGGGGGTGAGTAGTTTGATGCAAGAAAACAACACTCAGTATTTCTGCATTCATAGGCAATGTATGGGCCATTGCAATGGCAACAGCTGTGCTAGCAGTCCGGAGCACAAGCAGTGGTCATGACATCACCATGACATCTTGACAGGCAGCTTGACTAACCTCACACATTACAACCCCTATAGTGATGCATAAATGCAGATAGTGTTCAGCACTCACAAATGCCAAAATTTAAGCTTTGTGTGGCTGTACAGAGTTCCATCTACTTCCTTGGATCAAGGGATGCTCTACTTATTCACAATAGAGAGTGTATTACAATATTATTTGTAACCTGGAAAAAATCAGCAGGGTAGAATAACGGCAACAGTTTGGAGGAAACAGAACATGTGACTCAAGTTGGAGCGGGGATTAATCACTGGTAATGCCCACTCCAACTTCATTAATGTCGTGTTGAACTTCGATCATTTGCCCATGCAATTGTGAGCATGCTTACTGAAGTACCGTGGAGTTTTCGGTAGGTGGCACTGTAAAGGCTGCTGTGTTGCCGGCTGAGCAGTGTAATGAAGCAAGGTGGAAGGAGGCAAGTGCTGTGCCAAAGTCTGGGAGTGGAGAGAGGAGCCCAATTGTACACAGAAATAGAAGAATGGGAGTGGGATTATGTTGCATAGTCACAATAACTTTCATAAGTCAATGGCAAAGGCGAAAATGAAGTGCAGTGCTGAAATGACCACAGTATCGATGTATTCTCAGATAGCGACGTGTAGATTTCTCCCACAATGCAGTAGCATAAGATACGAGTTAGAGCTAGCAATGGACAGCAAAGTATCCGATCCGTGCTGAAAATGATAAAATATTGACTGTTACGTGAGTAGCACAATTTAATCGGAAATTGCCACTGCTGGTAAATGAGCAAGCACTATATAAATGTGTGTGGAGTTTCCAACTTGCACGCGCACATTGTCAGAAGCAAACAGCATTGTCAGGCAAGAAAGTGAAGGTTGATTTGTGAATAAAATGGGTTTTGTTACCTCAATAACTGCCTGCTCTCATGTTTCTTTTGTTCTACCGTAAACAGCATGAATACCTTACCTTGCACTTGCCATGTTACTAGCGCATTAAGCCACTCTGAAGGTGGCATCTAATGGTATTAATGCATGGTTGGGCCATTGTACACCATCGGCCTGGTGCCTCAGGCCACAACCCTCCCAACCATGCATTAATCCACCATTAGATGTCACCTGCATCGTGGCTTAATGTGTACACATACTGAATGTTTATCATTGGCTTTCAGGCATAACATGTCAGCAAGGGTGAGTTAGATTAAAGGGATTCCTCATAACTTTAGTAATTGTTCAAAATGAATGTTTCTAGAATAAATGTACTATGAGCTGTGTATTATACACACAGACTGCATTTAGATACAAACAGGTGGTTATGTATTTGTATTAAATACACTTGTAAGAATATGTACAGGGATGACTGAGTAAGCAGTAATTTGCATTGAGACTATTTTACATCACCATTTATGGGACTAAAAGAGTGGAGCATATTTTGTGAGTCACTTGCATGCATGAAAACTGGATATTGGGCAAATGCTGGAGTGGTATATGAAGAAAAGTATTGATATTGTTGCTCTAGAGCTGTTTTAGCATATTTATTTGACTACAAATTGTCTGTTAAATGAACAGTAGTGTGTTACTAATGCCGGGGTTGATTTGTGGACAGCACTAGCAGCATGGAGCATGAAATAGTTAAAAGAAAATTGAATATATGGTGAGCCACAAGTGAATATAAAATTGAACAAAAAGTGATTTGCAGGTGATATGATATACAGTTAATTTATCTTGCTTGTACTATATGCAAATATTTACATACACAATGAAACTGAATTGCTTCTTTTTTTCTGTTATTTTTAAGTTCTCTGCTGCAGACAGGGCTGTACCCCTGACTCATTCCACCGCTCCATGGCAAACATCTGCTGACAGTGACCTTGGACCAGAAGCCCATAGCTACCTCCTACAGAGGGGCTCCTGAAGGAGAGACTGAGTTTAACCAAGCGTAGCCTGAGACTGCTGTGGCATCATTTTGGTGTGGGGCTCAGAGGTGTCACAATGCATTGCTACACAGGGTTTTGCTTGTGTTGGTGTTTTCCTTTAAGACATGGAAGTACAATGAGGGCATTCATGCTCCCATGCATGCCCTGTAGATGTCTATCACTGCCTTCCCCTTCAGTATGTGGCCCCTGGGTAGTAGTGCTTCCAGTCTAAGCTGAGCATTATCCAAATGCCAGGCTCCACAATGCCCCCCCCCCCAGAGGTGGAGAGCTATCTGTGGGATGCTAAGCTCATCCAAACTCCCCCTGGCTGGCCCTGTGATGCACAAGTCATGTTTCTGAAGCTGGGACATCAGCATTGCAATTGGTAGCACTACTGCTGCATCAACAGGCCAGCCTTTTGAACTGCTACTTGAATAAGTGAAAGAAGCAACAACATATGAAACATAAAAGTTTTTGTATGTTGCCAGTGTTGCTCTATTTAAACAAGTATTACAATAGTACTGCAGATTGGCCTCCAGTTTATTAAAACTATTTTCTTATACATAATAATTTTTCTATCAGCTGGTTAGCAGTTTTTAAATTTTTCGTTAGGAAGCCACTTTCTTCTGATGAAGCCTAAATGTGGTGAAATATTGGGCTAGGAGTAGGTAAACCTATTTGTCATGCAATACAATATAGAAGAATTTGGAACACTTTGATGTGGGAGATTACTTCACATATGTTGGTCTGAAAGTTGCCATTTGGGTGATCATAATGAGTAGTGGAAGAAAGTCTAATTCCAAAATGTGAGCTTAAAATATTAAACAAAAAATAAATTTGTGAGCGAGAAAAAATTCTAAGACCCTCCATGAGCATAGTTTATGGTGTTTCAGGTGGACTTAAATCTTTTTGAAAGTGTTCAATCACCCATAATTTTTTTTAATGTTAATATTTCTTACCACGCCCTTACAAACATGTAAGTATGATCTTTGAATTTGGCCCTGAAAAATATTTTCAGTGACACAAAAGCTTTTTCCTAACCAAAAAAAGCTACAGTTAGTCCCTGCACATGCGCATGATTGTAGATATCAACCATTGCTTTGGATGGCACAGCATTTCATGACTGGTGGCTGAGATGAAAGGAGTGCTGGGCCAGTGTCAGTCATGAGTAGGCGTGGCACAGAGCTACAAGGAGGGTGATGGTGGGAGTCGCTTTGTATTTTTGTTATTTGCAGGCATCAGCTGTCAGTGGCAGATAGTGGAAGATGAGACAGTGCATGGCAAAGGTAGAAGGAGGGCTGTGCTGTGTGCCCACCATGGGATCCTTACCAGTGTATATACTGGTGTGGCACAGGTACCAGATGGTGGGTAGTGAAAGCAAGCCACTAGGACTGTGCACACAGTGATGGAAAAAGTGAAATTGCTTTCATAAATAAAAGTACACCAAACACCAGCTTGGGCACATGGTCTCAGGAAGAGGTTTGCAGGGTATCACTGAGATTCGGGCATCCAATGTCAGAAAGTAAAGAAATGCAAGATTTCTTTTTTTTATTCTCAATTTAGTTAGAAGTTAATCATGAATAAAAACAATGTGCAAGGGAAGACACAATGTCTTCTGATATTTTCATTCACAATTGGCTAGAAAAGCAGTCATGAACGAAGGTTTTTTCAGCTGTTTTTGTTTTGAGCATCTGCACATGGATGGTTTTGGTGATTAGTAAACACTGATAGCACTGAAATGTGGACTTTTTTTCCATCTCAAAACAGATGAAAGGCCTATTCTATATAAATATCTAATAAACCTATAAGTTTCAGGTTTTAAATAGGTGTATGTTTCATTATCAGAATGCAAAAAGTCTTCAGCTGGAAATTCGACATGACTTGTACAACCTGTAAACACTAATCAGCAAGTTGGTTTGGTGTGCAGTTAGCTTCTGGGTGCATGTGAATTTTGAGAGCCTTAGGTTGTAAAACAGATGAGTTATAATCTGTTAAAAATAGATGTTTTGACACAAACACTAACACAACTTTAGCATACTGTATTGTACCAGTAAAAGATGTGTGTATGAAGTATATACTTTTATTATTTTATATATTAATTAAGCTCAACATATGGTTGTAGAGGAGAAATAGGAGAGGGAAAGGAAGATGGAGAGGCAAAGTAGTAATAAACTGAATAGTGATGAACTATGAAGTGAACAGTGACTGACACATTAATTCATGGTTGGGGTATTACTGATGATGATTCTGCAGACACACATCATGATGAGCTACAGTAGTTGGTAATGATTATGAAGACTTGTGGTGGTGTGTGTCAGAGGAGTCCTTGTGTTGCCAGTGATGAGAGTGGTCAGCCAGATTGTGTTAAGAGTGCTAATGCCAGTGGGATTCCGAAGAAACTCAGCTCCAATAAACCCCCAAATGCACTGCATCCATTCAATAAATATTTCTTATATTAAGCTTACATACAAAATATTTTTATATTACTCTTTTACTGTATATTTTTAGTTTATTTATTAGAGAAAAGAGGGTATACAGTATATTGACGATTGTGTAATTATGATACTAAGTAGTACTATTATAAGACTATGATAACATGCCTATAATATAATAACCTTTATAAGTTTATGTAATACTTAAATACACACAAAATGTAAATCAGAATGGAATGTTTTGTTTGGTTTGACATCCACCCAGAGTCTTCAAAGACCAGTATCTTCCACCATGGAGCATTGTTGAAGATCATGGGCCATGATCTTATCAATGTGTTTTATCATTCATATTGAAACAGGGTGATTTTGTGAGAGTATGTATTTTGGGTTGGGCACTTCCTGAGGAATTGGGCATTGACAGCTAGATTCCTGCTTTTTGGGGGACACTATGAAATGATGGTGCTGGGATGGGCAGCAGTAGGGGAGGTAGAGTTATATGTTGCTGATACAGGAACTGGGGATTTGCTTTAGATTTTCCTGGCTGAAAATCATCTTTTCTTACTTATCTCTTTTTTAACATCTTATATAAATGTTATCACACTTTCAAACTCTTCCTATTGTTTGTATCCTTCTTTCATTTATGTGTTTCCCTATGCCCCTCTCCTCTTGTTCTTCTCCCTGGGCCCCATTCCTACTCTAATGCTTCTTCTCCTGTTCATCCTCATCCTGCTTAGCCCCCCACTGCACATCTCCTACTCTTATGGATGTGCTTCCCATTCCCCATTCCTCCTGGCATGAGCAACTGTACTTTTCCTCTGCTAACAAATTACAGCAGCGTTATTGTCAGAAACAGACCATGTCACCTTCCTCATTCATTGAAAGTGAATAAGCAGAACTGGCTGAGTAATGCTGCTGCATGATGTGGGTGGTATATAGTGGTTCTAAGCTGACGGGCAATTTTCACCACCCATGCATATGCAGCTGTGGCAGCTGTTGTTTTGTTCCTATTAGATCAACATGTTGACTGCTTGGTTTTACATTTATGGATGGTTCATTTTAATCTCATTCTCATTTAGGGGATGTGGAGTTGCAACTGGCTGCACTTGAGAAGTAGGAGGAGGAAATTATTGTGTGCTTCTGGATAGCTCAGCCTGGTGTCATCAGATGTACTAGAAGACCCGTGAAGGCTATTAAGAGGAATGAGAGTTGAACCAGTGGACTTCAGTGATGAACTGAGTCATGGGTTCTAATGTTATAATATAATGCAAACAAAAAACCCTCCCCCACAAACCAGGTAGTAAGGCAAGGAGACACCACTGAGGTCTATCTGAGAACTTCATAGATTTGTAAGCTGAATTGGCTCACAAAGCAGACTGTCTTAGTTTATTCTTTCTTAAGTTCATTATGAATGCAAATACCACCACTGTAAAGGACCCAGCATTTCAAGTCACAACCTGTAGGCTTTTTCAAGGTTATAGGCATTGCTGTTTGGGTGTCCAGTCCAGTGCTTTGTTGAGGCCCAGCTCAGATTTTAGAGTGTCAAAGCACCAAATTCAAAATGCTTCCCTTAAAGTTAGCTATTACTCCCAATTACAACCCCTATTAAGCATATAAATCCTGAAGAACCTCAGTGATGTCACTGAATGCCCCTGGGAGTAGAAATGCTCAGCACACTTGATTTTTTATCATTAGTTCTGATGTCAGCATTGTGGAGCATGTACAGTAACATGTTGGCACATCGGAATTGTCTTGTTTATCCTGCAAGTATTTGAACACTGTGCACAGTCCCAACAGAGGAAATTCCATTTTGGGGACTGGCCAGAAGGGGTTTTCATAGTGGATCACTGCACACTGTGGTCACTGTGAACAACACTGTATTTTAGGGTCTGACTTCTTTTTACTATTGGAAGTCATGGGTGAAGCAAAACATATAGCACATTTTTCCTAAGACCTTAAAACTCAACAGTATTAGTGAAGAAGGTCTTTACCTCCCCAAAACCAGTGGAAAAAGATATGCAGAATACAAGGCCACTTCACCTCTATTCCTATCTCTTGCATAGTTTGTCTTAAGATTAGCACATATGGGATGCCATCCTGGGATGAAAACCTGTGTGTTGCAGAGTGGTGTTCTGCCGTCTTTTTTCTGAACAGCTTTGTCTGCAGAGTACCAATCACTTTAAAGATTTCAAGATCTAAATATGCCACTTTCATAACACTATATTCAAGTGTAAATTTCAAGTTCTTTTTACAGTGTTCAAAAAGGCATAGCAGTTCTTCAACACTTCCATTCCAAATAAAAATCAATTCTTCATTACATCATGATTCAGAGGAAACATGAGGAAGAATTTCTTCACAGAACGGGTGGTGGACAAGTGGAACACCCTGCCAGAGGAAGTGGTGGGGGCTGAAACAATCATGGGATTTAAGAATGTATGGGATAGACATAAAGGAATTCTGGAGGTCAGGGTTAAGGTGCAACAGACTTCTAGGAAAACATAAAGTAAACCTACAAGCTCAAATGGGCAGACTGGGTGGGCCATAGGCCCTTATCTGCTGACACTGTCTATGTATCTAAGTATCTAGTATATTGTTTATATAGCACTGCATACTCATGAAATAGGGTAAAAGATGGGTCTTCAGTGTAGTGTTTTTCAAATTCATACATGTACATGTTGGCAAAAGATGGGTCCATCTTTAATACAATGATGGGAAAGTAGCATACAGCATATGGATCTTGAAATCTTCAAGAGAATGTTACCCTGCAGGCAATGCTCTTCAGAAAGAAAATACAGTGGAACACCACCCTACACTACATAGGTTTTCATTTCAGGGTGGCATCCCATAAGTGCTAATCTTAAGAGTTTGTAGGAATTGCTTCCCAACACATGCACTATACCTATTGAAATGTCCCTGTGATAGGACAGTTATAAATACAAAAAAGTGTCAGCTCAAAGCAGAGAATATCCAAACATAAGTCTGGCATCAAATATTGGTGAAAAATCAAGTGTGACTACATTTTTCTACTCCCGGGGCAATTGGTGAAGTCATTGAAGTTCTTCGGGATTGAAAATATTTTTTTGCCTAAAAATTGAGGTAATTGGGAGATAAACACTATTTGAAAGAGAAGAATTCCTACACATGTATTGAATTTAATGCTTTAGAACTCTAAAGCCTGATTTGGGCATCAATGACGTGCTGGATTGAACACCCATACTGTAACTGGTGTTGGTGTCCTTGCTAAGGATCTGCCCTGATCACTTGCCTCTATAAGACTGGGTTTTAGTCATACTACTTGCAAATGTTGGATTTACCCCAATGCTAATGTGTACTCATATAATTCATATACAGTATACTGTGCAGACTTTTAATTATTTACCACCATTGGTAACTTTAGGGGTTATCGCAATGTATAGCAGTGAGACATGCTGGGCACTCTTCGGTGAGTGCAATGACATGGTGATATTTTGTTTTTTGTTGTTTTGCCCCCCCCCAGCTCCAGGCTGGCCTCTCCTTCAGGCCTTCCTATGCCCCTCACTGCCACACTGCCTCAATGCAGCCACGCTTCACCCATATTGCAGCCCCCCGGGTAACTCGGACATAACCCTTTGCCGGGTGGGTCCCTCTCCTCCGAGGGGGAAGGCACCAGTGGGGTGGCCAGTGCAATTCTTGGCCTGTGTGCTGCTGGAGTGGTCCGTGTACTGCTTGAGGTCCCATGGCTGCGGGAGCTGGTGACTGTCATCCAGTCAGCCACAGGGCTCTTTTCCATTTGCTTCCCAGGGGCATGGCATGCCACTAATGTAAGGCATACACCAACATTCACCACACCCCATTAGTTAGTAGGACCCCACTCCTTACTATGCCACCAGCCTCCGCCATGGGTCAGCAAGTGCTGGGTTGCTTCCCTGCCCTCCCCCAGAGAGAAGGCGAGCAGTCATCTGATGCTCTAGCCCTCTCTCCCCGGCTGGCCCTCCAGTACCCGGGTCCATTCCCAAACCTGGGTCACTGGTATTGCAATGAAATCCAACTTCTGCACCTATGGGCTGGCTTATGGTGATGTTTAGGGTTATCATGTCACAACATCATGATATAGAGTGACACGCCGATGTCAGAGACATAGCTGGTATGGGTTTAAGGAAGGAGAACGACACTAGCTAACATGGCTTTCTGGCCTGGTATCTGATTCAGTCCACTTTTTGAATCCTTTACCCTCTTTGAGGTACAAAGACATTTCAAAGCAAAACTGGATGGTGATCAGTAACTGTATTATTTGCTTTGTGAAATGAAATATATTATTATAATGTTAACCATATGATAGTTTAAATAGATTACTAATATTAGTATTTAAATTTTCCTAAAAACACCTGTGTCCTTGAAAAAGCCTTTGGAAGGTGAAATGTTGGGTACTTTATAGTGGTGACCTGTACATTCCTAGTGAACTAATGAAATATACTTCAAGAAATAATGAAACTAAGACAACTTTAAGAGTCTGTTCAACTGGCATACTATTATGCACTCAGGCCTAGTCCTTACAGTCTAATGACTCTAAGGCCCAACTCACCATGATCACCTCAACCACCACTAGTTCATTAAGTTATCCTTGGAACTTGCCCCATTCCTACCTCTGTATTTCTTTCTCCTTCTATGTTTTCTTCATGTTTTCAACACAACAGATGATACTGTGATACAACAGGACATATCTCAAGCTATGATGACAACAATGTGCAAATCAAATTAGACAAGTGATGTTCTGATGAAATATGAAGCATGAGGAGTAGACATGGAGTGAGATTTTTCTGTCATGTTTTCTACGTGAATGATGACATTATGACACAGCAGGATGCAGCACAAACCATGATGACAACAATGAGTATGTGAAAGATTAGACCATGACAACACATGACTCACAAGGTATGAGAGGGAGTTAAGTGAGAGTGAGACCACCCCAACTCCACTTACAAACTCACTGAGGGACACTGACTCAAGAGAACTAGCACACTCTCAAGTCTCACACAGCATCCTACTTCACTTTCATTGGCTATACATTTTATTCACTGTTGGTTGGCTCAGAAACAGGCAAAACAAAATAAAAAAATAGACTGTGTACCCTGTTCAGAGTGAAAGGTAAATAAACTATAAAATGAAACCTTCAAAATCCTCCTGCCATGTTCTATCCTGGGCTGCTCCTAGTTCCCAGCCCTGCTGCTGTCTGCAGAAAGCACACACTGCACTCCTCCCTGTCATTAATCATTCATTATTCATAGTGAATAGAACAAGGCATGTGCTCCTTATGGTTAATCTTAAACTGACTCCAGCAGGTAATTACTATAAAAGTGCATGCCCATTCCATGTTTAGACAGTAACTGCCTAAGGTAGAATGAGGGCTGTGCCAGCTGCCCTGTAAGAGGTGATGGGTGCCAGAGGAAGTGGTTGGGGAATATTTTTAGTAAGGGGGGGGTGGAGGATTTTTTTATGTGGATGGTGGCAGTGGGGTTGTGGAGAAGATTCATTTATTTTCTTGAAATTACTTTGCTAGAACAGGAGGAAAAAAGAGTTTTAGGGTGCTATAAGGGTAGTGGGATGTAGATGGAACACCTAATGATCCAGCCCAAGGGAGGAGTGTGGGCATAATTTCTCCTGAAGTGAGGATAGTTACAGGCTTAAACAATCATTTCTGTTTCTACAAAATAAGAAACTTTCCAAATGTGGTTGGGGAGAAATTGAGAATCATTGTCCCACTACATGTAGTGTGACATTACTGACTTCGTATCCATTTAACGGGCAAAGATTAAACATGCTGCCTCTCTAGTGAAATGTGGCTAAGTCACAAATATCACCCTTTGCAAACACATGGCAAACTGCCCCCACTTTACCCAATTTGGAGCATAATAAATGTAATAGCCTTTAGACATACCACTAGGCTGTTCCACTGCCTTCGAGGTGCACACTATACTCACCTCTGAGGGGACAGGAATGTGTTCACTAATTAATGTGCTAAACTGGAGTAGAATGATGTGATGTAGCCATCTGGGGTAATGATATGGGGTAACTGATGAGTAAAATGCATGGCTACCACTCCCCATGAAAATACAATAACTGCTCCCACAATATCAATACACTACGAACAATGACCAAGAATACCAGCTTGTAGCATAAACTAACTGCATATTTATTATAAGGGCAGGGAACAAAAAGGAAGTGAACAGCAGAACAACTTTGATCAAGTAATTGTATACCCAAACAGTCCCAGATCTCCTGCATCTGGCTTCCCCCCAAACAGCTGTTAGAGGAAACCCAGTTAGTCTGTTGTGGTGTGTACCACACCAGGGTGCTGGTGGTCTACCAGTGGATGCAAGGTAATTCTCCAACACTTTGGAATACAGTGAGGATAAACAGTCTGATTACTTGAATGAAAGTTCATGTGTTGGGACACAATTAACTTTAAACACAGTGAACGCCCCAATCCTCTACCTGGGCTTATCTTGATGAGTTTTTCAGTCCTGCCCAGGAATTCACACCCTTTGCCACCTGTCTAGCTAGCTAGATAAATGCAAGAAGGATCCTCAGAGCTGCAGCTCAGAGGTACTTGCAGTCTGGAAATTCAGGGGGTGCAGAAAACTCATTTCCAGGGTAACGTTTCGTATCAGCAGTAGTTAGTAGTGCACCACATCCACAGAAAAAAGGATGCAGCAAACTGGACCGTTACCTGTCGGGCCTTTCATGGCTTCACCTCTAAGGTCTTTTACATGTTTGCCTGACAGGTCTCTCGACGTCTTTGTCTCTTCTGGACTTTCATTGTCTTCACCTCTTCTGGCCTTTTATCACTCTAGGGTATTTGGGTTTGCTGAACTCACCCTGGAAATCCACAGAATCTACAGCTTCCGACTTGCACAAAACACAGCTGGGCTCTTAGACAATTTCAGGCCCCAGGACAAATATTCTTCCTTCGGGCACACAGTTCAACAGCCTCAAAAGGCTCAATGCTGTAACTGCAGGGCAGCATTGCAGGTTCAATTCTCACACAGGGGAACAACTCAGCAGTCCACTTTATCCGGTCACCTAAATAATCTTGTAGAAAACTGGGATAAAGGCTTTTGTGGCTCCAAAGAGCCTTAGGATGCCCATAATTGCCTTTGGGCTGGATGAAACCTTCCTGCTCGCTCTCTCCCTTCCCTCCTGGTTTGTACTGAACTCGTTGGGATTTCTCTTGAATCTCCCTTTGGTGGGCTTTTATTCCCCTTTTATTCTTTTTCACCAGTCCTCATCCTATTTTTTGGTTCTTTTCCAGGTGCTTCATAGTGCCCTTTTACCTTTCCCAGTGGCCCACACTGCAAGGGAACTATGGGGTCTTCAATTATTGTTTATGTTTTGCTACCAGAGAATAACAGGCTATAACTTTATTAGTAAGCCCATTCACTGGCATCCAAATACCCTGACCCCGCTTGCCAGGATGGGTCCAAGAATCTCTAAATTTTCTTTATGGGATCCCCCATTTGCCCAACGGGGCTCCTAAAACCATAGGCACCTGTTTTTGCCATTTCATGCTGCCCAGTAATGCAGTCATAGCTTCTTTCAGGTTTTTTGGCTGTGCATGTGCAGTCTGCATATGGTGGCCATATTTGTTTACATTTCTTGGTCTGCTCCTCACGGTCACCTATTGGACCAGTGGAATGCTTCCCCAGTAACTGGAGGTGCAAAACAAAACCCGGACCTCAGCGCACCTCTTCTCATGGGACCGAGGAACAGACAGACTCCAGCAGCCATGAAGATTGGGCTACAGACATGGCCCAAATCACACCTGGGGCCACTGATATATAAAACCCTCCTGTCCTACTTCTAGTTGCAATGGGGACTGATGGAAGAATGAATACTGTGTGGGGCCATAGCCCCATAAGGTAAGCCCCAAATTGAGAGGGCTTACACAGTCCCCTTGTCAAACACTTGGAGTCCTTGACAAAGCATTACCCATTTACTATAATAACCACAGGCATAAGTTCAACTGGACACTACATACATTTTCAGTAACTGATGCATGACTAGCCCAAGTTATTTACATGTACATTCCAACAAACATTTACTATTTAGACAATTGGTTACTAGCTGACAACATTAGGAACTGACATGCACATACATTATCCCACCCTATCCATTTTGTAACACATTGGGGGGGGCAACATATCACAGGAGAATACTTTAATGAACCATATGAAGAGGGGTATCTCAGGAGGCACTGAGGGTGTCATAGGTGAGTTTAATGATGGGCTTGGGTTCTCTAACAGATTTCCTGGGCAATACTGTATTTTCCTCAGGAACAGGGTGTGCACTCTGTGACAGGGTTGAATAAGTACCTACCCTATTTGTTATGCAGAAAGAGTTTAAATGCAAGGGCTGTTCTATCCTCTCCTTTTCTGTTTCTTCTCTGTCTGGTTGCACAACCAATTTTCTTGTGAGGTCTAGGAAATGATCACTCCGACAGTTTCACAGTTCTCCACCTGTCACTATCTCTCTGCCTTCCCTTACTATTTCTGTCTTTTCTTCCCCCTTGCATACCTGTAATAATAAAAATATATGTGAATCTCTGTAAAATGGCATGTGAAACTGGGATCCCTTTGTTTAAACTGTATATAGTTATACTGTTGAAATGATTGCAAAGCCGTTTGGAAATCAAGGGGTTAACCTGAGATGCAGTTTTTAAGCCTTTTGCAGAGCTGTAAACAAGATGTCAGTTCTGGTTCACTATGTTCTTTCTGCTGCATCTGCAAGGAATGAAACTTACAAGAACAATCTGTAAACTTACAAGAACATTCAGTGAGAAGTGAGCTCTCTTAACGAGTTCCCAGACAAAGATTTATAAAAGAGCAGCAGTGCTTTTGCTAGAGAGACAAGGAGAGTAAGAGACTAAGAGACTGAAACTTGGAATTAAGAGATACTCTCAGAAGGACTTTGTTTTCTCTGTTTGTACTGTTTGTAAATAGTTATACTGAATAATCTTTTTTTAAGTTGCAGTTATTGAGAAAAATAAAATGCTATTTGCAAATTTTGAAACTGCTCCTGGTTTTCCTATGCCTCCTGACCTGTGCTTTGATGACAGATGGAATTAGAAGTGGGATTAATGCCACGCATGCTCTAAGCCAGGAGTTTTGTGTGTGGGTACTGGACCTGGTACCAGGGAAGCATAGAAGAAAGGTATGGATTCTGCAGCAGCAAGTCCAGGAGTGATTACCAGAAGAATGGCAGCCAAACTAGTAGAAACAGAAGACCAAGCAAAGACTGTACAGCCAAGCACAGGTAAGACATTCTTTTTTCCATTTAAACTCCAAGTCTGATGAGAACTCTGGTCGGCGTAACAAATCTGCACCCAAAGATTTTGTTTGCTATAACTGTAATAAGCCAGGTGATATTACAAGAAGTTGCTGTAGTAAGAAGAGTGACACTGGAGCAGATTGGTCCCTAGCAAACTGAGGCAAGTACTTAACAGATATCAAGATCACTTCAGACTGAGAATCTCAGCAAGCCCAAAGAATTCTAGAAAAATATCAATTCTTTGATCAAAGGTAAATCAACCCAATGTCCAAGCTCCATATCATCTGCTGGCCACCTCCTTCAAGATTCCCCATCAATTGCATAAGGAATTAATCAGTTCTTCACTGACCTGGATAGGTACACAGCTCACCTGCCACCAGTCTCAGATTTCTCTATCCCTACTCAGCATCACGCCGCTCTTGGCTCCCGACCCCTTTTTCACCCAAAAATAGCCAGTAGAAGAGAAGTCCTCAGGCTGTTACCAAATCTCAAATCAGAGACTTCCCCTGTCCATGACACATCAGAACCCAGGTTTCTCAAACTAGAAGCAGCAGCACTCACCTCACCTATCTGTGAACTTCTAAATAGAGCCATCCTCCCTAGTCAAGTGCTCTTTGGAAAGTGGTTGTGGTGGTCCCCCTCCCTAAGGAAGGGACCCACGCTGTGGAAAATTATAGGCCTATTTCAATTCTCTGCCCACTAGCTAAGATCCTGGAGTGGATCCTGCACATTCAGCTACAATCCTACCTAGACTTACATCATCTTCTCACAGACTGCCAGCATGGCTTCAGGAAGGGCCATAGTACTACTACAGCCCTTGTCAAAGTCTCAACTGACATTCTTAATGCAAGTGATGCTGGTTTTCTAACCGGTGGAGTATTCGTCATCTTGACTAAGGCCTTTGATCTAGTCAACCACTACCTTCTCCTTGGTAAATTGCATCAATTAGGTCTCGATCACTAAGCACTCACATAGTTCCATGAGTGCCTCACTGGAAGATCACAATGGATAAAATGGTCTGGTTCACTCTCTTCTTCAAGGCCTATCTCACATGGAGCACCCCAAGGTTCTATTCTTGGCCCGAAACTATTCTCACTTTTTATCAATGAGCTCCCCAACTTCTGTGGCGGTGCATCCATGCAATTATATGCTGATGATGCAATCTTATACCGCTCATCTAACAATATAGACTGGCTTAACCAAAATTTTAACTCTGATTTCATTGTGCTTGAACCTGGTTCTCTGACAATCATCTAATTCTAAATATGAAAAAAACAAAAGCTATGCTTTTCCATAACCTGTCCCCCAAACCTACCAAACAGGTCCAGATCAGTACATAGTCAGGAGACCCCATAAAGGTGGTTAATACTTTTAAATACCTTGGGGTTCACTTAGATGCCTCCTTCTCATGCAGCATCATGCAACTCAGCTTATCAAACTGATAAACCAGAAGCTTGGGTTATTATACTGCCTCCACCCTCTATTATCCAATGCCGCTTGTAAAAAGATTGCGTCAACATCCCTTATTCCTATTTTGTTCTAAGGCAACCCTCTACTACTCTCCACCTGATCCTATTCCTTTGCACAGATTTGTCAACTCCATCATAGGATTTGACATTTTGCCCTTGGAACAGACTCCAGAAAACACCACTGTGAGGCACTGTATTCTCTTCAATGTCCTACCTATGACTCAGGGTTACAGTTTCACACCTTATGCCTTGTATTCAAACTTACCATGCCATTTAATCCCCCTTGCCTAAGGGGAATCATTTACAAAGAAACTCCCACACGGACTTCCTTACCCTTAATAGCAATCCAGAAGACACAATGCCTATTGGGTAAGCGGTCATTCACCTTCTCAGCTTCCCCTGCTTGGAATTCCCTCCCCCCAATTTACTTTTCTGTCCCACCCTATCCTTCTTCAAAAAAGAGCTTACCTCTTTCCTACTAACCCCCTTCCTCTGCAACTGCTTTAAATAACCATTATAGCATCGTTAATGCCTAGTCTATGTTACTCTGATAGATGTATCTTGTAATCCACCTGCTCTTGTGTTCCTGCTATGTATATATTGTATAATATTAGTTATCCTGTTTATTTATATATGCTTAATACCTGATCTGTTTTAAGTTACTTACCTGGCTTTCCACTGTAATAATGTTTGCAACATTGTTAAATCTCTCTGTATCTCATATATTATTATTGTATTTATCTATTGTGTATCTATATTTTATCTTGTGTTCACCATTGACACCTGTGTCATCACTGAAAAAGGGACTGCATGGTCTCAGTGGACTTACCCGGTTACCAAAATTCTAATAATAATAATAATAAAGATGGGATATAAGACAGTAAAAGGGTTTATTGATTTGGGAATCAGATAGACCATAGTGCGTACTGAAGTGCTGGGAAAACAATGTCTAAAAGGACCAGGTACTGGTGTCATCTGTATCCATGGGGACATTTAGTACTATCCCACCAGTCAAGTGACTCTGATTATTACTGGGGTATCACACCAAATGAAAGTGGGAATAGTACCTAAGTTACATGTGCCTGTTATTATTGGAATTGATTTTCCAAGACTGAGTTAATCAAAGAGGTCCAAAGCCAGTAGAAGGTGTATTATGACCATGGGGTAAAAGAATAAGTATTTGATCCAGGTGAAAATGTCTTGCTCCTGTTAACCACTACAGAAAATAAACTGCTAATGAAGTGGCAAGGGCCTTATAAAGTGCTTAGATGTATTGGCACAGTTAACTATAAGACTGAGACCCCGATACGAAAAATCCTACTTAGATATACCATGCTAACCTCCTCAAGAAATGCATTGAAAAAACACCGAAAGCTGTTTTGCTGATTTTACAAGGAACTGATAAAGAAGATATTGATGTAGCTTATGATACACTAGACCAAACTGTAACTGCTGATGTTGTAAAGGTGAATGTTTCCTTAACCTCTGAACAAATCACAGACATTTGCTAACTTGCTAAAGACAATTAACAGTACTTTTACCACAGTACCAGGCCAAGCAAAAAGGGTTGAGCACGTAATAGTGACAAGGAATGCTCGCCATATTAGACAAAAGACAAACAGATTAACTGAGCAGTTAAGAGCAGACATAGTTAAGGAAATACAAAAAATGAAATAATTGGGTATCATAGAAGAGTCAAGAAGTGCTTGGACATCACCAATGGTGACTGTAAACAAAAAAGAAGGGAGTGTAAGAATCTGCCTGATTTTAGGAAACTTAAATCAAGTGTCAGAATTTGACAGTTATCCTATGCCCAGAATAGATAATTTGGTGGACAGACTGGGGAATGCCAAGTATATAAGTATCCTTAATCTCACCAAGGGTTTCTGGCAAATCCCCCTAGCTAAAGAATACAGAGACAAAACTGCATTTGCCACGGTTATAGGATTCTATCAGTTCACCAACATGCTGTTTGGTTTACATGGTACACCCACTACATTCCAGCATTACCTGGAAGTAATTTTATCCTCTCACACTGGTTATTGTACTGCATACCTGAATGATGTCATTGTGTACAGTTCACACTGGAAAAATCACCTGGAACACCTATGAGCAGTTGTCCAATCTATCAAAGGGGCAGGTCTAACAATTAATCCTACCAAGTTTGCATTGGGCATGCAGAAAACCAGATATTTGGGTTATGTTTTGGAACATGGAAATGTCAAGCCAGAGGTTTCCAAAATAGATGCTGTAGCTAACAGCCCTGTCCCAAAAATCAACAAACATGTCAGGTAATTTATAGGGCTGGTTGGTTATTTTTGGAGAATAGTTCCCATCTGTGCCAAGTTAGCTACTCCCCTCATTGAACTCACAAAAACACAGTTCCTGAATAATGTGACATGGACCCCAGAGTGTGATGAAGCTTTTGAGTCATTAAGACTACATTATGTTCAGCCCTGTTTTAAGAAGCCCAGACTTTGAGAAACATTTTCTGTTACAGACTGATGCATCAGCGGTATGCCTAGGTGCCATCCTGAGTCAAAATATAGATCAGACAGAACATCCTGTTATATACATAAGTAGAAACTTGCATGACAGAGAGAAAAGGTACTCCACCATTGAAAAGGAATGCCTTCTGGCAAAGTGGGCCAGGGAGTCCCTTAAGTTTGACTTACTAAAAGCTGACTTTGAACTTATAAGAGCTCACATTCCTCTCTGTTGGCTTAACCAAATGAAGGATAAAAATTCTAGACTTACACAGTGGTACCTGGCACTACAACCATTTAAATTTAAAGTGATGCACAAATCTGGGAAAGAAAATGTCAATGCTGATTTTCTGTCAAGATATGAATCAGGAATTGAGAATTCTGAATGTTGAAAAAATGTGAGTTGAAACTTCTCTGTTTGTTATGCTGCATATGCACTGAACTGTAAAAGTAATAAGCTAATGCTAGAGAAAGTTTTGGACTTAAAAAGAACATTTTGGAAACCTGTTTTTGTAAAACAGGTTCCTTCTTAAAGAGGATGGTACATGTGACAGGGCTGAATAAGGCCCTGCCCAATTTATTATGCAGAAAGAGTTTCAATGTAAGAGTTTGTTCTATATTCTCCTTTTCTGTCTCTTCTCTGTCTGGTTGCGCAACTAAATTTTCTTGTGAGGCCTTTGGAACTGATCACTCCAATGGTTTCACAGTTCTCTGACTCTCAGTATTTCTCTGCCTTCCCTTGCTATTTCTGTCTTTTCTTCCCCCGTTGCATATCTGCAGTTATAAAAATACTGTATATGTTAATCTCTGTGTAAAACTGTATGCAAAACTGGGATCCGTTTGTTTAAAACTATATATATAGTTATACTATTGAAATGATTGCAAAGCTATTTGGAACTCAAGGGGTTAATCGGAAATGCAGTTTGTAAGCCTTCTGCAGAGCTTTAAATAAGAGGTCAGTTCTGGGTCACTATGTTCTTTTTGCTGCACCTGCAAGGAATGAAACTTACAAGAACATTCTTTAAACTCAACAAGAGCATTCTCTGAGAAGCAAGCTCTCTTAAAAGAGTTCCCAGACAAAGACTTATAAAAGAGCAGCAATGCTTTTGCTAGAGAGATAAAGACAGTGAGAGACTGAAACTTGGAATTAAGAGATACTCTCCGAAGGACTTAGTTTTCTCTGTTTATACTGTTTTTAAACAGTTATACCGAATAATTAGATTTTTTTATTTTGCTGTTATTGAGAAAAATAAAATGGTATTTGCGAATTTTGAAACTGCTCCTGATTTTCCTATGCTTTCTGACCTGTGCCTGATGACACACTCCCCTCTTCCATCTGTGAGATCAACACAGGTAAAATGTCAGGAATAGCAGCACTGACTTCAGTCTAGAGGTGGGCTGATGTCTAAATTTGCAGACAAATTTGCCATGAAGAAGCCACATTTCATCTCTGCAGAGGCCTGCAAAGTTTTTCCCACCTTCAAAAACTTTGAAATGGTGAAATTCCACCACTGACTATGAAATTTCACCATCGAATGGTGGAATTTCCCCTGTAAACTGCAACATTTCAAAGGATTTCCACAGTTCATGGGCAAAATTCCACACTTCATGTGGGGGGTGGGGATTCTGCACTCTGCAGTGGGACTTCACCATGTATAATTTGAGAAATTCTGCAAAATTCTTGGATTTATCCGAGGAGTGAAGTTTGCCAACTTTGCCTACCTCTACTTCAGTCTCTGGGATCTGCACATCACTATTTAAGTCTATTGCTTTGTTCATCATAGCCTCTGGCACTTGTTCAATGGGTCTCTCCCAGGTACAAAGGGTATAGCTTTAGTGTTCAATTGTCATGAGGGCTTAGTTGTTACTATGTCTTGGAGGCAGACAATACTAGTGGAGGGCCTTGAATTTCTCCAGTCCAATTGCAGGGAGACATATCTTTAGACACATATGGACAGTATGCAATATCCCCATCTTCACTGTGATCTGACGAATTGGGGACAGACTCTTTTGCAGGTGCTGTAACTGCAGTACTAGACTCTGGTTGTGCCATTTCAGTTTTCTTCTGGGCAGTTTAACTTCTGGTCTTTGGTTTCCTTGTCACTGGGCATTGACTTTCAGGTACAAGATCAGGCACAATTTCCCCAATAAGCAGCAGATGATTTCTAGGTACAGTCTTTTCTAGGTCTGTGTCATGTTTGTGCAGATCTTACAAACTGACAGGTCTGGCATTTGTTCTGCTACTACATAGATTTCTGGCACCCAATGGTCCTGTATCTTGTGCTTGCCTTGCAGGTCCCAGATTTTAAGAAGGACCCAATCTCTCACATATAACACCTGGGGCCCAATTCTCAAAGCTCCTGGTGTGGCACAATGGGCTTGCATCACAAAGAATGGAGCAAAGTGCAGCTTGCACTAAAAGATGTGCCAGGAGAGACTCACAAACGCAGCCTGCATTAACTGCAGGCTGCATGCACTGAAGGGTATCTGCACCATCCATGCACCATAAAATGGGCTGCAGAATGCACTAGGGGGCATGTGGCAAATGCTAGCTGCCACATCCCCTAAACTGGGATTCTCATAACCCTCCCAGAGAGTTTACATTAATCATTTCCTGGTGATCTAGCTCCCCCCCACCCTGATGTGCCTGTATATTAAAATGTTTAAAATAAATCATTGCCTGGTGATCTAGTGACCCCGCTCCACAGCCATGATATGCCTGTATATTAAAATGTTAAACAAAATCTTTTCCTGATGTTCTAGTGGATCCCCACCCCAGCAGATAGTGCCAACCAGCCCACTCTCCCCCTGCCAGAACCACAAGATGGTGACTGGCATAGCCCTTCTCCCACTACCATGGCCAGCCACCGACTGAGCTGTCACTAAGTATGTACTGTATAGAGTACATGCTCATTAACTGACAGTTCACTCTGACCTGTAAATCAATGAGTGCAAACTCTATATAGTATGTGCTCAGTGACAACTCAGTCAGTGGTCAGCCATGGTGGTGAGAGGAGGGCTGTACCAGTCACCAGCTCAGGGTTCAAGCTGTGGGGCAGTGATGTGATGGGCACTACCTGCTGGGGTGCGGGTCCAGTAGACCACCAGGATAACATTTTGTTTAACAGTTTAATATATGGGCACATCAGGGCTGGAGGGGAAGGACTGCTAGAACACCAGGACAAGATTTATTTACACATTTTAATATACAGGTATGTAGGGAGACTGCTAGACCACAATGAAAAGATCTATTTAAATATTTTAAGTTATGGGCATAAGAGGGGGACTGCTAGACCACTGGGAAAAGATTTATTTAAACATTTTAATATACAGGCATATGGGAGGGGGGACACTAGATCATTATGGACTTATTGTATATGAATTTTACCATATGAGCACATCCAGGCTGTGGGGGTGGCTAGACCACCAGGGACTAGAGTGTTGCATGGCTGCCCTGCAGCTTGTGGAAAACCCTCCGGATGCACCTTCTGTTTGGTGCATGTCCGCAGTTGCCGCATACCATGGGACTTTACTGCTGGGACCCTGCTCAACAAAGAATCAGGCACAGGGTCCCTGATGCACTGGTCTTTGATACAAGCTGCTTTTTGTCACAGCATTCATCATTCTAAGGGCCTTTTGAGAATTGTGTCCCTGGTGTCTGACTTTTTTTTATCATATGTGGCTTTGTTTGCCTGGCTGGTTTTAGCTGCCACTTCAGAAGCAAGTTTATATGATCTTTGCAACTGCTCTCTCAAATTCTTGCTGTATTCTTAATAAGCTTCTTCAGAAGTTCTATCTGCTGAAATCCCAAAAGACAAGTCTATAAGCAATCTGAGTTCACAACCAAACATTAGGTAGAAGGGTGATCTCCATTTAGCATCATTTTTAGCACAATTTGAAGCATGCACCAGAAAACTCACTTTCTGGCTCCAGTTTGAATTGTCCACTGGATCCAAGGTACAAGCATGTCTGACAAAGTTCTGTTAGAACATTCAGGTTGAGTTTCTCATTGGGGGTGGTATGGTATAGTGTGTGACTTTTTAATAACATAGGTAGGGAGAAAATCCTTGACCAATCTGCTTTCAAAGTTTCTTCCTTGATCAGAATGGACCCTTTGGGATGAATTCTATAATGACTGACAAATTGCTATAACACTTTCACCACCGTACTTGCTTTCTGGTCCTTGGTGGGATACGGCTGTGCATAACGGGTGCAGTGGACAGTTACCACTCTAAGGAAAGAAAGCCCATACACACCAACTCAAGGGGGCCAATTTTTTTAAGGTTCACAAGGGGTGCAGCTCTGTTTAGGTAAAGTCTTTTTGTATGCATCTGATGCAAGTGTTTCAATGCTTTTCAAAGTCTTTCATTGTCCTTGGTCAATGGAATCGGGCTCCTGCGAAGTTGAATGTGCGTTCAAAACCCAGGTGACCCATTTCATCATGCAATGAGGTGATGACTGTTCTCCGATACTCCCAGGGCAACACCAATTGTTTCCTTGGAAAGTTGGGATCATGACTGTTTTAGCTGTTTCGTATCAAAAGTCCATCTTTTACTGGCAACTTGTTCCCTTCTATCAATAGCAACTGTACAACAGGGCAAGTTAGTCATAATTGGTTGGCATCATGTCTTTTTTGTAATGCTCTGATTATTTTGTGCGACACATAATCCTCTCTCTGCACAAGCTGCAGTTCTGGTTTGCTTGGCTTGGGCAAATATTACCAGTCCAATCCAGTGAAATATAAGTAGACAGCAGGAATGGCATCTGGAAAGGCTCCCAGCATGTCAATGGCTCTGTTGTGGTTTGCAGGGGTGGCACTATCAGTAGTTTCAAACTTTGAACACATAGCCTTCACTGTTGCACTGGTAAGCTGCACATTTGAATCTGGCTGCTCTGAATTGTTCTCATTTTTTTTTATTTTATTCTTTTGGTAATGAGTAAGGCCCTCTATGCACAAGTACCTGTTTTCTGGGGTGACCCAGGAGTTCTGGATTGGTTAAGTGACTTGCTCAGAATCACACAGTATGGAAAAGAGGGTTGTGGAAATCAGACCCATGCCTGATGGATGTACCAAACTCATTCACAGCTCATTACCCTAACCTCTAGGCTATACTGCCAGCTCCTGAATGAGGGCACCTAGATAAAGCATCAGCATCAACATTGTGCGTCCCACTTCTTTACTCCAAACTGTAGTTGTAGGTTGACAGAGCAGACAACCACTGATGTCCAACTGCATCTAACTTGATTGCAGTGTTCATGTATGTGAGAGGATTATTGTCTGTTCTGACAGGGATGTGGATGCCATACAGGTAGTCATTAAACTTCTCAGCTACATCCCACTTAAGAGCCAGAAACTCAAGCTTGTGTACTGGATAGTGTTTTTCAGAGAGGAACAGACTGTGGCTCACAAATGCTACAGGGCAAAGTCCCTCCAGGTGTTCTTGGTACAGTACAGCATCTAACCCATACAGACTGGAATCTGTATGTAAGATATATGGCTTGGTGGAATCTGCAAAAGCCATCACAGATGCTTCACTCATGCACTTTATAATCTCTCTATAAGCAGTTTTACATTCATCTGTCCACCACTCACCAAAAGGCTTATTCACTTTCAAGTACTCCTTCTGACGGTTTACCTATGCTAACGCGACAACATTGTTGTTGACATGTGGCATAGAGACATCCCTGAAGTCAACAGATGAAATTTCGCCTGCCAGACATCGGTCTGGTTTCTAGCAGGGAGCTGCACCAGCCGAACCTCCAGTGCACCCTGCATCCCCCCCTTTTTAAGGATTAACTCCAGTCAGAGTTAATGGTAAGGGGGGTGAAAGTTATTGAAAAGGCAGAATTTTGCCAACAGGTCCCCCACAGTGACATTTTTGAATCTTGTAGAAAATGGTGTGGGGATTTCTCCAATGGGGTTTCACCCTTCCATCTGCATACCCTTTCTGACGACAGTCTCTTCCAGAATGGGCTTTCTTTTTGTTTGTCAGAGGGTACCCTGGGTTAGATCATATATGGGACACACAATCATGGAGTAATCTTTTACAAAATGTCTATAGTGTCCTCAAAATCCCAGGAAGGACTGCAAGGCTTTGAGATTTTGTGACCTGGGCCAGGTCATAAGGGCCTCTGCTTTGGTAGTGTTGGTCTGTACACCATTGACAGAAACAAAGTGAGCAACATACTTCACTGAGGGATGGCAAAACTGGCACTTGTCAATGGACACTTTCAAGCCAAACTCCTCCAGCTAGTTGAGCACTTTCATGAGTCGGGCTTCATGCTCCTCCAAAGTCCTTCTGAACACAATTAAGTCATCCAGATACACAATTATCTCCAGTAGGTTCATGTCTCCCACTGCCTTGCCTTCTCAATCAGTCTTTGAAATGTAGCAGGGTCACCCAATATTTCCTGGGGCATTCTCTCAAACTGGTAGAAAACCAGAGGGCAGATGAAAACTATTTTTTCTTTATCCTCCTCCACCATGGGGATCTGGTAATAGCCACTGTGTAGATCCATTACTGAAAACCATCTGCTCCCTGTCAAGCTAGCCAAGGCATCCTCTACTTGAGGCACATTATGCTTACCCACTACTGTCTTCTTGTTCAAGGTCCAGTAATCAATGCACATGCAGACAGCACTATTCTTGTTTTGGCCCACTGCTATGGGTGACACATGAGGACTCTTTGACTCCCTTATAATCCCTGCTGATAACAGTTCCTGGAGATGGCACATGTCATCCTCAGTGTCCTCAGGGGGTGAGTCTCTGGGACCTGTCTTGGAAAGGGTGATTGTCTTTCAGGCAAATATGGTGCTCTTCTCTGTGGATGCATTCCATGTCCCACTTGTGCAAAGAAAATACTTTTCACCATTTAGTCAGCCTCTGACTCAGGCTCCGGTAGTAGTAGTCTGGTATGGTTGAGTCTCCAAAGTCAAACAGAGCAGGATCTATCTCTTTCAGTGGCACAGGGAGGGTGCATCTCTGTCACACTGTCCACATGGAAGATGTATGCCAGCACTCGGCCTTTCCTTATGGTGAGTTGTTTCTCAGTTACATTCTTCACCCATACCATCAGCCTCCTGGTACCATCAGTCCTTCTGGCAGACTATGTTCAGGGGTAACATCAATTATGAATGCTGGATCATCTGACGGCACGTGAATTCTGGAACACCAACTACTTAGCACATTGATTTATGTGGCAAGACCAGCTCATTTCTATCCACTCTGTGAATTATTTCAGTAGATTCATCTATTGACTCAGCTGCTGCTGAGCAAAGTTCAAACTCGCCTGCTTTACAGTGGCTCCTAAGGATGGGTTTTGTAGGGTTTCCACTCCTCCCCTCTCTTAGCACATTTGAGCCAACCTGCCAAAAATGTCTGCATTGCTCCCCATTAGTACAGGGGTATAAGTCATGCTTTTGGGGTCTGGGCAGATCAGCACCAAGGTGTCAGTTTTGTGTGGGCTTTCCTTGCCCCTCCCAGGGAACTCAAATTGCATGAGACAATAACCATCATAGGAATAACTGTCACTGCCTAACCCCGACACTGAGAGTCCTCTCAAGGGGCAGAGTGACAGATATTTGAAATAACGGTTGTAAAAAGCATGATGGATAATGATAAATTGTTACTCACTGTCTAACAATGCATTTCAAAGTATTGCTTTATCCTATATTTGGACATTGGCTTGAGGGCCCACTATCCTGGGTGGCACTCTACTCTCTGGTGGAACCTTGGGTTCAGTCCATTTCATGGTGACTTCTTCTTTCAGAGATCCAGGTCACTCCCTCACTGGGCTCCACTGCTATTTCCCTGCATTACTTCAGTGTCGTTGTGTTTTCTCATCCACTAGTTGAGGATTTTCAGGATGGACACTCCCATGGGCAAGGAACCCATCTTCCCCACAGTGATAGAAAAATTTCTCTAGGCAAAATGGAGGGCTGAGGCCTGACCCTTGGAGCAGGAGAAGAGTGTGTCAGTTGTCCCTGCTCAGACATCACACTGATAGGTTGTGGTTGAGAATCTTGGGCCATCTATAGTGCCTTCATACAGTACATTCTTTAATTTCTTTGAGTTCTGCTCCCAGGTCAGGGAGGGTACTAATATCTTTACAGCTGTCTACATGAGGTTGACAGGGTGCAGCTGTCACAGAGGGGGCCTGCAGAAAGTCAGCAATGTCTTCTTCAGCTTCCTCCTTCCTCACATTGTTCAGCAACTGTTGAAATGTAGAGGGTCTGACCTGCGATCTCTCAGCCTAAGTGACATCAAAGTCCACCAGTAAAACACCACACCCCCCTCAAAACCTGATCAAGTCTCATCTGGGCAACCTGAACAGGGATAACTTCTCCAGCCTCAGCAATTGCACATATTGCTGTCTCCACCTAAGCAATGTAGTGTGGCCTCTCTTTAGGTAATGGCTCTTAGTTGAAAGATGAGATTCTCTTTCTTCTCCACCAACCCACATGGACTCTTTAGCATAGCCAGATGTTCACATGCAGTACAAGTAGGCTGACTGACATGTAGGGAACAAATTACATCCGAGGTAATTCCCCTCAAGCTTTCCTCTATTCTTTTGAATTTCTTGTCATCTGAACACTTCCACACTTGCACCATCTGTGCAGCTTGGCTCACCCAGCTGTCATAGTCATCTTACCCTGCAGGAGTAGGAATGGTTTCTGAGAAGGTGTGCCATCTCTTGTATTGCTCATAGGGTGCAACCACATAAGGGGTAAATCCACTGGGCAGCACTACCTGAGCATGCTCTCCTTCTTTAAAGATGGCCTGCACATCATTAACAGTCTTTCTTTCCACTGCCAACATCAACTTAATCTTCTCCATCAAATCTGTTTCTGGTCCTCGCAGGGAAGGAGGATCTGACTGTGGACTGCTTCCCTTGAAAAACAAGTTCCATACCCCCTCAGACCCTTCTGCTGTGAAGATGGCAGGTAATTTACTTGCATCAATCTCCAATTCCCTTTTGATTAAGGCAATGGTACTTTGACTTGCATGGTCATTTATTTATTTATTTCAATTGGGATTAATACCTTTGAGCCAAAGACTCATTTTCAAAGGTTCCAAGTCAGGGACAAAACAGAGCAATACAAATACAATACAATACATTAAGAACAAATTAAGATAACAGTGAAAATAGAAAAATATGGTAGGCATCATGAACATCATTAAAATGGCACATGAGGTACAAGACTTGCTAGTTTCAGGTACATCTTAAAAGTAGAGTAAATTACATTACATCAAGTTGTTGAAGGGTAGGGATACACTGGGAATAGTGAGACATGTCAATAATAAGTCTGTGTTAAGCTTTGGGGATGATGGGGGAAAAGGTAAGCAGCCAGACTGGTGTTGTCAAAGTAGCTAGAGGTGGTGTGGGACAGAAGTAATGGGGAAAGGTGGTGTTGTAGGGTTGTAAGTCAATGGGGGGGGAATTGGGAAGGGGAAGAGGTGAGGAGGAGGGCGATAAGGCAGGAGGAATATGTTGAATTATTTTCTTGCACAGTTACAGGTGGTTACATTCTTAAGTCGGGACTGTAGCTGCTTTTTGAACAGACTCAGCTTTGTGTTTCCTGTCAGCATTTTGGGCAGCTCATTAAACCATTTGGGGCTCTTAAAAGTAATGGATTTTTGGGCCAGTGATGTGCGCTTGAAATGGACTTGTAGTCCTCCTTTTGTTGCATCTCTTGTTTGTTTAGTGTGCACAGCCTTCTTGAACAGACTGCTTATGGATTCCGACACGAGGCCTAATTGTGCTTTTTTTATGATCAGGCATGTTTGGGTATTGGGCTCTTATGTACAGTGGGAGCCAGCCCATCTCAGAGTAGAGTGCACAGGTGTGAGTCCATTGATCTGCCCCACATGCCAGATGAAAAGCCCTATTCATGAGTTTTTGTGTCCTGTTAAGGGTAGTGTCTGATCCTGCGATGTATATTGGTAAGCCATAATCAACAGATGATAATACTGTGCTGCCTGCCACTAATTTGAGGGCCGCAGGTGTCATTGAGTGCTTGTTTCTGTAGAGGATGCCCAGTTTCATGTAGGTGGTTTTGACAACTTGATGAATGTGGTGGTAGAAATTGAGGGTGTCATAAAGGTAAACACCCATATATTTAAATGAGGAGACTTGTTCAAGTGAGATGCCCTTTTGGTTCAGAATTCGAAGGGGGCCAAAATTTCTTTTGTTCTGTGGGACCGAGAACAGCATGCTTTTGTTTTTTTTATGGTTTAGTAGCAGTTTATGTTGACAGAACCAGGTTTCAAGTTTGTGGAAACTATCTAGTAGGCCTTCCTCGATGGTCAAGTGGTCCCTACCTGGGACAGATATAACGGCATCATCTGCATGTAAAACAATGCTAGCAGGGCAGGATTCAAGGAGGTGATTAATGAACATGCTGAAAAGGAGCGGATCAAGTATAGACCCTTGCGGTACTCCAAGGGCCACTACCTTAGGGTCAGAGAGTGAGTCGCTGATTCTAACACACTGAGTTCTTTGTGTCAGATAGCTACAAAACCAGGTGACTGTATCAGGGGCCAGTCCCATGGAGAACAGTGTGTTTAGTAGTAGCTGGTGATTAACTGAGTCAAACACTTTTGTAAGGTCAATGAAGACTGACCCCACCGACATCCCTAGGTCAAAGACATTGTAGAGCTGAGTGGTGTAGTCCACCAGTGCAGTAATGGTAGAGTGTTTTTTTGCAGAAACCATGCTGATTGCTTCAGAGTAGTTGGTGACTGCCCAGGAAGTCAGTAAGTTGTTCAGAGACTATTCTGTAGAGCTTTGGAGAAGGATGTGAGGATGGATATTGGCCTATAATTAGCGGTGAGTGTTTTATCCCCAGATTTGAAAACTGGTAAAACCAGGGCGGATTTCCAGGAACACACCCAATTTTAAGGAGGCATTAAAAACCTTGGAGATTGGGTCTGCTAGTACATCAAGCGTAATGGCAACCAACTTCATATCTATCAGATCACACCCCTGTCTGGTCTTTCTGAGGACCCTCTTTACTTGCTTGATGGTTTAAGAGATTGAGACTTGCGTAAAATAGAAGAGTGGCAACCCTTCCCTCTCCAAAGTGGGTATGGTGATTCCGTGAGGTTGGTAATCGATTGGGTTTAGGAACTCACTGGGAAGCACCCCTGATAGATCAGTGAAAGTGGTATTGAACTCATTGGCAATCAGTAGTGGTTTCTGGAGATACTCATAGCCAGTGGTTAATAGGTCCAGTGATGCCCTGGAGGTCCTTCCAGTAAGGGATTTTAGTGTGTTCCAGAACCGTTTAGAGGACCTCCAGTTTTTGTTGAGGAGGTCCTTGAAATAACTAGCTTTCACCAAGCAAATGAGCCTTGTGCAGGAGTTTCTTGCAGCTTTGTATGGGGATACATTGTGCGGCTTTCCTGAGTCCTTAGCTTTGTGCCACAGGTTGTCTCTATTATACATGTGCACTAGGAGTCAGGTATTATGCCAGGGGGTGTGGGTTCCATTGACTTTTTGGTTTTTTATGGGGGCAAAAATATTGCATGCGTGCGTAAACGAATTTCAGACGAACTCAAAGGTGATGTTGCCATCTGTTGCATCAGTTGTTATCATACTTCATACCCTGCACTTTCAACTTTCCCAAACTTTGCACAGTTTCTTGATCTTCCAAAATAATTGTCCTTTCAGTGCCCTCAGGGATCCCTGTGACCAAAATAGCTTTTTTTCAGGTCCAGGCACTCCCCTCGGCACCAGTCTTCTATTTCCTGTTGCACCATATTGATTCTCACAATTTTTTGGGTGGTGGGGTACAAACATTTTTCAGAATTTAAGGGTGGAGATCCTACTAGGAGGCAGTAGATACCATTGGTGCCTCCAGTTGTACAGCCCTTTGACTTACTGCCTGCCTGTTCCAGGGCCCTTGGGGTCCACACTATACTCACCTCTGAGGGAGCTGACCCAGGTTCACTAATTAATGTGCTAGACTGGAGTAGAACGAGCATGCTGTGTCCACCTGGGGTAGTGGTATGGGGTACCTGATGACTAAAACACAAGGTTATCACTCCCCAGGAAAATACAATAACTGCCCCACAGTATCTTCCCCACTCACTAACAATACACTCAAAATAATGACTAAGAATGCTAGCTTTTTGCATAAACAAACTGCAGATTTATTATAAGAGAGGGGGAAAAAGGGATTGAACAGCACAACAACAACTTCGATGAGGCAATTGTATCCCAGACAGTCGCAGATCTCCCCACAGGTGCACCAGGCTTCCCCCAAACAGCAGTTAGAGGAAACACAATTAGGCAGTTGCAGTGGGCAACACACCGGGGTGCTGGCAGCCTACTGGTGGATACAGGGTAATGCTTCAAGACTTTGGAATACAGTGAGAAAAAACAGTCTGATAACTTGAAAGAAAGTATCTGTGTTAGGGCCCAATAAAGCTCAAAGACTGTTACCATTCCACTTCTCTGCCTGGGCTTATCTTGATGAGATTATGAGTCCTGTCCAGGACTTCACCCACTTTACCACCTACTGTATCTAGCTAGCTAGCTAAATGCAAGCAGAATCCTCATAGCTGCAGCTCAGAGGTACTTACAGTCTGGAACTTCAGGGTATGCAGGAAACTCAGTTCCAATGTACCTTATGGTATCAGCAGTAGTTAGTGGTGCACCACATCCACTGCAAAAAGGTAAGCAGAAAGCTGGACCTTCAACTTGGAGGCCTTTCATGGCTTTGCCTCTAAGGTCTTTTACATCTTTGCCCAACAGGCCTCTTAACATCTTTGCCTCTTCTGGTCTTTTGCAGTCTTCACCTCTTTCAGTCTGTCATTGTTTCAGTGTGCCTAGGCAGGCTGAACTCACCCTGGACATCCAATGGGTCTGCAGCTTCCAGCTTGCACAAAGCAGAGCTGGTCTCCTAGACAATCTCAAGCCATGCACAAATATCTTTTCTTCTGGGCACACAGTTCAACAGTCTCAAAAGGTTCAATACTGTAACAGCAGGGCAGCATTACAGGTTTGATTCTCACACAGGGGAACAACTCAGCAGTCCACTTTATCCTCTGTTGCCTGAATATCCTTGCAGCGACTGGCCTGAATGTGCCTTTTAAGGTTCCAAAGGGCCTTAAGATGTGCAAAATTGCTTTTCGGCTGGATGCAGCCCTCCTGCTCTTTCTCTCTCCCTTCCCTTCCCTCCTGGTTCGTGCTGAACTCTCTGGAATATCCCTCGGATCTCCCTTTGGTGGGCCTTACTTACTAGAGCATTATTCTTTCAACATTTCTATTGTAATCCCTCCGAATCTGAGGGCTTCTGTTTTGTGATCCTGGTATCTATTTAGTAGTACTTCCCAACCAGCTCTAATTGCTGGACTCAACCCATTGGCATTATGGCTTGTCTCATTATCTTCTTGCTAATATTTGCCAACAGTGTACAACACGCTTTACTGCACACTAAAGCATCAGGCAGTATTCCAATCATTGATTCCTTTACTACATCCTATATTGCCCTCTCACACTGTACCTCCACTTTCTTGTTGAACTACCCTTCACATGCATATATCCCACATTCTTCCGCCGCCCTTCCCTTCTGGTACCCCTCACTCATAACTATCTGTGCACTCTCCCTCATTTCCTTAAAACATCAATTCTGCTTTACATTCTCCTGTTCTAAACGTACATCCCTGACAATATATAAAAGGCAATTACAAAGGAAAAAAGCCCTCACATTCTTGATAAATTCCCTAAAGAAAATGCTGTTGCTACTCCCTCTCTGTTCAGGCAATGTGGAGTTAAATCCTGGGCCTCCACTTCAATTTTCCTCTCCATCAGAGTTTGCAGCTGCCCCTGGTTTATGATGCTGGTTAACATTCTAAGCATGACTAAAAAATTCAACCAACTTCAGGCATGGGCTGCGCATACTAAGCCAGATATTATCATTATCACTGAGTCATGGCTTAAAAAAATCAATCATGACCAACAAATTACTCTCCCAGATTATAAACTATTTAGGGCAGACAGGGATACTGGGGGGAGGGTCATCTATTCCAGATCCAAGTATGCAGTCAGCGATATCTTTTGTAAATCTAAGCCCAAAGAATTTAAGATTGTCTCACTGAAGCTTTACCTTCCTTCCACGGAATGCATCACTGTTATAGGTGGCTATAGGCCTCCGATTGGTGGCACCGAAATTCTGGACATTCTGAAATCCCTAACCATAGCCGCCAACTCAGAAACAACAATCCTGGGGGACTTCAACATGGATTGGCTTACCACTAAATCTCACTGCCTTAAATCCCTCAGTGATGAGCTTGGCCTTGCTCAGTTAGTTGCTGAACCCACAAGGAACAATACCTCAATCTCTGCCAACAGCTCCATTCTAGATGTTATTCTAACCACTCATTCTCATAAAATCTCGCATTCAGCAGTGTTCCATAATTATATGAGTGGCCACAGTGTGGTGGTATGCACAAAATCACAGATTAAAACCTGCCAACAGTCCAAACTTCTAACCAAGTCTTATTGCAAGTTCAATGTGGCTAGTATTCTGTCTGATTTGAGTAAGGTCAGATGGCAAGATCTATATCTTGCTAAAACTGCCAATGAAGCTGTCTCCATCCTTAATGACAACTTTGCCACCCTAATAAACAAGCATGTTCCCATTATCAAAGTCAGGATGCATAACAATTCCCATCCTTGGTTTACCCCAGACATCAAGGCAGCGCTTACTAACAGAGGCAAACTTTGGGCTCAGGCAAGGTATTCTAAGTGCCCTGCAGATTGGCAGGCCTTCAGAACTGCTAGGAATGACTGTGTAAGAAGCATTCGTGTGGCAAAAGCAAACTTTTACATCACTACCATGGAGCAGGCTAATGGGAACTCAAAAAAAATCTGGAGGACACATAAATACATTGAAGGCCATTCCTCAGCTCCTTCTATTCCAACCAAGATATTCTCCAGTGGGAGGGTGGTGGAAAACAACACCCAGATCCTCGAAGAACTTAATTCACACTTCATCACCGCTGGACCTGCTTTTAACTCCTCACCCTAAGCTAACCATGTGAAAAATTGTGCTAGCTCTACCTCTGCTACCGGTTTTCCATCCTGTCCCTTTCACCTATGTACGATTATGTATAAAGAAGTTGCAGATTAACTCCTTTACCTTGATCCAAGGAAAAGTGATGGGGATGATGGACTCAAACCTATTTTCCTGAAACTAGGCTTTGCCTATCTCACTTCCCCATCCTACATATTTTCAAACTATCCATTACTTCTGCCACAGTTCTATCCTGCTGGAAATTCACACACATTATTTCTCTCTTCAAATAAGGGGACGCTTGTGACTTAAACAATTACAGACCCATCTCCATATTGCCTATTCTTTCCAAAGACAACCAACTGAAATAATATATCAAATCATACTCACTCCTAAACCCGGCGCAATCTGGATTCAAGTCCAAACACAGCACTGTCACAGCTAAGTTAAGGGAAGTTATAGTGAAGGCAAAAAAAAGTTTGCACAAATGAAGTGATGAAAATAAGAGGAAAAAGAGACTGCTGTTGTTCTTGAAGGAAGTGGCTGAAAAAGTAAAGGATAAAAAGGTAGCATTCAGGAAGTATACATAGATGCAGAGGGAAGAGTACATGGAGGTGTATTATTAGAAGCAGAGAGAGGCAGGGAAAGCAGTGAAGAGTGCAAAGGTGCAAACTGAGGAAAAAATAGCCCAAGGGGTAATCAAAGGGAACAAGACATTTTGGGGGTATATAAGTAAAAAGTAGAAGAATAGTGGGAGGGACTGTGAAGTTAAGAAGGTCAGGTGGGGACTGTGCAGAAGAGGATCATGAAAAAGCATATATCCAGAGCAAATACTTTTGTTCAGTCTTCAATGAGTAAGGGGACAGAGAACGACCACATAAAGGCAACAGGGGTACTGGAGGGAAGGACATAGACATAAGTCCCTTTACAGAGCAGAGAGTCCTGAAAGGACTCACAAATCTGAAGTGGGCAAAGCTATGGGGCCAGACAGGGTACACTGAAGGGTATTGAGAGAGCACATGGAGGTACTGGCTGCACCTCTGACAGTCCTTGTTCCCCCCTCCTCAGCAGGATGTGCTCTGCCTGGCACCACCACCCCAACCCACTTATCTATCATCTCTGGGACTTACTCCCACTGCTGTTCAGTTCATAGTCAGGGTCCAAAGTCACAAGTTCAAGGTAGCTTGGGCACCATGGCTAAAATTTATGTGGGGGGGACCAAACTGCAGAGCATAGGCTAGGCCTCCAGTCAGAGAATGAGCAGATTGAAGAGGTGATGGAGTTATGCTGCACAGTCCCCTCCCCCACTCCATTTTCCTTCTTTTGTACACCTTTTCCCAGGGCACAGGCAGGTAGAGGCTGGTGGGCCATGAGTATAACTTTAAAATAGGAACTAGTTAGGATGGGTGACCTGCCATGACACTTCTCTGACATTTCCTTCTGTTTTCTTCCTGAACAAAACATTCAATCTCATAGAAGCATAAATAAGGTCTCTAGGTAACTTTTATCCAGGTCAGTTGAGTGGAAGATGGTGGCTGTGCAACACCCTGGACTTGCCCTCTTCTTTACCTCCAGTAGTTTTTTTGTTGTGCAATCTATTTCTACTCTGGGGACCAGGGCATCTGTCAGGAGTGCCCTCTCTGCCACTACCTCTACTCACAGCCTTAAACCTCCGTACTACTGGGAGAAACATTGCTGAGCACCCCCTACCAGAGTCATGGACCTATCCAACCTGCCAGATCACCCCTTGGGGGAGGGCCCACCTCACCTGCCTGGCAGCCTATCTGTAATTAGAGTGAAGGTCTGGGTTGAGGGGATCGGGAAAGCAGGTGGTTGGCAGGTCCATCGACAGGATGTGGGCCTGGGCTCCAGGGTCCTCTGTTGCCTCCCTAAGTCTGCCCAGGAGTTTCCTTGTTGTCTTCCCCGCTCAGGATATGGCGTGCAATGACACCTTGTTTGGCTTCCCACCACACCACTTCTCACTGGAGCCAGCCGTCACCCGGCCCCCTACAATGTCCCATATACTTGTGCTGCTTCCGGTCTCCTCCAGAGGCTACTATGGTGCCAGGAACCCCCCACAACCCACACTTGGAGAGGAGAACAGTCCTCTGGATGTTCAATCCTCTCCCTCCCCTTCTGACTTCCGAAGGCCCAGGTCCATTCCTGAACCCAGGTAGCCAGCATGGCGTGAGGTGTAGCTTCCAGCACCTCAACCCTCATCAGCACCGGACCGGGGTCCCACCAGTAGTTTAGTGTGTGTGTGTGTGTGTGTGATGTATGGGGGAGGGGGTTTCTCATTACATTGCTTAGCAATATGGTAAATGTTTCAACCTACAGTTGAATTCTTCTGTTTCTAGGCCTAGTTAACATGGTTCCTGGTTACAGGTTTGTTTCTTGTAAATAATATTGCTTTCATAAAAGGTCAATTTTGGTCTTTCTGATAAAGTTGTTTGGCATCTCCTCAATGATTATTTTTTTATTTCCTTCTTTTTCCCTCTGTTGATCTATAGGTGTTTTGTGCTTACATATTTAACTACAGAAGTCTTCCGTCCTGTTCCTCATGCAAATATGCAGGCTTAAGTGCTGTATCAATGTGATGCAACATTTAGTTTGCTTTTTTCCTTTATCATTATGGCAGGATGGGGAAGCCAAGAGGAGGCCACTGAGGTGGCTAGTAAGAGAGAAGGATGGGGTCCTTATGGGTGCAGGCCCTAAGGAGAGTGGGAGAGTCCTCTAGACAAGGAGGAGGAGGCAGTTGCTAGTGGGAAACTCCATAGTCAAGGGGATTGTGTTGTGCATGGGCAAGGGAGTGACAGGGTAGTACCGTGCATTCCAGGTGCTTCAGTGTAAAGAAATGGATGGCAGATCTTGCAGATTGTCAGGGAAGAAAGGGTAAGGAGGGAACTGGATGCTGTTGTCCACCAGGAGACAAAGGACCTGGCAAGAAAATCTTCAGGCATAGTGCAGAATAGGTTTCGTGGTCTGGGAAAAGTCCTGAAGCAGGTAGATCGCATAGTGGCCTTCATTGAGGTGCTGCCTATGCACAGTCAGTGGAAGGATAGAGAACTCTGCACCAGGTCCTTTAACAAGTGTTAAAGGCATGGTGCAGGGAGGAGGGCTTTGGTTACATCAGGGAGTGGGGTCACACCTGGGGGAATGGAGGCCTGTTGAAGGGAGATGGCCTCCAAATCATCCAGGAGGGGAATGGCAGTCCTGTGGGGAAGGTTTAAATGCTACTTTGATGAGCATTTAAACTAGATAAGGAAGGAGGCAGAGATTCCCCCAAAGACTAGTACAACAGGAAAGGTTAAAACAGGGAGAAGAAATTCCCTGGCGATTGAAGAAAGCAAAGACAAGGGCAGGGCAGACAAGTCTGGATGAGGAATTTCAGCTGGAAGAGAGGGGAAGGAGGCAATGCAGGAAGGTAATGTAACAGGGAGGACAGGGCTGGGGTAACGGGGGGGCAAGAGGGGGAAGCAGGAAGGGGAGGTGGGTTAGAGGAAAAGATGAACAAAGAGAAGGCAGAGCCAAGTTTGTCAATGTAAGTGGTCTGGGAAACAAAATTCTTGACCTTGAGGAAATCATTGCAGAGACAGAACTGGATCTGGTGGCCATCACAGAATCATGGAGCATGGACAGCCTCTGCTGGGAAGCGGCCATCCTAGGATACACCATATTCTGGAAGGACAGGTCAGGGAGGGGATGTTTTATATATGAAGGTGAGTATAAGAGCTACTGAGATACAGGGGCAACAGGAGGATAAAGAAAGGCTGGATATACTATGGATCAGCCTAGAGATGGGGTTAGGGGGATGTTATTCACACAGGGACAGGACTCTGGTATAGGACTCTGGTACAGGGGAGTATTTAGGCAGAGTCCTAGGGGAAGTTATTAGCAAAATGACCAGCAAGGGGGAAGCTTTGATAATGGAGGATTTTAATCTGCCTGATATAAATTGGGGAATTCTTGCCATAGATACATCAATAAGCAGGGACATCCTCCACACCATACAAACGGCATTTCTCAGGCAGCTGGTTTTGGAGCCCATAAGAGACAGCGAGTACTAGATCTGGTACTTACAAACAGAGACATCACTGTGGACATCACAGTTTGGTGTCCCTTGGGTACATGTGATCACTGTATAGCGTGGTTTGGCATACTGATAGGACAGGAAAGAAAAACACACTAAGAAGAGGGTCCTTGACTTCAGAAGACTAGAGTTTAATGAAAAGGGAAACTGCCTCAGAGGATTACTTGAACGGTGGGGGGGGGGGGGAGGCAGACGGAGAGTGGAGACTTAATGGAGAAAAGTAATGGAGGGTATATCCCAGGCAAATGCATGCTGTTTGAAGGGGGTGAGCAAGGGGAAAGAGGAGGAAGTGGTGTCTATGGTTCACTAAGGAGGTGGCAAACACCGTGAAGGAGAAGAAAACATCATTTAGAAAGTACAAGGAGACCCAGAAGGATGAAGACAGGGAGGTATATCTGGCAAAACAAAGGGAGACAGGA
Source organism: Neoceratodus forsteri (assembly GCA_016271365.2). NCBI lineage: Eukaryota > Metazoa > Chordata > Ceratodontiformes > Ceratodontidae > Neoceratodus > Neoceratodus forsteri. The sequence continues at coordinate 1,008,566,867 of CM057454.1, read as the reverse complement.
AGGAGAGTGATGGCAGCTAAAGCACTAACAGAGGAGAGGAGAGGATAGCTAATAAGGTCAAAAATGGGATGAAACCTTCTTCAGGTACATGGGGGGAAGAGGAAGACAAGGGGAGGGATAGTGAGAATCAGGAGTGCAGGGAGAACATAGCTTATCTGGACATCAGTAAATCTTCCTTATTTTTTCTCCCTCATCTCTTCCTCCTCTTCATTCCATAACTTGCTCTGCATATTCCCAGTCCTCTGCTATCCCCACTGCTAAGCCTCTGCCAGGCAAAGATTCTTCTTCCATTTATCTCACTTCACTCAGGACTAACATGACCATTTAGATCTACCTCCCCCCATACTACTCTCTTAGACAACTAAACATTACTTTCCACCCTCCTGTTGCTGCCTGCTGACCTTCTTAGGCAACTCAGTACTGTTCTCATGCCATTTTCACTGGTACTGTATTTTTTTCTTAAGATACTGTTTCTGCTCTCCATGCAATTTTTGGACTGCTTTTTTGCACTATTTTGCACCATGCCTAATTACACTCCTTTTCGACATCAGTCATATAATGTATTTATGATATCTTGTACTACATATCTAATTATTCTCAGTTTTGGTCTGTTATCTGCATAATATCATGTTTATCTGTACTATGCTGGTGCCCTTACTATTTTAACCTGTTTGTATTTCCACTCTAGGATTCCTTCCCTCCAGGTCACATCTGGAAGTAAGTCTTGGTTCAGTGTGCTTTTCCTAGGCACCAGTTTCTAACTAAATAAATAAATTGCATTATTGTTGTAAATATGATGTTTATTATTATTGTTTAAAAAATATTGGGACCTGTCTCTGCTGGCAGATCACTAATAAAACATTCTCACAGAAAGTTTGGAATGGAGGATGGTGACTCCTTATGGTAGGAGTTAGGGTGGGATAAGACTTCTCAACTACCTTCTCAAGTTATTTGGCATGTTGCTGCTTGTGCTTTTTGTTTTACAGTGACATTGTTGATGGAATGGATTTTCTCACTGTATCAGGGTGTTTCACTGCCTTGCAAAAATAACTGACTGTTGCCTAAGCGACACTGCAGAAGGACTGAAGGGAAAGGTGTGCCTATTCAAGGATGACACAAAACTCTGCAACAGAGTAGGTACACCAGGGAGGGGGCGTTAAAGAATGATGGAGGAGCTCAAGAAGTTGAAAGAATGGTCTTGAGTTTGGCAGTTAGGATTCAACACAAAAAAGTTTGAAATCATACACTTAGGGCACAAAATCACAAGGACAACGCACCAACTCGGGGGGGGGGGGATTATTAGAAGTCACAAAACAGGAAAGAGTCTTGGGGGTTATCATTTCTGATGACCTGAAGGTAACTAAACAGTGTGACAAGGCAGTGGGAAAGGCTAGAGGAATGTTTGTTTGATTTTATTTATATACGGATAAGTACACTGGGATACAATAGGGAGAGGTAGTACCAGCAGAAAGAGGGATGCGATGGTACTCCTGTATAGATCACTGGTGGGACCCCACCTCGAGTACTGTGCACAGTTCTGGAGGCCCCACGTCTGTAAGGATATAGATAAGGTGGTGGTGGTGGTGGTGCAAAGAAAGGCAACCAAAATGGTGCAGGGCCTACATCACAAGCCCTATGAAGAAAGGCCCAAGGATTTAAATATGTACTCCATAGAAGACAGGAGGGAATAGGGGGATATAATAGAGACATTCAAGTACCTTACAGGAATAAAAAATGTACAGGAAGGGAGCATTTTTTAAAGGAAAAGATGCTCAAGGACAAAGGGTCACAATATGAAGCTTGAGGGGGGGTAGGCTCAGAGGAAACATGACGAAGTACTTCTTCACAGAGAGGGTGGTGGATGCTTGGAACAGCCTCCCAGAGGAAGTGGTGGGGGCTAGAATGGGCATAGGATTTAAAAATGCATTGGATAGACACAAGGCAATCTTAGAAGAAGGGGGGGGGGTGTAAGCCAGAGTCCAAGCAGGATCTCCGCTGGCCCTACAGGTATGGAATTTAGGGCAGGCTAGGTAGGCCAAGTGGTCCTTATCTGCTGACAATGTTTATGTTTCTATGTTTCTGGCATAGTCAAGGAATTTTTTTTTTATATACTGTACATCTTAATTGAAAAATAATTGCAGTTGCTAAGCAATGAGGTGCCCATGGCTAATGTTTCATAGCCCACATAAAAATAACTCAGACTATTGGCTCTCACCCAGACTGATAGGTCAATCTATCTATCTATCTATCTATCTATCTATCTATGAATTGCAAAAAACTGCATTAATGCAGACATTAGGGTTGAAGAACACAAAGGTCACAAAGTAGGGAAATGAAAAATCATGAGGGGTTTGGGTCGATGAAGTACTGCCAAATCAGTGGTGGGGTCTTCCTTGGGATTGTCATCCCCGATGCCCACAACCTCCCCCCAAGCCAGTTGCCTCCTGTCTGAAACACAGGGTACAGGTTCAAGCCAGTGTCTCATAGTGATGTACCCTTTAAAAGTAGAGAAGTATGACTCTCCACGTGTGTCCAATTGAGTCTGTGGTAGCTTTCTTCACTCAGGGCACTCTCAGCCCTGTGTGAAAAAAAAGAGATCACATCGAACTTCATTTGCTCAGGGAAGGGGATGATAATTAGGCTTAATAACCTCAAGAAAGCCCTCACCACTGATTCACCAGTACTCAGGAGACCCTAAACCTTCATGTTTTTTTCATTTTCTGAGTTTGTGCACTTTGCATTCCTCAACCCTAATGTCTGAATTAACACAGTTTTTTTTTGCAATGAATTCCCTTTCTTTTTCTGATAGTAGAATAGTATTCTCATTTGCACAGGTCCCTTTGGGAAATGCTCAAAATGACATAAATACAATATTGAAGACTGTTCTGACCTGGTGCATGGGCTCATCAGACCTCAGCATGCATGTCAATGCCTTGTGGGGAAGGCTCCCTGACCCACCACAAGGTGTTGTGTGTGCACCAAAACACTGCTTTCTTCCTATCTAGGCTGAGGCTGGTGATGCATGCTGCAGAACCTTCTACTCCAGCCTTGGCCTATTAAACCAGCTCACTGAGTTCATACCCAAACTCAGGTCACTGGTACAGCAAGGCAATGTGGTCTCCACTGAGCCAAAGGACATCCCTGCAAACAATGTTGCCTCGGAATTTTTTTTGTGACATTCTGACCTGAAAATTTTGACAGAATCTTTTTATGACAGTTCCTTCTGAACAAGACAGATGTCATTTAGTATTGTACTGGACAACATGTAATTTTGCGCCAACAGTGCAAAATCACATGTTGGCCAGGATTCAAAATACAACAGGTATCGTATTCATGAGGTGGTGTGACAAATGGCTCTGCTGAAAATTTGGGGTTTAAATATTGAAAATTACCAAAGTTATGAGCGTGCATAGAAAAATGTCAATGTAGGCTCATAACTTGATTGTTTTTATATATTTTATAACCAAATTTTCAACATGGCCTTTCTGGGACCCCACCTCATGAACACTGGCAGTGAAATTACACTAATTGGGCCTGAAAGGTGATTTCTCCACCAATGTTCAAGAGATGGGGTCCCAAAAAGGCCATATTGAAAATTTGGTGAAAAAAACACAGTTAAAATTACAAAGTTATAAAGATAAGTTCAAAACACCATTGAAATTCATTATATGGCTCTTATCTGTTGTTCTCAATTTCTGGTTTGGCATTGAAGAATGAAGATGAGTCTCTGGTCCAGACAGCATTATGGTGTTGGACCTTGGCTAGTAAATGTAGAGTAAGGGTAGGGTTGGGTGCTGGCTGCTGAGTGTGAGGGTTGGTATGGGGGGTTGGGGATGGTGGCAGATGATATGGGGCCATTTTTCTTATTAAATGAGAAATTATCATTAGCTGTACTTGGAAAATATAGTTATTATGTTCTGTGGAAGTGAATAATTTACAAGTTGAGTATGTATGTACAGTATATTGTTCAGCAATGTATCCTTGTAACTTGCTGTGTACACAGTACTGTACTTCTACCATCCATTGCTTCTCTATATTCATACAGTGCCTAGCCAAACTACTGTATGTGAATTCATCTCTAATTAATCTCAGGTCGTGCCTGAAAAAGGGCATCCCACAGCCCAGTCAGTTTAACTGGTCAACAAATTAAAATAAAGAAATTATTTCAGAGTTTGAAGAAAAAAAAAGGACATCGGGAGATGTTTTTCTTCTTTACAGGTGCACTAATAGGCAAACGCAACATCCAACACTGAGATGGGGTACTCCAGTGTCAGTATGATACATGGGGTGCCAGAGTGGGCAACCTGGTGACCTGGACTACTGTGGGAGGGTGGAAGGAAGTTGTGTATGCTGATACCATGGATTGGGCACCCTCAGTAGCAGAAAATTCATATTATGGGTTTGTGGAGGGACAGGAAGGGACCCTATGGAGGGGAGGAGGAATGGACCAACACCAGAGGTAGGCAACATGGTTAAAGATGGGAGAAACTTGCAAATTTTGTTATGTGAAATATTTTGCAAAATTCATGCATTTCGTGAAATATTTTGCTGGTGTGAAATTCTTCTTGCAAAATGCAGAATTTTACTGGTGAAATGTGGAATTTTGCCACACGCAGGTGAAATTCTGCATTTTACAGGCAAAATTCCACATTTCACAAGCTAAATTCCACATTTTGCAATCACTAAATATTTTGTTGAAAGCTCAAATTTCATGAAATATTATGAATGGTGAAATTCACAATTTCACAGGAATTTGGTGTGTGAAATTAAATTTCACTGCATCTTTAAAACCTGGTGTTAGAGTGTACTTAAATCATATATTTTAACTGGCACTGGAGATCAGGCTAATGCAGTGAATGGTGACAGACCCACACACACACATGCACAGTAGTTTGGCATTCTCAACAGGATGCCAGCCCTGCCAGCTGACAAATGACAGCTGTTTCGTATAGTGCAATCTGACATTACACAAAATTCAGCTGTTTTTAGCATATTTATTTTTAAAACTGTGCATGTTCACAAATTGACCAGTTTTTCTTAAATAACTTAAAAGCTAAACTTTGGGACATAAAAACACAAAAGCACATATCTTGGGTTAACTTCTATGAAACCTGTTAGTTTCAGGTTTCCAGTCCTCCTAGTTTTTATTAGTTACAGTTTAGCCAAAAAAAAATAAATAAATAGGCTGAACCTTGGTGATTTTTTTTGTACCTCTGTAACTTTGCCCCCACTGAGTCAATCCCCACAAATGTTTCAGGATTGAGTGATCCTGGTACTAATGCTGTGTTTTCACATTTCATGTAAATCAGTAGAATGAGGACAAAGTTAATAAGATGCAAACATTGGGGTTTAGCATTAAAGTTTTTACTCACCCCTGTATACAGGTACATTATATATATATATATATATATATATATATATATATATCTATATTATACTGGTGGTGTGGCAGCGCCACTATAGTTAGGGTGAAACGGAACTTCTATATTAAAGTCAAAGTTTGAGTGTTAATAACTTTTGGGTCCTTCAATGGATTTACATGGAATTTGATGTGCATAATCTCTAGGATTTGCTCTCCTGACCTTACAAATTTCAAGGGAATCTATTAGGTGGTTTTTGAGATATAAAGTTTTGAATAAAGAGGAAACATTTTTTTTTTATTTCATTGCTCACCTGTATCTCATGAATGCCTTTATATTGTGGTCTGAAAATTTCAGCATCGAAAGCCCTTGGGTCACAAATGAGCCCTTTGAAGGTTTGGTGAAAACAATATTAATCCATTCTAAGGTTATGACATTTTAAATTTTCCCATTATTTCCTATGGGAATATTTATATGTTAGGCACAAAAGATATATTTTCCACACAATAGAAGTATTGTGCAAAAAACAGCAGCTTATTTTTGAATGATAGGAGTACTGTGTGAAAAATATCAGCTTCTTTTCATAAAGAATGCTGGTATTTTTCACACAGTTCACAGTCCTGCCATCGATTGAGCTGTGTTGTGGCCACCATCTTGTTTTGCCGCTTAGTGAGGATGTAGAAGTAATGAAGGTTTTAAACACAAAAAAAAAATCAGAAAACAGCTAAAGATAACCTCTTTGGATGTTTTCTGATGGGTTTTTTTTTGTGTTTTAAGCTGGACCCAAAGAAGTTTTTTTCTCGGGTGCTAGCTTATGCGGAGAATGGCTTGGAGTCCGTTCTCTGTATGAGAATAGTGGTATTTTCCTGACTTCTGCAGCCACAGTTGGAACTAATGCTGCCAGCTGCAGAGTCAAGGGAGACCCACTTTGTGTGCACAATGTACTGGGCATACTGGGATACCACCCAAATGCATTATTAATTTATAATTACTGGTGACCATAAATATCAACTGGATTACTGTTTTGTTAAAAATGCATATCATCTGGATTTCGGGTTATTATGCTTGAAAGACAATAATAACCTAAAATCCAGTTGATGTGACACTTCATAATAACCCAAAATCCAGCTGATATGACATTCTCCAAAGAAACTGTTGCATTTCATTGTTTAACACAAAGTATTTCAGCTGCAGTTTTTTTAAATATGTTTTGTTCATGTACAGTTCAGTTTCTTCAAAAATAAAACTGCACTCTAGCTAAAAAAAGTATTTTTCTTTCAAGCTGCTAGAAATACAGTCTAAACTTCCACTCCAGCAATTATAAAAAGTAAAGGATAGGTAAGGTTGATGTTATGGATTTTTTCACACACCCTTGATGTGTGATGTCCATATAAAACTTTTGAGCTTTGCTCTTGAGGTTTATGGGTCATCACACATCTCGGGTGTGTGAAAAAAATCCATAACACACTCTTACCTACCCATTATTCTTTCTATAAAAACCTGCAAAAAGAAGAAAACTGCCCCCAAGGTCTTTTCTTTGATGCAGAATCCTGCATCAAAATGTTCTATATTTTCAATGCTGGATCCTGCATCAAAGTATTGTAATGTGCTGCACAATGCCATGCACACATTACTACTATATCCCCACCCCCACTATTCTGGCACACTTGGAGCCCACCCCAGTGTGCCCAGATAACTTTTCATTTCCAACACCGGGATGTCCTCTCCCAGTGTTGGATTCCCCCTCACTGTCTTTCATTGGCAACAGGGGTGCCCAATCCCATTGTCAGCATCATGTATGCCCCCCAACTCAAGTGTCACACTGGGAACCCACCCCAATGTTCCCAAATTGTTATTTAAATAGTTTCTTCCTGTAAATAAAGAAAACCATCCCTCAAAGTCTGTTTTAGTTTTTTTTTTTACCTGTAATGAAGAAAACATTCCATCTCCCCTGTTCCTTCCCCCATCCACACCCTCCCTCTGTGTGCCAACCTCACTTAACTGCCCCTCACCCACACTTACCCTCCACAGGTCTAGACCCATGATCTTCTCTGGACAGGGAAATGTCTGCACTCTCAAAGCCGAACTGCGAAATGAGGAATTGGGTAAGCGTTGTATAATGGGACTCAATAGGGGTTTCAGCTTAGGTTGATATCTCAACCAATTTTAGGAATTTTGGTCCCACGTTCTCAACACGGGGTTCTTGGGACTGCTCCTTGGAAACACTGTCACTATCATTTAATTTCTCAGTTCCAAAACGTGAGTTTGCGGTTGCTACATGGAATCACCATTTGGGACCTATTCATGAAATGACAGAGGCACTGTTCTTGAGGTTGGATCTCAAAAAGCCCATATTGCAATTTTGGTGAAAAAACTCGCTAAAATGACTGTGTTAAGAGCATGCATTGTGCAGTTTCTATGCATGCCCGGAACTTTGCCAATTTTCAATATTTTCACTCCAAAGGTGGATACCACAATGACAAAAGCAGTGAAATGAGGTGTTAGGGTTCCCAACCATAATGCCCCACTCCCAGGGTTTCCACCCCATCACCTCACCCCATCCCCCACCCTCCAGACACAAACAGACATCGGGGTGTTCCATGGGGCCAAAAGGTCTAAATCTCACCCCATTGTCCTATACTGTAGCATGTAAATGTTTACACATGGAATGGGGTGAGAGTTTGGCCTTATGACCCTCATGGCACACCCCGACACCTGTTGGTGTCTGGAGGATTGGGGGATGGGGTGGGGTGGTAGGGGCAGGAACCGGTGAGGCATTAGGGTTAAGCATGAACCTAACCTGTTATGTTGTTTCACATTCCTCACACACACACAAAAAACAAGCATTTGTCAATGCCTAATGTTCGCCAATTCCATTGCTGTTGTATTGGGTTGTGCTTGTACACATTTGTACTAAATATTTATCCAGTATAGACCAGATGAGATTCAGTATCTTATTTTCAGTGGTGTCCTGCTTTTACACATTTTTAGGTTGTATTTATCCAGGACAGGACAGCTGAGAGGCAATGACTTATTGTCAGTGGGCTCCCACATTTTGACCCCAAATTTCCAACAGTCTTTTTATGACTTGACATTATGATGAAGACCAGTGGACTTTTTTAAATCCTATCTGATAGGTGATTTTGCAGCGTGACTGTGAAAACAATTTTAGGAGGTGGGGAAACACAAGGGATAGTTTGAACATTAGGGGAAAAAATCTGAAAAAAAAATAAAGTTAGTAGTAAATGTTGGAACAATTCAATGTCTCTTAATAACCTAGTTATTTTTTTCACATTGTGACCCCTAATTTTCAATGTAGTATTTTTATGACCACTCCTTCTGACATCATTTTGCACCACAAGTATGAAAACAAATTTTGATCAGGATTAAAGAAATGGCAGCTATCCCGTTTATGAGGTGGTATGAAAAAAATTGTTATGTGAAAAAATTGAAAATGACGCAAGTTACCAGTGTGCATTAAAAAATTTCAATGTGCATTCATAATTTAGCTGTTTTTCTTTAATAAGTTTGCCCCAGATTCTTAACTTGCCTTCATATGACCCCATCTCATGAACAAGGGAGGAGAAAATCTTCAGATCATACCTGAAAGACCTTCCTCATAAATGTTGTTCTTTTTTGATGTACAGTTGTAAATGTAACCAACAACCTCCACTCTACCATTTTCATATTCATTGCCGTTGTATGAAAATTGAAATTCAGTAAAACAATTTACTGCAAAAAAGTCCTGTTTGAAAGGAAATTTCATGCCACAAGTGCAAAAACATATTTTGGCCAGGATTTGAAAAATATGAACATACTATATGAAAATGCCAGCAGATTAGGCCTTAAAGTCAATTGCATCTGCTCGAGATGCAGCTCACAGTTTGATAACTGCTGCTGCCCCCTCTTCCTTCCATCCCTTTTTACTGCTTCCCATCATGAGCTGCCCTGGTCTCTTCCCTCCTTACCAGTACCTTGCACATGTATCTATCCGATCCCTCCTTAAAACCACCCACTGATTCCCATGTTACCACCTCCTCAGGTATCGCATTCCAAGGTGCCATCCTCCCTTCGGTAAAGTAATGTTTTCTCAGGTTTCTTCTCTACTTCCCCCTACCAGGTTTAGGCTATGACCCCTCTTGTCCCCTTCCCCCTTCAGTCTGAACAAACCCTCAGTGTTTACTCTGTTAATACCCTTCAAGTATTTAATGATCTTGATCATGTCCCCTCTGTCCCTTCTGTCTTCCAGGGAGCAGATGTTTAGTTCCCTAAGTCTCTCCTCATAGGGCTTATTTCCCATTCCAAGGATTATCTTAGAAGCCCTCCTCTGGACCCTCTCTGGCAGCATAATGTCAGTCTTTTAATAAGGTCACCAAAACTGCACACAGTACTCCAAATGTAGCCTCACCAAGGATCTGAACAGTGGCAGGATTACCTCCTTCCTTTTCAAAATAACAGTTGTCATGTTCATGAGGTGGTGCGAAAAATGGCTATGTTAAAAATTTGGAGTTAAAATATTGAAAATTACTAAAGTTATGAGCATGTGTTGGAAAATTTCAATGTGCTCTCATAACTTTGTTGTTTCTTAATAATATGAACCCAGATTTTCAAAATAGCCTTTTTATGATCCCACCACATGAACAAGGGCAGTGTAATTTTTCAGATCCTGCCCGAAAGGTGATTTCACTCAGAAATCATTAAATCACTTTTCTGGATAGATGTGCATAATCTGACTGCCCCTTTTCATGAGGCGGGGTCACAAAAAAGCCACATTGAAGATTTGGGGAAAATAATCAGAAATGACCAAGGTATGTGGACAAGTTCAAAACCATTGAAATACATTGAACCACATACTGTACCAGATTTCCTCATTTCCTGGTCCAGCATTGAAGAATGAGGATGTGTCTCTTGTCCAGAGAGGATTGCAGTGTTGGGCAAAGGTAGGTAAGTAATGGGTGGGGGTGAGGGGCACTGAGTGGGAGTGTCAGGTGGGGGAAGAGTAATGGTGGTGGTGTGTTGGTGGTGCAACAGACATTGACAGATGGATTTCTTTTTTACAAAGTGTATAACAATTGTTTTAAAAGACTACACAAGATGGATTTCTTTATTTCAGGTACTGACACTGGGGATTGGGCACCCTAGTGTTGGTGCTGCTTGGGCTCCCTGATGTAGCTGAGTGAAAATGGGCAGTGTGGGGGGTACTAGCAGATACTGGGGACTGGCACCCTGGTATCAGACAGTTAAGAAGGGGGGAGCAAGGGGAGGTGGAGGGACAGTTGGCAGAGGGTGGGAGGGATTGTTTTTATGTTGGGGTTCACAGCAGGCCAATTATGACACTGATCAGCTTTGCTTGCTGGGCAGCCTTGTGCATATCAGAGGAAAGAGCTGTCCTCTTATTCAGCTGTCTCTTTTCTTTAAACTACACAAAGTTTCCACCTAGCAAGACCAGACAAGTGTTATAATCAGCCTGACTGATGATTAGTTGAACACTGGCAAACCACTTGCAGATTGCCCTACACTGGATGAACAGGGAGATACCACTCAAAACCCAGTATCATACCAATATGTTCATTTTATGCAAGCACAAGGATGAACATAAAAAACATCTGGCTCTGCTATCTGGCCTAGACCAAAAGGTTCTGCTTATATAAAAATATATTAAAATACATTCAGCTCACTTTTTAAAATTGCAAGTATGGCAGATAGTGGCCAATCACAATCTGCAGCCAGAAACATAGATCATAAAACAAAACAATTTGCATTAGAATACAACATTAAAAGCAAAATTATGTTTGCTCCGTGACGCCGGGTGATGGGGAATCACCTGGCATGCTGGTGACCCAGGTTTGTGCCCCAAGCCTGGGACTACAGGTGCAGAAGCCAGCAGGGAGGGTTTGGAACATCCTATGGATGATCTCCTCCTCAGTGGGCTGGGTCGCAGCCTGCACTGCTACAGTGTAGCTCCAGGCTGCCCATTGTGGTGGCACATGCTTGCAGTGTGGGTGACCATTCACCACACATGTCTTCAGCCAGGACACTGAGAGTGCGCAGCTGTACTGGGATGGTGGGGTAAAAAAGGAAAAATGGCTCCCTGGTTGACCGTATGATGGTGGCTTGCTTCCCCATGTGCCGTAAAGCCCCAAGGAAGTCCAAGCTGATCCCCACTAGTCCCCATCAGGAATGGAGTGCCAGTAGGCAAGTCTCCCCTCCTGGTCATGACCACAGGAAGGGCTCTCCCAATGAAGAGATTTGTCAGGTCAATTGTGTGTTAGCTGATGTGGGGCTAGTGGCATGGTGGTGGGGGAGCTTTGTGGTAGTGGGGTCCTTGACCACCCAAGGGAGTGGCCAGCCTGGAAGGGCTGGAGATTTAAAAAGAATAAGCAAAAAAAAAAATGTTGAAACTATTTAATCAAACAGCAATGCATCACCCTTCCCCCTCTTGATTCAACTCAGATGTGCTTAGATCAGATCGTAACAAGCAGAGTATAACCTTTCTAAAATACATCCTATACACATTTAATTTTTCTCCATTCCCTTCTCTGTACTAAAACTCTGCAAATATTTTTGAAGAAACTGCAATTTTTAAATCTTTTCTAACTTGATTTGTTCAGCTATCAGAAGCATGTCTAACTCTCTCTCTTCTCTAATTTTGCAACCGCTATGCATAATCAAGGGCCCTGAAGGGAATGGATTACAGCAGCATATGTTATGTCACCATTTTAATAGACAGCAAATTGACCATCTGTCCTATGTTGTGGCATGCAATTTGTGGATTACCATATACTGCACTTCACTGGTAAGATTTCACCATCACAAGTCTATGTTAAGTTCCAGCTCATCCTTTTCATTGCAAAGACAACATAAAAAAAGCATATTTACTGCAAAGACTACTGTACGTCAAGCACTGAAGACAGACTTTGGTCATTCCTAATTTTTGGCATAAAATGGGAACAGGTTCTGATGAAAGTAAGGACAGTGGGGAGATCTAATGTTCATCTCAGTCATCAATGTTTACATTTAAGTTGTATGTATACTATCACTTAATGTATTGACAATCATGATCTATTTATCTACCTTTACTTGGAGAAAAAAACAAAATATTACCAATTAATGTGAAAGATATTGCAAGGCAATTTTTGAATATTTGGAAAGTCTTTTCTTTTTTTTCTTTTTTGCTGAACCCAGTACATAGTTAATTACTCATAAAAGTATACAGCTGTAACAGTATTAAGGATGAAGGATCACATATCCTGATTCTAGCTGAAGCTCATCTGTGTCCAAGCCCCACTCTAACGAGGGAAGCAACCAATTAAAACAACCGGGGAGACTCCATTATTACACAAGGTGCTTGTACATGAGGTTTGTCATGACAGCTAAAATAAATTAGATATTAATACGCTGATTTTTAATCAGGTTTGCATCTCTGTTGTGCCACATTGGTATGCTAATTAAAATAGTGTAGTTCTAATGTTACAATAGCCCATATTTTATGTATTTTACACATGAAAAAACAAGCATCCTTAAAACTAAAAAGGATGGCTAATGAATAAATTGTCTGTTTAGTCAACGCAAAACATACCTGTGAACCCTGTGACACACTTGCACAAAAAGTGTCCAATTAAGTTTATACAGGTTGCTCCGTTTTCACATGGTGAGCTTGCACATTCATTAGTGTCCACTTCACACAGTTGTCCCTCATACCCAAGCATGCAGCGGCAGGTATAATTATATTGATGATCCACACATGAGCCATGCTCTGAGCACTGGTTGTTTTTGCAGTAGTCAATGTCAGTCTCACAAAATCTTCCAGTATAGCCAAGAGGGCAGATACATCTAAAGTAAACAAGACAGACAGCCAATTAAAAATTAAATTAAAAATTAAAACATAAACAAACAAAAGTGTCTTATACTGTATTTTTATAAGACATGCCGTAAGCATTACAAGTACATAACCTCTTCAAATCAACTGCTGAATATTACTTTACCTTTAGAATTTATTGAGATCTGAGTGCAAATTAAAACATGCAATATTAAGACATCACTCTTTAAAGGTCTATGCAGTGTGAACTGAAGAGATGCTAATAAAACATTTTGATAATACAGTAGGTTGGAAGCAATGGATTGAACACTTATAGAGGGAACTATGCTAGTGAAAACATATTTAATACTATAGATAGCAATATGACATTACCAACAGCAATATTTACAAACAGTGATTTACATATTTACACATTAGTGTCATACATACTTTTAACATTTCTAAGTGTTTAATACCCATCTAAGCATTGTACTACCAGTAGTAATATTTGTCACTAGTTATTTTGTTAAAAATCATTGATGAGAAGTAACCAAAATGAACTTTTCTTCAAATATATGCGACTTGATTGCAAAATAGTTAAAAACTTTTACTAGTTCTGCTTTACATACTGTATTGGAACAACAATATAATAACTGGGTTGTGTTTTTCTCCCTAGGAAGACCTGGTTCGTAATTTGGCGTTACAAAGGAGTGTTTATAATGGCAAACACTTGCTGGGTTTCCTTTGCTTCTGCCCATGCACCAGCCATCCGACTTCATCATTGTGCTGAACCCAGCATTGCCAGTTACTCTCAGCAGTAGGTAAACATTTATAAAACTGACCTGCCATATCAGTTTTCTAAGCCTACTTACATTGTAAACCTGACTATCTTTGAAAAAAAAAAAAGACAGGTTTCAGCAGCTGCAAACCATGCTTCAACCAGATAGGAATGTGGCTGAACAGCGACTGGCTTAGTCTCATTTTATATAATTGCAGTGGTGGAAAAACATGACCCAGCAATTATATAAAATAAAATATGAGGTAGTGTGTAAAAATTTGAATTTTACACATACCATTGGAGCTGGATGCTTGAATGAACCCCTTGAACTTCACTCTAGGGGGTTATGTAGCATCCAACATCTCAAGCATGTGTAAAATTCTCATTGCACACACCACCCTATAGTTTATTCTAGATATAATACCAGTTTATACGTATTTCATTTTCAAACTGTGCTGACAATTTGTATATCCCACATAATATAGTTTGCATATTGCCAAAAGAAGAAATCCATTAGAGAATATGTATCATGTAATAGAATACAAAATACAAATAACATCCTATAGCAATATTGGGATAAAAGGCTACATTGGCAGCCCAAAGAAGATGTGGAGCTCAAGTTAATAATTTTAAGAGATTGTCACATATTTGGATCCCTTTTCTTCAAGGCAGTGGGATGCAAACAAGGTAAATAACAGGGTTGTCTTCCTATTGCGAGGAGAACAGAGTACGTAACTTACTGTTTGGCTTATTATATTAAAACAGGTGCAGCATATCAAAAGATGCCTCCATTATGGCCCTCCAACTAACAATGTGGTAGGAATCCTAAAGATTGGGGGCTGGATTTTATGGATGACAGACTGTAATGCATTTTTAAAGATTGCATATACATTTTCAAGTACTTTATCTGGAAGATTATTTGTCTTCTTTTATCTCACATAGACATCAGCAATATGGATATCTCCCTTATACCGGAGTTGGGTGATGTCATTTTAAACTGTTTGGATTTATTTCCAAGATGTAATACTTTAAATTGTGGTGTGGTACAATCCTTGCAAATAGTGCTCAGGGTCTAAGTTACTTTGAAAATTAAGTCCTTGGTCTTTATATCAAACACTGTTAACCAACACAATTGATGTTAATAAAACTTTACAAATCAGTACGAACATACAAAAACGCCAGCAGAAACAGGCCTCATGGTCTATCAAGTCTGCCTGATTGTGCAGCTATTCCCTCAACTTGCAGCTGCCCCATCATCCCCACCCCTCTTCATCCTTAACCCCCCGACTCTGTCCCATTTCCTCTTAAAACCACCCACCATTCTACAGGATACCACCTCCTTGAGTGCAGCATTCCATTTGCCTACCTCCAGTTCTGTGAACAAAATGTCTCCTGATTTCCCTCCTGAATCTTTCCCCCTCCAATCTCAATTGGTGCCCTCTCATATGCCTCCCTCTTCTAATCAGAAAAACCCTTCTATATCAGTCTTATTTTTCCCCTTTAAGTATTTAAATATTTTGATCATATCCCCCCATCTCTCCTCTCTTCTAGGGAGTACATGTTCAGCTCACCCAGCCTATCCTCATAGGACTTTCCCTATAATCTCTGGATCATCTTTGTTGCCCTATGCTGCACCCCCACCAACAATCTGACATCCTTCTTCAGGATTGTGTGCCAGTACTGCACACAGTGTTCCAGGTGTGGCTTGACCAGCTACCTGTAGCAAGGGAAGGATCACCTCCGTATTTCTGCAGGAGATTCCCCTCACTATACACCCCAGCATCTTACTGGCTTTTGCTGCTGTTTTACTTCACTGACCTCAGTTGTTCATACTCCCCATTATAAGCACGGCTAGATCCCTTTCCTCCTCGGTGCTTTCCAACTGTACCACTCCCAGCTGATAACTCCTCCACTGGTTCCTAGCCCCAACCTCCAGTACCTTGCACTTATTGGTGCTGAACAACAATTGCCATATTTCTGACCATTGCTGTAGTACCCATTGCTGGTCTTCAGGTCTTCCTGCAGCCCCCTTCAACCCTCATTGTCATCTACCACAGTGCCCATCTTTGTATCATCTGCAAATGGACTGATCTTACTCCGGATCCCGGGTGAGATATCAGCTATGAATATCCCAAACAGCACTGGTCCCAGTACTAATCCCATGGGTACCCCACTCATCACCGTCTTCTGGCATGAGAGTCCCCCTTCCCACTACCACCCTTTGCTGCCTTCCATTGAGCCAGTTATTGATCCATTTGACCATCCTTGCTCCCATCCCTATATACTCCAGCTTCCCCCCCAGCCTCCCATGTGGCACAGAATCAAAGGCCTTGCTGAAGTCTAAATACAGGACATCCACCACATGGCCCTTGTCCAGCTACCTGGTCATCCAGTCATAGTACTCAATTATGTTTGTCTGGCAGGATCTGCCTGAGACAAACCCATGCTGTTGATCATTCAGGAGTCCATTAACCTCCAAAAAGGTCACCAGCCTTTCTTTTAGGATAATCTCCAAGAGCTTACCCACAATTGACGTGAGGCTAACTGGTCTGTAGTTGCCCGGCTCATCCTTAGGGCCATTTTTATGAATGGGCACCACATGGGTCATCCTTCAGCCCTGTGGTATGCATCCTGTGTCCAGGGAGGTATTGAACAGGTCAGCTAGTGGTCCTGCCAGGATCTCCGCTAGTTCCTAAAGTACTCTAGGGTGAATGCAGTCTTGTCCCGGTGCCTTGTCTACACTTAATGCCCTTAATCCTTTGAGGACCCTGTCCTCTGTATTCCCTATATTAATCCCCCCTCCCCACAGCCCACTCCACCCCTCATTTGTGGTATCTGCCCCACTTTATCCTCTGTGAACACAGAATAGAAGTATTCATTTAGTGCCTCTGTCTGATCCACTCCCTTCTCTACCCACAGTCCATCCCTCCTAATCCTCACACTTTGGTATTTGTTCTTCCTTCTCTTACTTATGCATCTGAAGAAGTCATTTTCTCCATCCTTAATAGCCTGTGCCAGTCTCAGCTCTCTTGAAGCCTTGGCCACTCTCTGACTAGCTTGGTAACCTCACTGACTTCTTCATATACTCATCCTCGTCATCTTCCTCTCCCGAAATCTTGAGTCTCCAAAATGCTTTTCTCTTGGCCCTCATCCCCTCCATGATCTCTTGAGTCAATCAACTGGGCTTCTTTGCCCTTCTCTTTTTACTTTGTGTCTTTATACATGTCCCAATAGCCTCCGCCAGCCCTTTTTAATAACATCCCACTTTTGACTAGCATCCATGCTTGGTTGAATTCCCGCCAAATGCCTACCCAAAATTTCCCCCACCCTTTTAAAGCCCACCCCCTTAAATTCAATTACCCTGGTTTCCGTACCCAGTGTTTCTCTACCCATATTAAGCATGAACCACACAGAGTGGTAGTCACTCCCAGCCAGAGGGTCCTCTACCCCATGATCCCTTACATCATTCTCATTTGATAGAACCAGGTCCAGAGTGTTTTCCAGTCTAGTTGGATCATGGACCAACTGCACCAAGAAACTGTCCTGTACTGCTTCTAATATGACCTGCGCTTTCACAATCATGGTAGCTGGGGTGCTCCACTCCCCCCCAGGTATGTTGAAGTCCCCCACCACCATTGTGTTCCCCTTCCTACAGACTCTTCTAATTTGCTCAGCTGATGCTTTATCCAGGTCATCCCCTTGAGCTGGTGGTCTGCATACTACTCCCATCCTCAGTGTCCTACCTTTCAGGCCTTGAAACTGCATCCATAGGGCCTCTGTTCTGCCTTCTCCTCCCTCCTCCATTATACACCTTATCCCCTCCCATACCCCCATCTACTTTAAATCCACCTTTGCTGCTATGTACCCCCATATCTTCTGCTTTAGTACCCCCTTCCCCTCCCTGCTCAAGTGTAGCCTGTCCCCTGCATATAGAGCATTATTGTCCCTGGTTCTGCCCTAGCAACTCACCAACTCATACCCCATGGATCAACACCATTCCCATGTTGAACTCCCCAATCCTCCCTTTCCTTGCTGTACTTACACAAGGCACTGGGAGCACCTCTGAGAATACCACCGATTCCCCCAGCTCCTCCATAGCTTTCCCAGTTCCTTGAATCTCTCTCTCTTACTACTTACACTGTCTCCCTAACCAGGTTGTTTGTACCCACGTGCAGCATGAGATGTGGTTTCTTCCTACCCCTCGTTACACACTTAAGAATTGACTGTCCCGCCCTGTCTGCCATCAACCCAGGTATGAACTCCACCCATATGTGACTATGCCTTTCTCCTAACTGCCCCATCTGATCTCTTTTAGTATGGAATTCCCCAGCACCAGTACAACCCCTCTTCATTTCTCATCTCCTCCCCACCCTAATACCTTGGTACCTATCCCTCGAGTCCGCCACATTCGTAGCTCCACCCTTCCCCCTCCAGTACATTTAATTTGTAATGATTCAGGTTACATAGGAAAGAGGAAAAGCACCCACTACAAAACTACAGTACATATTACAACCAGTAATTGTTGCTGGCAAAACAGAGTTATACACACCTGTCACATAACCAAACTTTTGCCATCTCATAAAATATAGTACTGTTCAGAATGGTAGTGTCAACTTATACTGTAGTATCATGCCCAGTTGGAGACCTGGGATCAATGCTTCATCAACATTTCCTACACTAGGCTGGTGCAATGCAGACTATGCATCACTCACTGACCCCAGGAGGAGTTATGGTACTGACAAATCTAATAGTGACTCCTACAAAGGGGTTTAAGATGCTCTTAGTATTGAAAGTCAGCATGTGACATTGGGCATCCCCCATTGGAGCTTTTTTGTGGACCTTGATGAGACTGGGTTATGAGAGGGTTTTACTAAAGGAGGAAAATTCGATGCTGACCAGTAGCTTGCCTACCTCAGAGCCACTGCTTGCCCTGGAGTAGTCCTTCCTGGCATCCTTACTGTATCTTGGTTCTAATTCAGTTCACCTGGAAATACATACCTGGCCCAAAACAGGTCTTGCCATTTTGGAAAAGCCTAAGGTGTGCTAAAAATTAGGTTTTGTCTCGTCTAACAATCTAAGGGTCATGAGGTGTGCCAGAACGCAGCCAGAAAAAAAAATGGATCAGATCAAAGGCAAATGCAGCAAAGCCAGTACAGTGACAGGAAAGAAGCAACAGTAACAACAAAACTAGAAAGGGTTTTTTCCTTAAGGAAACCCTCCCTAGTGTCTTCTGACCACATAATGTATATCATAGAGTTGAAGCTTCCTAATGAGGACACCCCAGTAGTGGACCTTAAATCCTGTTAAGGAAAATGTCCCAATAAACAGAGGCATCTGTTCAGTGCCCCTTTGCAAATGTGGGGAATATTCAAGCACACATACTGCACAACACTTTAAAAAAAACAAGTGCAATAGAATGCTTTAATATGTAAAGAAACAATAAAAATGTAGTTATATCTAGAGATTCTGCAAAGTTCGAATTTGTAAGTGAAGTTGATGTGAAGCCAGAGAACTTTGCACTTCAAGAAGTTTTGCAATGCCCACCAACCTCCCACGAACTTTGCTCACTGTTTTTCTGTTTTCTTGTTTAAAAATCCATGGTTAAACCAGCCCATCATCAGAGCCATGTTTCCCACACTCCTACCGCCATGCCACACATTTTAAAGTAATATCTCCACTCCCATTACCCCACTACGCCCTCTCCTTTCTTCTCCCCCTGTGTATAGTTTATAATTCTAGATGTAAGCTGCACCCACTGTGTAATTAATCTCTTCCCCCACCCCTAAAAGAAAGTTTCCCACCTCCCTGTACCTGTTCCTCTTTCCCATGACATACACCCTCTTTCCCACCCTCTTGCCAATAAACCTCCCTCCCCCAAGCCTCCAAATGATGGATTTATAGTGAGAACTTGTAAACCAGGAAAATGAGAGCATCCTGTCTCATCTAAGTCTCTGAGCTGAATAAATGGTGAACAATGCATATCATAGTAGTAATACCTGAGTGGCAGTGAAGAACGAGGAATTATTGGTAGGAGAGTAATAAAGGGTGGTGGTTTATGTCACGGGAAAGAGGGATGGAAAGGGAGGAAGTGGGGGTAACTTGCTTTTGTATGTGGGGGGAAGGGATTAAGTAGAACATAGCCATAATTTACATATAATATTACAAACATTGGGCACTATGCTCTAAATGTACACCAGCCACACAGGCATGCGTAGTCTGGCAGTGGAGGATGATACGCACAAAACAGATGCAACGCATGGCCAGGTGACATACACCAACCACGCATAGCGCTGTGCATATGCACTATGCTGACTGCTATGCAAGCACCATGCGTAGTGGGCACAATGCATGTGCACAAAGCAAGATGCTACCTGCATATGTGCACCCCCAGTGCGGACAACTATGGAAGGGTGAGGGCTGCCATAGTGCACCGTGCAGCGGCATGATGGCGACGGCCAATGCCTGACAGGCCTACACACACATGCATGGCAGGCCACAGCATCGATGGCAGAAGTGGGTGACCCACACATGGGCTGGCTGCATGCATGGAGTGCTCACAGGGCATAAATCACCCCCCCATGTGCTGTGACAGAGCGCTGACATGGCACAGCAGCAGTGGTGGCTACAAGGGGCACCAATGCGGCTGTACAGATAGCAATGCCACCCTGTCCTGCACACAGACCCTGCTAGCATGGGCAACATGGGCACACACCTGCCAGCAAACACGCCACAGACAACACCCCAGCGGCAAGCAACCCTCCACCACCCACACAGCACAGCAGACCCGGAAACCCAGGGACATACCTGATGGAGTCCATGAAGGTCACTGTGTCTCACCCATTGTCCATGTCCCTGTGTCCAATACATGGTGAGGAGAAGCACAATGGAAAGGCCAGGAAGACATTCACAGACCTGTACTGTGTAAGGACATTTAGCGTGGCCCAGCTCACACAGTCAAGGTACTGCCATGGTAGACATCCACCAGCACTGAGTAGAATTCCCGACAGTGGTCTGATGATCAAGTGTCAAGTAGACCATGACCCAGTTTGCAGGTGCAGGTAGTAATGAGGATGCCCCCCCTCCCGGTGACAATTAATCACAAATGGTAACAATGCAGACATTTATTACTCATACAGGAACAGTGGCAGAGCACATAAGTAATATTGCTGTGGGGATACAGAGGAGCTAATGGGGAGCTTGACATATGGGGATGGGTGGGAACATACACACGGGGCCTAGTACAACTGACTACAGGGGCATTGACGGGACACAATGGGGAATCAGGGTGTGATTGGAGTCTGGCTGGCAGTATAGCCTAGAGGTTTGAGTAATGAGCTGTGAACAAGCTTGGTACATACAGCAGACCAGACCTTAGTTTGATTCTCACAACCTCCACTTGCACACTGTGTGACTGTGAGCAAGTCACTTAACTGCCCACTGCTCCCAGGTCACCCCTGAAAACAGGCACTTATGCCTAGTGGGCCTTACCCGGTAACCAAAGACTAAGCTAAAAATAAAAAAATAATAATCTGTCCTGTTGCGGGCATCTCAGGTCACTGGAGCTCAGCTGGCCTCATGTTCAGGTCCACCACCACCAGCACCAATGGAGCCTACCTCCATGTTCTCCTACGGTGGTGAGTCCTCCTCCTCCATGGACAGCACATCAAGAGAGACTAGCACAAGGTACCTCACAGGTCCCCTGGTATCTCTGCAAGAGAAATGGGACATGTGATTTATTGTACCATGGCACCACAGATGGGGCATGGCCAGACAAGGTGACCACGGCCATGCACCTTGTAGCCCACTCACCCATGACCACCAACCCACACACAACAGCACCCACATGCACACCCACCCTGGTACACACACACACACACACACACACACACACACACACACACACACACACACTGCCATGCAAAGGTGCAGATGCACACGCACACAGAGACCCACCTGGGATGGTGAAACCACCATCCACACTTCCATGACATTTGCAGTGAAGTGAATCATGCTAGCATCGACCCTCCTGGACAGGTACTCAGGCAACTTCACACTCCAGTGCCTTGGACCCAAGCCCCACCTGGTGGAAACCACAATGCATGAGACACTATCTGGCTGCTCCACCCTGTCAAATACCAGCTTGTGGGGATATCCCCTGTAGTCTTGTGGGGGAAGACAAGGAGAGGATTGTAAGGGTTCTGCACAGCCCTATCACACTCAATTCAGTGGATACAGGCAAATGGCCATAGCACTCACCCGCTAGAACCCCTCCATGAACCACAGTGTACCGCCCCTGCAGCGGCCCATGTAGGTGCCCACTGCCACATGGTACAGGCACCTTGGGTAGGCCATGACACAGTGAGCTGCCATCATCACCTGTACCAATGCAAAGTATATGGTGAAGTGTGACACATGGGCACTATCATGCATTACCAGCACCATGCATGTGTAGCGTGCACATATGAGGGCTGCTGTTGCATGCTGATGGCCCTCTTGAAGGTGCAAAGCCCTCCAATAGGGATGGGGGGATAAGAGGAAATGCAAAGGGCCTCAATTGCTCCTCAGAACACTGGAGAGAAATGCAGGATGTGTCCCAGACTGCTAATACATGTGCAACTCATGGATGCAGAGGAGATGTGGTGACAGCACCACAGCCCACAACTGCAGTTATTCTATGACCAGCTCACTGCTGCCGCACTGCATGACACCCACTTCATCGAACGATTTAGGGTGCCATGGGGTATGGTGAGAGACCTGTGCAACATGGTGTCAGATGATGCAGTACCATGGATAATGAGGTCCAGGGCCATGTCCTAGGAGACAAGGGTGCTGTGTTCACTATCATATTATGCCTTGGGGCCATTCCTGAGTGTCATGGATGATATGGTGGGTGGGTGCCAGTTGTCCATGTCACTGGCTATGTGGCAGGTGACTGACACACTGGTCGCCCACAGACAGGAACATATAAAATTCCCCATTGAAGCGTCTACCTTATGGGCTATGAAACAGACATTCCACACCATGCATGGCATGCCCAAAATGTGTGGTGCCATCAATGGAACACACATCCCGGTGCTGTTGCCAGCTGTGGAAGAGGAGGCATACCGGAACAGAAAGAACTTCCACAACATGAATTTCCAGGTGGTGTGTGACATGGTTGGAATATTCACCGTCTGTGCCAATTTCAAAGGATCCACACATGATGCCTTCATCCAGGATGCATCTGTCCTCGGAGCACACCTACTTGCCAGGGGTCTGGACAGGTGGCTTCTGCATGAATATGTGGCCCTTTACTATCCTACTTGTGGCATGTGCAAGGCACAGCAGGGTGACTAATACACAGTTCTCTCCTTTCACCACAGATGACAGCAGATATCCTCTGAGGCATTACCTCATGACCCCATTATCCATACCACTACCACTGAGCACACCAGAGGATACAGACTGTCAAGGAGTATGCCATTGGTATGAAGAAGATGAGTTTTTGCTGCCTGGATCACACCAGTGGCACCATCATGCTGTCCCCTGGCCATGTGTGCCATGCTTTTACCATGTGTGCCATACTGCACAACATGGCTGTGTGTGGCAACATACAGATGCCAATTCACCCACTGCTGGCACCACCATCAGATGATGATGACCATGGCCCACCACCATGGTGGGAGATCGCAACCAATGGTGGCCTGCCCCGATGTGCCACCCGCATGTGATGAAGCCACCTCCATGTAGCCCTGTGTCTGTAGGCCCACCATGCCACTGCCCCCAGGAAACATGATGATGATCACAAGCCTGAGTGCACCCATCGCAATAGGTGGTGGGACACTGCCTGTGCAGTGATCACGGCCAGTAGCTACATGCATTGAACTCTGTTGTCCACATATAGGTGGGTGCCATGGGTTCATGGGGCAGGGGGCATGGCGTGTTGTGGCAGAAACTATGTGGTGTGTGGCTGGTGCCGTGTGTCCCAGCCTGTGGCTGTGTTCCACATGCCCTTCCAAACATGTCACCATCCATTTCTGGACACGTCTGGCTGTGGGTGGTGTGTGTCTGCATGGGGTACATGGGCACCCTGGTAAGGGGCATGTGGCCTGACCTGCATGCTGTCTGCCTTGGTGTTCCTGCTATTCACCTTGTCCATTCTCCTGTAATGACTGGAGGTGTCATGACTGCTGAGTACCCTGCCACCTGCTGGGCATGGTCTGCTGTGGTGGACCATGGTCACGGCATCCTGTCACCGCTGGGTGCTCCTGCTCCTGGGGCATGTGGGGGGCACCATAGGACCCCAATGCCATCAGCATCAGTGGCACCCCCACCCTTCTGCTGTATGTCCTTGTGCACAGGTATGACTGTGTGCTATGTGGTGGCATGGCACCCTGACGGCTGCACATGGACTGGCAACAGTTGTTCACTGCCACCAGGGGATGTGCATGGCAAGGGCCAGTGTTACTCTGTGCTCACTGAATGCAGTGACACCTGGGTGCACATGCTGGCTGTAGTCAGTGGTGGGGGATCTGGACCATGAATGAGACTGCATGGCACATGCCTGCAAGTGCTCGACAAGGGCAGCTTGGGGTGTTCACCAGCCTGTCAAGCACTTGATAGATGCCTCTGACCTCCCTGATCAGTGCCTTCATGGCAGTCAGCCTGTCCAGGTTCAGCTGCCAGAGTTCCCTATAGTGGACATCCATGTAGGCCTGACCACAGGGTGGCCTTGTACTTGATATCAATCATGTGGAGGGTCCCTCATCACCGGTATCCTCTTTGCTGTGAGTGCACTTGGTGGTGCTGGTGTGCACCCTGCATGGGCACCGGCAGTCATGTTGATGGCTGAGGGGTGGATCTGTGCTGTCAGGGGTTGCACCCTGGGTTGTATGACATCCATCCCACAATGCCTTCTGCTGCATTTTTCAGATGTCTGACCACCTGCTGTATGCTGGGTCCTGTCCTCCTGCTATGCCAACTTGGACTCTGCCTCCGTCTTTGTGTCTGCCTTGGTTTCTGCTCCATGGTCCATTCCTGTGGGGATGCACAGTGGTTACACTCCTGTGGGTACACAGCATGGATGCCCTGGTTCCACATTGTCCATGGTATTTACCTGTTTGAACCTCCTCCATCGCTGTCTAGTCACCCTGTTCCCACCACTGTGGAGTATCTCTCTCCATGGGTGGTGTCTGCTTAAAGGGCACTGCATCTGTGGGTGATAGGTATGGCTGTTAGATGTTTATCCACCTGTGTCCCCTGCTGCAAGAGCACCTCACAAGGTGGGCCTACCTCCCATCCTGTCCGCACCCTCCTCCATGCCCCAGACACCAGCATCTGTCAGTGTCTCCACCACTATCCTCTCCAGTGATGTGACCCCACCAGAACTGGACTGGCTGGCCTTCGCGGCCACCACCACCTTCTTCTTGACTGAGACCCACATGTCATGCCTCTTGTGCTTTATGGCGCTTAGCATGCAGGCCTCCATTCCAGTCACATTCATGGTGGCCAGTATGTCCAGCAAGAAGTGGGCTTTTACCTCCAGTGGGGTAGACAGAGACTGGGCACCACAGAGGTGGCTGTTTTGCTGCTGATGTCATGCATCATGGTGGCTACCTCGCCGCCAGTTATGTTCAGAGCCTGCAGATGTGCACCACCCCATGTCCAGCCACTGGCATGCCTATCTTCCTCCGCATCCTCCAGCCATTCATCCTCACTGTTGTGCAGGGTTTCCCCTCCATGTTTGCTCCTGTCTCCGCCATCGTGTGCGTTGCAGGTTCCTATGTGGCATTCACTTCTGTGGTGCACAGGGTGCATTGGGAATGCCCTTATATGGTGGGGTCAAGGGGCGTGAATGCATATATGTGTATATGTGTATGTGTATATATATATATATATTTCTTCACTAGTCATTTCTGAAAAGACACAAAATCTTTCTGATAGCCTTTCAGAAGATTATTCAAAACTGGGCATGTCACTAGTATAACTGCATCATCAGCGTACCTAATGATTTTGGAATTTTTACAGAATTGAGGGGCTGATTTCAGAAAAAGTAAGAAAAGCAAGGGACACAAAATTGATTTCCGTGGAACAGCACATAGAATTGAACAGGACTGAGACAGATGACCAGCAACTGAGGTTTTATGAGACCTGTTGGTTTAATAACTAGAATTAGGTACATAGTGGATTCCCTGCAGGGGGAGGGCCCCAAACAATTGGTACAACAACCCACAAGAGACAGTGTTATCCTGGATCTAGTAGTGACTAACAGGGAAAGGATTACTAATCTCCAGGTAGAAGGTCACCTGGGGGCCAGTGACCATCACTTGGTATGGTTCAATTTGGCCACTAGAACTAAATCATCCCATTCCAAGACAAAAATATGGGGACTTCAGAGGAGCTGACTTTGATAAAATGGCCAACAGAATAAAACTAGCTCTGGCAAGAAGAAATACAGGTGAGGGGGGTACAGGCAAAGTGGGCAAGCATTAAGGATGCAATACTTCAAGCAACATCCCGTTGTGTTAGGGAGAAAAGCAAGAACAAAAGAAGAAGGAAACCTCTTTGGTTCTCAAAAACAGTAGCAGAAATGGTCAGAGCCAAAAGGTTGGCTTTCAGCAAATATAAGGGAATACAGAGGGACAAAGATAGGGAGGCATACCAAACTTCTCTATGGGAAGCAGGGAGGACAGTAAGGCAGGCAAATGCCCAAACTGAGGAAACACTAGCACAAACATTAAAAGAAGGGGGACAAAACCTTCTATAGATACATTAGTGAAAAGAGAAAGTCCAGAGGGGGTATTGCTAATATCATAGGGATAAGGGGGAGTGTGTGGAGAAGGACCAAGCAGAAGCACCTATCTTAAATAGGTACTTTTGTATAGTATTTACTGAGAAGAATGTAGGGCAGGGCGTTCGGTATTTACTGAGAAGAATGTAGGGCAGGGCCTACAGCTAAGTACCATGGACGCAGGGGGAGGGGAGGTGTGCACAAGTCCCTTCACAAAAGAAAGGATCCTACAAGAGCTCACTAAGATCAGGGTGGACAAAGCAATGGGACCTGATGGCATACATCCCAGGGTACTAAAGGTGGTAAGGGTGGAACTAGTAGAGCCATTAGCAGAACTGTTTAGTGAGCCTCTGAGCACAGGAGAGGTCCAAGAAGACTGGAGAAGGGCTGATGTTATCCCTCTTCACAAGAGTGGCAGCAGTGAGGAGGCAGAGAACTACAGACCAGTCAGTCTTACCTCAGTTACCTCAGTATGCAAGATTATGGAGGAACACCTTAAGGAAAGAATAGTGCAATACCTGGAATCCATAGAAGCACAGGATCCAAGACAGCATGGGTTTATTTATTTATTTAGTTAGTTTTTGTTGACCGGGTAAGTGCACTAGACAAATCCTGCCTATTTTCAGGCATGACCCCGGGGAGGGGGATACAGATAAATGCCAACTGACCTCGAACCAGATTAAGCTGTTGGTGGTATTTTTAGTGAATGAGGGAAATTTGGCCAGAGTACTGGGGAAATTCCCCTACTCTTTTTTGATAAGTGCCATGGGATGTTTAACATCCACCTGAACTACCAGCAATCCAGGCAGATGGGACCTCGGTTTAATGTCATCATCTAGTTTACAACAGGAAGATCCTGTCAAACTAATCTCATAGATTTCTTTGACTGGGTAACCAGATTGGTGGGCCAAGTGGGTGCAGTTGCTGTCACCTACCTTGACTTCAGCAAAGCTTTAGATACTGTTCCACATGGAAGATTGATTAATAAGCTAGGCAGGTTTATTGTGGGTCAGACATTGGTCAACTGGGTGAAAAACTGGTTAGCGGGCAGAAAACAGAAAGTGGTGGTAAATGGTATACAGTCAGAAGAGATGCAAGTCACAAGTGGGGTACCGCAGGGATCAGTCCTGGGACCAGTTCTCTTCAAGATCTTCATCAGTGACATTGCAGATGGACTGGAAGGTAAGGTTTTCCTGTTTGCGGATGATACCAAGATCTGCAACAGAGTAGATGATCCAGATAGGGTGGGTAGAATGAGAAGAGATCTGGAAAAACTGGGAAACATGGTCTGAAGAGTGGCAACTGGGGTTTAATGCAATGAAGTGCAAGAACATGCACATAGGGAATAGAAACCCTGAAGCTACCTATAGGTTGGGAGGAGAGTTGCTGGCAAACACATGGGAAGAAAGAGACTTGGGCATCATCATCACAGATGACCTAAAATTATCCAAGCAGACCACTAAAGTGTAGGTAAGCCTAGAGGGATGTTGGCATATATTAGTAGGGGTATCACAAGTCATAATAGGGAGGTAATAATCCCTCTTTACAAGACAGTGGTTAGGCCCCAGCTGGAGTACTGCGTGCAGTACTGGAGGCTGCACCTGCTCAAGGACATTAACAAAATGGAAGCAGTCCAGAGAAGGGTAAACAAAATGCTGCAGTGACTGCATCATAAAACATATGAGGACAGATTAATGGAGCTCAATATGTATACCCTAGAGCAAAGGAGGGGGAGAGGTGATATGATCAAAACATTCAAATATTTTAAGGGCATTAACAAATTGAAAGAGTCTAACATGTTTCAATATAAGAAAAATAGCAGGACAAGAGGACACAGCATGACATTGGCCAATTAAGGGGTACTATGAGAAAGTTATTTTTCACAGAAAGGGTGGTGAATGCATGAAACAGCCTACCTCAGGAAGTAGTGGATATGAATATAGTGCAAGGCTTCAAACAGGCATGGGATAGGCATAATCAGTCAATTAATCAAAGTCTTTATTTATCCAGACCTTTATTTATCCAGGCAAACACAATTGAGCAGGGCTCATTTACAAGATGGACTTGGTAGGGCCAATCAGTTACAGCAGTTACAATAGACAGTATTTACAAAACAATAATATTTACAAACTGGCATGGAAGAGTCAGTCCCAGTACATCATAAGAATTTACAAGACGCTGTAGAGTATTATATATATATATGTACATATACATAACAGAAAAGAATATGCAATTCACTGTAGAAGAAAAATCGGACAATGTCATAGCACGCTAACAACAGTCAGTATGAGACATATCTATAGACACTGACCTCACAAAGCTATCAAGAGAGGAGGCAGTGATGCAGGGATAACTTATTTGAGGGATAGATGACCGGATACATGAGGTTCGGTACCAGGCCATGGCCAGGGCAGCAAGCATAAATGGGAACAAGCAAGGTCAGAGGGTACCCATGGTTCAGTGACATACTAGGTATGAGGGTTGCAGTTACATAAGGGAGCAATACAGATGAGTGTGAATAAATAGGCCATTGACAGAGTAAAGGGCTATGGCACATTCATAAGGTAGACAAAATGGGCAGACTGGTTGGGCCTTGTGGTCCTTATCTGCTGTCAACTTCTATGTTTCTATGTTTAGAAAACCATTTTACAACATCTGAAGTACAGTTAAATAAGGAATCCAATAACAAATCATGTTCAACAAGATCAAAAGCCTTGGTGAAGTCCACAAACACAGCTGTGGCAGGGGTCCCTTTTTCAATGACACTATGCGCATAGCTGGTGAACCTCACCAAGACTGTCTCCGTATTATGTTTAGATCGGAATTCAAGCTAAGCATTAGTCAAGATGTTGTATTTGTCCAAATAGACCATAACCTGATCAAAAACCATTTCCTCAAGTATTTTAGAAAGAGGAGCCACCATGAAAATGGGATGGTAGTTTGAAATTACATACTTGCTCCCATTTTCATAAATTGGTTGAATTATGGACAACTTCCATTGTTGTGGGACAAACCCCATAACTCAATAAATAATTAAATAATTTAGCCAAAGATAGAGCTAACTCACAAACTGCAAGTTTTGAAATGTTATAGTCAGCATTGTCCGGACCATTATTAGGACTGGGATTTGACTTTGAAACTATATTGGACCAATTCAGTTGTGACACAATGAAAATAAAATTTGGAAACATTTTCACAGACATTAAATTCTTCAGAAACCCACAAAGAAACCCATTAAATTGGTCCCTGAACCTTTCAAGGTTTCCACAGTGTTCATTAAATAGTTTTCCATCTTTTGGGGATCATTATAAAGACCAGATTAATTTTTAAGCACAAAAGCCTTGTTCTTAACTTCCACACCCAGCATAGAAGTAAGAATCAGCTGTGTTTTCCTCAAATCAGCCAAATCACTAAGTTGTTTGGATTTAATTAAATTTATCTTAGCTATTCTAACTGCTGATTTGCACTTGTTATGCAAAGTCTTATAATCAATCCTGCAGCGTCACAGAGTACCTAGTTCCCAAAAGTTTGTCCACAGTTTATCCCATCTTTTCTTGAAATTCAGTAGTTCTGAGGATACCCATTTCTGTTTTTGAGCCTTTATTCTTGTTCTTTTTAGGGAAACTCAATCACAGGTTTCAGCAAATAATTGACAGAACCTACTCAAAGCATTGTCTATGTCTGTGATTAAGTCCAAAAAGGGGTAATCAACATCCCTAAATGCATTTCCAAAAATATTGGAGAGGTCTGTTTGGAGTCTTAGATGACCATTCACAGCAAACTGGGCAGTGGTCACTCATGGAATTGGATAAAAATCCAGATTTAACAACCTTTGAGGGGTGGGTGACCACTATCCAGTCTAGGGTGGTGCCTGATCCCAATCTGTAGTTATGTCTGGTAATATCTGTGATAAAGTGATGAACCCCAAGCTCAAGAAAGAGTTGTTTGGCTCCATTAGCCTGTTTCTCTCCCCAGTATAGATTAAAATCTCCAAATAGAATCCAGTCTTGAGATTGATCCAGTCAGCTGGTCAGATCATTGCACAGTGAAGTTCTTCTTTAGTGCCCCCCCCCCTTGTTCACTCCTTGTGGAGATCACTTAATACCACCTTTCAAGAGGATTATCATCAGATGGACTTCAGGCAATACTGGACATCTCGGGTGTGGATGGCAGCTTGTGGGACAGGATCAGAGGAGATGGTTGGTGGTCAATAACAGGACCTTTACCTTGGCCCTCAATTCTTTTGCATTGATTCTTATAGAACACTGGACTTCACATGAGAGATCCCTGTGGTTTGATGAAAAGCTCAGGGAGCTGAAATCTAAAGGTCAGAGTTTGGAGCATTGTTGGAGGAGATCTAGGACCAATGAAGAAAAACTGCCTCTGAGAACTCACTATGATGAGTAACAGAAGGCTATTACCCATAAAAAGGCAGCATTCCTATGCAGCAATATTGCAGCTGGGAGGAATTGACCAGCTTAGCTCTTCCAGACTGTAGACAGGTTACTTCATCCTGTCTGTCTGCAACTGGTGAGAACATGTTCATTTTCAAAGTGTGTTTCATTTTCAAAGTAGTTTTCTGGGTTTCTCTCAGACAAGGTGTCTTCTATCGAGTCTGGGATCTCACCAACTGGGCAGTCATGACCCAACAGGTTTGAACCTAGATTGCATGATTGTACTCCTTTTGCCATGGGAAGCATTTATGTCAGTTGCAATGGAAGAGGTTTATGGAGTGATCTCAGAGTTATTGCCCACTTTTTGTGAACTAGATCCAGGTCAACAAGTCTACTAGTGAGCTGCTTTGGGTTACTGGGTCTGGTGCTCACTGAGATAGTCCAGTGTTCCCTCTCAGAGGGGGTCTTCTCAAGTGCACTGAAAGATGTGCTGGTGAGGCCCTTCTTGAAGACATTTACTCTGGGCCCAGACTGTTTAGCAAATTATAGACCAGTCTCTAATCTCCAATTTCTGTGTAAGGTTATCAAGAAATTTCTGGATGGCCTATGACATCTATGAGCCACTCCAGTGCAGATTTAAGTTCAGACATAGTACAAAGATTGCGTTGGTCAGAATACTCAATGACATTCTCAGAGCAGGGACTAGAGAAATGGTCAGTTTTTTATCCTCCTCAGTCTCTCCACAGTGTTTCACACTGTAGACCATGGGTTACTTTTGGACTGCCTAAGAGAGTACTGCAGACTTGCTGGCATGGTTTTATGCTGGTTTGAGTCCTACCTCAGAGATAAGACAGAGAGAACAGTGATAGGTAATTTCTCCTTGCTGCTATAGCCCATTATCTATGGTGTACCCCAGGGGTTGATCCTCTCTCCCGTGATGTTTACAGTGTACATACTACCTTTGGGAGGGATCATTATAGGCTGGGCTTTCACTGTTATGCAGATGAGATCCAGCTGTATCTGTCTTTAGCACCTCTGATGCCAAACACATCTGAGGTGCTTAATTGATGCCTGGCTGAGATCATAGTAGATTGAATGGCATTGAACTGACAGAGAGTTAACCTAGACAAGATGGAAGAAATAGTGATTGAGCCAGGTTGAAGGAAGGGCATGGGGGTGGTCAAAGTAGTGAAAGAGCTTATGTTTATGTCCTCTAGGCTTGTGGCCTCTGCTAGGGTGAAGAATATATGGAGGTCGTTCTGAATGAGAAGCTTACATCTTTGGCTCAAGTGCTGATATCAGCCTGTAGTCAGTGTTACCATCTCAGGAACATTGCCTGGATTAAGCCTTAGGTCCCCACAAACACCTTCCATTGCTAGTGCATGCATTCATGACATCCAGGCTTGATTACTGTAATGCCTTAAACCTCGAGGTCAGAGGAGGTGTCCTGTGACACCTGCAGCTAGTGCAGAATGCAGTGGCAAGGCACTTCTGAGATCCTGCCATGTGACCACAGTTCTGTGTGACCTGGACTGGCTGAACTTAAGTGGCGTATCACCTTCAAGGTCAAATTACTGATCTATAAGGCCCTCCATAGACTGGGCCTGAGTTACCTGGCAGAACTCTTTAATTCCCCACTGATCCACATGCCCCCACTGCTCCTCCAAGTTGGGCCTTCATACATTTTCCAGGTCAAGGTGAAAATCTTCAGGGGTCACCAACACAGAGAAACTCACACTCCCATCCATAAAAAGTCACAGTATCTCTATTGAACAACACATACATGTGTACATCCACTATTTTAAATAAAAGTATAAAAAACCTCTAAAGTACATGTAAAAGGGGACATACCTGGGATTTGTCAGCCACGTAAACCCCAGCATTTTGAGAGCGCACCCTCTTCCTCAGGGGGTGTTGCTAGAATAACATGGGGTCTGGTTTAAACAGCCATTACATTACTTGATGAGGTAAATCAATCATACTGATTTCACTGTCATCAGGAGAAAAACAAGAGGGGTCATGTCATCTCACTTTAAACTTATATCCTGAAAGAGAGTACAGTCATCATATAATCAGCTTAGCACATAATTTAAATGCAACAAACTTACATCTCAGACTCATCTCCCAGGGGTGAGAACTTTTTCTGCAGTTTAAAATAAATATCAATACTGTATATACAAAATATACACAATGTGTACAAGCCATACAAAAGTTTGGAAAAAACATAGAGAAAAACACTTCAAATGCATCTAGAACTCATCTATAGATACAGAATCCTATATCCTCAATTACTGACCTAAAATATGCATTGAAGGCAATATATAGCAAATCATCACACAGTTTATACATTATATCAAAGTATGCCTATGGCTATAGTTCAGAAAGGGCTCCCAATCCATATGATCTTTGAAATCATTCAGTTCTCAGTTTAAAAATCCATTGGGATTCTTCTTGCAATAAAATGTTAACTCTATTGCATCCACTTTTATTGTAATTAACTGCTTCAACGCCCATGTAACTTATCTTAAGATTAGTCAGATCCTGCTGTTCCAAGAGATGCATTGAGACAGGGTGGTCCATCTTCTTATTGTTAATAACCTTGTAGTGCTCCTGTATTCTATCTTTTAGAATCCTCACTGTACGGCCTATGTGGGCTTTTCCACAGGAGCACCACAGGGCATACACAACAAATGGAGTATGGCAAATGATAAATTGCATAATTTGTACGTCCCTTAGACCTGTTCCTGATGGATTTTCAAATTTATTTTCCTGGACTGCATATTTACAATTAATGAAGTTTTGCAGAGAAATAATCCTAATAGTTTCGGAGGTAACTAATTCATAGTGAATGCCAGATAACAATTACTGTGGACCACCCTGCCCCCACACTCTCAGCTCTATGGAAACTAACTAAAGGGCCTTCTTCCATCATTCTTTTCAAGTCTGGTTCCAATTCCAGTAGATGCTTGTTCTGTTTAATAAAAGACTTCAAGTCCATTGCTATGGGACCATATGTGGTAGCAAAGGATATTTTCCCAATGTCCTCATTATGAGGGCACAGCTCAAGAATGGAGTCTCTTTCTATGCTCCAAGCTCTAGCCATAGCCTCCTCCAAAGCACTTTTAGAATATTCATAGCTCCAGAACCTCTGGATCATATTTAGCTATTCCTTTTCAAAATCTGAAGCATGTTTACAATGTCATTGTAATTGCACTAATTGTGCATAAGGGGTGCTCTGGATAACATACACTGGATAGGAGCTGGGAGTATGTAAAATTACATTACCCGAGTTTGTTTCCTGTAACCTGTGATAAACATTTTACTTCCCACTTTCCCTTGTTAAAAAAAAAAAACAATCTTTGGTGGACTGGGCATTCACAGTAGTCAGTCCAGCCCTGTGAAACTCACTCTCAAAATTTTTGGGGGACACCCTCTCAGAGGAAGCCTTTAATAGGGGCCTATCAACCTTTTCATTTAATGCAGCTTTCAGAAGTTCTTAGAGCCTTTTTTTCTTTATTTACTTGTTTGTTTACATCAGTTGATGCCATCTGCTATTATTACTATTGAAATATTTATCCGTTGTTGTTTTATTGACTGACATTGTATACTGATTTATTTATCTAATTCTTTTTACTTTGTAAGGCACTCTGGGCCCCTGGGAAAGGAAGTGATATGGCATAAAGTATTACCACTGCTACTACCTTTTCCTTTTATAATGTGAGAGCTATTTACCCATAGTCCAGTGTTCCTGTGGGTAACACAATATTTGCCCCCCCTAACTGATATGTAATTAAAATATACATGCTCATTTATCCTTTGGATGCTTGTATTACTACTTGCAGTTGTGCTGCTGGTTTACTCACCCACTCACCCACCCTTACTGCCCTCCTTTTCCTCAGTCTACCTGGCTTCTGCCTCCACCTGTTGATGAAACTCCAGATATCTCACCTGCAGAGCTCCTTAACTTCTGGTAATTTCATTCCAACCTCAGTTTACCACCACATTCTGGCTTCCATTGTAGCTGGGATACGTGCCTTGCAGCCACTGCCACCGCTTGCCTGCTTTGACTTTTCCTACACTCCTCACTGCATTTGTTTCTCTCCCAGTCTCTGTCATGTGGCCATGGTTGCGGCCTCCACTTATTCAGCTTCTGATTAATCTACTGTTTATCACTTTGACTTCCTCTTTCCCTTGGCTTGTCCCATCAGTCCTCTGCCTTGCGTCCCCTGCCTCTCCTTTAGGGGATTGTCATCTATATCCTGTTGCTATTCCTGCATTCAATTCCTTTTAGGCCAGTCTGTTATTGACTGTACTTCTTTCTTTATTTAGTTATTTTTTCATTTTTAATGGCCTGTTACTTCATCATCATAATAGCTCCACCAGTCTGCTCAAATGCTCATTCAGACAGCTCCTCAGTCATATCATGCAACACTACAGGCCAGCCCTCTGTACCATAATACTTATCAAAGAATTTATCCTGCTACAATACTCTCATACTTCTGCCTTCCAGCTTTATTCTTACCATCATTCTAACTACCCAGTCTTTACCCATTAATCATCCTGCCTTGTATTCAGCATCTACCTACTCCTACTCCTGCTCCTCAAACTATTGTTGGCCTTGGCCCTCAAGGACATGAGCTTCACCCCTCAAAAGTATGGCTTCAGCATCATCTCTAGATGGTCACTGCATTTTAGGAGATCTGACTAGCTCAATCTCTGCTTCTCCCCTAAAGTCTTCACCCTGAGGATTGGGGCCTCACTGAGTAGGAGCCACTTTGGCAATGAAGATTGACTTGATGATGCCTCTTGGTATTATAGTACGGATTTTCTGCACTTAAAGGTGGGGTCTTTACCATATAGGAGATCCTTTAGTTGTGGAGATCTACTCAGCAAGACCTCTCACAGCAGTCATCCCCAGAGCCTGCCTGGTCTCAGGCTGTTCCTTCTTCCTTAAACTCTCCATGCATAATCATCATAGGTTTGGTTCCTTGCAGACCAGCGCCTGTGTAGTAGGTTATTCCACAGATACCCACTGTCTCAAACCCAGGCCTTGGGGTGAGTGCCTCAGTGAGTGGACCCCTTTTGCCATGTAGATGGATTTAGTGGCATCTAATGGTCTTGTCTTGTTAAAGGGATAGAGATAGTTACCATTCAATTTAAGCTACTCATAATTGGATTCCAAATGCAAGTATTATAAGTAAACCCTGACCTAGGGGGAAACTGACTTGGGACTTTGTTTAGCAGAGGATTACTCCATAGGGGTTTTGCTCCTCCATTTAAAAGGTTATAATATTATTAAATATATATTCTGCAATGCATAGGAGCTAGATTTTGGCCCTATATCTTTGATAATGGCATTTTCATTTTTTCGCTACATCTTGTTTCACTTTATGGGAAGTTAGTTGTTTCTATTGTAGGGAAGTTAAGGGAGACTATCCTTAAGGAGAGGCTGGTGATCCTTCTGGAGAAGAATGGTCTCCAGGATAATAGGCAACATGGGTTTGGTCAGGAAGATCCTGCCAGACAAACCTGGTTGACTTTTTTGATTGGGTGGCAAGGGCACTCGGTTGGGGCCATGTGGTGGATGTCCTGTATCTGGCTTTCAGCTAGGCCTTCAACTCAGTGCCACATGGAAGGTTGACTAGTAAGCTGAGAAACCTGGGAGCAAGGGAGAAACTGGTTGGATGGGTTAGGAGCTGGCTGCAGGACAGGCAGCAAAGGATAGTTGTAGGGGGAGAACTCTTGACTCCCAGAGCTGTAACTAGTTGGGTCGACAAGGATTGGTACTAGGGCCTGTGCTATTTAACATCTTCATTGCCGACATATCAGATGGGATTAAGAATAAAATTAGCCTTTTTGCAGACAACACAATGATCTGTGTGGAGGTGGACAGATGGAAGAGGGTAGGTACTCCAAGAGGATTTGTCAAGACTTGAATGCTGGTCAGATATGTGGCAGCTGGGGTTCAATGCTAAGATTTGCAAAGTCATGCACGTGAGAGCCAGAAACCCTGGGAATTGCTACTGGCTGGGGGAGTGCCATTATACACTTCAGAGGAGAAGAAGGATCTTGGGGTACTCTAGTGACAGGAGACATGAATCACTCAGTGCAATGCAGGAAGGTGGCAGCCAAAGCTAATAAGATGCTGGGGTGCATTGCCATGGGACTCACCTCTAGGATAGAGGAAGCCATCCTGCTGCTATACAGGTCACTGGCGAGACCACATTTGGAGTACTGTGTACAGTTCTGGTGCCCCTCTTTTAAGAAGGATATCAAACTACTAGAGGGGGTCAGTGCAGGGTGACAAGGAGGATACCTGGACTGGGGGACAAACCATATAAGGAAAGGCTGAGGGAGCTCAACATGTATTCCCTGGAGGATAGACGAGAGAGAGAGAGGGGGGATATGATTAATACCTTCAAATACTTAGAGGGAATGAATAGGGTTAGTACTGAGGACATCTTTAGATTAAAAGGGGAAGGACACAAGGGGACACAGTCTGAAATTAGAGGGTGGAAGATTCAAGCGGGAAATGAGGAGGCACTATTTCATGGAAAGGGTGGCAGCAAGATGGGACACACTGTCAGAAAGGGTGATTTCATTGAAGTCTGTGGGCAGTTTTAAGAGGGGGTGGGACAGGATCAAAGGTAGGGTCAAAACTGATGGGATGTTGGAGAGGGAGAATTCAGCAGATGGGGGTGATAAATCAGATGGATGGATAAGGGATGGGGGGCAGCTGCAGCCGATTTGTCAGGGAGCTCACACTTGAGCAGACTTTATACACCATATGGCCTGTATCTGCTGGCAATTCCGTATGTTCGTATGCTCTATTTTATTCATGTAAGCTATTGAACATTTTTCCTGAGGGACCTTTGGTCTAAGAGAACTTCCTCTCTGAAACACATTTAGGGGTAAAACCCCAGTCAAGAGATTTTCTGTATCTTCACTGTACCCCAAAAGGGCATTAGTCCCCATAACATGTGCACCGAGAAAGTATGCCAAAGTTGGAATCTAGTTGGACAAGTATTCTACATACTGTACAGTATTATCAACCTTCCAGACTACAGTATCTCTTTAATCCTTATTTTATTTCCAATTATTCATTTGTCACAGTCAATCCAACCATACCAAACCAATCTTTCATTCCCTTATGTTGCCAGGTTTCTACCATAAGGGGCTCAATGGTCCAGCTAATGTGAGAGTTGCAATATCTGACCCTGGTTCAGTTGATGTATATGTTGTTTTCACCATCCATCCTGCCTCCTATGGTGGAACCTCTCTCTTGTTAAGGTTTTGAGCTTCATCCCTAAATTAATTTTGGTCTAAGGGTTCAGTATCACTGCATCACCTCTAGGAGAGGAACTCTTCACAAGAGGGTTCTTGAGTCTTTACAGGACTCTGAAAGGATGGTAGTGCCCATAACAGGGACAATAAATGCATATGTCAAAGTTACTGTTGAGCTGCACAAGCATTCTTCATATTACCTACCTTTCAGACTACAATAACCTGATGGCCTCCATTCCCTTACCAATCAATTGTGTATCACTATCAATCCAATTGTACTGTACCAAACCTACTATAGCATTCTTTTTCCTAAGTTGTCCAAGCTTCTAACATAAGGAGCCCAATGGTATATTGAACAATGGACATTAGCAAACTATGAATACAGGATCAGCGTCCTCTAGACTTAATCTGCTTTGGCTGCTCATTTACACATAATATTGCAAACATCTATTAATGGCATCACAATTACTATGAAAAG
Organism: Neoceratodus forsteri; assembly: GCA_016271365.2. Lineage (NCBI taxonomy): Eukaryota > Metazoa > Chordata > Ceratodontiformes > Ceratodontidae > Neoceratodus > Neoceratodus forsteri. The sequence goes on along the minus strand of CM057454.1, from coordinate 1,008,528,006 downwards.
CTTTTCATGTGCAGACTGAACCAAACCTGAGAGTGCTATTTTGAAAAAGTGCCCGGTTTTGTGATAGTTATTAACATTTACATCAGCTTGCACAAAAACTGGTGCATTCCTCACTTTTTTTTAACAAACCCTATAGCTTACATCTAAACTCCTAGACCATCTAATATATAATCCAACAACATGTATAATGTCTGCTTTGAAACAGGTGGACAGATCTGATTTTAAACTGCTGTAATTTTTGACTAAATATGGTGAGATTTTGTGTTAAGTTTTTCCTGGGAATTTAGGAGGACCATAGTGGAATATCCTCAGTGTTACAAACCCAAATAAAATACCATCCACTTTTTTTAGGCTGGAGATCTGTTTTGTTGTCTACTACTGAGACTAACATTAACAAGAGAGCACTTCATTAAAGTGTTGGCCCTTAGGATATAGAATGCTTTACCTGCAGGAATCAAAGGGTAGTTATGGTATGGAACAACCTGCTGGCTAATATGGCCAGCATTCCCTTACAGAACAAGCATTTGCCAATGCTGAATGTTTGCTTGCTGGCATTAGCAGTGGAAGTGCAGGAGTTAGACAGATGCAGTACAGGAATGGCAGTGAAGTATTGAACTGACACCAACTCCACGCTCACTCTGCAGAGATGAACAGGCATTGGGGTATGTCTTTGGGTCGTCACCCATGACGGTCATGACATTTCACCTCACCCCACCCTTCAGACACTGACAAGTGTCAAGAAGTGCCTTGGGGTGTTTGGGCTTTACATTCACCTCATTCCATAAGGAAATTTGCTGAAATGGGCGCAGTATAGGAGAATGGGGTGAACTCTGGGGGCAAAGGTTCCAAGGCACACCTTGATGCCTGTCAGTGGGTGCAGGGTGGGGGAGAAATGGCATCAGCATTACTATCAACAGTCCCAAGTCACACCCCTGATGCCTGTCATTCTCTACACCGTAGGGCATTATGGTTTAAAACTCTAACACCCTGGCAGTTTCTTGGTATTTTTACTCCACGTTTTCCACATGGGTTTTTTATGACCCCACTGCATGAACAGTGACACTATCAGTTTGTTATGGTAAAGGTGATTTTGCAGAGCGATTGTGCTATTTGGCACCACAGGTGCGAAAACACATTTTGAACAGGATGTGAAAAGTAACAGGTGTACTGTTCATGAGGAGGTGTAAAAAATGGCATTGTTGAAAATCTGGAGTGAAAGCATACAAAAACTGGTGTAGTCACGAGCATGCGTAGAAACTGCACAATGTACACCCATAATGTAAGTAGTTTGGGGATTTTTTACAGCAGATTTTCAAGATAGGTATTTTGGGATCTCTGCTCATGAACAGTGTCACTGTGATTTTTGTAATCTGTCCTGAACCCTAATTTCCCTCTGCAACCATGCTATTCTGTGCCGGAAGTGCGAAAACACATTTCGGCCATGGTGTGAAAAATGACAGCTGTACTGTTCATAAGGAGGTGTGGAAAAATGTCAATATTGAAAATCTGGACTGAAAATATTACAAATTCGTGAACTTACGAGGGTGCGTAGAAACTGCTCAATGCAAGCTCGTAACAGAGTCATTTTATGGACTTTTGTCAACAAATTTTTGACAAAGCCATTTTAAAACCTCTGCTCATGACCAGTGTCACTGTGATTTTCTTATTGTGTCCCGAACATTGATTTCAAACACTGATCGTGCTAATGTGCGCTACATATGTGCAAACACATATCAGGCATGATATGAAAAATAACAGCTGGACTGTTCATAAGGAAGTGTGGTAAAATGGCAATGTGGAAAATCTGGAGAGAAAATATTAAAAATTCTCAAAGTTACGAGCGTGCGTAGAAACTGCACAATGCACCCTCATAAAACAGTCATTTGGGGGAATTTTTCCACCAAATTTTCAACATAGGGTTTTGGGGAGTCTACCTCATGAACTGTGACACTGTTGTTTCATTACTTGGTCCCAAAAGGTTGTTCCACACAATGACTGCAAAATCACCTTTCGAGACCAAATAACAAAATGACAGTGACTGAGTTAAAGAGGTGGGGCACGAAGAACCCCATGTTGTTAAATTTAGTGAAAAAAATTCCCAAATATGACTGAGAGATTCACCAAAGTTTAAAAAAAACATTATGCCATTATACAGCTTACTGGCATTTCTTTAGTTTGCGGTTGGCTTTGAAGAGTGCAGACGTATTCCTGGTCCACTGAAGATTGTTATGCCAGCCTCTGGAGGTAAGTATGGGGTGTGGGGTGTGTGGGGAGGTGGGTGCGCAGAGGGTGGGTGTGGGTTGGGGTAGGGGCCAAGACAGTCAACGACGGACAGTTTTTTGTTCAGGCATTTTTTACACTGCGTGACTTTTGCCACACTGGGGTGGGCTCCCAGCATGGCAGCTAGAAAGTATTTTTTGGGGGGCAGTGGAGTCAACTGGGGATTGGGCACCCCCATCAGCCATATGGACTTCTGCCATGTTGGGGTGGGCTCCCAGCATGGCACATGGAAGTCTGGTTTTGGGAGGGGTACAGTGGAGCCGACCGGGGACTGGGGACCCCTGTCTGCTATACGGACTTTTGTCACACTGGTGTGGGCTCCCAGTGTGGCACCTGGAAGTCTGTTTGGGGAGGCAGTTAAGCTGATGGGGGATTGGGCACCCCCATTGGCCATATGGTGTGCATGGGGGAGTGCATGAGCATGCTGGGGTGGGCTCAAATGTGCACACTTTGGTGTTGTTGAGGTATGGCCATATGGTGTGTGCGGGGGAGGCGCGCAGGCACACTGGAGTGGGCTCCCAGCATGCTACTTCTGTGATTGTTGGGGGGGGTAGACAACAACGGAGCTGTCTATGACAGCTGTACAGATGCAGTGCAGAGTGTAGGCACTTTGCATACTGCCAACAGCAGTATGTAAATTGCCTGCAGATGGCAGCATGCAAACTGCCTACACATCACCACCACTGACTGCAGTGGTTTTTCACTTTCAGCTGTATGCTACTGCATCTGAACAGCTGTCATAGATAGCTCTGGCATTCATTGGTGTGGTGCAGCCATACCTGCACAAGGGAGCAGGGCATTGAAAGTGGGGGAGGCATACCTGTGGAAACTCGTATGGTGGCACTATGTTTCTTGCACATGCCTACAAGCAAACATAAAAATGTGTACATGCAGAATGTATGCCACATGCTTAATTGTGCAATGTTTGCATGTGGTTCACATACATAAAGAGAGCCTAAGCGAACCAGGTCTAATAAGCAACTCAAGTTTGCATACTGCACGCTTGCCATGTGTACAGCAACTAAGCTGGTGCAAATCTCATGTAAAAAATGCATCAGTTTCTATTTCTCAAACTACTTTGAGCAATTAGAGTCATTAAAATACATTTTTCATTGATTTCCCATTAAAATTAGGTAAACTCATTAATTCTGATCCTTCTGCAAGTTGTTAAATGGCTTTTTATTTTTGTCATTGAAATTCCATTAATATGGAAAGTATTGTTTGCTTAATGAATTAAATACCTACAATATAGTCAGCCAACATCCCCCATTCTAGATGTGTGAAGAGGTTCTAGATGTGTGAAGAGGGGCATCTGCGTTGTGAAGCCTGACCTTTTTGTTTTGGGCCATGGGAATCCCCTTATGCATATTTAGTGCTACAAATGTGTTTCTCCATGACTGATTCTGCTCACATAGTTTCATTTTGTCATTCTGTATGGCGTATATACACTATGGCCATGCTAATCACTCTTTGTGCTGAGTAGGGTTTTGGAAGCATGCACCATGTGTCATGTTTTGTCACTGAAATGAGGGACAAGGATACTCAAAATGAGGAACAATGAGGGGACACTAACTTTCACGATGATCAGACTACATCCTGAAACATGGAGATACAGTACCCCAGAACACAATGGAAACTGTTGCATTTACTTGTACCTACACCTGAGAATAAATTTCAATCATAAAGCAGGGGTGCCATTTAAGAAGGGCGGGCTGTTTCCCCCTCTGTATTTGTGCCTAGGTTGTTATGGTGTGGCAATAATGGCATTAAATTTGGATGTAATCTTATGCACAATAAGTGCCTCCTTGGCCTGTGTATGCTCATGCAGCAGGCGCACTCCTGACTTGACTATGTCTGTATTGTGTTGCCCATTCTCTCCACCTACTAAAGGCAGCACCATCACACATGACGAGGAGAAGCTCCAGACAAGTAAGAGCACATGAATCATGCAAGTGCAACACTGCCTTTCCTGCCACAGAATAGACAAGCTGCACACTACAGCTTGGAGGAGACAGTGAGCACTGAACTCTCAATAACAGTGTTGTGGAAATATATTTTTGTTGGTCTACTCTTAGTGAGTCTCCATCTCACCTGGTGGCTGAAGGGACAGAGGGGTGAACTGGAAGCTAATTCAAGACTAGGCTACCTACTTACTCTACTAGGCTCACCTCTCAAAATAAAAACAAAAAAAAAAACAGCACAGTCCCCCTCGGCTGCAAGCTAGACCTAGCAGCAGCAGTGGCAGCAGTGAGGGTGGCCGTCGTAGGCATTGATCAGTGCAATGCAATAGCAGCAGCCATGGCAGTGGCAAAGCAAGAAGCAAACAATTGTAGTTTTTTATTTATTTAAAATCTTGGAATTACAACCTTTGAGTCAGAGACTCATTTCCAAAGGCTCCACATCAATACACAATACAGACATAGGTAAATACAATAGACAGTACAATGTAGTATACAATGCCTGGGCAGTTTGATGGCAAGGTTGCATCATGAAACAGTATACTGGGATGTCTAATACAGAGCTGAGGTTGTAGGCTATGGGCAACACAGTAAACAGTATAATACAGGGTACAGTGCCAGGGCACTTTGACTTCCAGTTACAGCATGACCATTTTACAAGGATGTCCTGACCAGTTTACAAAGATGTCTAATACATTGTTGTGGCTGTTGACAATGCATAGGATAAATCTAACAGTAAGAGGTCAGTTAGTGGCCACACAATGAATTGGGGGACAGTGCACATGCCTACTATGCTTAGCTGGAGCTGAGTAAACTAAGTTAGGGGAGGCAGGTAGTACAAATTCTAGAGCAGTCTGTTGGGAGACTTTGTCCGAGTGCCTTAGTAAGAACTGCATGCCATTGACTGTGAAAGAGGTTGTGTGCTGTTCTGTGTGGCTGGTGAAGGCACTGGTGGTGGACTTAGAGTGTGCAGGTGCAGGTGCGAGTGGCAAGGAGGTGGGTGTTGAGTGCCATTTTAAAGGGACCAAGTTATTGATAGTTAGAGACTGATGGTGAGAGGGAATTGAAGTAGGAGGGAGCCATGACCAGAAAAGACCTCTGAGCGAGTGTGGTTCCGACTCTGGGAATGGTCAGTGCAGCTTTGGTTTAGCTACATGTGTACGCTGTGGGGGAAGAGGAGTTTAGGGAGGCAGATAGGCCTGGGGGTTGTCAAGCCAAGGAGGAATTTTTTGGTCAAGAGGCAGGACTGGTAGTAGACCCTCTCATCAAAGTTCAGCATCTGGGCAATGGAAAAGAGCATGCATGTGTGTGTCATGCAGTCTGCAGTAGTTAAGAGCCTGCAGGATTTGTTAATGACCACTTTTATTTTACTGATAGCTGCTGCATCAGCAGCAGCATAGACCAGCAACCCATAGTCAATCAGAGACATTACTGAGGAGGTTATGGCTAGTCTCAGGGCTTCTGGTATGAGGCAGCCCTTATGGCGACAAAGGAGACCAATGCGTGCATTGGCAGCTGATGTGAGGGTATTGATGTGTGCGTGGAAGGAGAGGGCAGAGTTAAAGATAACCCCTAGATATTTATAGGACAAGACCTGCTCCAGGGTGTAGACTGACAGCTTGAATATGCAATTGGGCATTTTTTCATTTGCTTTAGTGATGTGCGAAAAGTAGGGTTTTGCTTTTTTTCAGGTTCATGACTAGTCTATGCCTGGCAAACCAAATTCAGTTTGGCTGAACGCGTTCTGGAGTGAGGCCTGAAGGTCGATTGGGTTGGTGTGGGAGGCACAGATGATAACATCGTCCGTGTAGAGGAGGGTCTTTTGGGGGCAGGCAGTGGGAATTGCATTCAAGAATATGCTAAAAAGCAGGGGCTCTAGAATGGATCCCTGTGGGACTCCTGAGTGGATAGGATGTGAGCAAGAGACTGTGTTATTTATCTGCACACACTGGGATCTAGAAGACAGGTAACTAGTAAACCAGTTCAAGGGCCCTTGTGAGAACCCCATTAAGAGGAGGGAGTTTAGTAGAAGGGGGTGACTGACCATGTCAAAGGTCTTGGATAGGTCTATGAACATGGCCCCTATGATGTGCCCTCTATCAAGAGCAGTATGTATGCAGTTTGAGAATTCTAGCAGGGCCGTGGTGGTACTATGCCCAGCACGGAACCCATGATGTTCTTTGTAGAGTAGGTCATGGGTTTTAAGGTAGTCAGTTAGTTGATCCGCCACTACTTTTTCTAGTACTTTGGACAGTGGGGGAAGAATGGAGATTGGTAGGTAGTTTTCTTGGTGTTAGGGGGTTACTGCCTTTGTGGCTTGGTGTAACAGCTGCATTCTTCCAGGCTGTGGGAAACTGACCAAGGCATAGGAAGCAGTTTGGGAGGCCAGTGAGTGGGGTAATCAGCACGTCCAGTTCCAGACAGAGGAGTTTGATGTCAATTGGGTCATTCAGGGGACTAGTACCATTCAGGGCTTTGGCTAGGTATGGCCTTGCTTCCATGGTAGAGTTAGCCCAGATAGAAAGGTGGCCATGGGTGGTGGGGGAGGGGTTGGTGGCAGGTACTGGGTCAAAGAAGTTTGGGGGAAGAATGCAGCTTAGGTCAGTAAAGTTGTCGTTGAGTGTGTTGGCAATCTCCTTAGGGTCTGTGGTGACCAGTCCCTTAGATGCAATTTGGGATGGGACGGCAAGTATGGTTTTCCATTTAGGGACTTTATTTTGTCCCAAACCTTGCGTGATGAGCTCCAGGAGGCAATGCAGGTTGGGTGTGTTTGGTTAGTGAGGTGACTTGGTCATGGACCATGTTGGGAACCTGGTATGGTCAGTTCTAGCATCCGGCTTCTGGCAAAAAGACAGAGGAGGAGTGGACTGAAAACTGGGTTGGTGGCACACCGGGTCAGGCTTCAGGTTCTGGCCAGATGACCAGGTAAGTAAAAGTAAACATTTTTTAAAGGGGGACTGGGGAAGTAGGAAGGACTGAACTATTGGCATGCTTTTCACTTTTCTGCACCCATATGTGCCCATTCAATAGCACTGCAGAATGCTGAAATTTTACGCCTGCATTCTGACCTCTGCATTTCTGTTTTATCTCTGCTTCTAAACTCCCTAGTCCCTACAGTGTTAGCCTTAAGTGTATTGTTGTTGTCGTGCCTAAATTGTAATGCCGATTCTGATTCTCATATAGTACTGATTGGTTAAATGCTTATTTTTGGGTGCTCTCAAACCAAAATTTAAAGTGTGTAGTGTTCTGTAAAGCTGATTTAAGTTTCTGTCTTCTCTCCTGCTCGCTCTCGCTCCCTGCCTACTTATATTATTATTATTTTAAATTCCCCTGCCTCCTGCTTCTCACCCCTGCGTAACTCCCACAGTCTACTGCCCCAACCTTTCGGCGTCAGGTTTCAGTTAACTGATTCCTCCTGTCCTGGTCGCCGCCCATACCGATTTCCGTTTGTATAGCTGTTAAAACTATCTCCGGCATTCTCAGCCCTATGATTTAGGCCCTACGTCACTATCCTTTGTTCTCCCACTGCTTAACTAATCCCTGCCTGTTTCTGTTTCTCCCTCTAGACTCTCTGTGCCCTGTACGGGACAGCCATGTCCCCCCGAGGCACGGCTGTGGTTCCTCAAGCCTCCACTGCATGCTGCCTCAGCACTCCAGCAAGCTGGATTCTCTGTGCCCTGTATGGGCCAGCCATGTCCCCCGAGGAGTGACTGTGGATCCTCAAGCCTCCACTGCATGCTGCCTCAGCACTCCAGCAAGCCGGGTAAGGAAGAGCCTGGACCGGGGAAGCGGTGATCGGCTGCCATTGGCAAACTACTCTCTGCTCCTTCACCCGATTGGTCTCCAGCTAAGGCCACTGCCTCCTCATTGGACAACTCCCTGTTACTGCTATCTGGGATCTGCACCCATTCAATAGCACTGCAGACTGCCAAAATGTTACGGCCACCCCCCTCCCCCACCCCCAGCCTTAATCAAATAGACCCCTGCTCTGCCCACCTGCTGTCTTGTCCCTACCCTGCCTATCTCAGCTCCTATCCTCTACTTTCACCCTCCTGCTCCACCCACATTCTAGGGATCCATTAGGCAATACATCCCTGCCTAGTGCACACTTGACTGCAATGCCCCCCGGTCTCACCCCTGCTAGCCTCTTTGTGCTAACACCCCCATTATCTCTCACCTACATCCTGCCTCCCTCCCTAATTACTCCCCCTGACCATGCCTTTCCAAAATCACCTGCTCCTGCTTCTGTTCTCTCTCTCTTTTTTCTTCTACCCCTCAGCTATCTTCCTGGTGCCTGCCACACCTCTCCTCACTATATCTACTACCTAATCATCTCCTAACATCAATATGGCACTCTGGCCCACTTACATTGCCCTCCCTCGGGGCTGTCCCCCACCAAGAGCTGGCCTCTCGCTGACAAACACAAATCTGGAACCTGGGCAAACCGACCCTTGCTGCTATCTATTGCAGTACACTAGGATCTACGGCACTTGCACTGGATCCAGACCCACAAAATAAGGAGGTGAAGCCTCGCATACTACACAACCAACAGTAGATTGCTCTTAAACTCCTGCTCCTCCTTCTATATATTTCTAGGTGTGTTCACCTGATCCCTGGCCCGGTCACCTCCAACCCAGCCAGTATCGGGAAATCAGTAGGGGGTCTCACCATCTCCACCCTCAACATCTGCAGCCTACTACCTAAGCTCGCTGCCTTCAAACTTTTGCTGAACTACATAACCCTGACCTCATATCTGTTGTTGAAACCTGGCTAACTCCCAATACTCCTGACCATGCTATTTCTCTATAAGGCTATAATATCCACAGGCTTGATAGGATGACCAAAAGAGATGGGGGATGTGCACTTTATGTCAAAGACAACATCACTGTGCACCCTGTCACCACTACCCCCTCCAACTGTCCTGTGCAATTCCTGTCCGTCAAACTACTCCTTGGTGCCCAAAATAAAGTGCTCACTGTGGTCCCTGTCTACATCCCACCTAAAAACCAAGGGTCTGGTCTCTAAACTGTCTTGGACTTTGTTAGTTCCCAACTTTCTGGCTCCGAGGTCCTCCATCTTGGTTGATTTCAACATCAACTGGCTTGCACCAGACATTGGAACCTACAAGGATGCTATCTCCTCAGCTAACCTCATGCAGATGGTCAACTCCCCAACTAGGAAGAACTACAGGTCAGGTTCCAGCACTCTCCTGGACTGGGTCCTTACCAGTCATCCAACCCACATCAACAACATCACTGTCCTCTCTGAGTCCCTCAGCAACCACTCTCCTGTCATCTGCAACTGGCCTAATAAGTTTCACAAGCCTCCTCCTTTAACTGTCTCCAGCAGAGTCCTACCACGTGGCAAATTGACTCACCTAAAATCCTGTCTTAGGCGACAAGATTGGTCTCCCATATACAATGCGCAGGATGTAGACTTGGCCCTTGATCATTTTCATTTTCTAGTTCAATGCCACCTGTGACTCACATGCCCCAGTAAAAAAGTGCAAAGTCAAGGCACTATCCAATCCCTAGCTTGCTACTGGGTTACTGACCCAATTAAAAGCAAGGGACCACCACTGGGCAATCATCAGGGCCACAGGCACCCAACCAGACATTCAAGCTTACAAACAATCTCGCAACAACTGCACTAAGCAAATACAAATGGCAAGCAACACTTTCTACAAAGAAGCTGTCACCAACACTTGGGGTAATGGGAGGCCTTTTTGGGACAATATAAGGGAGATTACAGGGAAACAGTCCAAATCCTCCCTGACCTTACTGACTATTGATAGTACTACCACCCTTGACCTGCTGGTCATACCAAACACCTTCAATGCAGCCTTCACGGACCTCAGTAGTATCCTCCCCCCAGATTTTTTCTCAGAAACTGACTCCCCTGAAACAACTTCCCTCCCTACCCTCTCAAGCCATCCACCTTTCTACTTTAAAAAAGTCAAAGCAGATGAAGTCTGCAAATACGTAAAAACGTTGTTATTTAATCTCTGTTTTTAATGTTGTTTTCTTTGTCCTATGTATAGACTAATGTAGCTTAGCCTAAAATGTTTGTACTCTCTTGACGTGGAACCTTTGTAAAAGACCCATGGCTCAAAGGTCTTTGTAATCCTAAATTTCAATAAATAAAATAAATATGGGATGGGTATTAAATGGAATGAAGTCAGGGAGAGAAATCATTACAATTTTTTTTTTTTGGGGGGGTCAGAACATCAGCCATGAAACAAATTGGTTAATAACTAGGTGGGTATAAACCCAAATCTGGTGCACTGCTCTGAGGTATAGACAGATGAATCATACACATTTGAATGTTTCCTGATTTGCATATCACTTTTCAGTAACAACAAATGAATTTACCTTTTAGAGACATTCCAGACATTCTAGAGCTTGTCACCTTGGAGTTAACTAGCACCTGGCCTCCACTGGTTGTTAGCTCCCACATGCTGAAATCTGAAATGGTGCCCATGCCATAAAGTATAAAATTACAGGACATCCACTGTGTGAGCAGCATGTTTCACATGAGGGATGGATGAGGAGCAGAGCAGTTTTCAGGGGTAAAATGAGTGCTGTCCCTTGCATTCAGGGACAGTTGAGAGGTATGGTATGCACAGACTATTGAAGCCCAGCTCTGGTCAAGCTTATGCCCCCCTGGTGAAGCTGACATCCACATCTCCACACTCAGGCACATTATGACATAGACCAATGGAGACTGCAGGGGTGTGTACCATTGAAATGGATGGGGGTATTATTTTTATTCCTATTTTATACATTATTGCAAGAGAGTTGGAAATTAATAAAGGCCACTGCTCAACTAACAAGGTCCTTGTTAGTAGAACAGTAGCCTTCATTATTCTCCAACTCACCATCATAATGTATAAAATTGTAATAAAAAATAACTCCATTCATTTTAAGGGGGTACAACTATGCCCAGCACTCTGACCCATGGATATCATCTCTTAAAGACTCCTGCCTCTGGCTCCCTAGCACTCAGGTAAGAGACTCTCAACTTATATCTATACTTGGTGGATTGTCTGTAGCAGCATGGCCACACCTGTTACAGTGTGTGTGCATGGGGGGGGGACTGGCCATGTGGGTGGGTGTCGAGTTATTGCTACTTTTGTGTTTGCCCCTTAAAGTCTGTTTGCAAGCAAGCATTCAAAACTATGGAGAGACAATAATAGGCATACCGGCCACAAAGAAGTAATTAAGTAGTTTTGTGGGTAAGTGTGGGTATTGGGGGTGAGAAGAACCACATGTACTTCCATTGGTAAGTACGCTACAGTTCAGTTGTGCAACTGAGGGAGGACAAGAAAACTGAAAAGTGTAACGGTGGCTACAAGCATGCTGCAGGCATGTAGATGTACAGTATGCAGATTTGTATTGAAGTGCAAGTGAGCCATATGTGTGCAGGCAGTATAGCTTAGTAGTTAAAAACACTGATCTGCAAACCAGGAGACTTGAAGACCTGAAGAGCTGGGTTTGAATCTCATCAACCCCCACTTGTACAGTATATGGTGTGATCCTAAGCAAGTGACTTAACTTTCATGTGTGCACTTATCAGTGACCACTGGCTTTTTGCATGCATGTCACGAGCATGCAGCCTGTAACATTAAAAGCATGTTTTCCACACTTGCTTGCTACACGCTTGCCACATACATGCAATCGGTTCCAATTTAATGTCTAAATCATGCTTCCAACATGCATATCGTCTGAGTAGTTTTATATGTGAAGCATGAGAACATTTCATATCATTATTTCTGTAAGGGTTATAGCAAAGAACATATTCAAAGCCAGACTAGACAGATGCATGAAGTAGAGTAACATTACTGGATTTGGAAGTGGTAGGGCAACCTTGATGGGCAACATCTGCCTTTCTTGCCCTTCTGACCTTAGTACTGACCATATTTCCTTTATTGGCTGTGTCTTAAACTCCTAAAAGCCTTCTTTGTAAGTTTTTGATGTTTATAGTTTAACTAAACTTCTTAAGTATAGTATTTTCACTCTGACTTACATTGTTAGTTAATAAATGTTATTTGTGTTTGGATTTCAACTTCCTGATATTGTGTGCAAAGCAGTTGGGCCCGTAAAGATAACACTGAATAAAATGTACATAAAATAATTGTTTATATAATTATTCCAGTTTAATGTATGCAGTCTTCACACATTACATTCTTTAAGGAGCTAGGAATTGTGTTTTTTTAAACCATACTATAAAAGCAGAGAACTAAATTACAGGTTTCTAAAGGAAACAAATAATTTATACATTAAACACTCATATGTCCACAATTTTAACTATAGTGATACTAATTTTTCCATACACAAATATCAAGAAGCAGTCAGTGTGTTAGATCCATTTCTACATGGTACTGCTTATTTTCTATGTGTGTGGGTAATGATACTTTTTTCTGTTTTGCGAATTCTGGTCAAGATCATTTCCATTGTTGTAACATAGCAACATAGATATAGTGGCAATAGAAATTGTTATTGGGCATCTAAAGGTAAGGTTGTGGATTATCCTCAAATGAATTCAATTCATACATTATTTATCCCTCAAGGTAGTGGTCATTTAAGTGATGCTTCATTATTTCAGTTACATGAGGATATATGTATTAAATACATAGGGCCGGATATTCAAACTGCGCCCGAAAAGTGCGCAACAGCAGGACCAAGCGCAAGTCACTTGCGCACATGCACAATCATCGCGATATTCAAACATGGAGCAAGGCCAACTGCGCAAGCAGCCAACATCTGAATATCGCACAAACTGCGAAATAGCACAACCAAGGAGGGGAAGCTGAGCAGATATGATGCACCATAGTGCAACCAGGAAGGGGAAGCTGAGCAGATACAATGTGCCATAGCTCAACAAGGCCAGCCCAGCTGAGCAGTCCAGAGGCCCATAGGGCAAGCAATGATACCCCCAGCAGCATAGCAATGGAACAGCACAACCAGGGAGGTAGGCAGAGGCCCACCACCCATGCCACAGATGGGCACAGGGACACACTGCAGAACTAACAATGCACCCCCACACCCCAAGAACAGCATAACTGGGGGAGGGACGGAATATCAACATGCCCATGGGGACAAGCAAAGAAAGCACATCCCTGGCAGTGTTACTGCAGCACACCCACTGGCAAGCTGAGACTGCCACACAAAGGGGGCAGACCACCCCAGTGTCCAGCAGCCCCCCGTGTGCACAGCACACCCTGCACTGTGACCCCAAGACACCACCCATGAGCAGTGACTATGACCGTCACTGCAGGACTCCCCAGGCCCCCCCGGCACAATGCAACCATGTGTACCACCGAACCATACAAGCCAGGCCCACCAGGAGCACCCAGCGGTGTGTGGCAGCACAAGGCCAGACCGAATGAAAGCCACCACCACACCAGGGACACCCCCCCATGCACACACACACGCACAATCCCAGGATAATACCACACCAGATGCCATGCACACCACTGCAACTGATCACCCATAGCCAGCTGCAAATCAGAGACCACTACACTATTCATACAAAATAGATTTATAAAAGAATAGCAACACGAACACACAACAATAAACTATGTACAGAGAGATATATACAAGAAAGGGGTGGGGGTATGGGTACAATGTAGGGGTGGGTAAGGGGCAGGGGTGAAGAACTTGGTGAGGGAAGGCGGGGTGTGAGGGAAGGGTAAAGGGGGTAGGTGTGGGACAGCTACTGTCCTCCAGGCTGCATAGCAGCAGGTTGCCCCTGGTCCAGTGGCCTCCTCCGTCATCTGACACCCCTCCGGTGCATCTCCTGCAGAATGGATAGGGACTCCGTGGACACCTCCAGAAGGTGGTGGACAGCCTGCTCAATCCTGTGCAGGACCCAGACACCTAGGGCAAGGGAACAGAATCAATGGCTGTGACTGTCCACAACCCTGAAGCCCACCCAACATGCATGGCATACAGCCAAGTGCCCCACCCCTGTGATGGACTGCACCCACTCACAGTGACCGTGCACAAGACAAGCCCAACCAGGCAGCAACAGCCATGTGTGCCACTGCACACACACCCCACCCATGCCCAGCACAGCACAACCAAGGCTGTCCAGTGACGTGGCTATGTCATGGGAAGGTAGTGCCATAGCCATGTGCCCAGTGCATGCATGGACCACCAGTGATGCACTCACAGACATGCAGTGCCACTGGACAGTGCTGACAGTCACACATCGCGTGCATGGCAGTGTTGTCCATGGATGGTGGCTGTGCCCTCTCCCACAGTATGCAATAGCATCCATGTTGTAATGACACTCGCCCTCATCAAGCCGCTGCATCAGGTGCTGTGGCTACGGCTGCTGCTGTCGCTGCTGCTGTGGCTGTTGCACCCCTCCTCTGCCAGCCACCCTGGCACCGCCATCCCATGCCTCAGCCCGTGCCTGCCTCCATTTCTCCATGCCTGTGGGAGACAAAGGAAGAGAAAAACAGCAGTAAGATCCCAAAGCAGACAGCCCCTTGCCCCATTGAGTGTGCCTGCCCACACATCCAGACCCAAACAGCACACACCTGCAAACACCCTCACAGCAAACCACAGCCCAACCCACCCCCATGCGCAGATTACATTACACAGTCACCCATGCAGACAATACTGGTGCATACACAGCACACCAACCTGGCCTGGGCACGATGCCCCTCCTGGCACACGACCTGAGGCACGCAAGCAGAGCACGCTCCCTCTTCTGCAGGTCACCGTAGTGGTGCCTGCACTGTTCAGGGGTCCTCCTCCACCCAGTGGCCTGCTCCAGGGCAGCGGCGACCTGCTGCCACACATGGGTGCATGGCACCTGCAGGGGCACACCCTCAAACAGTGAGCCATAGTGGGGCTCCACCACAGCCACCAGGTTGGCTAACTCCAAAGCCCCCATTGTGGTGCTCTCTCCTGCGTGCCATTTTCAAATTGTACAGTGGCAATATGGCGCCCGCAGTGCAGCAACCCCACGTGGAAATGTTGCACAATACAACTCCATCATCCTATCGCGACTGTTCGGACAGCGCCATCGGTCCACATCGCGCTGTCACCGAACAGTGCGATAGAGCCGTACACATGCCAGACATACAGCACCAGGGGCCAAAGGTCGTGCACAAGGTCATGGGTCAGCTGGTTCCAACGTGTGTGCCAGCATGTCAGCACAGTCCCAGGCTGTGCCTGTCAGCACTGGTGGGGCAGCACCGGTGGCTGTGCAAGCGTCTGGCACTGTTGCATCCACAGCAGTGGAACGAGTGGTCCCTGGGGTACAGCGGTTGGAGAGGCAGCAGCAGCAGTCACCCACCAGGTCTGGGGGTACAGTGTCCATTGGTGGCACATGCCCACCACCCTTTGATATGCCCATTCCTGGTCCTGGTGAACAGCGCCCACCCTCAAGGGGTGTTGAGCATCAGGACCTTCCATACCCTGGGGGACAGGATGCCGTTGTGGCAGAGTACCCATTTGAAGAGCACACCTGCCTGCTGCGGGAATCAGTACAGCAGCAAAGGCGGGTTGCAATGTCCATGGAGGCATTGTGTGTGGCTGTGGAGAGGCACAGCAGGGACTGTGCTCTGATCCTTGCAGAGATGGTCCATATGCAGATGGATGTGACCGCCGCCATTGACAGGCAGACCCAGGCATTGGTCGCTGTCATGGCTGCATTGGGCACACAAGCAGGTGCCCCTGTACCGCGCACCCGACACAGTACGCTCTCCACTCCCGATTCCTGATGTCGTGCGACACCCAGCCTGTCGATGCCAGGTTCTGCTGTGGGCATCCCGAGCACCCCTGGTGCAGGTATGTTTGGCATACTACAGACCCCAGTGCGGCCAAGGTCACGATCACGCAGTGGGACCCCTGGTGGTCCATCAGTGCCACCCCATGTGGCCCCTGCTCAGCCTGCCAGTGCTGTTGGGTCATGGCGGGGCCACCCATGCATCCGTGGTGGCCGTGGAACAGTGCACCATGACTGACTCATCTCCCAGTGCGGGCCCTGTCTGGTGCTGCCCTGTGTGCAATGTGCATTATGGTGGGCAGTGCACTGGTGGGTGCCCTGCACATCACGCCAACATACGGACCACCTGCACACCATCCCGACTGCTGTGCACAGGTGCGTGTGCATGATGATGCCTGCATTGTACTGTACACCAAGGTGCAAGGGTGCCCAGCATCTGACACACGTACTTGCACAGTACAGGTGGTGGGTGTGGTCTGTGGAGCTGTGTGTTTGCCATGTCTGTTCCTGCTCTGCTGTGCACCTGCCCATGTACGCTTAGTGCCTGGTGTTTGTGTATCCATATGACTGTTCACCCCTCCCTGATGGTGTGTTTGTGTGCCTGGTCCCTTTCACTCCCCTTGCCGTGCCATGCACCCCTGGTGTTACTCTGTGTGCCTGTGGGTTGCGCCTGGACAGTGTTGGTTGCACTATGGCCCCTTGACTTACCTGTGTCATGCATAATGCTCCTCGTGATGGTGTCCCGTGCAGCTGGGCCTGCCGGATCGCTGGGGTCCCGCTGCCTGCTGGGGGCTGCTCATCACCATCATCACTGCACCACTGGTGTCCCTATCGCTTACCTACTTTCTACCTGAATGGCTATCCCACAGTCTTTGGCCATGTTGTGCAGGATACAACAGGCCAGGAATATCCCACAGGCCTCTGAGGGGCTGTACTGTAGGGCTCCGCCGGAGGTGTCTAGGCATCGGAAGCGTGCCTTGAGCATCCCAAACACCCACTCGATGATGTTGCATGTGGTGGCATGCGTCTCATTATAGTGTTGCTGCGATAGGGTTATGGGGCACCGGTATGGTGTGAGCAGCCAGGGACAGAGTGGGTATCCGCTGTCACCTGTGTGGAGATGGTGGAGATGAGTATCATGTTCAGGTCCATATTGCCAATATCCCTGTGTGTCACTACCATAGCACCTGTGGCATTCCCACCCTTCCCCCACATTTGCAATTCCTACATGCGTACTCACCAACTAGATGGCCTGTGGGAATGTCCCCACTCTCAAATCAATGGCACAGTGCAGACTGATACCATATAAAGGCATCATGTGCTCCGCCAGGGTGTGTGGCACAGACATTGATTATGCGCCCAGTGGCATCACACACCACCTGGCAGTTGACACTGGAATAGCCCTTCCTGTTCCTATATGCAGCCCCATCGGGGCCAGGTGGCATGCGAATGGCCACATGGGTGCAGTCTATGGCCCCTAGCATGCCAGGCATACGTGCTACCCTGTGGAACTCCTGCATGTTTGCTGTACGCTCTGCCGCGGTGCTGGGGAACTGGATGTGCTCTGCAGCATGTGGCAGCAGTGCGCTGAGGAATTGGGTGAGGATGCGTGACGTGGCTGACTGTGTGATGCCTGTGGTGTCCCCTGTCAGCCTCTGGAAGGTGCCTGTGGTGAGCAGGCACATGCAGGCTATCACCTTGGTCTCCACCGACAGAGCGTGACTCCGTCATGAGGGTGCCTGCATCACATCACCGGACAGCTTACAGAGCTGTCTCAGTATTGCCCTGTTCAGGCGGTACCGGCCCACGATCTCTACATCTGTGTACAGCTCAAAGCTGATGCGGGCACAGTACTGACTGTTGGGGTCATACCGCCGACGGGCCCTTCCATGGACACGTCCCCCTGCAGCATGCATTCTCACCCCCCTCATTACAGCTTCCATGTGGAAGCTGGCACTGTCCATCTCCCTGGCTTGTGACCCCCTGGCTGATGTTGCTCTGTTATCCCTGCTGTCCTGACTGCTACCTCCACTGCACTGGGAACCCCCGCTGGCCTTTGCAGCCTATGGCCCACACAACTTCCCTTGCCTGCCCTGTTCTGGACTGTCACTGTCTGTCTCTCTCTGTCTGTCTCACTTGGCATCCCTGTAGCGTTCTTGCGCCTCTTCCTTGAGCTTTTTAATTTTGGCTCATTTCTGCAGTGGCGCAACATCCTGCTGTTCCACTCTTGCGCATTGCACAACCCTTTGAATATCGCATTGCACTCTTTATGCAGGGATCTACCCCCTTCGGTTGTGCATGCCGTCATTTGCATTGCGCTGTTGCTCAGCCTGTTTTCGGTGGTGCAACTGCCTCCTGCTGAATATCGCAGAATGTCACACGTTTGGACTTGTGCATGCTCAACCCTTTTGAATATCCGGCCCATAGTGCATAGTATACAGACTTTTTATATGAAAAACTGACTGCTATCACTGATGTCAGATGTATGGAATTTCTATCAGATGTATTCAGCCTCTGTAGTTATATTAGTCTGGCATTTTGTTCTGTACCTTATTGCACTTCCAGGTCGCCCCTGCAAAAGGGGCTGTATTTGTCTCAGTGAGCCCACCCAGTGCCCAAAATTCAATAGAATAAATAAATAAAAGGAATCAACATAGTTCAAGATTCTTGAGCTGCTGAATATTTTATCAGGCTTTAATTCAAGTTGTATGTACCGTACACTATATCTAACATTTTCTTAAAATTAATAACACTGACAATTAATTTTGTATCACAGTTAGGCATTTCAAAACAACTCTGTTGGGTTGTGGGTTTATTCCATACTGTATAGTAATAGGTAGTTTAATGCAAGTGTTACACTTGTATCTCCATCATTTCACAAATAATTAAAATAACTAGGTGACAATGGTTTTCATTTAACCAATGGGCTAAAGTACTATTTCTCTCAGTTTATAGTTTTAATTTAATTTGTTTCCTTTCATTTATTTCACCAGAGAAAGGCTCTATTGAGCAAGCTCATTTACCAGGAAGTCGTGTGTAGGACATGGATAAAGATAAGAAAAACAGTAAGACAATAAAAACAATAAAATAACATAAAATACAAATTCAATTAAAATGGTGACTGAATATAGTTGAGATGCAGTCAGTATACATTAGGATACATGGTGGGGTAGCATACCAAGTGAAAAAATCATGAAGGCAATACAATTGTTTCAAGGTGATTTTGCAGAAAGGATTGAGAAGAATACGACAGTAAAGGTCAAGCACTCTTTACATGAGCAAGTCTCAGAACATAGGTTGTCAATGAGGGCTTTGAAATGATTGCTCCCAACCAGAGAGCTAAGTTTTAGGGTGCTCAGTAACTTGTTCTAGGCAACCAGAATGACATTACTGATTGCAGATTTGCCATACTATGTAATGCATCCAGGTGTGTCTAGCAGAAGAAGGTTATACTTTCTTAGAAACATAGAAACATAGAAGTTGATGGCAGATAAGGACCGCAAGGCCCATCCAGTCTGACCATTTCTTTTTCTTCCTTATAAATGTGCCATCGGCCTTTGCTCTGTCAGTGACCTATCTATTCATAGTCATTTGTATTGCTCCCTTATGCCTATCCCATTCCTGTTTGAAGCCCTGCACTGTATTCATAGCCACCACTTCTTGTGGTGCATTCCATGCATCCACCACCCTTTCCGTGAAAAAGAATTTCCTCACATTCCCCTTAATCGGCCTCCTCTAATCTCATGCTGTGTCCTCTGTCCTGCTATTTTTCTTATATTTAAACATGTTAGACTCTTTCACCTTGTTTATGCCCTTAAGGTGTTTGAATGCCTCGATCATATCACCTCTCCCTCCTTTTGCTCAAGGGTATACATATTGAGCTCCATTAATCTGTCCTCATATGTCTTCTGATGCAGTCCCTGCACCATTTTGGTTGCCTTCTCTGGACTGCCTCAATTTGGTTAATGTCCTTGTGAAGGTGTGGCCTCCAATACTGCACAGTACTCCAGATGGGGCTCAACCAATGTCTTGTACAGAGGGATTACTACCCTCTTACGACTTGTGATACCCCTACTAATACACCCTAACACCCCACTAGCCTTACCTACTGCTTTAGAGGTCTGCTTGGATGATTTTAGGTCATCAGTGATGATGATGCCCAAGTCTCTTTCTTCCTTTGTGACTGCTAGCAACTCCTCCCAGCCTATAAATGGCTTCAGGTTTCTCTTCCCTATGTGCATGATTTTGCACTTCTTTGCATTAAATCCCAGTTGCCACTCTTCTGACCATTCTGCTAGTTTATCCAGATCTTTCTCATTTTGCCCACCCCATCTGGCTCATCTACTCTGTTGCAGATCTTGGTGTCATCTGCAAACAGACAAGCTTACCCTCTAGTCCATCTGCAAGGTCACTAATGAAGATGTTGAATAGGACTGGCCCCAGGACTGATCCTGAGGTACCCCACTTGTGACTTGCATCTCTTCTGACTGTATACCATTTACCACCACTCTCTGTTTTCTGCCAGTCAACCAGTTTGCCACCCAGTTGACCAACTTCGACCACCCCCGAGCCTACCCAGCTTATTTATCAATCTTCTATGTGGAACAGTGTCAAAAGCTTTGCTGAAGTCAAGGTAGGTGACATCAACTGCTCCCCCTTGGTCCACCACTCTGGTTACCCAGTCAAAGAACTCTATGAGATTAGTTTGACAGGACCTTCCTTTTGTAAACCCATGCTGTCTTGGATCCTGTGCCCCTATGGATTCCAGGTGTTGCACTATCCTTTCCTTAAGGAGTGCCTCCATAATCTTTCCCACTACTGAGGTAAGACTGACCAGTCTGTAGTTCCCCGCCTCCTCCCTGCTACCACTCTTGTGGAGCGGGATCACATGAGCCCTTCTCCAGTCTTCTGGGACTCTCCTGTGCTCAGAGACTCACTAAACAATTCTGCTAATGGCTCTGCTAGTTCCTCCTTTAGCTCCTTAAGTACCCTGGGATGTATGCCATCAGGTCCCATTGCCTTATCCACCCTGAGCTTAGCAAGCTCTTGTAGGACCCTTTCTTTTGTGAAGGGAGTAGTGCTCACCTCCCTCCCCTGTGTCCATGATGCTGAGCTGTGGGCCCTGCCATACCTTCTCTTCAGTAAATACTAAGCAAAAGTATCTATTTAGGATAGATGCCTTTACAGGTCCTCCTCCTCACATGCTCTCTTTCTCCATTAAGCTTAATACCCCTCTGGACTTTCTCCTTTCACTAATGTATCTATAGAAAGTCTTGTCACCTACTTTTACTGTTTGTGCTAGTGTTTCCTCAGTTTGGGACTTTGCCTGCCTTACTGCCTTCCCTGCTTCCCTTAGGGCAGTTTGGTATGCCTCCCTATCTTCATCCCACTGTGTTCCCTTTTATTTCCTGAAGGCCAGCCTTTTGGCTCTGACCGTTTCTGCTACTGTATTTGAGAACCAAAGTGGTTTCCTTCTTCTTTTGCACTTCCTTTTCTAACACAATGGGATGTTGCTTCAAGTATTGCATCCTTAATGCTTGCCCACTTTGCCTGTACCCTTCTCCTGTGTTTCTTTTTGCCAGGGCTAGCTTAACTCTGTTGGCCATCTTATCAAAGTCAGCTCTCTGAAGTCCCATATTTTTGCCTTGGAATGGGATGATTTAGATGTAGTAGCCAAATTGAACCATACCATGTGATGGTCACTGGCCCCAGGTGACCTTCTACCTGGAGATCTGTGATCCTTCTTTGTTAGTCAGTACTAGATCTAGGATAGCCCTGTCTCTTGTGGGTTGCTGTACCAGTTGTTTGAGGCCTCCCCTGCAGGAATCCACTATGAGTCTAGTTCTGGCAGATGTTCCTGCTGGTATTGACCAATCTGTATCTGGCATGTTGAAGTCTCCCATTATCAGAACCTCCCCTTTAGCTGTCATGTTTTGTATATCTTCTAACAGTAATGTGTCTATGTCCTCCCTCTGGTCTGGGGCCTGTAGACAATCCAGTTCTTATGGCTGTCCCATTTCCTGTTTCCAGGGTGACCCACAGTTCTTCTGGCTCCTCATGTGTATTCTGAATTTCTGTAGGCTTGATATTTTCATTAACATACAGGGCCACTCCTCCCCCCCTTTTTGCACCTCGGTCTCTTCTGAACAATACATAGCCAGGTACTGAAGTCTCCCAAGTGTGGTTACTGGTAAACCACGTCTCACTAATTGCTACTACGTCCAGTTTAGCCTCTGACATTATTGCCTGCAAGTCTGGGATCTTATTTCCCAGGCTGTGAGCATTGTGTATATGATTTTCCATTGGCCAGATTTTGGTGTGTTAGTTGTTGGGTGAAGTTTGGCATTACCCTCTGCACCGTATGGGAGACAAACCTTTTTCTTACCTGGTGATGCAAATGAGCGGCAAACACGCTGAATTCCTGTTTGACCACTAGCTGAGGGGAGGGTGTTCTTCCCATCCGACGTATGGGGTGCTGCACCCCTCTCCCCATTTGCTAGTTTAAATATTCTGCAAAGACATCAAACTTCTGCCCCAATGAACTGACTCCCTCTTTAGTCAGATGCAGTCCATCAAATTTAAAGAACTTTCACTCCCAGAACTGTTGCCAGTTCCCTACAAAAATCTGTGTACTTTTTCCTGGCACCAGTCTTTGAGCCACGTGTTTAGCTTCCCTAACTCCCCTTCTCTGACCTTCCGTCCATCTGCTCCCCTCTCCCAGACTGGCAGGATCTCAGAGAAGGAGATGCCAGATGAAATAGATGATAGTTTGTCACCCAGCCTAGTCAGGTGTTCCTTGGTCTCCACCACTGACCGGCTGGTGAGATCATTAGTCCCTATGTGTACTAGGACATCAATGTTTTCTCCTGCTTTGTGAACAATTTTAGCAATGCGGTCAGTGTCTCTCCATGCTGATGTACCTGGGAGACATCTGACCATCACCCTGGCTGGAGATGGGTATCAACTCCCGAATCATGGAGTCTCCTATGATCAGAAGTTTTTTGGATTTCCTTTGTGCTTGTTTAGTTTTGGTTCCTGATTTGGGTGAGTTTTGTTGTGCTAGCTCCTGTGCGCAGTGTCCTGCTCTGCAGTGTCTTCTGCCTCTTTATTTGGTTTCAGAGATAGAGGCAGATACCTGTTTGTAGTGTTTATATGGTTTTGGAGGCAATGTGTTGGAGAGCAGAGAGTGATGGGGCACCTGATTTGCTCCTCCTAACCACCTGCCAACCTCCTGGACCAACTACCCTCTGCGGTCGAGGTTTTTCTGTTGGATGCTGGGGAAATGGGGTGGTTCTTATAATGTATTTCCTCTTCAATATGAAATTTGAGGCGTGCAATCTCTGCCCATGGCCCGGAGCTGAGCCCTAAGATCTCCAAAGGCCCAGCATGTAGGACAGTGTCCTAAATCCTGTAAGACTGTCCTTCTGAAAATTGTTTCACAGTACCTGCAGTTAATGAAATCCATTCCAAATAAGTTGCTGGGTTTGTAACCTAGTCAGAGTAATTAGAAGGAAAAAAAAAGGAAAAAAAATGCAAGTAATGGTTTAATTGTGCTTTGTTTAACTTGTTATAACAAGTTAAATTACTAGTGCCCCTGTAAATGAGATCACCTTGTGGAGGCCCCACTGATGTGGTACCCTATAAAAGGAGTGTAGCGTGGGGTGGTTTGGGATGGGGGTGGGTGGCTGGGCCCTTCCCCTGCCTAAAAAGAAGAACCACGGACGAAAGAACAAGGAGGTAAGAGCAGAAACAATCAGTCAACAACAAATGCAGTAACCCTGAAAGCTTATCCTAATGTTAGATAAAACTGTAAAACCTGTAAAGCACCACCTGTAATAATTTCAGAGAAGATATACCCTGTAAGAAACACTTTGCTCCAGAGAAAAATAAAGCAGTAACAGAAGATATACCTTGCAAAAGACAATTTGAATCAGAAGATTACAGCAGTAATCTGTTAGCACACACCTGTAGGCACACCTTGTAATAATGCAGAAGAAGGTATACCAGCAACAACAATTTGAATCAGAGAAAAAATAAAGCAATGAAATGTTAGCAACAAACAGTAGCAATCCCTGTGAGTAAAAAATAAAAAAACCACCACACAGTAAATCTGCTTAGCCAAACTAAGTCTTAATCCTTCTCCCTTGCTCTGGTAAGTTTCTTTACTCTGCCTTTCAAGCAGTCTTAGAAGGAAAGAGCTCAGGTGAAGCTAGGTGCCTTGGCCAGCAAACCAAGTCTTCTTAGGGAATAGAAGCAAGAAGACTTGCTGAAGATTGATTGGTGGAGTAGACTGGTGATGTTTTTGGCCAAAACTTTTGCTTGTTGCAGTCATGGAACAATGAATTACAAGGGTGGCATGTAGGGTTTTTCTTTTATTTAGATTCTGAAGATTAATAATCACTCAGTTGCAGTAAGACAGGCGTTACTCTCAAATGGAGATGGAGAGAAGATCACAGATGTAGAAGTGGGTAGCCATCTGGGAACTAGCGACCATCAAACAGTATGGTTCACAATAAACACAGCAATAGAGACAAGCCATACAAAGACAAAAGTACTGGACTTTAGGAGGGCTGACTTTGCCAAAATGGGTGAGTGCCTAAGGAATGCACTAGCAAATGGGCAGGAAGGAGGGGTGGAAGAACAATGGGGAATAATAAAAACTGCCATCACAGAGGTAACGAGCCTTTGTGTGAAGCAAATAAACAAAACAAAACGATGTAAGAAACCACTATGGTTCTCAAAGGAAATGGCAGTGAAGGTTCAAGAGAAAAAGAAAGCATTCAGGAAGTACAAGGAATCACAGAAGGAGCAGGACAGAGAACTGTATCAGTTAAAGCAAAAGGAAGCTGGGAAGGCAGTCAGAACAGCAAAGGCCCAAACCAAGGAAAAGATAGCCAACTCAGTTAAGAAGGGGATAAAACCTTTATAGGTACATCAGGGAGCGAAGGAAGACCAAGGAGGGATAGTGAGGCTTAATAAAGGGAGGGAGGGTGGGCAGAGGGAGACTGTGAAAAGGCAGAGATACTAAACAAATATTTTTGCTCATTATTTACAAATGAAGAGGGGGAGGTACATAAAACAAACAGTAGAAACACTCTGGATACAGAAGTTGATACCAGCCCATTTACAGAAGAAAGGGTTCTGAAAGAACTCTTAAAACTGAAGTTGGACAAAGCAATGGGTCCTGATGGGATTCATCCCAGAATTCTAAAAGAACTAAGGGTAGAACTAGTGACACCACTGACTACCCGTTTTAATAAATCATGGGAGGAGGGGAGTGGTACCTGAGGACTGGAGGAGGGCAGATGTGATTCCCCTTCACAAAAGTGGGAGCAAGGCAGAAGCAGAAAACTACAGACCTGTTAGTTTAACCTCAGTGATAGGGAAAATGATGGAATCACTTCTGAAGGAAAGAATTGTCGAGTATCTAGAGGCCAGAGGGGCACAGGACCCTAGGCAGCATAGATTCACAGTGGGAAGGTCATGCCAGATGAATCTGATAGATTTCTTTGACTGGGTGACCAAAGTAGTAGATCAGAGAGCGGCTGTGGACATGGCCTACCTAGACTTTAGCAAGCATTTGACACAGTCCCACACAAAAGATTAATATACAAGTTAGCCAGCCTGGGAGTGGGTCCCAAGATGACAGCCTGGGTAAAGAATTGGCTGGAGAATAGGACACCGAGAGTAATAGTAAATGGAGTCCACTCTGAGAAAAGGAGGGTTACTAGTGGGGTACTGCAGGGTTCAGTATTAGGACCGTCCCTCTTCAATGTCTTTATAAGC
The DNA here is from genome assembly GCA_016271365.2 of Neoceratodus forsteri. Classification (NCBI taxonomy): domain Eukaryota; kingdom Metazoa; phylum Chordata; order Ceratodontiformes; family Ceratodontidae; genus Neoceratodus; species Neoceratodus forsteri. The sequence goes on along the minus strand of CM057454.1, from coordinate 1,008,502,240 downwards.
AACATTGCAGAAGGACTGGAAGGAAAAGTATGTCTCTTTGCAGATGACACAAAGACCTGCAACAGAGTTGATGCACATGGTGGGGTGGAAAGGATGAGAAGGGACTTGGCAAGCTTAGAGGAATGGTCAAATGTATGGCAGCTTAGATTCAATGCTAAGAAGTGCAAGGTAATGCACCTGGGAAACAAAAACCAAGGGAAAGAGTACACAATGGGGGGTGAGATACTAACAACAACAAAAATGGAAAGGGACCTGGGGTAGTCATATCAGATGACCTAAAGGTGGGCAAGCAATGTGAGAGGGCAGCAAGGAGGGCTGGGGGGATACTGGGATGCATAGGGAGAGGCATCACCAGTAGAAAACAGGAAGTTATTATCCCTCTGTACAGACAGCTGGTGAGACCCCATCTGGAGTACTGTGTGCAGTTCTGGAGACCCAATCTCCGCAAAGACATAGACAGGATGGAAGCTGTCCAGAGGAGGGCAACTAAAATGTTGCAGGGTCTGCACCGGAAGACATATGAAGAGAGACGAAAGGAGCTTAATATGTATAGCCTCGAGGAAAGGAGGGGGGACATGATAGAAATGTTCAAGTACCTCAAGGAATCAACAAAGTCCAAGTGGAAGCATCTTTCAAAAAAGAGGTGTGCAAGAACAAGAAGGCACAATTTGAAGATGGGGGCGGCTCAGAGGTAATTTAAGGAAGTATTTTTTCACAGAGAGGGTTGTGGATGCATGGAACGGCCTTCTGGAGGAGGTTGTGGAGTCAAAATCAGTGGTGGAATTCAAGCATACATGGGACAGTCATAAGGCAATTCTAGGGGGTGTGGGTAGGAAGAAGTAGGCTGCTGGTTAACTAGGATCTGCAGCTTATCCAGTAGGTAGGGAAATGGGCAGACTGGGTGGGCCAAGCGGTCCTTATCTGCCGTCAAATTCTATGTTTCTATGTTACTGACAAGATTTTTTGTGTCTGCTAATTAGGAGTGAGCAAATCCAGTGGTTGGTTTTGATTTGGTTTGGGATTTATCAATCCACATTTTAAAAAAATGGATATGGATTAGGTTTAGATTTAGCAAGGTACTGATTTACATCTAAAACAAAAAAAATGTGGAAATAGAAGGGATGTTCTGATACTTGTATACTTCACCCTTTTAATTTAAGTAATAATTAGCAAAGTCAAGTTCAAAAATACAAAACTGAGTGTTCATGTAAAGTCAAAAAAACACAAGTGTAAGAGTTTCCAGGCCTGAGCAGTAACAGTTCAGAGGTAGATATCTATATCCTATCATGACAGTCCATGCCTTTGTTATATCCAGGCTGGATTATTGTAATGATCTCTTCCTAGGGTTATCTGGAAGCCTGATACTCCATTTGCAGCTGGTCCAGAACACTGCAGCTTGTTTGATCTCTTGGACTTCCCATAGAGATCACATCACTGCTGTGTGAACTGCACTGGCTACCTAACTGGTGGTGTGCATGCTTCAGAATTTAATTGTTGGTATACAAGGATCTACATGCCCTGGGTCCTGACTCTCTAAAACAGTTCCTGACCCCACTTATCTCTGTCTGCCCTCTCTACTAAACTGATGATGGCTTACTCTCGGTCCCATGGTCTAGGCTGAAACGTTCTTGTTTTTGGAAATCAAAGTTTAATTGCAATATAAAGAACTGCAAATACAAACAATAACTATACAAATCCAGAAAACCATACCATACAAATCAAGTCCAAATGTACATTGTGTAGAAAGTTAACAATAAAGAACAATTATGGGGTTAGAAGTTAAATAAAATAAACAAACAAAAAAGCAAGGAGAAGAAACACCACCAAGGGGGAGGGCGGGGGGCTTACGGGGATCAAGTACAAAACAAATAATCAATCCAAAGTGTACACACAAGGCAAAAAGTTAAGTAAAAATCCCTCTGGTGAGAAAGAAAAAATTAAATACCGAGGTAGACATAACTACAAAAAAAACTCTACTGAGATCTTGTCAGGGACAAAAAGCCACGACCCAAAACAAAGAATGACAAACTTAAAGGAAGCAAGCCAGAATTTCAAGAACATCCCTACCCTTCTTCTCTGCTAGAAAATGAAAAACAGGCAGCCAGCAACTTTGAAAATTGTTCATGCTGTAGCTGTAAAGAGGCCACCAAATGCTCCATGACTAGAATTCTATGACAATTTCTAAGCCATAAATCCTCAGAGGAGACCGTTGCAATCAACCACAGCTTTGTAATTACTTTAAGTGCAGCAACCACCAAAATACAAAATAAGTACTTGACCCCTTTACCACAGACACATGAAGGGTTAAATCCAAAATCCAAACTTTAAATTGAGATGGGATGGAGGACCCCAAGACCTGACCTGCCACAGCAGCCACTACTGTCCAAAAAGCCCAAAGATGAAGGCAATCCCAAAAAATGTGCGCATGAGTCCCCCTCCCCCCTTACCTTCCAACATAAATCTGACTGATGACACCCATAATGCTTAACAATAGTTGGGGTATGAAAATACAACAATACTGTACACCAAAGGTATTCTCTCCAAGAGGGAGAGGTGGTAGTGAGATGTATTCCATGCAAACATTGACCCAATCCATTTCTGAAAGAAAAGCCCCAGTCTCAAGCTACCATTTATGCTTATTATGAGTAAGACAGTCTGGCTCCAAATCACAGACCTAACTATAAATGATGTATATGATCCTAGTACGGTGGGCTTGCGTAATCAGAGACAGAAATAATGGTCTCAAGTGCTTATCATCAGCCTGAAGAGCTTCATGACAGGGTCTCTCAATTAAGTAATGACACAGCTGCAAATATCAGAAAAAAACATGGGATGATAAACTGCATTTCCATTTAAGTTGGAGAAAAGTTTTAAAGATCCTCCCGTCAAAAAACTGTCCTAATCAAGAGAGACCCTGGTGCTCCCACCATCGAAAACTAGGATCGAATCAGAGAGGTAGAAAATTCAAGCAGGAGCTTAGTGGTGTTTGCTGACTCACACCACTATGAAGCCAGCAAGTAATGCAGACCTCCTCCCAAACCTTCACCAGGCATTCCACCCAGGGGTTGATGACCTTGAGAGAATGCAAGTGGACTCTATCCATAAAGAGGCCATCTGTACAGGGGTTAAGGTGGCAGACTCCATGGGCACCCACCTGGGAGGCTCTGTGACAAACATATGGGTTACAAAATATTGAAGTTGGGCAGTGCAATAGCACACCTGAAAATCCAGGTCACCCAGTCCTTTAGCCTTTGGTGCCAGAAGAACAAAACACTTAAGCTATGGTTTCTTCCCTCCCCAGATAAACTTAAACAGTGTATGATGAAAGGAAATCCAAAAGAATGTTAGAATTTGCAAGGGTATGGATGAAAATAAAAAAAGGAAATGGGGAAGAATATTCATATGAATCATGTCCACCCTGCCCGCCACTGATAATGGTAGTTCTCATCACCAAAGGCAGTCCACTTGAACATCAATAAGAAGCTTAGCATAATTAATGGAAAATCATTAGTAATATCTTCAGGTATACAGATACCCAACTATCTGAGACCCATAGTAAGCTGTTTAAAACCATAACTAATGGGAAGAGGGGTCTGGCCAGGGCCTTAAAAACAAAACCTCCATTTCTGATTCATTAACTTTAAAGCCAGAGGCCTGACCTTAATGATGTAATAGGTCTAGGACCACCAAAAGAGTACGGAAAGGATCCGATGGCTGAAACTTTCTTGAGACAGATTGTTTAAGCTGTTGTTTAAGCTGGCTGCATTCATCTTGTAGAATGCACTGGCTGCCCTTATTAGATATGCTAACATGGAGTAGGCCTTCAAAGGGGGCACTCAATTATCATCTTTTCAATTATGACAATTGCCATACCTAATTTGATATGCTCCCAAGACATACAGTTTGTTTGTTTATTTATTTATTTAAACAGCAGTTTGGAAAATCTTTGAGCCATAGGCTCATTTACAAAGGTGCCTTGTCACAGTAAGACAAACAAAAATACACAGTATAACAGTACAACACAGTATAACAGTAACTTAAGACATAGATACAAAGTTATGTTGTCCTTAGCAGCTTAGTAGTAAGCTTTGTCATAAGTATTGAGTACGGCTTTGACTAGTGGCAATTACAGCTTCGGGTGTTAATAAGGTGCTTACGTAAGGAAGTTTTGAAGCATGATTTAGTTGGAGCTTCGGAGATGGAGGGGGGCAGTGTGTTGAACCAGGAGGGGGGCCCTAAAGCTGAAGACTCTTTGGCCATGAGAGGTCCTAGCTCTAGGGATAACAAGAGAGGTTTTCCCAGAGGTCCGAGTATGAACTAGTGGGACAGAGCAGCGTATGGTGGTGGTCAATCCTGGCGGGGATAGCCCAAGGAGGGTCTTTTTTGCAAGGGTACAGGTCAGATATTTGAGGCACTCATCAAGATCAAGTACCAGCGCTTTAGCGTACAGTAGACAGGTGTGTTAGCCTAGGTACCCCAGTAATTAACCTGCAGGCCTTATTCAGAGTAGTGCGAATTTTATGGAGTGTGGTCTGATCAGCAGCACCATACACCGGCAGTCCATAGTCCACTAGGGACAGGATTGAGGAGGTGACTGTGAGTCGAATAGCCTCCGGGGGGAGGCAGTGTTTATACCGATGTAAGATGCCCAATCGGATATTAGTGGCAGTGGCTAGGGCAGCGATGTGTCCATGGAAGGAGAGGGAGGGGTCAAAATGGATCCCAAGGTATTTATAGGAGCAAACTTGTTTGAGTGGGAAAGAGGACCCAGAGTGAATGAGGAGTTTGAAGTTGCAGGACTTGTTTTGAGGATGAGTGAAGAACATAGTTTTTGTTTTTTTAAGATTTATCACCAATCTATGTTCCTTGAACCAGCCCTCGGCTTCAGCGAAGGACTTCTGCAGCGAGTCCTGGAGGGCAATAGGGTTACAACTTGAGGCACTGATGACTGCATCATCAGTGTACAATAGAATGTTCCCCGAGCAAGAGCATGGAAGGGTGTTAAGGTAAAGGGAGAATAGTAAGGGGCCCAGAATGGAGCCCTGTGGATCCCCAGAAAAGATGGGACAGATGTCTGAGTAGGTCCCATTAATTTTTACACTCTGTGAGCGGTCAGACAGATAACTGGTGTACCAGGAGATAGGCCCAGCAGCAAAACCAGAGAGACTACGGGCATCAAGAAGGAGGAGATGGGAGACAGTGTCGAAAGCTTTAGAGAGGTCAATGAAGACCGCACCAGCCAGAGAACCAGTGTCTAAGGAGGAGTGGAGAAATTTGGAGAACTCTAGGAGGGCTGTGTTGGTACTGTGGCCCGCTCAGAATCCATGCTGCTCAGGACATAGGACATTGTAGGTGGAGAGGTAGTCAGAGATTTGAGAGGCCACCACTTTTTCCAAGGCCTTGAAGAGAGGAGAGAGAATGGAGATTGGCCGATAGTTTCCAGCCACAGTCCTATCACCACCTTTAAAGATAGGGGTGACAGTGGTGACTTTCCAGGCAGTTGGAACCTTCCCCAGGCAAAGAGAGTGGTTGATGAGGCACGTGATCAGGGTAAGGGCTGTGTCTAAGATCAGCAGTAGGATACATGGATCCAGGGTGTCACTGCCTGTACTATTACTCTTGAGGGCAGTGACAAGGTGCGGCCTAGGTTCTTGGGCAGAAACACGGCGGAGGAGAAAATAAGGGTGAGAAAGATTTACGGCAGGTGCTGGGGGGGGTCAAAAAAATTTGTAGGGAGGATAGGGCAGAGGTCAGTGAATGAGGTATTGAGTTGGTTGGCTATGAGGGCTGGGTCTGAGGAGATCACACCATTAATGTTGATCTGGGTGGGTGGGGGGAGTGTGCACTCCCATTTAACTGTTTAATGTTATCCCAGAAGGTTCTGGGGTTCCCCCATGAGGCAGTGAGTGAGGACCGATAGTGCTCAGACTTGGTCTTTCTGATGGCCTGAGTGCACTTGTTTCAGGCGGCAGCATATAACTGCCTGTCACTGCGCCGGCCAGTCTCAATGGCACAGTGCCATAGGTTGTCCCTATGTTTGAGTTGGTGGATCAAAGCTGCGGTTACCCAGGGGGCATTCTGCCTTTTAGACTGGCGGGTCAACATTGGGGCAAAGATATCACAGGCATTATTAAAAGTCCGGGTAAAGAAGGAGAGAGCTGTGTCGATGTCAGGAGTTGCCTGTATAGGAGACCAGTCAATTTGGGACAGAAGTTCCTTTAGTTTTATCAGTTCACCAGGTATTAGACGCCGCCAGCATGTGGACTGTGCTATGGGTTTGGTGACTGAGGATGACCAGTGGAATAGAATGGTGGAGTGATCACTGAGAGAGTCTGGGAAGACTCGTACATTGGGGATCCGATTAGGGCGCTTGGTGAGTACCACATCAAGCAGGGTACTGGAGCCTCTCTTGGGGTTAGTCCTGGTAGGGTGGGTAACCAGTTGCGTTAGGTCTATTGCAGAAAAGGGAGTCTCTGGTAGAGGAGGAGGAGGGCTGAGCCAGTTGACATTTAAGTCACCCACCAGAATTTGATCAGCAGAAGGAGGTAGTGAGGAAAGGTATTCTGTAAGAGGGCAATGGCCTGCGTTTGGTCCCTAGGGGCCGTATGCAGTAGTCAGAAAAGGGTCCCTTTAAAGGGTCAGGGTTAGCGTTTTCAGCGTAGCCCTGGGCCCTGGAGTCCAGGAATAGGAGCAGGCAGGGCTAGTACGGGAGAGATTCCTTGACATAAATAGCGCAGCCACTGCCCCATCTCCCAACACGGTCAGACCGGAAGAAGGTGAAACCAGGAAGGGAGACTAGGGAGTCAGGGGAGGATTTAGACAGCCAAGTCTCAACCAGAGCGATGACATCAGGGTTAATTGATGTGACCAGGCATTGTAGTGAGTTAAACTTTTTAAGGAGGCTACAGATATTCATGGAGACCATGCATAGGCCTGTGGTGCTAGTCGGGGAGCTCAAGGGAACCGGGTCAGGGTTTGGATGAATGTTCCCTGACAGGAGTAGTAGCATGACGAACACCCTGGCTGGGAGATGGTGAGAGGTTTTTCTATGATTGACATGGGGGGAAGGGGAGGCTAAGGGAGCAGGGAGTAGGCAGGGTGGTACAGGAAGGGAAGGCAAGAATAAGAAGACACCCAGATGTGCCTGAGGTGAGGAGGAAGCTAGGGGAGGACAGAGAGGACCGAGACACACAGAGGTCCCAAGGGGCAGGAGAGCAGGTTCAGGAGCAAGCGGAGGGAGGGGTGCCAGGACACTGTGCGGAGTAGCAGATGAGTAAGTGGGCAAGTGCACTGCTAGTGGGGATAGGCACAGGCAGAGCGTGAGGCGGGACCAATACATTGTGGTGAGCAAGATCCAAGGGAAGTAGTACTGTACAGGTAGGAGTAGGAAGTAGTGAGGGAGCATAGGTCCCTCTAGTGGCTAGCAGGTATAACCTGCAAATGGGAAAGTGGGGAGTCTCTCATTACTATGCAGTGGGAGAATATGTTGCGACTTTCACAAAGGAGCTCCACTCTAAGCAAACAGGGCTATTCCAAAATGAGGTCACACTAGGACCTAGCTATCCTAATACCTTCAGTTACAAGCACAATTAGATCCAATACCACAGTATTCAACAAGTCTGCTCTATATTAGCTGCTTAGTATATCTGGCTTTAAGGTATAATCAGCAATTAGATCCAATACCACAATATTAGACAAGTCAGCTCTATATTAGCTGCTTGGTATATCTGGCTTTAAGGTATAATCAGCAAGGCAACTCTAGGGCACCAGTGAGTCCCTAGCTTTACACTTCACTATTAGTAGCACAAAGAGAAGCAAATAACAAGCCCACCCAGTGGTGAACAGGGAACAAAGTTCATAAAATAGAAGTGTTCATCAGGTAGCAGCCCCCTGCAGGCATCCAGACGAAGAGAAGAGGCTCTCTTTACCTCGAAAGTTATCAGGCTGGAAATTCGGCTTCCTCAGCTCCTCAGGTCAGCTCCTTGTGTTGCTTGTGTTGCTTGCTTGTCCCGAGTGCCTGCCGCGGTTGGCAGTGAGCTTGGGGGGGGGGCTGCCTCAAAAGTAATCAGGCTGGAAATTCAGCTTCCTCAGCTCCTCAGGTGAGCTGCTTGTGTTGCTTGTGTTGCTTGTTTGTCCTGAGTGCCTAGCTTAGGGGGAGCTGCCATGAAAGTTATCAGGCTGGAGATTCGGCTTCCTCAGCTCCTCAGGTGAGCTGCTTGTGTTGTTTGTGTTGCTTTGTTTTGTCCTGGAGTGCCTAGCTTGTGGGGCTGCCTCAAAGTTATCAGGCTGGAGATTCAGCTTCCTCAGTTCCTCAGGTGAGCTGCTTGTGTTGCTTGGGTTGTTTGTTTGTCCAGTGCCTAGCTTGGGGGGGCTCGAAAGTTATCAGGCTGGAGATTCGGCTTCCTCAGCTCCTCCGGTGAGCTGCTTGTGTTGTTTGTTGCATTGCATTTGTTGGGAAGATTTGTTATATATGTGGTATGGTTATTTTGCTGATGCCATTTGTAAGATTTTATGTTTTGCTTTGTGTGGTGCTATGAACCTCGGAAAAGGGTGCCACAAAAATTAAATTGCTTTGTCTTGGCCTTGCACCACAGGATAAAGTAAGTCAGTGTCATGTATTTTGCTGACAGATATACAGGGCCTGATTTTCAAAGGGGGACACAGGGCTTGCATCAAATCCTGTGTCAAAACCTCTTTTTGGCATAGCTGCACCAAATATCTTTGCTGCAAGTGCACCTGATTTTTGTAGACCGGGTGCAGTTGTGACACTATACCTAATTTACTGCAGCTTGCACAAATATTTGGCACAAGCCCCATAAAAAGGGTACCTGGGATTGCTGCAAGTTACACCAGGAAAGTTGGTCTAAGTTGCAGCAACTGTTTCAGATGAAACGTTAAACCAAGGTCCCATCTGCCTGGATTGGTGGTAGTTCAGGTGGATGTTAAAGATCCCATGGCACTTATCGAAAAGAGTAGGGGCATTTCTCTGGTGTCCTGGCCAAATTTCCCTCATTCACTAAAAATACCACCAACAGCTTAATCTGGTTCAAGGTCAGTTGGCATTCATCTGTATCCCCCTCCCCCGGGTCATGCCTGAAAATAGGCAGGATTTGTCTAGTGCACTTACCCGGTCAACAAAAACTAAACAAATTAAAAAAAATTAGCACACAGGACAGAAAATCCCAATCGCTGGGTGGTAGAACGTTGCCAGCCCCCAGCACCATATGTTCGGCTTGCAGCATTTCAGGCTGTTTGAAAATCCAGCCAATTGTGTCTAAACAGCCTTCTATAGTTGCAGTCTAAATTGAAACTGACACAATTTCTGACAGTGACAGAAAACTTGTAGGAAAAAAAAGGGAAATATTATAATCCCCTGTCTGCAGAAATGGGTAGGGTGACTTCACTGCCTACACTTGCTTCAAGTAGACAAAAGGGTGTAAACAGAGCAATAGCACAAAAAACGTCAGCACTTTAATGGCTCATAACTGATAACATTTTATGTGACTGTACTAGACTTGATTAGCTTATTATCCAGCCTCTGATATTTGCTAAAGACAGATGCAGTAGTACTTACTAAGCAGTATTTTTTTCTATTGATGTCTATGATAGTGGCTTTTGGCAATTGGGAATTATATTTTTAGCCTAGTGTCTGTTATGAGGATGTCAGTTATAAGTGAGTTACACTGTATACCATTCCTATAACATTATTATTTTCCTTTTGTTGCATTTTTAATTCGCCACCATGTCCCTGGTTGGCTGACTATGCTTCATGCTGATATTTCATCCCTAACTTTGATTGATCCCATAAAAAAAAAAAACTGAGACAATAGCTAATTGCGAATGCCAGCTGTGACTGTTTCCCATAACTTACTTGTTACATTTCTAGAGAGTGTTCTGCCTGTTCTGGATCCCATCCAATCATCGGTCCACTCCTACTTTCTTGCATTGCACCTATCTGGTCTCCTGTCGGCTCCCATATTGCTTGGTATTTAATCACTTCTGCTTATACTGTTCCTGTAGTATCCCATCCCCGCTTGCCTTCCTCCTCCCCCCACCCATACCCCTCTCTTCCTACCACACCTTATTTTATTAGTTCATCTTCCCCCTTCCCTTTCGCAGGCCCAGTAACCTGTACTCCCCCTCTGCCTCAGCATGCAGTTTGAAACATCCTGCCATAGGAGCTGGTCTCTTCCCATCATTTGTAGCCTGCTAGGTTTATTCCTTTTGCTTTCCCTCCTTCTCATTAACTCCTGTCATGTCTTGTCTGTGTGGTACATTGAAATGTCTGTTCTCTGTCCCACATCCTTTGTAATATTGCCTATGTTATCATAACTGATTTTGGCAATTTGTACTTAGCCTTTGTAACAATGCCAAAGTTATCAAAACTGACTCTGGCTATTTGTACATAGCCCACAACTGGGACTTTACTAGTTATAACCACTCCTGTACAAGGGTGTTGCTATTTGCTTCTCCCTTATCTGTACTACGTTCTTATTGTCTGTTTGCCCTGACATTGAACCAATGTAATGAGCTTGTCCTCAAAGGTGTTAATCCAATACTTCAAATAGATAAATAAATAAATACAATTCTGCAAAAAGAGCTGTAAAATGAACAGCAAATGTGCTAAGCAGTGCAACACATACCATTGTATTGAAATGCAAGGTTCCTTCATCCTCATCAATCTAACTTTCCTTTTCAAATGCAACTTTTAGAATTAGATGTGTTTATGTTTGTTAAAGTTCATACCACGTGGAAGGAAATGATGTAAGGTTGTGATTAAACCAAGGGTCCAGCACTGAGACTAGGATATAATGTTATGACTTTCACATCTTTTCAATTCTAGGATTGATTTCTATTGTTTGAGATAAGTAGTATACAAGGTCAACAGCTGATACAGCAGCAGCAGCAGCTAAAGATAAACCCTCATTTATTAAGTTCCTATTGAAAACTCAGTTTCTGCACTATATTTCCTATTTCTTCCTGATCACACATGTGAGGGAGAGAATTTGATTGAGAGTGGCACTGTCTGAGCTGACTTTAAACGTGACATCCCCAAATCCCTGCATCATCTGGCAGAGAACTCTCTTGAGTGACCACAGTGGGGTATTTAGTGCCACTTCACCTTTTTGATTTGGTACTTCATTGTGTACTGGCATAATGTTTTATGCTGCTCAAAAAATCTCTGAAACATGAATGAGACTGAGTGCAACTGAATAATTACTTTTTTTATTAGCTGATGGTATGAAGACTGCCTTCCTTTTGTACGCCTCTTAACATCTTAAAAGCCTTTGCAGAATGGCTTACATGGTCACAGATTTTGAAGGCATTAGCACATTAGCAAGCTCTTCTCTAAGAAAAATCATGCACCACTAAGTGGTATACTGTTAATATGATGCTGGAACAAGGGCGCACAATGTGGGTGCACCGAATGTGGGTGTCCAGACTTTTGGGCATGGTGTGGTGAGGGCTTCACTCTGACTCCTGCTCCCTGATGTGCCCCACTGCAGATGGGATTATATTAATGTTGGGGGGTGTGGGGGCGTAGCCCCCCCGCATAGCCTCACACTACTTTCTGTTGCGGCATCTGTGTCTGCAGAATGGTTGCCAGGTGCTGTCATTACTTGCCGTGTTTTAACTGCGCCCACATTTACCATGCCACAAGTCCTTTTGCCCACATATGGTGGAACCTACTTATTTCAGGATATAAGCAAAATGGGGGACATGAGTGAAGGCACCAATATGCACTATCTTTAGACTGCTACTACTACTATTGGACGCCACAAGCCAGCTGGTAGGCCATGAGAGAATAGTCATTTCTGAAACTATCTAAGTATTCTAATAGGTCTGAGCTTCAGTAATCTTTTTCAAATACAGTTATGCACAGGTCAGTCTGTTTTATGAAAGGCTACTACATGTTGCTGATAGCAGTTGGTATGGAGACTGAGGGAGTGGAGTGTGCAAATTAAACCCAGTATGCTGCAACTATAATGTAGTTAGTAGTTTGGTTACTTATCCACACGTCAGTTGTAATATTTATTTTATGGACAAAAGCTTGCATTAAAGCATGAGTAAGTTGTTGACAAAATTCATGTTCAATATTTGGTAATGCTTTTCGGAAACATTGATTGCTACAGTATATCACCTGGTATCAGAGCACTGCAGTGTGCATTAGATGCTGAAAACCAGCAGCATCTACTTATAGTATAAGAGCAGACACAAATGCACTGTTACCATTGTTGCAATTGACTTGATTAATTTCTGGGCCACAGGAGGACTTTGTTCACATTTGAATGATTCTCTAAAGCAGAACAGTTTTTGTTGTACTAGAGCACTTGCAGCTGATTGTGGTAAAAGCTGTCCTTTGACAGATCCAGCATGACCTGGTGAGTCTAGATGACCCTCAAGGCAAGAAAAAGATACTACTTTGTGAGCTGGACAATGCTGCACGATGTTCATGTTCTTTCAACAATTTATAAAATGTCAGTATATAGGAAATCAACTGTTAGGTCTCTATGTCAGTCACATATATGAGTAATGTGCTCTCTTCCTTACTTTCTCCCCACCTCACTGTCTTCATCTTTGTCCCCAGGTTTGGATGTGATCAGAGTACATGCCTTACAATAGTTGGTGTGTTTAGACTGCTAACTTCCCTACCTCTACGGATAACCTTTTTATATAACACACACACAGAATGACACACATTATCTGTCAAGATGGAAATATCTTCACACCACCTATACAAGCATCTTAGTATTTATGTTAGGCATAAGAGTATCTTTTTCCTGCTCGGTGTCTTCTGGAATTGGATTTGTCTCAAGATGGAATTAAAAATGAAACAGACTATCTGGTTCACTTTCACTTATTGCATTTAGACAATTATAACTGGACTTGTCTTCACATCCAGTGTATCCTGTTTGCAATTCTCAAGGTCATCATTATCATCAGTATCACTGCTGTTAGTGTTTATGGAATCATTATGACATTCAAAACTGTTTTAACATGAGTGACTAAGTGTTAATACAGCATCCTCCTCTTTTTGTTGTTTTCTTTTTTTACAATAAGTACCTGTTTCACCAGTACTACCCTAACCATCCCAGGGACAGTAGTGGCAGGTGCCAGAGATTCTCCTCATGTTTTGTAGACTTTTTAACTGTGCAATTTGTGTTAGAAGCTATCTTTATCCCCTTATTTTTGGAAATGCTGTGTGTGTGTGTGTGTGTGTGTGTGTGTGTGTGTGTGTTTGTATGACAGTAAGTATTTCCACTGTATAGAAGTTGATATATTTCCTGCTTGGTGCCATATTTTGTTTATCGGAGAAATTCCAGTTGAGCTGAATAGCTACTGTAGCTACTTGTTGAGAGTTTCACTGTGACATTTGTTTGAGGGTTCTCCTCTTTATCTCTGTTGCACCTTTTCATCTTAACCCTCATCAATGATAGGTTTTATTTCCTAATATTTGCTTAAGCTTAAAAGAAAAAAGAACAATTTCTGTGCAGGTTCATAGCGTATAGGCAACACCTGGTATCTCTCTCTTGAGCTTAATTTACTGGCTTAAATAAATATGCAATAAGACACGACAAGGTGTGCATTAGACAATTCTAATGCTTGGCCAGGGGTACAGTAAGCAGCCAAGTGCCTTCAGCCCAAGGCCATGTGTAACAACTGTCTAATGCACATCCCAAGACTGTCTTTTTGTGCTTATAAAATGGATCACTATACTTTAGATATAAGAACAATTTTATTTTATTTATTGTATTCATTTATTTGTTTCAGTTTTGGAATTAATTCCTTTGAGCCAAGGGGCTCTTTTACGAAGGTTGCAAGTCAGAAAATGCAAGATGATACATTAGTTATAGATAGTTACAGGCATACAGAACAGTAAATACAGACCATATTACATGACAATTTCAGTTACAGAAGTGCTGGAGAGGATAACATTGGCACTCCAGGAGTGTGGTACAGTGTTTAAGCAAGTTCAGTATACAACTTAAGGCCAGGACATCCCAGGGTAATCAGAGTACATGGCATTGAAAATATTAGCAGCCAGAGGAAGCCTTGTCTAGGGATTTAGCAGAAAGAGATAGTATTGGGGGGGAGAGTAGGAAGGAAAGGATTTAGGAGGTGAAAGGAGATGGTATTGAGAGATGGGGAGTAGAGGGGAAAGGAGATAGGGGGTGAAAAGGACAGAGGAGAGGGAAGTGCCAATAATGAGGAAGTTGAAGGAATCAGGGATAAAGTTTCATACGCCACACCCTGCAAAATTTGTGGTTTACCTTGAAGAAGGCCCCAAAACTATGAAACTGCAGAAGAAGTGTCTCGAGAACTAATTAAGCTGGGGTACCAAGAGAAAGAGATGATACTGTATAAATCCTGACAGAAAGGCAATTTAACCTACCAAGAACATTGAATTTATGTTGACAATGACTATCCTCTAACAATAGCCATGAATCATAGAGCTTATGGCTCAATAATGAGAAAGTTGAAGGAATCAAGGACAAAGTTTCATATGCCATACCCTGCAAAATTTGTAGTTTACCTTGAAGAAGGCCCCAAAACTATGAAACTGCAGAAGAAGTGTCTCGAGAACTAATTAAGCTGGGAATTGAGGTTCCGACACACCAAAATACCAATATCCCATCATTAGAGGCCAAATTAGCACAAAAGGTGTGGTGCAGAGGATCGTTGCGGGAACAATGCAGGAGAAAAGGAGAATCTGTGATTCAGCAAATCACAGCAAGTTTAAAACAGCAAGCAACACCCGAATTGGAGAGTAAAGCAACTAAACAGAACATCACATGAAGTGGACTGGCAATACTATCTTTACCTATTAACAGGTAGGCGGGCCATGACCTCCCCTCTCCTCTCCTCTCATTTACTGAACTCCTTGTCACCCTCTGTGTACCTCACCCCTTCCCCGAGTACCTCCTCCTGATGTAGTTTAATGTCTTTATAGGTGAAATTGCAGAGAGTCTGGAAGGAAAGGTATGCCTCTTTGCAGATGACACAAAGATCTGTAGCAGAGTTGATACACAAGGGGGGGTAGAAAGGATGAGAAGGGACTTAGCAAGTTTGGAAGAATGGTCAGAGATATGGCAACATAGAGTCAATGCCAAGAAGTGCAAAGTAATGCACCTGGAAATAAAAATCCAGGAGAAGAGTACACAATAGCAGGGGAGGTACTAACAACAACAATAATGGAAAGGGATCAGGGTGTAGTCATTTCAGATGACCTAAAGGCGGGTAAACAATGTGAGAAGTCAGTAAGGAGAGCCAGGGGGATACTGGGGTGCATAGGAAGGGGCATCACAAGTAGAAAAAGGGAAGTGGCTATCCCTCTGTACAGACAGTTGGTGAGACCCCATCTGGAGTACTGTGTGCAGTTTTGGAGACCTCATCTATGCAAGGACATAGATAGGATGGAAACAGTCCAGAGGAGGCAACTAAAATGGTGCAGGGTCTACATCAGAAACCATATGAAGAGAGACTGAGAGAGCTTAATATGTATACCACTGATGAAAGGAGGGACAGGGGAACATGATAGAAACTTTTAAGTACCTCAAGGGAATCAACAAAGTCCAGGAGGGTAGCATCTTTCAGAAAAAGAGATGTGTAAGAAGAAGGGGGCACAATTTAAAGTTAGAGGGGGGATGGCTCAGGGGTAATGTGAGGAAATTATTTTTCATGGAGAGAGTGGATGGCTGGAACCGCCTCCCTGGAGAGGTTGTGGGGTCTAAAACAGTGGGGAATTCAAACATGCATAGGACAGACATAAGGCAATTATAATGGGGGGTTGCAGGAAGTAGGCTGTTGGTTAACTAGAATCTGCAGCTTATCCAATAGATAGGGAAATGGGCAGACTGGGTTGGCCAAGTGGTTCTTATCTGCTGTCAAAGTCTATGTTTCTATGTTAGTTGTACCAATAAGCCTGCCCAGAGGCCTCCACTGAACTGAGGTACCCTATAACATTGGAACCTAAGGAATCAGGCTAAGAGGGTTCCCTTGTGGTGACATCCCAAAATTGGGAGTTAAGAGAAAGGGTAGAGGCAAAGGAAAGGAGAGGGAGCACGACTTGATGGCTTGGAGGTAACAGGGGGGTCAGGCCTGCCATCCGGCCATGTCGTGGTCCATTCTAAATATGAGGACTCCTGCAACGCTACTGTCAGTGGCACCTAATTAACCCAGATGTACATTGGGACTTTGTGTTGGTCTTTAACGATGTTTAACACTAAACTGCTCATGTGGATACCTGGGGAGCCCTGAGAGCCCTCCATATTGTGGGGAAGGCAGAACTACAGAATGGAAGGGCTGGGTTGCGAGATGGAGGGAGAGACCCGATTGCCCTGCCTCTTAAACACATCAACAGGTCCTTGACTGGGGAGTGGATTCTCTTGGGCCCCCTGCAATTACTCCCTCAATGCTGTATGAGGGAGCAGGGTTTTGGTGAAGGCTTCCACCTCTGATCGGACCCTCAGGGCAGTTGAATTACCTCCCATATACGGAGTTCAACACTACAAAAGGGTTCCCTGCATTGTGAAATGAGCTCTGCCCCCCCAGGTAACACAAAGGGGAAAATATAGTTAACTGGGAAACAATTATATGGAAATACTACATTTTAACAACCCGAGGGACAACCTGGCATGATTATAACACCCCCTTTCCCAACACGTATCACATCTGGTCCTAAGGTAACCAGGACCAAGCCATAATTGGCACATTAGGAGATCTGGGCACATTTAGCTCTCAGTCCCCATGGAAGCCTTTTATAGTTTGGCAGGGCAAGCCCAGTTGGTAAGCTGCTTCCTTCAGTTCTTCACCCAAGTTGTTAATTAGCCCAAGTTTTTAGAAAGTTTAAAGTTTGAGGGTTGTTTAATTCCCTCACTACCCTACAGGCAGTCACCAACCTATAAAGCAAGTAACAAAAATAACAACGTCATAGGATCCAGACATAGCAAAGGGGCCCAGTTAAAGCTCTTCAATATCAGAGAGACTTAAATGGCTGATACACCTTTACAGACAATGTCATTAAATGTTAATGGCTTAGGCAGCCCGATCAAATGTACAAGAATGCTTACTCTATTTAAGAAGTGTCATGCAGGGATTATCTATGCACAAGAGACATATATGAATGCAAATGAACATAAAAAGCTGTTGGGGAAGGGTGTCACACAGGTTTTCTCATCCTCGTATGTAGGTAGTAGAAAGAGAGGGGTCACCATACTGATAACGGGCCATACCCCCTTCCAGGCCATGATGGAGTGGGCAGATGCGGAGGACCACCTCGTAATTGTCTAACGTAAGCTACAGGACAATGAGGTGACCTTAGCCAAAGCCTACTTCCCTCCAGGGTCAAAAAACAGACAATAAGGTAGCTAATGAGGAAGATATTGGAACTGACTAAGGGGACCCTAATCCTCACGGGAGACTTTAATATTGCTCCAAGCCCTCATTTGGACTCCATGAGTGTCACTAGGGGGTAAACAACCCACCCCACATAAGTTTTTTAAAAGATTTACACAAGAAGTTGGCTGGTCGGATGTATGGCGCACCCTCCACCCTAGAGTCAGGCAATACACATTTTATTCAGCAGTCCATTGAATGTACACTAGAATAGATCACTGTTATACACTAAAAGAAAGCTTAGGACTCCTTCAGGAAGTCACTATAGGGGATATTGCACATTCTGATCATTCCCCAATAACCACAACATGGGGAATGGGGCTTGAGAAATGAGACACCCTGTGGAGACTCAACCCAACTCACCTTAAAAGTGAACAATTGAGGGAATTTTTAAAAGATATAATACAGGATATTCTCAAATACAATCCTGAAGGGGAGACATCCCCAGCAAGTAGATGGGATACATTGAAGGCGGTCCTTAGGGGCCACTTAGTACAACATACTGCCTATTTAGCGAGACAACGCTAGGGAAAAACAATTACACCTAGAGCAGACCCTGGGTTTCCTCCAAATGGCTCACCAACAAGGAGATCAGTCAGTGCTGACACAGCTAAAACAGACCAAACAAGAACTCAATAGGCTGTGTTTACAGCAAACAGAAATAGCCCTGGCTTTTTTGAGGCAGTGCTATGGAGAAATAGAACTCTAGGCATCATGCCTATTAGCTTTCTGCCTCCGTAAATAGACATGACTAGCCACTATAGCTAGCATTAGGGACCCAGCAACCAAAGCCCAAATAATAAAGGTGAGAGGCATCACACAAGTTTTTAGTGATTACTATAGGAAATTATATACCCCAGATCATCTGTCAGATCATAATAACATAGCAACCTTCCTATTCCCCCTTCAACCTCCCTAAGCTCAGTAGAGACCAACAAGAGGGATTGATCTCCCCCATAACCCAGACAGAACTGCATGCAGCCATTTCACATTTAAAAACAATGAAGGCCCCAGGCCTGGATGGATATGATAGGGAGTTCTATAAGCATACAGAGTCCCTACTCAGCCCTCTACTAGAATGGGTCTATGAGGGGGTACTGCAGGGCACAGATGGACCTCCTCCAAACTGGTCCTACACAGTGATCTCAGTCATTCCCAAACCTGACAAAGACTCTCAAATATGTTCCTCTTACTGCCCCATATCAGTACTAAATGTAGATTATATAATATTTATGTCTATAATGGCCAAGAGAATAGATGCGATTTTCCCCTCCATGACTGGCTTAGATCAGACGGGCTTTGTTAGCTCTAGATCCACAACAGATAATACTAGGAGAGCCCTGCATTTTGTCCAGAGGATGCAAACATCTAATCCTCCCTCAGCCCGCCTCAGCCTAGATGCTGATAAGGTCTTTGACAGGGTCCCTTGGCCTTTCCTATTCTCGACTATGTCAAAGATGGGATCCCCCCCCTTAGATTCCCTGATTAGGACTCTGTATGCTTCACCCCAAGCCTGTGTAAGTTTCTGGCCACCACTCAGCCTATTTTTCCCTACACGGGGCACCCTCCAGGGCTACCCTTTATCTCCGGGACTTTTTGCTATTTTTATTGAACAATTGGCCCAGGCCTTTAGGCAGTCCACCCAAATCAAAGGGATCAGTCTGGAGGGCAGAGAACACTGCACTGCGCTTTATGCAGACAATATCTTGCTCTTTCTCTCAGACTCCACACATTCAGTACCAGCTATATTTAAAATATTGGAAGACTATGGACAATGTTCAGGATACAAATTAAACACCTCAAAAACAGATGCATTAACATTTAATTTTAACCCACCTCTACAGTTTAAACAGAGCTATCCTTTCCGACGGGACCTAGAAAAGCTAAAATATTTGGGTATATACCTATCACATGATGTAAGGAAGGCAGTACAAAACAACTATGCCCCATTCTTCTCCCAACTTCAAACTGACCTAGCCAGGTGGAGTGTTATCCCACTCAACCTGCCCCAGAGAGCAGAGGTCATTCGGATGGTGGTCCTCCCTCGGGCACTATACCTTTTTCAAAATGTCCCTATATATATTCCAATTAAAACATTCCAAGCATGGAACAAAGCCATAATGAGCTTTATATGGGCAGGTAAATGCCCCAGAATAAGGGCCTCCCCAGACAGAAGGGAGGCCCTCCCTCCAGAATCTCAAACTGTATAACTGGGCCTCGCACCTTTTATTTATTGTCCTGCAACTTAAACGTACTTACCCAGAAAACCAGGAGAGAGATTGAAGAGGGACTGCTCCCATTTATGGACCTGAACAGGACCATTTTCCACCAGACACAACGTGTCAATCTGCAATTGAAGCCAGGCCCTTGGATTTCATACCAGGTCAAAGCTTGGAAATTGGTCTGTAAACAGCTCGCTTTGACCCCATATTTAATCTATCTATGCCTTCCATTTTTATTAGAGCACTTTCCTCCATCTCAGATGGACCGCACAGTCAGACAGTGGGACCACCTCCATCGTACCTTTATATCACAATTACTAAATGGGAATGATTGTGTTATATTACAAGAAATAAGGAGGTCATATAGACTGAGGCAAGATGACTTCTTTAGGTACTTGCAATTGAGACACATTTTTTACTCTCTACCACCGAGAGTTTGAATGCTAGAGGACCTTCCCCCCTTAATAACCTTCTTACAGAATACCTTCACCACTACTGAAACTCCACACATTATTTCATATACATTCAAGGCTCTTAATGAGACCTTAGGTGCAAATACACTTTAAATAATGGGGAAATGGGTACAGAGATTACCTCACAAAAATAGGAAAGAGGCTGTCTCCTAGCCACTAAACTCATGCTCTCACATAGCTGGCATCTCTTCTCTTGGCAATTAATAGTAAGATACTTCCGAAGCCCAGCAATAACTGCTCATTATTCAATGAAAAGCACATCAGAATGTTGGCACCAATGTGATGAACCTCAGGCACATCATACCCATATTTTCTGGTCATACCCCATTATACAACCCTTCCTGACCTCCCTTCAGGTAGAATTAATAGAACTCATAGGATCCCCTATTACCTTAACACCATAGTTATTTATACTGCAAATCTTCCCACATGATCTAAGGGACTCCCACAAACTTTATTTATTGGGGATAGCCCTACTAGCTGCAAAAAAAAGCATTGACTAGACACTGGCTTTCACCCCAGCTACCTACAATACCTGAATGGAAGGAAATAATAACACAAATATACAAAACAGAAAGGATATCATTCTTTTTGAATGACCGCTTGTTGAAATGGACTAAATGGATAATTTACATAATGGCAAGGGATCCTGGATTTGTACCCTAAAAAAGAACCATCACACAATTAATTTATACTACAGTAGGGGCCACTTCTAAGACAAAGAAGAGAATCAGAGTGGATTCATTGGTTGGGGCTGATCAGTGGAGAGGTGTATCATTAATGTATGGTCCTATACCCATTGAGAAAATCTAAAATAAGCATGAAATAATAAAATGCTATGTACTATGTATAAACTGAAACTGTACTTGTTTTTAAATCTGTCTATGTAAAACAAAATATAACATGATGTACTTGTGACAGCCTTCCCCCCTCCCCAAAAGATATGTGAAAACATCAATAAAAACTATATTAACAAAAAAGAAAAGCAGGGGGCTGAGTATTGAATCTTGGGGGATTCTGAGGCTCACTTCCCTTAGTTCAGAGAGTTCACCGCTAAGTCGCATAGATTGTGATCTGCGGGAGAGGTAGCTTTCAAATCAGGTAACTGTGCCAGGGGACAGGCCAATGGTTAGCAGGCTGTTTAGTAGGAGTTGATGGTTTACTGTGTTGAACGCTTTAGTGATGTCTATGAAGATAAACCCCACTGCCATACCAGAGTCCAACACATCATATAGTTGTATAGTGTAGTCAAACAGTGCAGTTTGTGTGCTATGATTTTTTTGGAACCCATACTGTTGTGTACAAAGTAGATTGTATTTATCCAGAGAGTCTGTGAATTGATCAGATACAATCCTTTCCAGGGCTTTAGATGGGGGGAAAATGGATACTGGCCTGTAGTTTGATAGATTGGTTCTATCACCTCTTTAAAAACAGGGGTGATGAGTGCAGACTTCAATTTGTCATTGAATACTCCTGTTCTTAGAAGTGTATTAAAGGTTTTAGTGAGTGGCGTAGCCATCTTGTCTAGGTTGAGGGCTACCATCTTCATATCTGTTAAGTCACTCCCCAACCTTGTTTTACCTAGGACCTGATTGATGTATTTTATGGTTTCAGCTCTAGTAATTTGTCTGAAGTAAAATGGAGGAATACCACAATGAGTGGGGGGGAGGGGCACAAAAGGAGGCTGTCCGGGTGGTTGGCAGGTAAGGTAGTTGCTAGGTAGCACAGCACTTTGCTCTGTGAAGGCTATGTTGAAAGCATTAGCAATATCTCTGGGCTCCTGTAGTGTCCCTGAGTCTGTGGTAATCAGGTCAAATGGAGCCTTGTAAACTCTACCCGTAAGGGATTTTACGGAGTTCCAGAAGTCTCTTCCACAATCCCAAGTCCTACCCAGAAGATCTTTATAGTATGTAGCTTTTGTATTCCTAATGAGTTTTGTGCATTTATTTCTGACTGCCTTGTAGGCAATGTGGTCATCTTGTTTCCCAGTGGCTTTAACTATATGCCAAGGATCGTCTCTGTGGTGCATGAGTTAGACGAGAGAACCAGAGAGCAATGGGTTTGTTGTCCCCTTTACTTTTTTGGACTTGTAAGGGGCAAAGATGATGCACACATTTGTGATTTTATACTGACAGATTTAAGAAGACTTGACTGAATTTTTGCATAAAATAGTAGCTCCGCCTGCCTGTACTGCTTTTTTTTTTTTTTTGCTTTAGGACATTTGTCCAAATTATGCTTCCATAGCTATAGTTCCCACCTCCATTTGTTTAGTTTTGAGTACTGCTCCAACGTTATTATTGTTATTATTAGCTACAGTTCTGCCTTGCAGTATGAAACTGATGTTACTTTCTAAATCGGGATCTAAGAGAAGAAGTGTCGCAAGGGAGTTAATAGGCAGGCAACCCAAAAATGAGTGATCAGATTGAGTAGGCCAGCAGGAGGAATGCACATGCACACAGTTCAGACTGCTGGTAAGTGATTTTTAAAGTGCAGAAAAATACTGATCCAGCTTCCTATCTGCAGTGGCTGAGAAATGCACAATATTCTGAGCTCAACTCCTTCTTTTCTGGTCACTGTCTAAGATGTGATATCATCTGTGAAATTGAAACAATGCGCAGCAGTGGTTGTGGGGAGGGGCGGTCACTGACATCATGAATAAACTGATTTACAGTCTCAAAAAGGGGAAAGGGCAGAGATCATGAGTAATTCAAACTGATTTACAGTACAGATGTGTTGGACTGCAGTATCCTGGTTCTTGTCTCTCAGGCTATTCCTAGAGACTGAGGCTGTTCGGATTAAAAACAAAATCAAGGCCACCAAAACGCATCTTGAACTGAAAGTTATAATCTGCTGTTTCATTTTCTTTCCTTTTTTGTGCTGCATCTAAGTTGCCAGAACTTGTTTTTACCTGTGCATTGAAGAGATCTAATGCACAGGTAACAACCAAACAGCTTGCAGGATTTTCCCTTCCCATTTTATAAATTAAAAATAGCAATGGACTCCTTGTTCTGTCACCAGCATAAAAGCTTGTGTTCCGGATAATAGCACTCTCATTGTGTGTCTTGCAGTACTTAGAAAAATACAACACATAGAAAAGTGCTGGTAGAAGAATGCTTATGATATATGCAGTCAGACACATGAAAAGTAACAGTGCATTGACCGAGGACAAAATCTGGGACTCCCAAGTAGCAGGTGGGAATTCTACCACTGAATCACCAATGCATTTCTAATTGGAGCTAGGGAACATCTTCAGGAGCTGCACCTTTTGTGTCATGCACAGATTCCTGCATCTGTCATAGCCCAGTATGTCAGTGGTCACACAGCCTACAGTTGTTGTGTCCATTAGCATATGGATGAGCAACGCTGCCCACACAGCAAGGCAATCCGGGTACAGACAATAAGCAGATACCTAGCCTGTGCACATCCACACCCATGAACAGGCATTTATTTTATTTTATTTATTTATTAAATTTTGGTGACCAGGTAGGCCCACTGGGCCCCAAAGGTCCCTTTTTCAGGGGCGACCCGGGATAACAATACTAGTAATATACAGAAAGAGCAAAGCAAAAAGAACATTTGTATACATTGTTTGTTACAACATGTGGAAGTTCAAGGACACAGCGGGTACAGGCATGGTTATCATCATGACACAGTTTGAGTAGGTAATTCTCAGTATGTGGTTTTAATTCAGAAGGAAGCATTTGACCCCAGGTAATGAGAGCAATAGGTAGGCATTTCTTAGTAGAAGGTGTGGTGGGAGGAGGGAGTGCCTAAGGAGACTTATGATCCATGGCAGTGGCATGAGCTTGAGGTCAGCATATGGGACTTGAGCCTGCTGCGGAAGGTAGTGAGTGAGGGGGCGTCTTGGACAGAGGGGAGGAGCTTGTTCCATAGGCAAGGTGCTTGGGAGGAAAAGGACCTAATGCCGGTGTTTGTCCTTACCCAAGGGACTTCTAATAGTGTTCTTGCTGAGGTCCTAAGGTTCCTAGGGTTAAGCCTGAGAGTTATGGTTTTGGCAATACTGGGCAGAGCATGGGGTGAGAGAAGCTTGTAGGCCTGGACAAGCAGAGGAAATTTGAGGTGAGCAACCAATGAAGGCCAGCTGACCTGGGCTAGAGTGTCGCAGTGGTGACATCGTGGGTGGTCTTGAGTGGCAAATCGAGCTATTTTATTGTACAGGGTTTGCATCCTGGTTATCTCTTGCTTTCCCATGCCCTGTGTTATCAGGGCCACAAAGGTCAGAGTAGGAAGCAGGACACTAGTGGCAATGGAGAGCCTGGCCTCAGGGATGAGCTGGTCCCTGAGTCGGTACAAGGTGCCGAGTTTGCGATGCAGGGTCCTTGTGACCTGTTCTACATGTTCCTTGTAAGTAATGTTCTGGTCAAGCGTAAGGCCTAGGTATTTAAGGGAGGGAACTACATTGATGTCTTTGCCAGAGAGTGTGATTAAGCGGAGGAGGGAGGACCTGTCAAGTCCTAGGGATCTTGGGCCGAATAGCATTGCCTTGGTCTTGTCAGGATTGAGTACCATTCTGTTCTCGCATAGCCAAGTCTCGAGGGATGTAAGATCCTTTTGGAGGATAGGGCCTTGAGTAGCTACATCACTCATGGGTTGGAAAATGACAGTGTCATCTGCATACTGTACGACCGAGGCATGTGGGAATGAGATTCATCACAAGTGACCATTGCATGTCACCTGTCCACAGCCCCCCCCCAGTGCAATGGTATGTGGATGCAGATTGGTGCATACAGGTTGACACCCAGTTCAATCCATGTCCTGTTTCCCAAGTGGTGGATTCCATGCTCTGAGCAGAACAGGGGATTGTGGGACACCACGCAACCAGGGAAGTTGTTCAAACTGGGTGAGTGCCCTTATGGCTGCCCCCTAGCCCTCTCTGCCTAACTGGAGGGCTGGGGCAGCACAGCAGAGAGTTCTGTCCCATTGTCACCAGGGGGTACTCTTTTTTGGAGTCATGCAGTGGCTTCAGCTGGGTCCCTGATTATGTAACCTGTGCTTCTCCTCACTCAGCAATCTGAGCCTTAGTGAATGGTGCAGAGTTTAGGCATGCCCCCTGGCCACTCTTCCAAACTGTCCATGTGCGTAGTTGTATGAATGAATGGGGTGTGCAAGGGGTGTTCACCTTTTCTGTGACTGCCATAGCAGTCCTCAGAATCCCTGCTGCATGGTTATCTAATATAGGGCTGCCTACATATTGTGGATATGCAGCGTGTAGGAATTATGCACATGTGTGCATTGGGTCAGTGTGCATAAATGTATACTGTCCTGCTGTCACAGGGAAAATCCACCCCTTGCAGACAACAGTGCTAATTGCTTTCTATTTTTTTAACTGAATAAACGTTATTAAAGATTGCAGAAAATACATGCAAGCACAGAAGGAGAAAGCATACAACAGGAACAAAGCACTCTGGTACATGACATTCCATGTGCTCTGTCCATAGAGTAAGAATTGCATTTATAACCAATGTTCCCAAAAGCCAAAGCATCTAGTAAGACAACTTAAGTGCACAGGACAAACAATAAATCTAACAAATGAACAAACAATTGAAACTACCAAAACAAAAAGAAACAGGAGTGCAGTGGGCAGCATTAAGATTATACAGCACATAGAGAGTATCATAGTTCTATCTGGATAATAAAACAAAATAAGACAGCTGCTACAAGTGATGGTATGGTACACATGGGGTGAATGCAGAGAAGGAAGAAAACACTATCACCTAGTGGGACTGAGACAAATGTAACTGAGCATGGAGTGCTTGCCACCGACTACGATAAGTTTCATCTGCATGTCTCAGACTGACTGGCATTCATTACATACATAACATTTCAAGGATGGTTGATAGCCATTCTCTGTATGATGGAGTCAGGTCATCCAGCCAGTGCTACACTATAATTTTTTTAGCAACTGCTGTAATGAGGGCCTTATGATATTTTTGTTGACCAGTTAGTTTCTGTAAGCCTAAGCCTGTGAGGCACAAGAGGGACTCAATGGCATCTTGTAGGCCTAATTGTGGATCTAGTCTCATTTTAATTTCCTGTCACAATGACTTCACTTTGTTACAGTCACTAAAGATATGCTTCAGTGTTCCCTCCTCAGCCTTACATTTGACACAGGTATCACTCTCCAAGTGTTGTAATTTAGCCCTTTTAACCGAGGTTTACTACAGATTAAGTAGCAATTTGTATTGAGCTAGTTTCAAACAATCAAACTTGAGATACTTATGCAAATGAAGCCAGACCAGGGTTTCATTAGCTTCATGCTTTAATTCCACAAATTCTGTGCCCCAATATCCTAGCCTTAAGTTCAGCATACTGGTAGCATGGTCCCTTAATCTCTTGTACAAAAAGGAAATTGCATGTCTCTGGGTCGCATCCTGACTCAATAAACACCAAATCTCTGTGGTCTGTGTAGGACATGGGTGAGGGCCTAAAGCACTACAGACTGTGTGTTGCAACTGCATAAACTGAAAAATGGCCACATCGCCTAAAGCATGAAAGGCCTTAAATGCATTAAAAGAAGCAAAATATCCCTCCTAAATAATGGAAGAGAGTTTGCCCAAATTCACACCTGAAAGAAAATGTTCCCATTCACTCTGTCCTATGTGAAAGTTAGAATTGTATCTACATGGCTGGGACAAATGATGTAGAGGAGAGGTGCCCAAAAAGTTGTGGAATTGCCTACACACTTCTCCCGATGTACCAATGGGAAAATCTCACAGGGGAACTGGAAGCTGGTTAGGTAATGAGCAGAGGTCCAAATTATATTGTTTAGCCAGGGTTTTTTCAATGGATTGGTATGTTGGTAGAGTTGTACCAGTGATTTCTAAAGAAGGTGCTGCTTTCCACCACATAAAATGAGCAGCATGCCCTGCAAGGGAAGAGAGGAAAAAATCTGGTAGGTTTAAACCACCTTTGGCTTTGGCAGGCATCAGCTTAGCATAGCCCTCCGCGGTGTCCCCCCCCCCTCCACAAAAAGTGCATAAAGACCAAATGGAGGAAGATAAATTACTGCTTAGTGAGGAATATACAGGTCATTGTTAAAGGGTGTAGAATTAGTGGGAGGATGTTCATTTTTATTATGTTGATACAGTCCCATGATGTCAAGAGGAGTTATACCCTCACCCTAAATCACCTTAAGAGTTTCAACTGGCTTAGATAAATTATTTTTGATGAAGACGTGTGTACCCTCCCAAAGAACTTCTGTGTACTGTTGTGAGGCTAAAATAAGAACCTGCCATTCCTTCTCAGGTGAGGATGCAGAAATGCTATTCTCCAGCTGCCTTATTTTAGACATGAGATAGGCACCTTGTTGTAGTGTTTTCTGCTTATAGATGGTGGGCAGTCTAATAAGCTCCACCCTAATGGTTGCTTTATTCACTCTCCATAAAGTACAGGAAGCAATCCCCGAACCTTGGTTTGCTGGAAATAAAAATCATTATATTCCTTTCCATGTCAGAGACATTCAGGGTCTTTCAACAAATTACTATTAATCCACTAAATTTTGAAACAAACTTGCGAGTGCACAGGAAGCGCTGTTTTAGCTATGGGGCTTGATCAGAAATGACTTTAGCATTTATCTCACAGCTGTTGATACTCTCTATTAGTTGCTGGGAGACTAGGAAATAACCTTACCTGGGAAAAGAACTATGAACAGATGAGTGAAATATAAAGTATTTGTGCGTAAGGTAAAACACTCTCCAGGGATCTATTATCCCCAAAGAGTCCTTGAGATCTGCCATGGCTCTTTGGGCAGGGGTAAGACTAATCTTCCTAGCTGGTGTCCTATCTAAAGTAGAGTCCTGCACTAAGTGCCAGTCCCCTCCAAGAATGAGTAAGGTGCTCCCGTGAGGTACCAAAAGGGTTAGCAATGTTGTAAAAAAGCTGGACTATCCACATTTGGTCCATATATACAGCTGTTTACAACTTCCAAGCTCCCAAGAGTGCCCTTCAAAATAATGTACCTGCATTCTAGGTTTCTAATATCAGTGGATACTTGGAATAAAAGAGATCTAGTCACCAAAATTGCCACACCAGCATGACTGTTGCTGTTCCCAGCTGCATAAGCCTGGCTGACCCAATTCCAATGCCCACAGTTGCCATTTTTTTGTTTATTATGAATCTCTTGGATCAATGCTATGTGCACAACCATGGATTTAAGGTGAGAGAGAGTCATGTGTTGCTTTTCAGGAGTTTGGGCACCTTTAACATCCAAATAATCACCTTGTAGTTCAATGCAGACATAGGCAAAACTCAATTTCAATTTATTTTACCAGGAAAAAGGGCTTCTTGGAGCAAGCTCATTTTCAAGGAGGTCTTGGACAGAACAGTTGAAATTTACATCACAACAATGAATACAGTTAAACATAGAGAAAATTGTCACACTTGTCAATCATAGGCATCATATATGATGGGATTCAATGAGTACAAATACTGGGAAAATCTCATAGGTATCAGGTAAAAGTATCATATATAATAAAACAGCATTCCATATAATAAAAATGCAGTGAACCCCAGAGTATAGAGATAGCAAAAAGTACTTAGGATATGACTCAGCTGATCAGTGCATACTAGGGGCAGGGTTCTCAAAGACAGATCATAATCCTGCAGCTGGGGTAAAAAGGCCTGCAGCACTGCGGAAATGCAGTTGCATGATATTCTGAAGGAAAATCCTGCAGCTGCAGGATTTCTGCAAAACATACCACAGTTGTGGAATTCCAGCAGCTGCGGGAATTCTGCAAGTGCTGTGAATCCGCAACTGTGGATCCGCAGCTGCAGAAATGGCTGAGGAGGCAGAGCAATAGTACAACTCACTAGCTGAAGCAACAGACTTTAACATTACTGCCATAATATGAAGCTGAAAGCACACACAAAGAAACCTGCAACCCGTCCCTCAACTTGGACCACTGCAGCACCACAGGTACCAGCAATACCATGCCACCACAGTCATCGACTGTCACTGCTGGTCGTCCCTCCCTGGGATGTTCCTGTGGCCTGCAGGGTAGCACTCACCATCATGAGCTGCACTGGGTCTGGTGGTTGTTGCCTGTTGCCATATCATGGCAATGTGTGCATTTGTTGCTGTACCAGCAGCCACTGCTATACTATCTGGGATGCCATTACCTGTGGCTCACCTCCACCTTAATTGATTCCAATTATTAGGGCATTACTTCAGTTTGCTGAGGGAGAAGTACACCTCTTTCAACTTTGTATAACATTTCTTTAGCAACTGCGTAAAAAAACTGACTGAGAATAGCCTTCCGGGGTCTGTGCCTTACTTATCTCACACCTTTTTTTCCTCATGGACTTCCACAGCTGCACTTTTTTCCATAGTCCATAGTGGTGTTTTCCACAACTGCAGAGGTTTTTGTGAATAGCATTTAGAACAATCTCCCCCTTTTCTTTCCATAGCTGAGGCAGTTTGGGGGACTTAGGGAAGGTTTTGCACCTTCTGAAAGCTTTGTGAATCCAGCCCTAGGTGTTTACAGTAGTGTCGTTATGCTGAAGCTATCTTTTTGTTGCAGTACTTGAAGTTACCTTTTGTTTGCAGTACTTGACTGGCTCAGCACTTTTCTGTAATTGCATACTTAGTGTGCTATATGACTTGAATAATAAATAAGTGCCCAAAGTTTTACTTTGCAACATCACTACTAACGACTGGTGCTCCTGGACTCTGAAATATCCCATTCAATGTCTGGCAGGTTCAGATCACCCACCACCATAATTTTCACCTTTGCCACCCTTCTTTCAAATTCTTCCTTGAGCTCTCTGTCTCTCTCTTCCCCTTGCCCCAGAGGCCTATAGATGACCCCGAAATAGTTTCTTGCCTGATGCTGCCACGAGTTGCACTCCAAGCAACTCAGTCTCTCCATTACTACCCTTGATGTACCCATCTTCCACCACCGTGATGCCCTCTTTGACAAAAAGGGCTACTCCTCCCCCCTACTTATTCCCTCCTTAACAGTGAGTACCCAGGGACTGTCAGGTCCCAGTAATTATTTTGCAAAGCCCACAATTCTGTGACGGCCACTAGGTTCACCTCAGAGTTCAACATCAGAACTGGGAGCTCACTGATTTTGTTACCCATGCTTCTCTTATTAAGGCCTATCCCCTTCCATCTGACCCCTGATCCTCTATTGCTACTAACCTTGTGCTTTCCTTGTCCTCTCATCCATTTTTGTTTGTTTGGTATTTGTACACTTTGCATTACCCCTCTCTAATGTCTTCACACCTAGTCCAGTTGAAGCCACAACCTCCTTTTCACCCACTGTGTTCCTACAAGCTCCCAGATGTGGGGGAGTACTAGCTATGATCCCCTTCTTCTCAGCTTCTCACCTGCCACCATAGTTATTCTAGTTCCAGTCCCCTGCACAGTCAGTTTAAATGTCTGATACAGACATCAAACCTCTGCCCCAGGGTACAGACCCCCTGTCTTGTTAGGTGAAGACATTCACCCTGGAAGAGTCATCCATTCCAGAAGTCCACAACATCCCCCACAAAGTGCTACCCCTTCTCCTGACACCATCCCTTAAGTCATCCATTGAACTCCTCAGTTGTATCACTCCTTAACCTATCCTGCTTCCCTTTCTGGCCACACAAAGGGAGGACTTCAGAAAAGGCCATGGAGGGTGAGTGTGTCACCAATATGTCCCAGTCTATGACAGTTCCACTTCACCATTGCTATTGACTGGTCCACCAAAACACTGGTATCCAGGTGTTCCAGCAACCCAGTTCCCTCTCTGCCATTCTTCCTATCCTGTTTAAATTCTGATTGCCGATGCTCCAGGAAATCACCAGATCATCTCCTCCCTCCTCCTCTCATCCTTCTTGGTGACTTTAACATTAATTGGCTCTCATCTGAAGGTGGCTTATTTAAGGACTCCGTTATATCAGCTAACCTGACTCAAATGGTTGACTATGCAACCAGAAAGAACTACAGAACTGTGACCGGCATCCTACTCGACCGGATGCTAACCAGTGAGCAGACTGTGTGGCCCAGTGGTTAAAGCATTGCACTACGATAAAAATTACCTTGTAGTCGAGGGTTTGAATCCTGTCTCCACCCTATCACATTTACCTTTTAGGGTGGGCAGAGGGTGACTGTGAAAAGGCAGAGATACTAAACAAATATTTTTGCTCAGTATTTACAAAGGAAGAGGGGGAGGTACCTAAAACAAACAGTAGAAACACTCTGAATACAGAAGTTGATACCAGACCATTTACAGAAGAAAGGGTTCTGAAAGAACTCTTAAAACTGAAGGTGGACAAAGCAATGGGGCCTGATGGGATTCATCCCAGAATTCTAAAAGAACTAAGAGTAGAACTAGTGACACCACTGACTACCCTCTTTAACAAATCATGGGAGGATGGGGTGGTACCAGAGGACTGGAGGAGGGCAGATGTGATTCCCCTTCATAAAAGTGGGAGCAAGGAGGAAGCAGGAAACTACAGACCTGTTAGTTTAACCTCAGTGGTAGGGAAAATGATGGAATCACTTCTGAAGGAAAGAATTGTCAAGTATCTAGAGGCCAGAGGGGCACAGGACCCAAGGCAGCATGGAATCACAGCAGGAAGGTCATGCCAGACAAATCTGATAGATTTCTTTGACTGGGTGACCAAAGTAGTAGATCAGGGAGGGGCTGTGGACATGGCCTACCTAGACTTTAGCAAGGCATTTGACACAGTCCCACACAAAAGATTAATATACAAGTTAGCCAGCCTGGGAGTGGGTCCCAAGATGACAGCCTGGGTAAAGAATTGGCTGGAGAATAGAACACAGAGAGTAATAGTAAATGGAGTCCACTCTGAAGAAAGGGGGCTTACTAGTGGGGTACCGTAGGGTTCAGTATTAGGACCGGTCCTCTTCAATGTCTTTATAAGTGACATTGCAGATGGACTGGAAGGAAAAGTATGTCTCTTTGCAGATGACACAAAGATCTGCAACTGAGTTGATGCACAAGATGAGGTGGAAAGGATGAGAAGGGACTTGGCAAGATTAGAGGAATGGTCAAATGTATGGCAGCTTAGATTCAGTGCTAGGAAGTGCAAGGTAATGCACCTGGGAAACAAAACCCAGGGAAGAGTACACAATGGGGGTGAGATACTAACAACAACAAAATGGAAAGGGACCTGGGGGTAGTCATATCAGATGACCTAAGGTGGGCAAGCAATGTGAGAGGCAGCAAGGAGGGCTGGGGAATACTGGGATGCATAGGAGAGATATCACCAGTAGAAAACAGAAAGTTATTATCCCTCTGTACAAACAGCTGGTGAGACCCCATCTGGAGTACCGTGTGCAGTTCTGGAGACCCAGTCTCCGCAAAGACATAGACAGGATGGAAGCTGTCCAGAGGAGGGCAACTAAAATGGTGCAGGGTCTGCACCGGAAGACATATGAAGAGAGACTTTAGGAGCTTAATATGTATAGCCTCGAGGAAAGGAGGGAGAGGGGGGACATGATAGAAACTTTCAAGTACCTCAAGGGAATCAATAAAGTCCAAGAGGGTAGCATCTTTCAAAAAAAGAGGTGTGCAAGAACAAATGGGCACAATTTGAAGATGGGGGGGCGGTTCAGAGGTAATTTAAGGAAGTATTTTTTCACAGAGAGGGTTGTGGATGCATGGAACGGCCTTCCAGAGGAGGTTGTGGAGTCAAAAACAGTGGTGGAATTCAAGCATGCATGGGACAGTCATAAGGCAATTCTAGGGGGTGGGGGTAGGAAGAAGTAGGCTGCTGGTTAACTAGGATCTGCAGCTTATACATTAGGTAGGGAAATGGGCAGACTGGGTGGGGCAAGCGGTCCTTATCTGCCGTCAAATTCTATGTTTCTATGTTTCTAACCAACCACTCCTCTCGGATCACGAAAACCTCAGCCCTCCCTGACTCACTCAGTGACCACTCTCCCATCAGCTGTACCTGGTCAAAGAAATTCTATAAGCTCCCTCCAAAAATCATCACCAGCAGAGTCCTACCCCGTGGTCAGCTACCCCACCTCAAATCGCACCTCAGTCTGCAGGACTGGTCCCCCATCTTCAAGGCAACAGATACTAATACTGCACTGGAGCAATTTATTCGCATTTTCAATGAAGCCTGTAATAAATTTGCCCCCCTCAAAAAGTGTAAAATTAAATCGCTCAGTAACCCTTGACTATCAGGAGACCTCCTAAAAAAACTTAAATCCAGGGACCACCTCTAGGAACTGGCTAGAAACTCCGGTAAGCAATTCGACATCCAGAATTATAAACGGGCACGGAACGACTGCACCAAATCCATTCGGCAACAGAAATCGGACTACTATAAAAATGCCCTCGCTAACTCCTGGGGAAATGGGACATATTTCTGGAAAAACATTAAAGATGTCATTGGGAAGCAGTCAAAATCTTCGCTGAACATACTCAACATAAATGGGCACACTACACTCGACTCTAAAACTATTGTGAACACTTTTAGCATTGCTTTTACTGACCTTAGCAGTGTTCTCCTCTCCGACTTCTTCCAAGATGTGTCAACTCCCATCCTCCCCAACTCCTCCACCAACACCTCTCACCCACCTTTCTACTTTAAAACACTAAAGAAACATCAAGTCCGAAACTACATTGCCAAAGCCATCAGCAAATCTGGAACAAGCAATGACACACTTGACCTTAAGCTACTGGCCCTAACGCTTGATGAGGTACTTGGTCCCCTCACCAAGATCTTTAATCTCTCTCTTTCCTCTAGCCAATTCCCAGACAAATCGAAAATGGCCACTGTTACCCCGATTCACAAAAGTGGTGATAAGGCTGACCATGCGAACTTCCGCCCTATTTCCATTCTGCCTCCCCTATCGAAGGCACTGGAACGTATAGTGGCAGACCAACTTACCGAGCATCTGGACAATTATAGTATTCTCTGTAAACAGCAACATGGCTTTAGAAAAGGTCATAGGACATCCTCTGCCTTACTCGAATTCACCAGCTCCATTCACAGCTCCCTCGACAATGGACAACTAACTGGTGCTATTTTCATCGACCTGACCAAAGCCTTCAATACTGTCCACCACTCCCTCCTGCTGAGCCAACTAAAAAAGGCTGGTGTCTCCAATGATTCAATCTCTTGGTTCAAAAGCTATCTTGAAAACCGAACCCAGTGTGTAAAAATTGGAGATGTGCACTCTGATTACAAACCTGTCCTCTCTGGAGTCCCCCAGGGTTCAATACTAGGCCCCTTACTCTTCAGCCTGTTCCTTAACACCCTACTGGACTCCTGCACTGAACATATCACCCTGTATGCCGATGATGCAGTAATCCTTGCCACACACCAAGACCCAAAGAAATTGCAAGAAAATCTCCAACTCGGCTTCTCCTCGGTGGAGAATTGGCTCACAAAGCACAAACTGATCCTTAATCAAAAAAAAACAAAGGCCATGATCTTCAGCAGCTACCATAATAAACATAAGCACTTACAACTCTCTGTTATCAGCAGACAAGGTGCCACACTGGAACAGATCAAAAACTTTAAATACCTCAGGATCACCCTTGACCCTCACCTCTCCTACACTGCCCACATCGACCATGTCGCCAAAGTCGCTAACTCCCGGCTAGGCCTGCTATTCCATCATAGGAAACACCTGACACCCAAAGCCCTCGCTGTCGCTGTCCAGAGCTCCATCATATCCATCATCGATTATGGCATTATCATTTATGGCTCTGCTACAACCACTGCACTCAAATGTGTATCCACCACCCTCAACAAGGCCTGTTGACTTGTCACTGGTTCCCAACACCTAACTCACACCTGTGACCTCTATTCTCAAACTGGATGGTTGAATCTTGCCAATTGAATAAAACACCAAACTTGTATTACTACTAAGAAAATCTTGCTGGGCCTTGCCCCCCCTGGAGTCTGTGCCCTCATACAACCTAGAATCCACACCTGACATACCAGGGGAACAAAACCTCAGCTTCTGCAAATCCCGCATTGCCGCACAACACAAGGCCAAAGATCCTTTGCTTACCGGGACACTAGTTGGTACAACGGTCTTCCCAGTGACATCTCATCCTCACTATCACTCAGCTCTTTTAAGACTCGTCTCCGTCTAACACTCACTGCCTCCAATCTCTGTGACTGTTGTGGCTAAACATGTCTTTTGGTTCCATAGCTGAAGATGCCCTTTCTGGATCCACACCTATTCCTGCACTTTGCCAGCACCCCCCCCCCTCCTATCTTCACCTCCCCTGCTGGCCCATGATATATGCCACCCGGCTGCACTACCTCTATTCTTATCCACCTTTCACCTCTCCTCTCTCTGTCCCCCCCAACCTACCTCCCCTTTTCTCCCATCCACTTAGTCTCCCTGATTTCACCCTCCTCCTTTCCCTTTCCCTTTCCCCTCCCCAAAGTTTCACGTTATTGTTCTTTTTTCATCTGCAAGACTATGTGTTTTTTTTTTAATTTTATAAACTGTTATCTTTGCTTATGATTGTCTCAATTGTATCAATGACGTGGAATCTTTGTAAAAGAGCCTCGGCTCAAAGGTATTTATAATCCTAGAATAAATAAATAAATAAAAATAAAATAAATAAATTAATCCCCCCCCCCACCTTCTCTACCCTCTAATTATCAAGTCCCTGACCACCAAGAATCCTCCTAGTAGACTCTCCTGGTAGACTACATGATGACTCCTGAACCCCTAGGTGTCATCACATTGTTCTGCCTTTTCCCATTGACCAATTTGGAGTCCTCCCTCCCCCGGTGTCAGGTTTCTGAGCCTCCTCTAGGGGTGTGAAGTAGTTTACCATTTGGATGGTGCCAGGATGGTGACAGCAGAGCTTTTCTGGTATTTCAATCAAAGTTAAACCCAACCACATGGGTTTTTTCTTTCCTCCCCAGCTTTCTTTGTAAAAGAAGAACATTTCTGCCACTTTGCTGATCTTGGTCAAGGTGTCCAGAAGAGAGAGATCATACTGTAAATAGCACCTTGAAAGGAAACAGTACTAAACTGATCCATTTATAGCAAACTCAGTTTGGACTCATTTTAGGTGCACTTCCACTTGATGGCTCTCATTGCAGCAAATCTGAACATCTCAGCTCTACATCTAATGTGGTCACCATTATTGAGAGAGCACATTACTTTTTCTTTTGTTGTCCTAAAATGCTCTGATTATAGTTATGGCTGATTCCCCAGGAAGGCACTGGACCATACCCCTCCCATTCAGCACCCACCATCTTCTTTACCCCACTAATTATCAAGTCCCTGACCACCAAGACTCTCCTGGTAGACTTGCTCCCACTAGGTGTCATCACATTGGCCTGCCCTTTCCCACTGACTGATTTGGAGTCCCCTCCAGTAGAGTAAGATTCCTGAGCCTCCTCTAGGGGTGTGGAGCAGTTCACTGTCTGAATGCATGTCTAATGTTCCTGGTTGGATGGCCTCAAAGCTGCAAAAACTGAAGATGGTGGAAAGGATGTCTAGATGACTGGAGTGGGCTAGTAGGTAGCAGAAAGTAGAAAAAGACTTCAGCTACAAACTCTTGACATAATTCAGCTCTCATCTATGGAGATTGATAAAAACCTGGGAGAATGCTTTTGGCAGTGGGCTGAATTCAAACAGCATGTGTCAGCAGCTGTCAGGAGCTGATTTTATTACTTAAAAAAGATCATCCTGAATTTGATTACTCACCAACAAATCACTCAGGAGCCCACACTTGCCATTTTTATGGATGCAGAAAAAGCCTTCAACAGATTGAACTTAAGGTTTCTTCATCATACCCTTTTGGAGATGGGGTTTCATCCTAACTTCAGTGGGGGGTTGAGGCCCTCTATGCTGCCCTGCAGGAAACAGTCAGGGTCAATGGCTTTGCCACTGAGAGATTCCACCTCTTGAGAGGCACAAGGCAGGGGTGTCCACTTTCCCCCTTGCTTTTTGCTCTATGCATTGAGCCCTTAGTAGTGGAGATCAATGGGATCAGAGTGGGTGATAGAGAACACAAGATCTCATTATATGCGGGTGACTCCCTCTTTTATGTGACCTCCCCAGAAACCTCACTCCCAGTGTTGAGAAGGGAACTCAGGGAGTATGGTCTGGTCTTGGGGTATAAGATAAATCAAGAGAAATCTGAGGCAACACAATTTGGAGGCACAATGCCTGGGGAGGGGCTTAGGGACTTCCCATATAAGTGGGCCAAGTCTAACATGGTGAGATATCTGGAGGTCAGGATCTCTCCATGGACATCCATGCTATTTGACTTAAATTATAAAAAGCTGTGGGGTGAGATCTCCTGGATTTGGCGAGATGGAGGTTGCTCCCTTTACCCCTTGGAGGGAGGGTGGAGACTTTGAAAATGAATATCCTCCTTCGCTTCTTGTTTCTATTTCAGGACCTTCCAATAAGTGTACTAAACAGTTTTTGGAGGAAGGTAATGAGTGCCTTATTGGACTTTGTCTGGCAGGGGAGTAGGTGATGAATTAATGTAGGGCTTCTTTCACAGCCCAAGGAAATGGGGTGCCTGGCATACCTGGACTTAAAACTTTATTATCTGGCAGCCCAGTTGGCCCTGGTCATCTCATGGATGAAGCAGGAAGGTGAGACAGGCTGGCAGGGCATAGAGAGATTTCACTCTGGGCCCTTCCCATTGTCCTCACTCCCACATGCCCCTTTTGTCCCATAATCTGGTGGAGTCTCAAGAGCACCTGAACCAGGCATACCCTTAGGATCCTGGTAAGGAGCAGGAAAATCACTCAAACCCCAGCAGGGATTGGCCCCTTTACCTGCATTCTGGGGGATCTGGGCTTTGCTCCAGCCTGGTCTGACCCAGGATTTAGGGTGTGGAATGGTCAGGCCCCAGTTAGGTTCTGTAACCTGATGCAGGGTGAAAGTCTCATTGCCTTTGAAGCTGTGTGACTGAAATATCACTTGGCCAGAGATGACTTTTACAAATATCTGCAGATCTGACACTACCTAATATCCAATCATTTAATTCCCCCAGATTACAAGGGACCTTACCAGTCTTAAGAATTTTTTTTAGTGGTCAACTAGACTAACTGGCCAGAGGAAGGTGATATTGGGTGGCTACAAAGTCCTCCCGGGTGAAAGCAGTCCTCAGTTCTATGCCCTTAGAGAGAGGTGGGAGAGGGAGATGGGAGTCCCACTTTACAGACAACGCTGGGAGGAGGCATGGAGAAAGGGTTGGTGGACAATGGCATCACCTACCTGGATGGAGTTCCATTGGAAAAGCCTGACTCACTTTTTACAAACACCCATAGTCACAAAACATTTCCATAGGATGGGTCAGAGTTGTGTTGGAGAAGGTGTGGTCAGGTGGGTACCCACACTCACATCCTTTGGTCATGCATTGTACTATTGGAGTTCTGACAAGAGGTCCACCAGGCACTTAGCTCCATCTGGCAGGTGTAAATCCCCTTCTTATTTACCTCAATGTTGCTGGGCCTAGACATAAGGGGGATAAGGGGTAACAGACTGCAGTCCTTATTTAGATTACTTTGTCTGGCAGCATTGAAGGAGATCATGGACAGATGGCATACCCCAGCCCCACCAGACTTGGGCTCCTGAAGAAATAGAGTTAAGAGCATTAGATGCATGGAGGGTTGGACAGCCAAGCTTATATCAACAGAGGAAAGACACATAGAGCTGTGGGGCTTGTGGGGACAGGTGGGAACGGGAGAAGACTCAGTTGTGTGGGTGACAAAGTAGCCCCTTGTTGCCCTATGGGAAATCCGGGGGAAGAAAAGAGCCAGGAAAGAAGGGTCTACCCAGATGGGAGGGGACAGGATGAGAATGCCTCTTACTGACCATACTAGTCCTTCCCCTAGGGGGTGGGGCAGAAACAGGCCTTGTGAATAAAGGCCCCTTGATGCAAAGGTTGTCAAAATGTCCCATGGCAAGCAGAGTCTCCCCAGATAGTTGTAAGACTCCTGCTGAGTTATAAGTTTAATCAGTTATTTTCAATAGTTCACGTATGGCACTTACTAGAGAATGACACATAAGACAGAGCCCACCTTGTACTTACCTGAAAGACTGCACCTTTAGGTCTCTCAAAGATAGAGGCTAGGAGGCATAGAAGACAGATATGGACTTGTTGGATGCATGCACCTCACAAAGACTGAATGAATATGACCAATGGATTCTATCATGATGCTGGGGAAGG
Organism: Neoceratodus forsteri; assembly: GCA_016271365.2. Taxonomy (NCBI): domain Eukaryota; kingdom Metazoa; phylum Chordata; order Ceratodontiformes; family Ceratodontidae; genus Neoceratodus; species Neoceratodus forsteri. The sequence continues at coordinate 1,008,462,988 of CM057454.1, read as the reverse complement.
GGAGGAAAGGAATTCATTATATGTGTTTCTCCTTTTTAAATCAGTAATCAATGGAATTAATTGCAGGTTCTCCTCAATCTCCCCTATCTTTCAGACTGTATGAAACTGTATCCATGGATTTATGTCACTACATGTCATCATAGCTGTATGAGGTATATGATAGATACATGAAATAAAAATGAGTTTTAAAAAGTAAAAAAAAAATCACCAGTCTCTGTGCTATCCTGACACTTGGCAGCACATGATTTTTCCAGGCACTGGTCATTATATGACTCAACTAGTGCAATGTGCTCTACAAATGGTTACCAGCTCAGCTCAACTTTGCAACCTGTGGCTAGTCCAGAATGCATCAGCCAGGCTACTGGCAGCTCTTAAGACACCAAAACATGTTACAAATGTGCTGTATGAACTGAATGAACCACAAATATGGATAATAGTTGATATCAAGGTATTGGTAACATAAGTCCCAAAATGATTTGGGTCCCACCCACTGATAATGCTGACCTACTGATTCCTTCAGTGCCGCATGTTACAGTCTTGGGGGAGGAGACTGTCTGCAGTTCCTTTGTCATATCTTAAACAAGATGTAAACTGTTTCCCAAAATTTCTGTGATATTTCTAGAGAAGTCTCCTGCTTTCTGCATTTCCACAGTAGGGACAACAAAGAGAAACTCTAGAAATTTTGTGAAATTTCTGGAAATAGCTGGCAATGTCTGTGGCTACTACTGTAGCAATCAGGAGTATGGAGTCAAAATCCACAACCTTTAGAATTCCGTTCTGAAAGACATTAAATCAATACAGTTGGTTGTTTCTAAAGATAAATTGCAGTGATGGAACAGTTATATGTTTAGTCTTGTCAGAAAAAAATCATAAAAAAGGAAGGATGCAAGTCTGGACAAACAGAGGGATCAATAAAAGGTAAGAATGTAGCAAGCATAAAATGGTGAGATTAACATAAGCTATTGAAGCTTATAAATCATAACAAAAAGACAAGGAGAAGACCATTAAGAAAGAAAAGAAAAAAAATGGAAATGGAGCATGGTTAAGTGAAAAATGTATGGGTTTTAACACAGTGGTGTTTCATTATGTAAATGAATAACACAGGACAGAAAACATGGTGGGCTAATCTGTAATGGTACTCCAATAGGGGATGAAAAAGGAATTTTCCATTCACTAGGCACTTACTTTGTTTTGAATTCTCCAGGTAAGACGGCAAAAGGAACATTGGTCTGGTAGAAATAAAGGAAGTAGGGAAACCAATAGATTTGAAATCAACTGGAAGAGCAAAAATCATATGTCATTGCAGGTGTGGAGCAGGACTACTGTACAACACACGCCCTGCTCCCCTCACACACACACACCACTGCTCAGGTGAATGATGCCTTTGTGGATAGTGCCTTCATGGTGACAAAGGAAGAGAAAGACTCAAATGCGATTGTTAGAGAGGATATGAAGGATCATAAACTACTATATAAGAAATGGCAATGAAAAAGATAAAAACAGATTTTGGGATGCATTAAGGGAAATTTAAGGCAATTAAAAGAAATAAGCATACTACTATACAGATAGACAGGCCAGATATAGAATACTACTGCCAGTGCTGGGCACCACATAAAAAAAAGGATTTTAAGAAGACAATACAGAAAGTGTGACAGTATATAAAAGGACTGTAGGGCAAGACTTATGGATATAGATTATCTAATTCAGGTCTCTGCAATTTAAAGAAAAGAAGATTAAAGGAATTTAATTCAGGAATATAAAATGGTAAAATGATACTATAATGCAACAGCTGAATAGTAAAGTAAAATAATTACTGCAAAACCATTAGATCATAGCAAGTAGCTAACGAGTAAGCACTGCAGTTCAGAAAAGATCTAAGAAATATGTATTTCTTACAGGTATGTGGCATAATCTATCTACAATATTAGAAGAGTAAGAGACAGAAGAAAAAAATCCAGCACTAGTCACAGTCGCTACTAGATGCAATGTATTGCTTATAAGCAGACAGTGCTAGTTCAAGATATCTCAGTGCAAAAATCAAACAGCAAAGTGCAAAAGACTTACACAGAAGCAGCAACAGGTGAGAGATCTGGACAAAAAACTGAGCAGCTCTTGCATTAGTACTTTATCTATTTTGAAGCAATAAACTGCATTTAGTGGAGACCCTGACTAGTGCAGGCTTTTTTTATTTTCTTCTGACTGGTTGCTCAGCCAGGAATGGTAAGATTGAGGAGCAGGCATTTGGTTTTTCATAGAAACATAGTATTTGATGGCAGACAAGGACCTCTTGGCCCACCTAGTCTGCCCATTTCCCTACCTAACCGATCAGCTGCAGATTCTAGTTAACCAACAGCTTACTTCCTCCTGCCCCCCAACTAAAATTGCTTTATGTCTGTCCCATGCATTCTTGAATTCAATATTGGAAGAGTGAAGGAAATAATCATAAAAGGAACTTACTTCCCATATAAGCATGGTCCTGGAATCTATAGGCAGAACACAAGGCTCCAAACAATGCCCATGCAGCCAGTATCTTCTTTATTGAGGTGCTAAGTACATATGAGTTAGCTTGTTAGTGCTTTATTAAAAGGCCTGGCCCCCCATCACCAGTGCAGCTTCTCTTATTTTTGCACAGTTCACTTTACAAATGATGATATTTTCAATGTAACTGCCAGTGCTCACGCTTCTGCAGGTATATGGTTTTGACAAGATATGTAAGAGAAGCTAAATGGAGAGGAAAAACCTCTGATAAAGCATTCACTAAAGGTGAGAGACGTGGGACAAAGCCATATTTGTTTTGGCTTCAACTTGAGGCTTGAAAATTCAGTTTGTCTTTATCTATTCAGCTAAACCTCTTTATAAGTGCCCACTTCCGAAATATTTATGCATCCAAAAACATAAAAATTAAAAGGTAATAAACATAGGGTTTTTCTTTTAGCACCCTAATGTTCTTGCTTTCATTGATGTTGACTTTTTCCTTTTGTATATTTCTACTTTTTTGGGGAGGCAGGGGTAGTATATTAGAAGATTTGTTGGGTTTTTATAGTGACTGAACTGAAGTAACAATTAAGACAGCTGTTGCCGAGCCACCCGGTGGCACTGAGAGTTAAGGCACTGCATGCCGCACCTCACGTCATGCCGGCGACCCGAGTTCAGGAGCGAGCTTGGAAGTCGGGGGTTGGCAGAGGATGGTAGAGGATTGAGCACCCTTAGGAAGCTCTCCTTTCTGGGTGGGTGGGTGAAGGATAGCCCGGCACACCAGTGGCTCCTGGTGGAGACTGAGAGTGCTGCAGTGCACAGGCTACACACTACACAGCGTGGCTGATGGTGGCAGGGTTGCCGTGCACCATTGTGTCAGACGTACCCATGTGGGGGGGGTCAGAAAAGAGGAAACACCCAGCTTCGAGGAAAAGTCAATGACACCAGTCCCCCATGCCCTTTGCTGGGCTTACCAAGATTGGCCTTCCAGTTCCTCCTGCCTGCCCTCGCCTGCAGCCAGAGACTGCCTTAGAAGAGCACCCAAGAGAAGAGAAGGGTGACCCACCCCAGAGGGATTAAGCCAGGATTGCTGGCTGTGGGGAGTTGAGGAGAGCAGACGTGCAGTTCTGGGAGCCTTAGGCGGGCAGGACATGGACAAGGATGCCTCAGAGAAGGTTCCTTGGGCCGCGACTGGAGCGAAAAGAAAGTCAACAACAAAAAAAAGACAGCTGTTGCCTACAGGTGAATAAACTTGTAGTCAACAAACTAAATGTGGTAATGAGACCAAAGAACTTGCACATCTGTACATGGCCATCACTGATGACTCATTTGGTATTGGGGTAATTGTCCATTGATTGTGGGTTGGGTGTTGTAACAGGTTTTATTTGATTGATAATGACTCAGTGTGTGTCATGCATCATACCTGCACACATCAAGCTTCCTGGTGATATAATATAAGAAAAGCATCAGCAGATGGGGATGGTGCAATCCATCTAGTCTGCCCTAGAGACTATCCCCCTCCCTATATAGCCTTCATCCTAACTTGTCCTTTATGTATAGTATGTCCCATGTGAGTTTGAACTCCCTGATTGTCTTTGATGCTACCACCTTCTGGGGCAGGCTGTTCCATGGGTCTATCACTCTCTCTGTGAAGAAATACTTCAAGAGGTTGCTTTCAAACCTTTTTCCTACCAGTCTCATATTACGTCTTTTCGTGCATGCTGCCATGCTCTGTTGAAATAGATTTCCTGTCTGAGTTGAGTTAAATCCCCTCACATACTTAAATGTTTCAATTATATCCCCTTTGTTTCTTCTCTGCTCAAGGGGGTATACATTTAGCTCCCCGAGTCTTGCTTCATATGACCTGTGATGTAGTCCATGCACCATCTTAGCAGCCCTTCTCTGTGCTGTTTTCAAACCATCAATGTCACTCTTGAGATGAGATCTCCAGAACTGAATGCAGTACTCCAAGTGTGACCTCATGAAGGACCTGTAGAGGGGCATGATAACCTTTCTCTTTCTACTAGAAATACCTCTACTTATACATCCGAGGATGCCAACCGCTTTCTGTGCTGCTTTCTCATATTGTTTTCATACCTTTAATTATTTTTTTATATATTGTAAAATCAGAATTACAACCTTTGAGCTAAAAGCTAATTTACAAAGGATCCTCATTGAACAGAGGGTGGGGGAACATCAAGTACATGGACAGTGGAGAAAAACAGAAGCAGCTAGAAGGCATTGTCAGTAACATATCATTAAAAACGCTAAGAACACTAGAAATAGAAGGATGTGGAAAGACAGAATATATTGCAAAAGCCATCACTTAATTACATAATACAGAGGAAAATAGTCCCATAACAGATTAGGTGAATAAAGTGCAGATTCCAGCTATGCACAAAGTATGAGAATTCCCAGAATGCAGCTATAGAGCTTAGATAGGTTTCCAGAGGGAACAATTAATGTGACTACCGACAAGTAAAGCCATTAAGGGAGAGTAGGCTACAGGCTAGATGGGTGAGAGGAAGAGCATAATGGTGGGTGATAGCTTAAGGGTCGGGGGGGCTAAGTGGATGTGGCAGTGGAGGGTATGGAGGGTCAGGAGGGCTAAGTGGGTGAGAGGGTGGGGACAATGGGGAACCAAGGGGTGGGTAGGTGGGTATTAGCCGGAGAGTCTTAGGAGCCATAGGTCACCGCAGCCAAGCCATATTGTGTCAGGGGGCACTGGGAGGGCTAGAAATGGCTGGGGTGTTCTTTACAACAATATTGTACTGGAAGGGAGATGGACTTCTGAATTTCAGATTTGTCAGTAATGATTATGCCAAGATGCCGCTATGTTTGTGTTGCCTCAAGTTGATATCCTCCCAGTGTGTACTTTTTTCCAGGGTCCTCTTTTCCAAGTGTATTACTTTACATGTTTTGGCATTAAATTGTAACTGCCAGGCCCTGGACCAATCCTCTAGTATTCTAAGGTCAGCTTCCATGTTGTCTGCTCCTTTGCTTGTGTCCACTCTGTTGCAGAATTTTGTATCATCAGCGAATGGGCAAACCTTGCTTTTAGTTCCTTTACAATGTCTGCTATAAATATGTTATATAGGATCAGTCCCTGTACCGATCCCTGCAGGACACCACTGGTCACTCGACCCTCCCTTGTCAATGATCCATTGACTAGCACTCTCTGGGTCCTGTCATTCAGCCAGTTACTGATCTAGCTCACCATCTTCTGGCCAACTCTCGTATGTTCCAACTTGTTGGTTAGCCTTCTTTGAGGGACAGTGTCAAAGGCCTTGCTGAAATCTAGGTATACAGCATCCACCGCCACTCCTTGATCCTATGTTCTGGTGGCCCAATCGAAGAAGTCGATCAAGTTGGTTTGACAAGAGCATACTGCTGTGAAGCAAAGTTGCCTTGGGTCCATTTTTCCAGTATCTGTTAGGTACCCCACTATCCTCTCTTTTAGTAGTGACTCCATCATTTTCCCCACAACTGAGGCCAGACTGTAAGGGGGGTAATTTCCTGCCTCTTCCTTGTTTCCACTCTTGTGCAGGGGGGCAACAGTTGCCTTTTTCCAGTCCTGAGGAATTTTCCCACTGTCTAGTGACTTTGTTCAAGAGTTCAGCCTGTGGTGTGGCCAGTTTCTCTCAGAGCTCCTTTAACATCTTAGGGTGTATGCCATTCAGTCCATTGGCTTTTTCCACTTTCAGTTTATTAAGCTGTTTTAGGACCCTCTCCCTTGTGAATGGGCTAGTATCTGCTCCCTTGGTATCTTTCTTTGTCCTGCTCAGTGTAGGACCATTGCCACTGTCGTCTATGGTGAAGACAGAGCACAAGAACTATTTTAGGACTTCTGCCTTGTCCTCGTCACTCTCTGCCATTTTACCTTCCTTGGTTGCTAGCCAGACTATGTCTTCTTTAGTTTTTCTTTTTTCTCGTATGTATCTATAGAAGGTTTTTTCTGCCTCCTTAACACCCTGTGCTGTTTTCTCTTCCGTCTTTGTGCTTTTGCTCTTCTAACAGCTTTCCTTGACTCCTTTGACTTGTTCTTATATTCTTTCATGTCTGCTTAATGTTTCGTTTGTTTCAATTGTGTGAAAGTCTTTTTTTTCCTCTTTGATTCTGGATGCTTCTTTGTGAGACAGCCAGTGAGATCTTTTCCTTCTTTTGGACTTGCTGATCTTGCTTAGTGCATACAGTTGTTACTGTTTGCAGAGCAGCCTTCAGAGTATTCCAGCAGTCCTCTACTTCTCCTGTAATTCCTCCATCTTGCATGGATGTGATCCTAGCTCTCATTTTGGGGAAGATGGCTATTCTGAAATCTAGTACCTTGATTTTGGTGTGGCTATTTTCCTCCATATTGTTCACAATAAACCATATTGAACTATGATCACTGGTCCCTAGGCTGGCTCCCAGCTCTGCTTCTGGGATCTTTGTGCTGTTTGTCAGTACTAGATCCAATATTTCTTTGTCTCTGGTGGGTGAGTTCACCAGTTGACTCAAACATGCTCTGCTTAGTGCTAAAAGGAACTCTTTGCTCCGGTTTGATGATGCTGTGTATGAGGACTAACCCACATCTGATAGATTGAAGTACCCCACAAGCAACAACTTTCCCCTGTCTGCCATCATCAAGATGGTTTCCAAGAGCTCCTTCTCTATGTCGGCCTCCTGGGATGGGGGTCTGTATATGACTACTACCTGGATAGGGGCTTTGTCCCCAGCTCCTACTGTAACCCAAAAGGCCTCTGCTTTACTGTGTTTTCCATGGATTTCTGTTGCGTGTATGTCATCTCTGACATACAGTGCCACAGTGCAGTAATAAGTTACATCAGTAAAGTTTCAACTACAATAACAATAATAAAAAGTATTTGCTAGACAAATAAGAGGAAGCACAGTGTTCAAGTAAAGTGAAACATAGCGTAGCAATAGCAACAGTTCAGCAAAGTGCAACTTGCATCAAAATAAGCGAGGAAAGGGAGATTGTGAGCACAGTGGGGATAAGTTCAAGGGGGACAGTGGGCAGATAAATCAGGGCAGTAAGGGGGGAGTAAAATAGAATGAGGAGGAGTGGAACTAGTCTAGGATCAGTGGCAACTGCAGGAATGAGTAGTGAAGTCATGGAGGAGGGATTTCAGCAATGGGGAAGAGGGAGCATTGTTAAAAGCAATGGAAGAAGGTATTCCAAAGTTGAGGAAGTGGAAGTTGAAAGCAGCTTGGCCAGCAGAGGATTTTACAGGAGGGAGGGTGAGTGAGTGAGTGTGAGAAATGTGAAGGGAGTAGGAGGTGGAAGGTGGGAAGAATAGAGGGAGGAAAGACAGGGGGAGTGAGCATAGCCAAAATTTAGAGACTAAGGTGGCACTATAAGTGAGGCACCTGGTCTCATATGGAACAGTGGTGGGTTCTGTGGAGGGAATTCTGGGCATAGCAGCAGAATGATACTCATTTAAGTAGACTCACCATGAGAAGGACCATGCTAACAGCTAGTGATGCAGTACTGGCATTACATCTTTTGTGACTAGTTCATAAGATCTGAAAAGTGGAACAAGATTTTGTAGCACATATCACTTCACACAGGACAGATAGCTGCCATAGACCACACTGTCACATTCCTAGCCTAGAACATACCTTATAATCTGGTTTTCAGAAAAATCATTCCACTACCACCTCCCTACTCAGGGTCACTGACTCCATCTTCATCGGCATGGACAATGGCCTCATCACCTCAGCCATTATTATCAATCTTGCCAAGGTTTTTGACACTATCTTCCACACTCCTTCTTGACTCCCTCATGTCAGCTGGTTTGTTTGCATCTGCCTCCTCCTGGTTTAGAGCCTACCTTACAGGCAGAACTCAATCTGTCAAAGTCCAAAATTCAGAATCCCCTCCACTTCCTATCACCACAGGAGTCCCACAGGGCTTGGTGCTCGCTCCCATTCTTTTTTCAATATTCCTAAATGACCTGCCATCAGTCTGTTCCCCCCTCCTCACCCATTTACATGTACGCAGATAATAAGGTCTTATACATCTCTGGCAAAAACCCAGCTGATGTTGAATCCACTCTGCAGCATGATTTTCACCAGATTCAGCTTTGGTTTTCCTCCCATCAGCTTTTCCTAAATGCCAAGAAGACAGTCTCCATGACCTTTGGCACCAGGAAGGGACTCTCAAGGCTCCAGAACCTGCTCTTTTTCCACACCCCGGATGGGACTATCTTAGAGGACACCATCTCATTCAGATACCTTGGGGTTTGGCTGGACCAACACCTCAACTTCTCTGGACATGTTGATGCTATCCTGAAAAAACTGAACCCAAACTGGGGACCTCATATAGGAACTGCAGTTACATATCTCCTACTGCCAGGCATGAACTTGTCCAGCAGATGATCCTCCCCATCTTTGACTACTGTGACGTAGTCTATGGTGCCACTCCCATTTCCTCCCTCTCCAGATTGAACACTCTTTTTAAGTCTTTTTATCACTTCACGCTTGATGCTCCCTCCTGATCTCATCATTGTGATCTTTATCATGCCCTGTCATTTCCCCCACTTGCTAACAGGCACCTTTCCCATTGTGCCAAACTCACCTCCAAATATTGGCTGTGTGACTCTCTCCTTACCTCACCACATCTCTCTCAATCTCACCCCCACCCCCACACTCCCTCAGATCTTCTGACACTCACATTATGACTGTCCCCCACTGCCCCACACTGATCGGACAGTCTGACTTTTCCTATAGGATCCCTAAAACCTGGAACTCCTTCCCCCCCAAATATGCCACTCCTTCTCCTCCTCCTCCAACTCTATCAGTTCTGCCTTTCATAACTACCTCTCCTCCTGCTGTTCCTGCTTTAATCCACCTTAATCTCCCTCCTTTAATGTTTGCTCTAGTATACCCAATCCATTTCTCTCATCCTCAAATGTTCTCCCTAGCTACAGTACCTACCCTTTCTAACTGCCTCCTTCCTGTCCTCCCTTCCAATTATCTTAATCCTGCTCTACCTTTGCCTTGCTCCACCCCCTGGCAGGATTCTCGGCATCCTGAAGGGGCCAGATCATGGTATGCCTCTCTCCTCCTATTTCTTCTCTCCCTCACCCCTATCTTTGCCTTGTTCCACCCCAACAGAGTTCTTAGCATCCTGAAGGGGTCAAATCATGGCTTGCCTCTCACCTCCTATTCCTCCTCTCCATCTACTCTGTCTTTACCTGCCCTGTCCCCTGACAGGGTTCTCAGTATCCTGAAGGGGACCAACCTTGGCATGCCTCTCCCTCCTCCTCCTTCACCCATCCACTACTCTATATTATACTGACAGCCCCTAAACACCATTGCACTTGTACCTTATTCTGCACTTCTGCTGTATTGTTGATGCCGATTCCAGTCCGCCTTTTCCCAAAACTGTTGTATACCTTTATTGCACTGTTTTCTAGCTACTCCCTTGCTCCCTTCAACTCATTAGTCATTGTGTATTTATGCAATCTTTGTATTTCCTAGTTGCATGTTAACCTAATGTGTATTTTGTTATATTGTATCAATCTCTGTTGTTATCCTCATGTTCCCCCACCCCCCAGGTTGCACCTTGATACAATCAACTTGTTATTCAGTGTGCCCTCCTGGTGAAACATTTCAATAAATAAATAAATGTTCTACAAGTCTGTCCACTATGTAAATGGTGGAACTGAACCTTGTTAACATGTCTGTAATTAAGCAATGCTGTGGACTATTATGTTTCACTGGTATTGGACAAGGAGCTCTGCACATTTCCTAGAATGATAGAAATAGCTTGTGATGTTCCTTATAATGTCAAGTATTTCTTTTTAGCTGTGAATGTTTGTCAGCCACATGATTTACTGCCAGACTCAGTGCATATGCAAAGCATGGAACATGGCAGAAATTCCAATCTTTTGTAGCATTAAGCATGTTACTCCCACTGCCTGTAATAAATATTTCCCAATTGGGAGGGTATATCCAACTGTCTAGCAGTAACTGGTTGAACTGCAGAATGTTTTTCACAGTGCTTCCCCTCCATGATTGACACCCCTTTTTTCTCCAGATCTTTTCTTCATGGTTTCTAACCCATATGATGGAAGAAGACTGCTACACTCCCATCACACCACCACTGCACACTCTCCTCTTTATCCTCAGTGAGAGACCTAATGTCTCACTGTAGCAGCCTACTTCACTTAGTTTTCACTTACAGCAAGGCAAAAAAGAAACAAAACAATAAAGATAGATTTTTGAGCCCTGCACCACCAGCAGTCACATAATTTGTCAAATAATAATAATACTTTCATTTATTTTGAGCCTTTCAAATATCAAGGTGCAATACAATAAGATAAATAAGATGAAAATACAGAAATCAATATTATAAAACCAGACAGAAATAAATCAATGAACAGTAAAACCATATGCTTTTTCCCACAGAAAGGATTTCAAAGCCTGTTTAAAACTCCCCACAGTCGTGCACTCCCTAGTCCAATGGGGTAGAGAATTCCAAAGGTAAGGGGCTGCAAACATAAAAGCATGAGCCCCAGCAGATTTTAAAATCACTCTTGGAACCTCTAGCAACCCCTTGTCGGCTGAGCGGAGCGATATCACAGGTTGGTAAGGGATCAGAAGTTCTTTCAGGTAATCAGGGCCCAGATCGTGCAGGGTTTAAAAGTCAGTAATCTGACTTTGAAGGTGATCTGCCACTGAACTGGCAGCCAGTGCAGTTCTCACAGCACCAGTGTAATATGGGAAGATCTAGGAGTACCCATCAACACCTGAGCTGCGGAATTTTGCACCAGTTGCAAATGGTGGATATCAACCCCTGGAAGGCCAAAGTAAGTGAGTTGCAATAGTCTGGGCGCAAGGTCACAAAGGCATGGATTAAAGTTGGCAGATCACCAGACGGAACAAGGTGCTTGATCCTAGCAATGTTTCTTAGATGGTAGAAAGATGACTTAACCACCACTGACACCTGGGACCGAAGAGTCAGCCCTGCATCTAATATCGCCCCCAGGTCTCACACCCATTCAGAGACCTGTAGCTCAACATCCCAAAAAAAAAATCCAGATGGGGAGCCGGCCCCAGGTCCCCCTATCCAGCAATCCAGATCCAATACGAACACCTCTGTCTTTCCAGAGTTCAACTTCAGCCAGCTGGACCTCATCCAGTCCTGGATTTCATTGTGGCAGCTGTTGAATACCGAGATAGCTCCTTCCTGGTCGGGTGCAAAGGACAGGTATAGCTGGGTATCATCTGCATAACAATGAAACCTGAGCCCATACCATCTCACAATATCACCGAGGGGAAGCATGTATACCGCAAACAACATGGGGGACAGAATAGAGCCCTGAGGAACCCCACAAAATAGAGAGATGGGATCAGAGGAAAAAAACCTTGGAACCATCCTCTGAGTTCTTCCTGTGAGGTATGAAGTGAACCATCTGAGAACAATCTCAGAAAGCCCACAACTAAATCTCAGGTGCTCAAGTAGGACCACATGGTCAATGGTGTCAAATGCTGATGACAGATCTAATAGTACCAAAATGGACCATTTTTTCTGGTCTTTCACCATCAGGAGATCATTGAGCACCTGAACCAGCGCAGTCTCGGTACTGTGCCTCTTTCAAAAACCTGATCAGAGAGGTTTGTAGATGCTATGGATGGTCAAGTGGTTCTCCATCCGGGCTGCCACTACTTTCTCGATCACTTTCCCCACAAAGGGGAGGTTTGAGATAGGCCTGTAGTTGGCAAGACTGTCTGGGTCCAAATAAGCTTTCTTCAACAGGGATGTCACCACTGCCTCTTTCAAGGAACAGGGATATTCACCTGAGTCAAGGGAGCACTAGACTATCTGTGCTAGAACCAGAAAAATGGACTCCCCACACCCCAAAATTAGGGAAGTAGGGCCTGGATCTAAACTACAGCAGGTAGGGCACAATCCTTGGACAATCTGCATAACATCCACGATTTCCAGGTGGTCGAAGGTACTCCAGGAAAATGAAGGGGTGGTGACCAAGTCCTGACCAATAGCAACTCGCATAGAATGTGTCAAATGGATCTCTGACCTAATGTCAGCCACCTTATCAGCAAAGAAGTGAGCAAGCTCATCACACTGTAATTGTGAAAACGCTCTACGGAGCTGTAGACAGCTGTAAATCCTTCAGGCTTAACCGTGATCCTTTATCAGTTTGCTATATTCACTCTGCACTGCTCCTGTTGCAAGAGGCAAAAAAATTTAAATAAATTCTTAATGTGGTGTTCACCAACTAGGAAGTGGAAGTGCCTGTGAGAGTAGAAGAGCCATTAGGGAACAGTGACCATTTGGTTCAAACCGGCCCTCTGGTCTTGTAAATCTCAATCAAAAGCTGAAGTCCATGATTTTGAAAAGGTAGACTTCAATATGCTGAAGGAGCTGGTCAGGGATACATTAGTAGGGGTGAACAGCATAGATGGGGTGGATGAGAAATGGGGCAATTAAAGGGGCATCTAAGGTATGCATGAGAATAGTAACCAAAAAGAACAGGTTCAAGAGACCACAATGGTTCTTGGCAAGGGTCATGGAAGTGGTGAGGGCCAAGAAAAGGCATTCTACAAATCGAAAGAAAAGCAGGGGGAAGAAAAAATTGTAGGATATTTGCTGAGACATACAGAGGCAAAGAGGGCAGTTAGGGAGAAAAAGCAGACACAGAGGGGCATATTGCAGAGCATGCCAAGAGTGAAGAAAAATGTTTCTTCAGGTATGTTAGTGAAAAAAGGAAGAAAGAAAGGGGAATTGTGAAGATAACAGAGGGGGATAGGGTGATTGAGGTGGATGGGCAAAAGGCCACCATCTTAATGATTACTTTTGCTCAGTTTGCACTATGGAGGATGGTTAGTCCTTGCCTGACAGTGGTATTAAGGCAGTCATTACCAGGATCCCAGATATGAGGCAACCAGCATTTAGTAACAAAAGGGTCCTCAAAGGGATGGTAGCCCTAAATATTGGTAAGACCCCAGGACCAGATTGGTTGCATCTGAGGTTACTCAGGGAATTGGCAGGGGAACTGGCTGATCCCCTGGTAGGATGATTCAACAACTCCCTAAGGACAAGGGTAGTTCCAAAGGATTGGATGGTAGTGGATGTAGTTCTGCTCCATTGGAGGGGGGGGGGACAAGAAACAAGCTAGGATCTACAGACCTATCCATTTTACTTCAATTATATGAAAACTTGTGGAGTCACTGGTCAAAGAGGATCTTGTGGACTACTTAGTAAGCAACGGTCTCCAGTACAGTAAGTAGTATGGATTTGTGGCAGGAAGGTCTTGTCAGACTAACCTGATAATTTTCTTTGATAGAGTGACAAGGGAATTGGAAATGGGCCATGTTCTAGATTTGCTCAACTTTAACTTCAGCAAGGCATCGACTCGGTACCCCGCAGATGCATGCTGAAGAAGATGGATCTGTCTTTGGTCGAGTCCTCTTCAACACGTTTAACAGTGATGTTGGTGAGGGGATCCAGGGCAGGCTGTGTCTCTCCATAGATGACTTTAAGTTCTGTGAGATGGTGGCTAGTGATAAGTGAATAAAGGAAAAGCAGACAGACTTGCAAAAGCTGGAGGGATGGTCAAGGATTTGGCAGTTGAAATTGAATTCCAAAAAGTACAATGTGATGCAATTAGGGAACAAGAACCCCAAGATAGAGTACTGGAAGAGAAGGGTGAGACTTAAAACCAGAGTTGAGGAATGAGACTTTGGAGTTATCATCAGTGACTCTCTAAAGCAATCGGGTCAGTGCAACAAGGCTTATAGCAAGGCAGATAGAATGCTTGGTTGTATCAGGAAGGGTACTGATATCAGAAAAAAGGGAAGTAGTACTTCCCCTGTATATATTCTTGGTGAGGCCACACCTGGAATACTGCACCCAATTCTGGGGTCCTCACCTCAGGAAGGATAGGGATAGGCTGTTGACTGTGCAGGGTAACAAAAATGATTCAGATCCAGCAGTTCATGTCCTATGAGGAACACCTCAAGGCACTGAACATGTTCTTGCTGGAGACCAGAAGGGAGAGGGGAAATATACAGATCTTCAAATTTCTAAAAGAAATTAACAAGTTGAACCTTGGGAACTATTTAAATTGACACCAACTTGTGGTCACATTGTCATGAGCGGAAGCTAACAGGAAGGATGTTGAGAAGGGACATGAGGAAATGCTACTTTACATAAAGAGTGTTGGAGCCATGAAAAAGCTGCCAGCTGAGGTGGTAGGTGCAGCAACTGTTAATGGTTTTAAGCATGGCTGGGACAGAATGAATGGTAGTTGTTGCTCAGAGGTCAGAATTGGAGTATCAGGGTAATGAATGCCCTCAGTACTAAACAGAAAACTCAGACAGAATGGATGGACCTATGGTCTTTTTCTGCAATTGCTGTCTGTGTTTCTAAATATGATAGGTAGATAGATAGAAGAAAGAAAGAAAGAAAGAAAGAAAGAAAGAAAGAAAGAAAGAAAGAAAGAAAGAAAGAAAGAAAGAAGTAAGTAAGTGCTGGGTGAAATTATCAAATTCCAATTTCATGGAATTTTTTAATGAAATTCCATGAAATGTCACAGAATCTTTCTGAATTTTCTAAAATTCCTTAATTGGTCATAACTTGGTCAGTATTACAGCTAGAGGTCTGAAATGTGGTATGCATTTTGTTTGGAAAATACCCTAAACATGCCAAGTTTGTCATTTGCATGAGCTGAAGGTATATTATAGAGGTTCAAAGTCCAGCAGTTTATTATTCATGAGAAAATATTAGAAAATATCTATATGCTTAAAACCTAGCCGCCTTTGGAGACAGATAATTGAAAATATATATGCATACTTTCCTGTAAGAGTCACTGAAATTGATAAATCGAGAGATAATTGGTTCTGTACAGTAAGTAAATTGTAGTTACAGGCCTTACAAATGTCACAATGTATTTGTTAATTTGCATGGGAATCCTCAAGTTATTTGGATATTTACAGCTCCAGTGCTACTGCAGGTATACACTTAAGATTTGGCATGCATACCGAAGTAAATATGTTCTAGAATCTAACGAACTGGTATAAATGTGGTCTAGTAGGATCACATTTATTGTTGATATTTTGAAAAATTACAAATTAAAATCTGCTTAAAAATTCATGGGCACATAATTGATAATGCCACTAGAATTCCACTTATGGAAGTAAACTTCCTCAAAACACTTATCATCACTGAATCACCTTACCTGCACTAGAATCATGGCACTGCAATGCTCCTCCAGCATGCCTGCAACAGTGATGCCCAACATCATGCTCAAGTATGATTAAAGATATCAAGGTACTTGTCACAACTAGTAGGTCTCGCCATCATTGATGCCACTATTTTTTCAAATAGAAAATTATACATTGTTACCTATAGGGTTTTTAAAGAGCCAGTAGGTGGTTCTGTATAGAAACAAGACTGCACATACATCTGGTTCCACAAGTCATTAAACCATTGAGCTCTAGTGGTTATCTGACACATTACAAGAACTCAGGGTAGTGCACAGTGATGTCCATGACTATTCTTCATGGTTCATCACTCAAGATAGTGACCTGACACTTGGCACCACTATACTATACTATGGAGCCTCCCATGACTATTACCTTAGTTTCACTTTACCAAGGCTTTATTTTCCTCTACAATGGCAACACAAGTATATGATTGGGCATAATGCATGGACATGGCTTTGACAAAAGTATCACAACATTTTGAAATTTCACAAAGGCTCATGAAATTCAACTTAAATTCCTAATGTTATTCTGGAATATTTGGCTGCTTACAAATTAGCCAGTGTTTAAGCAAGAGATTTGAGAGTTGATACACAGAGACTGTTTTTTTCCATAATGGTTTTTCTCCCAGCCAGCAGCTTGTCTCTCAGGGATATACCCTATTCAGAGGGATATACCTTGATCAGGCTGAAGAAAGCCATCATTCAGTTGGCTACCAGGTTTTTCTCCAACATTTTTCCCTCCCATCTCTCCTTGTGGGGGTGATGTCTCTGTCAGTCTCACATAGCCACAGCTTTCCCTGTAGCAGGAGAAAGCTCCATGGTTGAGCCACAGGTCTCACTGTGTTAGTAGAACCCACTGCCCACTCTCCCTGAGTGAGATGCACTGCCATGTGACAGCTGTTTCATCCATGGCCTGCCTCCCAAAGTGACTTTTTGGGCTTGCTTCCAACCCTGGGTCATAAGCATGGCAGTGCGATACTGTTGCTGGGCCATCTGGTGGCCTGAATGCTTAATATTTAGGGCTAATGAACCTAACAAAAATGGTGACATTTCTTTCTATAGTTTTAAAGTTATAGGTGCTTAAAATTCTGCTGTTTACATAACTGCAAAATGTAATTTTAAAATGTATGAAATGTTTGGAAGCTTATACAGTAACGTGTTCACTTTTAACAATAGAGATATAGAACTTAGTACACGTCTATATGGTCCTTGGTCAATTCAGCATTACAAATGTGGTGCAATTTGGACTTGTACTTTTGATATTCTTCAGTTTACATAATTGCAAAAATGTAATTTTTAAATTTTTAAAGGTTTGGAGGCTTATAACTCAGTCACTTTTAAAGATGAGATCTGAAACTTGGTAAGTTCAGCATACCAAATTTGGATTTGAACTAATATTCATAAAATTAGATTGAAATAACTGAAATCTCAATTGTGGACAAACTTTACAAAATATTTGTAGCTATTTAATGAAAGTCTGTGGAAGTGGAATAAACATTCCACCAGAAGTTTGCTGGCAGAATTTACCCAAACTAATGGATAGATAGATAGATAGATAGATAGATAGATAGATAGATAGATAGATAGATAGATAGATACCTGTAGATGTAGATAGATAGATAGATAGAGAGAGAGACAGACAGACCGGCAGGCAGACAGACAGACAAATAAGGACTTTTGTGCCCAACACCACCAGTGTGCAGTAAAAAGAAACAATGTCAAATAAATCTCTCATAAATCCACCCCTGTGTCTTTTTAGTTTGCTAAAGTCAATCTGCCTGCTCCTGCTGCAGGGCCTGCAACTGCCAGTGCAGGATTGCATTGTGACTCTCTCCTCACCTGTGCAGGTGCAACGTGATTTCACTAACCTACCTGTCAAAATCTATAATTAAATATAACAACAATTAATGGATAGGGAATGCATGATTCTTAGATTATTTTGAAAGTTTTCAGATCAACAGTCAGGCTTTCATGTGACAGACAGCTGGAAATGACATAGAAGTGGGTGGGCCATGCAGAATTACTGATTTGCTGCTGCAGGTCATGTGGCTTGGTAACAAACAATTTAGACATGCTCAGTGTGGCGCCCTGTAAAAACTGCTGCAACATGACATTAAAGTGTCAAAATGTTGAAGGAAAACAAAGTTCCATCAGACCTGATTCACCGATGTCAGAAACGTTGGATTTTGGCATGTTCACCAAATGCTAATTTGGCACTGGCTCAGCCTTAGTTCTAACACACATGAAATTGTTAGACAGAAGAGCTGTGAGCATTTGGTAAAACTCCTGCTTTTTCTGCTGATGTTTTAATTTGCACTGAAATAAACACCTTTTATGCACCGAGTAACTGAATAAAGAATGCTAACTTTACAGACAGTGTATGTCCTCTGGTGTTCTGTTAGTAGATCTGGGAATCATGCTGATATGGGAAATAAGAACTGTTTTTATTTCTTGTATGACTGATTTGTTTGAACAGGGCACCACAAGAGCTGTGGAGTAGCCTTTGTCTATGTTCTGTACTAAAATAATGGTGGAATGTCTCATCATGGTTGATACTAGATTTCATAAGATTGAACTCCTCCTTGGCTGTTTATTTTTCAGAAGGATCAGGAGTCACACTAAAATATTAATTCTTGGTATAGAATAATATGACATGACTGGTGGTGTAATCTGAAAAATTTCACTTTTTCAAGGTGACCTTTAACAAATACATGAGGGATGTTGAACTTAGATGCTAAATAACTGAAAAGTAGCATAGTGGATAAGTATTGCAAAGAGAAAGAAACAAGTCCGAAGGAAGAAATTAAAATAAAAGAAAGGGAAGTGCTCAAATTTCAACAACATCCAGATTTTGAACTTAATAATCAGAGATTGAAAGACTCGATTTTTAGATTGGACAATGAATTAAAAGCAGTAAATCAGACAAAATTTATAAGAGATAAAAATGACTATGAATTTGGGCATATATTCAGTTGGAAGTAAAATTCTAAGGGGATAATGAAAAATAATACAAGACACATCAGCTTCAATTTTAGCAGCACTAGTGAATCCGAAAATGAAGAAAATGTAGTGCAGAACCATTTTCAGCAGGCTTATCAGAAAGCAGTCCTATCAGACCAGTTATGGAGGAGCCCCAGACTAGGGGGCACAGGAAGATAAATGGACAATAGAGATTGAGAAGGATGCGAAGAAGGACATGAAGGGGGAAGAGAAACAAGTGGACATGGATGAGGACACCAGAACAGCTACAGATGGCAGAATTGGAGGAGAGGAAGATAATGGTTGGAAATGAAGAGATTAAAGCCATTCAGGTACTCAATCTTTCAGATTTTGAACTATCAAATGCTGACCTGACTGTTTTAAGCAAGGGGTTGAACTTTGCTTCTACCACACCAACTAACTGAGTGCAGACTCTGATAGGTTTGAACAATTTTATTTAGAAATTTGAGTTGAAAATCGTTTTTGGGAAATAGAACTGTGGCGACATCACAAGAAAATATGGCAAATGTTGTGGAAGCTACGCAGCCATGGTTTGCACCTAAATCTACTTTCAATCCACCTCCTCCAAGTGCTGCTGTGAAAGTTTTTAAACAACTTGTGGATGCCGGCTCGGTGGCATAGAGGGCTGCAGCACTGGTGCCTTACCTCAAAACCATGCCGGCAACCCGGGTTTGGGAATGGACCAGGGACACCGGGGTCAGCAGGGGAAGGAGAAGATTGAGCGTCCGATGGGCTGCTCTCCTCTCCTGGGGTGGGTTAGGACAGCATGTTGCTCTGCAGCAGTGCCCGGAGGAGACCGGGAGAATGGAAGAGGGACATCCATGCAGGGAAAAACACCAGAAAAAGTGGAAACTGCTCTGGGATCGGCTGGATGATGGTGACCATCCCCGACGATGCCCTCAAACAATCCCAGCAGAGTAATGTCCACCTCAGCAGCACCAGGGCAAGAAAGAAAATAGTGTGCTGGAATCCCCCCAGCAGGTGCCTTCCCTCTCGAAGGAGGGGGACCCTCCCGGCAAAGGGATATGCTGGGCTAACCCAAAGGAAGGCTGCAATATGAGGTAGGCAACTCTGGGGGAATTGCAAGAAGGGGTCGCTGGTGGTACTAGATGGCTTGAAGGAGGAGCAGGCCCAGTGTGTGACGGAGGAAAAAAAGATAACACAAAAAAAAAAAGACAACTTGTGGGAAAAGATGTAGATATGTTATTTGAAAGTTTACTGAAAGTGGGATTTTGCAACATCACGGCAGCAGAGAGAGCTGCCATTGTGACATTACAACAAAATGTTAACATCAAAATTAAAAAAACAGACAAAGGTGGCTGTGTGGTCATATTAAATGAATGGGACTACCTTAAAGAAGCCAAGAGGCAATTGAATTATACAGATTTCTATGTTAAGTTAGCATATGACCCAACACATGAGTTTAAAAACCACAATTGATGAATTTGTGAAGGAGGAATTTAAGCAAGGTGAAATTGATATGCAGACAATGAAATTCCTGATTACAAATGACTCGGTGAGGGCTACCTTTTATTTAATACCAAAAATACATAAATCTTTGAAGAACCCATTGGGCCGTCCAATAATCAGTGGGATAGGGTCAATAACGGAAAGCCTTTCACAATACCTGGATGCATATATGTGACCATATGTTAATAAATTGCCTTCCTTTTTACAGATAACAGTGACATGCTTAGAATGTTTAGAAATGTGGTGTTGAAACAGGATAGTGTTTTGGTAACCATGGATGCAGAATCATTGTATTCTAACATTCCCCATGAGGCAGCGCTGGATGCATGGGCCTATTTTCTGAACACTAGGGAAAACGAGTCTAAACCCAGTACTCAATTTTTAGTTACACTTTTAGAGATGGTTCTAAAGGAAAATGTCTTTCTATTTAATAAAGAAGAATTTTTACAAATTAAGGGAACTGCCATGGTGCAGCATGTACGCCATCATTGGTAAATTTGTTCATGGGGTATGGGAAAACCAGTATTAAGGGAAGAACAGAACCCATTTCTGGGAAAAATTGCTTTATGGGAGAGATACACTGATGATTTGTTTTTTATTTGGGAAGGGGATGGTGCAGAATTGCAATTGTTTAATAAATATTTGGAGGGTACAAATCAGAACCTCAGGTTCACATATATTGCATTGAGAGAGCAGAAATGCATGGTGCCGAAAGGCTTCTCACACAGTTTGCAAAGGGTGTCAACAGAAGACATAGACACGTGTTTTGTCCTACCAGGACTAATCAGTATGCCTTGTCAACATAACCCAGATAGACCATCTTAGGGTAGCTGGTTCATTCCACTGGGGTGTCAAACAGACAAGGCATACTGATGAGTCCTGGTAAGACGAAACACATGTCTATGTCTTCTGTTGGCACCCTTTGCAAACTGTGTGAGAGGCCTTTTGGCACCATGCATTTCTGCTTAAAGTTGAACAAGCATAATATTCTGTGGTGATTTGCATATGAATCCCATGATGCTTTGCGTTGTGGGGGAATGTGTGATTTTGTATTTCTTTAAAACTTGGCTTCCCAGCCAAATGCCCTTTGGGGTAACCATTGCCTTAGTGCTTGCACACAGAGGTTCTTTGTCTTTTAAATTGCTTTTTAGGAGGGGTCACGTGATGCCTCGGAAGACGTAGCAGCAGCTTTGCAACCCTCTCTCCCCCTCCGAGAAGAAAAACTACAATTATAAAATGTAATTTGTTTGTATCTGGCTGAATTCTCATAGCGGAACATCATCTGCCCCTTTAGATGCCAGACAGTGTCAAATTGGGCGTCGGAACGATGGAAGCTGCCGAAAAAGAGCTCGAAGCAAAGAGACCGAGAAGAAGTTCGTCGCCATTGCCCCAGCAAGAAGAAATATAAATGCGCAGCAAATAAAGAAGCGACCTTACCACAATTAAGGAGGCACTATTTAAGCTTATAGACGAAGTCACCGATTTCAAGCCTGCTTTAACCCAGCTGGCACGCAGAGTAACCGAAGTGGAAGCAAGAGTTTCATCGGTGGAGAGAAATATGGAGAAAAGCGGCCTTGGGCTGACCGAGACGAGGAAGTCTATTACGAAGCTGGAGGAAAGATTAGATGATATGGAAGGCAGAAGTAGACGGAACAACTTGGTTCTGCGGGCCTTCCAGAGGAGAAGAAGGATCAACACAATTTTATTCCTGCAGAAGTTTTGAAGTCGACAGTCGGGCAGTCTCCTAATGGCCCTGAATTTGTATCGAGAGCACATCGGGCCCCTTAGAGCTAGGCCACAACCCTCCGAACCTCCAGGCCTGTTATTTTAAGCTACTAAATTATCTAGACCGGGAGTTCATTATGAGAGAAGCCAAGAAGCTAGCAGCTATTTTGTGGGAAGGAAAAAGCTGCGAGTTGTTTCGATCTAACTTTGAAAGCACGTCAGATTAGGGCTAGCTGCCCTATCACATCAAAGTTATGGGCTGCTGGAATTAAACATCACCTCTTATATCCAGCAAAATTGGAGATCACATTAAAGGATGGCACCAAGCACCTGGAATCTCCAGAGGAGGCTACAAAATTGCTCAAATCGCTCTTTCCAGACCTGTTCTCTAAAACTTGACTGTTTATGATTCCCTAAATATCTTAGAGAGGGACAGTTGTAAATCAACAGATTTTGGAGAGACATTGGAAAGGACTATCACTGGCAGTCGCTCCTTTATCAGCCCTAGAAGCAGCTTATTTGTGGTTTAAAATGATGGAAGCTCCGTGGACATTCCAATATGGATATAATGCCTAATTTGACTTTTTTTTTTTGTTTGTTTCAGAGAGCTTTAGTTATTAAAGCTAAATGTTTTAGTGGCTAGCTGAGACCAGAAGTTTCAGATTACTATATCAGGGACCTGACATTTCCTAATTGGTATATTAATAGTTTTGGAGAAAGAGGCCTTGGTACAGGGGTTGCGCTTATAAACTTATATTACAAAAGGAGAGGATGGTACCCTTTATGTTTGGTTTATAATCTGGTCGAATGGGGCTTATTGGTACCGAGTCCCAAAGATAGTTTTTTTTTTATTATTTAAATTATTTCTCCCAGTCCAGGGCGAACTCAGGGGGCAATTAATTCTTAATTTTCCACTGATGTAAGTGGTTCAGATTTTTATTTAGGTATAAATGCGACTGTATAAATGTAGTACTATCTCTGAGGAGAGTCGGGATAGCGAAGTGGGGAAAATGCAACTGACCTTTAGGTGCTGAGACGCTTGATAACTTTTTAGTATTTCTCTACCTTATAGGTGGGGCTCACAGGGGGCAGATTAGGCTATCAGGCACGTTTGCTAAATATTCTGATAGCTAATTTCTAGAAGATGGTAGAGTCAGGCGGTCTTTGAGTAATAGATTGGCAAAACTAAAATTTCAGGGATTTGAAATTGACAGTAAATTTAGGTTATACTAATTATTACAAAGGGGCAAGTTACTTAGCGGCGGGGGGGAGGGGTTCTCGGAGCATCATGGACCAAGAATTCTGGAGGTGGCTTCGGGCCATGGGGAAGGTTTTTAAGTTTGAGTTGTTAGTGTTTGAAGTTAGTAATGGGTTTCGGTTATTTGGGGAGCTGAGGGGGGGGAAACTAGGCAGCAACTAGTATGCATACGGGCTAGTCTGGTGATCACAAATGGCTGATAACATCAAATTTATCTCCTGGAATATAAAGGGAGGCAAAGATAATATCAAAAAATACGTGATGCTAAACCATTTAGCTCATTATAAGCCATCAATAGTTTTCCTGCAAGAGACACATGTCCCCAGTAGTCAAATCCACCATTTGAAGAAAAAATGGGTAGAACAGGTTTATGGTGCAGGATCCTCATCATCTAAGGGAGGGTAGCAATTTTAATAGCGAAGGGTACTCTTTTTCCTGCTCTCAAACGTTGGTTGACCTAACGGAAGATACGTTTTGGTTCTGGGTAGGCTGGAGGGTTTAGAAGTGCTATTAGGGTCAATCTACGGGCCGAATCAAGAAAATCCCTCTTTTTTTACAGAGTTGGCCACAGTTATAAGTCCCTTGGCTAACAGACCAGTCATCTTGGGGGGAGACTGGAATCTTGTACAATAGAATCCTTGGGATAGGTCGTGGTCTAAAGGGAGGTGCAGGTCTCCTGCGCAAAAAGCACTGTGGGATCTTTTATCCTCCTTGAGTCTATCAGACCCCTGGAGAATGCTTAATCCAACCTCTAGGGAATACACGTTTTTCTCGTATTCACATAAAAGCTATTCCCAAATAGATTATTTTTTGGTTAACCATCAGACTCTTCCCTTTGTTAGTGTGGTTGCTATTATGAGTGATGATCTCAGACCACTCGCCTGTCTAGGTGTGTTGCGGCCTATGTCGGCAATTCCAAAACCTCTTCCTGGTCATAATGATGATATATTGAGAGACACTCATTTGTTGCAGCGTTTTCGCTCCTTTATGGAACATATAAT
Source organism: Neoceratodus forsteri (assembly GCA_016271365.2). Taxonomy (NCBI): domain Eukaryota; kingdom Metazoa; phylum Chordata; order Ceratodontiformes; family Ceratodontidae; genus Neoceratodus; species Neoceratodus forsteri. The sequence goes on along the minus strand of CM057454.1, from coordinate 1,008,438,827 downwards.
TGAAGTTAATTGGGGTTCAATTTGGGCAGTAGATAAGGTTTGGTCTGCTCTTAAGGCTACATGGGAGGAGAGTTGATAAGGCATGCTGCAACACGCAAGAGGAAAAGTAGGACAGCAGGTTGCTAGTTGCCTACAGAGAATTAAAATTTTAGAGGCTGTGGGTGATGATGTGAGACCATCAGGTTAGAACATGAGTTGGCTGTGTTAAGGGCATGGTATAAGGAAGCGATAAGAGAGGGTGGAGAAGCGAGCGTCCAAGTTAAAAGCTACTTATTTAGGGTATGGTAATAAAGCTGGGAGGATTCTTGCCTGGCAACTAAAACAGAGATCGTCGGTAAACAACGTGGCTGCATTGAAACATCCTCATACTAACAGACTAGTAGTAGACCCGAAAGAGATATTGGATATTTTTTCAGATTTTTACAAAAACCTGTATTCTAGTGCATTGCCTCCATCTGAAAGGAGCCATAATATGGAAAAAAATTTTGATAACCTTCCTCTCCCTTCACTCTCAGAAAATAGCTGTCAGGAATTACAAGCCCCCCTTACTCAAAAAGAGATTAGCGAAGCCATTGATGACCTCAAGCTTGGTAAAGCTCCGGGCCCAGATGGTTTCACAGCCAAATTTTTTAAAACGTTTAAAGACCTTCTGGTACCATTGCTACACCAACTATACGTTTTTTGGTTAAAATCGGGAATTCAGGACCCTTCCCTTTTCGAAGCCAAAATTATACTTTTGCCAAAACCATAGATATTAGCTACACGGTTAAAAAAAGTATGGCTGGAATTGGTGAGTCCGGAACAGGCGGGCTTTGTCGCTGGCCGTTCTTCAGGAGATCACTTCAGGAAATTATTTTACTTAATCTCTGCGTCGGAGCGTCCAGAGCTGGAAGCATCTCTGGTCTCTCTTGACGCAGAGACAGCTTTCGATAGGGTGGAGTGGGGGTCTCTGTTTTATACTTTATCCAAATTTGGTTTCCCATCGAATTTATAGAACAGGTTAAAGTATTGTATACTTGTCCATCAGCCAAAATTCTTTGTAACAACCAGGTCTCAATGACTTTTCCTTGACCGGTACTCACCAGGTTGTCCCTTTCCCCTACCTTTTAATTTATATCTCGAACCATTAATTAGAGCTATAAATATAGATAGCTCTGTACATGGATTCGTTTTGGGGACTGTGAATGTAAGATATCATCCTTCGCAGATGACATTCTATTACATGTTCGGTCCAGTCGGGTCTCTCTTCCCAGGGTGTTTCAAATCATCAGTGAGTTCAGTCAATTTTCAGGATATCATTTAAATAGAGGGAAAACAAAAGTTCTCCCATTATCCCCCCTTTTGCAACCTAGTTGGTGTTTGTCATTGGATCTAGAGTGGCAACCTGAAGCTCTTCATTACCTTGGTATTTGGGTCTCAAAAAATTTGGGAGAACTGGTGGATTTAAATCTTAAGCCTCTGCTAAAATCATTTAAAGAAAATTTAAACAACTGGTCAAAGCTTTCGCTTTCTTTTTAGGAGAGTTAATACTATAAAAATGATGATCCTCCCCAGATCTTCTATTTTTTTAGTAACCTCAATGTATACCTTCCAAGATCCTTTTTTAAAACAATCACCAAATATGTTGCTGACTTTTTATGGTTGGGGAAACCCCCTCGTAGGGCGTATGTTAAACTGACCTACTCAGGTAAAATAGGCGGCCTCCAACTTCCAAACTTTTATATGTACTACCTAGCATGCCATGCGGTCAAGGTGGTCCCATGGTTGCTTGAGGCAAACAAGGAGGGCCCTAGTTGAATTCTTGATAAGGAAATGGTGAGGCAGGGAGGTCTAGCTGTGGAAGCCTGTTTGTTTGCTTCTTGGGCAAAGATTCCTGGCAAGCTGAGAGATACCCCACTAGGTTGGAGTATAAAGGCCTTACATCAACTGTATGCCTTAATGAAGATTCAGCATGTTAAGGATGTAGCACAGCCTCTTCTAAGAAACCCCAATTTCTCAGTAGGGAGACAGCTGTTGAAAAGGATCATAGGGAATGAGCCTAGTAGTTATAAACTTGGAGATTTCCTTTCCCAGGGTTCCTTGATGTCATCTGCTGCACTGGTAGAGAAATTTAATGTGCAAGCTAAAGATAGACTTACCCTGTATCAGATCTGAGGAAGAATAAACTCCTTTCTCAAAGATGGCAAGGGGACAGTAGAAGCAAGTGGCTTGTTGGAAGAAATGAGGGATTTGACTCTCTTGGGGAAGCCTTTCTCTAAATTATACAAATTGATTAGAGCTAAAAAAGAAGCCAAGATCTCCCCAGATTCATTTTATTGGGAGACTGATATGTCTCTTGGATGGACTGAGGGGACATGGAGGGAGATATGGGTTAATATTTACTCCTTTATTAAACAAGATAGATTAAGGGGTGTACAATTTTATCTTCTTCACAATCTCTACTTTTCCCCGGCAAAGCTAGCACGGGTGCGTAAATCTTACTCACCTAGGTGTAAAATATGCAACTGTCTTGTTGCAACATTATTTCATATATTTTGGGAATGTCCCAAAGCAAAGAAATGTTGGAACCAAGTAGCTAAATGGTTGGTCTCCTTTATTAACTTGGGTGCTTATTTTAATGCTGAAGTTTGTTTTTTGGATTATATGGCCATAATTTGAGTAAAAAGGTTAAATACCAACTAGCATTAGTAGCTTTAGTGACAAAGCTATTGCTGCTTCGTTACTGGAGTAATGACCAGCTCCAAACCTACAAAGAATGGTGGAACGAATTTCTTACCACACTAAATGCTGAGAGATTTGTTGCTATTTTTCATGGAACGATAGAGAAATTTAATTGCATTTGGGATAACTTCTTGAACCTTCTGAAAGATAGATATGGATACTGATAAACTGAGAATCCTCCTATTCTTTGGTTTATTCGATTTACAATAAGGGTAGGTGGCCCAGGTTATATCATTAGCGCTGCGGAGCTCTCTGTCTCTTTATTGCTCAAATGATTAATAAGCAAGACTATTATTAATGCGTGTTAACGAGTAGTTAAGAGTTACTGAATCATCTAAAGAGCAGTATGTTAAGGTTGCTCATACCTGGGTGGTGACTATATGCAAAGTTTCGGAGAGTAAATAGTGGTAAATGAGCCATAATTTTATTTTTGGGCCTTTTTAGGCCTTAGGTTAGAAACTACTATGTTGCTGCCTAGGGGTGGGGAGGGTGGGGGTGGTGGGACCCTACCTGGAACAGTCTGCAAATTAAATGTTTTTTATATATTATCTAATATGGTTTGGGGACCACTGCCGATTTATTTGTGTAAGTGTGTCAATGTTTTATTTATTTGAAGTGTATGTTATTATTATGTATAATTTGTGCAATAAAGTATATCTATTTGCAAAATAAATTGCTTTTTAGTTTTAATTGGGTTCACCACAACGTAACCCAGATAGACCATCTTAGGGTAGCTGGTTCATGCCACTGGGGGGTCAAACAGACAAGGCATACTGATGAGTCCTGGTAGGACGAAACACGTGTCTATGTCTTCTGTTGGCACCCTTTGCAAACTGTGCGATAGGCCTTTCAGCACCATGCATTTCTGCTTAAAGTTGAACCACCATAATATTCTGTGGTGATTTACATATGCAGCCCATGATGCTTTGCATTGTGGGGGCATTTGTGATTTTGTATTTTTATGATTTGTTACTCTCAAGGGAAGCATTTTGGATTATAAGTTTGAATGCAACCAAAAAAGAGGATTTAAATGCAGGATGTGAGCTGAAGCCCTTCTTAAAGAAAGGAAGGTGCAAATGAAGGTGAATTTGGATGTGTAAATAGAGCCATGTACTTGTGTAGTGGTCAAATGCATCAAAGAAGCACTGATGGTGTGATGAATTAAGCTGCTCATAGAAATAAGTCTGTGTATATGGCTTGTTTTTTTTAATAATTGTAGGTTTTGCTGTTTTATGACAGTATTGTGTTTTTAAAAATATATATGTGTTTTAAATGTTGTTTATGTGTCATAGGTGTGTTATATTACTGATTGTTTTTATTAGATTTACATGTAGAATTAAAGATGTAAACAAGGTAGAGTAATTGGTAAGTGATTACATCATAATGATGTTCATCTGGATGTATGTATAAAAGCCACAGAATAGTAGACATTTTTAGCCTTTGATAAAGGCTGGGAGTACATCTGAAACATGTTGAAACATGTCAGGCTATGCCTCATTTTGTCGTTTATGTAGTAATAAATGGTTTTTAAAAGAGACTGGTGCCCTGGTTATTTTATTGAGGTATGTGTGTGCTCTGCTTTTGTGTAACTTATGTGATTTGTTTTAGCATTGTAGCACCACAATCCGTGTGCACACTCTATGTTGTGGTTTTTAATGTAGTGTATAGTTTGGATGGGCTACATGACTAGCTTCCATCTTAAATTCTTAAATTGTTGTGTACCTTCCTTGGACATGTGCAAGTGTCAATACTAAAATGCTTTTGGCATTACATGTACATATTGGTTGCTGTGAATCTGCTTCTGTTTTACTAAATTATATTTTTGTACCATACCCTAAGCAAAGAAAGGATGTGTTACAAACGGAATAAATAAAACAACTAAAGAAATAAAAAAAAAAATTGTTCACTTATATTCCCCGTTTGTTAACAGGTGCAACCAACCCACTTGCAAGCCATAGAAATAAGCCAAGTAAAATGGGGGATTTCTGGGTCCTTTGGCTTTCTGGTATACGACACTTCAATTTAGTGTTGGAGCATTTTTTATCTAAGGTTCAAATTCAGATATTAAGGTTCAGATATAGTGCAGTGCCTCCACCTATGGGGATCCTTCTAACACTACACTGCCAGGGTGTTTCCTCACCAGAAATTATTAATTCTCACCCACCAACAGGAAAGTACAGTAACATAAGAACTTACCATAACAGTAGATCTTCAAGAGGAGCTCTTGCAGCAGGCTATGACATTTAGGACTATGCCACAGGCAGTAGGACCACACGGTGAAAACTTCTGCCAGCAATACCAGCGGGGACCGCCCTGACGCTGCCCCACCCTCAAGCTAGTCAGGGCACAAGAGGGGGCGGACCAGCTCCACTTCAGTTCTCCCGCCAGTACCCAGCAGAAGGCCTGACAAGAGAAGGAGGTGAAGCCTACCATCTAGAAAGGGAAGAAAATAGACCTGTACTTTCCGAGGGGGAAGGTGGGAGGGAAACAATGCCTGCTGCAAGAGCTCCTCTCAAAGATCTACTGTTACGGTAAGTTCTTACATAACTGTACTATCTTACTTTGAGTGGGAGCTCTTGCAGCAGGCTATAACATTTAGGACTGAATCCCAAGCAGTCCCATAGCAAAGAGGTAGCCGACCCTGGGAGGAGGAATATGCTGACTCCAGAGGCCCTTAGGACAAGAGTTCTTGCAAAACCGCTAGGCCGAAGCCAGCAAGGCATCTGGAGCCGATATCCAAGCTGTAATGCTAGATAAAGGTATGCACCGAGTTCCAGGTCATGGCTGCACAAATGTCCTGAATAGTGACATTTCGCACGGCAGCAAAAGAAGCTGACACTCCCCTAGTGGAGTGACCCCTAACCAGGCCCGACAGGGGTTTATTGTGATGCTCGTAGCAAAACGAGATGCAATAGACTATCCATTTAGAGACAGTCTGCTTGGACACCGGTTGACCCAAGCAATGTGGTGCAAAAGCCACAAAGAGTTGCTCCGATTTACGGTACTGAACCGTTCTGTTGAGGTAATACCTCAGGGACCTGTGGACATCCAATGTGTGGAGGAGAGCCTCCCCTCTATTGGAAGGGGAAGGAAAATAAACTGGAAGATCAACTGACTGGTTGAGGATCAACTCTGAGACCACCTTGGGAAGAAACTTTGGATTAGTTCTGAGGGAAACTCTTTCCCTATGAAAAACCAAATAGGGCTCTTTACACAACAGAGCCTGAAGCTCGGAAACTCATTGAGCAGAAGTAACAGCAACCAGAAAACAAACTTTCCAAGAAAGGTATCACAGCTCACAACTTGCTGCGGGCTCAAAAGGAGGGAGGGTGAGTTTCTCCAACACAAAAAGGAGGTCCCAGTGTGGGACATGGTCCCTAATGGGAGGTCTCATATGTAGAATTCCCCTAAGGAAGGTGCGGGCTACGTCTAACTGTGCCAATGCTCTCTCTCCCACGAGAGCATGATAGGCTGAAATTGCCCACATGTGCACCTTGATAGAGGAATAGCTCAGGCCTTTCTCATACAAGGAGAGGAGATACTGCAAAGTGGAGTTCACAGAGCAGGTGACAGGATCTAAATGCTGTGGCAAGGCCCAGAGACAGAAACGCTTCCACTTCATAGCGTAAGTGGAGCAAGTAGAGGGCTTTCTTGTGGACGCTAAGACCTCAGCCACTTCCGGGGAAACCCTGTATCTGTTCCTAGCTTTGTCTGGAGGAGCCAAGCATGAAGGTGCAGGGATCTGAGATCCTGGTGAACCAGAGACCCCTGGTCCTGGGACAGCAGTTGTGAGCAAATGGGCAGCGGGATTGGTGGTTCCTGGGACAACCACTGCAGGAGTGGGAACCAAATCTGTCGAGGCCAATTGGGGGCCAAAAGGGTTCCCCTTAGTTTTTCCCTCCCATGCAGCCCCCTTATTTGGTATCTCAGCCCCTATCATACCATTTTGCAGTTTTGCTTCCCTGACTATGATCTTCACATCAACTCCTGGCACTTAACTCAACCCTAATTACTCCCCCATACCTCCCACTACTATTAGCCATAGCCCCTGTCTGAATCCTCCACCAGCCCTTCCATATCATTTATCAGAGGCTGTAATCGTCACTTTTTTGCAGTCAGTCAATCCTTATTTCTGTTTGCCTGCTTTAGTTTGCCCTGGAGACTGTAATTCTGGGTACCTTGTGTTGCGTGCTTGCTTTGGCTCCTCTACTGGGATTTGTACATACTGGATTCTTCTAGTGTATTTTCTTGTATACTACCTTGTCCTGTTAGGGTTAATCAACCTCTGCCCTTCGATCATTGTATATACGTTTATATTACTGTATCTGTTTAATTACAAGTGTTTTGTATATATCTGCTAATGTACCCGCCATTGAACTTTGACCTTATCAGGTCCATCTTGTAAATGAGCTTTGCTCAATGATGTCTGCCTGAATAAATAAAGATTTGATCGATTGATTGATTGATCATTCGTGCCCCCCTGCCTGTAGTTTGAGCAGAACCCTCTGAATGAGAGGGAAGGGCGGAAAGGCATAAAGAAACCTCCCTGCCCAGCAAAGGGATAACGCACCTGGCCAAAAAACACCAGGCACGTGCTATCGTGAGCAAAACAGTGGCAGTTTGGCATTGCGTGGTGGCGCAAAGAGATCCAGCTCGGGAAGGCCCCACCTTCCGAAGAGCTGATCCGGTACAGATTGTAGCAATTCCCACTCGTGTGCTCAGGCCCACGACCTGCTGAGATTGTCGGCCAGCTTGTTTAGGATGCCTGGAACGTGCATGGCAGACAGAAGAATGCCCCGTTCCGGTGCCCAGTACCAGACTCTCATAGCCTCCTGGCAAAGAGGATAGGAATGGGTGCCTCCTTGCTTGTTGGTGTAAAAGACAACTGCCATGTTGTCCGTCTGAACCAGAAGAGGGCCGGGTACCAGGTCCTCCTGAAACGCCTGAAGAGCGTAGAGGACCGCTCACATTTCCAGCACATTGATGTGGAGGGACCATTCCTCAGGTGACCAAACCCCCTGCATTTGATGAACACCCAGGTGAGCCCCCCAACCCAGGTTCGATGCGTCTATCATTAGAGTCTGACCTGGAGGCTCCGAATGAAAGCTGACCCCTGTCTCTAGATTGCTGAAGTCCAACCACCAAAGTAATGTTCTCCTAACTGACTCTGAGATCCTGACTAAAGCATCTAGGTCATGGTAGCATTGATCCCACTGCACCATGAGCATCCATTGTGGGATTCTCATGTGGGAGGTGGGCCAAAGGTGTTACTGGAATGGCTGCCGCCATATGCCCTAATAAGCTGAGGAAGTTCCGGGCCAGAACCCAAGGTGCTATGGAGATCTGTTCCACCAAAGTTCACAAGCAAATCCCCCTGTCCTGTGGGAGAAAGGCCATGCCCTGGACAGAGTCCAGGATCACTCCTATGAAGGCAAGCTTTTGGCTGGGCTCTGGGGATGACTTTTTTAGGTTCAGGGTGATCCCCAGCTCTCGGAATAGAGTATAGGTGTCTCTGAGAGAGCGTAAGAGGTCTACCCTTGACGGGGCCGTGAGAAGCCAGTCATCGAGGTAAGGGAATACATAATGCCCCAACTGCCTCAGAGCCGCAGCCACCACTGCTAGGCATTTGGTGAAGACTCACAGAGCGGAAGAGAGTCTGAACAGGAGCACCTGAAACTGAAAATGCTCCCCCTGGAAGTGGAACCTCAAAAACTTCCTGTGGGAAGGAAAGACCCCTATATGCATGTACGCATCCTGCTTGTCGAGAGAACAGAGCCAGTCCCCTTGGTGCAGCAGAGGGAGGAGACCTTGAAGAGTCACCATCCTGAACTTTTTGTAGTCTATAAAGAGATTTAACGGACTGAGATCCAGAATGGGAAGAAGGTCCCCCGTCTTTTTTGGGACCAGAAAAATGTGGGAGTAGAACCCCTGACCCTGCTGATCCCAGGGGACTCTCTCTATCACTCTCTTTTGCAGTAGGGCCTGAATTTCTCCTTCCAATAGTGGGATGTGAGAAGGAGGATAATGGGAGAGCTTTGGTGGAGTGTGTGGAGGAAACTCTGGGAACTCCAATGTGTGTCCTCTCCGAATAACATCCAAGACCCATTGATCTGTGGTAATAGAGCTCCACCCTTCGAGATGAAGGGAGAAGTGGCCCCCAACCAGCTCCCCCTTGAATTCTGACCAAAGGGGGAGCAGAAGGGAGTCATTGGGCAGAACCGGGGGTAGGGATAAAGACCTGGGAGGACTTAGGCCCACGGGCGGAAGGTCCACCAGACTGCTGGTTTCTGGATCTTCTGCGGAAGCCACCTCTCTGCCCTTGCTGAGATTCGCGGGCTGAAGCCTGACTGCCTGAAGACTTGCGAAAAAGCTGACGGCGATGGGGGCTTCACTGGTCGCCATGGTACATCTGATGGACCAACCAGATCGACTTACCCGATTCTTGGAGACAGGAGATCAAGGCCCTGTCTCCTGCCCAAACAAAATGGCACCCTGGAATGGCAAGTCCTGGATATGGGACTGCAGATCCTGGTGAAAGCCCGAAAGCCACAACCAGGCATGGTGCCGAAGACATACCCCAGAGGCGGCCGCCCTGGCTGCCGTATCTGTAGTGTCATATGAGGATCTCAGAACATGGGAGCCTACGTCTAAGCATGTAAAAGGGCCAGGAGCTCCGTCTTCTTGTCGGAGTCTGGCATGGCCTGTGTCAGCTCAAGACCCCGTTCCCATAACGCATTCTGGTACTGCACCATATGCGTGAGGAAATTCAGGGAGCGAATGGAACAGGTGGAAGCAGCGTAAACTTTCTTGCCCACCTGATCCAGGTATCGGGACTCCAAGTCAGGAGGCTGGGAGATGAGGTGCCTCAGCTGTCAAGATTCATCATGAGCAGCTGTGATCACAGTTGAATCGGCCTGAGGGTGTTCTGCTAAGAAGGGTTCAGCCCTCGGAGCCTTATAGAGCCTATCCGACTATTTGGGAACTGCCGGGATGGAGGCCGGATGCATCCAGGTGGACTTAGTAAGATCCTGGAAAGTATCCACCAAAGGAGAAATGACCAAAGGCTTTGGCTCCTTCTGCCTCAGGTATTTAGCCAATCTCCAGCATTCTGGGTCCAGGTCTTCCGTGTCCCACTCATTGAAAGTCTGGATATGCCTCATGATGTCCATAAAAGTAGGATCGTCTGGAGGTGAGCGAGGCAGGTCCTTCTCTTCAGGGGAGCACTTGAGGCTGAGAGAAGATGAAGAGGATGAGGAGGAAGAGGAGGAGTGACTATCCAACTTGGAATAGTCTGCTTCTACCCCATGACCATGCCTACGCTCATGTCAGTGACTAGGGGACTGACGATGGTCCAAAGACCGACTCTGGTCCCTGGACTGACAACGGAGCGATGACCAATGTCGGTCAGGAGACCGACGCCAGGAGTGGTCCCACTTAGAGCAAGAAGGACTCCTGGAATGAGACCGGGACCGACGTCGGTCACTAGAAACCTTAGAGTGATGTCAGTGGTCCTTAGATCAAGAGCGGGAACGAGCCCTAGAAGGGCGCAAAAAATGGTGCTCCGCAGACCTCAGCGGAGAGGTCTCACCCTCTGGCTGTGGTTCACCTGCAGGATCCGGCACCAGTGTCTGGGCCGGCGATGGGGAGGTTTGCTTGTGAACCTGCCCCCACCAAAATGAGAATAGCTATTTGAGCTCATCCTGGGAGAAGATCTCAGCCACCCGCTGTGGGAAAGAAGTCTCTGGAGTGGTGGGACATGAAGGAGAGCTCTCCTGAGGGCCCAGGGGGGAGGAGGACTTGGGCAACAGGGATTTCGGCAGTACAACGACCGACCCCGGGTCCTTAGCCCCTTCAACCGGTGTCAGTGCCAGAACTGATGACAGGGTGATGCCAGGGGGTACTGGAGAGTCCTTAACCTCCAGAGGCATGCCTTTAGCAGACGGCACCAGTGCCATGGTCAGTAGGGCCGAGGCAGGTACCCCCACAGACTTGGCAATGACTCTTAGCGGAGTCACCTTCGGCTTGGCTGCCTGCTCCCCCCACAGGCCGGCCTTAGCCTGAGAAGACCTCGGTGAATCTCCAGACCCCGAAGGATGGGCGTTTTTCAGAGAAGGTCACGAGCAAGACCTGGACTGAGACCAGGACCGGTGCCGGGACCGACTATGCTCCTTACTATGCCTTTTCTTTTCTTTCTTCTTTCCCTCCGATGAGTGCAGGTCCATCTTTTTTTCCAAGAGGTAGGCCTTAAGGGCCTTCAGGCATCAGATGCATATCCAGCTGGTGAAAGCCTGGCAGTCGGCGCAATGAGCGGTGTCATGGTCAGGGCCAAGGCAGAAAACACACCACCGGTGACCATCTTTAGAGGGAATTTTGCCGGCCGCACTCACACTTGTTAAGGTGTTCGGGGGACACGGATGCCTGGGAAGACATCGAACTCTGCGGAGGAAAGAGGACTGACATCGGTACCAACGGCTACAAACACCGAGGCGAAAACACCAAAATGTGGGAAAACCTGATCCGAACAATGACAGCGACACTGACGTCAGCTGCGGTAGGAGGAAAACGGACAAAACCATTGATAGAAATGGAAAAACTTGCTTGTAGAGACTCTTTTCACGCTGAGAATCGCAGGCAGCAGCAGCTCATGTGCTGGTACGGGGTGGGAAAGAACTGAGGTGGAGCTGGGTCCACCCCTCTTGTACCCTGACTGACGTCGGGGTGGGGCCGGCGTCAGGGGCGGTCCCCCGCTGGTATTGCTGGCAGAAGTTTTCACCGTGTGGTCCTAGTGCCTGCGGCAAAGTCCTAAATGTTATAGCCTGCTGCAAGAGCTCCCACTCGAAGTAAGATCAGGGGAACAAATACCTTGTGCTTTGATACTCCCATATAACCAACAGTACCTAGATGAATAACACTACACACAATTACAGCAAGGGAGCTAGTGAATGCCAACAAAAGAGGACAGGTTTTATTTTGGGAAATGAGAACTCAGGAATAAAGCTCTGGAAATGAAAGCCAGGGTAAGGCAAGTATGCATATAAAAAATTGTTGTCCCACTCACCACCAAACAAGCATGATATGGTATTTGGCAAGAACACAACCCTGTCCCCACAGGTGCACCAATCTTTAAATCCTATAGGGAATGCCAACTGACTTAATGTGTGCAAACCAATAGTAAGTAGTTGTAGGCATGATGTGATGGGGTCTGTTGCTCCTAGGTGGTCCTCTTCAACACAAAGGGGCCTTCACCTTCCAGATGGAAGGCACTAACACAGGGCCATGGGTTGCTAGGCCCTCTATGAGGATGAAATGTTGTAACAGGATTTCTGCTGTGAAATAAAGGCTGGCTTCTCTCCCAGAGACAGAAAGATGCATCGGAAACCCTTCACCAGTCAATGAAATTTCAGCTGGGTGTTTCAGAAATCATGGTCTGACTCTGTATTAAATGCTTCCTGGAAAGGAAACCAGGATCAATACCTCACATCTCACTCAAGGGCCGATTAACTGCATGTCCTCAATCCCACTTCCAGATCTGCTCTGTCTCAACAAGCTGACTGAGCTCTCTCTGCCTGGGCACTCTGCAGAAGTCCCTTTTACACTGTCCAAACTGTTCTCTGTAGAAAGTCTCATTGATATGAATTTGCAGGGTGCAGGTAGTGTGCATGCTTTATTACTGAAACACTTTCCACATTAGTTTACAGGCATTTCTGGGTTTTGGTACAGTAGTCTCTGATTCCATCCCTCAGGTCCATGGGCGAAACTGGCAACAGTAATGGCAACCTCTGTGCTGGCAGAACAGATCTATAGTGCATTAAAAGACCTGTCCCTTACAGTTCATACTGTTGTGCATACATGGCATCAAATATCGGTAGCACAGCAGTCAGTCTGTCTCATCAATCCATCCATCAGTCTGACAGGATCAGGCAAGCATTCTTGAGTGTCTCCATACACTCCACTTGTGAACTTCATCCCCACCCTTTCCTCTCTGCCCCATTTCCGAATCTCATGGATGTAGTCCATCAGTGAACATGACCTAATGTGCATTTGCAGTTGATGAGTATTTAGTAAATCCTCATAGACCACAGTTCTCCTCTGCAGAACTTGGTAACAGGAAGGTAAGGCTTGTTTGGGGGGATACACAAATATATAGATGTTGTAAAGAGCAATGGAGAAAGGTCTATAATGTAAATAAATAGATGTGGCCTGTTGTGTGCTTGTTTGGTCTTTTCTGGGAATAGTTAAGAAAATGGGGCGACTTTCTTTCAGTCCTCAGCAAGGTAAGCAGAAGCATGTATGAGCTTATTGTCAGCATCACCTAAAATTGACACATAGAAGCTCAGTGGTGCTAGGCAGCAGGATGCTGCTTGTCGTTGTGAGGACCCAAGTTCATCCTCTGAATCCAGGACATCAGGAGATGACCAACAGAAGGACTGATCATCTGCTGAAAGACTTGACTACTTCAGGGAGTAAGGGTTCCTGATCCAACAGTTGGTCTACTTTGAGGATATGGGGGTCAGTGCCAAATAAAACTGATCTGGAAGAGTGTGTTGACCACACATCTCAATACAGGGAGCAACATCCGCAGATGGTTCCTCTCAGCAACACTGGGAGAGGAAAAATCATGATCCTACTGGAATCCAGTGTGACCTGTCACCTGTGAAAAGAAACAGTAGGGGGGGAGACTGCTCTAGAAACCCTGTTTATGTCCAAACAACCTCTAGAGATTATGACTCACTTATAACTCACTTACCAAACAACATATTCACATTTTTAGCACATTTTATTACTCCCCAATTGGTGACAGTAATGTAAGCAGCAGTACTAGTTAACCAGAAAGTGGACATCAATTCCCAGATTTTTGCACTGGCTGTTAAAGTTTCAGATTGAACTTTTGCTCTTTACTGCTGTTTTCTGTTAATTGGTTCCCTTGATTTTTAATACATTTATAATGTTACAGTATGTCATTCCGCAAGAAATATATCAGCCCTCATACCATTTCTTGTTTCTCACCCTTTGTTTACATTGCTTGTCCTATAAACACTGAACAGGCAAAGGAAAGGGTAGTGCATTCCAGTTATAGCAGACAAAATGACCAGTAAGAGAATGGCAGCACCCCATTTTCCTCAGAATCCCACATGGTGCTCCTGACAAGGGTCTGTGCTAAACCGTCAAAAAAAAATAAAGACTAGAAAAAAAAAATAAAAGTAAATGATTCAAGTTTCGTCAGTTGTGGGGCTTGTTTAACATAAGTATTGTAAAAAGAACATTTTTATTAACTAGTGCTGCTGCTTCAAAAGTTGCCTTGCCAGCATTTCAAAAGACAAGCAAAAAGAAGTAAAAACCTTCTTCCACAGGGTAGTTACCACCCCAAAGGTCCTTATCAGTTGGCAGGCAAGGCACTGGCTCATTTGCCCTGCACAGGCTGGGGAATGGCACAGTAGAGACTTGGTATCTGGAAAATACCAACAAGGCACTAGTTACTTACCACAAAAGGAAATTAATGAACTTAAAAAGAATTGTAACAGAGCCTGACAAACAGAAGCCTTTGGGGCAGTAACTGTGGCCAGAAGGTTTTTCCTTTAAACATTGGTAAAGCAACTTTTAACAGTACTGTGACCAACTGAGGTATAATAAAATGTGATAAAAGCTAACTGTATTGTTTTGTGAGTGAGTCATTATCTCCAGAGTTGGTTTGGACAGAAGAAAAATCATGGGAAATTATGCTCTCTATGGCCAGATGAACCATTTGTCCACTGTTCCTCCAAATCACTGCTCACCTTATTTTAAATATTGTTTTTGTTACAAGTTGGAGTGTATTGGGGGTGTCTGAATTTGGATTGTGTATGAAAATGGTATGACTGGTGTGTCTTTGTTGGAGACTAATGTAGAGGTAGTATATCATTACAGTGTGGTTAGTGTGTGATGATTTGGGGAGTGGTACTTGTTATCTTTGTGTAGGTAGGTTGTTTTATTTATTGTGTTTGGAGGTGGAGTTTCATTATGTGTTTCTTACCAGCCAGGCCCCATTTAATCTGCTCTGCAGAGCAACTACGAGATTTGCATTCCTTTGGAGTGCTTCAGTGTACTCTGCCTGTGACTGTGATTAACTGCTGCAGGGGACTGATGGTCCCCTGGGTGCACTTCTCACAATGTAGACCTGCTCAATGAGTATACAGTGGGGGGGGCAGGATCAGGAGTGTATTATCTAGGAGGTGCCTGAGGAGTGGACTTTGTCAGGAAAGGAGTCATCCCTACCTGATTCCTATTCTTGGGGCTCCTGATTTTTCTGATCAGAAGGTCGCCAATGGACCAGCTGATTCAGCTCCTCCTCTTAGGACAGTTCTTTGTAACACTAGGTCTCTTGGCAGTAAAACAGCCATATTGGAGGCTTTCATTCTGTATTCCTCAGCAGATGTGGTATGTGTCACAGAGACCTCGTTGGGGGATGATTCAAGCCCTGCATTTGAGGCATCCATTCTGCTAGATTTTTCCTGGTGCAATATCCTAGGTGGCAGTGCAAGGGGGGGAGCAGGGTAGCCATTTGTTTTAGGTCAGCTTCAGGACCGACAGAACTCCCCATGGAACATACCAGATCATTTGAATGCATGGCTTTAAAGGGTGGAATGGGTAAAAGTTGCAAGATCATTCTCATATACAGCACCTGCACCATCCTCTGTGAAATGGGCATGAATTGTTACAGGGACTTGAGACTTTCATCAGCTATCTGGTGGTGGATTCACCTAGACCTTTGATCTTTGGTTACTTTAAAGCTTGAGTAGACAATGAAAAATCTTTTTTTGGAATGCAGTTCCTCTACGTGATGTCTTTTCTGGGCTTAGACAGGCAGTTGCCACCAATACCCATCAGCACTGCCATGCCTTTGATCTGGTTTTCCCACTGGGTCTTGATATTAGTGACATTAAGGTTTATCCAGTCATTTGGTCAGATCATCATACCATGCTGTTCCATTGTGGGGATCCCTGTTTCACCTACCCAATGGAGATGGTCAGTTACAGCTCTTTTAGAAATCTTGAACATCAGAGCTTCCTGGAGGTAGTGGACATCTTGGGCATGGAAACAGATTGTGTAATGGGAACCGAGATAGTCATGGAGGGTTATAACCTGGCTCTTACAACTGTGGTTGACTCCTTAGCACATGTCTGCCTCTGACTTCCTGCCATAGTTCACCATGGTTTGAAGGTGATCTGAGGAAGATGAAGATAAAGAGGCAGAGGTTGGAATATCATTTGCGGTGATTCCCTCTGGGAGGGGGATACACTGGTGTTGAGGGCTTGTTATGATTGGCATCAGTGGGCAATCACTCTAAAAAAGTCAGTATTCCTGTCACGAGTGATTGCTGCTGGAAGGAACTGGATAGCTCAGTTTTTCAGCACTCTGGACAGACTGCTAAAGCCAGTCTGTCTCCAGTCCTGCAGAGCCTTTTCTCCTGATGAATGTGTGAATTTTAACTGGTTCTTTCTGGTTATGATGTCCTCCATTTGGGCTCAGATATCAGCAAGCAGCCTATCATCATCTGACAGCACCCAATCTTTTATGGGCAGAGGCACTCCATTTTTATAGCAGAGTTTGAGTTGGACTCTGTGGAAGATGTGCTCTGGTTGGTTTCTGGAATGAGTCCCACCTTCTGCATGCTGGACCCTGGGCTGACCTGGCTTCTTTTAGAGTGCTGCGATTTGATCAATCTGATTGTTGTGAAGACTGTTAGGTGTTCCCTCAGGGAGGGGAATTTTCCATCTGCCCTGAAAAGGGAAGTGGCTAAGCTGGGTTCAGCAGTGATGAGTAGTAGTGCTATCCTTCTTTAGTTGGATGGTGTGACACTTGGAGCTGCAGATAGGATGAGGGATCTTGGGGTCCTTGTGGACTCCAAGCTGACCTTATAATATCAGATGTCAGCTGTTGTCCATAGTAGCTTTTACCACTTTTGTGAAACACCTCCCAGATCAAGCCCTATCTTGAACCGACTGATCTAGCAATGCTGGTGCATGCCTTTGTCATGTCATGGTTGGAATACTGTAATGCTCTTTATGTTGGTTATCCATAAGGTCACTGTGTCATTACAACCAATCTAGAATGCAGCAGCTTGCTGATTGTTGAAACCTCTTGATTGAGCATATCATGCCGGTTCCCTATACTTTTCAGTGGTTTACCAGGGGTGGCACATCAGATTCAAGGTGTACTTGTCAACATTCAAGGCCCTGCATGGTCTGGGTCTGGCTACCTAAAAGACCTCCTGCTACCTCATGCTCCTGGGCGCTCCCTCTGATCAGTGGAGGCAGACGTCTTGTTTTTTTCCAAGATCCTGTCTGAAATCCTCAGGTGGCACTGCATTCAGAGTGGTAGCCACAATTCTTTAGAATGTCCTTCCCTGGGAGGTGTGAGGTTCTCCTTCACTAGCCATTTTTAAAAAGCCTTTGAAAATTCATGTGTTTAAACTGAATTTTGGGCCTGGTTCTGCTATGTAATATTTTTGAGATTTTATATTTAGAGCTATTTATTGCTTTAAATTAAGGTTGTTGATTCTGCTGTACACATTGTGGTGTGTCCAGAGTCCTTGGGTTTGGGCATTATATAAATAAAATTGCCTTGCCTCCTTTCTATGCTAGACCTAGACTAATGAAGACTGTGACTGTTTTTTCATTTATACCTATAGAGAAAGTTGCGGAATCATTTCATAGAGAGCATCATGTGGCAGACTAGATGAGAATCTTTTGGCTCCTTGGGTCAGGCAATGGATTGCGATGCCCAAAACTAGACTTGCTGGACAGACATGCTTAATGGGGGCAAAGATAAAAAAACATGAAAATAAAAAACAGTCCCCTAACAGGCGAAATTCTCTACTCCCCTTGCATGCAGACATTGCACATTGGATACCAGCAAAGAAACATTCCTGAAACTGCCTCAACCCTGAGCTTTTTGCAAACCTACCTCTGTTTTCTTGGGAGTTATATTTGCTTGTATGCTGAACCTCTGCTGAGAAGATCCTTTGTCCTGCTCCCCAGAGATGGTTGGTTTGGATGGGTGCAGATCCAGTTTCAAACTATACTTCCCACTTTTTCTCCCATTTGGACTGCTGCAACAGCGATTACGTGAGCCTAGCTGACAGTGGCTGTTCAAGGGAACTTTAATTCTGAGACAAGATTTGGATCCCACTTCCTGCTGTAAGGGACCATAACTGGTGCAACAAGGACTTGCTTCCCCACACTGGTTAGCTTATTGGTGTCAATCTGATTGGCAGCCCACCTATAGGTTTACTTAAAGAAATGACTCTGCCTGATTTCCTCAATGGAGGTTTTGAAGTGCTGCACCATGACATTGGCTTCTCTGCAAGTACATTCTTCTAAGTTTTACAAAATGGTTATATATGCCCCCGGTTCATTATATAATGTTTGCTTGGGTTTTCACTGTTCAACAGTTTGTCAGTGCTGAAATAGGCAGGCATATTGCAAAGATTTTCTTTATTTTTGTTATTTTGCAGACTCACTGGGGGTTTGTACCTTACGTTTCATATCAGGACAGATGCAAGAACATTGATGGCTAAGTGCCTTAAGGGACTTTATTATTGTCCTGTTTTTTGTTTTTTTTGTCACTTAGGAATGGGGAAATTGGACTTTACTTGTGGCTATGGGATGTTGGTACACCTACCTCTGTGGGATGGATACGAAATGGAAGGGCTCTGAGGTTTCTTTACTTCTCTTGTTGCAGTTAACACTTTGCTAAAAATTATATTTCATTATACTATCAAAAGGATGATCTCTACAGGTATGCTTGATGATGATTGGGTAGTTTTCTGTTTAGTGTTATAAAGGATTTCTCTTTACCTCTGGACCCAATCTCATGATAGACGGTGCACCCGGGAGTTCCGTTTATGGCTTTCTGACTCTTAGAATCCATATTTGAGGGTGCTGGTTTAGCATTCTCTGGCATAGGCTGGGGTTGCTGACATGTGCTACTGATTTCAGTGGCGGTTCCCCTTGGGCCTAACCCCCCATTCTGTTTGCTTAACGCAGCCCTACTTTCTTTGTTATAGGCTGCTGGGCCATTGCCCCACTTGACCTTTCTGTTACATTGTTATAAGAGCTCCAGGTTTATGCCTGGGACTTATTGTTGTTCTAGTTACATAAGGCTAGTTTTGTTAATTATGTGTGCGTGTTTAGGGTATTTGTTTTCTGTTTATTTTTATCCCAGGACTGGTGTGATGGGGTGGGGTTGGGGGGATTGATATCAGATAAGATTGAAGCATTTTATCTTTAGAATTTTACTTAATGGTGAATTTAAAAATATGTTCTATTAATGTTAAAGGTATCAACAATGTTGTGAAATGTACTAGGATTTTACAGGAACTAAAGTGAGAAAGTTGTGAGATTGCCTGTTTACAGGAAACCAAACTTTCAGATTCAGAACACCTAAAATTAAATAGGTCCTGTGTGGGTTCTGTGTGTGCTGATGCTAACCCACAAGCCAAAAGGGCAAGAGTTGCAGTGTTATTGCATAGGGGGTTACCTTTTCAGGCAATTAAAGTCACTACATTGATGGTTTTCATTTCTGGGATTTTTATTAGGCATCCCCTGCATTTATTTACACTTTATGCCCCTATCCCACCTACTGGGGAATGTTTTAGGTCCCTATTCTGTACAATTTCTGGTCTTAGGGAAGGCCAGGTTGTGTGCGTTGGGGACTAGAACTGTTTAGAAGACCTAGTGCTTGATAAAAATCCATCTAACACCAAGGGATTAAGAGCTTGCTCTCACTTACTGCGGTCACTGTGTTCTGAAACAGGATTAGTTCATCCCTGGAGATTGCAATGCCCCCACAGGAGGGATTACACAGTTTGCTCCCCAGCTGCTAATTCTTACTCTAGATTAGATAGATTCTATACACAGAAGAAATAGGCGCATACTTTCCATGTAATTCAAATTCATCCAGTGACATTCTCTGACCATGCTATGCTCTCTGCCCGGCTTTGCTGGGAACCCTCAGAACGATGCTGTTTTTGGAGTTTTGACCCTGGCCTGCTTCATGATGAATTATATGTAATGTCTACTAAAGAGGTTCTCAAAAATTACTTGTCTGAAAACAAAGAATCAGACTCCCCTCTTAGGTTTATTTGAGATGGGTTAAAAGCAGTTGCTAGAAGCCACACTATAGCCTATGCATCATATAAACACAAATAATATCAGACAAAGTTAAAGGAGGCACTGAAATTAATATCTACCCTTGAAGATGAACATAAGTGCACCAGACATGCCTCAATAATACCACAATTAAAACAGGCCAGAAATGCATATAAAGATCTAATGCTGCATCACACTGAAAATGCTTTAAGATATACTAGGCAACATTATTATGAATTCGGGAGGGGAGAGAGAGGGCAGGTTCCTAGCTCAGCGTCTCCAAAAGCAACAAGTGGATCGCTATGTAGCTGGTATTCACTCAACTGATCCCTCCTCCCCTGTGGTTACACAACCTTCCTAGATAGCAAATGAGTTTTGCCAGTACTATAACCAATTATATAGCAATGAAAGAGGACCAGACCACTCCCAGCAAATCAATGATTTTTTTGCAGCATGTCCAGTTACCTGCCTTGTCACTGGAACAATGTGAAAGGTTAGAGGCACTAATAACAGACATGGACATTTTGACAGTGATTAAATCATTTAAGGTGGGAAAGATCCCTAGCCCTGATGACTTTTCTATTGATTTTACAAAGCATTTGCTAGTGATTTAACTCCATTACTAATGAAAGTATGCAGTCAAGCACATGAATAGAGACTGACCCCAGACACCTGGAGCAATGTGCTGATCTCGGTGATACCTAAACTGGGGCGGGGTTCCTTGTTATGCTGTAGTTATAGATCTATTTTGCTTTTGAACCAAGATGCTAAAATCTTTACTAAATTAATTGGAGCTAGACTTCAGAGAGTCATTCCCTGCTTGGTTCACCCTGATCAAACTGGGTTTATAATGGGGTGCCACATACAGGATAATATCGGGTTGCTCCTGAATGTGCTATTTGCCTCTAAGGGCTTTCTTCCCAACCCTCTGCAGGTGGTGGTATTGCTAGATGCTGAGAAGGTGTTTGATCATCTAGATTGGCTTTACCTACCTTGATTGTAGCCTGCAGAGGTTTGGTTTTGGAGACAAGTTCCAGAGGTGGATTGATAATCTTAATAGCACTCCTAGCGCTCAGGTGAAGGTGGATGGGGTCATCTCTTCTAGATTTGGGATCAAAATGGGGACAAGGTAGGGCTGCCTGCTCTCTCCCATCCACTTTGCACTTAGTGTGGAATGCTTGGCAGCTTGTATACACCAATCTGAGGGGTACTGGGGCATCAGAGTGGGGGAAATGGAGATCAGGATCTCCCTATATGCTGATGACACCCTTTTATATATTGAAAATCCCATTCAAACACTGCCGTGGATACAGGATCTCCTTAAAGAGTTTGAAAAGATTTCAGGATTTAAGATAAATGAGTCAAAAACTTAAATTTTTCCAGTGGCGTCCCATCCCGTTCCCTCTCTCCCAACCATTGGTCAATTCAAATGGGCCAGATTGGGTCTTAAATATTTAGGGGTCTGGGTGCCAAGGGATTGGAACAAATTATATCACTCCAATCACTATAAATTTCTGCAGACAGTTCAAGCAGACTGCAGTCGGTGGAGAGAACGTCCTTTGTCCCTCTCCAGCAGAGTTGAATGTGTACAGATGAATACATTACCATGTTTCCTTTTTCTGTTTCTGTACTTACCTCTACGGCCCCAGGGATCTTTTTGGAAGGCTCTTAAAACTAGTATTTCAAAATTTATATGGGCAGGCAAATGACACAGGGTTTGCTGGAAGGTGCTTTCTGCACCGAAGACACAGGGTGGGTTAGGTCTCCCTGATTTTTGTATTTACTATTGGGCCACCCAACTGCAGGCTTTCATCTCCTTCTTAAGAGAGGTGAAACCACCCTTGTGGGTAGAAACAGAGAACTGTTCCCTATGACTGCAAATCTGAAGGATATGATATTTATAGATAGAGCAGGCTTCCAAAAACTCAATATTGATTACCCTTGGGCCTTAGTCTTAAAGACTTCCTGGAGGGAAGTTTTCTGGCTATATAAAGTAGATCTGAGATTACAAGCCACAACCCCCCTATGGGCGTGCTTTGACTTCCTTCCACATAAATGGGACATGGATTTTAGGAATTGGGCTACATATTGTCTTTGTTCCCTGGGTCAGTTCTTTTAGGAAGGGACATTAAAGTCATTTCAGCAACTTAAAGAAGAATTTGATATACCCCATAAGGATTTGTTTAGATTTCTGCAGATCAGGCACTATTTGTTAGAGGGTAATTAAGGTGCTCAATTAGTACTGGAGCCCCATCCTTTTCAAGAATGCCTAACAGCTCTGTCCTTGAGTTTATCTTCCAGGGACAGGGTCTCTAAGATTGTAGTTTTTTTTTCTAGTCTAGAGCTGGATCAGTTAGGTTATCTTAAAGAAAAATGGAGGCTAGAAACAGCTATTCAATTGGAAGATCAGGAGTGGTGACAGGTATGGGAAGGGGTCTACTCCACCAAGTCTTCCCCCTTTTGGAGATAATTTAGGTGGCAGTTAATACCTTGTTATTTCTGCACCCCTCTGGTTACTAAACACCTGAGTCAACACACTTCAGATTTATGTTGGATGGGATGCCCAAATAGAGGGACTCATATACATATACATATATTCTGGGAGGGCCAAAAATTGGTGACATTTTGGAAAACAGTGGGTGAAACACTGGGTAAGAATTTTAATATTACACCCCCTATGGGACCTAGATGTTGGCTCTTTGACTTCCCCCAGTATCTATAAAAACAAAAGGCTAATGTTACTTGTACAATATCTTTGCGGCAGCTGTCTTAAAGGCAATAACACAACAGTGGCTTTCTTCTACTATTCCTACTCTGGATTCCTGGTACTCTGTCTGCGCATTTTGGAGATGGAGTGCTTAACTGCAGAATTATGCCTCCAGACAAATCGGTTTGTGAGATGCTGGCTTCCCTTTCTCTATTATCAAGCAGACAAGGACAACAGGGATATTTTAGAGAAAATGACTGAATAACATTCATTGATTGTACACATCGATGACCTTTTCCTCAACTCTCCATATCTCTATCCCCACACCACCAAGATATTGATAATATACTGTAAGGTTCCTTAACCTGGTAACTAGTTGAGATATCCTCAGGATATTTTTTTTCCCTGAGTGGAGTATCATTAATTTTCCTGTGCCGGGTTTGGTATCTTTTTAATGATGGTAAACATTTTTAGATTATATTTTAGAGGCATAGAGCAATGCATCTTATGAGTTGATGGCCATCCATTTATTGGGCTCCACTTGATTCTACTGAGGCGTATTTTTATCTATTGCTCTTCTCTCTTTTATTTCTTATGTATTTATGTATATGTATATTGTCTGGTGTCCCATTTATGTATTTTGAAAAGTTCAATAAAATATGATTTAAAAAAAAAAGAACAGTCCCCTACCCTTCCCTCTGGAGCCTCAAAGGAAACTACATTGTTCCCTGCCCTCCCTCTGCTCAATGACTCCTTCCTCAAGTTGTACAGTACCTGGAAAATAGCAGTTTTCAGCTCAGTGTGCTTTTCTGACCAAAACTTTGTAGATAAATACTGTAGACAAAGTATAAGGTTGTTGAAAGAGATATGAGAATGATTTAGGATCATTTTCATAGTTTACACATAAATAAATTTAAGCCTGGTGATACTTGCAACGTAACTATTGTACTGTAGATGTTAACCTAACTATGTTATCATTCTGCCATGGAACCTATGTAAAGAGTGTCTGCTCAAAGGTCTTGAATCCAAGATGTTAATAAATAAATAAATAAATTGCCTTTTGAGACTAAGTAAGGAAATTAAATACAGTTACTAAATAATTGTACTTGTAACAGTTCAGTTTCTCAGTTTCAAGAAAGTTACCTAGACAGTCAAGAAAGACAAGCATCTGTGAGGCAGAATCCAAGAGTCTGTGAATCTTATGTTGAAGTCTATGGAAGCAAAATTTGAAGGTGATAACTAGAATTGAAACAGTATAATTTTTTTGAGAATTATCCAAATCTACAGGGAAAAGATTAAGGGCTGGATCCTCAAAGCAGGCCCAAATATTGTCCATTAAATCCCACTGCTCAACATGATAACATGCAGGGAAGTATGAAATCCACAGCCCCATCTCCTTGTGTGCATGTAGAGGCCTATACAGCAGTAGGTGGTTGCATTGGGGACAGGGAAGTTCAGGATGCTAGGCATTCAATAAGATGCCCAGGTCAGCTCTGTAGTGTATCCACTTTTCCACATGGTGTGGATGACCACTGAATGTGGAGATCAGGTTCAGTCCTCCATGGACTCTCATATCCATTTCAGGAGGTATCACGTCAATTCAGCACAAACAACTGAGCGCAAACAATTAAGCGAAAACAACACAGCGAAAATCATTCCATCACTAAGTACATCTCAGCACACCGCAAATTCAGTGTATTTTGAACAGTTAATATTATAATGAAGCACAGCTCACTTAGGCACAGCACATTTCATTTTACCGTCGTGTAACGCTGGCAGCATCCTGATTTGTTTACACATTATCCCACACTATGCAAAGGTAACTCTTAGACTGTCCATTTCATTCAGTAAAGTATAATGGCTGAAAGTGGATTAGTCAGGCAATACCATATCCAGTGGTAGGAAAATTCGGGTACTCTAAGTGCTGGTGCTCTAAGTACAGTATACACACATGTGATGCAGAGAACTCATGGAGGCTAAAAGGTGACCGTCTTTGGAACTTTTTACAGCACAATAAAAGATATGGATTGAACTTTATATCCTCTTTATTGTTTGTGGCTTAGTCTCTTTCAACAGGTCGGTAGACGCTGTCTGGCCCTCAGGTCCTGTCTCTCAATTGGACCGCTTAACCTGCAACAGCGTGGTGGGCCTTGGATGGATTCTTGTTCCGTCTCTGAAAAGTTTGCAGACTGTTGGGACAGGGAGGGTTGAAAGTTAATAACAAGTACACTGTGAGAGAAAAAGGTTCAAGTCACGGACTATGGGAGTATACTGAAAATTGTATTTGAAGGACATGTCTAAGGAATGTGGAAGCATTAAGCTGTTCGTTCTCTGTTCTGGGGAACCGATCAATAGTGTGTGATGTTTAGCAGTAAGGAGAGTGATTGCAAGATTGCTGCTGTGTAGATATTGGGCATCAGGTAGGGCAGAGGGCAGAAGAGAAAGGAGGTAGTGTGAGGCAGACATTTCAGATGTGTGCTGTTGTGCTATTAATATAGACATTAGCTGTGCTGAACTGTGAAACGCTGAGAAATCCATATGAGGAAAATGATTGCGCTGTAATGTAAATACTGTAAATGACTGTGCTTAAAAATGTTGCATGCCAATGACATGGAACTTCTTCAGGACAACACTAAGTGGAGCCACTGTGTCCTGACAACACTTGTGGACAACACAGCTCTCCCTGCTAACAAAGGATATAGGGCTGGTGAGGTGGTGTCTGATCAGCCCCAGAGACTGCCACACTGCTGGGCAGAGGGGGGCATATAGGCACTATGGCAGCACCTCATGCCAAATAGAATCTACCCCCTCCACATACATTAACTAGTGCCACTGAGTCTTCCTAGATTGGGTGCTGGCATGCCCCTGCTCCCCCGCCTTTTCGGCTCGTTACTGTGCACATGGCAAGGGACTGGTTGTAGAAGGGGTGCACAGACAAGGCTGGGGTTACACTAAAACTACCACATAAGCAGAGCCACCTTCTGCACACACCCCAGCTTGCATAGGTACTAATCTAAAAGTGCAGATCCCATGGTGGATCCAGGCCTTGGTTCTTGCAGGAAGCATTTTTGATGATAGCACAGTTCCTGAAGGAGATTAATATTATCACTGTTATGTACACAAGTAGGAGAGGTACAGGAAATGGGGGAATGGACAAATAATTCAGGAACCCAGTAAAAGCAGTCACATGTTTATAACTGTCTGTTATATAACCACATTCAAAACTAGTGGATCCATCGAACCCAGTTGCATCGAGGGCTGAAGCACTGGATGCCTCACCTTCAGCCATGCCAGTGACCTGGGTTCGTAAATGGATGAGGATCAGTTGAAGAAAGGCTGGGAGAAGGATGATTTAGCATCCCAAGGACAGCTTTTTTCCCTCATGAGGGGGGTGCATGCATCTTGCTAGGTGGCTGTGACCTAGAGGTTTTTGGTGGCAGCATAACCTGATGTCTGAGAAGGCATCCAGCTTGCTTGATGTTGGAATGCATCTCGACAGAGGTGCAGCTCACACAATATGTAATTTCATATGCAGCTGGTCCAGAGAGAAAATCTGAGGAAAACCACCAATCATGGCAGAATGAAGGCCTGGTTCCCCGCAAGGCCGCACGACTCCGACTGGGATCTCCATTGCCTCTGACAGATGGCAACCATCTATGGTAAGTCACAGAGAAGCCAGCTGATGGGGCTTGCAGAAACAAACCAGAATTGGGCTGGTTGATAGTAAAGGAGATAAAATCTTTATTAAAATAAAAAAACTAGTGCATCCAGAGAACAGATGAAAGAGTCAAAACTTCTGAATGTGAAATTTACAAGTCACAGGTCCAAAACTGCGAATGCCCCCCAGAAGTGGAATTACCTCTCATGTCTGTATGAAACCTTAAGGTTTCACCTTCCTTTAAGAGGTCATTTGAATCACTTCAGACACTACAGTTGCGGCTACTGAATATTAAGTACCTTTCAGAATCTGATGTCAATACTGCCTGCTAAAGGGTATGTTAACAGAAAAAATACCACTGTCATTCATTTCCTTCAACAAGACTTTAAAAAGTCAGTTAAGACACAAGAATGATTTCTAATCCTTTATGGTTTTGCTTTCAACTGAAACAGATTTGAATTAGGAAAATGGTAACCCTCCCTGACATTACAGTGTCTGTGTTTTTGAAATGAAGCAGATATTTAATGTTGGTTATTTTCAAACTCAGCTAATCCACTTCATCCCATAGCGGGGTGATTGAATTATGCTGTTTTATGGTTCTGCTGCCTGTAAATCCAACACAATTAATTAAAGGTTTACAACTAATTTTATTTTGGAGTTTATCAGCCTGTGGGTGTATTCATCTCTTTTGAGCTCTACTGTAAAGAAAATGATCTTCAATTTATTTTCTCCGTTTATCCCTGTATGTGCATAAATCCCTCTGTGTCCATATTCACAAACTCAAAGGAACTTAATGAACATGCATACATGCTTCCCGTGTGTTGTATTTTCAGTCACAAAAATGCACAACCTTAGCTCACTTTCTGTATGCAGTTTTATGACAGTGGAAAAACAGACTTAGTGGCAAATTATTCATCTTTATACTCTGAATTTTTTTTTTATTTATTTAGAAATTGTTTACCTATGGGAGGAGTGCTGAGCTGAGGTTCCTGTTCAGGTGTGTCCTGGAGGGGGTGTGCATAGTGGGAGTGAAAGTACAACAGCAATATAAGTACACAACAGCAAGCAGCCTAATACATGAGGGAAGAGCATGGTTATAAGTATTGAGTGGCAGTAAGCAGAATGGCCAGTTATAAACAATCAGTAATTAGAATTGCCAAATACTAAGTTACTGTTCCTTAGCAGACATCCTGGCTGCTCTAAAAAGGAAACAACTTCTAGAACATCTGTTCTTACCATGTACTGATCTCCTCTACTAGCTACTCCAGTACTATAGTTACACTATAACATTTTCCCCTTAAATCACTTACCAGCTTTTAACAATACGAAACATAGATAATGAACTGCTAATATTAGCATGTACACTGTACAGTCCACAGCACATTCTGGGCATCCAGAGGCCTCCGCGGAGGTGTGTGGAGGGCTATGCTAGTCCCCTGCTTTATCTGGGGATGGGGTGGGCACTATCTGTTGGGGTGGGGGGCACTATTCCACCATGTGGGTGGCACTAGCAGGAAATGTACTGGGGCAGCACCAGGGATCGGGGTGGGGAGGGGTCAGTACTAGTACCATGGGCTGCATAGTGGATTGGGGGATGTACATTACCATGGGCATGATATGGGCCCTGGCACCACTGGAGGACTGCAGCATAGTGCTGCATACGGGGGTTGCACCCAGCAGAGCATTTTCTAAGTCCCTTTAGACCAGCCCTAGCTGGTCTAAGGGTACTTAGAATTCTACCTTCAGGGCACAGTTTGTGAATCTTGTGACTGGGCTGTGGCAGGTTGCATCTTCCACAGTGCCTCTTGCACCTTGTTGCAGCCCAGCTCTGGGCTCAGGGACGGTGCAAGCCCCATTTGGGGCAGGTGGCCTGTGGTCGATGCAGGCCACCTTTGTGAATTGTGTGGAGGCAGCCTTGGCTGCAAGGTACACCTTGCACCATATCTGTTCATTGCAAGCACCTTGCATCAGATGCAGGTCTTTGAGAATCAGGCCCATTGTCTCCACCGGAGTTGCACTGCACAATTTTTTCTTGCTGTGTCAGTTGTCATGGGAGAGCATGGCACACTCTGCCATGTCCAAGATGGCCACCAAACTGTATTGTGAATGCACTATTACTAGCACATGTACAGTACTGTGTGGATGCCTTGTTGGTCAAGGCGGACTGTGCAGTGTTCCGCCGTGACTGCCGATTTCTTTTTTTTTTAATTATACATATTCCCCTACCTGACCCTCTCTCTCAGCACCCACTACCCCCACCCAGAAATATAACAATGACATTGGGGGTGCCCAACCACTCATTGTCACAATGGTGTTCTCTGAACTTTTCTTTTAATACATGTTGCTTTCTCCCTCCCTCCTTACCCTCACTCTCAGCACCCACCACCCCACAATCCCCAAGCCATTACTTAGCCATTAGGGATCCAGTGGCATAATCTTCTCTGGATCACAAGACACATTGTCACTCTTCAAAGCCTGATCATGAACTGAAGAAACAGGTATGCTGTTCAATGTATTCCAATGGGGTTTTGAACTTAGTGGCATAACTTGGGCATTTTTGCATATTTGTGGCCCACATTTTCAGCACGTCTTTTTTGGGACCCTGCCTCATGAACAGTTGCACTGTCATTAGGCAAATCTGTGCTGAAAGGTGATTTTGCTGTCCCTGTGCAAAATCACCTTTCAGGCAGGAGTTTAACATTTTCTCTGCCCTTGTTCATGAGATGGGGTCATAAGAAGGCTATGTTGAAAATTTAAAAATTAAATAAAAAAACGGTAAAGTTATGAGCCTGTGTTGAATTTTGCAAATGCAAGCTTTACCACAAATTTACAACATCTTTACAGCACCTCATGAATGTGACAGACGTCATTTTTCAAATCCTGGCCTGATTTGTTTCTTTTTTTTACATCCCAAAAGGTGATTTTGTGATCCTTGTGTGAAATCACTTTTTGGGTAGGAATTGAAAATTTTCTCTGCCCTTGTTAATGAGGCAGGGTTGGAAGAAGTGTATGTTGAACAATTGGTGCAAAAAATATTTAAAAAATTCAATAAAGTTATGAGTTTACGTTGAGTTTTGCAAATGTAAGGTCATAACGTTGGTCATTTTCAATAGTTTTACCCACAATTTAAAACATAGCCATATTTTTATAGCACCTCATGAATATGACAGCTGTCATTTTTCAAATCCTGGCAAAAATGTTTTTTTGCATCTCAAAAGGTGATTTTATGGTCCCTGCACAAAACCAGCTTTTGGACAAGAGTTAAAAATTTTCTCTGATCTTATTCTTTAGGCAGGGTCATAAGAATGCTGCTTTAAATCTGATGTAAAAATATAAAATAAAAAAGGTTTGAGGCTACATTCATGAAGGTAACATAAATTACCACCACTAAGTAGTGGGGACAGCATTTATGGCCTAGGCCTTCTACTGTCCTATAACCGAAGTATAAATCAAAGTATGTTGAATTTTGCAAATACAGGCTCATAACTTTGGTAATATTCAATATTTGTAACCCACATTTTCAGCACAGCCGTTTCTTTACAGCATCTCATGAATGTGATATCATTTTCAACTCCTGCCCAAAGTGTGTTTTTGTATCCTGAAAGTTGATTTTGCAGTCTGTGCGCAAAATCACATTTAGGCCAAGAGTTGAACATTTTCTCTGTCCTTCTTCAAGAGGCAGGGTCATAACAAGGCTACACAGAAAATGTAGTATAAAAACAAATTCTCAATATTTTTCCCCAAATTCCTTGCCTGCAGCCCTATTGGCTCTGGCCAGAGTTTGTTAAATCTGAAGCTATCCCATACAGCAAGGGTGCTGAACTGGTAGAGCCTGGAACCATAAGTCCACTGTGGCTTCAGAATGGTGACTCCCTATTTGGTCTAGCTAAGTCCACCAGAGACATGAGAAATCAGCAGATGGCATCCACTGCAGAAGGATCAAGTTAGATGTATCCACTTGAGAGGTACATAAGTAATACAGACTTAATGTCAGAAATGCATGTAGCCAATATAATTCAGTTAAACTTATTTTAAGGCACTCTTCCCAAAACAAGTTCAGAGTGTTTTAGAAGTGGTTCATTGCAGTACAGATAAAAAGGTACACACTGTTTAAAAAAAATACCATCAAAACCATTCCAGCTCAAATCCCACAAATACAAAACTGACATTAAAAATCAAGTTGGAAGAAACAGAATCATATCAGGCCTCAAAAGCTAATGAAAGCATATGTGTTTGATATGAAAGATCAAGTTGAAAGAAAGAGGATCTTATCAGGTCCCAAAAGCTAATGAAAACATATGTGTTCTAAGTTGTTGTATTTTTTAAAAAAAAGCAACATAAGTGTCTGTGTGATGGTCTGAGGTAGGGAAATTCAAAGTAAGAGATTTCCAACAGAATAAAGCTCTCTTTCCCAGAGTTTTTTAAATTATAATTTAGCACAGTCAGCAGGCCTGTCTAAGGCAACAAACAGGAGCGTATACTATGAGGTAATTAGGTCATTTTGGGCATTGTCCATTGAGCATTAGTAAGTAACCAGAAAAACCTTAATGTTACAATTACATGTAATAGGCAGCAAGAGTTGGTCTTGAATTATGAGAGAAATACTATCCTTCATGAACTTCCAGGAGATAAGTCATGCGGCCAGATTTAAGATCGGCTGCAATTTATTTGAGATGTATGATGCAAGGAAACCAAAGAGTAGGGCAGCTGAGTATGGGTGAATGTGGAAGTATATATGAGAGACAATAAACTGAGGGTTTATAACTCCACCCACAGCTAGTGACTGTCTCCTACTGAAGGTTGGTCAGATTTGTACCAGGACCATTACCCTCAGCATGCTACTCATGAAGCTCCTGTGAAACAGCTAGCAAGGTTATGTTAAGCAGCCCTATTACTTAAACTACTTGATTTAAATGTAGAGCCGAGATGAAGTTATTAAAAATAACTGTCCCTTTTCTGGGGTCCTGCATTATCTGAAAGTCTGTGGTGGCTTTGCTGTGTCTGTCTCATGCCTAGAAGCAGTTATAGAATGTACCATACACTGCTAAACCCTTAATATTTAACTGGAGATACTTTTTGAGAACAGTTACTGTGTTGGTGTTACATATGTATAGTGCCTTCTCCATCTAGGGAACCCATGGTCCAATCAGAGACCTTAGAAAAAAACCTTGGGCTAGACACCTCCAGTAGAAGATTACCCAATAGTATTCTATGTCCAGGTGTTGGTGGCTGCGTAGCATGGGTGCTTGTTAAATGTAGAACATCTCGCTTTACACATTTTTCTGCAGTAACACTTTGAGCTGTCACAAAACTGTGTGTGACCGTCACTCTAGCCAAATTGGCATCTGTATCTGGGTGTGCAGGTACCCAACTCCTTGGCACTTTGGTTGAAGCAGTCTGTCCTCAAGCTCCAGTAATTCAGTAGCTCCCTTTCTACCAGAAGTCAGTGTGCTATCTTGTCTCCCAATCTGTGATTTCTTGGCACTGGTCATGCCAAGGTGTAACTGTTCTGGCCAGAGTCAGCTCCTATTCAGTGGCCACTGCCACAGTATAAAAGGAGGAGCTTGGCATTAGTTTGGAAAAGTGAGTCAAGAGAAGTGAGTAGGTGCAGTAGTGCAAAGTACAGAAAGGATCATGGGCAGAAACAAATGGCAATGGGCTGCAGAAGGGCATCACTTACCTGGGTATCTGTAGTACCCCATCCCTCAATCACATCTGCCAAGCCAATTTCAACCTCCTATTGGAAACCCTCTCTGTAGTCATAGCTCAATGGAAAACTCTTAACTTATCCTTCTCTGGGAAAATCAATGCCTATAAAATGTTGTTTGCCCCCAAGGTTTGCATCTCCTCTCCCATTTAGAAACATAGAAACATAAAATTTGATGGCAGATAAGGACCACAAGGCCCATCCAGTCTGCCCATTTATTTTTCTACCTTATGAATGTGCCATTGGCCTTTGCTCTGTCAATGGCCTATCTATTCATACTCATCTGTATTGATCCCTTATGCCTGTCCCATGCTTGTTTGAAGCCCTGCACTGTATTCATATCCACCACTTCCTGAGGTAGGCCATTCCATGCATCCACCACCCTTTCTGTGAAAAAGAACTTCCTCACATTACCCCTTAATTGGCCTCCCTCTAATCTCATGCTGTGTCCTCTTGTCATGCTATTTTTCTTATATTGAAACATGTTAGACTCTTTCACCTTGTTAATGCCCTTAAGGTTCTCTATTACTGTTCATGAATTATACTTTGCCAAACTCAACCACCTGATGGGCCAGTTTATCTGGGAAGGGATGGCATCCAGAATTAGTTGCTCTAAATTACAAAAGCACTGGTCCCAGGGAGGCTGGGTTGTTCTCAACTTCAAGAACTACCATTTGTATTTTATCTGTGCCCAAGTTCTAAATTGGTTCCATTTTAATCTCCCCTCTACTGCCCTCTGGGTTAACTTAGAAAACTTTTCTCTTAAAGCCCCCTCTCCATTATGGACTTTCTATTTAACCAGGCAGTCACTACCCCAGCACCACCCAACTCTTTGCATCTATCTCAAGTACTGGATATCTTTCACCTCAATGACTAACATGAATCCTCTCTATGTCGCCTATACCCCTATCTGGAATAACCCCGGCATATTCATTGGCCATATGCCTGTCATCCAGTTAGCATGGAAGCAAGCTTACATTTTCTAACTCCATCATCTCTGCACTCCTGGCTTCACTACCCTACTTTCATTCAAGGCTTTTAAGAATAAATTCTAACTTCACTAAGAGGAGTATTGGCTCAAACTCTTCTCCGCTTTCCTGCCCTTGATTAAAGTCCCCCCTCCCTCTTCTCCTGACATACCTATCTCCAAGTGGCTGTCTCTTCCTAGAGGTAAGGCCAGCAAATATTACACCACCCTTCACAATTCTGCCCAGTTCCCATATCTACCACTAAAGACAACTGGGCTTCAGAGCTTAACATTCCTATTTCCCAGCAAGCTTGGGATATCTGCTGGATTCAAGCCCCTCTAGCATATCGTGACCTCAATGCCCAGCAGATCCAAATGAAGATTTTACACTGGTGGTACAGAACTCCACAACTGCTGCATGTCTGTTGTATCCTTCAACATAATAGATGCTGGCACTGCAACCTACAGGAAGGATCCCTTTCTCATCTACTGTGGTTCTGCCCTCTCATACGTCCCTTCTGGGATAGATCCTGCAAGTCTGCAAGACCATCCTCCCTAGTTATGTGTGCCTTGACACACCCTTTATCTTGTTATTCTTTTTTTCCCCTAATGTACCCCGCTCTGACTCTCAGGTATAGTGGTCTCTAGTTGCCACAGTTGTTTCCAAGCAGCTTATCCTCCATAGATGGCGGTCTCCTGACATTCCATCCTTAAAAGAATGGCTGCTTGTCTTAGGCCGACTCACAATACAGAAGTGCCTATCTCATATAGCTCTTTCCCAATGTCTACTTATCATGACATCTGGGCCCACTTCTTTACCTATCTAGATGTCCAATCTTCTCATCCCCCCTACAATATTCTTCTCAGCTCTCAATATTACTCCCAGAGATTAGACCCATTTGTATTTCTTCCACTCCTTTATGCTTACCTCTGAACCCCAAATAGCCACAAAGATACCCCTTTATTGCTCACTATTTTCTGCAGTTGTCAGTCCTCTCATAGATCCTTTAGTTCTGATGTTACACCTCTTCAGCCTTTTGTGAATGGTTTGCTCATTTGGGAATCTCGCTCAATTTTGACCAGCCCTTATTGTTGGTTGTTATTGTTAATGTTTATAATAAGCATTTCTTGTTCCTTTCTGTTGTTAGTTTTGTTTGGTGTATTCTGCTTTGCTCTTCTTCTATGCCATTTGCTCCAGCAGTAACTGTGTACCTATGTGTCCTTTTGTTTATTCAATTTACTTCAATAAAAAGTTTAAAATTAAAAAAAAAAGGATCAAGGGAAATACCACATAAGGGGATCCTAGATAGGCCCTTACAGTTAACCGTACATTCATTTTTTGGGGATTAGGGTAAGAGCAGATGCATCCTGGTCATCTGTAGGGACCAAAAGTGGCACTGAAGTACTGGTGCCAGCGATGCTGCAAGGGTGTAATGCATGTATGAATGGACCTCACACAGGATGAAAGGTGATTGGTTAGTATTTGTGTTTGCCCAGCGCATAGTGGGTCACAGAAGTGTTGCCCAATTTTGACCTGGCATGGTGTCTAAGTACCTGGGACCTAAGGAAAAGGTCACCTGAAAGACCGGACTCCCATATGAACTTGAAGGCAGTGCTCATTTTTCTGGCTTCTTGCCAGGTAGCCCATGTCTTGGTAGCCTCCAGAAAGGAGGGTGGTTCATAAAGTATTGAGTAAAGCAAAGAAAGAAGCTAGTGTGACCATCATCCAGTCTCCGAAGGAGTTGTAGTGTGTTCAGAATAGGTATACACCCCTGACATCGACATTTCAACAGTGGAGTCACCTACAGTGACAACAGCATCAGGTCACTGTAGGGAACCTGCTGAAACCTGGCACTGGCTGTCGGGGGTCCTGCAACCCCCCACAAATCAGCTCCTACTCAGAGTTGAGAATCCTAAGTGGGGGTGTGTGGGAGGTACAGTTGACCTGCCGGTTTCGCTGTCAGGTCATTCAACAAATATTTGGTTGACGACCTGTCGTGGATCCTTCAGAATATACAGTCAAAAATGGTTAAGATCAAGATTCCTATCAGTCTGCAGATCATACTGACCAGAATGCCTGGTTTTAATAGATGATCTTATCAAATGACAGTGTGATTTTGAAAGACAAAAATTTTGTTCACACAACTGTTTAGTCTAAAATGAGAATGAATTATTCATCCTCACAGTTCCATGGTTTATCCTCACAGTTCCAATGTATTCTCTGTTTGTAAGTGCCCAATTTTGTACATTGAATATGCAGTGGGGACTAGTTTAAGTAAGTTAGATATCCAGACACATTTAATTTGCCCTTTGCGGTGTCACTCCTGACTTCACTTCACTCTGCCTCTGATGAGGCCACAGATGCCAAACCCAACTTGTCAGAATAAATCAGTTATATAAACCAGCTCCATTGCATATCCCCTATTTAAGTGTAAACAAACTCCTGAACTGCTTTGATCATGATTTTCTGTTGTGGGCAACTAACTACTTTAATCTGCTGCTGGAAAGGAGTAGATGTGAACCTAAGTGTTTTACTGTACCTTCCCAAAGTTCTAAAAAATACTGAGAGGTCATAACACAACCAACTAGTACTCTGATATATATAGAAAGGCTCCCTAGTGAGGATTGGTTACAGTACAGTAGGTATTAAGAGCACATTTGATGATAGTGCTCCTGGTTTACCAATCCTTGGATAAACATCTGAGTACATGTGCTCTCACTGAAACACACTATGTCATTCCTCAACCTTTTTGATTTATATGACAATGCACTACAGTGTCCTTACCCAACATGACGATTTATGATACTGAACATGTAATACTTTGAATGGCAGCTTGTATCTATTTTGGACCTGGACCAAATATATATTTTCTTTTCATCAGTGAATCACTCCCTCCTAATGTGAAGCTCGACACCTCAGGCAAGGCAATTTTATTTGTTTGGAGTCTTTTTCAAATGGCTCAGTCATGTTTGGTAACTTCCTTACTAGTTTAAATCCTATCTGGCTGGCAGGTCCAAGGCTACTAGATTCCCACAGGCTTCCTCCTCTGTCCCACCAATTGAGGTGAAGGTGTTCCAAGGTTCCATCCTGGATTCCCCCTACAGGACTGAATGGCTGCTGTGGTGGCCTATAGCAGATCCTTAGAGGTGGCTTTAAATCTTGTGACACCTACTCATGTACACCTGTTGGTTTCACACCTGGGCTTGCCATGGTATGATGGTGAGCTAAGGGATATGAAGGCAAGAGGGCAGAGGTTGGAGCATGTTGGAGGAGATCCAGAGCCCAGGAGGACAGACTGATTTGATTACTCACTACAGCAAATATCAAAAGGCAATCAGTCAGAAGAAGCTAGGTTTTCTGTCTAGGGAGAAGTCTGCTGGGAAGAATTGACTGGCTCAGCATTTTTTGGATTGTGGACAAGCTTCTTCAGTCTGTCTGGGGTTTTTCACCAAGAAATGTGAAGAGTTTGCTTGATTCTTCTCAGACAGAGTGTCCTTTATTCGAGCTGGGATCTCTTCAGGTGGGCTGTCACAGCCCAGCAGGGTTGACACGATGTGCCCCAAACACATTCAGTGATCACAGGGAAAGTTCAGGCCAGTGAAGATGGAATAGGTGAGTGAGGTGATCTGTGGCCTACATTTTGTTCATTTGAACCAGGCTGACACGACTACTAGAAAGTTTTGTTGGACAGCTAGGCCTGGTATTTGTCAAGAATGTCTGGTGCTTCTCATTGAAGGGAGGTCTTCCCAGATGCATTGAGAAACCTACTAGTGAAACCATCTCTGAAAGAAACATCTTTGTATCCAGAAATCCCAGAAGATTATTGATCAGTCTCTAACCTGACTGTTTTGGGTAAAGTTATTGAAAAGGGGGTTGCGCAGCAACTTGAGGCACACCTCGCTGATATGACATCTATGAGTCTGCCCAGTCTGGTTTTAGGTCCAAGTATAGTACAAAGACCACACTGATCAAGGTCCATAATGACTTTCTTAGGGTGAGAGATAGAGGAGAGTGGTCAATTCTCATTCTTTTCAATCTCACCTCAGCTTTTGACACCACGGACCATAAGCTGTTATTGGATCAGCCTGGGGAGTATGTAGGACTCAACAGCAAAGTCACCTGCTTGTCTGAGTCCTACATCAGAGACAGAACACAGAAGATGGAGTTGGGAACTTTCATTTCACCCCCAGTGGCACTGCCATGTGGCATACCCCAGTGCTCACTTCATCTAGGGTTTTGGCTGCCACTAAGGTAAATAATCTGGGGGTCATTGTGGATGAAGGGCTGACATTTGAAGCTCAGGTATCAGCAGTAGTCTAGATTGGCTTTTACCATACAACAAACATTAGCCAGATTAAATACCTTCTCTTCCAGGAAACCTGGCAATGTTGATACACATGTTTTTGACTTTGAGACTTGTCTGCAGCAATGCCCTATATCTTGGTGTTAGTGGAGGTATGCTGTGGCACCTGCAATTGGTGCAGATCAAAGCTGATATGTTGCTGACCAGGCATTCTAGGATGTATCACATCTCTTTATTCTGTGGGAACTGCAGAGGCTGCCAGAAAAGTGTCATCATTTCTTTAAAGTTGGCTTGCTAACTTACAAGGCCCTGCCTGAGTTGGGTCCAGGCTGCCTGGTAGATCTTCTGCACCTTTACGTTTGACCCCACCCTCTCCACTCCACTGTGGTGGGCCTCATAGTTTTAACCAGGGCTAGGTTAAAAACCTCTGAGGACCTGGCCTTTGAGGTAGCTGGCACAGTCCTTTGGGATTTTTTCTGTAAGGCCCTTAGAGAGGCCCCCACAGTGGAAGCTTTTAAGAGGGGCCTTAGGACCTTTCTATTTCTTCAAGTTTTCAGGGCCTAATCATTCCCCTATCAAGATGATATACCATTTTTTCTGTTTCAGTGTGTTGCTGAAATTAGTGATGTATTTATTTTGTTTATTTAATGTTATTTATTTATACTACTAGTGCACTTTATTGTAATGGCACTCTATGCATCTTGGGAATGGCACCAACTATAAATGAAAGCTTCTACTACTGTTCTTGATCTTCATTAATGACCTCACCACTGCTATTAACATTTCTAAATTCCATAGGTATGCAGATAATATAATCTACACCTATGGGTTCCCCCATTTTGACACTGAGTATCACCTACAGCTAAACTATGGCAATGTCCAAAATTGTTTCCTTACAACCCAGTTAATAGTGAACCAGCATAACATGGTAACAGTCCTTTTCAGCTCTAAAAACTGGCTACATAAGGTCCCCTAAATATCAGTTCCTAAAATGGTAACTTGCTTGACAATGTATCCTGGTATAAATATCTGTGGCCAACTTTGACCAGAAGCTAGACCACTTGAATCATATCAGGAACCTCAGTACTAAGGGCTATGGCAAACCTCATGCACAATATAAGATAAAGAGTTGCCTTCCCCATAGCTTCAGAAAATGTATCACACAGTGGCTGAGTCTCTCTACTTGGATTATTTATTTATTTAGTTTTTGTTAACCGGGTAGGTGCACTAGGCATGAACTGACTATTTTCAGGCATGACCTGGGAGAGTACAACAATCAAAGACAGGTACATAGCATGAGTACAATGAAATTACAATAGCATAGGTCAAAACAGTTAGTAGTAATGAATACACACAGCCAGGACAATAACAATCAATGAAATTCACATAGAATTTTTAGGCATAGAAAACCTACACAGTCAAGGAAGAGATACCACAACATAGCAGCAAAGAAATGTTGTTCAAATTAGTCAAAACAATGAAGATTCAAATAGGCAGCAAAACAAGGCAAGGGCAAATTCCTGACTGGGCAAGATGCATTATCACGGCCTTTGAAACAAGACTCAGGGTGGGGGTTGGGGTAGATTAGATCTCAAGGAGATAGAAAGGGTAAGAAGTGCTATGAGGTAGGGAGGTTAAAGTTAGGCCAGGCAGCATCTGGCGGGTGAGTGGATTAGGAAGGATTAAAACAAGTGCAGAGATCAGCAAGGGATAGATGTAAGCGCAGCTCCTTTTTGAAGCTGTCATGGGATCCAGATATTTGAAGTGCTTGGAGGAGAGAGCTCCAAAGCTTAGGAGCAGAGTGATTGAAGGCAACAGAGCCTTTTGATGTTTTACATCTAGGTACATTCAGCAGGGATTTATCTACTGATCGCAGTCTATAGGAGGAGGTTTGAGGTAACAGCAATCTTGCGAGCACTAAAGTGGTAGTGTCTTTGAGTATAGAGTCAATCAGGGAGCCATGAGAGTATTGATGACAAGCTGAGGGGGATAACCAGCCCAGGTCCCTGTACAGTTGGCAGTGGTGCTTAAGCCGTGGTGAAGAGGATGAGCATCAACAGATATTATTATGAGTGACAGCCCACTTATGAAGGAAATATTTGTGTGTGGCAGCAAAGGTCAGCATGCCGTAGGTGAGGGCAAGGATTTTCTGGCAATGGCAAGTTTTTCAGAGGGAGTCGGCATGAAACTGGTCTTGTAAGCAACCCCCAGTTTAGCATTCACTGCCTTGCAGGCAGATTGTATATCCAGGCTGAAGTCCAGGGATTGGTCCAGAAGAATTCCTAGGTACTTAAAAGATGTAATGCATTCTATTTGTGTGCCACTGCAGTCTTACACCAATAGGAGAGTTTGACATGTCCTAAGTTTAGGGGCTGATCCAAGAAACATTGCTTGGGTTTTCTTAGCATTAAGTATAAGCTTATGTGCAGAAAGCCAATTTTGGACATTTGTGAAATATGAAGAAAAGGATGCATTTATGCTGGCAACCTTATCAGAGCTTGAATAGAGTACAAGATCATCTCCATAGAGAATAGATGAGCATGAAAGGAAAACCTCATCTATGTTATTAAGAAAAAATGAGAAAAGAAGAGGTCCCAGAATAGAGTCCTGGGAAACCCCAATATTGATGATAGCACCATCAGATAAAGAGGAGTTGAATTTCACAGTCTGAGTTCTATTTGACAGATAGCTCCCATACCAGGCGACAACTGGGGGTGTAAAGTACAGATTGCAAAGAGTGGAGAGGAGCAGGGGGTGATCAACAAGATCAAAGGCTTTTGTAAGGTATATAAAAACTGCCCTTGTCAGCTGGCCAGCGTCCATACTGGTAAGCACATTGGTAGTGAATTTGAGAAGTGCTGTAGAGGTACTGTGACCTTTATGGAAGCCATGTTGTGTGTCAGAGAGAAGGCTGTACTTTGTGAGGTAGTCAAAGGTTTGAGTTGCAACACGTTTTTCCAGAATTTTACTTAGGATCGATAGGATAGCTATAGGCTTGTAGTTAGTAATCTCCTAGGTATCACCTTTTTTAAGGACCAGCATTACACAAGCAATCTTCCAGAGGTCAGGAACTTGGCTATTAGAGAGAGAGAGAGACAAGGTGAAAATTCTAGCCAGAGAGGAGCTATGTATGGTGCTGCTAGTTTCAGGAGATGAGGTTCAAGTGAATCTGATCCAGAGCTAGTGTTGTCAGAGACAGTCTGTGATAGTTTTAAGATCTCAGTCCTTGAGATTGCCTTGAAGTACAACGGGGAATTTTTAGACATTTGTTGGGAAGGATAGCTGGGGGTAGTGGACTGTGCTGATGTTGCAAACAGAGAGGCTGCCTGGGGAGATGGGAAGGCAGAGGTATACTGAGACAGGTCTGAGAACATTTGATTGATGGAATTAGCAAAGGTGTTGGAGTCATTGCAATGTACTCCATTTAATACCATGTCACTGGTGCTAGTTGACTGGGACACACTGAGAAAGGTCTTGACATGGGCCCAGAATTTCCTAGGGTCCCCAGCAGAGCCTAGCAGCAATTCTCTACAATAGGCACTCTTAGCTGTTCTGACCTGTTTTTTACAGAAGTTACATAGGGTTCTGTACGTAGCATAGTAAGATTCTAGCCCCGAGGCTTTGTACTTTTTCCCAGCATTTATCCCTAGAGCATAGATTTTTCTGCAAGTCTTTGTGAAGCCATCTCATTTGTTTACCCCTCACCCTCCGTGTCACCTTGGGGGCATGCTTGTTCTGGATGGCCAGGAATTCACTAAGGTAGATACTTAGTGCAGACTAAACATTATGGGAAAGCTAAATACCAGACCAGTGTATCCTCGAGACATCATGACAAAAAGCGTCAATATCCAGGTTGATGAAATTTGTAAAGGTGATATAGCACGGTTGAGGGCTGGAGCAGCCTCAGTACTCTAGATACAGAAAACAGGGGAAAGATCAGTGAGTGAATCTGCCAAGATGCCTGCTTGGTGTACATGATCCAGACAGTTTACCAGTACCCAGTCAATAAGGAAAGAGGATTTTAGTGAAGGAGTAACTCTGGTAGTCTCCATTAACAGCTGGTGGAGGTTATAATTTTGTACCAGAGAGAGCAATGTGCTATGGGCAGTCCCGAGCCAGCTTTGGTTAAGGTCACCCAATATAATGACCTCAATATGTTTGGAGTGCAAAGAGGTCTGATCAAATAAGTCCTGCAGACCTACAGTGTCCCCGTTTGAGGGATTGTAGGTGCAGACAATGTGGAGTTTCTTGGTTCCCTGTTTGAGACTAGCATGAAGGAACTCACAGGCGGAGGATGTTGAGGACAGGGTGTCCGTGATGTTTAGATGATCTTTATAGAACATGGCAACCCCTCTACCACGCTTTGAGGAGAGCCTATCCCTACAGATAAGGGAGTAGTTAGGGAGCATGCAGAGTCAGGGATAGTTGGCTTTAGCCATTTTTCAGACAATCAGAGTACATCAGACTTGTAGACACCAACCCAAGCTTCAAGATCGCTGAAATTTCGGGAGAGACTTCTGATGTTCATATGGGCAATGAAAAGCCCTTTGCTAGAAATTGCGAAGATGTTAGCCAGGGAGAAGAGGGCACATGGACCTGGGTTCAGTTCGACATCCCCTGCAAGAAGGACAGCTAAGATGGTGAGGAACCATAATTTTTTGAAAGCAAAACAGTAAAGGAACTGCTTGACTCAGCAGATGTTTTTTAAGTGTGGTCACTGCATAAAAGGTACAGCCCTTAGAGAACAGGAGGTGCTTAAAAGCAAGCATACGTTGAGATGCAGTAATTAGGTTAGAGAAACTGAAATCAGCATGTAGGGTGTTTGAAGAACTCAAGAGATATGATCCTGGGAAAGTTATAACAACCCATTTACGGCATAGTAGGAGTAGAAGTAATAGGAGCATTTCAAACATGCAACGAAGAGCCATGTTTACACAAGTGAGTGTAATTATTACACAGAGGGCTAGGCAGAGAAGCAAAGGCAGCCAAAGAGGTATTATGATATGGCTATACAAATTTAGGCAGAGAGCTGAAAGACAAATGCTAGCCAATCCCAAGAGAGTCACTGGAAGCCTAGACCAATCAGCAATCAGGTGTCATAAGTTCAAAATCGTTTGTTGGCTGAAAGGCGGTTTTGGCGCTGAACATATCTGTGGTGCAACGCTTTGCAGCTGAAGCAGTGAGGTGGTTCAAGTCTGCAATCCATGTGGCAAGCTTGGTCTGCAGCTTTCATTTCTATTTCTGGCCCTGCTACACCAGCATGGAATGGGAGCGGGGGACAGGCATTCAAGTCTTGCTGCCTTAGTGGATGAGCACAGTTTGGCCTGAGAAACAGGCAGAAACACCCCAGGGATGGTCCTCAGAAAGAGGGGTATCCCAAGTCTACTGGAGCAGAAGAGGAAGGAGTAAATATAAACTGTTTCCCCTTTAACAGAAGAGGCAGCTGATGTAGTTCTCTAGTGGCTTTGTAGTATAATTTGTAAATGGGAAAGTAGACACTTTTCCTCTGGTGATGAGGTCTGATCCCCAAGTGGGCACATCACACATGAGGAGGAGAGGAAAGGAGATGGATTAAGCAGGGGCAGGCAAGGGAGGTGTGGTTAACTCTAACAAAGAAACATGGGTGGTCACAGTTATTTGGAAGGAGGATGCTAAACTACCAAATGGGTAACAGAAAGAGGGAGGAGATGTAAGTGGGTTAAAAAGCAGACAGGTGAGAAAGGGAGAGGCAAGAATTGGGCTGTAAATTTCAAATGCTAGGCAGTACACTGAAACGTCTGGTCAATTTAAAACTACAGCTTTACACAGAAATTAATTCTAAAAAGCATTTGGCTGTTCACTTAGAATAATAGTGCAATTCAGGTCTAATAACCTTAAAACTCTACAGTTTTACACTCAGAATTAGTAATAAAAAGGATTAGGCTATAGAGTTAGAATGTTAAGGAGTGCATTAAAAGGTCAACTTAAAACTCTACAGCCTTTCACAGAGAATTAATTCTAAAGAGGGATGTAATCACAGTGCATTCAGAGCAGGTAAATCACTTTAAACAATGGCAGTGTAACTCTGAATGACCTAAGCTGGATTGATAGATAAGGAGAAAACAGTGTGTGTGGGGGGGGGGGTGGGAGGCTTTCATGCCCTTTCTAACTTTACAAAACAAGAAGAATTTCTTGCTTTACAAAAAAAAAAAAAAAAAGATTTCTTGCTTTACAAAAAAGGATAGTCCCAGGGTGAGCAGCGCTGATAAACATCTCTAATGAAGCAAGGTAAAATGGAGACCTGCAGGAAAGAAGTCAGTGAGTCTAAGATCCTCCAATCAGAGTGTTAGCACTGAAAATTTAGAATGTCCAAAGGTGCCAAATACCAACATACCAGAGGGAGTATATGCTTTTGGCTATTTCTGTAGGTTTCTGGGCCCTGCAATGAATCGGAGTTCGGAGGATCCCAGGCAGCAGTTTCAACAGGGAAAAAAGCCTCAGGGTCTGCTGATTTGCAGTAGCAGAATTGTGGGTTGCTTCCCAGGACAGGCTTGTAGCTTTTCCTCTGGTGGCAAGGTCCAAGCCCCAGGTGGGCATGGCACACCTGAGGGGGTATACGGCTTTTGGCTGTTTCTGTAGATATCTTGGCCCTGCAGTGAACCAGAGTCTGGAGGATCCCAGGCGGCAGATTCAACAGGGGAAAAAAGCCTCAGGGTCTGCTGATTTGCAGTAGCAGAATTGTGGGTTGATTCCCAGGACAGGCTTGCAGCTTTCCTCTGGTGGTGAGGTCCAAGCCCCATGTGGGCACGGCACACCTGAGGGGGTATATGGCTTTTGGATGTTTCTGTAGATTTCTGGGTCTTGCAACAAACTGGAGTTCAGAGGATTCCAGGTGGCAGTTTCAACAGAGGAGAAAAGCCTCATCGTACTGTATGCTGAATTGCAGTAGCAGAATCATGGGTTGCTTTCCAGGATAGGCTTGTAGCTTTTCCTCTGGTGGTGAGGTCCCCCAGGTGGGCAAGGCATGATGGTGACACTCTGCTTTTTCTGCCTTAAAATCAGCTATCTTCAGACTATTCAACCTCTGTATTGCCCTGTGCAGGTTTGTCTTGTTGGGACCTACCCACACTCACCACAGAATAATGTATAGCCATCACAGCCCACCTGAGGTGAAGAATAACCTTCACAG
This sequence comes from Neoceratodus forsteri, assembly GCA_016271365.2. Lineage (NCBI taxonomy): Eukaryota > Metazoa > Chordata > Ceratodontiformes > Ceratodontidae > Neoceratodus > Neoceratodus forsteri. The sequence goes on along the minus strand of CM057454.1, from coordinate 1,008,394,466 downwards.
TCTTCCCCTGGGAGCTAAATACTATGTTGGAAAACTCAACAAAGACCTACTGTAAATGGCATATTTACCCCATTTGCAACCTTCTTTTTTTGTTCTGGTTGATCAGCCCTGAGCAACAGACTATAATCCGCACTGTACAAGATGAAGTCTGATAAAGGTCCCATACTGTGAGGATGAACCAATGTCAAATTTACATTCAGTGAATGTGCCTAAATGTGTCACTTTTATCCTTTATTCATCCCACTCAAACTTTTGGGCCACTTTTGGAAAACTTCAATATTTGGCTATTTATCAAAACAATGTTTAGCCCTTCCCAGGACTAGTCACATGGCCATCCATTCAACCATCCCAGTCATTTTACAAACCTATAATCCTGATGTAATAGTTGTAACTGAATCTTGGCTGAAGCATAATATTCCAGATAATGTTTGCCAAATTCCAGGATGCAATATTATCTGTGCTGATAGAAAAGGCAAGAAAAAAAGGTGGGGGGGAGGGTTGCAATCTTGTTTAAACAGTGTTTAGATATGTTTATTGGATAACAGTGGTAATACAGAAACATCTAATGACTGGCTGATTATAAGATTAATTTTGGGTGGACACAAATATGTTACTCTTGCATGTATTTATAATCCACTAACCTGTGGAATTAGTGGGCTTAGAGAATTTTTGAATTTAAATTCTAAATATATTTCAGTAACTGATTTTGTCTTGGTAGGGGATATAAATTTGAATTGGTCTCAGTCCGATTGCCTGGGACTGGAATCACTGTTACATTCCTTTAATTTGTCCCAAATGATTAATGAACCGAGCATGTTTAATCATCACACAGGAAATCATTTTATTTTAGACTGGACAGTTACAAACAGGGTTGATGTTGCTCAGCTGCAGGAGTGTTAGCTGATTCAACAAGTGACCACTTATTTATTGAAATGTTTCACCAGGAATGACACACTGAACAACAAGTTGCTTGTCTCACGGTATGTCCTCGGGGGTCATAAGGGAGAACACATAATAAAGTACATACACAAAGTAGCAAAACAGTTGACAGATTAAGTGAACAGATTCATGGTGTAGACATACAACATACTACACAATATATATATCGGCCACATTAAGACCGAGGACATTATCACATTGTTCTTTGATATACAGTGCAGAGTATACATGACTGTACATTGAAGTGCTGTGTAGAAAACAATTATACCCAGTGCTAAGAAAATCATTATGTATAGTGTTAGGAAGACCAGTTAAGCATTGTAATGAAAGAGAGGTGTATCCTGTATATGAACAACTAGGCAAGTAGGAGATAGAAAGCAGTGAGCCAGCTTGAACAGGAAAATATAAGGACTAGCCACAGGTACGGTTTACCACTAGAATGCTTTGTAGGGCTAGTGAAATGGAGTGTGAGGAGGAGTGATGAATCTGTGGTGGGTGGTTATTCCATAACTTAGGGAGGTGATGTGAGGAGGCCATCTGTCCAACCGTGGCAGACCAACGTGGAACTACTTGCAGTCAAGGGTCATATGATCTATGGAAGTGGGCCAGTGGGGAGAGAATAGTAAGGGAGGAGGTGAGATATGGTGGGAGCGAGCCAAGCCAAAATTTTGATGCAAATTTGGCACACTGTAGGAAGTGATGATTTCCTAAAGAGTAGAAAGCCTGGGATCGGTAGACCATCAGGCAGTCTATTGTGTTTTGAGCTTCAAAAAGGTTAAAATTCCTTCTCAGTTCATCCAACTGCATAGCTTTAAGACCTTTGACAGTGAAAAGGTAATGCAACGACTTGCAGCTATTGATGGGTCAGTTTTAGATCTTATCCCCTTTCCAGACTATGAGGTGGATTACTTTTGTAAACAATTGTGACTAGTACAGGATTTGTTTTTTCCGTTATCAAAGGTTAGGGTACGGGGTACAGTACCTTTAACAGATGGTTCACAAAGGAACTAAAAGAATGGATTAAAGCTAGAAACTATGCATGGTTAGAATATAAGCAATCTCCTTCGATTGTTCTTCTTAATAGATGCCATTTTCTTAGGAATAAGGTTAGTTACCTAGTGGGCCATGCCAAGGAAAATTTTTATAGGAAAAATGTGAGTGATAATTGTGGTAATACAAAAACTTACTGGAAATCTGTGAAAAACTTGATTGCACCAAGGGAAATGCCAGCTGTTGAGAAGATTAAGATTTCTGATGGAATAGTTTCAGATTCAATTGTAATAGCAGAAATGTTCAAAGATACATTTTTTGATTCATCAAGTTATGGGCTTAATACATCTGATTCCCCAATTAACTTCAGCTCTAGTAATAATCAGGGTAATAGGCCAATATTTTATTTTCATAGGTTGACAAAGTGTGCCTTATTAAAGTTAATTGCAACTATACCAAACAAGTTTAGTGACTGTGGTAAAGGTCTGGATGGTAGATTTCTGAAAATAATTGCTCCACAAATTGTTGGTCCCTTGTGCTCCATATTTAATCTGTGTCTCATTACCAGGCAGTTTCCATCTTCCTGGAAGCTTGGAAGGATTGTTCCAACACCAAAAAAAGCCCAATGCAGAAACTCTTGATGACTTTAGGCCAATTATGATCTTTAATCCATTAAGTAAATTACTGGAGAAAGTTGTTGCAGTTCATATTACTGAATATCTTGAACAGTATGATTTGTTATGTCCGGAACAAAATAGGTTCTGAAAGAATCAGGGCACTGAGACTGCCTTGGTCAGGTTCATGAATGTCATACTCCATGGCTTTAAAAAAGGCCTTTTAACGGGGGCAGTCTTCGTGGACCTGACCAAGGCATTCGATCTTATAACCATCCACTATTATGTTCTAAGCTGGGAAATCTTGTTTTTTCAGAGAATGTTGCTACATGGTGTAGAGATTATCTAACCAGTAGTTCACAAGTGGTGAGATTAGGGACTGTAGTATCCTCTGTAAGAACACTGAATCTAGGAGTTCCACAGGGGTCTGTATTGGGCCCCTTATTATTTTCGTTATTTATCAATTCATTACCCTGCATTTTCTAGTCTTGTTCAGGTCTGTCATATGAAGATGATCTTTTAATTTATTCACAGGGTAAGTCACCTTCACAAATTGTTTTGACAATAGAATCTAGCATTCTATAGTACTTGCAACTGTTTTTTTGATAACCGATTGATTCTAAATGTCAAAAAGACAAAGACAATGTTGTTTGGAACATCTTATTATTTGAAAAATGATCTGGTATTTGCTATACATGATAATAAGGGAGCAGCAATTGAGTTTGTTAAAGAGTTCAAGTATTTCTGTGTCCTTTTGAAAAACATTTTACACTAGACACTCGAAGGTCAATAGCTGTCAATAATTTATTACCACATAGGGATTATACAGCAAGACTATATTTTAATGTATCTGCATAAGAGATAAGTAAATTGTCAGTTACTTACAATAACATCTGTCATTTTGCTTTAGATTGTTCATATTGAACTCATCATTGCAATATGTATTCTAATTTAGGTTGGCTGTCCCCTTATTCAAGGATTACGTATTTATTTTGGCTGCCAAATCTTTAAATCTATTTTTTTCATCTACTAATTAGCCACTTATGGATTTGATTGACACTAGGTCTCCTATTCGTAATTTGCATTCTCCTAGTGGAGTCCTACTTCAAAATATTTAAAATTATTCTAAAGCTGGATCTTGTTTTTTCTCAGCTGCTGCTCCTTCATTCTGGAACACATTACCAAATGAACAGTGCTCCTCTTTCTCATTGAAACATTTTAAATATACAATTTAAGAAATATTTACAATCTCTTGAGGGTTGTAGTTGTTTTGTTTAACTTACCTAACATTTGTCCAAATTCTTTAAATATGTTTTGTATGTTCTCTTGTTGTTATATGTCTTTATGTCTGGTCAGACATGAAAAAGGACAAGTTCCTGTGTGCTCACCCAGTTAACAAAATAAAATTAAACAAATAAATAAATAAATAACATAAATTTACTACCATCCTCCTCCCTCCCCCAGGCACTATTTATAAATTAAAAAAAAAACTTATTTTCCTGGTACTGTGCTAGATGCTGACTCATTTGTTTTAAAAATCTGTCTGAAGACTAGCAAAGGGTGGAAGAGTTTGGGATTTACTGGGGTGGGAAAGAGGTGCTAGAGGCATGACACTTGCCATATTTGTAGCCTACCAATTAAGCAATAAGGTAAGATAGGGGCCTCACCAGCCCACTGTCTCAGTGATTGGACCTCCACTTGTGATGTCAACACCACGGGTTTGGGAATAGACCTGAGGAGTCAGAGGGTCGGCTGGGGCGAAGAGGATTGAGCATCCCATGGATTGTTGTATTGCTACACTTATCTACCGCTGTCCTTCTAAGTTAGTTTTTATTGTTATTATTATCCTAAAGAACATACTCTGCTATTTGCTTTATAAAGTGCCAAAGCCAAACCAAAGTCAGAGGGCCCAATCAAAGCTCAGTCATTTACCAGTTTTCACATTCACTTACTGTTTGGTGATGGTACAGGGTCCATAGCTTGTGGAATGACTTACAGTAGCTATCATATTACTGTAACTACAGTACCTTGTCTAGCTTAAAGTCTGCAAAATTATTGCTCAAGCAGCACTTCCTTGCTCCATGTTCATGTTACAGCTGTCCATAATCCCACTCCATCATACACAAGATTTAAGATGTTATTAATACAATATTGTTTTCTGACTGCTCTCTAAGATATGCCTTCTATTGCCATAGGATGAACTATGCCTACGCATACTTTGTAATGTTTATATTTGTACACTTATCTATTACTGCCCTTCTAAGTTAGTTGTTACTGTTATTGCTATTATCATGAAGAACATACTCTGGTATTTGCACTGTACAATTCCCTCTTCTGTTCCTCTTCCCTCTCAGATCATTAACTGAAAATAAATATATCATGTGCCACTGTTTGCCTACTTGAATAAATATATATTTTAACAATTAAGTTCATACAGTATAAATAGGATCTCTAATTGCATGATGGAGTGCCTGGGGATACTGAATCTAAGCACAAAAACTATACTTCTAGGAGATTTTAATGCCAGTTGGCTCTCTCAGGATGCAACTACCTACAGGGATGCAGTCTTGGCAGTCCACTTCTCCCAGATAGTAGAATCATCAACGTGGATAAACTACAAGACTGGCACATCCATTCTTCTGGGCTGGGTCCTGTTAAACTGCCCAGAACATATAACAAACACAACCCCCCTTTCTGACTCCTAAAGTGACCATTCACCAGTACTGTTTTACTGTTCAACCAGTTTCTCAAAACCCCCAACCAGAACTGTAACTAGCAGGGTGCTTAAACAAGGGCATCTTGAACTAATGAAAGCTGACCTGTGCCAGCAGGACTGGTCTTCAGTCTTCTCCTCCTGCAATGCGAATACCGCTCTTGAACAATTCATCACTCTTTTTAACAGAGTATGTGATGAGAGGCATGCCCAGTTTAAAAAAACAGAAAATCAAAGGCTACTGTAACCCTTGGTTCTCTCCTGCACTTCTTGCACAGACGAAAGCTTGTGACCATCTATGGCACATAGCCTGGGCCACAGGAAACCAGGCTGATATCCAGTCCTACAAGAAAGCTTGTAATGACTGTACAAGAGCCAGATGTATTGCAAAAAAGTCAACACTATAAGGATGCGCTATCCTTTACTTGGGGAGATGGCAGAAATTTCTGGTCTAACCTAAAAAGAAATCACTGAAAAAGATCTTAAATCCACCCCAACCATGCTTAATATCGATGGTGTTCCCACTCAGGACCCCAGAACCATTGCAAATGCATTTAACCAATTGTTCTTACACCTGAGTGGTGTACTCCCCCCGATTTCTCCAATCCTCCCTCCAATAATATTAACTTAAGGGTAGATATACAGCACCCTCTCATCCTCCTTTCCATTTTAGAGCCCTCTCAGTGGTTAAAGCCAAAAAATACTGGGCATCAAGCAGGTCATACAATTGCAAGAAGGCTTTCATCTTGTTGGTAAACCCATGCAGCCTGATGGTGTTTAGATCCATTTCTTCTCCCAAGAAGCATGGGAGCCATGGTGCTCTGTAATATTAGGGAATCATCATTAACAGCATGTTTCAGACATCTGATGAGCCTTCTCTTCTTCCAGGTTAGTTCTCTCCTCTTGCAGGCATCTTGGCATGGGTTGCTTAGAGTTTTGGACTCCCTGATGTTTCTTATGCTGCTGACTGTACCAAGTTTTGTATGGGGTTGAAGCTCCGGTGGAATGGAGTTCATGACTTTCTAAAAATTCAGGATAAGAGAGATGAATCTGGGAGGAGAGGCAGGAAGCTTACTCAGGGACCAAGATGCAAAATGATTATTTACAAGGACAAGGAGAACAACAAGATAACTGTTTTTCTACAATGCTACAAGATAATGACACAAACAACAAAACAATGCAATCGGGACCAGTGATTGCTCAAACCAATAACAGGGGTTAACCCCTTTCAGTCCAAGTCCTGGGTGCACTTTGCTGAGGTGATGAGGTAACTGATGAACCAAGCTTGAGCTTTGTGATGCGTTGGCTAATCAGCAAGTGGAAATTGACCTCACAAAGCACTTTTTATAAACAGACCATTAGTGCAAAAACATGCATTTGGGGCACATGAACTTAGGGGAGGCTTACATGATGGCGACGAGATACTGACAACAACTAAACTGGAGAGAGATCTGGTGGTAATCATATCAGATTATCTAAAGGTGGGCAGGCAATGTGCCAAGGCTGTGGGGAAAGCCATTAGGGTACTGTGGTGCATAGGGGGAGGTACTACCAGCAGAAGAAAGGAGGTGATGATGCCTTTATAATAAGCATTAGTGAGACCTCATCTGGAGTACTGTGTCCAGTTTTGATGGCCACATCTATGTAAAGACATAGACATTGTGGATGCAGTTCAGAGAAGGGCAACAAAAATTGTGTACGGCCTTCACCAAAAGTCATATGAGGAGAGTTTGGAGGACCAAAATTTGTACACCATGGAGGAGAGGAGAGAGGGGGATATGATGGAGACCTTTGACTAGCTCAAGGGCATAAATAAGGTACAGAAGGGTAGCATCTTTCAGAAAAAGAGATGTTCTAGAACAAGGGGTCATGACATGAGGTTTGAAGCGGGTAGACTAAGGGGTAATGTGAGGAAGTATTTCTTCACAGAAAGAGTGGTGGATGCTTGGAGCAGACTCTCAGCAGAGGTGGCAGAGGTAAATTCAGTAGGGGAATTCAAAAATGCATGGGATTTGCATAGGGGTATCCTAGTGATAGGTTGGAAAAAAAAGCAAGAGATCAAGCAGTGTCTTCGGTTTTTGCTGCAGGTAGGGAAAATAAGTAAACTAGGTGATCCTGGTGGTCTTTATCTGCAATTAAATTCTATATATCTATGTAAGTCTCCTGGTTGAGAAGATGATTCTCTGGACAATCCACAGCAATGACCACTGTTAGGTCCCTCACACTGTTCAGCTAGGCCTCCTTCCAACAAGAAGACTAGTGATTATGTGATCTTCTATGCAGCCTCTATGAGTAGTACTGGTACGGGCACACTTGCAAATGGGCAATAAAATAAGAAAAAGGTCACACACGATGCTAACTTTAGTCCCTTACTCTTGAGACAGGGTGGCCCCTAAGCTGATTCACTTATGGACACCTAACTAGCTGCTGTCAACAACTTACCATTGCAGGATAGATGTTGGAACATTGTGGTGGAGATTCCAAGTGGGTTGATGTCGCCTGATGCAGGTCTGCTAAAAATGGAGGTGGGCCAGGAACCTCCCTAAGTCAACATCAAGCTCTGAAGAAACTGATTCTGGCAACGTTGTCAAAGCTGGACATCAACAATGCAAGCAATGAAGTCAAATAACACAATAATGCAGTTCAAATCTGCAGCAAACAGGTTCAGTCTGTTGGGGGCACCAGGCAGGTGACAGCACAGTTCAGTTCAGGTAGAGATCAGGACACATCAGTGTAACTCAGTGGACAACCTAGGGCCATCAGATAAATTCCCTTCCTCAGGGGGTGCTATGCCTTTAAATGCTTTTCCCTCCTTAGTCTGTGCCTGCAGAGCCACCCCTTGTCATTAATATTAATACCATCCTTTGTCCCTGTTCCTATGAGACTCTCTGCCCTGGTCCCACAGCCCTCATGAATATTAATGAGGGGCATATAACCCTGCTTTATGCTGGGTCTGGATTGGGTCCACCATCTTAATGAATAAATATGAGGGGCCTCTATTTCTTGGCTCTGCCCCCTGGTGCAGAATAGCATAAAGTAGAACAAAGGGGCTTCAAGCCCACTGTGCCCTGGTCCCCTCCTCCCACTTGATTTGGGGTCCTCAGTCCACTTCTTCCTGCCACCCCACCCCTGGGGTTTCTAACTTGAGGTGCTCTCTTTCCCTTTGTGTGGGTGATCTGCCCACTCCTGAGCTGTCTGCCCTCTATAGCACACCCGTGGCACCAAATATTTCAAAACTGGACTCACGACCCTTGTCTTTCCTGTTCTCCCTGGCATTTGGCCCTCTCCTCCCTTGTGTGCTTGGCCCACCTCTTCTTTGGATCCCCTTCCTTTTCTGCAGTGCCTGTGGTGTGAGAGATAACAGATCAGGCATGCAGCCCACTCACCACCTGGCCTGGGTCTGCTGCAGTTGCCAAAGGATCCAGAACAACATCTGGGAAGGTGGCCAGGCAGCAGCACTCATGCATAGCATCTCTGCTGCTTCTGAGGCTGCTAAGGTTGTGTTGCAGAATCCATAATGCTTATTGCTTCTTGGACCCAAATCATCACAGCATGCCTCAATCCACCACCTGAAGCCATTCCTCCCCCTGACTCTGCTCAGACAGGGAGGTGCCTTATGGGACTTCTGAAGCTTCTGCAAGAGGGAGGGAGAAGGTTGGGGAGAAAGAGGAACATTGCTGCCCACCCGACCACCACCAGAGGACTCAGGAGGAATGATGAATTGCATCAGGGAGCTGCTGCACCCACCTGACTGACTGATGCTGCCACTAGGCAGTGCTGGAGGGGAACCAGAGGAACCACGGGCCTGCTGAAGGTACAGTAGTAGCCACAGACATTGCCAGCTATTTCCTGCACTGTCTGTGATATTTCTAGAGAAATCTCCTGCTTTTTGCATTATCACAGTAGGGTCAGCAGAGAGAAACTATTTAGAAATTTCATGAAATATCTAGCAATAGCTGGCAATGTATATGGCTACTACTGTAAGTTCAGGCATTTGTGCTCCCCACATCCTTCTCTCTGCCAATCAAGTTCCCCAACTCTCTATCAGCCACTCTCCAGACCCTTTTGTAGGGCAGGGGAGGTTCTGCTCAACAGACCCAGGGATTGGACACTTCGTTCCAAGAAAGAAGATCTGTTGGTGGGGCTGAGTCCTGCCCTGCCCCCACCCCACTGTGCCAAAGACATGAATTTGTAAAAAAGTAGGGAAGGTGCCAAAAATAAAGAAAAGGAAAGTTAAATCCCCAGCTTGTTGAAGGATCCCCATCTCTTTTTGTGGTGTTTGCCAACTTTGGGGCACTACAGAAGTGTACCAGGAAAAACAGATGAATGCAGAGAAGGCAGTGAGCGGCACAAAGGTGCAAACAGAGGTAGGCATAGTCAAATCGGTAACTATAGGAGACAAGATCTTTTTTAGATACCTAAATGAAAAAAGGCAGACAAGGGAGGGATTGTGAGGTGAAGAAGGCCAGGGGGAGACTATGCAGAGGAGGATCAGGGAAAAGCAGATATCCTGAACAGATATTTCTGCTCATTCTTCACACTGGAGGGAGAGGTGGACAGAACATACAGAAGTAACTGAAGCATTGGGATAAGGGCGGTAGACACCAGTCCATTCTCTCCTGAGAGGACTTGTGAATGTAAAAGTGCCAGGCAGAGTACACTAAAGGGTGCTGAGGGACCTCTGTGAGGTACCGGCTGCACCTATGACAGCCCTATTCAACAACACACTGGAAACATAAATGGCTCCAGAGGACTGAAGGAGGGCAGATGTAGTCCTGCTTCATAAAAGTGGCAGCAGGGAGGAAGCTGGCAACTATAGGCCCGTCAGTCTAATGTCTGTGGTAGTGAAGTTAATGGAGACACTTTTTAAAAGAAAAGATAGTGGATTATCTTGGATCCAGCAGGTTACAAGACCCAAGGCAACACTGATTTATGTGTTGGGGGGTGTAATGTCTGATGAACTTGATTGATTTTGTATACTGAGTGACCAGGGAAACAGATCAGGATAGGGCAATGGGCTTGGCCTCCTTTGACTTCAGGAAGGCCTTCGACACTGTACCACACAGGAGGCTTATAAGGAAACTGGGCAGTTTGGGGGGTGGGACCCAAGATGTTTAAAAGGGTACAGAACAGACTCTGGGATAAGCAACAGAGGGTGGTGGTATGCAGCACTTACTCTAATGAGGAGAGAGTGACCAACATGGTATCTTAGAGCTCAGTACTGGGACCAGCACTCTACAGTGTCTTTATAAGTAGCATTGCATAAGAGCTGGAAGGGAAAATATGCCTCTTACAGATGGCACCAAAATCTGAAATAGGTAGCTATGCTGGCAAGGGTGAAGAGAATGAGAAGAGACCTTAGAAAACTTGAAGAGTGGTAGAGGGTATGACAGCTGGTTTCAAGGACAAAAGTAGAAAATAATGCACCTAGGGCACAGAAACTCATAGGCGGTGTATAAAATAGGAAAAGGAGTATTGACAGTCGCTAAACAGGAAAATTACCTGAGGATATCATATTTAATGGTCACAAGGTGGCAAGGTAGGGTGACAAGGCAGTAGGCATGGACAGTGGGATGCTTGAGTGCATAAAGAGGAGAATATCCAGCAGAAGGAGAGAGGTGGTGTTATCACTGTTTTGATCATTGGAGAGATACACTACCTGGAGTACTGTGCCCAGTCATGGAGATCACATCTCAGAAAGGATATAGATGAGGTAGAGGCTGTCTAGAGTAAGGCAACCAAAATGGTACAGGGGCTGCATCATAAGTCCTTTGTGGAGACACTGAGAGAATTCAATATGTACACCCTGGAACAGAGGAGCTAGAAGAGAGCCATGTTGGAGACTAAGTATTTCAAAGGGATGAATAAGGTACAGGAGGAGATTATTTCTCAGTAGAGAATGTGCATGAGAACATGGGAGCATGCAATGAAGCTTTAAAGGGGGAAATTTAAGAGGGATGTGAGGAAATACTTCTTCACTGCAAATGTGGTGGGCATCTAGCACAGTCTCTAAGTGCATATGGTGGGGGTAAAAATGGGTAGACTTCAAGCTTACACAGGATAGGCACAAATGAACCTTTTAGGAAAGTTGGGGGGGAGGTAGCTGGAAACCATGCATGGTCTGCGGTGACAGTTTAGGCAGAGTCAAAATAAGCAGACTGGATGGGCCATGTGGCCCTTATCTGCTGACAAATTCTATGTCTCTATGATTCTATGTTTAAGTGGCATCACCTACTGTACTTCAGATGTGTTAAAAAAAATTAATGACACACTTCTCTACATGTATCCTTCAATATTGTATGTATTCATAAACTTTTAAAGTTACAGTCCATCTCTGTATTCAGGGGAGGCCATTTGTAGTACTGCCAGTGCCTTCATCTCAAGGAAGAAAGAAATCAAAGGTATGGGATCAGTGGAAATAATGAAACTTTCCCCATAAATGTACAGTAGTTGCAGAAGTTTTACACTCAAAATATCACAGCTAAACTAGACCAGTAGTACAGTGGTAGCAATACTGCTGGTTACACTGGTGAGGTAAGCTCAGAAGAAATCTTGTGTTATTGAGAGTCAATTGGGAAATAGGACTGAGTATCCCTAAGAGAGCTTTCCTCCTTTGGAGAGGGGGGTGTCACATCATGAAGTCAGGTGTGTTGTATGTATGGCAGTCTGCCTACCAGCTAGGGAAGGATTAGTGGCAATATGACTTAGTACTCTGAGGAATTGGAGAATGAATGCTGCCAATGCCAGCACTCAGGAGTGTCATTGTACCTACGTGTCCTGGGGAGGAAAGAAACAGGGGAAAATGGAGTTTAGCAGATGATGCCCTGGCTTCCCCAAACATCAAAGGTGGGGCTCACTCCTTCTGGCTCCCAGATTAGAAACAGAAAACATGGTGGTAGAAAAAGATCATTTGTCTATCTAGTCCTCCCATAACACTCTATACTACTGTACTACTTGAAACCCAGTATCTTTACAGGGATTGGCCCTGAGTTTCATTTCAACCATTGGTGGTTGGATTACTGGAGTGGAGTTACCGTAGGAGCAAATAGAGAGATCCCCCCCTTGAGAACCTCAAGTCAAGGTGGCAACACAATGGTATGTCAAGAGTGGCCCATGAGACCTAGGATACTCAGGTGAGTGGAGCCTTGATAGATGGGAGGTGATGTTGACAGACATCAAAGTAACTTTTATTAAAAGGAGCTCAGGGAGAAAAAATTAAGTTAAAAGAAAAGATATTAGAACAAACCCTTCCTAAACTGCTTGATAATATATATGTTAGGCAGGAGTTAATATCCTGCAAACAAATCCTATTCTCAGAACCATTTGACATTAAATGAGCCAAGACCAATCCAACTCCATGCAGAAATACAGTACAAGTCACATTAAACTGTTCCCCCAACTCACTGGTTTAGCATTTTTCAGTGAGTTGCTTATTGTGTACCCTTCTCAGTGCAATGAATTATAAAGTATTCTCTAATAGTTTGTCTGTTAACTGTTAATCAGTTGCAGCTCACTGAAAACTCTTGTTTAATGCAGTGCACTAATGAGTGCACACATTAAGCAACTCAAACAATGCTGTACAGTACTGTATAACTGGAGCCTGATTTCACTGCAGTGAAAGTCATGTCAGCTCCAAATAAATGCTGCCTGAGAGTCTAGGGGAACATAGGAAGAGGGAAGTGGGTGGGCATGTCTTTGGTGTCTTCTGTTTTGGATATTTGTAAACTGTTTAAATGCCTCCTGAAGTCATGTAAGCTCCAAATAAAAATGCAGCCTGAGAGTCTGGGGGAACATGGGAAGAGGGAAGCTGGCAGATAAATAATCTGTCAATGAAATGTACTGCATAGGTGATTTAGGGAAATTGGAGTCTGGAAAATACAGTATGCATTGGTAAGAGCGCAGACAGGCAATTGTACTACTGTAGACCCATACTGTACACTTCATAGTACCCCCATCCATGAATCCCAATCTCTAATGCTGTGGTGGAGAGAGAGGTTGCTGCATGCTTGTGGGACAAGAGGAGTTTGATCACTAGCAGGAGTCTTGGAAGGCAAAGCTCAAGATAAATAAATGGTATGCCACCATTGCCATTGTCTTGAAGTCCCGGGCTCTTTCCAGTAGTTCTTGTGCAACCAGTAATTTAAGCATTCTCTGGTTCCCTGTTCCATTTTGTTCCCATACAGTCTTGGAGTCCTGAGGTGGAAGAGCTCCCCTGAACGGGAGTGCCCAGAGAGGTCCCATGGGGGACTGTGCAGGTGCAAACAGAGGAGCTAGCTATGAAGGATATTGCTGAAAATGAGTGTTTCTGTGAAAAGGTGGAGAAAAGAAATGGAGGCGGTCCAAATAGAGGTGCTAGTTATGAGGGAACATTTTTTTCTGCTAACAAACTTAGAACAGTTAAGCCAGTAGCCACAAGAAGGGAAAGAATAAAGGGTAAAAAATGGCGAGATCAGAAGAGGGGAAATGAGGGAAAAGTGGACAAAATAATGGGCCCATTAGTTAAGAAAAAAATATTGGAAAACAATGAAGCAAGCTAAAATAAGATGGGGAAACCTATCTGAAAATAAGATTATTGGCTTGATTGGAAGTAGTGAGGTACTGCATACATCAACATCAAATGGAGACATTTCAAGATTTTTAATAAATACAGAAATGGGGCTGTCAATAGAAAAAAGGGGCTCTCAATTATTAGAAGAGCCTCCACACAAAGTTCAATTTTCCTCCTTTCACCCCTCTTAGTGAAAGAGATGGAAATGATTTGATAAGGATGGAATCCAATACTGGAATTCAAGGTTGCAGTCAAGAGCAAGATCAATACCCAACTATAGAAAATTCAGAAGAGGAAGACGGGCGGGGGTGGGTAGAGGAAATAAGTAACATGAATGTGCTAAAAACAATGAACAATTTACAATCTTTGAATAAAATGGTCAGAAGTATGAGAGAATAAGGGAGGATTGTAATTATCTGAATGACAGAGATAATATTACACATATGGAAATGAATATGAATAACATGAAGGAAATGGAAAAGAAAAATCAAGGCTCCTGTGTAGAGGATAACTGCTCATGGACAATTAGCCCAAGAAGTTCATTTAGTCTGGATATTGATGGTTTAACTAAAGTAATAAGAAGTTTTAGAGAACCACTGAATGCAAATATTTTGCTATATCAGCAATTAATGGAAATCAAAAAAGATCTAACATTCTTGAAAGGTTTAAGTATAGATAAAATCAGAATGGATAAATTTATGAACAGAGAAATGGGGAGAAGGAATGAATTGATTCAAGAATAATAACAGAAGTTAATTTAGATAATTCAGATAGAAAGAATCAAATGAATGAAATGAAAGGGATGACTCTGAAATTGGAATTGGCAGATGGGAATAAAAAAAAGGGATGAAGAATTAAGTGTATGCTGGACAAACTATCCAAGTGAGACTACCATGGAGTGTGTGATGTTGCCAGATTAATTATTAAAAAATGAAAGTATTTTTTTTGGAATTGAAGAATAAGTTTCCCAAACTTTGGGTGGAGGGAGTACATCAGGAATACAAAGATATGAGAGGCCAAAGAGAAAGTAGAAGGAAGGAGCAAGTAAATGAGTCTATAGTAATAGGTAAACAGGATGGGTAGAAGAGTATAGTCGAATGCAGACAGATAACAGAAAGTTTCAAGGATTGCGAAATTATAATTAAGAAGGGGAAAATGAAGATAATGACAGAGAAGGAGAACAGCAGGTAGGGAAAGATAAAAAACAGACTGAAGGAAGCAAGGGAGGTACTCAGGAAGTTGATAAGAAAAAGGTGCTCAGATCAGAATTCAGTAAGAGATCGAAGAGTATAGGAAGTAGAGGGGTTTAAAAACTAGGTAAAGCAAGGGAGAAGAAAGGGAAGGATATGAAACCCCAAATCAGGAAAAGACAAAGAAAAGGAAGAAAGCACAGGATTGATAAAAAGGGTAAAAGAAAGGTACTAGGAACACAAGAAGAAAGTATAGCTGAGGTAGCAGAAGGAGGTGCGGAAATAGGGGTAGAAGAAATTTAACATAGAAAATTATGATCTGGAGGGGCAAGAAGATTCAAAAATGTTTTGATTAAGACACTGCCCACAGATTATGTTTTATCATTATATGGCATGGTAGGAATTCCAGAAGAGAATGAATTCAAACTTTCACAAATTATCAAACATTTAATAAATATGAAGCTGGGCAATTGCAGAAATATGACTGAATGTATGAGTGTAATTAGGCCTGTTAGGGAGCTGGAACTGGTATTAATAGTAACAAATCAGTACTATATACTTAAAGCCATTAGTAGTGTACAAAAAGAATTTGAGAAGTTGAGAGTGCAATTAGGAAATATAGTGTTGCTAAGAGATCTCTTCCCCGAATTGTTTGCAAAAAATGATGTTAAGGAAGGAAATAATATGTCGATATTTGGGCTAGCCCTATTAGACAGGGAGAATACAAGGAACAGCAAAGAAAAGTGGGCCAATATGTTAGCGACATTATTAAACAGTCATATTTGCAATACAGACATAATACAGGCCAAACGTTATGATCTAAATGGCCAAATCATGTTGATAGTAAAAAAAAGAAAGTTGTTAGATCTTTTATACCAAAAGCAATCAGTACTAGATGGGCTGGGAATTTACATGTATGTGGAAGATCAAATCTATGAAAAGATGGAAAAACAAATGAGTCAACAGAGTAAGGAATGGAAAATAATGATTGATACAGCAAATAGATTTCAGATTTTAGGAGAATATAATCTGTGACAGCGGGATTTCAAATTTGAAGAACAGAGGATTCAGGAAAAGGTATAGCAAATAAAAGGTCTTAAAGAAGATCGGACAAGACAGGGATATATTAATATAGGTATACTTTCATGGAACATATCAGCTTTCACTGACAGGTTGGGAGACCCAGATATGGAATGATATATAAAAGCATATGATTATATATGTGAGCAAGAGACATGGAAAATAGGTGCAATTTATTTGGATGGATACATATTTTATGTGAAACAAGCAGAAAAACAAGAAAAGTATGGTAGGAAAGTAGGGGGAATAGCTATGTTTTGTAAAATAAAAAATAATGTGAAAACAACAGAGATTCGGACATATTACAAAGGTTTTTTAATAATACATATTAAGGAAGAAACTACTGAGGATATAGTATTGATTAATATATATGCACCCCCAGGAAAATAGCAAATACAGAGAGCTAATATGGTTACAGATGCTAAGATATGAAATAGAGAAAGTACAGCTGGAAATGCCGAATGGAAATATAATCTTAGTAGGCAATTTAAGTGCAAGAATAGGAACGTTACAGGGTATTACTGAAGATCATATGAAAAATATTAGTCTACTAAACACAGGTAATTTAAAGAATATAAGACAATCAAGGGATTTGACACTAAACAATAGAGGGATACAGTTACATAAAATGTTAAAGGACACAAACCTCCTGGTGTTAAATGGCAGAAGAGAGGGAGACAGACCAGGTAAGTATACATTCAAAGGAGGGAGAGGATCCTCTGTGATTGATTATATTTGTGCCAACGCCATTGAAATCAAAAAATTGTAAAAGAATGGAAGTAAGGTCATCTCTCGAAAGTCAACATGCAATAATTGAACTCCATATGAGCATGGAGGGAAGAGATTTAAGGACATCCTCTAAAGAAAACAAACTGAAGGTAACACATAAGAACCAAAAAGGTTGGGAAATAATGGATAATGGGAACGTAGAAAAAATAATGAATGACAGGGGTATAATAGAGAATTTAAATGACATTACTGAATATATGGATGTAAGTTTACTGCTGACAAAATATAATACTACTTTGGCTAATACAAGACATATAATAACCAAGGAATACAAAATACGCAATAAAAAAGAAGGTAAGGTGTGGTTTAATAAAGAATGCAGGAAGGCAAAAAGGAATTAAGTAAACAGTTGACGAAGGTAAAGAGACATACATTAGTAAGTTGCAATATGAATAAAGAAAGAAATATAATAAGGAAACAATATAGTAAGGTATTAAAAGTGAATAAGAAAAAACATTGAATAAAGTTATGGGGTGAACTTACGGATGTGGTAAAGAAAAATTAAGCAAAGACATTTTGGAATTTAGTGAATAAAGGTATGAAAAATTATAGGCGAGATTTAGGAGTTTATGTTGAACCAGAAGAATGGGTGAGTTATTATAGAAATTTATTTTTTCTAGAAGACAAGGAATATATAAAGGCACTGATTGTATGGAACACGGAAAACGAGAACAATTTTAGTTTCAATCATATTACACATTCAGAAATAGAAGAAGCAATAAGAGCAACAAAAAGACACAAAGCCCCTGGCCCTGATGGGATCCCATCTGACGTAATAAGTTTGATGTTGGGCAAATGGATTCCCTTATTGGACATTATATTTAACTCTATATGGAAACACAATACATTACCACTTAGTTGGAAGCTAAATATAATAGTCCCACTATTTAAGAGAGGAGAAAAGGTGAAACCGGAATGTTACAGACCTATCAGCCTGATAGACAGTAGAAAAAAACAGTTCATTAGAATAATTAATAACAGACTAAATCAGTGGGTCGAAGACAGAGGGATAATTAACACAGCTCAAGCCTCCGGGTGGGAAGGTCAACACTAGACAAATGTTTTATAATGGCACATTTGGTATATCAGTACAAACAGGTTAAATGACTGTTTACTGTTTATTTGTTGACTTGAAAACAGCATTTCATAGAGTTAATAGAGTTAAATTATGGGCCAGATTAGAAGAATTGGGCATTGATCAAGCACTTCTGGGCATTATAAAAACTTTGTACTGTAAGTGTCAGATTCTCAAGTGATGGATTACTCACTGGATGGTTTTCGTAAAATGTTGGTGTGAAACAAGGATGCACTTTATCTCCGTTATTGTTTAATCTTTATTTCCAAATAGTATTGAACAGCTTATATAATCCTGATTATCATATGCCAATGAATGGTAAAATATTCTGCCCATAATTGGCATGTGCAGATTATGTAGTATTAATATCTACAAGTGATATTGGGTTAAAAAGAATTATGAACAAATTTTCAGAGGAATGTAAAAAGGCAGATTTGGTGATGAATTATGAGAAAACCAATGTATTGGTGTTCGGGGGTAATAAAAAGGAGTACAATTACTATTTGGACAGTAATAAATTAGAAGTGGTCAGGGAATTCAATTATTTAGGATTGACCCTGGCTGAAAATGGAACATGGAACAAACATATTAATGAGATGAAAAATTAAAGCTAGAAGGTTTCTTCTGATTCTAAATATCTTTGCCTATAGATACAGAGGTAATTCAGTAAAAGGAATTCTGAGAGTTCTTAATGCAAAGCTCAAAAGTTTCTTATTATATGGAGCAGAAATTTGGGGGCAAGGTAACAGTAAGAAATTAGCTTCAGTAATAAATATATGTTATAAAATGATACTAGGCCTCTCAAAGGGTGCACTTTCTGCTCTGGTAAGAGCAGAATTGGGGCAACTGCCAACAGAGTGCCATATTTGACAGCGGGAAATAAACTACTGGCTGAAGGTATATAAAATGAATACTAGCTTCTTACCTACATTATGTCTTGAGGAAGCTCTGCAATGTAAGGCACAGAATATAATGTTTCCAAGTATGGTAACATTAGAAAAAGTTATCAGACCTCTAGGACTTTTAAATAACATAACGGATAGCATCTGATTGCCATTCTCCCAGGTAAAGATAATAAACAAGGAGAGAATAGAAGATAACTACAGGCAAAGGGATTTGGAATTAGGAAAGCAAAGTAAGATTTTCAAATGGATTTCAGGAAATAAAATAATTCATTAATTAGAATCATATCTAGTCAAAATGATTAACTGGACTTAAGGAAAATAATTACCAGGCTTAGGTTTGAACTGTTCATGAGCAACTGGAAATTACATCTGTACAGTGGTAACAGAAATAAGGAAAATATAATTTGTAAATGTCGAAATGATGTGGATGATCTAAAACATTTGATGATTTTGTGTCCTATGTATAATGAAATAAGATCGAAATTGTTGGTGCCTCATCTGAGTTTATTGGAATATGAGCCTTCAATTATGGTGACATGCCTTTTGAAATCAAATAATGTGCAACTATTGAATGTGGTGGCCTCCTTTTTTAAAGTTGTAGAAATGAAGGGATTACATCTGAAAAATCTGAGGATAATTGATGGCCTGTTTTTTGGTATCCTCCTCCAATTTTATATGTTTAGTATTGTGTAATATAATACATTATATAGATTCTGTTGAACACTGTGGAAGTATAGGACAATGCACATATAAATTGTGATAACTGTAAGTTATGTGCTGAGGATCTATTTATGTTATATTTGTATTGTTATATTTATATTGTAATGACTTTTAAACAAAAAAGCCAAACAACAAAGAAACTTGTTCATGTGGAAATGCTGTATAGTAAAGTACTTCATGGTTAATTTCCTGGTGGTCTAGTGGTCCCTCTTGCAACCCCTCCTCATCCCGACAGGTAATATCTCACACTACTCTCGCCATCCTCAAAGGAGCAGGCCACTAGAACAGCCCTCCTTTCCTTTCTTCCACAGCTGGTAGCACACTGAAAAGTTAATGAATGTGTGTGTACTGGCTCTGCACACGCTCATTCATTAACTTCCTAGCGGGCTGCAGGCCATGGAGGAGAGAAGGGCTGTACCTGTGGTAGAAACATAGAAACATAGAAACATAGACTTTGATGGCAGACAAGGACTGCTTGGCCCACCTAGTCTGCCCATTTCCCTATCTAGAGGATAAGCTGCAGATCCTATTTAACCAACATCGTATTTCTTCCTACCCCCCACCAAAAATTGCCTTATGTTTGTCCCATGCATTCTTGAATTCTTCCACAGTTTTAGACCCCACAACCTCCTCAGGAAGGCTGTTCCATGCGTCCATTACCCTCTCTGTGAAAAAATATTTCCTCACATTGCTCCTGAGCCATCCCCCCTCTATCTTCAAATTGTGTCCCCTTGTTCTTGCACATCTCTTTTTCTGAAAGATGCTACCCTCTTGGACTTTGTTGACTCCACTGAGGTACTTAAACACTTCTGTCATGTCCCCCCCTCCCTCCTTTCCTCAAGGGTATACATATTAAGCTCCTTTAGCCTCTCCTCATATGGCTTCTCTTGCAGACCCTGCACCATTTTAATTGCCCTCCTCTGAACTGCTTCCATCCTGTCTATGTCCTTGCAGAGATGGGGTCTCCAGAACTGGATGCAGTACTCCAGATGGAATCTCACCAACTGTCTGTACAGGGGGATAACAACTTCCTGTTTTCCGCTAGTGATGCCTCTCCCTATACATCCCAGTATTCCCCCAGCCCTCCCTACCACCTTCTCACATTGCTTGCCAACCTTAAGGTCATCTGATATGATTACACCCAGGTCTCTTTCCATTTTTTTTGTTGTTACTACCTCCCCCCCCCCATTGTGTAATCTTCAACTGGGTTTTTGTTTCCCAGGTGCATTACTTTGCACTTCTTTGCATTGAATCCACAACCATCCCTCCAACCTTGCCAAGTCCCTTCTCATCCTTTCCATGCCTCCTTGTGTATCAACCCTGTTGCAGATCTTTGTGTCATCTGCAAAGAGGCATACATAGATACATAGATACATAGACAGTGTCAGCAGATAAGGGCCTATGGCCCACCCAGTCTGCCCATTTGAGCTTGTAAGTTCAGTTTATGTTTTCCTAGAAGTCTGTTGCCCCCTTACCCCTGACCTCCAGAATTCCTTTATGTCTATCCCATGCATTCTTAAATCCTGTGATTGTTTCAGCCCCCACCACTTCCTCTGGCAGGGTGTTCCACTTGTCCACCACCCATTCTGTGAAGAAATTCTTCCTCATGTTTCCTCTGACTCATCCTCCCTCCAACTTCATCCCATGCCCTCTAGTCCTGGTACATCTTTTTCGCTTAAAAATAGTGTATTCCTGCACCCTGTTCCTCCCTGTGAGATACTTGTATGTCTCTATCATATCCCCTCTCTCCCTCCTCTCCTCCAGGGAGTACATGTTCAGCTCCTTCAACCTGTCTTCATAGGACTTGTGATGCAATCCATGCACCATCTTTGTTGCCCTCCTCTGAACCTTCTCTACCCTGTCTATGTCCTTACGTAGGTATGGTCTCCAGAACTGTACACTGTACTCCAGGTAGGGCCTTACTAGTGTCTTGTATAGTGGAATTATGACCTCCCTTTTCCTGCTGGTGATGCCCCTGCCTATACATCCCAGCATCCTATTTGCTTTACCTGCTGCCTTGTCACACTGTTTCCCTACCTTGAGGTCATCAGAGATGATAACCCCAAGATCCCTTTCCTGTTTGGTGCATGCTATATCCTCACCCCCCCCAACTGATATATTGTGCCAGGGTTTTTGTGCCCCGTATGCATTATCTTGCACTTCTTTGCATTGAATTTCAACTGCCAAACCCCTGACCATTCTTCAAGTTTCTGCAGGTTCCTTCTCATTCTGTCTACACCCTCTGGTGTGTCCACTCTGTTACAGAGCTTTGTGTCATCAGTGAACAGTGAAATTCTGCCTTCTAGATCCTGCACAATGTCACTGATGAAGATGTTGAATAGGACCGGTCCTAGCACTGATCCCTGTTGTACCTCACTGGTCACTCTTCCCTCTGTGGAGTGACAGCCATTTACCACCACCCTCTGTGTCCTGCCACCCAGCCAGTTACCTACCCACCACACTACTGTCCTGCCCACACCCATATTCCCCAGTTTATGTAGTAGTCTTCTATGTGGCACAATGTCAAAGGCCTTGCTGAAGTCCAGATAGGCCATGTTCACTGCCCTCCCCTGATACACCTCCCTAGTCACCCAGTCAAAAAATTCAATGAGGTTGGTCTGACATGACCTCCCCCTGGTGAAACCATGCTGCCTTGGGTCCTCTAGTCCACTGACAACCAGATGTTCCACCAATCTCTCCTTCAGTAGTGCTTCCATGATCTTCCCCACTACCGAGGTGAGGCTGACTGGTCTGTAGTTCCCTGCTTCCTCTTTGTTCCCGCTTTTGTATAAGGGGCCTACATCTGCTCCTCCACTCTTGGGTACTTCCTGTTTCCAGTGATCGGCTAAACAGGATAGCCAGAGGTTCAGCCACCACCTCTCTTAGTTCTTTAAGGACCCTGGGTGCACCCCATCTGGCCCCATTGCTTTATCAACTCTTATTACTTCCAGTTCCTTCAGGACCCTTTCTCGTGTAAAGGGACTTGTGTCCATTTCTGCACCATTCTCACCCCTTGTACTCCCTTCAGACCCATTACCCTCCTCTTCCTCGGTAAAGACTGAGCAGAAATACCTGTCCAATATGTCAGCTTTACTGTTGTCATTCTCCACGCAGCCCCCATCCTCCCCCTTCAGTCTCACTATCCCTCCCTTTGTCTTTCTTTTTTCACTTATGTACCTGTAAAAGGTTTTGTCCCCTCTACCCACTGATTTTGCAATGTGTTCTTCTGTCTGAGCTTTGGCTTCCCTTACTGACCTCCCTGCCTCCCTTTGCTTCTCCTGGTACTTCTCCCTATTCCCTTCTTCTTGTGTCTTTTTGTATTGCCTGAATGCAATCTTTTTGGCTTTCACTTTCTTTGCTACCTCTTTGGAAAACCATAATGGTCTCCTCTTCCTTTTCCTCTTGCTAACCTGCTTTAACCTGCATATGTTTCCTTCCAGTCCCTCTGCAATGTCACTTATAAAGACATTAAAAAGGACTGGACCCAGTACTGAACCCTGCGGTACCCCACTAGTAACCCCACTTTCTTCAGAGTGGACTCCATTTACAATTACCTTCTGTGTCCTGTTGTTCAGCCAATGTTCTACCCAGGCTACCACCCTGGGACCCACTCCACGGCTGGTTAATTTGACTACAAATCTTTTGTGTGGGACTGTGTCAAATGCCTTGCTAAAGTCTAGGTCTGCTCCTTTTGGGGATGGGAAGAGTGGAGTGTGATAATACCTATCGGGAAGTGAAGGGGTTGTGGGAGGGACCACTAGACCACCAGGAAATTAAGTAAAAAGCATCGTACTGTACAGGACTGAAGATTGGGATTCAGGATGGGTTGGGGGGTTACTACTGAACTGTACAGTACAGTACATTTACCACTAGATCATCAGGGAAAAAAGATACATTTTACAGAACATTACAGTACTTTTAGGCTAACTGAGATGTGACTGACTGGGAGGAGGGTATTGGCTGCATACAGTACAAGTAGGTACAGTACAGTACTGTACAGTACAGGTACTTCCAGTCTGTTGTTCTCTTGGAGGTGCCTCACTGTACAGTACTGTACTGTTGATAAGCAAATAAAGCATACAGTATATTAAACAATCAGTACAGTACTGTACTGAATAAATAATGTACTTACAGTAATCACTGAGTGAGTGAGATGTGGCATAGTGGTATAGGCAGTCAAGTTCAGAGCTAAGCGAGAGGCTAGATGGCAGATACTGTAGTGCTGAAATTATATATAACACAGCACTGCACTGCAAATGCATTTGAGAAAATGCATTGCATGACCATTGGAGTGGGAGCTGAAGTGAACTGTATAGTGGTTGGAAGTGCATTGCACATGAGCTGATGACTAGTTAAAAAAGTGTTTGTGCTATAAGCATTTAGAATTGCCACTGCATTAGCAGCACAAAAAAACAATGCCAGAGCAGTGAGCTTGAGGAACAGTTTAATGTGACTTGTACTGTACAATCACCTGTTATCACTTTACTCCATTTTTGGTGTAGTACTGTTTACAGGGAGTGCCAGAAGGGTTAACAAATTTGGTAAAACTAGGGATCGGTGGATACTAAAATGCCTGACCCCCAAGACTACCCTAAAAATACCTGAATGAAAACCGAGTAGTTGGGTCAGGTCAGGTAATTACAGTACTACCCAACATGTTCTACTACCCAATTACCCGACCCAGACCATAACCAAAATCATGTGAAAGACCTTTTTTTGGACTATTAGACTGTTTGGTGCCCTTAGCCATTATGCCTATGGAGGACAATGCTGAGGCAGGTTCAAGAGGCACAGCTGCTCTTAGCAAGCCTGCTGCTGTTCCAAAAATTATACACATAGTAGGCATTGCTCAGGCAGGTACAAAAGCACAGCTGCTCTTAATATGCCTGCTGCTGTGTCTAGAAATTATGGCACTGGGTCAGGATAGCACCAACAATAATAGCGTGGTCAAGAACCGCACAGCAATAATAGCATCTTCTTTTTCCAGGGCTGGTGCCCCTGGTAAGCCTCCTGTATTCTGGTGCCCTTGTGTGCATACAGCACCATAGACAGTGACCAGGGGAGCACTTACTGAAAGTGCTGTATATCCCGTCTTACTGTCTGCGCTAGCGCTACACAACTAGCACTCTGTTGACTGGCGCAATTCATGTGTAACCCCATTGTCACCTGGGGTTACTAGAATCCCACTTAGAAGTAATGGCAGGCAGGGAAAGGCAGCTTATGAGACACCATTTAAATAGGTTTCACACCGTCTCACTCTGTTCTCAGTCTCAGCTGAGCTGGAGGGATGACAGCACTATATAATTCTTGCAGCAGCATAAGCCACAGTGGAATTTTGGCTGCAGGGGTTAGGTTAGAACATTGGGGATTTTCAAGTCAGTCTTCAGCCAGACTCAAGAGAAGAAGGAGGTGTACTGCAGTTGGCAGCCCCTCAGAGCCTAGCTCTGTCATAGAGCTACACAAGAAACAAGGTAGTGTGTTCTCACCCTACAGAAGAGCACCGGAGATACCAGCAGAAGTGGTAGAGACCACTCCCCAAGTTGTTCCAGTGCCCCATCCCTGGAGGGATGTGGGGGAAAGAATCCAGCATTTCAGGGGCAATCCACTGGCCCTGCTGGGAATGGGAAAAGCTGCCTGACAAGAGTTTGTTCTGAGTTACCAGAGAATTTTGTGTTTTGTGATAGAAGCCTTGGGGCACCTGTGAACCATGGTGAGTCTGCTCTGACATAGAGCCCCTATTTTCACCAAGACGGTTGTGCAAATGTATCTGCATACTGTGAGGTCAGGAAAGGACTAGCCAAGTAGTGATTAACGTCTCGTTGGTCCAGGGGTATGATTCTCGCTTAGGGTGCGAGAGGTCCTGGGTTCAAATCCCAGACAAGCCCAAAAGTCATGCAGGTTAAACAATATTTGAGAGGAGAGACAGGGGGGGCATGATTGAGGTCTTCAAGTACCTCAAGGGAATAAATAGGGTAAACATGGAGGGGATCTTTAGACTAAAGCAGGGAGGTATCACCAGAGGGCATGGTATGAAGTTGAAAGGTGGAAGGGTGAGGAGGGAAAAGAGGAGGAGGTTTTTCATGAGAGGGGGGTGGACCCTTGGAATGCAGTGCCTGGTGAGCTGGTTCAGAGATCCACAGTGGAGGGCTTCAAGAGAGGGTGGGACAGACACAGAAAGTGGATGTATCAGATGATGGCCTGTCCCAGGGGGTTGGGGATGGATGATAGGGGTTTCTGGAGCACAAGGGAGGGGAGGGCCTCGGCACCCAACTAAGGATCTGAGGTTCGAGCAGACTTGATAGACCATAAGGCCTAATCTGCTGGCAAATAGTATGTTAGTATATAAGTACAGTACTTTTAAGATATATGTATGGCTTGAAATGCATCTAACCATTGGGGGTCTACAGGGATGGACATTGCCACTTACAGTATGTTGCAAGTCAGGACACCAGCAACATGGAGAGTAGAATGTTAAATGTGATTTATATTTCGAGATAGCAATCTACAACCAGCGAGTTCGAAGAAAAGTGTTGTTCCAAATGAATGGCCAGGTATGAATTTGGGAATAAGAGGTGGGAGAACCCTTATCTGGAGTAACCAGGTTTACCTCCACAGATTCACTTTGGGCACGTATAGCTTTCTCCCAGGCACTTGGCCAGTGTCTACAGAAAGTACCCAGAAGTGGGATTAAGGATGAGATTCTCCTTTTAGAGCTAGAAAGTGCTTGAGGGTGGTTGAGGGAGCCACCACCCAAACTCCATGACTTATGGAAAAGTGTACTAGTGCTGGCTGTGGTGCCATGTCAGGGTAACCAAGACTAAGAGTACCAGTTCAGGCGTGTGAGCCCAGATGTGTTCAGAACCTGAAGGTTGCTGTGTAATGAAGAAGATGTGTTCTGACCTCTGTAGATCTGCATATTCAGTGAGTGTAGCCCTGTGGGGGTCCATCTTGCTTTGTATTCTTGTGTTGAAGTGAATAGAAGCCACACTTTAGAATCCCACTCCTGGTTTGGACATTTTCAGTTATTGCTTCCTGTGTTCAGAATTACTTGGGTACCCTGACCAGAAGTACAAAACTAGCCCTGATGCTGAGCAAATGTTTTCTCCCCGAACCTAGGCTAGCCAGGTAGTGGGTTACAAAAATAGAGGCCCCAGACCTAGGCTTACAAAATGGAGGCACCGCTGAGGATTTGTTTGGAATCTAGGGAGAGAACAAAAAAGATTTGCTCAGCTTAGGGCTAGTGTTTTGTCTGTCTGGCAGTAGGTAGCCCAAAAAGTTGGAAGCATTGCCACCTAAATGTGCCATTGTGTGCTGCTGTTCACGTGCTGCTGTAATTGTGCCATCAGTTTACCGAGGAGCAATAAAGCCAGATTGAATATGCCCCTTGTCCTGCATCAAAGTTATAACATTTGCCAGTTTTTTAAAGTTATGTGTGACAAGAAAAAGTGTGGAAAACTGTGGGAAACAAAGAGAGATCTGTACCCTAGAAGTTGGAAATGCTTGTTGTATGAACAGAGAGAGCCACTGAGTGAAACGCCATGAAAAATGGTGGAAATGGTGCTCCCGCCGAGGAGTCACAGTTAAAAAAAAAAAAGTGTGGTTTGCACTTTAAATTTTGCCTGCTCGACGATCGCCATGGAGGAGAAGAGCTCGAGAAGAAAGAGGCTCATTTGCATGGCGTCGAGTGATTGGTAAGACTGCAGTCGGTCCCGCCCCCAAGCCAGCTCTAGAGTGACTGCACAGTGTTCAAGAGAGAGAGAGAGAGAGAGAGAGAGTAGTGTGCAAACTGGCTTGCCAGGAGGAGGAGCGTCGCGATGACTGAAAATGTTCTAAAAGTAATAAAATCTGACTTTTCTGTTTAAAATAGGGCTCAAACCACATTTTTATCACCTGGGAAGAAAGTGAGGTGTTCGAAGGGACAATTAGCAGGACTGCCAGCCTGCTTCATTCCGGAGGCCTCCAAGACCTGCAGTAGGCTGAATTTTTCCATCGCAATTGCAAGCAACTGATTAAGTGAGTACCAACCTAAGAAACCACTCAAACTGTGTGTGATGTTAACTAAAGCCAGTTGAATCTGTGTGTAGCAGTGTAATCATTTTGCAAAGAAGGACCTGTGTCAAGTTATCAAACTAAGCAGGAATTCTTAGCATTAGACTGTGAGCATAGTTGTGGGTTCAGCAACAATATGATTTTCAAAGAAAAGTGAGAGACTGTGGGTTGTATGAAAGATGCAAGGAAATACAGGCAATCCTGTGCAATGAAATACTGTGGCTTTAGGGACTTTAAGGAAGAACAGTGATTTAAAGCAAATGAAAAGTCCTGTAAAAATCATATAAATGTGCTAAGAGAACGAACAGTGCAGTTTATGCAGTTTAAGTGAAGTTTATCAGTAAAGCTTGTAAATCGGATGCACAGTGGATTGAGTCAGAAACAGAACGTTGCTGCACCAGGAGTGTTGCCGCCGCCATTACAGGGTGGGGTAGTAAAGTAAACACGGCAGCAGGGGAGCCATTTTGTAAAAGTTTTCCAATAGAGTGGGACTTGAGATAACAGTGAGTTTTGTTTTCAATGCAGTCATGGCTTCAGGATCAGCCTGCTACCTGGCTTATGCCCGGGCTATGATAGCAGAAGAAGTTAACAGATTGAAAGATATTGAGAGATGTTACTATGGGGGACATTTGCCTCCTCATGTGGCGATTCCTGGATATCCAGTGAGAGTGTGCATAATGAACTTAAAGGCTGGTAGGGACATCTTCATGGTTCCTCACTGTTCTGGGTCCCCCTTTAGAGACATGGCCTAACCAAAGCACCCAAGATTCATTTGGCTCCCACATGGACAAAGCGTCAAGAATCTGCAGTTGGCAGCACACAGCACCAGGTGGAGCCTGTTGGAGGAAGCTCAGCAGAGCGTGGCATGAAGCAAGAGGGTGTAGCTCTACAGGCAGAGCAAAGTGCTGATGTATCCGAATCTGGGTCACAGAGAGACAGTGTGGAGGGAGCATCAGCAGATCCATGGAGAGAGGAGCTGAGCTCTAGCCTCATTGAAGAAGATGAGATGACAGAGACTTTTGAATAGGAGGTGTCGACCTCCATGCCCAGCAAAGAGTGAATAGTCTCAGGAGTGAGGATGACTGCTCACTCCTGGGCTCAGATCCTCAGTGAGCAAGAAGATGAGGGGAAACTTATGTGGTCTTATGAAGAAGGTGCAGGTCCACAACCTCAGGCTCTTGCCTTGGAGGAGCAAACAGAAGGAGAGATTTGTGACTCTACAGCCCTGTCCCCACAAGGAGGAGTTAAAGATCCATTTTATATTGCATTAAGTATGCGTAGCTGGCAGACCCAGGACTGGCTGCCCCCAAGCCAGGCCAGAGGTCTAAAGTTGACCAAGTTTTGTAAAGAGGAAAGACTGGTTCATAGGAAGGCCAATGAGATGTATGGGATATCCTTTCCTACCATTCGTCGGAGAGTCTGGGAGGAGATAGAAAGAAACAGGAAATCCTGGATAGTGGAAGAGGCAACAAAACATGTGAATCCCGGTACAAGTTGGTATGTCCAAGACAAAGTGTTCCAAGTGAAATTCAGACAATGGAAAGTGGGCAGAACACTATTCATAGACACTGTTCAGATCATGGATGCAGAGAGACATGAAATCTTCTTCAATGTGAATTATTAGCTCCCAGATGGGGTAATAATTCTTGCAACTGACCCACTGTGCTACTTTCCTCAATGCAAGCCATTTTCTGTGAATGTGCCCGTTCCCATCAAGTGGAGAGCATAGCAGTGGTAGCCAGTGTTGCCATCCAGCCATTGCCTTACCTATGTTGTTCTGCCAGACTAGTATTCCAGGAACCAGGTGTCCCAAATTCGTCAGTCTTGCAGTGTACTGGCTTTCCAGATTCCATCACCTAGCCTTCCAGATGACTTCATATCCAGAGAGGACACCATCCCAGCTGTATCCTGATTCATTGCCTGGGATTTCAGATGACTTCAGACCAGCTGTTTCCTTTCCTGTTCCAAGGTTCCATCTCCTAGATTACATCAGCACAGCAGTTTCTAGAAGTGCCATCCTGTTGTTTTCCGGAAGATGTCCGCCCAGCTGTATCAGAAGAATGCTGCCAGGAAGAGTCTTCGGCTGGAAATCCAGGTGTCATATTGATTTTGTTCTTCAAGGGACTGGTAAGTCCAGACTTTTCTATTTTAATGACATTGGAGTACACACCCTACACCTAGCAGAGTTCAGACTATTTGAACTGTCCTCAAAGACTCTCCCCTTTGGGATTACAGTCCTACCAGAACTGTGCTTCACCGAGATCTCGCCCAGGAGACAATCTTTTTTGGACTTGCCTCCGGGCACTGTTGTCACTAGATGGGACTTTTAGGGTACTCCATCCCCAAAAATGTGTATTGCAAATAATTTTGTTGTTTTTCTACTGTTTCTACTGTTTATATTATTTCTCTGCTTTTCTAAAAAAATATTGTTTTGGGGATTCTCCAGTGTTTTGATGGTAGGGGTTAGTTAGTGCTGTGTTTGCAGATTAGGGGTTGCTTTGTCTTTTCTCTTGCAGGTGATCCTGAAGAAGACAAGAAGAGAAGACAAGAAGAGGAGGAGGGACTCATTGCAGTCCTTCATGTGCTTTAAAGTAGTAGTGTTTAAAGTGCGGGGTTGTTGTTAATTGTGTTTAACTTTTCCTTCCACAGGTATGGTTGTGGGGAGTGGGGAAGAAATGCTTAGACAGTAGTGTTAGCTCCCTTGTGTTTTGGTTGCAGGTGTCCAGGGATAGGGGGAGGTTCCCCTGTGTTTTTGGGTAATTTGGGGTTTTGGTCAGATATGTTTTCTGTAGAGGGCTAGGGGGATAGATGGGCTGTGGTCCTGACTGGCAGGAGGGGCCGCAGTACTGATCTATTGAAGGCTATGCTCTGGACAATTCTACCAGGGCCACTAGGTAACCATAGCAAGATCATAGAGTGGAGGCTGATAGAAACATAGAAACATAGAATTTGATGGCGGATAAGGACCACTTGGCCCACCCAGTCTGCCCATTTTCCTACCTAATGGATAAGCTGCAGATCCTAGTTAACCAGCAGCCTACTTCTTCCTACCCCCACCCTCTAGAATTGCCTTATGACTGTCCCATGCATGCTTGAATTCCACCACTGTTTTTGACTCCACAACCTCCTCTGGAAGGTTGTTCCATGCATCCACAACCCTCTCTGTGAAAAAATACTTCCTTAAATTACCTCTGAGCCACCCCCTCTATCTTCAAATTGTGCCCCCTTGATCTTGCCCACCTCTTTTTTTGAAAGATGCTACCCTCTTGAACTTTGTTGATTCCCTTGAGGTACTTGAAAGTTTCTGTCATGTCCCCCCTCTCCCTCCCTTCCTCGAGGCTATAAATATTAAGCTCCTTAAGTCTTTCTTCATATGTCTTCTGGTGCAGACCCTGCACCATTTTAGTTGCCCTCCTCTGTACAGCTTCCATCCTGTCTATGTCTTTGCAGAGATTGGGTCTCCAGAACTGCACGCAGTACTCAAGATGGGATCTCACCAGCTGTCTGTACAGAGGGATAATAACATCCTGTTTTCTACTGGTGATGCCTCTCCCTATGCATCCCAGTATCCCCCCAGCCCTCCTTGCTGCCCTCTCACATTGCTTGCCCACCTTTAGGTCATCTGATATGACTACCCCAGGTCCCTTTCCATTTTTGTTGTTGCTCGTATCTCACCCCCATTGTGTACTCTCCCCCTAGGTTTTTGTTTCCCAGGTGCATTACCTTGCACTTCTTAGCATTGAATCTAAGCTGCTGTACATTTGACCATTCCTTTAACCTTGCCAAGTCCCTTCTCATCCTTTCCACCCCACCTTGTGCATCAACTCTGTTGCAGATCTTTGTGTCATCTGCAAAGAGACATACTTTTCCTTCCAGTCCCTCTGCAATGTCACTTATAAAGATATTAAAGAGGACCGGTCCTAATAATGAACCCTGCGGTAGCCCACTAGTAACCCCCCTTTCTTCAGAGTGGACTCCATTTACTATTACTCTCTGTGTCCTATTCTCCAGCCAATTCTTTACCCAGGCTGTCATCTTGGGACCCACTCCCAGGCTGGCTAACTTGTATATTAATCTTTTGTGTGGGACTGTGTCAAATGTGTTGCTAAAGTCTAGGTAGGCCATGTCCACAGCCCCTCCCTGATCTACTACTTTGGTCACCCAGTCAAAAAAAATCTATCAGATTTGTCTGGCATGACCTTCCCGCTGTGAATCCATGCTGCCTTGGGTCCTGTGCCCCTCTGGCCTCTAGATACTTGACAATTCTTTCCTTCAGAAGTGATTCCATCATTTTCCCTACCACTGAGGTTAAACTAACAGGTCTGTAGTTTCCTGCTTCTGCCTCATCAGCCGATGGTCTCTGGGCCCTTAGTGTTGCCTGCTTGTGACTAGCACAAGATAGGAGAGGGCCTGATCACCCCTCTCCGTAGGTAGCACATAGGGTAGGATGGCCTAGGCCAGGTAAGTAATGACTGCAGACAGTCATTTTCCTGGCTGAGGGTGGGTGTAACCCCCTTGTCAACTGGGGTTACTAGAATCCCAGTTAGAACTAGTGGCAGGCAGGGAAAGGCAGCTTATGAGACACCAGTTAAATGGGTTTCACACTGTCTCACTCTCAGCTGAGCTGGAGGGACAAAATCACTATAGAATTCTCGCAGCAGCATAAGCCACAGTGGAATGTTGGCTGCAGGGGTTAGGTTAGAACATTGGGGATTTTCAAGTCAGTCTTCAGCCAGACTCAAGAGAAGGAGGAGGTGTGCTGCAGTTGGGAGCCTCTTAGAGCGTAGCTCTGTTATAGAGCTACACCAGAAACAGAGCAGAGTGTTCTCACCCTAGAGAAGAACACTGAAGATACCAGCAGAAGTGGTAGAGACCACTCCCCGAGTTATTCCAGTGCCCCATCCCTGGAGGGATGGGGAAAAGAATCCAGCATTTCAGGGGCAATCCCCTGGCCCTGCTGGGAATGGGAAAAGCTGCCTGACAAGAGTTTGTTCTGAGTTACCAGAGAATTTTGTGTTTTGTGAGAGAAGCCCTGGGTCACCTGCAAACCATGGTGAGTCTGCTCTGACATACAGCCCATGTTTTCACCAAGACAGTTGTGTAAAAGTATCTGCCTACTGTGGGGTCAGGAAAGGACTAGCCAAGTACAGTACTTCTAAGAGATGTGTATGGCTTGAAATGCATCTAATCAGTGGGGGTCTACAGGGATGGACATAGCCATTTACAGTACATTGCAAACCAGGACACCAGCTACATAGAGAGTAGAATGTTAGATATGATATATATATATCGAGATAGTAATCTACAACCAGAGAGTTTGAAGAAAAGTGTTGTTCCAAATGAATGGTCGGGTATGGATTTGGGAACAAGAGCTGGGAGACCCCTCATCTCGAGTAACCAGGTTTACCTCCACAGATTCACTTTGGGCACCTATAGCTTTCTCCCAGGCACTTGGCCAGTGTGTGCAGAAAGTACCCAGACATGGGATTAAGGATGAGATTTTCACTTTAGAGCTAGAAAGTGCTCATGGGTGGTTGAGGGAGCCACCGCCAAACTCCATGACATATGGAAAAGTGTACTAGTGCTGGCCATGGTGCCATGTCAGGGAAATCAAGAGTAAGAGTACCAGTTCAGGTGTGTGAGCCCAGATGTGTTCAGAACCTGAGGGTTGTCATGTAATGAAGAAGATGTGTTCTGACCTCTGTAGAGCTGCATATCCAGTGAGTGTAGCCCTGTGGGTGTCCATCTTGATTTGTATTTTTGTGTTGAAGTGAATAAAAGCTACACTTAAGAATCCCACTCCTGGTTTGGACATTTTCAGTTATTGCCTCCTGTGTCTGGAATTACTTGGGTGCCCCTGACCAGAAGTACAAACCTAGCCCTGATGCTGAGCAAATGTTTTCTCCCTGAACCTAGGCTAGCCAGGTAGTGGGTTACAAAAATAGAGGCCCTGGACCTAGGCTTACACATGTAGCGCTATTCTAACCGGGTACTGAAATAATACTCATGATTGGCAGTGATGAGGCAGGAAAGAGAGGCACAGCAGCTCATAGTGAGCCTGCAGCTGATTCCAAAACATATACCTATGGCGGGCCTTGCTGAAGCAGGTACAAGAGGTGCAGCTGCTCTTAGTGAGCCTGCTGCTGTTTCCAAAAATGATACCCATGGTGGGCACTTCTGAGGCAAGTATGAGAGGCACGGCCACTCTTAGTGAGCCAGCTGCTGTGTCCCAAAATTATACCCATAGTGGACATTTCTTTTTATTTTCCATATTTGTTCTCATTTTTCACCCATTCCAGTTCTTAGCTGCATGTGCACATGTGGAGACACCTGCATGCCATGTCTCAAGACTCCCTCCTGTGACTTAGCACTCCCTCCCATCTCCTCTAGCCATCAGACCTGCTCCCAGTGGCAGCAGAACTATGGTGGAGTGACAACCACCCCGAGAGAGGATAACTGCCCCATGGCTCCTTGATCCTGCTCTCAAGCTTCCCCCCCATACTGACTCCCCAATGACCCAAGTCTATATCCTAACCCAGGTCACCAGTGAAACAAGAGGTAAGGTATCCAGCACCTCAGCCCTCTGCACCACCAGACCAGCTGTGGGCATTTCTGAGGTAGGTATGACAGGCACAGCTGCTGTGATTGAGTCTGCTGCTGTTTCCAAAAATTACACCCACAGCAAGTATTTCTGAGGTACAGTCTGGACAAGAGGAATAGCTGCTCTGACTGAGCCTGCTGCTGTTTCCAAAAATTATACCCATGGCGAGCACTGCTGATGTAGATATGAGAGGCACTGCTGCTGTGAGTGATCCTGTGGCTTTTTTCATAGATTATACCCATGGAGGGCATTGCTGAGGCAGGTACAAGAGGTGCAGTTGCTCTTAGCAAACTTGCTGCTGTTTCCAAAAAATTATACTCATGGCAGGCATTGCTGAGGTAGGTATGCAAGGTATAGCTGCTGTGAGTGAGCCAGCTGCTGTTTCCAAAAATTATACCCATGGTGGGCATTGCTGAGGTAGGTATTAGAGGCACAGCTGCTCTGACTGAGACTGTTGCTGTTTTCAAAAATTATACCCATGGAGGGCATTGATGAGGTAGGTATGAAAGGTGCAGCTACTCTGAGTGAGGCTGCTGCTGTTTCCAGAAATTATACCAATTTTGGGCATTGATTAAACTTACATAATATAAAACTTATGATTGACAAAAGAAAGCTAAGAGTAATGTGGCACATGTGGCTGGCATTGTGGCAGTAGTGATGGTTCTATTTGTTTCATACACAACCCAGTCATCATATTCAGTATCACTGTTTGCAGGCTGTTGTTCATGGTCAGAGTCAGACTCACACAATTCAGTGTGTGTGACAATTGGGAAATTGTCAGCATTCAGTCTGAGAAATGTAAGCCATTCCACATGTGTAGGACTTAGCAGTGTTCTGTGATCAGTGACAATTCCTCCAGATGCACTAAATATGCATTCTGAGTATAAGCTTGCAGGTGGCAAACTGAGGTACATTATTGCAAGATTTCCCAGATTGGGCAATATTATTCTTTTTTGTTCCCAATAGAGTAATGAATCTTCCTTAAGACCAGTCACAGTATGGTCTGTAAAATACTCCTCGATCATTGTACTGTGTGAGATAGTTGCCAGTCTGGCAGATGAACCAGCTGTACATTCTTTATGAAATACTAGTCTACATCATTGCAAGTGACTCAGAAGTGATTTGCCTTTCTGACCCTGAACATAGGATGCCTGAGAAGTAGCTGTAGATGTCCTTTCCCTCACTGAAGACATTGGTGATTGTGAAGAATTGATAGATATACTATTGTCTGCACCAGAGGTGCACTGTGATGGTTCGGCAGGGTTTGACTGATGTACATCAGTTAATGGTGTTTATAGGGCAATGTCACATTTGGTTAGCATAAGATCCCTACAATACTCAAGGTCTTCCCCTGCAGGAAGGATGGCTTCGATGTTCCCCTGAAAGTGGGGCTCTAGCAACATAGCCAACACATAGGTATCATTCTTAAACTTAGAATTTAGTCTCTGATCAGTCAACAGTCTAAGATTCAAGTCATCTACCAACATAACAGCAGTGGTGTCATCTTTTGACTGTACATCTTTCTTTATGTCATCAAGGAAAATGTGAAGAAATCTGATTTGAGGAAGAATTTGACTCAGAGTTGCACTGTCCTCACTAACATCACATGTGGCAGCCTCAAATAACTCCAATAAGGTGACCAAAGATCACAGCAGAGCCCAGCAGCTGGAACTGAACATATTGTCTACTTTACCTATTTGATTCTGCATGATGTAGTCATGTACAGCTTTTTTCGGTTCAAGAAGCCTTTCCAACATGTAAAATGTTGAGTTCCAGTGGGTTGGAATGTCTCATTTTAATGTGTGGAATGGTAAGCTGTTTGACCTCTGCTGCCCTTCAGGATTTTTTGTGCTTTCACAGAGTGGCTGAAATGACCATGTATTTTCCAGCAAGACCTAATGGGTTTTCAGCATTTCTGTTTCCATTAAAGAAAGAATGGATCAGAAGATTTAAACAATGTGCAAAACAAGACATGTGTTGGTAGTTGGCATCTCAAACAGCCTTGACTATGTCGGTGACATTATCTGACACTATGAATCCTGGAGATAATATGACACTATGAACCCCGGAGATAAGGAATATGGAGTAAGCCATTTCTTTCCTACTACTTATGGTAGAGAGGGAATTATTACATTCTGACTAAAAAGTTGGCCAATGAGCTGTAACAGTCTCATAGCTAATTGCTTGGTTGCTGATCCATATATCTGGAGTTATGTGAACCTGCTTCACCTCAGAGAGTTTCAATTGCTTAGTGACCACACTACACACCAAGTCATACAACTGTGGTACAGCCATTTCTGAGAAATATGTCTGAAAGGGAAAGGTGTACCATGGTTCAATCAGGTTCATGAACTTGAGGAAATATTTGAGGCAACATAAGCAAAAGGGAGTTGACAATTGGCCAACAGCTCTGCAATGGCTCTATTTAACAGCTGGCATGTTGAATGCTTGCAGGTAAATTTTGATGTTCTCTCAACAGTTTCTTTCAATGTTAGTTGATGGGAATGATAAAATATTTTAAATTTTTTGGGGGATTGTATTTTTCTTGCCTTCTTCACGTGGACTACTACTATGGGATTTTTGCAGTACTTGGGTCAGAAGAAAATCTATGTGGGTCTGGAAAGACTGTAAGGACACATTAAGTGATTCAGTGTCAGTTCCTGATGCCAGTTCATTATCTCTATTGTCACTGCCACCACCACCTCCACCAACGCCCATACCAACCACACTGTCCCTTGCCCTGCCCCACTCAATTGGATGTTTCACCTTTGCATACTGTATCATTATGATGTTCCAAAATGTTCCACTTTGCCATCATCACTGGCACTCTTTTTGTACAGATTGCATATAGTTTGAGAGTTATCTGAAGGATAAATATCAAATAAATGTCCACACTAAAGATTTACCTTTTGTGCTTTGTACTACGGTTCCTGACTGTACTTCTTGCACAGTCAATGGGCCTGGATGAAACCCTACAGTGCCATTTCCTTCTTCACATGAATTGTTTTCATTCATGCTCATCTTTTCATTCTTATATTTAGCATATGATTTTTTTCTGTACTTGCTTCTCATACCTTACAGTGGCATCCTCTCTTACCCTAATCAAAACTACAGACCTCATCTCCACAAGATTCAGAAGAACAGGAAGTGCCATCATTATCAGGCGAGACATAGCCTATGCTATCCCATTCCCGGTCCCCATTATCACCACCATCTGTATCAGCATTCACTACCTCAGCATCTGAGCTCATATTTGAGAATGATGCCTCCTTGTCTTTGAATGCAGCTTCAGCAGCTGGATGTATTCTGGCACATGTGGCAAAACATTCATTACTTCTATGAGTAACTCCTCTCAGTTCTTTCTAAATCTCTTCTTTCATTTCATTGCTAACATCCTTTTTTTTGGTTCAGAAGGACATTTAGTGCCAGTCTTGGTGATGCTATTATTGTCGCTATGTTCTTCATTAGTGCTAGGATTCATATTGTCTATGGAATTTTCAGTTGCACATGCAGCAGCACTGTGCTTCCTTTTACTAAACTTAGACTGGGAAATACAAGACATAGTGGACACACCTGTGGCTTTCGCAATGCCGCAGAGAGACATCACACACAGTTTATCTATGAGAGGGCTCAGGGAACCTAATCAGGTAACAGACAATGTAATACAGCCTGAATGGTTTTTGCTATGCAACAGATCAACATCACACACAGTGTAGCTATGACAGTGCTCAGGGCAACTAACCTGCTAAAAGACAGTGTAATACAGCCTACATGACTTTTTCTATGCTGCAGAGAGATGTCACACACAGAGTAGCTATGACAGGGCTCAGAGCACCTAACAGGTTAACAGACAGCATAATACAGCCTAAATAGCTTTTGCTATGCTGCAGAGAGATGTCACACACATAGTAGCTATGACAAGGTTCAGGGCATCTAACAGGCTAGCAGACAGTGTAATATAGCCTAAATGGCTTTTTCTATACTGCAGAGAGACACAGAGTAGCTATGCCACAGACAGAGCTTGCGGCACCTAACAGATACAGTGTAATACAAGCTAAATGATTTTCACTATGCAGCAAAGAGACAAACACACACACACACACACACACACAGACACACACACACATACAGTGTAGCTAATGTCACACAGACACAGCTCAGGGCACCTAACAGGTAGTGTAATACAATCTAATGGCTTTCTCTATGCTGCAGAGAGATGTTGCACACAGTGTAGCTTTAACAGAGCTTGGAGCACCCAGCAGGCTAACAGACAATGTAATACAGCCTAAATTGCTTTCACTATGCCGCAGAGAGCTACAGAGTAGTTTATGTCACAAACAGAGCTTGGGGCACCTAACAGACAGTGTTAATACAGCCTAAATGTTTTTCACTATACTGCAGAGACATACAGAGTAGCTATGTCACAGAAAGGGCTCAGGACACCAAACAGACAGTGTGTAATACAGCCTAAATGTCTTTCACTATACTACAGAGACACACAGAGTAGCACTATCACAGACTGGGCTTGGGGCACCTAACAGACAGTGTGTAATACAGCCTAAATGGCTTTCACTGTACTGCAGAGAGTAGAGTAGCTATGTCACAGACAGAGCTCGGGGTACCTACCAGACAGTGTGTAATACTGCCTAAATGGCTTTCACTATGCTGCAAAAAGACACAGAGTAATAGTTATGTCACAGACAGGGCTCGGGGCTCCTAACAGACAGTGTTTAATATGCCGTAAATGGGGCTTGGCTTAGCAGTGAAGTAGATCAGATGTACCTTGTAAGAGTTCCTGAGGAACTGAGACTCAGATCAGATAAATTAATCTTTTGTCCATTTCCTTACCTCACCAAAACAGCATTGCAGGTGCAGAGAATCTTCTGTTTGGTAAATATGGGCAAATCAAAAAACACAGAGCCATCAGCTGACTTTTTCCGGTCAAAATCATCCAAGCCATGAGGTGCTGGGCCGCTGCTTCAGGACGGAGCTGGGAGTGGAGGTAGATATAGTGCTGAGGAGATGTCTCTCATCATGGTCAATGCAACACTTTCTCAGCTGGTCCAGATAGTCCAGGATATGGGCAAAAAGCTAGATGCCCTTACTGCAAGAGTTTCTAATCTTGAAACACGGATGGACGGTGCCAAGTACACTATTCAACAAGTGGAGGACTCACTACGCAAATCGTCTGACACAACTACTAATTTAATGAAGGAGAATGCCCTTCTTAAGCAATGACTGGAAACAGTGAAGAATCAGTCCAGAGAATGAAACCTACAGTACAAATGATAGGACTACTGGGGCAAATGGAGGGTGACGTGCCCCTGGACTTTGTTACAACCATGCTCCCTCAGATCGGGACAGTCAGAAGATGATCCTGTGTTTTTATTTGAAAAAGCCTTTTGGATTACTCCCAGGAGGATCCCGGGGGACAGATTGGGACCACGGACCCTCGTGATTGTTTGCAGAGGAGTGGGCTTGAGGGACAGAATTCTTTCTATTGCCAAACGAAAAAGAGTTTTGTCTTATGGAGACACCTCAATCTCCTTGTTCCCTGACCTATCTTTTGACACATGACAATGGTGAAAAGCATTCGATAGAGTTTGAGGATCCATGAGAGTTCTGAAGGTTCAACATTAAATTTTGATCCCAGTGAAGCTTAAAGTTGCATTGAATGGACATACAGTACTTATTTAATGAACCAAGGGATGCAGAGAAGTTGGTTCAGTGCATCCAGAGGGAACTGGCGGATACTAAAAAAGGAGAGTCCGACCATGTGACAGGAACAGAATGACTGTCCTTTTGTGTTGTGCTTTAAATTATTTGAGCTGCAAGTACTACACCAGCAATCCATCTGAGCCTTTTCCCACTCACTCCTCGTACTACCAATGAATATTTACACAGGAGTCATAGACACATAGATACATAGAAATTGTTGGCAGATAAGAACTGCTAGACCCATCTAGTCTACCCATAAGCCCTATACTTGTATGCAATCACTGACCCTAAGTGATCAAGTAAGCATTAAGCCACGAGAAAGGAGGCATTTACAAGGAATTAATGCATGGTTGGGGAAGGGTTGGTGCACAAGGCCACAGGTCGAATGCTCCATCCACCCACCCATGCATTATTTCCTTGAAAATGCCTCCACTCTCATGGCTTAATGCACCTATAACATTGCTTCCATGGCTACTACTTCTCTTATATGTAGTGAAAGTAATTATGGAAAGAATATAACATAAACAATGCATTTGTTATTCATGGTTTTTGTATGAATAGCTATGTATTTCACAACGACAAAATTGGTTTCTGAAACCATACTTCTTTCTGTACTTATGAATAAAATTATTAATTTTTTAACAAACATTGCTTTCAATTCTTACACCTTTAGAAGCTATATCACTGTTTAAAACTGTTTTTTAAGTGGTGTATAACTTTGCAATTCCTTTGTTTTCAGCTGTTACACATTCCCCGTGTGTTCTGGGACACATTACTTATTTGCCTAGAATGGCACGGTACTTATACACACAACAATTTTAAACTATTCAGCCAAATGTTTTTTGTTTTATAACACTTTTTGTGATAAATGCTACCTTTCCTGTGATATCAGTGTTTCATGTCCATTTCTGTTGCGGCTTGCTCTGCTACGCATTTCACCATCCTGACTGCAACCCGGAAATGATATGCTGCAAACCGCTTACCTCATGCTTGCAATGCTCCTCGAATTTCTGTTTACAGCACTCTGGTGACTTCAAAGGTGTATCGTGAGCTATGGGGACAGGGAAATATTTCTCCACCTATGCTGCGAGACTCATTACTGGACACATTGAAAAGCTGCTAAGTAACTGATCCATGTTTTTTTTTTCTTAATGACTGAAAATACCAGTATTGCATGATCTACTGTGTCCACTGGGTGCGTGGGAAGCACCACGTTTCTGGGATACATTTTCCTCTTGTGGGCAATTGCAGTACTACAGGACCATGCCTATCTAAGGAATTAATGCATGGTTCAAATTGTCACATGTGATTTGTTTGGACCAATTAATTTCCTTTCTCACTGTCGTTTTCATTCATGCCATGTTACAATGCTTTTCATCACTCCCTCCACACCTGATGTTCCCTTGTGCCTGTTATATTTAAACCCCTCCACTGTGCTTGCCCCCACCACCTCTTGTGACAGACTGTTCCAAGTGTCCACCACTCTCTCTGTGTAGAAAAACTTCTTCACGTTGCCTCTTATAGGTCTGGTGTTACAACTTGATTTCATATTAAACTATTTACTTCCCTTGGTTTACTGCTCACATGTATATGCAACAGACTA
The DNA here is from genome assembly GCA_016271365.2 of Neoceratodus forsteri. Classification (NCBI taxonomy): domain Eukaryota; kingdom Metazoa; phylum Chordata; order Ceratodontiformes; family Ceratodontidae; genus Neoceratodus; species Neoceratodus forsteri. Next base: position 1,008,352,932 of record CM057454.1, on the reverse strand, counting down.
CTTTTTATTTGTGGATTGCCAGAGATCTATTCTCATGCCCCGTATGCTGTTTGATCTTAATGTTTTTTCTGGCATAAGGGGAGGTGGGGTGATTTATTATCACTTGAGTGCTGCAAATACTGATAATAGCTATTCAGTCTGTTTTTATGATGGCTACACACACGCACACAGGTGCACGACTGCATGGTGCAGGGATGGAGCAGCAATTTTCTGAAGCACATTATTGATTGACCAGGTAAGCCAAAATGTTTCATTTTTGGGGCTGAAAGGTTTTTCAGGCTTTTCTATTATACCACATGGGTTCTGTGGCAAAAAGGTATGTACAATGCCTTTTGTTTTATGTTTTCCTGCAACTAACTGATCATCCACTCTGTAGGATGAGAGGGGGAGTGTTGTATCTCACCTAGTACTTACAAGTTAAGGGCTATGATTTAACAACAGGGTTGTTATTAGCCTCGTATCTCTTGTTACCCCGTTAATTGTCAGCTCAGTATAGCAGTTCTACAGCATGCTGTTTAATGCTATGTTTATCAACTTGATGGCTGTTCACTTTAAAAGACTGATTTACTTTTGTTAAATAATTACTTGCTTTGATTTTAGTGTGGGATGGCTACATCTCGGGAAGGGGGGGATAATCTTAAGCTCATCAATTGTAAAATGTTTATGTGGGTTACAGGGTGCCTTCAGGCCGGATGTTTAATAGGGCATCGTCTTTTCCATCAGTTATATCATAACCTTGTAGAACTCTGTGCTGCCATTAGCTGTTATGTGCTCATGTAGTTAATGTAAAATTGTGTAATTCCCCTCATGTTGTAATGTTTTGAAGTGTGTATTATGAATACCTTTGTAAGAGAAAATGTGATTCACATCAGTTGTCTGTATCCCTTCACAGGATCTCATTGTAAGTTTTGCTTGAAAAATTTAAAAATCAAAAGTAAAAAAAAAAAATATATAGCCTAAATGGCTTTCACTATACTGCACAGAGACACAGAGTAGCTATGTCACAGACAGGGCTCAGGACACCTAACAGCTATGTTCACTCTAAGCTGTATGCCTGTGCATCCTCCCAATATCAAAGAAAGAGCCGCGCACTATAAAAGAAGTGCTGCACAGATGATGTGCTGATAAGACTAGGGTAAGTCTGTAACACATTGCTTTTACTAGGCTACAGTGAATCATATTTATTGCTTTCAAACTACCCAACCCCTCCCTACTGCGCTTAACCCTGGCATTGCCACAGACTGACATATACATACATACATACATACATAGTTGCCAGCAGATTAGGCCTAATGGTCTATCTCATCTGGCAGAAACACAGCTCACTGGTAAGTTACCATGGCTGCTCTACCTCCCTTTTTTAACTCATCATTCCCACTCTCACCCCTCAGACTACCCCTACTGTTCTCCTTTTTATCAACCCCTACCATGCACTTGTATCTGTTCCAGCCCTTTCTGAAATCTCCTACAGTTTCCATTTTTACAACTAATCTGGAAGTGCGTTCCAGGGTGCCAGCACCCTCTCCATGAAATAATGTCTCCTCACCTCACCTCTGTACTGTCCCCCTACCAGTTTTAGACTAAGACCTCTTGTAGTCCCCTCTCCCTTCAATTTGATCAGACTCTCAATTTAAACTCTAATGATCCCCTTCAGATATTTGAAGGCCTCTATCACATGTCCCCTATCCCTTCTATCCTCTTTGGAATACATGTTCAGCTCTGCAAGTTTGTCCAAATATGACAGTTCCTTCAGACCACGGATCAACTTTGTCGCTCTTCTTTGGACTCTCTCTAACAGAGTGATGTCTTTCTTTTGTTGAGGATGCCAGAACTGCACACAATATTCCAGATGCGGCCTCACTAGCGAGTTGTACAGTGGAAGAATAACCTCCCTGCTCCTGGACATTATCCCATTAGCTATACACCCAAGCATTTTATTTGTTTTTGGAGCTGCTTTCCTGCACTGCTCTGAGTTGTTCAATTTGATGTCAGCCATCACCCCCAGATCCTTTTCTATTGTGGAGACAGTAAGCCTTTCTCCCCCAAAATGATAGCTATACCTAGGGTTCCTAAAACCCAGATGCAGGACACTATACTTATGTGCATTAAAACCTAAGTGCCACATTTGTGCCCAATTTATAATACTCACCAAGTCCTCCTGGAGTGCCCTCCTTCCCTCCTCACTGTCCATCTCAGCTCCCGTTTTGGAATCATCAGCGAACTGGCTCATTCTACTCATAACTCCCTCCCCTATATCTGCAAAGAACAGATTTAAAAGGATATGGCCCAACATTGACCCCTGTGGGACCCCACTGATGACCCTTCTAGCAGTCGGGGCTTCACCTGCCTACCGTCACTCTCTGCTGCCTGTTGTTAAGCCAGTTTCCAACCCACCCCAACAATTAACCCCTCCACCCCCAGGTTCCTCAATTTCCATATCAGCTTTCCATGTGGGACTGTATCAAAAGCCTTGCTGAAGTCCAGGCATAGAACATCAACAGGCTTTCCCCCATCCAGTGATCTTGTCATCTAATCGAAGAATTCAGCTAGGTTGGTTTGACACAATCTGGCCTGGACAAACCCAGGTTGGTTTTCATCTTGAAAACCATTTGCCTCCAGGAACTCCACCATCCTTTCTTTTAAGATGGCATCCATCATTTTCCCCACTATGGATCTCAGGCTGACAGGTCTGTAGTTCCCCTGTTCATCTCAACGTTCGCTCTTATGGAGAGGCATGACATGTGCCATCCTCCAGACCAGAGGAACATATGTTGATTGGAGGGAGGAATTAAACATATCCATCATTGGAGCTGCTAGGACATCTACTAGTTCCTTCAGAACCATTGAGTGAATTATGTCTGAGCCTGGGGCTTTATCCATCCCCAAGAATTTGACAGCCTCCCTCACCCTCCCCACCTGGATCTCACTATCAGTGAGTGCCTCTCCCCTGGTGACTCCTAATCTCACCCCCCATGGATGTGGCCCAGTTCTCTCCTTAGTAAAGACTGAGCTGAAATAATCATTCAGCACTTCAACCTGCTCTACTGCCCCATCTACCCATCCCGCCTCCTTCTTCAGTTTGTTTATCTGTCCCCCCACCCTTCCTTCACTCCTTAACATATCTATAGAATTCCTTCTCCCTCTCTCTCTGATTCCTTGTGCTAACCTAAGCTCTTTTTCAGCCTTGGCAGTTCTTATCCTCCTATTGACTTCCCTGGAGATCCTGTGATATTCCTCTCTGTTTGCCTCACTATGAAGCACTTCTACCAAATAAAGGCCATTGTTTTGCTTCTTACTCCCTCCTGCATTTCCCTTGTCCAACAGCAAGATTTCCTGGCTCTAGTCATCTTATGGTGGGATCTTGCACAGGTTTTCATGGCCTCCAGGATGCCCAGCTTCATAATTTCCCACTGCTCCAACGTGCACATCCCTGGTCTGATTTTCCCTATGTGTTCCCTGAGGATATTAGCCATCTCCCTAAAATTTGCCCTCCTAAAGTCCACTACTGTGGTCTTTGTTTGGTTTCTCTCCTTCCCCAGGTCAAAGGTGAACCATACAACAGAGTGGTCACTTACAGCCAAAGGGTCTTTCATCACCAAGTTACTAACCTGGTCTCCATCTGCTAGTACCAAGTCTAGGATGTTTCCCTCGCTAGTCAGCTTCCCTACCAGCTGAATCAGAAATTCAAACTGGAGGGCATTGAGCACCCTTTGCTCCCTAGCAGATGAAAACACCATGGTATTCCAATCTGCTCCCGGCATGTTAAAATCACCCAATATCACATTCCTACCCCTACCCCTACAACAGTGTTTTTTCAAATTGTCAACTAGTTTGCTGTACATGTCCGCCGATTGCATGGGAGGGCTGTATACAACCTCTAGATTGATCCTCCTTCGCTTGCTATCCTGTATTGGGGCCCAAACCACCTCCACATTGCCATTCCCCTCCTCCACCCTGCTGCACACTATCTCTTCTCTAGCGAACAATGTCACCCCTCCACCACTTCCCACTGTCCTATCCCTCCTAAGTGTGGTGTATCCTGGTAACTTCATGTCCCAGACATGGTACTGTGTGGCCCAAGTCTCTGTGACTGCTGCCACATCCACCCTTCCTTCCACCAACAATGCCTGCAACTCCAACATATTGTTCTCCAGACTCCATGCATTAATCAGAACCACTTTCCAACCCACCCCCATAATTTTCCCCTATCCTCCCTACCCCCTTTCTTCTGTTCCAGTTTGAGTCAGACTTCACGTCCACTAGTCCTCCAGATGGGGGAAGAGCCTATGCCCTCCTGCGCTATGCATTTGCCTGTTATTATCAAGCACCCCCCTGTCTAGTACCTAGCACTTATATAATCTCCAAACTTGTTCTTAAGGCCCTCCTTCCCCTCCTTACTCAAATGTAGTCTGTCCCAAGCAAACAGATCTTTATTATCCCAAGTACATCCCCATTCACCCACCAGTCTAGACCCCATAGTCAGACACTATTCCCTCAGTCCAGAATTCCTTTACATTCCATTACTTGACTGTAAAGTCTAATGGTTAAGACAGAGTGCTATGCTGCTGAGCCACAGCTATGCTGTCTCCTCCTAGATCATAAATTTCACATGGATACACATTCTGACGTAGTGAGGGAAAGGGAAACTGAAAAAAAAATATTGCACAGCAGGCTTATTTGATTTCCATGACTCTCCTAATAATATAGATCCAGCCCATGAACCCAGTAAAAGTGAACCATTTCACAGAGGAGACAGCATTATATTCAGACTGGAAGATTGCCATTTACTAAGGGAAAACTACATCTGACTACCTGGCTGCTGAGATCTGAATGCTCTTTAACAGGAGCCAATGGTACTATAGAACAAATCAAGTACACTACCATAAATTGCAATTCTGTGTTATGTCCCAGTTAGGTAGCTGCAACAGTATGTTGATGTTTGAAGGATTTCATTAAATTTATATTAAAAATGCAAGCTTCTTGTTTTTAGAAGGTCCTTTTCTGATGGTGTCCTTTGACTTTGATGGGGTGAAAGAATGGATGTAATGGATCACAATGAAATGAATTTTTTTTTTGTTTGGAGGGTGTCCTTTATATGCTGATGTTTTTGACTTTGACGGGGTAATATTTTTCTGCTGGTATACACTGAACGTTGGCCCTTAAGGTGACTGCAACTTATGTTTCCCATCTCTGATCATCTTACTAGTTCTTTGACAAGAAAATGCAATTTGACACAGCCTGTTATTCAGCAGACTAGCTTTACTACTGCAGTTACATTGGTTGAGGTTCCAAATATTACATTTAATCAGGCATTTACCGACCTCAGTGGGGTACTGCATCCAGATTTCATCTTACCCTCGAGTGACAGCAATTCTACTATTGACCCTGCAACCCTCTAGAACTCCCAACCCCCACTCTACCTCAAAATCATCACCCTTGCAGAAGCCAAAAAATACCTCCTAAAAGCCCTCAGTAAATCAAGAGCCAGTATTGATATGCTTGACCTCAAGCTTGTTAAACTCACCCTTGATATTGTTCTCGCTTCCCTTACCAAAATACTAAATTTATCACTTACATCGGGTCAATTTCCTTGTCACTGGAAAACTGCAGTTGTTACTGTCATACACAAACATGGGGACAGAACCAACCAATCAAATTATCACCCTATATCTATACTTCCCCCTCTTTCAAAGGTGTTAGAATGCATCATTTCCTATCAATTAACAGACTACCTAGACAAACAAAAACTGCAATGCCAACAGCAACACGGTTTCCGGAAGCAGCATAGCACCACTACCGCTCTCATTGAATTCAAGGGATATCTTCATAGCGCACTTGATCGGGGGCATTTGTCGGAAGCTACTTATATAGACCTCACCAAAGCCTTTGACACCATCAACCACGAACTGCTTCTCAACCAATTAAATTCTATGAGTTTCTCCCCAAATCAGTTGCCTGGTTCAGGATCTACCTCACAGGGAAGGTACAAAAAGTAAAAATCCAAGACACCCTCTCATACAATAGGCCTGTTACTACAGGAGTGCCACTTGGCTCCATTCTCAGACCAAGTTACTACCATTCTCAGACCACTACTCTTTAGCCTGTTTCTTAACCACCTCCCCCTAACCATACAGGACAACGAATTATTGTATGCAGATGATGCAGTTATCTACTCATCTCACTTTGACCCTACAGTACTAGAAAGACAGATGCAGGCTGATTTCTCAACTATGGAAAAATGTCCAAGTTCAAGTTCAAGTTTATTGCAGGAAAGACTCCGTTGAGCAAGCTCATTCACAAGGAGGTCCTGAGACACATACACATACAGTTCACAATTACATAGACAGGAGATATAAAATGTAGAACAACAAAGAAAAACAATATATAATACAAGGGGTATACACAATAGAATGGTTCTTCAAATAAAAATTACCCCTAAACTACAAAAGGTTGAAGACCATGATATTTGCCTCTGCTCATAAAAGACATAAGTCCTACCACCTTCAAATATGTAACAATCTTAACTCCCTTGATTTGGTGCATAACTTCAAATATTCAGAAGTCATCTTAGACAGCACGTTATCATATTCTCAACATACTGATCTTGTAGCCAACACAGCCAAAGCTAAGTTGGGTCTGCTTTTTAGGAACAAACACTGTCTAACTACTGAAGCTTTAAAAATTCCGGTCTCAAGTTCAGTGCTGTCAGTCACAGACTACATTCTCATGGTATACAGCACAGCAACTCCCACGGCCCTCAGACGAGGCAAGACAATGCTCAACAAGGCCTGTAGGCTTGTACTGTGTATGAACAGACTGACTCACAATTGTGGGCTATATGCTCAGTCTGTGTGGCTCAACTTGGATTGTAGAATACAGTCCAAGTCTGCCTCCTTTGCCAATAAATCAACACTAGGGCTCACTCCTCCTGGTGTGACTAACCTCCTTAACCCAACCAGCTCATCCAGATGCACAAGAGGCTTGAAAAACCAACCACTAAATGTCCCCTTCTGCCGGACCTCTTAAGGCCAACGGTCCTATGAGTACCGTGCTCCACTCTGGCTAAACGCCTTCAGGGAGGGCACACAGAAGGAACTCAAGCTGGGACCATTTAATTCAAATCTCCATACAATTCTAGTATATTCCAGTGAATGTGATTGCAGGTTATAATCATTTCTGCCCCTGTATCTTGACCGCCATCAATTAGTCTGCTATTTTTTAGGTCCCCATCCCCCCCCTCACCTCCTACCCTTACAACCCAGGTCTGTCCTATTTTATCTCTAACTATTATAGTTACCTAGAACTTCCTCCACCTCTACACCATTTACCAGCTCCTCCTCCTCCTCCTCCCTGCTCCTTCCCCCTCAACTACTCAGTTCTGTATCCCCTCAGCCCATGGCTTCCACTCCCCTCTCCTCTATCCTATTCTACCTATCTCATTACCCCATTCACCTTCTATTCATTTTCTGCTGGTATCCTCCTTCCACCTACCCCCCCATGACTGCTCCCCCCACGTTTCTTATCTTTCAAAGGGACTGGCTCCCCTTCCCCATCCATTCTTAACTATTTGCACTGCCCCTATGCACTTTCCTTTCTGGCCTTTTTATTAATTTGTTACCTGACTGAAAAATGTGAATTTGGCTAAAATATGATTATTGACAAATATGTGATCATACTGTACTCATGGCACCTTGACAAATGGATCTGTTTTTGCATAATATATTCCTGCTTGGTGGTAGTCTTTATATGTTCCCATTGTATATCTGCCAAATGTTTGTAACTGTATTCCTTTGTTGTTGTCATTGTTTTTTACATGGAATCTGTCTATATGTATGCTTATGACTATAACTGCATTCCTTTGACTTTATTGTTGTTTCTGACGTGGAACTTCTGTAAATGAGCCTCTGGTTCAAAGGTCTCTTCCAGATCATGAATGAATGAATGAATAAATAAATAAATTAATACATAAATAAATCCACTGATCATATGGGAGATCTGTTTTTGACCACTAGAATTATTGAGATGGTCATAGGACATCAATTTATTTAGACGCTTTTGGCAAGACAGGCACATGAAGCTGATGCTCATTCCCAGGTTTGATATGGGAGTAGAGGAAGGTTAAATGACTTGCTCACAGAATATGCAAGTGATGGTTATAGGATTCAAACTCAGGTCCACTGTGTCTCCAACTTCACAGCTTGGTACTCTAAATCAATAAGCTATACTGCCTCATAGAAGAAATGCAGTGCTTGATCCCTTATATTCTTATGGTTTGTGAGTAATTATAGAAGCGCTCTAAGAAATGTGTGTGTGGGGGGGGGGCTTAGGCAGAATAGAGGAAACTGATTGACATTAGGTGGAATTGAAGGTTCCTGTATGAGAATGATTTTAAGTGACTTCCCAGAGATGAGTTCACAACTTGGCAATAAGTTTGCATCAGTTTGTTTGGCTGCAACTGTGGCTGCTGTTATACCATGTAATAGACAATCAAACACTGTGCAAGTCAGTCTAGACAATAGCATTTAATTGCAATTAATCTCAGGAGGCACTGTCAGTGCAATAGTAGAAGTGTTATTATTGTCTAGAAACTACAAGTGAACTGAATTTATGAAGTTGTTTGGATTTCTACAGAGGAAAACAGTGTGAAGTTTTGCATACTGGACACTTAAAGCACTGCTCTGGGAGTGGGACCTGCTAAGATGTGTAAGAATACATTTACTTCTGTTCCACAGGCACCCATTAGCAATTTTGCCTCTTTCACAATGCCTCATCTACATTTTGTTCAGTAGACTTGTTTTGGTAGCACCTCCCTTTCCTCAGGAAAAGGCTGCTAGATGTGTGTGTGTGTGTGTGCATCTGTGTGTGTGATTTTTGGATAAGTGGATGAGTACGTGAGTGATCTTTGGAAGATGTCTGGGTGCTAAACCTAGAGCCAGTGTTTGTACCAGTATGCATGCATGAGTGCCGGTGTAAATGAACCTCCGTATGGCTGGTTATTTTTATGTGGTACAGAGACTTATCACAATGTAACCTAAACACTGTAACTAAACTAAATAAACTAGGCTCTAACATTCAGGGCATCCACCAAAAATAGGAAGTGGGATACCATTTAAAACAATTCCTGATACCAGAGGCATATCTTGCCATAGCCCAAGGTAATCTCCTCCCATTAACGGATTACTGCGCTCCAGTACATATGCAAACCTCCACCCATGAACTCAATAGGCTAAATGCAACATACAATAATATCTGCATATTTACACTAATGGCAAAATACAATACCCACCACTGTACCCTATTACAATCCCTTGGCTGGCTCTCCCTCAGGCCCAGAGAAATTATGGCCTTGGGTGTGTCATTGGCAAGGCCAATAAAGATGGAGACAAAATTGACCTTATTTCCCCTGCTCAAACCACAAACCTGCCCCTATAACCTAAGAAACTTCTCCAGCCTTCTGTTGGATACCCCTTAGATCACCACCTTCCTGGGCAGCAAATCCATCTCCACAGCTTCCCCAAAACTGTGGAATGGTCTGCCCATCACCCTTCGCTCACTGGACCCCCACCTCTCCTTTAAATCTCACTACAAAACAGCACTAATGACTAATGCCACATGTGCCTGCTCCCCAGGATGACTCCCTCTAGCCTTTTCAAGGATTCACAGTGGTTATCCAGAAACCCAGTTTCACCCAATGAGATTGCACTCCTATCTCTGTTCTCTTCTAAACAAGGCAATGCTGTCTTGCAATTCTTAAGTAGCTAGGCGTTGCTTCACAAATTCACTGAGCACTTCCATTCATACAATGTTTAACTACACATTGTTTGTTTTTACACTATACTGCACTTTCTGTACCCACACTATTGTATCTACTGTACTGTATCCTCTTGGACTATCATACTTGGATTGCATTGTTTAGCTACTGTTCTTAAGGCATTACTGCTATATACTATGTACCTGCACCTTATCATTGTGTCATCTTAATGGCCCAGGTCATACCTGAAAATGGTCCATTGGATCAGTGCACCATCCTGGTAAACAAATGCAAATTAATAAATAAATAAATAAAGGCAAGCCAATTTCTATTTGATTGGTGTGTGTTTGTTATACAGTAGAGGTAAAATGATTTTCAATGTATTGACATTGGCTTACTACATACTATTGGCTGACATGGGGCCTATGTTTGTGTGGTTGTGGGGAAGGCTGAGGATTCTAGGAAGGGGAGCTAAGGTGCAACTTGGCTGCTTGGGGATAGCTGGGGAACATGCACTGGAACAGGTGGCTAGGCTATGAGGATGGTGGTTTGCTCAACATACAGAACTGTGGGGACTCTGGGGGGGCTAGGGTGCCACTCACTAGGCATGAGGAGGGAGTAACATGATAGCAAATTATGCTTCAAATGACCCCCAAAATGCACTAGAATGCACCACATTTAGAAAATGTTCTGGGGGACTAGGCATCCCCTAGACCCCTGGCCTTATAGTTCACATATTCAATCATTTAATAGATAGTCTTGCAACCCCTATGGTTTCAGTGAAATGATGTCCATGATGCTATATTGAAAAATTTAATCTACTCTTTTTAGTGGCAATAAATGGTATCCCTATTATAGACTCAGTCTGCTTTGTTCATGTGAATCACTTTCCTGGCAGCCAGTGCTGCACACACACATGAGACTTCTGCCAACACAGTCAAGACATTAGAGGGAACATTACCTAACAAGTGGTGTGCAATACAGCCTACATGCCTTTCACTATACTGCAGAGAGACATAAAATAGATTGCTGTAGAGGCACCTAAAAGACGGTGTGTAATACAGCCTAAATGGCTTTCACAGCTGCTTCCAGCAATGAGTGCCACCCCCACTCCTATTTCTTTTTCTCATCTGGACCCCTGAGCACCATACTGGATGATCCCCTGATTATTCCCCCTTCAGCCTTCAACCCCTTGCTCCTTCATGGACTATACTTTGTGATTGTTTTTTTAAGTTTTAAAACTTTTTTTGTTGTTTTTTTTGATGATTCCTCCCTCACCCAACAAACTCTGCTTCTGTCTGAGTGCTCATCGCAGACACAGAGCACAGACACTAGCACTGACCAATCAGATAGTTAGGCCAGAATTGTGTGCTCCTTTCTGCTATAAGGACCTCACAGGTTGCCCTTTCATGCCTGATTACACATTCGGAAGAGTCCCAGGACCCCACAGGCTGACTATAATACCAGTTTAAAAAATAAATTACCCATTACCCAACCCATTACCCATGTCACCAGTACCTAACCTGCAGCTTACACTGTTATTTTGTGTAGGGTAGTAAAATTATCCATACTACCTTACCTGGCAAACAAATGCTGGTGCCCAAACTACCCACTTCAGCTACCCAATGGGGTAGCTCATCCCTAGTAAAAAACTGCCAGAATAGATTAGAACTCCAAATATTCTTTCATATATAAAAACAGTCTCAGGTACAGTATCACCATTAGCTGCCTGTCCTTTATCTTTTACAGAGTGCAGCTTCAACGTATCCACATTTTGTAACTCTAGTTTATCACTTCAGATGCCAAGAAGTAACGTTTTTCCTCATTAAGAATAGACCGACTTCCACCTGGTTATTTAGCATTTCAGCTAAATTCTGCAAATGTTCTGGTTCTGTTGCTCCTTGTATTAATATGTAAGCAATGAGACATGGCAAGATATTGGTTTTCAGGGATTAATGCCTGCCCAAGTGCATAATGAGGCACGAGGCACTTGTGTTGAGTGCCTTTAGTACGTGTCAGTGCATTAACCTCAGACAACCAATGCCATCATATCATATTGCGCTGATAAAATGGGTAAACTAAGAAATGCCATATTTTTAAATTAAAAACTAGTATTTTTTTTAAAAAATAGCTAGTAAAAAGTAACCCCCAATGACTTGTTTTTCCAGGCATTGAATAGGTGAAATGATTGTTTATTATGGAACACTGAACTTGAAACTGCTGAACACTTCTGCTGGCAAGAGGAGAGTCCAAGAAATCAAATGTTCCCCTGCTCACACACAACTAAAGACTTTGTATGGAGCCATGGTCTCAGTTATATCTGAAGTTGTATAAGCAGCAGAGTTTGCCCTGACAAACTGGTAAGGATAGAAAGGGTATTGCTGCCAGCCCGGTGGTGCTGTGGGTTGAGGTGCTGGATGCCACATCTCATACCATGCAGGTGATCCATGTTTGGGAATGAGCAAGGGTCATTGGGGGTTGGCAGGGGAGGAGAAGGCTCGAGGGTCTGGAGGACTGCTCTCCTTCTCTGGGGTGGGGGGGCTCTAGAGTGCCAGCATCGACTACCCTCCAGTGGAGGCTGGGGGACAAGAGCACCACACCAAGACATGGGGTGGAGCTAGGACAGAAGCAGATACCCTTGTGTCATTGAATGTCCTAGCTACAAGGGGACTCTAGCCAGTCCTGCCAGTCTGGGAGAAGGGAGCAGATGGACGGAAGGTCAGAGAAGGGGAGATAGGGGAGCTAAACACGTGGCTCAAGGACTGGTGCCAGGAAAAAGGACACAGATTTGTAGGGAACTGGCAACAGTTCTGGGAGCGAAAGTTCTTTAAATTTGATGGACTGCATCTGACTAAAGAGGGAGTCAGTGCATTGGGGCAGAAGTTTGACGTCTTTGCAGAATATTTAAACTAGCAATGGGGAGAGGGTGCAGCACCCATCGCTTAATGGGAAGAACACCCTCCCTCAGCTAGTGGTCAAACAGGAATTCAGCGTGTTTGCCATTCATTTGCATCACCAGGTAAGAAAAAGGTTTGTCTCCCCCATACGATGCACAGGGGTAATGCCAAACTTCACCCAACAACTAACACACCAAAATCTGGCCAATGGAAAATCATGTACACAATGCTCACAGCCTGGGAATAAAATCCCAGACCTGCAGGCAATAATGTCAGAGGCAAACTGGACATAGTAGCAATTAGTGAGACGTGGTTTACCAGTAACCACACTTGGGAGACTTCAGTACCTGGATATGTATTGTTCAGAAGAGACCGAGGTGTGATGGGGGAGGGGTGGCCCTGTATGTTAATGAAAATATCAAAGCTACAGAAATTCAGAATACACATAAGGAGCCAGAAGAACTGTGGGTCACCCTGGAAACAGGTAATGGGACAGCCATAAGAACTGGGGTTGTCTACAGGCCCCCAGACCAGAGGGAGGACATAGACACATTACTGTTAGAAGATATACAAAACATGACAGCTAAAGGGGAGGTTCTGATAATGGGAGACTTCAACATGCCAGATACAGATTGGTCAATACCAGCAGGAACATCTGCCAGAACTAGACTCATAGTGGATTCCTGCAGGGGAGGGCCTCAAACAACTGGTACAGCAACCCACAAGAGACAGGGCTATCCTAGATCTAGTACTGACTAACAAAGAAGGGATCACAGATCTCCAGGTAGAAGGTCACCTGGGGCCAGTGACCATCACATGGTATGGTTCAATTTGGCTACTACATCTAAATCATCCCATTCCAAGGCAAAAATATGGGACTTCAGAGGAGCTGACTTTGATAAGATGGCCAACAGAGTTAAGCTAGCCCTGGCAAAAGAAACACAGGTGAGGAGGTACAGGCAAAGTGGGCAAGCATTAAGGATACAATACTTGAAGCAACATCCCATTGTGTTAGACAGAAAAGGAAGTGCAAAAGAAGAAAGAAACCACTTTGGTTCTCAAATATAGTAGCAGAAAAGGTCAGAGCCAAAAGGCTGGCCTTCAGAAAATATAAGGGAACACAGCGGGATGAAGATAGGGAGGCATACCAAACTGCCCTAAGGGAAGCAGGTAAGGCAGTAAGGCAGTAAGGCAGGCAAAGTCCCAAACTGAGGAAACACTAGCACGAACAGTAAAAGAAGGTGACAAGACTTTCTATAGATACATTAGTGAAAGGAGAAAGTCCAGAGGGGGTATTGCTAAGCTTAATGGAGAAAAGGGAGCATGTGAGGAGGAGGACCCTGTAAAGGCATCTATCCTAAATAGATACTTTTGCTCAGTATTTACTGAAGAGAAGGTAGGGCAGGGCCCACAGCCTCAGCATCAATGGACACAGGGGGAGGGAGGTGAGCACTACCCTTCACAAAAGAAAGGGTCCTACAAGAGCTTCATAGCTCAGGGTGGATAAGGCAATGGGACCTGATGGCATACATCCCAGGGTACTTAAGGAGCTAAAGGAGGAACTAGCAGAGCCATTAGCAGAATTGTTTAGTGAGTCTCTGAGCACAGGAGAGGTCCCACAAGAGTGGTAGCAGGGAGGAGGCGGGGAACTACAGACCGGTCAGTCTTACCTCAGTAGTGGGCAAGATTATGGAGGCACTCCTTAAGGAAAGGATAGTGCAACACCTGGAATCCATAGGGGCACAGGATCCAAGACAGCATGGGTTTACAAAAGGAAGGTCCTGTCAAACTAATCTCATAGATTTCTTTGACTGGGTAACCAGAGTGGTGGACCAAGGGGAGCAGTTGATGTCGCCTACCTTGACTTCAGCAAAGCTTTGACACTGTTCCACATAGAAGATTGATAAATAAGCTAGGTAGGCTCAAATGGGTCAGAAGTTGGTCAACTGGTGGCAAACTGGTTGACTGGCAGAAAACAGAGAGTGGTGGTAAATGGTATACAGTCAGAAGAGATGCAAGTCACAAGTGGGTACTCAGGATCAGTCCTGGGGCCAGTCCTATTCAACATCTTCATTAGTGACCTCAGCAGATGGACTAGAGGGTAAGGCTTGTCTGTTTGCAGATGACACCAAGATCTGCAACAGAGTAGATGATCCAGATGGGGTGGGCAGAATGAGAAGAGATCTGGATAAACTAGCAGAATGGTCAGAAGAGTGGCAACTGGGATTTAATGCAAAGAAGTGCAAAATCATGCACATAGGGAAGAGAAACCCTGAAGCCACTTATAGGCTGGGAGGGGAGTTGCTAGCAGTCACAAAGGAAGAAAGAGACTTGGGCATCATCATCACTGATGACCTAAAATCATCCAAGCAGACCTCTAAAGCAGTAGGTAAGGCTAGGGGGTGTTAGGGTGTATTAGTAGGGTATCACAAGTCGTAGAGGGAGGTAATAATCCCTCTGTACAAGACATTGGTTAGGCCCATCTGGAGTACTGCGGCAGTATTGGAGGCCACACCTTCACAAGGACATTAACCAAATTGAGGCAGTCCAGAGAAGGGCAACAAAATGGTGCAGGGACTGCATCAGAAGACATATGAGGACAGATTAACGGAGCTCAATATGTATACCCTTGAGCAAAGGAGGGAGAGAGGTGATATGATCGAGACATTTAAACACCTTAAGGGCATAAACAAGGTGAAAGAGTCTAACATGTTTAAATATAAGAAAATAGCAGGACAAGAGGACACAGCATGAGATTAGAGGAGGCCGATTAAGGGGAATGTGAGGAAATTCTTTTCACAGAAAGGTGGTAGATGCATGGAATGGCTTACCACAAGAAGTGGTGGCTATGAATACAGTGCAGGGCTTCAAACAGGCATGGGATAGGCATAAGGGAGCAATACAAATGACTATGAATAGATAGGTCACTGACAGAGCAAAGGCCGATGGCACATTTATAAGGTAGAAAAAGAAATGGGCAGACTGGATGGGCCTTGCGGTCCTTATCTGCCGTCAACTTCTATGTTTCTATGTTTCTAAAATCAAAGGACCCCATGTATGAGCCAGGCATGGTGCCCGACCCTTCAGCCACTACAGTTCCACCTCGGCAGCCCCAATCTGGGGGTGTTTCCCAGAGTAAGGGTAAGGTACTGTGGCCAGGGTGAGCCGGTTTGCAGGGCTAGGGGGATCAGGGGCCATAAAGAGAAAAATAATTAAAAAAGAAAGAGTATTGCTTATAGTCAGCAAAGAAATACCAGGAATTAAAACTGAAAATTGTACTTCATTTTTCCAGATTGAAGGATACCATGAGAGGAAAGAATGCATGTTTATTCATTCATTCATTCATCCATTCATTCATTCATTCATTCATTCATTCATTCAAGTAAAGACAGTTCTACTATGTAGGGCCTTGCTGAAGACTGTCAGTGAGTAAAGGTGGCAGCAATATTTTTTTTTTCAATTCAAAGTTTATTCACCACATTTTTCACATTACAGGGGGCAGTAATGAGCACTTGACATAGGATTCATAAAACAAATCAAATCATACTGCTCCCAACCCTTCCCCCCAGCACAGCAGTTCATTATAACACTGTTATCACCCGCTAACTACCTATACCAAGAGTAATTAAGATGGTAACCTCAGCTACACACTACTTCATAGCCCCCGTAATTAAAGTATGAAGGGGATCCCAGATATCCTTATACCTATGTAGCCTGTTTTGAAAGCTAGCAATAGCCTTCTCTGTACGTATATTTGCTAAGATCTCATGGAGCCACTCCTGATATGTTGGGCTGGACCTTTCCTTCCAATGCCTGAGAATGACTTTTTTGACCGAGAGCGCCACCATAGATATGTGGAAATCTCGATTTTAACCTTTATGGAGGAGATATCCCCCAACAGGCAAATATCCGGTGTAAAATAGCCCTGTAGACCCAGTAAAGGGTCCAGATTGGTTTTTATTTGCTCCCATAATGATACTATCCGGGGGCATGACCAGAAAAAATGGAAAAGTGATTCTGCATCCTGGGAACACTTATTACACCTATTGTTATCAAGAAGGCCCTATTTCACCAGTTTAGTTGGGGTATAGTATAAATTATGCAAGATATGGAACTGCATGAGATGTAATCTATCTTGGGATACATATTTATGACAGTACATCCAGAGGACAGGCCACTTAAAAGTATAGTGGGGAAAAAATGAAACCCAGAAGTTGGTGGGGCCACCACCGCGTCCAAACCTTCATCGGAACAAGACTTGATAAATCTTAGAAATCACATCAGAAGAGACTAGTAAAGGGGAAAGTTCAGATACCAATGCAAAGGTCGGTGGATGGGGTGGAGTGGCCTCAAAGACCGTGGTTAACAAATGTCTCAGTTGAAACACTTTAAAAGTCTGAGACTCAGGTATTTTGAACTTGCGTATGAACTGAGAAAATGAGAGCCACTCATCAACTTCATCCAGAAATGAAGTTACTATCCCCTCTCCTCAGTGAGGGAACCATGAAGGGGAAATGTTCTGTTTGTTTATAGTGAAAGCCAGGGAATTCCAAATAGATTGAGCAAGATCATTACTTTGATTGTAATGCAAGAAAGAGCACAATTATGAATGTACTCGTAGGCCATGATAGTGGGACATTTATTAATATCTTGCATCTGAGAAATTTTTAGATAAACTATAGTCAGGGGATCCATGTTCATAGATTGGAAAAAATCGAATTCAATCTTAAGCCAAACCGGGTTCATGTTATCTGGACCTGGCCTTACCCATCTCAGGTATTTAGCCAAATGACTAGCCCAGTAGTAAATGGGCAAGTAAGGAATCCGCAACCTCCCCTCATTCTTAGGTGCAGCTAACTTGTGGTATGCCAACCAGGAGGTCTTATTCGACCAAATAAACTTAGTAAAGAGTTTATGTGTTTTCTGATACCAATTTAGGGGGACAAATGAATTGAGCTGCGACAAAGGATAAAATAAACAGGAAAACACATTCATCTTAATAATATTAATACGACCCCATAAAGATAATGGGAGTTTATCCCATCTCTCTAATTCTTGGGTGATCCCCTGCAAAAGGGGGTCCAGATTCTGCTTAAACCACAAAGAGGGATTACGCGTTAATTTTATGCCTAAATATTTAACAGCCTGGGGTGACCAGCATAGTCCCAGAGAAATAATGTCAGTCTTAGAGACTTTATGGTTAAGAGGGAAAAGGATGTCTTATTGGGATTTAACTTATAATTTGAGAAACTATTAAATCTATCAACCTCCCTTAGCATATTCGGAATAGATATTAACGGATTAGCCAAATGTAGAAGAAGGTCATCAGCGTACGCTGTTACTTTCACTACCTTATTCCTAATGGAAATACCTTGTATCCCTTCATTATTGAGAATATGCTGAATAAGGGGTTCCAGGTAAAGATTGAAAAGCAATGGAGAGAGAGGGCATCCCTGCCTCGTTCCTGACCGCAGTGTAAAGGACTTCGAGAAGGTTCCATTCCCTGAAATCCTTGCTGTAGGAGACCGGTAAATTGCCCTAATCCAATCTATCAACATGGATGGGAATCCAAATGCCTTGAGGGCTTGAAAAAGAAAAGTCCAGTTAACTCGATCAAATGCCTTCTCGGTGTCCAGGGAGACCAACCCCGCAGGATATGTGGCATCCCTGGACTCTGAGAAGACATGGGAGAGAGTACGCAGGTGATCTGAAGATGCACATCATCTCATAAATCCCACTTGAGACATACTCACAAGATCCCAAAGAACCAGGGTTAATCTATCTGCCATTATCTTCGAGAGAATTTTGACATCTTGATTCAGCAAAGATATTGGCCTATAGCTCTGAACCATTTCTGGGTCTTTGTCCGGTTTAGGTAACAAAACTGTCAATGCCTCAAACAGATGTTCATCTGCCACCTCTCCAGACAAGATATGCAAATAGAGCCGATGCAACACGGGAAGTAGTTGCTCCGTAAAAGCTTTATAAAATAAGGCCGAAAACCCATCTGGACCTGGGACTTTACCCATAGGCAACTCCTTTATAACAATTACTATTTCTTCCTGTGATAAAGGGGATGATATGAATTTCTTTTGAGAGTCAGATAGTAACGGAAGATGAGCTTCCTTGAGATACTCATCCAGTTTTTGAATGGGCGGAGGACTATCCATGTCCCTATATAATTGTTCGTAAAAGGTAGCAAATTCCTGGACTATCTCTGAGGGGGATACCTTCAGGGTCCCGTCAAACTGTCAGTGTCAGTGGCTCAATAGGTAGCACACTAGCCTCTGAGGCTGGGAGATCAGAGGGCTGTGGGTTCAGTTCCCACATCTGGCACTTGGGTTAATATCCCAGTACTGACACTGTAGTGCAGCATGAGAGGGGTGCTGCACTTCTGAGGTGCTGTCTTTCGGATGAGACGTTAAACCGAGGTCCCATCTGCCTGGATTGGTGGTAGTTCAGGTGGATGTTAAAGATCCCATGGCACTTATTGAAAAGAGTAGGGGAATTTCCCGGGTGTCCTGGCCAAATTTCCCTCATTCACTAAAAATACCACCAACAGCTTAATCTGGTTCAAGGTCAGTTGGCATTCATCTGTATCCCCCTCCCCCGGGTCGTGCCTGAAAATAGGCAGGATTTGTCTAGTGCACTTACCTGGTCAACAAAAACTAAATAAATAAATAAAATAAATAAAAACTGAGACCTTATTGGGGGGGTATAAATCTTGCTGATTCTTGTTGTTTTAAGCGTAAAGCCAACAGGCACCCCACTTTTTCTCCTTGATCTGTAAAACTGGCCTTTGTACAGATTATTGCCAACTCAGCCTTTTCTCTTAACATTCCCAGATACTTATCTTTATATATTAATAACTTCTGTGACTCCTCTTGAGAAATTATATCTGGGTGTATACTTTCTAGAACCCATATCTGAGACAATAAAAAGAGTAACTCTGTTTCCTGTGTCCTCTTCCTCCTTGTAGCTAGACTAATGAGAATAACCCCTTATATAAGCCTTAAAGGCTCCCCATAAAATATCCGGTCTTGCACTATCTATTGGGTTGGTGGAAAAGAAAAAATCTATCTGCTCTTTTACCTCTCTTCTATACTTTTCATCTTTTAGTAATTGTTCATTTAATTTCCATCTGGTCTCTCTTTTGAGGATATTAAGAAAAGCCAAATTACCCAAAACTAAAGAATGATCCGATATTGGACCCGGCTGGATTGAGGTGGATAGAACCCCTGGCAAGAGCTCATGAGAAACTAGTAGGTAGTCAATGCGAGATTGCGTGCCATGAACTGGTGAGCGATAAGTATATTCCCTAATGTTAGGATGTGTGACCCTCCAGACATCACACAATCCGCATTGATCCATCATCTCCTTAAAAGCCCTGTGTCCAGGTGTCAGTCCCCTCGATCCAGTGCTTGATCTATCCAGATTTGGATCTGAAACTAAATTAAAATCTCCCCCTAATATAATTGGAATAGGGAGTATAGGAAGAATCGTGGAAATCAATTTCATAAAAAAAGAGTGTTCGTCTGTGTTTGGACCATATATGCTACCTAAAACCAATGGAATGGCCCAAATAGTGCCTTGCACTAAGACATATCTGCCTACCGAATCCTTAAGTACCTGAGAAGAGACAAATGGGATATTTCTATTAATCAGTATCATAACTCCACAACTATTGGTGTCCCCTGAAGCATGAAAAACCTGACCTATCAGTTGTCTTTGAATTTGTTTTACTTTGGAATCCACTAAATGAGATTCTTGTATAAAATGTTATCTGGGCACATAACAAACTCAGTTGTTTGAGTACCTGATATTGTTTCAGTTTTTTCCTGATCCCCTTCACATTCCACGTAACAATATTAAGATTCTGAGCCATCTATTATATCAGATATAATCCAGATAAAATATCTAACATATCCTGCTGACATGTAACAGGTGATTCTGTTCCCCTGAATCTGCTGTGCCGGTCTCCCACCCCCCACTGAACTCCTGTCCCCCCCAATTACCCCCCAAACAATCCACATCATCCGTATCTCCAAGACATAGTCCAAAAAACATCCACCCAAACCCCCCACTTATCGCTAACAGCATTCAGCAATGCTCCGTTTGCTACTCCTCCCCATCCCCCTGAAAAGCCGTCCCCCAAACCCTGTATTCTTTATACTACATTCCCCTTTCTTGAAATGCCAGCAACAAATAAAAGAGAGAGAACACAACATCCCCACCATACAAGCCCTTGTATCTACCACCTGTCCCCCAATAAGGGCTATTAGAAGTAAGCCAATATCAATAAAACATCAACCCCAGTAATATCACAGCTTACAAGGGCATATGTCTTGAGTGTGATAAGGCACCTCATGGCACAAAATCAGGAAGTCGGCCTCAGCCGAACATAACATGCATTAAACGGACCTTTGTCTCAGCAGGTTCTCCAGCCTTATGGGAACAAGCCCCCAATCCTCTCCTCCCAGTTGCTGCGCCTTTGTCCCAGTAAATCCCAGCTTCTTTCCTACTTTAGGAGCCCTTGGCACTTCACACACATGGATCACAAGCTCCCTCCTGTGTTATGAGTGTGTAGCAGCACCCTGATGCCTTACAGAGGAAGGGACATCTCAGCCCCTATAATTGGATTTCCCAAAAGGCTAAAGCCTTCCATAAAACCCTTCCTTACTAAAGTTCCACAGGAGAGGGGGAGACCAGATGTTGCTAAATAGGCATTATTTTCTGCCAATATGAAAACTAGCAAGAAATCGCTTAATTACTTGAGACCCCAGACCCAGACAGAATAAGCAGGAATATACTTTCATGATTGGAACACTTATAAAACCAAAGGGCCTGAAACCCCAGACCCAGACAAGACAAATAAGAGTATGCATCCACAACTAGATCACTGTAAAAAGAAAAAGAAAGTGTTTTCTGCCCCATATTCGGGCTGAAATGAGAGTCCAAGCATGCGTAACTGTTGCTTTCCAGAAGATCCCTTTACATGAATTCCCAGCCTTCTCAAAGCAGTTCTCATCTTGTCGAGGAAGCCCTAAGGCCTTTCATGTGTCCCTGAAGAGATCTGGCAGTGCTAATTTTAAACCAGCAAATGCTGCCTCTGGATCTTCGTAGGTAGCCCAGGAACCAGCCACCAGTACCTGTAGCCTGGCCGGGTATCGCATACGAAATTTAAGTCCAGCCGCAATAATTTTTGAGACAACAGGATGAAAAGTCGCTCACTTCAAACAGACTGAACCCGGGATATCTTGCACTATTCTAAGCTTAACTTGCTCCCAGCGAACTTCTTGGAGTTCTGTCACTTTGTACAGGAAATGTTGTCGCTCTAAAAAATTTAAGAAACGACAGATTATAGGTCGGGGTGTTGCTCCGGGAAGGGGCTTCGGTCTTAATGACCTATGGGCTCTCTCAATAATATATATAGCCCCAAATGGAGAAGGGCCTGCCATCTTCTCGACCAACTTCTGGATAAAAGCTATGGTATTCTGGCCCTCTTCTCCCTCAGGTAACCCGAGGATCACAACATTATTTCTCCAGCTACGACCTTCAAGGTCTTCAATCTTGACCTCAAATCTAGACAGTTTCTGATGCATTGCTGCCATCTCAGGCTCGAACCTCTCGACTTGCTTCTCTAGAGAGAAGATCCTAGTTGTGTTGTCTGAGGTAGCGAGGGTTATTTCTTCTATTTTTCTCGTGAGCGATTTCATTTCGGATGCCATCTCTTTGATCTCATCTCAGAAAGGTTTAAATTCCTCCAAAAATCTGGACAATGTGAGCGGCTCTTGATCTGCCCCTAGATTCAGAACATCTCCCTTTTCTGTTCCACTCGAGGCCCGGGATTTTTCTGAGGCCTTCTCTGGTGTAACTGGCGGGGTGTGTTTCTGCTGTTGTTTTTTTCATGTAAACGTCCATTCTCTCTCGAAATCACCCTGCAAGGGCACAGAGTTGTAGGGAACCAGAATAACTCAAAATTCGAGGTTTACAGATCTAGAAAGTATACCAGAAAACAAAAATATAGAAACGGGAGGCTGGAGCTATACAGAGGAGCAACAATCCGGTAGCTTGTATCATGTGGTACCCCCGGGCAGCAATATTTTTAATAGCAATCAGGATTAGGTGAAGTGGCTCGTGAATTATGTATATGTCTGGCCCAAATCTCAAATAACACTGCCTGAACTTGTTCAAACCTGTGTATTGCTGGGGAATTAAATCATGGGTTTCAGAACTCATATAGCCAGTCAAGAAGGAGAACATTTCCATCCCATTTTATAAAGTTAAAATAATGCATGGGGTGGTGTGTGTTCTGAGAATTTAATATACTATAGATACAAGATGTGTGAAGCTGCATAATCTCCAGCAGTGAAGTTTGAGGGGCTTATCCAAGCATCATATATCAAGGGAGTATATTAAATCTGAACAACCACATCATTCCATTTTTATTTTCTCTTGCATGCATGCACAAGGAACGTCTTACAACAGTATGACTTTTAGAGGTGTGTGACCCTCCTCCCCAATGCAGTGCTCAGTGTAGCAGGTGAGACCCTATGGGACCAATACATGCCGAGCTGTGTATGACAGCAGTTCAGCTATGTTGGTCTTCACTTCTGAGAAAAGGTCCGTTGCAATCAATGGTAATAGCATGTATGCAATTAGTATACAACGTCAGCCAAACTGCTGTCATGCACAGCTCGGCATCAAATCCCTCCTGCTTCCTCCCTCTGCTAATGTCCTCCTCCTCCCTCCTCCCTCCTCCCTCCTTACTATTCTCCCCACCCCCCCACCTTGTGCACCGAGGAGGATGCCCAATCCCCCTCGGCTCATGCACCCCCCAGCACACTGTATGGCAGACGGAGGTGCCCAATTCCCCGTTGGCTGTAGCACCTCAAAAAAACAACCAGTTGTCATGCTGGAAGCCTGCCCCAGCATGCTCATGCTCCCTCCCCACACTATATGGCTGGTGGGGGTGCCCAATCCCCGCCAACTCCAGCCGCCCCCAACAAACATATAGGTGGCACACTGGGAGACCACCACAGTGTACCAACAGTGTCTTTTTTTTCTTTTTCAATTCCTGTGAAACAAGAAAATGGTCCCTCGGTGAGTCCCTCACCCCCCACCAACCCGCACCCACCCTCTGTGCTCCCACCTCCCCACACACCCTCCTCACCTAGGTGGCATGCTGGGAGCCCACTCCAGCATACCAAAAGCGTCAGTGTTTTTTTTTTAATTCCTGTGGAGCAAGAAAATGGTCCATTGGTGAGTTCTTGGCCCCCACACCAACCTATGCCCACCCTCTGGGCACCCACCTTCCCACACCCTCCTTCACCCTGTACTTACCTCCAGAGCCCTGTGTGATGATCTTCGGTGGACCGGGAACACATCTGCACTCTTCAAAGCCGACTGCAAACTGAGAAAATGCCGGTAAGCTATATAATGGCATAAATAGGGGGTTTCCAACTTAGGTGGATATCTCAGCCATTTTTTTTGACTTTTGGCACCAAATTTTCAACACGGGGTTCTTGACACCCCTTATCATGAATTCAGACACTGTCATGGCATTATTCTGTCGCAAAAGGTGATTTTGTGGTCACTGCATGGAATCACCTTTTGGGACTGATTAATGAAATTACAGTGTTGGTGTTCATGAGGTGGGCTCTCAAAAAGCCTATGTTGCAAATTTGGTGAAAAAATTCCAAAAAATGACTGTTTTATGATCATGTGTTGTGTGGTTTCCATGCACGCTCATAAGTTTACGAATCTGTAATATTTTTACTCCAGATTTTCAACATAGGCATATTTCCACACCTCCTTATGAACCATGCCACTGCCATTTTTCATATCCTGGCCAAAATGTGTTTTCACTCTTTCGGTGCAAAATAGCATGGTCGCTGTTGGAAATCAGTGTTTGCTACAGAATAAAACAATAAAACAATCACAGTGACACTGTTCATGAGCAGAGGTCCTAAAATGCCTATGTTGAAAATTTGGTGGCAAAAGTCCATAAAATGGCTGTTACGAGTGTACATTGTGCAGTTTTTATGCACACTCGTAAGTTTGTGAATTTGTAATATTTCCACTCCAGATTTTCAACATTGCCTTTTTCCCACATCTCCTTATGACCAGTACAGCTCATTTTTCACAACCTGGCCAAAATGTGTTTTCGCAGTTCCAGCATGCAATAGTGCGGCTGCTGTGGAAAATAATGTTCTGTACAGAGTAAAAAAATCACAGTGACACTGTTCATGAGCAGATGCCCTAAAATGCCTACGTTGAAAATTCAGTGCAAAAATTCCAAAAAATGACTTTTACAAGTGCGTGTTTTGCAGTTTCCACAAGCACTCATAACTTCGTGAATTAGTCATATTTTCACTCCAGATTTTCAACATTTGCATTTTCCCATATCTCCTTATGAACAGTACAGTTGTCTTTTTTCACATCCTGGCCGAAAAGTGTTTTCACACTTACGGCGCAGAATAGAACAGTTGCTGTGGGAAATCAGTGTTTGGTACACAGTAAGAAAACCATAGTGACAGTGTTCATGACCAGAGGTGACAAAATGCCTATGTTGAAAATGTTGTGAAATAATTCCACTGAATGACTGTGTTACAAGCGGAGATTGCACAGTTTCCACACAGGCTCATACCCTTGAGCACTCCCAGGGTGTTAGGGTTCCTAAGACAGTCACTTAAAAAGCATGAGTGTGAAATGTTGATCTGATGTAAGAGGAGTTGCAGAGAGGTACTCTGTTGTGATATGGATGCTAAAGGGACAAGGATACAACTGGGGAAGGGGGGCTGCATCAATGACAAACACCAATGCAAATACCTGCAAGTGAACATTTGGCATTGACAAATGCTTGTCATATATTTTTTGGTGATTAATTTTTTTCCTTTCCTTACCCTACTGTATGCTGAATCACTAAGCTTCAAGGTAAGACATGGAATAACAGCAAAAAATGAACTGTAAAAAACCTTTTAACTGAACAAACCACTATGAACTCGTTAATCTTAATTTTTTTTCTTTTCTTTGTGACTTGATTGCCATGATGATATAAGGAGAACCAAGAGATCAGGTAATGCCCCCAAAGTAAACCATGCTGCCATTTTGTTTGTTCACATGGACTGGATCAGGTAGCGGTTGTGTTTTTATCCCCCCGCAGGACTCAGGTCTAGAATGGGGGTAGACATTGTTTAGTGAATGTAATTAAAATGGACATTTTGTCACAGTAAAGTGAGTTTCTGTTTGAGATCAACAACCCAAAGTACTATAGTTATTGCTTTATTTAAATCAACGCCTTTTTGAGTTGCATAGTGCTAACTCATTTAAAGCAGCACTCAAGCCTGTCTCAAGGTATCAGCTCCTGTTCCTTAGGTGCTTGTTAGCCATACTAGCTAGCCTGTTATTATGGCAAATGATAACTGACCATCCTCATAGAAAAAAACTGATGGTGGACAGTTGTTTTATTAAAATGAAGTACACAGAAACATTGAATTTGACAGCAGATGAAGACCACTTGGCCTACCCTGTCTGCCTGTTTTTTCCCTACTTTCAGTATCACCACAGATCCTATTCAATCTCTGGCTCTTTCTGCCCCCCTTCCTTTCATCTAAAGACTTGAGCTATGAGCAAGACAAGGGAAGGAGGGTGGGTGGGTTTGGGGAAGTGAGGGTAGGAGATTGAGGGGGGGAAGGAGGTACAGGTGGTAAGGTGGAGTATGGGAGGTGGTTGGGGCGGTGACAGGATTGGAGATACAGAGGGAGGTGGGCAAGGATGGGAGACAGTGCAGCCAGGGGGCCTTGTTGAGAGAATATGACAGTTAAGGTACTAGGGGTGCAAAGACTGATTGTAAGTGCTGGGTGCTGGGGCATGTGCAGCTGGAACAGTGGAAATGTTAAGATGGGCAATCACAGGATACAAGCAGTGAGAGGCGCAGCTTGGACTTGAAGAGGCCAAATGTTGGAGCAGTCGCTACGTTGCTGCCAAGAGAGTTGAGCCAGTTGGATGCCCGATAGGCGAATGATCTTTGTTCTTGGGTCGTTCGACATTGTGGGATATGTAGTAGACGGGAATTGGATCTCCTTGTAGTGTTGTTCCTATGTCTAGGCTTAAGGAGGGCACAGACGCCAGGTGAGGAAAACCCCATTATAATTTTCTTAGCCGTGATGCAGGTTTGGTATTGAATGCATTTGTCCAGTTGAAGCCATCCAGATTGGGAATAAAGGTCACATGTGTGTGTACTGCGATGTGAACCAGTGATGAGATGACAGGCCTTATTCAGGGAGGTCGCGGTACGTTTGAGAGCATTGGTAGTTGTAGACCCATATATGATAAGATCATAGTCTATGATACTGGTGATAGAGCTTTGGGACGGCCACTGACAGTGCTGCTGGGGTTAGGTGTTTCCTGTGCTGGAATAATATGCCTAAACTTGCATTGGCAGACTTTGCAACATTGCTGATATGGACAGTGTATGAGAGGTGGGGATCAAGGGTGATTCCGAGGAACTTGAACGATTGTGTTTGCTCTATGATGGCTCCTTGTTCGGTTGCAAGGCTTTGTTAAAGGTATCTGCAATGGTTTTTGGGTTTTGGGTTGAGGGTTGTGGTTCCGTTGATGTTGAGTATTGATGGGGGGGGGTTTGGGTGGATTCCCGGTGAGTTCTGTGGAGGTGTGGGTATGAGGGAGACACCAGATTCCAAAATAAATCCAACAGAAAGCATTTATTTACAGAACAAAGGTGAACTGAATGACAAAATAAGTCAATAAGCAAAACTAAAAGTAATAACAAAAACAACAAGAAGTACACTAGAAAGCATCTAGTGTTATTCCTTCAATGGGACAGTAGAGAACTAGTCCCTTCAAGCTCTGACTAAAGAATGAGAAGGAACCCCTTTTATACATACAGGACATGTGATTCAAGAAGCTCCACCCCTTTTCCAGAAGCTTAACATATAATTCAAGCAAATAAACATTTATTTTATTTTCACAGTCAAAATTCCCTTTAAAAACTGATTATCAAAGCTATAGGAGCAGTGTTATGAAATAAAACTTTGATTAAAGAAGGATAGAAACACTAGATGTAATTCTAACCTCATCCCCTTATTCCCAGACTATAAATGAAGGGACTGAAAGGCTGGCTGGCTCTATAGAGACAAGGCAAAACAACAATGGCTTCCCCTTTTGCTTTGCACCTTATCCCAGGTATGCCTCTTTTATATGAATTTAATTTCTCTCCTTTTCATTCTGTGGTTTGAATTTCCTCCTTTCAGTAATTTCTGCAAGGTTGTAAAAAGGAAAAGAAATAATGTGTTTGTAACCCCTTTTATTATTTCACACTGTAATGTCCTTCAAAACTGAAATGCCCATATTTATAAATCTCCTTTTCAAATGTAGAACCCTTTTCTCATTTTGAAGGGCTACAGCCTCTTTTAAAAACCCAGAATTGTGTGACAGAAACAAGGTCCTGAGACTCTCTTACTGAAAACCAAGACTGAAAATGAGCAGAATGTAAAATAAAACAAGCCACCAGCTTCAGCAGCAACTACAGCCGAAGAGATCCTTCTCGTAGCGCTTTGCGAATGTTCACACAAATGAAAAGGAATCTCTAAAACTAGAAGGCTCTGTACCAAGCTTCACGCATGATGCAGAATTTTCTGCTAGTAGCAGAACTTACAATGCTTAGCCTAAAAGGTTTGTTCTTCCACTCTCAACGTACTTCTGCACACAAATGAACAGCAGCACGGAGGAGAAGATGAAATGGGGTTACCAAAAGAAAACGGAACCCATTTCTATTTTCACTAACACAGCATTTCTTTCTTTATAACAGGGGATATGAATTGGGAATGGGATGAATTTAACAGGGAGCAAATTGAATCAGGGAGGAAGTAAAGAAATTTAAACACATATGTGCATTTCAGATATATATATATATAGGTGGCCAGTTTGTATACATATCTTAAACGGGCATGCACATAAATGCATAAACTCAAAACTTCCCAGACATAGAATAAAGGACATAGAAAAGAGAACATGCTGTTGCAACAGACTTAGAACAAAATTAAAATGGGGGAGAGAGAGATGGACAAAAAAAAAAAAAGAAAGAAAGGGGGGGGGCAGTACAAAGAAGAAGGAAAGAACCAGCTGCCCCTGAGTGTTATATAGACATCACCACAAGTTCCTTTATGTTCTTCCAGAATTCCTGACCATTGCCTCAGGAGTTTGTGAGGGCATGCTTATAGTAGGCAGACTTCATTTGCTGTATGGTTTTGGTGCAGTCATTGCGGGCACGTTTGTAGTTTTGGATGTCGTTTTGCCTTCCAGAGTTTCTGGCCAGCTCCCATAGGTGGTCTCTTGTTTTTAGCATCCTGAGGAGGTCACCTGTGAGCCAAGGGTTACTGAGTGATTTGACTTTGCATTTCTTAATAGGAGCATATGTGTCACAGGCCACAATGAAGATGTTTATGAAGTGGTCAAGGGCAGTGTTTACATTGGTTACATTGAAGGTAGGGGACCAGTCTTGATGGAGAAGGTGGGATTTGAGTTGAGGAAGGTGACCACAGGGTAGAACCCTGCTGGTGATAGTTTTTGGTGGTTGTTTGATGAACTTATTTGACCAGGTGCAGCTAACAGGGGAGTGGTCACTGAGAGAGTCAGGGAGGACATTAGTGTTAAATATCTGTGATGGGTGACTGGTAAGGATCCAGTCCAAGAGTGTGCTGGTGCCGGCCCTGTAATTTTTCCTGGTTGGTGAGTCAACCATTTGTGTGAGATTTGCTGCAGCAACAGTATCCCTGTGTGCACCAGCATCGGCTGCAGGCCAGTTGATGTTGAAGTCGCCTAGGAGGATGGATTTGGTGTCCAGTGGGAGTGACTACAAAGTCAAGAACAGCTGTTAGACCAGTTCCCTTCTCTTTGGGAGGGATGTAGATGGTGGCAACAGTGAAGGTTTTGTTTTGGGCTCCAAGGAGGATTCTCACTGGCAGTATCTGAGCAGTTGTGGGTTGGAGTGAGGTAATGATATGGTGCCCCTGTATGGAATCTTTTAGGTAGGGAGCGCAGCCCCAACCTCTTTTGGAGAGGCGATCCAGCCTAAAGACACTGTAGCCAGGAAGGCTGATTGCATGGTCCAGTACTGATGGCATGAGCCAGGTTTTGAGAACTGCCAGGATGTCAGGGCAGTGTTGGCTGGTGAAGGCCTGTAGGGTATCCATTTTATGAAGAAGGCTGCAGATGTTGATTGATATGAATGAGAGGGCACCCAAAGGCTTGCTCAGATTATTAGCTTTACAGCAGGATGGGCCAGGGTTTGGGTGCACATTGCCTGACAGCATTAGGAGGAGAAGGACTAGCCTCAAGGAACTGTGGCGTATTTCTTTAAGGGAATGCTTTTGCCTGCTTGCATCTCAGGAAATTTCAGAGCACTGACGATAGTGGGTGAGGGTAAGCATAGACAGGTGGGACCAGAGTGGAGGGCTAGGACCAGTGTGGGTGTAGGATAGTTTCATGGCAGTAGGATGGACTCTGGGCAAGGGGCAGTGACCAGTGTGCAGTGTGCCTATGTGGAGGAAGGATGTAGGAATGTGGAAGCTGTGGAGGAAGGAGGGAAAGCAGGCTTTTGGGGCATGCAGTAGGGGAGGAAGACAGGCAAGAAGAAATAGAATAGGGTAGAGAATGGTGGAGGTGCATTATTAAGGTAGGATTTGGGGTAGGTGGAGGGGAGTTAAGACAAGCTGGCAGGGCTAGGAAAAGGGGGCGGAAGAGCAGTAGCTGGATCAGTGGGAATTGAGGATTCAGCCAGGAAGGCCAGGCAGCCAGGGAGTGGGAGGTGGCGACTAAAAGATGGGGGGGAGTCCCAAACAGGTACCCAATGAAGCACAGCGAGTTGGGAGGGGCGGAGCTACCAGGGCATGGAGGAAGGTCTATAGAGTTGGGTCGGGGGAAGGGGGGCGGGCTTAAAATTTCTGCCGTTAGCCATAGAAATGAATGGGCGCAGCAGCCCTGAGCAGAGCAAAGTTTTAGCTGGCTCAAGAGCCAATCCCTGAGCAGGAGACAAGGCAGTGTCCAATCAGGGTGCAGTACAGATATCGTGGGACCAATGACGTGGCTCTCAGCAGTCCCATGGTTCAGGGAAGTCTTATCTGGTTCGAGAGGATCTCAAGGGCAGGAAGGAAGGTATATAGCAAGTAAACCAACTGTGTCTTTAAGAGGGTAGACTTTTTTTTTTAAATGAAAGAACAAGAATCCCTCTAGTGGCAGGTCTGTATAACCTGCTAATGGAAACCTAGCCACTTAAAAAAAAACAACTTCTATTAGACACTTGAAATGTGCTTAGTTCTATCTAAAATCTAATTGTAAAAAGTGCCAGGTGGCAAAAGCAGGGGAAAAGTTACTAAGATACCCTTATGCCTATTTCATACATTCTTGAACCTCACCACTGCCTTTGCTTCCTCCACCTCTGCTGGAATGCTGTTTCAGGACTCCACCACTCCTTATCTGAAGAAGTACTTCCTTATATCTCTCCCGAATCTACACCCTCCAGATTCATAGCATGTCCACTTGTTCTGGAGTTTCTTTCCACCCTGTATTAGTATCATCAAGATACAGGAAGCCAAAGGGAAGAGTTCCAACCCCTTGAATTGTTGCAAATACAATGTTCCTAAGTCCAAAGGCACCTTATGGAGGAAGACCAACCCCAAAGACAGAGAGGTGCCAAAGAGAATGAGAGGAGTATGGTGGTAAGAAAAACCTGAGTGTCTGAGGAGTGCTTTACAATGTGTGGTTTAAGTACCACTCCGAGGAAGGCATTGCAAGTGTCATGCAATGCCTCTACAAACTGTAGGCAAGAGACTTTCAATTCAAAGGGAAATTGAGCTCCTTATGTAGAAAAATTTTGGACTGAACAAGGAGAGCCAAAGTGGTTAGTAATAGTATTTAACTGCTTGTGCAATTTATTTGAACTTTGTCTTATACACTGTGGGCTCTATTCTTAAAGCTTGGTGCAGAGTGTACAGAAGCCCTGTGCCAATGGTGCAGTTGCCCTGAACAGTTTGGCTCATGGTGGATCCAATTCATAGGTTGCGCTTTTGCAACACTACACCCTCTTCATGGTAGCTTGCTCCAAGTACCTGGCACAAGGCCTGTAAAAAGGCTGGCAGTAGTAGACTATCAAAAACTGGTCTAACTCACCACATTAAGCAAACTGAGGGCTAGGGGTTTGAGAATACTGATCACAGTCCATGGATTGCCGTAATCCCCCTGTGCCAAGTGTTGGGTTCACCTGAGGCTTGTGGCAATCTAAATCCTTTGAGAATAGAGCCCTGTCTCTCTACAGAGTTTACCACCCTGTTTGGATGCCATAAAGACACAGTAACCCTCATGAAAGGGTTCCAACATCTAAATGTGTCACAGGGATAAGGTCCAAGAACAAAGACACATTAAGGGAGAAGCCCAAGTATGCAAGTTTACAACATTGCCACATAGCATATTCTTCCCAAGGAGAAGAGAGAGACGTAGCCAGAATATAAGGCAAGGCAAAGCAATTTTATTTATTTGGTGCCCAATCCCAAAGGCTTTGGGTGCCTCACAATGCATACAGCAAAAGCAATAACATTTTAAAACACAGTAACAGCAAATATAAAATTCTCAAAGGATAAAATTTCAATCACAGAGCAAGCCCAAAACTCAAAGTAAAGCAATGAGTTTTCAAACATTTCTTATATATTAGTCAGTGAAGGAGTACTTCTCACCTCCCAGAGAATTGTGTTCTGCAGAACTGGGGCCACCACACCAAATGCCCTATCAACCGAGTATTTCAAGCAGGATCTAGGACTAGACAAGAGGTCTGCCTCCACCAAGCAGGGGGAACAGCCAGGAGTGCGATGTACCAGAGGTCTTTCAGGTAGCCCAGACTCAGATCGTGCAGGTCTTGTATGTCAACAAGCACACCTTGAAGCTGATGTAGCCCTACACTGGCAGCCACTGAAGAGCGTGGAGAACTGGCATGACAGAATGCAAAGCACAAACCATCGACAACTCTCATCAGAATCTACAATATTATGACCTTTGGCAGAGAGGAGAAGACTCCCCCCAAAAGCAAGACCTCTGGGAAATCAAGACCCAGGTTGCTATCCATGCAGCTGGTTGCTATCCCTGAAGGCTAGGGGCAGCATTTGTGAAAATTCAGATGCTACGCTTTAGACACCCAATAGAAAGAAAAACTTTAGGGGAAGGAGATAACCTCATGAAGTGCTGTAAGTGTTTAAATGAGGATAAAGGAAACCTCTCCCCTCTTGAAGAAGAACCCTACCCACTAGGTATGCTTTGAGGAGAGTACCATATTCTGAACAGTGGAAACTCAGCCGCAGCACTGTGAGAGCATATCCTTGAATGGAAACTAAAGGAAAGGGGAACAGAGAAAGAGAGAGAGAGAGAGAGAGAGAGAGATGATGACTTGTAGACAAATGCAGGGAGATTTTCAATGAGAGGGGTGGCAGAGTCTATCTAAATGAGTCGATCTACATGACCAAAGAGACACCAGTGAAGAGGGTTTCTTTTTTTTTTTTTAATCACATCCATATTTGTCGCCTTTCTGTGGCGAGACTGGCCTGGGGCATTCAGCCGCTGGCCCTGCCCACCCGGAGAGCTGGGTGGCTCATACTGCACCCAGGAGGGTCCGGGATGGCCGTCATGCTGTCCCACCGAGGGGCCCCCTCTGCCACTCATAGCTAGAACAGCCCCAGATCCTCCCCGACAGGACTCCTCGCAAGTCCTCCAGGCAGTGCAGGGTGCGGCCATCAAGCTGCACAGTGGCACCCAGCCATTTTCCTCCAATTTTTTGTCCCTCGGGGATGTGGACATGCAATGATGTCAGGCACAGTGTGCCGTCATCCGCTGCACTCCCCCCCCCAGCTTCCATCATGCTAGCAGTACCTCCAGGCATCCCCAAAGGTCGCTGCTGTGCGACGATGTTCCCCAACCCACCCCAGGACTAGGACAGCAGTCAATGGAAACCTGATCCTAGTCCTCCCCTGCCAGCCCCTGATGACTCGGGCTTGTTCCCAAAGCCGGGTTACCTGCTTGGTGCAAGGTGTGGCAACCAGTGCCTCAACCCTCATCACCACTGGGCTGGGTGTTAAGAGGGTTTCTACCTCAGAAAGCAGAAGTCATAAGCTCAACATGAGAAGATTCCAATCTCCATGGTGAGAATCCTACACTCAAAATGCTGGGTAGAAGGGTGGTTACCAAGAGGTACCACTGAGTTGATTTGCATGGACAAAAGGATCCTTACTCAGTGAAGGTTCCTCCCTCCAGGAGCAGGCTTCAGTGGCAGCACAAGTGGTTTGGGCCTTCTGGTCTATGAGACCAGGAAACCACATGACCAGTAATACAGTAAACTGACAAGTACAATATATCTGAAGCAAAATAAAGGCACAACCATGTAGAGTAGAACTAGTTGATAGGCAGGCTGAGTACAGGGCAAAGTAGTAAACTAGATGACAGAAAGTAAACTGCTCAAGGTAAAAAGAATGCTAAGGTACCAGAGGTATATACGTAAGCATAAGCCAGGTAGGCTGAACCTGAAATGTGGAAAACATAAACAGTAAAAGACTGATACATGCAGGAAAGTGTGGAGTAGTCAAATGGAATGCAGGGCATCAACAGGGGAAAGCATAAGCACACATAAAACAGAGAAAGGAAAATGGCTGGTCATTTAAGAAACAGCAAGAACAAACAAGGAATCAGATGGCTTAGCCACAAAATACCAACAAAACAAAAGCCCCAAACAAAAAGACAGGCAAAAAGTAGTGAAAGCAATTATCGGGGGAGGCAACCATATGGCAAGAAAGCAGAGAGAAGGAAAGCTGGAGGCGAACTTGCATGAAGACAGTACCATATAGAACACAGAATGTAGTGGTAGGATGAGCTAATCAAGAAGACAGAAAGGAGGAAGATTTTGCTGGTCTATCAGCTCAGTGGTAGTGATACTGCTTGCAATGCCAGTAACCCAATTTTTATTTTATTTTATTTATTTTAAATTTGGTAACTGGTAAAGGCACACTGAGCTGAAGCTCGTTTCCAGGTGTGACCCTGGGTAGGAGTAACATATGAGTAGACAGTAATACAAATCAATGAAAAACACACAGTACACAATTCCAATTACAGAATACAAGACCAATTACAGTAAGGAAAATCACAATTCAGGAACAATACCAATAATCATAATACAGATAACGGACAAGTAACTATCAGGATAGCACCCTGACTAATTTTAGCATTATAGAGGACTCAGTCCTGCACTGGGGCATGGAGGAATGGAGAGAGGTAAGCTATGAAGCTCAGACATCAATTTGGGTGAGGCCAGATAGCAGGGTGGTGATTATACAGTACAGAGATCACTGAGGGGTGGGAAGAAGTCTGAGACCCAAGGTTCTAGAATAAGCACATATCATTCAGGTGAACTGGTAGGAGGAGTATTAAGCATCCTAGAGAAATCTCGCCTCCAGGGATGTAGCAGCCAATATGCCACTGTCACCTGGGTGACTACAGGTGGTGGTAGAAAGGGAGCTTATAGCCAGGGAGGGGAGATGCTGACAGACTAAATGCAAGGAAACACATACATGTGCATGCTTCAAATAGTTCCAACCAGTTGGCATTTCAGAGGGATGAGAGCCAGAATACCAGAAAAGTACCCCAGCCACAGCAGAATGACACTTTTCCCACTCTGCTGGCACTGTACCACCAACACTGGCTTGGCACCTGTCTCTGGATTGAGGATGGACCTTTGATGGGGCATGGCCCACACCATTGACTCCACCATGTGGGATAAGCAAGGGATAAATAAGCAGACTGGGGTAAGTCCAACAGAAGGTGGGTGACTGGGCTGGTGGTGGGGAATTGCCAGTGAGGAATGACTGGTTTCAGGGAGAGAAATAAAAAGTGAAAAAAGGGAGGAAGGAGGTGGGATACAATGGGAGTAGCTGTGGGGCTGCAAATGTATGGGCAGACTGGGAGAGAAAAGCAGTTATGTGGCAGCAACAAAAACCCGAGCATCTTAGAATAGTTCATGGTGAATATCACAATCCTGCCCCTCTGAGCCACAGGCAATAGCCTTTCAATTAGAAGACTAATATGGACCTTAATGATAAAAATATATGTAAACTAAAGTATATATAAAAATAATTTTTTGCATTTATCTTGTGATGTCAGGAACATTTTAATGTAGTGAATCAGGACCATAAGTATGCACAAATTTACTTACATGGGTGAGTTGTCTCTAGATTTGGACTCAGGGGTCCTACATCACATGACTCAGGATTCAACATCAGTGCAGCTCTGATGTATTCATCTAGCATCACCATTTACTCTATTGATATCAGCACTCACTCTTGAGATATAGTACAGGTATTAGCATTTTAGGTTTAGTAGTTCTTGTAATGCAGTAATTGGTGGAGCAGGGTTTGTGACAGGGATCACGGTGAAAAACGGCAGAGGTCAGGGAGGAGGGGTTAGGAAAGGGAAAGGGGAAATTGTTTAACCAGGAAAGGCACACTAAGCCAGAGCTTGTTTCCAGGTGCGACCTGGGAGCACAAGGAAGTTAAGTGACTTGCTCAGGGTCACACAGTATGCAAGTGGAAGCTGTGGGATTCAAACCCAGGTCTGGTTTGTTGGATGTCACCAGATTTGCAGATCAGAGCCTTAGACCACTGCACTATACTGCCTCCTAAGAAGGACTGTGCCTTCCCCAGAAAAAATAACCAAAACTGCATGCTGTTATGCTTGCACTAGTGATGGCAACATAGCTGTCAAAGTTTTGTGGATGAGAGTTAACTATAAAAATTCCACATGGGTTTCTGGTGCCATGATAATAGGGGTTGGGGATCTCATGTGCCTGCTCATAGAGACTGTGTTAGGAATAGTGGCATGGCCACAAATAAAATGCGGCAGCAGAGGGATGTCCATGTTACAAGTGTGTTCTGATACCTCTCATAATAGCTACACTTCCATCAAAAGAAAACAAATAACAGGGACACCAGGGAGATTTAATAAAAGAATATGGTGGAGTGACAGAAAAGATGGAGTTGGGTTACTTGAATGGCCGAGTGGTAGTGTATCATTCAGTCATGCAGGTGATCCTAGGTCTCTGGTGTCACGTTGCTTCATGGTTAGGAATTATGCAAGTAGTGATGCTTCCTGTTCATGGAGGGGGAATTCTTGTTTCTTCCTTCACCACAACTCCCATAGTGAGCCATGAAGGTGGTCCATTCCATCTCCTCCAATAGATGCCACTGCATGCTTAGTGTTGCGATTCCATCTTCTACACAAGATGCTACTGCAGGCTTAGAGCTGCAGGGTGCAACAAGGGAGGAAAGAAGAGGGAGAAAGGAAGGAAACAAGGATTTAAAAAAACTATTGTCTCTGTGATGACCTCTTGTACTTTTGGGTTTCATGCCATAATACTGTTGGGCTAGGAGGTCATTGGTTGGATCTTGACTGGGAATCGATTATACCAGGAAGGGGTAAAAACTTGATTAAAATTAAAAGGAAGGTGTATTGGAGGATGTTTGGAGCTAGAAAAAAAAAGTACAAATGTGGTTAGAGGGCCAGTTTTGGAATTCCATTGTTTTTGGCCACAAAAGATCATATAGAGTTTGAGCATACTCCTGTAATGATGCTATTGGGTTAACACACATCCTGTATGGACCTGAATGCCCATGAAAACAGATTTTGAAAAATGGACCAGTTAACACAGTTGGCCAGTCCTGGGGTCATCTGAGTATTTCCTCCCGTGCTCCCATAAAACTAAAAGTTTTTACTGGCTGCAGATCAATGGGCTCATTTTCCCACTCCTGCAGGATTATATACAGGTGCAACACTGGTGGCCTGTGGAGCATCTGTTAAAACCCAAACACTTCCTGTCACCATCTGCCATTTCCCTTCAGTGGCACCATGTTTTTAATTCTCTTGTTTTTAAGAACATAGTCATTATCTATTATTTCTCGGGCTAAGTCAACATCACATGACTAGTGCAAATACAAAAATCTCAACTAAATATCAGGAAAACAATGATACTGATAAATTATGGTAGAATGAGGCAAGTCAGAGTAAGAGGGAAACATAATCATCAATCAAGATTGCAAGCGTTTTACAAAACAAGAACTGCAAAAAAGGCTGCACCTACTATTGACAGTGGCACATAATCAAGCTCAGACAAAGTATATTATACTGCTCTACATGTTTGCTTTACTTAGACTGCAAAAGTGCAATAGGTGCATACACTCTTAAACCAAAATGCATTGCATTCAAAGCAAACGCATTCCATTTTGTTACATTATTAGACCGGCACAACAGCATTTCCTTCTGTGCCTCCTGCCCTCTTTCAGTGCAACCCTGCCTTTGACTAAACAGTTTACAGATGACAAGGATATACAGCTCTCAATTGGATGCAATGGACTTGATGGATAAATAGTGTATCCAGAGATAATTTAAAAAGAAAGTCCAAGACTTCAGTGAGATACTACCTAGGTAGCAACAGACAAGAACAAGAAAAAACATGTTTTTTTTAACTAGTTGTTTTTAAAAATATTGGCTTGGAAAGGCAAACTGAGTGGAAGTTCACTTCCAGGTATGTCCCAGCAGCATTAGGAGGTTATATGACTTACTAAGGGTCACACAGGATGTAGGTGAAGGTTGCTGGATTCAGACTCAGGTCTTCTAGATCTCTACTTTCCCAGCTCATTTCTTTACCCTCTAGGCTATATGGCCTAACAGCAGAGAATCCTGTAATGGTCTAGGAATTGATGCAGTTTCATTCACATGCGAGTGACTGACTTCTCTTAACATCATAAATGGGAAACACTGTGCCTCCCTCCTTTCTTCAGCGCTGTGTACTTGCACTGTGTTAACTACCTCTGACATACAGTAGCTGAATGCAGGAGTTAGAGCTCTTTTGAGAGTTTGTCAGCAGGTCTAGACTGGGTCACTCCTAATGCCCCCAACATCAGGGGGGCTAAAAATAATTAACTGACTTACTGGGAATTGGAGGGAATCACGCGCTGGACAGGGTTTTAATATAAATGATCATGTTCTCTCCTTGTACACTGTAAGGAGCCATCAATTATTATCCCCCCTCTGCCTCATGTGCCCACAGACACCTCATTTCTTTAGTCCCCAGAGCTGTCACCTATGCCCACCATGCCACTTCTTCATTTTGTTGGGCACTTACCTGACCTCCAGATATTCTGGTATCCCACAGGTCCAGCTTGTTGCTGCCAGGGGCCTCCTCTGGCCCAGTGGAGGAACAAGCTCCTCTGCTGACTTCCTTAGTTGTGGCCAACATGTCCATGCCAAGAGCCTCCACCAGCT
The DNA here is from genome assembly GCA_016271365.2 of Neoceratodus forsteri. Classification (NCBI taxonomy): domain Eukaryota; kingdom Metazoa; phylum Chordata; order Ceratodontiformes; family Ceratodontidae; genus Neoceratodus; species Neoceratodus forsteri. The sequence continues at coordinate 1,008,313,917 of CM057454.1, read as the reverse complement.
TTGAGGCTGAGTGTCCATTCAACCTTGATGCCGGCTGGAGGGATTCCAATGGCATGCTGAAGGGCTGCAGGTGTGGGGACAATGATGGCCATCATCTCTGACATTGGTGCAGTATTTCTGACTTTTGTTTTCTCCCACCCCTTCTTGATAATGGTCATGGAGACAAGTGGCTGGCCTGGGGGGTACACAATGGAGCAAGGTCAACTATGCTAACACTGGCATCCTCACCACACACCAACCAGGAGGCACTGTATGAGCATGCAGTGAGCACCTATCCACAGGAGAAAACTGACCAGTGGGTGTTCTGAACCTACCTGCTGTCCTGCATTGCTGATATCTCAAGCTCGGGGTGCATATCCAAGTTGCCAACGTGCCTGAACAAGCCCTCAGCATTTGCTGCCACAAAACCAGCTGCAGTTATTTTTTATTATAAAAAAGGTGTCTGTGCCATGGTGAGGTCTGATTGGTTGCTAACATTCTACAAGCCTTGTATTAATCTTTAATTAATGTACTAGTGAAATTGCTTCACATGAGCATTGATTTAAAAAAAATAAGTACCAACCTTATTTGAATTATTTTTTTAGAACACGGATCCAACATTGGTACTGTTGCTAACATAAATGTCAGAGAACTGCCTCTCTCCACATAGCGGATCAGATCACGCTTTGTGTTCTGTCTTTTTATGATAAAAGTGCATACTCTGCCATGCCTGTCACACTAACCCTACACACTGGAAAAAAACTAAACATTATTTTCTGTAACTTGGCAGCTAACTAACAATGCAGGGTTTCAAAAAATATAGTGCTCCCTCACCATAACATACTTCATCATAGCAAAACCTGTTCGTGTCTTCCAGGAGGAATCTCAATCAGCCATTCTCACTGCTTCCAGGAAAAGTTCCTGCAGAGTTCAGCGATCACAGGAGCAGTGCTTTCTTGTCACATTGCACTGTACTGTGGTAAAAAGCTGCTTCATGTAGGAGTTACACCTAACCTCCCCCTTACCTTCTCACCTCCTACCTTACCTTCCTCAGAATTTTCCTCTCTGCTCTGTCATAGCAGCTGTGTAGAATAGAATCATCAACATGAGCGCCTAGCACTCACACATTACAAGCATTAGTTTGGTAATTTTTTTTTTCTTTGTATTCCATTTTCTCAACATTTTACTCAATGGGGCTTATGGTTTGTTCAAATACCAAGGCACAAAGCAGGAGGCCGGAATTTTGTGGTCAGTTTGATTCTTTTGCATTCCATTCTGTCTTGGTTTATTATGTTTTTTTATTTGGGTCAGTTTCCTTTTATTTCTTTATTCAGTCAAACAGAAAGAGGGAGAGGGAGGGAGAGAGAGAGAGAGAGAGCTGTAGTACTATAGTTAAATATGTTTGGACCTGTTTCACTGATCTCCATTCAGAGCTTCAGGTTGTTGTGTGGGGGGGAGGAGACAACAACCTTGGCTACATTCCTGTATACAGTCCTGTGCACTGTTTTCGGTACAGGAGCAAGGTATGAATATAAGTGAAACTATAGACAAAATGTAAATACTGTACGTTATCAGCTACTACATGATAAATCTCCCATTGTATACGTCTGCTGGCTCTACCAATGAATGTTCAGTCATTATGCAGTTGGTTTTCATCAATAATTCTTTCAGTAGCACAACTCAGGAGCATGCAGCAAAGCAAGGGAGTGGACTATTATATTTAAAAATCTTTTTCTGGATAGAAATAAAAACATTTACTTCAAACATATACTTTAATTTTTATAATAGCAATAAGGTACTTCCAGGGATTATGCTAATGTTCCAGTTAATCACCACCTCTGGGTATGAGGCACACAGCTGTGTCTCATGTAACATTACACACCTAGGGGTGATTAACTAGAACTTCAACACAACCCCTGGGCATACCTTATTGCTTACAAGTCATCTTAGAGAAAAGGGGAAGGGGTGGCGGGCACAAAAAGGCTGGAGCATGGTGGAAGTGTCCAAGGGCCTAGGTCTGCCCACAGGAGGGGTTTAGAGTTTGCTTTTATTTTCTTTGATTTGGTTCAAACAAATAACTACTGCTTAAGTATGTGTGTGAGGGGTGGGCTGAGTATGAATACTCACTGAGTATTCCAAAATGATGCTACAAGCATGCCCCTATTGACGTATGAACAATGTTCACTGCATTATCACCAGAGTGTCTAGATTACTGTGTTGCCATCTTGTATACCTGCCACTTGAAACAGCTGCTGTTTTTAAACAGATTGAATTCCACTTGCACTAGTTTTTTTCAAGAATACATTGTACAGTGGTAAACTCGGACATCAAAATGCTACTGCTGAACCATCTCAGCATTTACCACTTTAGCCTCTTATGCCTATTCAAATAGTGAATGTTGTTGAAAGTAGAGTAAACAGACAAGTAAATCTATACACAAAATAGCATTGTGCTACCTATACTCATTGACTCCATCTTCACAGCTGGCTCCATTTTGGCACCAGTGCTCTTCACATTCATTAATGTTTTTGGTGCACTCTTTTCCAGTCCATCCAGGAGAACAGATACACTGTTGGTTCATGTGGTCTTCATTCTGGAAACAGCTGCCTCCATTTGCACATGCCTGCAAGTGAGAAAGATATGATTATTTATTAGTGACCTGAAAATAAATAAGATGCCCATCACCACTTTTCAGCTTACTCCAATGGCTGATGAAATTCCTCTCTTTAATACAAATAGCAGGACCTAGAGTCCCAGCACCACAGTGATGTCATAGGGTATAAAATAGGTTATGTTACTTATTTCCTCCTTACTTCATGCTTGTACTAATGGAACTTTGATGACATACAGCAAAAGAACACTTTACAAGTTATCATCTGGAGTAACTGTATTTGCATCAAAGATCCACTCAACCCTCCAGCAACAAAAACAAAGATGAATTTAGCAGATTGGGAAAAATGCAGGAGATATTTTGAAGGAATAATCAGATAAGATTGTTTTTATTTATTTTATTTGCCAGTTGCTGGTGGTGCAGTAGGGCACTGAAATCCTTATTTTTTTGTCTGCGTGTGTGTGTGCGTGTGTGTGTGTGTGTGAGTAAGCTTTCCAGCTACTCAATGAACAAACATTAAAGTAGACTGCTTTGTGAGACTCAAGGTCTGTCAGTTTAGTAATGTATGTTTTCTACATAGTGGGGTAGGGTAGCCTGGCATTGCTGCTCTTCTCTGTCCTTGTACATTGTACAGCACTGTGGCTTCTGAGTGCACTTGGTGATGCATGTCACGTGGGCATCTAAAATCATTGGTAACTATTGTGAGACATCATTGTTAGCATTGAGCAATGGCTGCAGCAAGCCATCATCTGTTGTGGTTTTGTTGATGCATGCAGAAAACATTTTATTTATTTATTTATTGCATTTTGTTTACCGGGTGAGCCCACTAAGACCAATGGTCCCTTTTTCAGGGGTAGCCCGGAATTAATTACATACATCATTTATAAGTTCACATACAATCAATATAGTTCAGCAGTCTACAGTAAACATTTGGCTCAGAAATAGCAGCAATAGACATAGGATTCACATACAGAGTACTGCAACAGCAATTAGTCACAAAGGAAGTAGACAGTTGGACAGTGACAATTAGGGTGACAACAGGATAAATAATGTTTAACGAGTTCTTCTGCACTGAGGAATGTGTTCCATGTGTCAAAGACCTACTGTAGTGTGCAGGATCTACTAGACCTTCAAGAGTGTACAGGAGAATAGCATTTAGGGCTAGGAGGTGGAGTTAACAGTAGCAGCAGCAGAGACACTGCCCCAGCTTGTACACTTTTAGGCCAGACTTAAACCCTTCAAGGGTGGAGCTTCCTGTCAGATTCTTTGGGAGCGAGCTCCAGATGTAGGGTGCATAGTACCCAAAAGATCTCTTGCCTAGGTTGGTGCGTACACAAGGATTCTCAAGGAGGTGGCTACCTCATGACCGCAGAGCCCACTGATGAGCTTAAAGATTCAGGATGCCTGTTAAGTTAGGGGAAGGGCCAACATTGGTGATATAGTAAGGGACAGGACAGTTTATGCCCTATTGAGGGCCATTTGAGATCTGCAAGGGCTTCACAATGATGCCTCCAGGACAGGGAGTGGGTAGCGAAGCAAACAACTTGCAGTGTTCACTCTCCTTAAGAAAATGTAGGAGGGGAGCACCATAGAAGAGGGTGGGAAGCAGCATGTTTTTGGCTATAGTGAGTAGTGCATCATCTGCTAGGGAGTTTCCAAGCCTGTAAAGAAGGCCAAGGTTCTGGTGAGCGGTCTTAGCTACATAGTCTATATGTGGCTTGTAGGACATTTCTTGATCTAAGTAGGCTCCCAAGTATTTAATCTTGTCCATGACTTCAATTTGTGACCCAAAGGATGTGCGGAGCTGAAGCAGGTGTTGTCTGTCAACTCCCAGGCACCTGGTCCTTAATAGGACAACCTTGGTCTTTTTATCATTCAGCACCAATGAGTTATAGGTAAACCAGGTCTCTATTACTGTGAGAATGGTCTGAAGCTTTGCAGCGATGACACTTGGTTGAGGATCACTACAGTATAAAACTGAGTCATCCATGTACAGGATCAGGTTTTCCAGACCACAGTCAAGCCCAATGTCATTAACAAAGAAGGTGAATAGTAGAGTGCCTAAAATTGAGCCCTAGGGTACTCTGGTGGTCACCAGTCTGCAGCCTTATTGCATTCCTTTCCATTTTACCTTTTGAGTCCTGTTGAGCAGATAACTTTCAAAACAGTTAAGTGAGAGCATGACAAGTCCAAGCAGTTGGAGTTGCTAAGAAGCGGTTCATGGCCAACCAGGTTGAATGTCTGACAGGTCAATGAATATAGCCCCAGTAAGAGGCCCCCTATCCATGGCACTCAGTGTGTCAGCCGTGAGTCTGATTAGGGCTGTGTCAGTTCCATGGCCTCTTCTGAAACCATGCTGATTGTTGTCCAAGAGCAGATGCCATTTTAGGTAGCTCTACATGAGGAGAAGAACAAGCGGGGAAAGGAATGTAGGGGAAGGGAAGGAACAGATAAATGTTCCACATGCCAGTTCCAACAAGTACAACTTCTGCAAGTGGTAGTGGCATTGGAGAATAATCTAGTCATGGTGGGACTAGGAGTCATGGTTGTAAAGCTATGAGTACAAGGGGTAGATGCATGATGGTAGAACCAAAGAAACCATGGTTCATTAGTCCCCAGAAATCCAGCATTTACACCTCCATTGTAGTTAAAAAGCCTTTCCTGTCAGTGGCCCAGTATCTCTGGCTATTAAACCATTCTGAGCAATCCAGAAGCACCAGTGTCCTTCTCAAAGTACTTCCAGTTACCTTAACCAGGATAAAAGTGAGAAATCAAGAAATGTAAATTCCAGTTTCTGAAAAAAAAATCATCTTGCCTTCATTGCCCAATTCATCAAGAGCTCCCAGTAGATTGGTGCCATGAACCTCAGTGCAGGTTGGGTGCAAACTATAGAGGCAGCCAGCCCTCACACCAACAATAACACGTCTAGAAGTTTGCACTCCAGAAGAAAGCAGGCAGGAGACAAAACTAGGGGGTACTACACATTTATTTCATGGCACCCTCTGCTACAGACTCTAGCAAGAATCAAACTGCTGGTGCTAGGGCTTCTTGGAACAGGAATCCTTGTGCAGCAGGATTTGTTATTTTGTATTAGCATAATATTTTTTACTCACTGACAGGCAGCTGATATATTGAGACACCGAGATGCAGATAGCTCTATGAAATACAGTTGCACTGCAGTGTACTATTGAGTCCTGCTTGCTCTCTGCTAGAGTTCAAATGTCTTCTGGACTTCAAATTCATCAAGCCCTCCCCCAGCATTTTTACTAGTGGCATCTGAAAACCGCATGAGGGAAGGGAGTCTAGAGTAGGCATGGGCAGGTACAGAAATACCCAACCTGAAATGGTACCCATGGGTAAATGTAGACTACCCCAAATTGCTCTAAAATACCCTAATGAAAAATGGGTCATTGGTTCAGGTCAGGTACTACCCCATTAACCTACCCTGACCATAATAAAAATGGGAAAAACTGTATTTGACTGTAGGCTGTATAATATTAAACTGTTTGTTAGGTGCCCAGCCCTGTCACTTATAAGGCAGGTATAGGAGGTGCAGCTGTTCTGATTGAGCTTTCTTCTGTTTCCAAAAATTATACCCATGGTGGACATTGCTGAGGCAGGAATAAGAGGTGCAGGTGCTCTGAGTTAACTTGCTGCTGTTTCCAAAAAAATATACCCATGGCATGTATTGCTGAGGCATGTATGAGAGGAGCAGCTGTTCTCAGTAAGCCTGCTACTTTCAAAAGTTATACCCATGACAAGCATTGCTGAGGTAGGTATCAATCAATAAATCAAATCTTTATCTAGGCGAACACTGTTCAGCAAGCTCATTTACAAGGTGGATCTGCATCACACAAGGTCAAAATACAATGCATTTATGTACAGGCTGGAAGACAAAACATGTATATACATAATAAACAAGCTATGTAACAATAAGATAAGCAGTGTAATATTTGCGCACATAATGTATTAATTCTAACTAAATACACATCATGATCAGGGAAGGAAAAAAGGGATATTGGTAGGAGAGCTATAAAGAGAGGAGGATGCAGTAACAATATTAACAGAAACCTCCCACAAAGCACAGGTATCAAGGGGTAAGGGAGTGAAGGAGGCATGGGTGGGAGTGATGCAGAGAGTGAAAACTCAGTTTGGCTAGGGGTTGGGAACACAGAAGTAGTGTCAGGGTAGGAGTTATGGTGCAGGGTTCCTAAATGGTAATGGTTGTGGAGGGCATAGAGAAGTGCAAAGGGTGGGTAGTACATAGATGGGGAGCAGTTAGAGATGATGGAAACAGCAGCATACTTCTGTGACCATTTTGGCATACAAGGTCTTGAATACTGCAAGACTAATTGGGGACCTTAATTTCAAGGATTTCTGCAGCTTATTCCAGAGAGTCAGCAGAGAGAAGCCTATGACCGCTCTCCCAAAATGTGTGCAGACCCTAGGAACCTTCAAGGAAATTATGGAGCAGCTCCTTAGGGTATAGTTTCAGAGCCTGCTTAAAGGCAGTAAATCAATAATATACTGTGGCAATTTATCGGTAACAACTCTGAATGTCCATACAGCTGTATTTCTATTTTGCCTGTATTGTAGGGAGGTCCTCCCCATGGCAGCATATAAGAAGCAGTGGTGGGTGGAGAAGGGGTCACCAGTAATGAATCGCAATGCTCTGTGGTATAGTACGTCTAGTTTTCCCAGATATGAGGCATTGCATTGTATATAAATAAAATCATCATAGTCAATTAAGGAGAAGAATGTGGACTAGATGAGTTGCCTTTTTGCCTCTGTAGTTAGAAGGCGGTTTATCCGATAGACGAGACCAAGCCTCTGCCTCAGTTTTTTCAGCATTTCCTTCAAGTGATCCACAAGGGAGAGTCTGTGGTCTAGCCAGACCCCCAGGTATTTGAACTTCATTAAAAACTCCAAGTTTTCACCTAATAAGGTAGAGATAGGGGGTAGGGTACCAGTAATAACAGGGTGCGCCATGTGGTTGCCAGATATAAGTATCATTGCCTTTGTTTTGTTGACATTGAGGAGCAGATTTTTGCTAAGAAGCTGGTATTGCAAGATATTAAAGTCCAATTGCAAGTCTTCACAGGCAGCTTCAGGTGATGCCTGGCTTAGGTAGAGTACTGTATCGTCTGCAGACAGGTGTATGTTGGCTTCCTTAATGCCAATATCTATTCTGTTAATATATATATATATATATATATATATATATAGTGAATAAGAGTGGTCCCAGGATACAGCCCTGTGGGACACCTCTGATTAATGGTTTGAGGGAGGAAAGCTCTCCCTCTGCCTTGACCTGCTGGTTCCTATCCACCTGCCTACAGGTGTGTGCTAACAGATTACTCCTGTAATCTTCTGATTCAAATTGTCTTTTGCAAGGTATATCTTCTGTTACTGCTTTATTTTTCTCTGGAGCAAAGTGTTTCTTACAGCGTATATCTTCTCTGAAATTATTACAGGTGGTGCTTTACAGGTTTTACAGTTTTATCTAACATTAGGATAAGCTTTCAGGGTTACATAGAAACATAGAAGTTGACGGCAGATAAGGACCGCAAGGCCCATCCAGTCTGGATGGTTACTGCATTTGTTGTTGACTGATTGTTTCTGCTCTTACCTCCTTGTTCTTTTGTCCGTGGTTGTTCTTTTTAGGCAGGGGAAGGGCCCAGCCACCAACCCCCATCCCCAACCACCCCACGCTACACTCCTTTTATAGGGTACCACAGTTGTGACATTTCCTGTGGCAGAGCAGGAAGGGGCGGATCAGTGGGGCCTCACAAGGTGAGCTCATTTATAGGGCACTAGTAATTTAACTTGTTATAACAAGTTAAACAAAGCACAATTAAACCATTACTTGAATTTTTTTTTTTTTTTTCTCCTTCTAATTACTCTGACTAGGTTACAAACCCAGCAACTATTTGGAATGGATTTCATTAACTGCAGGTACTGTGGAACAATTTTCAGAAGGACAGTCTTGCAGGATTTAGGACACTGTCCTACATGCTGGGCCTTTGGAGATCTTAGGCTCAGCTCCGGCAGCATGGGCAGAGATTGCATGCCTCAAATTTCATATTGAAGAGGAAATACATTATAAGTACCACCCGCCATTTCCCCAGCATCCAACAGAAAACCTCGACCGCAGAGGGTAGTTGGTCCAGGAGGTTGGCAGGTGGTTAGGAGGAGCAAATCAGGTGCCCCATCACCTCTGCTTCCAACACATTACCTCAAAACCATATAAACACTATAAACAGGTATCTGCCTCTATCTCTGAAATCAAATAAAGAGGCAGAAGACACTGCAGAGCAGGACACTGCGGCACAGGAGCTAGCACAACAAAACTCACCCAAATCAGGAACCAAAACAAAACAAGCACAAAGGAAATCCAACAAACTTCTGATCATAGGAGACTCCATGATTCGGGGAGTTGATACCCATCTCCAGCCAGGGGTGATGGTCAGATGTCTCCCAGGTACATCAGCATGGAGAGACACTGACCACATTGCTAAAATTGTTCACAAAGCAGGAGAAAACATTGATGTCCTAGTGCACATAGGGACTTACTGCACATATGATCTCGCCAGCCAGTCAGTTGTGGAGACCAAGGAACACCTGACTAGGCTGGGTGACAAACTATCATCTATTTCATCCGGCATCTCCTTCTCTGAGATCCTGCCAGTCTGGGAGAGGGGAGAAGATGGATGGAAGGTCAGAGAAGGGGAGATAGGGAGCTAAACACGTGGCTCAAGGCTGGTGCCAGGAAAAAGGACATAGATTTGTAGGAACTGGGCAACAGTTCTGGGGAGCAAAGTTCTTTAATTTGATGGACTGCATCTGACTAAAGAGGGAGTCAGTGCATTGGGGCAGAAGTTTGACGTCTTTGCAGAATATTTAAACTAGCAAATGGGGAGATGGGTGCAGCACCCATATGTCGAATGGGAAGAACACTCCTCCCCTCAGCTAGTGGTCAAACAGGAATTCAGCATGTTTGCCGTTCATTTGCATCACCAGGTAAGAAAAAGGTTTTGTCTCCCCACACGATGTCCAGGGTATGCCAAACTTCACCAACAACCAACACACCAAAATCTGGCCAATGGAAAATCATGTACACAAATGCTCACAGCCTGGGAAATAAGATCTCAGACCTGCAGGCAATAATGTCAGAGGCTAAGCTGGACATAGTAGCAATTAGTGAGACGTGGTTTACCAGTAACCACACTTGGGAGACTTCAGTACCTGGCTATGTATTGTTCAGAAGAGACCGAGGTGCAAAAGGGGGAGGAGGGCCTGTATGTTAATGAAAATATCAAAGCTACAGAAATTCAGAATACACATAAGGAGCCAGAAGAACTGTGGGTCACCCTAGAAACAGGAAATGGGACAGCCATAAGAACTGGGGTTGTCTACAGGCCCCAGACCAGAGGGAGGACATAGACACATTACTGTTAGAAGATATACAAAACATGACAGCTAAAGGGAGGTTCTGATAATGAGAGACTTCAACATGCCGGATACAGATTGGTCAATACCAGCAGGAACATCTGCCAGAACTAGACTCATAGTGGATTCCTGCAGGGGAGGGCCTCAAACAACTGGTACAGCAACCCACAAGAGACAGGGCTATCCTAGATCTAGTACCGACTAACAAAGAAGGGATCACAGATCTCAGGTAGAAGGTCACCTGGGGGCAAGTGACCATCACATGGTATGGTTCAATTTGGCTACTACATCTAAATCATCCCATTCCAAGGCAAAAATATGGGACTTCAGAGGAGCTGACTTTGATAAGATGGCCAACAGAGTTAAGCTAGCCCTGGCAAAAAGAAACACAGGTGAGGGGGTACAGGCAAAGTGGCAAGCATTAAGGATGCAATACTTGAAGCAACATCCCATTGTGTTAGACAGAAAAGGAAGTGCAAAAGAAGAAGGAAACCACTTTGGTTCTCAAACACAGTAGCAGAAAAGGTCAGAGCCAAAAGGCTGGCCTTCAGGAAATATAAGGAACACAGCGGATGAAGATAGGGAGGCATACCAAACTGCCCTAAGGAAGCAGGTAAGGCAGTAAGGCAGGCAAAGTCCCAAACTGAGGAAACACTAGCACGTAACAGTAAAAGAAGGTGACAAGACTTCCTATAGATACATTAGTGAAAGGAGAAAGTCCAGAGGGGGTATTGCTAAGTTTAATGGAGAAAAGGGAGCATGTGAGGAGGAGGACCCTGTAAAGGCATCTATCCTAAATAGATACTTTTGCTCAGTATTTACTGAAGAGAAGGTAGGTTAGGCCCACAGCTCAGCATCATGGACACAGGGGAGGAGGTGAGCACCACCCTTCACAAAAGAAAGGGTCCTACAAGAGCTTGCTAAGCTCAGGTGGATAAGGCAATGGGACCTGATGGCATACATCCCAGGGTACTTTAAGGAGCTAAAGGAGGAACTAGCAGAGCCATTAGCAGAATTGTTTAGTGAGTCTCTGAGCACAGGAGAGGTCCCAGAAGACTGGAGAAGGGCTCATGTGATCCCCGCTCCACAAGAGTAGTAGCAGGAGGAGGCGGAGAACTACAGACCGGGCTGTCCTTACCGCAGTAGTGGGCAAGATTATGGAGGCACTCCTTAAGGAAAGGATAGTGCAACACCTGGAATCCATAAGTACAGGATCCAAGACAGCATGGGTTTACAAAAGGAAGGTCCTGTCAAACTAATCTCATAGATTTCTTTGACTGGGTAACCAGAGTGGTGGACCAAGGGGGAGCAGTTGATGTCGCCTACCTTGACTTCAGCAAAGCTTTTGACACTGTTCCACATAGAAGATTGATAAATAAGCTGGGTAGGCTCGGGGTGGGTCAGAAGTTGGTCAACTGGGTGGCAAACTGGTTGACGGGCAGTAAAAAGAGAGTAGTGGTAAATGGTATACAGTCAGAAGAGATGCAAGTCCAAGTGGTACCTCAGGATCAGTCCTGGGGCCAGTCCTTCAACATCTTCATTAGTGACCTTGCAGATGGACTAGAGGGTAAGGCTTGTCTGTTCGCAGATGACACCAAGATCTGCAACAGAGTAGATGATCCAGATGGGTGGGCAGAATGAGAAGAGATCTGGATAAACTAGCAGAATGGTCAGAAGAGTGGCAACTGGGATTTAATGCAAAGAAGTGCAAAATCATGCACATAGGGAAGAGAAACCCTGAAGCCACCTATAGGCTGGGAGGGAGTTGCTAGCAGTCACAAAGGAAGAAAGAGACTTGGGCATCATCATCACTGATGACCTAAAATCATCCAAGCAGACCTCAAAGCGGTAGGTAAGGCTAGGGGGGTGTTAGGGTGTATTAGTAGGGGGTATCACAAGTCATAAGAGGGAGGTAATAATCCCTCTGTACAAGACACTGGTTAGGTCCCATCTGAGTACTGCGGCAGTATTGGAGGCCACACCTTCACAAGGACATTAACCAAATTGAGGCAGTCCAGAGAAGGGCAACCAAAATGGTGCAGGGACTGCATCAGAAGACATATGAGGACAGATTAACGGAGCTCAATATGTATACCCTTGAGCAAAGGAGGAGAGGAGATATGATCGAGGCATTCAAACACCTTAAGGGCATAAACAAGGTGAAAGAGTCTAACATGTTTAAATATAAGAAAATAGCATGACAAGAGGACACAGCATGAGATTAGAGGAGGCCAATTAAGGGGAATGTGAGGAACTTCTTTTCACAGAAAGGGTGGTGGATGCATGGAATGGCTTACCACAAGAAGTGGTGGCTATGAATACAGTGCAGGGCTTCAAACAGGCATGGGATAGGCATAAGGGAGCAATACAAATGACTATGAATAGATAGGCCACTGACAGAGCAAAGGCCGATGGCACATTTATAAGGTAGAAAAAGAAATGGACAGACTGGATGGGCCTTGCGGTCCTTGTCTGCCATCAACTTCTATGTTTCTATGGAACCAGTCCAGTGAGGTAGTGTCAAGATCCAAGGCTTTTAGCGAAGAAAGAAGCAGACAATGGTCGACAGTGTCGAATGCCTTACTGAGGTCTTGGAAAACTTCACAGACAAACTTTTTGTTGTCTAGATCACTCTGCCAATCATTTGTTACCTTAGCCAGTGCCGTAATTGTACTATGGTTAGCTTGGAAACCTGACTGTATAGGGTTTAAGAAGTTTGTGTTTCACAATTTTTTCTAAAAGTTTGACAGAATGGGGAGTAGTGAAATTGGCCTGTAATTATTTAGGTCACAAGGATCCCCAGATTTAAAAAGCGGTATGATATGAGCAGTTTCCATAGATTGGGGAGAGACCCTTGGGACAGTGATAGATTAAATAGGTGAGTAATTGGCACAGCTAGAACATGCCAGGACACCTTAAGGTAGTAGGGGTCAAGTGAATCCACGCCGGTGCTTTTCTTGGTGTCCAACTGCAGGAGAAGGTCTTTGACCTCTTTCAGAGAGGCAGGTGAGAAGGAAAAGGTGGCACTAGTTAGATTGGATTCAGGGGCAGAACAGTCATCTGGGAGTGCAGGGTGCAAGCGGTCGAGTTGTCAAATGCTAGGCCTGTGGAAGCAAAATGGTTATTGAAGGCTTGCAAAATCTCCTTTTTGTCACAGATAGTTACATTGTCCGATGAGATTTTTGAGGGGAGCGCATTTCCTGTCGTATGTCCAGATAGTTCTTTTACTGTGAACCAAAATTTGGCAGGGCATTTTGAGGCAGAGTACAGCTCTGAGTGGTAAAAATTAGACTTAGCCTCTCTAATCAACTCAGAGCAGGAGTTTCTGGCAGTTCTGAAGAGGCACCAGTCTTTGGCTAGTTGTGATTTATGGGCTTTTTTCCAAAGCAAGTCTCTATTTACTAAAGCGGTCTTTAGGTCGGCAGTGAACCAACGATATATTCTAGGCTTTATACAGATTTTGACCAGCGGTGCGTGGGTGTTGAGGGCCTTTGTTATAATTTCCTGAAAGATGTCATATGCTTTGTTTACTGATTTGGCAAGGTAAAAGTTCTTCCAAAGCAGTGACGCTTTCAGTTCGTTGATATAAGCCAGCGGGTCAAAGTTCCGTTTGGATCTTTTAGTAGAGAACTTTGTGGTAGATGTCGGTTTAGGGTTGACTCTTACACCAGCGATGAAACAATGGTCACTTACATCGGCATGAAAGATGCCAGCATGGGAGAAGAAGTGTGGTTTATTCACTAGTAAGACATCTAGCAGCATGTTATTGATGAAGCTTTTCTTGTTAATGCGTGTTGGTTCGTTGATAAGTAGTGATAGTCCATGGAAGTCACAGAATGATTTGAGGGTTAACGAGGCACTGGACAGCCAGCCATATTTAAGGTCCCCTAGTATAATTGTTTTGAGGTTACTAGAGTCCATGATGGACGAAAGGTGAGACAGGAGCTGCGACCCAGAAGATGGTGGTCTGCAGCAGCCTATGATACAGAGGGCTATCGCAGGTGTAATTTCAATTTTTATTGACATACATTCAAATCCATTAGCAATAGAAGAGGAATCAAGGGAAGAGACCAAAAGTTTGTCCTTAATATAGATGGCGACCCTACCACCCCTGGTTTGTCTATCGGATCTGAATAGCAGATAGTTGGGAATGCTGACCTCCTTATCAGGAGTGGATGGATGAAGCCAGGTTTTCGAGATCACAAGAACATCTGGTTCAGTATATGTGACCCAAGCCTGGATTAAGATGAATTTCTTTAAAAGGCTACATGCATTGACTACATAAAACTAATTCCTTTTAATTTTATGAGTTCTGAGGTTGATGAAACATCTTTTTTGGACCAGGGTTGAGTTCAACATTGCCAGGACAGAGTAATAGGATGAGCACAACTTTCCTCAAGGCAACAAGGGATAGCTTGGAGATTTTAGTCCTTTGATGGCTACATGAAGCATCAGAATAGGAATACAGGGACCTGTTTTTAGTACTATGTTGCCCTTGTGATACATAGCATAAGACCCTTGCCGTGTAAGTCCATGGAATATAGTTACTGAGTGGATATGGTGGATTTCCTCCTATAGGCATCTGGCTTATTGAGGCACCTCGCATATGAAACAAAATTTGGTGTAGGTGCGGGGGCGTAGGGGTAGCGCATGAATTAAATAGTGGCTCAATATGTAAGCACTCTTGTGGTGAGGGGTATAAGTTCCCACTGAGGTAGGTCCTACCCAGCGGGTTTCCTAGGAAGGGAATTGCACAAATGGCAGCAATGAGTTGGAGCCAAAACACCACGGCCATAATTCCAGTTTGTGGGGCCAGGTAGAGAAGTTGAAATAGAGGGGCAGCCCTCTTAAGATGGGCTCTGAGAGCAGGACTTCAATGTTTGGCAGCACCACAGAGAAAAACAGCACGCCACTAGGTTCTGTAGCCTAGAATGTATACTGTCAGTGTATGTAATCGAGGAAGAGGAATAGGATGGGAAGGAGAAGGACCAATGACAGTAGGGGGCAGGGCAAGGTGGTCTATATAAGAAAGGACCGGGAGGGGGGATGGACAGGTGGGTGAAAATTTGCGGCTTTGCCATACCTCTCAGGGAGCGTAGTCTGAGCAAGTGGTCTCGGGCGGCAGCTTCGGAAGTGCCGACCGCTCGGTGGACATGGATTCCTGTGGTGTCTGAGCTAGGAGCCCTGGAGGATTCTCGGCTGGAGAAAGAGAGAGGGAAGGGTCCAATTAGCACTGGAGCAAGACAATGGGTCAGCTATCCAGTGTAAAACACAATTTGCAAGTGAATGGAGAGCAATTTCCTTGGAGCCCTGAAGTCTGGCTTGCAGTTACAGAGGCAGGAAAGGGCTGTGTCACTAATACAGTCTCAGTAGGCAAAAGGCAGGATATTCCACATTTTAAAAGCAGTTTAACATTTAAGCAGCAAGATTTTAAAAATGTTTTACCCTTTTCCAAACAAGAACAACTCCTTTTTGCCAAGTTACATTCAAAATAAATGAAGAAGGGGGGGGGAGACATCAGAGCATGCCTGGAGAAGGTGATCATGCTCCAGTTGGTTTGCAGCTTTGCCGTGCCTCTCAGGGAGTGTAGTCCGATCGAGTGGTTTCAGGCAGTGGCTTCAGAAGCGCTGACTGCCCGGTGGTCGTGGTTTCCTGCGGCATCTGAGTTGGGAGCCCTGGAGGGTTATTGGCTCTCAGGGAGCGTAGTCCAAGCAAGTGGTCTCGGGCGGTGGCTTCGGAAGTGCCGACCACCCGGTGGCCACAGTTTCCTGTGGCATCTGAACTGGGAGCCCTGGAGGGTTCTCGGCTCTCAGGGAGCATAGTCTGAGCAAGTGGTCTCGCGCGGTGGCTTCGGAAGTGCCGACCACCTGGTGGCCATGGTTTCCTGCAGTGTCTGAGCTGGGAGCCCTGGTGCGACTGCTCTGAGTGAGTCTGCTGCTGTTTCCAAAAATTATTCCCATGGTGGGCATTGCTGAGACAGATGCAAGAAGTGCAGCTGCTCTGAATGAGCCTAGTGCTGTTTCCACAAATTACACCCATAGCAGGCATTGCTGAGGTAGTTATTAGAGGTATAGCTTTTCTGATTGAGCCTGCTGATGTTTCCACAAATTATACCCATGGTGGGCATTGCTGAAGCAGGTACGAGAGGAGCAACTGCTCTGATTGAGCCTGCTGCTGTTTCCAAAAATTATATCCATGTCTGGTATTGCTGAGGCAGGTACAATGGGCATAGCTGCTGTGAGTGACTCTGTTGTTGTTTCCAAAAATTGTACCCATGGCAGTCATTTTGATGAGACAGATGTGAGATGTGCAGCTGCTCTGAAAGAGCATCCTGCTCTTTCCAAAAATTATACACGTGGTGGTCATTAATAAGGTAGGTAGGTATGAGAGGTGCAGCTGCTCTGAGTGAATGCAAATTTAAATAATGGTGCAAACGTTGTCAGAAAAATGTGACAACATGCCTGTTTATCCATGAACTGGCTATGATCATGGCAGGATTTATGTCAAAGGAACAGTTGCAACTGCTGAGAGAGAGATGTGTTAGCAATGTTAAGTTACCAAATTTGGCAATAGCCACTCCACAGAGGATTTGCTATTCATTTCCTACACAACTTCGTCATCATATTCAGTATCACTGTTTATAGGCTGTTGTTCATTTTCAGAATCAAAAGTACATAATTCAGTGTTTGAGGCAATTGGGAAATTGTAAACATTCATTTTGAGAAATGTAACCCTTTCCACATTTATAGGGCTTAACAGTGTTCTTTGGTCAGTGACAATTTGTCCATCAGTACTAAATATGAATTCTGACTATATGCTTGAAGGTGGACAACTGAGGTACATTACTACAATATTTGCTAGATCTAGCCATATTGTTCTGATTTGTTCACAGCAGAGTAATGAATCTTCCTTCATACTAATCACAGTTATATAAGGGTGAAGTGGCCCCAATTCTCTCCACGAAGTGATCCGCGGAGTGAAGGGGAATTCGCGAAGTGCTCCACAATGCAAAGTGGAGTACTTCCCATTATGATGGGTAACATGAAGTTCATTAAAAACAATGACTTCACATTAATCCACCTTCCCAAACCACTACTCCACCAATTCTTAAGGCAAAGTACATTGAAAACAATGTACTTTGCCTCACTTTGCCTTGTTCTTAAGCTTCAAAGGTGAAGTTTGCAGTGATTCATGGGATTTCAGGTCACATGGGCTCTAGATTGTTCTGCACAGCCTCAGTTCAGGGTAGTGTGTGTAGGAAGCTGTAGGAGACAGCCTGCTCTGAGAGCTCTCTGCAATTCAAACCTTCTAAAAGCTGTTAAAAAAGCATTTTTGAGTATTTTTTGCCGAAACTTTAGTTCATCGATTGTAGGAAACCCTCCTGTGCTCATATCATCGAGCGTTTATTGTTTGTGTGTGGATTTTGAATGTTAATGTACAACATTCAGTCTGTGTACTGAGAGACAGTGGAAGTGTGCTTTGGGGGAGGGGCATATCTGTGGTGTAGGTAGATTAACTTGGAGAAAAAGACAGTTATTTCTGTTTTGGTGATATGTTTCATATAACTGTGTTAATGTACACACAGTAATATTTTCAATAATTCTTGCCATTTTTTTGCTGATTGTTGTGGTGCATCAGTGCGTAATTTTAGTTTGTTTAAAAGATGTGGTTATATTACTGAAGTTTTCAATTTGCTACACTTTACTTAGTGTGTGTGTGTGTGTGAGTATGTGTGTGACACATGTCATCAAATCAGACACCTTTTATTGTGCCACATAGTAATTTCAGCAATGTGAACTTGCAATCCACTGCAGCTGTGTGATTTTTGTACTTCTTTGTGGTATATTTACTGGTACTAGTAATAGTGACTGTTACTGCAGCAGTGCAGTACACTGCCTCCCCCCCCCGTGGCCCGCCTCAGACGGCAAAGGTATTCTTTTCCAGATTTGAATTTCTGATGGTGAGCACTGGTTAGCTGTTGTGCCTTTGTGTCTGCATCTCTTCAGTGTGCAGCACAATCTTAATCTGTCTGTGCATTTGCATCTCTTTAGGGCCCAATCTCCATCTGTAACTTAAGTCACAGTTGTTTCTTTGGCTTCCCTTCAGAGTGCTGGACAGGTGTTGTGCATAATTCTGAATGAACAGTGTACTCATTAATATGCATTTTTAAGTCAGGACCATCATCATGACTCACTCATGATGCAAATCACGTTCTTCATCATCACGGTCACAAATGCAGTCAAAAATCGCGATTCACGATCATGTCATGAATCACAACAAATGAATATTTTTACTAGTTACTTGGATGTGTTGTAAGCCCGTTTTGTAGTATCTCTCCAGGTTTCACCACCCCACCATTGTACTCATTGATGTATGTTTTTAAGTCGGGGAGTTTTAAGTTACAGCTCATCAGGGAAGTACAGCCATAGGCATTCGCGTTCCCAATGCAGTTTCATATTGGTTATCTCACACCATCGACACTGAATCACATTCTTCATTATCACAGTCACAAATGCAGTCACAAATCACGATTCATGATCACGTCACGAATCACAACATTAATTTTTTTTGTAGTTACTTGGATGTATTGTAAGCCTGTTTGGTAGTATCTCTCCAGGCTTTACCACCCCACCATTGTACTCATTAATAAGTGTTTTTTAGTCAAAGAATTTTGTGCTGCAGCTCATCGGGGAAGTACAGCCATAGGCATTCACATTCCTTACTGTACAGCATGTGAGTTACAGTACAATAAGTAGAGGTGGGTGAAGTGGCCCCCATTCACTCCACGAAGTGATTCACGGAGTAACATGGAACCGTGGAGTACTCCACAATGTGAAGTGGAGTACTTCGCTTCATAATGAGGAATGCGGAGTCCATTGAAACCAATGACTTTGCATTATTCTGCCTTCCCCAAAGCACTTCTCCACTAATTTTAAGGCGAAGTACAATGAAATCAATGTAATTAGCCTCACTTCACCTTGTAATTGAGCTCCAAATTAAATTCTGCAGTGATTCATGGGATTGCAGGACACATGGGCTTTAGATTGTTCTGCACAGCCTCAGTTCTGGCCTGATTAGTGTGTGTGTAGTGGTAGCTGGAGACAGTTTGCTCTCAGAGATCTGCGATTCAAAACCTCTAAAAGCTGTTTAAAATGCCTTTTAGAGTAATTTATTTTGCTCAGAATTTATTAGGAAACCCTTCTGTGCTCATATCATCGAGTGATTATTGTTGTGTGTGGATTTTGGATGTTAATTTAGAACAGTCAGTCTGCGTACTGTGAAGTGTGCTTTGGGGGAGGGGTGAATTTGTACTGTAGATACATTAACTGGGAGAAAAAGGCAGTCTTTCTGTTTTGGTTATATTTTTCTTGTATAACTGTGTTAATGTGCACACAGTAATATTTTCAGTAATTCTTGACTTTTTTTGCTGATGTTTGTGGTGCAGCAGTGTATAA
Organism: Neoceratodus forsteri; assembly: GCA_016271365.2. Lineage (NCBI taxonomy): Eukaryota > Metazoa > Chordata > Ceratodontiformes > Ceratodontidae > Neoceratodus > Neoceratodus forsteri. The sequence goes on along the minus strand of CM057454.1, from coordinate 1,008,294,423 downwards.
TTTGTCTGTTTAAAACATTTGATTATATTAATAAAGGTTTTCAATTTGCTGCGCATTACTTGTAGTGTGTGTGTGAATGTGTGTGCGAAGTGTGCCATTAAATCAGACACCTTTTATTGTGCCATAGAGTAATTGCAGCAGTGTTAACCTGCTATCCACTGCACCTACATGAATTTTTTATACTGCTTTATGGTATCTTTACTGGTAGTGGATTGTTACTGCCATGCACTAATCCCCCAACTAGCAAAATGTATTCCTTTCCAGATTTGGATTTGTGACTTCTGTGCACTAGTTAGCTATTGTTGTACCTTTTCACATGCATCCCTTAAGTGTGCAGCGCAATCTTAATCTGTCTGTGCATTTGCAGTGCACCATTAATTCTGGAAGACTGCATTTCTTGTTATTCTCTCATTTCACTTCGTCAGCACTAGGGAATTTTCTGAACTCAAGACAGTAGCAGTTCATCAGCACTAGAGAATTTTCTGGACACAAGACAGTAGCACTTTGGGGATACACATTAATTCTGGTGACTGTGTGGATGGGGTGCTGCCAATATTGTTGTCACTCCACCTTACTTCACGTTTAAAGTGGAATGATAACGCAAAAGTAATAATAACAAGGCGAAATGAGCCTGTACTATGTTGCACTCTGCATAGCGAAGTGCCAATGTGAAGTGGCCACTTCACGTTCACTTCACAGGCAGATTTTAAATTCGCTGCATCTCTAATCACAGTATGGTCTGCAAAATACTCTTGGATCATTGTGCTATGTGAAATGGTTACCAGTCTGGCAGATGAACAAGATGCATATTCTTTATAGGATAATAGTCCATGTTGTTGCAGGCAGCTTAGAATTGATTTGCCTTTCCAACCCTGAATATAGGGGGCCCGAGAAGTAGCTGTAGATGTCTTTTTCCTTGCTGATTACACTAATGATTATGAAGAATTTATAGATGTCCTATTGTCTGAGGCAGCAGCACACTGTGATGATTTGGACTCTGAACATAGAAGTAGCTGTGCATGTTCTTTCCCTCTCTGATGACACTGTAGTGAAGAATTGATAGATCTGCTATTGTTAGCACCATAGGTGCACTGTGATGGTTTCACAGGGTTTGACTGCTGCACATCAGTTAATGGTGTTGGTGGAGCAATGTCACATTTGGCTAGCAAAAGATCTCTCCAATACTCAATGTCTTCCCCTGTAGGAAGGATGGCTTCAATGTTTCCCTTTAAGTAGGGATCTAGCAACGTAGCCAACACATGGGTGTCAGTCTTAAACATGGCATTTATTCTCTCATCAGTCGACAGTCTGAGACTGAAGTCATCTGCGAGCAAAACAACAGTGTTTTCTTTTGACTGAAAGTCTTTCTTTATGTCATCAAAAATAAATTTGAAGAAATCTTACTCAAGGAAGAATTTGACTCAGAATTGCACTGTTCCACACTAACATCGTGTATGGCAGCCTCAAATGGCTCCAGTAAGGTGACAAAAGATTCAGGTAGACTCCGACTGCTGGAACTGATCGTAATGTCTACTTTACCTATTTGATTCTGCATGACACTGTCATGTAAAGCTTTTTTCAGTTCAAGAAGTTTTTCCAACATGTAAAATGCTGATTTCCAGTGTGTTGGAACTTCCGGCATTAATGTTTGCAGTGGTAAATTGTTTGACCTCTGCAGCTCCTTAAGGATTTTGTGCTTTCACAGAGTGGTGGAAATGCCCACATATTTTCCTAGTTACTTAACAGGTTTTCAACATTTCTGCTCCATTTAAGAAATTATGGATGAGAAGATTTAAGCAATGTGAAAATCATGGTATGTGTTGATAGTTGCCATCTCTAACAGCTTTGATTATGTTGGCACCATTATCTGACACTATGAACCATGTAGATAATGAATATGGAGGAAGACATACCTGGAATTGTTTTTACAGCTACTGAAAAATATTCACAGCCATGTGATTTTCCTAAAAAGTGGTGACACATAATACAGCTTGCTTCCTACTGCTTACAGTAAAGCGGAGATTATTACTTTCTGAACGAAAACTTGCCCAATGAGCAGTAATGATCATGTAGCAATTGTTTGGTTGCTGGTCCACAAATATGGAGTTATGTGAAGCTGCATCACCTCAGAGAGTTTCAACTGCTTAATGACTTCAGTACACACCAAGTCATACAATTGTGAAACAGCCTTTTTTGAGAAATTTCTTTGACATGGAATGGAGTACCATGGTTCAATCTACTTCATGAATTTGAGGAAACCTTTTTGGACAACAAGAACAAAAGGGAGCTGACAGTCAGCCAATAGCTGTGCAATGACTTTATTTAAAGAGCTGGTGACACATTCAAGTGAACTTTAATAAAATAGAATATTTGGACACAGTCCAGCTTGTATTTCCCATTAGTTCTGTATGTCTCCTCCCCATTCTTTATTGCTGAGGTAATTTAACAGGTTTCATGCTCCTGAGGAGTTCATCTTTTCCTGCTGCTTTCTCCCTGCCTGAAGTCATAAAGCACTGCTTGTGGCCTCACAGTTACTCCCATGGCAACAGACTGTGATGTCACAACAGAGAATTGTGACTTGGAATAGGGAGTAATGGAGAGGCAGATGAACTCAGCATAAACTCTAAGGGACAATGGTCATGGAGTCATACACATTTCTGTAGTAATAAATTATGGGGAGGAGAAATATATAAAATATAAATGGAATGCAAGCAGAATTGTACCTAATTATCATGTTTTTTAAAGTTTTCTTTGAGGCGTCAGTAGCTCTTTAACAGCTGGCATGTTAGATGCTGGCTGGTAAGTTTGATTGTCCTTGCAACACTTTCTTTTAGCACTGTGATTTAGGGATCTGCGCTGCAAATCTGGAGATCTCGGTTTGAATCCCACAGCCATCACTTGCATACTGTGTGACCCTGGGCAAGTCACTAATTTCCTTGTGTTCCCAGGTAGCACCTGGAAACAAGCTTTTGTTTAGTGTGCCTTTCCTGGTTAAACAATTTCCCTTCCCTTCCCTTCTCTTTTTTAAAGTTAGTTGATTAGATCTTTTTAATTTGGGGGTTGTATTTTTCTTGCATTTTTCATGTGGAGTACTAGTTCAGGATTTTGCAGTATTTGATGGTGTCAGAAAACAATCTACATTTTTCTAGGAACACTGCAAGGATAGAACAAGTGATTTAATGTCTCTTACTGCTTCCAGTTTCTTGTCAGTATGGTCACTGCAAGTACCACCTCTACTACCACCCACACTGCCCCTTTCCCTATCTCACTCAATTCAGTGTTTTGCCTTTGCATATCCACCATGACTGATGGTCTTCTTGCACAGACTGCATACAGCTTAAGAGCTGTCTGCAGAGTTGACATTAAATGAATTCCACTAAAGATTTACCTTTTTTTATTTGTGCCACGGTACCTGGCACTATTCCTAGTACAGTCAAGGGATCTGGAGGAAACCCTACACTACCATTTCCTTATTGAGGTGAATTGTTCTCATTCATACTCATCTTCTTCTTCTTAAATTTAGCATATGATTTTTTTTCTGCACTTTGCCTCCCATACTTTACAGTGGCATCCTCTCCTTCCTCCTTATTGAAGCTGCTAAACTCATCATCACAAGATTCAGAAGAACTGGAAGTGCCAGCATCATTACATGGGACATAGCCTGGGCTAACCCTTTTCCAGTCCCCACTATCACCACCATCTCTATCAGCATTCACTGCCTTTGCATCTAAGCTTATATTTGAGGAAAAAGCCTCCTTGCATGCTACTTCAGCAGCTGGAGGTCTCCTGGTACATGTGGCAAAATGTTCAGTACCTCTATGAGTAACTCCTGTTGTTTCTTTGCAAAATTCTACTATCATTTCATTGCAAACAGCTTGTTGGGGCCAGGAGATTTAGTACAAGTGCTGGGGATGTAATTATTATTGTCTCTGTTCTTCATTAATGCTATAATTCATATTGTCCACATCATTTTCATTTGCACTTGCAGCAGCACTGTGCTTCCTTTTTGTAGACTTAGATTGGGAAGTACGAAGCATAGTACACACAGCCGTGAAAGGATATTGTTTTACTATCTGCTGGACAGACAGTGTAGCTGGTTATGTCACAGTAATAAATGGCAGAGCCCAGGGGCACCTAGCAAACAGTGTACTACAGTCATAAAAGGCTTCCACTATGCTGCAGATAGAGACAGTGTAGCTACGTCACAGTAATAAATGGGCTCAGGGCGGCACACTTAAACAGTGTGATACAGCTGTAAACAGCTTTCACTATGCTACACAGACAGACAGTGCAGCTATGTAACAATAATAAAATAACAGGGGCTCTGGGGCACTTAATAAACAGTGTGATACAGCCCTGAAAGGCTTTCACTATGCTGCACAGACAGAAAGTTTAGCTATGTCACAGTAATAAATGGGTTCAGAGTACCTAACAAACAGTGTGATTCAGCCATAAATGGCTTTCACTATGCTGCACAGTCATTGTAGCTATGTCACAGTAATAAATGGGCTCAGGTTCACCAAACAAACAATGTGGTACAGCCATAAAATGTTTTCACTATGCTGCACAGACAGACAGTGTAACTTCTGTATGTGACAGTAATAAATGGGCTCAGGTGCACCTAACAAAGAGTGTAATACAGCCGTAAAAGCCTTTCACTATGCTGCAGACAGTGTAGCTACCGTATGTCACAGTATTAAAATGATAGGGGCTCAATGACACCTAGCAAACAATGTATACTTTAAGTTAAAACCAGCTACCCATCTACATCTTTTCCCTCACCTTCCTTCTCTGTTTTCTCCACAGTCCCCAGCACCACCTCCATGACTGAGGCTGGCTTGACCCTCCTCCTCCCCCTGGCTGAGGTAGTTTCTCAGTCCTCCACTATTTCTCCCTGACCTTTTGCTCCTTGTAGTGTAGGTTAATTAACTAGTTAAAAAATAAAACTTTTCATTTTTGAACTTCTGCATCTTTATGTCTTTTCCCCACATTCCTTCTCTGTTCTCTCCCCAGTCTCCAGCACCACCTCCATGACTGAGGATGGCCTGACCCCCTCCACCCCAGCAGAGATAGTTTACATTTTTTAGTCCCTCACTATTTCTCTGTCTCTTTGCTTCTTGACAAACTGTAGGTTAAGATCAAAAAAAAAGTTTTTTTTTTCATCTTTTTTGATCAACAAGTTGGAGAGAAGTGCTACAGACTAAGAGCCCACGCAGAGCTACTTCCAAACATCACAATGCACACAGACTACTGCCTGCTGGATTCCAAGCAGGAGATGGAGCACAGATGCCACTGTCCAATCAGGTGTCAGCCTGGTGTCTTGTACTCTCATTCTACTGCAGGTTCATGAAGTACCCCACAAGCTGCCCTTAATGCTTATTTCCAAATTCTTTACCCATTACCTGTGTCAAATTACCTGAACTGAGAATTACACTGTTATGTGGGTAGCTTAGTACATTACCCGAACTACACTACTCAGCCAAGCATAGAGGATACCGGCACTACCCGACCCTGCTACCAGGCGCATAGCCCAAGCCTAGTCTAGAACAAACTCAGTTCACCAGTTGAATTTCATGTTTTCAAGATAATACATAAAATAATACTAAACAAATTGTATACATTATAGTACAACAAATTATAGCATCTTTTTTACATATAATATCATGTTTTCTACAATAGGGGTGAGATGATATGCCATTCTTTATTTCAGCATAAAACCACCACCATGAGATATCACACTCTGATGACATCACCATAGTGTAATCACTGGAGTTATCTCCAGTTATCACACCCCTACTGTATAAAATGGATACATGATGTGCATTCATGTAATATGGAAAATATTTTCACTCCTGCACAGTGATCTCTGGATACTTACTACTGGTGTCGCCACTTGTGAATATCCAGAGGTCACTCTAAAGGAGTGAAAATATTTTCCATATCCCACTCGTGCCCATCATGTATCCCCTTCATATCATATTATATTACTTTCTCATTTATCATATATCATATCAATTATATCACTGTTTCATAAAGAATATCATATCTGCTTCACTGTCTGCCCTGTCCAATGCTATCTGATGGCAGATCATTCTGCAGTGTCAACAAAAAAAAAGAAAGAAAGAAATAATCTTGCAATCACTGCTCATTTCCTCCAGAAGTACCCCCAACCTCTACCACCACTAACAGTACAGTACATTGCATCTAAAAAGACAAACAGAACCTCTGCTGTGCAGGAGTGCTTTTTGTTACAGATTATACCACACAGCCTCTAAAAGCATGTTGCAGTACGTTAAAAAGATTGTTTGAGGTCAGTGAAGTCTACTTAATCTTTGTGAACCTGTGTTCTGGCAAATGATTCAAAATGTCAGTATGGTATCCTCATATCAGCTAACACATCCTTTTCATAATCCTCCTCCACCCCTCCCCATAACTCACATTTTGTCAGAATATAAATAAAGCCAAATTTAACAATATTATATTGTTGATAATAATTACATTTTTGGGATTGGCAAAAATGCTTTAAGAACAAAAGCAGGGCAAAAAAGTGTCTTTTTCTCAAAAATAAAATTAGAGTACTGGAAGATAAATATATACCTAATAAGAAGATATATAATAAGAGAGGTAAAAGACTGCTGTAGTGTACGGGAATGATTGTAAAGCTATGAGCAAAAAGAAAAAGGCATTTGATAAAGAGAAACAAAATGATTCAGAGGATAATATAAAAGCTTATAAATGCAAATTAAAAAAATAAAGACAGCAATTAGGCAAGAGAGAAAAAACTAGACTTTAAGATCTCACATACAAAAGATAATTGCAAGAGTATTTATGGGTATCTAAATAGTCTAAATAAAACAAATAACCAAGTCTGTCACATATTGGCTACCTTGCACTTCTTGGTTGGGGGACATAAATAAAGGAGCTCACGCGAGCAAGTGTATAGAGCACTGCTGACTGCTTCTGAGGAAAATTGCTGGAAACTAAATTTGCGCAGTCCTAAAATCTAAGAGGGTTACCTGGCTGGAAATGGTATTTGAGGGCCTCTGGTGAGAGGTAAAACTTCAGGCTGGTTGCCGTGCTATGTGTAGGATAGTGTGGCCCAGGGTCAGTGCCTGCTCAAAAGCCCTGAGCATTGTGAGAAGGTGGAGGAGCCACCTACGTTCTCCAGGCATCCTAAAACACACTCGTAGCAGCTGTGAAGCAGGTGAGGTGCTCCCTGACCAAAGTCCATTGCATGAGGTGGCATATTTTATTATTTTAATTTTCTGATTATTTGTTTTTTTAAATATATTGCTGGCTACTTGTTGTTTGTGACCCATGCCTCACAGGAAGTTGGCTACCTTGCACTTCCTGGTTGGGGACATAAAAAAAGGAGCTCATGTGAGTGGGAGCGAGTGGGAGCAGGATGAGCTCATGGAGACGCGTGCAGAGACACGCCCATCTGTGCATGTCTGCTGTGTCTGCTGTGGGTGCCAGGGCCAGGCAAGGTAAAAGTAGTAACCAAACTATAATAAACTGTTAGCAAAGCACTGCTGGTTTAGTAACAAGACTATGAAAATGTCTTAGGGTAAAGGCAAGTCCAAGGAGCTCCAGAAACAATGCTCCCAATGTAAAATGTTCACTGAAGGGGTGAAGGAGCAGCAGTTCAGATGCAATAATTGCTTACTTATCGAAACCCTGCAGGAGGAAATCAAACTGCTTCTGGTAAGGTTGGAGGTAAAAAAAGAAATTAGGGAATTAGAGGGGTTCATTGGTTCTGTATCAGGTAGTCTGATAGAACAAGAGGAAAAGTTAGTTACAGGTACTCCAAATATTCCATTAGCCAAACATAAATTGGCAGAAAGCAGGTTAATTAAAAATAAAGATACACTTCTATAGGCAGGTAAAGCAAAAACTATCAGTAAAAAGGGGGGCAAACATCAAAAAGGGGCACTAAAATTGCTAAATAGATATGACATATTAAATACTTCTAAAGATGTAAGTGGAAAACAATCTATTACAGAGACTCAAAAAGAGGAGCTACTTGAGGAAGTAGAAGGAAAGGACTCGAATCATACAGATGAAAATAGTTTTAATAAGTTGCTCACATCACCTGGAATAAACTCGGAGCTAAAAAATCAGAAGGGCAAAAATATTTAGGTAATAGGAGATTCCATAACCACAGGGACAGATGAAATAATTTGTAGAAACAGAAAAATGTTTACAACAGTTAGTACATTACCAGGAGTAAAAGTGACAGATCTGAAATATTTGCTGGATGGCCAACTGGAAAAGTCACCTGAACCTCTGGTAATTTTACATGTTGGGATAAATGTTATAGGAAAGAGCAAGGTGGAAACTATCAAAGCCTATTTTAAGAATATTGTTAAAAAAATCCAAGCTATTAAGGGCGACATTATAATCTCAGGTATCCTACCAACACATGGTCTGAATGAGCATAAGAACTTGGTCATAAATCAGATAAATGAATGTCTTAGAGACTTTTGTGAGATAGAACAAATTGGCTTTATGGATAATACAAGAACATTTCAAAGCAGGGCCACTTTCAAATATGATGGTATCCACTTAAATAGGACAGGAGTCAGAATTCTAGCTACAAAGATCAATAGATTAATTCAATTCCATTTAAACTGGAAAGGGGGGGAGGGAGCCACTGACATAAATAGGTATACAATTGAGAGTATGCATGATAAAAAAGAGGTTGAGTGGAATATGGTTTTGCTTAATGCAAGAAGTCTAACAAATTTCATGAATTTCAAGAGATGCTTACATCCGATAACATAGTTATTGCCTTTATAACAGAAACATGGTGGGATAAATCAGATAATTGGGAGAAAAACATTGTGGGGAGGTGGTATAGCAATATACATAAAAGAGTCCATCAAGCATCAGCAGGAAATGGTTGAGATAAATAAAGTGGAGATGTCATGGATTAAAATAATGCACAAGACCAAAATTAAGATGAGATTAGGCCTATTTTATAGGCCACCATCTATAACCAAACATGAAAATGATTTATTTTTAGAATATATTGCTAAGCTTGATCCAGCAGGAAATATCTTGATTACTGGGGATTTTAATATACCTAATATTGATTGGACTGCACTAAAAGGCAAAACAAATATGGAAGTGAAATTTTTAGATGTTTAAGATCAAATAGCAGTGGAGCAAAGGGTGGCATCTCCTACTAGAGGAGCAAACAGTTTGGATCTTGTTCTAACTAATATGGGAGCTAATATAAAAAATATTGAAGTTTGTAGCTCTCTAGGGAACAGTAACCACAGCAGGGTTTTTTTAAAATGCTTGGGGAATATAGCACCAATACATGCACAGCAAAAACAGAGAAGCTTAATTTTGGTGTAACAGATTTTCAGGGTCTGAAAAAGAAGTAATGAACAGCTGGGCATGGAAGAAGGAATTTGTAAATTTAATGGTAGAACAAATGTGGGAAAGAGTAAATAAAAAAAATACTGATGGTAACAGAAAATGTTGTACCTATAAAAATGGAATTAGATTATCAAGTAATATAGGGTGGTTTAGCACTAGAATCAGTACATTGGTTAAGGAAAAGGACAAGATCTTTAAAAGAGTAAATAAAAAACAAAACTCTGAGGGTTGGAACGTTTATAGGCAGAAGGTGGGGCAACTAAAAAAAGAAATAAAAAAGGCTAAGGTAGACTATGAGATTCTGTTAGCTAGTAGGTTAGGAGAACATTATAAGGCATTTTATTCATATATTAATAGCAAAAAGAAAACATCTAACAACAGTGGTCCATATATTAATACATTGGGGGCAACTGTAACGGAATCCTCGGAGCTGGCCAATATGCAAAATAAATATTTTAGCTCCGTATTTAACAACAAAAAACAATTTGGATACAAGGGTTAAGATATGTTCACATAAAGGCCAAATTGTGATTAATCAGGATGAGGTACTGAAAATATTAAGGGAGATAAACATAAATAAATCCCCAGGGCCAGATGGTATACACCCCAGAATTCTCAGAGAAATGGCAGATAGTATAGCCCCAGTGCTTACTTATATATTTCAAAAATCAATAGATCAAGCATCAGAAATGCAGGACTGGAAGGAGGCATTAGTAGTACCACTGCTAAAATAAGGGACCAACCACTAAACCTGAGAACTTTAGACCTATTAGTTGACCTCTGTAGTGGGTAAAATTCTGGAAGGGATAATTAAAGAACATATATTAGCTCACCTATCACAACAAAATATAATAGATTAGACTCAACATGGGTTTACAAAAAACAGATCATGCCAAAGTAATATGTTGACCTTTTATGAGAAAGCAAATAAAGCTCATGATATAGGAAATGCAGTAGACATTATTTTTTGGATTTTTCCAAGGCTTTCGACAAATTTCCGCACAAAGAGCTGATTGAGGTTATGATTGCTGTGAAAATACCAAACAACATAATAAACTGGGTTGAGGCCTGGTTGAGTAATAGAAGACAGAGGGTTGTTGTTAATGGAGTAAAATCTGACTGGGAGAATGTCACTAGTGGAGTTCCTCAGGGATCTGTATTAGGGCCTTGTTTATTTAACTTGTACATCTCCTCAATTTAAAGCAAATCCCTAAATATCTGGACGACCAAGTTTGCATATGATTGCAGAATATGGGGCATAGTAAATAATACTGAACAACAAAACAATGTACATCTAACTCTGAATAGATTGGATCATTGGATTGATTGGTTTAAATTATTATTAAATACTGATAAATGTGCAATAATGCACTTGGGGAAAAGAAATACTAATATGGAATATAATTTAGGAGGAAAGGTACTACATAGTACTATAGTAGAAAGAGATTTGGGTGTGTTAGTAACAACTGATTTAAGATTCATTACACAATGTGGACATATGGTTAAAAAGGCTAATCAAGTATTAAATTGCATACTTAGGCACACTGCGGACAGAAAGGTGATTTTACCACTCAATCAGGCTTTAGTGAGACCACATATGGAATACTGTGCACAGGTATGGTCACCATACTTAAAGCCAGATATTGAGAGGTTGGTGGGAGTACAGAGAAGAGCAACAAAAAGAATTCATGGTATGGAGAATAAAGGATACGGACAGAGACTTCAAGATTTGGGTTTATTTACATTGTAGTATAGAAATACTGGGGGGGATATGGACATGATTTATAGGGCATTGCAGGATAAACTGCTAAGTAACAATATGGGCCTCATAGTCAAAAATAAATATGCATGTGTAAGTAGGAGACATGGGTTGCAATTGGAAATGGATAAGTGGAGGACACTAAAAAGAATGAACTGGTTTAGTCAGAGGGGGGTAACACTGTGAAACAATTTACCTAAAGATGTAATTGGAAGTAAAACCATGGACACTTTTAAGATTAGGCTGGACAACGTCTATAATAACAAATAAGTTATAGTATAAAATGGGATTTCAAGGCAAGCATTAAGGATGAATGACTAGTAGCTTGTATAACCTATGAAGCCTATGAATATTGAATGATGGGGTAGAACTTACAGCACCGAAGGATATGGCAGGAGTTTTTAATGATTATTTTTTGTTCCATTTATGAGGAAAAGGGTAAGGATACTACACAATATGAGTATAATGAATACCATAATCATAGTCTGATGATTAGCGCTGCAGATGTTGAAGAATTATTCAGCAAATTAAGGCCAGATAAGTCAGCTAGACCAGACCAAATATACCCAAGACTTCTGAAAGAATTGAAAAAATACATATCTAAAACACTGGCATATTTATGTAATGCTTCTTTTGAATCAGAAAGTTCCAAAGAATTTTTAATTAGCCACATTAGTTCCACTCTTTAAAAAAAAGGAGAGAAAGAAATTAAATCAAAGTACAGAAGGTACGTTTTATGTCTGTTTTATGTAATATGGCTGAAAGCTTTCTGAAACAAAAAATTGAGGAGAATTAAGTTTAGTTGATTGAGAAATCAGAATTACAAACTTTGAGCTAAGAGCTTGTTTACAAAAGATCCTCGTCAGCTTTAGGTAGATACATTTTGTTGCAACAGCATCATTAAAGTAGACAAATCTGACACAGTGGTTATAGAAACTAAAATAGTGTTTACATAGGAAAGGGCAGCAAATACAAGTAACAGATTACACAGGTCAAGATATAATTGAAGCAGCTGGTGGCATTGTCAATTTCCCAGTAGTGGTGCACAATGAGTAGTCAACTCAGAAGTTAAGTGCAGAGAGACAAGTTGAGGTTTGGGCAAGTGCAGGTTGGTGGGGGAGGGTGGAGGGGGAGGAAGTTGTTGAGGGACCAGGACAAGGGGTAGTGTGGGTGTACTGGACAGAGAAGGGCAGGTAGATGAGAGGAGTAGGGAGAGGGGAAGGGGTGGGAGGTGCAGGGGAGAAATAGGCACAATCCAGTCAGAGCAGGGAAGCAGTTAAGTGGTATGCCGATATGCTGGGATTACATTTGACACAGGCAGCAGAATGGTGGTGAGATGGACTTATTCTTATTAAACTATGAAGACCCAAAGTTACATGGCTTTAAGAAAAATAGAGCTTGTGTTATGAACCAGCTTTACTTCTATGAACTAGTTAGTAAAAGCATTAACAATAATATATCAGTCGATGTATTTTTTCTGGATTTCCACAAGGCCTTCAACAAGGTCCCAAATCACAAATTAATAAACAAGATGGGTAATATAGGAATTGACTATAGATTAATTAAATGGGTCAATAACTGGTTTGATGTTATAAAATGAGTTAGAGTGCTAGGTACATATTCTGGATTTGGTGATGTTATGAGCAGGCTACCCCAGGGCTCAATTCTGGGGCCAGTACTATTTGCCCTATACATCAGTGATCTCAACTATGATATGAATATCTGGGTGGTCAAATGTGCCAACGATATTAAATTAGGAGGCCCAGTAAATACTCCTGAGGAGAATTAGCGGTTGAGAGCCTATTCATACAAAATTAAATGTTGTTCGGAGGTTAATAAATGGCTGTCAGAGTAGAAAAATGCTCAGTAATGCATTTGGGAAGAACTAATAAAATAGTTATAAACTTAATGAAAAACAACTAAAATCAGTTCATAATGAAAGAGATTATGGAATCATAATTGATAGTGAATTACATTTTAAACAACAGCATACCAGAGTTATTCAAAAGACAAATTTGACAATTAAAAACATAAAAAGGAGTTTTATAAACAAACGTAGAGAAGGTATGATTCCTTTATACAAAGTATATTGTGGTTGTGGAGTCAAAAACAGTGGTGGAATTCAAGCATGCATGGGACAGTCATAAGGCAATTCTAGGGGGTGGGGGTAGGAAGACGTAGGCTGCTGGTTAACTAGGATCTGCAGCTTATCCATTAGGTAGGGAAATGGGCAGACTGGGTGGGCCAAGTGGTCCTTCTCTGCCATCAAATTCTATGTTTCTATTATATGTTAAACCACAAATAGATTATGGATCCTCATTATAGAATCCATATGTATGGGGGAGATTAACAGAATAGAGAGAACCCAGAGAAGATATACCAAACTGATTGCTTCCCTTAGAGATGATAGATATACTGATAGGCTGAAATCCCTAGGTCTGTTCTCTTTAGAATAAAGAAGAATGAGGGGAGACCTATTGTTGATGTACAATATAATGAGCGACACAGAAATGATGGATGAAATGGGTATTACCATTCTGGATAAACCTGAAGGACTAAGGGGACACAAACGAATATATATAAATTAAAATAACAAATACATCTTCTATCTGAATAGGACTAGCAGACTATGGAAAAGATTGTTGACTCATGTAGTAACTAGTAGCTCATTAACCATCTTCAAAAAAGCAATTGAAAGCCTGATACTAAACGAGGGGTTAACATGGAATCACTAATGAGGGGAACGGTAATAATGGGCACTTTGCTTTCTTCTGTTCTATACACAGTGTAAGCATACAGTATACAATAAAAAGCATAAAAGTCTACTCGTTCTGAATATAACATGTCATCTTCATTCTCCCCCTCCCTCCAGCATTAATACATTTTCTCAACATATAAATTAATCAACATTTAGAACAGAAGAGAACATAAGAGAGACTGACAGGAGGGAGCAATATGCCCACCTACAGTAGCCTGTCCACACAGAATAACTGGGTGATACTAACAAACCCACCCATTGGCAGATACCAATCCAGTTTGTCTTTAAATATACTGCATCTAAACTTGAACGTTAGACATCTTCCTATGGTAAAGCATTCCAGCAAGTCACCATCCTCTGTGTGAACCAATTCTTCCTTTTAGTTGTCCTAAAATGTTCCCTCTTGATTTGAAACTGATGCCCCCAGTCTCTCTACTATTAATCCTCAATTCAAGACCCAGGCTCAGTCTTACATCACAGTTTTTAAGTGACTTAAAAACTGTTATTAGATCACCTCTCACTTGCCTCATCTCCAAGGAAAAAGGACATAGTGTACGCAGCTTAGCATTATACTCCGTATTTTTCAGACCAATATATTTTTTGTAGTTTTCCTTTGCAGCCTCTCCAGTCTTAAGAGTATTTCCCACATCTTGTGGAGCCCAGAACTGCCCGTACTACTCAAAGTGAGGTCTCACCAGGGACCAACAGTATAAATAGGCAAAATAATATTTCTGTCCCTATTCGTAATGTTTCTCCAGACACATCTCAAGATTTTATTGCATTTTTCAATGACCTCACTCCAGTGTTCATCGGGCCTGTGATCCCTTGACACCAACACCCCCAGGTCTTTTTCACTATCTGTGGATCTTAGAATGTAATTTCTGTGAGTATACTTTGCCCCCCCCCTATATTTTTTCCTCAAAGTGCATCACCACACACTTTTCCAGATTAAACCTCATCTTTTTATCCATTGCCCATGCATATAAATTATTTAATTCCTCTTTGAAATCTGGATTTGTTCACTGGTTTCTATTAAATTACCTATTTTAGTACTGTCTGCGAACTTACTTATCTACTCTCCTTTCATGGTATTCATACTAAACACATGAATGTTAAATACGGTAGGTCCCAACACTGAAGCCTGAGGAATCCCACTTGCCACAGCACTCTGCTCACAATTGACTCCATTTATAATGACAACTTGTTACCTATCTTTCAACCATTCCTTAATCCATTTTATAATGTCAATGTCTAGATTGTTGTCCTGTAAACTTCTAATTAGTTTGGCATGGGGAACTGTATTAAAAGCTTTGACAAAGTGCAAGTAAACCACATTGACTGGCTTTCCTTTGTCAAGAACCTTGCTCATTTTTTCAAAGAGGCCAGTCATATTTGTCTGACATAATCTGCCACTTCTGAAGCCATGCTGATTTTTGTCACACAAACCTGTCAGAGTATGAATCACAACTAAAATTAAAAATTACATGAAAACCAAAACCAAAGAAGTTGGTTGGTTCTGAAAACTATAAATCCTCATTACTTCCTTTCTCCAACATAAATTGGGTTTCCTCTTCATGCATCACTGTGGCATGTGAGTTACGCCACTTTCTTCCCTTCACAGTGGACAAACAATGGTACAGTAGGACTGTTATTCATCAAGGTGACACCATGTGTTCTTCGGAGTCACCACTACACTGTAATACTCATTAAAGAAGTGGCAGAAATGTGTCTGACTTAACCTGAAAACAGGTTTGACAGAAACATAGAAACACAGAAGTGTGCCAGTAAAAGAAGGCCTTGCAGTTCTCTATATCTGCCCAATGTGGGCACATATGGCACTTAGAGGTTTATTTCCATCCACACCCCTTCCCAGTCCCCCACAACAGTCCCACATGTCTATCCCACATACTCTTGAAGCTCCACCATGGTTTTTGTATTAACAAGTTCTACTGGGAGCTTATTCTACCATTCCACCACTCTTTCCATTAATTATCACTTCAAGGCATCCTTCCTGAATTTACTCCCTGTCTACTCTATTCAGGTTAGACATCACCATTACATTGGATAAACAATTTAACATGACAGCACTACAGTAGTCCAGTTATAAAGACATGTTCATTCTCCATGGACACATAGATCATATTAAACAAAAACGGCTAGATACATATATGGAGTAGCAGCAAATAC
Organism: Neoceratodus forsteri; assembly: GCA_016271365.2. Classification (NCBI taxonomy): domain Eukaryota; kingdom Metazoa; phylum Chordata; order Ceratodontiformes; family Ceratodontidae; genus Neoceratodus; species Neoceratodus forsteri. Next base: position 1,008,278,332 of record CM057454.1, on the reverse strand, counting down.
AGATTGAAGAAACATGTGTATACACAACATCTTGGTTGCACTCCTCCTATTCTGCTGCTTTCATGCCAAGGCTAGATCCTGAGACTCTTGAATTCTTAGCTTTCCTCCTACTGATTTTACAAAGGATCAGCATTAACTGTTCATTCAATTATTCACACGTCTAATAAGTTACATCTACTACTATTACTGCTTCTACATGTCCTGGTTGCAGTTCTCCCCAGACTCTTCCCACTGACACTACAGTCCAGCTCAACACTTCCTGCAGTAGTAAAGCAACTCATCCTCCTGATGACACAACCACTTTTACTTTTTCTATGATCAGGTGTGCCACTGTAAGCACTGAACACACAGAGTTGCTATCAGTTAATGAAGACCCCTACATTTAATGTCTTTTCATGCCTTCTTTTTATTTCTTTTTATGTTTTGTGATACATAGATTATTCCATAATTGGAAAACCAGTGGTGCAAGACTCCAGACAGAATAGAACAATTGCCACTGAGGTAAAGCAGAAACTACAGGGGAGTGTAACTTGAGATGTGCAGTGAACAGTAACTATTACTGCAGCTCACACTGGGCTGTGGAGGTCTTAGTAAGTGTTGAAGACTCTCACAACACCACAGACAGTAATATACAGCAGATGCATACCACATCACCTGTCACAAGTAAGCTACAGTAACTAGTATTCTTTGCTGACCTCAGGGTTTTTTATACCCCTGTTTGTAGTCTGCTTTAGTCCATATCAGCTACTCCACTGACAGCCAGAGTGATTTGGCCAGAATCTTGAAGCCAAACTAAATTTGTAGGCCCCAACTTATAACTGAACATAAGTTGTCAATTGTTACTTCTCTGACCCTGATTTGAGGATCTCACCCGTATGCTACAAACATTTTTCAACAAGACACAACTATGGATGAATGCAAACAGACAGTATGTGAAGTACAGAAAGACTGAGGTTCTGACTGTCTACAGGAAATCCCCAGTAACTGTACACTACAGATACAGACATGATCAGTGACACCTTTAGGATTTGTTCAAATATTTAAACACCTATTTTTAAGGTTGTATCCAAACTTAAACTTCAATGACCATTTAACAAAAATTGGCAGACAAGCACTTCAGAATCTTGGGTGTCTCTATCGAGTGTAGAATCAACTTTTCCTAAGCACAAAGAAATTAGTACTAAAACAATTGATACTTCCTCCACTGAAATGCCATTGTGGAATACATAAGATGACAGCATTAATAACTTTCCAAAAAGTCACAACTACATGCAGTATAACAGCACCTTTATGTTAACACCAGGTTGTGGGAGAGATGCCCACCACTCTTTCCTATTCAGCAACCTTGCCATGCTCTAACCTGAAAGGAGTTGGGAGATGACATGGTCAAAACTGGTCACACCTGTAAATAGTCAATGCCTGATTTACCTCAGCAGTCCCCTAAACAATCCCTAACAATCCTACCTGTTATGGTCATAATACAAGTTTGTCTTACATGTCCCATGATGCTTAATAGTAGAAGAAGCCAGTACACTGGCAACATGATAGTGTTACCATTTCCGATGCTAATCACTCGGGTTTGGAAACAAAGGCCAACTGGGGGGAAGTAGGATGAGCATCAGCTGGACTGCTTATCTCTTACAGAGCAGTGGGCTGTGGTGCTTGGCATCAGGGTGACAACTAATGGAGTCAAAGAGCTCAATGACCAGGAACCACACAGAGAAGGTTGGGAGGTGTCAGCGGACATCAGTGTGCCATGCACAGGAACATCCAATGCCGCATGCTTGCCATCATTGCGTGGCCATGCTGCTATGGGATTGTAACTTAAGAAAAGCCCCCTAGAAAGGAACAGAATGATGTCTGGGATCTCAGCGTCTTTTGCTCCCAAAAGACACCAACATAAGTCTTGTTCGAGACTGCAGGGTAATCTTCGTCTTTCTCTATTGGGACCCATTCCATAAGGGAAAGTCACAGTCCTCCCAGACTGGCAGGTTGGGGAATTGCCTGGAGGTGGGCTGCTCATGATCACTGTGGTAAAATATGGCATACATCTCCAGCTTGCTCTAGGTATCATAAAGAGAATCAAAACAAGCATTTGTCAATGCTGAATGTTTCCTTGCTGGCATTGGCATTGGTAGTGTAGGAGTTACAGAGCTGCATAATAGGAATGGCAGTGAAGTATTGAACTGAAGCCAACCCCTCCAGCACCCTGCAGAGACTGACAGGCATTGGGGTGTGCCTTTGGGTCATCGGGCATAATGGCCACATCATTTCACCACACCCTACCCTGGAGACACCGACAAGTGTCACGTTGTGCCTTGGGGTCTTTGGCCCTTATGTGCACCCCATTCCATCAGGAAATACGGTGAGAAGGGTGAAGTATAGGAGAATGGGTTGAACTTTGGGGCTGAAGAGTCCAAGGCACACCTTGATTCCTCTCAGTAGCTGCAGGGTGTGGGTGGGGGTGGAATGGTATGAGCATTGCAGGTGACAATCCCAAGTCACAGCCCTTATGCCTGTCATTGTCTACAGGGTGGGGCATTATGGTCGGAAACCCTAATGCCTCAGGCATTCATTGGTATTTTCATTCCAAATTTTCAACATTTTTTTGTGACCCCATCCTCATGAACAGTGGCAATATCAGTTTGTTAGCCGAAAGCTGCTTTTGCACAGCGACTACGGCATTTGTCACCACAGGAGCAAAAAAAAACATTATGAACAGGATGTGAAAAATGACAGCTGTACTGTTCATGAGGAGGTGTAAAAAATGACAATGTTGAAAATCTGCAGTGAAAATATTTAAAAAACTGGTGAAATCATGAGTGTGCATAGAAACTGTGAAACACGCACCCGTAATGTAATTAGTTTGGGAATTTTTTACAGCAGATTGTCAACACAGGCATTTTGGGACCTCTGGTCATGAACAGTGTCACTGTGATTTTCTTTATCTGTCCCGAACAATGATTTCCCACAGCAACCACGCATTTCTCTGCTGAAAGTGTGAACACACATTTTGGCCATGTTGTGAAAAATGACAGCTGTACTGTTCATAAGGAAGTGAGGAAAAATGCCACTGGTGAAAATCTGGACTGAAAATATTACAAATTCGTGAACTTACAAGGGTGCGTGGAAACTGTGCAATGCTCACTCGTAACAGTCATTTTACGGACTTTTGTCATCAAATTTTCAACATAGCCATTTTAAGACCTCTGCTCATGACCACTGTCACTGTGATTTTCTTAATCTGTCCCAAACATTGCTTGCACACACTGACTGCACCATTGTGCGCTACATGTGCAGAAACACATTTTGGGCAAGATGTGAAAAATGGCAGCTGTACTGCTCATAAGGAAGTGTTGTAAAATGGCAATGTTGAAAATCTGGCATGCAAATATTAAAAATTTGCAAACTTGCGAGTGTGCATAGGAACTGCGCAATGCATGCTTGTAAAACAGTCATTTTTAGGAATTTTTTTACCAAATTTTCAACATAGCCATTTTATGACCTCTGCTCATGAACAGTGTCACTGTGATTTTCTTAATCTGTCCCAAACATTGATTGCACACACCGACTGGGCCATTGTGCGATACATGCACGGAAACACATTTTGGGCGACATGTGAAAAATGACAGTTATACTGCTCATAAGGAGGTGTGGTAAAATGGCAATGTTAAAAATCCAGAGTGCAAATATTAAAAATTCATAAACTTACGAGAGTGTGTAGGAACTGCACAATGCACACTCATAAAACAGTCATTTTAAGGAATTTTTTCACCAAATTTCGACATAGAATTTTTGAGATTCCACTTTATGAACACTGGCAGTGTCATTTCCTTAATCTGTCCCAAAAGGTGATTTTGCACAGTGACCACAAAATCACCCTTTGGGCCCGATTAACGCCATGACAGTTCAAGAATTCATGAGGAGGGGTCCCAAAAACCCATTGTTGAAAATTTGGTGTTAAAATTCAAAAAAATGCCTGAGATATGCATCAAAGTTGAAAAAACCCTATTTATTACATTGTACAGCTTACCAGCATTTCCTCAGTTCGCAGTCAGCTTTCAAGAGTGCAGACATGTTCCCAGTTCACCGAAGATCATCGTGCCAGACTCCGGAGGTGAGTATGGGGTGAGGGGGCTGTGGGGAGGCAGGGTGCACAGTGGGTGGGTGTGGGTTGGGGCAGAGACACTACGAGGGACTGTTTTCTTGTTTACAGGTTTTTCCAAGATGACAGAGGACATTTGCCACGCTGAGTGCGCTTCCAGCATGGCAGCTGGAAGGCTGTTTTGGGGGCCTGGATCTGATGGGGATTGGGCACCCCATGGCAATAACAATTTTGCCACGCTAGTGGGCTTCCAGCATGGCAGCTGGAAGGCTGTTTTGGGGGCCTGGATCTGATGGGGATTGGGCACTGCCATCGCCAATAACAATTTTGCCATGCTGGGGTGGGCCCCAGTGTGGCAACTGGAAGCTTGTTTTTGGGGCGTGAAGCCGGTGGGGGTTGGGTACCCCATCAGCCATACTGTGGCATGTGGAGGGGAGTGCATGAGCACGCAATGCATGTGTGCGCGTGCGCGTGTGTGTGTGTGTGTGGTGAGGGGGAGTGCTGCTCACTCAAGCGGTGCTCTCCCTTTCAACTGTATGGCACTGCATTCTGGATTGTCACACTATGTTTCTTGCACATGCGTGCAAACAAACATAAAAATAGAAGGAACAAAAGCCTTCACTATAGCCACTCATACACTCTGGATCAACATTTCATAATGCACCAAAGAAGCAGCCAACATAATAACTTCCAAGCATGTAATATTTTCCCTCCTGAATGACACCTGTAAGTATGTCTGCCCTAAAATTTGCTCTAAGATTAATTTTGCTTTAGCATTAAATTTGCAACATTTTCTATGTGAGCAATAATTTTTCAGTGTAGAACAGAGCACTTCTGAGGGATAAAATGAGGGATGTCCCTCATTATGGGGGACAGCTGAGAGATATGATTTGCACCCCTAAGTTGACTGTATGTGCCCAGCTGTTGGCCCCCAAAATGTCACCCAGTAGGAAATTAATTATACCTTTTGAGCTACAGACCCTTCCCCTCCCGTTTGATATCACAGGTTCTGTATGAAGAGCAGAGTAAAATTGTAGTTCAACACTGTAAATTCACAGTCTCCACCTGGGTGGAGTGTGTGCCAGGTATGACAGTGGGGAGAGCAGGGAAGTGTATTCAGAAATGAATGAAGAAGGTGGAAGGGAAACCTTATATCATTGTGCGCCTAGGAACAAATGACCTAGAGGGTAGTACAGTGGAAGAAGTACAGGAGTAGAAGGCAGAACAGCTGAAGTACAGGAGAGGTTCAGAGAAGTCAGGGGTATCTGCAATCGTGTGGGAAGCTCAGTGATATCCTCCAAGGTACTCCCAGTACCTAGGGCAAACACAGTGAGGAAGCTAAGAATACAGGAGTTTAATGGGTGACTGAAGGGGTGGTGTGCAGAAATGGGGTATGGAGTAGAAGGGGAGTGAGGTGAGACATGGAACAATAAGGGGCTTTATGCCACAGATAGGCTGCATCCCAGCCAAGGATAGGCTGCATTCCAGCATCGAGTGTACAAGGGCATTGGACAGGGGCTGGAGAAGTACATTAAAAACAACATACTGTAGATTTAAACTGAGGAGGGAGGGCTGAGTCGAATGGCAGGGAAGGTGCACCTTCCAGGAGAGACAGGCCTCTCCTCCCAGAGATGGAGGAGGAGAATGAGGGGAAGTTACCAAAACAAAAGTGGAAGGGGGGAGAGACAGGAAGAGGAGGTGCAGGGCACAAGCTGGAATGTAGTATCCTTGAATGCAAGGAGCTTAGCAAACAAAGTGGCAGAGTTCCAGACAATGATGGTAGAGGGAGAGGCAAATATTGCTGGTATCTCAGAGACCTGGGTCACCCAATACCATAACAGGGATCTTACGATCCTGGGTTACAAAGTGTTTCACAGGGACTGGGAGGGGGAAGGGATGGAGGGGTGGCTATTTATGTCAGGGAGGGGATACTGTGTACAAGGGAGAAGGGGGATGAGGGAAGGCCACAAACCATATGGATATTGCTCTAAAGCCCTAAAGGTAAGAAGCTCAGGATGGGGAGTGGTGTATAGGTCACCTGCACAGAGCGAGGAGGTGGATAGGGACCTGGGGAAGCAAATCAGGATGGTCAGTGGCAAGGGAAATACAGTTATAGTGAGAGATTTCAACCTACCTGGGGTTGACTGGCAGACAGTAACTACAGCACAAGCCAGGGAACAGGTGCTGCTGGGGGCTATCCAAGACAGCTACCTAGTGCAAGGCATGATGAAACCTACTAAAGAGGAGAACATACTGGATTTGGTGCTAACAAATGGTGATCAGGTTCAGTATGTGGTAGTATAGGACCCTCTAGCAGGAAGTGACCACCGCTCAGTGTGGTTCCTCCTCAACACAGGAAGGGAGTTGGCTAAGACCAGGACAAGAGTGTTGGACTTCAGGAAATCAAATTTTTCCTGAATGGGCAGCATCCTAAAGGGGCATTTAGCTAAAACTAACCCAGTGATGGATGCTGAACAGAAGTGGGCAATCATTAGGAAAGGGCTGAATGAGGCCATAAACACATGTGCCAAATCTCAGATTAAGCAGTCCAGGTCCAAAAAGCCTAGCTGGCTCAGCAAGGAAGTGGAGTGGAAGGTGAGGGGAAAAAAAACTGGCCTTCATTCAGTTAAAAAAATTGGGTGTGAGGAGGATAGAGAGGTGTGCACAAAGGCAGCTAGGAAGGTGACCAGGTCAGTCAGGGCAGCCAAGGCAGCAAAGGAGCTGAAGTTGGCTCAGAGGATCAGAGAGGGGGAAAAGGGTTCTTTAAATGCATGAGGGAGAAGAGAAGTTGTAGAGATGACGCTGTTAAAATCAAGATGGATGAGAGATGGGCAGAACAAGGGGAAGAACTGGCAGAGGCACTCAATGAATACTTCTGCTCAGTGTTCACAAAAGAAAAGTATGGCCCAATACCACAGGGAAAAGAGGGAAAGGGTGAAGGGGAGAGAGAGATAACAGATGGGGTTATCCAAGAGGACAGAGTTCTGAAGGGCCTTAAAGCCTTGCAGGTGGACAAGGCACTAGGCCCAGAGGGTCTACATCCAAGATCCCTGAAGGAACTGGTGGAGGTGATGGCAGGCCCTCTGATGGACTGCTTCAACACTCCTTGGAGACAAGGAAGGTACCCAGGGACTAGAGGATGGCTCAAGTGGTGCCCTTTCACAAGAGTGGATCCAACGACAAACTGGGCAACTGCAGAGCAGTAAGCTTGACTTTAATAGTGGGGAAGTTGATGGAGACCATTCTAAAGGAGAGCTTGATAACCTTTCTTGATAGTAATTGCCTACAGGATGACAGACAGCATCGGTTTGTCTCAGGAAGATTGTGCCAAACTAATCTGATTGACTTCTTTGACTGGATCACTAGGACAATTGAAAAAGGCCATGCTGTGGATGTCCTGTAGCTAGACTTCAGCAAGGCTTTCAACTTGGTGCCCCATGAGAGGTTAATGAGCAAGCTAAAGAACATGGGGTTGGGGGAGAAACTGGTGGGGTGGTTTGAGAGCTGGTTGCACGTTAGACAACACAAGGTAGTTGTATGGGGGAGACATCCAAGCCAAGGCCAGTAACAAGTGGGGTACCACAGGGTTCAGTGCTGGTACCTGTTTTGTTCAATGTTTTCATTGGAGACATTGCAGAGGGGGTCAAGAATAAGATCAGCCTGTTGGCAGATGACACTACAATTTGTGCAAAAGTGGTCAATGGGGAAGGGAGGGAGGCAGGCACTCAGGGAGGATCTAGCAAAACTCGAACACTGGTCTAGGGAGTGGCAGTTGGGGTTTAATGCTAAGAAATACAAGGTCATGCACCTCGGAGCAAGAAATCCCAGGGTCAGCTACTGGCTAGGGGAAGTGCAGGTAACAGCTTCAGAGGAGGAATGGGACCTCAGGGTAATAGTCACAGGAGACATGAAGGTATCAGCACAGTGTATGAGGGCAGCAGCAAGGGCAAATAGGATGGTGGGCTGCATTGCCAGAGGGATCACCTCTAGATAGGAGGAGGTCCTCCTGCCCTTGTATAGATCACTGGTGAGGCCACACTTGTAGTACGGTGTGCAGTACTGCTGCCCATACCTCAAAAAGGATGTGAGATTACTGGAGGGGTGCAGCGCAGGGCTACAAAGATTATCATGGAACTGGGGGAGTTGCCATTTGAGGAAAGACTGAGGGAGTTTACCATGTATTCACTGGAAGACAGAAGGGGAAGGGGACATGATAGAGACTTTCAAGTATTTGAAAGGCATAAACAAACTCAGAGAGGGAGGACTGTTCCACTTTAGAGGGGAAGGGTCACTAGGGGGCATAGTCTGAAGTTGAAAGGGGGAAGGTTCAGGAGGAAGATGAGGAGGCACTACTTTACAGAGAGTAGTGGTGAGATGGAACGCACTGCCAGAGGAGTTAATTGAACTGAGGACAGTGAATAGCTTTAAGCGGGGTTGGGATAGAGTCAAGTGCAGCATTAGTACAGACAAGAACACAAAGGGGGGAAAGACCAGGAAAGGTTAGGAAGGGAAGGGTTTGTGTGTGGCTGGGGCAGCTGCAGTAATATGAAACTAAGAACTGCACAATCGGACAGATTTAATATACCTGTGGGCCTTTTTCTGCTGGCAACTTTCTATGTTCGTATTCAACTGGACTGATTGTGGACATGTCTTTAGTTGCTGATGCTTGGTATTTTTTTCATCCTTCTGTTGAGAAATGTAATCTACTAAGGTGTGATTCCAAAATAGCACAAGGAGATTTTATGTGTGTGAGTTGGAGGGGGGGGCATACAAACAGCCAGGACATCTGCTTTCTCATGCTGCCTCCCCTCCCACATCCATCTCCCCCCTCTCTTCCCTCCATTAGATGCCAGCTAAACTCCTCCCCCTGCTTCTGTCAAGCCTCTTCCTGAATCCTTCTTTACCCTTGCTTGACATTTGACTACCCCATACCTCTCCTGCAGCAGTAAGGAAGGGGCAGGACTTTCTACACATCTCAGAAGAAAAAAAGCATTGATCTTCTTTTCTCTTCACCAGCTTTTATCTGCATATTACTCAGCTGGGAGTCTCCATATAATTAAGGCAACTCCCACCAGCTATGGACCTTGCAAACTACAACAACTGTGGGACACTCTTCACCATAGCATTTGTTCTGAGGGTGAGGCACTGTCCTACATGCCTCGCCATCAAGGACCTAAGGTTTCAGCTCCAGACAGCATTGATTGGCATACACTACCTCCACCAAAAACTCAGTCAGTCTTCAAAAGGCAACAATATAACATCAACAATTGGAATACCACTCTCACAGCTACCCCTACCCCAAAGGACAAACTGGCTGGTGGGCTGGCAAATATTGGGAACTGGTAGGACAAATCCTAAACCCATAACAAAGGACGGAAGCACAAATATATACACATCAAATAAATACATGCCACTATCCTCCAGGACTACTAAAGCAGCAGGCATGGAGGGCAGTAGGAGCCCAGCACAGCACAAGGAAGTGCACTCCACCAAAAAGATCACTATAAAAGCCATTAAAAATCCAGTACTGATAGTTGAAGACTCCATGATAAGGGGAGTAGAGTCTCAACTTCAGCATTATGACCAGGCCAAAGTTGCGGTCTGGTGCCTCTCTGGCACATCAAGATGGAGGGACATGAACTGTAGTGAGAAAATTGTATGTAGCATGGAACAGGACACACGGGTCATCCTCCACATAGGTACACATGACCTAGCCAGTTGATCCTTGGAAGAAACAAAACAAAATCTTACCAGGCTAGACAACAAATGAGCTTCTTTTTCATCCACTATCTGTCTTTGAGATTCTGCCTGTTTGGGGAAAAGGGGACAGCAGGCAGAAGATCAGACAGAAGGACATTGCCAAACCTAACTGCTAGCTAGAAAACTGGTGCAAAGAAAGAGGGCATCACTTTCTCGGAAACTGGGGGTCCTTCTGGGAAATGGACTTTAAATTTGATGGCCTGCATCTCACTAATGAAGGGACTCAAGTGCTCGGACAGAAATTTGATTTCCGTATTGATCAGTTTAACTAGTGGAGGGGGAAGAGCTGCAAGCGACCCTCACATCACAAGGATCAACAACTACCCTTCCCCCAACATCAGCTACCTCAGCGCCTAGATACCACAAAGATACCAACAACAGTGATAGTAAAGGCACTGCTCAGCCTGATCCACTAGGGAGAGGCATAAAGTGATTAAGGCACAAAAAATGCAGATCTGGACAAGGAAATCGTACACAGCAAAAGGACTACCAGGGGTGGACAGCTATGTGTGTCAATGCTCGTAGTCTACCAAACAAAATCCCTGAACTCACAGCCTTGGTGGCAGAGGCACTGCTGGACTGGGTCACGGTAACAGAAATGTGGTTCACCACCAACCGCACCTGGGATGGTTCTATCCATGTTACACACTCTTCAGAAAAGACTGGGAGGGAAAGAAAGGGGGGAGGTTGTATGTAAGGGAAGGTATCTGTGCAACAGAGATCTAGGGGAAGTGCAGTAAAGCAGAGGCCCTATAGATCACCCTGGGAGCAGCGGAAAAGGCCCCCCTCTGGGTGGGAGTTATCTACAGACCCCCAACTCAGGAAAGTGAAATCAATAAAGAGCTTCTAGAAGACATCTCAGTGATGGCAGACAGGGATTAGTTGCTGCTTGTCGGGGTCTTCAATCTTCCAGATGTGAATTGGACCTTATACACAGCTGCCACAGAGCAGAGCAGAGAATTCCTGTTCATATTGCAGGGGGGTGGGCAGGTCTAAATCAGCAGGTAGACTTAACCACCAGAGACAAAGCAACCCTGTACCTGGTGCTCACAAACAGCAACAGGATATCAGACATTCATGTACCATATCAGTCTGGGGACCAGCGCCCACAGGTGAGTCTGGTTATCAGTAAATAATGAAGAAGGTAAAAGTCACACAAAAGTCAAGATACTTGATTTCAGGAAAGCAAACTTTCCCAAACAGAAATCCAGGATCAAGACCGTGCTTGACACCAGCAACAAGGAGGATGCAGAACACTGCTGGGAGAACTTAAGTAATGCCTTAAATACAGTCATTGAGCAATGTGCAAAACAAATCAGCAACGCCAAAAGAAGGAAGAAACCTCTTTGGTTCTCCTAACAGGTAGCAACCAAAATCAAGGAAAAAAATAGAAGGCTTTTAAGCAGTACAAGGAAACAAAAGGAGAACTGGACAGTGAGGAATATAGGAGCAAACTCAAGGAAGCAGGAAAAGCAGTTCAGATAGCCAAAGCCCAAACAGGGGAAATAATAGCACAGGGGGTTAGGAAGGGAGATAAAACTTTCTATAGATACATAAGAGAAAAAAGGAGTAATCCAACTTACAACAAGGGAGGGACTGCTGTTAGAGAAAGATGAAGACAAAGCAGAGTTGTTAAATTCTTCTGCTCAGTCTTCACAATAGAAGATATTGGCAAAGGACCTACACTAAGTAAGGCAGAGCAGGATAGTGGAGAGGCAGACAAAAGCCTCTTCATGAAAGAGAGTGGCTTAGAAGAGCTAAGCAAACTTAAGGTGGATAAAGCTATAGGGCCAGATGGTATCCATCCCAGAATGTTAAAAGAGTTTTGGGAAGAAATAGCTGCACCCCAAGCTCATAGAAACAGAGACTTTGACGGCAGATAAGGACCACTTGGCCCACCCAGTCTGCCCATTTCCCTACCTACTGGATAAGCTGCAGATTCTGGTTAACCAACAGCCTACTTCCTGCCACCCCCCACTACAGTTGCCTTTTGTCTGTCCCATGCATGTTTGAATTCCCCCACTGTTTTAGCCCCAACAACCTCTCCAGGAAGGCAGTTCCACACATCCACCACTCTCTCCGTGAAAAAATATTTCCTCACATTACCCCTGAGACGTCCCCCCTCTATCTTTAAATTGTGTCCCCTTGTTCTTACACATCTCTTTTTCTGAAAGATGCTACCCTCCTGGACTTTGTTGATTCCCTTGAGGTACTTGAACATTTCTATCATGTCCCCCTGTCCCTCCTTTCATCAAGGGTATACATATTAAGCTCTTCTCAGTCTCTCTTCATATGATTTCTGATGCAGACCCTGCACCATTTTAGTTGCCCTCCTCTGGACTGCTTCCATCCTGTCTATGTCCTTGCGTAGATGAGGTCTCCAAAACTGCACACAGTACTCCAGATGGTGTCTCACCAACTGTCTGTATAGAGGGATAACCACTTCCCTTTTTCTACTTGTGATGCCCCTTCCTATGCATCCCAGTATCCCCCTGGCTCTCCTCACTGACTTCTCACATTGCTTACCCACCTTTAGATCATCCGACATGACTACCCCCAAGTCCCGTTCCATTTTTGTTGTTGCTAGTACCTCCCCTGCTATTGTGTACTCTTCTCCTGGGTTTTTGTTTCCCAAGTGCATTACTTTGCACTTATTTGCATTGAATCTAAGTTGCCATATGTCTGACCATTCCTCCAACCTTGCCAAGTCCCTTCTCATCCTTTCTACCCCCCTTGTGTATCAACTCTGTTACAGATCTTTGTATCATCTGCAAAGAGGCATACCTTTCCCTACATACCCTCTGCAATGTCACCTCTAAAGATGTTAAAGAGGACTGGACCCAGTACTGAGCCCTGAGGTACTCCACTAGTGACCTCTTTCTTTGGAATGTGCCACTCACTATTACCTTCTGTGTCCTGTTGTGCAGCCAGTTTGCAACTCCAGGCTACCACCCTGGGACCCACTCCCAAGCTGGCTAACTTGATTATTAATCTTTGTGCGGACTGTGTCAAATGCCTTGCTAAAGTCTAGGTAGGCCATATCCACAGCCCCTCCCTGGTTCTTACTTTGGTCACCCAGTCAAAGAAATCTATTAGATTCATCTGACATGACCTTCCTGCTGTAAATCCATGCTGCTTTGGGTCCTGTGCCCCACTGTCCTCTAGGTACTCAACAATTATTTCTTTCAAAGTGATTCCATCATTTTCCTACCACTGAGGTCAAACTTACAGGTCTGTAGTTTCCTGCTTGCCTTGCTCCCACTTTTGTGAAGGGGAATCACATCTGCCCTCCTCAGTCCTCAGGTACCACCCCATCCTCCCATGATTTGTTAAAAAGTGTGGTCAGTGGTGTCACTAGGTCCTCCTTAGTTCTTTTAGGATTCTGGGGTGAATCCCATCAGGCCCCATTGCTTTGTCCACCTTGAGTTTTAGGAGTTCTTTCAGGACTCTTTCTTCTGTAAATGGACTGGTGTCAGCCCCCCTACCCAGAGTGCTTCTATTGTCTGGTTTAGGTAACTTCTCCTCATCTTCTTTTGTGAATACTGAGCAAAAGTATTCATTCAGTATCTCTGCCTTTTCACTGTCTCCCTCTGCCCACCTCTCCTCTCCCTTATTAATCTTCACTATTCCTCCCTTAACCTTTCTATGCTCCCTAATGTACCTACAAAAGGTTTTATCCCCCTTCTTAACTGACTAGGCTATTTTTTCCTCAGTTTGGGCTTTTGCTATTCTGACTGCCTTCCCCACTTCTTTCTGCTTTAATTGAACAGCTCAGCTGTTCAATCTATCTCTGGAAAGTGACAGAGTACCTCATGACTGGAAAAGGGCAACAGTTGTGCCTTTGCAGAAAAATGGAAGCAAGGAAGAGGCAGGAAACTACCATCCAGTCAGCCTGACCTCTATAGTGGGAAAAATTATGGAGACATTACTAAACAAGAGAATAGCTGACTACCTAAAGGAAACTGGAAAACTTGACCTCAAACAGCATGGCTTCACAGAAGGGAGCTGGTGCCAAACAAAAACGATTGATTTTGTTGATTGGGTTACCAGAACAGTGGACCAGGGTGGGGCGGTGGACATAGAATAATGTACCTAAACTTCAGCAAGGCCTTTGACACCGTTCCCCACAGGGGACTTGCTAATGAACTAGAAAACATAGGAGTCAGACAGAAAATAATAAACTGGATAAGAAACTGGCTGCAGAATAGGATCCAGAGAGTTTTGGTCAATGTCTCATTGTATGACCACAGGATGGTGACACTATTTTAGTGAAAATGTCTATGCCAACAACATCAACTTTTTTGCTATAATAGTTCACCTGAGACCCTGGCACTCTCCCTTTCCCAGTCCTGCACCCCATCCCTGATCCAACTCTGACTTGGAGTTAGAATCCTAGAGATTGTGGTGTGTGGGGCCAGTGCCCTCTCATATGGGGGGGTTTGCGGGGCAAAACCCCCTGATGAAAAAACAGCTGGAGTCTCCAGTTGGATTTATGTCGACCACAAGTTGTGGTCGACATAAATCCGTCACTGTGATGGCGGTCAACAACTTAATTGTTGAACTGGCATCATAGAGCCATGGGGCATTATCAAGGGAGGGAGGTGTGACCAGTGGCATTCTACAGGGATCAGTGCTGGGCCAGTCCTCTTCAACATATTCATCAGTGATGTCACTGATGAACTGAAGGGAAAAGTTTGCCTGTTCAAAGATGATACAAAGCTCTGAAACAGGATGGATACACTAGAGGGTGCATTAGGTGTGGAAGCTGACCTAAGGAGACTGGAAGAATGGTCCAGAAATTGGCAGTGAAAATTTAACACCAAGAAGTGTAAGGTAATGCACCTGGTGAAGTGGAACCAAGGAAAAAAGTACGTACTAGAAGGGCATCAATTAGAAGAGACAAAGATGGAATGGGATCTGGGCGTGATCATTACCAATGACTTAAAGGTAGGAAAACAATGTGAAAAAGCAGCACAGAAGGCAAGTGGTATCCTCAGATGCATAAGAAGGGGTATTATGAGCAGAAAGCAGGATGTTAGCATTTCCCTCTACAGCTTCTTAGTGAGGTCACACCTCTAGTACAGTGTCCAGTTCTGGAGGCCTCACCTAAAAAAGGACATTCTCTCTGGAATAGAGAAGAAAAAGGGGGGACATTATAGAAACATTTAAGTACATAAAGGGAATTAACACAATTCAGAAGGAAAACTTCTTCCCGGAAAATAGGGTGGCGAGTGCAAGAGGGCACAACTTGCACCTAGTGGGAGGCAAGTTTAACAGCAACTCTAGAAAGTAGTTTTTCACCAAGAGAGCAATAGACCCATGGAACAGCCTGCTACCAGATGTGGTGGAATCAAAGACAGTAAGTGAATTCAGGCTCACCTGGGACAAGCAATGTGGGCAACTTAAGAAAAATATATAATGGGGGGGTAGCCACCTTGGGCAGACTAGATGGACCACACGGTCCCCATCTGCTGACACTTTTCTTATGTTTTTATGCTATCCTCATTGTAACCACATCATCTGATAAGCTATATTTTGTTTGCAATTGTGCTTCTCCCCTTCCTGTTTCGCCTGGGTCACACCTGGAAATGAGCCTCTGCTCAGAGTTCCTCTCCCGGTTTCCAATTTTAAACAAACAAACATCATTGGTGTATCTTCTATTGCAAGTAGCTGCATACTTTGGATGACATTTGATGCCTGTGGTCTGACATAACTACACCCATGGACCTACCCCAATCCTTTGCACAGCACTATGTGCATGCTTGCTAAGGTCCAGGATTTGTGAATGCCTAAATGATGGTTGACCCCTTCTAGAGCAGAGGAACACATCCTTGATACCATGCCATTCACACATATTTGGATGCTTTAGTTAAATTACATAAAATTAACTGCAACTATGATTGTGGTTTAATTGTCACATCACCAGTGAAATATCTTTAATTTGTTTTTCATCTAGCAGTAGTAATCTTACAATGTATATTAATTAAAAAATTACATAAGAATGAGAATATTTTCTTAAAAGTAGAATTACATTTCAAAGGTGGATATTATCTGATGAACATCCTGTATGCTGAAAACCAGCCAATGATTAAAAACATTAACCATGAACACCTGTTCTCAATTGGTTCTACATTTCCTCATGCTCCATTTAACCCCTCAACCCCCTTTCACATTTCTAATTGTGCCAGCCATTCCCATCTTGGGTGACTTTTGATAGAAGTTGGGCCACAAGTCAAGGCTACATACAGATTTCTCATTAATTACCATGGGCTCATGCTGAGATTGGCCATATGGTACACCACTGTCGCACAAAAGTAGGGAATTGCTGGCACTGTACCATTACTGTTTACCTCAACAGTACATCACATGTGAAAAAGTATGCAATTTACCATGTTTCATATAGATATTTTTTTCTCAGCTAGGTGTCAGAAGTAGACAAATAATAAGGGAAAAGTGTTCTAGTTGCCAAACAATTTCCTTAGTAATATTAAATAAATGTTCTAGCTTTACAAATTTTGGAATGCTGTATAACTCAGTACAACTGGTGCCTAACAGAGACCTGCTTATAAAGGTTCAACATCCCTTCGCATAGTGAAGTGACACGATATTAAACAGTACATTCACAATAATAAGCCAACATATGTCAGTTTAATAAATGGACATAAAACTAGCCACTATTGGTGTTTAGTCATCATCATAATGATGTGTTGAAATGCAATGTAATGATATCAAGGACATAATTATGTTGTAACAAAATATGCCATAAAATGTGTACGTTTGATGAAGCTTCCATTAGTGTGATTGTAGTCTATAATTGTTTACAAGACACTTACAATGATAAATCTTATTGAACGCTTATAACAGATGCAGGAAAGCATAATTCAACAATCAAATAAAAACAAAATTTATTTTCTAACATGCATTACTGACATAAATTTATGATTGTCTGTGCAACATTCATTAAGCATGTCTAAGGGCTTTTAGGCAAATGTTACAATTAAGTGTTTTAGTACCCCCCCCCCCCCCCACCACCATCAGTATCCTTTGGCACATTACCACTTTATATCATAAACTAGGTATAATGATTAGAACATCATTATAGTGTTATGCTATGTATAGTAAATTCACACTCTTTTGGCATTTAAATCATAAAAATGCTAACATTTAACAGATGCTGAGTTATTTAAAAGCAAACCTTTGAGGCTGTAAGTAGTTCTATGCAATATTTCACAATCACTGCTTTACGTGATTTCCATAGACAAGGACACAAACTAGGTGCTGATTGCTCATTTTGAAACTCAATCAATGTTGTGTGTATACTGCAGATTGTAGAATGTCTTTACAAAATATTATGATTAGCTCTTTTCATACTAGAGGTCATTGTCTTTACGCAGCTGTTTGAATGCAGTCTTAGGAATGGTCAGACAACGTCTACATAGGACAGATCTGTTGTTTCTTGACCTTTATTGAAATACAGGATGTATCTCTCTCTCTCTCTCTCTCACTCTTCTCTCTCTGTATATATATATATATATATATATATATATATATATATATATATATATATATGTATATGTATACAAAATCACACATGCCCTCACAATGCAAAGCATCATGGGCTGCATATGCAAATCACCACAGAATAATATGTTGGTTCAACTTTAAGCAGAAATGCATGGTGCTGAAAGGCCTCTCACACAGTTTGCATTGGGTGCCAACAAAAAGACATAGACTCGTGTTTTGTCCTACCAGGACTCATCAGTATGCCACGTCTGTTTGACACCCCACTGGGGTGTTAAACAGATGTGTCATACTGATGAGTCCTGGTAGGACGAAACATGTGTCTATGTCTTCTATTGGCACCCATTGCAAACTGTGTGAGAGGCCTTTTGGCACCATGCATTTCTGCTCAAAGTTGAACCAGCATAACAGTCTGTGGTGATTTGCATATGCAGCCCATGATGCTTTGCATTGTGGGGGCATGTGTGATTTCGTATTTCTTTGAAACTTGGCTTCCCGGCCGAATAACCTTTGGGGTAACCATTGCCTCAGTGGTTGCACACAAAGGTGCTTTGTCTTTTAAATTGTTTTTTTGTTTTAATTGGGTTCCCCACAACATAACCCAGATAGACCATCTTAGGGTAGCCGGTTCATTCCACAGGGGTGTCAAACAGACATGGCATACTGATGAGTCCTGGTAGGATGAAACACGTGTCTATGTTTTCTGTTGGCACCTCTTGCAAACTGTGTGAGAGGCCTTTGGGCACCATGCATTTCTGCTTAAAGTTGAACCAGCAATAATATTCTGTGTTGATTTGCATATGCAGCCCATGATGCTTTGCATTGTGGGGGCATGTGTGATTTTGTATTTCTTTGAAACTTGACTTCCCAGCCAAATGCCTTTTGGGGTAACCATTGCTTCAGTGCTTGCACACAGAGGTTCTTTGTTTTATATACATATATATATATATATATATATATATATATACTATAGTATATATATATATATATACTGTATATATATACACATATACATAGAGAGAGAGAGAGAGAATGCATGATGGCAAAGTGTGGTATACAAGGAAATAATATCATGAGGGATTGAAAAGGTCATAAAACCACAATCCTGAAGGGTGAGTGGCCTTAATCAGCTTGTTAAACCCCACAATAGGATAATTTTATGAGTATAGTGTACTTTGCAATCATTTATTTTATACAATACATAGGTTTGGTCAACACGAGTGTGCCCAAAGCCAAAACATTATTGCCAAATGTTGGTGCAGTACTTAGTTTGGGATTTGAGTGCAGTTTCCATTTGGGTGTTTTTTAGTGTTTTGATTTCAGATCAACATTTAGTTAAAAGTCACAAACTGCACCCATCAAAAAAAGTCAAAATCCAAAGCCAGCATCATGGGAACCAGGATAGTAATTTGCTCCCTATCCCCATTCCTTGTTCCTTTCCAGACCAATTCTGGCTCATGCTAGCTAGTGAAATGGAGGTGTCACCACTAATGTCACTTATGAAAAAAAAGAAGCCCAATTCTCAGAATCCCAAATGTGATGCAAGGTGCCTGCATTAAACATAACTGATGCAAGGGGCACCTTGCATCAAACACTGCTGAGTTCTGAATTCTGAAACACCAACTGTGGCAAACAAGGGACCACATGGACAAGACCTGCCATGCACCAGGCCTGCACCAAGGAGAGGGGTGCACCAGGGTGTTAGGGGACTTGCAGCAGATGCAAGCTGCACCATCCCCATAACTGTGATTCTGAAAGCTGGCTGGACCCGCCAAGACTTAGACCAGCCAAAATGTGATCTAACAGCCCTTATCCCACTCTCACAGACAGTGCTAGGTGGGAGTATGGGCTTGACTGGTACCTGGACTAGTGGGCATCCATGGGACATGCACAGCAGTGGACTGGAAATATGCAGCTGGCTACAGAACACACCAGAAGAATGTTGGCACCCAGTCACCCAGTCCCCTGACATGTGCCCTCCCTGCCTAAAGGACCTGCACCAGGCACGCCCTTTGGCATCTCTGCTGGTGTTCTGGGCATGGCACCATACCACCACCCCATCTGCTGCCTGTCCCCACTCTGGCACTGTAACCTGTGTTGGAGCCCTTGGATTTCTTCCTTTCCCTGTGCTGTGCAGCAGGCACTCTGTGGGATCAGCAGTCCCTGGCCACATGCTGCATCCTTCTGCCAAACACCTCCCATGCACCATTTGTGTGACACATGGGAGAGGTTGCCACAACCTGTGGGTGTTTGCACCAGAACCTCTCCCATATGGAATTGGGTGCAGGGTCCCTGGTGCACTGGTCATCAGCAAAAGCTGCTGTTTGGCACAGCTTCCACTGATCAGTTTGAAAATTGGGCCCGAAATGTTTATGTGTCATCTTTCTTTGGCCCATCACTCTCAACACTCAACTGCACTTTACCACCCAGTGCTCCCTAACCCCCAACTTTTAAAATCCTTCCAACTGCCTGATGTAGTGGTGCCAGATAAGAAGTTCACACTCCCACATGGGAGAATTGGTATTGCATTGTGACATGATTCCCTGATCCTTGGTTGGTGCAGTCTAGGGCATGTTGCAGAGGCAGCATGTTCAGCCACCAGGAGGGAGGGACTAGCCTGCCAACTCCTTGAGAACCTACTGTGATCAGCAGGAAGCTTTTGTATTCTGGATGATCACAAAAAATTTCCCTACCCTCTACAGGAATTCATCAGTAAGGCAGGGAGACGAGAATGTATCAGAGGAAGTGGGAAGGTCTTGTAATGGTTAAGCATCCATTTGTCTGCTGAATGATGGCCAGTCTATGCCCACCACATTACAAGATGCTGGCACTGCCCCCAACTCCCCAAAATTTGGTGATGATCATGATGTTTACTGGACCATGAAGGCCCATGGTCTGGGACTTGCCAGGGGTGAATTATCTACAAGGTGTTTCTCTTTGTGTGGCAGTCAGGCTCAGCAGTTGACAAGAATGCACCAATGCTTCAATGGGCAATGATTGGGCAGAAGTGGCTAGATAAGAGATGAGGAGGAGCTCATTATGGGGAATAAGGTGAAATTTAATCTTCTTGGCCATCATTATGTGCATTTGCTGGACAGCATCCAGTACATGGCAAAGTGTCAATCTCCCTTCTCCCTCTTTCTCCATATTCTGTCACCTCCTTTCCCAAGGAGGGCTGTTGGTGAAAATTGCCAGAATGTTCCTGAGAACCTGCATAAGTGATATTACTTTGCTGGATTTGTGCCACATAGTACTCCACAATTTCTAAGTGCTGCCACATGCAGTGCATCATGGGTGCAAATCTTGCAAAATGGTATTATGTGTGCATGCTCATAGGCATGTTGGGTAGTCAAAATATGCTCTCATTGTTTTCAAGGTGTGGGAGAGGATGGGATGTGTAAAGTGTTTGGGATTGTCTGTATACTCAGCACTATATTGTGATGAGGAGGATGGTGCCCAGAGTTGGAGCATGATTATAAGCATAAGGACATTTAGAGAAAAATGCTGGGGGAAGGGAAGGACTACTATGGGGTGTCCTGGTTAGACACCTTATATACATTTTACAATTTAAGCCACAATGGCAGAAGCTAAGGTTCTATTTCCACAGCAGGAACTGCTGTTGCTTGAGGAACATGCATAGTGACAGGTGGACTTCATTCTCTTAGACAACAGGAGCCTAAGAAAGAGTGGGAAAGAACTTTGGAGGATGGGGAGTCATTTCCCTAGCTACCAATAGTTGTCATGTGCTGTTCAAGGGACAGTGGATGGGTAATTTTTATGAAGCCCAAAAATCAAAGCCAAATTCAACACTGGCCCCTGTACATCAGGACTCAAGTCTGAATCTGAATGTTGTGGGGCTGTGCATCAGTATCAGCCAGCATCACAGGCATTGGCAACAGTCAAAGCCCAGACA
Source organism: Neoceratodus forsteri (assembly GCA_016271365.2). NCBI lineage: Eukaryota > Metazoa > Chordata > Ceratodontiformes > Ceratodontidae > Neoceratodus > Neoceratodus forsteri. The sequence continues at coordinate 1,008,257,033 of CM057454.1, read as the reverse complement.
GAAATATCTGCACTACGTAAATATTTCTGTAAGTATACTGATTATTACAGTCATACAATATGCAGTTCATGTGAAGGCAGGTTGGAAGGGAAGATGTATGTCTAAGTAGTTAACTGTGTAAACATTTGTAAAGGTCTCTGTGTCAGGTGTAATCCAATGCATCCAGTTGCGTAGGCCAGGAGGGATTATCCTGATGATGGTGATAGTACACAAAAGGAGAAAGGCATGACAGACTGGATGGATGGACCTCTGAGCTCAAGTCTAAATAAAACAGAGTCAGAGGAAAACAAACTTAAGTGAAAGCTGCTTTTAGATATTCATCTAATCTATCCCCTACACTGACAGTTGTGAGGACAGTGGCAAAATGTTCCATCTCAGAATGAGACAAGAGGCACAGGATGACAGAAACAAAGCACCTGAATCACAGCAGTCCTGCTTCAGAGCAGAGATAACTAAAACTGCATAGGTAGCATACATGTTTCTTTACTCTTATTACTTTATTAACCCCGTATACACTTACTAAGCTGCAATATATTTCTTTGAGTGGGGTCTTGCTCCCAACCTCTTTTATAGTTCAGAGAGTCTCATGCAAAGAGGTTAATTCCCTTGCTGAATGTTGCATAGTAAGTCATGAGCTTGGGAGGAATTTGAACCTGCCCATTTTACAGTTGTGTGGGCAGAGCTCTGCAGATGTTGTGCCATCATTCATAAGATCTTATGAGCACTGTGGAAGCATGTGACCAGACCGCTGTTGGGTGTGCTTTCACAGTGCTCTGGCACAGTTTCCAGTGGTGCTGTTTAAGCAGCCCTTCCCCTCCGCGGGCTGCATAAACACACCTCCTTCCTGGTGCATTACTTTTTCTCTCTGCAGTTGCAGAAGTGATGTCTGCTGTGCATAACATGGTGGTGCCATCTTAAACTGCACATGAGCACTTATCATGCATGCGTAGTTTTGTCATCACCACCATCTTGTGCGCTACTGACTGGGGCAAACCGCACATGCACGAGTATCACATATGCGCAGTTCTTTTATCACCAATAAATGTCTGTCAGCTGCAGTGAGAGCTCCACCTACTATTTTCAATGCTCTCACTGCTATGAACAGCCATATTGACTCTGACCAGGACTTGCTAGTTTCATAACCTGGCTCTGACCACCAGACTGTACAGGTTTCAGAAATGTTAACTGCATTTTTATGACATCAAAAAAGCATTACTCTATATGTAATAGGTTGATATTTTGGAAATGTGAAAGCATTATCTAATTCCTCAGCTAAGCTAATGGGAGTTTCTGATTAAAGCAGCCACTTTCAGGACCCAGGGTCCACATGTTGTAGTAACAGGAATTCTAGCAGCAGTTGTTTATGTGTAAATGGTGCCCTTACAGGGCCAGAGCACCAATAAAATTGGGTAAACCTCATGAACATGGGGTAACAAGATATCATATTTATTCATTTTTTTTGTTGACCAGGTAAGTGCACTACGCAAACAAATGCCTATTTTCAGGCACAACCCAGGAGACTACATAAAAAATTTGTTACAGAGAATGTTTAGAGGGCAAAACATTTGGAGTGACAATTATAGCAAAACAAAGCAGCATACAGTACAACATAAGTAAAAACTGGCATATTGGACATTCACAATTGTTAGCAAGAACTAGTACAAAGGCAGTATCAGTAAGGTCAGTGGAGGATTTATGCTGACATAAGGTGCAATGGGGACATGGAGATTTCATAATAGTCATGTTCATACAATACTAGTTGCATAGAAACATAGAATTTGACAGCAGATAAGGACAGCTTGGTCTACCTAGTCTGCCCATTTTTCTTACCTTCTGTAACACCACAGACCCTACTTGATCTCCTGTTACGTAGAAACATAGAATTTTATGGCAGATAACGACTGCTTGGCCACCTAGTCTGCCCATTTTCCCTACCAACTGTAACAGCACAGATCCTACTTGATCTCCAGCTTAATCCTCCCTTCCTTACCAATAATGTTCCCTTATTCATATTCATTTACCTGTATGGTTTTTGTCCACATCAGCTCCACTGGAAAGCTATTCCAGGCATCCACCATTCTTTCTGTGAAGAAGTACTTCCTTGCGTTTCCCCTGAGTCTACCCCCCTCCAACTTCATAGCATGGCCCCTTGTTCTTGAGTGTGTCTTTTCTGAAAAAATGCTTCTCTCTTGAATCTTATTTATACCTGTGAGGGTTTTAAAAGTCTCCATCATATCCCCCTTTCCCTCTTTTCCTCCTGGGTGCATACATTGAGGTCCTTTAGTATCTTCTCATAGGGTCTCTGGTGCAGACCCTGCACCATTTTAGTTGCACTTTTGTGGACTGCCTCCACTTTGTTTCTGTCCTTTTAAATATGTGGTCTCCAGAACCAGACACAGTTTTCTAGATGAGATCTCGCAAATGATTATTCAGCGGTATCACCACCTCCCTCTTTCTGCTGGTGATACCCTCCCTATGTACCCTAGCATCTCACTGGCTCTCTTCACAGCCTTTTTACACTGTTTGGATACCTTTAGGTAGTCAGATATGATTACCCCACAACTATTTCCTATTTGATGGTTATCAATACCTCACCCCCATCCTGTAATCTGCCCCTGGGTTCCTGTGCCCTAAGTGCAAGATTTTGCACTTATTTGTATTGAAACTTAGTTGTCATGCTCTTGACCACTCCTCAACATTTCTTAGATCAGTATTTTGTTTTCCACACACACACACCGGAGTGTCTACCTTATTGCATATTTTAGTGTCATCTGCAAAGAGGCAGTACCTTCCCTTCTAGCCCCTCTGCAATGTCACTAATGAAGACATTAAAGAGGACTGGAGTACTGATCCTTGTGGCACCCTCCTGGTCCCCCTCCATTCCTCAGAGTGAACTATGTTTACCACCACCCTCTGTTGCCTATCCCCAATCTATTCCTTACCCAGTTTACCACTTTTGGACCTAGTCCCAGGTGTCTAGCTTGTTCATGAGTCTCCTATGTGAAACGGTGTTGAAGGCCTCATGAAAATCTAGGTAGACAACATCACCGCTCCACCCTGATCTACTCCCCTGTTAACTCAGTCAAAGAAATCTATCAGATTTGTTAGATGTGACGTCCCTCCAGTGAATTCATGCTGCCTTGAGTCTATAAGCCACTGGTTTGTAGATATTCCACATTCCTTTCCTTCAGCGGTAATTCCATTAATTAGGGACTGCATGAAAAGCCCTACAAGGAGAGGCTAGGGGAACTCATTATATAGTCCCTGGAGCAGAGGAAAGGAGAGGAGAGGGGAGAGAGGCAGGGCATGATATAAAATTTCAAGTACATTAAATGAAGTTAAGGGGGGGGAGGTTTAAGAGCAATGTAAGAAAGCACTTTTAACTGAAAGGGTGGTGGCTGCTTGGAACAGATTCCCAAAGGAGGTGGTGGGGGCAAAAACAGAGAATTCAAAAATGCATGGGATAGACAAAAGGGTATCCCAGAGACAGGAAAGAAAGCGTGAGCTGCAGATCATCTAGGATCTGTGTTTGAAATAGATAGGAAAATTGGGCAGACCTGGCTGGCCACATGGTCCTTATCTGTCATCAACTTCTATGTTTCTATGAGTGTACTGAACATGTTTAGAACTGACATTTCAAATCTTTATAACTCAGAAGTGAAATTTCAAATCATTATAACTCTGGAACAGATTAAGATTTTTCACCAATCCAATGAAAGGCACCACTCTGGGCCAAGCCTTTTCTACTTTGAAAATTTCAAACTGTCTGGGTGCTAGGTAATGACAAAAAAAATATATTTTTTTTTCACTATGTAGATCTCGGATTCCACACATCCTACTGATGCAAAACCTAGGACACCATGAGACCTTGCCCAAAAGACTATGCATGGAAATGTTTTGCAAATCTTTTGATCAATGGCAAAGCTATTAAAGTGTGAATTTAGGGGTTTAACATTAAACAGCTTACTCAACCATAACTATAGTGTTGCCACCTCACCACTATAATATATACAGTATATATATATATATATATATATATATATATACATATACAGTATATATGACAAAAAAACCTCTGTGCACAAGCACTGAGGCAATGGTTACCCTAAAGGGCATTTGGCCAGGAAGCCAAGTTTCAAAGAAATACAAAATCACACATACCCCCACAATGCAAAGCATCATGGGCTACATATGCAAATCACCACAGAATACTATGCTGGTTCAACTTTAAGCAGAAATGCATGGTGCCGACACACCTCTCACACAGTTTGCAAAGGGTGCTAACAGATCTGTTTGCACCCTTTGCAAACTGTATGAAACTCTGACACCATGCGTTTCTGCTGAACTGAACTAATATTCTGTGTTATGCAGCCCATGATGCTTTCGTAATGTGGGGTAGTGTGATTTGTACTATAGACATATATATATATATATATATGTATATATAGATATATTATACAACACCTTTGAGGACATTTTCTGTCACTTATTACTGTTATTTTCCTCCCTCAGACCTAGAGTGAGAATACTGCAATAATCTCACACTTGGTCTCCATTAGTAAAACTATCTTCACTTTAGGTTGTTATTGAGTGGACCTGGCAGCACAAGAAGCTCAGTCAGAATGCAGCTGCTCACTTGTGTGCTGGCTTTCAGTCACAACTTCACAACCTTGGTGGCTTTCCCAGTACACTTTCACTTCCCCTTGCTAGTTTAAAATGCATCGTAACTTCAAAAAAGGCTGCCAGTGACACATTTTTCTTTTATTACTCCAAGCATCTCCTGCCACTGAGAAAAACTCACTGGCATATGCATTGTCTTCCCTTCCTCCCTGTCCTGAGAATGCCTGCATACCTCTCCGACCCACACTCCAGCACACCCCACGGAGCAACAAGCACTCTATCTCCTTCTCCTCCCTGGACTGCATGGGTCATTTCATTCTCACTGGCTGAACTAGCCAAAACAACAACAAAAAAATGACATTGGTAAGATGCACATTTACACTTAGGCAATAGCATCAACTGTGCCAAACAAAAATACATGCAGTCATCATGAAGCTCCACTCGGTCATCAGAAACTACTACATTAAACAAAAAAAAAGCTGCTGTAAAATAATATTAAAGTTTTAAACTGATTATAAATAAAATTATGTTGCATAAACGGAATATGCCACAGCCATCACAGAAATATTCTTGTTAGTTTGCCCCCATTCAGTCTGACTTTTAATATCACTCATGGCTTTGCTACCCATGATGCCACAAGGTCAAACTTCACTCAGAAAACTAACAAAGACAGTTGCGCTTTGTAAGTGGTCTCATCGAACACAAAACTCCCTGTGACCTGGGAGCACAGGGAGGTTAAATAACTTTCTTAGGCTCGCACTGTATTCAAGTGGAGGTTGAGGGAGTCAAACTCATGTCTTTTGGGACTCCAGGTTCAGAGCTCAGTAGATCCATTACAACACACATTAAGGACAACTTCACAGCCCTTGACCTCTCTCAATTAGTTACTTGGCCCACCAGATTTAACCAAAGTGGGACCAGCTCCCTCCTAGATATAGTACTCTCAAACTGCCTGCACAAAATCAAGTCTGTTAACGTCCTAGCCAACTGCCTTAGTGACCACTCACCAATTCTCTGCTTCTGGTCCTCCCCCACGCTCAATCCTGTATACAAAGCCACCCCCTGTCACCGCTTCTGCCCCAGAGAGCCTTAATAAGCTAAAGCAGTACTTTGCCCAGCTCGACTGGTCCCCGATCTCCCTCGCAACGGATATAGACACTGCTCTAGCCTTCCTCACCAGTGCCTTCTGCAAGGCCTGTGACATCTTGGCCCCTGTCACCAACACCCACTCCAAGAGACACAATGCTGCTGGCATTTACCCCTCTCTGATCCAGCAACTGAAGCAGTGGGATAACCTGTGGCACATTGCTGTTGAGTCCAGCAGGACAGTTGACAGACAAGCCTATAATACTGCTCGCAACCAATGCACCTGGGCCATAAGACAAGCCAAGGCCAGATACTATCAAACCACCTTGATCTCATCCTGGGGCTCTGCCTGAGCTTTCTGGGATAACATAAAGGAGCTCAATGGGAAGATCCACTCTCCCCCCCTTCTCAGATGGTTATTAATGGCACAATTAATACTGACCTACTACGTGGTGCTGACTGCCTCAAAGCAACATTTTCTGACCTAAGTGCAGTCCTTCCTGCCCACTTCTTTGACCCTATCCATGCATCCAGCCTCCCAGTTATTTCCCAACCCCCATTTCTCTTCAGGACCATCTCCCACTATGGCACCAAGCCACTCCTCCTAAAAGGCCTCTCCTCCCACAACCCGAGCTGTGACCCCCTTGACTCCAGGATACTCGGCCTCACACTTGATGTCATGTTAGCCCCCCTCACTGACCTTCTTAACTGATCCCTATACCTCGGCCAATTCCAGAGCACATGGAAATTGGCTAAAATTACCCCATCCATAAAAATGGAGACCGCACATTACCAAACAATTACAGACCTATCTCCATCCCCCCCCCCCCCCAAAGCCCTGGAGAAAATAGTATCCTCCCAACTCATGGATTACCTATCCAAGTACAACATACTATGCCCAGAGCAGCATGGCTTCTGCCCTGGTCACAGCACCACTACAGCCCTATTGGAGTTCTCCCACCAAATACACTCTGCACTTGATGCTGGGGAGATCGCCGGAGCAGTGTTCATTGACCTATCCAAGGCCTTTGACACTGTGTGTCACCCACTAATGCTTGACTCCCTCCGTCAGCTGGGCTTCTCATCTGGCCGTCTGGCCTGATTCTCCAGCTACCTCCAGGATAGATCCCAACGGGTCAAATTAAATGGTATCCTATCAAGTGCCCTACCTGTATGCTCCGGGTTCCCTCAAGGCTCCATCCTGGGCCCCACATTGTTCAGTCTCTTTTTAAACACCCTCCCCAGCTCTTGCACAGGCAAAATGCTTCTATACACCGATGACGCAGTCCTCATAGCCTAACACCCCAACCCAATCACACTCCAGAGCTCCCTGCAACTCACATTCAGCCAAGCTGAAAAGTGGTTCCTTGACCATGGTCTGGTTCTGAACCTCATGAAGACAAAATCTATGATTTTTGCTCACCACCAAAGTAACTCCAGAAATGCTCCCCTTTGCATCGTTCCCAGCACCCTCCACCCCCTTGAACCAGTATCAACATACAAATACCTGGGCATCACCTTCGACTCGGCATTCTCCTTCCATGCCCATCTTAACTCTTTGTCCTCTGCCATGAATACCCAGATTGGACTCCTCTACCACTACAAAGACTGCCTTCCTGAGTTTGCCCTATGGCTGGCTATCACTTCCTCCATCCTGTCTTTGGTTGATTATGGACTCCCTACTTATGCAGCTGCTGACCCCACTGCCCTCACCAAAGTCCAGACCTCTATCAATAAAGCCTGTAGGCTCCTAACTGGTGCCACCAGCAGAACCCACACATGCCAGCTCTACTCTGCCTCTAATATACTCACGTTTGACGAACGCATGCAATACCACACCTGTATACTGGTAAAAAAGGCTCTACTTGGGCTCTGCCCCCCAGGAGTCACTGCACCCCTTCAACAGGCCTCCCATTCAGTCATCACCCGCAATACTACCAAAGCCACCTTCCAGGTGCCCAGAGCTAGGACCTCGCTCACCCATAGGTCTTTTCACTACAGAGCACCTTCTCGGTATAACTCCCTCCCCATGCACATTACAAACATCTCCAAAACTGGCCCATTCAAAATCACCCTACACAAACACCTCACTGACAATCTGAGCTGTAAATGCCCATTATAGGGCTTTTCGAGAGCCCTGTTCTGAACCAGTGTGTCTCTTATAGTATTACGTAGGTGCTAGTTTACTTAGAATAGCTTGTTGTAGTCTGTACACCACAAACTGTAACCTGTGTGCTCCACTGGAACACTAAATAGCTTCGTTTTGCATGATCTTCTGTATCTCACCTATTTTGCTCACTGAAATGCCCTGCTTTGTATGCTCTTTTGTATCTCACCTGTATTGTTCTCCACTGTCTTGCTGCTCAAATATGTTGTCTCTCCTCCCTATGACGAGGTGCCTTTGTAAATGAGTCTTTGACTCAAAGGTTTGTAAATCCGATTTGTGAATTAAATAAATAAATCACTCGTGCCACTGACTTGGGCCACTCATGAAGCAACACCATTATCACACATACTGTACTGCACCACACCTGTAGTTGATTTCACAAGTTTCATGTTAGGCCACTTATGAAGCACAGACTCTACATCTACTGTACGCCAGACCTGCTGCAGACTTTATGAATGTGCCTCCAGGCTAATAGTAAAGCAGCTGCATCATCACATGCATTGCCCCAGACTTGTAGCTTGGTTTGCTTATGGCCCTGCAAAGCCATTTATATTACTTTCATTTTGAAACTGTCACAAAGCGAAAATTGTACCTCACAAACATTTTTATTCATGTTTAATTATTTTTGAATGTCTGTTTGGGAAACACACACTGAGCTAAAGCTCATTTGCAGGTGTGACCTGGGAGCACAGGGAGGTTAAATAACTTTCTTAGGCTCACACTGTATTCAAGTGGAGGTTGAGGGAGTCAAACTCATGTCTTTTGGGCCTCCAGGTTCAGAGCTCAGTGTTCTATTCTCTAAGATATATGGCTGCCCCAAATGGAATTTTGAGTAATGGGAACAGGTTTATGAGTCATGAAAGCAGACCTTGTTGGAAGACACCATTGTAAATAATCTCTGCTCAAAAATTGTATCTTTAACAATGCTAAACATTTATTTAGTTCAAATGCTTCACTAGGAAAGACATATTGGCTTGGTAACAGCTCAATTTCAGATGTATCCTGTGGATAGAGGATGAGGAAAATCATATTCAGCAACACAATAGATATAGAGTGAAAAATAAAAATTTAAATACAAATCAGAATAACATATGTATAATGTAGGTAATGATGGAAACAGATTGACAGGGAAAAACTAGTGGGGGAGGAAGGAAGTAGGTAAATGAAGTACAGGAGGAAGAAAAATTTCATGAAGGAGAGACTTTAAGGAGAAAACCAAAGTGACAGAGTGAAATGACATGGGAAAGGAAGGACCAAAGTTTAGGAAAGCAGTATGAGAAAATAGATTGATTAGCAATAGTTTTCTAGAAGAAATAGTGAGGGACTGGGAGATATTATTATGCAGAGGGTAGCAGGAAGCTGGGGGAGAGGATACGAGGGAAGTAAGGTAGGAACCAAACCAGAATTTAGCTATAAAGAAGGCATAGTGGAAAAGGTGCCTGGCTTCAAGAGAGGGGAGCGAAAGAGCAGAGTAGAGTGAACTGTGGCAGGTACGTGGTGAGGTTAAAAACAGTAACCTTATTTCACCAGAAATTTAAAAACTATCGTGCTTTTTAAAATATGACATGAAAGAGTACCTTAAATCCTACTCTGTTGACTACTCAATTTTAAACAACAGCTCTGAGACTTTTTGTTTTAATGTACAAAGTTTTCTCTTATTTTACCCACTTTCATGGCCACAAGGACACATGAAAATGCATTTGCCAGTCAGGAAAACAGCTTTATGAGTCACAAAATCGAACCCTGTTTTTGTGGCACAGAACAAACTCATTTCTTCAATGACTCAAAAACTATTGTTGTTTTTAAAAAACAAAATGAAGAATCAAACTTACACCCCACTCTGTCAGCCACGCATGTTACAGACTACAGCTTCGAGCATTTTATTTCTATTTTTTTGATTCATTAAGTTTTTCCTTATTTAACACACTTTCATGACTGCTTAGACTCATGCAAACTGAAGTCTTATTTTACAGATACAGATTCTGATTTGTAAAAATATGGTTCCATGTCATAAGAGGAAAAATATTACCACAACTTCCATATCAGCGAGTGTACAGCACTGAAAACAGAAGCAGTGACTGTGCAAAACAGTGGACCCATACTCAGCGAGGTTCCTCAATATGGTTGGGGTGTGATAACATATTAAACTTTTGTGTGGAGGTTCATGCCCCTGCACCCCCTTCTAATTATAATCAACTCCAGGAGAGGGCCTGACACTAGGATAATGAAAACAGCTCAGGAGGGGCTATATAAGGGACTCCATTGACCAGAAAACCAGAAGATCAGGGTACAGCAGAAAAAAGTTTAACTACCTAAAACACAGAAAAATGCTAATATGCTTACCCAGAATCAAACCCGTATCCTCTCGCACTGCAGGCATCCACTCTCTCCACTAGAACAAATGACCAGCTTGGGACTGCCTTGCCAAACTATGTCCCATATACCTATTTCCTTTACCTGCCTTTCCCGTTTGCTCTCCTGTTCAATCACCATTCTTCTCCTCTCCCCTTACTATAACTGCATCTTGCTACCATTTCAACATAGCTCACATCACAGGTGCACAAACTGAGTAGCTCAAAAGTGAGTTGTTCAATTTGTTTCACCCACATAACAGGATACCTAAAAATTTAAACTACCGATCAGCCCAGTGGCGTTGGAGGTTGAGGCGCTAGTCACTACACATCACGCCACGCTGGTGACACAGATTCAGGAACAAGCTGGGGGTCAGCAGGAGGAGAGAGGATTGAGCAACCAGAGGACTGCTCTCCTCTCTTGGTGGAAGGCTCCACATCGTCATGCTCTCTGATTGCCCTCTAGTGGTGACTTGAGGGCAATACAGGTTGGGAGGTGCATTCTGACATAATTACATTGGGGGGGGACGGGAGAAAACAGGAGGAAAAAGAGCCTGGTAGGGCTCCATGATGGTCTGCCGTGCCAAGGGCTGATCCAGGCTTCTGGATTGGGTCTCCAGGGAGGGGGCACCACCTTTCTGTTCCTGCCATGGGGGGGGCAAGCCATGGGGGAAAATACCAAGGCTGGCAAGTGTGGCCTGGCAGGACCTGAGAGAGAGCGTTCCTCCCTCGGAGGGCCAAAGCTCCTGTCAGGGCTCAGGAAGATAAACATCTGTATAAAAAAATTTAAACCACCTCATCACAGAAAAACATTATATGAAATATTTGTGAGAAACAGAATTGCACATGGAAGAAGATGGAAACCAGCCAGCTTTTATTAAGTTAAAATCTACAAAGTTGCCAGTTAAACCAAATACTGTACTAAAGAATCTTCAATGAAATTGTAACTAACCTAAAAATTTCAGGTTTTATCTCACAGTCAGTTTTACACTATGGCCCAGATATTCAAAGGGGTTGCCCCTGGTGCAACTGAGGTGCACCATAGCAACATCAGACATGTGCCCTGGAGCAACATTCAAAGTATGGACTTGAGCAGCGCAAGTCCCAATGCGCCAGTGTGCTTAGTTAATGTATGCAGCGCATCCCCAGGTGGTGTGCCCATGTATATGTGGCACATCCCGATATTCAGCCCGGGATGTGCGGTGCATATGCTGGCACAAACTTGAGATGTGTCACATATGGGGGGCACACAGTTGAGCCTGAGAAAAATGGCTCAAATGATAACCACCCATAGGTGGGCCACTGTAGTGCAGGGTGCAACACAATGACCGACTACCGTGGGTGCTTCCAACCCCCCAGAACACTATCCACAAGCACCCACATATCACCCTGGTGGTCCAGTGGTATCCCCCACCCCACCCATAACCCCAATCGCCTGTTAGAATGAAAATAAATGATTCCCTGGTAGTCTAGTGGCACCCTCTACCCCGCCCATAACCTGATCACAGAAGAATCCTACAGAAAGTATACTCTGGTGGTCCAGTGGCACCCCACCCACACAGAACCCCCTGCCCACCCAGCTCCCCCCATCATCGGTGGCTGCAGCATCAAACCCAGCCACATATCACTCGGCTGCCCGCCGAATGACAGCTTACAGTATTAGCTGTAGGTCTATTGGTTCACACTGTGTTCATACTGTAATAGTTAGTCACAAAAATGTGAATGAGGCCATTCATTCACATTTATGTGACCGACTATTACAGTAAGAACTGCAAGCCCATTGGTCCACAGTGTGGACCAAATAGGCATATAGCTGATATTATAAGCTGTCATTCCGTGGGCAGCTGGGCAGTATGCACTTGGGTTTGATGCTGCCCACCGATGACGGGGGGGGAGCAGGGTGGGCATGGGGTCCTGTGTAGGTGAGGGGTGCCACTGAACCACCAGGGTATACATTCTGTAGGATGCACCTGCTATCAGGTTACGGGCAGGGTGGGGGTGCCACTAGACTACCAGGGCATCATTTCTTTGCATTCCAACAGGCAATCAGGTTATGGGTGGGGTGGGGGTGCCACTAGACTACAAGGGAATCCTTTCTTGTTATTCTGACAGGCGATCAGAGTTACAGGGGGGAAGGGGGTACCACTGGACTACCAGGCATCATTTGGTTTCCTTTTACCAGGTGATTGCGGCTATGGGAAGGGTGGGGTGCCATTAGCCCCCTCTGGCAGCATCACTCGCTATGCAGGGTGCCATGTGCATTTCGCTGGCCAGCCCTGCACAACTCATGGAAATGGGGCCATAATGACATGCAAATGGACCATTTGCATACTGCTGGCTGAATATCAGGGATTGCACACAGCATAATTCTGTTGCGCTGGTACAGTTCCCATTCCTGGCATTCAGCCCTGTCTGGGGATGCTCCAGGGCATTGTATTTGCAAAGTGCTCATTGTCTGTTATATTCAGAGGAGATGCGCCATTGGTCATCTCTTTTGAATATATCCCTGTGTTGCACCAGCGGAAAACAGTTGTGCTGTGCCACCACATGCGCCATTGCCATGCACATATCTGAATATCGGGGCCTATATGTGAACAAATTAAGTCATCAAACAATTATTTTTTTGTTTCAGTCTTCTGTAACTTTTAAACTGCTGCATCAATTATCACCAAATTCTGGATCCAGAGATCCTGGGCTCAAAAATGGATGTGCAATATTTCAGGACATTCTGTTTGGGACAACTGTGGTATTAGTGTGCAACAACTTGGATTTAACAAAGAATTGCCTTCTTAAGCCTGTTGTACTTGTATTTTATTTGTTTCACCAAGAGAAAAGTTCCACTGAGATATTCTCATTAACAAGAAGGTCCTAGATCGGACATACAAATGATTCAAAAATAAATTGAATAAAGGTTAAAAACTGTGGAGGTATATTTAGCTGCATATCAGTTTTTTTGCAGAAAACACTGCATCAAGGCGGGTACAAGGCAATTTAAAGTCAACAGTGACACAATAGTTAATTACAAGGCAACTCAGCAAAAAAAAAAATCAAGACGACTACTGACAATCCATGTTCGTCAGGACTAGTGGGCAACTCCACATCATTAATTCATATTTTATACAATTACATTACACAATGCGATTCCAAAGTAGAACATTATTCAATGAGAGGAGTGAAAATGCTTGTGGAGGTCATGACACTCTTGAATTATGAATAAGTTCTAATAGCAGCTGCAAATGTTTGTATTGATTTTCAATCATTGATTTAAATATGTGGAAAATAATTAGGTTTCCTACAGTACTCTAGGGGCCATCTGCAAATTATTCTTGAGTGTAGGGATAAGACAACAAAATGCTGATTTAGTGAAAGCAGTATGGTGTCTTGTGGTTTCTACATAGATGAGAGAGTTATTCCTTAGGCCACATGAGTATGTACAGTAAGTCTCAGAAATAATTTCATGATATAGGCTGGCAAATTCTTCCACAGGATTTTGAAGATTCACAACATTTTTTTACCATCCTTGTAACTACCCACCATATAGTCGATGCTGTTATCCTTCCTGGTGCCATCAGCAACCATCATATGGTTAACTGTGTGCATAAGAATCATCATCCAAAAGCCCCCTCCCCCATAAATTAATCTCTCAGGTCCTTTAGGTTACTGGACTTGTCCTTCCTCCTAGCTAACCTATGGGCCTCTGACTGCTCCCCCATCTTTGCAGCCTCAGATATTAATTCTGCCCTCCAATCCTTTCATATCAAATTCATGACTGTGTGGGATCACCATGCACCTCTGAGGAAAACCAGTGTTTGGGGCATCAACCTTCCCTAGATATCAGCTGAGCTGTTTGCTTGTCTCCACACCAGAAACCCTGTCTCGTGATCCTATAAGATCACTGGCTCCTAGCTGCCTTGGTCAGCTACAGGTACCTTTGCAACACCTGTACCAAAGCCACCAGGCTTGGAAAGTCCTAATATTTTGCATCCATTCTCCAGAACACCATTAATCATCCATCCATGTTGTGGAATGTTATTAACTCCCTTTTCTACCCTCTGATCCATTCTCCCTCCCCTGTTCTGAAGATGGTTGACTCCCTCATCTTTGACCTTTGTGCTCTTGCCTCTTCCTTTATGTCCTACTTCACCACCTGCTCTCTCTCTCTCTCTCTCTCTCTCTCTCATTTCCACATCCTCTCCTCTCTCTTCCCCATGCCTTCCTCTGCCTTTCCCTCTCCACTCTTTCTGCTTCTCTACTACATCTCATCCTGCTTCCCTTAAGGCCCTGCTTGCCCTTAGCCCTCACAAGGGACAAAGTCCTGATGGACTTGATCCTAAATTCTTACTTTTCTCAGCTCCTGTTATCTCTGTTCCTATTACCCAACTCCTGAATCTCTCTTTCTCCTCCACCACTGTCCCAGAAGTCTGGAAAAAGTGTACTGTCATCCAACTCCCTGAAGGTAACTTCCATTCTATCTCTCCTTCCCACTCTGACTGAAATACATGAACAGCTTGTTCTCTCACAACTTTTTTCCTTCTTTGACTCCTTCTTCACTTCTTGCCAGTCTGGCTTCAGGAAATCGCACTCCACTTCTGCTTCCTTCCTCAGGCTTACTAACTACATCCTTTCAGATGTGGAACAAGATCTGAGCACCTCTGTCATCTTTGTTGATTTGGATGAAGCATTTGACAGTGGCACATCCACTCCTGCTGCATAAGCTTAGGGAATCAGGCCTCTTTGCCTCCTCAGTCAGTACAATCCACTCCTACTTTGAGGGCAGGTCTCACGCTGTATGTATTGGAGGCTGCCTATCCCCCCCCCATCCCATACATTCAGGGATCTCTCAAGAGTTTGTCCTGGGCCTCATTCTTGTTTCCATTTTCCTGAATGACTACCCCTCTGCCTGTTCCTTTGCATACATTTATATGTATACTGATGATACAGTGCTCTTTGCATCTGGCTCCTCTGCCCATGAGTTTACTGCCAGCTACAGATGGATTTTGACAATATTCAACACTGGTTCAGGTCAAAGCAACTATCCCTCAATGACAAAAGCAAAAGATTTCTATGACATCTGGCATCTGACCGAGGCTTACTAGATTCGCCTCCCCCCCCTCCATTTTTCCTCACTCTTGATGGAGCTACAAATGAAGATGTCGCCTCCTCTAAATATCTTGAGCATTTGGCTGTATGCTCATCTTCATTTTTTGGCACAGATTAATGCCATCCACCTTAATCTCTATTTCAAGCTTAGTGCACTTTACAGGAACAAAGAGAGTGCAATATCCAGCTTCCTGCCGACAGTGAGATTGTATTAAAGATGATAGTCCCCATTTTGACTATGGTGAAATAGTCTACTGTGCAGCTTTCAAAGCCATCCTTGCCCAACTGGACTCCCAGTTTCACTTGTTTAGTCATTTTACTTTAAACTGTCACCTTTGTACCCATTAGTCCTCACTTTACTCTGCCCTCTCCTTCCCCTCCCTTGATACCAGGCACCTTTTCCACGATGCCTCCTTTATATCCAAATTCTGCTTTTCCTTCCTTCCTTCCTTCCTTCCTCACCTCCCTCCTGTTCTCTCACCCTCCTTCTTTCTACCCTTTCTGCAGCCATGTTTGCCATTTCATTTCAATTCTTTCCAGGAAATCTATTACTGGATGTGCTGCCTTCTCATATTGCTTTCATAAACTCTGTTCCTCACTTCCTTCATCCTCATTTCCTCTATTTGCTCTCCCTCTTCTCCCTTAAGTCTCTTCTTCATTACTTTTCTGCTCCCACCTGCAACTATTCATGACCCCTTTCTTTAATTGATCCCTAATCCCTATACATATTACCCTGGTCATATTGCCCTACCCTATGTCTGGCAGGGATAGTTTCCCCTAGCCTAGCTAAACTGAGAATGTGTACAGCTTTGCTTTCAATATATATAAACATGATAATTTTTTTACATGATCTTGACTGGAGTTTCTTCATCAAATTGTAGAACACCTTTTTTTCCAGGACAGCAAATTCTTCAGGTACTAGGTCCCAGAACAGAACTACTTTTAAAACTCCTCTTTTGACAAAAAAAAACCTTTTGGGCAAAGGCCAATGTTGTTTGAAGTACCAACCTTTTACAGTTCATTTTTAAACATTATCACAGATGGCCTAAGATGGTGCACCTTTAAGATGAGATTGAATATATGGTTATATTCAAGGGAAAATGGTACATTATATTGCATATCTCTATATGTGTGTCATGTTTGTGTAATAGTATGCACCTGTTGCATGTGAAATGACAGTTTCTGCTCATCTGCAATTAAGTATAAAAAAATGAAAATAAGAGAAAGATTATTCTCTTTTATGTATTGCATTCCTTGTATAGATTATTAATTTTGTAAATCTGTTAATTACTATTTATTATTTTCTTCTTTTGTACTATCTTCATTACCCCCCCCCCCAACTATCTGGAAATGAGCTATCATCAGCTCAATATGCCTTTCCTAGTAAAACATTTGATATAAATAAATAATTAGTTAGCATCAGCTGTGGGTATGATCCTGATGGTGGCAGGGGAAGGAGCAACAGCAAGGCATCCAGCCTACTCAAGAAGCCCAACTTGGAGACAAACACATTTAGTCAGCCCTCCCCTGTTCGACTACTCCCATGATGCCATAATACTAAGTGGAGCATTCTGTCTTTTGGAAACTTCATCCTCCTTCTGTCAGTCAACAGCTGCAGACCCGGTCTTCATTCCTATTTGAAAGGGTTATCTGTGGTGTTGGAATGTAAACATGAGTATTGTAGTCAAGTATTTGTCTCAAAGTAGCTTGAGTCCTAAAACGTATAATAATTTTACTTTGAAACAGTGCAAACAACAAATCATCAGAGGTAGGTATTTAACTTTTTCACTTTGCAATAGTGCACTGTACTTCCATGTTAGTGCACAGCTTAGACTTCATTCTCCTAATCACCCATTGAAGAGTGAGAGTCCACCATCTGACATGCATTTTGTTGGAGAATGCCAACAAGTAGCCAATGAACACCTATGGCCAGTAGGGGTGGGTGAAAGTGTGGATTTCTGCCATCACGGAAGTTCCTCAAAATTGTTAAAATTTCATGGAGTTTTTTGCTCTTTCACCTGTGGCAGAATTCTGAACTTTCACTAAATTACTGAGGATTTCTGTCTAGTACTGCAGCATTTAATTACGAACTGTGGACTTTTTACATGACATGTGGAAATAAAGTCTCTTGCTTAGTATTTTGCCATCTATCATGTAATTATTTGCAGTTTGCATTACTTCTGCTAGGCTTTTTCCCCACAGTTTAATACATTAACCAGCATTTCTCACATTTATTCTGCATTTTTTTTGCGGAATTTCCACAAAAGTTGGCAAAATGATTTCTGAACTTTTGCAGGAGCGAAAATCTGACATTCACCAAAATTCCACTGGTGAATTTTTTTTTGCACACTCCTAATGACCAGGTTTCCAAATGTGAGTGCAGGGCCTGCAGACAAAGGTGTGGCCATGAACTTAGGTACTGCAGATGCACCATATCCTTTGGCTATAACTCTTCCCAGTTTTTCAATCATGGGTACTCTTGAGGCACTTGGATATGCTTTTCAGCAGCCTGGGTCTATGTTTAGAGTACACAGCCCCATAATACATGTGCCCCCAACCACGATGCACCCTAGACTACTAAGGTGTGGTTTAGCAGGTGTCAGTTTGATGTTGGGATAAGAAATCCCAAGTTTTGAATGTATATGCCAAGTGTCATATATCTGATTCACTCTTGATTTGAATACAAAAACAGTTTTGATAACCCTGTGGCCTGGGTGTGCATAGTTATTTATTTATTTATTTAGTTTTTATTGACAGGGTAAGTGCACTTGACAAATTCTGATTATTTTCTGGTACTACCCGGGGGAGGGGGATACAGATGAATGCAAACTGACGTTGAAGCAGATTAAACTGTTGGTGGTATTTTTAGTAAATGTTCTAATGGACATTTTTCTTTGACGTACCAAATTAATCCCCCCCCCATCTCCTCATGATTATTGTACCACTTTATCTTCTAGCCATGAGGGTAGGCAAGCAGTTGCCTTTCAAGCCAACATGGCTTCATGGCTGACTGGAAGCACGAGTTAGAATGCATTTCACCTAAACGATACTGACACTCTGGCCACATGGCAATTATCTAACATGAACTATGTGAGCAGGGAAAATGGGGGTAGCCGACAGACCATGGAATTGTCAAGTGAATGTCTCTTAGTGCAGATAATACACTATTGACTCACCTATATTTGGTATATGATATTTAAACGTGGACTGATAAAACTGTGTCACCTCTGAAAAACTCAACATTCTCATTTGGTGATTCCTGAGACAGCAGTACAATGTATGATCATTAAGAATATTGCCTAAGATTTCCATTTAATTCCAATTTCAGTGTAATTTTATGAAATCCCATTTAAAAAATGAATAAACTGTTTGATTTTGTGTCATATTCACTATTTAAAATAACAAACAACTTGATCTTCCAATGGACATTGATAGTGTGTTGTACAACTCTGCTAAAAAATCTAGATTCTGGAGCAGACTTGAGGAGATGCAGTAGGGTAGGACATTACTGAGACAGCTGATATTTTGAAACTGCATCTCAGTAGTAGGGAATTATGGCAGATTTTGTCACTTATGGGAATGGTCACGGACCCCAATCTCTTTAAAGGATGCTGTGTGCATAGGCCAATACTTGTTTTTTGCCCATGCCATGGTGAGCTAGGGGGGGGACACAACAGAGGAGCCCAAGGAAGCAGCCATGCATAATTGAGTAATCTGGCTGATGGTCATTGGAACTCTCAAGCCTCAATCTGTGTTGATCCCAAATGGCTACATGAAAGGGGAAGCAGCAGACAGGACTGGGAGGTTGCTATCAGGAGGATCGAAAGAAAGAAGTAGGTGACAGCTTAGTGGTCGATTAGCTAAATGAAAAAAAATATATAACAACTTATGATGGCATTGAAAGGAAAATTAATAATAACATACTGCAATGCATCCATCAACTTTTATTTAGAGTTCTCACCTTTAAATTACCATGACATGGTAATCGGCAGAGATAATTCAGTCCATGAGGTTCATCAACACAAAGGAATTCAGCAGGACAGCTAGTATTGGGCAACATGCAGGCATTTACATCCACTTCACAGTTTTCACCTTCAAATCCTGAATGCAGTGGGAAGATTTGGCATCATGAGTCTAAATTCAGTTTATTTTGATAATCATCATCATCATAATCATCATAATTTATTTTTAACTATTTTTCATCCTTTCAAATAAACTCAGTCATAGTGTATTAGAGATTCTATACAAGGAGAAACAAAAAAGTTAAATTAAATTTGCCAAAATGTCATTACTTACAATCACCCATCAATTTCTATAAACAGATTACTTTTTAAATGAAGTCACTATAGTGGTTACATTAGGTTGAAACAATTTCTATGGGTTTAAACTGTGTGTGTGTGTGTGTGTGTGTGTGTGTGTGAGTGTGTGTGTGTGTGTGTGTACATTTCCAATCAGTATAAGACCTCAGATTCTTTATGGGAGTTACCTATCTTCATTTTTAATAAAAATATGACAGTGGGTGGAACCTACAGCCATCTTGCTCTCTGAAGCTGGAAAAATGGCATACCATAGGACACATTTTTGGAGTTTTCAGTTTATCCTTCTACACCTATAAATCACTATGCCACTTGAAATAAAATACTCCCTTCTTTCTGTTTAGAATAATGGAGACAGAACTCCAAACTGCTTATCAGATTGACATTAGGAAACTGAAACAGCTTGTTAAATATTGGTTGCCTATTGAACTGGAGATTTGTTAACCCCTTTCAAAATGCAACAACTTGCACATTTAAATATTTAGCATTTAAACATTTTCTTGCTACCAGCTTCAGTTGGGCAGTTATTGTCTTTCAAGAAAGATGCATACCTCATAAATGTCACCTTTTCCCAGCAACGAATCTGAAAAGATTTATACTGTTTTTCTAACCTCTTAAGACACTATCTGATAAATACTGTCTCGGACATATGCCAGGTCTTTTGTGAACTATCCAGGCTAAATACATAGCAGACAGGAGGCACTGTTTACTATGCTTTTTGGGGAAAAAATATATTGAGCTACAGCACACGCACACACACACACACACCATCCTCATGGCCAAAACATTCAAAATAAATACTGCAATCTAATGTTATAAAACAATAAAGAGACTGTTTGTTTATGTCAGTGAACACAGTGAAGTTCAGTTTACAGTAGATTTCCTTTAAATATTTCTTATCCTATATGTTGCATCCTTGATAGTGCAGGGGGGTGCTACATCTCATTGTCATAGGGATCTTCATTTTACACATTTTTGCACTGTATTTACTCAGGATGTTTTAGATTAGATGCAATATCTTGTTTTCAGTGGGATTATGATTTTACAATTTTTATAATGTAGTTATTCAGGGTAGCCTGGTCCAGATGTAAAATATTGTTTTTAGTGTGTTCTAATTATATGTAATGCAGCATAATATTGTGTAGATGTAGAGCACCACTGAAAATAAGATGCCATGTCTTTTGTGAACTAGCCAGGCTAAATATATTTATTTATTTGAAGTCTCGGATTACAACCTTTGAGTCAAAATACTCTTTTACAGAGGTTCCACATCCAGGAAACATAAAACATGACAGAAATACAGCAATGAAGAATAAACAGTAAATAAGACAGACACAGGAAAACACAAGACATTGAAGTGGCCCAGTAAAACACAGCAGTTACATATTCAGATAAATACAAAGAGGCATATACATTAGTGCAGGCTAGCCTTAAAAAAGCAATCAAATTAAAGTTGATCTTGTCAGGGACAAATTAGGCAGAGGCAGTTACAGTTGCAAATCATTGAGGAGCAAAACCATTGAGGGGTAGTCGAATATTGTTGTGCTGGTAAAACCGGCATGGTGAGGGGGGCTAGGTGAGGCAGTCACACCTACTAAGCACTATGAGGTAATCCTTCAGCCTCCACTTGAAGGGGCCTAGCATAGTGGTAGTGAGAACATCAGGGAGGATGGCGTTAAGGAGGTTGGGCACCTGATAACTGAATGCCTGTTTGGCCAGGGAGGTGTGGAAAAAAGGGGTCTGGTAGGAGACTCTGGTGCCACTTCTGGTGCTATGGACTTTGGTGACTGGGTTGAGAAGCAGCAGGCAGGATGGTGTGATGAGTCCCATGCTGATTTTTTTGGAGAAAACACATGTGTGCTAGTAGAGTCTTCCCTTTAGGGTTAGCCAGTTAGTACTGGAGTAGAGGTCACATGTGTGAGTATGTTTAGGGGAACCAGTGATCAGCCAGCAGGATTTGTTAAGGATAGTGTGGATTCTCTTAAGGGTGGTGTCTGTGGTGGAGCCATAAATTATCAGGCCATAATCGATGATAAAGAGTATGGAACTGGTGATGGCTGTGGCAAGGGCATAATGTATCAGACTGTGCCTGTTCCTATATAGCAGACCGATCCTTATGTTGGCTGTCTTGGAGATGTTGCAGACATGCTCCATGTAAGAGAAGGCACTGTCAATGGTAATGCTCAGGTATTTGAAGGTGTGGACCTGGTCAGAGGGGGTGTTGGCAACATTAGTGATGGAAAGGGTGGTAGATTTGTGCATGTTGATGGCAATGGTGAAGATCATGGATTTTTTTTTTTATAATTCATAAGTTTCATAAGTTAGTTCAAGCAGTGAGACTTACGTCCATTATGCTTGCCAGTTTGCACTAAAATTTAGTAGTTTTGTAAAAGAGATGTTTGTCTAAGCTTGTTTTAAATATATCAATGCTCGAGCTACCCACAATACTTGCAGGTAAGTTGTTCCATGCTGGCACCCCCCTTACAGTAAACCAGCTCTTCCTTTTATTTGTGTTCCACTTAGGCAATACAAATTGCAACTTATGTTTTCTGGTGCTACAGCGTCCTGTGTTATAGGTCATTTTTAAGTCTGCTCTTAATATATCGTCATGTGATATCTTGTACGTCATGCAGAGGTCTCCCCTTAGTCTTCTATAGTGCAGTGAGTATAAATTTAACTTAGTTAATCTCTCCTCATAGGGTAACTTTTTTAGTCCGAATACTGATCTAGTCACTTTATGCTGCACACCCTCCACTCTCTCAATGTCCTCTCTATGCTGTGGGGACCACAACTGTACACAATACTCCAGGTGAGGCCTCACCAGGACCTGGTACAAGGGCATGATAACATTATGGTGTCTACTAGAAATGTGCCTCAAGATGCAATTCAAAATCTGATTAGTTTTTTAACTTGTTGATTGCAGTGTGAATTGAACTTTAAATCTGATGTAATTTCAATGCCCAAGTCCCGCTCTTCAGATGTTGTTAATTCATGACCAGTTTTTTATGTATGAACTAGCTTTTGACAGCACAAAGTCAGATTGAAGCTGTAGCTCAAAGGCCCTGTGGTTGGCATCACTAGTGAAAAGCACATCATTGCCCACACAGAGGAGAAGGTTGGTGTTGCAAACTTGTGGGAGGGAGTTGAGGAAGATGCTGAAAAGGAGTGGGCCAAAAATTGAGCCCTGTGGGACACCTGAGCAGACAGATTGTGGGATGGATAACATGTCCCCAATTTTGACCCTTTGAGATCTGTCAGACAGGTAATCCATGAGCCAATTGGTCCTCTCCAAGGAGATACCTAAGTCATGGAAAGATGCCAGTAGCAAGTTGTGACTGACCGTATCAAAGGCCTTGGTGAGATCAATGTACACTGATCCCACCAGATGGTTTCGGTCAAGGCATTATGGATGAAGTCAGTGTAGACAGCGAGAGTGGTTGTCATGCTGTGCCCTTTTCTGAAACTATGCTGCTCTGGGCACTGGATGTTATACTTCAACAAATAATCTATAAGTTGATCACAGACAATGTGCTCTAATGCTTTGGGGGATGGATATAGGGCAGTAACTGGAATGCAAGGACCGATCACAACTTCAAGAATTGGGGTCACGATTGCTGACTTCCAAATGGAGGGAAATTGTCCAAGACAGAGAGATAGGTTAAACATTTTTGAGAGTTGGAGGAGCACTTCATTAAGGGTTAGATGGAGGAGTTTAAGGTCAATGGAGTAGCTGCTGAAATGGGTTTTCCTGAGAACCTTTTAGAGATACCATTTAGTTTCATGCATGGTGACCTTCTTAAAGTAGAAGGATGGCGGGGTGTTCAGGGGGGTGAAAGGCTGGGGGTGAGGGGCATTATTGAAAATGTCAGGAGGCAGAGCATGGCACTGAGGTCTGTGAAAGCCAAGTTGAATGTGTCTGCAGTTTGTATCAGATCAAGGATTATGTTTCTGTCCATGCTGAGCATGTTGGGAGGTGATTTGTTCTTTTTACCAGAGAGTTCTTTGAGGTTCTCTCAGAACTTTCTACTGTCTCCCCAGTGAGTGCCTTCTTGGCATGGGCACAGAAATTTCTAGTACAGTGATATTGTTGCCAGAGGTGGTCCCTGTCAGCCAGTAATCTGAGGAGTAAGGATGACATCCGGAAGTTACTGATGGCCTTAAATCTATGTTTTCTAAAGGGGGCATAGGAGTTGCAGGCAGAATTAAACCTCATAATAAAAAGGTCAAGGGCCTGGTTCACACAGAAGGTAAAGTCAAGAGGTGGCCAGTCTGTGTTTTGTAGGTCCACTCTGAGTTGACTAAGTTGTCCCTTCTTTAAGATGTGCTGCACGGTATTGTGCCTTTGTGCTTGGGAGATTTGTTCAACCAGAGGCAAGTAATGGGGGAGTGTTCACTGAGAGAATCTGAAAGTATCTAAGTGTCAGAGATCCATTCAGGGTGGTTTGTAAAGATTAGATCAATCAAGGTGCTGGTCCCGGTTTTATGGTTTAGTCTGGTTGGGGTGTTGACAACTTGGGTTACATCAGAGGCAGCCGCAGTGTCTTTAAAGCTAGCAGCATTGGGGGTAAGCCAGTTAATATTAAAATCAACTAGCAGTACCACCTCTGGGGTGTGAGGGAGGTCACAGATGTAATTGAAGATGAGATTGAAACCTAGGGAGCTGTCATGTGGGGGTATGTACATGACAAGAATTGTGAGGGCTTTGCCATGTTGCCCAAGAAGATGTTTCATAGCGAGTACTTGGGTGTGGGTACAAGTATGGATCTTAGGGAGGGCATGGCTTTGGAGGGCTGTGTTTATGTATATAGTGCATCTGCCTCCACTTTTTCTGATCCTATCATCCCGGTAAATGGTGTACCCATGGAGTGAGACAACGCTGTCAGGGACTTCAGGTGAGAACCACGTCTCAACTACAGCTAACACATCAGGCTTGTACTGGCTAACCCAAGTCTGGAGTACATCTATTTTCTGGAGTAGGCTGTGGATATTAATGGATGCCAGTTTAATGGTGCCCTGGTGTGTGGGCTTATGTTGCAAGGGCCCTGGGTTGGGGTGTACATTCCCTGAGAGTAGAAGCAGCAGTAGAGCAGAATGGTAGAGTAGGTGCTTCAGCAATTTCAGCACGGATAGGTGTTTGTTGTTTAATGCCCTGGGAATTCTAATTGAGATGGGGGGCTGGGCTACCTGGAGAAAGAGGAGTATGATAAGGGGGGGTGCAATAGGGGGAGCATCTGAGCAAGTTGGGGCAGCAGGTGGGGGGTTGCTCAGAGGCAGTTGTGGAAGCAATGGGGTGGCCCACAGGGGAGGATGGAGGTTGTGCAGCTGGAATGACACATTGAGATGCTGGCATTGTGGTGGTGCCACGAGTACAAGAACAAGGGGAAGTTAGGTACATAGGTGCAAAGAAATTTGAAGGCCTGATGATGGGACTTGTAAACAACCATGGTTGGGGGGGTAGGTTGGGGCATAGGCACCCAAAATAGCCTGGTTGTTGGCCAGGAAGGGGGGGTGGCTTATAGATGAAGCTGAAGGCTGTTGTGCCTAGCAGTGGGGTCAGAAGGAGGACTCACACCAGGAATAGGTTCACAATATGTGCAAAACTATAAGAGGGTCGACTTGTCTAGGTTACTTAGCTGGGGAGGGTGGGGCAGTTAACACAAAGTGTCGATGGGACAACACCCCCTAGCAAAGTTCTCCATGCACTACCTTAATGCAGGCAGCTGCAGGCTGGCCAAGGTGAGTGAGGGCTTCTGTTGATCTGAGGAGCTATAGTCAGGGGGAGTGTTTCCTTTCAGCCTTGATGCAGGCATCTGCAGGCTGGCCAAGGTGAGTGATGGCTCCCATTGATCTGAGGAGCTGTAGTCAATGGGGGTGGGGTTCCTTTCAGCCTTGATGCAGGTGGCTGTAGGCATATTCTAGGAAAACACTTTGTAAAAATGTGTAAAAGGAAGACCACATTGAAACTGCCTCTCAGCAGATCTGCATTGTGCAAATTCATTAGAAATAATGGGTAAAAGCAATCCAAAAGATCTCCACAGTCATATCAGTTTTGACCAGAGTTTGTTTTATTGTTGTGAGATCATGCAAAATTTAGATGAGAGTTCTGCTTTTCGAGGCTTTACTCAGTCCTGTTTCTCATATTTAGAAATTGTCTATTTTTGCAAATTCATGTTCTTTTTTTGCTTCACTAATACTACTATTGCTAGTACCTTCTAGTAGGACATTTCAAGTACAAAAGATGCAATTTATTCTCTATTTTAATACCTATAAACAATAAAACTTCTAATTTAAAACAACAGATAAAATGGCTTAAACAATAAAAAATTGTCCAACATTATTTATTTCTTGATATAAATTGTGTCACCTCTATACAAGGACCTACACTTCTGCAGGCCATCCCCTATGAAATGTTGAAAACCCTACCAGAAGCATTGGGATAGTATAGCAATCGAGTGTGCCTATCTCTACTGCTTAATAGAATAAAGTAAGGAAAGGAATTTGGTTATATTTAGTGCCTTTGATGCAAAGCGCAGAAAGGTGGAGAAAATATCCTTAAGCTTTTGAACCTCTATAATTCTTCCTCAGAAGGAATGGCAGTCTCCTTAGGTTGTTAAGAACACTTCCATTCCTTCTGAAGAAGAATTATGTAGGTTTGAAAGCTTAAGGATGTTCTATAAATCTCTGTTGGTTCAATGAAAGGTATCAAATCACCTATTTTGTGTGTCCTGTTGCACAAGGACCAATATGGCAACAAACACATTTTTGAAAAAAAAGGAGAGAGAATGTTATGGAAGTTTATATAGCCAAAAAGGATATTAAAGAAAACAGAGAAATTTAAGAGATGGAGATAGAAGAAACAGGTTATAAACATAGAACTGGAGCGATTTGATCAGGACTGCACAGTGAAAAATCTGCATCTGTGGGATTCAGTCTGAGGTTTCCATTTTCATAGCACTGAACTCAAACCTTTAGGAAAAATGCCTGACCATAAAGGGTACATGTTAGCATGATGATGCCCCTGTTCCGCACACATTGTTTGCATATGTGGTGTCCTTCTTAAGGCAATGTCTGCAGTACTCCAGGGTAAAATGTGCTCCTTACTGTAACTGACATCCTGGGATAGGACTAATGTCCCGTTCCAGCCTCATTCATTCATTTGCCTCTCTGGCATAGCCCACCATAGTTCATAACATTTTAAATCTAACTTATGTGCTTCTTGTAGCATATCTGATACTGCAATTTTATGGAAGCTCTTCTCCTGCTGTTGATTTGGCCTACTGGAATTGCAAAGGGTCAACTGACAGTAAATGCACATTATATTTGAGAATGAATGCTAAATAATCATAGTATTGTCATAGAAAAATAATACTATGATTGACCAGAAGTTACTCCCTATTAAACTGTGCATTCACTGCCAGTCGGTCTCCCAGCACTCCTTTATTCTGACAGAATGCTGTGTCATCCATGGAGATTTTAGATATGCTTCAGGAAGAAGATGGCAGCTTCTGACTCTCCTGTGTGATATGGTATCTTTGGTTTTGCCACTGTATCAGAAATGCATGCATAATTGAATTACATGGTCCTCAACTAGACTTCCTGGAAGTCTTCAGGATTAGTTTGAGATAGGCATTGCAAGTGCTAAGCTATAGTATGTTACCCGAAACATTATAAACTGGACATGCTTTTGAGTTTTTAATGGGTCACAAAACCAGTATTACTTTAAAAAATAATAACATTCAATTAATTAGAAATTGAAAGCACTAATTTCTTAAGAGATGCTAAGTTAAAAATGTATCTGTAGACTCAGAAACTAAAGCCACGGGGGGGTCACATGATGACAGGGTGAAAGTCAGCAGCAACTTCCTGCAGCTCCGCACCTTCGCTCATTAAAACAGTTGATTTCTATATATTTCACTGTAAATGGTGTGCCTTACCTACATCAAGAGTTTACTGGAGTCTCTTAGGAAGCAGTGAATTGTTTAGGATGGAGATTTTCATGAAAAAACGACGCCGAGACACTCGCCACCATCCATGCCGGAAAAAGAGAAGGCTGTGAAGCGGCCTAAACACCACCAGCCGAATATTAGTAAAACTCCCTCGATTACTGCTGCTCTCTCAGAAGAAAGATTTTTAGAGGTCATGAGGCCTCTGCAGGACTGAATATTAGAGATGGCAGAGGACATGCAACAGATTAAAACCTCTGTGCAAGCCCTGACAACGAGAGTGGGAGACTCAGAAGCTAAGCCTATTTCTCTGGAAAAGAAACAGGACAAGAGCGAGTTAGTGATCACACATTTTGGGAGAAGGCTGAAGAAACTGGATGATAAACTGGAAGACCTTGAGGGGAGGAGTAGGAGAAATAATCTCCTTACATGTGGCATGCCTGAGAAGGAAGAAGATTCGAACCCAATCTTATTTCTACAGAAATTCTTTGAAAAGGTAGCAGGCCCTTCCCCGAATGGAGCCGCGTATGTTATAGAGTGGGCACACCAGGCTCTTCGTCCGCCTCCACCCCCTAACTCTCCTCCTTGACCCCTGATATGCCGGATGCTTAACTTCTTAGATAAACAATACATTCTGGCTAAAGTCAGAGATCTACGAGAAATCTTATGGGAAGGGCATCGGTTCAGGATAGCACGACTTGCTTCAGTCGGTCAGGGCAAAATGACAAGAGATGCACCCAATAGTGTCCAAGTTGATTGCAGCGGGAAAGCCCTTTAGAATGTGATACCCCGCAGTGCTTCAGGTCAAAAATGAGGATCGGTGGATCCCCTTGGAATCTAAGGAACATGCTCTGAAGTAGCTCAGAGAATTATTCCCCGAGCTGTTTAAGGGAACAGACTGAGCAAGCGTACCAAGGCTGCAACCGACGAGAGATTGCAATGGCAGATCAACTGCAGTTTGGGACAGTGATGGTGTTTACTACACATTTAGCAGGATCTTCTTCGAGGAGAGTTTAAGATAATTGGGAAGCTCCTTGAGAGTTATGCCACAGGGATGAGGTCAAGGCCAAGGATCATCTGGCGCTTCGTAAAAGGAACTGTTTTGGAGTCAGACTTTGGACTTGGCGCATGTGATATGCGGCTTGTTTGAAGCTTGTTATTCTTTTTTTTTCCTGGTTCTTCTTTTTGTCTTTCTCACTTGTAAAGCATAGTGAACAAATGCACAGGAGACCATACAGGCTGTACCTGCAGTGATATGGGATGGAAGTTACTGCCAGTCATTATTTGTAGACTGATTTAAAACCTTTCGCTTTCTTTTTGTGACCCTTTCACCCCTCCTTCTGCTCCTCCTTTCAGGAGGGGTCAGTATGGACAGATCATGGCAAAATTACCAGATTCCGACCTATTAATTCTAGAGTGTTGTATCTCACTTACTGTTATTAGGTTCTCTAGGAGAGTTAGTCAATTTAAATATGAGTAGGTTTGGCATACTGTTTGTTAAATGGGGGAAGGGGTGGGAGGTAGGTGGGAGGGGTCTTGGTGCATATTGCTCTTTGAGAAGACATCACGCACTGTAGTCAGTTGGGTGTTGCAGTTTGTTAGAACTGTGGGTGAAGGGAAAAAGGTTTTTTTTTTCTTGTTTTATTTAGGGGGTATAGTGAGAGAAATAAGGGGAATAGACAGACATAGGGGAGTCACGAGGGGGGAGGGGGTCAAGTGTGTATAATCTGTATGATACTGCTCAGTATTGGTCAGGACAGGTTTTAGGAATCAATTATAGACCTTGGAGATGGAAGGGAGTAGATTCCCTTATAGGAACAGGTATCATTGAAGGTAATGAGCAACCAATACAATCTCATTAGCTGGAATATTAAGGGTGCCCAGGACAAAGGTAAAAGGTGGGTGGTCCTCAGACATCTGCAGCATTTTCAGACAGGGATTGCATGCCTCCAGGAGACTCACATGGAGCGGGAGGATATCCACTTATTTGCTAAAGCATGGGTGGGACAGGCTTTTGGTGCCGGGAGATCAAACAATAGCAGGGGAGTTGTTATCCTCATAAATAAGAACATTCCCTTTATATTGAGGAAAGAGATATATGACCCCAATGGGAGGTACATTCTCTTGCATGGAAGTATTAAAGCTCGGCCAATCCTAATTGGTGCTATATATGGCCCAAACGGTAAATCCCCTGAGTTTTTACACATTTATTAAGTATAGTGGTCACTAACCCGTCGGTAGCAACTATATTAGAAGGGGACTGGAATGTGGTGCCAAATACACAGATGAATAGATCTGATTCACAGAGACAGGGGTCCTCCCCTTTGCAGAGGGCACTGCATGATCTAATGAGTGGTGCAGACATTTTAGATGTATGGAGGGTGTTGCACCCTATGGAATGCCAGTATATGTTTTATTGACCCGGACACAAATTCCTCTCCTGAATTGATTTTATTTTATTAAGTTCTCACTTGCTTTCAAATGTTGTGAGCTCAGCGGTTCATGAGAGGGTCATTTCAGACCATTCGCCTTGTTTCACTTCTGTTTTATCTGGGGCTGGGAGCTAGGAAAGATTCTGTCTGGAGATTGAATAACCAATTGCTCCAGAGGCCTGATACTATGCAGCAGATAAAGGACTTTCTCTCCAATTTTATAACTATCAAATAGGGCTCGGTTACAAGAATTGATATGGTCTGGGTGGCTGCATAGTGCACCTTGAGAGGGGAATGCCTACGATTGGCTGCCACTAAATCTCGACAGTACAAAGCCCAGCAGAATAAATTATTTTCAGTCATTTGCAGGTTAGAGGCCACCCGTAATAGTAGATCCCCCGATGCTGAATGGGCAGCTCTGCATAGGTTGCAGGCCCAATATTCAGCCCTGATATATCAGAGGGTAGAGCTGTCTCTGAAGTGTACCAAGATCAAGTATCTGGACGTAGGGGAAAAGGCAGGGAAAATGTTAGCAGTTAGGCTTAGGCAGGCTGAGGCCTTGCGCTTTATTTCTTGTATTAAGGTGGGTAACCAAATTATAACATCACCAAGAGAAGTGGTTGATGAGTTGAGGAAGTATTACCTGAGGCTGTACTCAGTAGACCAGATGGACCACCCCAAAGCCCAAAGTATTCTTAATTACCTCACCTCAATAGGGCTGCCTAAGGTGGCCTTCCAGAGCGCCAAAACAATTTGTAACCCGATCACAGTACAAGAAGTCATACAGACCATCCAGCAACTAACAGTGGATAAATCCCCTGGACCTGATGGTCTTTCTAACAACCTATACAAAGCGTGTGTGTCAGAAATTGCCCCCCCTACTAACAGGTGTTTAATTTTTGTTATCTAGAAAGCATGTTGGAAGATAGATTCCTGAAAGCGTTGATTATTCTCATATCCAAGCCAGGTAAGGATCCCCTCAATCCTGGTAGTTACCTGCCCATCTCTTTGAGCAATACAGATGTTAAGATTTTAGCCAAAATCATGGCTAATAGATTAAGTCCCGTGTTAACTAGTCTTATTGGGCAGGAGAAAATAGTTTATTTGGCAGGTAGATCATCCAAAGATCATATGCAGAAGGTCATCCATGTCCTCTCAGCATCCAGGGACTCTGACTCCGCTGCGGTGTTGGTGTCTTTGGATGCCGAGAAGGCTTTTGATATGGTCTCCTGGGATTTCTTATTTCTAGTGTTGAAGCATTACAGCCTCCCCACAGAGTTTGTTAAATGGGTTAGGATTTTGTATTCTTACCCGTCTGCACAAGTTGGTGCAATGGAATCTTGTCTGGCCCTTTTGTTTAATCTTTATTTGGAACCCCTAGTTCAGAAGCTAGTTTTCTCCCCACAAATTTGAGGTATTAAAATTGGAGAACAACGGTATACCCTGTCCACCTATGCGGATGATCTGCTGATACATATCAAGGACCCTGTAACTGGGATCCCAGCTCTTCTGGAAGAGATTAAATCTTTCGCAGAGGTTTCCCACTATAAGCTTAACATATCCAAGACTAAGGTTTTTCCCTTGAATAATAAGACCACCCAGATTGTCATAAACAACACTAGTTTGGAGTGGGAGCCACATACCCTTACTTACCTTGGAATACAAGTTGCCAGAGATCTTCCCACCATGATTAAACTTAAACTCACAGATCTGCTTAAAAACATTAAATCGGACCTGGATAGTTGGGAAAGCCTTCCACTTACACTATTGGGAAGAATAAACATTGTAAAAATGAATGTTTTACCCAGGATATTATACCCTTTAGGGATGCTTGGGTGTTATCTTCCTAAAAAGTGGTTTAGCCAGCACCAGTCTATGTTAAACACCTTCATGTGGAAAGGCAAAATTGATAGGCAGTCATATAATAAGCTTCTGGGACCCAAGAGGCAGGGTGATCTAACATTACCTTCCTTTTTTACCTATTATTGTGCCCAACATCTTAGTAGAATGGTTTACTGGTCAAAGACAGGAAGGGAAAATGAAGGTCAGACTTATATCCCCCTGTGGCTGGATATAGAAAAGTCCTTAATATCTCAACACCAAGGTACTCTCTCCTCTTTGATCTATGTTATCCCTAAGAGACTCCCCAGAATGCTGAAGAACACCCCCATTGGATGGTCGGTTAGAGGTCTCCATCAGTTTCAAGTCTTTCTCTCGTGCAATTGGCATGTATCCCTGGAACAACCGATAGTGGGTAACCCCCATTTTAAAATTGATCACAAACCCATGTTACCCACATTCTGGCCTCTTTTGATTGACAAGAAGGTTGCTGACTTATCAGAGAACGATAAGCTGATATCCTTCACGGCTTTCCGTTCACGTTTTGATGTACCGGTCAAACACTTTTTTAAGTATAAGCAGGTTGAAGAGGCAGTTAAAATTCACTTGGGCAGGGTGGATATAAACTGGTCACATACAGAGGTATTGAACTGGCTCCTACAGGCAGCGGGAGAATCTCATGCAGTGTCTAGGGTCTACAAGGAGATGCAATCTGTGGACGCCAACCTACCCCGGGGGATCTGCTATTACCGGGCCCAAGAACTATCAGTTGCACCAGAAATGGGGTCCTGGGGAAGGGCATGGAAGAGTGTTTATGTATTTGTTAAGCAGGACAGATTGCAATTGATACAGTTTAACATTATGAACAACCTATACTACACACCAGTTAAACTACATAAATTAGGTAATATCCCCTCACCCAAGTGTACTTGGTGTAATCAAGCCCTGGGTTCCCTATATCATATGTTGTGGGAATGTTTGGTGGTCCAGACCTTTTGGCAACCTATTAAGCAGTTGTTGGATCCATTGCTTGGGCTTGATTCCCTTTTCACTCTAGAAATATGTTTACTGTATTGTTTCCCGAGGGGTATCCCAAGGGTCAGGAAAGCACATTTAGCTTTGGTCTCAGCCATAGCTAAACTTATTATTATGAGACATTGGAAAGATAAAGCAAGGTTGTCAGTTATGGAGTGGTATAAGGAGATGCTCATGGCTCTGCAATTAGAAAAACATTTATTGCATATGAGCAACTGTTCCCATCTATACCAGTCCAGGTGGGGCTCCCTTGATGCCTTACTCACTGTATGTAACCAATAATGGTCTATGGTTCGCTGACCGCTTTCTTTAGTGGTAGATTAGTATTGCCATCATACTGAAGGTAGTATATACACACTTGATAGGTGGAATGAGAGGGGGAAGGAAATAGGGAGGGGGTAAGGGATAGAATGAGGAGGGAAGGGTATTATGGGAGTTTGATAAAGTTGTAGATGTAGTTGTAATAATTGTTATTTGAGCCGATGTAACCATAAGGCTAATATGTCATGTTCCTGGTTCATGTGTGACAATCTCTGTGCCTTACAACCCACTGTGTATAATGGAAATTGGAAAAATGAATAAAGCATATTAAAATAAAAAAAAAAGAAACTAAAGACACAATAATATAGGCAAACAGTTTGCCTTCATTGCCTCTCCTACCAGTTTATTTGTAATTAGGGAACTCTTTAGCAGTTGTAGTAATTTTATTTATTTAGCAGTTAATTCCAGACACTCCAGATGCTGTGCAACATAACAATAAAATAGAAAACCAAAAGAAAGATAACACATGATGATAAATACAGATAACTTAAAGATAAAGTGCAAACTCAGCGTCAGGAACACAGAGATACTAAGACCAGTGGTATTAAATTAGATCAAATGCTTGACTGAAGAGATGGATCTTCAGACCCCTCTTAAAGGCTTCCACTGAAGTAGCCTCCCTCAGAAGCCTGGGAAGTGCGTTCTAGAAGGCTGGACCAGCTACCTCAAACATGCAGTCACCCAATGTCTTGAACCTGGCACTGGGAACGACTAAGAGGCTCCTCTTGGAGCAGTGGAAAAGGCAAGCTGGGCAGTGAGAAGACAGGTGCTCACTCATATAACCCATGCCCAGTCCATGTAGAGCTTTGTTAAGTCAGTAAACTGACCATGAAGGAGAGTCACACTTCATCATCAGCCAGTGCAGGTCACACAGGACTGGGGTCACATGACATGACCTTGGAAGGTCTGTCAGTAACAAGGCCACGGCATTCTGCACTACTGCATCTGCTGGTGTTGTAGAACCCCTTCACTCACCTCCAGATACATTCAAGCACTCTAACCAGTTTAATTGTATACTTGGAAATTCAAGCCCTGACTCTGGATACGCAAAGTAGACCTAACACTACTGCGCATGCCCAAAGTCATGGCTTGAATATTCAAGCACAAAGTTAAAATGGTTGAACCAATCATTTTGAAATGGGCATCACTTTCCCCACTTCAGTAAATGATGTAGAAACCAGAAAGATGTTTTACTGCTAAGGAGAACATTTTTTCAGACTCATTCATGAATGAGTGTACTTCATGGATCCGCACCATATCTTATCAAGGATGTACAGGAGCATTAGTCAGTGTGACAAAAGGTTGGATTGAATACAAAGCATGTTCAGCCAAATTAATAAGTCTTTGTTTCATTCTACAAACATTTGAACATATGTGAGTTTTTGGGAGCACTGTATTTACAACAGTGGTCAAAGATGATATATAAAGTAAGAAATCACATAGTTATAAAAAAGTTGGCAGTGTCCCTTTAAGCAATTCAAGTCTTTTGGAATAGTTTTTATTCTAAAGCTAATATGGTGCTAAGCTTCATGACTGGGTGAAATACTACCTGCATTTGTTGAGCTGGCTCTATAACAGTTTCCTTCCCCAGAACCCATCTGCAAATTAGATTTATATTTTGTCTATGTATGGTATGTTTCTCCTGTATCTAATATCTTAATGAATAAAATACTGCATAATTAAATGAAAGTATTGCAATAAGGTTACAACAGGTAGTGTACCTACCTCATTATGAAACAAGGTTTCTAAACTATACTTTACTCTTCAAATTCATATTATTTAACAAATGCTTATAACCCTGAATTTGGTTGAATTTATTTTCCTATCAAACAGTACCAAAAAGCCTTACATAAATCAAATGTTGTTATACTTAAGTCAAATATAACTCAGGGATCACAGTGGTGACCACATTTTATAATTATTGACTCACCAACTGGACATGTGCAGTTGTAGAATCCTATATAGTCGATGCATGTTCCTCCATGTTTGCATGGATTAGAAGCACACTCATTGATTTCAGCTTCACAGTGCTTTCCTGCAGTGGATCAATGAAAATGTCTCAATATTTCATGAAGCATTAAAAATTAATAGCAGACAGATAAACAATAATAATATTATTAGCAGGTGAGTCATTCTATTCAGATCACTAATCAGTATTCAGAATTGTGTGCAATGTAAATATACAAGTGATAGTGATTTTTCAAATGCCAGGTGATCAGCACTTGCTGTGCTTTACCAGCATGCACTTTCTCATTTTTTTCAGTCTAATTGTTGTTCCCAAGGAGGTAAGACATGCCAGGAAAGGTACACCTTGTTATATTCTATCCACAAAAAATGTATTCATATATTGCAATTTCATATTTCAGAATTGTTTAGTAGGTTTATCATACAAAGAATATGTTAGTCACTTAAAATCACTTCAGGTTTTTCTGATTTCGAAACTATGTATATGTTTTACAATGGTTGAATATATACATAGTAGAAAAATACTTTATATAGGTGTAGTGACTCAGAGTAGGACAGGTAGCCCACTAATTCCAATTCAGTATGTAGTAACACAAAAATATTGCATTGATCCAGTACAACATTAAAAACAACATAAATTAAATACTTTACAATAATTCACAATTGATTATAAATCCCTGCATATATGGTGGAATCTCCTGGACTAGAGTTCCTTTCATCCTCAAGAGGAAAGGAGATTATATTTTACTGGCAGGGTTTGTAATGTTCATATGTAAAGAAATTAAATTTATGCCCCAGAATGATTTCTATTTAATAGTATCTGAAAAAACAATGTTGTGAAGAACTGTGATTTATATAGGACAACAAAGTATTTATTTTCTTCGTGAAACCAGTAATTAGGAGTTGCGACTATGCCTCTGTATGTGGAATGTTCAGAGCCTTCAACTTATAACAGCAGTGTTCAGAGCTCTGCAAACAAATTAAGACACTGCAGAATACGAATGTAGCATATATAATTTATTTCATACTTCCATAACCAGCTGATTGATCGCACAAAGTAAATACATGAGCAGTACTAATGTAGGCTATATGGTACCTAGTGAGACACTTCAGCATTTGCTAGTCTCAGCATAAACAGCAATGTACAGCAACTGTAGCTTGCAGCCTGGTAACTATAATGAAATAATGAGTAATAACAGCTTAATTGACCTTAATTGACAGATAATTGACTCCAGGCTGTCATGAGCAAATTATATGAATTGCCTCTTCTGTTTGTGCTTTGAGATCTGTGCATTGCTGCTGTCCTGCTGTATTAACTGTTCTGTTTTATCTGCATTATCAGATGAGCTGCTATGTCACTACTGTAGTGTCTTAAGCAGTCCAAAGCACAGAAGATGCTCATTACTAATGTTAGTGAAATTACTGCTGATGCCTTTAGTCAGTCTGCTAATGTCCTGATGAAAGCAGCAGAGAGTACTGTGTCTGACCTGCAGTGTTCCTCACCCCCTGTCAAGAAATGCTGGCTCAACAACACTGTTAATGCATCTGAGGTCAGATTTAAAGTTGGGAAGTATTCTGTCAAAAATGAAGTTATGAGTATTGTGAGATTTTACATCCAAAAATATGACAGTGTTTGGTTTGGCAGGACTCTAAACCAGATGGAAAAACATGACATTGAAGACAGGTGTCAGAGAATAAAGGTTTATTCCCCAAATACATGTAAAAAGGGCAGCTAATATCTGCTGGGAGTTTAGAACCTTTGAACACCATGATGTCCTCATAGAGAAACTCAGTGAAAAACAGGATTACATGGATTATTATAATTAAAGATATGAGGGTCTGTTACCTGGTAATGCGCTCATCTGTATAGGAGAGAAGCTTAACAAAGTAATTCTATTGGTGGATACGGTGGGGGGCTCACACCTAAGGCCATTAGGTTTTGCATGTATATGATGATAAGCATTATGGTGACAAAGGCTACTTTTGGGTTACAATACAATGATTCATAAAATATGCTGATAAGAACATTATGGCTAGTAGCTGTAGGTGACGCACTAACACCACAAAAATAACTATACTGAATAACAGTTTGTAAGCATATCATGGCAAGCACGTATATATACCAATATGCCTTACACTGTTATCATAGAACATGGTAGTCCACATTAGGAACTGTGGGTGAAGCAGGTCTACATAATCCCCCTTGTTGCCTGATGAAGAGGCAACACCATTAGGGAAAGTGTGCTTGGTTACAGTTGAGCTAAATAAGTAAAATACAGAAATTTTACTTGCTCATGATGTTGTTTGAGAATGTGGTATAGACAGCATAAGGTAATGATTAGAAAAATAATTGAGAAAACTTGAACAATAACAAAACCTTTAAATGTCAGTTCCAACCAATTGCTGAATAATGCAGAACTTAAATCACCATCATGAAATAAGTCATTTAGAGCCTGCCTTAGAAATGTTGTTACTAATATGGATGAGGTGTGTATCTTTTCTATCTAACTAGGATAGACGATTCAGGGTGAGAGGGTCAATATGCAAATTAAACACTGGTAAATACTGTTACATAGCATTCAGATAGCCAGGTTCACTTTCAATGTAATAAAGTTCCAGGGTGGGAACAGGTGTGATGACTGTATGACCAATGATAGTGCACTCATGAGGTACAAAAAGGAAGCTGGGCACAGTTACACCACACATGAGAGATCCATAGGAGAACATCCTGTAGTTGGTAATGACACAGTATTGTCCATCACTGCTGTAGGTAATGTGGACTTGAGGAGTGCACCACTTTGTGAGCTAAACAGGGCAGGTAATGGAAGCATTTGTCATCTAGCTGGTGAGTTGTTGGACACAAACCAGAAAGATTGCTGCACTGCATGGCGGCAAAGAGGTTGAAGTGCAGGGGCAAGTGGTCTTGCAGGTATGCTCTGACTTAACAACTTTTGGAATAAATCCATTTTACTTGCATTTATGCCTCAGTGTTCCTCATTTGGAATGCAGCAATCTTTGTGTTCCATGTTCCTGGCTGGCTACCTTCCATGCACCCCACCCACTCTGAGTTGAAGCGCTTCTGTAATTTTATTTTGCTGAGTTGTTGAACAAGCCATGGCTCAATTTCAGTTGCATTCAGCATCAGAAGAGGTGATGTGACATTAACAGGAGCAAAAACATTGTTAAATAGATCATTATCAAATGTATATGATCAGTCCATAGAGTTCACCAAATAATCTCACAAGGGCATGGTTAAATCAAAAACATCACATCTGAACAAATAGTGGTAGCCCTTTATGGCACAACAGTAAGTATGCGGGCAACCCAGGCATCCAGGTGAGGAAAAAACACCGGCAAAGGAGGCAAGTTAGTCCGTTCTCGGTAGATGATGGCCTATAGATGACACTCGGAGTTGACATTCACCAGCTTGTCGAAGGCTGAAGAGCTCTTGTCGAAGATGGGGAGAGATACAGTAAATGTAATGTATAGGGTGTCCCTCATGGCACATGCACCTGATGTGTAGCAGGGTCCTTGTTACAGGTGTGGTGTCACATAGCCCAAGTTCTGTGCTGTGGCCAATGAAAAGTACACAGTCCTGCCCATGCACCTGAAAGTGCATGACAGGGTTTTACAATATGAGCAATACCATTTAGCCATACACCTATCATGGATTAAATCTGGAATTCTTCCTGACTCCAGATCCTAGAAGAGAATTGTGATAGTGTTTATGGCAAAAATTCCATAAGCTGAACAATAAATCTCACTGCCTTCTGTATGCATTGATCTCTAGCGTCTTTACTATTGCAAAAGATCAATTAATTGATTTTGTTATGGGTCTCATTGGATAAATGTGCTATATCAAGCATGTTATACACTGTGAATCTTTCTTCCTGAGAAATAACATCTATACCATGTAGCATGGGCTGTATGATACCTTGTGATGATGTACTGTTAAATATTTTAGCAGGTCTATGAATTTTAGCCAAATTGGCCCTGTTCCAAATTGACATTCCAGATCCAAACATACCCGTAACAGTACCAGCTATGCCTGTAACATCAGAAAATCCCAAACTCCTCTTAGGACATTTTGGGGGAACACCCCTCTAAGTTCCATAATATGATGCTCAGCAACAGCATCTTGTGCACATGCCTGATTTAAGCTGCCATTATATCTAATAGCATTGCAGTGTGAAATTTGGACACATCAGTGGTGGAACAATGACCAAACTTGGCCATGCTCCAGTGGGTAACATTCAAATAAGAAGAACATGCATAAATTGAACATTATTAATCAGAGTCCCAGGGACAGAGATTGTAGCCAGGCCACTGCGTGGACCTGGCTGCATAATTTTGCATTGCAAAAATTCATTCTTTGATGGTGGGATGACTGAAAGAAAAAGAGCAGCTGTTGCAATGGATTGGTTGATGCAGTTTTTGCACATGATGGTATTGGGAAACTGGTAACAAAAATCTGGGCTCATCATTGTTGTGAGGTTGTAGAAACTCATATGCCATTGATTACCTTAGCTTATACACAATGTTCCAGTGGGGCAAATATATAGTAAGTGTTGGGCCAGCCTTGAAAAGTTCCTTTGTTAAGGCAGGGTGCTGGAATTTCTTGCCCAGCAGAACTACCTGTAATCCATTTGATCTGCAGAGTTGAATTGTCTGGGGGAGGCCAGAGGTTAGAGGTTCAAAGGCCATCTGGAAATTCTTCAAAGTTTTGTCTGGATCTGGCTATGATAGGCCTTCCAGATACCCTGGATGAGTAAGGGGATTATCAAGATTAATTTTAATATCTGAAAAACAAAGACATTAACAAGTTAGAGGACAGGTCTCCTCCACCTATACAGGGGAAGGAGCATTAATCAGCTTTGTACTGTTTCAGTTGATTGGCATCATACCATTTGTCTATGTGTTTTTAGTGGTCTATTATCCACACTTGGTAGACAGCAGGGCACAGTTTGTTGAAGATGTTGTAGGGAACCGACCATTTGTTGACAAACGGATAGGCTGGTGTGGAGATTTTCAGTACCATGACTTGGCCTCCCACTTCCCAATCGACTTCTTTGACATTCTTGTCAAAGTATATTGTGGATTGCTGTTGGGCCTGGCCCAAATTCTTGGCAGCAAAATGGTGAGTCTGGAGAAGGTTGTCCTTCAGTTGTGTGAAATAAGCATCCATCAACACTCTGTCTGCAGTTGGGTTATACAGATCAATCCACAAATATTTTGGTACTCTCATTTGTCTGCTGGTCATCACCTCAAGGGGTTAGCACCGGGTTGCTGCAGCCAGAGTAGCCGTGATTGCCATTAGGAATAAGGGCAGTAGGATGTTCCAATTTTTTGCATTTTCATTGGCAAATATGGAAAACATTACTTTAATCTGTCTGTTGGCTCTATCTACCTGTCCTGAGGACTGGGCATGGTAAGCAACATGGAGCACCTGGCTAACTCCCAATAACTCCAAACATTCTTGCATTAGTTCTCCTATAAAGCTTGTTCCTTTGTCAGAATCTACCTTGAGAGGTAGGCTCCAGCTGGCAAATACCTGATCTACCAGGATTTCGGCAGTGGCTATTGCAGTATTTTGCTCTACATGGGGTGGCTTCTACCCATTTCAAGAGAAAGTCAGTGATCACAAGTGCGTACTTCTTATTTCTGCTAATGATGGGCAAGGGCCCAATGAAATCAATCTGGATTGTATTCCAGGGGCCTGATTGCCTCTACGGAAGTAGCTTGGCATTTTTTTTCCCAGAGATGGGGTTGTTCTGAGCACAGGTAATGTAATTGTCCATATACCTTTGGACAACAGTTGTCATACAGGACCACCAACCCACTGTTTTCAGTCTCTGCAAGGTCCTTTATGCACCCTGGTGTCAACCTGTGGGGATGTCATGGACCTGGTGGATGAATTCTGATTGGAACAATTGGGGAATCATCCACAATTTTTGATCACCTGAGTGGTTCAAGATCAATTTCTGGTCTATAGAGAGGTGAAGGCTGTCAGAATGTCTTTTGAATGGATTATTCAAAGACAATTCCTTTTCTGTTTCCTTTGAGAGATATTCATATACCTTTTTTATTTCTGGATCTGCCATTTGCACTATGATTAGATACAGAGGGACCACTCTGGCCCTTTTGTGTGCTGCCACTGTGTGAGCCTCAGTGTGGGGCTGCATAGACCATACCTCCCTCCATTGATCACAATCCTTTGCCAAGCTGTCTGCTTGATTGTTGTACTCATGGTTAGGCTCAGACTTGGAGTGGGCTTTAACAATGTGTATGTACAGCCTGAAAACAAATTGCTCAGCTAGGCTGACAGTGTGTATGAACAGGACCCTGTATTTCACAGGGGTGCCTTTTGAAGGGGGGAAATTGTGGATCTTCCAGAAAGGAAGACATTCTGTCAAAGAATTACACACTCTGAAAGAATCAGAGAAGATGATGGTGTCCTCCTCTCCTTTGCCATGGATAATTTCCAGAGACAAGCAACTGCAACAAGTTCTACATACTGGG
Organism: Neoceratodus forsteri; assembly: GCA_016271365.2. Classification (NCBI taxonomy): domain Eukaryota; kingdom Metazoa; phylum Chordata; order Ceratodontiformes; family Ceratodontidae; genus Neoceratodus; species Neoceratodus forsteri. The sequence goes on along the minus strand of CM057454.1, from coordinate 1,008,215,339 downwards.
CAGAGCAGTTCCAATACTAAGATGCTAGACCTTAGAAAGACATATTTTAGGCAGATGAGGGCCATGGTGCAGGAGGAGCTAGTGGGGAAGGAGCACATGGAATGTGTGATGGAGCTATGGGGGGAAATTAAAAGTGGAATATTGAAGCCAATAGAACTATGCATTAGGATGGTGAGCAAGAATAAGAGGGGGAGGAAATCACTTTGGTTCATTACAGAAGTGAGGAATGCAGTTAGAGAGACAAGGAAGGTGTTCAGGGTATATAAAGTATCTCAGATGCAGGCAGACGGAGGTATATAACAAAAAATTGAGGGAAGTGGGGAAGGTGATCAGATGGGCAAAGGTGGAAACAGAAGAGCATATAGCAAGGGAGGCAAAAAGGGGAGACAAGAAGTTTTTACATGAGCGACAGAAGGAAGGGGAAGCTTTGGATTTTGAAGTTCATGGGGGAAGGGGGGAGGGAGATATAGAAAAAGTCAATATCCTTAATGAATACTTTGCATCAGTCTTCACAGTGGAGGAGGAAAAGGGATGAAGTTGGAAAACAGGGGAAGGATGGGTAGTGAGATGGACTCAAGTCCCTTCACAGAGGCTAGGATATTGGGAGAAATAGGAAAGCTGCGGACAGATAAGGTGATGGGTCCAGACAGGATTCACTTGAAGGAACTCAAAGAATTAAAAGAGGAGTTGGCAACACCACTGACAATGTTATTTAACCTGTCACTGCATTAGGGAAGGCTTCCTGGGGACTGGAAAAGGGCTGAGGTAGTACCCTTACATAAAGGGGGAGGAAAGGAGGAGCTTGGAAACTACCACAAGGTTAGTCTTACCTCTGTGGCTGGTAAACTAATGGAAGCACTTTTTAGGCTAGAGGGGGAGGGCCTCCTAACTGATAATCAAGGTGGATTCACAGGTGGTAGGTCCTGCCAGACCAACCTGATTGAATTATTTAACAGGGTGATGGATATATAGGACCAGGGTTGGGTGATGGATGTGGCCTACCTGGACTTCAGGAAGGCCTTTGACACTATCCCGCACAGGAGGCTGGTAGGCTAGGTAGGCAGCTTAGAAGTGGGAAGCAAGCTCACAAACTGTGCAGAACATTGGTTGGGGGAAAGGAGACAGAGGGTTGTAGTGAATGGGGTGCACTCAAAGGAAGAGCAGGTGATGAGTGGGGTTCCCCAGGGCTCTGTGTTGGAACCCATACTTTTCCAATATATATATGGGGACTTCACAGAGAGTTTACAGGGAAAGATGTTCTGTTTGCAGATGACATGAAGTTATGTAGTAACAGGGTTGATATGGCAGAAGGGGAGGTGGAAGATATGAGGGAGGATCTGTCTAGGCCAGAGGAGTGGTCAGACAGGTGGCAGCTGAAGTTCAAAACAAAAAAGTGCAGAATTATGCATATAGGATGTAATAATCCAAAGGCAAAATACTGGCTTGGGAGGGGAGGCACTGGAGGTAGAAAAACTGGAAAGGGACCTGGGGATCACTAGTTCAGAGAACCTGAGAGTCCAGAGTCAGTGCGACAGAGCAGCAAGAAAGGCACTTAGAATGCTGGCATGCATAGGGGCGGGATTCACAAGCAGGAGGAAGGAGGTGATCATGTCACTATACAAAAAAATGGTCAGACCACACATGGAATAAGGAATCCAGATCTGAAGGCCACACCTCCAAGGGGACAAGGACTGTCTAGAAAGGGTCCAGAGAAGAGTAACCAAAATGATGAGGGGGCTGCAGGGGAAGTCATATGAGGAGAGACTGGGGGAACTGGGCCTGTACATGCTGGAGGAGAGGAGGGGAAGTGGGGATCTGGTGGAGACATTCAAGTACTTGAAGGGCATAAACAGGGTGAGGGTCAACAGCATCTTCAGAATGAGTAAGAGCAATTCCACTAGACAGCATACCTACAAACTAGAGGGGGAACATTCAGAGGGGACATCAGGGGGAGGTTCTTTTCCGAGAGGGTGGTGCAGCCATGGAACAGACTGCTGGAATGGGTAGTGGGGGAGGATACAGTAGACAAATTCAAAAGAGCCTGAAATACGTACATGGGCCTAACTGGCAGGGGGCAGGCTGGGAATGGAGTGTGGGGATCTTCCTAGATGGGGGTTCAGGCAGACTGGATGGGCCATGGGGTTCTCCTCTGCTGGCAGATTTCTATGATTCTATGATTTAACTGTGCACTTCCTAGACACCTCAGAGGTGTACCCTGCTGGGTAAAGCACCAGGACCCTGAAGTCTGCAATTTGTTCTCCTTCATGATAGCAGGAGGATCCATCTGTAAAGATACAGAGAAGTGCCGGGTATTTCAGGGTATGTTCAGTAGCAGGAAGGAAGGGGCTTGGTTCTGGCAGGTAGGTGGCTCTAGGCCACACTTGTGGGGTTCTCCTTGGTATAGAAGACCACATGCCAAGATGGAGGGCATTTTGGTGGGAAGCATAGTGATGTCTCAATCTTGTAGGAGTAGGGACCAATGAGTGAGTCTGATGTTTGACACACATCTTTGATTCTGCCAGTAGAAAATTGGTGGGGATGTGGTTGGTGTGCAGAACACTAGGGGAAAACCGAATGATGTACAGTAGGTGAAATGATTGACAGCCACAAATTTTGCCAAGAGATTCCTGTCACACCGAGAGTACTTCTATTCCATAATGGAGAGCATCTGTGTGGCACAAGCAATGGTCCTCAGGGTGCCATTTGCCTTTTGTGCAAGGACTGAGGACATGCCCATATCAGAGGTGGCAGTTTCTAGATGAAGCTGGGGTGGAGGCCAAGGCCTTCTTTAAGAAGTTACAGCAGATGTGTATTCTGGTCCCCACTTCCAGGGGACATCTTTCTTTAATAGCTCATACAGGGGTGAGACTTTTTGTGTAAAATTTCAAATGAAGTCTCTGGAATAGTTGCCCATAACCAGGAAATGGTTCAGAGTAGCCACACTGGTAGGGAGTGGCAAGTCTTGAAGGCCTTGGCTCTTGTCCAGGGCAGGACTCCTGCTCTCAAAAAGTAAACTTCAGGGAGGTACAATCGTACTTTTGTGAGGTTGCACTTGAGGCCTGCCCTCTGTAGGAGTGTCAAGAACTCATCCAGGAGCTCCAGGTGTTTCTCCAGGCCTGTTTTGGCCAAGACAAAGTCATCCACATACTGCAGAAGGCAATCTGGTGTTGAGAAGCCTCGTATGGCATTCCTCATGTGGATATGGAAAATGGGGGGGCTGTTGTGGGATCCTTGTGCAAGCCAATTCCATGTGTACTGACGTCTTTCAAAGATGAAGGCAAACTTATACTGGATCTCAGGTGCTAGTGGGAGTTACCAGAAACCATTGGAGATGTCCAAGGAGCTGAACCATTTGTATTCTGGTTTCAGAAGTTTGAGCACATCTGGGGCAGATGCCACAGGAGGTCACAACTAGGAGTGACTTGGCCAAGCCTTCTGTAGTTAATGGTAAGCTTCCAACTATTGTTGGGCTTCTTTACTGACAAGATAGGGGAGTTGACTGGACACACAGGGCTTAATGACCCCTTCCTTCAAAAGTGAGTCAATTGTGGCCCTCAAAGAGGGTACTGCCTCTGCTGGAAAAGGGTATTGTTTTTGACATGGTGGTTCATCACCTATAACTTGTATGACAGTGTCCATTCTCCCACAATCATGTTTGTGTTTGCCAAAGGTGTCTTGATGCCTTTCCAGAATGTGTTTCAGTTAAGTGAATACCTCGTGGTGCTGGAGCATGAGGATGATGTCATACTCTGAGTCATTGTCCTTTATTGCTGCTACCACATGTGAGTCAGAAATGAGGAGCATATGGCACAGGCGAGACATCTGAAGCAATAGCCAATTGGCTAAGTCGACTACTGAGCCATAGCATGAGAGGGAAGCTTTCCAAAAATGCTCTGGTGATGATATAATACCATGAGGTCAAAATGGTGTGTCACCTCTAAGTTACCAATAACAACTGGTATTTGTTTCTACCAGTATGCTGTAATCACAGTCTCCTTGAAGGTCTGGGTGGAAGTGACCTTCCCTTTAGACCAATGAGATAGCTGCGGATCATCTTGATGCAGCACTGAGGCAGCAGTACACGTATCTAGAAGTAACTCAATCTGGTGGCCTCGACCAGCTCTATAAAACATGGGCACCTGGAATCATCAGTTATGATTTTGGTAAGGATGTGAACTGGTGCCTGACACTATCAGTCCAATTCACTTTGTTTCTGCTTGTAGTCATTAATTGTGGGATCTATCTCCCAAAGCATTTGTAGCACTTTGGAGTATGGAAACTTTTACCACTCACCCCCAATGTACTCATCCAATGGAGAAGTGGAGGGAATTGCTGCCATAGTTCTAGCCAGGATGGCCACTGTGAGTGACTGGACATTGGCCTTAAACTCCCAGTGCTGGGAATTTTTTTCAGCCAAATCCTTGTACGAAAGACCGGACCACTGGTATTGTCCATTGTTTCCCCTTTGTATTCTGCTGGTTTGACGTTTGCCAATACCTTTGTTTGTTCTTGTTAGAGCCTCCTCGGTTCTGGTTGGAAGGCTTGACCTGTTGAGAATCTTTTGATTTCCCCTCCACCATGTACTGAGTGGATGACTCGGTGCTGTTCTGCACCACAGCCACATTGACCTTGAAACCTGAGCCCAGGTCCCACACATAAATCTCATACGTATGTTACATTTTTTCCATGATCCCACAGAAGCAGTCCCATCTCTGGAATATCACTGTCTTGACTTTCTCGCAAAGGACTGGCTGTAAGTTTTTCAAGAACAGGCATTTGTACTCAATTGATTTACTGTCCAAATTTTCACTGTCCAGATCTTTGCCTGCTATATACATGAGCCACAAGTGGCCTTTGTACTGGGAAGGGGTCTCTTTGGTCTGCTGCTTTATCAGATGGGTTAACATCATGCTGACATTGTGAGCTGCCAAGAGGTGGGTTGTGATGGTTTCTAATGGGGCTCTGGTGTCATTATGTATGCCTTTCAGCAACTTGGCCCACAATGTAGCATCTGTGGTCTGTTTCAAAACCTGTACCCTGTGTTCAGTGTCAATATTGAGCATTTCACAGTGATTCCTCACTTTTTCCAAATGGCAACTTAAGTTGTCGCCAAAGACCGTCCTCCCTATTTTGTCCACAATGATTTGGATGGATTGCGTGGACTGCAGAGCATTCTGGGTAGGCCCTTGTTGCCCTATGATGGACTTGATGACCACCTCAGCCATGGTGGTGGCCACACCCTGAAGGAGGGTTTGTTGTTCCATCTACTTCTGCAATATGTCAGAGACTGCTTGTCTCAATACCCTAGCATGAGAGTCAAAGATACCAGCTTTTGAGATCACCTTCTGAATCAGGCTCTGCAACTCCTCCCTGTCCTTCTTATTCAAGATGGCTACCAGTGGGTGAGGCCTTGATCCTCTGAGAGGCCCAAGAACTGCCATCTTGAATTCCTCTGTCATTGCTGTCTTGATCCTCTGATGACAGCAGTTCGATGGGTGGGGCATATGGCATAGCTTTCACATGACCCTTCAGGATTGATGCAATTTTGTCATCTTGACTCTACACATCGAATGATCCCACTCTACTTTTTCACTGTCCCATACTGACACGCTCCTGCAAAACTCTGTACGTGGAGCTCAAGTCGCGATTTTCCATAATCTCCTTGTCCAATGCCTCCTGACATTTTTCAAACTCTTCCAACAACTCATCATTCTCACCATGTAATGTATCATTTATACCAGTAAGTAAGCCATTCAACTGTAACACATGATTCTTATCCTGATGTAACCTTTCACAATCCTCTCTCAATCTAGCAGTCTCTCTATCTTTTTTCTGTGCAGTACTCTCAAATTCATTCTGGGTGCTGTTCCTAAGCTTTTCAATTTCTTGTTCCCATTCCCTCCATTGCTCACCTGCCTCTCAGGATTTGGAGCCCAGATCCTTTTTCAGCACTAGGACCTCTGCTTCCACTGCTTGTAATGTAGTATGCAGAGTGGGAACCATTACGCCTTTTTGGTAATGTTTCTTACCAATAGGTTTTGTTACTGAGTGCATTTTGCTAACATACTCTATCAGATGGGCTTGTGACTTCATGTACAGCAAGAAATTGCACCAACCACTATGGGAGGTCAGAAAGTTTGAGATGTCTAATTTGAGCTCTTCGCTAATGACCATTTTGGAAGGTTCTCCTTTTCCTGCACTAGCTGGAAGTCCAAGGTGTATCAATCCACCTTATGCTCAACAGCTAGATAGTTACATGTCTGGATATGGAAAACCACAGACCAACACTGCTAGGTGAATGAGGGGGAATAAGTCCAAGCAACTACATAATTCCCAGTCCCATTCATAGTGTGCAGGGCCTGTCAGATCATCCGTATGGGTTGCATGGGTGGGAGTAGTTTTGAGTGCCTTTGTGATTCCCATGCCCATTCATCTGTACACCCTTTTTAGTGTACTGGATTGGTTCTGTCCAATGAGGTCCGTGCCATGTTCACCATTTGTTGGGTTTGGCAGGATTCTATACCTGACAGCAAAACACGATATAGAAAACAGGTGTCACAGAATAAAGGCTTATTCCCCAAATCCATGTAAAAAGGACAGCAAATCCCTGCTGGGAGCTTGGAACCTTTGAACTCCACAATGTCATCATAGAGAAACTATGTGAAAAGCAGGATTGCATGGATTATTGCAGTCTGAGATAAGAGGGTCTGTTACTTGGTAATGGGCTCATCTGCACTGGAGAGAAGCTAAACAAAGGAATTCTATTGGTGGGTATGGTGGGCAGCTCACACCCAAGGCTGTTAGGTTTGCACATATACAGTGCTAAGTGTTATGCTGACTAAGGCTACTTTTGGGTTACAATACAATGATTCATAAAATATGCTGATCATAGCATTATGGCTAATAGCTGTATGTGGCATGCTAACACAAGTAAAATTACTATGCTGGACGATAGTTTGTAAGCACATCATAGCAAGCATGAGTAAATACCAATATGCCTTATGCTGTATCATAGAACATGGTAGTCCGCATTAGGGACTGTAGGTCAGGCAGATCTACAAGAGTCTCTATAAATGAAAATATAGTGCTCAGGTTTAAGCAAGACTACTGTGCTAAGCTGAAATGTATTCCAGTTCCTGCTATGCTAACACCTTAGCTGCCCATTAAACCTTGAGAGATTCCACAACTGCTATTGGCAGATGGGGAGTCTGAAATTTAAAAAAAAATATTCTGCATCATGAGGTCTGAAAGTGCTCTTGAGAACATAAGAGTGATTATTGCAGTATAAAATGGGACAGTGCATTCAGACAGTCCCCATCAACATACTGTCTGTGTGGCATTGAGGGCTATGGCATCTGTGCCTTACCTCCTGCCATGTCAGCAACCCATGATCACAGTGCAAGTGGGTCACCAAGGTTCAGCTGAGGAGGGAGAGGATTGAGCATCCAATGGACTGCTCTCCTGTCCCAGGGAGGGTGGTTTGACAGTCCCATCGCATGATTGCCCCCAGGTGGATGACTGAGGGCAGGATGGGTTAGGGACACCAAGGAGAGGAGGGTGTTGCATGACTTCTGCAATGTGTGAGTATCTCCATACGTGCATGCTGATGTGTGCACCCCAGCAACAGGGAGGTAGGGAAAAAAGTAGAAAACCCCTGATGGCTAGGTGATGACCAACCCTCACAGGCTCTGCACCCAGGGGCAGGGCACAACTGTAGCCCTTGGGCAGCAGGGCATAAGGTGAAGGTAAGTCCAAGGGGAGCTGGGGTAATGGGGCTGAGGTGTCAGTTAGAAGGGGACAGTTGGAGAAGGAGGAGATAAAATGTATATATATATAAAAACAAAAAAAGACATACTGTATGTGGTAGTCCCCTTACTTTCAGTAAACAGTAGTTATGGACAATTCTCAACAGAATGGAACATTACAGATGCAAAGGTACAAAAGCTGGCAGAAAGAAATCAACCGACTTTCACGAACTTAAGAAACACTTTTTGGACAGAATACGGACTGCTGTAGTGAATGAGCTGATACCAGAAGAAATTGTCATTAATATAAATGAGAGAGAGATTAATCTAGTCCCCTATTTGCAATGAACTATGGCAGAGTTTGGTTTAGATTTATGTTAATTGCAGGACCCTGCCCAAAGTCCCATGTCCGGATCCCAGCACATAAGGGGTGGCACCTTAACTAGTGGAGGCGTGGGAGGGAGGTATGCCATTTACATCCCATACACTGCGAAGGTATTTAATGTCTGGCACATGTGTTAGTAACCTATGAGGGGTTGTAATTGTCACTGGGAAAATTCTACAGCATTATTTCACAAATTGTTTGGTGATAGGACTGGCAGTTTGTATTTTTAGTCCTCTAAGGGCATCTTGTTTTAGTGGTGGCACTCCATGGCTACTTACTTTTATTTTATTTCTATTAGTAATTCCTGTATTGTTAACATTTTTAATTCATATGGTGAGTGTGTGAGTTTCCTATCCTCCAAATTTCTGCTAGGTGGATGTCAAAGCTGTGTGCTTAGAAGAAGCCTTTGAACCCACAGCCATAAGCCAAAAGGGTTACGTGGGGGGCTCAGGAAGAAGTTGCTTCTAAGAAGTGTAGATCCTGTCTGCAAAAAGGAATAACTGTAAGTAGAATGAAAATTGTGTCTGTAGCCGAGGATTTGCACTATATTGGGCACAGGCTTTAGATACATATATGGGTCGAAATATAACCATTGTTAACCATTGATATGTGGCAAGTCAAAATATGGCTTTTTGAGCTACATGACTTGTATCCATACCTATGAACCTATGAATCTATGAACTGGCAGTGTGTAGCTGTGCTAACAGCTAGATAACAGCTTGTGAACCATTTCTTAAGGAGCTTTAATGTATTTTAATACCTCTGGAAACTAATTCCCATTGGGTATGCAACCCTCTGGGGTTTCTACCCATAAAGCTTGGCACCATCTGTCATATCATCCGGGACAGCCAGGACTACAGGCACAGTAACCCTGTGTGTTTTACAAAAGGTAACAAAATTGGGGAGGAACTTAAACAATGCATAAGTTGTAAGATGTATGTGAAGGGAGAAGTTGCTACAACTTACACATGTGACAAGTGTAACTACATTGCAAAATTATTGGAGGAAAATAAGGGTTTGTTGGAGCATCTAAAAATTAATACAGGGTTGCACAAATTGGAGCAATTAATAGGGCATACATGGTTGTCTCATTAGGTAAATGAAAATATTGCATTAGAATGTCAGGCTGAGGAATTTCCAGCAGACACAGAGTTGTGGGTAAGCAGTAAAGGGATACAATAGTTGATTCAGAGGCTGAAAATGAGTTGCATGAGGAGGACTGGTACAGACTACAAGGGCAAGAAAAGAAGAAGGAGTTATGCAATGGAATAACCCCCCCCCACCCACAGAAATAAACAATAGGTTTTCAGTCCTTGAATATAATGTGGCAACTGATAAAAGGGGGAGTAACATGTCTGAGAACCAAAGCAATACATCAAATAATGACATTTAGAAATCGAGAGATAAGTGTGAAGGTGAGAATTTGCCATCAAGTAATTTACAAACTGGGGCATCTAGTGGTGAGATGGAAAATACAACACAGCAAAGAGAAATTGTGGTTTTAGGGGACTCTATTATTAAATATAGGGACAGAATTATTTGTAGAGGCAGAAAAAAAAATGGTGAGCTGTCGGCCTGGAGCAAAAATTAGAGATATGAAAAATAAACTTGAAGGGTTAATGAGGAGTACCAGAAATTCAATAGCAGTGTTGCATGCTGGTATTAATGACATAGGCAGGAGAGGGAAGATTAATGTACAGAAGGACTCTTGAGGAAGTTTGAAAGAGATTAATGGAAAAGGGTATAAAGTAATAACATTTAAAATGTCCCTGTACAAGAGCTGGAAGATGCAAAATGCATGATATTACACACTTCAATCACTGGCTGCATAAGTGGAGTGAACAAGAAGGGTTTATATTCCAATGAAACTGTGATACTTTTATGATAAATCAGGGTCTGTATAGTTAGGTTGGGCTACATTTAAATAGAGATGGTTCAAGGGTTCTGGGTACTAGGATCAATAGATTTATTGCATCATTTTTAAACTGATGGCAAAGGGGAATGGGGGAGAGGAATAACAAACAAAAAAATTCAAATAAAAGAAGCTAAAGTAAAAAGGATGAAAATGAAACAAGACTGAAATGTACTTTTAACCAGTGCAAGGAGTCTTGTTAAGAAAGAGGGTGAGTTAGAGCACATGTTAAAGAAAGAAGAGGTCCATCTGTATGCCATTAATGAAACTTGGTGGAGGGGAGATGATTTGTGGTAAATAAATATTCAAGGCTTCACACTGTATAGTAGGGAGATGAATGAAAGAAAGGAGGGGGAGTGGCAATATGTGTGGCAGAAAGAATAGAAGCTGAGTTGATGGAGCAAGAAGAGGATGGTGGTTTGGAGCAAATCAGATTAAAGATTACATCAAAAAAGGTAAAAGATTTGCATTAGAATCAATGGTATCAGTTAGAAAGACTGAAACCCTAAATAGTGAGTGTCGGAATCCTGAGACTGACTGCCCGAAACATAGAATCCCAACACTCTGTAACTGCCCACAGTGGAGTTTGTTATTATAGGTAGGAGGGAGTGGGGGTGTAGCTACTTATATTGGTGGGAGTTGGGGGCGAAGCCCCCCAAAAATGGAAAAAACCTCTGCTGCGGGCAATTACTGAGTGTCAGGATTCTGAGTTCCAGGCAATCAGTCACAGGATTCTGACACTTGGTATTTAAACTTTCAGTCTTTAGTCATATATCAACTCAACATATTAATTATGGAGCTGAATATCAGAATGTTGAATTTCTAAAATAGCCTGAGTCTGGAAGAAATAATTATTCTCCTGGGGGATTTTAATTTACCAAGTATAGATTGATGCACCAGAGAAGGAGGAACATCCTTGGAGAAAGGTTTTGTTCATATCTTGAATAAGCTGGACCTGGAGCAGTATGTTCAAACAGGGACAAGAGGTCAACACATTTTGGATCTGGTACGGAGTAACTTTGAGGAACAGGTCAGTGACTGCAGGACATTTCATACTAAGAATCATACTAAGAAGTGATAGATATACAAAAGGCCATGACCCATATGAGTATATCTCCAGGAAGCTGGCAAATTACCCGTGGTTCAATAAATTGTTGTCTAAGTTGTTTTTAAAGTTCTCAGGACTGGTGGAGTTGACTACAGCTGTTGGTAGTGAATTCCATATCAGAATTATTCTTTGGGTGAAAAAAAAAGCATCTATTACCTTTTTTGGGATAAGTTAGTGACAATTGATATGTATGGCTTCTTAGATTACACTCCCGTAAATTGTAGGACATACCTAATTCAGTCATAAATTCAAGGTCTTTTGATAATTTATACATAAATAACAGGTCACCCCTGGTCCTCCACTGCTCTAATGAATATAGGTTCAATTCTCTAAGTCTCACATCATAAATCTTACTGTGCATATTTATGATCATTTTGGTTACTCTCCGCTGCACTCACTCCAACCTATTTACATCCCTGCTCAAGTAAGGATTCCACAATGGTGAACAATAGTACATGTGAGGTCTTATATAGGCTTTATTGAGGGGAAGGATACATCCCTGACCTCCAGAGGTGAATGATCTCTCTATATTGCCTATTAATCTGCTCACCCTATTAACTACATGATTACAGTGATTTTCAAATGATAGATCAGATCTAATGATAATACATAGATCTTCTTCCTCTAATACTTTATTTTAGGGAGCAGCCATTTAGTGTATATTGATTTTATTTGTTTGTATCTCCCAAATGCATAAGGACACATTTGCTGATGTTATATGTCATATCATTTTGTTGTGCCCACTCCTCAAGATTTTTATGTCATTTTTAAAGTTTAGTATGTCTTCATCTGTTTTTACTTGAGCCACTAATTTAGTGTCATCTGGAAATTTAATGACAAAGCTATTTATGTTTTTGGTCAGATCAGATATGAAGACAGAAAACAATGTGGGTCCCAAAACTGATCCCTGTGGCACATCGCTGGTAATTGAACCTGATTTAGACAAATGTCCCCTAACACATACTGTTTGTGTATGGTTATTCAACCATTCCTCCACACAGTTTGTTATTGTACAGTTTATTCCCAGTTTTCACATTTTTGTTATTAATGTTGTGTGGGGCACCTTATCAAATACTTTACAAAAATCCAGATAGACAATGTTTACTTTTTTTTTTCTCAATAATTTTACTAACTTTCTCATAAAATACCAGATTACTCATTAAACAAGACCTCTGTTTTTTAAAGTCACATTGGGAGAGTCTATTAGATTTTTTGTTTTATGTCTTCCTCAAGTTTTTCTTACAGTAGGGATTCAAAGATCTTACCGAGTACACTTGTAAGGATGATTGGCCTATAGTTTGATGTTTCACCCTGGTTTCCTTTTTTAAAAATAGGGGTAACAACAGCAGTTTTCAAGACATTTATTTGAACCACTGGGAGGCAGTGACCATAATGTTATAATATTTCAAATTTTGGGAATGAACTGCAAGGCAAGTGATAAGATTACAGTTAAATGCTATAAACTGGCAGCTTTGATAAAATCAGAGAATAATTAAGAACATGGGATTGGGAGATGTCTTGCAAGGGTACAACTTTAGAGGAAATGTGGAATGAACTACTTTTCAAAGTAAATTAGTTTATAGCTAAATATATACATGAGAAACCAAAATATAATAAAAAAGGGAGGATACCTTGATGGCTGAACAGTAAGGTCAAAAGAATAATCAGAGTGAGGAAGAAGGTTTTTAGAAAGGCAAACATATTTAATACTACAACAGCATGGGAGAACTATAGGGAGAAAACAAAAGAATGCAAAAAATGTATAAGGAAGGCAAAAAGGGATTTTGAAATCCACATAGCAAGTAGCATAAAAGATCATCATAAATCCTTTTGTGATTATATAAATCAAAAGAGAATTTTTTTTTTCCAACAAGTGGGACCACTTGTGGATTAAATAGGAAACAGAGTGGTGGATGATCAGCAAATACCCCAGCTAGTAAACAATTATTTTTGTATGGTATTTCGACCAAAAGATATAAAGCCCATGCTAAAATGTCTGGAGGAAAATTATCAGTGGATCATGACTGAGGAGGCAGACATCAGAATGAGATTAAAAATGGTAAAACCCAACAAAACATCTGGCCCTGATGATCTACAACCTAGAATACTAAAGGAATTAGTGGATGGGTTAGCAGGGCCTATAACCAAAATATTTCAAACTTCCCTTGATAAGGGAGAAGTAGTTACCAGTTGGAGAAAAGCAGCATTTTCATTTAATTTTTATTTGTTAACCGGTTTGAGACAACTGGGCCGAAGCCCTTTTACAGGTCTGACCCAGACAAACAATACAAACACAGAATTACAAAATACAAAAGATATAAATCAAACAATGCATATATATATATACAGCGTTATTCCACTATAAAAAAAGGGAGCAATTTAAGTTGCAGTAACTACAGAATAGTAAGCTTGATTTTGGTCCTGGAAAAAGAATTAGAAACAATTGTGAAGAGTGAAACTGAAAAATTCATTCACGAGAACAGCTTGAAGGATTACACTTAACATGGTTTTCCTGGGGGCTGGTCATGTAAGACAAATCTGTTAGGTTTTTTTGAATAGGAGAGCAAGGCCCTTGATGGTGGTTTTTCAGCGGATGTTATTTTTTCGATTACAGTAAGGCCTCTGATATAGTGTCAAACCAGGTGGTTATTTATTTACCATTTGTTTACTGGGTAGGTGCACTAGACAAAAAATGTCTATTATCAGGCACAACATGGGAAAGTACAATAGCAGAGAGCAACAGGTAAACAGACAAAGTACAGTGCATAAGGTTCAAGATGCTGTATATAATACAACAACAATCGACTTGGGCAGCATAAAGGTTCAAATACCTAGAGTACAGGCAGTAAGATAAAACAGATTAGACTAGCAATAACATAAGGGGAGAAAACATTAGTACAACAAGGAAACAATAAAATAAAAGCAGCTATAAATTAGGGTACAGTAGTGATGGGGGATGTTTATTGTTAAAGAAATTTGTATTAGAAGTGAATTATGAGCCTTGACTGTGTAAATCCTTCTGCTGTCTGGCCTGCACTCTGTCTCCTCCCCAACCCCTAAACAGTGTGTTGTGCTCTCTGACCCTGCCCACTTCTATTATTCTCTTTGTTCTGATGTAAAAAGCCTCCTCTTCCAGCCCTTAAAAATCCTGTTTTTCTACTTTATTTCAGGGATCCAGCGTGCCTTGACCAGGCCACGGACCCCTCAATTTCTGGAACCTAAACAGTTTTTTAGAAATCCTCTATACTGCAAGGTACTAGCCCTGACTTTTGGATTTTGGTACCAGTGGAAGCTGATTTTTTTCACCCTTCTGCCCACCCCCTCCTCCACAGCTTGCTAAATACACCTAAACCACTCGCCCTTCTGTGCACCTTTCTCCCATTGGCCTTCTTGCCATACACAAATTTAAAGCTACAGAACACCTTCTAGAGTGTGTTCCTGTCCCAGAGAACTACATCTCTAACTGCCCCTTGCCTCATCACTCCCTCCTCTCTCCCTTCATGAGGCAAACCAAGCTAATTCCCTCCTACTACTTTCCATTGTCCCCACTCTTCCTCAGAAAGATGGAGCTGGCACTACCTATATTATGTGCCATCTCCCTAACTACTGCACTGGTATTGACCGACTTCTGTGTGACAGTGCTGGCCTGCGATTAACAGTGCCTCTCCTTCCTCTCATTCTCCCCCTCTCCCCTGTCTCAACCCTCTTCACTCACCACTAGGGATAAATCCACCCTGGTGTACATCACTCTCATCCTACTCACTAAAGGAGAACACTGCCTCCTTGGCCACTACCTGGTTAACCTCTCCTGGTCTTCTTCTATTCCATCCTGCCCATACATTCTCCTACTAGCACTACTCTCCCTTGCTGGGGACACTGAATGCAACCCTGGCCCAACAACTCCCATAGCACCCCCGCCTCCAGCATCTGGACAAACGCCCCTGGTCTTAAATCGCACATATCAATGTCTGCAGCCTTCCATCTAAAGTCACTGACCTTGAGGCTTGGATTGAGCTACACAAGCCCCATATTCTAGGACTCACTGAAACATGGCTAAAGCCACACCACACTGAAAACACCTTCAAAATACCTGACTACTCTTATCTACGCATCGACAGGCCAGGATGGAAAAAAGGTGGTGGTGTGGCCATGTTCCTAAGGGAACCCCTCTAAGCTAGCATTGTCCTACACTCTGGCCCTTCCTCACCTAGTGAATGGCTACTCTCCAAACTGACCCTGGGATCCTGCAAGAAACCCTATATTGGCTGCTGCTACAACCCCCCCCACTAATGGAACCATTGGACTCACCAGCCTCCTCCAAAGCCTGAGCTCTCTAACTCCCCATAGGGAATCTATCCTTCTCGGCGACTTTAATCTAAACTGGCTGAGCTGCCACAAGCCTGACTATGTATCCCTGTTAAAGCAGTACAACCTGGTGCAGGTGATCAGTCTTCCCACCAGACTTAATCCATGCTCAGCTACCCAGACTCTATTAGACTGGATCCTCGTAAACAGGGAGGACTGAGCATTACACGCTGGCACAATGGCTGACTCTGTAAGTGATCATTCACTGACCTATCTCCTCTGGTCTTCCAAACTAAAGCGCCCCCCACCCAAATATCTATCTCTAAGAAATTTTAGCTGCCCAGTCTCCACAAATCTCCTCGAGGAGGCCCAGTCCTTGGACTGGTCCATGCTTTTTTCCCTTTCCAATGTAGCCATTGCAGTTTCCACATTTACCCAGACTCTACTAACACTCCAGGACTGCTTTTTCCCTGGCACTACCAGATGGGTTAGAGGTGGGTGCTTGCGCTGGGTATCTAAAGACCTCCTAAACCTTATGAAGGCCAGAGACCATGCCTGGTCCACATTCAAAGCAACCCCATCTTCTGCCCTCTGGGATGCTTACAGGCACATGAGGAACAAATGTAAACAACAAGCCAAATTTTTGAAGCAGACCCACTTCCACAACTTGCAAAAGGCCAACCTCGGAGACCATAGACAATTCTGGGACTCAATCAGCTTCCTCCTAAACCCCCACTCCAGCTACACTGCACTACATCTCAACTCCCATGATGGGCTGCTGACCAACCCTCATGATGTGGCCAGTGTCTTCCACTGTAAGTTTACCAACTTATCCATGTACCTAAATAAGCTGCCAACTGCCCAACCTCAAAGCCCGGCCCTAATATCTGACACACTGCCATCCTCCTCCTCCTCCAGCTCTGCCAAACACCTACAAATACCCCCATTCTATTTTAAAGCCCTCTCCATACATGATACAGTGAAGCTACTCAAACTTCTACCTAACCACAGCTCATCCGGATCTGATGGCCTATCTCCAGTCTTTCTTAAGCTGATCTCTTCTGTGACTGCCAAGCCACTCACCTCCATCTTTAACCTTGCCCTTTCCACCTACTCCATGCCTGACCCATGGAAGATAGCTAAGGTTATCCCCATTCTTAAATCTGGTGACCCCAAATCTTCTGACAATTACCGTCCAATATCCATCCTCCCTCATCTCAGTAAACTACTCGAGAGAGCAGTAAACAATCAGCTCACTGAGTACATAAGCAAATACACCCTCTTATGCAACCAACAGCATGGCTTTTGCAAGAATAATTCTACTGCCACTGCCCTCACTCTAATGACCGACCACATCCTCTCTAACAAGGATAATGGTAAAGCCACCGGGGCTGTCTTCATCGACCTCTCAAAGGCTTTTGACATGGTTAACCATGCTCTCCTTACCTCCAAGCTTAGCCTCCTTGATTGTTCTCAGAAAGTCACAAGCTGGTTCACTAGCTACCTTACTGATTGCTCACAATTTGTGTGTATTGGTCAAACCTGCTCCCTGACCCTGCCTGTCTCTGTGGGGGTCCCTCAAGGCTCAATCCTGGATCCCCTCCTTTTCTCCTTAATTGTTAATGCACTTCCCTTTGACTGCCTCAACTGTAACTCTCTCCTGTATGCCAATGAACTTGTCCTCTTCCACGGTGACAAATCCATGGCCGCAATTTCCTCATTTCTCTCACACAACTATGCTGCAGCCCACAGCTGGTTCTCAAAAAACCTCCTCTTAGTAAATGCCAAAAAAAACTAAATCCATGCTGTTTGGATCTAAGCCCTTCCTGGCCAAAACTAAAAGCCACGCCCCCTTACGCATTCTCAGTCCAGATGGTACTGCCCTGGAGGACATCAACACTTACAAATACTTAGGACTACTGCTCGTCCCCTCCCTCACCTTCACTGAGCATGCAAATTCCCTTGTCAGAAGGTTCCATCAAAAGTTAGGTGCCGCCTATAGATTCAGGCAATACCTTACCCCTGAAGCTAGACTAGCCATTGTCCAGGGTAATCTTCTCCCTGTTCTTGAGTACTGCTCTCCTATTTATGCCAGGATCTCAGCTACTGCTATGGCTAAACTCTCCGCTGCCTACAACAGTGCCTGCTGCTTTGCTTTATTGGCCCCATTCTCCACCCACCACTGTACCCTCTATAATACCCTTGGATGGCTACCGCTGCAAGGTCACTTTGAACTAGCCCTCTGCTGCATGGTGGACAATGTCATCCTCATGGATCCAGAATCCCCCCTAACTACCCTTCTGAAAACCCGAACACTCCTCCACAACCTCCGCTCAAATGGTACTTCCCCTCTAGCTGTTCTAGGGTATCCACCAACATGGGTAGCAGAGCTTAGTCTGCATCTGCCCCCTTGCAGTGGAACAAACTACCGGCTGAACTCCATTCCATTGACACACACTCCAGTTTCAAGTCCCACCTTAAAGTCTGGTTCCTGGAAAATTCATCCTGCCAATGCTCCCAGGGATCTCACACCAACCCACACTAGTCAACTCCCCAGCCCAGGGGTTACCCACCTACCCACACTAGTCAGCTCTCTTGCTACAACAGTTTTATTGCATTTTTCACAGTAATATTTGAATTCCTTGCCTGTACATATTGTATATACATTTTTTTACTGAGTATTCTGTGTATTACTTGCTCACTGGATGATGCAGTCTCACATTGTACACTGTGCCTATGATTTGTTTGTTTGTACCAAGTCTTCTCTTGTCTGATATTGAAACCTTGTATTCACTGTTCTTAAATGGACCTATGCATCAAACCTGTATATTGTGTCTACTATTGTTGCTTGTATCAGATCTTTTTCATGTGTATTACTGTTACCTTGTACTCCACTGTCACCCTGCACCATGTGTTATGGCCTGGGCCGTGCCTGAAAACAGTCGCTGGGATCAGTGCACTCACCCGGTTATTAAAGTCATAAATAAATAAATAAAAAACATTGGCCAATATGGGGTTGAAAAGAAAACTGGTTGATTAGATTGAATCTTTGTTGCAAATAGAGAGCAAAGAGTCTCACTGAGGGGAGAGAATTTGGAGTGAAGGGCTGTTACAAGCAGAGTCTCTCAGGGGTCAGTGTTCAGACAATGCTTATGTAACATTTACAGTATGCGTCTTCCATGAATAGCAGTCAATCAGCATGGCTTGCTAAATTTGCTTATGATACTAAAATAGTGTAAATAGTTAGCAATAGTATGGAAATAGAAAATTTAAAGAGGGAACTATCTGAACTAAAAAGATGGATGGAGATCATACATTGTAATTTAATGTAGATAAGTGCTCAGTAATGCATCTGAGCAAAAATAACATAAAAGTCACATGAACTGAAGGGAAAAGTACTGACAGTGATAAAGAAGAAAAAAGGATTCAGGAATTACTATCACTGATGACTTCAGCTTTAAAAAACATTGTAGTTTGATGACAAAAAAATGTTACAGTATCATGGGCTGCATCAGAAGGCACATAAATAGTAAGGATAGCAAAGTAACAATGCCATTATATACATCATTTGCCAGACCACATCTAGACTACTATAGTTAGTTTTGGGCACCAGATTCAAGAGCAGGAATTAATACTTTAGAAGGGGTACAAAGAAAAGCAACAAAAATGATAACAGGTATGCAGAACTTGGACTATGAAGACAGGTTGGACAGGCTAGGGCTTTATTTATGGGAATATAGAAGGATAAGGGGGGGTTATGTTTGCTGTATGGGTTTTTCAACAATCATGATCTATGGGACTGTACAGGAGTGGAAATGAAAGCATTGCCATATGGAACAATATCCCATTTGTACAGTTAAACATGGATATAAATCATACTAAAAAAAGAGGGATGTGGTTCTCCCAAAGGGTGGGGAAAATTTGGAATGGCCTACCTTT
Source organism: Neoceratodus forsteri (assembly GCA_016271365.2). NCBI lineage: Eukaryota > Metazoa > Chordata > Ceratodontiformes > Ceratodontidae > Neoceratodus > Neoceratodus forsteri. The sequence goes on along the minus strand of CM057454.1, from coordinate 1,008,195,945 downwards.
GGAGGTGGTTGGTAGCCGAAACATGATGGAGTTCAGGTCTAAATTGGATACAGTACTTACTGCATAAGAAATAAGTTGATTGGCTACATTCTTTGAGAAAAGGCAAACTATCAAAGGGCAAATTACTAGATGGGCCTGGCGGGCCTTTTCTGACATCACATTGCTATGTATGTATTCCTACGTAGATTCTAGGCACACTGGGCAGACTGGGTGGGACTGGTGGTCCTTTTCTGCTGTCACATTCCTAAATTGCCTATTTTGCTAGAATATGAAAAACTCATGGGACGCTGTCACTCAATAGACCATACAGCGTTATTTCCGCAAAGCTGGATTAATGCACCAAGCAGATCATGGTGAACATGGATAGGGTCCTTCAACTGCCCCAACTGGCCTGTCTGTTTCAGATTAACTCAATCTGATAGCTGAGATTGAGGAGAGTGTTCCAACACCTGAGGGAAAGATGGCAGAAGAATTCTATTCTGTGTGTATCCTGGGAGACCAGGAGGAGAAGCCCCTATCAGATGACAACACACAAGTCGTAGACTGCATGCACACAGAGGAGACAGAAGAAGAGGATGGCGCTGATGATGAGGAGCAGCCTGAAGCTACTGTAACTCCCAGCAAAGTAAAAAATGCCCTGCTAACTCTAAGATGAGCAATGGAGCAAAACCCAGATGTTCAGCCAGACTGGGATGTGCTCGCTGCAGCTGAGTGGGTGTGGAATCCCTACTGCCAGAAGTCAACAACTCAGAGTAAAATCTCTGAGTACTTGCTTTATTGATGGACCTTTATCTAAGATTACTTGATATTATCTGGTGAATTCACTGTGGGTTGTGTTAAGTGTGCAGTGGGGGAAATTGCATTAAAAAATTTACACCTCAATTGTGTTTTTTTGTTGTTTTGTGTAGGTTGTGGGTATAGCGACCATTCTATAGAACAGACAGATTGTGGTTGCACATATGTGCCTGTTATAAGCAGGTTGCACTGTACTTACTGCATAGGAAATAAACTGATTGGCTACAACCTTTGAGAAAAGGCAAACTATCAAAGGGCAAATTGCCTATTTTGCTAGAATATGACCTATGAGACCTACAAGAGAGTGGGACAATCATGTCAAGACCATAGGCCTTGGGAATAAGTGTCAGGTCTTTTTACTGCTTGGCTGCATACTTGCTAGTGACCCCCCCCCCCCGGGCCATCTATCAGTTACAAAGAGAAGCATGTCACTCTTTTTATAATTTTCCTTGTGACTGGCACATCATGTACAGCAGTAATTATTGGGAAAATGAAGAGACAATAGCAGATTTAACTAAACAAATCCTTAAATCATATTTCATTTATTAAAATCAAAAATAGACTGACAGTGTGCTGTTTTGATCATGACCCTGTTTAGATTAAACAGCACTAAATCTGAGTTGGACTTCACGGAAATTGCAAGCATTATCCACATTTTCGTACCACCGAGCTGCAATGATTTATTAAAAGTCCTAGACAGCTCAGGAAATAAACTATTCAAAGATGAGATAATAAACAAGTTCACAAGCTGGTATCCCAACTTGATGAATTAAATCAGTTTATTATTGATTCCAAAAATATGAAGGAACAGAATGTTGCCATGGAAAAACAAACTAAATAAAATATATTTGTAACCCCTAGGTGGCGCTATTCCAAGGCCTACTACCCCTGCCTGTATGGCTAGTGACAGGTTAAGGGGCCTAGGTCCAGTGACAGGTGTCTCCACCCAGAGGTCATAGTTGGTAGTTGTTGAACTAGCTTGGGCACGGCCCTCTGGGACACTGTGACCCCCCTTTGCTCCCACTAGTGGCCCATACAGTACACAGGAGTTACCTTCCCAATACCCCACATATGCACACTCATTACACATACAGTACCCACTTACCCTCCGGACTGATTCTGCAGCATGTCCCTGAGGACCCCCCTGTAAAATAAGGTTAGGCAATGCCACAGCAACTATACAATACTCTCTGCTATATGTACTGACACCACAAGTAGCATATAGTTCAACAAACATCAATCTGATTTATTCAGGGGAAGTAGGTTGATTTTGCATTGACATATAAATCACAGTACTGTGCATGAAACTTAGGGTCCGAATATCACACTCGCTGGGTATCCAGGATGGTGGGGGGCTAGCCAGGTCTGTTGCCCGGGGTTGGGCGGCTGGTGCAGCTGGTTGGGGTCCTAAAAGAAAGAAGGGCATGCACAGCAAAATTATAATCCAGAGTAGAGGCTCAGTTCCAGAAAAAAGAAAGCACACGTAAATCAGATGGCACACTTTTGATTCATAAATTGTTGCAGGGGGTTGCCCTGAATTGTACTCACTATACCCAATACAGATTACAGGATGGATGGTGTTGTTTCTGGTTTTCCAGCACTCAGCACACACTGCAGAATAAGGAAATTAAGATTGCAATCTCCCTCCAATTTAAAGCACATTTATATGTAAAGGAAAGCACTGTACAAAGCAGACTGCTCCACGATCCTGATCGCAATTGCTGCAAAATACCCGGGAGCACTCACAGCATCAGCAGTCCCTGACAGTTCAATCGCGTTCAGCAAACTTTCGGTCTTCTTCAGGTTAAGCCTGGTTCCCACACTTCTTCTTCTTCTTCTTCCTCCTCCAAAACTTGGATTCAGTCCGAACTATGATTACCGACGGCCACAGATCGACTTGGGGGCCTGTACACATGCTTCCCGCACAAACTACTCGCCGCTCGAACAACAGGGCTCCTTCTCTTTTCACTGTCACCCCAGATATGGCTTGCCAGCAACAGTTCAGTGCATTTCCCTTAGATCCACTAGAGTCCGGTTGGCTGATGAAACTGTCAGTCACAGAAGGGCTCCCTCTATAGGTGAAAAAAAGGCACCATTGGACCAGAACTACACTTCCCAGGGGCTCCTTCCATTTAGCCCCCTTGCAACAAGCTCCAGCTGGGAGTCCCTTTCCTGATTGGCCCAAGTAGTCTCCATTTTAGGGCTCCCCCAAGCCAATTGGTCCAGTTCAGCAGTTCAGAACCAAAATGATGGGGCTTCACAGAACAGTTCGTGCTGCAAGAAAAGCAGGTTAAGCAAACTACATTTTCATTACTTTTCTAAATGGTTTCTGGCAAACAGTTACATCTTTGAAAAGACCTCCCTCTGGGCCACTAGCGACAGCAGAATCGGAGCAATTGCTCAGAAGCTCAGGCAGGACTTGAGCAAAGAACACACAGTCCCCCCAAGCAAACTAATTATGTTGGCGAGCAGGCAGACCTTAAAGAGACAGTACTCATAGGCTTTGGGGTGCGGGCAGCGCCCACAACTAAATGGCATTTTGCCGAATGCCAGCTAGGCAGGAAGCACTTAGGCTAGTTCCAAGAAGGATTTAGGCACCCCAATTTGCAGGGGGGTTACACAAGTCATAACTTAAATGTGAATTAAGTGTACTAAGATCTATACTAGGATATCAGAGATAGAGGAGATCTCTAGTGCCCATTGAGAACATCTCTCCACTGATATAGTGGAGAGGTATTCTCTACTGCCCATTGAGATCATCTCTCCACTATATCAGTTATGGCATTCAAAATAACCCTCATTAAACAGTGTATCTAATTTATACTTAAAAGCACTGAAGTTTGTATAGGGTTTGGCAAAAGTGTGGTTTTCCACTTTTGTGGAACTTCCACAAAAATCAAGGAACTTTTGTGGAAGTTTCCGAATTTGCACCTGTGGTGGAGTGGAAAACATCTGCTAATGTTATGAGTGAACTTTTTGTCTGGTACATAAAAATAAGCCCTGGTGGCTAGTGGTCCCTCCCCTTCTCCTCACAATCCCAAAGTGTCCAGTTCAGTAACCCCACCCACCATCCTCATCTCCATTCATACTTTAAAAAAAAATTCCCTGGTGATCTAGTGTGGTTTCAACCCCCCTCCCCATCCCCAATCCCCAGTCCCTGAATATATGTTATTTCCCTGGTGATCTAGTGCCCCCATCCTGAACCCCAGTGGGTGGACACAGCCCTCCTCTCTCCACCACAGCTGGCCTTCCCACTGAGCTATCAATGCATGAGTGCGTATGTGCTAATTCATTAACAGCTCAGTGGGTGGGCCTGCTCATGTGGAGGGTGGGGGGCACTAGACCACCAGGGGAAATAATACATATTCAGGGACTGGGGATTGGGAATGGGAAGGGGGGGTTGAAACCACACTAGACCACCAGGGAATTTTTTTCGAATATGGATGGAGATGGGGATGTGGGCAGGGTTATTGTACTGGACACTTTGGGCTTGTGAGATGGAGTGGAGGGACCACTAGCCACCAGGGCATTACTTGGGCAGGGATCAGTTAGGAGGAGGGATCACAACCAATGGGGTGTTTTATGTTTTTTAAGTTGGTGTGAGAACCGTGTGGGGGTATTAGCACCAGGGCTATTTTTCTGTACCTGTAGGATGGGTGGGGGAGGGAGCACTAGCCACCAGGGTTTTTTTGGCAACTGGGTTTGGCAGCAATCATGAGCAGAATTTCCAGAGAAGTCAGACTTTCACTTGAATTACACCCATGGAAGCTTTTTTTCACTCATGCCTAAATTTGCATAATCAAAGGTTTTGTCTGTTGAGATGTTCCACAATCTCACAGTCCTCTAAATTTAAAAGTTTGTCCTCATCTCTGTGCTACATAGAGAATGCTGTGAGATTTTACACCAAAAAATATGACAGCCTTATTACTGAAACATAGAAACATAAAAAGATAGAAGCTGTCACGAGAAAAGGACCTCCTGACCCACCTAGTCTGACCTAAAGTCCCTGCCTATTGTGCTGCTGTAGACACTACTGTAATTGAAACTGGAACCTAGGTACATTAGTGCTACAAGATTGGTTTTTCACCACTAGTCTCTGGTCTGTGAGCAGTGCATTATCTTGTGTCAGCTATACAATAACAATAATGTGTTAATAACACATTTATGGAGGCAGTATAGTGCAGTGGTCTAAGGCTCTGAGCTGCAAATTTGGTGACATCCAGCAGACCAGACTTGGGTTTGAATCCCACAGCTTCCACTTGCATACTGTGTGACCCTGAGCAAGTCACTTAACCTCCTTGTGCTCCCAGGTCGCTCCTGTAAAAAAGCTTTCAGCTTAGTGTGCTATACCTCGTTAAACAACTGGGAAAAAATAAAAAAATGGAAGCCTAGAAATGCAGAAACATTGAGCTCGATTTTAAAAGCTCTGCTAGATTGGTGCACCTTGTGCTGAAACCTCAACTGCAGCAAACGTGGGCATGCCAGGGACCCTGTGCCCAATTTTAAAAAAATCAAGGTCCTGGGAACAAACTCCCCAAGTTTGCAAGTTGTCCTGTGCACCAAACAACTGGCAAATGGGCAGGGAATGTTGCAGATTGTGGGAGTTTGGGGCACCAGTGGCCATGGGGGTGACCTGCCAGCCATACAGCAGGTGACTGGCAGGACCCATAGAGGGTAGGCCTGGGCAGATTGGGTGGTTGGGGTGATGACTGACAGACCCCGACCATGGCCCCCTTGGAGGATGGCAGTGGGGAGGTGATACTGTGACTTGCAGTGGGGGGGGGGTCCTGGAATACACCAGCTGTGGCTCCACCACTGTTGGGACACTTCACTGGGTGCAGAAAGGCAGAAGACATCCTCTGGCAGGTGCTATAAGGGGGGCATGGAACACCGAACACCTCCCACCATGGCAGGGCACTCTCAGTGGTGCACAGACCATTAGACCAGCTCCCTGCTGGTTTAACTCTGGTGGCCATGCATCCATTGCAGGAGTTTGCAGATTCCCAATTAAGGGAGTCATGCAGTGCTGCCCTGGCACAAGTCCCTCTCCACCTTGCTGCACTGGTGCAACCATTGCAAGGATAACTCAAGTCCAGTCAGTGCAGGTGGCCTCCCAGTTACTGCAGGGTATGTCTGAAAATCAGGAATGGTGCACGAAGCAGGTCAATATGCCCATTGCACAAGTCCTTGTTGGCGCAAGCTCCATGCGCCATTCCCAAGGGTTTGAAAAATGAGCATATAGAATTTGATGGCTAATAAGGACCACTTGACCCACTCAGTTTTCCCATTATTTTTCAACTTTTTCTCCCTATGAGGTATTTAAAAATTCTGTCATATGCCCCATTCCCTCTTCTCCTCCAGGGTGTACATATTGAGCTTCGTCAGCCTATACTCAGAGGGCATTTGTTGCAGATCCTGCACCATTTTGGTAGGCCTCTTCTGGACTGCCTCCACTCTTGACACATCCTTCCTGAGATGTGATCTCCAGAACTGGACACAGTACTCAAGGTGGGGTCTTATCAACAATCTACATAGGGGCAACACCACTTCCCTCCTTCTTCTGGTGACACCCTTTCCTATGCACCCTAGCATCCCACTAGCCCTTTCAACTGCCTTGTCACACTGTCTGGCCATCAGATATGATTACCACTAGGTTTCTTTCCTGCTTAGTCATTGTCAGTATCACTCACTTACTCCATTTGGAACTCCACCCTGGGTTTCTATGGCCCAAGTGCATTTTTTGTACTTTTTTGCATTAAAAATGAGCTGCCATACCCTTGACCACTTCTCTAGGTTTTTCAGGACTCTGCCATCCTTGACTCCTACCTGGAGTGTCTATCTATTCTGTTGCAGATCTTTGTGTCATCAGAAAAGAGGTATACTTTCCATTCCAGCTCTTCTGTTGCATCACTTATAAAGACTTTGAAGAGAACTAGTCCCAGCACTGAACACTGCCGTACTCCACTGGTTACCCTCTCTTCCTTAGAGTGAACTCTTGCTTACCACTACCCTCTGTCTCCTACCCCTAGACAGTTTCTTTTTTTTATTTATTATACTTTATTCAAGTTTAATACAGTACATGTAAGTTAACGGCAGATAAAATGACACACAGGGAATGAGACATCAGTACAGCCGTGGGGTTACATCAGCTCAATTAAATCACATACTCTAATTATTCCTATAACCTCCTCCCTCCCCGCATCCTTATTATACTCCTCCATCTTCCCCTTCCCTAAGCAACAGGAGCATCTAAGATTATTAAACTGTGTGCATCTATTGATGGCCATGGGTAGAGACAAAGTGAATCACCTTAACCATCAGGAGGCAAGGGGCCTGTTCTGCTGACAATGATAGGGAAAGGTATCTCAAACCCATTAGAAGTTCTATATTAGTGCCTTACTTAGTAATTAAGGTCAATGTGTAAAGCTTACCCCACTTCCTGTCGAAGCTAGAAGAGTTATGCCTTAAGCATGCTACCATTTTTTCTAATTGTAGATTAGATAAAAATTTGTTTGACCACTTGAATAGGAGATCAAGACAGGATCTTTCCAGTGCTTCATTACTAATTTTTTGACAGAGTGGGAAATAAGGGACATGGCATATCTTCTTTCTCAAACTGAGATTTGGAAATAGTCCTCCAGCACACAGCACTCGGGAGTGAAAAATGGTTCCAGCCCTAGGAGGGGATCAAGCTTGGTCTTTATTGTTTGCCACAGGGGTCTGATTGAGGAGCAATCCCAAAGAATATGAAGTATAATGCCTTCACTTGTACCACATCTGTTGCATGTTGGATCCTGCAGCCTACCCATGTGTGTGAGCCTAGCTGGGGTAAAATAAATATTGTGCAGTATATAAAACTGCATAATGCAAAGCCTGTCATTGGATGTGTAGGAGTAAACCCCTTGCTAGATTTTATCCCAGCATAGGTCACTGTTTGGAAATTTGGTCACCCAGTATGATGATGTGCCTTGGTTATCAGGGAAGAATACCAGGTACAATGCTGCTGTGATATGAGATACCGCATGTGAGCTCCAAACCAAGGTATGGAGCAAATTAAGGAAATCAGACTGATCAGTATTCCAGGTATCAGATCCCAGTCCCTAGCCAGTTTCTTACCTAGATGACTAGCATACTGCCAATTCCCAAGTTGCCCAACTTTCTTACTAGTTGCCTATGAAGAACATTTTCAAAAGTCTTGCTGAAATCCTGGTAGGCCACATAAACCACCATTCCCTGATCCAACTACTTGGTCACCCAGTCAAAGAAATCAGTCAGATTTCTTTGTTCTGACCTTCCTTCTGTGAATCCATTCTGCCTCAGATCCTGTAGCCCACTGGATTCAAGATATTCCATAATCCTTTAGCAAAGTTTCCATTAAATTATCCATTACTGATGTCAGGCTGACAAGCTTATAATTGCCTACCTCTTCCCTGCTACCACAGTTGTGAAGTGGGACTATATCTGCCCTTCTCCATTCCTTTGGGACCTCTCTGGTCTCCAGTGATCTGTTAAATAGGTATGTAAGAGGGGTTCCAGGTCAATATGTTGCTACAATGATAGCATGTAAGACACCATGCTGTACAAAGCACAAAAACATTGACAGCAACAGGGGTAGAATAGTGATAGGGAATAATTGCTACCCCATAGCTGTCCTGTGAAAGGAGGATGGGATCAAGTTGCCATTGGTGTAGTGCCTGGTTGAGCCGCTCCTGTGGTGGAGTGGCTAAGACACCAGCATATGGCAGTATGAGAGACCTAGGGACCATGATTTGGTTCCCTTCTCCCAGTCTTGAGAAATGTTTTTTTTTTTTTTAAAATGACATTCCCTCCCCCTTCCAAGTTCCTCCTGGCCCACCAAAGTCCACACCCCCTCGGAGTTGATTATATTTATTCTAGGGGGTGTGGTGGGCAAGGTCTGCACATCAGAGGGTGGGGGGGTGGAGCCTCCCAAGAAAAACAAAAAATCTACACTGTCACCCTACACTTTTCCATTGTGTGGATGACTCTGCGTGCTAGCCAGTGTATTGACAACCTTATTATGCCTTTTGGCATTTTGCTTGCAGCATTGTATGCCATGCTGTTATTGTTTGTGAGGTTTTGACTTTGTGCCATCAGAGGTTCAGCTAGCACCTCCCTGAGCTCCCTCAGCAGCCTTGCATGCACTCCATCTGGCTCCATAGTTTTGTCCACATTCAGGTTTTCAAGTGCTTTCAGTATTCTCTCAGAAAATGGGCTAGTGTCCATTTCTCTCACATCAAAGCTCCTGGGGCTTTTACATGGTTCCTCCCCTTCCCCTTCCATGGTGAACACTGATTAAAAGTATTTGTTTTAGATGTCTGTCTTTTCTTGGTCTCCCTCTGTACAAGCACCCCTCCCCCTTCAATCTTACAATCCCTCCTTTTGTATCCTTTTATCCGTAGCATACCTAAAAATGCTGTGTCCCTTGTTGATACTGCTTGAGCTATTATTCTTCAGTTTGTGCATTTATGCTCCTTGCTGCTTTCCCTGCCTTCCTCTGTTTTCCCAGGTACACTTCCCTATCCTCCTCTCCCTCTGGGTCTGAGAAACAGAGTTTTCTGACTGGTCATAAGCATGCAATCAGCCTTATGCTAATCTTTGATAAACATATATAGAGCCTCATCGTATGCTGAACAAGGTTTACCACTATATGAAAAACATTTTTATAACAGCAATAAAGCACTGTCAGGGGTTATGTTAATGGTCATTTATTCACCCTCTAAAGCTGTTTGGCACTCAGCTATGCTGTATACTACAATATACCGTTAGAGAGTGATTAACAAACCATTAAAATAACTCCTGTTAATACTTTACCTTATTGCTTAAATCACCATATCATATTTTCTTTAAGATGCTGAACATTCTTAATTTTTTTTTTATCTCTCACTGTAAGAAAAATGACTCATACCATGGATGAATTATTTTGCTCTCCATTGAGTCATAAATTCTGTCACTGTGGTGCCAGTTGACAAAATTGTTGTTGAACTGGCATTGTAAAGCCACTCAAAATCTGTGATTTTAAATTTTTTTATGGGGGGGGAATTTTGTGAAGGCATTTCATCTGCATATAACTCAGGAAACTTTGGAGCTACAGTAGAAATGTGTAAATTAACACAAATAACCGTTTTGTAATGCTTATAGAATCATCTGAATGTGGAGAAAACTGAATTAGAGATGTTTAATTTGCAGGTTTTCAAAATTTTACTATGTAAATATTTTTAAAATGTTGTGAAAACCCTTAAAAATGTGGATGTTTGTAACTTCTATGCTCTTGCAGGCATAGACTTAACATTTGATTTGCATATCCATAGTCAGTGTATCCAGGTGACTATCACAACTGGATACATTGGTTTAGCAGTTTTAAATTTGCAGTAGATAAGTATCGGTAGCATTTTTTCATATATTTATGGTAGCATACAGATGAAGCATCCAGATTTCTTTTTGCATAATTTAACATTAACAATGCATGTGTCACTACTTCATTTGATATGCTGGACTGAGCTTTGTGCAGTCCTGCTGTTCCTCTCTGGGTGACTACCCCCCTTCTTTTTTGGTATAGCCATATTGACGCAATAGAACTACTGATCCTACTGATATCCTCTTTGTTCTTTACAGTGACAAACTCTTAAAACATGAGTCACCTACTCCTTTTCCTATTGACTTACCCTATTGGAATAGCCTGGATTCTTCTTTCCTGCTTCCAGAGACATTGTCCTCCCCCACTACTTCTTTTTGCGTACCTCTAAGTCCCAGACTTGCATGTACATCAGGCTCCATAGACCATAAATTTACTGGATGTTATCCATAAATATCCTGCATTCAGGTTGGAATTGCTGACACTCTGTGCTTCCTTGCTTGAACCTGGGGGCCTACCACTGTTGTGCTGCTACCCAGCTCAGCTGTCTATTTCTTGGAGAAACTGTGCATTTAACTCCTGAACCTGGTGACCCCCTGTGCTACCTGCCTCTCATACCTCTATCCTTTAATTAGAATCCCCCAGATAAGGCTGAGTGAAATTTGCAAATTCCAGTTTTATGTATTTTTTTATGAAATTCTACAATTTTCACAAAGACTGACAGGATTTGACCTTAAGTACAGATGTTATTTTACAATTTCTAGCAGCAATCAATTAATAAAATTTGCATACACAGTCTCCTGGTAAGATCTACCAACCTGCCAAATGTAATGGTATTAAATTTTCTAGTTTAGAAATTTCAGGGATTCATAGATTTGTAGTTTACATTCTTGCAAAATGTAACTTTTAAATGTTGTGAAAATGTGACTGCTTTTAATTCAGTCTCATTTAAACTGCAAATATGAACTTTTTCAGAAATGACCATGTGGTATAGTAATTTAAATGTTTCAAGTCTGGTTAAATTTGGATATGTTGTTTTAAAATTAAAGGGAAATAACTGAAATGTAAATGTTGGTAACATGTTTAGCAAGTTATAACGTAGTCCCAATGGAATCTAGAATCTGAAATTATGTACATATATAAAGTTAGGTATAACCTATATACATGTCAAATATTATAACATTTCAATGAATACTATCAAAAATATACTAAAATTACAGAAATTGTAATATTGGGAAATTGTTTGGCTACCTATAACTCAGCTTGCATTGAATCTGAGACTTAAAACATGAGGTATATACCCATGCTGGATGTTTCTCCAAATCCTCACACTGCTTAGAAATTTGACTAAAAGTTTAAAATTATCTCAAAATAACTGAAAATGTAATGTTGATTAAATGCTTGGCCACCCATAACTCTGCCTCCTTTCAACCCAATGATCTGAAAATTCGTACACTTATGCAAGTCATTGGATACTGTTTACCTTCCACATATGGTGTTATATGGACACAAATGTTTAACAGTATAGTGAAATAACTGAAATTTAAAATTTAGCAAAATTCCACAAAATTCTCAGGAACATTCTGTGCAATTCCATGGAATCAGAATAGTCATTTCTCGGGCATTTTGCAGGCAGAATTTTATATTCTGCACAGCTCTAGAAAGAACACAGGAAGTGAAGAAATTGTTGAAGGTGTTATTGATCTCAGTTGGGTCACAGGTGAATTTGCTAGTGTGAGAAAAGGGAAATTAGACTAAGAATGGGATCAAACAGAGAGTGATTAACCTTATATAACCTATAGGGGATTAGGGTTATTCTGCAAATTGTGGGCAAAATACTTTGTCGTGGCTTCCCTGGTAGCCTGAGTGCTTGAATTAAGTCATTGTTTGTACTGTAGCTCAACAAACCCTCAGGAGAAACTGAGGCTTTGTGGGGATGGCAGGCAGAGTCATAAGCTTTGAGCATATCAATGACCCTTACAGAGATCCAGGGAAGTTACAGTAGGACCAAAGGACACACAACCTGCTAAATGGAGCATGAATATACCGTATCTGGGCAATAAATGGATGTTTGCATTGAATGGGAGATTCTCTCTGCACTGAGTAGTATTCGTGTTGTCAAGTGCTTTCTTGTCCTACATTGTGTTTCATTTGAAAGCTAGAAAGTTGGTCACAAACATGGCGACTAAATTTCAACGCTAAAATCATGCACATAGGGAAGAGTAATGCAGATGCAGAATACCATCTAGGAAGAGTCAAATTAGAATTGACAAAGCAGGAAAGAGATCTGGAAGTAATCATATCACATGATCTGAAAACATACAAACAATGCAAGGCAGTAGCATTAAAGGCACATGGAATGCTAGGCTGCATACAGAGGGGGGAATTACTAGCAGAAAAAGAGAGGCTATTATGCAACTTTACAGATCTTTGGTGAGACTGCATCTGGAGTACAGTGTACCGTTCTGGAGACCATGCCTCAAAGGATATAGATAGACTTGAGACAGTGCAGACGAAAGCAACAAAAATGATACAGGAACTCCACAGTACAAACTACGAGAAGCGACTGTAAGAACTCAACATGTGTTCCCTTGAACAACTGAGAGATAGGGGAGACATGATAGAAACATTCAAATACATGACAGGAATAAACAAGTTACAGGTTCAGCACCTTTTTCAGTTCAAGAGTCACACAAAGAACCAGAGGTCACAGCATGAAGATGGAACAGGGCACATTTAAGGGCAACACAAGAAAGTTATCCTTTACAGAGAGGGTGGTGGAGGCATTGAACTGCCTGCAACCTGAGATGGTGGAAGCAAAATTAGTTGGACAATTCAAAAAGGCTTGAAATAACATAGAAACATAGAAATATAGAATTTGATGGCAGATAAGGACCGCTTGGCCCACCTAATCTGCCCATCTCCCTACCTGATGGATAAGCTGCAGATTCTAATCAACAGCTTACTTCCTCCTACACCCTACTAGAATTGCCTTATGCCTGTCCCATGCATTCTTGAATTCCCCCACTGTTTCTGACTCTACAAGCTCCTCAGGAAGGCTGTTCCATGCATTCACAACCCTCTCTGTGAAAAAATATTTTCTAACATTACCTCTGAGCCATTCCCCCTCTATCTTCAAATTGTGCCCCCTTGTTCTTGCACATCTCTTCTTCTGAAAGATACTAACCTCTTGTACTTTAATTCTCTTGAGATACTTGAAAGTTTCTATCATGTTCCCCCTCTCCCTCCTTTCCTCAAGGGTATACATATTAAGCTGCTTTAGTCTCTCCTCGTATGTCTTCTGGTGCAGACCCTGCACCATTTTGGTTGCCCTCCTCTGAACAGCCTCCACTCTGTCTATATCTTTGCAGAGATGGGGTCTCCAGAATTCATGCAGTACGCCAGATGGGGTCTCACTAACTGTCTGTACAGAGGGATAACAACTTCCTATTTTCTACTGTTGCTGCCACTCCCTGTGCATCCCAGTATCCCCTAGCCCTCCTTACTGCCTTCTCACATTGCTTGCCCACCTTTAGGTCATCTGATATAATTACTTCTATGTTTCTTTTGATTTTTGTTGTTGTTATTAACTAAGCCCCCATTGTGTACTCTTACCCTGGGTTTTTGTTTCCCAGATGCATTACCAGCATTGTATACTGTACAGTACAGCAAATGACAGTTTAATCTGTGCATGCCATGGAGGTGAGAGGAGGGCTGTGCTAGTGCCAATTCTCTTAAGGATTGGGGCTGGGTAGTGGGCACTACCTGCTTGGGTGGGGGGCTGGGGGCCACTAGATCACGGGAATGGGGGTCGGTTGCATTATTATGGTATTTTTTGCAAGAAGAAATGTTTGTTAATTTTTTAAATTTTTTACATCAGACAAATCCACATCTTAAATTTTCGTATACAATAAGTAAGGACCAGATCAACTATTTGGATCTAATGATCAAGAAAAATTCTGAATGTAAAATAGAAAGTGAGACTTACAGGAAAGAAATAGATGTGAATACAATTTTGGAAGCAAGTAGTTGTCATCCTGCACATGTAACAGCAAATATACCAAAGGGACAATTTTTGAGAAATAAAAGGAAATGCTCCACACATTTATGCTTTGAGAGAGGGGCGCACAGTTTAACCAATAGATTGATAGAACGAGGTTACAATGAAACTAAAATAATGACTGCATGGACGGGAGCAACACAACAAGAACGTAGTTGTCTTTTGGAAGGGAAAGTAGAAAAAAATAGAAGAAAGTGAGTGTTTTAACTTTGTAACAGACTTTCCAGCATAGGCAAGAGATTTAGAGTCAATTCTTAAGAAACATTGGCATATTTTAGAAATGGAGCAGAGTTTAAGTAGAATATGTACCAATTCAATAAGAATGTGCTATAAGAGAGCATATATGTTAAAGGACAGCTTGGTATATAGTGATTTTCAAGAGAAAAAAATGGGTACATGGTTACAACAATCTCAGGGCTGTTTTAAATGCCAGAACTGTATGTAGTGCGTTAGAGTCAATCAGACAAAGGCATTCAGTAGTTGCAATGTTGAAAGAGAATTTCAGATAAAACAATACGTAACTTACCATACAGTGGGGATTATTTACTTAGCAACATGTAGCTGCAGCGCATTCTATGTGGGGAAAGCGATTAGGAGTTTTAAAATTAGGATGGGAGAACATTTACTTGCAATTGCTAAAAATGATGTGCAATATGCCACAGCAGCTCATGTTATGCAGAGTAATGAGAGATAACAACATACTTTTTTTGTTTACAGCAATAGATAGGATAAATTGCAAACCCACAGGAGGAAATTTTGATAATCTGGTTTTATGTAGGGAACATTTTTGGATTCTCTCTTTAAAAGCACTACACCCATATTTACAAAATAAAAACTGATTATGTTATTTATGAATATTTTTCAGGAATTGGAATGCTTGATGTGTAGCTAGTTGATACGTATATTTATAGATAATTTTATATTCATATGTGAGTGCAGGCTATTAGTGTTTTTTGGATTCCTTCCCTTTTCCCTCCCCCTTTCCCCTTTTCCTTTCCCTTCCCTTTCTCTTTACCCTTTTTTATATTTTCCTCTTTTTTATATTTTTCTCTTTTTTTGGTCTTTTTATGATTTTTTCTTTAAGATGGAACATGAAAATTCTGATGTTTTTTGAATGGTTAAGAACTATATCGTATGTATTATTATTATGCATTTTTAATGTTACGTATATAGGATTAGAAATATTGAGTTTTTTTTAAAGATACACCACAGGTGATAACACTGCAAGATATGTTCTTTGATATGGTTAATTAAATGATGTCATATGATTACGTGGTGTTTTAAATATTTAAATAGTAGCAGTTATGTCTGCATCCTTAGCCTTTGATAAAGGACCTGAGTGTCTGAAATGTGTCAGGAAAGATGCTGATGGACTTTCTTTGTCAATAAATGAACTTGTAATCTTCATCAACGTGGTGGCGTCCCATTTTTGAGGTCGTGAGTGCCGAAACCTGTGTCTAGTCTACCCATTTGTTGTAGACCTTTTTGATGCTGTAGTTGCCCTTTGAAGTCAGGACTCCCTTGTGTCTATCCCACGCATTCTTGAATCACCCCACAATCTCTTGGGGCAGGCTGTTCCAGACATCCATCACTCTTTCTGTGAAGAAAAACTTCTAGGTGTTGGTAGAGAATCTTCCTACTTGCAGCCTGAGGTCATGTCCCCTGGTCCTGTGCCTGTACCTTGTTAATGCCTTTTATGTACTTGAATGTTTCAATTATGTCCCCTCTCTCTCTCTTCTGTGCTTAAGGGAGTACATATTCAGTTCCCTAAGTCTTTCCTCTTAGGACATATACTGCAGACCCTGAATCATTTTTGTCACCTTTCTCTGTACTGTTTCCACCCGGTCAATGTCCTTCCTCAGGTGAGGCCTCCAGAATTGAACTCCATATTCCAGATGAGGACTGACCAGTAATCTATACAGTTGTAGTACAACCTTTCTCCTCCTGCTCGTGATTCCCCTCCCAATACAGCCCAGCATTCTGTTGGCCTTCATGATGCCTTCTCACACTGCTTACTAACCTTCAAGTCGTCTGAGATTATGATTTCCAGATCTTGTTCCTGGTTTGAGGCCGCCAGTCTTCTGCCTCTTAAGTAATACTCTTTTCTTGCATTTTTCTTTCCTATGTACATGACCTTGCACTTTTTGGTGTTAAACCTCAGCTGCCACACTCCAGACCATTGTTCTAGTTTCTTGAGGTCAGTTTCTATCTTGCTCACTCCTTCTGAGGAGTCCACCCTGTTACATATCTTGTTGTTGTTTGCAAACAGACACACCTTCCCTTCCAGTCTGTCAGTGTTGTCTGCTATAAAAACACTGAAGAGCAGAGGCCTCAGCACTGAGTCCTGGGGCACCCTGCCTTCCATCGATTGCATTCCATTAACTTGTACCTTCTGGGTTCTGCCTTGTAACCAGTTTTGTACCCAGCTGATTACTTCTGGACCAACCACTGTGTAGTCAAACTTCTTTATCAGCCTTCTTTGCGGAACAGAGTCTAAGGCCTTACTAAAGTCAAGGTAGACCACATCTTCAGCCTCACCATCATCCACTATTTTTGTAGCATAGTCAAAAAACTTGAGCAGATTTGTCTGGCATGGCCTACCTGCTGTGAAACCATGCTCTGTTTGAGTAGTGTCTCCATTAGTTTCCCCTACTATAGATGTGAGGCTCACTGGTCTGTAATTACTAGCCTTTTCGCAACTGCCTGCTTTGTGAAGTGGAACCACTATTGCCTTTTTCCAGTCTTTGGGTACCACACCGCTCTTCACAGATTTTATGAATAGAAGTGCCAGAGGGGCTGCTAATTCTGCCCCAGTTCCTTAAGAATTCTTAGGTACATTTTGTCTGGTCCCATGGCTTTGTCTGCTTTTAGTTTATTTAGTGCCTCCCTTACTTCAGCTTCTGTAAAGGGACTCGTGTCTACCCCTGGTCCTGGGGTGTTGTGTTTTTTCAGGGCTGGGCCATCACCTGGGTCCTCTTTGGTAAACACAGAGCAGAATTACTTGTTGAGGATTTGGATGAATTGGAGGGTGGAAGGGCACCACTAGCACCAGTGAAGACTGTATGTAAACAGGAGCTGAAATTGGAGCGAGTGGGTTACCACTAGCACCAAAGATGACTGTGTTTCAGCAGGGGCTGAAAGGATTATCCATTTGTGACAAAGGATCCTTTTTCAAATGGATCATCTAACTTTTCCCATTGAAAATGGGACAGTTTAAAATGTAATAACTTTGTAACAGATTAATATTTTTTCACCAAACCAGTAAAAGGTACATCTATGAGGCAAATTCTATCTACCCTAAATAAATTTCAGACCAAACTTTCAGACTGTTTCTGCACTGCAGCATGACAAAGAAACTGAAAAAAATGTAAATTACACAGTTATTGACACTCCATATCTCCTCACTCATGCATCCGACTGGTACAAAAATTGCTAAATCAAGATATTGTGGGACCTTGATGAAGCATGCAAAACTTCATGCAAATAGGTTTAACTATTAAAGTGCAAAATTTTGAGTTTAACATAGAAGTGACTGTCCAACCCTAACTATAGGGGTATGACTGCACCCCTTTAATATAGCCTGCAAAAAAAAGAAAATCATCCATCGATGTCTCTTGATGGCTGCCCTGTAACTGTTTCCCCCACCTGACCCTCCCACTCAGCATTTACCACCCCACACACACAAATACTCACACACAAATATAACACTGACACTGGGGGTGTCAAATCCCCCAGTGTCACCAGCTCATAGGTTTTCTATAGGTATATGCAGTATGTAGCCTGCAAAAAAAGAAAACCATCCATCAATGTCTCTTGCTTGCTCCCTGTTACTGTTCCTCCCACCCAACCCTCCCACTAGCACCCACCACCCACACACACACACAAAAAATACCAACACTGGCAGTACCCAATCTCCCAGAGTTGACACCAGAAATAAATAAAAACTTCCCTAGGCATTGGTGAGTATGCCATCTCTTAGCAGGGAAGGGGGCTAAAAACATGACCATTGAGGCATGCCTGGCATCATTTTGGCCATGTAGCCAAGATAATTGTTGTACACGTATAATGTAAGAAAGAAAGGCCATATAGGCCCATAGTGGTCACATGCAATTCCCCTTCCCACCTTTGGATTTCCTCCCTCATGCAATCATAGAAACTCCAGTCACAAAGCCTTATCACTGTCCAGAATTAAAGTTTATACATTATAATAATGTCAGGCAAACACACGAAGGGGTATTGCATCTTGAATCTGATAAGTGTCTGTTTAAAAACTTTTAGTTCTCTTCTGACTGACAGTCCCATTCCTTAACTTTGACTGTGTATTCCTAATGGATTTTTTTCTGCCATTATATGGCATTAGTGGATTGCAGGAAAGGTTATGTCCTTCCCCTATAGTAGAGTTTCAACTTTGTGGGAAAGACCATATCAAGAATAATGGATGGGCAACAGTGAACAACAATGCTGTGTTCACTTCGAGCACTCCAGCTAACCGTAACAAGTACTGTGCTCTGAGGACCTCTTGTACTAGAGCCACCAGGTTAACAAAGGTTGAGTTCTTTTCCTCCACAT
The DNA here is from genome assembly GCA_016271365.2 of Neoceratodus forsteri. NCBI lineage: Eukaryota > Metazoa > Chordata > Ceratodontiformes > Ceratodontidae > Neoceratodus > Neoceratodus forsteri. The sequence continues at coordinate 1,008,177,148 of CM057454.1, read as the reverse complement.
TTCAGAACAATCTTAGCAACCTCTCCAAGTTCTGGAAAGTAATACACACCCTCTCCCCCTTTCCCAGTCCCTCTCCCCTATTCTCAAGATAGGGAACTCCACTATTTCAGACCCTGTTTCTGTCTCTTCAGCTTTCAACTTCTATTTCACCACATGTGTTTCCTCACTCCTCTCTGCATTACCCGCTACTATCCCCCCCTTTCTCCTTCCTCCTTCCCTTCTTCCCCTTCTCTTTCTCACCTATCACCCCTGCCTTGGCTCTTAAAGCCCTCTTGGCTCTAACTCCCAGAAAGGTGGGAGCCCTAATGGACTTGATCTCAAGGTCCTACACCTCTCTGTACTGACTATTGCCTCACCCATCTCCTCCCTACTCAAACTAATATTCTCTCTTGCCTCAGTCCCAGATACCTGGAAGCATGCAACTGTCATTCTGCTTCCAAAAGGAGGTGACTCCTCCTCTCCTGGAAATTTCCATCCAATCTCTCTCCTCCCAACCTTATCCAAACTTCAAGAACACATAATTCTTTCTCAACTCTCCCTTTTCCTCCTCCTTCCAGTCTGGCTTTCACATGCATCACTCCACCACTTCCTCTCTCCTCAGGATCACAGATTACATCCATTCTAGCATGGAACAAGGCCTCTTCACTGCCACCATCTTTGTCAATCTAGTGAAAGCTTTTGACACTGTCTCCCACCCTTTTCTCATAGACAAACTAAAATTAGCAGGTCTATCTGTCTCAACAACCACATGTTTCAACTCCTACCTTGTAGATAGATCTCAGCCAGTGAGAATTGGAGACTGTCCCCCCAGCTTCTCTTTCTTATCCTCCTCTACCTACTCTTTCTCCTACCCTTTCCTATTTTGTGGAATTACCTTATTGTGTGAGCCGGTTACTTCACACTTCTGATGTTTAACCTGCATTATTATTTGCTCTGGTAATGTATATTATTGTGCATACTGGCCCCGATATTCAGAATTGTGCCTGGCAATGGCATATGTAGTGGCACAGCACAACTGAGTTGAGCTGGTGCAACTAAGGGATAAATTTAAAAGAGATGAAACATGATGCATCTTCTCTGAATATATCAGGTAATGCACACTGTGCAAATATGATGCACTGGTGCACCCCCCCCCCAGGTAGGGCTGAATGCCAGGAATGGGAACTGCACCAGCACAATTGAGTTACGCTGTGCGCAAATTCCTCATATTAAGCCAGCAGTATGCAAATGGGCCATAATACATGCAAGGCACAGATGAGGCCGTTTGTCATTACGGCTCCATTTGCATGTGTTGTGCAGGGCAGGCCAGCAAAATTCACAAGGCACCCTGCACAGCATATGGTGCAGCCAGAGGTGGTTTAGTGGCACCTCCACCCCTCCCGTAGCTCTGATCAGTGAGAAATAGATGTTTAATAATTCCCTGTAGTCTAGTGGTACTCCTTTCCCTCCCTGTAGCCCCGATCCCCGAGAAATAAATGTTTCATAATTCCCTGGTGTTCTAGTGGCACCCCACCCCTCCTGTAGCTGCGATCACTGAAAAAGAAATGTTTCATAATTCCCTGGTAGTCTAGTGGCACCCCCACCCCTCCTGTAGCTGCAATCACCAAAACAAAAAAAGTTTCATAATTCCCTGGCACTCAAGTGGCACCCCCAGCCCTTCCATAGCTGTGACTGCCAAAAAAGAAATGTTTAAAAATTCCCTGGTAGTCCAGGGGAACCCCCCACCCCTCCTGTAACTGCATTCACTTGTAAAACTGATGGCAAGACATCCCTGGTGGTCCAGTGGCACCTCCAACCCACACAGGACCCCCTGTCCACCCAGCTCCCCCGTCATCAGTGGGCAGCAGCAAACCTACCTGCATACCTCCATGGCTGGCACCCAAATGACAGCTTACAGTAACAGCTGCAAGCCCATTGGTCCACATTGATGCATACTGTAATAGTCATTCACAAATATGGGAATGAATGACTTCATTTACATGTTTGTGAATGACTAGTATAGTATGAACTGCAAGCCCATTGGTCCGCAGTATGGATCAATGAACTTGCAGCTGTTATTGTAAGCTGTCATTTGGTGGGCAGCTGTGGAGGTGGAGCTGGGTGGGCAGGGGGTCCTGTGTGGGGGGGTGCCACTGGACAACCAGTGATGTCTTGCCATCAGTTTTACAGGTGATTGCAGCTATGGGAGAGGTGGGGGTTCCACTAGACTACCAGAGAATTATGAAACATTTATTTCTCAGTGATCAGGGCTATGGGGAGGGAGGGGGGTACCACTAGACTACCAGGGACAATGTAGGGTGCTTGTGGACAGTGTGCTGGGGGGAAGGCCACCCACAGCTGGTGGCTGCTGTGATGCACCTTGCATTACAGCAGCTTGCCTGTTGTTGGCCACCATTTGAGACATATTTTTTAGGCTCAACCTTCTGCACCAGTATGTGGTGCATCTCAGGGTTGTGCCAGCCTATGCTCCACACATCCTGGGCTGAATATCGGGATGTGCTGCATATGCATGGGCATGCGCCCTGTAGATGTGCCGCATACATTATCTTTGCACCCGGGAACATGGGGAATTGTGCTGCACAATTCCTCCTTTTGAATATTGCCCCGGAGCACATTTCTGGGTTTGCGCTGGAGCAAATCAGTTGCTCCAGGTGCATCCCCTTTGAATATCTAGCCCACTGTGTATTGTTGAATTGTTATTACTTTGATTCTACTTGTTTGTACCTATCCCCCACGCATCTGAAAATGAGCTTTGCAGCTCAGTATGTCTTTCCTGGTAAATCTGTTTGAAATAAATAAATGTTGTCATGACAACTAAGTAAATGTAGAGAGAGAAGCTCGAGAGGTTTTCTGTTGTCATGAAACCTTGAGAAGTTAATTCAGTGGTGTTGTTTACTGCTGCCTGTCCATTTTCTTTTATAGTGTATGGGCAACAGTGCAACACCAGAGAATTTCTTTAGAGAGTCCCCTGGTTTTCATGAATTTACTGGGTGCTTTTCTGCTTTTTGTAGTAAACTGTCAGCCCCTGTCTGTCAGCTCTTCAGTTTAGTTCTGGTAAATGATATACCACATTACTTTTATTATGAGCATGGGTTGCCAGCTCCTTCCAAGCTTCTTGCCATCACCCCATGCTCACTGCAGTTTTAAGAGGGCAGTGACAGCAATGGGCTACACAGTAAAGAGTGACTGTTAATGAACACCACCCTACCTCCCTGCTAAATCCACAGCAGCCCTTCCCGCGGCAGCCAACCCAACTGCTGCTTCTACTACAGATCGGCAGCAGCTCTCTGAAGCACCCTGTTTGGTAATGGCCAGAAACTGAGAAAAAAAAAGAGTGATCAGTGTGGCTTTTTAAAAGACAACTCATTCAAGTGTCCAGCTGATTTGTTATTCATGTATAAATTGGTATACAGGGGAAGCAGTCACCAATCACTCTTTTTTTTTTCAACTAAAAGTGATGGGGTGGATGGATTATTAGAGCTGTCAAGGCAATGGGAGCGTGAGGGCATTCTAGGTTGTTCTACAATTGTAGTAACATATTCAGGTGGCACAACAACATCTTGATGTCACAATGATGGTAGAACAATGCTGGGATTTCATCGAACTCTGTTAATAATAGCCCTCTCCCATACACTATTTAATGATTAACCCTGAGTTCACTTAAGAGGGCTCTGACCTGTCAAGTCCCTTCTTCCTCTGATGGGTGCTGTAGGCAAGGTTCTGGAGAATTTTTATGCAAGTCTCACCTTTTTTAATATCCCTGCATCTCATGACACCCAGCTGGAGCACATCCCTTTCCTTGGAGCTCCTGGTAATCAGCAGCGCAGTCCTCACAACATTCTTTCATTGCCTGGTGTCTGCCAAGGATTTTTCCAATAAGCACATTAGCTTTACCATTATTGTAGCTTGCATGAAAAGGGCCATAGAAGCCAATCTCTGAGGAATTGCTGTAAGTCCTCTCCTTCTATTCCCCTCAGGTAATTCTATGTTTTTTGTTATAAATACTGTAAAAAAGAAAACTGTCTAGCAATGTCTGAGCACCATTAATCCCCCATCCTGACCCTCCCATTCAGCACCCACCACCCCTCACATCCCAAGCCCTTACCCACTGGGGGTCCGATGGCATAATCCTATCTGGATCACAGACACATCTTCACTTTTCAAAGTCAGACTACAAACTGAGGAAATCAGATATGCAGTTCAATGTATTTCTAAAGAGTTTTGAACATAGTGGCATAATTTAGTAATTTTTGAATATTTTTGCCCCAAATTTCCAACATGCCTTTTTTGGGGATCCCACCTTATGAACAATGGCAGTCAAAATAGGCAAACCTGTCCTGAAAGGTGATTTTGTGGTAACTGCGAAAAATCATCTTTTGGGCAGGAATTGAAAATTTTCTTCACTCTTGTTCATGAGGTGGGGTCATAAGTAGGCTATGTTGCCATACTGGATTTTGCTCATACACAACCCTCTGGATCTGAGTTAATCATGCTTGGTGACTTTAACATTAACTGGCTCTCCCCTGACACCAGCAGCCTCAAGGATGCCCTTGCCTCCGTAAACCTCACACAACTGGTCACCTTCCCAAACCGACACAACTATAGAACAGGTACCAGCTCCCTCCTGGACTGGGTTCTTACCAGCCACCCCACCCAGATAATCAATATCTCCATCCTGCCTGACTCACTTAGTGACCATTCCCCTATGATCTGTGAATGGACTAACAAATTCTGCAACCCGGCCCCCAGCAGTCACTTCCAGCGGAATCCTACCCCGTGGCAAGCTGCATCTACTCAAGTCACTCCTCAGGCAACAAGATCGGTCTCCTATTTTTAGAGCATCTGATGCTAACTCAGCCCTGGTTTTCTTTATTTCCACCTTTAACATTGCCTGCGACACCTACGCCCTCTCTAAAAAAGTGCAAAGTCAAAGCCCACTTCAGTCCATGGCTCACCGCCGACCTAATAGCACAACTAAAAGTAAAGGACCACCTCTGGCTCCTAGCCCAGGAATCCAGCACTCAAGCTAATCTCCAGAACTACAAACATGCCCGAAATTCCTGCACACAGTCTATAAGACTGCAAAAAAGTGCCTATTACAAGAAACACTTACCAACACCTGGGGTAATGGTAACGCCTTCTGGAATAACACCAAAGAATTAACCAGAAAACAATCAAAATCCTCCCCTACTATGCTAGTCACTGATGGGAAAATTACCTTTGACCCAACCACTATAGCCAACACCTTCAACTCAGCCTTCATGGACCTCAGCAGTGTGCTCCCCATCGATTTCTTCAATGAAATCAGCTCTCCTGCTAAACCTTCTACTGCAGCACCCCCTCAACACTTCCTCCCTTCTACTTCTAATCTGTCAAAATGAAAGAAGCCCAAAAGTGCATTGCTAATGCTATTGCAAAAATATGACACAGTGGGGACACCCTTGACCTGAAACTCCTGTCCCTCACTCTCGATGAGGTGATTAGCCTGCTAACAAAGATTTTCAACCTCTCCCTCAGCCAGAGCCAGTTCCCAGACAGATGGAAATCAGCCACTGTTACAGTGATACATAAATCAGGAGATCTGACCAACTCTGGAACTACCGACCAATCTCCATACTGCCCCCATTATCCAAGGCCATAAAACACATAGTTGCTGACCAGCTCACAGATTATCTGGACAATTACAATATCCTTTGCCTCCAGCAGCATGGTTTCAGGAAAGGGCACAGCACCACAACAGCCCTCCTGGAATTCACTGGAGCCATCCACAGCTCCCTAGATAATGGCCACCTAGTAGGTTCCGTCTTCACAGACCTAACTAAGGTCTTCAATACCATTCACCACCACCTCCTCCTGGACCAGCTATAAATTGCCAGGCTCTCCCCTGACTTCACAACCTGGTTCAAAGGTTATCTAGAGAACAGATTGCAAAGAGTGAAAATTGGAGGTGTCCTCTCCAACGCACTACCAATCTGCTCTGGAGTCCCCCAGGGATCCATACTGGGGCCCCTTCTCTTCAGCCTGTTTCTAAATAACATCCCCAAATCATGCCCAGAAAAACTCATCCAGTACGCCAATGATGCTGTCATCCACACCACCCATAAGGACCCACTATCCCTACAGCATAAGCTCCAGCTCGGGTTCACAGCCATAGAGAACTGGTTCTGCAAACAAAAACTCATCCTTAACTATAAAAAAACAAAAGCCATGCTGTTCATTAACTCACATAACAAGAGCAGGCAGCATCCTCTGACCATTACAAATTACCTTGGAATGCCTATTGAAGAGGTACCTTCATTTAAATACCTCAGAATCTCTCTTGACAATCACCTCTCCTATGGAGCCCATGTATACAGCATAGCCAAGGAGGCTAACATACGACTTGCTGTCCTCTACAGACATAGGGCAAACCTAACCCCTGAGGCCCTCAGGATCACTGTTCTAAGCTCAGTAGCCTCTGTCATTGACTATGGCCACTTAATCTATGGCTCTGCCACCTCTACAGCCCTAAGCCACATCACAACCACTCTAAACAAAGCATGTCGACTCATAACTGGTGCCATTCGCCTTACACACACTTGCGACCTCTATGCCCAAACTGGCTGGCTGAACTTATCAAACCGGATTAAATATCAAACCTGCATCATAGCAAAGAAGATAACCCTGGGTCTGGCTCCCCCAGTGTCCAAGCCCTCCTCAGCCCTAGTCAAAACCTCCAACATACCAGGGGATCTGACTCTCAAATGCTGCTGATTCCTAGGTGCCGTACCTCACTGGGCCAATGATCATTTGCCTACAGGGTGCCATACTGGTTAAATAACCTCAGCATGGATATCTCCTCCACCCCCAAGACTGGTCTTTTCAAATCTAGGCTCCATCTCTCGCTGTCTGCTTCTAGTACCTGTGACTGCCACTCCCTGCCAGCCTAACTGCCACCCCGTCCTTACCCCAGCATCACAACAAGCACTTCCACCTCTCCCCTCCTCCACCCTTTCTCCCCCTCCAACTCCTTGCCTGCATTTATGTGTATGTTGACAATGCCTTTTGGCAGCTTACTCCCCCATGTCCTAAAAATGTCTTGTATCTGTTGCTGTCCTATGACCTTGCATGTTAATGCCCTACCAAATATGTATGCATCTCTCCTGTATCTGACTGCATAGCTGTTAAACATGTAAGTTATTACTGTTCATGTTCTTGCCACAATTGTCTACACCCACCACTTGAAACTGCTCTTAAACTGATTAACCTGTTATTGCCGCCAAACCTACTGCTATACCGCTTACATTTCTGTTGTACCTTGTATTGTTGAAACTTTGTTGTGCTCTACTCAGTCTGACGTGGAACCTTCGTAAAAGAGCCTTGGCTCAAAGGTACTTGTAATCCTAGAATTAAATAAAATAAAAATTAAAAATAAATGTTGAAAATCTGGCATAACAATATTAAAAAACAACAACTTTATGAGCCTATATTGAAATTTGTAAATGCTGGCTAGTAACTTTGGTAATTTTCAATATTTTCACCCCAGATTTTTAACATAGCCATTTCTTCACAGCACCTCATGAATGTGACAGCTGTCATTTTTCAATTCCTGGTCAAAATGTGTTTATGCATCCTGAAAGGTGATTTGGCAGTTACTGTTCAAGATCACCTTTTGCACAGGAGTTGAACATTTTCTCAGCACTTGTTCATAAGGTGTTCTTGTAGGATGGCTATGTTGAAAATTTGGGGCAAAATTATTAAAAAACAACAAAGTTATGAGCCTACATTGAAATTTATGAACACAGACTTGTAACTTCGGTAATTTTCAATATTTTGACCCCCAGTTTTCAACATAGCCATTTGTTCATGGCACCTCATTATTGTGACAGCTGTCATTTTAAAAATTTTGCCCAAAATATGTTTTTATTCCTGTGGCATGGAATGAAGTTTTGTGGCATGGAATGACACTTTGGCAGGGATTTGAACATTTTCACCTACTGGGTTCATTAGGTGGGGAAATTTATTTATTAAAAGTTTTATCAGGAAGAACATACTGAGCAGCAAAGCTCATTTCCAGATGCGTCCTGGGGGTGAGGGGGTTACAGAATGGGAATACAGACAATCATAATAAATACAGCATTAGAGTATTGAGAATACATAAATATAGCTTGAATACACAAAAACAAACACAGAATAGGGAAACTATATAGAAAAATTACAACAGATATCAATACACATTTTATAGCATTAAGTTAAGAAATAGAGCAACAAACTAGCAGATTTACAAATATCTATGTTACACATTATATAAATACGAATACAGAGAAATTTGTGAGGTAAAGGATAATAAGAGAATTGTAGGCCTACAGCCTGAAAAACCAGCAGTAGGCAAAGACAGGTAGAATAGGATGGGTAGAATTTAAAGAGGCAAGGAGGATCAGCATGGGTGGATGATGCAGGGGATTAGAAAGAGGTGCAGGGAAAGTGGGATGGTTTTTAATGAAGTAATTGAAAACCCTAGGGGAGGGAGCAAAATGTATGTGGCATGGGATGAAGTTCCACAGAATTGGAAACCTGTAGGAAAAGGTGGCCTGACCTGTTGAGAAGGTATGATGAGGGATGGTTAAAGTGAGAGGGTCCAAGTTTCTGAGTGAATAAGAAGGTGAGGGAAGGGTGGAGAGAGAGAAGGAGAGATAGGAAGGCAGGGACTGGAACCAGAATTTGACCAAGAAGCTGGTGCAGTGTGTGTGCCATCTGTCCTCAAGAGAGGGAAGGGACAATGATTGGTAAAGGGTACAGTGGTGAGTGTGAGGGGGACAGTCAAGTGCAAAGTGGCAAAAGGAGTGGAAGAAGGTAATAAGAAGGCTATGCTGAAAATTTGGTGTATAAATATGGTAAAATGCCCAAGTTATGATGAAATGTTGGATTATTTCAGCATTCACTCACAACTTTGTTAGGTTTAAATATTGTGATTCCAAGCTTTCAGCATAGCCATTTTTCCACACCACCTCATAAACATGAGAATTGTCATTTTTTAAATCCTGGGTGAGATGTGTTTTAGCAGCTCTAGTGCGAAATAACATTTTGGCCAATATACTATGAATGGTACATATCATGTCTATAAGGCAAATCCTAAGACACATACTGTATCTTCAAAAGTCAGAGTCAAAATAAAAAAAATGTTTAACAAGCATCAAACTTTCGGCATTGACAAATGCTTCTTTATGTCTTGATCTATTGCACTATGGAATATGCATGAGGCTGTACAATGAATTAGTCAGAAGTTCTTGTCAAAATGAAGGTGTCTGCCATTAGAAAATGGAACTTCTACTTATGTCCTGCCCAGCTTACTCCTTCATGCATGATTATTTATTTATAGTTAACAATTTCTCTATGTATAATATGGAATTAATTCCATATAAAATATATATTGTATAGTGTTTAAAAATATACACATATAATCAAGAGTTAACTGCAGGCTTTGGTTGAGATACCTGTTTCTAAAATGCATTTGTATCACATTAAGTATTGCACTCAGCACTGCCACTTTTGTTTGAATGTGCATCTTGAAACTTCTGTTGTAATGCTGTTAGGCCTCCTGAGCAAACCAGTTAGGATTTCTTTAGCTTGGTTTAACATTCTAATTAGCACTGCTGGTAGTTTTGTCTACATGAAAACACTGTTGCAGTTGATCAGGGATGGTGCTATTTTGTTTTTTTTTTTCTTTTGGTGTACCCTACTAAGGAAGGAAGTCAGAAAACAGATAAAACATCCAGCAATATCAATGAATTTTTGAGAAGGTAACCAATCATAAAAGTGTGTTTTCAACAAAAATTAATATGAAGAAAAAAGGTTTAACAGTGTCCCTTTAACAAAATGAAGTTATTGCCCTTACAGTTTAAAAGTTTTACCTTTTAAAATAAATTCTCTTTAGAACGGGATAATGTTTGAATGTTTAGTGTAAGAATTTTTTTAAAACATTAAAGCTGGTTCAGTTTGCATTGATACTTCCGGTCAATTCATATTTCATGTACTAAATCAATATACTGGAAATGTATCAACAAGAAGTCTTTTTTCAAAATAAAAAAAAAAAAGAAAAAACATTTTTAACATTTTTTTTTATTTATATTGAAGCAAAGCAAATAACAATTACGCGATTTTTGTAATTAAAATGCTGTTCCAAAGTGGTATGAAATCATGTCAAATAAAATCTTTATTCCCCCTTCAGGAAATCAAAATCTTCTCATACTTTAGCAGGCTGCAGCTGTGAAATCAACTGAAGATAACTACAGTACATAATAAGGGAAGTCACTGCATTAAAGGGTACCTAAACATATAGTTTTTTAAAACTGCAAACTCCAAAATCTGGCTTTATATGGAGGTAAAGTAAAGGCTGCTGTTTACATGTATGCTAAAACTGCATTTATGTAAATAACATAAATGCAGTTTCATAGCTTTTGAAAAATGTAAACATCAGCATTTCACATTCAATAAACAGCCTTGGTTTCTCCCTAAAATGTCTGCCACGTGTGTTAAGTGATGAGTCATGATGACACCATTTGAGCCAGAGACAGATATCAACATATATTTCTATAGTGCTAACTAGTTCTTCTTTCCCTCTTTATTTTGAATTGTTGCACCAGAATAATTAACACCATGTATTACCTCATGGATTATTTTGATCAATACATATGTTAAGCTATGATTTTGTTCATTTTGTTTATTTAACTTGTAGAAAATGTCTTGCAATCCAGCTGATTTTTTTCTTTGGCAGACTGCATTACAGTACAACACTTCAAATACCTGATGATCAAGTAGTTATATGATGCACTGAATTTTTTTTTTGTTAACCAGGAGAGACACACTAATCTGACAGCTTGTTTACAGGTGTGGCCGAGGAGCACAAGGAAGTTTAGTGACTTGTTCAGGGTCACACAGCAAAGTACAGGTTTTGTTCAGTTCCAAAGCTTATGCACTCTTGTTAATCCACAAAGAAGGCTTTCTTTTTCCATGTGAACCCCCTGCACCTAGCCTGCCTTCTGTTGAACACCCCACAATCCATACCCTGTCCTTAGTATTGCCTGGGGACGCATATGAGCTTGCGATCTCATGAAGAGAATTATCACACCTAGATTGTAATCTTGTACCTCAAAGAGTTGTGCACACCTATACTGATACACATCATAAGCTGACACTGTTAAAAAATGCCTCCCAAATCACTCTACAGTTCACATTCTCAATGTCTGACTTCTGATCCCACAGTAAATATTAAGTGGATCACCACCCTTCTGCACAGTGATGGTAGTATGTACAGTTCCCTGTTGTGTTTTTTCTTACCTACCCAGCAATTCTTCTCCAGTAATTTTCTGTGCTCTACTCCACAATGCAAATTGTCAGGCTACCACCCTTCCAAATCTTGAATGAGCTATACACAACTCCCTCAATACTGTCCTAACAAATGTCAACATCCCCCCCCCCCCATAATCTCCATACACTGAATTCAAGTAACAGCTTAGGTGCAGCCCTGCCACTCTGAGTATTTGTCATTTTTGGCTGCTCTCATCCACAGTCAGGTAATGAGCACAATGCTGGCAGCCCCACATTTCAGATCTCACAGTGATCTGCTCAGCATCCTCCTTCATGTCTTCAACTAACCTGAATACAGCTGTACCCTGTTGGAATGACCTCTTCAGTTCCTCTCTGGCATTCATTCTTCTCACCTGCTCCCCATACCAAAAATTGGTGAGTTCACTACCCTTCCGCATCATGAATGTGGTTAGTATAGTCTCCCGTGTTACAGTTACATACTAATAATACACATGATCTTCTGGTAAGCCAGGCTGATAGCAACATGTCACAAGTGGAAAAATAGGCTTTCCTACTCATATAAGATCTAAGCCACCTATGATTAGGCACTATTAAATGATGTGCATAATGATGTACACACCTGTCATTTAATAGTGCCTGATGAAAGGTAGCCTAGATCTTTTAAGGATAGGAAAGGCCATCATTCCCCTTGTTTTCTGCTGATATTAGCCTGACTTACTGGAAAGATATTTTTATTTTTGATATGTCAAAATAAAATGGGAACTGTACTACTTGCAGTCATTATGCAGAAGGGTGATGAGCTCACCAGTTTTCGGTGTGAGGAGGAATAGTGAAGACTGAATACTATATGGGGGCTGAGAAGGCCACTTTTGCAAGATACTGCAATATTCAGGGAAGACAGAAGGAGAGAAATATGAGCAGATTACTGTATGAAATAAGATGTGGGGCTGCCAGCAAATTGATCACTACCTGACCCCATTGTCCTAGCCAACATTCCCCTTCCTATAAAACCAGTGCATGCAGTTGTCCAAGGCTGTGTGTGGATATTAATGTATGGAACAGCTGCCACTACACGTTCAGTTACTTCATTATCAGTCTAGTATTGCTTGTAAAGCACTTTGGGATACAATGTGTATGAAAACCACTATATAAATGCTGATTCTTATTCTTCTTATTAGTATTTCCCATGGAAAAAGAGGACAAGGCAAGCATATATTTGAGTTTTGAGAAAGTATAAACTCTAACATTGAACTGCACAAGAACTTTGCTACAAAAAAGTGGTGGCTCTAGGGGGTAGTGAAGGGTGTGGCTGCAACCCCCTTCCCCCACATAGTAACATACTTGCTTGCAGCTGCCACTGCATTTCACTTTGTTGAAAAAGTCTGATTTATTGATTGTACAAATGTTTACATTCAAATTATTGATTACATTTGTAGGTTCTGCCAAAAATGTACTAGAAAAGAATAATAGCAGAAAATACAAAGGTTTAATAAAAATGTTAAAAAGTGCATATTAAGCATGCATTCCACCCCAGCACCCCCATTGTAGCATCTTGGATCCACTATAACCACTAGACTACCAGATTATTTAAGATTTGTACTGCACTGTGGTTTGCTACAGAGAAAGTCGGTTGGATTAAAACACATATTCAGCATGTTAAAGTAAACAAAATGAACAGAACCATAGTCTAACATGTGTATTATTCAAAATAATGCACATGGTTTAGACCATTTGGGTGGAACACTTCTATACAAAGGGAAAAAAGAACTAGTTAGCACTACAGAGAGCCATATATCTCTTTGACTTTGGCTCAGATGATATCATATTTGGCGGCCATTTTAGGAAGCAGGTAAGACAGTTTTTTCTAAATTGGAAGGCTGATTTTACCATTTTCAAATGCTCTGGAACCACATTTAGGTAAATTATGTAAATGTAGTTTTAGCATTAATGAATACAGCAGCCTTTCCTTTAGTCACCTACAGAGTCAGATTTTTTAATAGTTTGTTGTCAAAATGTTGTTTAGGTATCCTTTAACATGAAGATTTTAAGAGAATAGTTGCACTGAACCTAAAAGGAAAGTGATACGTATAAAAACAAAATATTGTATTTCAACTTTAAGCAGTTCCTTCCACTGTATATTTCAAACTTCTCTTCCAGATCTGCTGAGGTTGCAGCATCTCCTGCCTTGCTAACTAAAGTGCTGTTTTTGTAGTTCTATCCATTTTTTTTTGTATTTTGTGGCATGTCCACATGTAAATCATTTTATTCCACCCTGGCCGACATTCTTTTTTTTAATTTTTCAGATCTAACCTCTTTTTACAACTTTATACAGTCTTTGACTTTCTCCCACTTTTCTCACTGCCTGAACACTGTGCCTCTTCAAATGAGAATTTTAAATGCAGGAAAACTTCATTTAACAGTTATATAATTCTACCAAGTGTCTGGAGGTAATGATTTACCATAGGAAGTCAAAATACCTTCTTGCACAGGTACTTCAGCAACTATAATGGTGTAGACCTTGCATGTACTGAAGGTAAACTTAAAGAAACTGCATAATTCATTCTTCTGAATCTTTAGTTGCACATATTAGCACTTAAGCTTTGGCCAAAGTATAAATATAATCCAATGGACCTATGCAAACAGCGTCGTGTTATGCTTGTGCAACTGTGATAACTGTTTGGGCATTCGCATTCTTTATTCCACTTGGAATTATCAACCTGTAGGGGTGCCAAAGGCAAGGAACCCTCGAAGAGGATTCCACCCCTAGAGGTGCTGTGGGAAGATTCCCTTGGCTAAAGGTACCTTAGGAAGGGGCCCCCTGAGGAGAGAGGTATGCCACTGGAGGAGGAGGTGGAGGAGAGGAAGATGATGGGAAAAGAAAAATTGCTTCAGAAGGAGGCTGGGAGGAACTGCATATGTAGCTCAGGAAGGGGCCATGGCTGGTTGCTCACCCCACTGAACTACAAGCATAGCTCTTCAATTCAATGGGCCTATGCAACCAGTGTAGTGTTATGCTTGTGCAACTGTGATAACTGTTTGGCCATTTGCACTCTCTAGTCCACAGGGAATTACCACCCTGTTGGGGTACCAAAGGCAAGGAACTATTGAAGAGGGTTCCACCCCTAGTGGTGCTATAGGAAGATTCCCTTGGCTAAAGGTACCTTAGGAAGGAGCCCAAAAAGAACATTAAGCAGTAAACGATGACTATAAGGTAGAGAAGTGGATTGCCAGCAATGAGACAGCTTGATTAAACACAAATTAGATGCACAGGTTGTCAGGTTTGCACTAGATAAAATGGATTGCATTGAGTACATCAGGGGGTTTCTTAAGGAGAGAGAGAGAGAGGGACTGGTGAGTGTGGCCACTATCCATATTGATCCAACAGTGGAAACCTACCTAAGGAATCTAGGGAATATATTATAAACAGCTAACTAAATATTATCACCTTTGGTATGGTGGACAGGAAAAAAAACCTAAAAGGAGGAAACCGCTGGGGATCCAAGGCTTAAGTCACCTTCCCTGCAGGCTGGAGTAGTTTAGTTAGTGACAACTCTGCTCTGCAGTTTTAAACCCAATCACGGAGGGGAATATTTAAATTTGGTGGAAAGCTCTCATGATCTCTGTAATGGGAATGCTGTGAAGGATTTGTGAGAGGCCTCTGCAACAAAGGGCACTCTGATGTGAGAGCAGACCCCCAAGGTGGGAGGATGAGAGCATTTTAATTTTTGAATAAAAGCATGAATCAACTCAAAGTGCTAGATATAAGACGGCTGGGCAAAGCCAGCAGCCATAGATTAGGTAGCAGGTTATTGATGAGGAGGCCGAGCGAAGCCAGAAGCTGTAGATATTGATGAGGTAGCTGGTTAAAGCCAGCAGCTTTAGGGTAGATAGCAGGTTAGTGATGAGGAGGCCGGATGGAGCCAGCAGCCTGGGTGAGGTAGGAAGCTGCAGTGCGATCCAGCATTCAGCGGTTTGTTAATGGTAGCAGCCAGAGGAAAACAGCCAACCAATTCCATTACGGAAGCCAAACTGAGGGTGACATAGAAGGTAGGTGTCTATGTAGGCAGAGGCTGTGATGCCAGTGATTGAAACAATGAGATTTAGCTTAATTGAATTGATGAGGTTAGCATATGATGGCTATGGTTTCAGCATGAATAGTGAATTGTATGATTGGCATGAATACCTTAAATGCCATTATGGCAGAGTTAGGTTATTGCAAGGTAGAAAATATTTATAATGTATTGTAGAACGCTACTGAGCATGGAAATCCATGCTTCCAACAGCATTGTTGTGCTTGCTTCAGTGTGTCACAATCTTGTTGTGCTGCACTGAGTATGTCACCGGTGCAGCACAACAAGATCGAACACATTCACGCATGCGCGATTTAGCAGCCATGTCGGTGATGGAGAGAGTAGCGCTGGAGCGAGGTGCAACATGAAGCCAAGTAAGGCTTGATTTAAAATATTTCTGTGTCCATTCACTGTTTTTTCATGAATAGACTCCCCATACACTATAAAAGATTGTCTATGGGAAGTCATTCGCAAACAAGGATCTTGTGGTCTCCTTGGCAATGGACGACCTCTCGAGCTTCGCTCTTGAGGACTAACATTGCCAAGGATACCTCTCGATCGAGAATATCCTTGTTGTGAATGACTCCCTATAGACAATCCTCTATGTAGCATAGAAATGAAATGCATGAATTTCTTGAAAGCCATGTAGGCTGTGAGATAAATATATTAATGCATGAATAACTGAAAAGCCATGTAGGCAAGGAGCAGGGTGATTCATATATGTGTAACAATAGCAGGAAAACTGAGGATTGGTAAAGTAAAATAAAAGGAACGGAATGGTAGAAAACCTAGAAAGTCCAAAAAGAAACCAAACAAAAGCAGACATAAACACATGAGCTAGAAGGAGCAGAACAGCATACAGTATCATAGGAGAGGCGAGCATAGTGCGGTTAAATTGGGGTGAGCATAGGTACAGAAAGTGAAATGGGGAACAGATACACTGTATGACATAGTCCTTCAGAATACTTGGAGAAGAATTCCATTATTGTCTTTCTGGTTTGGAGTTTCATGGGGTCAACTCACAGCACGAGTTGAAGAATGGTAAATGGTACATGATGAGTAGATTTGTTAAGTACAATAATCAGGAGCTGCAATTGTCTTTCAGAATCTTCAGCTGATGAAGGAGATATTGACACAGAAGAAGTACCTAGGACTGCAAGTTCATAGCCATGATGAAAGGAAAACTCCTGGAGTCAAGATGAAGTATTTGCAAAGGCAGGATCTTCATGTAGGTATAAAAATGAGGTGAAGTGTAAAGAGGTCATGGAACATATCTGGTATTAAGCTGAAGATCTCCACATAGATGAGCAGGTATTGGGTGCTGGATTTTCCATCAGAAAGGATGCAAAGCAAAGAAGGCTTGAGGAGAATGAGAATCCCTTGTACAGAAGAAGACAGAGTCTAACATGAACTCTCAAGTCTCTGGTGGGTGAAGAAGGACTGTGCCTATGCTTGAGGCTACTGGGATGGTAGGATATGGAAACAGAGGCCATAGCAAGTTATTAGGTTGAATGTCAGTGTGGAAGGAGAATAAAAGCAGCAATGAGCGATGGAAGCACAGTCTCAGATGGCTCATATGATGGAGTTTCCTCTTCAAACAAATATTGTAGAGGCAATTTGCAATGCAGTCTTTCAAGAAGGCTTGAGCAGCAACAGTTAGAATTGATGCAGTAGAGCTGAGTTGAAGACATCCGAGGGGCTTCTCTGAAGACTGTATTAAAATAGGCAGGTAAATGAAATGAGACAGATACTGTTGTTTTGAGTAGATACAAATTGAATTCCTCTGAAGAGCTTCCCTGAAGACTGTCTTCAAGTACGCAGGTATATGAAGTAAGGCAGAGAACTTCGGGACAAGTAGAAGATGTCTGAGGGGTTTCCCTGAAGACCATCTTCAAGTAGGTAAGCAGATGAAAAGAGGCAGAGTGTCCTGTTTCAAGAAGTCGATGTCCAAGGAGCTTCCTTGAAAACTGCCTTTGAGTAGGCAAGTATATGAAGTGAGGTAGAGACAATTGATTTGAGTAGATACAAAAAGAAGACATACAAGGGGCTTCCCTGAAGACCGTCTTTGAGTAGGTAAGCATATAAAGTGTATTGGAGACTCCCATTCTGGTGGTCAGAGGACAGCTGATAATGCATGACCACAAAAGATTAGGAGAAATTAGGTACTGGTGATAAGATGATCTTGAGAAAACAGTTCACAGGAGGCCTTCTGGAATAGACCATACCTTAGGTGATGGACAGGCTGCACATTCTGATAAGCTAGAACCAGACACAGGAGACAGGAGTAATAATGAAAGTAATCTTAATGAGACTGTAAATTTGTAGTCCGCAATAATAATTGTTTGACCAGAAACAAGAAAAGTATACTTAAAGTGTTTCCCTGGTACTGACAGTGTTCCTTTAAGAACCAAGTCCATGGAATGAGCAGGGCTCATAGAGATAAATGGCATGCTGTGTAAAGCCAGGCACTGAGAGTAGCCAGGTGTAAGTAATTAGGGATAGATGGACAGAGGAGAGTGCAACAGGAGGAAAACAACGGTGAAAAAGAAAATCATACAGATAACAAATGCAGGTTAACTGAGGGGTTGGTAAAGTATGATAAAGTTAATGGGGCTGCTAAAACATGACAAAGTAAAAAGGAGCTTGAATAGCACAATGGGCCTGAGGATTGCAATGCAGGAAAGCAGGAGCTTGAGCTGAAGCATTCAGATAACAATGCATGGAACTGAGCTTTGCAAAATCTGGTGAGGAAATGGGAGCCTGAGAGCACAGGTGCAGGACTAACACAATATGAACAAGGGGTAACAGGATACTAGGAAAAAAGAAAGCCACCCCTTGAAATAAAATGTAAAACAAAAAAAAACAAAAACAAAGGAGAACAGGAAAACAAGCACACAAAGAAGCACACAGCAGCCAGAGGCAAAATAAATACTAACCAAAGCAGGAGAAACACACAAACAGAATCCAGCACAAACCAAGCAGAGCCCAAAGCACAAGCAATGCTTGGGGGCCAAGGCCTCAGCAGGCCCCAAGGGGAAGACTGACCAACAGAGACTCCAGCCAGCAAAGAAAAAATGCTTCAGAAGAAGGCTGAGAGGAACTGCTTATATAGCTCAGGAAGGGGGCGTGGCTGGTTGCTCACCCCTTTGAACTACTGTAATAGCCTTTCAAATAAAAGCAAGTATGTTGTAAATAAGTTTGGACCAAAACATGGAGACATAGAGTAAATAATGTAAAAAGACTTACATACTATTCTTTTTTGATAGCTCACAACAACAATTTGTTAAGCATCATATGTAAAACCAGAATATAAACAACACATGCAAGTCAGGCACTGGGTTCTTATCTTGTACTGGTCCTTCAACTGCCTTTGGTCTATGAAATTGGCAGTATAAAATTATGCATTGCTGTTCACTGTGCAAATTGTTTCCCTAATCCTAATGTAAAACAAACAGGGAGGTTGGTTAGGATATGTTAATCAGATTGTGACATTATTTGTCAAGCTGTTTAAAAAAAAACTTGCAACAGTGGATCACAACCATATAATGGCAGAATACAGTTGATGTCAGGCACTGAGAGTAGCCAGGTGTAAGCAATTAGGGATAGATGGACACAGGAGAGTGCAACAGGAGGAAAACAGCAGTGAAACAGAAAATCACACAGATAACAAATGCAGGTTAACCAAGGGATTGGTAAAGTATGATAAAGTTAATGGGGCTGCTAAAAACATGATAAAGTAAAAAGGAGCTTGAATAGCACTATGGGCCTGAGGATTGCAATGCAAGAAAGCAGGAGCACAAACAGAATCCAGCACAAACCAAGCTTTGGTTAGTATTTGTTTTGCTTCTGTCTGCTGTGTGCTTCTTTGTGTGCTTGTTTTCCTGTTCTCCTTTGTTCGTTTTTTTGTTTTGCATTTTATTTCAAGGGGTGGCTTTCTCTTTTCCTAGTGTCCTGTTACCCCTTGTTCATATTGTGTTAATCCTGCACCTGTGCTCTCAGGCTCCCATTTCCTCACCAGATTTTGCAAAGCTCAGTTCCATGCATTGTTATCTGATCAGTAGATTCATCCTCTACATGGCATTTGAGTAACCAGATTGATGGTTCTGGGCGATTTCAATGCCTGGATTGAAGATGAACTCTCGCAATTTGGTCAACACTTCCTCCAGTTAATGACAATGCTGGGCCTTATACAGGTGGTTTCCACTGCTACACATACATTTGGACACTCTCTGGACATAATCTTCCTTCTAGGGGTCTAAGCATCCGATGTGGGGGTGGAACCTATTGGGTGGCCTGATCATTACACTATGGGGTTTAGTTTTTGCAACCCCTCTAGAAGGCCTTCCCCTGTGGAGTTGGTTAGGTACCGCCCTTTATGGGATATAGATTCCCAAGGCCTTGTGGCAGTGCTTGACCTCTTGTCCCCCGCGTTGGAAAGCACTGACCTAGAGACTCTCGTGTCAGCTTATAACACAGCTGTTGTGGGGGCTCTGGATTTCATTGCTCCAGTTCATGTTCGCCCCCTCTCCCTTCACCCCAAGTCTCCTTGGTTTGATGGGACTTGAGGGAGATGCGGAGACAGGGGCGAAGGTTAGAGTGTTGCTGGCGAAAGTCCGCCCTTGATGCCAACCACCTTAGATTGATGGACCAGTATTCAGTCTATCAATCTGCAATCACCTGTAAGAAGGCAGAATTCCTGTCCAGGGAGATTGTGGTTGCTCGGAACTGACTTGCTCAGCTATTTCAAACTATGGGCAGACTGTGCAACCCAGTCTGTCTGCAAGTTTGGAATACTTTTAGCAGTTAGAGTGTGAGGAGCTTGCTCGATTCTTCACAAATAAGGTGGCCGACATTAGGGTGGAACTGCTGCCATCACACTTTAGGTGGGCTGCCGTGGACCAGTGTGAGACCACTGTGCTCCAATTCTCTTGGACTTCCTTCAGTCAACCGGGGTTCATGGATGTCATGAGGATCATCCAGAATATGTGCCCTACATGCTGTAGTCTGGATCCTGGACCGACTTCCCCAATTTTGGACTGTATTGATATCATCGGTCTAGTCCTTGTGCAGATAGTCAGGTGCTTCTTGGAATCTGGTGAGTTCCCTAGCTCCCTGAAAGAGGCGGTGGTGACACCACTCTTGAAGAAAGCTACCTTGGACCCTGACTGTCTTGCAAACCACAGACCTATCTCTAACCTTCCCTTTGTTGGAAAGGTGATTGAGAAAGTAGTGGCAGCACAACTGGAGGACCATTTGACCATCCATGACATCTATGAACCCCTCCAGTCCGGTTTTCATAAAAGACATAGTACTGAGACAGCGCTGGTTTGGGTGCTCAGTGATCTCCTGATGGCTAGAGATCGGAAGAGCCATCAGAGATCTTGGTTCTCCTGGACCTATCCTCAGTGTTTAACACTGTAGATCACATTGTGTTGATAGAATGCCTGAGGTTCTTATGCAGAATATCGGGAACTGTCTTAAGATGGTTCACTTCATTCCTCACTGGGAGATCACAAAGAGTTGTGTCTGGGGTCTTTTCCTCGGATTCAACGGCTTTGTTGTGTGGGGTGCCTCAGGGTTCAGTACTGTCACCCATGTTATTTGCGGTGTATATGTTACCCATCAGAGACATTGTAAGAAGGTATGGGCTGAGGTTTCAGTGCTATGCAGATGATACCCAGCACTACCTTTCTTTTGCCCCCAACCAGGAGGGAGCTCCTCGGTCTTTAACAGCTGTCTAAAAGAAATCCAGGAGTGGATGGATTCTAGTTGGCTGATGTTGTACTCGGAAAAGACAGAGTTACTGGTTGTGGACCCTGGTCGACAGATAGGGGGGCCTGGTGGTGTTGCATCCTCCGGAATTTTTCTTCAAGGCATCTCTCTCCCGACCTCTGAACAGGTGCGTAGCCTGGGGGTGGTTCTTGATGATAGACTGACACTGCAGTCGCAGGTGTCGGCTGTCGTCAAGACTTCCTTTTATCATCTTAGGAACATCGCCAGGGTTAGGCACCTTGTTCCCTCTGCCGACCTTCCAACTTTAGTCCACGCCTTTGTGTCCTCATGCTGGATTACTGCAACTCCCTCTATTTAGGGCTTCCGGGGGTTGAAATCCGTCACCTGCAGCTAGTGCAGAATGCTGCAGCCTGGCTTTTGATGGATTCTTGCAGATCCTGTCATATTACTCCGGTGCTGCGTGAACTGCACTAGCTGCCAATTCAGTGGCGGATCACCTTTAAAGTCGGCTTGCTGACTTTCAAAGCCCTACACAATTTGGGCCAAGTCTATCTGAAAGAATTTCTGGTTCCCTACTGCCCCGATTGATCGCTCTGCTCGGCTGACGAGGGGTTTCTAGAGGTTCCAAGGGTGAATTTGAAATCATCTGGTGCTCGAGTTTTTTCTTATGCTGCCCCCACCCTTTGGAACTCTCTACCCCATCGGTTACAGTAGTGCACTTCTGTGGAGGGATTTAATAGGGGTTTGAAAACCTCTCTTTGGGAAAAAGCATTTTTGGAATACTGATTGGCTTAATGACTTGGTTCTGTCAAATATTTTTAATGACTTTTTTAATTGTTTTAACTTTGGTTTATGTAAGGTGCCTTGATAATTGAAAGGCGCCATATAAATAAAAATTATTATTATCATCACATGTAGTGTAATGAATAACCTACTAATTACTTATCTTTTAGAAACATTTCTTACCCTTTCCTGCCCTCTCAGTCCCCTTGCAGGGTTCTCTGCATCCTGAAGGGGTTCTCAGGGTCTAATCTACACCCCTTCTCCACAACCCACCCTTTCCTCCTTGGATCAGCACTTACTTACTTACTTCTTTCCCCAAATTAATATATGGTCTTGCCCACATACACTCCATTTCACCTGTCCATCTTGCACTTATTGTACTCCTTTACTCTTCCCTGTTTAATCTCCAACTTGTTGCCCCCTTCCGTTCTGACTCCTTCCTTTTCATCGTAGCTAAATCTGCCATTTGATTCCTTTCCACGTTAATCCATGTCTGTACTGACCATTCCCCCTTCCTCCCTTTGCACTTATGGCTGTTCTCTCTTATTAACCTAATTGTATGTTACACTGTTGTGCATCACCTGTCTTATGCAAATGTCTGCTCTATCACAGCACCTTATTGTATGATATGATGCAACTGAATGTAATTGTTTGACCTATGTAACTTGAATATATATATATTACTGCTCCAGCCGTATTGTACCCTCTCACCCCAGGTCACACCGGGAGACAAGCAACTTGTTGCTCCGTGTGCCTTCTTGGTGAAACATTCCAATAAATAAATAAACATTTCATTTCTGTCCTGAAGAAAGTAGTTCTTATGAAATGAATTGAGCACTGAGAAAGAAATATTCTTGGATCATAATTATCCCCTGACTGTGCATAAAATTAATTTAGCTTTGATCTGTTTAACTGTGTAAAGTCAATACAACACCAATATTTAATTCATTTATGTGAAAGGAGATGAAGATAATTGTATTCAGAGAACTATTGAAGTTCAGATTATAGTTGTCTATTATGTTTTGTCTAATGTAATTAATACAACATGTGGTATAGTGTTAGTAAACTAGTTTTAATATTTCTATATCTGAATACTATGATCCATAATGTCAGATAATGAGTTACCTAGAGGTAATAACACACAATAGGTTGTGCATTTTAAGCAATAAGGTATGACCAGGGGTTAAGTAAATGTTCTAGTTAATCAGCCCCTGGGGGTATAATGTGGCACAAGGTGCAGCCGAGTGCCATATTGTCCCAAGGGGGTGATTAACTTGAACATTGACATAACCCCTAGGAGTACCTTACTGCTATTATTATAATTGGGTTCAAGTTTCTTGCAGTTTTCTAATGTTGTACTGTATTTATTTAAGATATTCCTTTGACATAAAATAGTCTCTCCACTAAAGGGTAACAGTCTCAGCCCTTGATCTTTATGATAATGACAGCTAGCTGGTGATACTCTTCACCAGCAGGAAATGAAATAAAAATGTATATCTCACTGCTGTCCTTGTATACAAGTGTAACCCCTAGGTGGTGCTATTCTAAGGGATACTACTCCTGCCTGTATGGCAATCCACAGGTTGAGGGGTCGAGTTCTGTAATTGGGTGCCTCCACCCAGAGGAATGGTTTTGGGGTAGCTCAACTGCTCTGGTACAGCCCTCTGGGATGCTCTAATCACCCACCAACCCTTCTAGTGGCCTAAATAATAACACAAAGGTACATTCACATTCAGTTGATAGCAGTAATAATATGCTCACACCCCTTTCACTTACCACCTGGGCTGGATCTGCTGCAGCTGCCTTGGAGAACCCCTGGAAAATAAGATCAGCAATGCAACAATACAGTCTTACCACTGTAACCCAACTAATAATATGAATGCTAGCCAGGTTAAACATGAAAAAAGATAATTAGATTTATTTAAGGGCAGTGAACAAGGGATGGGCATGAATCTAGCAGAATGATTAGCAATCTGATTTAAATCAGGATTGTTCCCCATGCACTGTAAGTCCCATTTAGACAGTTCAACAACCCTGGGTACCCAGTATGTCATGCAGGCTGGCCTGAAGCATTGCTCGGGATGGACAGCACTGCAGCTGTTGTTGGGGCCCTTAAGAAAGGAAAAACAGTTAAACATGCAGACAACCCAATTATTTGTAATTCAAACTGGATGGCTCAATCCATTGCATTAACCCCAGAAAAAGAAACAATTAGTTGGTACCACAATGATTTTGGCTTTCGTTGCAGGGAGCTACTGTGATTTGTACTCATGCTACCAGAACCTGGATGTTGGACAGGCGAGATGTAGACCACATGATGATGACCTGGGAGGCCAGGGGAAGCAGGGCCAACACAGCTCACCTCCAGGTGGTCACTAGCTGCTCGATAGTGTTGTTCGGGGGTCCGAATCCACAGGCTGTATTTTTGCCAAGAAGGGCTCTGAAGCACAAGTAGCAGCATAGGCCAAAATGGCAGGGCTCAGGCAGTATGAACAGTTTTTGCAAAAGTCTGTGATCTTCTGCTGGTGAAGCCTCCTGCTGGCATTACAAGTTCTACCATGGGGAACCAAATCACGACCCAGGAAACACATTCAGTACATTTAAATCGCTATTGTCTATAAACAACAGCTCAGATTCAGTCCAGTTGCAATTTGACAGCTACACTAAGCAAACCTTTCAATCCGAGTCTAATTCTCTCAATTGCTGGGCCAATAGCTTCTGGATCAAGTCTTCAGTCCAAATCACTAGTTGCACTAGCAAACTTCTTCTTTCTTCAGTCACAGATTCAAGCTGGACATTGGAACAGGTCTTACTTCTGCAATAGGCAGTTCAGATGCAGGAGAAACATGGCAGAGAGGCCAGCAGAGCCTCTTCCCGCTGATTTCCCTGCACTCCTTCTGGGAGCAGCTGCTCGAAAGCTTGAGCTGTTCACTCTTCAATCTCCAACTCCAAGTGATCCACTGCTTCAGCAGTTCTCACTATTTCCTTTGAAATCCAAAAGGTTCTGTTGGCTTATGGGAGCTGTCAGTCACAGTAAGGGCTCCCCCCTCCAGGTCCATTTGGGTGCCAGCACTTAAAACTACAAAAACTACAGAATTCCTTCCCACAAGACCCCTGGGGACAGTCTCCATTTTATGTCCCCAGTGGTTCATTTGTTCCAATTACTGGAAGTCCGGAACCTAACATGGTGGCTCCCATCCAAATGTTCAAGCTGCAATCAAGCAGGTTAGACAAATTTCTCTATCTTTACTATAACAACAAACAAACAGTAAACAATAGCAGTTCCTATGCAGGCTCCCTCTGCGCATGTAGCAACTGCAGAATGGAGCAAAATAACAGACTGTCTGGCTGGCCACAAGCCTTAAATCAGTCGGACCCAGCCCAGATTAATTTCTAAACAGAGATTAGTCATTTTCTTAAAGAGACAGGTGTGGAGGCTCACAGTGCACTCTCACACACACAAATAGAAGTATTAAAGACAGGACACCAGCCTGACAGTGGGCATTAAGGAGCACAGGAAGACATTATAGTAAAACCCAACTTGTAGGGAGGATTACACAAGTAGCGCCTGTTACATGTTCAATTGTTTATTCATTTATTCATTGCAAATTGGGTTTACAACATTTGAGTCAGAGACACATTTACAAAGGCATCTCGTCGCGGGGGGGGCAGACATCAAGACAGTTATTACAGTGCAGATTAAAACAGAGGAGAACATTACAGGTGCAGTAAAAAGAACATTTAACATAGATACACTTAGGTTACATAATGTAGTAGTTTGTATGTTACTTAGGTTACATAATGTTACAAAATTGTGAGTTACACTCATGGATATAGCAGGTCCTCAGAGAAGACAGTGGGTTACATCCCTGTTTGGACCTAGTAGGGAAGGGGTAGGTCTGGGGGAGGGAGAGGCTGTCCAGTGGATGTTGTCGAGCCAGGGGGCAAGGTGGGAGGGAACCACAGGTTACAACAGGGGGTTAGTTGCACCTACAACAGTGGGTATTAAAGATATCGTTCTGAAGGGCTGTTTTGAAGGAGCCAATTTTTGGCAAGTTGGAGATGCAGCTAGGGAGGGAGTTGAATCAGGTGGGGGCTCGGTAGAGGAAATATCTCTGGGCAAGTGAGGTCTTGGTTCTGGGCACCTTGAAAGTGGCCTTAACAGAGCTAAGGGTGGTGATGGACAAAGATGGCTGCTGTAGGGAGGTGGATACCCCCAGTGGGGAGAGTCCTAGCAGTGATTTCTTAGTGAGAAGGCAGGTCTGGTAGAGCAGTCGCTCCTCAAAGTTGAGAAGATTGGTGGTAGTATAGAGAAGGCAGGCGTGAGTTCGGCTGGGGCACCTGTCAGGGGCCTACTGGCCTTATTGATGGAGAGTTGGATTTTGGAGAGGGCAGTGTTGTCAGCTGCAGCGTAGATGGGCAAGCCATAGTCCACGAGGGACAAGATGGAGGAGGTGATGGCCAGCCTGAGGGCAACCTGAGGCAGGCAGTCCCTATGCCGGTATAGCAGGCCAGTCCGAGAGTTAATGGTGGCTGACAGGGCATGAATGTTGGTGTGGAAGGAGAGGGCAGTATCAAACATGATGCCTAGGTACTTGTATGTGGTCATTTGTTCTAGCGGGGTGCAGAGTGCTGGGGATAATCAAGAGGGGGGTATTTTTAGCTTTATTTTGGTGGTGGGAGACGAGCATTGATTTGGTTTTCTTTAGGTTAATGACCAGTCTGTGGTCGCAAACTACCTTTCAGCTTGGTTGTAAGCTTGCTGGAGGGATAACTGGAGGGAGGTGGGATTGGGATGTGAGGCAATGAGGACTGCATCGTCAGCATAGAGGAGCATTTTTACCGGTACATGAGTTGGGGAGGGTGTTGAGGTAGAGACTAAAAAGTATTAGACCCAGGATGGAGCCCTGAGGGACCCCGGAGTGAATGGGAAGAGTGCTGGAGAGGGAGCCGCTGATCTTGACATGCTGGGATCTAGCAGAGAGGTAGCTAGAGAACCAGGAAATGGGACCACCAGAGAAGCCAAGTTGGTGGAGAGAGTCGAGTAGAAGGGGATGACAGACAGTGTCAAACGCCTTGGAGAGGTCAATGAACACTGTTCCTGCAAGGCTGCCAGAGTCGACAGCAGCATGCAGGTGTTGGGAGAATTCCAGAAGAGCTGTGGTTGTACTGTGTCTTGGGTGGAAACCGGCTATTTTATTATTTTTGTCAGCCCATGATCAGCCCTGTAGCATTATTATAGCCTATGACAGTGACAAGCTGCAGAACATGTCAGCCCTCATGTGTAAAGCTTACAAATAAATTGAGAGACATCACCTGTGACAGTTTAGGTTTTTTAGTGTTATTTCTCTAGTCTTTTTTTCCTCTTCCCCTAGGCAATAGTTACAGTACAAGATTCCGAGATATAGTCAGTGAAAAAAGCTGTACACGGTTCGTGCTGCATCACTTAGTGCTAACCAGAGCACTGAAGTTTTTGTCAGATTCGTCATTGTGGGGTGATCTACAGGGTAGGCTACACTTTTGTGCTAAAACAATACTGCATATACTTTTAAAAAGGACAAACAAATGACAGTGATGCCCTATATTTGCCTATTGCTCCGCAGTTGAAGACGTGCTGTGGATTGCCTTCGGTCATTCACATATTGCAACAGTTGCTCACAAACTACAAAAAAAAAAATGCTAGAAAGTGTCCACATGCAGGGACAACACCAATTGGATCCTCAAGAGTACAAGCAGCTGGCCACTGACAGGGAAGTACAGATCTGGAACACAGTCTGCTGCCACCAAGAAACTCGGCGAGAGGCTGCCATACATCCCCTTCCAAAGACTGGGGTTGCAGAGACACATGGAAGATGTACAGTAACTAATTTTGTTGTGGCTCAGAAAAAAAAGTGACTGGAAAAGGTGCAGGATTACAGTAGGAGCCCCTGTTACATGTCCACCACGGACAAACTGTAGGTCAGGGAGAGGCGCATAACATCGGACTCAGGCTGATATTTTACATTTGCTGCTTTGTTTAATTGCTTTTTGCTTTGATGTCTTCTACATTACATATTCAGGTAGTTGGGTCTGTTATACTTTGCATCCACCATAAATTAGTTTTTAGTGGTGGTGTTGGGGGAGTGTAGAAACTGTGTGGCAGGAGTGGCAGCTCGAAGTCCTAATGCGGTCCAATAGCAATGCTTAGCAGCTGCTCTCACTGCTGCCCTGGTGTGGGAAGCCATGATTGCTGTCAACCTAAGTGGAGACACAGGACAGGATGCTTTGCTGACTGTGGTTCTGTGTGAAACAGGATGCCAACAGTGATTTGTGGTGCTCTGTGTGTTTTTACAAGCACCCTCCTGGTCAGATCATCACTGCAGATTGATTTTTAAGTTTATTCAGTTTATCGAGTGGCACTTTATTCAGTGGCGTGGGGAGGCAGGGGCACTGGCAGCAGGAACTTGTACACATTTACAACTGCATACTCATGTCTACAGACTACAGGTACTTTTCTCCTCTAGCGCCTGCCTGTATACTTCCAGCATAAGCTGCAGACAACTACAAAAAAAAGAAGAAACTAGTTGGTTCTGGTATTGTTGAAAGGAATGGCAGGGAGAAGACAGGAACAGCTTGGTAACTTTACTTGATGGGACTCGAGCAGTAGACAGGGAGATTGGGCATAGTCTCTTTCATCGGACAGTTATGTTGCAGATGTTTCTACATTTATTTTATGAGTTTACAGTGCATTGTGGATAGTAGTCCTTTTGAAAACCAAAAAAACAAACAAACAAAAAATACAGTAACAGAAACGAAATGGATCATTTATCAATAGTTAATTAAATGGATTACTGTTATGATTACTTCATTTTTGCCTTTACACTGTCCAGCACATCTACCGCTTAACTTAATGGAGGATCTACCTTCTAACTATAGAATTTATAAAATAATAACTAATCCCAGGGTAGATTAATACTCGTCATTCGGCTGGAGAAGTACATTAATAAGGCGAGTAACATAAGGGTCTCTGAATGCTGACAACCAATCAGATTGCAGCATTCCTGAGACTCTTATAATAATGTTGGCTAGATTTAACCTCTTCTCTTGTGTGCTGAGTTGCAAGGTGACAGGCAAAGTGTTCCTCCGCTCTAACCAGAGGACTGCTTTTATCTACCAATGAATACGGCAGTCTGGGGACTGTTATTGTATTTATTAAATAACCTTGCATTATAAATCTTGGCTTAGAAAAGCAGTACCTGTGCCAAGTTTTTGTGAGTACACATATAGTAGCCACAGCTTGTGACTGGGTACATCTAACCACAGACCAGTATTTGTGTGTGTGGGGGTCAATTCTAAATCCTATCCTTTCTATCATGAACAGGTTCTCAGGAAAACAAGTGCAGACAAGATTTTGCAGGTAGAAAAAGACCTTATCCAAATTATTAAACTAAATCCAGTGCACTGCAGACAAATAAAACTCTCACAGACTGTCCATTTAGATAGTAAACATGGTTATAGCACATTTTAATGCATTTAAAACTAACAAAAACTCTCTGAAAAGCAACACAGCCATGGGAGGAGAGTATGTTAAAATGTTCTTAGCAACAGAACAAAGACCAATTAAATGTTTTAAAATAGTCAAATAAGGCTATTTTATAGTGTTTATGAAAGACGAAATGCTCTACAAAAGTCATTGAAAGCATCACAGTAGTACAATTATGTATACAGCATGACGTACCCCCCCCCCCCATTACTCGCTGTCTCTGGAACTTATGCCCTTACCTCTGATTCTCCACAACTTACCCCCATGCCAGGGCCTTTATGGTTCCCCAGGCCCCTCCAGATTGTATGCCTGGGTGGAGGCCAGGTGTGCAAAAGGTGGGGTGGGGCCTGTGCCATGTGACCTGCATCATCCTGCTCATTCAGGTGGTCTTTCTTTGTTCCACCAAACCCCCCTGGCACCTTGAGGGCTTTGACCAGTAGTAACATCAGCATATAAGCATACTCACATCACTGACAAGAGGTGTCCACCCCACCCAATAATGGCTCCAGTTTGTATCACCACCTGTGGTCGCCCAGGTGGTGGTAGCACAGTGGTGTGCACACAACCCTCTCTTCCTGGAGGAGGAGGAGAGTATGCTGCAGAATTCGCAGTCCTCTTCCCCCAGATTCCCCAATGCCTCAGGGTTACTTATGAAACCAGGTCACTGGCATCGCGAGCTATTGCTCTGCAGAAGGGCCAGTCACATTCAGATTTTAGGGGGATTGTGCTGACTATGGCATATTTTTTCATATTAACCTACTTTGAGTGGAATGATCTACTCTGCTTCACAAGGAAATAAAAACTAGGAAACACACTGAAAATTATACTAATACTTACTAGTTCACGCTGTGGTATAAGGCCCTCTTTTAAAAGCTAAAGCCATTTCTCATAAATCTTAGCGTTCCAGCTGCATGTTTTGACTCAGTCACCACACTGCTAAGGCTCATTCGGGATACATTACTTTAGGCCACCTTTGTCTTTGCCAATCCAAATCATATAGAATAATTTATGGGAATGTACACAACAAGGCTGTGTTTTAATTATGCGGTTGATATGACAGTATATGAACCTCAAGAGCAAAGCTCGAGAGTTCCATACTGTCACCTTTACCCTGAGATAGAATTATATACCAAGCTGTCTGTGGTTACTCATATTTTGTTTTGTATAGTATATATTTTTTTTTTTTTTTATAAAGTTGTCACAGAAGTTTTCAAGCGGTCACCCCATCTAAAAAAAAACATGCAATTTCATTGTTCTGTCCTACGATACAAATTAAACAAGTCAAAAGGTACAAACTTGGGCACTGGGGGGTTAGTAAGCAACTGAGTGTGAGATAAATGAGGAATTTAAAATGTTAGGACCTTTTTACTGTGCATAACAAGTGTTTGGAATGCACACACCACCATTTTGGAATTCTCTTAGGTTTAGAATATGCACATTAAGGATTTTGAACAGGGTGATTTTTACACAGAGCAATAGTTTTTTTTTTGTCTTTTTTTAATTCTTTTTCCCTCTGGTCACAGCCAGCAGGGCCTTTCTCAGGCATCCTGGCCTGATCTTGCTGGCCTGAGGTCCTCCCTTCCTGAGCCTCCTCTCTCCCCCACTCCACTGCAGCTTGTACCCCCGGCTTGACCCCTCTGGGGTGGGCCACCACTCCTCTTGGTGTTCTCAAGGTCTGGACTCACTGCAGGTGAGGGCCTGGGGTGAAGGAGCTGGAAGGCCAGGTGGGTGGGATCCAGCAGTGGGCATGGGGATCAGGTGCAATAGCCTACCCTCCGAGCTGGTTGTTTCCACTTTTCTTCCGATAGCTCCCACCTTCCCCCAAGCATGGTGTGCAGTGACGACACGGCACACAGCAACCCTGCATGCATCTACCATGCTACCCACACACTTGGTCTATGTCCTGCAGGGTCCCCCGATCTCCATCATGAGCCGCTGGGAGGCCGACAACCCTGTAGCCCTCCCCCTGGGAGAGGAAAGCAGTCCGACAGATGCTCAATCTTCTCCCTCCCCTGTCAATCCCCGGTGCCCGGGCTGGCTTCCTAACCTGGATCGATGGTGCAGTGCAAGGTGTGGTGTCCAGTACCTCAACCTTTAGTACCACCGGACCACACAATTGTCTACTCGCTCGAACCTGTTATAGCTTGTTTTTCTATGAAACTTAAAAACGTTACTGCCTTAAACTGTTAATAGCAAATTTATGATGTAACTTTCCTGTCTGGTTTTACCTGTAATGTGTATCGTGCTTTGTTAAATGTTCTTTGTGACGTGGAACCTTTGTAAAAGAGCCCTGGCTCAAAGGTATTAATTCCTAGACTAATAAACTAAACTAAACTAAACTAAACTAAACTAAACTAAACACAGAGCAATAGTTAACCATGTATTATAAAGCTATTTAAGCTAATATGGTTCTACTTTTAAAATACCAGGATGAAGAATGACTTCAGGTACTGTATTTGTGGTGGAATTTGCAAATACAGCAAAGGATTCATATTAATAAGGTTAAAAATTACCAGTAAAGCCAGGCAGGCACATGCACTCAAAGTCTGGAGGTTCCTTTGGCTGGCTGGTATCAATACATGTAGCTCCATTGTAGCAATGATCTGAGTAAATGAGGCATGCATTTTCCCAAAAATGACAATATTCTCCAGTCCAACCAGGAGCACAGAGGCACTGCATAATAAAAACAAAAACAGATTATATTACAACAAATTAAATATGTAAAAACATGTTCTTATTTTCAGAATGTAATACAAAGTTATAAATCATGAACATTTTATTATTTATTTATTTATTTGTATTTCGGATGACACCTTTGAGACGAGGGCTCTTTTACAAAGGTTCCACGTCAAGGCAATAAGGACAATAAGGTACAAAACATAACATGATCATTACAATGGAACTTACAAAAAAAAAAAAAAAGACAAGCAAGGTTATAATAATAGGAGCCAAAGGCATTGTCAAGGAATTGGGTTGCGAGTTAATTATACAGTACAAGTCATAGGTGGCTCAGTGAAGCTTTGTTAGAAGTGGGTTAATGGGAAAACAGAAAGAAGAGTGGTGGAGAGAGAGTGGTATGGGAAAGAGAGAGGGAGGAGGGGAGAAATAGGGAGGGCACTGCATTGGGTATGTGGAAAATGGGAAATAGTAAGGGAGGAGGAATGTGAGGGATGAAAAGGAAGAGGAGACAGATTCATCCTATACCCAGTAATGGGGGGGTAGCAGAGGAGGAGGAGCTGAGGCAATGAGGAGGGATGCTTGAGGGTAGTATTCCTGGAGGGGATTATAAGAAGCCATCACAGAAGGCACTAGCCACGAGGTGTTGGCATAATTTACACTTAAAAGCACCAATCGTGGCAGTGTTGGAGATTTCTGTAGGTAGCAAGTTGAACCAGGTGGAGGCTCTGACAAGGTAAGAATGCTGAGCTTAAGAGGTATGGCAGCAAGGTATTGTAAAGGTTAAACTCTCTGATCTTCTAGTTAGGCAGCAGCCACACTGCGGGGTCAATATTGATTGGATTCCAGGGGGCATAAGACCCAGTGATGTCTTCTTAGCTATAATGCAGGTCTGATACTTTAGCCTGCCAGATAAGTGGAGCCAGTTAGCCTGCTCGTAAATGTCACATGTGAGAAAGGTGGGCAGCTGAAATAAGGAGTCTACATGCCTTATTAAGAGCTATAGCTATAAGCCGGAGTGCAGTATCAGTAACATACTGTAAAAGAAGTAATATATATTGAATATAAAAGGGGCTGACTCAGAATATATCATTTATTTTCAAATGTGAGGGGGGCAGGATAATAAATCACAAGTGGCAGCCAACAACCGACTGAACCAAATACACTTTCAGACTTAGTGTTGTTTTTCATGTTTTTCAACTTTTGCTCATAACTTCATTGTTGTTTGAGACTCTGACCCAAAATTCTCATCATGGTCTTTTTTAACCCCACATGATGAACCTTAAATGTTTCTAATCTCACCCGAAATGTTGTTTTGTGGTCGTTCTGCAAGGATTATGCTTTCACATTCATTTTGGTGGAGATTACCAGAATGGTGCATGGGGTGGGGGAGTTAGTCTTCAAATATCTCTTACATCATATTTCTTTACTTTTGATGCTTCAAACACTCTAACAGATGTATCAACATAGTTTTTTTTGGCCTATGGGAAAACCTGATATATAATTACATTAATACAGGATGATAAACCTACAGAAGTCAGAACATTTTACATTGGGGTTTTCAACCCTAACACCCACCTCCCTATTCTCTACCCTCATTACTAAAGACCAAGCTTCAGAGTCAGGGCTGTGCTCATGGGTCTGCTGCTTCAAGCTACTGGTCTGAGAGTAGTTCCTCATAGGTGTCCCAGCCCCAGACTTGTTGCTTGAAGCAGCAGGCCAATGAGGCATTGCCCCAAACCTACAGCTGGCCTTGTATTCCAAGGGTAGGAGATAGGGAGGGTGTGGGCATTAGGGTTGAAAATCATAATGTTATATTTCCTGACTTTTGTCACTTTGTAACCCTATGGCATTCATTAGAATAGTTTTTTTGCAATGTATTTATGTAAAACCAGGGATTTGTGACAGATCATACAGTATTGTGCTGATCTTAGTGCTTATGCTTGTGAAATTTGGAATGTACCTATCCAGTAATAAGGGCTAGTGTTTTTGGCATGTTTAGTTTCAAGTGGTTCGGAGGTTCTAGAGTTATTATTGCTTTACATAAAAATTCCCAAGTTAGGACATTTTTGTGCTTATTTGGTGCAAAAAGTAGACTGCATTTCATTTTCAGACTTACAGGCTTGTCAGATGCAAAGTCAGAAGAGGGCCCTTGTGGTTGTTTAAAAATGAAAGCAATTCTCATTTTCAAGCTGTGAGGTTTAAAAATTTAAAATCAGGTATATGTGCAGTGCACAGAAAAAAAATAGCTGAAAATCAAGTGACTCTTTTCGGGGAGGTAATGTTGATGGAGGACCACAACATTGAAATGGAAAGAAAATAAAAAAATATTTACAGTACCTCTAAAGGCTGACATTTGTATGGTTTGTCAGTAAAGAGTCTAACATACAAAAAAGCCAGCAGAGAAGGCCAGCCACCTGGTCTATCACATCTGCTGGTAAGTGATGCAGGGTCTGGTCTTACACTTTATGCCAATAACCCTGCCCCCCACCCCATCTCTCCCTCACCCCTTCTCCCATCCTTGGTCCCAAAGATTCCCTTTGTGCTTGTCCAAGGCTCTCTTGAATGCTCCCACCATCCTTGCTGATACCACCTCTTCTGACAGCTCATTCCAGGCGGACACCACCCTCTCTATATAGAAATCTTCCTTACATAACTTCTGAACCCCAACCCATCAATTTAAGGCTATGCCCCCTAGTGGTGCTGTTGTCACTCATTTTAGAGGACCCTCCCTTTTCACTCTGTTAATTCTCTTCATGTACTTGAAGGTCTCTATCATATCACCCCTCTGTCTCCTCTCTTCCAGGGAGTACATTCACAGGCTACCAGCATCTCCTCATAGGACCTTCCCTGTAGCCCCTTGATCATCTTGATTGGTCTCCTCTGAACCCCCTCCAGCATGCTGATGTCCTTCTTATGGTAAGGATGCCAGTACCTTACCCCATATTTCTAAATGGGTTCTCACCAATGATCTGTACAATGGTAAAATAACCTCACTCTGCCTACTAATGAATCATCTTTCTATACACCCCAGCATCCTGTTAGCCTTCGCCACTGCCTTTTTACACTGAGAGGTGTGTTTCAGGTCACTCATAATCACTACCCCTAGATCCTTTTCCTCTTTGGAAGCAGTTACCTGAACTCCTCCTATGTAATACTGTGTTCTAGGGTTCTCTGCCCCATGTGCACAACTTTGAACTTTCTGGCATTAAAACCAAGTTACCAGATTCCTAACCATCTCTCTAGTCTGGCGAGGTCCTCCCTCAGGTCCTGTATCACCTCATTAATGTCTACTCTACCACAAAGCTTGTTGTTGTGTGCAAACAGGCACATTTTGCCTTTGATGCTTTCCTTGATGTCACTTATGAAGACATTGAACAACACTGACCCCAGCACCAATTTCTGCAGGACCCCGCTGGTGACCTCCTTGGTGATGGAGAACTCACCCACAACTACTACTTTCTGGGTTCTACCACTCAACCAGTTCTTAACCCATCTTACCATATTCTCCCCCATTCCTTGATCCCTCAATTTCATTATCAACTTTTTCTGTGGAAACAGAATTGAAGGCCTTGCTAAAGTCAAGCTACATAATGTCCACTGCCTGGCCTTTGTCCACTGCCCTCATTACACAATCAAAGAAATGGATCAAGAACTGGCTGCAGGGGAGGCAACAGAGGGTAGTGGCTGGAGGGGAACTGGATCAAGAACTGGCTGCAAGGGAGGCAACAGAAGGTAGTCGTGAGAGGGGAACTCTTAACTCCAAGGACTGTGACAAGCAGGGTACCGCAGGGCTCTGTACTGGGGCCAGTGTTGTTTGGTATCTTCATAGCAGACATCTCACATGGCATTAAGAACAAGATCAGTCTGTTTGCAGATGACACCAAGATCGAGGCAGTGGTGGATGATACAGTAGGGTGGCAGGGGTTGTAGGACAATCTGGCTAAACTGGAGAACTGGTTAGACACTTGGCAGTTTGGGTTCAATGCTAAGAAGTGCAAAATTATGCACTTTGGAGCAAGGAACCCAAGGAAATGCTAACAATTGGGGCAGGATACAGTTAGCCACTACTGAGGAGGAGGAGAAAGATCTTGGGGTGATAATAACAGGGCAAATGAACAACTCAGCACAGTGCAGGAAGGCAGCAGGTAAAGCCAATAGGATGCTGGGGTGTTTTGCTAGAGCAATCACATCCAGGAGAGAGGAGGTGATCTTGCTTCTGTACAGGTCATTGGTGAGGCCGCACCTGAAGTACTGCATATGAACATATGAACGTATGAAGAAGCCAGCAGAAGAAGGCCATTTGGTCTATTAAGTCTGCTTGTATTGCAGGGTCCACAGCTTGAGATAATGTCTCTGCCCTCCTTCCCCACTCCTTCCATCCTCTCTATCCATGATCCTTACCTTCCTCTATGTCTATCCCAGCCTTTCTTAAAGCTGCCCACTGTCTTCAATGAGAGGACCTCTTCCAGTAGCACATTCCAAGTGTCCACCACCCTCTTTGTGAAGAAGTGCTTTCTGACCATCCTCCAACTTAAGATTGTGCCTCCTCATGTTATGGTTGCTACTCAGCTTCAAGAAACTCCCCTTAGCAACCTTATTTATTTCTTTCAAGTATTTAAAAGTCCCAATCATGTCCCTCTCTCTCTCTCTCTCTCTCTCTCTCTCTCTCTCTCTCCTGTCTTCCAGGGAGAACATGTTCAGTGCCTTCAATCTCTCCTCGTATGCCTTACCCTGCTGAGATGATATCATCTTTGTAGCCCTCCTCTGGACCTCCTCCAGCAGGTTAATGTCCTTTTTGAGGTGCGGGCACCAGTACTGAACTCCATACTGTAATGTTGCCTTACCTTACCAGTGACCTGTAAAAGGGCAGTACAACCTCCTCTTTCCTACTACTGATCCCTCTAAGTATGCATACCAGCATCTTGTTTGCCTTTACTGCTGCTTTCTTGTACTGCGTGGAGTGCTTCAGATCACTAGTGATCATCACTCCCAGGTCCTTCTCCTCCTCGAATGCAGATACTTGGACCCAGATAGTACTCAGTCCCGGGATCATTGGCTCCAATATGTAAAACTTTGCATTTCTTGGCATTGAAGCCAAGCTGCCAGATCTTGGACCACTTTCCCAGTTTTTCCAGATCTTTCAGTAGGTCCTGTATCCCTTCAGCTGTGTCCATTGTCCAGCAGAGCTTGGTGTCATCCTCAAACAGGCACATTTTGCCCATAATGCCATCTTCAATGTCATTGATAAAGACATTGAACAACACCAGCCCCAGCATTGAGCCCTGCAGAACCCCACTAGTTACCTCTCTAGTGCCAGATAACCCTTTCCCCACATCCACCCCCTGGGTTCTGTCCCTCAGCCAGTTTTCCACCCTTCTGGTCATCTTTTCCCTAACCCCGAGAACCACCAACTTCCTGATTGACCTTTTGTGGGGCACAGAGTCAAAGGCCTTGCTGAAATCAAGATAGAGGATGTCTACTGCTTGGCCCCTGTCTACTGTCTTAGTGACACAGTCAAAGAAGTCAATTAGATTTGTTTGACACAATTTCCCCCCCATGAGCTCATGTTGCCTCGCATCCTGAAGACCATGCTCCTCTAGATATTCCACCAGCCTTTCCTTTAGTATGGTCTCCATTAACTTGCCCACAATGGAGGTCAGACTGACTGGTCTGTAATTCCCTGGGTTATCCTTGGGACCGCTTTTCTAGAGGGGCACTACATGTGCTGTTCTCCAGTATTGCAATACTACTCCTGACTGCAGTAAACTATCGAACAAGTCTGGCAGTGGCCCTGCCAGCTCCTCAGCCAGTTCCTTTAGTACCCTTGGATGTACTCTGTCCGGGCCTGGTGATTTGTCCACCTTCAATGCCAGCAGACCCTCCCACACTCTATCCTCCTCTATCACTACATCTGTGTCCCCCCCCCGCTCCTCTTTTCCCCTCCTGAAGGCACTGGTCCTTCCTTCTCCCTGGTGGAGATGGAACAGAAATATTCATTTAGTATCTCTGCTTTTCCCTCCATTATCCTCCACCCACTTCACCCCTTTTTTAAGCCTAAAAATCCCTTCCTTCTTGTCCCTTTTCTGACTTATCTATCGAAAGAAAGCCTTCTCCCCTTCTTAATTCCTTCAGCTATCTGCAGCTGCTTCTGTGCCTTTACTCTCCAGACTTCCTTACATGACTCACTAGCCAACCTTAGGTAATTTTCCCTATCCACCCCTCTCTTGGTCTTATTGAATTTTGTATAGGCCAACCTTTTTTCCCTTACTGCCTTGGCAAACCCAGAACTGAGCCAGCTGGGCGCTTTGGCCCTTGTGTTTTTCCCTAAGCCTAATGCACTCATCTGTGGCAACCAGTACTCCTTCCTTAATGATGGACCACTTTTGGTGCACCCCATACCTGCTTTGATTCCCACCAGATGGTTCCATAGCACTTCACCAATTTTCCTGAAGTCCGCCCTACTGAAATCCAAGATATTGGTCTTAGTTGGGAGCTTTCCCTGCCCATATCCAACTGAAACCATACTGTGCAATGGTCACTTCCATCCAGTGGCTCCCTGACCATTATTTCCTGTACATGCTCCCCATTTGTGAGTATCAGGTGAAGAATTGCCTCAGCTCTTGTTGGTTCAGTGACACCATGAGTCAGAAACCCACTCTGCAGTCCTTCCAGGATCACCTGACTCCTAGCACATGTTGTAGATGTTATGCTCCAGTCCACCTTGTGCAGGTTGAAGTCCCCTGCAATTACCACATCTCCTTTCCCTGTAGCTTTCAATATTTGTGAGTTCAGTTCCCTGTCCCTCTCCTTATCCTTACTGGGTGGTCTGTAAACCACCCCCTACCTCACCTTTCTCCCTCTATTGGACCTTAACTGAACTCATAATGCCTCCACCTCCCCTTCCTCCAACTCCTCCATCGTGCAAGTTATTCCCTCCCTGATATAAACTGCCACCCCTTCCTGACTACCCTGTCCCTCCTGTATAGTTTATATCCAGGGATTGCTAGGTCCCAGTCATGGTGTGTTGTTGCCCAAGTTTTGGTTACTGCAGCTATGTCCACCCTCCTGTCTGCTAATAGTGCCTGCAGGTTGTTCATCTTGTTTCCAAGACTCCACACATTCAGAGACACCACCCTCCACCTAGAACCTAACCTCCCTTCTCTTCCCTCTGTTCTTCTATTCACATTTATCCCCTCTGTGTGCACCCCTCCACGTACCCTTGTTTTGTGTTCCTCACCTAACTGTGTTCTTGCCCCTTCCACCTCCTCCCTCCAGACCTGTTCCATCACTGTGGTGGAGAGGTTCACTGACCTCCTCCTCTCAGAGTATGTGGTCCTGCACACCAGCTGCCCCCCCCCCAGTAGTTAAAATTAAGTGTAGTGGTTACATATTTCCCCAGTTTGTCCCTGAGTACATTCAAACCCTCCCTACTGAGGTGTGGTCTGTCTGGTGAAAAGAGTGCTTTGTTTTACCAGGTCTTCTCCCAGTCCCCAATACAGATGAACATCTCCTCCCTGCACCATTTCCTCAGCCAGTCATTAAAATCCTCTATTCTTCTTTTCCTGGCTGTGCTGGCCCTTGGTACTGGTATCACCTCTGAGAAGGCTAGCAAACTTCCTTCCTCCCTACAGCTCTTCCCCAACTCCCTGAACCTACTTTGTAATACCTCACCCTCCTTCCCAGCAAGGTCTGCATGCATGCATGCATGCAGTACTGGCACCCTTACTTGAAGAAAGATATTAGATTACTGGAGGGTGTACAGTGCAGAGCAACAAAGATGATCCAGGTATTGTAAGACAAACCCTATGAGGGAAGCTAAGGGAGCCTATCATGTACTCCCTAGAGGAAAGGAGGGATCAGGGTGATATGATTGAGACTTTTAAATATATGAAGAGTATAAACAAGACTGGTACAGAGGGGATAGTTAAGCTGAGGGGCAAGAGAGACATGAGGGGGCATTATCTATTATTGGAGGGCAGAAGATTCAGGAGAGAAATGAGAAGGCACTTTTTCATGGAAAGGGTGATGTCTAAGTGGAACACTCTGCCCAAGGATGCAGTATCCTGTAAGACAGTGGGCAGTTTTAAAATGGGATTAGACAAGGTGAGGGGAGGGTCACTGTGAGGGAGGAAGGGAGGGAGGGAGGAGGAGGAGAAGCAGCTGCAGTGTAAGGGATGCTAGCTGTACTTTAGAGCAGACTTGAAAGACTGTACTGCCTGTATCTGCTGGCGGTATGATATGTTCGTATGTTCATAACTCAACCAGGTTCATTTGACACGATTTACCTGCGACAAAGCCATGCTGACTTTTGTCTTGTAGACCATTCTCCTCTATGTACCTCACCTGCCTCTTCTTTAGTATGGTCTCCATGAGTTTACATACTATTGAGGTAAGGCTGACTGGCCTATAGTTACCCGGGTCATACTTGGGTCCGCTCTTGTGGAGTGGCACCACATGTGCCATTCTCCATTCTAGCAGCACCACTCTCAACTCCAGAGATCAATTGAAGAGAACAGCCAGTAGCCCTACCAGGTCCTTTGCTAACTCTTTCAACACCATGGGGTGTATTTTGTCTGGCCCCGGAGATTTGTCCATCCTCAGAGGCATCAGCCCCTCCCTCACTCTTTCAATCCCAATTACCCCTATGACTCCCAGTTCTCTCCCTCCTTTGCCCTGAATATTGCACCAGCCCATCCTTTTCCTTTGTAAAGATGGAGCAAAAGTATTCATTTAATATCTTTGCTTTGCTCCCATCTTTGTCAACCCAAGCATCCCCCTTCCTCCGTCTAACAATGCCGACCTTCTTGTCCCTCATTTCTCTTACGTAGCAAAAGAAGGCCTTTTCCCCATTCTTTATTCCTTCAGCTATTTGGAGCTCTTTCTGTGCTTTTGCCTGCTGCACCTCCCTTCTTGCCACCTTAGCTAGCCTCCAGTATTCTTCCTCATCCTCTTCCTTTGCTGTTCTTTTAAATTTTCTATAGGCTGCCCCCTTTTCCCTTACTGCTCTGGCCACCTCCCCATTAAACCAGCTTGGTCGTCTGACTTTTGATTTCTTCCCCTCAGTTTGATGCAACTGCTTGTGTCCTTCTGAATGCCCCCCCAAAAATGATGGTCAATAATTGTTCCATCCCCATGCTCTCTTCCATGCTCTCCAGGTTTTCCATTAGCACTTCTCTCATCTTTTTTACATTTGTCCTCCTGAAATCCAATGTTCTGTTCTTCATGGGGATGTCATCCTTGCCCATGTCCAAACTAAACCACACTGTATTTTGATCACTTCCATCCAGGGGTTCTCTAACTTCAATCTCCTGTAAGTGCTACCCATTGGTGAGCACTAGGTCCAGGATTGCCCCATCCATAGTGGCATCGATCACACAGTGAGTCATGAAGCCATCCTGGATTGCAGTTAGGATTTCCTGACTTTAGGCATAGGTTGTGGTGGGAGTAGCCCAGTCCACTTTAGGCAGGTTAAAATCCCCCACCACTACAATTTCCCCTTTTCTGGCTATGATCCTCAACTGGCAACATAGCTCTCTCTCCTTGTCCTCACCCTGGTTGGGTGGTCTGTATACCACCCCATCCTGATCTTACTTCCCTTGCTAG
Organism: Neoceratodus forsteri; assembly: GCA_016271365.2. Lineage (NCBI taxonomy): Eukaryota > Metazoa > Chordata > Ceratodontiformes > Ceratodontidae > Neoceratodus > Neoceratodus forsteri. Next base: position 1,008,135,451 of record CM057454.1, on the reverse strand, counting down.
CCTGCAACTGGAGCCATAATGTTTCTATGTTCCCCTTTTTCTTTTTCTCCTCCCTCACGCAAATTATTCCCTCCCTGATGTATGCTGCCACGCCCCCCCATTGCCTGTCCCTCTGTCCTTCTGTATAGCTTGTAACCTAAGATTGAGTGATCCCAGTCATAGTGTGCTGTAGCCCATGTCTCGGTAACTGCCACTATATCCACCTTACCTTCCACTAAGAGGGGCATGCATTTCTGCCATCTTGTTCCCGAGACTGAGGGCATTCAGCGACACCACCCTCCACTTTGTCCCTGCAATACCTTGGCTCTTTTGTTAAGTAACTTTGTCCTGGCTTGCCCTCCTTCCCTCCTCCTCTCCCCCACTCCTTAGCTGCCCCCTCTCTTCCCTCCCCATTTGCTGTTACTGCCTTTATGGGGGAGAGGTCTACCGACCTCCCCATTTTGAATTGTGTGAGCCTTCTGGGCCCCTCCTCCCCCCTTAGCAATTTAAACCAAATTCCTTTCCCATATTCTCCCAGCCTGTCCCTTAGGATTTTCCTTCCCTCCCAACTAAGGTGAAGTCTGTCTGGGCAATAAAGCCCCTTATTTGACCACATGTCTTCCCACCCCGTATAAGACCATAGAAACATAGAAACATAGAAGTTGACGGCAGATAAGGACCGCAAGGCCCATCCAGTCTGCCCATTTCTTTTTTCTACCTTATAAATGTGCCATCGGCCTTTGCTATGTCAGTGACCTATCTATTCATAGTCATTTGTATTGCTCCCTTATGCCTATCCCATGCCTGTTTGAAGCCCTGCACTGTATTCATAGCCACTACTTCTTGTGGTAAGCCATTCCATGCATCTACCACCCTTTCTGTGAAAAAGAATTTCACATTCCCCTTAATCGGCCTCCCTCTAATCTCATGCTGTGTCCTCTTGTCCTGCTATTTTTCTTATATTTAAACATGTTAGACTCTTTCACCTTGTTTATGCCCTTAAGGTGTTTAAATGTCTCGATCATATCACCTCTCCCTCCTTTGCTCAAGGGTATACATATTGAGTCTCGTTAATCTGTCCTCATATGTCTTCTGATGCAGTCCCTGCACCATTTTGGTTGCCCTTCTCTGGACTGCCTCAATTTGGTTAATGTCCTTGTGAAGGTGTGGCCTCCAATACTGCACGCAGTACTCCAGATGGGGCCTAACCAATGTCTTGTACAGAGGATTATTACCTCCCTCTACGACTTGTGATACCCCTACTAATACACCCTAACACCCCTAGCCTTACCTACTGCTTTAGAGGTCTGCTTGGATGATTTCAGGTCATCAGTGATGATGATGCCCAAGTCTCTTTCTTCCTTTGTGACTGCTAGCAACTCCTCCCAGCCTATAAGTGGCTTCGGGTTTCTCTTCCCTATGTGCATGATTTTGCACTTCTTTGCATTAAATCCCAGTTGCCACTCTTCTGACCATTCTGCTAGTTTATCAGATCTCTTCTCATTCTGCCCACCCCATCTGGATCATCTACTCTGTTGCAGATCTTGGTGTCATCTGCAAACAGACAAGCCTTACCCTCTAGTCCATCTGCTAGGTCACTAATGAAGATGTTGAATAGGACTGGCCCCAGGACTGATCCCTGAGGTACCCACTTGTGACTTGCATCTCTTCTGACTGTATACCATTTACCACCACTCTCTGTTTTCTGCCAGTCAACCAGTTTGCCACCCAGTTGACCAACTTCTGACCCACCCCGAGCCTACCTAGCTTATTTATCAATCTTCTATGTGGAACAGTGTCAAAAGCTTTGCTGAAGTCAAGGTGGCGACATCAACTGCTCCCCTTGGTCCACCACTCTGGTTACCCAGTCAAAGAAATCTATGAGATTAGTTTGACAGGACCTTCCCTTTTAAACCCATGCTGTCTTGGATCCTGTGCCCCTATGGATTCAGGTGTTGCACTATCCTTTCCTTAGGGTGCTTCCATAATCTTGCCCACTACTGAGGTAAGACTGACGGTCTGTAGTTCCCGCCTCCTCCCCTACTACCACTCTTGTGGAGTGGGATCCATGAGCCCTTCTCCAGTCTTCTGGGACCTCCTGTGCTCAGAGACTCACTAAACAATTCTGCTAATGGCTCTGCTAGTTCCTCCTTTAGCTCCTTAAGTACCCTGGGATGTATGCCATCAGGTCCCATTGCCTTATCCACCCTGAGCTTAGCAGCTCTTGTAGGACCCTTTCTTTTGTGAAGGAGTAGTGCTCACCTCCCTCCCCCTGTGTCCATGATGCTGAGCTGTGGGCCTGCCCTACCTTCTCTTCAGTGAATACTGAGCAAAAGTATCTATTTAGGATAGATGCCTTTACAGGGTCCTCCTCCTCACATGCTCCTTTTCTCCATTAAGCTTAGCAATACCCCTCTGGACTTTCTCCTTTCACTAATGTATCTATAGAAAGTCTTGTCACCTTCTTTTACTGTTTGTGCTAGTGTTTCCTCAGTTTGGGACTTTGCCTGCCTTACTGCCTTACCTGCTTCCCTTAGGGCAGTTTGGTATGCCCCCTATCTTCATCCGATGTGTTCCCTTATATTTTCTGAAGGCCAGCCTTTTGGCTCTGATCTTTTCTGCTACTGTATTTGAGAACCAAAGTGGTTTCCTTCTTTTTGCACTTCCTTTTCTGTCTAACACAATGGGATGTTGCTTCAAGTATTGTATCCTTAATGCTTGCCCACTTTGCCTGTACCTCCTCACCTGTGTTTCTTTTTGCCAGGGCTAGCTTAACTCTGTTGGCCATCTTATCAAAGTCAGCTCCTCTGAAGTCCCATATTTTGCCTTGGAATGGGATGATTTAGATGTAGTAGCCAAATTGAACCATACCATGTGATGGTCACTGGCCCCCAGGTGACCTTCTACCTGGAGATCTGTGATCCCTTCTTTGTTAGTCAGTACTAGATCTAGGATAGCCCTTATCTTGTGGGTTGCTGTACCAGTTGTTTGAGGCCCTCCTGCAGGGAATCCACTATGAGTCTAGTTCTGGCAGATGTTCCTGCTGGTATTGACCAATCTGTATCTGGCATGTTGAAGTCTCCCATTATCAGAACCTCCCCTTTAGCTGTCATGTTTTGTATATCTTCTAACAGTAATGTGTCTATGTCCTCCCTCTGGTCTGGGGCCTGTAGACAACCCAGTTCTTATGGCTGTCCCATTTCCTGTTTCCAGGGTGACCCACAGTTCTTCTGGTTCTTATGTGTATTCTGAATTTCTGTAGCTTTGATATTTTCATTAACATACAGGGCCACTCCTCCCCTTTTGCACCTCGGTCTCTTCTGAACAATACATAGCCAGGTACTGAAGTCTCCCAAGTGTGGTTACTGGTAAACCACGTCCTCACTAATTGCTACTATGTCCAGTTTAGCCTCTGACATTATTGCTTGCAGGTCTGGGATCTTATTTCCCAGGCTGTGAGCATTGTGTACATGATTTTCCATTGGCCAGATTTTGGTGTGTTAGTTGTTGGGTGAGGTTTGGCATTACCTCTGTGCATCGTATGGGGAGACAAACCTTTTTCTACCTGGTGATGCAAATGAATGGCAACACACTGAATTCCAGTTTGACCACTAGCTGAGGGGAGGGTGTTCTTCCCATTCAACGTATGGGGTGCTGCACCCTCTCCCCATTTGCTAGTTTAAATATTCTGCAAAGACGCCAAACTTCTGCCCCAATGCACTGACTCTCTTTAGTCAGATGCAGTCCATCAAATTTAAAGAACTCTCGCTCCCAGAACTGTTGCCAGTTCCCTACAAATCTGTGTCCTTTTCCTGGCACCAGTCCTTGAGCCATGTGTTTAGCTCCCCTATCTCCCTTCTCTGACCTTCCGTCCATCTGCTCCCTTCTCCCAGACTGGCAGGATCTCAGAGAAGGAGATACGAAATAGATGATAGTTTGTCACCCAGCCTAGTCAGGTGTTCCTTGGTCTCCACAACTGACCCGGCTGGCGAATCGTAGTCCCCTATGTGTACTAGGACATCAATGTTTTCTCCTGCTTTGTGAACAATTTTATGCGGTCAGTGTCTCTCCATGCTGATGTACCTGGAGACATCTGACCATCACCCTGGCTGGAGATGGGTATCAACTCCCGAATCATGGAGTCTCCTATGATCAGAAGTTTTTGGATTTTCTTTGTGCTTGTTTAGTTTTGGTTCCTGATTTGGGTGAGTATTGTTGTGCTAGCTCCTGTGCCTGAGTGTCCTGCTCTGCAGTGTCTTCTGCCTCTTTATTTGATTTCAGAGATAGAGGCAGATACCTGTTTGTAGTGTTTATATGGTTTTGGAGGTAATGTGTTGGAGAGCAGAGAGTGATGGGGCACCTGATTTGCTCCTCTAACCACCTGCCAACCTCCTGGACCAACTACCCTCTGCGGTTGAGGTTTTTCTGTTGGATGCTGGGGAAATGGCGGGTGGTTCTTATAATGTATTTCCTCTTCAATATGAAATTTGAGGCATGCAATCTCTGCCCATGCTGCCCGGAGCTGAGACCTAAGATCTCCAAAGGCCCAGCATGGAGGACAGTGTCCTAAATCCTGTAAGAATGTCCTACTGAAAATTGTTCCACAGTACCTGCAGTTAATGAAACCATTCCAAATAAGTTGCTGGGTTTGTAACCTAGTCAGAGTAATTAGAAGGAAAAAAAATGCAAGTAATGGTTTAATTGTGCTTTGTTTAACTTGTTATAACAAGTTAAATTACTAGTGCCCTGTAAATGAGATCACCTTGTGGAGCCCCACTGATCCGCCCTTCCTGCTCTGCCACAGGAAATGTCACAACTGTGGTACCCTATAAATGGAGTGTAGCGTGGGGTGGTTGGGGATGGGGTGGGTGGCTGGGCCCTTCCCTGCCTAAAAGAAGAACCACGGACGGAAAGAACAAGGAGGTAAGAGCAGAAACAATCAGTCAACAACAAATGCAGTAACCCTGAAAGCTTAACCTAATGTTAGATAAAACTGTAAAACCTGTAAAGCACCACCTGTAATAATTTCAGAGAAGATATACCCTGTAAGAAACACTTTGCTCCAGAGAAAAATAAAGCAGTAACAGAAGATATACCTTGCAAAAGACAATTTGAATCAGAAGATTACAGCAGTAATCTGTTAGCACACACCTGTAGGCACACCTTGTAATAATGCAGAAGAAGGTATACCAGCAACAACAATTTGAATCAGAGAAAAAATAAAGCAATGAAATGTTAGCAACAAACAGTAGCAATCCCTGTGAGTAAAAATTAAAAACACCACCACACAGTAAATCTGCTTAGCCAAACTAAGTCTTAATCCTTCTCCCTTGCTCTGGTAAGTTTCTCTACTCTGCCTTTCAAGCAGTCTTAGAAGGAAAGAGCTCAGGTGAAGCTAGGTGCCTTGGCCAGCAAACCAAGACCGTACTCCTCCTCTTTACACCAAACACCCAGACACTCATTGAATTCTGCTATTCTCCTTTTCCTAGCTGTCCAGGCCCTGGGGACTGGAATTACTTCTGAAAATGCCAGTGAGTTCACGGAACCCATGCATGATCTTGCTATTTCCTTGAATGTGTTCTGTACCGCCTCCTCCTCCTCACCTGTTGGATCATTGGTTCTAAGGCGTATAATCAAGTTAGGCTTCCCTCTTGTCTCCCTCACCACCTCCTTGATCACCCTGCCTCCATTCCCAGTATGCAAGCTACCAGCATTTTATTCTCTGGGTCCCACTTTCTCTCCCACTATATACCCTTTATTATTGAATCCCTGATGACCACTACCTTTCTGTTGCTTGTGTGTCTGTAATTCAGCACCCCTTTGTCTCTTCGTAAGCTACGTCCCCCCTCCTCAGTCCCTCCTATTCCTTTGCTGGAGTCATCCCATGTGTTCCAGCAACTCCTCCTCTTCTTGCTTCCTCGATCCCATTTGATCCCCACTTTCTCTCATTCCCCATCCTTGTTCCCATTATGCCTTCTCCATTACCTCCTGTAACTCTACCTCCTTCATTGTTCTCCTCACTCTTCTGGCATTTCCCCCTTTGCCCTCTTGAGCTACTCACCCTCACCCTTGGCTTCCATTCTTTGTTTGACCTTCAGAGATACTCCTTTCTTCAACCCCTTCCCCACTTCCAACCTACGTTGTTGAGGTTCCCCAGCCTTTTTCCCTCCCATAGTCCCTTGTTTCCCTGTATCTGCCAGTACTGTATATCTGTTAGATGTAAGTGCCTCAACCGTAGACCTAATCTCAGTTCCCTTTGTCCTTTTTAGCATAGATCCTCTCATCCCCCTGTTCCTTACAACTGCCATTTCTCCTCCTTGATTCTTCCAGTTCTGTACATTCCCTGATGATGGCATGCCATCAGCCCCTGTGTAACTCATTTATTTTCTGTCCTATGCCTGCTATCACTGTGCTCTGAAACAGCTACAACCTGCCCTGTCAGCCCCAGCTGATCCTCTCTGCTTTCTCCTGTCCTACTTTCCAACTTCCAGTTAAGCCACTGTACTTCTCTACTTAATTGTTCTAGGCTCCTGCACACCAGGCACCCCCTGTTTTCCACAATATCTCCATGAAGACTGTAGTCCCACACCCATTATAGCTTACAGTCCTTCCTCTGCTGACCTGTCTATTTTGTCTTCCTGCTTCCCTCCACATTTCCCCTTCCCATCTGTTCTGCTGTTTGCAGCAATTCCTATCCCCCAACATTTTCTGTATGTGGCCCATCCCAACCTAGCTAACACCAACATTGTGAACTAGGCCCAATCATTAGTCCCTCCCTCATCCTCCTCCACTCGTTGTCCACCTGCCACCAGATCCCCACAAAGCCTCGCAATCCCCAGACAATTCACAGCCCCCCCCCAACATTTCCCAGCAAAGTAAATTCAGATAAAATGATAAGTAGATCTGTATGATGGACTCTCAGTCCTCAAATGCACAAAACACCCTCTGATTAATTTTTTAAACAAATTCACCCTCCCAGGATGACATCCCCTCCAGTGTAACAACCCTGAATGCACAACCTAAAAACACCCCACAGTAACTCCTGGCACTACTCGTTAGACAAACCACAGGTAACACAATGTCTGCGTCGACTTTTGAAAAAAGGATAATTACGGTAGCTGGGCTGGCAGTACAGCCTAGAGGCTAGAGTAACGAGCTGTGAACGAGCTTGGTTCATCCAACAGACCAGACCTTGGTTTGATTCACACAACCTCAACTTGCATACTGTGTGACTCTGAGCAAGCCACTTAACTGTCCAGTGCTCCCAGGTCACCCCTGAAAACAGGCGCTTGTGCCTAATGGGCCTTACCCAGTAACCAAAGACTAAAATAAAAAAATAAATAAATAATTAACTAAACAAGGTTACTGTGATTTCATTTGGAAATACTTGTGATTTTCTACTGACTTTTTTGCCTTTTCTTTCACTTTCTATAGAAAATTGCAATGAATTCTTACAGAAAGCATGACAAAAAGACCATTCCATGTGTGAACTGAAAGTGGGTGCCCAATTCTGCCTTGGGTATACCAATATCGCTCCTGGAATTGTTTTCCAATTTTAGGTGACCAGTCCTTCTGTCTGTATGCTGGTATCTCCCTGAATTGTTTTCTAATGGTGGGTACCCAAGCCTTCCATACATATGTCAGTATCAGCATCAAACTTTTGTCCAATTTGGGGTGCCTATCACACCATTGGTATGCCAGTGTAACTTCCGAATTCTTTTCCGATGGGCAACTCCCATTCCCACTGTTGGTTTTCTACCCCCCCACAATCAGCACACTCTGTAGATCTGTATTTAATATATAATCCACTACAGGCCATGCAATCGTGCTCTGATATATGCATGCCTTGCTGTGCATTCAGACACACAAGGCCACAGGAGGAGTGCATTCAGAAACTTAAGGCATGTGTATATCAGAGCACGATCACACACCCTGTAGTTGATTATATATCTTATAAAATGGCTAAAAATGTTTTGGTGGGGCAAAAAGTAATCCTCGTCTGGCAGAAATTACAGTTTTATTTAGGTGAACTGGTGGATCATGGTACTCCTTGTGAGTTTAATTTAGGTGATCTGGTTGATCTTGTCATGATTTTGATAGGTAAAAAGTGAGAATAAAAACTGAATATGGTTGATCCTGCCATTTTTACACTGTTTGAGTTATACTGATTTTGACTTTCATCTTCCAGTACAGCATGACTCAGCAGTGTACATTGTGGCAAGAAAATGCTTCCCAGGGTTTACAGTGGTGAAGGTTTTGTTCAAAAGCATGTCAGATGTGTGGTTTTAACTGAGTTCAGTTACTTTTGTGTAAAAAAAAAAGCTGCCAGTTGTACAGCAAGGAGGCCGAGTGACTTAGCAGCTTTTGAAGTGTAGACCCAAGCCTGAGTATGTGTTGCTGTAGCAACATTCACTCATTCTTGCATCTACTCTTCTAAAGATGCCAACTCTCTTGCTATCCTTGCTGTACACTTGGTAGTTTTTGGTTTTTTTTACACAAAACTAACTAAACTCAGCTTAAATCCAGTTACCTTACATGCTTTTAAACAAAGAAACATAGAAAAACAGAATGTTATGGCAGATAAGGGCCTCAAGGCTCACCTTGTCTGCCCATTTTTAAATGTTTTTATTTCATTAACCTTCATTTTCAGAAAGTGTCAGTGGCTCAGAAGGTTGTACACTCACTTCTGAGGCCAGAAGATGAGATGTTGTGGGTTCTAGCCAAACATCAGGAACTTGGGATAAATCCCAATAACGACACTGGAGGGGGGTACTGCAATCCTGAGGTGCCATCTTTCAGAAGAGATGCTAAACCGAGGACCCATCTGCCTGTTCTTGGTTATTCAGGTGAACATTAAAGATCCCATTACACTTCTTGAAAAGAGAAGGGGAATTTCCTTGGTATCCAGGCCAAATTTCCCCACATTCACTAAAATACCACCAACAGCATAATCAGGTTCTGTATACCAGGTTGCATCTGTATATTCCCCTTTCCCCAGGACAAGGCTGAAAACAGGCAAAATTGCCTAGTCCTCCTTTCCCGTTCAACAGAACCTAAATAAATAATTTTTTTTGCTGCAGACCTCACTTGATTTATGGCACCATCTCCTAGGTGTGCGTGTGGCAGCCTGTGTGTGCCAGGTGTAAAGTGCTCATATTGTATAGTCTGCAAGTGAGAAGGTTCTGAGGGATAGGTAGCGAAGGTGTGGGGTCCTAGTGGGAAGCAAGCAATCACTGAAGGATAATGCATGGTCATGTGGTGTATTTTATCCAATCAGGTACCATGATTTTCTCTGATTTTTCCTACCTATTTTTTAAATATATAAAATATTTAACAGATAATCCACTACAGGAGTACAGTCATGCTGTGATACATGCACTTCTTGGATGTGTTGTAAGGCATGAGGCATGAGGCTGAGTGCATTCAACCACCTAAGGCATGTGTATATCAGAGCATGACCTCATGCCCTATATTGGATTATCTGTCTTATAAAATATCCAGAAAGTTCTGGGCGATATAAGAAAGGGTAGGCATGTGGTCATTGTGGAATAAGGCACTATTATGTGGTGTGCTTCATCCAGTCAGGAGGCTGGATCTTCATAGATTTTCTTACCTATTTTATCTGGATAGATAGATAGATAGCTAGATAGATAGATAGATACACAGAGAAACAGACATATATTAGATACGTAGTTATAGTTTTATGTCCAACACTGGTTAACTAGCAAAGCTTTCCTTCCACCAAAGCTTGACATCACCTACAATATGTGCTAAGGTTACTGCAATTGCAACCTGTTACAAAAAACCTTGATACCTTCCCACACACCATCCATCTGTGGCACCTATGCCACTACAGTATCTGTAATAGTGGGTGACTGGTAAAGTCTTCTCTCTACAATGGCAAGTCACTAACAGTGTCCCTCAGTGACCATGATGACACCAACCTGTTAAAAAAAGTTTGTGACCAGCAACCCTTAGCCCCCCCGCACCTATGCCACCCCACCACTGGCACCTAATAAAAATATGATCCTATGGTACAGCAAAACCAGTCAGAATGCAATGCAGTACAGTGCATTGTAGTACTATTGCAGAGTGCTGCAATTTGCAGCAGGGAACAATGCAATTCAATGGCAATTAAGTCCTTTTATCATGCAGTATTTTGTGACATGTCATTTACTGCACAGTACAGTACTGATTGCATCCAGGAGGGCTCCACTTTGAGATATCAGGACAACCCTCCCACTACTACAGTCAATCAACTTCTAACTGTGAAGAGAAGCACCTACCCTCATCAAACTACTGGCACCCTTGACACTCCACACCCAACATTACCAATCTTCCTATATGCCCCTTAATGTACAATCTCCCTGGATTTCTTTATGTAGTTCTCTGTCACAGACCTGAACACGACTGCCACTCCAAAAAGTCTGGCTTACACTGATTAATCCAGGAGCATGTGCAATATATGCATACTTGGACTTGAAAATATCTGTGATGTGTTTTACTTTACAACTTTTATTGATCTCACCAATTTTATGATTTTTTGGCACATGTTTTCAGGGTAGCCAAGTCACTAAATCACTTCATGACCACAAACTGTGTTTTGGGAAGTTAATACCCCAAAACACATTTTGGGTCTGATTTACAAGGTACCACTTATGTGTGAATCAGGAGGTGTGGTGACATGCCCAAACTGACAATTTGTGCCAAAATTTAAAAACATGGCTACGATATTAGTAAAAATAAATAAAAAGCAATACTATAAAAATAAGAAAAAAGCGCCACAGAAATTCTAAGTCCAAGATGAACAAACATTTTAAAGCATTAAAATGGCAGACGCAGCCTGGAGAGATGTCTTCTTGCAAAAAGGGCCACAATCCCTGTATGAAGCAATTATGACTCAGCTCCTGCTTTGCATCCTGAATGAAGCAAGTTAGAACTCAAGTTTCAAGTGTATTCAATCAGCTAGTTTGGCTTCTATGAAAGAAAAAGTTTATGCTGTACATACACAACCTAAGCTAATAGCAAAACCTGTTTGACTTTGCTATTTTTGTATAATAATTTAATTACATATATGTTTAAGTAAAAGTATTCGTGTTTGTTAATTTTAGCTTAGGACTGATTTTCATGCATGCTCGTAAGTTTGTGAATTTGTAATATTTTCACTCCAGATTTTCAAAATTGGCATTTTACCAAACCTCCTTATGAACAGTACAGCTGTCATTTTATATATCCTGGCCAAAATGTGATTTTGCACATCTGGCACAGAATAGCGTGATCGCTGTGCGAAATCAGTTTTTGTGACAGTTTGAGAAAAAGACGGTGACATTGTTCATGAGCAGAGGTCCTAAAATACCTATGTTGAAAATTTGGTGATGAAAGTCCATAAAATGACTGTATTACAAGCGTGCATTGCGCAGTTTCCATGCACCCTTGTACCTTCACAAATTTGCAATATTTTCATGCCAGATTTTCAACACTGGCATTTTTTCACACCTTCTTATTAACAGTACAGCTGCCATTCTTCACATCCTGCCCAAAATGTGTTTTCGCACCTGTGGCACACAATGGCTTGGTCGCTGTGGGAAATCAACTTTTGGGACAGATTAACAAAATCACAGTGCCACTGTTCATGAGGGGAGGTCCCAAAATGCCTATGTTGAAAATGTGGTTAAAAAAATCTCAAAAACAATTGAGTTACAGCAGTGCGTTGTGCAGTTTCTATGTATGCTCATGACATCACCAATTTTTCATATTTTCACTTCAGATTTTCAATGTTGCCATATTTGTTACACCTCCTCATGAACAATACAGTTGTCATTTTTTACATCCTGCCCAAAATGTGTTTCCGTACCTGTGGCGCCAAATGGCACAGTCGCTGTGCAAAATTACCTTTCGGCTAACAAAATGATAGTGCCGCTCTTCATGAGGTGGGGTCACAAAAAGATCATGTTGATAATCTGGAGTGAAAATACCAACACACGCATACATTGTTAGGGTTTCCAGTTGTAACCCCCCACCCTGTAGAGACTGACAGGCATCAGGGGTGTGACTTGGGATCATCAGCTGTACTGGTCAGCCTTTCCACCCCCACCACCACCCCCCTGCAAACAGTGACAGGCATCAAGGTGTGCCATGGAGTGTTTGGCCCCAAAGTTCACCCCATTCTCCTACACTGCACCCACCTCAGCATATTTCCTTATGGAATGGGGTAAATATAAGGCCCAAAGTCCCCAAAGCACACCATGACATTTGTCAATGTCTACAGGGTAGGGTGAGGTAAAATGGCATGAATGTTATAGCTGACGACCCAAAGACACACTCCAATGTCTGTCAGTCTCTGCAGGGTGGGGGTGGGGTTGGCGTCAGTTCAGTACTTCACTGCCATTCTATTATGCATCTCTAACTCCTGCACTACCAACGCCAATGCCAGAGCGACAACATTCGGCATTGACAAATGCTTGTTTCTCTTGCCCTTGGTAATCTGCCTGACACAGAAGTTGTTTTGCCATTTCAGTGCCTCCCTTTATTTTTGCCCATTGTTCCTTGACTTCCCTGAAATTTCCCTATCTCTGCTAGGGTTTCTCTGAGACATTCCCCCATTTTCTTAGAATCTGCACTCCTAAAAATTCAGAACCCTCATTTTAGTGCAGCTAAATTAGAGAGAGAGAGAGAGAGAGAGAGGCAGTGACAGAGATTGATGATGGGAGGGACGGAGAGGCGAGCGAGTGACAAGAAGCACAGGTGTGATACATCCTAAGCAATAGTGAAGGAGTTTAGAGGGCAAGGCAGTCAGATGCATAGTTTACTGTTCTCCAATGGCTGTCCTATCCATTCAGACTATTGGGTGTTTTCTCCCATATTGTGTGTATGAACCCAAGCAAAGAGATAGGCATTGATAGGCAGACAGACAGCCAGTGCTGTGTTCCTTTCCCCACACGATGTGCCTGACAGCATCAGGGAGAGCAGTCCCTTACACAGTAATTTTCACAGCATAATAAGTTTGGGCTGCTCCTTGATTCTATTATGTGGACCTGTTTATGACAAACTTCTCTTTCTAGTACTATGTTTCCTGTGGCAGAACACAGATCAGTGTGGTACTGCGACCAAAAGTAGTAGAACACCACAAAATAGTTCCCATATTTTATTCCTGTTATTCCACTGATTTTTGTCTATTTCTCTCCACATCTGGCCCATGTTATAAGCACAATAACCCACTCCAGTGTGTATAGGTATTGGGGTTAACTAAACTAGAAACTACAACCGCAACACCAGGGGGTCAAAACCACAGCTTCTTCAAATCCCCCATTGCCGCAAAACACAAGGCCAAAGATCCTTTGCCTATCAGGCCCCCAGTTGGCTCAATGGTCTTCCCAGTCACATCTCCTCCATACCATCACTCAGTGTTTTTAAGTCTAGGCTCTACTATCACTCATTGCCTACAGCTCCTGCGACTGCCTTGGCTAACCACGCCATGGTTTCCATAGCCGAAGATGCCCTAGTGGGGCTCATCTCCTCCAGCACTTTGCCTGCACCCTGCCCCAACTATGTACTTCCCCCATCTGCCCATGAAAATGCCACCTGGCTGCTCAGCTCCCTCCTTGTCTCTGCACCCCCACCCCACCACACTTACCCTCCTCCCTCCTGACCTCCTCTTCTCTCACTGCTTCCCCTCTCCTCCCCTCCCAACCTCCTTAAACTCTCTACCCCCTACTTTCCCTACTCCAACCCTCCTACTTATGTCCCAGACTACTCCCACTCTTTCTTTTTTCTTTCTTCTCTCCTAGTTTCACATTATTTTATCTGTAATGTTAAGTTAAAATTGTCACTCCTTACAAGATGTATACTATTGTCTGATGTATTGTCTGACTGTAACCAATGACATGGAACCTTTGTAAAAGAGCCTCAGCTCAAAGGTACTTGTAATCCTAGAACTAATAAATAAAATAAATAAATCAACACCCCGTGTGCTGTGAGGACACTCAGCATGCTGCCTTGTGCCTTACAACACACCAGGGTGTTGATTAATCCCCATTGACCACACACCCTATTGTGGGTTATTGCTTACTTAATTTGTGGATAATAACAAAAAAAGTGAAGCAACTGGAAACAAGCTAGTCACTAACCACACCCCATCCTCTATGGTATGGATACATCTGAGTCCTGAATTTCATTGCACCAAACCTTGGTAATTGCTACTGTGTCCAGGTCTGCATCTGTCATGGTGGCCTCTAGGTCTGCAATCTTATTGCCCAGACTTCAAACATTTACACACACTTCTCTCTAGATTGTCTTGCCACCCCCTCTTATTTCCCATTTGCTCTTCCTTACTTCCTCCAGTTTTTTTTTTTTTTACTATCTATCTTTCCTTTTACCCCTTAGATTGTTTTGGTATTTTGTTCCTTTTGGGATTTCACTCCCTCAGTATTTCCATTGCTGACCTCATGAGCCTGTGTGTGTGTGGGGAGGTGCAGTTTATGTCTCCCTGCCTAATTTCACCTCCCCCCTCAACTAGTTTAAATGCTCGCCAATATAGCATTTAAACCATTCACTGACAGAGTTCATTTTGGCATATGGGTGGGGGTACGTGTTTTACATTACCATACATAGATCAGCTGAATGTGTGCTGTGGAGAATTTTGGTATTGGGGGAACATTTCTCACTTCACAGAATTGTGTGGTGGAGGAAAGGATTTAAAAGGATCTGAGTGGTGGGAGGGGGTGGGGACAACTAAATTGACTGGTGGAGTTGGGATTTGTGAAAAATAACAAAAAAGGTGAAGTAATTGGAAAGATGCCAGTTACTAACCATACCCCAGTGCAGTGGAATAACAGGAAAGGGTAAACATAAAGGAGAGGAGGCACTATGGGTCACCCTGGAGACTGGAAATGGCACCACAATCCACACGGGGGTTGTATAGAGACCCCCATCTCAGGGGGAGGAAATGGACAAGAAAATGATAGAAGGCATCCTTAGGATGGCGGAAAAGGGGAGATATTGTTGATGGGGGACCTAAATATGCCAGATGTTAACTGGAGCAGCTTTGCTGCAGCCACATCCAAGAGCAGGGTCACTCTTGCTGCCCTATGGGGGCATACCTCAGACAGATAGTGTTGGAACCCACTTGGGAGGGAGCAATCTTAGACCTGGTACTTTCAAATGGGGACAGAGAGAGGATCTCAGATCTAGAAGTAGGTAGCCATCAGGGAACAAGTGACTACCAAACAGTGTGGTTCACGATAAACACAGCTGCAGAGTCAAGCCATACAAAAGTGAGGATACTGGACTTTAGGAGGGCTGACTTTGTCAAAATGGGAGAGTGCCTTAGAAAAGCACTAGCAAACGGGAAAGAAGTAGAGGTGGAACAACAATGGGGAAACATCAAAACTGCCATCACAAAGGCAACAAGCCTTTGTGTGAAGCAAATAAACATATCGAAATGAAAGAAAAAAACACTATGGTTCTCAAAAGAGGTGGCAGGGAAGGGTAGGGAGAAAAAGACTGCATTCAGGAAGTATAAGGAAACACAGAAGGAGCAGGACAAAGAACTGTACCAGTTAAAGCAGAAGGAAGAGGGGAAGGCAATCAGAATAGCAAAGGCCCAAATCAAAGAAAAGATAGCCAACTCAGTTAAAAAGGGGGACAAAACCTTTTTCTAGGTACATTAGGGAGAGAAGAAAGACCAGGGGCAGGATAGTGAGGTTTTAATAAAAGTGGAGGGTGGTGGGCGAGAGGGACAGTGAAAAAGCAGGGATACTGAATGAATACTTCTGCTCAGTATTCACAAAAGAAGAGGAGGGGGAGGTATCTAATCCAGTCAATAGAAGCATTCTGGATAGGTGGCCGATACCAGTCCTTTCACAGAAAAAAGGGTTCTGAAAGAACTCCTAAAACTGAAGGTAGACAAATCAATGGGGCCTGATGGGATTCACCCCAGAATTCTAAAAGAATTAAGGGGAGAACTAGTGACAGTACTGACAACCCTTTTTAACAAATCATGGGAGGATGGTGTGGTACCTAAGGACTGGAGGAGGGCAGATGTGATTCCCCTTCACAAAAGTGGGAGCAAAGCAGGTGCAGGAAAATACAGACCTGTTAGCTTGACCTCAGAAGTAGGGAAAATGATGGAATCACTTCTGAAAGAAAGAATTGTTGAGTACCTAGAGGCCAGAGGGGCCAGGACCCAAGACAGCATGGATTCACAGTGGGAAGGTCATGTCAGATGAATCTAATGGATTTCTTTGACTGGGTGACCAAAGTAGTAGACCAGGGAGGGGCTGTGGACATGGCCTACCTAAACTTTAGCAAGGCATTTGACACAGTTCCACACAAAAGATTAATAAACAAATTATCTAGCCTGGGAGTGGGTCTCAGGTTGGTAGCCTGGGTAAAACATTGGCTTAACAACTGGACATAGAGTGTAATAGTAAACAGAGTTCACTCTGAAGAAAGGAGGTGTTACTAACGGGGTACCACAGGGTTTAGTACTGGGTCTGGTCTTTTTTAATGTCTTTATAACTGACATTGCAGAGGGACTGGAAGGAAAAGTATGCCTCTTTGCAGAGGACACAAAGATCTGCAACAGGGCTGATACACAAGGGGGGTGATGAGAAGGGGCTTGGCAAGGTGGGAGGTATGGCCAAAAGTATGGCAGCTTAAATTCAATGCAAAGAAGTTCAAAGTAATGCACCTGGGAAACAAAAATCCAAGCAAAGAGTACACAATGGGGAGTGGGGGGTATTAACAACAACACAAATGGAAAGGGACCTGGGGATAGTCATACCAGATGACCTAAAGGTAAGCAAGCAATGTGAGAAGGCAGTAAGGATGGCTGGTGGGATACTGAGATGTATAGGGAGAGGCATCACCAGTAGAAAACAGGAAGTTGTTATCCCTCTGTACAGATGGTTGGTGAGACCCCATCTGGAGTACTGCATGTAGGTCTGGAGACCCCATCTCCTCAAGGACATAGACAGGATGGAGGCAGTCCAGAGGAGGGCAACTAAAATGGTGCAGAGTCTGCAACAGAAGCCATACAAAGACAGACTAAAGAAACTTAATATGTATACCCTTGAGGAATGTAGGGAGATGGGGGACATGACAGAAACTTTCAAGCACCTCAAGGAAATCAACAAAGTCAAAAGGGTAGCATCTTTCAGAAAAAGAGATGTGCAAGAACAAGGGGACACAATTTGAAGATAGAGGGGGGACGGCTCAGGGGCAATGTGAGGATGTCTTTTTTCACAGATAGGGTGGTGGACACATGGAATGACCTTCCTGAGGAGGTTGTGTGGTCAAAAACAGTGGGGGAATTTAAGAATGTATGGGACAGACATAAGGCAATTCTGGATGGGGGTAGGAAGAAGTAGGCTGTTGGTTAACTAGGAACTGCAGCTTATCCAATAGGTAGGGAAATGGGCAGACTAGATGGGCCAAGCAGTCCTTATCTGCCATCAAAGTGTATGTTTCTATGTTTCTATGTAACATAAAAGGTTTTTTTTTAACTTTGCAGGGTAAAGTTTGTGTTAAAGTTGGGACTTTGTGAAGCTTCATGAAGTTCTATGTTGCAGACTTCGCACAAACTCTGCACAAACCATGCAACATCGCTACTTACAATTACCCCACCACATAATTATGTTTGCTTGCACGCATGTGCAAGAAACATGCTGCCATCATCGGAGTTTTTGGAGGTGTGTCAGCCCTCTTCCAATTCAGTCAGTGTGTTTGCAGGCACGGCCGCAGTTCTCCAATGCCTGCTGGAGCTGTCTATGACAGCTCCAAAATGCAGTGGCATACAGTTGAAAGGGGGAGCTATGCTTCAGTGAGCAGCAATCAGATATCACCTGCTCATGCATGCTCCCCACACACACACACACACACACACACACACACACACATATGCTGCATGCTGCCCCCCAACGCACAGACTGTATAGCCGACGGGGGTGCCCAATCCCCTGTTGGCTGTGCTGTGCCCTCCCGCGAAACACAGTTTCATATGCCACGCTGGGTGCCCACCCCAGCATGGCTACATGTCCTATAGCCGATGGGGATGCCCAATCCCCCGTCGGCTCCACTGTGCCCCCCCAGTACAGGGTGCCACACTGGGAGCCCACCCCAGTGTGGCAACAGATGCCATGGCCGATGGGGGTGCCCAATTCCCCGTTGGATCCACGCCCCCCCAGCCATCCTTCTGCCATGCTGGAAGCCCACCCCAGCATGGCAACCGTCCCGTGTCATCATAATAAAAAAAAAACCTGAAAATCGAAAACAGTCCCTTGCTGTGTCTGCCCCCACCTGCGCCCACCCACTGCGCACCCTGCCTCCCCACACCCCCTCACCCCATACTTACCTCCAGAGCTCATGCTATCGATCTTCAGCTGACCGGGAACACGTCTGCGCTCTTCAAAGCCGACTGCGAACTGAGGAAACGCCGGTATGCTGTATAATGGGATAGATAGAGTTTTTTCAACTTTATTGCATATCTCAGGCATTTTTTGGAATTTTTGCACCAAATTTTCAACATGGGGTTTTTGGAACCCCTTCTCATGAGTGCTGTCACTGTTATGACATTACTCAGGCCCGAAGGGTGATTTCGCAGCCACTGCGTGAAATCACCTTTCCAGAATGATTAACAAAACGACACTGCCAGTGTTCATAAGGTGGGCTCTCAAAAAGCCTATTTTGAAAATTTGGCGGAAAAATTCCTAAAAATGACTGTTTTACGAGCGTGCATTGCACAGTTCCTATGCACGCTAGTAAGTTCACGAAATTTCAATATTTTCACTCAGATTTTCAACATTGCCATTTTACCACACCTCCTTATGAGCAGTACAGCTGTCATTTTTCACATCTCACCCAAAACATGTTTCCACCCATGTAGTGCAGAATGGCACAGTTGGTGTGCGAAATCAATGTACGGACACATTAAGAAAATCACAGTGACACTGTTCAAGAGCAGAGGTCTTAAAATGGCTATATTGAAATTTGGTGAAAAAAATTTCTAAAATTACTGTTTCTGAGCTTGCGTACAGAGTTCTCATGCGCTACCGTAAGTTCCCGCAAATTTTCAATATTTCCCTCAGATTTTCAACATTGCCATTTTACACCTTCTATGAGCAGTACAGTTGTCATTTTTCATCTCATTTACAGCGTGTTTCTGCCATGTAGCGCAGATATGGCGCAGTCGGTGTGCAAAATCAATGTATGGGACACGTTAAGAAAATCACAGTGACACTGTTCATGAGCAGAGGTGTTAAAATGGCTATATTGAAAATTTGGTGAAAAAATTCCCAAAAATGACTGTTTTAGGAGTGCACATTGCGCAGTTCCTACACACACTGGCAAGTTTGCGAATTTGTAATATTTGCAAACCAGATTTTCAACAGTGCCATTTTACCGCACTTCCTTATGAGCAGGACTGCTACCATTTTTCACATCTCATCCAAAATGTGTTTCCACACATGTAGCACACAATGGTACAGTCGGTGTGCGAAAACAATGTTTGGGACAGATTAAGAAAATCACAGTGACACTGGTCATGAGCAGAGGTCTTAAAATGGCTATGTTGAAAATTTGGTGACAAAACTCCATAAATGACTGTGTTACCAGTGAGCATTAGTAGTTTCCACACACTCGTAAGTTCATGAATTTGTAATATTTTCAGTCCAGATTTTCACCAGTGACTTTTTTCCACACCTCCTTATGAATAGTACAGCTGTCATTTTCCACAACATGGCTGAAATGTGTTTTCATACTTTCAGCACAGAAATGCGTGGTCGCTGTGGGAAATCATTGTTCGGGACAGATAAATAAAAACACACTGACACTGTTCATGATCAGAGGTCCCAAAATGCCTGTGTTAACAATCTGCTGTAAAAAAATCCCCAAACTAGTTACATTATGGGTGTGCGTTGCACAGTTTCTACGCACGCTCGTGACTTCACCATTTTTTTTAAAGATTTTCACAGAAGATTTTCAACATTGCCATTTTTTAAACCTCCCATGAACAGTACCACTGTCATTTTTCACATCCTGTTCGGAATGTGTTTTTGCACCTGTGGTGCCAAATGCCATAGTCACTGTGCAAAAGCAGTTTTCGCTAACAAACTGATATTGCCACTGTTCATGAGGTGGGGTCACAAAAAAAAAAAAAAAAAATTTGGAGGAAATACTAACGAATGCCTGAGGGTGCTAGGGGTCACCATAACGCCCACCCTGTAGAGAATGACAGGCACCAGCGGTGTGACTTGGGATTCTTGCCTGTCATGCTTATACCATTCCACCCCACCCACACCCTGCAGCCAGTGAGAGGCATCAAGGTGTGCCTCGGACTCTTCGGCCCAAACTTCACCCCATTCCTCCTCATACCACACCAACCCATCGAGCCTCCTGATGGAATAAAAGAGGCGCCAGCACCCTACACATCGTGACACTTGTCAGTGTCTGCAGGGTAGGTGGTGAAATGGTGTGGTCGTTATGCCTGATGACCCAAAGGCACACCCCAATGCCTGTCACTCTCTGCAGGGTGGTGGTGGGGTTGGCTTCAGTTCAATACTTCGTTGCCATTCCTATTATGCAGCTCTGTAACTTCTACACTACCAATGCCAATGCCAGCAAGCAAACATTCGGCATTGACAAATGCTTGTTATTTATTTGTATTTATTTAAACTTTTATCTGGATAACATCTAAAGGACAAAAGCAAATGTCCATTTTCAAGTGAGACTGAGTTTATAATCCAGTAAAACAGGAGAGTACAGAATCTCAGACATCACAGTTATAAACAGAACTTTGTGGCAGATAATACTTATACAAACATTAAAACTGGGCATGACTTCCTGTTTACAAAACATGAGCAGTCAGAAAATTCCATCATATTTTAGTAATATGCAAAGTATTGGAACATTGACCAAGCTTAGTCTGTCTTAAAGTCAGGGCTAGGGGCAATCAATCTATATTCTGAGCCATACACAGTAATCTGAAAATGTACAGTATTTTATTATTTAGTAACCAGGTAAGGCCCTCTAAGCACAAGTGCCTGTTTTCACGGTCAACCCGGGATTACTTTGGTTGTTAAGAGACTTGCTCAGAGTCACACAGTGAGCAAGTGGAGGTTCTGGGTTTCTGGCAATCAAACAAAGGTTTGCTGTACTGTATGTATCAAGCTAATTCACAGCGTGTTACTCTAACCTCTAGGCTACAATAAACTGCCAGCTAAAATGTTTTGTTGGCATCATTTTTTCAGTCATACTGTACTATTACCAAATAGCACAATCCATCAACTGACTATACGAAAGAAACAATATCTTAGTTCCAGATTAAACCAGTAGAAATCCTACTATGAACTGCAATAATGTCTCTGCTGACCAACATTTGAAACAAATCTAATTACATTGTTGAACAGTAAACTAATTCTGTTCAAAGTTATTTACAAAGTAATGAACGCCTTAATAACACATTAAATCCTGATGAACAGACTAAAAGCACAATATTCCATATAGAATTTTGAATGGGTGTATAATAAAAATGTTATACATACCTGAGGTGTGCAATACTTAACAAACTCCGAGAGTAAAGCACAAGGGGTTTATAATGGCATCACACAATGAGGGTATGTATAAAATTCTGAGTTTTGTACACTTACCCATGTCTTGTTTTATTTGATTTCTGATGACCATTTGTCATTATCTTATTTTATTGCTCAAGAAAGTAGGCTTATTTCATAATATTTTAAAATAGCTAAAGAACTGCATTTACAAAGTAAAAAAATATGTTTTAAATATTAGCAAACACATAACACAGTAAGTGAAAGTTGCATTTTTAGCTGCTTAGCTGTTAATTGTAATGGTATCTGGTGAAAAAGAACACCATTTCTTATATAGAGGCAACAAATATTAGGGTCTATTCACAAATGCCTATGCACCACATAAGGGCAGCATGTAGGCATTCGTGTGCCTGAAGACACGCGGTGGTGTTCTGCATACCCTCGGTGGCATTCATCAAAGGCACACTAGCTCCATGTGTAATGTTCTGAAACACACAGGGACTAACGATCTTGCCAGCTGGTTAGTTGTGGAGACCTAGGAACACCTGACCATGCTGGGTGACAAACTATCATCCATGTCACCGACATTTTCTTCTGTGAGATCCTGCCCATCTGGGAGAGGGGGGCAGATGGATGGAAGGTCAGAGCAGGGGAGGTAGTGGAGCAAAACATGTGGCTCAAGGGCTGGTGCCAGGAAAAAGGACACAAATTTGTAGGTAACTGGCAGCAGTTTGGGGAGCGAAAGTTCTTTAAATTTGATGGACTGTATCTAAATAAGGAGGGAGTCAGTGCATTGGGGCAGAAGTTTGATGACTTTGCAGAATATTTAAACTGGCAAATGGGAAGGGGGTGCAGCACTCGATACGTTGAATGGGAAGAACACCCCACCCCCTCAGCTAGTGATCAAACAGGAGGTCAGCATGTTTGTAGTTCATTTGCATCACCAGGTAAGGAAAAAGGTCCAGCTTCCCATATGATGCACAGGGGAAATGCCAGACCTCGCCCAAGAACCAACACACCAAAATCTGGCCAATGGAAAATCATGTACACAAATGCTTGCAGTTTGGGAAACAAGATTTTAGACCTGCAGGCAATAATGCCAGAGGCTAAACTGGACATAGTAGCCATTAGAGAGACATGGTTCACCAGTAACCACACTTGGGAGACTTCAGCTCCCGACTATGTACTGTTCAGAAGAGATAGAGGTGCAAAAAGCGGGGGTGGAGTGGCCCTTTATGTCAATGAAAATATCAAAGCTACAGAAATTCAGAATACACATAAGGAGCCAGAAGAACTGTGGGTCACCCTGGAAACAGGAAATGGGACATCCATACTAACTGGGGTTGTCTACAGGCTTCCAGACCAGGGGAAGGACATAAAAACATTACTGTTAGAAGATATATAAAACATGACAGCTAAGGGGGAGGTTCTGATAATGGGAGACTTCAACATGCCAGATACAGATTGGTCAATACCAACAGGAACATCTGCCAGAACTAGACACATAGAGGATTCCCTGCAGGAGGAGGGCCTCAAACAACAACCCACAAGAGACAGGGCTATCCTAGATCTAGTACTGACTAGCAGGGAAAGGATCACAGATCTCCAGGTAGAAGGTTACCTGGGGGCCAGTGACCATCACATGATATGGTCCAATTTGGCCACTAGAACTAAATCATCCCATTCCAAGGCAAAAATATGGGACTTCAGAGGAGCTGACTTTGAAAAGATGGCCGACAGAGTTAAGCTAGCCCTGGCAAGAGGAAATACAGGTGAGGGGGTACAGGCAAAGTGGGCAAGTATTAAGGATGCAATACTTGAAGCAACATCCCATTGTGTTAGAGAGAGAAGGAAGTGCAAAAGAAGAAGGAAACAACTTTGGTTCTCCAAAACAGTAGGAGAAAAAGTCAGAGCCAAGAGGCTGACCTTCAGGAAGTATAAGGGAACGCAATGGGATGAAGATAAGGAGGCATACCAAACTTCCCTAAGGGAAGCAGGGAAGGCAGTAAGACATGCAAAGGCCCAACCCAAGGAAACACTAGCACGAGCAGTAAAAGAAGGTGATAAGACTTTCTATAGATATATTAGTGAAAGGAGAAAGTCCAGAGGGGATATTACTAAGATCAAAGGGGATAAGTGGGTGTGTGAGGAAGAGGACTAGGTAAAAGCATCTATCCTAAATAGATACTTCTGCTCAGTATTTACTGTGGAGAAGGTAGGGCAGGGCCCACAGCTAAGCACCATGGACACAGTGGGGAGGGAGGTGTGCACTAGTCCATTCACAAAACAAAGTGTCCTACAAGAGCTTAATAAACTCAGGATGGGCAAGGCAATGGGACCTGATGGCATACATCCCAGGGTGCTAAGGGTGGAACTAGCAGAACCATTATCAGAACTGTTTAGTGAGTCTCTGAGCACAGTAGAGGTCCCAGAGCAGGAAGGAGGCAGGGAACTACAGACCAGTCAATCTTACCTCAATAGTGGGCAAGATTATGGAGACACTCCTTATAGAGAGGATAGTGCAACACCCGGAATCCATGGGTGCACAGGATACAAGACAGCATGGGATTACAACAGGAAGGTCCTGTCAAACTAATCTCATAGATTTCTTTGACTGGGTAACCAGAGTGGTAGACCAAGGGGAAGAAGTTGATGTCCCCTACCTTGACATCAGCAAATCTTTCAATACAGTTCTACATGGAAGACTGATTAATAGGCTGGGTAGGCTCGGGGTGGGTCAGAAGTTGGTCAACTGGGTGACAAACTGGTTGATGGGCAGAAAACAGAGAATGGTGGTAAACGGTATACAGTCAGAAGAGATGCAAGTCACAAGTGGGGTACCTCAGGGATGAATCCTGGGGACAGTCCTCATCAATATCTTCATCAGTGACATTGCAGATGAACTGGAGGGTAATGTCTGTCTGTTTGCAGACAACACCAAGATCTGCAACAGAGTAGATGATCCAGATGGGGTGGTCAGAATGACAAGAGATGTGAATACACTAGCCAAATGGTCAGAAGAGTGGCCATTGGAGTTTAACGCAAAGAAGTGCAAGATCATGCGCATAGGGAAGAGAAACCCTTAAGCCACCTATAGGTTGGGAGGGGAGCTGCTGGCTGTCACAAGGGAAGAAAGAGACTTAGGCATCATCATCACAGATGACCTGAAATCATCCAAGCAGACCACTAAAGCAGTAGGTAAGGCTAGGGGGATGAAGGGGTGTATTAGTAGGGGTATCACAAGTTGGAAGAGGGAGATAATAATTCCTGTTTATAAGATACTGGTTATGCCCCATCTGGAGTACTGTGTGCAGTAATGGAGGCCACACCTTCACAAGGATATTAACCAAATTGAGGCACTCCAGAGAAGGGCAACCAAAATGGTGCAGGGACTGCATCAGAAAACATATGAGGACAGATTAACGAAACTCAATACGTATACCCTGGAGCAAAGGAGGGAGAGAGGTGATATGATTTAAACATTCAAACACCTTAAGGGCATTAACACGGTGAAAGAATCTAACATGTTTTAGTATAAGAAAACTAGCAGAACAAGAGGACACAGCATGAGATTAGAGGGAGGCTGATTAAGGGGTAATGTGAGGAAGCTCTTTTCCACAGGAAGGGTGGTGGGTATATGGAATGGCCTACCTCATGAAGTGGTGGATATGAATACAGTGCAGAGCTTCAAACAGGAATGGGATAGGCATAAGGGAGTAATACAGATAAATATGAATAGATGGGCCATTGACAGAGCAAATGCTGCTTGCACATTCATAAGGTAGAAAAAGAAATGGTCAGACTGCATGGGCCTTTCAGTCCTTATCTGCCATCACCTTCTATGGTTCTATATTTCTATATGCATGCCAGCTGTTCAGCTGTGTGCCAGGGGCAGGACAGGGGCATGCCAGAGGGGTGCCAAAGCTGTGTGTATGCACCAATGCACTTGTGCACAGGGCCAGGGCTGGAAATCTATGGCAGGGGGACCCAGTTGTAAGTGATTATGCACCACAGATGCAACAGGTCAATGGCAGAACACATCAGTGCATGGATCCCCCTGGACACAGACCAGCACACTCTGCTGCTCAGGAGGTCTGGGAGTGTCCATTTGTGCAGACACCCATTATTTGATTGAGGGGGGCACGCACCTTCCTAAGGTCCCATACCCATCTGTGCAAAGGATCCACTTTGTGTCTGGGGAGAGGCATCCCATTGGATGGCCACCCATGGTGCATGCATTGCCACAACCTACAGCTGCACGTCTGCACTTCGGGAGGGTGGGGGCATGGTAGCATGGCCAGCACTTATGAATGCTGGCCGGTGCCTATCTGTGTCTCGGTGCAGGACAATGTGGGCGGGTTATGTGCATTTCATGCATAGTTACTGAATAGAGCCCATAGTTAGATAGTTGTCAAAAAGTTAGAAAAAAGGTAATTGTTCCTCTTTTTTTTTTTAAGTTTTTACTTTGATCTGTTTCTGTGCTTAAGAAACTGGGTGCCATGGTGATACTTTATCATGCTGAGAGTCAGCATGCAGTAAAGAGAGTGGGTGAGAAAAGAAGAGAGCCAGAGAAGCAGAGTTAGGGAATGTAATTGAAGTACTAAAATGCAATGCAGTTTTCAGTGCTACTCCTTTCTAATTGCAAGTAATTAGAGAGGGCCTCATTGGTAAGAATCAAATAAATGAACACAAACTTTGTTCTCATGTTAATCACTCTGCATTATTTGAGATGTTTGCCTGAGATTTTTTTTCCACAGTTCCTTGGAATATGTTGATTGTCTCTGCTGTCTTAAAGAAGCAGTGCCACTCTGGCTGAAAACAGACTGAAGCAGTTCACTGCTTGTAGGTTTTTTTTTTTGTTTTTTTTTTTTGGGTGTTGTTACCAGCCTCTATCAAATCAGTGGCAGGTGGAAGACAGATAGCAGAGTTCAGGTTGACCTCTGGGAAGCACCAATACTGCTAGTATTAAAAAAGCTTTTGAAAACATTTTTATTCAGTCAAGCTTTTGATGTTTTTGGATAAATTACAATTGTATTCCTTACCTGTATTTTGTTATATTGATGATTTTTTGAGGTTTTATATGTGTGCTGAAATTATTGGGTTTATTGTATTTATTTATCATACTGTACTATCTTGTAAGGGAGCCCTGAGCCTGCAGGGAAGGGCACCCAATATAAATAAAATCTACTGCTACTACTAGGTTACAAAACTGTGATTGTAAACTATGTGGATTTCATTAATGAAGAAGGAAAATCTGAGTCAAAAAGGCCTATAAAGAGAAGCACCGAGTCTGAGTTCAGAAATGGAGGCCAGTGCATGAATGCCATTATAACCAGCTGGTTATAACAACAAATTACACCCAGCTTTCCATATGGAAAAAACTGTCACTGGTTAATACATATAGAATAATATATGGGTGGGTGTCACTAATTAGAATTTTGTACACACCCGAGGTATGGGATGTTGCATAAACCCCGAGAGCAAAACTCAAGGGGTTTATGAAAGCACCCCAAACCAATTGTGAGTAAAATTTGAATTTTGCACGCCTACCCGAGTATTGTTTATATAATTGCCGTGCTCCATTCTTTTTACCACAAAAAGTAAAAATAGAATACACAATACAAACAGCATACAATAAGTGGCACTGAAGTAGATAAGATGCAGAACAGCATTTTTTAAGCTCAGAAATAAAAACTGGAACTGATAGCAAAGTCTTAATAATGAAAATGGTTTTAGGACAGTCTTTTTTATTTTGTGACGCAGGTATTCACATCTTTAGTAAAATAAAATAAAATCAGGCTTCCATGGCAACCCATTACTTGCATGAAGATTGTAATGCCTTAAGAGAGAGAGAGAGAAAACAGTATGAGAACAGACACAAGAATGCAGGCTTTGTTAGACAGATTTAATCCTGGCAAGGAAAAGATAAAGTCCTTCTGTGAGGAGATTGAAATGTAAGTGTTTTGAGGGGCTTTATAGTATTGCAAAAGAGTGTCTGTGTGTGCAAGGACAACTGTGGCTCGTGGGTTTGACAAACAGAAAGTCAGCATTTGTTTGCTATTATAACCAGGTGGTTACAATGGCAAATTATTACTGGCTTTCTCTATGGGAAAAATAATTGAAGCCCAGTTATTATACTGTATGTAAAATAATGCATGGGGAGGGGGGTATAATAAGAATTTTATACACATCTGAGGTGTGGGATGCTGCATAAACCCCGAGAGTAAAGCTCAAAGGGTTTATAAAAGCATCCCACACCTATGGACAGTCACAGTGGCTCAGTAGGTAGCACACTCATCTCTGAGGCTGAAAGATCAGAAGGTTGTAGGTTCTATTTCCACACAAGGCACTTGGGTTAAATCCCAATACTGACAGTGTAGTGCAGCATGAGGGGGGGAGCTGTACTCCTGAGGTGCTGTCTTTTGGATGAGATATTAAAGAGCTGCTGATGCCACAAAGAAAACTTTGAAAAACATAATAATTAGGCACAATTCAGCTTGCATTCCAAATATATTCTATAGATTTCTCCTCCCTATCTTTTATTATAGAGGAAAGCTGCATGAACACATGCTCTTTATCTATTACAGTTCATCTGCCTTCATCTGCTTCCAAAGCTTACTCCCTACATCATGTCATAATCATCTGTTGTGACATCACAATCTGTTGCCATAAGTGTAACTGTGATGTCACAAGCAATGCATTATGACCTCAGGTGGAGAGAAAGGAACAGGAGTAGATTAACTCTTCAGGAGCAGAGGTCCTGTTTTCATGCAGCTGGCCTCAGTAATAAATAATGGAGAGGAAAAATACAGAACTAATGTGAAATGTAAACTGAACGGGGTTTAAATATTATGCTTTGTTCAAGGTGTCCTGAAAGCATCAGCTGCTCATTAAACCAAGGTCCCATCTGCCTGTTCTGGTGGTAGTTCAGGTAGATGATAAAGATCCCATGGTACTTCTCAAAAAGAGTAGGGGAATTTGTTTATTTACTTT
This sequence comes from Neoceratodus forsteri, assembly GCA_016271365.2. NCBI lineage: Eukaryota > Metazoa > Chordata > Ceratodontiformes > Ceratodontidae > Neoceratodus > Neoceratodus forsteri. The sequence continues at coordinate 1,008,106,935 of CM057454.1, read as the reverse complement.
GAGAATCATACAAAATAGCAAATAATACGGAATGACATAATAACAAAAACAAGCATTCATATGCATCCATAATAAACTTGAAAATAAAATAAAGCAATCATAATAAAGGGAACTCATTATGTGATAATGCCTGGGTACCTAACACAATTTAACATTTTTATAATTAAACTAGCAGCCTTTCAATGTTATGTTTCTCAACACATAAACCATTTTATGTAATTGGAACATCGTTGTCTGTAACCCACGGCATATTTCTCCATTTTTGTAGTAAATCTTTTCTTTCAAATTTGTTTGACTCAAACACATAAATACTTTTTAGTTCTGCTGCAGTATTTTTTTTAAAGTTCTAAGTGTGGTAGATGTTTCTGCTGTAGAATAAAAAGACTCCTGCTATTCCAGATTAACCATTTAAATACCGCAAAAATTATATTTAAAGTGATGTGCTCCCATTTCCACCAGTGGTTAGAATAAACCCCATATACTGTATAAGAGTTTCATACATTACTTTATCAAAGATAGGCTGTTGCCAAGCATGTGCCACATACTGTATGTCCAGAATGAATTTATACAGGAACAAGAAAAAAATAAATGCCTCATTGTTTCAAGTTCCTGATTACACCCTGTCCTAGAACAGAGTCTATCTTCCACATGTTTATGTTTCTGGTTATCTTTAATATTGAGCTTCTCATGGCAACAAAGCTAATGTATATATTTTAGTTTGGGGGGAATACGTGACTCTTCAATTAATGTTTGCAATACTCTCAAATGTTGCTGAGGACATTTAGGAAAAGTAATAGGATCTGTGAAATTAGTCTCCAGGATCATTGCATACACCTGCTTTTTAGTATTGGTTATTATCATATGACGGATATGTGCTAGGATTTCATCTTAACAAATATATCCCTTAAATATTGTATGGTTTGTGGCCAAGATTTTACAATACTGTGATCCAGTGTCCCAATATGTAAACCATAAATCTATTGAAGAATAAAATAAATTTGATCAAATTTACCCTATATTTTTCAGTAAGGGCTGTAAATCTGTAAAGAGAAATTAACAATGCAAAAACAGTACAGGATTTATCATCTTCAACCCCTCCCCCCTTTGGGGCAGGTAAATATAATATGTTTCTTGTCAAAGGATTGAGTCAACTCCCCCAGAAGGCCTGGAAAAATATAATCAATAGAGTAGATTCTCTTGATTTAGGTGGCAGAAATATCTGGCTTAAAAAAATGAATATGGGTAACAAAAAGGTCCTTATTAGGTACACACATTTTGCCTTGCTTAAAGGCCATTTGTTCCATCTTTATACCATTTCTTTCCTTGTTTCTAATTTTTGGTCCCAATTATGAACATTTTGAGCATTCACCCAAAACTCTACCCATAATATTTTTATAGGGTCTGCTGTTACATGTATATCTGCTATTTTCAGCTTGGTTGATGCTTGAGTTCCCAAGTGGCTGCCTATGCATTTTTGTTTGTTTAATGAAGCACCAGAGATTCTCCCGAATTTTTGGCATAGAGTAACAGCTATTTCTGCTGTTGTAATTGAAGGTGCCATAATGCAGATATCATCTGCATATGCCATGGGGGAGAATGGAATTATTTCTGCATTTATGGTAAGGGTTAGTACTGAAAATATACAATAGTGGACTTATGGGACAGCCTTGTCTGACCCCCTTTTTTAAAGGTATTAAAGGCCCACAATATGCATTGATATATGGTATTATGGTAGCATTTGTATAGAGCATTTGCAGCCAGAAAATAAATATTTCAGGAATCCCATATTCCTTTAAGGTTAACCATAAAAATTCATGATTAACAGAGTCAAATGCCCCCTGTTGGTCAAGGGAAAAAACATACCACATGGAGTATGTTATTCCTTTTCTTTCAAATAATTATCTAAGCAAAATCAACTGGTCAGTTATTGTACGGCCTGAAACCACACATGACTGCGCTAAGGAGATAAGGTGACAGGCTGTTGTCAATAAGTGTTTGTTTAAAATTTTTGTTAGAATCTTAAAATCTATATTTAGTAAATGAATTGGCCTCCAGTTTTGTAGAATTTGTTTGTCCCCTTTTTTGTATAGAAATTTTAACATGCCACCTGCTGTATCCAGTGGCATTTCTGCTTCATTTAACATAAAGTTATAAGTTGTTGCTAGTTCTACTGTTATTTCTTTCCCTATTAGTTTGTATAATTTGGCTGTCAGGCCACCCTTCCTGGGAGCTTTTCCTTGTCTCAAGGAACTGATAGCACATTCTACCTCTGTTGGGTCTATGGGATGGGTTAAACTTTTCAGAATTGGAGCAGAACATGCTGGAATGTCATTTGAACTGAAAAACTCAACTGCTGACTTTTTCTTTACCATGTTTTCCTTAAAAAGATACAGTACATAATTACCAACTTCCAGAATTACCTTAGTATCTGTTATAATGATACAATCTGCCTTCATTAATACGTCAATGGATTTTTTGTTTACCCTTTCTTTACAGCTCATAAAGGGACAGATACTGGGCAGTTTCCCCTGGGTGCCAAATTCTTGTTGCATTTTTAATGTTTGTGTTTGTTTATTATGATAACCGTTCATTTCCTGCTTAACCATTTTTATCTGGGCCAAAAAAATCATGCTTTGTGGTTTGAGCCAGGGTCATAAGATGCTGTAACTGTTTACATTGCTGCAAATACTGGTAATAATCATTATTTCTGAAGGCTTTACAAATGGACTTCAATAACTTTGTGACATCAACTTCAGTATCTCTCCACCCTGACATGGGATTATCATGCATGTCATATACAGATGTCCGCATTACAATGAAATGTTGTAAATGCTACTTAACTTCCTTAGATAGAAGAATTGTGGAGTTTAGTTTCCACAGGCTGGGGCCTTGTGGAGGTGTGAGTTGCACCCCTGTTTCTAGATGTAGTTCACAATGATTTGAGTATTCCATATATTTTACCCAGGCATTCTGTAATGGTAAGGTTTTTTTCATCAAGAAAAAATCTATTTGGGTAGCTGAAATACCCTTGTGGAAGGTAGGACCTGTTCTAGATGTTACTTTCTGATACGCATCATTTAAATCTGCTGTTTTTACAATATTCTTAAGACATGTCATATCACAATACATCTTCCTGGTTGTGGCACCACGTTCTCTATCTTTAATAGATATCCCACAATTAAAATCCCCACCCCATATAACATTATGTGAGGAGTGTAAATAGGGTTGAATCTGATGAAAAAGTTCAATCCTCTCAGATTTCTTCTGTAGGTCATACATATTGATAAGGCGAAAGTAGGTATTCTAATATTTCACAGTATATCCAACAATAATACTTGCTCTGCAACAAGGTAAATTAATTTCAACACTTGTACTGTGATATTATTGCAAAGTATAGCTACCCCAGAACATGCAGCTAAACCCAATGACCAAAACAAGACCCCCATATGTCACCACTTGATTACATGTGACACTTCAGAAATTATGCTTAGTCTAGTGTCGGTAAGAACATTATTTCAGCTTTAGTCTTTTGTAAATGGGTGTAAACTGATAACGGTTTTGTTTTATTTTTAATACTGTTCACGTTAACTGACCAGTATGAAATAGACACAGCCATCACATTTAAGGGATGTACATATTTAAGGTGATTTTCTTTTAGCGGACCTTATTTTCTCCCCTTGTTTCTTCTTTCCCACTTTTTGTATGGGGTTAGATTTGGAAGGCAGTTCTTCCTCAGATTCACAATGTTCAGTGTCTGTGTGGCCTTCAGTTTGTTCTTTGCCAACCATAGATTCCTCTGACTCATTGTCGGATGGGTCCAAAGTCTTTTGTAGATCCTGAAACTTGTTGGATGTGGGAGTAACAGTGATTTGAGGGATTTTGTGGGCCACTTGCCCTGATGTTTGTCTTCTTCATGTCACCCTTTGTTGCATTTTTGTTACGAGATCCTGAGGAGTAGAAAAGGAATGCCGAGGGCACTACTATAGCATCTGATGGAATGGGTGTAGTATCCATTTGTGGTATCTCTGAAATAGTCTCTTCATATGTGGTACCATCACTGTCTTCCTGTGAGGGAGGGGGTGCTCTGTAGCACATGTGATATCTCTCTCTACCACCTCCTGTCATGTCTGTGTTTGTTCAGTGTTTGGGGTGGCCTGGAAGGCCCCAGAGGATGCATAGGCTCTTTGTGAAATTGCAATCAAGAGCCTTAGTTCATCAAAATCACTTGTAGTAGATTGTCTATGTGCTGGATCAGGACATATAGCATAAAAATGGACTGAGAGGCCACACAGGTTACAGATGGCAGTGTTCCTACACTGTTCACTTGTGTGCTGCAAGGAATTACAAAGTGTGCAATGTAATATATCATATGCACTGCTAATGTGTCCTGGCATGCCACATTTATAGCAGGTTTTGGGCTGTCTTGCATAGAACAGTACACCCCTGTCCCTGTCTAGATAAAAATGAATTCAGTAGGTGTTGCAGACCTGCTTCAGTGGTCCTTAAAATTACTTTGATATGCCAACTCCCTGACCAAATGTCCTCTGTATAAAAGATGGCATCTGGGTGGCCTACCACTGTACACCTGTACCTAAACTGAAAATGTTTGGTTGGTGACACTCACCTCTCCATACCTGAATAGTACAGTTATAAACTTATGGGCAGGCCTGGTAAGGGGATAACTTCAAAAGGGAACCACAGAGGTAATATCTGTACAGCACTGTACCTATCCCAAAATTTCTCTAGCCCTTTATTGAGCTTAAAGCTCACATCAAAGAAAGATTCCCCCGAAACATGTATAAGTGCATTTATCTCTGATGAGAAAAAATGCATATTTTCCTTTAATAGTTTCCTGGCTACAAACATTCTATCAGGAAACCTGTCCATTCTCTCTTTGTACAATATGCGAACTGCATTATGCCTTTTGGCTGCATAAATAGGTGTTTGAAGGAAGGATGCATAGGACCTTGAGTTCTGTCTTCTCTGTTCATTATTGATTGGGGCCGGGCCCTCTTGTTGCCCTGTATTCCCTATGTCAGTTAACAATTCCCTTGATGCAGACAATTTACTTGCTGAAACCATTCTGTTTCTCTCTTGTGAAGTGGAAGCTTGGGGTGTGTGTGTGAGGGTTCCCTCCATGTTTGGTATTTGCAAAACAGGATTTTCCGTGAATTGCAACTCTTCTGGTACACTTAATGGAGATCCTGAAGGCATTCACTCTGAATGTGAAGTCAATACTTTGGTGGAGTTCTCCTGGTGTACAGCTACAGTTTGTAACTCTTCCTGACCAGCATTAGCAATATCTGAAGTTCCGTTATTTGATGAAAAAAGGTTTGTTATGCTTACCCAAGTATCTTTATGGCTGAGAAGCCCAAAATCCATTTGCCAGTTTCTGGTAACTGTGCCCAGCCTACTACTTTCAAAGAGTTCTCCACTGTCCAGGGAGTGTCTGTGGCATCAACCTGATCTGCCCATGAACCTGTGTTGTTTCCAGTAAACTCTGTTGCTTTTTTTACTGTCCTCTGTGCTGATCTTGCCGTGCAGGAAAAAACAGTTGCTTCTGACTGATCATGCTGACTTGTTTGGAATCTTGTGCCTCCTGATGTTTGTTGCTGCCCTGGTAGTGATCAGGCAGTTTTCTTGGAGAAAATAAACAAAGGGGCTGCTTTGTCAGACAAGGCCGAGTAAGCCTCACTTTCACCCCCTGTAGCTTTCTGTAGTGGTTTAGTAAGCTCCTGTCTTCTCCTTTGGAAATTCTGTTCTTCCATTTACAGTAAGTGTTTTAAATCCTCTGTCACCTGTTCCCGGTGTAAAACTGTAATATCTTGCTCTCTCATAGGTATACCCTGTACATTCATCGATGAAACTTTACTCCATTCAGGCACAGTTAAGTCATTTATATTTTAGATTTGTTCTTCAGTAATCATATCTTTTTCTCTTGCAGTAGTCTCCTGGGTCTCCAGTGCTGAGGAGGAGACCAATCCCTCAGCCACCCGCATGTCAGTCTCCTTAGAAGTGTGCCCTGAGACTGAGACCTGCACCTCCATCCTGCTTGGGATTCTCAGTCAGAGTGACTGTGCTCCTCCATTCTGCTCACAGGAAACCAAGCCCCTTACTGACAGAGTAGGAGTTGTTATTAAGGTAAGGAAATAAAACAAAACATTTTTTGGCAAAAAAGAAGAATACTCCCAAAACAACTTAATACATGGTACTGAAGAAAGAAAATTATTATACAACATTAGTAAGAAGCAGTAGAGTTCTATACAACAAAAAGTTACATTTTCTGAGTTAATTCACATCCATTACTTAATTTGAGATAATACTAATTTAATCATATGCTTGTAATTCCTAAACAATATGTTATGGGTGCATCCGTATTCGTGATCTAGGGCATATTTTGCCTGAGGACTCTAAGATGATTTCTGGTCAATGCCTGTGCTACAGTGTAATATATACATATATTCTGAACCTCAGACATAATTTTAAGAATCAATTCAATATGCTCTATGTGTTTTTGTTGTAGAGTAAACATACTTCTAGCATTCCATATATACAATCTAATAACTAACAATACAATATGTAAAGTACTACTATTCCATTTCCGTCCAATACCTGTATAATATCCCCACATCAACATTTTAAGTGTTATTTTAGCAAACGATGGTTCATTCCAACATGCTGCTAATGAGTCCCAGAAATCTGGAATATATGTACAGGAAAAGAATAAATTATCAATAGTTTCCAATTGCTGTCTACATTGCAGTCTACTACATATTCATTCAGCTAACATCTGATGTTTTTGATTATTTTTAACATTTATTTTATTATGATAACTTAACCAAAGTAGATCCCAAAATTTCTGAGGAAATCATTTTTCTTTTAATAAATGCCAATGAGATTCAGTATATGTGGGTAGGCAAGCTGGGAAGTTTATTTGTTCATGAAAATTATGAGCTATAATCCACTGATAGACTTCTTTACTAGGTTTGGAAAGAATTAAGTGGGTGGTAACATGCCACTATTTTATTTTAAAAAAAGTTCCCTGATGTAATGAGGAGCGTTAACAGCTTTACACAATGGTCCTAAAGTCCCGGGGTTCCATTGCCTAAACCATATGACGCAGGAATTATAAAGTAAAGGTGTCCAGATATGCCCTGAAAATAACAATAAGGGTTTGAAATTAGTTTGTAAAAATACCATGTAAAAGGACACTAAAAGAGTGACCATTCCTAGGCCACCCTCTGAAATAGGCAAGTATAAAATGATCCTCTTAATAAGGTTGAGCCTACTGCCCCAGATCGCTTGGAAGAAGACACTGTATAAAGTGATCGCTAACGTACGTTGTGGTGGAAAAATATGACTAATAAAAATAAACAAAGGCAGCAAATATGATTTAATCATATGAATATGTTTCTGTTTGCTAAGATGCCATTTGTTCCATTGTGAGACTAAATGTTTTCCCTGTTGTAATTTTGGTTCGCAATTTAAAGTGGCAGAGTCTGTATGTCCAAATATAATACCTAAAATTTTAAGGGGTTCTTCTGTGAGTTTGATTCCCCCTACTGTGTCCTGTCTCTGTTCTGCAAACCCCAATTGAAATCCTGTGCATTTCATCAAATTTAAAGAGGCACCCACCTGTGTACCATACAGTGACACTGGTGGAGAGCCTCTTCAACAGATGAGCTATATTTTATTATAATACACACATCATCTGCGTAAGCTATTGCTCTATGTATAGTCGTAGTATCTGGAGTATGAATAGGGTATAAATCAACTGTGGAGTTTAAAATACGTAAAAGACGATCAATACAGAAAACATAAGTAATGGACTTAGTGGGCAGCCCTGTCTCACCCTTTTTAGTACTGGTATCATAGGTCCCTTCCATTCATTTACTAACAGGTGTCACAGTCATTGTTTTATACAAAGTTTGAATCCATGAGATACATTTTGGGGGGATGCCGTATTTTGCAAGCACACTCCTTAAGAAAGTATGCTTAATGGAATCAAATGTCTTTTGTTGGTCCAATGATAAAATGAAGTCAGAGATCTTGTTCTTATGGCTTAATTCAAAGAGTTCTCTAATCAAAACCAGATGTTCTTTTATATTTTGTCCTGTTATTGCACAGGTTTGAGCCTGTGAAATTAGTAATTTAGCTGCAAGTAATAATCTGGAGTTTAATATTTTGGCCAATATTTTAAAATAATTGTTCACGAGGCTAATAGGTCTCCAATTGTTAATATCCTGCCTGTTATCTTTTTTGTATAAATAAATCAACAAGCCAGTCATCATTCTTAATGATGGAGATTGTGTCTCTGATAGAGCATTAAACACTTGTGCCAATTCCATGCTTAACTCAGTCCCCAAGAATTTGTAAATTTCACTTGTCAAGCCATCACTGCCTGGGGTTTTATATGTAGCTAATGATGTGATGGCTATTTCTACTTCGTTCACAGTAATATTCTGTATCAGAGACGCTTCCTACTGCATAGATAACACAGGTATCTGGAAAGTAGAAAATAATCAAAATTGTTTACATTCTCTGGCAAAGAATGAAATAAGTATGCTGTATGTTGTGTAATTATTCGTAAAATTGTGTATCTGTTCTTACCACAATAGTATCATCCAATAGGCCATGAAAATGCTTCTGTTTATGTCTGTCACTACACTCTTCAAAAGGGCAAGCAGTTCCATTTTTCCCCGTGTGCCAATTTCAATTGGTGTTGCAGTTCTTGGGCCTGCTGTATGTGAAAAAACTGTCATTTGTTTTTTAATATTTTGCATTTGTATCTGGAAATCATGCTTAGTGGAGTGTAATATGTTTAGCAATTTTTGTAACTGATTTCTATGTTTCAAATAAGCATAATATGTGTTATTTCTTTCTATTCTACTCTTCATTTTTAACAAGGTGGTTAAGTCAAAGATGGTGTCTTCCCACTATGTAACAGGGGAATCATACATGTCCAGTATTGATTTCCTTGATGCTACAAAATGTCTAATATTTAGTTGTATGTCAAGTTTCAACAGATGGTAAGAACAACATTTCCAAATACCTGGACCATTAGGGGTGGTACGAGTATTGCCAAGAGTGATGCAAAGTACATTATGATATGAGCATTCTGTAACTATAACCTGTGTGGTTTGTATAGATAGTGTGGATGTAATAAAGAAACAATTAGTTCTGGTGGCTAAAAAGCCTTTATGAAATGTTGGATCACTGTGACCAGTTTTTGCCTTATAAGCATCAATTAAATTAGTTTTCTGTATCATATTAGTTAAAAAGTACATATCACAGAATACCTTTTTTGTTAACGTGTGTGCTCCTCAATTTGCTAAGGTCAGCCCACAATTAAAGTCTCCACCAAGAATTACATTTTGGGCTGAGTGCAAATATAGTTGTATAGTTTGGAACAGCTGATTTCTATCTGCTTTTGTTTGAGCAGCATATACATTAATTAGTCAGAAAAATACATCTTACATTTTAACATCTAATATGAGAGCCCTGCCAGGTACTAAATCCACAAGTTTGATTAAGTGGAAGGATATATTTTTAAAGAGGGTGGCTACACCTGAACATTTATCCTGCCCTAAAGACAAATAGGAAGGGCTGACTTTCCAATTACGTATAGCCTGTTGCACCTCAGTAATAATGTGGATTTGTGTATCTTGTGGGAAGAAATTACCATCAGTCAGGGAGTGCAATTTGAAAAATACTTCCACCCACTTTGTTGTATTTTTTATACTATTCACATTATCTGAGAAGAAGGTAATAACAGGTTCCATGGGAAAGAGAAAGGGAAAGTGATACTTCCTAAATCATGGGGGTTTCCTTTGAGATTGCCTAGTGGCCCTAGTGTACTTTTGCTTTGCCTTAGCCTTTTGGGAGGGAGTAGAGTTGATGTTGTGTGCACTGATGTATAGCTTTCAACATCAGAGCCTCCATCAGGTAAAGAGGACAAAACAGAGGAGGCATCAGACTCATTACCAGAGACACCTCCTTCTTTAGCTAACAATGTATACCTGTTTTCGGTGGGTACATTAGCAGATTTCTGGTACTTTTTTTTGTTTGTGGTTGATTCCACTCTTGTAGCCTCCGACTAGGTGGATTCCTACCACTTTGTTTTAATTGGATTTGCGGGGACTGGGGGATTACAGACTGCTCAGGGGCAGTATTTCCTTCAGTATGCATTTCCACACTGGGATCAGCATTGTGGATCGAGGCCATGGTCACTGCTTGCGGTACTTGTAGTGCAGGGCCTACACTAACTGATACATCATCTTTTAACACCACAGTGGGCTGGGTGTTAGCAGGTGTGGGGGCTATAATGTATGACTTTTTCTCAGCTTTTTTCCTTTTTGCAAGAGTTACAAGTACCCATTGCTCTTTATCATCTGCCTGGTCTAGTTGATTTTGAGCTGCTTGAGGGCAAGTATGGTATGTGTGTTCCTTTAAATCACATAGATTACAAACTTGTTCATTTCTACAATGGGCTCAAGCATGTACTAGTTCATTGCAAATAGTACATTTCAGGTGATCGCAAAGACTACTCAGATGACTAGTTGAACCACAATGATAGCATGCCTTAGGGTGTCCTGCATAAAACAGGACACCTCTGTCCCAGCCCCAAAAGAAGCTGTTAGGGAGGTGTTGAAGTCCCGTAGCATCTGTATTTAGTATGACATGAATATTCAAACCACCAGTCCAAATAAGATCCTCATCAAAGATGGCCTTGGGGTTCCCTGGTACCGTGCACCTCTATTTGAGCCAGTACACAAGGTCAGTGACACTGACTCCTTCATTTCAGAACAAGGCTTTGATGATTCTATGTGCTAGCTTAGTTAAAGGCACTACCTGAAAGTGAGCCCATGTTGCTGTTGTTTTTAAAGTGTTATACAGAGTCCAGAATTTTTGCAATCCACTCCCCAGTTTAAAACCAATGTCAAAAATGTGCTCTTCAGACACAAGTATGAGAGAATACAGTTCAGGAGCTGTATAGTGCATAATGTCCTGTAACAAGGTTCTAGCCACATACCTATAGGTGGGAAAAACTTCAAGACCCCCTTTATAAATGAGATGTATAGCATTATGTCTTTTAGCAGGAAATATAGAAGCACAAAATAAGGAGGCATAGGATCTAGTGGCAGAATTCACTGGTAAATCAGGGTTCTGAGGCCTGGGCAACCCTCGAGGCAGAGGCACTGCAGTTGGATGAGGAACTGTTTCATTAGGAATATTTGGGGCCTCAGTTTGCATTATGCTAGTGCTTGATCCTACAAGGGGGGGTTACATTGCATCAAAGTCATTTGAGGATTTTGAGTAAGGTGCAGTCCGTCTGGGATATGTAGAGGAGATTGAGAGAATTGTGAAATGCCTGTCTGCGCAGTATCAATTTTCAGGCTACTACATATAGTATAGCATCCTGTCCACCTTTTACTACCATAAGAGGCCTCCCTGGGATGTGGATGGGTGTGGAACCTGATACCCATTTGCCTGTTCCCGGCTCCTTTTCCCATCCCACTTTACATAAGGCAGTTGTAACCCCCGCATTTTCTGATTCTTCTGGTTGTAGAAGCAAGTGGTCTTGATTTGGACCAGGCATTCCGCCCTTTGTGGCCGATCCCAATGAGACCCCTATAGAATTAGTTAGATTGCCCTAGAAAGTGAACAAAGTAGATGCAGAAGTACCTGTTGAGAAATCAAAGCATGTCTGTCCAATGTCAGATCTGCTGCTAGCTCCTCCCGCACGGTCCTTGTCAGTACACTTGCTACCTTGTCCTGATGTTACAGCTGCATCATTTGTTTGCAGCTGTACAGTCTGCTACTCAGAGGCCCTTAGCAATGCAGCCACGTGTCATTCTGGCTGCGCTCTGGTAGCATTTTCCAGTTCCTTTTTCTGAGCAATACAGGGCAACTCCTCGGCCACAAGCATCAATTGTAAGTCCTGTTGTTCAGCACTTCTGTTCCACATAATTGGGGCTTCTTCCATAGGTATTTGACATTTTGCGTTATTTGTGTTTGAAGCAATTTCTTTGGGTTTTTCTTTAACTGTTGGTATAAGCACTGCTTCCACCATTTCTTCTGCTTCAACCACATCATAAAAGATCTTTGTCTTGATTATATTAGGGGCAGGGGATGAGACACCACCTCTGCTCCGTGGACGTCCATTTCTCTTGGTGTCTACTTTGAACTGGCCATCCTGGCTACTGACAGGCCCCCTACTGGAAAGTAGGGGAATTTCCCCAGTGCCCTGGCCATTTTCTCCTCCCTCATTCACTAAAAATACCACCAACAGCTTGATCTGGTTCAAAGTCATTTGGCATTCATCTGTTTCCCTGTCCCCCAGGTTGTGTCTGAAAATAGGCAGATTTTGAATAGTGTACTTACCCTGTCAACAAAAACTAAATAAATAAATAAATAAGGGTGTGTATAACATTAGAGTTTTACACCAATCCCCATGTTTTATTTTTTATAATTGCTGGGATTTGTTTTTTTTTTGCCTAAGGATTTGATTACTGGCTGCTGAAGATTGTCTAGTTTGAGCACTAGATGGTACTGCTGTGCACACTGTTACTGTTTAGATACCTCACTTTCTACAGTGTGCTGTGTTTCCTTTTTTTTTTCCTTGCCTTGTTTTATTATGTCTTTTTAAGTTCATCACGTGAAAACATGAAGCAAACTTCTTGCTGTAAGAGTGGCTTTCTAAGTGTGAGACACTGTCTATCCAATGCAGCGTGATTTACAAGGGGCCTGACAGTACCACACCAATCATCAGCCAGGCTGATTGTGATGCTGTTTTGCCTTGATGGGTGGAAACTTTGTCTAGTACAAAAGAAAAAGCTGGACAAATCATATGGTGACTTTTTCCTTTGATCTGCAGGACACCGCCCAGCAAACAGCTGTTTGGTGTACTGATCAGCCTAACTGATGTCACCTACTTTTAGCGTGCTTGTACTCCCCTCTCACAAAGCCACCAGTCCCATCCCTCATTGTCTCTACTCTAGAATGGGACAATCTTACAACCCCTCCATGTGGGGCTTATCTCCTGGCCCTGAAAGCTCCCACTGCTCACCACCGCCAGCCAGAGACTTTATTGTGGTACTCAAGTAAACACTTTAGTCAGGGTCCTTTCCTTAGTGCTCCACCAATGTCACGACTACACTGCCCCATGATAAACAAAAATAAATGTGCACTAGAAAACATCCTGATTTAGATTGTATTAGGCATCTCCAAAGGTGGCACTACCCATATGTGACTGTTTCCAGTACCCCACGAGAGACAGAGGAAGGCAACCTGGCATGTGGCATGCCTCCAGCATAAATCCTCCCACATTCCAGGTGCTACACGTACTCCCAGCATTTCCTACTTGGCAGTGTAGCCATGCAATGCATTTCTGGGAATCACAGTCCTGAGCATTATGTCAGTGCAGCTGGTGAAGTGGAATAAAGATTGAGCCCAACCATCCATGACAATTAAGAGATGGGCAGTGCAAGAGAGGTGGAGGTAGGAGGCAGAGTGGCACAGTCTTTCTCATTCGATCATGGTCCCTTCCTTATCAAGCAGGGCTGGATCTGGCCTCCCCTTCCTTGGAGGCCAGAGAGGGAGGGAGCAGCAGGCTGCAGGAGGAGGAGGAGGAGCCAAGCGCTGCCTGCCTCTTCTTCTATTGTCATTGCATTAAGCTGCAGCCGGGTTTGCCAGCTCCCCATCCACCAGCAGTGCCTATCTCTTTCTCCACCCCACTGAGTCCCAGCAGCTGGGAGATGCTGCCAGTCTAGAATAACACCAGCATTGAGCTGCAGGACTTGACTAAAGTGAGATCAAGGAGTTCCACCTCTTGTCTATGCCATGCACTGCTGTCAGCACTGGATTATCCATTCCTGGCTTAAAGGGACAGGCAGCACCCACCAGATCTCTCTGGCACTTGCCATCCATCCCAGGGCACTGGACAGGGAGCATGCAGTGAGCCACAGAGTTTTGTACCAGGATGCAATAGTAAAGATCTACACCCCCTCCCAGGGCAGTGTGGGTGTAGGAGAGGGGGACGTTAGTGATATGTCAGGAGGGAACGCGAGACTGGCAGCAAATGCTAGTGAGGGGGCAGTGGAAAAAGGGGAAGAGCAGGAGGAAGAAGGTAAGGAAGACTTGCAGGATGGTGGAGTCCTGATCTACGTGGACCATGGAGGGCTCCCGACCAACAGGCCTACCTGGGAGCAGATGTGGAGACATGTGGCATGGATCCACCCAGAGTGAGAGGAGGTAGTGAGAAGGATCAAGGGAGCCACTGGCCTGCCAAAGATAATTTTCTCATCAATTAAATTCTTTATTTAACTAGACATGACAAGAAGGGAACTATTGAAAGCAAGTTCTCATTTACAGTGGTGGTACCCTGGGCTACAGGCTTACAAAGCTGCTGACGATGAGTAATGCATACAGTAGTTTTTAGGAACATAAAACACACTAAGTCTTAAAAAAAAGAGAGACTCTAGCTGAAAGCAGTGTCAGGGGTGCAGCATTAATAAAGTTTTGGAACGTCCTGCTCACACAGCCTCGAAGTGGAAAGACAGTTAGGGACATAATTCAGAATCTCTGGCTTGTACAGTAAAACACATATACTATATGGTGAAATACACACATCATATATTCCACTGGCTCCCTGCAAGGAGCTTAGCTGTGTGCAGTTTAAGTGTGTCTCTCCTAAGCAGAGTTTAAAGGATTACAGCTAGTTAATGTAATTTGAATTAATGCAGTTGCTTGACTCCTCCTTTAGCCTACCTTCCTCAGCTTATAACCCCCTCACTCTCCTCTCTCCTCAGACGGTTGTGAGGGCCTCAGAGACTGCCCCCCCCACCAGCAAGCTGGCAGGACCCCGTGGATTTCCCTGAAACCCCGGTGCACAGGTATGCCATGCTACAGCCGATGCCTGCATTCTTTTCACATCAGAGCACAATGGTGATTTTCAGATGCCTGTACTCTTTTCTCAGTGGAGTGCAGTTGAAGGCCCTGCCACCATCCTAGGTGAGCACAGTCTTATATAAGCTGTGTCTCGTGGGCTAAAATAACCAATCAGCCCTTTTTCCCATAAGCAGCTTATCTGCTCTCTCCTCTAGTGGCTGCCCTCCCGCCCCGATTCAGCAGCTGCCTACTACTCAGTCTTTCATGATAGCATAAGTGTGTCATTATTGGGCTGTAGTTACAGCAACCCCTCAAAGCTTCCTTGATTTGTGTCTTGTAGTAACACTCCTGTGCTGTCACCTCAGGTGGGTTCAGAAATTGCGCAGTAGCTTGTACATAGCTGCCTGTATTGTGCTATCTCACAATCTGCCTGACCAATTTCCTGCTTTCCTCTGGCTGCTGCACTCTTCCCCTGGAGTCCCAATTGCTCTGTATCACGCTGTCATCTGCAGCACTCAGGTCTGTCCCCATAGCCATCTCTGGACCTGCTGGGGGGCATGGCAAAATTCCTTGAACCTCAAGCCACTGGGCCCTCTTTCAAGTCCCCCCCTACCTGGCAATCTACCAAAGGATTAAAAATTGTCCAGCTGAATGTTCATAGTATCTTACACAACCTAACAGAACTTACTGCCTGTGTGGCACATTACAAACCAGATATTATGGGGATTTCGTAAACTTGGCTGAAGCCTCACATCCCTGACTCATTGTGTACCCTTTCGGGCTACAGCCATATCAGACTAGACAGGGCAGGGAATGATCGTGGTGGCAGGGTGCTCCTCTATTACAAGGTGCACCTGAATATGTCTACCATTGATCACACACCAACCACATCCCTAGCATGCAAGTTTCTGTACACCCTTCTCCTGCTAGGTGACACAAAAAAGGTACACCTGGTCTGTGCCTATAACCCTCCAAAGGGTGGAGTACTAGGACCCTCCTCACTACTTGACTGCATTAGTGACAAGGCTGGCTCTAATGAGGTACTAGTCCTGGGTGACTTTAATCTTAATTGGATGGGGCCCAACACCAAACAAAGGAGCCCCTACTCTAGGGCCTCGCCCTCAGCCAACTCATAAGGGAACCCACTAGGCTCCCCTCACAGAGGGATAAAGGATCCCTTACTGACTGAGTTCTGTGCAATATACCAGACAGAATAATATTATCAGGTATTCTCCCAGATGTCATCACGGATCACTCCCCAACCTACTGCATATGGGGCATCTCCTCACCCAAAATCCCCAGTAAAGTGATCCAGTTGAGGGATTATTCAAAATTTAACCTAAATGACTACCTTGCAGACCTTCAACAAGCTGACTGGTCACGGGTCACAGCCAAAAATGACCCCGCACAAGCTCTTAATCATTTTATTGCGGGATTTGTCTCCTTGCCAAACAAACATGCCCCCCTCACTAGAAGGAGGGTGAGGGGCACTGTCACAAAATGGCTCCACGGCAGCATATTCTCCCTCATGAAGCTCAGGGACAAATGCTGGGAGAGATTCAATGCCTCCCGTAACAATAATGACCTCTTAGAATGTCGACAGTTCAGAAACTCTTGTAAAAGAGCCATCCGCTCCGCAAAGAGTGAGTTCTGCCAGTCTGCCCAGCTATCCACTGCCAGCAATCTGAGGAGCTTCTGGCAAAATATCAAAAATGCAGTTGGAGGGTCCACTAGAGTACAGGTCACCGACATGCTCATCGACGGGGTCAGCTGCAACAACCCCCTCACTATTGCCAACACCTTTAACTCCCTGTTCTTTGACTCACCTGCTCCCCTTTCCTAGTCCCCTTCCCCCATGTCTCCTGGTCCCTCCTTGAGTGGACTCACCCCCCGACCTCCCTTCTACCTAAAACAGGTCTTGGTTAGGGAGACTCAGAAGCTTCTTGCTGGTCTCTCCCCCCACAGCGGGGCAGGTCATGACAGCCTTGAACCTAAACTGCTCAGTCTTGGGGTACCCCTTCTTGCTTGGTCTGTCACGCATATCTTCAACACTTCACTAATCTCTGGGATCATCCCTGCCATATGGAAAGTGGCCAAGGTTGTCCCAGTCTTCAAACTGGGTAACCCCAAAGATATCCAGAACTACCGACCCACTGCTATTCTGTCTGTGACCTGCAAGCTTCTTGAAAAGGTAGTTGCCGCTCAGCTCTCCCAATACCTTCAGAACTACAACATTCTCTCCCCCGCACAACACAGCTTCAGAAAAGGGCACAGCACATCTACAGCTCATGCTGCAGTTACTTCTGTGATCAGGACCACTGCTGATCAAGGCAATCTGACTGGAGCCATCTTCGTAGATCTCTTGAAGGCCTTTGATCGGGTTGACCACTCCCTCCTCGCACCACTCTTCAGGCCCTTGGTTTCTCCCTCCCAGCCCATGTCTGGTTCTCAAACTACCTCTCTAGCAGGCAACAATACACCAACTTCAACAGTGCCCTTTCCAACCCCTCTAAAGTTAACTGTGGGGTCCCCCAGGGATCCGTACTTGGACCCATTCTGTTCTCCCTTTTCATTAATCAACTACCTTCCATCACTGCCCATAGACATACCACCCTTTATTCAGATGACCTCGTCGTTCTGGCCGGCTCCCAGGACATCACTACCATTAACTCCCAGCTAAACTCTGACTTTATGCATATTCAAAACTGGTTAGTGGACCATAAGCTTACCATCAATCTATAAAAGACCCAAGCCATGCTCTTTGGCTCCTTGAACAACACAAAAACCTGCCCTCCTCCCTTAAAGATATATGGGGTTGATGGCTCCCTCCTAGAGGCTGTGGATACGGTCAAGTACCTGGGCATCACCCTTGACCTGCTACTGGATCTTACCCTGCATATTCAGAACATATGTAAGGCAACAAATGGTAAGCTCTGTCTTGCTTATACAGCGAAAAGCTGCCTCACCCCTGCCGCACAAGTGGCCCTAGCCAGGGGGTCCTCCTACCAACGCTCTGCTATGGGCATGTATCCTTTGCCCCTGTCTCTAAATCTAGCTTCACAAAATGGGAAACTGCTTATAACAGTATATGCCGCTTTGAGTTCTTGGCCCCTCTCCTCATGCACCGATGTTATCTTTATACGCGACTGGAGTGGCTCCCCCAGAAAAGCACCGCACCTTTGTCCTCAGCAACTTCATCGACAATATCGCCAGAATGTCTACCCCTTCTGCCCTCGCCCTACCCATCAAACATGGAACCACCCAACCTACCACTTAAGACCCAGGGATTCGCAGGACCGCCTGGTTCCAAAAACCCGCACCCTTGCAGTGGATTGGGCTTTCACCGCCTACATGTCGAGAGTGTGGAACTCCCTTCCTGCCTTAATTTGCTCTTCCTCCCATCCCTGCTTTATAGCCTTCCTATGGGGCTTCCTGAAATTGGCCTCCACCTGTCTCTGTGCCTCATAGACCACCAGCTGTGGCACACTTTTTCCCAGTTTCATACTGGTGGGGGCATGGCTCCAGTATTTTAAAGCTCTTCTTCTCCTGTAACTGGTTGATACAACAATAAGCTGTCATTTTTGCACTGGGCCCACTCCCTGCCCACCTGTCCCAGAGGGGTACCCTGCCTAATCTATCCCTATCTTCTCTAGGTCTCCATCCTGCACTCTTGAATCCTCCTGTTTATTCGCCTAGAGCCCCCCCCACTGGGTGTGGCTTACTCTATACTGTTTGCCTTGTTGACAATTTCTGTGCTATTCTGTGTTATGCTGTATATCTACTGCCCCCCCAAGGGTATGGCATACCCTATATTGTTTGCCTTGTTGACAATGTCTGTGCTATTTCTGTATTACGCTGTATATCTACCCAATTAATCTATTATGTATCTTATGCTGATATCTTAATCAGTTATGCCTGAAGTCTCTTATGCTCTTAGCCACCTATTAATCTCTGTTATGCCCAGTGTTTCTTGTATGTTAACTTTGACTCTTCCTGCTGTTCCTGAATGTATATACCTTGTAATCCTCCCAGGTCGCACCTGAAAATAGGCATTCAGCTGTCTAGTGTGCTTATCCAGCTAACAAAAGCAAATAAATAAACAAATAAATAAATATCTACATTATATAGTGAAATGGATACACAATGTAGTGAACCACATACATTATCTACTGAAATATATACATCATATAGTAAAATACATATACTGTATACTGAAATGCATATA
This sequence comes from Neoceratodus forsteri, assembly GCA_016271365.2. Classification (NCBI taxonomy): domain Eukaryota; kingdom Metazoa; phylum Chordata; order Ceratodontiformes; family Ceratodontidae; genus Neoceratodus; species Neoceratodus forsteri. Next base: position 1,008,087,821 of record CM057454.1, on the reverse strand, counting down.
TTATAGAGTGAAACATACATTATGTAGTGAAATATACACACTATCTACTGAAATACACATACAGAGTACTGAAAATCCACGTCTATATACTAAAACAAATGTGCTATGTACGGAAACATATACACTGCCTACTGAGATACATACACTACAGACTGAAAAATCCACATAAACTATCTACTGAAACAAATACTCTACACATTGTAACACATACACCATGTATTGAAAAAATATGCATACACTGTATACTGAAACAAACACTACATAAATTGAAATGCATACACTATCTATTGAAATACATACACTACACATTGAAAAATCCGCATACACTGTCTACTGAAACAAATACACTATATATTGAAACATCTACACTTTATACTGAAATACACTCTATCTATTGAAATAAATACACTACAAAGTAGGCTGTTGGTTAACTAGGATCTGCAGCTTATCCGTTAGGTAGGGAAATGGGCAAACTAGGTGGGCCAAGCGGTCCTTATCTGCCATCAGATTCTATGTTTCTATGTTTCTATGCACTGAAAAATCTGCATACACTATACACTGAAACAAATACACTATATATTAAAACACTTCTTGGAACCCCACCTCATGAACACATGCTCTGTCATCTCATTATTCTGTCCCAAAAAGTGACTGCGCTGTCACTGCGTGGAATCACCTTTCAGGATCAAATAACAAAATGACAGTGCCACTGTTTATGAGGTGGAGTCCCAAAAGCCTATGTTGCAAAGTTGGTGAAAAATTCTAAAATGACTACTGTGTTATGAGCGCCTGTTGCTTGTGCTCCACACACGCCTTAACTTCTCGGCTAATTTTAATATTTTCACTCACATTTTCAATATTGCCATTTTCATTCCTCCTTATGAACAGTACAGCAGTCATTTTTCACATCCTGCCCAAAATGTGTTTTTGCACATCTGGCGCACAATGGTGCATTCATTGTGCGAAATGAACTTTCTGGACAGATTAAAAATATCACAGTGCCACTGTTCATGAACGTAGGTCCCAAAATGCCTACAGTATATTGAAAATCTGGCTAAATAAAATCACAAAAATAATTACGTTACAGGTGTGCATTGCTCAGTTTAATTTTTTTCACTCCAGATTTTCAACAGTGCCATTTTTTTACACCATGAACAGTACAGCTGTTATTTTTCACACCCTACCCAAAATGTGTTTTCGCACCTGTGGTGCCAAATGGCTCAATCATTGTACAAAATCACCTTTTGGCTAACGAACTGATAGTGCCTCTGTTCATGTGGCGGGATCGCAAAAAGCCCATGTTGAAAATCTGGAGTGAAAATACCAATAAACGCCTGGGACATTATGGTTTCCAACCATAACACCCCACCCTGTAGAGACTGACAGGCATAAGGGGTGTGACTTGGGATCACTGGCTGTAATGCTCATGCCATTCCACCCTCACCCCCACCCTGCAGCCTGTGACAAGCATCGAGGTGTGCCTTGGAGTCTTCAGCCCCAAAGTTAACTCGATTCTCCTATACTGCATGCATCATAGCATATTTCCTTATGGAATGGGGTGAGTGTAAGGCCAGAAGAGCCCAAGGCACACAGCGACACTTGCCGGTGTCTGTAGGGCAGGGTGAGGTGAAATGGCATGAGCGTTATGGCGGATGACCCAAAGGGACACCCCAATGCCTGTCTGTCTCTGCAGGGTGGGGGTTGCGTTGGCATCAGTTCAATACTTCACTGCCATTCCTGTTATACATCTCTCTAGCTCCTGCACTACCAATGCCAATGCCAGCAAGACAAAATTCGATATTGACAAATGCCTGTTTCCTCCTGCTTTTCCTCACTTCCTTTATGCAGAGGCTGGTTGCCCACCCTATACTTTTACTTCATTTTCTCCACTGTTCCTCTACCACTCTCTGACAATCCTCCCCTGCTAGGCTGCTTCTGAAGCAGTCTCCTATTTCTTTAAAATCCAACCTACTAAAGTCCAGGGCCATTGTCTTTTTGTGACTTGCCTCTGAACCCATCTTAATATTGAACCACACTGTACAGTGATCACTGGTTCCCAATGGATAGCCCACTGTGACATGGCTAGGCACTATCACAGTCTCCAGTAGGACTGAGATTCAGAGGAGCAAAGGGAGACAGCATGTCCCAAACAGGATAGCACCTTTACCCCATAAGTCATTTTCAACTCTCAGCATGTTAAGTCCATAGGGCAGGAAAGGTGCTAATGGGACATTTGCCAGCCCATATAGGCTAACTAACATCTACGCACAATGCCTCTGTGCATAATTGCATGGTGGAACTGTACAGAGCAGTGCCAATTCCCACCTCCTCATCACCATTCAGATGCCCTTGAATTATAATAAAATAATCCCTGGCATCTAGTAGTTCCCCCCAGTTACATTTAGATGACCCCAGTTAGTAAAATGATCCCTGGCATGTAGTATTTCCCCACCCCAATCACAATTCAGATGCTCCTGATCAGTATATTAAGAAGATCCCTGGCATCTAGTTCACCCTGATTGCAAGTCTGAGCCACCTCTCAAATGCACCCAATAAGGTCCTTCCACACTTCTCCCCATGATGGCCCATAAATTACCTCAGCTGCCAGTCCCTCCTGCTGCAACAGTGACAGGTCCAGCTCCTCTGCTAGCAACCTCGGTTGGCCACTTTCTGAGTGAATGGAGTGAGCACACACCTACTGTACTATAGATACAGATGCTCTACAGTAGGTGCGCACTCACTCCCTTTCACTCATACAGTGGCTAGCCAAGGTAATGAGCTGAGAGGCTGTACTGATCACAGCCACAGGGAGGTGGCTGCAATCTTGGATAAATGGGAGGCCAATGGGGAGGGGTGGAGGGACCTGGTTGGATGGCTTTGGGAGGGGGCTCAGATTTGTAACTGGGGGTGGGGCTACTAGATGTCAGGGGTGTACTCTTCCCTTGGGGAAACACGTGTTGAGGAGGTGCAGTTTATGCTGTTCTGAGAGGAGAGCAGAAGCAGCAGGTCACTGATATGCAAACTTTCTACCTACTGCAGGTATGCCATTGCTGTCTGGTTTGTGGAGTTTGGTAGAAAGAATCTGCAGTTGCAGCTCTTAAATCAGCATCTTACCAGTCCAACTTGTGCTGCAGTTTTTTACAGCAGAGGAGCTGTTGCGTGGCCCACTCCACGACTGAGAGCCTGGAGTCCGGGCAGTGGTGGAGCCCGCTCCCGGCATAGAGAGCGGAGGCAGCAGCCTTCAGAAAGTTGTGCAGCAAGAGCCTTTCTGCTGAAGATATTGTAGTTCCTTTGAAAAGGAACATATATTTTACCTTCTCGGGTTTTGTGATTTTTTTTTTTCAATTCGAATTTTATTAGTTTTCCAGTACAAAGAGTGAATCATAACAATGGATGAAATGTCCATATACATCGGGGATAGAGTATGAAGTGATTCACTCCCCCCCCCCACCCTCCCATCCACCCTACCCCACTCCCCGAACAACCCAGCGCTGTTTTACATCTCTAGCACTATACCTATGAGTGTAACCTATTAGTGCTTAACCTTGAAGTGCATAGAGAGCTTGTAGTGGTCCCCAAATTTTATCGAACTTCTTAAAGTTTGTTAAGTAAACTGGCGATAGTCCTTTCAGTTCTGAGATTTGCAAGTAACTCCTGAAGCCATTCAACATATGTTGGTACCTCCATATCCTTCCAATGTCTTAAAACCGCCTTTTTAACAGACATCGACATCAGGGCTATATAATACTTCCTGTTCACCACCGAAATGGAAGAGAAATCCCCAAGAAGGCAAATTTCGGGGATGAAGAGGTCCGAGAGCCCCAACAGAGGGTCAACGCGCTGTTTAATCGCAGTCCAGAGTGGAACAGTTTTAGAACAGCTCCAGAAAATATGAAGAAGATCTCCTTCTTGAGATTGACATCTTGTACAAAGGGGGAGGACACAAGGCCAAGCCTAGCAAGTTTCTGCACTGAGTAGTAGATATTATGCAGAATCTTAAACTGCATTAGCCTAAGTCTGTCCTGCTTAAGGAACTTATGGCAGCTCTGCCACAGAAGAGCCCAATCCAGATCTTTACCCTGATAGAGAGAGACCCAAAAGGAGACAGGAGCATAATTATCAGGGTAGGCCCAGGTGAAGAGAACACTATATATTTTGGATACGGCATGAGGCAGACCTGCCAACTCAAGTAAGGTAATCTGGAAAAATTGGAAATTAGGAGGTGGGGGGGGGGGGGTCGAGCCCATTACCTTAACCAAGAGGTGACGAAACTGGAAAATTTTGAAAATATTTTCACGAGGTATCGAGAACTTACACATAATATCAGCTGAAGAATACCATTGACTATTAGGTGACACACACTCCTCTAAACAGCAGTTTTGTATCTGAGAAAGCCATGTGGCTGGGAGAGGCTTACCCTCTAATAAGAAATTGGGACTGCCTGTTACAGGTTGTGATAAATCCTTGAGATTCATATATCTTAGAAATGCACACAACTGAGTATGAACCCTGATAGAGACGGCTATAGGGGAACTATGTAGAGACTTTGGTAGGGAACCACTTTTGGTATATAACAATGCAGTGGGGGAGAGACCGTGTTTTTTAATGGAAGCAGATTCAACAGCAAACCAAGTCGGAATTTATGTAGCAACCGTGGAGAGCTGGTCCACGGTCAGCCATCTGAGATATTTATTGGCCTGGCTGGCCCAATAGTATAGCCCGATGTGGGGAAGTCTTAAACCTCCTTTGGCCTTCGGGGCTGCTAACTTATGAAATGCAATTCTGGCCTTCTTATCCCCCCATATAAAAGCAGAAATCATACCATGTACTTTTTTGACCCAGGACAAGGGCAGCCATATGTTCAACATGTTAAGGGGGTAAAACAGCAAAGGGGAAAACATTCATTTTGATTAAATTTATTCTGCCCCATAGAGAGAGGGGGAGTAGGGTCCACCTACGAAGGTCAAGATCTAGTTTATGTACTAGTGCATCAATATTTAGCTGCCTGAGCTGCGTAGTGCTCCTTGTTAAAAGAAGCCCAAGGTATTTAATATAATCGACGGGTTTTGTGATATTATAAATCACATAATTCATATAAATCACATCTTTACTTTGATTTTCAGAATCTTTTTATTCTTTGATTTTTTGTTTTATTTCTCAGACAGTTGATAGTATATGAGTTTATAATTGTTGCCCTTGGGGGTTGGTCATAGGAAAAGATAAGAAGCCCTTTTCTTTTAATATTGTAATGTGTAATCTCAATCACTGTTAGAGAGGAGCTGTTTTAATTATATTTATATGATTCTATATTTTAAATTTAACTAGGGGAGTAAATGAGATGATTATTGGTAGTTTTGTTTGTTTTATGCCCAAGTCAATGCTCAATTGCTCTAATTGGTGCTAACTGGCGTTATTGCCAATAACAGCTGCAGAATTTATTTATGAATTAGTCTGTATGCACGTTTTTATGCATTTTATTTGGTGCTGAATGTGCGAGATGACCACCAAGTAATTTGAAACTAGCCTGCTATAATTGGTGCTAATTGATGCCATTGCTAAAACAGCAGCCGAAATTACAGCCTGCATGTGCTTGCACGCACTCTTCTTAAGTGCCCTAATTGATGTTGATGTTGATTGTGATAAATGGCTGCTGAATAAATTAAAACTAGCCTGCATGCATTTGAGCATTTTATTTTCAACTGGTCGTGAGGTTCTGTTACTCAAGAACCAAAACTGAAATATTGGGATATTATTGTAACCTGGCAGTTGTTTAGTAGTGTTTTTCATGTTGGACCAGCCAAATTGAGACTTGTACTGGTAAAACGCTAAAACATAGTGGCGCCTGTGCTGTTTTTGAAACATCTTGGAGAGTAATTTTTCCCGCTATATAAAGAATCTGTTTTAAATCAGCTAAAGCTGCTGTTGGCAATTAAAAGCAGAGAAAGTGGAGAATTGTTAAGGTTTGCTTTCAAGGACTGCTCAGATTCTTGGCGGTGATATAAGATAATTTGACATACAAAAAGCAAGTAAGAATGCAATTAGTGTGTTTTTCTTTTCCTATTCTCTTTGTTTGAGTTATATTGTTATTTGTTGGTGGTTAAAGGGTGGGTGGAGGGGCCCATTATGTTTTAGCACAATTCTTTCATTCTGTTTTTTTTTCTTTTTCTCAGTGGACACAGGAATTGGCGTGCTGGAACAATCAAAGGAACCTTATAACGCATTGAATAATTCTGGTTTTGGTTCTAGATGTCTCCCGTGTAATAAGAAGGGTAATACTTTGGGTGTGTTTCCAAAGAACTAAGAGCTGATACAATTAGAAGAACTTCATAGCGTCTTGAACAATTCTGGCATATTCGTGTATTAAGAAGGGGAATACTCTGGTTGTGTTTTGTACAGAATTAGGAGCTGCTTGACCTTGCTTAAGTGGAGTATAGAGACACATCTTTGAAGGAACTGGTGAAGTATTCCAGTGATATCTGCTATAAAGACATTAGGCAGTAAAACCAATACATCTAATGGTGTATATTGACTGTCTTTCTGAAAATTTAAGATTTAAAGTTTTGTAATATATTTCATAGGAATTTTTGTATGATTGAGAAATTGGTCTTCTTCTGTGTGTAGCTTTACACTTAGTGGGTAATTTGATGTTGTGATGTTTATGTTTGTTGACAGATGAATTAATATTGATGTAATAAGTAAGTGTAAATTTAAAAATAGGAAATTAGCTACTAGTAATTTTATATTAGTAAACTTGTATTGGTACTCCTATTGTCATAAGTAAAGGAGTTTAACTGCTAAGGTGCTGAAAATGGTGTTCACCAGGAAACAATGCACCTTAGTTTAGTTTACTTTATTGTTCTAGGAATTATTACCTTTGAGCCAATGGCTCTTTTACAAAGGTTCCACATCAATTAAGTACAGACAAAAGGTTACATAGAATGGCACTACAATTGTGTTGTGTCAATAGCAAGAAAACATAGACAATAATTAACAAACGTTTGTGCAAAGGACAGGTAATACCAATAAACACTTATCATACAAAAGAAAATCAAGCCAGTTGAGGGAAAATCAAGTTAGGAGAATGTACAGATAGAGGGGGTAAGAGAAAGGTGAGGGGAGCAGACAATAGCAAGAGAAAAGATTCTCTAACATTCCTTTGTCAAGTAATGGACCAGAGTGGGTAAATGATAGATAGATTTAATCAAGGCAGTCACAGGAGCTGGAGGTGGTAAGGTGAGAGTATAGCCTAGATTTGAAAGCACCTAGAGAGGTGGAGGAGGTAATAGGAGTGCTGAGGGCATTTAGCCAGCAGGGGGCAGGATAGGCAAATGATCTTTGACCCTGAGTAGTCCGGCAACGGGGGACCTGGAGAGGCTGATGTTCTGATCTTCTGGTGAAACAGATACTAGTGTTTGGGCATAACAGGTCTTGGATACAAGGTGGAGTGAGGCCCATGGTGGATTTTTTCACCATCAGGCAGGTAAGGTACTTTAAGCAGTTTGAGAGTTGCAACCACCCCGTTTCAGCGTAGAGCTCACATGTGTGAGTACATTGATGTGCACCAGTGAGCAGTTGACAGGCCTTGTTTAGGGATGTTGTAATGCGACTAAGTGCGGTAGTAGAGGCAGACCCATAGATAATTAAGCCATAGTCAATGATTGAGATAATAGGGGATTGAATAGCAATCCTCAGTGCAGATTGGGTAAGGAGCTGTCGGTTCCGGTACAGGATCCCGATCCGCTGATTAATAGTTTTCGCTGTACTATCAATAGGGGTTGCAAAGGTTAGGCCTTGATCAAAGGTGATTCCTTAATAATGTAATTCGGATTTAATCATCACAGGTAACACCGAACCAATTGCTGGCACGAATTGTGTTTCTGTGCCAGTTATGGGTGCTTCTGGTACTAGTGGTCATTCTTATCCTGGAGATAGTGCTCTAATTGGTGCCAAACCCAAGGATAAGTGAGGAAGGACCAAACAAACTGCTAACCATCTGGAGAAGAACTTAGAGCTTTCAACTTCTAATGCTAAATTGAAGGGAATGGGGAATGCTTCAACAAAATCTAAACTTAAACAACAGACCCTTAGTGAAATACTGTTTAATGATAAGGCTAAATTAAACCAAGAAGCTACTGATCTTTTTTTTATCAACACCCCCTCACCCTTTGAATTTTACTCCTACTCCCACTCCTACTCAATCTTTAAAGCCATGTACATTTAGTTTGTCTAATTCTCATAAACCATCTTCTGGTACTTTTAATAATGAAAATAACGAGAATATGTCTGGATGTTCTTTCTCTGGAAAATGTTATCTGCACAGATGATAATTGTAATGGTATATATATTGAGCAACAATTTATGGACCAAATATTGATATCCTCCATATCCAGGAATGCTGATGAAAAAGGAAGTCTGTTCAGTTATGAGATATAGAATGTACAGAATGTTAAAGCTAAGCAACAATCTAGACTTTCTGATAATAATGAGATAGCACAGCTTGGAACTGAGGAGGTCAACAGTGGACTTAATTCTAATCAGGAAATGTCTCAAGTCTGTAAATCAGTCTTGAATGAAGTTTTAAGTAAACTGGAAGTCACGATTCAGGGGCTTAAACAATTGGATGCACAGAGGAATAATTCTTCTTCTGTTGATCTGAAACATCTTTTAGTTGATGGGACTCAACAAATAAAAATGATTAGTTCCCTGGATGATGACGGTGTAAATAATTATTTACATGATTTGGAGACATCTAATCAATCACTACTAAATAGAAGTACTAGTGGTACAAACCTGGTCTACACCCCTTCAATTTTGAGTGACGGTATAATTAAAGTCCTTAAAAACCAATATGCTGTTAATCTTATGCTTATGATCTGTGAACAGTTAATTATTAACAGAACTAAGACTGAATCACTTAAGGAACTTATAGCTACAAATGGAGCCAGGATGGATGATGTTATTAGGATTTTAAAAGAAATACATCCTCCTAAGGAGTCCTCCTCAATATTTATGGAAAGTGGGAATGTTAATGCTGATGCTTCTATGCTGAATAGTTCAGCACCGATCAGATCAGATTTTTCATCAACTGATTTCCCTGACGACATATAAGTAGATAAGAGGAAACCAATAGGTAGGACTGTGCAAGTTCAAGATATGGGAATTGTCTCAATCAGTGATTTAGAGACCATTCACAAACTTGATTCTTCAACTGGAAAGGCAACTAAGAAACCAAAAGAAGGGTGAAAATTATAATAAAGACCATGTAGGAAGTAAAAAGAAGGTGGTCAATGGAAAAATTAAAGGCTTAGAGACTTGTAGTGTACAGGGGGAAAAAAGAAAGGAAACAACCAGGAAGTGAGGAAGACTAAAAATTTACAAGTTTTAAAGGAAAAAAACTTTGGAAGAGGCAAGAGATGTTAATCTGACCAATGTAAGTGCTCTTGCTATTAATTCACTGTGAAGTAATAAGAATTTGAGTAATACTGACCATAATCATCATTTATTTCCTTCACTTCTTACTACATCTTGGATTAGAATTTTTGGATTTAGAATGGTAAAGGAAGAAGATATGCCAGACTTGATCTATAAACTATTTAATGATGAATTGAAATTGAATATTGCTGTTAATGATTTTGTTACAGTTAGGAGATATGTAGATGCTAATGAGGATTTCTCCATGAATAGTGTAGATGTAGCTTTGGCTTCTGAAAGATTGATACACTATGCCTGGAGGAATCTCTTGGGCATTCAAAGACTCAATCTTAGTACAGTGTTATTGGATAAAGACCTTAAGGTGATTGATTCTATCAATCAGTATAAGGTGGGTCTACCAAGCTGCAATAATGGGATGACTGATGCAGTTGCTGCTGACTATGAATTTGTACTGGTTACCCTAAGTCTATTCAGTATAGGAAGTTGTACAAGGAAACTAAAGATAAACTGGCAAGAGTGTTATGTACAGCAGCAGTCACAGACACTGCCAACTATTTCCTGAAATTTCTGTGATATTTCCAGAAATATTGCATGCTTTCTCCATTTTCACAGCAGGGGCAGCAGAGAGAAACGTTTTAGAAATTTTGCAAAATATCTGGAATTAGCTGGCAATGTCTATGGCTACTACTGTAACTTGTTTGCAAATGTCCTAAATATTAGATTGGGCTATAAAGGTGTATTAGGAGTTTCCAGGTATCCAACCTTGTTAAACAGGGGACAAATTGATAAAACCTTTAAAAATTCTGTGATAGCCAGTAGGGTTTGGAATGCAATAGCAATGCCTGATGCACTTGGTCTTTATTTGGTTGACCTTACTACTGATGATGGAATTCTGCAGTTTTTTTGGGAGGGCCCTTGCCCTGTATCTGAAGGAAATATACTCCAGTTTGATATGGGAAGTACTTATGCAGTTCCAATTTCAAATAGATTTCTGGCTATAGCAGGATATGAGGTATGACTGTTTGACCCTATTATGGGGTCTCCCCCTTTTGACATGGAGATTCAGTGGATGAATCCAGGGTCTTACCTAGTTTGGATCCCAATCAGGAAACTTGCCCTCTATGTCTATGGAAGGGAAAGCATCCACCTTAATTTCTTGGAAAATAGCTGGCATTAGATCAAAGTTTCAAGATAGGGACTGGTTAAACTATATTTGTTCCTTTTATATTATCTGTTTTCAAGAATCTTGGCATAAGCAAGAGGATGATTTGGACATAAATGGATATACACTGTTCCACTTTCCAGGTTCTAAGTCTGGAAAGATGGTTCGTTTATCTGCTGGTATTATAACATATGTTAAAATAAGGATCTTTAAGGGTGTTAAACAATTGATATTGGAACATAACTTTATTGGGGTTCTACTTTCAGTTAACACGACTTTGCTTCTTTTGATCAATCGCTGTATTCCCCCTGCAAAAGACAGAAAGTATTTTAATAAGATTTGGGATAGATTAACTGACTCGGTACGATCATACCAGGTGGAATACCCTATTGCTCTTTTATTATTAATTGGAGATTTTAATGCCAGAGTTGGTAATTTTGACTGATTAAGTGATAATTCAGTACTGGGATATATGTTTTCTGATATCCCTAGAGCAAAAAGAATGTCATCTGATGTAAAATTTAATTATGATGGACATAAATTCATACAATTTATGAATGATAATTTGGTATATCTCCTAAATGGTAGAACACAGGGAGACTGGTTCGGTTCACCTTCTTACTTTACAAAAATGGGCTCCTCTGTAATCGATTTGGCCCTTTGGCAGGGACCTCCCAATTATTGGGAAGACATGGTAGTAGCAAATAGAGTAGAAATTGATCACTTTCTGATCACATTACATAAAATGATTCATGTAAAGTATGAAACTTGTCCAACACCCACACCAATTTCAATTCGCAATTCTAGAAAAATTGAATGATCTTGGGAATTGCAAATTGGCATGTCATGTTCAATAACTTCTTTTTTTAATACCTGGGATAACTCAATTATAGATCCACCATTGATTTATGGAAAATTTAAATCTATTTTAATATTCTTGTGCCTAACTTATACAAAAATATAACTGTGCCAAGTATAAAGACAATTACAGGATGGATTGATTCCGAGTGTAACACCTATACAAGGCAGCTGTGTAAAATATCTAGAAGGGTTAAGGCCAATCTGGGTCAGTTTAGTGCAATTGATCTGAAAATAGCTAAAACAAATTATAGAAATTTAGTGAAGCAAAAAAAGAGAACTTTCTGTGAGCATCAATGGGCTAGGATGTATGTAGCAGTAATAGATAATGATATTAAGTCTTTTTGGTCCCTGGTTGCCAAAGGCTGTAATGGATGGTGTAATGAGCTAGTGCATCATATTGAACCAAGCAGATGGCTTGAGTTTCAAGGTAACATGCTATCAGATCCAAATATGGCATCTGCCTGGGACTCAATGTATATGAATCATATTAAAGATCAGTTTGTTCTATTTTCTAATACAGAAGTGATTGAGGGAATTCTGAATACTAAATCTAATAAGGCATCGGGTGCAGATAGGATTCATGGGGAAGATTACTTGTGTTTGCCTGAAATGTGGGCAAATTATTTAGTTCCCTTTTTCAATCAATATGTCTGTAATAATTTTGTCCCTTAGTCCTGGGTAGGGGCTATCATTTTGCCAATTTATTAACAGGACCCTAAGGATGACCCTATGATGTATCATTCTATAAGTTTATTGGACTTATTGGGCAAGAGTTTTGCCAAATTATTATTGGTTAAACTTAGCAGTGAGATACAAATATTTGGGGGGTGGGGGGCTTGCCCAGTACAAGCAGGATTTTGGCAAAGATTTTCAACACTTGACAACTGTTTTATATTTTCACATTTGATTGAAAAATATGTAAACATAAGGAAACAAAAACTGTATGTGGTTTTTCATAGACTACAGTTCAGCGTTAATACAACTACTAGATCAACACTATGGAATATAATGTTATTATGTGGTATTTCTCCAGCATTGGTTAATAGTATTAGAAATTTATATTCACATACTTGGGCTCAAATTCATTCTGGGAGTGTATTATCGGGTAGAATAAATACAAATAAAGGTGTCAGACAGGGATGTTTTCTGGCACCTTTGCTTTTTTTGATTTATTTGGACAATTTATTAATTCAATTACAGTCTTTACAATAAGATTCACCTAAAATTGGTACAAATGTCTGCTCAGCACTTGCTTATGCCAATGACCTTGTTTTGTGTTCTCTCTCAGCCTCAGGATTACAGAAGAAATTAGATCTTCTGTCAAATGTATCTGAGACTTTATCTTTAAAAATTAACATAAGTAAAACAAAAGTAATGATATTCAGAGCCAGAGCTAATAGATACAGGTGGAAATTGGTAGATGATTATTTAGAAGTGGTTTCATCATATACATATTTGGGTTTATTATACTTCAATAATGGATCTTGGTGCAGACATTATGATTATATACTTTCTAAAACTAATAAAACAATATGGGCATTGGTGAAGTTTAACCATGCTTATGGTGGATATTCACTTAGACCCCCTTTTATCCACCTTACAGGCAAAGTATAATGCACAATCCCTATATGGGGTTGAAAATATGGGGGTTAAAACCATTGAACCATTTAGAAATACCACCTAATAAACTCTTAAGGAAAGTTACTGCCTGTCAAAAATCTATGCCAGCCTACTTTGTATGTGCGGAACTGGGAATTGCCAGTTTATAGGCATTGGCTGACAGTAGATTGATTAATTTTTTGGATTAGGATCTTAAGATTGCAGAAGGATAGATGGGCTAAGATATGCTTAATGGAAAATGAGCTCTGGGTACAACACAAACATAAGGAATCGACTTGGCTCTCCCACTTGTATAGTTTACTTGATAAATACTTGCTATCTTTCCTGTTGAAATATAGGAATCAGGCTGTGAACATTAGTGTGAATTATAAAGCTTATGTAGAAAATAAAACGGTTCAGTTTCATAGACAGTTGGATTTGGCAAATATTACTATCTCAAAATATTCTAAACAGCATTCATATAGTGTTGATAGTCATGCATATAGATTTTATCCTGATGTTTTGGAAAATCCAGATATTCGTAAAACATATACAAGATTCCGATTTGAATTGTATAAATCTAATGTCAGAAATGCTCTATATATGAACTCTAGTAACCCTGAGGATATGCTTTGTGCTTGCAAATTGGGAGAAAGGGAGGACTTGGCCCATATTTTCCTGAGGTGTCCTTGGTATATTAAAAATAGGCAAAAATGGCTGTCTCCATTAATCACTGGAACAGAAACACCCAGTGATACAGAGCTTATAAGGTTCTTCTTTCCTTGGAAGACTTAAATATCATATATTCTGTTGGGAAATTTGTATTCCTTACAAGGAAAATTAGGAAAAAGAAATATGAGTAACGCTAAGAGTTCATCCTCAGTGGCTTAATGGTCTTGGCCCTCTCTAAACCCTATAACCTGGATTCATCTACCCGACCATCTTTTTTTGCTAAATTTGCACATTCATTGTATTCTCTGTATCTACTGGTATTATTGGCTAACATGTATGAACTGTCTATATTTTTTATGTCTTGTGATTTTATGTCTGTTTGTAAATTGATGTTTAATTATGTATTTTGTGATAATCATTTTTAAGATTGAACAAATAAACCAAACTAAACTACTAGATGTCAGGGATCATGGAAAAAAAAGAAACACAGAAACCTAGACAATGTTGGTAGAAAAAAAAAACAATGGTACATCCAGCCTGCCCCTAGTTCCCTATTAAACCTCGGGACTTACTGTCCATACAGGGTACTAGCCTTCACTATCCACTCCCCAGTTCCCAACCCTACTACTATCAGCCTGAGTAACCATTATACCCTTCACTTTGTCAAAGTCATGTTTGAAACCATTTATGGTTCTGGTGCCTGCCATCTCAGTTGGCAGACTATTCCCCACTTCCACCGCCATTTCTGGAAAATAAAACTTTCCAATATCCCTCTTGAACCTCCCTCCCATCAGTTTCTTCTTGTGCCCCCGTGTCATTGAACTGTCACTCATACTAAGTAGTTCTTCTCTGTTCACCTTGTTTATTCCTTACAGGAACTTAAAGGTCTCTATCATATCACTCCTCTCTTGTCTGGTCTCCAGTGAAGACATGTTCAGTGCCTTGAGCAGATCATTATAAGATCTGTTCTGTCAGCTCTGAATCATCCTGATCACCCTTTGTTACACAGTCTTCAGCCCATCCTTATCTTTCCTGAGTTGAGGTCTTCAGAACTGGGCACAGGACACCAGGCACAACCTCACCAACAATCTATAAAGAGGCAGTAAACTTCTTTTCTTCTACTATCAGCACCCCTTCTGGTACATCCTAGCATTCTATTTGCCTTACTAGAGGCCTCACTGTACTAACTTGATTGTTTAAGGGAGTCACTAATGATGACTTCTAGGTCCCTTTCCTCAGTTGTAGTGTTCAGCTGTACCCCTCCTATCCAGTACTCTGTCCTTGGGTTCTTGTTCCCTAAGTGAATCACCTTGCACTTTTTGGCACTGAATTTCAACTGTCAAACCTTAGGCCACCTCTCTACTCTTTGCATGTCACGCTGCAGTTTCCTACTTCCCCCATCACTATCTACCCTCCCATGAGCTTGGTGTCATCTTCAAAGAGACACAGCCCCAGATTCATTCTCAAACATTGTTGGTGAGCATATTGAAGAGTACAAGACTCAGGATGGATCCCTGTGGCATTCTACTCATGACCTCCCTCTCTTCTGATTTGACACCATAATCATGACCTTCTGCTGCCTCTTTCAACTAAAAGTCCCCATCAACCCCACCAAAACACTGCTTATATTTTCCTTCAAATCCCTGGACCTCAACCCCTTGTACTGTGACCTAAGCTGCTCTGATTGGTCCCATATCTCATTGGCCTCTTCCATTGACTCCATGTGAACATATTTCAAAACAAAATTCCTCAAAATATGGGACTGCCATGCCCCCCCCACCTAGTGCAGGACACGAGAAAAGGTACCCCACCTGCCCTAGATCATGGCCAATCTCATAGCTTGCTTGGAAGTGCATGATTTGGCCTGGACAGAAAATAAATGCAACCCATCCCCCATGGCCTCCAGAGGTATCATCAACTCTCCAATACATGTACCAGGGCAATAAGGCTTGCCAAAGGCAAGTATTTTACATCCACCTTCAGTGCCAACATTGGTCACTTGTCTAACTTTTGGAAGGTTGCCACAATCTCTTCTCCCCTCCCACTCAGTCCCCTTAGCCTGTCCTCCAAGTGGGTGACATCACTATCTCTAACACCTCCTTCATCACCACTGAGGTTTAATTTATTTTTTTGTTACCTGCACCTCCTCTCTCCCCTTTCTTGCCTCCCTCTCATCCTTGCCAGCCTGCATGACAGTCATCTCCTTCCTTCCCCCTATTTTTCTTCTCTCTAGTAACTATATCCTCCATTACTGACACCCTCTACACCTTAACCCTTCCAAGGGTAGGAACCCAGATGGCCTGGATAGCAAGCTCCCCCATTTCTCTGTTTCTGCAATCTCCTCCCCATTGGCTTACCTCCCTAACTTCTCTTTCTGCTGTTCCTCCATCCCTGCTGACTGGAAGACTGCCACTGTTACTCCTCTTTCAAAAGGTGGTGACCCATCTGCTACTAACAGCTACTGATCCATTTCTCTCCTCTCTCCAAAATACAGGAACAAATTGTCTTATCCCAACTCTCTCCCTTTCTGGACTCCTCTACCTTCTTCACCCACTACAAGTCTGGCTTCATTTCTGCAAGACCACTCCACCACCATCTCCCTGCTCAGGCTCACCAAATCCATTTGCAATCATGTGGATCACAGCCTATTCACCTATGTTATCTTCATTGATCTAGCCAAAGTGTTCAACACTATTTCTCACCCCAATTATTAGCCAAACTCCAGGCTGCAGGTAGTTCCCAGGCAGTCAAAATTGGTGATCCCCTCGCTCCTCCATGCCTGTATCAACTGGGGTCCCACTACTTTTATCCATTTTCCTTAATGATCGTCCCTCCATATGCTTGTCTGCATCCATTTACATGTACATGGATGACACAGTCTTCTTCACAACAGGCTCACAGACTCCAGCTGGACTTCGATCAAGTTCAGTCCTGGCTGCACACAAATCCACTTTTCCTCAGTGCCAAAAAGAATGTCTCCATGTCCTTTGGCAAAAGGTGCAGACTTTCCAGGCTCTCTCCCCTTCCTACTTTCCACACCCTGGATGGCTACCTTGTGGAGGATGTTACCAACTTTAGGTATCTTGGTATCTGGCTAGACCAGCAACTAAACCTTTCTGAGCAAGTGGATGCTATAGTCAAAAAGCTGCACCCCACTTTGGTGCACTTTACAAGAACTGTGACTGTATCTCACCTCCATCATACTGTGCTATTATCCAGAGAATGATCCTCCCAATCTCAGATTATGGTGATATGGTCTACAGTGCAGCCCCAGTCACTGTCCTTGCCAGACTGGATGACTCTTCAACTACAAAAATGTATATTGCTTCGCACTGTCTGCCCTCCACCTCACCCATCACTGTCAGCTCTACTCCAGGCTAGGATGGCTCTCCCCCAACAACCACCGATCCTTTATCTTGGGCAACTTCATAGACAACATTGTCAGAAGGTCCACCCCACCGGCACTTGCTGCGCTGCTTAAGCCTACCCCCCTGCCTACTGTCTGAGGTCCAGAGACTCTCAGGCCCTCATGGTCCCCAAAACTCATTCCTTCACAGGGGATCATGCCTTAGCGGCCCTCAATCCCACAGCCTGAAACATACTTCCTGCTCATGTAAGGACTGCCCCCTCCCACACCTGTTTCAGGTCCTCCCTCTGGGGCCACTTAAAACATGCATCCTCCTGACCTTGCTCATAGATCTAGGGTCACCTAATAACAAGTATCCTCCTGCCCTTGCTCTTAGCTGCTGTCACCATATATGGTGAGCCTGTGTCCCAATTTGTCAACGTGCATTTGCTGCATGTGTCTAGTAATTCTGCCTTGCTGACTTGTTTTGACATGTTTTGCCTTCTTGACTTCCTCCTTGTTGCTGCTATGCCTTGACCCTGTATTTACCACTGTGTTTGTTCTGCCTGTACCTGACTGTACCTTGTTTATTGCTGTACCTTGACTCTGAGTTATTACCTTTACCTTGAAACCTGTACCTGATTGATTGCTGTACCTTGACTCTTAATTTTTATTTATTGCCTGTACCTTGTAATTCTTAGCCTGTACCTGATTGTATCTTGTTGATTGCTGTACCTTGACTCTGAGCTGTTATTACCTGTACCTTGAAACCTGTACCTGACTGATTGCTGTACCTTAACTCTAAATTGTTATTGCCTGTACCTTGCAATTCTCCTGGAATCGTACCAGAAAATAGACACTTGACTGTCTAGCGTGCTTACCCAGTAAACAAAAGCTAAATAAATAAATAACATTTCTGCCATTACATTCTCTACTGTCCTCCTAGGACTCATCACTGTTCTATATATACATTTCTCTCCTTTTCTTCTCTTGTGGACAGACACCATGCCCATGGTTCCAGCTTTGTGGGCAAATTCTGGTTTGTTTCTCTACCCTCCTACCTCTCCACCCTTCCCCCACAGCCATACTCTCAGACGTTCAAACATCGAAACCCTAGTAGTCCCTTCAGTCTCCATGACCATCAGCAAACCTGCATTCAGCCACTGCTTCCCTAAAATCTGGAACTCCCTTGCCCCAGCCATTCACCAGTCTCCTTCCCCTGGATCCAATTGCTAATACATTTTCCCTCCTGCTCTCCTATGACTTGTTTCCACTTTAGGTACAGCTATAATTTAGGCAATTATGTGCCCACTCTAGGCATGATGCACAAATGTTTACAACTAGTGTAAATTTAAACTGCTCTGTATTTGATCACCAGCATATGTTTGTGGCTCCTGACTGTGCTGTACATGCATTGTCGATTGTTTACTTGTCACTCAAGTTCTCACATCTTACATTATTTCCAATGTAATTTGCAACTGTGTGCCATTCTTCTCTGCTCTGTCAATGGTCTTCAACATGTATGTCATGTATTTGGAATTCTTGTGCTACCTAAACCCCACTTGTACAAGTTCTCCTTTCTCCAGGATGCAACTGGAAATGAGCTCCCAGCTTAGTATGCCTTTCCTGGTAAAATATTTAAATACGTAATTAAGTAAATCAATTCTACACCAATATTATTATAATAATCAGGTCATCTGATTGGCAATTTTTGGGGGCACTAGACATCAAGAATCATTTTACTATAATAACTGGAGCCATTTAAACTGCATTCAGGGATGTGGAATGTTTAGATACTAAGGATCATTCTGGTATACTACTTGGGAGTATCACAGTGGTGACCAGTGGTATGGTGACAATATGCACCACTGTGTGCTCAAATGAGGGCAGGATGTTTGGAGGCAGTAAACAAGTATTGCAATTTCAGTTGTTAAGATCTTTCAAAACCTTTTATATAGCACTGTGCTCTGTATATAGTGGAGGATCCCTCATTTGCATGGCCACAGTAGTACACATGGACATGTACATGATCAGGTTAGCATCGGGGGCTGCTAAATATATGGCACCTGTTTAGCCATGCTGTTCTCCCACATGGCATGGTGCTTAGATGTTTAGCATTCTGCTAACCGTCTGAAAATGGGGCACTAATTGACTAAACATTCCCTGCCTATGCCTGTTAAGATGTAGAAAGTAAACAAAAATGAATAATCTTATTCTGTATCTTTATGTATTTTTTATGTTATTTTCCTTGGAAAACATTTATCCAATTTCAAAACATTGTGATGTGTCTTAAAATATTTATAGTAACTGTAGCTAAAATACAATTTCTTCTTTCATCCAAGTGCTGTTTTTATTTACTCATAAAAATACAGTCTGGTGGGCTGACTTAGTGGCTTGGTGGTAGTTGTACTGCTGTCCATGTGAATGGCCCAGATTTGGGGCAGGACCTGGGTCAAACAGGGGTTAGCTGGTGGGAGAGATGATTGAGCATCTTGGGGGCTGCTCTCCTCTCAGGGAGGGAAAGGTGACCACCCCACTTTTTAAAAGCCACCTAGGTGAAGAAGGCTGGCAGGGCATCGGAGTGGCATAAGGAGCAGGGCTCATGTAGGCACAAAGCAGTACTTGCCTTTAATTGGCTGGGCATCATTGCATGCTTGGCTGCCCAGGGGATAAACCAGAGATAGAAAACCTCCAATGGCAGAAAAATCCAGCAACCTGCCACTGGCTTTGCACTACTAACCAGGCTTTGTTCTTGTCTGAATATGTATCTCCTTGTGAATGGCCCTCTCCCTCCTGGCCCCATCATGGGGGTGGTGGGGATGCCATGGGAGATCTAGGAGCAGGTAAGTCCCGGTGATGTTGGGCGATGGGGATGGACAGGTCAGTGTGAAAGGGGGTCAGTGGGAGTCCTAGAAGACAAACATTTCCATGGAAAAATAAATAAAACACTGTTTGGAAAGCTCAAACTCAATAATACAATCATACCATATAAACAGCGTAACTATGCACTATGCTGCTAGACCAGGGCAGGTTTAATTGTGGAGGCCAAGTGCCTGGCAAAGCTCTGTTCACAGTTTAAGAAGCTCAAATGCCAAAACAGACTGTGAATGCCTCCAGTGAGACATCACAGTAAAGTAATTTAGCATAGAAACATACAAATTATATGCATATGCCAGTTAAGCTCCTAATGAGAATTGGGCACTGAGGGATTGCAGCAAAAATATATATTTTTGTTTCTTAACCAAGAAACCTCTGTTAAACAAAAACTAAATCAAAACATAGTTCATAGAGTACAAACTAGCAAAGCTTTTGGCTTACACTATCACAGTTTCTACAGTACTTTCCAAGCATTCAGCACAGATAAGTTGCTGGACTAACACAGTAATTAATTACACATAAATCTGATAAAAAATTTTGCTTGGAGCTGGCCCGTCAGTGCAGTGGTAGAGTTACCGCTCACTGCACCAGTGACCCAAGTTATGGAATGGACTTGGGCAGCTGGAGGGTCGGCCGGGTGGAGGAGGATTGAGCACCCAGAGGCTGCTCTCCTCCTCCTCCTCCTCCTCCACAGAGGGTGGGCTGCTTGTCCCACTGCTCTACTGCCACCTGAGTGACCATGGGTGGAGGTGCAGTGGGACAGCAGAAAGAAGGGAGGGAGGATGTCAGCCGGGAGCTGGAGTGGTCGCAAGTCCTGACATGCACCACTCCTAGGCTCCCCTAGCATGCCAATGTCCTGAGGGAGGGGCCAAAAAATGAAGGAAAAACCCTGCGGTGCTCCTTGTAGATGGAGCTCCAGGCCCCGATCCCCTTGCCCCTGCTGGTGCCAGGTGACAGCATCCCTGACAAAACACAGACACCTCAGGATGGAAAGGGGGTCCCGTCCCATACCCACCTGAGGGGTACAACCAAGGCTGTATGGGGGGATGGACTGAACTGGTGCTCAGACAGATGAGCAGTGAAGAACAAGGCCACAGGAGTCTCCTGAAGAAAGGAAGTACTGCGGTGAGAAGGGGGCATAAAGAAAGAATATAAGGGAAAAAAAATGAATTGAAAAAATGCATTCAGTCCCCTATGTTTATGTTAGGAATATCCTAAATATTAGCTTCCCATACAAATGTGTTTTAATAGGAAATGAGGGCAGCACTAATTTAAAAGAATAAACTACAGCATTTTAAAATATTTCTAAAAGTCTCTTGTCACATCACAATGTTCTGAAATTTGATTAAAGATGTGTAAGTAAAACAAGATGGAAACCCCCATAAAGAATTAGAATACGAGATAGCCATGTTTTGTTTACCTTCTGCTCTGCAGTTTTAGACATCCTCTCATTAAGCCAGCAGCTAACTGAATGCAGCAGGAAATGAGTGCAGTGGCAGACCATTCAAGAGAGAGGGGTTGGGGGGATGGGTAATTTCCGAATGTAGTCCATTTCAGTATATAGTTGATTTATTTTGGTATATGTTGTATGTGGATTTTTCAGTCTATAGTGTATGTGTTTCAATACATAGTGAATGTATTTCATCATGTAGAAAAGTTGCTTCAGTATATAGTATATGTGGATTTTTTTTTAAATATACTGTGTATGTATTTCAATATGTAATATATTTCTGTATAGAGTATGCAATTTTTTTCAATAGATAGGGTAAGTGTTTTAATATACAGTGTATTTGTTTCAGTATATAGTGTATGTAGATTTTTCAATGCGTAGTGCATTTATTTCAATAGATAGTGTATGCATTTCAGTATAAAGTATAGATGTTTCATTATATAGTGTATTTGTTTCAGTAGACAGTGTATGTGGATTTTTCAATGTGTAGTGTATGTATTTCAATAGATAGTGTATGCATTTCAATATGTAGTGTGTTTGTTTCAGTATATAGTGTATGCATATTTTTTCAATATATAGTGTATGTGTTACAATGTGTAGAGTATTTGTTTCAGTAGATAACCTATGTGGATTTTTCAGTCTGTAGTGTATGTATCTCAATAGGTAGTGTATATGTTTCAGTACATAGCACATTTGTGTCAGTATATAGTGTATGTGGATTTTCAGTATTTTGTGTGTGTATTTCAGTAGATAATGTATATATTTCACTATATGATGTAAGCGTTTCACTATGTAATGTATGCATTTCACTATATGATATATGCATTTCAGGATGCAGTATATGTATTTCACTATATGATGTATATTTTTCAGTAGACAGTGCATGTGGTTCACTACATTGTGTATGCATTTCACTATATAATGTAGATATTTCACTATATGATGTATGTATTTCACCATATAGTGTATGTGTTTTACTATACATCCAGAGATTCTGAATTATGTCCCTAACAGCTTGCCATATACTTGCTATTATTAAGATTAATTGTTATGTCTTCTAGTATTTATTATTGCTTATATATTGTTACATTGTGCTATATTTATATATTTGACCTGAGTTGCTATTGAAAATGGGCTATATTAACTCAATGTGCCTACCTGGAAAACAGAAACACACAATCAAAAAAACTACATTTTCCTGTCACTACACAACTGGTCTAGTGGCAGGGAAACTCCACTAGCCTACTGGCTACCATGGCTCCAATTGGTGCACTATACTGAAATGTTACCTTCCCTAGTACAACCCTGATGTCATCACACTTACTGGTGGGTAGGACGTTAATACCCAGTGCTATCCCAACTCCTCTGCGTGAGATGTTAGTGCAGTGGGGAAGGCAAAGCAAGGCACATTTTTTTCTAGGGCACTCAATCCAGAGGGCTCTTGTTGCATTACACAATCAAAGCAAACAAGAGCACTTTGAATTGGGGAGACACCATTAATAAATGAAACATTGCAGTCAACTGAACCAATGACTTACATTAAAAAGAAAGTTTTGAAAACAGATTTAAAAATGTCCACCGAGGGGGTCCTTCACACATGTGGAGACAAGGGGTTCGAAAGCAGAAGTGCTGCTACTCCAAAGGCCTAGTCTTCTGAAGATTTTAATTGAGACCGTGGAACACACAAGAGACCCACCTCTGTGAAATGGAGAGGGCAGGATATATGGTCAGGAGGCCTTTTTAGGTACCCAGATCCCAAACCATACAGGGTTTTTATAAGTTAACAAGCATACCTTGAAACTGATGCACAACTAAACTGGCAGCTGAGTACCAGAGTAATATGCCACCCTTCCCCAAAAACCTGAGAAGGCTGGCTTTGCTGCAGTTCCTCTTTTTTTGTGTTTGGTGGGGAGTCAGAATCATGGTGTGAACTAGGGTCTGCCTTTTGGTATAGCAGGAGGCTACTCATGGTGCCACCAGGCCATGCCCTGTATGTGTTTTTCTATTTGAAACTTAATCTGCTGTCAGCCTGGTGCTGATTGTTATGTGGCTGTGTCTGTTAAGCCATGGCGACCTCTGGTACAGTGGTGCCCTTCTTTTTAGAATCCACAATACCAGCCTTAGCATATTACAAAACTGCATCCACACAGGGTCCAGGAGCAGAGGTTTCTTCAAAAAGCTCCAGCTGTCCAATTAGCGTCAGTTCTTCTTGATCATCCATTTCAGTTTCTCCAGAATGTATCACAGATGTGCGCCTCTCCTTATCTCTTGGCGATTGCATATGAATTCAAGAAAAAAGACACAAAGTAGCTGAATGGGAAATATGGGAGGTGCGGCACAAATATATATTTCTGCTGGGGCTCCTGCACTCCTGATATGGGGCAAAAGCAAGAAAATTCTCATAAAACCCCTAGAATTGCTAAGACCAGTACTGCTACCAATGGCGAACTTTCCGCATTGACAAATACCTGTTTCAATTGTGGCAGCCAGAATGGAAGTGGTGTATTATGGCAACAGGACTTAGTGGTGCAGTGGAGGGTATAGTGCAGCAGTATTGTAGTCAAGCTTCAATGCCATGGAGCTTCAGGACTTTTATCTTTTCTCCTCCTCACAATGAAGAACTGGAGTTTGGTGTTACTGGATGAAGGGCGTAACATGAGTCCCCTGAGAGCTGTCTGCTGTCTGGTGAAAGTGTGAGGGAAAATTATGTAATGTAATGTTTTTTCGACTCTGAGTTATTATAGCAATATACCCCGACAGGGTGTGGGTATACTGGTGGATTTACCACGGCTGGTGTGGTGCAGTCCCGAGGCAGCCGAGGACCTTCCCACACAGTAGTGGCTAATCACCGATACCTCCTCCCTGGAGGGGTATATTGCCATTATATAGAGTCCCGTTTGTTTTTTAACAAAAAAAAATATTTAAACGGCCCTTTGTTTTAAAAGTTGCTGTCGCTTGTTTTTTTACCGCAGCGGTACTGGTCTGATTTTTTATGAAGTTCTGCGCATGTGCAGGAGGCTCGCAGATTTCCACTGCTACTTTCTTGCAGGGGCCTGCAATTGCTGACATACTGGGATCACCGGAGGCAGATTGCAGAATTTCCCCAGGTATGTGCGCAGTTTCTGGGGCATTTGCGGTTTGTGTTACCGTTGCCTGTGTAGGATTGGGGGCGGTACGGGACTGTTAAGTGGTTTTATTATTTTTGCTGTGGGGTTTAAGGAGGTGGCTTCTGTGTCAGAGAAGTCATTTTCGTTGCTGAAAATGTTTTTTAATCATTTTCGGCATACAGTGTAAATGTCGAAGTCATATTTGTTTTAAATTTACCGCGGTATCGCGTTTGTAGCAGAGTCCAATATGGCAGCAATTTCTGGTGCTGTGGGGGCTCGAAGGGATATTTTTATTGGTTGAATGGGATGAGGTTGGCTGGCACCTTTTCCAGTGGGTACACTAGTGGATTTACAATGGTGGGAAGGTGCCAGCCAACCAATCAGAATGCTGCATTCTGCGATTTCTTTAGTGCCCATTGTATAATAACTGATTCTGTTGAGGTGAAGTGTGCTGCATGGCTTTTTCATAGGAAAACCCAGCATGTGCTCCTATTATAATGAGGTGGTTATATAGTAACTGTTAATTTTAACTGTGTTTTCCAATGGAAAAAATGGACACCAATTATTATAACCTTATTACCACATGTAGTAACTACCTTATTAACACAAGTAACAACCATCATAAACACCTCACAACTGCTGTACAGCCCTAAAAGGCAGCAACAATATAACATATGTACGGTACCAACAAAAAGTGCCCTAGCTTAAATTCCTTCCACTAACCAAACCCATTCCTCCAACCGTAGTCACTAAAAAAACATGTCCCTCAATGTTGCAACTTTGTATTTCACAGGCAATCCCTCTATTCTGCTAATTTATTGTATTCTGTCATGTTACTATCTTCTTTATACATTTAGAATAAAATATTTGTTAGTGCAGTGAAACAAGTGGGTTTTTACCATTGCTTTTCACATTGCTACTAAAAAAGAGTTCAATAGAATTCTAGTATTGTGATGTCTGAAACTGACAGCTATTGAGGAGGATCCCAGTTTATTTCAGTGAGAAACTAAATATATTTCTACTTCTTAAAAATAAATAAATTCTTCATTCTGAAAGAAGGTTGCCATGTTTATGTTTGCACTATTGTGGTCCATCTGTAAGACTGATTTCTCCTTTCTTCTTCCCAAGTAAAATCTGGTTATGAAGAAAATTTCACCTGCTAAATTACAACAGAACATCACAGATTATCAAAAATCACATATTTGTATTACATATATATAATATTTTGGTGGTAGAAAATGTTATTTCTCCATACAAATCTGGAAACACATTTGCAGTTTCCCATTGAAATACACTGCCAGCCTTGCCAGTAAAGAGTTTCTGATTTCATAATACAAAGATTCCACTGGATTTCTCTTTTAATCTTTTGTTATGAGCAGTTGGCAAAATACAAATAAAATTATGAAATCGTAAGTAAAGAAATGAATAGAAGCAAACTGAATAGAAACAGAGAAACATAGAAACATAGAATTTGACGGCAGATAAGGACCTCTTGGCCCACCCAGTCTGCCCATTTCCCTACCTACTGGATAAGCTGCAGATCCTAGTTAACCAGCAGCCTACTTCTTCCTACCCCCACCCCCCAGAATTGCCTTATGACTATCCCATGCATGCTTGAATTCCACCACTGATTTTGACTCCACAACCTTCCTCCGAAGGCCATTCCATGCATCCACAACCCCTCTGTGAAAAGTACTTCCTTTAATTACCTTTGAACCGCCCCCTCTATCTTCAAATTGTGCCTTCTTGTTCTTGCACACTCTTTTTGAAAGATGCTACCCTCTTGGACTTTGTTGATTCCCTTGAGGTACTTGAAAGTTTCTATCATGTCCCCCTCTCCCTCCTTTTCTCGAGGCTACACATATTAAGCTCCTTAAGTCTCTTCATATGTCCTCTGGTGCAGACCCTGCACCATTTTAGTTGCCCTCCTCTGGACAGCTTCCATTCTGTCTATGTCTTTATGGAGATTGGGTCTCCAGAACTGCACACAGCACTCCAGATGGGGTCTCACCAGCTGTCTGTACAGAGGATAATAACTTCCTGTTTTCTACTGGTGATGCCTCTCCCTATGCATCCCAGTATCCCCCAGCCTCCTTGCTGCCTTCTCACATTGCTTGCCCACCTTTAGGTCATCTGATATGACTACCCCAGGTCCCTTTCCATTTTTGTTGTTGTTAGTATCTCACCCCCATTGTGTGTACTCTTCCCTGGGTTTTGTTTCCCAGGTGCATTACCTTGCACTTCTTAGCATTGAATCTAAGCTGCCATACATTTGACCATTCCTCTAACCTTGCCAAGTCCCTTCTCATCCTTTCCACCCCACCCTGTGCATCAACTCTGTTGCAGATCTTAGTGTCATCTGCAAAGAGACATACTTTTCCTTCCAGTCCTTTCTGCAATGTCGCTTATAAAGACATTGAAGAGGACTGGTCCTAATACTGAACCCTGCGGTACTCCACTAGTAACCCTCCTTTCTTCTGAGTGGACTCCATTTACTATTACTCTCTGTGTCCTATTCTCCAGCCAATTCTTTACCCAGGCTGTCATCTTGGGACCCACTCCCAGGCTGGCTAACTTATATATTAATCTTTGTGGGACTGTGTCAAATGCCTTGCCAAAGTCTAGGTAGGCCATGTCCACAGCCCCTCCTGATCTACTACTTTGGTCACTCAGTCAAAGAAATCTATCAGCTTCGTCTGGCATGACCTTCCGCTGTGAATCCATGCTGCCTAGGGTCCTGTGCCCTTCTGGCCTCTAGATCGCGACAATTCTTTCCTTTAGAGTGATTCCATCATTTTCCCTATCACTGAGGTTAAACTAACAGGTCTATAGTTTTCTGCTTCTGCCTTGCTCCCACTTTTGTGAAGGGGAATCATCTGCCCTCCTCCAGTCCTCGGTACCACCCATCCTCCCATGATTTGTTAAAGAGGGTAGTCAGTGGTGTCACTAGTTCTACCCTTAGTTCTTTTAGAATTCTGGGATGAATCCCATCAGGCCCCATTGCTTTGTCCACCTTCAGTTTTAAGAGTTCTTTCAGAACCCTTTCTTCTGTAAATGGGCTTGGTATCAACTTCTGTATCCAGAGTGTTACTACTGTTTGTTTTATGTACCCCTCTTCCTTTGTAAATACTGAGCAAAAATATTTGTTTAGTATCTCTGCCTTTTCACATTCTCCCTCTGCCCACCCTCCCTCCCTTTATTAAGCCTCACTATCCCTCCCTTGGTCTTCCTTTGCTCCTGATGTACCTATAAAAGGTTTTATTCCCTTCTTAACTGAGTTGGCTATCTTTTCCTCAGTTTGGGCCTTTGCTGTTCTGACTGCCTTCCCAGCCTCCTTTGCTTTAACTGATACAGTTATCTGTTCTGCCTTGCTGCCATTCCTTGTACTTCCTGAATGCTTTCTTTTTCTCTTGAACCTTCACTGCCACTTCCTTTGAGAACCATAGTGGTTTCTTACATCGTCTTGTTTTGTTTTTTGCTTCACACAAGGCTGCGTTACCTCTGTGATGGCAGTTTTATTATTCCCCATTGTTCTTCCACCCCTCCTTCCCGCCCATTTGCTAGTGCATTCCTTGGGCACTCCACCCATTTTGGCAAAGTCAGCCCTCCTAAAGTCCAGTACTTTTGTCTTTGTATGGCTTGACTCTATTGCTGTGTTTATTGTGAACCATACTGTTCGATGGTCGCTAGTTCCCAGATGGCTACCCACTTCTACATCTGTGATCCTCTCTCCATCTCCATTTGAGAGTATCAAGTCTAATATTGCTCCCTCTCGAGTGGGCTCCAGTACTAGTTGTCTAAGGCATGCCCCCTGTAGGGCATCTAGAATAACTGCACTCTTCGAAGTGGCAGCTGCAACTGCGCTCCAGTTAACATCTGGCATATTCAGATCACCCATCAGCAATATCTCCCTTTTTCTGCCATTCTAAGTATACTTTCTATCATTTCCTTGTCCACTTCCTCCCCTGAGGAGGGTCTGTCTACAACCCTCTGCGGATTGTGGTGCCATTGCCTGTCTCCAAATTTACCCACAGTGCTTCTTCTCCTCCCTGTTTCCCTTTTGTTCTGTTGCTTTTATTCCTTCCCTTATGTAAAGAACTACTCCTCCCCTCTTTACCCTCCTGCCCCTCCTGTAGATAGTGTATCCTGGTATGTTTCGTCCCAGTCATGGTTTTGTGTGTACTATGTTTCTGTGACTGCCACGATATCAGATGTTCCTCCTCCATCAAGGCCACTAATTCAGGAAGCTTGTTACCTAACTAGGACATTGGTACTCATTGCTCTCCATTTTCTGATGGCCTTACCTTCTGTTGCAGCATCCCCCACTGACCGTTTCTACCTTGGTCTTTTCTCATTTAGTACCCTATTTTGTAGGGAGAGGTTGAGATTTTCTGCTGCTTGTCAGTGCCTCCCCCATTGACTAGTTTAAAAGCTTGCCAATGAAGCATTTAAACCGATTGCTCAAAAGACTTGTTCCCTTCCTGGACAGATGCAGACCATCCTGCCAGTATAGGCTGGTGTCCCTCCAGGTGGAACCCCAGTCCCCAATGAAGCTAAACCCCTGTGCTCCAGCTACCATTTTTCAACCATTCATTAAACTGCATGGTGCCAATTACCCTCGCCTCCCCCATGCCTTTGACAGGCAGCACCTCTGAGAAGGATACTGTGTTTGCTACTTGTCTTAGGCTCCTCCCAACTCTGCAGTGTCCTCCTGCACTGCTCTAACCTCATGATGAGCCAAGTCATTTGTCCCTAGGTGGACAATTACGTCCAGCACAGAATCCCTTGCAGCTGTTGTTGTGATCCTGAGGATGCTGCCTGTCCCCTCCAAGCCATGGCACCAGGCAGGCACTCTTACTTCAGATTTCCCAGCTCCTCCCAGTTCTATCCCCTAATAATTGAGTCCTCCACCAGGAGCTGCTTCCTTTCCTTGTGGTGTCCTCTGCCTCCTTCCTGTGGGCCTCCTTGTGACAGTTGTCCTCAGCCTCCTTAGTCTCCTCTGTGGGTGTATCTATAGGGGAGCTATGCTCCCCAGAATGGTGTATGGATTGTGGTGTAAACATCTGACTGGTGTGCCTCTTTTACCATCCTCATCCTCCCTGAGCCCACTGTGGTCCAACTGCTGTGCTTTCTTTGCAACCTCTGAGGTAGTGTGGTGGTGGTTCTGGTGCTCCCTGGATGGGGAGGTTCCCTTCCTACTGTCCATTGTGGCCTGGGGAAGGTCCCGTACTACTGTCCAGTGTGGCCTGAAGACAGGCAACTTCCTCCCTCAGGGCAGACAGTTGTCTCGCAAATAGGGCAGCATCTCAGCCTCCAGAAAGACTCCCGGAAGACTGCTGCCCCACAGCCATTACATTGCACTACTCCCCACATTTTATTTATTTATTTTTTTTTTTTTGTGTGTGATTGGTTTGTAATGTAGAAATATATATTTATATTATACAATGTTTATGCTTATATTGTCAGTGCAGTGTGCTAGAGAGGATATGACAGTGACATGCACCTTGCACTCTTGAGGAAATGATGTCAGAACCCCAGGTATAAAGGAACTATTTCCAGGGGTGGGTGGGGTGAGGGGTGGGAAGGGGTTGGGCCCTAAACTGTGCCCCTCACAAAGCAATCAGCTAGAAGCTCTGTCCCACTGCTGCAATGAGTGCCTTCCTGTCAGGAAGATGCCCTACACAACAATTTGATAGAGAAATACCCTGCTAATCAATCAGAGAAAAATCCACACATCCAAGTCAGACACAGGTAAACCTTCCCAGCCCCAAAACAGGCCTGGTGGTTTGTGCTCTGAGAGCTGTCCGCCCCAAAATAAGTCAGCTGTGCTTTAAACTCTTCCTGCACTGAAAATCTTAAGAATTGTAACAAACAAACGTAAACCTTAATCCACCACCTCTGTTGCTTGAAAGACCGTCTTTCCTGTTTTCACTGCAGGTTTTCTGTGACCACTCCTTAACCCAGTAACTCTGTTTAAAAAAGGTTTAACTATCACAAACTCCTATGCACCAGTAAATTATTTAAAATAGTTTCAGTCCCAAAAGCCTAGTAGTCAATCCAGCTACCCCAAGGGACAACCAGAATGAAGTATTTAAACACTTATGAGGTTACTTCCAAGATAAGCAGAGTTTGCAAGTTTCTTTTTCAACTCCTCAGCCACCTGAAATTTAAAAATAGTTTAACTGTCAGCAAACTCTAGTAGACAATCTAGCTACCTCCAAGGACCTACCCAAATGCAGTATTTAAATCCTTCTGAAGTTACTAACAAGATAAACAGAGTTTACAAGCCCCTTCTTGGTTAAACCCTAAATAAATATGTGAATAAAAAGCAATTACCAAGGGTAGTTAGTTTCACCTCCCACAGAATTAAGCAGAAGTGCACGTTTGTTGCAGATATCAAGTGCAATATAGAATTTCTCACACAGCTCGCAGTTGAAGAAAGCAGTATCCTTCCAGCTCCAGCAAATGTGAATGATGGAAGTGGCATCCCCCCGTAAATCTCTATGATTAGCCATGATTACTGCTTCCCCAAACCCCTTTCCCCTGCCCCTGCGATACCCCCTTTACTCCTATTTCCCCTCCTCCCCCATCTCATTTCCATCATTGCCAGTTCTTGGCCTCTTTATGAGTTCTCTGCATCCTGAAGGGGAGTTTTTCTCAGCATGTCTCTCTTTTCTCAGCTTGTTTCCATTCTTTCTTCCCCACCAAATTCCCTTGTTGGGTCCTTGTCCTCTTGCAGGGTTCTCAGCATCCTGAAGAGGTGCTTTCCCGGCATGCCCCTTCCCTTCCCTCCCCTCCCCCACTTCTCTAATCTCCGCTTTGCTTCTAAATAAGCAACCTATGACCTTGCTTACCCCTGTTCTCAATCCCCTCTCCTAGTACTTCAAGGTCTACATCTGCTACAGGCCTACTCCCAAACTAATATATTTGTTATTAAATGTTGTCTGTGCTCATGGTTTTTTGATACTGAAAGATTTCTAATTCATACTGTATGCCTCAGAAACTGTTTAGGATTGTAATGCATTGTACTGTATGTTGCATTTTAATGTTAATATGTATATTCTACTGCATGGCACACTTTTGTAAATATGTATATTTGTATATACAGTATGCCTATATATTTGCCTGTAGCTTAGCCTGGTTGTATTTATGCCTGTACACATTTTTTATTTGCTCTCCCACTTATGTAACCCCCCCCCCCAACACAGGCACTACTGGAAATGAGCTGTTTACAGCTCATGTTGTCCCTCCTGGTGAAACCATTCAAATAAATTAATAAATAAAGGCCCCAAATAGTTGTTCTTTAAGATATGCATCCTTACTAAGCACTCACTGTTTAAGTCCAGCTTGAGTTCCCTGTGTTTGGGCACAAATCTGGGATTTGAGGGTAGCAAGATATATACATTACTGCACTATTGTGGTAGCCAGTATCAGATATTAATTATGAAACTGAGCCAATTTACACTGTTAGTATTGCTTTGATGAAATCATGAATGTTTACTTCAGATGGTTAACTTTGCATAACACAAATACAGAGGAGCCTGCTAGGATACAAAACAGTGTCTCAAGTTACTGCATGAAAAAAGAGAATAAAAGCCATTGGAATTACCTGGATCACTGCAGTACTGTAACTCAGCTGCATAATTTGCAGTGTTGGTAAACAGTTACCTTAAATAAACTAGCCAGTGTGATGAGGCCTCCTACAATGCAACAAGAATGTTGGGGTGTATTGGGAAGGGTCTTGATGGTAGGAGGAAAGTGGTAATACAATTTCAGTATAAATCTCTATTTAGGCCCCATTTGAATACTATGCCAGTTCTGGAGTCCTTCCTGAAAAGATCAGAGATAGGCTGGAGATGGTACAGGAAATTATAACCAAGATGATTCATGGCTACCCTCAACAGTATTCATTTACCACCTCTAAACCTCCCTGCACCCTCAACAGTATTCACTCACCACCTCTATCCTCCCTGCACCCTCAACAGTATTTACTCACCACCTCTACCTCCCCCCCACCGTGATGTCCTCCAATTTAGTCCAACTTCTCTCTCTGCACATTTCTTGGTCTCTGTCTTGCCTTTGATTTTGGTGCATCGGTCCTAGCCTTGGAACAAATCTCTCTGACGCATGGATGACCCACCTTTTGCCCCACTCCTATTCTGCCAAGTCCTGAATGCAGCTTACTTCATTCCTGCATGTCTGCCATGCTGACCTTCATCAGCTCTCATGATTGGCACCGCCTCTTCCTACACCTCTCTTCCCTCTCGCTCCGGGTCCAGTCTCCCTCCATTCGCCATCCATCCAACTTCCACACTACATGCCTTCTACTCTCTGGAGACACTGAAGGCAACCCTGGCCCTCTGCCACCCCCCCTCCCCAAAAATACTCAATTAGCACACATTCACGTACCATGGGATATTAAAGACAGCCTAAAATTTGTACATCTGAATGTGAGGATCCTACTCTCTAAAGTGGCTGAGCTGAAAGCCTTGGTCTCTCTGTAGAAGCCTGACATACTAGGCACTGCTGAGACCTGGTTAGAAAGCTCCACCCCAGATCACAGTTGCTCCCTGCCTAGTTACACCTCCCTTCTCTGTGATCAGACTACCTCACACCATGGTGGGGGTGTACCCCTGTACTACTGTAACTCCTACAATGCCATATTTCTTGGCTGGTCTACTAGTGACTTCCCTATTGAGTGGATTGCAACTGAAATAACAGTTGCCTCCAATAAAAAAACTGCTTGTTGGGTGCTGCTATTAACCACCTAGGAGTGATGTCCCTGGTCTTGCATCACTCCTGAACATCCTTGCCCCTCTCTCCCTCTCTAGAGACACCTTTTTAGTAAGTGACTTTAACATCAGCTGTGACACAAACCCTCTCTCTAACTGCAACTCCTTTATACAACAACATAATCTCACCCAGCTAATTTCCTCCCACATACGCCTCAACAATCGGACCAATAAATACACTACTGTTGACTGAATCCCCATGATTCGAGCTGACAAAGTTGCCTATGCTGGCACACTGTCAGACACCATTAGTGACCACTCCCCCACCTACTGCATCTGGTGCACCAAACTCTCGAGTTCCCCACCCACCTATCTGACTTTCCGCAACTTTTCTAATTATGATGCCATCAGGCTACAGGACAACCTTAGAGCACATGATTGGGATACCCTCTACAGTGCTGCCAACGTTGCCCTAGCTCTGGACACGCTTGTCTCTGCTCTCTCACTCATCCAAGACAAGCATTTCCTGCTCACTACCAGCAGATTTCATGGGGGTGACACTCACTGGCTCTGATCTGTCCTTCTCAAGTTAATGAAGGATCAGAATGCCAAGTGGGCCACTTATAAAGCTGCACAATCCCCTCCCTTCTGGAACTACTACCATAACCTGCAAAATCTCTACGAACATCTCATCCACTCAAGGAAGTTAGCCTACTTCCAATCACTCCAGTCCAAGAACCTAGGAAACTCCAGACATTTCTGGTCCTCCATTCATGCCTTGCTCTCCCCCTCCACTAAGCAGTTCCCCTCCCCTAAACACCCAACAAGGCTCCCTAACAGACCCCATATATACTGCAAAAGCTTTTAATGCCCATTTCTGTAATATTAGCAACTACCTGGCTAAACTTACCCAATCCACCTCCTTGCCCACACCCCCTTCCTCTACTTCCAGTAGCCCCTCCTTTTAATGTCAAGATCATTTCCCCTCCTGAGACACTTAAACTCCTTCTCAGCATTCCTTCAAGAAGGAGTGCTGATAGTGACGGTCTATCCCCCTGCTTCTTAAAACTAGCAGCCCATGGCATTGCTTATTCACTAACCTTCATCTTTAAACTCTCCTTTACTATGGTCTCTGTCCTCTCTGCCTGGAAACAGGACAAAATTGTCTCAATTGACAAATCAGGTGACCCTGTCCTTATGGATAACTACTGACCAATCTCCATATGCCCAATCTTGGGAAACTCCTAGAGAAATCAGTGATCTACCAAATCACTGATCATGCCACCACATACAACCTCCTTTGACTACAGCAACATGGCTTCAGGAAGGGGCACAGTAAAACCACTGCCCTTGCCGTCTTTACTGATCATGTACTTAGGAATATGGACAAAGGGAAAATGGCTGATGCAGTATTTGTCGATTTGTCCAAGGCATTCAACCTTGTCAATTACAACATCCTAATAACAAAACTTGGTGCCCTAGGCTTCTCCTCTGCCTCTACCATCTGGCTCACAAATTACCTCATAGGCAGAACCCAAATGGTCTGCCTTTGTGGTGTCACCTTCCCCCAATTACCTGTCTCAGTGGGGTTCCCCCAGGGCTCAATACTTGGCCTTCTCCTCTTTTCCCTCTTCATAAACTCCCTCCCATTGGAGGGCCTCTCATTTAAATCACTCCTGTACGCTGAAGACCTAATACTCTTCCATAGTGACCCCTCTCCCTCTTCGCTGTCCTCTACCCTCACCGCTGAGTTCCGTAAGGCCCACCACTGGTTCTAACAAACTATTGGCCAGTGCTTCAAAAACTAAGGCTATGCTATTCAGCTCCAAACCAAAATTCTCCACCCTTGATCACTCTGGCTGCCTTCTCACTATCCACTCCCCGGATGGATCTCCCCTCAACACTGTTCGCACTTTCAAGTACCTGAGGGTAGTCCTCGACCCGTCCCTTACCTACTCTGACCACACTGCTTCAGTGATCTGAAATATAAATTAGAAGATGAGACTTTGCTACCACTTAATTGACCATCTCATGCCAGAAGTACACCTTGCGGTAGCCCCTGGAAACCTCCTCCCCCTCTTTAACTATGGGTGTCAGGTGTTCTCCGTTACCTTCTCTACCAACCAAAACCAGCTGGACAAAAACTACATTCGGATATGCTGCTTTGCACTTTACGCCATTTTCTCCACTCATCACTGCTCTGTCTAACAGTCCCTTAACAGGCTCCCTCCTCAAGCCCGACGCCCCTACCTGCTGGCCCGGACAGTTAGGGGTTGCCATACACAGTCCCTCATACTCCCCTCTATCACTTCTGTTACAGCCCAGAACTTACAGCCACAATCTTCACCAGTTGTCCCACCTCCAGCTTGTCTGTCCAAACATATCCACCAGGATGGGCCAAACAGCCTTATCTGCTGCTGGACCCTCACTACGGAATAACTTGCCCCCTTCTCTGCATTCCTCCCACCCACCTCTAAATCTAAATACACTGCTAAGAACCCACTTCCTGTCCTCCTTGACCTGCATCTGTCCTCAGGCCATTAGCATTGCTATGCCTCCTACATGACCTCCTTTACCTCCCCCCCACTAGATGCCTTTATCTACCACCCTGAAAACTACATCACTGGTATCTTTTTCATATCTTGATGTCATCTGTATTTCCACCTGTTAAACTAATTATTTTCTTTTTCTTTTTGGAGCATACAGTATTATCTGATGCTGCTGGCACTACTGATGTTCATTGACCTATTTGTTGAGGATATTGCAACCTAGCTCTGTATATATGTGTGTATATATACAGTATATACAGTATATGTATATATATATATGTTGTGTGTGTGTGATTTTATATATATATATATATATATATATATATATATTTAATATATATACTATATATATATATATATATTTATTTGTGTGTATGTGTAATTTTAGATATATGTATATATCTTTATTGTGCTTACCTTGTTTGTTGTATCTGGAACTCTGTACCTGTACTTGTATTACTCAACTTCTGTATGTTACCATAACTTGCACTGATTTCTAGATTTGCCTATGTATGATCCATTGCTATTTGTTCACAATGTATTTACCAGTGTTTGTGGCAGTCTCTGGCTCGGGCAGTGCCTGAAAAGGTCCTTGGACCAGTGCACCAACCCAGTTAACAAATTAATGAGTGAATAAATAAATACATAAATTAATATATAAATAAACAAACAAACAAATAAACAAACAAACAAACAGGGCAGACACTATGAGAACCACATAGGGCACTGAACAAGTACTCACTGGAGGCTGAAAGGGTGAGAGGTGACAAGATAGAGACCATCACATTCCTGAAAGGACTAAACAAGGTAAACTGTGAGAAGATACTCAACAGGAATAGTGCATCAGTAACAAGGGGATAAAATGGATCTTTGTGGAGAGTTTTAGGAGGGTGGGGAAATTTTACTTTACAGAGAGCACAGCTGAGCTGTGAAACAGGCTACCAGCTGAGGTGGTTGGAGCATAAACCATAAATGGGTTCAAACATAGGTTGGAAGGAGTAAGGGGTCAATTAGTATTGCAAAGGATTACAGTATGGCAGGGAATGGGGGGGAGTTGAGGGCATATACCCTATCATAGCAATAGATCATGAGGCACAGTATGGCAGGGTAACAAAATGGGGCAGACAGGATGGACTAATGGTCTTTTTCTTTCTACAATATCTATGTTTCTGTATTTTCATGTCTTTGCATTGCTCCATCTTAGGACAAAGGGTGAGAGTAGTGGATCACTGTAAACATTGGTTTAGCTTTAAGTTGGGGCCAATATATTTACTATGCCTTGAACTATTTAGCCTAATCACTTCAGCCCCCAATGCAGCAATTGGCATAGGGTAAAGCAGGATACAAACAGGAGTTACAAATGCCTTTGAGATATTACTATTGTTCACAAGCAGCAGATGGTGTTGGAATGCCCATGCTGTGGATTGGGTTTTTGTGATTGTTCAACAGAGTCTACAACCCAGTAAGACCACTGTGGCCCAGCACTGAACTACAATAACAGTTAATATTTATTGTTGAGCTTAACATACTCACACACATAATATATATGAGTTAAAATGTTCTATATTTAACTTTACTCAAAATGGCCACCTCAAGCTGAATGAAAACTCCCTCTGTTTAGTCTCTGTTTTTTACCTTTATGCCCAGTACTGCAATCTTCCTGGTTGCAAAGGTATTCAAACTATACAATAACTCAACCTCCCAAAACAAATTATGCATCAAGAAACATAAAACACTTCATCTGTTGCAGTACCTCTCTGTGGCTGTCTGCTTCAATATAAATTCTAAAGGGGCTGTTGGTGGTGGTGAAGGGAATGGTACTGGTGGTGGTGGTGCTTCATTTGGGCACAACCTAATGGCATTAAGGATGCTTTGGTTTGCAATACTACTTCAGATATTTCTAGTTTAATACCCATAACCCCCTGCCTCCTTCAGAACTATCACTATTTATATGCATGAACATGCTGAAAAATGTGAAGTGCGATGGGATGTTGTATTTTGGTTTCATTCATCCAACAGTTTTCAAAAGTAAATATCTTCTACCACCAAAAATAGCTGAAGATCAAGTGCCATCTACTGCAAAAGAGTTGCATGATTACTGTGACATTGTGGTAATAGGTGCCAGTTTAGTGCAGGTGTGTACTGAATCAAGCAGTGCAATTTGTTTAGATACAATAAATTCAGGAGCAGTGTGTATGGGGTATATGCTGAACATGGCTCTGGTTAGTGGTTTTTGCACTGCTTCTGAAGCAGTGCTTGTACACAGGGATGTACCAGTTGTCTTCTGTGGAAGCCACAGTGGCTAGATTACCTGAACAATTTACTTTAAAACATCACTTCCAATCATTAACTGTCCCTGATGCTGTTTTCTGACCTACAGTACATGTGTACTGAGAATGGATGTTACTGTTTATTTTTATTTTATTTTATTTTAGTCTTTGGCAACCGGGTGGGGCCCACTAGGCACAAGTGCCTGCTTTCAGGGGTGACCTGGGAGCACTGGGCAGTTAAGTGACTTGCTCAGAGTCACACAGTATGCAAGTGGAGGTTGTTAGTATCAAACTCAGGTCTGGTCTGCAGGATGTATCAGGCTCATTCACACCTCATTCCTCTAACCTCTATGCTATACTGCCAGTACTGTTAGAAAGATGCTATGTTCACAATTTAAAAGCTCATCCAGAATACTGGTTGCCAAAGTTCAAAGAGATGGACACTGGCTGATCTTTCTACCACAGATTGCAACTTGCTACCTTTAGTGAACTTATAATGAAATGTGTGAAATAGTCCCATGCTATGAAGATCTTGTTTTTTGAGCTGCTGTTGGAAAGGGTACTTCAGGAGGAATTGGCTAGCAACTGCAAGATGATTTTTGTTTGCAACTTTGAAATGATTTGGCCAAGGATGGACAATCAGGGCAGCAGCAGGTGATACTTTTGTATACATTGTTTGCACATTAAAAAGTTAAATTTTTTGATACATTGGAATGTTGGTGTCTTTTATTGCTGGTGAATTTGTTTTTTACTAGCACCCGGTCTTTTCTGTGAGTACAGCCTTCTGTTGTTTGTGCCACCAAGTATTTTGGTGTAGCAGCGCAGAAAGGCAACCATGACTGTTTTGTATGGTAATGTATTGCAGAGTAGTCTTGAAAAACCAGTTGTAATGCCTATTGTTTTCCAATTGGAGAAGATACAAGAAGAGGCAATGACATTCACCCTGACAAGTACAAGCGTGGCTACTATGAAAGCAGAAGTCAGACTGGATACCGGTATAGGAGCAGATACCGGAGATGACATGGAAGAAGGTAAAATCAAGTAAATTTTTCGAAAGCTGCCACAAAGGAGATAACTTTACATTACAATGTTTGATCCTTAAAAATATTTAGAAAAAGACTGTGTACCAAGAGGGCTTAGAGTAACTAAATTCCCAGCCTGTGGGTTAGAAAATTTACATTTTAAAGAAAAATGAGAAACAAACATGAATCAATGTTCAGCTGGCTTTATAAAGATCCACTTGATCAAGGTCAACTTGTTAGCACCACTTTCATCGACCTATCAAAGGCTTTCGATATGGTCAATCAATCATTCACTACTAATCAAACAGCTTGCTGTTCTAGGGCTGTCCCTTGACACCCTAAGGTAGCTTAATAGTTGTCTCTCTGACCACACTCAACAGATTAAAAATAAGTATAGTTAGTGAGGTAAACACTAAGATAGAGAAATCAATAGGGAGAAAGGCAGGGGTAAAAGGAGAAAAAGACAAAGGCAGTAAGGACAGGGATGGGGC
This sequence comes from Neoceratodus forsteri, assembly GCA_016271365.2. NCBI lineage: Eukaryota > Metazoa > Chordata > Ceratodontiformes > Ceratodontidae > Neoceratodus > Neoceratodus forsteri. The sequence continues at coordinate 1,008,048,251 of CM057454.1, read as the reverse complement.
AAAAAGGGGTAAGGCCATCAAAAAATGGAGGGTAATGAGTACCAATGTCCATAGCCTAGGTAACCTGCTCCCTGTACTGGTGGCCTTGATGGAAGAGGGATGATGGATATTGTGGCAGTTGCAGAAACATGGTACACAGAGAACCATGACTGGGATGTCAACATATCAGGATACACTATCTACAGGAGGGACAGGGAGTATAAAAGAGGAGGAGGAGTAGCTCTCTATGTAAGCTAAGGGATGAAAGCAATGGAACTAAAGGGTAAGCAGGGAGGAGAGGAGGCATTGTGGGTCACCGTGGAGACTCAAATATGCACCACAATCCGCACAGGGGTTGTATACAGACTACCATCACAGGGAGAGGAAATGAACAAGAAAATGATAGAAAGCATCCTTAGGATGGCAGAGAAAGGGGAGCTATTGCTGATGGGGGGCCTGAATATGCCAGATGTTAACTGGAGCACCTTTGCTATAGCCACATCCAAGAGCAGGGCCATTCTCGATACCCTACAGGGGGCATGCTTCAGACAGCTACTGTTGGAACCCACTCAGAAGGGAGCAATCTTAGACCTGGTACTCTCAAATGGGAAAGGAGAGAGGATCTCAGATCTAGAAGTGGGTAGCCATCTAGGAACAAGTGACTACCAAACAGTGTGGTTCATGATAAACTCAGCTGTAGAGTCAAGCCATACAAAAGTGAAGGTACTGGACATCAGGAGGGCTGATTTTGTCAAAATGGGAGAGTGCCGCAGAAAAGCACTAGCAAACAGGCAAAAAGGAGGAGTAGAGCAACAATGGGGAAACATCAAAACTGCCATCACAGAGGCAACAAGTCTTTGTGTGAAGCAAATAAACAAATCAAAATGAAAGAAAAAAACACTATGGTTCTCAAAAATGGTGTCAGGAAAGGTTAGAGAGAAAAAGATAGCATTCAGAAAATATAAGGAAACACAGAAGGAGTAGCACAAAGAACTGTACCTGTTAAAGCAGAAGGAAGCAGGGAAGGCAGTCAGAGAAAGACAAAGGGAGGGATACTGAGGCTGAATAAAGAGGAAGGTGGGTAGGCAGAGAGGGACAGTGAAAAAGCAGGGATAATGAACGAATACTTCTGTTCAGTTTTCACAAAGGAGAGGAGGGGAGGCACCTAATCAAATCAATAGAAGCACACTGGATAGGGGGTGAATAGCAGTGCTTTCACAGAAGAAAGGGTTCTGATGAACTCCTAAAATTGAAGGTGGACAAAGCAATGGGGCCTGACAGAATTCACCCCAGAATTCTAAAAGAACTAAGGGGAGAACTAGTAACACCATTGACTACCCTTTTTAACAAATCATGGGAGGATGGTGTGGTACCTGAGGACTGGAGGAGGGTGGATGTGATTCCCCTTCACAAAAGTGGGAGCAAGACAGAGGCAGGAAACTACAAACCTGTCAGTTTGACCTCAGTGGTAGGGAAATAATAGAATCACTTCTGAAAGAAAGAATTGTTGAGTACCTACAGGTCAGTGGGGCACATTACCTAAGGCAGCATGGATTCACAGTGGGAAGATCATGTCAGATGAATCTGTTTGAAGGGGGCACATGAGTGGAGAGGGATTGGGCAGCCCCCTCAGCACACTACTAATGGGGGGGAACATTATGCCAATGGGGATTGGTCTCCCCCATCAACAAATGAACAGGGGAGGGGCATGCCGACAGGGGGATTGGGCACCCCTGATGTCGGTCAGAAATCTGCACCCCATGTAAACATACTGTGTGAGAGGTGGATGGCGACAGCTGCCACCATGTTTATAGAAATGTTACACCAGACAAGGCAGTGCCCTGCAATGATGGGTCGACCCCTCATTGCAGCTGCAAATTTGTTTCAAGTTGGTGGCATGCTTGCAGAACTAGTGTCAGCAGCAGCATGCCACCACATTGGGTACAGACAGCCAAGCCCAAAAGTGCAGTGGTGGCATTGGCTGCCACAGTGCCGCACCTCTACAACCCACTTTTCTCCTAAGCAGCCACATTATGTTTCTTGCGCATGTGAGCAAGCAAACATAGAAGTGATTGTAGAGATGGGTCAACTGTATAATAAAAAGAAATACATTTGTGGAAATCAGCAGAGTTTGTAAACTTCTATGTAATGTGGACTTTAATGGAATTCTGCAAGTTCAAACATTTAAGTTTTTTTCCAGTAATCTATTAATTCCACATGGTGGAAATGTGCAGCATGTTTGTATAACATTTAGTGGGCATTTTGCTTCTAATGGAGTTACACTGTTTTATAATTTCATTTTGTGCACCTCTAATGATCAACACTAAATACAAAATGTATGTAAATCAAAGGTCATCTCGTGTTTATTTTGACACGCACATCATCAAAGTATTTTTTGTTTGTTAAAATCCTAAACTAACATTATGAATCTGGCTGTACAAAACACTCACTATAACACAGCTACTTTCAATTTCAAATACAATAGCTTAATGCATTTACTGTAAGGGTGAATATTATAGAAACAAAAGCATATGACAAAGTCCATTTTATAGTCACATGGTATTTATATTTGATACACCATACATTCCCATCAAACCTATGTTCCACTAAAAGTGTTGATTGCAGAAACAAATGCATGCTGACTACCCTCTTTAACAAATCATGGGAGGATGGGGTGGTACCTGAGGACTGGAGGATGCAGAGATGATTCTCCTTCACTAAAGTGGGAGCAGGGCAGAAGCAGGAAACTACAGACCTGTTAGTTTAACCTCAGTGACAGGGAAAATGATGGAATCACTTCTGAAGGAAGGAATTGTTGAGTACCTAGAGGCCAGAGGGGCACAGGACTCAAGGCAGCATGGATTCACAGTGGGAAAGTCATGCCAGATGAATCTAATAGATTTCTTTGACTGGGCGACCAAAGTAGTAGTAGATGAGGGAGGGGCTGTGGACATGGCCCACCTAGACTTTAGCAAGGCATTTGACTCAGTCCCACACAAAAGATTAATATACAGGTTAGCCAGCCTGGGAGTGGGTCCCAAGATGATAGCCTGGGTAAAGAATTGGCTGGAGAATAGGACACAGAAGGTACTAGTAAATGGAGTCCACTCTGAAGAAAGGGGGGTTACTAGTGGGGTGCCGCAGGGTTCAGTATAAGGACCGGTCCTCTTCAATGTCTTTGTAAGTGACATTGCAGAGGGATTGGAAGGAAAAATATGTCTCTTTGCAGATGACACAAAGATCTGTAACAGAGTTGATGCACAAGGTGGGGTGGAAAGGATGAGAAGGGGCTTGGCAAGGTTAGAGGAATGGTCAAATGTATGGCAGCTTAGATTTAATGCTAAGAAGTGCAAGGTAATGCACCTGGGAAACAAAACCCAGGGAAGAGTACACAATGGGGGTGAGATACTAACAACAACAAAAATGGAAAGGACCTGGGGTAGTCATCATCAGATGACTTAAAGGTGGGCAAGCAATGTGAGAGGGCAGTAAGGAGGGCTGGGGGGATACTGGGATACATAGGGAGAGGCATCACCAGTAGAAAACAGGAAGTTGTTATCCCTCTGTACAGACAGCTGATGAGACCCCATCTGGAGTACTGTGTGCAGTTCTGGAGACCCAATCTCCACAAGGACATAGACAAGATGGAAGCTGTCCAGAGGAGGGCAACTAAAATTGTGTAGGTTCTGCACCGGAAGACATATGAAGAGAGACTAAAGGAGCTTAATATGTATAGCCTTGAGGAAAGGAGGGAGAGGGGGGACATGATAGAAACTTTCAAGTACCTCAAGGGAATCAACAAAGTCCAAGAGAGTAGCATCTTTCAAAAAAAGAGGTGTGCAAGAACAAGGGGGCACAATTTGAAGATAGAGGGAGGGCAACTCAGAGGTAATGTAAGGAAGTATTTTTTCACAGAGAGGGTTGTGGATACATGGAACGTCCTTCTGGAAGAGGTTGTGGAGTTAAAAACAGTGGTTGAATTCAAACATGCATGGGACAGCCATAAGGCAATTCTAGGGGTTGGGGGTAGAAAGAAGTAGGCTGCTGGTTAACTAGGATCTGCAGCTTATCCATTAGGTAGGGAAATGGGCAGACTGTGTGGTCCAAGCGGTCCTTATCTGCTGTCAAATTCTATGTTTCTATGTTTCTATGCTTTACTTGCATCTGTGTATACCTCCTTGTGTCAATTTTAGAAATACCATCTGTTTATGACAAAAATACATGATTTGTGGCAGAATGGAGACACAATTGAAAGATGCATCTATTGTGGAAACACTTGTATCTTTTCTTGAACATGAACTTATGATGTTGGTAAACCATCCACATGATAGCCTAACAGGTTTGGATGCATTTCTGGTTTGAAAATAGTGGCAGATGCATTATGGATGGATCCTTTTAAAATGGTGTCCCATGTGTTTATCGTAGTCTTCACATATTAACATCTAAGTGGTGGATTTCAGGGTGAGGACTCACTGCAACCAAGTCCCTCAGAAGCTCATTCAAGTCAATAATCAGCAGGGCCATATGGACTAAAATATACCTGAATCAATCTCATAAGATCACAATATGTGAAACCCAACAACAGTTTAGAAATTGTATATTTTTGGAAACTATGGTGTATAAATAGAGAATTCAATGTTGTACATCTTCTGCAGTGAGTAGATCAGTGGTTTTAATCCTAACTGCACATAAAAATAAAACATCTTTTTTTTCATTTGAATGGTACATACTGTAGATATAAAGGTAGAATTTGTTCGGCAGGAAGGGACCATTGGCTCACTTAGTCTGCCTATATGTTCCCCATCTAATTTGTCTCTGCAAACCCTAACTGGACTCCAGAAAACCTTCCTCCTGCCTGCCTATTTTCTAATATACCCCTATGTCTATCCCAAACATGGTTGATGCCCCCTATTGTTTTAGCCTCACTCACTTCTGCTGATTGTCTATTCCAGGCATCAACCATCATTTCAGTGAAGAAGTATTACCTCCCATCTCTCTTAAACTGCCCCCAGCTCTGGTGCAAGTCCCCTGGTCCTGATGCTCTTTTACATTTGAAACAAGACACCCCTCTTGCATCCTGTTCACACACTTAGGGTTCTTTTAATTTTTTATTTAGTCAATCATAGGAATTACAACCCTTTGAGTCATAGACTCATTTAGAAAGGCTCCGCGTCAGCATAGTCATACATTCAGTGATAGTACATTACTGGGACATCACATTTCAAGTAATTACATATAATAGCCAAGGTGGCTGAAAGTCTATACATGTAGTAGTTAGGGTACTGATATTATTACAGTGGAACAATTATAATACAAGTGCAGCCTCTGGGGCATTGTCGTATAGTAGTAACAATGATCTATACACAGGGCCCCTGGTGTTCTGCGGCAGAATTTTTTTATTTCTGCGGCTGGGCTCCTTGACTTCTGCAGCAGCATTTTCTGATTTCTGTGGCATGATTTATTCATTTCTCTGGCAGAATGCAGACCTGTCATTGTCTAAATATTATGTGATGTCATCAATGACATCATATGCTGAGCATAGAGGAGGGGCTTCAGGATAAACGAGGTGGGAAAGAAAGCCTGACACTATGGAAAAACAGTATATTTATATGAAAATTCGCCAAAAAAACAATGAATTCTTCGGCACTATATATATTCTGCGGCATGATGCAAATTCTGCGGCAAATTCCGCAACCGCAGAACCGCAGAATTCCAGGGGCCTTGTCTATACAATAGTGAAATAACACAGTTTTAAGGAAGTATTTACATATAGTAATCTGGGTGGCTGTTGACCTATACATTTAGTAGCTAGGGTATTGGTATTAGTACATGAGGTATAGTTACAGTGTAGGTACAGCCTCTAGGGCATTGTCATATAGCTAAGGCAGAGATCAGCAGCAGAGATGTCCTATACAGTTAGTCCTATACAATTGGTGGCAATGTCAATGGGGAGTGGCCATAGTGCAGCTCTGTGCAGGTCAGTTAGGAGGATTAGCAGCTGCACTGGCATTGACGCAAGGAGAGAATGTTTTTTTTTAGGATGGTCGTGAAGTGTCCTAGATTGGGAATGGAGGTTATAGCTGGTGGGAGCTCATTGTACCAGGTGGGAGCTCTATACAGGAATGATCTCTGAGCAAGTGAGGTTCTGACTCTGGGCACGGTCCACAGATGCTTGTTGGCAGAAAGAGTGGTCGCAATGTGGGAACATAGGTCTCTCATGTCAACTCTCTCTCCTAGCTTTCAGGATGAACATACTGAGATCCCTAGTCTCTCCTGATATGACTGCTTATGCAACCCCTGCACCATTTTAGTAGCCTTCCACTGGGAAATTTCCACTATTTCTATGTCTGTTCTGAGGTGCAGCCCCCAAAGCTGGACACATAACTCCAGCAGTGGTCGCTCCAGTGAATGATTCAGTAGCAACACCACCTCCCTCTTCTAGCTAGAGATACCCCTCCCTATGCATCCTGAACATCCCACTAGCCTAACCCACTGCTTTTTCACACTGCTTTGCCTCTTTGAGGTCCTCAGATATGAGACCCCAAGGGCCCTTTCTTGTTTAGTGACTGCCAGTACCTCTACCTTATCCTATACTCAGCACCTGGGTTCCTATGCCCTAGGTGCATGGTTTTGAACTCAGATAGCCATGCTTTGGACCACTCCTCCAATTTCTTAAGATCCCTGTACATTCTCTCCGTCCTGTCCTGAGTGTCCTGGCAGCTCAGATTCAATGCAAAGAAGTGCAAGGTAATGCATATGGGAAACAAAAACCCAGGGGAAGCATACACAATGGGGGGTGAGATGCTGACAACAGTAAAAATAGAAAGGGACCTGGGGGTAATTATATCAGATGACCTAAAGGTGGGCAAGCAATGTGAGAAGGCAGTAAGGAAGGAAGGCTGGGGGGATACTGGGATGCATAGGAAGAGGCATCAATAGTAGAAAACAGGAAGTTGTTATCCCTCTGTACAGACAGTTGGTGAGACCCCAACTGGAGTACTGTGTGCAGTTCTGGAGACCCCATCTCTGCAAAGACATAGACAGAGTGGAGGCTGTCCAGAGGAGGGCAACCAAAATGGTGCAGGGTCTGCACCAGAAGACATACGAAGAAAGACTAAAGGAGCTTAATATGTATACCCTTGAGGAAAGAAGGGAGAGAGGGGACATGATGGAAACATTCAAGTACCTCAAGAGAATTAACAAAGTCCAAGAGGGTAGCATCTTCCAGAAAAAGAGATGTGCAAGAACAAGGGGGCACAATTTGAAGATAGAGGGGGACGGCTCAGAGGTAATGTGAGGAAGTATTTTTTCACTGAGAGGGTTGTGGATGCATGGAACAGCCTTCCTGAGGAGGTTGTGGAGTCAAGAACAGTGGGGGACTTCAAGAATGCATGGGACAGGCATAAGGCAGTCCTAGTGGGGTGTAGGAGGAAGTAAGCTGTTGGTTAACTAGGATCTGCAGCTTATCTGTTAGGTAGGAAAATGGGCAGACTGGATGGGCCAAGTGGTTCTTATCTGCCATCAAATTCTATGTTTCTATGTTTCCACCATATTGTTGATTTAATCTCTGTAAAATTTTCAACATTTCCATCTGAAAACTCCTAAAGTAGCTGCAGTTGTGGACTTTAAAGAACAAAGGAATTTAAACACATTTTGTGACTGAATCAACATTTTTGTCTGACCTGCTCCCAAGGTATTGTACTTGTCTCTGAGGACTTTGAAGATCAAAGGAAACATACAGACAAAAGGATTTCACAAATTGCATATGCCCAGGCCACAGGTTATCACCTTTCAGGAATTTAACATATTATGTGACCCTGGATCTTAACAGTTTATCATTTCCTCTGGATGTAATTAACCATCAGCATTTTTCCTTTGCCATCTCCTCCTGGTGTGCTTGTTAGACCACCCAAGTGCTGTCACCTCTGCTCTTCCATGGATTACTCCATCCTTCTAGTTCTTCTATTCGCTGTGGGTGCTACAGGCACAACATGGCAAGCTGGACTATTACCATCCCTGCGAGAACCTGCTCTTGACAAAAATGGACTCTATGGCACCCAATGCCAACTGTGCTGAGGGAGCTTCAGCTTTCCACCACCTGCATCCTGCCTGCTAGCCAGGGGCCTTCAACACCTGCCGTGGTTATCAACAACAACAGCATTTTCATGCCCATAAAGATCACCCTGGTGAACGCTTGCCTCCCCATTGCAAGAGCAGGAGGTGCAAGATAAGCTCCACCATTAGCATAAACCTCTCAGCCAGGAAAATAATATTCATGCTTCTTCTTCTATTAGGTAATATCCATGCCAATCCAGGCCCACCACCAATCCAAATGCAGTGGGAAACATGGGTAAAGGCCTGAAAGTAGCCATCACTGCACATCTGCAGCCTCACAGCAAAGTTTGACCTACTCCAAGCGTGGACGTCACCAGCATGTACCTGACATTCTCTGTCTGACAGAGACCTGGCTGTCAAGCAAGATAAAAGACAATGAAGTGATGCTTCTGGGATATCAAACATTCAGGAAAGACAGGTGTGGCAAGAGAGGTGGAGGAGTCCTTATCTATGCCAGGGATTACCTATGCTGTTCGGTCCTCCCTGTTACCAGGGTCGAGGATGATCATGAACTACTAGCAATAAAAGCACAGGTCAGATGGCATGGCATATTTCTAATCTTAAACTCGGTTTATCTTTGATCCACTAAAGCCAGGGATGGCCTCCCAAAAATACTGGATACAATTGTTACCCTTTCTAAGGGCACAGTGCTTCTCATAACAGGTGACTTAAACATCAACTGGGAGGGGAGAGAATACACACCTTTCAAGGACATGGTTACTACTTCCAACCTGACCTCACTCATAGACAGCCCAACAAGGCAGAACCACAAAACAGGAAAAGACATCCTCCTCGATTGTCTCCTCTCGAGTTCCCCTTCTCGGATCTCTGAGCATAATGTCCTGCCTGACACCTTAAGTGATCACTCCTCAGTTACTTTCACATGATCAAACAAATTGAGCAAGCCCCCGCCTATCATAATTAATAGTAGGGTCTTGGAGGAAGGCAAGCTTGGGGCCCTCTCCTCTGCCCTCCCCCAGCATGACTGGTCCCCCAACGATCATGCACTTAATATTGACCAGGACCTAAGTTTCTTTATAGAGATCTTCAACAACATTTGTGATATCTTTGCACCACTAAGGAAAAGAAAAATCCGGGGTCAAGTTCATGGCTGGATAACAGGGGATCGCCTCTCCCAGATGAAGGAAAGGGACAACCTCTGGGGAAAAAGCCAGGTCCTCTCACAGCAACCACAACTTCCAATGCTATAGAGTTGCAAGAAACCACTGCACCAACCTTATCCATCAAGCAAAGGCCAACTTCCACAAGGAGCAGCTTACTAAAATGTGGGGCAATTGGAAGAGTTTTGGGGAGAACATCAAAAACCTTCTTGGGACTGATGAGAAGAAGAACCCCCACTCACTCAATATCAACAACACTACAATTACTTACCGTCGGCACATTACGGATTCTCTCAACACTTCGTTTACTGACCTGACTAGAGTGCTATCCCCTTACTACCTGCACCCTGCTGGGGAACAAAACAACTGCACTCCTTAAGGGGGGATCAATCCCTGTCTTCTATTTCAAAAAAGTGTCAGTGAAGGATTCTTACAAACACATAAAATAAATACTAGGCAAGACCAGAATAGGGAGCGATGGAGTCGATATGAAACTCCTATCCCTAACACTGGATGTCATCATCGTGCCAGTTACAAAACTATTTAACAATTAGCTGGCTCTTGCACAGTTCTCCAGGATCAGAAAACAGGCTCACTGGTGCACAAGAATGGTGATATGACATGCACCTCTAATTATAGGCCAATATCCATTCTCTCTCCCTCATCTAAAGCCTGGAAAAGATTGTGGATGCCCAACTCACAGATTACTTCAACAAATACAACCTGTTATGTCCCAACCAACATGGCTTTAGGCAGAATCATAGCACCTCCACTGCCTTGCTGGACTACACTGACTACTCGCATAAGGCACTAGACAAAGGAAAACTAGTGGGGTCCATCTTCATAGACCTCACCAAAGCCTTCGACATTGTAAATCACTTTCTACTCCTGACTCAACTACAGAACCTGGGGGTTGCAACCACTGCTGTCTGCTGGTTCAAGGACTACCTAACACACAGAAGCCAACGTGTAAAAATTGGGCACACAGTATCGAGCTCCAATGAGGTATCTTTAGGGGTCCCACAGGGGTCAATACTGGGGCCCTTACTATTCAGCCTCTTCCTAAATAATCTTCCGGAAGCCTGTGACACTAAACTGATACTTTACACAGATGATGCTGTACTTCTTACCAACATTTCATCAATAGTGACCCTCCACTCTGAGCTGCAGGTATCCTTCTGCAAGTTGGAAGACTGGTTCTGTAGCCATAAACTTCTATTAAACTACAAAAAGACCAAGGTGATGCTCACAGCCAGCCCACAGACAAAAAGAAGCTCCTTCCCCTCACCATCTCCAATAAAGTCAGTGAGCCACTAGAACAAGTTCACTCCTTCAAGTACCTGGGGGGATCACCATTGATGACTCCCTCACCTTCACCCAACACATCAACACAGTTGTAAAGGCAGTGAACACCAAGCTGGGTGTACTCTATAGGCATAAAAAGTATCTCACTCCAGAGACCCTCCGTCTCTCAGTCTCCAGCTCCATCCTTTCTACCATCGACTATGGATTGGTGGTCTACGACGCAGCAACAGACACTGCACTAATAAGGATTCACATTGCCTTCAACTAGGCATGTAGGCTCACAATAGCTGCAGATCAAAATACCCACACCTGCTCCGTATACGAGGAGACCAATTGGCTGCCACTAAAGAACAGGATTATATTCCAAACATGTCTCCTTGGAAAAAAGGCACTAATGGGTAAAACCCCCATGCATTTCTAGCATCCTAACACCAAGTGCTACCAGCTATACCACCAGAGGCAGGATGAGGGGGGGCCCCTATCAACACCTTTATGATGAACTGTGCAGAGACAGTGTGCTTTCAGCTAGAGTGCCCCCCAATGGCTCAATGAAATCCCAGTGCACATTCTAAACTCCCAATGCATTTCAGAATTCAAAAATGGCATAAGGCAACACCTTCTTGCTAGGACAGTTTGTGACTGCCACTAGGACTCTAACACCCATAATGCCCACTCACCCACACTCTCCTTCCCCTTCCTTTTAACCCCACTCTTCCCCCTTGCCCTATCCCTCTGTCTTCCTCTCCCCCAGTGCCTACCCCTCACTGTATTAACCTTTAAGCCAACCTACTACCACTACCTCCCAACCTCCTAGACAAATCCACTTCTTTTGGCTGCCCACTCCCACCACAGCCTCCCCTCCACCTCACCTCGACTCCTCCTCCTTGGACTCTCACACTAGGTGTCACACCTCTTTATCTCCTTCACTACATATAAACACTGTCCGTTACCCTAGTTGAATGCTCTTAACGCTGTACTATCACCATTGGTACAATGAATGACATTGTAACCTTATTGTGTACTAGCTACCTACTACTCGAGTATTGTATATAAACTGCTTATTATTGTTGTCATTGTCACTGTTTGACGTGAAACCTTTGTAAAAGAGCTCTGAGCTCAAAGGTATGATCCAAATCCCTACATAAAAAAACACAAAAAAATGGCATACCTTCCCTTTCAGTTATTCTACAATGTCACTTATGAAGACAGTGATGAATACCAGTCCCAGTACTAAGCCCTGTGGCACCCTGCTGGTCACTTTACCACCACTAGCATGAGTGCCATTAACCACCACTCTCTGTCTCCTATCCATAACCAATTTCTAGCCAAGTTAATCACTTTGGATCACACCCCTAGGCTGCTCAATTTCTTTATCAGCCTCGGTGCGGCACAGTGTTGATTGAATGCATTGCTAAAGTTGAGATAGGCTATATCCACTGCCCTACCCTGATTTTTTTCCCTTTTCACCCAGTCAAAGAAATCTATCAGATTTGTTCAGCATAGCTTTCCATTCTGTGACTCCATGCTGTCTGTGGTCTTGCAGCCCATTGGATTTAAGATACGCCACCAGGGCCAGCCCGGTAGTGTTGAGGGTTGAGACGCTGGACACCACACCCGTGACCCAGGTTTGGGAATGGACTTGGGCCGCCGGGGGGGTGGCAGGGGAGAGGTTGGATGGAGCATCCCAGGACTGTTGTCATTTCTCTGGGGTGGGCTTATGGGATTGTGTCACACTTGGGCAGCCCTTGGTGATAACTGGGGGTGGCACAAGGCACAACACCAGTATGGGAGGAGATTAGCAAGATGCCTGCATATGCACTGTGCGTCACTGCACTGCCAGCTCCTGGGACAAACTAAGGTAGAAAGGGCTGGGTGCAACCGTGCAGCATGAAGGCCAGGCTCCCATTAACTTGGGGGCCTGTTGTGGAATCACATTGGGGGGGTCCGTAACGGCTGTGCCAGACCTTGAGTTGTTGGTGAGCCTGTCTGTCCCTTCTGTCAGGTTTGGCCGGTGGCTGGATGCCTCCACCGGAGCACTGCAGTAGGGTGTAAAAATGAAAGTAGGATAAAAAAAAGATACTCCACCAGTCTTTCCTTTAGCAGGGTTTTCATTAATTTCCCTTCTACGGAAGACACACTGACTTGCCTAGAATTGCTAACCTCCTCCCTGCTGTGACTCTTATGTTGAGGGATGATGTCAGCTCTTCTCCAGTCCACAAGGCTGTCAGTGGGACAGCCAGCACTTCAAAAAGTATTTTTAAGACTTTTTCCTCTGAAAATGGTTGTGTCCACCTTTTCCCCCTCTGTTTCTGCTACTCCATAGTGGTTCATTACCCTTCACTTCACTGCAAAAACTGAGCAGAAGTATCTATTCAGGATGTTAGCTTTTTCTTAATCCTCTTCTGTGCAGTCTTCCCCTTCCACCCTTCTAATCTTAACTATCCCTCCCTATGCTTTTTTCTTCTCACTTATGCATCTGGAAAAAACTCTTTTCTCCTTTATCTACTACACTGACAATCTTTCCTCTGTCTGCACCTTTGCATCCCTCACCATCTTTCCTGCTTCCATCTCTTTTACTTCTAATACCTCCCTGTCCTATCTCTTCTGTGTTTTCTTATATGTACTGACTGCCATGCTTTTTTCCTTCATGATAATGGCCTCATCCTTATAGAACCATAAGGGTCTATTTTTACTTCCTCTTTTACTTAATTCCTTCATGCAGAGGTTGATTGATTTAATTATGCCCTCCTTTATTTGTCCCCACTGTACCTCTACCTCTTCCTGGCAATTGTCCCTTTCAAGACAGTTTCTGAGGCAGTCTCCCATTTCTTTAAAATCTGTCCTCCTAAAGTCCAGGACCCTTGTCCACATGTTGTTGCCTCTGTCTCTGTCTTTATGTTAAACCATACTTAATGGTAATCACTGGTACCCAAGGAATGGCCCTCTGTAATATCTACAAAGCTGTCCCTGTTTGCAAGCACCAGGTCCCAAACTGCTCCCCAGTGGGTACTTTGACTAGATGCCTGAGAAAAGCTCCCTGTAGAGAATCAAGTATGGCCCTGCTTCTTGCTAAAGCCAGAGTTAGAAGGCTCCACTCAACATCTGGTAGCCTGCATCCAGCAACTAGTAGCACTTCCCTCTTACTGGCCTTTCTCATGATGGCTTCCCTAAGTGCCTTATTCAACTCCTCCCCCTGTCCTGGAGGTCTGTAAACTACTATATTGATAGTGGCCCCAGAGCCTGTCTCCAGTATGACCCACAGCACTTCCAGCACTTCTCTTCCCTCTTGGTCCTCTGTACCTCCATGGCCTTCATTCACTCCCTCATATATTATACAACTCCACCTCCCTGCCCTGTTTTTCCTGAACAGACAGTAGCCCAGTATGGCCATCTCCAAGTCATTGTGCTTAGTGCACCATTACTCTGTTATGGCTACTAAATCCAGATTAGTCTCCACCATGATGGCTTCCAGATCTGGATATTTGTTGACTCCTGTTTCAACACCTTACTCCCTCCCACCTGCCCCACACTTCCTGCCAGTGTTTTTTATCCTGAAGCTTACTGTGAACCTCCTTTTTCCTTTTACATTCATTATTCCTTGTATCCTTAAATCATTTACCCTTGCTTGCCTAATTTATACCCCCTGTTCTTCTGTCTTGTTCCCATGCCTGCCTTTTTACACCCCTGCCCTAAATACATAAATACATAGTCAATGACAGCAGAAAAAGGATTTTGGCCCATCCAGTCTGCTCACAATGCCAATCTAGTCTGCCTTGCCCTAGTGGTAATCCTTCACCTTTTTACTGCTCCCATTCTCTAACTAATCCCATGAATCTGTCCCATCTCTGCTTGAAACTGCCAATTGATTTAGCATGTACTGCTTCTCCTGTTAGCTTACTCCACTTATCCACAACCCTTTCTGTGAAGAAGTGCTTCTGGACACCCTTTTTGAATTCCCCCCTCACCACCACCACCACCAGATTTAGCAAATCCCATCTCATCAATGTGTTTAAATAACTTAGTGTAATCAGTACTGGAAAAAGATAAGAAACTAACTGAGCTGGAAGCTGAAGCCCCCTGTTATTCTAGAGACTACAATAAGGTCAAGTGTCTTTACTGCCTTCCCTGTGCACCTCAGACTGAACTGGGGAAATAGTACTACCAGTCAAGAATGGGACAATATAATCTTGTATTCAAAGGACAATAAGTTTAAATGAAGATGATGGGTCAACTATTATCCTAGCACTTCTGTACATTTTTATTTTGTATAATTATGAATAACTTTGTTAAAGCAAACACAAATAAAATAATATGTAACCAGAATTTTTTTTGTATTTAACTGGTGCTGTGCCTCTATTATTAGCCTAGCTATTTGGGGGTATATGCCCAAGGGAAAAACTAGTGGCATTAATGACAGTGACAAAGTAGTTTTATGGAGATGGAAATGTATATTTCTAGCTAAGTCCACAGGGAAGCGGTAGCAAAGGGAGGTGCGAGAATTGTTGGTGCAGCAGTAGCAATCATCTGTTACATGGACAGGAAACTCTTTCTAATTGACGACAGTTAGTAATGTATCTACCTACAGAAATCATGGAAATGCATAACTCCAAATGATCCATATTTCACTCTACCTGAATAAACACTGATGTGAAAAATATGGTGTTCTCAATTGTTTTCTTTTAATGGACACCATTTTGAACAGTACTTTACATGGAGTCAGTAATTTGGAGCTTTAACTATGTCATGGTTTGTGTACAGAATACTAAGCAGTGGCGTGAGCAGTTGACATATTAGAACCATGCCTAGAGCTCTGTACACAAACTGTGACATAGTTAAAACTCTGCATAACTGGTTCCATGGAGAAAAATGTAAAGACAACACTGCCCTTCAAAATGAAACAATGCAACATACAGTTTTCACATCATTTTTTATTCAGGCACAGTTACGTATGGATCATTTAGCGTTATTAATATAAGTTCTGAACATAGGAATACTATAAAAAGCTGCCAATTAGAAATAATGTCCTGTCCTCTTTAACATGCATCAATAGATTTTATACACAGCCAGTAATTAAGAGACTTGTGACCTTGCCAAGTTTAACAATAGCATGAAATAGAATAGAACAGATGTTTGCATCATGCCATTCATATACTATTTATTTAGTAATTTATTGAATTTTGTTGACCGGGTGGGGCCTCTGACACCAAGGGTCCCTTCTACTGGTAATTCTCTAGAAATTTCAAATGTGTGTTACAGTATACATGTCTAAGGAACAGTGATCATGTTTAATAAGAAAATGTGTTTATGGTCACAGAGTAAGCTTTTTTGTCATTGTGCCCAAATTTTCCAACTGCACAGTTCAAAAATAATGCCTAGTTGGAACCTTGTGTAATGTAAGTACATATGTGGCTATTAAAATGTTTAAAAACTCCAAATACAACCCATATGTGGCCCTACAGATTCTATAACAAACTGTTCTTGTCATTTCTCTCTTTTAATGATCAGTGTACATTCTATCTTCTACTAAACAGGAACATTCTTATAGATCCTATTATAGTAGCCACTATTTTTCTTTCTTACAATGGTGATGTTTACACTTGAAAAAAAAAAGATTTTATATTACAAGTCATAACATAAATATCTCCATGTAGCACAAACTGCTATTTTCCATTTTAAACAACTTCCGTGAGAACAGTCACTGATGTGCTTTACTAATGTACCACTAAATGCAAACAAACACAGTTCTGTGCTGTTTATGTTTCACTGCAAAGCAGCATGTGGTATGTTATTTATTTATTGATACATATTGGAATTACAATCCTTTGAGTCATTGACTCATTTCCAAAGGCTCCACGTCAAGTATACAGAAACAATCACAGGGTTACATAGTTACAGAACAAATACAATAATACATTAGGTGCAACATTAGAAGTATACAAACTGGGTTGTAATGGCAGCAGCAATTATACGCAAGATAATATATTGGCCTATACAAGTTGGTAGCTAGGCAGTTAGGGCAATAATGCAAGCAGTGCACTGGTATGGTGAGGTGGTAGCTGTCCCAGGGGAACATTGTCACAGTAGGAGGTAGACTAACCTTGGGCCCAACAAGGTAGGTGGAGCCTGCCAGATATGGGAACCCAGCTGATTATGCACACCTACAGCCACGGGTGGCAACTATGTGGTTCCTGAGTGCAATTTCGAAAGGACTGATTTCAGGGAGGCTGGTGATAGTGGCAGGGAGGGAGTTGAACCAGGCCGGGGCCCTGTAGCAAAAGGACCTCTGGGCGAGCGAGGTCCTGACCCTAGGGACAAGGAGCGTGGACTTGCAGGCACTTCAGGTAGAGACAGCAAGAGTAGCATGATGGAGGGATGAGGTCACCCCAGAGGGGGAGAGACCTAGGAGAATTCTTTTTGGTCAGTAGGCAGGATTGATAGAGGAGCATCCCTTCAAAATTAAGCACATTGCCAAAGGAGTAGAGTGAACAAGTGTGTGTGCATCTGGGTCAGCACTGGTCAGGAGCCTGCAGACATTATTGATGGACATTTGGATCTCACTGAGCGCAGTGTTATCTGTGACTGCATAGATTAAAAGGCCATAGTCCTCAAGAGACAGGACTGAGGAGGTGACAGCCAGCTGGAGTGCTTCAGGGGGTAGGTAGTCCCTATGGCGGTAAAGAAGGTCGACCCATACTTTAGTGGTAGAGGAGAGGGTGCTAATGTGGGAGTGAAAGATGAGGGTAGGATCGAATGTGATGCTCAGGTATTTGTAAGAGGCCACTTGTTCAAGGGGGTATTGAGTGCTGGAAAGTATCTGGAGGGGGGAGTTTCTGGCCCTGCTTTGGTGGTGGGTGAAAAGCATTTTTTTTTTTGTTTTTTAGATTGATGACCAATCTGTGGTCTATGAACCAGCACTCTGTCTGGTTGAAGGAGTGCTGGAGGAAGACATGTAGGGAAACAGGGTTCAGGTGAGAACTGAAAAGGACTGCATGGTCTGCACAGAGAAGGACCCTGCCAGCACAGGAGCTGGGGAGCGCATCAAGGTACATGCTAAAGATACGTGGACTCAGTATGGGGCCCTGGGGAACACCAGAGCAGATAGGATGAGTGCTAGACAGGATACTGTGAATTTTGATGCATGGGACCTTGAGGACAGGTAGCGAGTGAACCAAGAGAGGGACCCTTGGGAGAAACTGAGTTGAAGAAGAGAGTCATGCAAGAGGGGGTGACAGACCGTGTCAAAGGCCTTGGAGAGGTCAATAAAGACAGCTCCAGCAAGGTGGCCTGAGTCCAGGGCAGAATGTAGGAAGTTGGAGAACTCCAGAAGAGCTGTGGTGGTGCTGTGGCCCAAGCAGAAGCCATGCTGCTCCATGCA
Source organism: Neoceratodus forsteri (assembly GCA_016271365.2). NCBI lineage: Eukaryota > Metazoa > Chordata > Ceratodontiformes > Ceratodontidae > Neoceratodus > Neoceratodus forsteri. Next base: position 1,008,030,356 of record CM057454.1, on the reverse strand, counting down.
CATAAGATTGCGTGTGGACAGGTATTCTGTGAGCTTATCTACCACTATTTTTTCTAAGGCTTTGGGGGGGGAGGATGGAGATCAGCTGGTAGTTACTGGGGGAGGAGCTGTATCCACCTTTGTGTATTGGTGTGATGACCGCAATTTTCCAGGCAAGGGGGAGTTGACCAAGACACAGTGAGTGATTGAGCAGGTCTGTGAGTGAGGCAAGCACTACATCAAGGACTTGGCGAAGGAGCCTTGTATCTAAGGGGTCATTTACAGGGGCTGGTGCCAGAAAGGGCTTTAGTTAGATATGGTCTGGCTTCTTGTAGGAAGAAGGTGGGCAGTGGAGGGTGGGTGGCTGTGAAAGGGGGATTGGGTCAAAAATTTGCTAGGGAGGACTGTGCTGACATCAGAGAAAGTGGTGTTGAGACAATCTGCAATGCTTTGGGGGTCCATGGAGATAGAGCCATTGACAATGAGTTGGGACGGGGGAATAGTGCGATTTCCCATTCACTTCTTTCATATTGTCCAAAAACTTCCGAGCAGTCCCCCAGGAGGATACAAGAGCTGATCTGTAATATTCAGCCTTGGCCTTGTGAACAGCCCAGGTGCACCTGTTGTGCTCAGTATTATATGCTTGTCTATCTGCTGGTTTACCAGAGTCAACAGCTCTGTGCCATAGGTTTTCTCTGAGTCTCAGTTGTTGAATGGGAGATGGGGTAACCCATGGCATATTGTGTTTCTTGCTTGGGTCTTGGCAAGGGGAATGAAAATGTTGCAGGCCATGTTAAAGGAGTGAGTGAAGTAGTCAAGCACCAACTCTATATTCGGGGTGAGATTTATGGGGGACCAGTCTCAGTGGGCAAGACACAGCCTGATTTTGTTAACATTACCAGGGCAAATCTGCTGACTGAGGACCATCCTGGGCACTGGCTTGGGTAGGAGAGCAAACCATGTGAAGAGTACTGGGGAATGGTCACTGAGAGAATTTGGGAGGACAGAGATATCCACTACTGTTTGGGGGGGTTGGGGTTGGTGAGGACTGTGTCCAGTAGAGTGCAAGTGCCATTGAAGGGGTTGCACCTGGTTGGCTGTGAGACTAATTGCGTGAAGTCAAGGCTGCAAGGGTGTTCTTGGCTTGAGATGCCGAGTGGTGAGCCAGTTTGTATTGAGGTCCCCCTGAAGGATCTGCTTAACCTTGTGTGGCAGGTTAGAGACATATTCTGAGAGTGAGAGAATGGTTTGGGTTTGTTTCCATGGGGGAACATAAGCCACAGTGATGATAAGCTGGGCTCTTGAAGGGTCAGGGGTGATTTTGAGGGAGATGGCTTGTGCCCAGTGGTCCAACTTAGGTGGTGGGAGGGCATGGCCCAGTAGGGTGTCATGCATATAGAGGGCAGACCCACCCCCATGCTTACCCACTCTATCCTCCCTGAATAAAGTGTACCCAGGGAAGGTGATGAATGAGTCAGGGGTCAATTTTGAGAGCCAGACTTCCACCAGAGCTAGGACATTGGGCTGGAGCTGTATAGTCCAGCACTAGAGAGCTGCAGGTTTCTTCAGGAGGCTACAGATATTCATTGAAGCAATGCATAAGCCAAACATGGGGTACCAGAGATTGACCTGGGGACACAGGTCCAGGATTAGGATGAATATTCCCAGACAGAATGAGGAGTAAGAATATTACTCTTAACAGGGCAAAGTAACATCTAGAATTCATTGTGGTATGATAAGAAGTGGACTTTGCAGGAAGAGAGCATGGAATTGGCATGGCATGGAGTGCAGGAATGGTGAGGTAGAGAGGTGGCTGGGGGGGTTTAGGGAGGAACGATGGCAGGGGAAAGTTTGTTGGCAGCTGGTGTGGAGGGGCTGTAGGGGTGACCAGGGTGGGGAGAGGGCAAGGGTGAGGGGGTGAGGAGATACCCAGATGTGTCATTGCAAAGGAAGGGTGTATGGCCCAGGTGAGGAATGGTGAGCACTAGTAGCAGCAGTGCGGCCAAGCTGTGTGGTTGAGCAGGGACGCTCATGGTAAGTGGTGTGAGGAAGGCTTTGACTAGGTATAAGACTGACAAGTAGACTTCCAGAAGTGAGGCAGCCATGATGGCATAGTGGTAGGGCTGTGTACTTTGACACAGAAGGTACCAGATTTGAATACCATGGAGGGATGCTCAAAAAGCCTAGTCCCTAAGCCCAGGCAACTGCAACCCACTTAAAAATAATACAGATGTTATGCATACTCTGTAACGTTCCTTTGTATATCTTTATGTTGGGTGACAACATGTTGCTTAGAGAATAAAACTATAATCACATGTACAGTTTTGCTTCAAGAGAGCCAAGGAGCAAAGTTAAATGGTTTCTGCTCATCTGCTCAGCTACTAAAGGGAAAATTATATCACTAGCTAATACTGCTATGTAGTGAAGAAGCATAAAGTAATCCCTTGGGACAGTTGTAATGTAGGTATCAGTTTCATGTTAATTTGCACCTTAAATTTAGACAGGCTTTGAGAAATTATCAGTTCTTATAGAGTGAATGCAAATGTTTTGTAAATTAGCTTCTTAGTATGTTTGTGGGTAAATCTACTAATTTTTGTATCTGTATTTGTAACTTACATGTATCTCTATACTTTTTATGCTATGCTGGTCGCTCCTAAAAATAGATCTTTGGCCCATGGATTTACCAGTTTAAATAAACAAAATGACAACAACAACAAATGGGGTCTTACTAAATTTTTCAGTGGAAAAAGATTACCACATGGACAAAATCCTTGATTCGCTCCAAAATTAGATGCCACTACTCAAGCATACAGACACAGGAAACCTAACATATGAGCTTATTATAAAACACCACTGTTTTCTCAGTCTTCACCCCCACCCTATACTCCCCAGGCCTGCCGCCTTCCAAGAGTTTCCAAGGCCTGCCCCTCCCCCCTTTTGACTAACCCTTTCTCTGGCTTTTCCTTGTAATCCAACAAAACCAACCTGTGTTTGCCTATGGGCTGTGCTGCCCATCCTTGTTGACAAAGCAGGTTGGTCGCCTCAGCTTGCTGCTCCTGTCAGTCTGACGTATGCATGTAACTGTGTCACCAGTTTGATCCCATTAATGTTATCTTCCTTATCTACTGTTTATTGTCTAGCCCCTTATTCCAGAACTAGTATGCTTGTAATCAATGTTATGGAACTCTGTTATTTTTATCTCTTCTCCATGATTATTGTGTTGTATTGTACTGTATTGTTTTTATTCTGATGTAGAACCTGTGTAAAAGAGTTTCTGACTCATAGGTACATGTTATCCAAGAGCTCAATAAATAAAAATAAAATTAAAACTTAAGTACATGATATGCCTGAATAAAACATAGAAACATAGACAATAGGGCTGGATGAAATTAGCAGCTTCTGATTTTGTGGAATTTTCACACAGTTCTGTGAGATATCACAAAATCTTGTGAAATTTCAGTATTATAGCAGGAGAGCAAGCATACTTTATAAAAGAGGCCATAAAAGGGTTTCAAGTTTCATGACAATTGGATCGGGGTGATGAAATTATAGGGGTTCAAAGTCTGGCAATTTATTATTCATGTGAAAATTCCTGAAAATATTACTATGTTTTCAACTTAGCCACTTTTTGAGCTAGATAATTTAACATTTATATGCATACTTTCTTGGAAGAATGACCAAAGCTACAAAATAGAGAAGCAATTGGCAATGTAAATTGTATGTTACAGGAGTTTAAAATTTCACTATTTATTTGCTAAATTATGTCAACATTTTCAAAGGTTTGAATGTTTCTAGGTCCACTGTTATTGCAGGTAAACACTCAATATTTGACATGCATGCCAAAGTAAATTATTTCCTGAAATTTAATTAGGCTGGATAAGTGTGGTTTAATAGGTTAAAATGTATTGTGGATACTCTGAAAATTATTGTCAAAACTTTCTCAAAAATTTGTGGATGCATAATAGGAATTGCTACTAGAATCCCACTTATACTAGAATTCCACTTCTGGAATGTAACTTTCTCAAAGCAGTTATCACCACTGAATCACATTACCCACACTAGCATCATGGGCTTGCAATACCCCTCCAACACTCCTGCAACAGTGATGCCCAGCATCAAACTTCATCATGACTAAATACATTCAGATACTTCTGTGACAATAACCTAAATCAGAACTAGTTGTAAGTCTTGCTGCCACTTGGTGCCACTGTTTTCAAACAGTAAAATATACATTGTTATCTACAGAGTTGTTAAAGAGCCATCAGGTGGCATTGTACAGAACAATGCTGCACATGTATGTACTTCCACAAGTCATTACATCAATGAGCTATAGCAGTTCTCTGACATACTGTAAGAATTCAGGAAAGTGCATGGTGATGCCCATGACTATTCTTCATGGTTCATTATTTATAACAGTGACCTGACACTTGGCACCATTATACTTTTACTATGGAGCCTCATACGAATACTACATTATTGTCACTTTGCCTAGCCTTTACTGTTCTCTACAATGGCATCTCAAGTGTAGGACTGGGCAAAATGTATGTACATGGCTTTGACAAAAGTGTCACAACATTACACAATTTCAGAAAAGCTCATGAAATTCAACCTTAATTACTGATGTTATTTTGGAATCTTTGTCTACTTATAACTTGGCCAGCCTTTGAGCAGGCTATTAGATACAGTAGCTAACACAAACACAGCCTCTTTTCTTTCCATATTGCTTTTTTGTCCCATCCAGCAGTTCATCTCAGGGATATACCCTGTTCACTCTGATATACCTTGAGCAGGCTGAACATAACCATCATTCGGTTGGCTACTGGGATTTTATCCCACATTTCTTTCTCTCCCTTCTCCCCTGTTGTGGGTGGTGCCACTGTCAGATTTGCACAGCCACAACTTTTCTGCAGCAGATGCAAGCTCCCTCGCCCAGCCACAGGCATTACTACATTGGTGGAACCCACTGACAACCTTTCCCGACTGAAGGCAGAATTTCACTGTTCGCTGATGACACAAAGCTCTGTAACAGAGCAGACACACCAGAGGGTGTAGACAGAATGAGAAGGGACCTGCAGAAACTTGAAGAATGGTCAGGGGTTTGGCAGTTGAAATTCAATGCAAAGAAGTGCAAGATAATGCATATGGGGCACAAAAACCTTGGCACAATATATCAGTTGGGGGGTGAGGATATAGCATGCACCAAGCAGGAAAGGGATGTTGGGGTTATCATCTCTGATGACCTCAAGGTAGGAAACAGTGTGACAAGGCAGCAGGTAAAGCAAATAGGATGCTGGGATGCATAGGCAGGGCATCACCAGCAGGAAAAGGAGGTCATAATTCCACTATACAAGACACTAGTGAGGCCCCACCTGGAGTACAGTGTACAGTTCTGGAGACCTTACCTACGTAAGGACATAGACAGGGTAGAGAAGGTTCAGAGGAGGGCAACAAAGATGGTACATGGATTGCATCACAAGTCCTATGAGGACAGGTTGAAGGAACGGAACATGTACTTCCTGGAGGAGAGGAGGGAGAGAGGGGATATGATAGATACATACGAGTATCTTACAGGAAGGAACAGGGTGCAGGAATACACTATTTTAAAGTGAAAAAGATGTTCCAGGACTAGAGGGCATTATTTATTTATTTATTTATTTATTTAGTTTTTGTTAACCGGGTAAGTGCACTAGCCAGCAAGTGACTGTTTTCAGGCACGACCCGGGAGGTAAAATTACAGAACATAATGATACAGTAAGGATAACCAAAATACATGATGCACAGAAATACAGGAAGATACATATGGCAGGATACAATGCATGACAAAGGAAAATACAAGGCAAAACACATTTCAAGGACATTTTCCATTGAGCACATACATAAAGTGCATTGAAGGACCTAGGAAAGGGGAGAGGATAGGTGTAGGGGTAAGCCAGAAACAAGATGGAAAATGACAAAAGGGGGAAGGTGAGGTAGGCATGGGATGAAGTTGGAGGGAGGACGATTCAGAGGAAATGTGAGGAAGAATTTCTTCACATAACGGGTGGTGGACAAGTGGAACACCCTGCCAGAGGAAGTGGTGGGGGCTGAAACAATCACAGGATTTAAGAATGCATGGGATAGACATAAAGGAATTCTGGAGGTCAGGGGTAAGGGGCAACAGACTTCTAGGAAAACATGAACTGAACTTACAAGCTCAAATGGGCAGACTGGGTGGGCCATAGGCCCTTATCTGCCAACACTGTCTATGTATCTATGAAATGCATTGCCAGGCGGCAGGTCTCTGGGCCATGGCTTGCCTACTGATTCTACTTCCCGGACTCACTTCTGAACCCAGATCATCAGCATGTCAGTGCAATGCTCTGCTGCTGGACCATGGGGGGTGGATGACCTCAAAGCTAAATATTTAGGGTCAATGAACCCAACAAACCTGGTGATATTCTGTTCTCTAATTTTGAAGTTATAGGGGCTTACCATTCTGCCATTTACATAATAATGAAATGTAATTTTAAAATTTTCAAAAGTTTGGAGGCTTATAATTCAGTCATTTTCAAAGACAGAAGTTTGTAACTGGGAATTTTTTTTTGTATGGACCTTGGTAATCTCATCATACCAATCTCAGTACAATTTGGACAGATAGTTTTAAATTAGATAGAAATAACTGGATTCACAATTTTGGCAAAATTATGTGCAATTTTCATGGACATTCCGTGAAATTTCATGGAAGCGGAATCAGAAATTTGATAGAATTTCACTGACAGAAAAAATATTTTGTCAAGATGTAATAGATGAGGACAGCAGAAAAAAAATGATGACCCATCCAGTCTACCAGTATTGCCCTATCATATCTCAGGATCTATTGTCTCTGTGGGGCCTTCACTTTACTATTCCCTTTTGTTAACTGTGTTTCCACCCCAAAATTCCCAGTGAGTAGTTAATATTCCCTTGACTTTATCCCAGCCATGTTTCAAGTCTTTACAGTTTTAGTAACCACCACCTTTGCTGGCAGACCATTCCATGGCTCAACCACTCATTGTGTTAAATTATACTTCCTCACATCCTTTGTAAACCTCTCCTCCATTAACCTCCACTCATAACCTCTTATCCTGTTTTCTCTGTTCCTGGTAAATAGCTCCTCACAGTCCACAATGTTAATTCCTTTCAGGAACTTGATTCACTATCACATCCTCTTTATCCTCTGGTTTCAAGTGAATACCTATTTAGTGCCTTTAGCAGATACTTATTGGATCTGCCCTACTTGCCCTGAATCATCTTGGTCATGTTACATTGTACCTTCTCTACCCATCAATATCCTTTGTTAAGTGTGGACTCCAGAACTTGACACAGTACTCCAGGTGTGACCTCACTAGTGACCTATACAGTGATAACAGTGCCTTCTGCTTTCTACTGTTGAATCCTCTCCCGATGCACCCCTGCATCCTTTCAATCTTGGCAGAAGGCCTTGTTACATCAGCTGGTTTGCTTAAGGGAGTTTTTAAGGATGACTTCTAGGTTCCTTTCTTCTGATGTTATGGCCAGTTTAAAACCCCTACCCAATACTCTGTTCTGGAGTTTTTGTTCACTAAGTGCATAACTTTGCACTTCTTTGTACTGAATTTCAGCTGCCAGACTCTGAACCAATTGTCCAGACTTTGAAGGTCTCTCTGTAACTCCCTTCTCCCCTCCACACTGTACAGTAAACCCTACCTCAGAGTTTACTGTTTTCTGCAAAAAGACACAGCCTGGCCTTGATTTCCTCTCCTATGTTGTTGGTGAACATGTTGAAGAGGACTGGGCCCAGAACAAATCCCTGTGGTAGTTCACTAGTGACCTCTCTTTCCTCTGATCTGACCCTATTCACCACAAATCTCTGCTGTCACCCATCCAACAACTCCCTACCTACCTTACTGTTTCCTTAGCTGTTCCCAGATCCCACATCTTCTTCAGCAGCCTTTAGTTTGGCACCAACTAGAATACCTCGATGAAGTCAAAGTAGAGTATCTCTACAGCATGGCATGTATCAACTACCTTGGTTACACAGTCAAAGCATAACATCAACTACAGGCTGATCAGCCTCACATCAGATGTAGGGAAATAAAAAAAACTGCTAAAAAAGTCTAATGGAGTACCTTGAATCCAATGGATTACAAGACCAAAGGCAGCATGGAATCCTGTGGGGGAGATCATGCCAGATTAATTTGATTGATTTCTTCAACTTGGTGACCAGAGAACTAGATCAAGGAAGGGCAGTGAACATGGCCTACTTGGACTTCAGCAAGGCCTTTGATGCTGTGCCACATGGGAGGTTGATATGGGCATTGTGCAATGTTGGGGTGGAATCCAAATTGGTAAACTGGGTAAAAAAACTGGGCAAAAATGGTTAATGGTCAGGTAACAGAGGGTAGTGGTAAATGGTACTCAATCTAAAACAGATGAGAGGAGAGTGACCAGTGAGGTGCCACAGGGCTTAGTACTGAAACCAGTTCTCTTCAATGTCTTCATAAGTGAAACTGCATAAGAAAATCTGAAGACAAGGTATGCCTTTCTGCAGATAACACAAAAATCTGTAATAGGGTGAATACTCAGGAAGGGGTGGAGAGAATGGGTAGGGATTTTGAAACACTTGAGTACAAAATGGGGGGAGGAACTGACAGTCATTAAGCAGGAAAGAGACCTTGGAGTAATTATAGCTGATGGCCTTAAAATAGCACGGCAGTGTGACAAGAAGTGAACATGGCCATTGGGATGCTGGGGTGCATAAAGAGAGGTATTCCTAGCAGGAGGAGGAGGAGGAGGGTGGTGTTACAACTGCATCAGACTCTAGTAAGACCTCAGCTGGAGTACTGTGTCCAGCTCTGGAAGGCACATCTCAGAAGGGACATAGACAGGGTGGAGGACGTCAAGAGGGGGGCAACTAAAATGGTACAGAGGTTCCATCTAAAGTCCTACAAGGAGAGACTGAGGAATCTCAACATGTACACCCTAGAAGACAGGAGGGAGAGAAAGGAAATGATAGAGACCTACAAGTATCTCATGTGGTTGAACAGGGAACAGGAGGGAAGTCTATTTCAAATAAGGATGTGCAGCAGGACAAGAGGGCATTGAAGGGTGGGGAACTTTAAGAAACATGTGAGGTAGTACTATTTCACTGAAAGAGTGGCGAATGCCTGAAGCAGTCTGCAAGCAGAGGTGATGGGAGTAAAAACAGTGTGGGGTGGGAGCTTCAAGCATGCATGGGATTAGAGTTGTGCAAAACTGATAAATTTCACCAAGCAAAATATTTTGCATAATTCATGCATTACACAAAATATTTTGCAGGACGAAATGCAAAATTTCACCCCAGGAGCAAATTAAATTTTGCCTGCAAACTCTTGCAATTTCATACTTGCAGGCAAAATTTAGCAACCCACGGGTGGAATTTATAGTTTCTTTGCAGGTCCCACCTGGTCGCTCTCTGGCTCAACAAAGTATTCTCCATGTAAGCACATGCTCATTCATTCAAGCGCTCAGTCGGGCTGCCAGCCATGAAGGAGAGTGGAGGGCTATGCCGGTGGCCTAATCGGGGTACTGGGGGGGGGGAAGCTTGCTCATCAAGGTGACAGGGTAGAGGTGCAGGAGGTCCACTAGATATCAGGAAGTATGGTTTTATTTATTTATTTATTCATTCATTTATTTATTTATTTAAGAAAGGGAAATGAGGGGCCAGGATAACTGTGGGTAGCTTTACTCACTGCCGTTGATCATCCGAGGAGGGACTATTAGATACCTGGGAGTAGGGAGAATAATTTGTTGGGCCAGTGAGCGGCTGGGGGGGGGACCTCTAGACACCAGGGTTGGGAGAGTTCTACAGAATCGCAGGGTGCAAAACTGCAGCAAAATTGTGCCATTTCGCCGCACTTTCACAAAACATTTTGTGCAGCGAAATTGTAACTTTTGCGGCAATTTTGCCAGTGAAATTTAGTTTCACAACATCTCTACAAGGGATAGGCATAAGGAAATATTGGTAAATATGCAGGAAGAGGGGAAGGTTAACTAAGACCAGGTAGGGTCTGCAGAGAAAAAATAGGAAGAGAAAGTCTGTGCAGACTGATTGGGCTAAGAGATTCTTTTCTGCCAGTGTCCTGTGATAAGAGCGAGCACATAATTCCTAGTACATAGCCCCTACTACACTACTAAGGGGAATTGAGGTTCCATAATAGCAGAAAACAATCCCACAGAATTTCAACAGGGAGGGAGAGAGACATGTGGGAAGTGGCACAGTGCACTGGCTGTGGGGTGGCAGTCTTCCGGGAGACATTCTGGAGACTGCGATGCTGCCCTATTTGCAGACACCTCTCTGTTCTGAGGGAGGAGGTTACCCAACTCCAGGTCAACCTGGCAAGGAGTAGAGAAACCTCCTCCCCCACCCTGGGACCACCAGAGCTGCTGCCGCTGCATCAGAGGTTGCCAGGAGTAAGAAGCGGTTGGACTATGGTGGGCTTCGAGAGGGTGAGAGTGGTGAAACAGAGGCACATCCCTCTAGTTGTACCTCTCCACAATTCATATGCCATTCTGGCTGAGCGTTGTTCCTTTATGGAGGCACCTGAAGTGGAGACCAAGGAGGATGCTGGGAACTTCCTCAAGGCAGACCGACAGTAGGGTGGCACAGGACTCTACAGGAAAAGGAAACAGCTCCTGGTGGGGGACACAGTTCTTGGGGGGTAGACCCAGTCAGACCCAGGGAGAGACAATACAGGATGTATGAGAGCAAGACAAGAGTGCACTGGAAGGGTTTAAGGGGAATGGGATAGTTGCAGCTGTTGCCACTTCTTGAGGAGTTGAAAACCAGAATGCAAAAAACAGACTTATTGATCATACATTTGGGGGGGAATGATTTGGGTGCAAAGCCCAAGATAGACTTGTGAAAAGATATTAAGAAGAATGTGGGGATAATGAATGGATGGTGGCCAGAAGTAACAATAGCATGGTCCAAGATGATTCCAAGAATGGTATGGAGATATGTAAGGGACATTAGGTGACAGAGGGACAGGAAGAAACTGAACAACAGGGTAGTAAAGCTGGGGAAGGGGATGGGTTCTTCAGCATAACACACAGGGACATTCCCCACAAATTGGCAGGTTTATAAAGACAGAATGAGGTACATCTCAGTGATATAGGTCTTGACACATTTAATTTACAGCTGGAAGGGGCATTGGAAGAATGGGGAACAGAGGTAGAGGTATAAAGTGGGGAAGCCCATCATCTGGCACAATAGCTGGAGATGGGCTAATGGAAGCAAGAGAAGAAAGGAAGAAAGGGAGATAGGAGACACAGGAGCAGAATATTAGGGTCCCAGGGAGTACTGGGCTGGGATTTCAGGACACGGGTTGGGTTTATACCCAGATGTGGCTGAGGACCTCTTGGGGTATGGCACCTCAGAGGGCAAAGTGAGGGGTGTCAGGTTTTCACTTGAGCCTGGGTGTCTGGTTTTCACCCAAGCCCAGAGAAATGGAACAGGAAGAAAGAAGACAGATAAACAGAATGGTTGTGATAATTATTGTCCATAATAGATGCATAAAAGAGGTGGACAAAAATAGATATAAATATGTAAATATGAATGAAGTTATTACAGTAGATTGTAATAAATGATGGAAGAAGGGTGTTTTTAATAGACAAAAGCCTACTGAACACCCAAGAAATGTGTGGCATGATTTATTTTTGAGGATATCCCCAGACAAGGTGGTTTGCTAACTCAAAGAGTAGATGCTATTGTCAGGGGTCATCCAATCAAAACAGCAAGGATGATCAGTTTGGTAGCACAGGGGCAGGGGGGAAGGGGGGAGGCTAGGCATAATCCCTTGATTATGGGAAGAAGGTCAGCATGGAATTATGAGAAGAAGGATGGAACAGAAGAGGGAGTAGTGAGGAAAGGAGGAATAGGATTGGTGAAGATAATAATGGGAGCTTGCTGGGGAGGCTATTTAAGCAACAGTAGAGCTGAAATCTCCCTTCTTCAATTGCTAGACAGCTGATTGCTCACCCACCCACCTACCTGGTAAATTGGAAGGGAGTGGTGGGTGAGGATGGGAAAAGGACTGGCTGCCAAAGGTGGAGAGCAGAGTGACCAGATATTTTAGGATTACATGGAGCCACAGAGACTGGCTGAAGGTGGCAACAGTCAGTTGTCTGAGACTGCTGAAGGTAGACAGCAGTAGTGATATGCAAAGATGGGGCCACATGGACTGTCTGAAAGGGCAGCAGTCATTTGGCCTGGACTGCTGAAGGGGACAGCAGTGGATAACTGAAGTATGAGAGCCATAAGGGAACGCTGAATAGGCAGCAGTAAGGTGGTTCGGAAGGGGGAGGGCAGTGCTTGAAGGGAAGATGATGTTAAGGAGAGGCAGAAGGGGGAAACAGGGTAAAAGGGTTGAATAGGAGACATAGGAGCAGGATATTAGGGACCCAAGGAGTACTGTACTGGGAAATCAGGACACAGGTTGGGTTTTCACACAGACGTGGCTGGGGACCTTGTGTGGTTTGGCACCTCAGAGGGCAAAGCAAGGGGTGTCAGGCTTTTACTCAAGCCTGGCTGTTGGGTTTTAACCCAAGACTAGAGAAATGGAACATGAAGCAAGAAGAAGGATAAATAAAATGGTTGTAATAACGTTCATAATGGATGCATAAAAGAGGGGGACAACAATGGATTTAAATATGTAAATATAAATTAAGTATTATCAGACTGTAATAAATGATGGAAGAAGGATATTTTTAATAAACAAAAGTCAACGGAGTATCCAAGAAATGCGTGGTGTGGTTTATTTTTTTTGGGGGTGGGGGGGGGAATCCACTGACAAAAGATTTTTTTGTAATTTGGTACTCTAGATTTGTACTGTATGTGTGGCTGCAGTGGCCTACACTTAAACACACAGAAGTAGTGTTGTGATTTCATTATTGTAGAATTCTATCTGCTGCCATAATTGAGTGTGTAGTATTGCAGTGTGCGGACCACAGCTACAAATCCACAAACGTAGTACATCAATGCTACTGCAGTTGTGCCATCTATAAACATTTATTTGTTTTGCCTGATGATGGCAGTCTGCGGTTGCTTATGTGATCTTGTCCTTTTACTGCTTGGGAGTGGGGGGGGACAGTTGGAAACCCTAAATTTCCCCCTGTTTTTATGGTGTTAACTTGAACCTTAACTGGTGCATTAACACTTTTTTTGCAATGAATATTATATATATATATATATATATATATATATATATATATATATATATATGATATTATACAGGCATAGTACTGCCTGTATATTAGGGTTGAGTAAGCATTTTTATTTTGTTTTTATTTATATTTTATTCATTTAAAAAATGATATACAACTAGTAAGTAAGCATTTTTATGTTAAATCCACATTTTTGCAACTTAATACTGTTGCCCCATTCAGCTGACTTACTTGAAATTTGGAAAACAAAGAGATTGTGTTAGGATCTGTGGATCCTGAAAACGTCTTGGCAGTTGAATGATGGGGGCAAAGTTACAGAGGGGCACAAGACACAAAAATCACAAAAATGAAGACTTTTGTTTGCTCACCTATAACTAAAAACTAGTAGGATTCAAAACTTGTAACTTGCAGTCTTAATAGTGTTTGTCTCAAGGTACTCTCTTTTGTTTTTTTTATCTCCCAAACTTTATATTTTAAAATATTTAAGAAAAACTGTTCTGATTCTGAGCATGCACAGTTTTTTTTTTAAATCATCTTTTTAAGAATAACTGAATTTTTATGATCATATAAAGTCACATGGTCATATTATGAAAATGCGCCCATTTATCAGGAGGCAGGGCTGGTTCCCTGTCTGTAAATGCTGTTATGCTGTTTTAGTTCAGCAGGGATGGGGCTATGTGCCAGTGCATACTGTTTCCCTTGAACATCAGCTTGAACTCCTGCCCTCCTCCTCCTCCTGCTCCTGTCTGCTGCCTACTTAGCCTGTCATGTGTTCCCCTCCCATCTCCAGTTCATCACCCCTCTCAGTGGTCATTTTCACTTCTCCTAATTTCATTGCAGTGATATGTTCAAACACTTGTTTGATTGTACAGTACTTCAGGATGCAGTGTATTTTATTTTGTCACCCACTTTTGTCACTTAGCAGCCTTGCCATGTTGCTCCATGTTTGTTTGTACATTATCTGTATGTTAAACTTTAATCCTATTGTATTTGTTTGATTGTTTCCCCTCCCCTGGGTCACATCTGTAAATGAGCCGTAGTTCAGTGTGCCTTTCGCAGTTACCAATTTTTAAATATTAATAATAATATCATCCACTTCTCAACTGTCATATCCAAATTCTGGCTAAGTCCAACAAACAACAATTTTGACTGCAATCCATGCTGGTGTGCTTAGTAATACTTCTGGCTTACCATACTCTCCTCCCTCCCCCCATCCTTCTCAATAAGGAATTCTGACTCTAACATTTTGAAAAACCATGGCGGGGCAGGACTTCTTTTCCTACAGACTTCCAATTGTATGGAATAGCCTTCCTCCCTCTATTTATTCCTCCTCCACTCCATTTACTCTGAATGGCCTGCTTCATGACATTCATTCCTGCTCCTGTGACTTGTTCCCTGTTCTGAGCTCTTTCCTTTCTCCCTTACCCTCACCAATGCTCCCTTCCCATGTTAATCACTTGCACAATGGTAGCTAGTGGTATCAAGCATCCAGATGTGGTAGCTAGTGCTATGAAGCATATATCCAGATGTGGTTGCTAGTGCTATGAAGCATATATCTAGATACTCTGTATTGCTATATATAATCACCATTCATTTCAATTTTATTTCTGTGATATTTTCAAGTATATCCAGATATAAACTTTGGTCCTCCCTTTCCCTTTCTATTTGTTCTGCCTCTTCTTCTTCCCCAAAATCTCTTCTTTCTGACTTTTGTCATCCTACCTGCCACTGATTGTGACCCTTCCACTTTTTCTCCATTCTTCTAGTCTTGCCCTCTTCTTACTGTTCTGCTATTTCCCGTTCTGTATATATTAGAGTGTGTGTTATTTTCTAGATGCCTTCATTTACTATTCTGTGTATAATGTTAATGATTTGGCTTGCAAAACTATATTATTGTATTTTACCTTGATATTTTTTTTATTGTTGTCTATCTCCTACTCCTCTCTCCCCCAGGACACATCTGGAAACAAGCTGTTTTCAGCTCAGCATGTACTTCCTGGTTAAACTTTTAAATAAATAAATATACATAGTACATCTAATCGCTGCTTACCACAGCAACTACCTTTGTGCAGCCTCACCTACTCATATCCCTCCCAGTATGGCTGGGCAAAAGTTATCTTCCACTAGTGAAATTCTGGGGAAATTCTAATTTTGCTTCTGTGACATTTCCTTAAAAATGTGAAATGTTACCAACATTGTGATTTAAGTTGTCTCTGGCTAATTTAAAGAGTATCTATCTTCATTGCACTACATTTGAAATGCAGCATTTCTGATGTCCTATACAGAAGTGAACCAAGTTTCAGATCTCTATAGTTAAAGGTGACTGAGTTATAAGCCTCCAAACATTCAGATATTTGAAAATTACATTTTGCAGTTATGTAAACTGAAGAATGTTAAGCCCCTATAACTTTAAAACTAGAGAACAGACAATCTTCAGTTTTGTTAGGTTCATTAACCCTAAATATTTGGCTTTGAGGCCACCCCTATGGCCCAGTAGCAGAGCGTTGCACTGCCATGCTGATGATCTAGATTCAGAACTGAGCCTGGGAAGTCACTTTGGGAGGCAGGCCATGGCAGAACAGCTGCCATTTGACAGTGCATCTTGGTTAGGGAGAGTTGGCAGTGGATTCCACAAACACAGCAACCCCTGCAGCTGGCCTAGGAAGCTGGCTCATGCCACAGGGAAATCTGTGGCTGTGTGATGCTGACAAAGGCACCACCCCTACCAAGGGAAATTGGAGGGAAAAAAATGTTGGAGAAAAACCTAGTAGCCAACTGAATAATGGCTAGATTCATCCTGATAAGGGAATATTCCTGTGGACAGGGTATATCTCTGAGATATGAGCTACTGACCAGTAGAAAAACCAATGTGGAAAAAAGAGTCTGTGTGTGTATGTCAGCTCTTTAATCTCTTGCTCAAAGACTGGCCAAGTTATAAGTAGCCAAATATTCTAAAATAACATCAGTAATTAAAGTTGAAGTTCATCATCTTTTGTGACATCATGGAATGTTGTGATACTCTTGTTGAAGTCATGTCCATACAGTTTCCCCAGAATACACCTGTGTTGCCACTGTAGAGGAAGGTAAAGGCTAGGTAAAGTGGAAATAAGGCAGAATCCATAGGAGGCTCCATTGGGTCACATTTCCTTCTGTAAATCTGTATTTCAACTGAACTTTTAGGTGCCAAAGGAATTACACTCCTTGCCTTGCTGTTCCACTTCTCTTCGGGTGCAGTCAGTCCTGGACTCCTTCTCCTCATCCTCCCTGCTGTATACAAGACCCCTATGGGCTCCCTGTCCCACAAGCACAGGGAAACCTAGTCACTGGGTGTGCGGCACTGCTTTAGCTGCCTCAGTAGACTACAAGCCTCGATCCATCACCAGCTAGACATGGCAATAGCCTTCGGCCAATCAGAACCTGAGCACTCTTTGTGGTTGGTTTCTGATTGGTTCTCCCAGTCCACGTCTATGTTCCTTCTAAACCAAATTTAAATCAGATTTTCTGCCTAAGTGCACTTAGAAAGAGCTGTAATCACTTAGTTGCCTGACTATATAATACTTATCCTTATGGAATACCATTAGTTTACACTCTCTTCTAAACATATGTGCTTGTGCCAGCTGTCTTGTTGGGCTGTTGACCACTTTATCCTCCAAGTGATGATTCCATTAAGCTGTAACTATTGATCATATATTGTGCACTTACTTGTATTATTGTTATCCATTTGTGTTATTGTGCTCATTGTAAATATTTTATATGTACTCTACTATTGGCCCAGTCTTAACCAGGTCCATCTTGAAAATAAGCTTGCTCAATGATGTTCGCCTGGATAAATAAAGATTTTGTTTGATTGATTGATTGTAAAATAATAGTGGTGCCAAGTGTCAGTTCACTATCTGGAGTGATGACGCATGGAGAGTAATCATGGACATAACTGTGTAGCCTGAATTGTTGTGGTATAGCAGATAGCAATGACAGCTCAATGACTTAATGGCTTCTGGAAGCACGTGCACATGCAGCATTGTTTCTGTACAAGGCCACCTACTGACTCTTTAACAACCCTGTAGATAGAAATGTATATTTTTGCTATTTGAAAACAGTGGCACCAGCTGATACCATGCCTCAAGCCTTACAACCAGCTGCAACCTAAGCTACAATGACTAAAGTATCTGGATATTGTTAGTCATGATGCAGCATGATGTTGGGTATCAATGTCACAGGAGTGTTAGAGGTGTATTTCAGGGCCATGATGGTAGTGGAGCTGAGGTGATTCAGTGGTGATAGGTACTTTGTGAAAGTTAAATTACACAATTCAAATTCTAGTGGCATTACCTATTATGCATCCATGAATTTTGAGCAAATTTTGCCAGTCAGTAATTTCTAAAGTATCCACAATAAATTTTAACTTATGAAACTACATGTATCCATCTTAATTATATTCGGTGAAATATTTACTTAGGTATGCATGAAAAGTCTAAATTGTATACCTGCTCTAGCAGTGGGGCTATAAACATTCAAATATTTTGAAAATGTTCACATAATTTAGCAAATAATTAAATTATGATATTTTGAGGTCATGTAACTTATAATTTACACAATCAGTTAGTTTTCCATTTAGCAGCTTCTATAGCTAGTTAAAGAAAGTATGCTTACACATGTTCAATTATCTATCTCCCAAGGTAGCTAAGTTGCAAGCACAGAACTATTTTCAGAAATGTTAACATGAATAATAAATTTCCAGATTTTGAGCCCCTATAACTTCCCCATCTCTCATCCAAATGTCATGAAGCGTGGCATGCATTTAGGGATCTTTCCAAGAAATACATTTGCAAGTCTGCAGATCTACAGCTTTAACAGAGACTGAGTTAGGACCAACTAAACAATTTTGGAAAATTCTGCAAAAGTTCACAACATTTCAGTGAATTCCATGAATTCTATGACATCAGAATGTGATAATTTCACCTTGCCCTGCTTTCCACTCATCTGATTCTAATTGTATCTACTAAGATTATAACTTGGCATAACAGTGCAATTCATCTTCTTGTGCTATGGATGCCTTTTTCCTACCTACAGTGTTTCATTATTTTTCTGAGCAGTGCTCCTGGGATATTGTATCTAGAGGAAATGCATTTCTGCTCACATGTCTTAAAAATGTTTTATTGCATTCTGCATTTTTATCACACCAGCCCCAGGTCACACCAAGAAATGATCCTCATGCCGGCATGCTTTTCATGCCCTAAATGTTAAATAAATAACAATGGACAACTGAAAAGAACATATATAAATATATATATATATATATATATATATATATATATATATATACCACAGGGGTGAGAGCTTTCTCAGTAGGATATCCTGGGTAATTTCCACTGTAGTGAGAATAAATCCTGAAGACATTTATCCACACTCTGCTGATGTCACCAGAGTGAGAATAACTGCACTGCAGCTTGCACTCTAAAGGAAACTGCTTCACAAAACACTTTATTTTTTACCAATGTTTTTACCAGGAGAGAGACACACTAAGCTGAAAGCTTGTTTACAGGTGCAACCTAGGAGCACAAGAAAGTTAAGTGACTTGCTCAGGATCACACAGTCCATTCAGAACATACACACACATGCACACACACACACTGACAGCACACATAGAATGAACAAGAAACACACAGAATTAGAAAAAAATGTTCCTAAAGCTCTCACACCTGTGGTATAAATTGCACACATGATGGGCAGATCATGGGATATGGAAAATATTCTCACTCCTGCCTCATGAGCTGTGTATTTTCACTCAGGCACTCGTGGAAATACACAGCTCACTCTTCAGAAGTGAGAATATTTTCCATATCCCACTCCTGCCCATCATGTATCTATATATATATATATATATATATATATATATATATATATATATATATATATATACATGTACATACATATATATTTATACAATAGGGTTGAGTGATTAATGAGTGAGATAAAATGTGTTATTCTCACTGGAGTGAGATAAATCTGCTGACGTCAGCACAGTGATAATAATAATGACATTAATCACACTCGCACAAACCCACAGAAATGGTAACTTTTGCAACACTAGGGGCTCCTATTGTATAAATCGGATACATGATGTGCACTCATGTGTTATGGAAAATATTTTCACTCCTGCACTTCACTCGTGAATATCCAGTGGTCACTCTAAAGGAGTGAAAATATTTTCCACATCACACTCATGCCCATCTATATATATATATATATATATATATATATATATATATATATATATATATATTTATTGAAAAGTTTCACCAGGAAGGGCACACTGAACAACAGGTTGCTCATCTCATGGTGCATCCTAGGGAAGGGGTATATAGACGAAAAGTAGCAAACATTGTTGCATATGTATGTCCAATTGACATTAGTGCAAGTTTGACAGGAAATGGGAAACACCCAGTAACCAATTGGTTACATAAGGTTTTGAGTACAGTCTAGAAACATTGTAAATATACAAAATCCAAAGGGTGATTACAACAGCAAAAATTAATTCAGGTGAAGCTGAGAACAACATGATGGTTTATAAAAAAACTGTGCATGAAGCAAAGATTTGCTTAAGTGCATAAAAGAAGTGCATTAGGTTGACAGCAGGAGGTGCAGCATAGTGCAAGTCAAATTGAATGGCAGCATAGCCATCAGCAACAGTAGATGAGGGGGACAGTGGGTAGTTGGAGCTGGTCAGAGGAGAGTAGCAGAGGGACTAACTGCAGGTGCAGTTCACCAAGAGAAAATTGTTTAGGGCTAAGGATAGAGAGTAGGTGAAGGAAGATAAGCAGATTTGAGGGGGGAGGTCACTCCTTAGCTTAGGTAAGTGATGCGAGAAGGTCAACTGTCCTCCCGTAGTTGAGCGATGTGGTATTACCAGTTGATGATCTAAGGCAGTGGTCTGGAGGATGTAGAGTGGTTAGTAAGGAAGAGAAGTAAGGAGGTAGCATACCAAACCAAAATTTAGATACAAATTTGGCACAATGGAGACAGTGGTGATTTTCAAGAGGAATGAGGGATAGAGGGTGATAGAGGTTGCAGTGATGGGTGAGAGGAGGGGAGTCTAGGGCACAGTGGCAGAAGGAGTTAAAAAGGGTGTCTAATCATATATATAGACACATATATATATATATATATATATACACACACACATACACATACACATATGTACTATATATATATATATATATATATATATATATATACACACACACACACCACACACACATATTATCATATGCCATAAAGAAAATGAAGATGTTATTGTTTCACATTGTTTGGGACTGTACACAACATAATTCCTGTAAGAGTTTAGTTAAAAATCCATATAAACACAGTTAATATGTCTTGTAATATTGATTGACTAAATATAAAACACATGCATACAGTATTTGTTCCCCTAGATTCCTAGATTAATAAATGTTATTCATGTTCTGGCTGACTGGAGCTGTTATATTTTAAATGGTTGAATTAGTTTACCATATATTAAATTACTTACACTAAATCCTCCAATTAAGTTTAGACACAATCCTTCATTGAGACAGTTGATGCTGAGCAGGCTGCAGTAGTCAATTACTCCTTCACAGTTCTTTCCCGTAAATCCTGGCATGCATCTGCACAGATAACAGTGAATTAAAGGAGAATTAAGCAATGCTTGTGATGGCGACATCTTTAATGTGAGTTTTAAATAACATTTCATATTGATCACAACAAAATCCTTTAACAATATGGTGTGAGTCATGCACATTTTCATATGGTGTGTTTTCTGCAACGTGCCATTTAAAAAGAAGGTCCATGCCCTCTGCTGATATTGTATATTTCAGAATAGGTAAACATTTACAAGCTTGCAATTACATCACTTAGTCAACACTGTGTTTTGCTTTTGTTGCTGTCAAAAAGAGACATTAGGGTCTTAATGAGACACTGTTGAAAATGAATCATTTGGGAAGTACAAGGAGACAAGAGCCTTCATTACAGTAAAAATGGAAAGTCAACAGTGAGCAGTTAACAATGGTAATGAAAAGATTAAACAATTTTTTTATAATTATTTGAAAAAGAATACTTTTTAAATATAAACATAACTTGATGCATGACCCTTATCTGCATAACAGATGCAGTGTGCTATCTCAGGGCCTTTTTTGTATAATGAAAGGAAATCTGATGTAAAAATATAAACACATTATGAAATATGGAACACAATTATATGAAACAATGTTTTATTAATACTTAACTGCCATCATCTATAGTCACTTGCAATTTCTACAATGCCAAGAAATACAATGAGCCAGGCTACCAGTCCCACATAAATGTCCCACAAGTTCTAGTTGAAAAGTAAAAAATATGAAAATGTAAGTACAGTACACATATTTCTCCCTTTGTATGAACCATTTTGTAGCTGCAGTGCACTTTTTAAATTTATTTAGTTTTTGCTGACCGGGAAGGAGAATTAGGCAATTCTTCCTCTTTTCAGCCTTGAGCCAGTGAAGGGATACAGATGAAAAACAACTGAAACTGAACCAGATGATGCTGTAGGTGGTATTTTTAGACAACTGGGGAAATTTGGGCAGGACACTGGGAAACTTCTACTACTTTTTTTTTTTATTGAAGCTCTGGAAGCATACTGTGGCCCATATTGAATCCCTTCATAGAAAGCAGGTATACTCTTTTACTGTTAATAATTTTTTTTTTTTTGAAGATCCAATGTTTCCAAGTAGTGGTAGAGTTTCTAGTCCCATTATTTTAAAAGCTACTGCTGGACCTCACATCCGAGCTAAAATGTGGGGCATGATATGGCTGTGCAACCATGAAAAACTTAATGTATGGAACAACCACAAGCACAAAGCAGAGGTAGACAGCCTATGTCCCCGGCCACAATGTGGCAGATCTTTTGAAACAATATCCAATCTATTTTTGATTGTACATTTATTAGACAGGGTTGGCCCCACCTAGCAGCTTGCTGGAAGGAACCTTGTTTTCCAACCATTACTTGCTGCATGACTTTGTCATTTTTTGAATAACTTGGATGATTTTTGCAGAAATAGAATTCAGGAATTTCTGTTTTAATGTAATCTTTGCATGTCTTAAATGTGTTATTTGGCAAGGAACCTACCATTTTTGCCAATGGACATCATTACGGAAAGAACTCATTGTGTTCGACTTATTTCATAAAGTGGAATATGAACTGTCTTTGATTTATCAAAAATAATTTGTTTGCTTAACTTCACAGTTTATTGGTTTATGAAAGGATATACAGTGGAGTAACTGAAATGGTGCACAACTATGGAGTTACTTATTCCATTTTGGTTTTCCAGTTTTGGTTTGGGAGCTTATTTGTATTAGTTTGCTTTCTTTATTACATGAAAATACTTGGTGGTGAGGGTATTTAGGAATTTGACTGTGTGACAGTTGACCAGCTGGTTTTGATGGCTGTATGATTTTTTTAATATAAAAATGTGTTACTGAGTGTCTCTCATGAGACAGCCTGTGGGATGCCCCCCCCCAAGGTTTCAGCTGCAAGATGTTAACCTGAAAGTCAGGAGATAATTAAAGACTAGAGAGACATAATTAAGGGTCTCCTGTTTATCTGATTTAATTGTAACTGACCATCTGCCAGGCTAGAGACTTTTATGGCATTTAGAGGAAGAACAGTTAATTTCAGCTGGTGTTAGAAAGCTATATGACAGCTAAGTGAAAAAACTGCAGAGTTGTAAAAGTTCTCTGATGTCTCTGAAAAAGCAGAAAACCACTCAAGATAAAAGAAGTCATTTGAGAAATGAGTTTTTGCTGATGTCGCCTTATTTAATTTACCTCCTGAGTGATAAAACATCCTGGTTGTATAATTTTTAATATTTTAAAAGGAGGAGCTAGGCGGCATCATAGAAGAGGTGGAGACACAGGGTTTAAACTGTATTCTGTATTTCTACTTACTGACATTAATATTTGGACTCTCTTGAAACAACAGCTACCTAAAGCACTGTAAGAAGGTATATATTAGATAGAAAAGTTGAACTGTATGTTGGTAGGAAATTTCACTTTAAACTTTGTTCTTTTAAGTGATTGTGTGCTTTGTGATATGTTGTTCTGTATTTACATTTTAGATATTTTTATCCATTTTCTTAGTAAACCTTTTATTTTAGAAAGAGACTGCCTGGTGTGCCTTTGAATTTCTTTCTTTTACAAGTGAAGTACAGAGGGTTAAAGTTGACACTGTTCATAAGCTTCCTGGTAATACCAAACTGGGAAAAGGTAAGAATTTTCCTAAGGTCTTTCATAGAGTTTTAGGGTTCATTTTGTATACCTGGTTAGGTGCCCATAGGTGAAAGATATCTGGCATTTCCCTGAAGAGAAGAATTATCTGAGCCTGTACAATTGTGTACGCTATCAGATGGTTTACAGTTTGAATCCCTCCAGAACTTGAGACCAAAGGTGATTCGGACCCACAAAACAGACAGGAAGGTTACCCTGTTCTGTTACCCTGTTCACAATACTACGCTCAGAGGTTGGCACTGTGGGAGCAGAGGGCCTGACCGGCTGAGTGGGGTTGTGACAGACTTTATTAGTTTTGATGTAAGTTTTTTTCTGTTTTTGACTTTTAATAAAAAAAAGAAAATTGCCCCTATTTTTATCAAGAAGTGCCATGGGATCTTTAACATCTACTTGAACAACCACTAGAACAGGTAGGTGGGGCATTGGTTTAATGTCTCATCTGAATGACAGTGTCTCAGGAGTGCAGCACTTCCTCATGCTGCAGTACAGTGTCAGTTATCTACCCCGAGTTCCATTGCATGCTAATTATGATTATTTTAACCTATTCTTTATTATTCCATTTTTTATTGCCCATTTCATGCTGTCTTGCAAGAAGCCATATTTACCTCTTTTTGACCCTGAGTTATATTTTCTTAAAGCAACACTGCTTGATAGTGATGAGTATTTTGACATATACCTTTTTATTCTATTTTAGATTTTCCCTTATCTCCTGACTTTGTAGAATACTCTTCTTTCCCCATTTTGAGCTGCTATAGTACTTTTTTCACATTTGAAATTATAAAAGGAGGACTGCTTTTCATTTTGCTTGGACCAGGTTTTCATCAGTATTTGGAACTGTTTTTGAACACCTATTGTCCCGTAATGTCAGAGAGCACTACCTGCTGCATATTCATTCAGTTTAGTCACAACAGAAGTGATTTTAAACAACTGATGTACAAATACAAATGAGAATACTGATGAAAACCTGGCCTATGCCATATTAAAAGGAGAGCTCCTTTTATTATTTCAAAGGTGAAAAAAAGTACTACTGTAGACTCAAATTGTGGAAAGAAGAGTATCATACAAGTCAGGAAATAAAGGGCAGTCTAAAATATAATAAAAACGTCCAGGTCTAACCTCACTGCTACCATGCACTGCCATTTTAAATTTAAAATATTTTAAAAGTAGCATTCATTTTAATATGGCTATACCCATGTTTTTTCAATATTCTCAGATGTTTTTGCCACACCATTTTTAATTGTAACATCACTTTACTTTTCACTAAGGTAAACTAGCACAGCACTGTTCCCTGACCTTGTGAGTCAATGGATGTTTAGAAACATCTGATAATTCTTATGAAAATAAAAATGAATTAAGAGGGGGCTGACTGAGGCAACAAACCTGTGCACATGGTGTGCCAGAAAGAATAAGAGGTCCATAAAACCTAGTTGGTGGACAATGGAGGTTCAGGGGTGTGTAAAGGAGAAAAAGGCAGCCTTCAGGAAATTTAAGAGAACAGGCAAGGAAGAGGACAGGGAAGAAACACACAAAGAGAACAGGGGAGACAACCAGAGTTGTGAGGGGGATCCAATGCCTCTAATGAGAAGAATCTAGTGCAGGTGATAAAGAAAGGAGAGAAAAACTTATTTAGAAATATTAGGAAAAAAGGAGAACCAGGGAACAGATAGCCAATATTAAAAAGGATAAGGGTGGGAAGAGCAGGCAGAGAAAGAAGAGGTACTTAATGACTATTTCTGCTCAGTCTTTACAAGAGAAGAAAATGGGCCCATCCTAATGGGGAGGAGAGAGGGGAGGAGGGAGGGAGGGGCAGCATTAACAGACTGTGATATCCCGGTGGAGAAGCTACTATCTAGCCTTAATTCCTTACAGACAGATAAGGCACCAGGGCCAGATGGGATACATCTGTGAGTGCTAAAGGAGTTGGAAGATTTGCTGGCCGCACCCAATGTGAATGTGTTTAACACCTCCCTGCACACTGGTTGTGTGCCACTGGACTGGAGGACAGCACATGTGGTGCCCATCCATAAGAGTGGCCCAAGGGATGACCCAGAAAATTACAGGCTTGTCAGCCTCACAACCATAATGCCTAAACTAATGGAGTCCATCATGAAGGAGAGGCTGGAGGCATTCATGCAGGAGAATGGTCTGCAAGATGAACATCAGCATGGGTTTGTCCAGCGGAGGTCATGCCAGACAAATCTGGTGGACTTCTTTAATTGGGTTACTAGAGCATTGGATGGGGTGAAGGCAGTTGATATCGTATACTTGGACTTCAGCAAAGCTTTTGATTCAGTGCCACATGGAAGGCTAGGTGGCAAAATGAGGACCCTGGGTGTAGGAGAAAAAGTGGCTACATGAATAGAAAGTTGGCTGAGCAATAGACAGCAGAGGGTGGTGGTAGGGGGGAAGCTTTCAAAGCCCGGGGCAGTAATCAGCTGGGTCCCACAGGGGTCCATTCTGGGGCTTGTGCTCTTTAACGTCTTCACTGCTGATGTAACAAGGGAAGTTGAGAGGAAAATGAGCCTATTACCTGATGATACCAAAATTGGTGCAATGGTGGATGAAGGGGAGAAAGGGAGGGTTCTACAAAGGGATTTGGATACACTAGACGAATGGTCAAAGATTTGGCAATTAGGATTTAATGCCAAGACGTTCAAGGTTATGCACTTCTGATTCAGGAACCCTAGGTACAGCTACCATGTGGGGGGAAGGCTAAAAATTTCAGAAGAGGAAAAGGATCTGGGTGTGATAGTAACAGGGAGGTTAAACTACTTAGAGCAGTAAAGAAGGGTGGCAGCCAAGGCCAACCAAATGTTGGGGGGGTGGGTATAGCCAGATGGATCACCTTCAGATCTGCAGAAGTTATTCTGCCATTGTATAGATCACTGGTAAGGCCGTACCTGGAGTACTGCATTTAGTTCTGGTGCCCCTACTTAAAGAAAGAAATCAAGCTCCTGGAAAGGGTCCAGAGAAAGGTGACCAAAACGATAAAAGGGATGGAAGGGAGATCCTACAAGGATAGGTTGGGGGAGCTCAACATGTACTTCCTAGACAACAGTAGGGATAGGGGAGACATGATAGAGACCTTTAAATATTTAAAAGGCATAAATAGCAGAGATACAGACCACATGTTCAGGCTAAAAATGGAGGGGGTCACTAGGGGACACAGTATGGAGCTGAAGGGGGTAGATTCAAGAGGGAACTAAGGAGAAACTATTTCATGGAGTGGGTGGTGGAGAATTGGAATAGGCTACCAGAAGATCTGATCTCACAAAAGACAGTAGATGCCTTCAAATGAGGATGAGATAGAGTCAGGGGTAAAATAAGTACAAGAAGAGACCTGTCTATTTGAGGAAGTGGGTTGGGGTGGGGGTGGAGTAAGCTGTGGTATAGACCACTAGCTGAACAATCAAACAGACTTGATTGACCAACAAGGCCTTTATCTGCTGGTGTCTTTCATATGTTCATATGTACAAAATCCTGGTGATAGCCATATTTAAGGATAACTACTGTACTTTTATAAATTACAGAGCTATAAAAATGCTAAAGCACAGTCAAAATGGGGTAAGGGGACATCCTACAAACCAGAAAAAAATGGAATAAAAATATATAAGTTGCAAAATATAACTGAAATATGCACTGCTGCTTTAGTAATTACATAGAAGGAGAAATCTGTGAACAACAATTTCAAAATTAAATTTGTTCCCACCAGCTTAAATGTGGATTACCTGGCTCAATGTATTTCTGAAAACTTAATAAACTTTGAGGGTTAATACAGTAGCTGAAGATAGTATTAAGTAAAGGTTGTTTTATACCTCTGGGGCCAGATATTCAAAGCCTTGTGCCGGGTGCAAACTGTTTGTGCCAGAACTGCGCTCAAGATTTGCGATGGGTCATAGCAGATCTGTGCCCAATAGCTGGTGCAATGTGTTAGCACCATCGCAAAAAGGTAATATTATATGCACAGGACCAAGAGAGGGGTGTGGACATGCATACAGGTGCACTACTATATTCAAAAGAATAGTGCCATTCAACGGGCATTAGCGCCACATAGAGCACAGCATGAATTACCACCTTTGAAAAGGTGGTCTTAACTCTGGGTAAACATGGTCTACTGCTGCTCCCAATCCCTGATTTTACACTAATCATATATACATTACTATGACCTGGTGGTCTAGTGGCTCCCCCCGATCCCCAATAGTACCCTAATGATATATACATCATTATGACCTGGTGGTCTAGTGGCCCTCCCTGATCCCCGATAATACACTAATCATATATACAGCAATATAACCTGGGGTATAATGGCCCTCCCCAATCCCCAATCCCCAACACATGTTGTATGTAACAAAGTACATATTCCCTGGTAGTCTAGTGCCCCCCCACCCAGATCTCTGACTCATGTTGTGATTAACAAGTCTCCATTTGCTTGTAGTCTTGTGCACCCCATGCCCCGATCTCCCATAATAAATAATAAAACACCCCTGGTGGTCCAGTGGACTGCACCAGCCCTGATCTCACATATATTGCAATTCCCAAATACCTGGTAGTCTAGTGGACCCCCTATCCTGCAGTGCCTACCACACTGCTCCCCCATCACTCATCTACTGTACATGGCCAGCTGCTGACTGAGCTCTGCATGAGCATGTACTGAATTCATAGCTCAGTCAGTGGCTAGCCATGGAGGTGAGCAGTGGGCTGAGCCAGTCACCGGCTCCATTATGGGATGGGGGAGTGAGGTGCTAGTCACTGCGGGGTTCACTAGACCACCAGGTATTTGGGAATTGCAATATATGAGGGATTGAGGCTAGTGCAGTCCACTAGACCACCAGGGATAATTTATTATTTATTATTGGAGATTGGGGCGGGGGCACTAGACTACCAGGGAATATCTACTTTGTTAAATGCAACATGTGTTGGGGATTGTGGAGGGCCACTAGACCACCAGGTCATATTGCTGTATATATGATTAATTTATCATCGGGGATCAGAGAGGGCCACTAGACAACTAGGTCATATTGATGTATATATGATTAGTGTAACATCGGGAATTGTGGAGGGCCACTAGAGCACCAGGTCATATTGATGCATATATGATAAGTGTACCATCTTGGATTGTGGATTAGAGAGGGCCTCTAGACCAACAGGTTGTATTACTATGTATGTGTAGTGTGCCATCAGAGATGGGGGGTACACTTACTGCCGCAGATTGGCACACTGTGCCAAACTCTCCCTGAGGGATATGTCTATGTATCATTATACCAGCCCTGGCAGGTCTAAGGGTACTTTGCTATTCTCCCTCTGGGTGGGGTTTGTGCATCTAATATTCAGAGATGTGGCAGCCTGCATCTGTCATATACCCCCTTGCGCCATGCCGCAGTGAATTTGTGGGTGCATGGGTGGCTCAAACACCGTTTGGACCAGGCAGCCTGCGGTTGATACAGGCTGCTTTGGATAATAGCTTGGAGCAGTATTTGATGCAAGGTGCCACTTGCACCATTTATGTTTGGTGCCCGCACCTTGCATGTTTCTCAGGGCTTTGTGAAATAAGCCCTGTGACTGCAGCTAATGTGGGGGCAGGGAGGACAGATGGCCACCCTAGGCCACTCCATATGCCATGGATGAGACATGCTGCACACAGAATGCACCACCCACATTGCCATCATCTGACAATGGACCCAACCCTGCCAGGCATTTGTGTGTACTCCAGTGCCCAGTGGACACCATGGCAGTGCATCCATGCAGCACACACCTCCAGACCCCACTGGGGTCCACCATTACAATTCAGCACACACATGCAGCACTAGGGGCATGGAAGGTGTTGGGGGAGGGTGTACAGGTGGCCAGGCAGCACCACATAGTGGGTGCTGCCACATGTCTGGGGCCATCCACACAGTGCACATGTTCCAGTGCCAGGAATGCCCCTGTCATCAGTGAGCCTGTCTGATGGTATGTGCCCCCCACCCCCCCCAGGGCACATGACACACACCTGCACAGACAGCACATCACACATGGCCAGCCATGTGCATGGTACTGTGAGAACACCATGCAAGTGGCACAGCATACCTGGGTCACAGGACAGCATGACAGTGGTGTCCACTGTCAGTAAGTGCCTGCCAGCTGGGCCTGTCACAGTGTGGCTACCAGTGGTCATTGCTGCCTGACACACTGTAGGCATTGCTGTGTCCCTCCCATTTCTGGTCACTATATTACTGTAGCATCTGTTACACACTGTAGCAGTAACAACAAACTGTCTATGGCATGCAGTGCCACCACCAGTGACTGTGGTACTATTCCCAGGGACACAATAGTCTCTGCTGCTGTGTACAAACATAGCCTGCAGTTACATAACTGTTGCTGAGGTCTGATATACAGGTGGTGCTGTGAGCAAACCCAGCCTGTGGCTACAGACCTGTAGTTCCAGTCTGACATACAGGTAGAGCTGTGTGCACCATAAAATAGCGCTGGGCAATCTACATGGTAATGCATGCAAAGCAGACCATAATGAGATGCTAATGTGGCTGTTTGCCCTTGGATTGCCTAAGTAGGCTCATTTGCATAGGAGTTTTGAATATAGCAAAATTTAGCCCCAGGCTAATGTGTTAATGCTGGGCAAACAAGTTTGCCCTGGGCTAACCTGTCAAAACCATAGCTCAGTTCTGCAGTGTCACCTTTTCCAGGAATTTCTCAAGCACTTTCTCTGACATTGCACTTTCATGGTTTATTTGTTAGTCCTAATGTTTTTTGTACTTAAAGGCCCAGATATTCAAAAGAGTTGAGCCATGCACAATAGGGTTGTGCCTGCGCAAGTCTGAAATTGCGCCATTCTGCGATATTCAGTAGGAGGCAGTTGCACCCCCGAAATCATGCTGAGCAACAGCGCAATGATAATGAAGGCATGCGCAACCAAAGGGGGAGGAACCATGCATAAATGGCGCAGTGTGATATTCAAAGACTTGCGCAATGCACAACAGTGGAGCAAGCGGAAATTGCGCCATAGCAGAAATGAGCCAAAATAAAAAGGAGCAAGGAACAGGTGCAAGAACGCTACAGAGAAGCCACATGAGGCAGAACTCTAGCCAGACAGACGGGCCAGGTGGCACGAACAAGGCAGGCCAGGAAAGGCCACAGTGAACAGCCAGGCACAGGAAGGTGGGGAGCCACACAGCACAGAGGCCAGCACAGGCAGGTGTACCAGTGCAGGGAGGTAGCAGCCAGAACAGTGGGGAATACAGTAACAGCTGCCGGGGGGGGTGAATGCAAGCCAGGGACATGGCCAGTGCCACCTTCCACATGGAGGCTGTAATGAGGGGGGTGAGAAGGCGGGCGGCAGGGGTGCATGGCCGTGGAAGGGCCCGTCGGTGGTATGCCCCCAACAGGCAGTACCGGGCCCGCACCAGCTTTGAGCTGTACACAGCAGGCATAACCCAGTTGGCCACGTCATGCCACCTCACCCAATTCCTCAGAGCACTGCTGCCACATGCTGAGGAGTACATCCATTTCCCCAGCACAGCGGCGGAGTGCACAGCAAACATACAGGAGTTCCACACGGTAGCACATATGCCTGGTGTGCTAGGGGCAATAGAATGCACCCATGTGGCCATACGCACACCACCTGGCCCTGAGGGGGCTGCATACATAAATCGAAAGGGTTATGCCAGCATCAACTGCCAGGTGGTGTGCGATGCCAGGGGGTGCATCATCAATGTCTGTGCCATGCACCCTGGGGGAGCACACGATTCCTTCATCTGGCACCAGTCGGCACTGTGCCACAGATTCGAGAGTGGGGACATCCCCACCGGCCACCTAGTGGGTGAGTATGCAAACCACATGGACAAATATAGGGCCTGGGAGGGTATGACCAGAGGTGGCATGGGTAGTGGCCTACATGGCCTAGTGCAGGGCGATGCTGATCACCAAACTAACCTCCACCCTCTACACACAGGTGACAGTGGATACCCACTCCGTCCCTGGCTGCTCACACCCTACCGGCGGCCCACGACCCCATCGCAGCAATGCTACAATGAGACACACGCCACCACACGGAATGTCATTGAGCTGGTGTTCGGGATGCTGAAGGCACATTTCCATTGCCTGGACACCTCTGGCGGTGCCCTAGAGTACAGCCCCTCAAAGGCCTGTGGGATATTCCTGGCCTGTTGCATCCTGCACAACATGGCCAACGAATGTGGGATAGCCATACAGGTCAAAGAGGGGGACAGCAATGGGGACGATGGGGACGCCGGTGATGATGGTGATGGGCAGCCCCCCCTTGGCCAACGGGACCCCCGACTGCTCCGGCTGGCACAGGTGCACCAGGACACCATCACAGAGGAGCATTTCAGCCAACCCAGGTAAGTCATGGGGCCAACTGCAACCACCAGTGGCCAAGCCACAACCCACAAACACGCACGGACCCACACCGGGGGTGCATTCCATCAAGGGAAGTGGCAGGGCACAGAGGCACACACAAAGCCAGGGATGGGTGAGGATTAACATGCCACGCCGAAGGACACACACACACACATGCACACACACAACACAAAAAGCGTGCACAGAGGGCAGAAGGCACACTGACCCAGAACGCACACCCTAGCAATACACATGTCCACAGGCCACCACGCCCACTGCCTGTCCATGTGCGTGTGTCAGATTCTGAGCACCATTGCACATTGGTGTACAGCGCAGTGCAAGCATCATCATGCACATGCAACTGCGGACAGCAGCCGGGAGGGTGTGCAGGTGGACTGTGTGTCCACGTGCTGGGCAGGGTACCCACCTGTGCACTGCCCACTGGCACAAACAATGCACACAGGTCAGCACCAGACAGTAGTCACACTGGGAGACAGGTCAGTCCCGTGACACAGTGCCATGGCCACCATGGATGCGTGGGCGGCCCCGCTGAGACCTGCCAACACTGGCAGGCTGACCACTGGCCTCACGGGGTAGCACCGATGGTCCCCAAGGGGTTCCACTGTGTGAATGTGACCATTCCCACGCAGGGGTCTGCAGCACTCTGAACATGCCTGCACCAGGAGTGCTCGGGATGCCCACAGCTGAACCCAGCGTCGACAGGGTGGGAGTCGCACGACGCCGGGAAAGGGGAGTGGATAGTGCACTGCATGGTGTCTGTGATGCATGGGCACCTGACTGTGTGCCCATTGTGGCCATGACAGCAATGAACGCCTGCGCATGCCTGTCAATGGCAGCAGTCACATCCTCCCGCAAACGGTCCATCCATGCCAGGATCCATTCAGTGTCCCTGCTGCGATGCTCCTCTGCCCACTCCAGAGCCACACACAGTGCTTCCATGGACGTCAAAAGCCACATCTGCTGCTGGATCGATGCTCGCAGTAGGTGGGTGTGCTCGTCCATGAGGTCATCAGCCTCCTCGGCATCCTGTCCCTCAGGGTGTGCAAGGGCCTGATGTTCAGCACCTCTTGAGGGTGGGTGCTGTGCACCAGGACCAGGTCTGGACATGTCCAATGGCAGTGCACAGATGCCACCGCTGGACCCTATACCCCCAAGCCCAGTGGGTGACTGCTGATGCTGCCCCTCCGGCTGCCACACCCCAGGGCTCAGTGGTGCCATCGCAGTGGCCGCAACAGTCCCACTGTCCTGAACAGACACCAGTGCTGCCCCACTGGTGCTGACAAGCACAGTCTGGGACTGTACTGACATGCAGGTCTCCACGCCGGCACCACCAACAGCCATGGGCACGAATTTCCCAGCCGTGTGTCCATCCTGTGGCACACACATGTCACTGCCCAAGATGGTCGTGTCATCAGCACTGGTGCCGGACTCTGCCCTGGCCACAGCCACAGTGTGCTGGCATCCATGGATGCCAGCACACTGGGACACAGGCAGGGCTTCCTCCACACCTGTCTCAACGACATCAGTGTGGACAGCCAGGCGGCCCCACTGTTGTACTGATCCACAAATACCTGTGGAGGTGGATGGTCCCACCTCCGACTCCATCCAACTGTCTGCAGTGGACAGGCCCACCACCGCTGACCCATGCTGATGCTCAGGATCTGTAAGGGAAAGCAAAGCTGCATTACTGCGTGTGACCTACCCTGCCCCCCCCCAGACAGACCATGACTTACCATACAGTGATGGGTCACCACCCGTCTGGAAGCCACCACCTGGAACACCCTCAATGGCACTTCAGTACATGCTTGCAGCAAGCCTGTCCTCCGCTGGGGTCAGCTGTACCACCTCCAGCTGTCCCCCACCTGTTGTAGCACGTGCTGCCCTAATGGCAGCCACCTTCTCATTCACCCTCCTCCTGTCTGTGCCCATCTTCTTCTTACACTCCTGCACACAGAGCGCTGGTGGCTGTCATGCAGGTTCACGGCACATGCCACCTCCTCCCATGCAGCAGCATGGACCTGAGGGGTTTCCCGCCGTCCACTGAGCAGTGGCTCCTGATCCAGGTAGGCCTCAAAAAGGGCCTCGGTTTCAGCCTTGGTAAAATTCGGCCTCCTCCTCCTCCCACCACTGTTGTTCTCCTCTCCAACAATGTGCTCTGTCATTATGTAGCCTATAAGAATGGCAGTTGTTACCTGTGACTGTGCAGTTCCATGCATGTCCCAAAATCCACAATCCACACTCCCAAACAGAATGCAACTCACGAATAAACTGCAGTAACCGACTATGGCCACTGCAGCACAGGGGTTGTGTACAGACCCCCATGTCAGGGGGAGGGAATGGACAAGGAAATGATAGAAGGCATTCTTAGAATGGTAGAGAAAGGGGAGATACTGTTGATGGGAGACCTGCATATGCCAGATGTTAACTGGAGCACATTTGCTGCAGTCACATCCAAGAGCAGAGCCATTCTTGATGCCCTACAGGTGGCAGGCCTCAGACAGCTAGTTTGGAACCCACTCAGGAGGGATCAATCTTAGACCTCATACTCTCAAACGGGGGCAGTGAGAGGATCTCAGATCTAGAAGTGGGTTGCCATCTGGGGACAAGTGACCATCAAACAGTGTGGTTCACGTTAAACTCAGCTACAGAGTCAAGCCATACAAAAGTGAGGGTACTGGACTTTAGGAGGGCTGACTTTGGCAAGATGGGAGAATGCCTCAGAAAAGCACTAGCAAACAGGCTAGAAGTAGGTGTGGATCAACAATGGGGAATCATCAAAACTGCCATCACAGAGGCAACAAGCCTTTGTGTGAAGCAAATAAACAAATCAAAATGAAAGAAAAACCCACTATGGTTCTCAAAAGAGGTGGCTGTGAAAGTCAGGAAGAAAAAGATAGCATTCCAGAAGTATAAGGAAACACAGAAGGAGCAGGACAGAGAGCTGTACCAGTTAAGGCAGAAAGAAGCAGGGAGGGAAGTCAGAATAGTAAAGGCTCAAACTGAGGAAAAGATAGCCAACTCAGTTAAGAAGGGGGATAAAACCTTTTATAGGTACATCAGCGAGCGTAGAAAGACAAAGGGAGAGATAGTGAGGCTGAATAGAATGAACGGTGGGTGGGCAGATGGAGACAGTGAAAAGCAGGATACTGAACGAATATTTCTACCAGTATTCACAAAAGAAGAGGGGAAGTGCCTAATCCAATTAACAGAAGCACTCTTGATAGGGGGTCGATCCCAGTCCTTTCACAGAAGAAAGGGTTCTGCAAGAACTCCTAAAACTGAAGGTGGACAAAGCAATGGGTCCTGATGGAATTCACCCAGAATTCTAAAAGAATTAAGGAGGAACTAGTGAAACCACTGGCTACTCTTTTAATAAATCATGGGAGGATGGGGTGGTATCCGAGGACTGGAGGAGGGATGTGATTCCCTTCACAAAAGTGGGACCAAGACAGAGGCAGGAAACTACAGACCTGTCAGTCTGACCTCTGTCATAGGGAAAGTGATGGAGTCATTTCTGAAGGAAAGAATAGTTAAGTACCTAGAGGCCAGTGGAGCACAGGACCCAAGGCAGCATGGGTTCACAGCGGGAAGGTCATGTCAGACGAATCTAATAGATTTCTTTGACTGGGTGACCAAAGTTGTAGACCAGGTAGGGGCTCTGGACATGGCCTACCTAGACTTTAGCAAGGCATGTAACACAGTCCCACACAAAAGATTAATAGTCAAATTAACCAGCCTGGGAGTGGGTCCCAGGGTGGTAGCCTGGGTAAAACATTGGCTGCACAACAGGACACAGAAAGTAATTGTAAATGGAGTCCACTCTGAAGAAAGAGGGGTTACTAGTGGGGTACCGCAGGGTTCAGTATTGGGTCCAGTCATTTTTAATGTCTTCATCAGTGACATTGCAGAGGGACTGGAAGGACAAGTATGCCTTTTTGCAGATGACACAAAGATCTGCAACAGGGTTGATACACAAGGAGGCATGGAAAGGATGAAAAGGGACTTGGCAAGGTTGGAGGAATGGTCAGAAGTATGACAGCTAGGATTCAATGCAAAGAAGTGCAAATAATGCACCTGGGAAACAAGAACCCAGGGAAGAATACACAATGGGTGGGGAGGTAGTAACAACAAAAAGGAAAGGGACCTGGGGTAATCATATCAGATGACCTTAAGGTTAGCAAACAATGTGAGAAGGCAGTAGGGAGGGCTGGGGGTATACTGGAATGTATAGGGAGGAGCATTAGCAGCAGAAAACAGGAAGTTGTTATCCCTCTGTACAGACAGTTGGTGAGACCCCATCTGGAGTACTGTGTCCAGTTCTGGAGACCCCATCTCCGCAAGGACATAGACAGGATAGAGGTAGTCCAAAGGAGGGCAACTAAAATGGTGCAGGGTCTGCAAGAGAAGCCGTATGAGGAGAGACTAAAGGAGCTTAATATGTATACCCTTGAGGAAAGAAGGAGAGGGGGGACATGATAGAAACTTTTAAGTACCTCAGTGGAATCAACAAAGTCCAAGAGGGTAGCATCTTTCAGAAAAAGAGACGTGCAAGAACAAGGGGACACAATTTAAAGATAGAAGGAGGGCGGTTCAGGGGCAATGTGAGGAAGTATTATTTCACAGAGAGGGTAGTAGATGCATGGAACTGCCTCCCTGAGGAGGTTGTGGGGTCTAAAACTGTGGGAGAATTCAAGAATGCATGGGACAGACATAAGGCAATTCTTGTGGGGGGTAGGAAGAAATAGGCTGTTGGTTAACTAGAATCTGCGGCCTATCTTTTAGGTAGGGAAATGGGCAGACTAGATGGGCCAAGCGGTCCTTATCTGCTGTCAAAGTCTATGTTTCTATGTTTCTAAGCACATTGTCGCACCTTTATAGCGCAACCCATGCAAATGAGGTGAGGAGCAACTTTAATTAGATGCAAACTGCATTGCTGCGCCACTGAATGGCTGATCGGATGATTTGCATATGACGGCTGAATATCGCGCTGTTGTGCTTTGCGCAATTGTGTTAAACGTGCTGAGCCAATGGCGCAGTTCTGTGTCATGCATAGTACACCTCACTGCGCATGCCCAGCTTGCTGACGCAGGCGTCTGCCGCACTGATGACGTGCTGTGCGCAGTAGGCAATGCAGGGCACGGCCACCATTGTGCCAGTGGCACTATAGCAATGGTCACTACATAGCGCTGTGGCACTGGGCCTTCATAGGCACAATGGCCCAACTGCCTGATAGTCCTCTGTGGCGCTGGCACACAGGCAGCCAATTGCACTACACGCATTTTCATCCGATGGCGCAGTGCGTGGCCTTGCGCCAGAGACCCCTGACCCTGTGCCCGACCTTTGCTCCCTTGGCGCCATGCGTCAGGCATAGGTGCACCTCTATCACGCTGTTCGGTAACAGCACGATAGGGAATGGCAGCACTGTACCGCGCAGCATTTGCATGTGGGGAACCGCCCTGCAGAGTGCCATATTGCCTATTATAGCTATTGCAATGGCGCGGAGAAGTGCTGCTCCTTGGACCGCCATTGAGCTGGCAAATCTGGTGGCCATAGTCGAGTCACACCATGGTCCTCTCTTTGGGGAGGCCCCCCTGGTTAGGGCAAGGACCCAGGTGTGGCAGGAGGTGGCCACTTCCCTGGAGGAGGCAACAGGCAGGGGGTGCTCAGCCGAGCAGTGCAGGCACCGCTATGGTGACCTGTGCAGGAGGGAGGTGGAGCTACTGGCCCGACTGTGGTCACATGCCAGGAGGGGCACGGTCCCTCATCCAGGTAGGGGTTCCGTCAACACACTTTTATCGTCCATATGAGTCACAGTGTTGTATGTGTCCAGCACATAGGGGAGGGACCGTATGGGGTTGGCTGTGGCGGTGTTCACAGGGTGTGGGGTGGGTGGGTCTGGCTGGGTGGGAGGGCACATTCCTTGGGGCAGGAAGACTTTGCTTCGGGAATGTACTGATGTTCTTCTCTCCTTTTTGTCCCCACAGGCCCGGAAAAACTACGCAGAGTGAGGGCAGAGCAGCGGAGGGAAGTGGAAACCGCAGCCAGGCGGGCCGAGGACCAGCAATGCCCACCTGACTGGCCCGATGTGGGTGAGTGCCAGACATCCATGATTAGTATTGCGTGCTGTGTGACAAAGTGGGCAGCGGGGCATGGCCACCATTCATTGACATCACTGCCATGCATGCCACTTGTTACTGCCAACACTGTCCAGTGGCAATGCATGTCTGGGTGTGCGTCACTGGTGGTCCATGCGTGCACCAGGTGCATGGCTGTACCACTGCCTTTGCACCACATAGCCATGTCACTAGACGGCCATGGTGGTGCTGTGCGTGACTTGGCCGCTGGGTGTGTGCAGCGTTCCGCATGGCTGTATGTGCCTGGGTGGGCAGGTCCTGTGGACGTGATCACTGCGGGTGGTCACACACCATCACAGTGGTATATCCCATGGCCATATGCCATGCACAGTGGGTGGGCTGTATGGGGTTGTGCATTCACACCTGTTGACTGTGCTCCCTTGTCCTAGGTGTGAGACATCTGAGGGAAATCAGAGACACCATGCGGGAGCTCCTGAATCTGGCCCACGAGACGGTGGCAATACTGCAGAGGCTGGACGAGTCGGGGGTTCTCCGGCGACACAGAGCCAGAGGGAGCCAGAGCCAGGAATGGTGGAGCCTTTAATAGTCCCTTGGTCCCTGACTTCCCTACCCCCTGGACCCACCCTCACACCCCTCCTATCCCATCCCATTTGCCACCCCTCCCCTGCCCACCCCACCTTTTTTGTGTCCCCCACCACAAACCTATAAATAGTTTTTATTCATGTACATAGTTGAGTTTTCTATTTTTACAATACATTTGACTTTTATATGAATACCGTGGTGGTCTCTGATTTGCAGTGGGCTATAGGTGCTCAGCTGCAGTGGTGTGCATGGCATCAGGGGTGGTGCAGTCATGGGTATGTGTGTGTCCGTGTGGAGGTGTCTATGGTGTGGGGGCAGATATCAGTCAGTGTCTGTGTTGTGTGTGTTGTGTGTGTTGTTCCCTGTGCACTGGATGACTGTGTGCAGTGGTCCATGGTGCGTGCTCTGTGTCCATGGTGCACCCATCGGCCCATCCATGGCCTGTGCAGCCGACACACGTGCCTGTCTGTGACCTGCATGGTCCGCTGGCATGTCAGTGGTGGCATTTCCTTCAGGGCAGACACTGTACCCGTCACTTTGCTGGGTTGCCCATGTCACTGGTGTTGTGCATGCCTGGCTCAGGTGGCACTGTGGGCGACACGGTCATTGTCCCACCTCCATGCTGTGGCTTGTGTGTGTTGCAGGGGATGTGCCCCACTGTCTGTGGCTTGTGCTCTGGGTGACTACTGGTGGTGTATTGGTCCATAGTGCCTGCGCAGGGTGGTTGGCACTCCAGTGCCATGGTGGACTGTGGGTTGTGTGTACACTGCTTACATGGGCCCACAATGGGGGCTTGGTTGCCCCACCACTGCGCCCCTGTGTTGTTGTGCCCTTGGGTATGGGTGGGTGTCTGTCCAGACCCTGTGTGGCATCTGGTGTGGTGCATGCTTCCACGCACCACTGTGGGTGTCTGTGCTGGCTGTTGTGGCCAGTGGTGGGCCGGGGTGTGTCACTGGACTACTGTGCAGAGTGCTGTACCACTGGTGGTGGTGTCAAGGACACGACCGTCCCATATGGGGTAACTCTTGTGCCAATGCATGGTCAGTCTCTCAGCATTACCTCAGGGGACTGTACATGGTGGCACTGTGCCTGCCGTTGTTGCATTGCCATGTGCTGCAACCTGCTGATGGGTGCTCGTGGTGGGGCTGGCTTGCATGGTTCTGTGATGCACAGGGTTGCATTGACACTGTGGGGGTGGTGGCTTACATAGGGTTTCCTGCTGTGGTGGTCACTGCTCATGGGGGGGTGTCTGGGGGTCATGGTGCAGGGTGTGCTGTGCACTGCGGGGTATGGTGTGGCACTGGGTGGTCTGCCCTCCTTGTGTGCCAGTCACAGCTTGCCGGTAGGTGTGACGGGGCACCATGGCCAGGTTGTGGGTTGGTTGCTTGTCTCCATGGAGCAGTGGTTATTCCAGCCCTCCCCTGGTTGTGATGTGCTTAGGGTGTGGGGGGACAATGTCTGTTCTGCTGTGTGTTCCTGTGCCCATCTGTGGCATGAGTGGTGGTCCCCTACATCCCTGATTGTGCAGTTACATTGCTCTGCAGCTGAGGGGCTCCCTGCTTGCGCTATGGCGCCTCTGGACTGCTCAGCTAAACATCCCTTGTTGCGCTATTGCGCATCAGATCTGCTCAGCTTCCCCTCCCTAGTTGCGCTATGGTGCAGGTGGTGTGATATTCAGTCATTGGCTGTAGGTGCAATTTGGCCTGCTCCTTTTTTGAATATCGCGTCTCTTGCACATGGGCACAATAGACTTGCTCTTGCTCCTGCTATTGCACACTTTTTGGGCGCAGTTTGAATATCTGGGCCAAAATGTTTTACCCTACCACTGTACTTGCTATAGTCTATTTGATTACCTTGATTGTCATACAGTAAGTGTTTTACATAAATTGTAATGCTTCTCACTGGCTTGTACCCTCGTTAACTCTATAACACTGACTGTCTATCCCTGCTCTATGTAACCACATGGTGTATTTGTCCCTACTGGCCACTTGTGAAAATGGGGAGCTTTTGCTCACATGCCTTTCCAGTATAAAAAATCAACTTAAACTGAAACTGTCTGGCCTGCACTGTTGTTTGCAGTTGTGCACCACTTCATTGCTATCACCCACATTGGCCACCTATTTCAACTTTGCCTTACTCCACCTCTGTGTGCACTGGGCTGTTGTTGCAGTTTGCACTGCCCGGTTGCTATATTCAGAGAAGTCTTATTTGCCAGGCTATTTTTGCACAGCACTCTCAGCCCTGTTTGCAGGCCTTTTCTTTGCATGCTGTATTTAACTGGTTTAGCCCCTGGGCTAATACTTAGAATATAGCGTTCAAATGGTTCCAGTCTATTTTTGCACACCGGGCAGTGCAAATTTTGCCCCTGGGCTTTGTTTTGAATATCGTCCTGTGATCTCTATATTTTATATTTTCTTAAGCTTTTCAATGCAGCTTTTCTTTCGTTTTGAAAATATCTTTCCCTCACAAAAGTCTAAATGATGGAGCAAATGATGAACTCAAAATTTAAACTGCCATCTAAAAGAAGCTAGAGTTTTTGAAGTCCAATTTTAGTGGCTTCCTCTTTACTTATGGTTGAGTAGGAACTTCCAAGCTATATCACAATATATACTGGCAGTCCTGACAAAACTTAAAAATGTGCACTGTAAGTATGCCTTTTGTGGCAGGATCCTTACATTCTGAAAATGAGTTTATAACGTTTTAAACTAATGGTGGTGGGGGTAAATGCCTGAACAATATTTAATTTTAAGATGTTTTTTGTTTCAAGATAATTAAAGGAAAGAAAAGGTAAAGGATAGATTTAAGACCTTAATCTTTCAGGTTTTTATGTTGGCTCATGCTTGCATGCCAGCTGACATCTTGTAGTAGTAGCAGATTTGGAGGTTCGGCCACTGTGGGTGAATGCAGGAAATGCATCAGTAGGTGCGTCCCTCATTCCCCAATAAGACAGCATGCAGGCAATGACACCAGCAATATGTAAAGTGGTCACCACATCTAAGAAATGTTCCACTGCAATGACAGTCAAGCTCGCCATGCAGCGGCACAATAACATGCCTCCCAAAGAATCCTTCCTCATGAATTATTCCAATAAACATGGTGGCAGTAACTGCCACCACCGTCTGCCACAATACCAACTTCAGGGGGTGCGCAATCCCCCTGCCAGCATGCCCCGACCCAGTTCATGTGTTGACGGGGGAGCCCACTCCCCGTCGGCATAATGCCCCTCCCATTTCAATTAGGTAGCTAATGGGGTTCCTAATCCCCTTGGCATCATGCTCCCCTCAAGAGTCTTTCTTTGCTGACAGGGGCCCCAATCCTCATCGACTTCAGTTCCACCATTCTCAGTTCAGTCTTCTGAC
This sequence comes from Neoceratodus forsteri, assembly GCA_016271365.2. Classification (NCBI taxonomy): domain Eukaryota; kingdom Metazoa; phylum Chordata; order Ceratodontiformes; family Ceratodontidae; genus Neoceratodus; species Neoceratodus forsteri. The sequence goes on along the minus strand of CM057454.1, from coordinate 1,007,988,472 downwards.
GGGCCTCTCATCAGCATAATGTCCCATTGTTGTGTGCTAAGGGGTGTCCAATCCTTGGCTCTGCCCCCACTCGGTATGTGCCAATGGGGGTGCCCAATCCTGTTGTCTACAGCCACCCCAAACATTCAGGTGGTATGCTGGGAGCCCACCCTAGTGTGCCAATGTCCCTGTAGAAAAAACCTTCCCAAGGATGTTTTTCTTTTCTTTTTAACCTGTAAAACAGAAAACGGTCCCTCGTTGAGTCCGGTGGCCCCCCACAACCTGAACTGACCCTCTGTGAACCCTGCCTCCCCACACCCCCCCTCACACCTCAGGAGCACGGCGCAATGATCTTCGGTGGACCGGGAACACGTCTGCACTCTTCAAAGTCAACCACGAAGTGAAGAAATGCCGGTCAGCTGTATAACGGCATAAATAGGATTTTTTCAACTTTGGTGCATATCTCGGGCATTTTTTGGCCATTTTGGCACCAAATTTTCAACATGGGGTTATTGGGACCCCTTATGAATTCAGTCACTGTCATGGCGTTATTCAGTCCCAAAAGGTGATTTCACGGTCACTGTGCAAATCACCTTTTGAGATTGATTAACTAAACAACAGTGCCACTGTTCATGAGGTGGGCTCTCAAAAAGCCTCTGTTGCAAATTTGGTGAAAAAAAAAAAAAATGACTGTTTTACGAACGTGCATTATGCAGTTTCCATGCATGCTCGTAACTTTGTGAATTTGTAATATTTTCTCTCCAGATTTTCAACATTGGCATTTTTTCACACCTCCTTACGAACAGTACAGCTGTCATTTTACATATCCTGATGGAAATGTGTTTTCACACTTCTGGCGCAGAATAGTATGGTCGCTGTGGGAAATCAGTTTTAGGGACAGATTAAGAAAATGACAGTGACACTGTTCATGAGCAGAGGTCCTAAAATGCCTGTGTTGAAAATTTGGTGATGAACATCCATAAAATGACTGTGTTACAAACGTGCATTGCGCAGTTTCCATGCACCCTTGTAACTTCACAAATTTGCAATATTTTCATGCCAAATTTTCAACACTGGCATATTTTCACACCTCCTTATGAACAGTACAGCTGTCATTTTCACATCCTGCCCAAAATGTGTTTTCACACCTGTGGCGCACAATGGCATGGTCGCTGTGAGAAATCAACTTTTGTGACAGATTAACAAAATTACAGTGCCACTGTTCATGAGGAGAGGTCCAAAAATGCCAATGTTGAAAACGTAGTTAAAAAAATACCCAAAATAATTGGGTTACAGATGTGGGTTGCACAGTTTTTGTGCATGCTCATGACATAAATTTTTCATATTTTCACTCCAGATTTTCAATGTTGCCATTTTTTACACCTCCTCATGAACAATACAGTTGTAATTTTTCACATCCTGCCCAAAATGTTTTTTCATACCTGTGGTGCCAAATGGCACAGTCACAGTGCAAAATCACCTTTCAGCTAACAAATGGATAGTGCCGCTCTTCATGAGGTGGGGTCACAAAAAGCCCATGTTGAAAACCTGGAGTGAAAATACCAAAAAATACCTATGGTATTAGGATTTCCAGCTGTAACACCCCACCCTGTAGAGACTGACAAGTGTCAGGGGTGTGACTTGGGATCATCGGCTGTAATGCTCATGCCATTCCACCCCCCACCCTGCAGCCAGTGACAGGCATCGAGGTGTGCCTTGCAGTGTTCGGCCCCAAAGTTCACCCCATTCTCCTATACTGCACCCATCTCAGCATATTTCCTTATAGAATAAGTAAGCAATAATACCTGAAAGGGTGGGCATTATTGGGAAATACCGGACCACCCAGGGGTGTAATGAGGCCCGATGCCACAGGAAGGTCTGGTATTTCCCAATAATGCCCACCCTGGAGGGTATTATTGCACTTAGAAAATGGACATGGGTGTAAATTTTATTGAAGTTGTTAAATAAATACAGTAAATTAGTGTGAAATAAAATTAATATAGGTATTAGAGATCAATGCATTGGTAAAGTAGTGCATAGGCTGTTCTTGGTGCTGTCGATCCTCCCTGCAGCATTCTGGTGGATTGCTGCCCACCAATCACAGACACACACAAACAGGCACGGCTCCCAAAAGAAGAAAGGTAGTGTTATGTGGAAATTATTTGTAGTACTTCATGGCAAGTTTGTTTTTCATTTTCAGTGCATGTTTTTCTTTTTTCAGTCTGAAATTCCGCATGTGCGGTGTGCAACCATTGACCGTGAAGTACGAGGAGAAAGAAGGTTTCAGCATGAGGAAGGAGTGATGTACTGTACGAGGAAGGAGCACAATGTGCAAGAAAAGAATAGGTTTCTTTTGGATTTCTTTAAATAATGAGGCAAATGATAGGCTCAGTCATTGTGGGGGACTTGTGCTGAGTCAGTAGTACCTGTTTGTTTGTGGTCAGTAGAGGACTGAGAGACCACAGATGGGTTAGCAGGGTAGTGTGACACTGCAGTCGGGAGAGTGGTGCTGATGTGTTACTCTTCCAAGTGGAGGATAACTGAAGTGTGTGTTTTTTTTTTCCATCTCTTTTTTAAAGATGGAGCGGCTTCAAGTAAATAAAGTTTGCTTTGATTTGGGGAGGGCAGTGACTCTCGTTAAGTGAGAGGAAAAAGATGGTGGGTTTTTCACATTTTTTTCACAGAATTCAGACAATTAAAAAGCAGGCTGGGCACCACTTTGAATGCTGCACAGTGAGGTACCACTTGGACTGGCTCTTATTTTTAGCTCGGTATTTATTGAAAAATAAATGCCCAGCTTGGAGCCTGTCTCAGCCAATCAGATTTAAGAACTGATTATTGCCATTTGCTAAGGTAAGTATAACTCAAAGACCCCAAAGCACACCATGACACTTGTCAGTATCTACAGGGTAGGGTGAGGTGAAATGGCATGAGCCTTATAGCTGATGACCCAAAGGCACACCCCAATGCCTGTCAGTCTCTACAGGGTGGGGCTGGGGTTGGCATCAGTTCAGTACTTCACTGCCATTCCTATTATGCATCTCTAAGTCCTGCACTACCAATGCCAATGCTAGTGAGACAACATTCAGCATTGACAAATGCTTGTTAGATCCTGTGACAAAAGTGGTGCTTGTATTGCTTTTGGAACTAAATTATTTTGAACAAAAGTAATAAACATGGAAACACGTCACTGGTCACGCATTCACAGTACAGGTTTTCACAAGGCAATTTAACATGCCTGTAATGGTAATTCAACAATTATAGGCATGTGCATGGCTAAAGCTACTGTAACTAGCCCCTGCCATTCTTTTCATTATTGCACATTGAGATCATCTCCTGTACCATCTACAGTATGTCTGCCTCCTCAGCTGTCAAATGTGATATAAAATGATATATAAATATTGAACATTTATTGGCAGAAGAAGACTTTGGGTTGGATTTTCAAAAGTGATGACACATGCTGTTCCCAATTTTGGGTTGTGCCTGAGTCATCCCAAATGCACCAAAATGTTTGAATGATATTTTCAAACATTTTGACAGATCTGTGACAGTTTATCTAGTTTACTGGACAAAGGTGTAATTTATGGTCATTAGTTGTGTAATTGTGGCAAATAGATGCCATGTGTACTGAATGCCCCTTTGAAAATCCAGTGCCATGAATCCATTGAGTCTGCTCAGAGTCTTATTTTGTATATGCATGACTGCATTTCTTCACATTGAATTTAAGCTGCCAGGCTCTGGACCATTTGTCCCGTATCACTTGATCATACCTCAATTCCTTAACTTTTCCACAGTGTCTAACCTGCTGTCTGCTGTGGTATCATTTGAAAACAAGCTAATCTTACACTATATGCCCATTCCTATATCACAAATAAATATCCAGCAGGGGACCGGTCCAAGGACTGAACCCTGAGGCACTCCACTAGTCAGCATCCTGACCTTTAAATAAGTCCCTTTTACCACTACCCTCTGAATCCTGTTTCTTATCCAGTTGGCTAATCTATTTTCCATTCTAAGATTCCTTAGCTTTTTTACCAGACTCATGTGTGACACAGAGTCAAAGGACTGGCTGAAGTCCAAGTACAGGACAGCCACAACCTGGCCCTTGTCCATGCCTGCAGCATTTTTTGGAAAAGATGTGTCATGACCTCCCTTTTTTGCAAAGTTCTACTGATTCACTTCATGCAGTCCATGCTTTTCAAGGAACTCCCCCATCTACTCCTTGATTATAGCCTCATGTAGAATATTCACAGTAGAGGTCACACTAAACAGCCTGTAGTTTCCTGGGTCCCTGTTATCCCATTGTTGTAGAGAAGGGATACATCTGCCACTGTCCAGTATTTTGGGGCCACCCCTGTAACCAGGGAACAGTTACACAGGTTTGCCAGAGATAAACAAAGCACCTGTTCTTGATAGGCTGCAACCCTACATCTCTAGAAACCATGAGATGGAGCCCATCAAGAATGAGTGCTTTGTTTATTTTCAGTCCCTTGAGTCCATTAAGGATCATGTACAAAATAATCAGATTGATGCCTAGCTCCTGCCCACTTCATTTTCTCTCCTACCAGGCTGACAGAACAAACAGGGAGAGGGCCCTCATTTTATTTGTTTATTTATTTATTTAGTTATTTATTGAAGTTTCAGAATTACAAACCTGTGAGTCAGAGACTCTTTTACAAAGACTCCATGTCAAACAGTGCAATGCCAATTACAATAGAAAACAGTACATTAGGAGCAATCAACAGCAGCATGAGAACAAACAGTACAAAGCAATTTACAATAGAAAAAAAAGTACGGTACATTCGAACAAACAGGAATAGTATGCTACCTATTAAATGGAGGGCAGAAGAAAAAACAATAAGGAATAATGGGTACAAAGGGGCTTCTAGTAATTGAGAAAAAAAGAGGGAGAGGATATTACACAGCAGGCAAGACAATGGAACAGACAGTGTAGAGGGAGAAAGGGAGAGAAGGGAGAGAAGGGGACACAGGATGGGGGCCTAAGTACACAAGGCTGGGGAAGTGCCCTGGCAAACCAGAGTTTTGAGTGGAGCTTGCAGTCCGAGGGACATTGTCAGTGTTGTTTTAGGTACCTCCCCCTCTTCATTTGTAAATACTGAGCAAAAATATTTGTTTAGTATCTCTGCCTTTTCACAGTCATCCTCTGTCCATCCCTTCCCCTTTATTAAGCCTCACTATCCCTCCCTTGGTCTTCCTTTGCTCCCTGATGTACCTAAAAAAGGTTTTATCCCCTTTCTTAACTGAGTTGGCTATCTTTTCCTCAGTTCAGGCCTTTGCTGTTCTGACTGCCTTCCCAGCTTCCATTTGCTTTAACTGATACAATTCTTTGTCCTGCTCCTTCTGTGAGTCCTTGTACTTTCTGAATGCTTTCTTTTCTCTTGAACCTTCACTGCCACCTCCTTTGAGAACCACAGTGGTTTCTTACATCGTTTTGTTTTGTTTATTTGCTTCACACAAAGGCTTGTTACCTCTGTGATGGCAATTTTTATTATTCCCCATTGTTCTTCCACCCCTCCTTCCTGCCCATTTGCTGTGCATTCCTTAGGCACTCACCCATTTTGGCAAAGTCAGCCCTCTGAAGTCCAGTACTTTTGCCTTGTATGGCTTGACTCTATTGCTGTGTTTATTGTGAACCATACTGTTTGATGGTCGCTAGTTCCCAGATGGCTACCCACTTCTACATCTGTGATCCTCTCTCCATCTCCATTTGAGAGAACCAGGTCTAAGATTGCTCCCTCTTGAGTGGGTTCCAATACTAGTTGTCTAAGGCATGCCCCCTGTAGGGCATCTAAAATAACACCACTCTTAGAAGTGGCTGCTGCAACTGCACTCCAGTAAACAACAGGCATATTCAGATCACCCATCAGCAATATCTCCCCTTTTTCTGCCATTCTAAGTATACTTTCTATCATTTCCTTGTCCATTTCCTCCCCCTGAGAGGGGGGTCTGTATACAACCCCTGTGTGGATTGTGGTGCCATTGCCTGTCTCCAAATTGACCCACAATGCTTCTTCTCCTCCTGTTTACCCTTTTGTTCTGTTGCTTTGATTTCTTCCCTTATGTAGAGACGCTTTTCCCTTACCTTTCACCCTTCCAGATAGTATCCTGGTATGTTTAAGTCCCAGTCATGGTTCTGTAAACATACCAGTATACACTATCTACAGGAGGGACAGGGAGGGTAAAAGAGGAGGAGGAGTAGCTCTCTATACAAGGGAAGGAATCAAAGCAACAGAACAAAAGGGTAAACAGGGAGGAGAAAGAGCAAGGTATGCTTGGCAAAGGGAGACATAGCCATAGTGGAATGGAGCAAGAGCTAAGTATAAACTAGGATAAGGGAGAAATTTAGGTAGACAGGAAGATGCAAGGAAAATGATGGAGACAGCTTAGTACAGTGGTAAGGTAGCCACCTTTAATGTAGAGGATACAAGGTTCAAGTCCAAGTACCGGAAGGTAGAGTGTTACAGGGGAATAAGGCATTGGGCGGAAGCAGTGGGAAGTCAGGAGGTGCAGAGCAGGAGAGGAACAGGTGACAGGAAAACAGCTGGAAAAAGATGAGTTAGGTAGACAGAAATATTGACCCCTACTGGTCATGAGAGATAAAGAGGAAATGGGAAAACAGGGATTTAGTAGTTTAGTGACAGAGGTCACATGACCAATTACTTGACCTGCCACACCCAATAAAGCTAGGGGAATGGCCAAGGATGGGCCAGTCGATGCCAGCATCGGTGGGCTACACACCCCAACACACAAGCTGTCCATTTGAAAGAGAGCAGCTTAATCCAAATGAAACAGTACCTTCTTGGCGCTCATGGCTCTGAGTGGAGAGGAGCCCACAAATGGGGGGTTACAGATTCAGCCTGAAGATAAGGGGAGAAGAAAAAGGAATATCAGGAGGGAAATGGGCAAAGTAATTAGACACCCAGACTGCGATGAGTGGCAGGAAGGAGGTTCTGAATGAATATAGCAGGTCAGATCATAAAATGAGCACTAAACCAAATTAAAGCTCCCAAATGTCTTCCAGTCATGCACAAACATAGGCAATAAAGATCTTAAGGTAATGGTACACTTCAGGCACACACCTGGTAAAACACAGCTGTATCCTATCACAAATATTCAATCTGTGCACCTCTGCAGACTGAAATGAATACACATATTAACAAATACAACTAGACTGGCCGAGGGCACTGGAACAGCTAACATTTACACTCAGAGTCCTTTTTACTTTTAACACACCCCAACACACAAGCTGTCCACTTGAAGGAGAGCAGCTAATCTGCTGAAACAGTACCATCTGGGCTGCTGCTGCTTACTGCTCCGTGGCTCCGAGTGGAGCTAGAAAGGGGGGGGGGGGTTACTGATTTGTCCTTCTGGGCAGCAGCTGCTCACTGCTCTGTGGCTCTGAGTGGAGAGGAGCCCTGGAATGGTAGAATTTTACACCAGGAATATTAAGGTGAAATATTCATTTAGAAAATCTGCCTTCCAGCATAATTGCTCACCAAACTCTTTCCTTCCTTGGCCTTTCTATGCCTTCCTTAATCTTCCTTCTTTTACTTATAGAAGGTTTTGTCATTTTGTTTGACTTCCTCTGCCTCTCTCAGTCCACCCTGGTGCACTGGCATACTCAACTCCATCTGTGCCATTTTTTATGCACTTTGAAGGCTGCTGTCTTTTTATCTTTAGTTGCTTGAACTTCCAGTCTATGCCTGTTATTTTTATATAGCTCTTAGATATCTCAAAAACTGCACCTTTCAGGGCCATCTTGACCTCCACTCTTCACACTATTCCCTCCCTCAAGTTGGATCTGCAGAAGCTCAGCCATCCTCCTGAAGCCCACTCTATCAAAGTCCAGTTCATGTATTTTGGCCTTAGTATGCCTTGACATGAGTTGTACAGAAATCCCACAGTGTTGTGATCGCTAGTCCCTAGGAGGACCTCTGCTCTCATGACATTGACTATGTACAGGTTTCAGAACACCAGATCCAAGATGGCTCCCAGGCTGGTATGTTCCAAATTACTAGAAAGCAATTCTGAATGGTGTCCATCAGTGCTTTACTGCATATACACCTTGCCGAAAGTATTGTGGTGCCAGCTAGAGTCCAATGCAAAACTGCAGTATACTCAAGGCTCCTAAATGTTTTGAATTCTGCAGCCCTAGAAGTTTCTGGACAATTTGCATTATGCTGCAGATTATATATACTGCCACAGAATTCATTGTTCTTGGTGAATTTTCATTCAGATATGTAGATTTCCGTAGTGCCCTGCTTCCATTCTCATCTCATTTATCGTGAAGCCCCTCATCTGTGCTCAGCGTGTGATATAATGGATCATATCACATCCTATTTTAGCTAATTGCAAGACTGCATTCTGCCTCAGAAATGAATAAATAAATCGTGCCACAGAAATCAGAAAATGCTGCTGCAGAAGCCTAGGAGACCTGCTGCAGAGATAAGGACAAAGTGCCACAGAAAACCAGGGGGCCTGAGTATACTGTAGTATAATTACTGTAGGAAACAAGGCAATTTCAAAGTCAATTAATCCCTTTTGTCATGCAGTAATTGGAGTCACTGCATTGCATCCTGACCAGCACCACGGTAAGACCCAGTCTAAGTATATTAAGTATGTTCAGATCACCCATCAAAATCATTCTCCCTATCCTCACATCATTCCTAATTTCCTCCTCCTCTAGAAGCCTGACTCCTGCCTCCTGCCTTTGTCTGGTCTAAAGGCCTGTAGGCTACCCCATTCCAATATTCTTTCCACCTCCTACCACCTGCTGTATTCCCAGCAGTTCCATTCCACACTTTTCCCCAATGGATTTCTTTTCCACAGAATGCTGTCATCTACATACAATGCTACACCCCCATTTCTGGTTTTCCAATCCCTTTGAAAACATCATAATCTTTGACTGAAAGATCCTGGTAATGGTTTCATGAGGCCCTTGTCTTAATGACAATCAATAAATCTGCCTTGTCTTTTGCAGACAGTGCCTGTAAGTTGCTCATCATACTACCAATGCAGCTGGCATTGAAGCTAAATACCATGCAAGATGTTTTACCCTTACTATGATCCCCCCTTTTCTTGCATAGCCCTGTGCCAGTTGCCATTCCTCCCCCTTTCCTGTCCCTTGCAACTCTTCTTGCCCTGACCTTCCTACCTGATTGGGGAAGTGCTTGTTAGGCCCTTTTTAACTGCAGTCCTGTCTTCTGGAAGCCTATCACTTGTGCCATTAAACAGTTTTTGTCCCCCCCCCCAATTAGTGATTGCAGCACTGGGGGCCCATCCTCAGTGACACTATTGTCCACTGCCCCCAACAATGAACTATGACAACAGGAGCTCATTCCTGGTGTTACTAAAGTGATCTTTTATACCTGAAAACAATGCAACCCACGGTGGTCTCCTAAATTCCCTTCATACCACCTGAGTATAAATTGTTTCAACAGGGTAAGGGTGAGAGACATGTGTCAGCCATGAATTCAGTTTGGCTTTAAATTGGGCCCCTTAAATACTATTCAACTTTAAAGGGACACTGTCAACCTTTTTATCATAATATTATTTATAGGTAAAAAAAAAGGTATTTTATGATTGCTTACCTTCTCTAAAATTAATTGATGTTGTTGGTTGTTTAATCTGCCTCATTGCTTATTACAACTGAAATGCATGGGACTGTATAGCTCTACACAACTTTGTTTTGCTCCAGATTGTTTACATAAGTTTGCTGCATACTTCCTGAACATTATAAAAACCCTCACATAGTGCAGCCAGTGTTGGGTAAGTTACTTTTTCCATTACTTTCTATTATGTTTGGAAACTTTGTTTGTTTAACCAGGATAGACTCACTAAGATGAAAGCTTGTTTACAGGTGTGACCTGGGAGCACAAGGAAGTTAAGTGACTTGCTCAGGATCACACAGTATGCACCTATGCATCTGTGGGATTCAAACCCAGGTCTCCAGATCTGCAGCTCAGAGCCTTAACCCACTACACTATACTGATTCCTTATGTTCCAGGAAGCTCTGTGCAGTCACTAGCAAAGATGGAGAAGTACTAGAAAAGGTAATACGCCTTACAATTATAGTTACTTATTTCTTTTTATACAGAAACAATACAAAACTAATAAATAACTGTAACAGATTAAATTTTTTGAAAGTAATAGGTTAGTTACTAGTTACTTTCAAATAAATGTAATCAGTTACAGTTATGTATTCCTTTTGTATAAAAAGTTATAAGTAATTGTAACTATAAGGTGTTTACTTTTTCCAGTACTTCTCCATCCTTGCTAATGACTGTACAGAGCTTTCTGGAACAAGTTTCCAAAAGTAATAGAAAGTAATAGAGAAAGTAACTTACCCAACACTGAGTGCAGTCACTCATGATACAAATGTCTCATCTACTCCCACTGCATAATGAGTAGCTAGATAGTGTTGGGGGTGTTCCTGAGTTAAGGAAAGATGCAGTTGTAGTTGTTCAAGAAATGTAAACAAACATGTTTTGGTGTGGTAACATCAGTATTGTTGGCATTCAGTTCTTTTACTTTTTGAAAGGAAAAAGGAGTCTGAATCAAATAACCAGATACATCAGCAGTCTTTATTGAATGAGAACAATCATAAAATGTGTTTTTTAAACTAGGGACACTTTGAGGCCCAATGGGGTTGACAGTGTCCCTTTAAGAATTCAGTCAAACAACTCTGGCTCCCACAGCAGTAATTTGTGTAAACAGACTACAGATGGGGGGAGGGTGAAAAAAATTAAAAGTCAGCATTGAATGTTAATTACTGCAGCTTACTTGTACAGAAATTGCTGGCTTGCCACTGCTGTGGATTGGTGTATTTGTGATTGTGTGACGGAGACTGCAGCCCAGTTAAACTGCAGTGACCTAGTACTGAGCTAAAGTTGATATTCAATGCTGAAGTCAAAGCTGATACCCTCCGCCCCCCAATATTCACAGCTTTACTTCCATTCCAATAACTACATTGTCTCTAGAGGCCCTATAGATTACACAATTATGTTTTATTTGATTATTTATTTACATATGTATGTATGTATGTATTTGTTTACCAGGTGGGTGTGCTGATCCAATTGACCGTTTTCAGGCACAACCCAGACCATTAAGATGGTACAAGTGTAAAAATACAATTATAAGGCACAAGATACAGTACAGGAAAATGGAACATAAGAGTACAATACAGTTGAACACAGTGCAAGAAAACTCCTGTAGCAGGAGTTGCAATAAAACAAATACAATATGGTGCAAATACAATAAGGTGCAAAACAGACATACGCTATGTACAAATATTACTTTACATACAGAAATGAAGTTCAGTAGTAGTAGCTGAAGCATAACTACACGATAAGTAAACAAAGACCTGGTACACAATACCATAGGTACTCAGGGTTTATGTGGTGACATCAGTGAGTACATGCTGGGGAGAAAAAACCTCAGCTGGTTCAAGAGCTAGTTGGAATGGCACTGGTGATGGTCACTGGGGGCAGGTACAAGTGGCCATGGACATTAAGACCTCCTTCTATATTGATTTAAATTATCTATTGCAGTCCAGGGAGTAAAGTGAGGATGGTAGATGGTTCCATAGTTTAGGGGCAGCTGTAGTAAATTCTTTAGCACCCAAGCAGGTGAAGATTTGAGGGCCTCTAACAGGAGGCTGGAGGAGTTTCAGAGGTTGCAGCGCAGTTTTTGAGAATGAGCAGGAGAAATGGGGTGAGTCAGTCCCATCTCTGATGGCCTTGTCTATGGTGCAGCCAAGGATTAGGTCATTGGCAGGCCGGGGGGAGCCAGCTAAGCGATTGGTATAGGGAACAGTGATGGGTAGAGTAGTGTGCCATGAGTGTGAATCTTATATAATCTTATATATGATATGCAACCTAGTTACAGTAGTTCACAGGCCTAGATAGGAGATCAGTAGTCTATAAGGGGAAGGAGAGTGCCCTGTGTTATGCCTAGGCATGACTCAGGAGTCAAACAACGTATCAAGCAGTACCCTACTGCTTGTTTTTGGTTTATGCACCTAATGGTGTTTCCAATATGCTCCAGGAATGTCAGAGGGGGTCAAGGGTAATGCCCAGGTATTTATTTATTTTTTCCATATATAGTTTCTCTGCTACAGACCTGACAAGTACACTCCCCGGCCCCTGATCCCACATCCAGTCCATCCCCGAGGTTCCCCCACAGATTCCCCATCTGTGGTGGGGCCAGGGTGAGGAGTGACAGCATGCCCCCGTACATCAGATCTGGTGTCTGGAAGGACCTGCTGCAGTGCTTGGGCCAGCACAGGTCCCATTGGGTCCTAGAATTTTCCTCCATTTTCTCCCATACCCACATCCGCGCAATGGGCGGGGAGGCAGTCTCCACCTCCACAGAGGCAGCCAATCGCTCTGGACATGGGCCAACCCCTTATGTGGCTGCACGCTTGCACTGACCCCCAGCCACCACTAGGTGTCAGCCAACAGCATGCAGCAAAAATCCCCCCACCCAGAGGAAGAAGAGCAGTCCTCTAGATGATCTATCTTTCCTCACCTGGCCGACCCCTGAGCGACCCAAATCTATTCCTCAACCTGGGTCGCTGGTGTGGAGTGAGGTAAGGTGTCCAGAGCCTCAACCCTCAGTGCCACCAGGCCAGTTAATGTCCAGGTATTTAAAAGAGGATACCGTGTTGAGTGATGGGCCTCCTGGATATATTATGCTGAGGGTGGCTCCAGTGCTTGTGTTTGGATCCCAAGTGCATGATCTTGGATTTGTTTGACTTAACCAAGAGCCTATTTTTCAGGAACCACTCATGTGCGGTGCAGTAGTTTGAGGTGAGATTTATAGAAAGATTAGACAAGGATTTGTCACTGTGTAACGACACCAAGTCATCAACACAGGGAATGGCATTACATGAGAGGCTCTCCTTAGTGAGAGAATTTATAAAAAGGAGAAAGAGTAGGGGCCCAAGGATGGAGCCTTGGTAAACACCAGAGTTCACTGCCATGGCTGCGGAGGTAGCCCCCCCCAATATCAACTGCTTGGGACCGGCTGGTGAGGTAGTTCTGGAACCATGATGTAGTCTCCATGGAGCAGCTAAGACCCTTCAGTTTTACCAGAAGGATGCTGTGGTCCACCACATCAAAGGCCTTCGTCATGTCCATGAAAACCACACCCTTGAAGTTCCTTAAGTCCAAATTTCTGAAGACATGACCTGAAAAGTATATCAATGCAGGGAGTCACATGATGCTCAGCAAGGGGTAGGACACGTTTTTGATGAGCTCCATCTTTCACAGCAATTTCACCAAAATACCAGCTTCTACATTGCATAATCTGCTAAAACCTGCTCAGCCACAGAGCTAAATACCTTGCAGAGCTTGAAGACTGTCTTTTCAAAAAAATGGATGCTGCATTACCTCCTCAAAGCACCAAACTACAGGCCATGCTGGAACCATCCCAGGAGTCAGAAGTAAAGTGACCGCACCACAGTTCAACCCTGCAGCTCGCCACTCCAGAGCCAACCTCTGCATATATTTGTGCTGAGATTTCTACAATCAAGGAGGCCTTGCTAAAATTGATAGAGGAGGTAGACCATATTAAACCAGCAATTACTCAACTGTCCCGCCAAGTGGCCAACTCAGAAGTGTGAGTTAACTCACTGGAACTGGCCCATGAGAAGATGCAGCCTGAAGTGGTGGCACTTAAGTATACAGTCTCAAAACTAGAAGACCGCATAGATGACTTAGAAGGCACTAACCACCAGAGCAATTTAGTATTGCTGGGCCTTCCTGAAGGTGAGGAAGGACAGAACACTATCCAGTTCCTCCAGAGATTCCTCAAAAAAATAGTTGGACAATCTCCTAACGGCCCGGAGTATGTAATTGAAAGGGCACATTGGTCCCTTAGGCCCAAGCCTCCTTCCTCTGACCTTCCGAGACCAATTATATTTAAACTACTGAATTTCCTCAATAGGGAATATATCTTAAAGGAAGCCAGGAAGCTTGCTGCAATCCTTTGGGAGGGCAAAAAGTTAAAGATTGTACATGACTTGACCTTTAACACCAGGCAAATGTGAGCTGCTTTTCGCCCGATCACTTTGAAGCTTTGGGTCATGGGGATCCACCATAGAATACTTTACCCAGCCAGGCTAGAAGTCACTCTAACTGAAGTGGCTAAAAGATTTGATTCGTCCGAAGAGGCACTAAAGGCTTTGGTGAAACCTCTTCCTGATTTAGTCCAGAAGTGAACTGAGTAAAGTACAACTTAAGGGGTTCTTGATTGCTTTACTGACACCAATGTAGACTGAATGTTTCTGCAACCTAGACTTGAACTTGGATTTTTATGAACTGGATTATTCTGGTTATCAGTTGTTCTGTTATACAGCTGTTCATTGGTTTTTCATCCACATTTCAAACAGCTTACTGTGGAGAGTCCCCCCTTATCCCTGCTATATTTTCTGTTTTCTTTGATTTCTCTCATTTTCTATATACATCATTATTATGTCGAGCAAACCACTCCAGGAAGGAACACTGGGGGGCTCTGAGAACAGCACAGATGTTATGGTCCAGTTTGATTTGTATTTAACCCTCACTGTGGCAGGTTAGGCAGCATATTGACTGCGGCAGAATTTAACTCTTCTCTTTTCTAGACTAGTGGAACTCTATTCTAACTGCTGTTGCTGAATTTGGACACTAGTTGTCGCTTTTAAGTGAACTTTAATTTAAACAGCAAACCCCTTTCTTTTTTTTATATCCCAATAAAAAATGTTGTGATGTTTGCTTTTTCCTATTCAGTTAATGCTCAACCTTTCAGATATTATAATTAAGGAAATATCAAAAGATAAATATTTACATTGAGCGCAACCAAGCGAGCTGGACTATGAGAACTTAGCTAGTCTATTCCTCTCTGCATGTCTAGAATGTGTTTTTCAGAAGAAATTTTTTTTTTCCCTGGGTGAAAAGGGGTATTACTCCCCTTCCTTATAAGAGAAATCTAGGGGGAATTTTCCCAGTATTCCACCCCTCCATTGTCTATTCAGTACCACTGGAGCTAGGATTTACTACCATGAGTATTCATCACTGTGGAGGGTTGCCTGCTCACCTCCCCACTTGAGAGCATTGTGGACCGTCACATGAGGAGTGAGCTTAGGGCATGGGGGAGTGTACTGTACATAGTTAGTTGCCGTGGCAACTTTCAGGTTAAGGAGACATATTAGTTGGTGTTGGCTTATTTTTTTTTTTGTGGGGGGAGGAAAGCTGCAAGCAAGGACTTCATACCAAGGATCCTCTTTGCCCACTGATTAAACCCTTTAGTAGTTATGGCTAATATACTTAAATTGCTTTCTTGGAATATTAAGGGGGGCTAGGGATAATTTGAAGAAATATGTCATTCTCAACCATTTGAGTAGATATAATCCTTCAATCGTATTTCTACAAGAAACACATTTGCCACCAGACCATGCCAAATACTTACAAAAGAACTGGGTGAGCCAGGCATTTGGTGCAGGCTTCAATTCCTGTAAAAGGGGTGTGGCCATTTTGGTCACTAAAGGGGTTCCTTTTACAGCTACACAGGTAGAATGTGACCCTGAAGGCAGATTTATTTTTGTACAGGGTAAATTAGGCAACCTCAAGGTCCTGCTGTGGTCCATATATGGCCCCAATCAGAATTCTCCCGTCTTTTTTACTAAGTTGGCTTCCATTCTGGCTTCCCATGGCAAAGTACCAACTCTTTTGGGGGCGGCGACTGGAACCTTCTCCAAGCCAGTGACCTGGATAGAACTCACCACACAGGTTGCACCCCCTCCCTTGCCCAGAGGGCTTTGCAGGAGTTTATGTCCATCTTAGGCCTAATAGACCCATGGAGACTTTCTTACCCCACAACTAGAGACTTCACTTTCTTTTCACCTATGCATAAGGGCTATTCAAGCATAGATTTTTTTTCTTATCAGGCAGTACTTAGTCTCAGCTATTGTGGATTCCCAAATCCATGCTAGGGTGATCATGCACTGATAACGGCTGCTATAACTATTCCAGGCCCTTCCTTCAGACCTCATACTTGGTCTCTAAATAATAATCTACTAAAATATAGCCAGATCTCTTCTCGTTTTGGCACATACCTTTCTAATTTGATTCAGGAAAACCTAAATTCTATTCCCAAAGTGGATAAGGTATGGGTCGCACTCAAAGCCACTTGGAGTGGTGACCTTATTCGAATTGCCACGGTATAAAGAAAAAGGAAGCAATTTTGCCTTAGTCAGTGCTTAGGAAGTATCCATTCTCTGGAATCCAAGGGGACAGAAAAAACTCCCAACTGACAAGATAATAGAGTTAGAGCACGTAAGAGCCCAATATGCTAACACCCTTTTGGAAAAAGTAGAGAAGGTAGCCTCCAAGGTGAAAGCAACTTATATAGGCCAGGGGAGCAAAGCAGGTGAATAGCTTGCATAGTAGTTAAAACAGCATTCAGAGGCTAAGTGGATTCTTGCCATTAAGGATTCCCATACAGGCACCCTTGTCTCTGACCCTTGAGAGATGCTTTTACATTTCAGAGAATTTTATCAAAATTTATATTCTCAACATCAAACTTCAGCTTCCCATCATAGCAGACCACAACTTTTCTGCTCAAAACTAAACTTTCCAGATTGCAAAACAAAGCCCAACAGCTCCTAGCTAACCCCACAATGCAGGAAGAAATTGAGGTGGCTATTGACTTGCTGCAGCCAGATAAAGCCTCTAGTCCTGAGGGTTATATGGGTTCTTTCTATAAAACTTTTAAAGCTCAGCTAGCTCCATCACTCCTTCAGCTGTTCACTTACTGGGATTCACACCCAGTGAGTGAGCCCTCTCTGTCTGAAGCTAGGATCACATTGCTACCTAAGCCAGGAAAAGACCCCACCAAGATTAATAACTATAGACCAATTTCTTTGATAAAGGTTTTTTGCTGGACGATGCCATCTGACCACTTTCAGAAATTGGGTCATCTGATTTCTACATCCCGGGATCCCCAACTTCAAGCTGTGTTGGTGTCCCTGGACGCAGAAAAAACCTTTGATAGGGTGGCCTGGCCCTATTTGTTTGCAGCACTCCCCTACTATGGTCTTCCACTGAATATTATTAATAGAATTGGTATTCTCTATCAGTGCCCTTCAGCATGGCTCTTATGCAACAACCATCTGTCAGATATTTTCCCTCTCAAAACTGGAACTAGACAAGGTTGCTCCCTATCCCCCTATTTGTTTAATTTATACATTGAACCTTGGTAAGGGTGATCATGCAAGAGAAAGTGATCAATGAAATCAGAGTGGGGCCCTATGAGTGTAAAGGTTCACTATTCATAGATGATATGTTGTTACACTTAGCAAATTGGGTGCACTCTCTTTCTTGAGTTTTGCAAATTATCTCAGATTTTGGGGAAATATCCAGTTACGAATTGAAAAAGAATAAAACTTTGGTCTACCCTCTGTCAGTTCTGGTAAACAAAAAGCAGATGGATGACTTAGGTCTTTAATGGGAAACCAATTGCGTAACCTTAAGTTTAAAACTGACCAAGGAGCTAGACAAGCTAAAAGACCTTAATTTAGACCCCCTCCTAAAAGATATTAAAGAAGACCTATCAAGATGGAAGAAACTTCCCCTGTCCTTCTGGGGCAGAACCAATGTTATAAAAATGACAATCTTACCAAGGGTATTCTACCCCCTAAATAATCTGGTTATCTTTCTTCCTCAAACTATATTTAAAACAATACATAGGTTCTATTCTGATTTCATATGGAATGGTAACCTACCCCTCCGCAGAGCCTATTGGAAACTCACTGGTCCAAGACATAAGGGAGGATTGCAACTACCTGATTTTTGTCTCTATTATTTAGCTGTACATGCATATAGGTTTTTGCATTGGTTCCCTTCCCAATCTGAACTCTCCCGTATGCCCATATGACCACAACTAAATTTGGAGCAAGTAAAGAAGAGCAGATGTCCCTACAAGGTCTTCTACACTGCCTTTGGAAGGCAGTCCCTACACAATTTCAGAACTCAAACACTGGTTGGAGCATTAAGGCCTTTCACCAATTATGTAACCAGCACCAACTTAGTGTAAAGAAAGATATTTCCCAACCACTTTTTAACAACCCTAACCTACGAATTGGCAACACTTCAATCAACCAAAAGACATTACCAATACAGTGCTAGATTAGCTTGAAACAGTTCCTGCAGGGAACTTCCTTGTCAACCCTTTCTCAGCTGCAGAGTAATTGGAATCTCTCTTTAAAACACAGTTTGTACCTTGCACAAGTTTGTCATTGCCTTCAGAGCTTCTTAGGGAACCCCCCCTTGGGAGGACCGACTGGAATCTTTGCTGTCCCCCCTTTTGAATGAAGTTAAAAAAGCCAAGCCTGTCTCTAAGTTATACAAAGTACTAGTAAACAATTGGTGGCAGAACTATATCCCAGTTGCTTACTATTGGAAGTCCATTCTAGACAACTTGCCCTCGGATTCCCAATGGCAGTCTATCTGGTTGGAAAGCTTCAAGCTGATCAAGCAGAACAGATTAATGAATAATCACTTCAATATTCTTCACAACTTACATTGTATGCCCTACAAATTACACAGGATGGGCAAACTCCCTTCATCAGAATGTCCTGATTGCAGTGCCCCTTCAGCCTCACTTTACCATAATCTATGGACCTGCCCTAAGATTCACAATTTCTGGGAATTGGTTAATAAGCACATTTAAAAATATCTAACTTTATCGGCTTACTTTACTGAAGAAGTCTGCCTTTTAAGACAATAATACTCAGAGGTTCCCTTAGTTTCCCTCAAAGTACAGATAGCTATGGTGTCCCTGGTTACTAAACTCATAATTTTAGGGCATTGGAAGATCCCTGGGTCCCATCCATCCGAGAATGGTGGTCAGATTTTCTCATTGCCCTAAATGCAGAATGGAATATGACAAATGCCACTCACTCTTGGACTCGTTTCCAAAAAAGTGGAAATCTTTTTTTACAAAATTAAAAAATATATATGGATATTAACATTGTCTCTATGTTATTCCTACCCAACTATGACCTTGTTATGACCATGTTATGCAAAGGGAAAGAAGATGTAGCAGGTTGTTAGATAGTTTAGTAGAGGACTGGTCTCTTGATTTTACTACAAGTTCATGGGAGGAGTGCTTGTGTGAGTTTTTCTCTTGCTTTTTTGATGTTGGGGTGGGAAGGGGGAGGGTTAGATTATCTTTATTTCCATATTATGTATGGGGTTATTGTTTTCCTCTTATTTCTGAGTCTTTGTTTTTATGTATTTTGTCCCCCCTTGTAGAGGTCCAACATGTAAGCAACATATCTTGTCACTGAACTGTTGTTGTTTTGATTGTAAAATGAAAATAAACTTAATTAAAAAAGAGTAACAATGCAGTGGTAGTGCTATGATGCTTGTAAATATCATGTTGCTGAGGGCAGGGGAAGTTACATTTACAGAAGTACTCAGACAGTTGTCGGTGAACAATTTATTCAAGACGTTTGCTGAGATGTGGTAGGATAGAAATGGGTTGGTAATGTTCCATGGACTGTTGATTACCTGATTTGAAAATGAGGACAGCCTTAGCTTTTTTCCAAATTATGGGAAAATAAGAAAGGGACCTTGGGGTCCTCATTAGTAATAACCTTAAGTTCAATAATCATTGTGCAGAAGTGGCCAATAAAGCTATGAAACTTACAGGTTGTATAAAAAGGTCTATTTCTTCTAGAAACAGAGCCTGTATTATACCTCTGTACTAAGCTTATGTTTATCCAGTTTTGGATTATTCATCAACTTTATGGAGTCCTTACCTATGGAAGGACATCAATACATTGGAAAGTGTGCAAAGGAGGATCACTAAAATGGTGGATGGCCTCCAACATATGTCTTATGAAGAAAGATTAAAAGAACTAAGATTGTTTCCTTTAGAACTTAGAAGACTAAGAGGCAATCTGCTATTTATGTTTAAAATCATTGGAGGAGAGCAGCTCTTATCAGAACTAGGATTTAGAATTAACGATAGGAAAACTAGCCTTAGAAGTCATAGATTTCAATTTATGCTTACAAATCCTAGAGGACTTTTAAGAATGTGTTTCTTCACCCAAAGATTCATCCCCATATGGAACTCCCTCCCAAGAGACATTGTAGAAGATAATAGTTTTGTTACTTTCAAATTAAAGTAAGATAAACACCTTATAAAAAATTTGTTATGGGAACATTGGTCCATATTATGGGAGAAGTGCACTATGGGCTTTTTGGCCTTCTGCATTTCTTACCCTCCTAGTATGAACCCTAGTATGAATGTGGAGAGAGAGAGAGAAAGGTTAAAGACCATGGCCAGGAACCTGGCTATGATAGGGGCAATAATTTACAGAAAGCATGGGGAGAAGCCACTGCTACCTAGGCTTCCCTGATTTGGGAGCCTCATAAGTAGTTTATATGTTTCCAAGGAGGAGATTTTCTTGAAATGGAGGGGCAATTTGTGTGGGTTGGTAGTATGAGTGAGGTGGGATTGGCAGTCTGGGTTTGGTGGGGGCAGTTTGGCGAGGTGGGTGGATAGATCAGTAAACTTGGAATTGAGGGTGTTGGCTACATCAGTGGGGTTTATCATTAGGTCCAATGACATCATTAAGCATAAGGCAGACTGAAAAGGACTTAGGGATAGTCAATGATCCTATGGTGTCCCACAAAAGACAGGGGTTGCATAAATTGTCACACTGGAGCATCTGGAGATATTTTGCCTTGTGTGAGTGTTTCATCTGTTTGCACTGGTTATGCAAACATCTGTAGTCATTCCATAGTGAGGGGGTGGAGAGGCCTTGAAAGCAGCCAATGTGATGTCTCTCTCCTTCATTTTATTGAGAAGGTCCTTGGTGAGCAATCGGGTATTTCCTCTGGGTATCCTGTGGGTGGTCAGTGGAAAGTGTTTAACCTGGATGCTTACGAGGGCATCAGTGAGGAAGCCAATAACCGGGGTATCATCAAGTAGGGTGCGTAATCTTGGCCAATTTATTGCCCTAATATCATTGAACAGGTGGGAGGTGTCATAGTTTGAGGTCCTGAAAAGTCGGATATTTGGGAGGGGAGGCGCTGCATGGGCTTGGAGGACCAGATGTAATAAATGGGGTGGTGATTGCTAATAGCATTGGGCAGGGTGCCTGCTTGTGGGATCCTTTCCTCATGGTTAGTCACAATCCAGTCTAGTAAGATGTGGTTTTGGGATCTATGGTTTGTTTCAGTGGGTGAGGTGATGGCTTGGGAAAGGTTTAGTTGGTTGAGGAGGTCACTGCAATCAGGCTGGGTGGTACTCAAAAAGTTTAGGTTGAAATCCAACCACACAATAAGCTCCCTGTGGGGTGTGAGTTGCCCAAGGCCTGACAACAGGCTGGTTAGACCTGGTAAGCCTCCTTTGGGGCATTGTAGCAGCATCCAGTAAGCATTTATTTGTCAACCCTAACCAGAGTTCAGTATTAAAGCCATTCACTGGGAGAGCCTAGGATAGAGCAGAGGGATAGGGTAGCTTTGAGATTGTCTTTAAAATATAGGAATACTCCACCACCTTTCTTTGCCCCAGTTCGATCATGACTAAACAGGGAGTAGCCAAGCAGTTGGCAGTTTGAATTGGTGGTGGATGGCTTAAGCCAGGACTCTGAGATGCCCAGTATATCTGGCTTATAAAGGGAGATGCACGCTTCTAATTTCACATGCATAGAGAGGAAACTGTTGACATTGAGATGAGCAATCTGCAGGCCATGGTTTCTGGATCAGCTGGGGTTGGAGTGAGTAGTGGGATGCTGAGAGGACCTGGGTTTCTCTCCACATCATCACCTAGTAACAGTAGTGCCAGCAGTGGTTCATAAGAACAAGTGTTAAGGGGGAGGTGCCATAGAAAGGGACAATGAGTATATTAAAGACCCCAGAAGAAGGTGATCCCTTCTGGAGAGAAAGGCAAAAATGATGGGACCATGGGAGAAGAGCAATTGATGGTCTGGTGTCATTGAGAGAATGTCAGGTTTGTGGGAGGGCTGGTAAAGGCTAACACCACCTGGTCAAGTGACAACTAGTATGTGCAGAAATCCATACCCTGGTGAAGTCCAATAATAAGGGTGACTATCAATGGAAGTAAGTCAGGTTTCATGCTTGGGGGGGAATCAGTGATTGCACACTGAAACTACCACTCAGTGCAGGGCACAGATAGGTAGGTACCTGACTACAGTGCCGCAGTTAGGGTCTTAGGTGAGTGGAGGTCCAGATAGTCACAGTTAGGGATATATTTTGTATATGTTAAAAGACACCTATGTTAGTTATATGTAGGGCACATCAAACCCATAGACTTCAAATCTTCTTTGGATTGTCCTGGTTGCTCCCAATCCAGAGCTGGGTGAGTATTTGGAAGGAAGCTACCAAAATGGCTGTAATAAGGAGGGGAGGTAGAGTGAAACCAAGTTCCATGCCATGGGGGTGTGGAAATGTACTGATTGATTATTTCCAGCTTATTTCTTTTAAAGAACACCACCTCAGGGTGGAAGGGTTGATGGGGAGGGAGGGTGGATGGAGAGAGTGGGTGGGCAGAGACAATGCAGTGCTGCATGCAGCATGATACCTCATGCTAGGTTAGGTTCCTTATGGTAGAGGCAGTATCTGGGGAGCTTAGCAGGTGTCTGGATCTGTAAACAGGGAGAGCAAGTGGGCTCTGGCAACTGACCGCCCTAGATGATGTTCCCTGCCCAGCAGTGAAGTTGGAGTGGGATTGGGGTGTGGCTGTGGAGAGAAGAGAGAATAGGTAAACAGGCAGTAGGGTAGTGGAGGTGTGGAGGGCAGTGTATAAACCAACCACACGGGGGGGGGGGCTGTAGAAACAAGGTAACCTAGCAGAAAGCAGGATGGGTGGCAGTACAATAAGACTTTCCTTCAGGCAGTTAAACTAACAGTCAAGATGCCCAATTCCTTAAATATGTATGATGTTGATGCTATACTAGTATACCCCCAGAAAATGTTACCATAACAGTAGTGAGGCACAAATCCAAATTCATTAAAATACATGTAAAAGACTACTGTTAACATTTATGTTAGACACTGCAGCCCAGTAAATCAGGTAGCAAAACAAACAAATTCACATCCCTTTAGCACAATTACTACTAAATACTGCAGCACAGTAAAACCAGGGGAAAAACTAAAATTCCCTTTAAACACAATTTGGAGTAAATTAAGTGTAGCAGGCAGAGATGGAATTAGCTAAAAACTATCAGCACTTGTCGGCCGACACCACTATGGGGGCCACACAGTATGCTCCATCTCTGCACAGAGATAAAATGGCACCACACACCAGGTTAGGATCCTTATGGTAGAGGTAGTACCTGGGGAGCTTAGCATGCATCTTGGTCTGTAGATAGGGAGAGCAGGTGGGTTCTGGGAAATTATTGCCCTTGACGACCTTTTCAGTCCAGAAGCAAAGCTGGAGTGGGACCAGAGTGTGGCTTGGGAGCTCAGCAGGCATCCGGGTCTGTAGATAGGGTAAGCGTGTGTGCTCTGGGACCAGTTGGTATGTACATATTAGTATTAATTTTAATATTATTTATTCTGCTAGTTTTATGTGTTATGGAGTATATTTAACATACATTTTTTTTATACTGAACATAACATGACAACAGATACTTGCAAATAATTTATACTGGAATTAATTTTAATAGTATTTATTCTGTTAGTTTTATGTGTTGTGCAGTATACAAAATATACCTGTTTTTTATATTGACAATATCATGATGACAGATAGTTGCAAAAAAAGGATGAGAAGAACAAAAAAGTCAGATAGTTAAAGTTGTAGTAAACTGAAGACATGAGAAACTCTGACATGTGCACAGTTACTTACCCTCTTTGTATTCATTGTGGAGTCAGATGAATTGTTTGAGTAACACATAATATGGAGCTGGTTGCTGATGATAATGTCACAGTTTGCACTGGCAACAGGAAAAGGCAGTTGAGGAGAAATGTGACCAGTTAATATGTACATTCTTGCATTTAACAAACTTAATAAGACGGTCAAGTGTTTTAAGTATGACCATGACATGATATCTAAATAGATCTATGGTGATACTAATAAAATATAAAAAGCTTTTTTGATTACTGTTTTATTATTTGTTGATTGATGTGCCAATAAATTGTAATTCATGATGATAATGAATGTATTCTTTCAGAACCAGTGAACGTCTGTGTTATTTTAATGTCATTTTAGTATGCTACATAATGAATGAGTACACCTGTATAAAATGTAGTATTTTCCAGGCTTATTAACTACAGTACAAACATGTTAACTGTAGTTAATAAGATCTATTATACAATGGCAAGAAAGAATGCAGACCTCTGATTGATCTGTCTGGGACAGGACCCATGATGTTATCTCAGTACAACATCACGGGTCTAGTCCAAGCACACAAATGACCACATCAGCCATTAACAAAAGCATTACTCCACACTCTGTTCAGCGATCCCCACTGATCAACTTACAGTATTTTCCTGCTTGCAAACCACCAACCATGTAGCTGGCTCTTTTGCCATTAAAATGAATAACCTCCCTCACACCAAGTCAAGTGTCCTGTGTCTTCTGAAACAATTCAATAATGACAAAAAATATTAAAAATAAAATAAAAATAAAACTGAAAGCAGCTTTTTTGTTGCTTGTGAGCGCGATCCTGCGACTGCCTGCATGCCACACTACCACACTCGCTCCACCATCAGTGGTACACTGAAAACAGAAATTGTTCTCCTAACCAGAGATTGCGACTCAGAGTACAACTTGTACAGCCTGACCCAACCAGTACACATCACCATATTCCTCTCTCTCACCGAACCATAAATTAAGCCACAATCTTTGAAAAAGACTTTTTGTTCCCTCTCCTTTCAGCAGTGAAATCCTACAACCGTGCTGTGCTCCTTAGATTATGACCATACTTTGTAATGACCACAGCAAAGCCAAAAAAAAAGTGTACAGCAAAAAGGTGGTCTGACGAGCAATGCAGCACACCTGGCAAGCAGCTTCACTCAGTGACACAGAGAGGTGGCAGGTTCAGCAACGCACAGAATGCAGCAAGAACAAACACAACCAACAGCACCATATACTGGGAAAACCAGTAATTATGGACTTCTTTTTCAGTTGATATGCTTACACTAGTAAAAAATCAAATAAAACCATATTTTAAACTTTTTAACCTGTTTTTAAATTATTTAGCAAATGAGCCATTGTATAATAGCAATAATGCACTCCAGGGTGTGTGTTGTGCTGGGATAATGTCAAGCCTGGGATATTGGGGGCACTCGTCGGCCTGCGGCCTTGTGCCCAACCACCCCAGGTGTGACGTTATCCCAGTACAACACACAACCTGTCATGCATTATTGCTTAATTGAGTACCAGCAGCACTTGTTTCACTTTCAATTTTTAATACAAGCTTCACAATCTACACTGTCCCATTAAACCCTTACAGTGGAGGAACCACTGTCAGGGAGTGACTACCACTCAGTATGGCTCACATTGGATATGGGCAAGGAAGGAGTGGAATCAGGCACAAGAGTGCTGGACTTCAGGAGGGCCGACTTTGGGAGGATGGGGGAAGTGGTAAAAGGGTACCTGGCCAGAATTCAATCTAGTATGAACACTAACCAGAGGTGGGAGCTCATAAAGCTGGGGATAGTGGAGGCAACCAAAACCTGCTGCAACGCCCAGAGCAAGAGGGCTAGGGCTAAGAAACTGAGCTGGTTGAGCAAGAAGGTCATGGAAAAGGTAAGGAGAAAAAGAGCTGCCTTTAGGAAGTACAAGAAAACAGGGAGGGGGAGGTCAAGGAGGGGTACTTGACAGAATCGAAGGAGGTGACAAGGGCAGTAAGGGGAGCCAAAGCATCTACGGAACTCAGGCTGGTACAAGGCACTAAGAAGGGGGAGAAGGACTTCTTTAGGTACATCAGGGAGAAAAGGAGCTGTAAGGACCACATAGTAAGGATTAGGAAGGAGGGGTTGGGTGGAAGCAGGGTGCGATAAGGCAGAAGCACTAAATGAGTACTTCTGCTCAGTATTTACTAAAGAGAAGAGGGGGGGTGACACCCAAGGGGGGAGAAATGGCAGAAATGGGGGAAGGGGTGACAGATGGGGAAATCATGGAGGGCAGAGTTAGGGCGGGTTTGAAGGCACTGAGGGTGGACAAGGCACCAGGCCCAGATGGCATCCACCCCAGGGTACTGAAGGAGCTGGCAGAGGTCCTTGCAGGACCTTTGGCAGACCTATTTAATGCCTCACTACATTCAGGGTGTGTACCTCAGGACTGGAGGATGGCTCATGTGGTGCCCCTCCACAAGAGTGGCCCCAAGAATGAACCGGGAAACTACAGATCAGTGAGCCTCACATCCATCGTGGTAAGCTAATGGAGACTTTCCTGAAGCAGAGGCTGGTGGCCATCCTAGAGGCCAAAGGACTACAGGACAGCAGACAGCAAGGCTTCATATGGGGCAGATCCTGCCAAACCAACCTGGTGGAGTTCTATGACTGGGTAGCCAGGCGACTAGACAGGGGCCATGCAGTGGATGTCCTGTATCTGGACTTCAGTAAGGCATTTGACTCGGTGCCACATGGAAGGCTGGGAAGTAAATTAGTAGACACAGGGGTGAGTGCAAAGCTGGTGAGATGAGTAGGAAACTGGCTTCAGGGAAGGCAACAGAGGGTGGTGGTGGATGGGGAGCTCTCACACCCAAGGGTAGTGATGAGCGGTGTTCCACAGGGCTCGGTGTTGGGACCAGTGTTGTTTGGGATATTCATTGCAGACATATCCTGGGACAGCAAGAGCAAGATCAGTCTGTTTGCTTATGATACCAAGGTAGGAGCAGTGGTGGATGGCCTAGGGGGATGGCAGGGGTTGCAGGATGATCTGGCAAAGCTTGAAACCTGGTCAGACACCTGGCAACTGGGGTTTAATACCAAAAAGTGCAAGGTGCTGCATTTTGGGATGAAGAACCCAAGGAGTTACCAGCTGGGGGGAGTGCAGCTAGCCCAGACAGAGGAGGAGAAGTATCCGGGACTGCTCATTACAGGGTCAATGAACAACTCGGCACAATGTAGGAAGGCAGCTGCAAAGGCCAACAAAATGCTGGGTTGTATTGCAAGGGGTATATCCTCAAGGAGGGAGGAGGTGATTCTGCCACTGTATAGGTCATTAGTTAGACCACACCTTGAGTACTGTGTGCAGTACAGGCGCCTGTATCTGAAGAGGGACATTAAGTTACTGGAGGGGGTGCAGCGCAGGATGACAAAGATGATCAATGGGCTTGGGGACTTATCATATGAGAGGAGGTTCAGGGAGTTGAACATGTACTCACTGGAGGAGAGGAGGGATGGGGGACATGATTGAAACCTTTAAATACATGAAAGGAATAAACAACACAGGTACAGAGGAGCTGTTCAAAGTAAGGGAGGGGAGAGACACCAGCGGCCATGATATGAGACTGGAGGGAGGAAGGTTCAGGAGGGAGATGAGGAGACACTTTTTTACAGAGAGGGTGGTGGCTGGGTGGAATGCATTACCTACAGAAGTGGTATCCAGTAGAACAGTGGACTGCTTCTGAAGGGGATGGGACAGGACAAGGGGGATGGTTAATGAAGGGGAAGGGTGGAAGGGAGGGGCAGCTGCAGAATAAGGGGTGCTAGCTGCACATTTGAGCAGACTTGATAGACCTCTAGGCCTTTATCTGCTGGCAAATTTCATATGTTCGTATGTAGTTCCACTCTGACAAACAAGGTTCACACTTGGAGCAAGAACGTGGGTTATCCGGATAGTGGCATTCTCACAGCAAATCAAAAAAAAGATTTGTTGCTTTGAGTATATTTATGCACCTTGAAAGATAGCACTGAACTTATGGAAATGCCAGTGCTGCTTACAGCAACAGTTCAGACCGAAAGGAACACCACAGTACACAACCACTTAGATTGAGGAGACTATTTACACTGACAATATATTTTCTTAAACAACTACAAGAGGAGTTTGCAAAGGGGATTAGGTGCTGCTGACTAAATCTGCCAACAGCTAGACGCTGACTTAAGTGTCACTTTCATTTGGGGCTTTTTTACATTAGCAATTTAAGTTTTAAACCAGTGTGTTGTGCTTGTGTGTAACCGAGGAGCCCTGTCATTTCAGGAAGAGAGCGCTGAATAGTGCTAGATAAAGGAGGCTGGTGTGCAGCTAGAGACTACTCGTGCCTCATCCATGCATGAGTGGAAGACGCATGCTGTAACTCAGTTAAAAACACTTTTAAGGAGTCCAACAAGCCGTTGCCAGGTAGTTTGTTGTAATAACACTTCCGGGACACTCACTACATAAGCAGCCCTGCAGCAAGCTGGGTGAGTGTGCGCAGGGCACGCGCAGAGACACACGCGTCTGCGCATGTCTGTTGTGTCCGCTTAGTTTGAGGAGTTTAAGGACCCATATTGTGTTTTGGAAATATAACCATAAACTAAGAAAGTAACATTTATAATTTGTAATATGTCACAAATCAAGGGCAAATGTGGCAGTAAATCAAAAAGAATCCATATTTCTTGCCACATGTTTATTGAAGCACCAGCGTGCAAGGAATTTGTTTGTGATAATTGTATATTAATTGCAAATTTAAGAAAGGAAATTGATACCTTATCGGAACGTTTAGCAACTCAGAAGGAGATCACTTGTCTAGAAAGATTTATTGATCAGGCTATATATGATATTACGATACCTGATTTACAAAATTCAGATATTAAAACAAAAAAAGCAGCAGCTAATGAAGACGAGTTAATTAAAGTTGAGTTAGCCGGAAAAGTGTCTGTTATACCTGTGATTAGCACTCCATGGATAAAACCCAAAAATATTGCAAAGACATGCTTCATTAACAGCAACGACAATACCTTGCCAGTCTTCAACATGTTTGATTGTCTTCAGGACAATATAAATCCTGAAGATGTAGTCAAACAAAAATTGCAGAATCCAGATAAGGAGCCTATTCCAATAAACTTACAAATTTCAAACATAAAGGATAAAAGTGTGTTGGTAAAACAAAACGATATAATAAAACAAACTGGGTGTGGGAAGGAGGAGCCTGCAGATTTTGGGCCAAATTATGTATGGCAAAAACTTACAAAATCACCAAATCAGGTAAAACATAACGATATGATAAAACAAACTGGGAGTGGGAAGGAGGTGCCTGCAGATCTTGGGCCAAATTATGCAAGGCAAAAACTTACAAAATCACCAAATCAGTGTAGCATTAGTTTGAAAGAAGTTAGCTTGCCAAACTGTGATATGCTCGCTAGCAAAAATTTTGCAGTTGCATGTAAACAAAATCATCAGTGCAATCAACAGCGAACTGATCCTCAGATTACATCATCTGATAAAACTATGACCAAAGATATATATTGGTTATAGGCGATTCATTAATTAGTGGAGTGGACATAGTGGTTTGTGAAGGCAGGAAATTTAACACCACTGTTAGCACCCTTCCAGGCGCCAAAGCAGGCGATGTGCTAGATCTGCTAGTAGGACTCATGGAGAACACTGTAAACCCATTAGTTATAATACACATTGGAACAAATGATGTATACAAAACTAGTTTGAATGCATTTCAATCTAAAATAACTGATATAACAACATTAATTAAGCAAAAAGGAGCAGAATTAATATTTTCAAGTATATTACCAACACATGGGTATTTAAACTACAAAAATATAGCAATCAAAACATTAAATGATTGGCTAAGGACTTTTTGCATCAGAGAAAATGTAGGTTATATGGACAATTCTATAACATTTAGCAATAACATTTTATTTAAATCAGACGGCTTGCACCTTAACTTAGCAGGGTCAAGGATTTTTGGAAGAAAATTGAACAAGGCGATTGATTTTCATTTAAACTGGAGCAAGGGGGGCAGCCCATTCTAGCTAGCTATCCTGACTTAAAAACAACATTAAGTTCAAATAATTATAAAGGTTGGAAAACAATACTTATAAACTCCAGAAGTCTTGTTAATAAATATGATGAATTTAAAGACTTTATCTTAAAAAATGATATACAAATAGCCTGTACTACAGAAACCTGGTGGGATATTAATGATACCTGGGAGAAATCAATACCAGGATACAATTTATATCAAAAATCTAGATCTTACAGAAAGGGTGGGGGTGTTGCAATTTACGTACATAATAGCATAAATAGTATACAACTGCCCTATGAAAGCAGAGAAGCGGAAACCATATGGCTTAAGATAATTTACTTCTATCGGCCCTAAAATTATAATTGGCCTATTTTATAGACCACCATCTAACTCATACAATAATGATGTTACTTTTTTGGATTTACTTAACAAATTGAACACAGATGATAACTTAATTTTGTTTGGAGACTTCAATCTTCCTAATATAAACTGGCAGTTAACTAAAGCAGGTAATAAAATTGAACAATTGTATCTAGATGCATTCGACCAGCTAGGTCTGGTGCAATTAGTTCATGAGAACACTAGAGGTGACAAAATATTGGACCTCATATTAACAAACACAAGTGAATTAATAAGTAATGTACAGATTCTTCCCCCTCTGGGCAACAGTGATCACTCAAAAATCTATTGCTTAGTTGGGACATTAGAAAAAACAAAAAACTATAAATCTGAAGGAACTATTAAATTAAACTTGGCTAAAGCCAATTTTTCTCATATTAGACAGGAATTGGCAGGTTGGGATTGGTATAAGGCTCTGGAAGGGAAGAATACAGATGATATGTGGAGTATAATCCTAAATAAGCTTAATAAATTAATAGCCCAATATATTCCAATTAATAAACCTAAAATGAGTGGTACAAAATCTAGTCCAATTTGGTTAAACAAGCAAATAAAATGTTTGATTAACCACAAGGATAAACTATTTAAAAAATATATATGAAAGAAAAAATCCATAAGAACTACACAGCGTATAAGGAATGCGCCAAATTGGTTAAATTAACAATTAAAAAAGCAAAGGCTCAAATGGAGTTCACTCTGGCCAATAGGATTAAAGACAATAACAAATATTTTTTTCATACATAAATAGCAAAAAAAATCAACAATCAATAATAGGACCCTTTAATGACAAAAATGGGGTTATGCTAAATGAACAGGAGCTAGTAAATACACAAAATGATTAATTTTGTTCAGTCTTTAATCCTGGTAATACATCTGCTATTGTTAATAAATGCACGCTGTCACCTGGGGCTATCAAAATAACACCTGCTGAGGTAAAAAGCAGACTGATTAATTTAGACATCAATAAATCTCCAGGCCCAGACAATATTCACCCTAGAATTCTACAGGAACTTGCTGATCAACTAGCTAAACCTTTGAGCTTTTTATATCAATCATCCCTAGATAGAGCTGAGGTTCCTCAAGCCTGGATGAATGCTTTGGTTGTACCTCTTCACAAAAAGGGATCTAGATCTGATCCAGCTAATTTTGGACCCATTAGTTTAACATCATTATTGGGCAAAGTCATGGAGGACATTTTAAAGGATATAGTGATTGATTATATCTCATCAAACAATTTATCTGATCCTGTGCAGCATGGATTTATTAAATCTAGATCATGCCAGACAAACTTTTTATCCTGTTATGAAAATGTTAACTCAGAATTGGACCAGGGCAAACCAGTAGATGTGGTTTTTATGGATTTTGCTAAAGCTTTTGACAAATTACCAAATACAGAACTAATACAAAATCTGATTAAAATAGGCATTCACCACAACATTGTGAAATGGATAGATAATTGGCTTTCTGACAGGAGACAGAGGGTGGTGGTAAGGGGTATGATGTCCGAGTGTTCTGCCGTGACCAGTGGGATGCCACAGGGCTCGGTGCTGGGCCCTTGTCTTTTTAATATATATATTTCATCCTTACATCTTAGCAATCCTTCTATATAGGGACAGGAAGCGCATCCTCAGGATCACGAGAACAGCTGCACGGGAGTCTGAGCTGGATGTCATTGTCCACCTAGGGACAAATGACTTGGCTCAACATGAGCTTACAGCAGTGCAGAAGGACTTTGTAGAACTGGGGAGAGGGCCTAAGACAAGTAGCACACACAGTATCCTTCTCAGAGGTGCTGCCTGTAAATGGCATGAGTGAGGCAAGGGTACTTTGCACCATGCAGTTTAATGAGTGGTTGAAAAAATGGTGTGGAGCACAGGGTTTGGCTTCATTGGGGACTGGGGTTCCACCTGGAGGGACACCAGCCTATACTGGCAGGATGGTCTGCATCTGTCCAGGAAGGGAACAAGTCTTTTGAGCAATCGGTTTAAATGCTTCATTGGCAAGCTTTTAAACTAGTCAAGGGAGAGCACTGATAAGCAGCAGAAAATCCAGCCTCTCCTACAAAACAGGGTACTAAATGGGAAAAGAGACCGAGGTAGAAAGGTCAGTGGGGATGCTGCAACAGAAAGTAAAGCCATCAAAAATGGAGAGCAATGAGTACCAATGCCTGTAGTCTGAGTAACAAGCTTCCTGAATTAGTGGCCTTGATGGAGGAGAAACATCTGGATATCGTGGCAGTCACAGAAACATGGTACACACAAAGCCATGACTGGGATGTAAACATACCAGGATACACTATCTACAGGAGGGAGAGGGAGGGTAAAAGAGGAGGAGGAGTAGCTCTTTACATAAGGGAAGGAATCAAAGCAACAGAACAAAAGGGTAAACAGGGAGGAGAAGAAGCACCGTGGGTAAATTTGGAGACCGGCAATGCAACCACAATCCGCACAGGGGTTGTATACAGACCCCCTTTTCAGGGGGAGGAAATGGACAAGGAAATGATAGAAAGTATACTTAGTATGGCAGAAAAAGGGGAGATATTGCTGATGGGTGATCTGAATATGCCAGATGTTAACTGGAGTGCAGTTGCAGCAGCCACTTCTAAGAGTGGGTTATTCTAGATGCCCTACAGGGGCATGCCTAGACAACTAGTATTGGAGCCCACTGAGAGGGAACAATCTTAGACCTGGTTCTCTCAAATGGAGATGAGGAGAGGATCACAGATGTAGAAGTGGGTAGCCATCTGGGAACTAGCGACCATCGAACAGTATGGTTCACAATAAACACAGCAATAGAGTCAAGCCGCATAAAGACAAAGGTACTGGATTTTAGGAGGGCTGACTTTGTCAAACAGGTGAGTGCCTAAGGAATGCACTAGCAAATGGGCAGGAAGGAGGGGTGGAAGAACAATGGGAATAATAAAACTGCCATCACAGAGGTAACAAACCTTGTGTAAAGCAAATAAACAAAACGAAGCGAGGTAAGAAACCACTATGGTTCTCAAAGGAAGTGGCAGTGAAGGTTCAAGAGAAAAAGAAAGCATTCAGGAAGTACAAGGAATCACAGAAGGAGCAGGACAGAGAACTGTATCAGTTAAAGCAAAAGGAAGCTGGGAAGGCAGTCAGAACAGCAAAGGCCCAAACCGAGAAAAGATAGCCAACTCAGTTAAGAAGGGGATAAAACCTTTATAGGTACATCAGGAGCGGCAAGTAAGACCAAGGGAGGGATAGTGAGGCTTAGTAAAGGGAGGAGGGTGGGCAGAGGGTGACTGTGAAAAGGCAGAGATACTAAACAAATACTTTTGCTCAGTATTTACAAAGGAAGAGGGGGAAGTACCTAAAACAAACAGTAGAAACACTCTGGATACAGAAGTTGATACCAGCCCATTTACAGAAGAAAGGGTTCTGAAAGAACTCTTAAAACTGAAGGTGGACAAAGCAATGGGGCCTGATGGGATTCATCCCAGAATTCTAAAAGAACTAAGGGTAGAACTAGTGACACCACTGACTACCCTCTTTAACAAATCATGGGAGGATGGGGTGGTACCCGAGGACTGGAGGAGGGCAGATGTAATTCCCCTTCACAAAAGTGGGAGCAAGGCAGAAGCAGGAAACTACAGACCTGTTAGTTTAACCTCAGTGGTAGGGAAAATGATGGAATCACTTCTGAAGGAAAGAATTGTCAAGTGTCTAGAGGCCAGAGGGGCACAGGACCCAAGGCACCATGGATTCACAGCGGAAGGTCATGCCAGACAAATCTGATAGATTTCTTTGACTGGGTGACCAAAGTAGTTGATCAGGGAGGGCTGTGGACATGGCCTACCTAGACTTTAGCAAGGCATTTGCACAGTCCCACACAAAAGATTAATATACAAGTTAGCCAGCCTGGGAGTGGGTCCCAAGATGATAGCCTGGGTAAAGAATTGGCTGGAGAATAGGACACAGAGAGTAATAGTAAATGGAGTCCACTCTGAAAAAGGGGGTTAGTAGTGGGTACCGCAGGGTTCAGTATTTGACGTCCTCTTCAATGTCTTTATAAGCGACATTGCAGAGGACTGGAAGAAAAGTATGTCTCTTTGCAGATGACACAAAGATCTGCAACAGAGTTGATGCACAAGGTGGAGTGGAAAGGATGAGAAGGGACTTGCAAGGTTAGAGGAATGGTCAAATGTATGGCAGCTTAGATTCAATGCTAAGAAGTGCAAAGGTAATGCACCTGGGAAACAAAACCCAGGGAAGAGTACACAATGGGGGGTGAGATACTAACAACAACAAAAATGGAAAGGGACCTGGGGGTAGTCATATCAGATGACCTAAAGGTGGGAAAGCAATGTGAGAGGGCAGCAAGGAGGGCTGGGGGGATACTTGGATGCATAGGAAGAGGCATCACCAGTAGAAAACAGGAAGTTATTATTCCTCTGTACAGACAGCTAGTGAGACCCCATCTGGAATACTGCGTGTGCAGTTCTGGAGACCCAATCTCCATAAAGACATAGACAGGATGGAAGCTGTCCAGAGGAGGGCACTAAAATGGTGCAGGGTCTGCACCGAAGACATATGAAGAGAGACTTAAGGAGCTTAATATGTATAGCCTCCGAGGAAAGGAGGGAGGGGAGACATGATAGAAACTTTCAAGTACCTCAAGGGAATCAACAACGTCCAAGAGGGTAGCATCTTTCTCAAAAAGAGGTGTGCAAGAACAAGGGGCACAATTTGAAGATAGAAGGGGGCGGCTCAGAGGTAATTGGGGAAGTATTTTTCACAGAGAGGGTTGTGGATGTATGGAACGCCTTCCAGAGGAGGTTGTGTAGTCAAAAACAGTGGTGGAATAAGCATGCATGGGACAGTCATAAGGCAATTCTAGGGGGTGGGGTAGGAAGAAGTAGGCTGCTGGTTAACTAGGACCTGCAGCTTATCCATCAGGTAGGGAAATGGGCGGACTGGGTGGGCCAAGCGCTCCTTATCTGCCGTCAAATTCTATGTTTCTATGTTTCTATGTATATGGATTTCAAAATTTGCAGACGATTGCAGACTAGGCGTCACAGTGTCTACTATGGTTGATTCATTTTCCTTGCAACAAGCTATAAATGATGTTTATGAGTGGACAAAAGCTAGCAAATTGGAACTTAACATCTCCAAATGTAAAATTATGCACTTGGGTAGAACAAACAACAATCATTCATACAATATAGGGAACAATACCTTGTTAACAACATCTGAAGAGCTGGACTTGGGCATTAAAATTACGTCAGACTTAAAGTTCAATTCACATTGCAATCAACAGGTTAAAAAAGCTAACCAGATTTTGAACTGCATTTTGAGACATATTTCTAGTAGACATCATAATGTTATCATGCCCTTGTATCAGGCCCTGGTGAGGCCTCACTTGGAGTATTGTGCGCAGTTGTGGTCCCCACAGTATAGAGAGGACATTGAGAGAATGGAAGGTGTGCATCGCAGAGCGACTAGATCAGTATTCGGACTAAAAAACTTACCCTACAATGAGAGATTAACCAAGTTAAATTTATACTCACTGCACTACAGAAGATTAAGGGGAGATCTCTGTATGATGTATAAAATATCACATGACGATACATTGAGAGCAGACTTAAAAATGACCTCTAACACAGGATGCTGTAGCACCAGAAAACACAACTTGCAATTTGTATTGCCTAAATGGAACACAAATAAAAGGAAGCACTGGTTTACTATAAGGGTGGTGCCAGCATGGAATAATTTTCCTGCAAGTGTGGTGGGTAGCTCAAGCATTGATATATTTAAAACAAGCTTAGACAAACATCTCTTTTACAAAACTACTAAATTTTAGCGTAAAAGGGCAAGCATTATGGACGTAAGTCTTACAACTTGAACTAACTTATGAAACTTATGAAATAGTATCAATACAAAAAAGTAGGGCACTCACCACCCTTAAACTGAAGAACAACGCTGCTCCAAAAGAATTTGTGATGAAAGTGCTTATTGTATATAAACATAATGCAAGTTCAAATGACACCAGCCTTTGAAAAAGGATTTATTATTTTCCTAAACATGTCAGGTGGTCTTTTTTAAATTGTTTATTTTGGCATCTTCAAAAAAATAAGCACTTTCAGCACAGATACTTTTGGAACAGCATCATTCTTTGCATTTAAGGTCATTGGTACCTGCCTTTTTTGTATTGATAATCATTTACCTACATTTTGGTGTTGTGCTGCAACCTTAACTAGTACATAAACAAATGTTGCACTTCCTTTGTTATAAGGCATTGCTAAACCCATATATTGCTTCTGTTATATGTTACACTAATTATAGGTCATTGAAAATTCAGCCTAAACATCTGAATTATTGTATTATATTCTCACCATTTTCAATATCATTTTACCAGACCTTTAAAAGTCTGGTCTCTGAAATATTGAGATGTGGATGTTTGTAATTTTGATGCCAATGGTGTGTGTTGCTCAGTTGAAAAGAAGGGTACAACTATTCGGAGGCCCTCACTCTCTGTCTCCCAGAGATCAGATCACCTCATCTCTCCAAAATTTACACTAGATATGGGATTCTGGGACTTGAATATAAACTCCCATCTACAAGTGGGGATCACTCTGACACACTGGTGATCTGGGTTGGTGCCCTGCATCTGGAACATCAGGAGTGGAGATTGGCAGGGAGGTTGAAATGGTGCCCTTTGGATGCTCAGCTCCTGGGTAGGTAGTTCTCATCACCACTCTGTAGCAGATACTGGTAGCGGCTGGTAGAGGTGTTGATGATGACATGGGTGACCACCACCTTCAGACACCCTTCTAGGCTAGTCATGCATGCATATGAGCAATTGGAGTGTAGTGTGGCAGGATATAAAAATGGGAAATGTCACACTAGCATGCTAGGTGGTGGCCTCTCTGCCTCTCCCTATACCTGGACCCTCCTTGAAGATGCATTGTACAGACAACTCACCCCTATGGATCCTAGATATACACTTCTCCACTAGGCCACAGTGTGGCCCCCAGGAGAGACAAGCGGCAAATGGAGCAGAAAGTAAAGAGCTCTCAGGGACATTCCCTATGGTGACAATCAGGGGAGACCCCTAACAGGGACAAGACAGCCCTATAAGGCATTCAGAGGTCTGGATTGGAGCATGACCTAGTAGGGTGCAAGATGAAGGGTGAGTCTGGTGACAGAAAGAGATAATGATGTGGGGGCCTGAAGGAGAGTGGTACTGGAAGGCACAGTGGTAGGAAAAAAAAAGACAAAAGGGACCTTGGGGTTATCATATCAGAGGACTGCAAGGTGGCAGGGGAGTGTGACAAGGCAGTGGACAGAACTAGCAGGATCCTGGGGTACATAAGGATGGATATCTCTAGCAGGAGGAGGGATGTGGTGTTGCCGCTGTATTGCTTGTTGGTGTGACACCACCTAGAGTACTATGTCCAGTTTTAAAGAAAGCATCTCAGAAAGGACATAGACAGGATGGAGGTTGTCCAGAGCAAGGCATCTAAAATAATGCAGGGAGGAGAGGCTAAGCGATCTAAACATGTACACCCCTAGAAGAGAGGCAAGAGAGAGCGAGAAAGAGAGGAATGACACTATCACCGGCATGGCTGAATGAGCTACCAACTACTATACTAGACCTATCAACCCATACTCATTGTAAATCTGCCTTGAGAAAGTACTTTATGTAGAAAATAACCTGCAACTGCACTTAAATACATATTGTAACCCCTCCTTATGGGATTACATCATTCAACTCACCCCTTTTACTCACCCACATCCCCCCTACTCCTGCCCCTTCAGCCTCTTGTTCTCTCCTATGTTCCTGACTACCCTGACAATGCTAACTGGTAGTGGCTGTTTATTTGTTTCTAGATCAAGTGAGGGCCATTTTCGTGAAATGCTTGTCCAAGTATTGTATTGCTTAAATCTCATCTAATTAATGCTCTGTAATGTACAGCGTGGAACCTTTGTAAATGGGCCCTGCTCAAAGGTGTACAGTATCTCCAAATCACTAATAAATAAATAAAGAATAAATAAAATTACTGATATCTAAAAGTACCTCATCACAGGGGTGAGCAGGGTGCAGGTGAGGAGTCTTTAAAATGAGAATGAGCACCAGGACCAGAGTGCATGCGATGAAGCAGGAAAGGAAGAAGTTCAAGAGGTATGTGAGGAAATAGTTCTTCACTAAAAAGGTAGTAGATGCCTGGAACAGTTTGCCAACAGAAGTCATGGAGGCTAGAACAGTGGGCAGATTCAAGTATGCATGAGATAAACACTGGGGTGTATTAGGAAAGAGGCAGGGAGGCAGAAGCGACACTAGAGGCCTGATTGGGTCTGCAGAGGCAGAATAGACATGGAACACTTGGGCAGATGTGGTGAACTAAGCAGTCTTTTTCTGCCAACAGATTATATGTTTTTTATGAGTTAATCAATTATATTCACTGGAGGTTGAAGATATCATAGTAGCTTGCATTAATTACTGGCTAAAAGATCAAAAGCACAAGGTTAAGATAATTGGGTGTGATTCACCAGAAGGAGTAGAGTAATATGGGATAATACAGGGCTGGGTATTGGGCCTAGTATTGTTTAATATAAAAGTGATCTGGATGAGTGTCCTAAAAGTTGGGTAATACAACTTGAGAACAACACAAAATTAAATAGGAGTGCTAATTTATCTGAAATTGTAACAAGTTAAACAGTAATCAGTAACCAGTGCCATGGTGGGCTAAAAAGTGGAAAAGAGTTTAATACTGACAAGTGCACAATCATGCACTTAGGAAAAAATGAATAAATATAGGGGCCTTACTAGTTTCTGCACCCATTACATGCAAGACAAAGAATTCAAAGCTTGATCAGGGAGTTCAATGTGTGCCTGAGAGGTTGATGCAGAGAGCAAGGTTTTATGTTTCTAGGATATTGCTGAATCTGTTGAGATAAGAGAAGCCTATATTCTTTGGAGGAGTTCTACATTCACAAATATTTCCTGGCAGAGAGAACAGAGTTGTGGAGAGAGCATTTAAATTAGGATGAGAGGTACAGTTTACTGCAGACAAGCAGGACAATAAGGGAAATAAAACTGAGGGAGTACTGTTAGGTGCAGAGTAAACCACTCCAGCAAAGGGATGATTGAGAGATCTAAAGGACACTAAATACAGAAAGAGAGTGCTATAGCTTGAGAAATCATAGCCACATGCTTTTGGAAAGGGACAGAGCCTTGCAAGGTACTCCAAGAGCAAAACAAAAGTTGAAGTGTGTTTATAGAAATGTAACGAGAACAGTAAACCATAGGAACTAGAAGGATTAGCCAGCACACATAACATATATATACAGTAACAGGGATTACTGAAACATGGTGGGGCGATAGTAATGGATAGGAAACAACATTAGATGGGTAAAAACTATTCAGAAAGAACTGGGAAAGGAAGAGAGGAGGTACAATAGGTCTTTATGTAAAGGATGACATAGAAGTAAGAAAAGTAGAGGATATTAGAAGATATGGGACCACATAAGTAATAGTGCTCAAACTGAGGGCAGTGAAGATTGCATTAAAGAACTGCTACAGGTATCCCAACCAATGGGTTGCTATAGGCAGGGAACTGTGGGAGGAAATGAGAAATGCAGCGAGTAAGGTCTGTACTGATACAGTTCATAGGGGACTTCAAATTCCCAGAAATTGAATGGGATATAAGCTGGAGGGATGCATGAGCTCCACGCTGGCAGACATGAGAGACTGCAAGGCCTTCTTCTGATGGCAATTTCATATGTTCATATGATAAGACAGCAGGTGATGACTTCTAGGGCACAAACTTTTTTTGCAGTGCAGTTAGTGAGGGAGGGAACAAGGAATGCAGTTTTGCTAGATTTGGTGATAAGTAATAGGGAATAGTTGCTTCCTGATGTATAGCGAAGATGGAAAAAAAGCTTGGAGACCATGTCCACTGTATGATTAGATTTCAAATTAATGGACTTTGAAAGAGAGAGAAAACCATTACAGACATTGTATTTCAACAGAGCCAACTTTTTCAAAATGAGAGAAATAGTTGCATGGAAATTAAGACAGTCAGGAGAAAAGAAGGGGTTAAGGAGATGTGGACTAGTCTAAGATCAGTACTAGAGAAAGCTTTGAGGGAATGTGTCCCCCGAGGGAACATGACAGAAGCCCAAAAGAAAGCAGCCTTGGATGCATTGGACAGAGAGTGCAAAATGTAAGCATAAAAGGAAAATCTTTTAAAGGAATGAGGATTAAACCACTGAGCAACACCGGGGCACAGTATAACACCTTACAAAGAGATTTCAAAAGGACGTTAGGAAGGCAAAACTGAAGTATGAGTGTAGCATTTCTAGGGTTATTGGATGGAATGATAAGACATCTTTAGCTATTGTTTCTTAGAGGTACATAGGGTGCAAAAGATCATTGTCTGTATAACATCAGGAAATAATATCTTGTAAACTGGGGAGAGATTGCAGAGGAGCTTTAACCTTATTTTACAGGAACCTGTCAGTCAACTACCAGAAGTAGATGATCAGCTTGAAGGGGCAATAAATGCAGTCTAGTAGTAATTACTGTACAATAGAGCTAGTGGTGAAATATTTAGATAAGTTAATGTAGATGTAAGCAAGACACTGAGCCCTGACTGACACATCACAGAATACTAAGGGATTCAGGGAGGAGTTAGCACAGCCACATGCAGAAACTGTTTTAAAACAAATACTTGGAAAAGGGCAGGTGAGGTTGTTCAGAGGATTAAAACACAACACGATTCCTTGTTCAAAAAGGGTTCTAGAGGAGATTATAAGAAATACATGCAAGTTAGTTTGCCCTCAGCTGTACAAACATTTTAGAGTCTGTTAGTAAAGGAAAACTAAAGTCAAAATTTACTGATATGTAGTGCAAAGTGTTTGGATTTGTAGGTGTACTCCAAGTACATAGAAACATAGAAACATAGAGGTTGACACCAGATAAGGCCTGCAAGGTCCATCCAGTCTGCCCATTTTTTTCTACCTTATGAATGTGCCGCACACCTTTACACTGTCAATGACCTATCTATCTATATTTGTCTGTATTGCTCCCTTATGACTATCCCATGTCTCTAGTACTGTAAGTTCTTCCATTTGTTTGCTGAAAGTTTTTTTCTAAATTTCTTTGCTGGTTTTATGGTCTCTGGAGATCTTCATGTTAGCATTTTTATGGCTCTTCTTTTTCTACAATGCCTCCTGTCCCATGTGACAGTGATGCAGCCAGGACTATTGAATCAACAAGAGCTGTTTTTTCCCCCTCCAGTTTACTGTAGTAGAGATGTGATTTTAAATAACTTTTCTTGTCCAGGGAGCTCTAATGAAGGTTACATTTACAGATGATAAATGCCTCAGGATAATTGATTGGGCTACTCTGTGAGGAATCAACTAGAGTTTTCACTAAACATAGCATTTAAGACCTTGGGCACAATTTTGAAAAGAAAATCTTTGGCTCAAGGTGCCTGCGCCTAATGGCTTTGACACGAATGTCACCTTGTGACAAAGTTTGCAGCAATTCCAATTTT
This sequence comes from Neoceratodus forsteri, assembly GCA_016271365.2. Taxonomy (NCBI): domain Eukaryota; kingdom Metazoa; phylum Chordata; order Ceratodontiformes; family Ceratodontidae; genus Neoceratodus; species Neoceratodus forsteri. The sequence goes on along the minus strand of CM057454.1, from coordinate 1,007,946,623 downwards.
CAAAAGCAGGCTACATCAAAATTGGGATTCCGTGCATCAAAGCCACCCTGCACTATCCTAGTGGCAGAAGCGCCCTTGTGCCAGGTTGCAAGGGGGCTTGAGCCAGGCTGCACCATCCCCTTTTTTGAAATTCCAGAAGCCCCATCATGGTTGCAACAAGGGGCCCAGTTTAGACCAATGAAGAGCTGTTTTAAGGGCACTGTGCCACAGCCAGACAGAGAGGTGACTGTGGGGGACCTACAAGGAAGGGATCAGGGAAATAAGGAGCATGGAGGGTGCCCTAGGAAGAGACAGAAGCACAGTGGCAATGTCAGGTTGCTGCAGTGGCACCTGGTGGTGGTGCCATGGGCAATTACAGAGAGCTAATTCACCTGAGTAGAGGGGAGTTGGAAGGGATTGACTGTGACCCGACCCCAGGTTGACACAACCCTGGCACCTGCCCAATAGGTTCCATAGTCCCAGCACAGTAGGCAGATGGCAGCCTGCCTCCATGTGGGGAAGCTGAGTACCAGGAGAATGTCTTGCTGCCCATGGAATGTTCTCCTCCACCACCTGCACTGTGCAACTTGCAGTCACTACTGCACACCTACAGTGTTGAGGACTGTGGCACCTATGTGGCAGGTGCCAGGGCGGTGTCCACCTGGGGCTAGGTCATGGTCCATCCCTGCCAACTGCCCTCTACTTGGGCCAATTGGCTCTCTGCAGTTGTGCTTGGCATCCCTGTTGTTTGCCACCTCAGCACACTGACATTGCCACCTTGCCTCCATCATGCCCTATGGCACCCCTGTGCTCCCTCTGCCACTGGACCCCTCCTTGTCAGTATATGCACCCTCCCCCACCTTCGCAGACCCTCTAGGGTTGCACCTGGTGGGGGGGTTGATGGATCCCTCCATCAAACCCCACATGTGCACCAAATGTTTGGCACAACACTGCAGCTGTAGTAACTCTTGGGTCTTTGGTGCAGGGACCCCCTGTTTTATAAAGTAGGGAGCAAGGTCCCTGATGCACCCAGAGTTTGCAACAGCTATAGAGTGGTGCACATTGTGTTGTTCTAAGGGACAATTGAAAATCAAGCTTCTTGGGTGATTTGTGTGCTTTTTTATTGGTAGTGTGTAGTTTTGGGAAATGAAAAGCTTTAAAAACAAAACATTCACTTCTGCTGGCTAGATCTAGACAAATAGCTAGAATATAGAAAGTAGGGAGGATCACGTGATGACAGCCTAGGAAGAGCAGCGCTCCAGACCAGCTCCATCTTCATCCAGCATTAAATATAGTAAAACGGTACACTTGGAGATTTTTTCTGTCAGTTGTCTGTGGGGGAAAGATCAGAGGGACGCCTGGGAGCAAAATTGATACCGAGGATGGAAGCCTACGTAAAAACAGAAATGTACCCCACCGCCCTCGCCGGAGAAAGAACAGGCCGCAAAGTGTCCACACCAGGGCCCTGCCAAATCGAGCTCTGGGCCAGTAGCGCCTAACGGAGAGAGATTCCTCGAAATTTTGCACCAGCAACTACCAGAGACGATACACACCGAAATGCAGATATTTAAAACTGCACTGAAGTATTCGAGAGAAGAGGGGAGATAATGAAGTCAAGATCAGATCTTTAGAAAGTAGAATGGATAAACATGACTTAGAAAAGGCTGTAGTGAGTAAAAGAATGAAGAAAGTAGAAGAGAAACTGGAAGATTTGGAGGGTAGGAGTAGGAGGAACAACCTTGTTATTCTGGGACTGCCGGAGAAAGCAGAAGGGACGGCGACTATATTGTTTGTCCAGAAGTTGTTCGAAAGGATAGCAGGCCAGTCACCAAACGGAAGCTACATTATAGAGAGGGCCCACAGGTCACTTCGCCCACCTCCTGCCAGCGGAGCTCCTCCGCGCCCTCTGATATGTAAACTTTTAAACTTTTTAGACAAGCAACATATCTTGAATAAGGCTAAAGCAGTGCAAGAGGTTATATGGGAGGGTAAAAAAATTAGAATCACCCACGATCTCCCATACTCAGTGCGCCTTAAAAGACAGAGTCTGCACCCCATTGTAACAAAGTTAGTTGCAGCAGGAGTGCCATTTCGGGTCAGATATCCAGCATTGCTTCAGATCAAGAGCAAAGACGAGTGGCACTCTTATGAATCTGTGGAAGAGGCCCAAGAGGAGCTTAAAGCTATGATGCCTGAGTTATTTAAGTGAATATGAAGGAGAAGTAACTGGAAGGTTTAATGGGAACGAGGATTAAAAGTTCTCAATGGAAGATCTGACAGAAGTTAACATAGACTCTATAGGTGTCTCCTATTCTGGAGGGTATTTTGCCAAAGAAAATGTGTTTAATAGTAATTGAGCAGAGGCACAATCTACTGTAAATCCTGCAGTTGGAAAATAAATCGAGGATGTACTTTGAGGAGGAGATAATTACTGAATTCCTCCCTGGAGTGAATCTAAGCTCGAGTTAATTGAGTATAAGGCCTATAGAGACTTTGTGGCCTTTTAAAAACGAAGACCATACGGGAGTGAGAGCGCTGAAAATAAGCGTGGGACACTGAAGTCGTTTTCTTTTTTTACTCTTTTTAAAGTAAAGAAACACTGAAAGATTATGATCTAGAGACATTTCTGCCGAATATAATGACTGGAAATTCCATGGACTAAAATTATTATAAATATTTTTTTTTTTCCTTTCTCTCTTGCTACGTTACGGGGAGGGTTTAATAGAGATATAATTTTGATATAATAGGAGCAGGGAGATAGAATGTAGTTTGGATACAGTAGAATTTTAATGTTTAAAAGCTTAGTATAATTGGAGGTTGTGGAAATAGAGTTAGTTTAATATAGAGAACATGGGATTTATAGGGAAAGGTTATCCATCATTAACCTTCGCCTACAGAGTTTAGAATAGTGGTGTATCACCTATATTAAAATGGGAACGGGATTTTGGTTATAACGTTAAGGTAATTTGGTAAATAGCATTTAAGGACCCCTCGAAAAGTGAGGAGAATAGAGAGAGGGGAATGGAATTGTAATTATTATTAGGATAAGTAGGGAGAATCCCTCTCCTTCACTTATTACCTTCTCTTTGTATTAGCTAGGTTGGAGGAGGAGCTGGCAGAGACCTGGGTTGATGATCATCGCAAGACGTAGTGAGATGGCAGAGCAGTTCTTGGAACTGGGGGTAGAGGGGGTATTAAGGGGAATTAAAAGGGATTTGGGATAACAGCATTCACACGCCAAAGTAAAGGAAGAAGGATGAACGCATGGGGCCTCAAGTAGAAGGGAAAATCATAATAGAATGGACAATTATAGTACAATTAGGATAACATGGAAGGTGCATTAAAGCTGGTTAGTTGGAATGTTAAGGGTGCCAGAGACAGATGTAAGAGACAGGTAATACTGAAGCATCTTTCAACTCTTACCGCAGAGATAGCATGCCTTCAAGAAACGCATCTCTTAAGAGAGAATGTTAATCTTTTTGTTAAACAATGGGCAGGACAAGCCTATGGGGTTGGTTTTTCCACTAATAAGGGTGGGGTAGCCATAATACTTCATAAAAGAGTTCAATTCCATTTGGAAAAGCAAATATGGGATGAGCAGGGCCGTTTTATCTTTCTGGTGGGAATTTTATATTCAGTAAAGGTAGTTATAGGATCAGTATATGGTCCTAATATAGACTCTCCACAATTTTTTATGCAAATCCTTGAGATGTTAAAAGAATTCACCTCTTATATACTGTTGATAGGAGGAGATTGGAATATAACAATGCAATCGTATTTAAATAGGTCCGGCAGCTGCTGTGTAGGTTTCTCCCCGGCACAGTGTGCATTAAGGGAGGTAATGGATAGCTTGGGATTGGTAGATATATGGAGGTTGTTAAATGGAGATCTGAGGCAATATACATTTTTCTCAAGTTCACATAGAACGTGTTCTAGGATAGACTATTTTTTAGTTAGTATGAACACTCTCCCCTCGATTTTGGACACAGGAATTGAAGTTAGAGTTATATCGGACCACTCCCCAGTCTATGTGAAGTGGTTACCAAAACAGGAAATAACCAGGGATTTCAGATGGAGGTTTAATAATCAACTGCTACAAGTGTCGTATGTACAGGATCAGATTAAAAAGTTTATAACCCAGTTCCTAGAGAATAATCTTGACTCGGTTTCAAACATAGATATAGTATGGGCAGCATTAAAATGTTCGATTAGAGGGGAGTGCATACGTATAGCAGCAACAAGGGCCAGGAAGGCTAAGACTTACCTAGGAGAGATTGTCAAGGCTCTCAGGAAAGTGGAGAACAATGTTACAGCACACTTGAATGAGATAGAATGGGCTAAATTACATCAGCTACAAGCACAGTATTCTGCAATAGTAATGCAGAAAGCAGAGCTTGCATTGTGTAGAAGTAAAATAAAATACCTAGAGTCTGGGGAAAGAGCAGGCAAGCTGCTTGCACTTAGGCTATGGCAAGTTTGCTCAAATCGGGTTATCACGGCAACAAGGAGAGAAGGTGAGAGTAATGTACTTAAGGACCCAAAAGAAATTGCCTCCACTTTCAGAAGTTATTTCCAGCAAATTTATTCTGTGGATGACAGGAATAAGCCCACTATAATGGAAATACATAAATATTTAGGTACCACATTCCTGCCCAGGATATCGGGACCTGGAGTGGAACAAATAGGAGCTCCAATACAAGAGGAAGAGGTTAGAACCGCTGTTTCCCAGTTGCCGGGAGATAAGTCCCCTGGTCCAGATGGGTTAACTACTAATTTCTTTAAAGCCTACATAGACATAATTTGTCCAATTATAACTAAGATGTATAATTTTTGGTTTACAGACGGTATCTCAGATAAGTCTTTTCTGGAAGCGCTTATTACCCTAATCACCAAGCCTGATCGGGACCCTATGCTGATGGGTAGCTATCGCCCAATATCGCTCCTGAATGTAGATATTAAAATATTAGCCAAAGTATTAGCAAATAGACTGGCCCCTCTTATGAGTAGTATGATCAGTGATGAACAAGTAGGGTTCATGGTGGAAGGGTGTCCAGTGATCATCTACGTAAGATACTACATAATACTAGAAAGCACAAGGCGCAAGTGCTGGCAGCTTATTGGCACTAGATACCGAAAACATTTGACCGAGTGTCCTGGGATTTCCTCTTTGCAGTACTAGAAAAAGTGGGTTTACCCAATGATTTTCTAGAGTGGATTCGAATTTTATATAGTACCCCCAAGGCTCGTGTCTGGTGCAATGGACTTTTATCATCCCCCTTCTCTTTAACTTGCGGTACAAGACAGGGGTGTCCGCTGTCACCGTTGTTGTTTAATATATATCTCGAACCAATGCTCTTCGTAGACTTCAAGTACTACAGGAGGTTAAAGGAATTAAACTGGGGAGTAGACGATATCTAGTATCGGCATATGCGGACGATCTCCTGATTCATTTAGAAGATCCGGATACAGGTATACCAATGATATTAAAGGAAATATCTATATTCTCTAGGGTATCTAATTATAAAATTAATACCTCCAAAACAAAACTCTTCCCATTAAATAATAGATGCTATCCCAGCATAGCGAAAGAATTAGGTCTGGTCTGGGAAACTAAAAAATTGGCATACCTTGGGGTTAAGATTATGAGAGGGGTAGGTTCTATGATTAATGAAAATTGTAGTAACCTTCTTAAGATAATTAAGCTAGATCTAAACAGATGGAATCTACTACCCCTATCGTTTTGGGCTAGAATGGAAACAATAAAAATGAATATACTACCGAGGGTTATCTACCCTATCAATATGTTGGGCTGTTATTTGCCTAAGGCATGGTTTCTTAATTTAAGAAAGGTGATTAGTGCATATCTGTGGATAGGGAAAGCTGTTAGAAGATCATATCAAAAACTTACAGGTTTCAGGGAGAGAGGAGGGCTCTCACTGCCATCTTTCTACAAGTATTACTTAGCATCACACATAAGTAAGGTAGCACATTGGTTCAAACCAATTACATCCTCTCCATTGCACTCTTACACACCACTTTGGCTATATATTGAAAGAGACTTAGTTGAAAAGCATAAGGTAAAGTTAAATACGCTGGCATATACTACGATTAAACTACTCCCGAAAGCATTAAAAGATACTCCTATTGGTTGGTCAATAAGAGCTTTACAGCAGACCCAAAAACTTCTAAAGACTAATTGGCAGACATCACAAGAGCAAGCATTAATACAGAATGTTCATTTCCTAATTCAAAAGATACCAATTTCACCCCGGCATTGGAGGATTTTAACGGACCTAAAGCTCGGTGACTTGGCTCCACAAGGCAGATTAATGACGTATGTGCAGGCCTGTAATAGGTTCCCGGAAATGAAGGAACAATATTTTAAGTTTAAGCAAGTCTCGGAATCAATAAAAGCTCATTTTAGCAGAGTGAAGGCAATAAGAACGAATGGCGGAGTCGAGATAGGAGATTTAGTTCAAATAGCTATAAAACCGCATGCCATCTCCGGAATCTTTAAGGCTTTACAATGGCTTGATGATAGTTTACCAAGTGGAATCAGTCATTACTGGATAAATAAGCTAAACATACCAGAGGATAATAACACATGGAAGTACATTTGGTCAAACACATATAGAAATATCAGGCAGGATAGATATAGGCTTCAGCAATTTAATGTAATGCATAATATGTACTACACTCCTGTGAAGTTGCACAAGATGGGTAAAGGGGTTCAAGCTAGTTGCGCTAGATGTGGGATGGGAAGATGATGATTTATATCATATAATGTGGGACTGTTCTAAAATTCGGCCCTTCTGGATGGCAATTAGTACCTCTTTATCACAACTGCTAGGCTTAGATGTTCTTTTCTCGCCTAGAATATGCCTGCTAAATTATTTCGAGGATGGGATGACCAGGCAACAGAAAAGATATATGGCTTTAGTATCAGTGGCTGCAAAAGCCGTAATATTGAGACATTGGACTGAATCCACAACTCCGTCTATAAGAGAATGGTATAAAGAGATTACATTAGCGTTGCAAGTTGAGTCACATATTGCTAGAATGAACAACAAAGCCGGAAATATTATACTCAGTGGGGCCCTTCGAAACAGTATTGATGTTGTGGGACTCGGGTTTTGATTGTAAGAGAATCCCGATGGTACTATATCACTAGGTTTTCATTGGCGTGTGAATGCTGTTATAAGCTGGGGGTGAGGGGTCTCCTTAGTCCTTTGTTAGGATAGAGTTTATAGGGCTTTATAAGCGGATATAGATTAATAACGCTTGCTGGATATAAGTATGTATGTGGTAATTATCATTGGATTGTTGGTCTCACCAGCTAATGTACATCAATGTGTATGAATGTAAATATGGCAATAAAACAGACTGAATAAAAAAAAAAAAAAAAAAGAATATAGAAAGTATGGCTTAAACAGAGTTATTTAGTTGAAGCCAGAATATCAAGCTCCTAACACTATATGACTACTGCAGTAGTTCTTACTCTTGGAATCAATGGTCCTGGATGCATCACTGTCACATAGGACAGAAGGCATTGAAGGAACAAGAAGAGACATAAAATATGCTAACATGGAGATCCCCAGGAGCTGTAAAACCAGCAAGCAAATGAAAACTTATTTCAGCAAATAAAGTGAAGGAGTACACCTATAAATCAAAACACTGCACAACATATGTTTTTGTAACTGTTGACTATAGTTCCCCTTTAAAGATATCCTGGTTGCTCATTTGACTGAAACAAGGTTAGAATTGATATCCAACATGGTTTCATGGGGGGGGGGTCTTGACAAACCAATTTGATTATTTTTGTATGATCTACTGTAGCCAGAAGGATAAATGGGGTGATCTAGTCTTAGCATATTTGAACTTTAGCAAAGCCTTTGATGTGGTATGCAATGGAAGGCTATTATGCAACACTGGCAAGGAGGGAGTGGGAGGGAAACTTTAAGTATGGATTAGAAACCGGTTGAGTAACAGGAAGCAGAGAGTAATGGTGGAGTGATAAGTGCCAGACTGGACAGCAGTTACTGGTGAGGTTCCACAGGGGTCAGCTCTGGGACAGGTCCTGTTCACTTTTTTCATTAATAATCTAGAATTGGGGGAAACAAGCCATTTTGTCACATTTGCAGATGACAGCAATTTAGTAGTGAAGTGTGGAATTTTTAGATTCCTGTAGAATGGAATTTTGTGGAATTTTTGAAATTCCAATGTAAAGTCACCAAATTTTGTCAGAAGTGGAACGGTGGAATTTCGTGTCAGAAAAATATGGAATGGGATTTCTGCTACATTTCTGGGTATTTCCATCTTGCAAATCTCAGCATTTTCTACAGATATGATTGTGGAATGATTTTACTCAAAAAAATGCTATTCCATGGAATATAATTTCACAGATCACAGCAAGAAGAATTCTGCAGAAGGACTAGTGAAATTTTGACAGAGATTCCACTGGTGAAATTGTCATTCTGTGCTAATTCTGCCATCAGAATTCTGCATTCTGCATAGAATTAGAATGTAGCAAGACGGTTCAGCAGTAAGGATGAGTGTGATAAATGACAGCAGTAACTTAACTGATTAGGCTGTTGTGAAGACAGATGCAGCTCAAGATGGGGAAGTACACATTAATGCACTTGAGGATCCAAAACAGAAAATGGGCTTACCAAATAAAATGGTACAAAATTGGCTGTGTAAGAGCAGGAGAGGGATTTAGAGGTTTTTACAGACTGTTTGAAAATAACAAAACAATGCTCAGCAGCAGCCAGCAAGGTGAACAGTAGGAGTGCTGTAAGGTTAAACATCACCTTTGAATTTTGTGGTAGTGATAAATGTTCTGCTACACACAGGAAATGCAAAATTGGCACTTGACCAGTAATTCTCCAAATAAAATACAAAAAACAACAGAAACAAAAATATATGTATCCTTCTATCCCACTCCCTGTAGCACACACATACAATAAGCAGCATTGTTTCACCACTGAGACCCAACAATCATTATAAATTTAAGTACTGGATTCCTCTCCTCCCTTTACCCACTCAGCACAGCACCCACCCACATGAACCCTACCTCCAGCTTTCCCTTGCTCCATGCAAAGAAGATTAATTAAAACAGTACAAGACCTCTGTCCTCTGCTGAGCTGATCTGGCCTCCACAGTCCAACCAATCAGCCCAACTACCCACACTTCTATCCCCACCCTGCAAAAAAGTGTCAGACTCCCTTCCCCCCATTCCCTTAGCACTAACTACCCTCCTTCCCCAATGCCACACTGGGCACTCTGACTCAATGCAACAGAAAGGACAGACAGCAGCTGATCAAAGTGGTGACAAGAGGGTCTCTGCCGGTCACCATCCTCCTAAGCTCCTAGTCCTCCATGAGTCGATTTTCTTGACAATTACTTTTTGTATGCTATCTGTTGGGTCATGCCAGGGTTCCCAGTGTGGCTTGGGGATAATGGGTGCTGAATGGATGGGAGAAGGGTTTGTCTTTTTTCAGAGGCAAGGGGAGGAGGGTGAATGGTTGTGATGAGTTGGTTAGCTATTGGGGAGGGGGTTAGCTCAGTGGTGGACAACAGTCCTGAAATTTCTTAATTAATTTTCTTTGCTTGGGTGGGGAGAAGGGAGGGTGTATGTGGGTCTGTATTGCACTGAGTGGGTGGGGGGAAGAGGGAGTCCACTACCTAACCTTACGATAATGGTTGTGTCAGGCTTGAGAAGAAGGGTGGAATTTTACATGCTACAGCAGATGAGATGGAGGGAAAATTGTGCCTCTTAGACAGCCTGACTCCGCAAAGTGCCTCATTGTGAATGAAGTGCCACTACCCTTAGTCTTCACCTAGCAATGTTGGCACTTCACTATGTGTAGCACTACATAAAAGGCCATACAAAGTAGCAACACTTTGCATATATATCAGCGTTTAGGGAAGTTTATACATTTCACATGCAAATAGCCAGCAGAATGCTAGCTTTCATTATAAATAAATTATAAAAAAATAAATGAGGTAATATGTCACTACACAGTGCAGTAGTTTGACCCCATTTGGTGTAGCATGTGCCGTTCCATGCACCATATTATAGAAAGTGCATAAAGGAGCTTGAGGAAGCACAGCATGGAACTACAAAAATGATTAGGGGACTATGAAACTTGCTGTTTGTGGCTGGCCCAGTGGTGCTGAGCGTTGAGATGCTGGAAATCTTACCTCGTGCTGCGATGGTGACCGAGGGTTCCGAAATGACCTTGGGTCATTAGGGTGCCAGCATGTGGGGGGTGGGAGGAGAGGGATTGAGCGAGCTGTTGGCTGCTCTCCTCTCCTCTCCTCTCCCGGGGGGTGGTAGGGTTGGGTTGTCTCCCCTCCTGTAATCCCATCCCCACTGGGTGCAAGTTTGGTGGGGTATGCAGGCGGTGGGTGGTAGCATATAGGATGGGAGGAAGGGGCAGAGCTGGCTTCCAGTATACATGCATACCTCCATGTGCACAAACAGGTGTGTGCCAGGGCCCCAGGAGGGAATGGGGGAAAAACTGTAAAAAGCAAAAATGTATATGGAAAAAAAACTTGCTGTCTGCAGAAAGACTGGAGCATCTTGCTTGTTCTCCGTAAAGAGAAGGAAGATTGAGGGGAGATATGGTTAAGGTATTGAAAATCATTTCTGGGCATATACACATCAACTGACTCTTCAGTAGAATTCAGGATAGCAGAATCATTGGGCACAAGCTCAGTTTAAGGGTAAGACAATCAGCTGGATTGTAAGGAAACATTTTATTAACTCAGAGAGTAACATGGTTGTGGAACAGGTTACCAGAGAATGCGATAAATAAGGAGTAAGTCATGACAGAGGGGGAATTATGCAATGTTAATTTTCTGATAGGTGGACTGGAGTCCCAAGACCACAAGGCGAGGGACTTCAGCCACGAGGATGTACTTTGATAAGCATAATCTCCCAATGGAATGATCTTATTTCACTTATAAAATGTTTAGTAATGTTAGTTTTTTAGCACTGTAGCTGAGTTGCAATTTATTACTGTGTCTTTAAATGTTCAGGTTTAGAACATTAACATACATTAGATAAGTACCAGGAATTAGGTTGTAGCTGGATCGTTTCACTAGTTGGGTACAGTTGCACAGCAGGGAGTGGGCTATGGCTGCCTGGTTATAGTTGGTCCTGTTGCTTTAAATAGGTATTCCTGAGATTGATCTACTTACACTTTCCATATGATCTGTAAAAGGCAAGGCAATGCAATTTAATTTTTTTGGCACCAGCAAATAAATAAAGATGATATATAAATAAACATTATACAGTCATACGATTAATCTGGGTAGGCCTGTGCAAACATATGATCTGTAAAAGGCAAGGCAATGCAATTTTATTTTTTTGGCACCAGCAAATAAATAAAGATAATATATAAATAAACAGTACACAGTCATATAATTTGGGTAGGCCTGTGCAAACAGATATGTCCTTAATTGGTACTTAAGGGCTTTCACCATATGGACAGATCTCACTATCTCTAGCAGGGAGTTCCAGAGGAATGGGGCAGCAACCCCCAAAGACCCTGTCCCCAGATAGTTTAAGGTGGGAATGAGGGACCTAGCACAAGCTTGTATTGGTAGATCAGAGGGGAAGACAGGTGTATGGGATGTCAGCAGGTCTTTTAGGTATCTTGGACCCAAACCATGTAGGGCCTTGAATGTTTTTTCTTTGTTTTTTTGTAAAATATTTTTATTGAAGAAAATATGAGAAAAAGACATTACAATAATGTCGTAACAATTTCTTGGATATATAGAAATACTTTTGACAACAGTACAGTTACTTGGCTGCAATTACATCACTCAATAGAAATGCACTATTAGAAAAGTGCTACAATTACAATTTGTCACATGGGCAAAAGACAGTTGATAATGATCTAGTTTACTGGTTTTGGAATTCATACAACTGAGCTGTTTCCAAGTGAAGAGTCCCTTCTCAGTCACATTATTTAGTTTGTTCCACTCATTCAAATTTATGCCCGTTGCCTGTTATAACAGATTGGTCTCTTTCTATTTTATGACAATGGGCCCGGTTTTCAAATGGGGATGCAGGGCTTGCGACCAAGCCCTGCATCACCACAAAGTGAGCCGCACCTGCATCCAAGGGCTTGACACAACTGACACCCAATTTTAGAACCCTAGATGCGGTTGTGACAGTTGATCAAGTCCTGTAAATTGGCTCCCCCACATACGCAAAGGTAGACCGGGGGAGCTGATCAAACTTTCCTGGATCACCACAATGGACTTGTGGCGGGGGGTTTGTGGCTAATTTCTTTGAAAATCCCACTTTCAGCATGGTTTTATGCTAGTTGGCACTTGCATCAGACTCCCTGTTGCAAGTCCCTTGCAGCACTCTAATTGGTTTTGAAAATCAGGCCCAATTTAATTCAATTCAAATTCAATTCACTTTATTTTTAAAAGGCACTATTCAAGATAATCATAGTGCATGTACACTAAAATCCAATAAATAAATATGCAGTCATAAAATCAACAGAACATAAACTCAATCTAATAATCACAGTCAGGAACGGCAAGTTCAAACAAATAGGTTCTTAAGTGGTTTTGAAGTCCTCCACAGTCAGGCATTCTAGTATCTGATGAGATAGAGAATTCCACAGGGTAGGGGCATGAGCTCAAAAGCACGAGCCCCAGATGTACTCAGCTGAACCCTGGGAATCTTTAGGAATCCCTCATCGGTCGAGACGAGTGGTTGGAGGGGGGCAGTAGGGACGAAGGAGCTCTTGCAGGTAACTCGGACCCTGTCCATGTAGGGCTTTGTAGGTCAGCAAATCGACCCTGAAGGTAATCTGCCACTGAACTGGCAGCCAGTGCAGTCTGTGTAGCACAGGTGTAACGTGACTGGATCTAGACAACCCAGTCAGCAATCTGGCCACTGCATTCTGCACCAGCTGCAAGCGGCGGATATCAAACACCGGCAGTCCTAGGTACAGGAAGTTACAGTAATCAAGGCAGGGGGTCACAAAGGGTGGACCAGAGTTGGAAGGTCACCAGGCAGAACAATGTGCTTAATCAGTGCAATATTCCTCAGATGGTAAAAAGATGATTTAACAACAGCCGACACCTGAGAATGTGACATCAGATTATCGTCAAAAATAACGCCCAGATGCCGTGCCTGCTCAGAGATCGGCAGCTGTCAGCCCCCAAGTCAAAGCCTGGAGGCCTGATCTACCACCAGCCCCTCTAAATGGTGACCTGGGTCCACAACCAACACCTCAGTCATGTCAGGATTAAAATTTAACCAGCTGGTAGTCATCCAGTCCTTGATCTCAGCAAGGCAGTTGTTAAACACAGAGACTGCACTATCCTGTCCAGGCACAAAAGACAGGCAGAGCTAGGTATCATCTGCATAGCAGTGAAAACCTAGACCATACCATCTTACAATGCAGGGTTTTAAATAATTGATTAGCAGTTTTTTTCTTCGGACAATACCAACTGTACAGAAAGCATTTATATAGGTTTTCTAGAAGTGTTATGTTTGCTAAACACAGTGAGACAAGTGCTATCCATTTTCACAGTGTTTTAGAACTTTTATGAGCAAAACGCTAATCAATTTTTAGAGTTAAATAAAACCCTGCAATGTCTCCCAATGGTAGTATATACACCATGAACAACATTTATTTATTTTTATTTATTTATGACTTTGATAACCGGGTGAGGGCACTGATCCCAGGGACCATTTTCAGGCACGACCCGGGCCATAACACATGGTGCAGGGTGACAGTGGAGTACAAGGGAACAGTAATACACATGAAACAGATTTGATACAAGCAACAATAGTAGACACAATATACAGGTTTGATGCATAGGTCCATTTGAGAACAGTGAATACAAGGTTTCAATATCGGACATGAGGAGACTTGGTACAAACAAACAAATCGTAGTCACAGTGTACAATGTGAGACTGCATCGTCCAGTGAGCAAGTAATACACAGAATACTCAGTAAACAATATATATACAATATGTGCAGGTAAGGAAGTCAAATATTACTCTGAAAAACACAATATAACAGTTGTAGGAAAGAGAGTTGACTAGTGTGGGTAGGTTGGTAACCCCTGGGCTGGGGAGTTGACTAGTGTTGGTTGGTGTGAGACCCCTGGGAGCATTGGCAGGATGAGTTTGCCAGGAACCAGACTTTTAGGTGGGACTTGAAACTGGAGTGTGTGTCAATGGAACAGAGTTCAGCCGGTAGTTTGTTCCACTGCAAGGGGGGCAGTTGCAGACCAAGCTCTGCTAACCATGTTGGTGGATACCCTAGGAACAGCTAGAGGGGGTGTACCATTTGAGCGGATGTTGCAGAGGAGTGTTCGGGTTTTCAGAAGGGCAGTTGGGGGGATTCTGGAGCCATCTGGATGACATTGTCCACCATGCAGCAGAGGGCTAGGTCAAAGCAACCTTGCAGCGGTAGCCATCCAAGGGTATTATAGAGGGTACAGTGGTGGGTGGAGAATGGGTCCAATAAAGCAAAGTGACAGGCGCTGTTGTAGGCAGCGAAGAGTTTAGCCATCACAGTAGCTGAGATTCTGGCATAAATAGGAGAGCAGTAGTCAAGAATAGGGAGAAGATTACCCTGGACAATGGCTAGTCAAGGTTCAGGGGTAAGGTATTGCCTGGATCTATAGACAGCACCTAACTTTATATGTAACCTTCTGACAAGAGAATTTGTATGCTCAGTGAAGGTGAGGGAGGGGTCGAGCAGTACCTCTGAGTATCTGTAGATGTTGATATCCTCCAGGGCAGTATCATCTGGGGGTGAGAATGTGTGAGGAGGCGTGGCATTTAGTTTGGGCCAGGAAGGGCTTAGAGCCAAACAGCATGGATTTAGTTTTTTGACATTTAATAAGAGAAGTTTTTTTGAGAACCAGCTGTGGGCTGCAGCATAGTTGTTTGAGATAACTGAGGAGATTGTGGCAGTGGATTTGTCACTGTGTAAGAGGACAAGGTAATCGGCATACAGGAGAGAGTTACAGTTGAGGCAGTTGTAGGGAAGTGCATTAACGAATAAGGAGAAAAGGAGGGGACCCAGAATTGAGCCTTGAGGGACCTCCACAGAGACAGGCAGGGTGGGGGTGCAGGTTTGACCAATACACATGAATTGTGAGTGATCAGTAAGGTAGCTAGTGAACCAGCTTGTGACTTTCTGAGAACAACCAAGGAGGCTAAGCTTGGAGGTAAGGAGAGCATGGTTAACATGGGGACAACACCGAGCCCTGCGGTACCCCCACACGGCAGGGAGAATGAGTTGGAGGAATACACCCCAGACACCACCATCTGAGATTTGCCACTGAGAAAACAATGAAACCATCTGAGGTTTATCAAATTCTGTGCACATTGCTGTATTGTGGGTGGATTTTCCTAAAGCCAGCATTGATCTAAAGTTTTTGGGGCATTTATGAGTGCTAGAGACCAAAGGGCAAGGTCCTGCTTAAGCACTCTACAGCTTGGATCTGCACCTAGGATAAATTCCAATGGGGATTTAGGGGGGCAAGGCCCCAGAACCCTTGGCATTACATGTACTTCACTGCAATATGACATTATTTTGGGGCACGTAAGTTTTATGTGGAGGAAAGTACCCTCCTCAACCTTACATTTGGGTCACAGTTGCAAATTCTCCTGGTGAAAGTGATGCAACTTTGAAGGAGAAATGTATGCCCTATATAGAAGACTGAACTGAGTTTGTCTCAGTTTGTTGCTTTTGGAGCAAATATTTAAATGCCTAATGGCTTCTGACCATATTGTGGGAGTTAAACTCATGCCCAACTCATTTTCCTTGGCCTCTGGAGTACACTGAAAGGGTCTGGCTCCTCCTTTCAGAAGAATACCATAGAACACTGAGAGTGCCCTAGAAAGCAGTTGCAGCTGATATGGCTCCTCCTCAAAGGGGTCTATGGCTGACCCTATTGGTTGGGGAGCAGATAGATTAGACAGTCTATGATGGACCCATAGATAAATAAAGAATTCCCCTGGGAGACTGACCATTTCCTCTGGAGCTCACCAAAAGAAAGTAGTCAACCACCTTCATGTAATTGTAGAATAAGATTCAACACCTTCATTTGACATCTAAGGAGTCCCCTATGAAGGGATACATTATATACTGTGGTGTGTTTCAGTGTAGACCAAATGGAGGCATATTTTTATGGTGCAGTTCGGGTGTTTGTGGACACATGAACTGTTCTCCACATGATCAAACATGTTCTAGCGAAGGAATTTACAGATGACTTAGGTTGTGGAGAGTCCAAGGCAGATGAAATAAGATCCCTTCTCAGGTCTACTCCTTCCCATTCCCTTTCTATAGCCATCCAGATAGGGACAAGTGACTGTCCCACTGGGAGGATTGCATTTGAGCTGTCCAATAATACAAACTGAAATTAGGTAATCCTGAACGCCCAATGGAAATGGGCTGCTGTAAAATTTTACGGTGGATGCAGGTGTTTTTCTTTCTCCTGAGGAATCTATGGATGATACTGTCCAACTGTCTAAAAAATCTATATGGGTTGTGAATCGGTAATGACTGGAAGAGAAATAGAAATTGCAGCAAAATGTACATTTTTACTGTCTCAACTCTTCCAAGGAGAATCAGAGGGATGTCCATACATCTTTCACACTCCTGTATATTTTTGGTGAAGAAAGGCTCATAGTTCAAGGAGAACAGTTTGGAGATGCGGGAGGAGGTGTAGACCCTCAAATATTTAATCTTGTTTGCCACTTGAGCACCCAGTGAGTTGTTGCCTAATTGGTACCTATTTTTTCCCTATAGGTACCAGCTCACTTTTAGACCAGTCGATGTTATGGCTCATTTGGGAAGCATATTAATTTAATATAGCTTCTACATGTGAAGGGCTCACTGCTGGGTTTCGCAGATATAACAGAAAATCATCTGCAAAGAGAGTGAACCTTTATCTTCTCCCTACCTTCTGAAGCCCTCTTCACCTGGGTGATTATGTATGACTGCTGCCAGTTGCTCCAATGTCATGACATAAAGCAAGGGAAAGAGGGGGCACCTGTGCCATGTCCCTCTCCATAGTTCAAAACCAGAGGACAACGAACCATTGGTTAATATTTGAGAGGAAGGATGAGAGCACAGAGCCAGCATGTGTGGCACCATCCTAAATGCCTGTAGAATGGCAAACATATAACCCACTCCATGTGGTCAGAGGCCTTCTCCGCATCTAGGGCAAGAACTGCCACACTATGGGATTTACAGGTTTTCGCCCAGTAATATATGATGTTAAGGGTTTTACAGATATTTTGTGTCCCCTGGACAAATCCACTTTGGTCTGGATGTATGCTATTTGATACATACTCTCTCATATCCACATACTCTCTCCACTAGGCCCCCCTCTACTAAACGTGGTCAATGACTGCTCTTTAAATTCCTCGCAAATGGGATTAAGAATCTATTTTTTGCTCTTGTGACTGTGCTCAGGAAATATTGAATTAAATCCTGGACCACCTATGCCCATTTTGGCTCCTTCAGACCTTTCTCAACTCAAAGGAATCAGATTCTGTTACATTAATGCCTGTAGCCTACTCAAGAAAATTGACTTATTACAGGCATGGGTCCTCCGTACTACACTAGATGTACTTGTGGCTTTTGAATCTTGGCTGTAATCCTCTAACCCAAACCAGGCCATCAGTATCCTCTCTTACAATGTCTTCAAAACAGCTAGGACAACTAGAGGAGGGGGGCTGCAAACTATGTCCTTGATAAGTATGCAGTCTCAGTTTTCGACTCTAGCTCCTTACATAAGGAATTCGAAAGTCTCACCCAGAAAATGTCCTTACCTTCAAAAGAGTCTACCTATATGTCTGGCTGCTACATTCCCCCTTTCATGGTCTTGGGATACTTCCACACTTACATAGGATCCTGGAAGCCATCAACTCAGAATGCCTTCTTTTGGGAGTTTCTAACCTAGACTGGAACTCCCACTGCTCAGAACCCTTAAAAAAACTATGTGATACCTATGGCTCACCCAAAGTATTTGTGATGTCACCCATCCTAATATTAGAAACCCTGGGCATAGCACTCTCCTTGATCTAATCTTTACCAAAAGACCCCAAAAAATTACTTACACCAGAGTGTTTCATAATGACATTGGAGATCACAGTGCTATTGCCTGCATTAGGCACTCCCTAAAAACAATGCACCAATCTAACTTTATTTTTAAAAGGAACTTCTGTAAATTCAACTCCTCCAATTTTCTGGCTGATCTGAGCAAGGTTAGAGCAAAATCAAATGGCAAGACTTTTACTTAGCCACTACTGTAGCCGAAGCTTGTGTCTCCTTCCTTACCCTTGTCTTGGAGGTAATTAACAAACACGTGCCAACTATAAAAATCAGAACAAGTAAGAAAACCTGTCCCTGGTTCTCTAATTTATTAAAAACTGCCCTACACCATTTGAGACCACTTATAGAAGAAACCGCACAAGATGAAATCTGACCCAGATTGGGCTGCCTGTAGAGCAGTGAGGAACCAGTGCACGAGACTCATTAAGGCTGAGAAAGCTAATTACTACCAGGCAGCACTGGAGTCATCTAAAAAGAAAATACAGCCAAATTTTGGCAAATTCTTTTATGGAAAGTGAAGAGCACAGTTCAAATTCATCCCTCCCAACTAAGATAGTAACTGGGGCCCTTACCTATATGAGGAGTGATGATATTCTGGATCAGTTAAATAACCATTTTGCTACTGCCGGACTAGCGTTTGAGTCATCCCTTGCTAGTAAATTACCCCCCAAGCCTCTTGCAGGAACCCCCCTATTTTCTCCTTCAGAAACGTACATCCACTCTGTGCAATTTAGCTTCAGCTCTGTCTCTATCAAACAGGTTGAGGAGGTTGAGGATCTACTAATTACCTTGGACCCCCAAAAAGTACTGGAGACGAGATGCTGGAGCCGTATTTCCTAAAGCTAGGATACTACTTTTTGTCCCTGCCTATTACCCATCTGTTCAATCTGTCACTCTCGCAAGGTGCCTTGCCCTCCACTTGGAAAGTAGCTCACATTATTCCCTTGTTTAAATCTGGTGATCAAAGTGATCTTAATAACTACCATCCAACAGAGGTTAGAGTAATGAGCTGTGAACGAGCTTGGTACATCCTGCAAACCAGACTTTGGTTTGATTCTCGCAACCTCCACTTGCATACTGTGTGACTCTGAACAAGTCACTTAACCACCTAGTGCTCCCAGGCACCCCTGAAAACAGGCACATGTGCCTAGTGGGCCTTACCCAGTTACCAAAGACTAAAGTAAAAACTACAATAATCTCACTTTTACCTGTTCTTTCTAAGCTACTTGAAAAATTAGTTAATTCTCAAATTAGAGACTATCTAGAAGCTGAAAACCTACTGAACCCTCTTCAGTCTGGGTTCAGGCCTAAACATAGCACTGTAGCAGCCTTAGCAAAAGTTACCAATGATTGGCTAATTTCCCTTGATGCTAAAAACCACTTCTGTGCACATTTCTTAGATTTAAGCAAGGCCTTCGACACTGGCAATCATCAGTTACTATTGGACCTGTTAAGCAACCTTGGACTAGATGCTATCTCATTAAAATTGTTCTCTTGCTACCTTACCAGCAGGAGGCAAAAGGTTAAATCCAATGGTGCTCTCATGCTCCTAAAACCTCTCCTGAGAGGTGTGCCACTGGGGTCCATCCTGGTGCCCTTGTTATTCGCTGTCTACATTATCCACATCAATGACAATATTTGCACAGCAAGCATTCTTCTGTTTGCAGACAATATTGTGCTATATGTCTCCAGGTCCTCCATACAACTCGCTTGCCAGGAACTACAATGTGAATTTAAACTCCTTCAACAAAACCTGCTCCACCTAAAGTTACTTCATATTGCTATAAATGAAAACTATATTCCTTTCTCCTAACAACAAAGAAGTACCTATTAATCCTTCGAATGTAAACTGCCATATCAAGAACATCCTTGATGAGATGCTTGAGTCAGTCAGAAATGTAAATATCTCAGTTTCTGGCTAGATTGTAAAATATCCTTTGTTACTCATATTGAGGAAACTGCCAAAAAATTACACCAAAGGCTTGGCCTACTTTACCAAATAAAGCTCAGATTGGTCCTAACGATCTTTCTCCCACTAATCAACTATGCAGACTTCCTGTACAGTCACAGCCCTAAATCAGCCCTATCTACATTGGATATACTGTACCACAGGGCTTTAAGAGTTGTCACTAATGCCTCTTTCAATACCTACCACTGTTCCCTCTACCTGCAGATTGGCTGGCCATCTCTTAGTACCAGGAGGTGATGAAATGCATCCCTTTGGGTGTACAGAGCCTTAACTGCGAAACTCCCCCCCTTATATCTGCTCCCTGTTTAAATGTGCTCCTTGTGTGTATACACTCAGAAAACTCTCTTACATAACATTTGACATCCTTAGGCTTAGAACCCAGTTTGGTTCCTCAGCCATAAGTCATGCTTTGCCTACCTTATGGAACACCCTTCAAAAATCAGTAAAACTAAAGCATACCATTGGTCTAAGCACCATTAAGTCCATGCTTAGACTCACATTGAAGCAAGAATGTAGCTACTATGCATGAATCCATATGCTGACCCTTGAACCATACCCCTTGACTGTTCTCTTGCACTTCTACCTTTTCTCCACTCTTCACCCTTCTCTAATATTGACCTCCTTCTGTTTCTATCCCTTTGGCCTTATCAGCCCCTAATTCCCTCATCCTCACCCTTTCTTCTTCACTCGTCAAGTAACTTTTACTTCCTTCTCCTCTTTCCCTCCAACCTGCATCTCTCCTCCTATCTTGCCACATTTTTGTTATTTGCACTCTTTCTGCTGATGACCCTTGTCTCCCTGTGCTGTAAATTTAAATTAGACTTGTATTGTCCAGCACCACTGTTATGATTTTTTTTATTCTTTCTTCTCTTTTTTTTTTCTCTTCCTATTTATTTTCCCTTGTATTTATCTGAATTTGCATCTGTGTATGCTTTTGGTTTTAACTGTATTAGTATTTGTATCCATGTATGTTTTTTTTAGTTCCATCTGTATAAGCATCTGCGAGTACTGTACTTTGCTTTTCTGTATGATATTAGTTTTATTTATTTATTTGTGTCCTCTAGGACATCCTTGCAAATGAGTAGTCTGAATGGTGTTATCCTGGTAAAATAAAACTGAATTGCATTGGTAAAAGAGGTTTCAACATTGTGTCCACAAATCTTGCTAAGATTTTATAGTCTGATGTTAGAAGGGAGATTGGGCAGTAAGAGGAGAATATTGTGGGGTCCTTGCCTGGTTTGAGAAGTACTGTTATTGTTGCCAGCTGCATGGAGGGGGGGACCTGCCCTTTACTTATGCTTTCCTCATAAAAATTTTGGAGATGATCTATAGTATAAGCACCATCTGAAAGACCTTAAAAAAATAAATCAGCAGGCTATCTGGGCCTGGGGCATTACCTTCCTTCATTTTTTTTAATAGCTTGTGATATCTCAGTTTTCTCTAGAGGTTGGTCAAGAGCCCCAAAGGCTTCTCTGCCTATAGGGGTTACAGAGGCCTTTTGGATGAATTGTTGTATTTGAGTTGGTATAGGTGACACCTCTGAAGAATATAGGTATTTGTAAAAATTAGTGAAGTGTTGTCCAGTCGAGTGGGTGTCAGTGAGCAGGCTGCCATCTGTGGCCTTGATTCCTTTTATAGTGCATTCCATCTCTTTTCTTGTGAGTATAGTTGCCAGGACAGGAGTCTTCCCCCCAATCCCCATCGAAATAAGGTTCCACTTGACCCAGAAGCAAGTTCCACTCCAGTTGGGTGCAGTTGAGGGAGTTGTTTCTCCACTTATGTTGTTGCAGTCTATGGTATAATCCTTGGGTGGGGCAGGACATATGTGCTTTTTCAACTTGCCTGATTTTCCACTTTGTTAAATGAAGATTTACTTCTCCTGGTTTCTTTTGTGTGCCACCAAAGTTTTCCCCCAGATATATGCCTTTAATGCTTCCCACCTGGCAGCATGTGTGGTCTCACCACTCTTGTTCAATAGGTACTCTGATATGGCAGTATGTACATGTTGTAGATACGCCTTTGAGCACTGGGTCTAGTTTCCACTGCAGTGAGGAGGGTTCCACTACCCCAGTTTGCAGCTGGGCAATGAGTGGTTCATGGTCTGAAATGAGGATGGACTCATACTTGGTCTGACCCACTTGCAATGTGAGGGATGACCAGCCTATTTAGTCATGCATTAGACTGATGGGAGTGGGAGAAAACACTATACTCCCTTTCAGAGTGGTTCTGGTGCCTCCATACATCAATCAGAGAGCAAGTGATCTCTACTTCACCCAGGGCACAAACATTCTTTCAGACTGCAATAGGGGAGGGGTTTAACTTATCTACAATAGTGTCCCCCATACAATTGAAGTCCCCTCCTAGGACCCAGAGGCCATGACAGGGGGGCATGTCAAGGAGTAACTTGTGTTAAAATTTTGGGTCTTCTGCATTAGGGCCATATATGGATCCAATTGCCAAGTATTCCCCTGACTTGAGCCGCAGTTATGCCATGGCATCTCTGCCCCCTGGGTTGATGTAGGATGTAGGATTGTAGGATTCTAGAATGTGCCAAGGAAACCCACAGGGCAACCACATGCTGCTCTGCTCTCCTCTCTCTAGCATTGTAGGTGGCCATTATCCAAGAGACCCCTCATGATCATTTTATTTCTAACTCTCTGGGTGCCATATGTGTCTCCTGTTGGGGAGCAATGTTAGTTTTATTTTTTTTTTAATCTAGTTTGTTCCCACTTTCGTTTTACAGCATTTTTCAGCCCATTCACATTCCATGTGGTTATTTTCAAGGAGGAAGCCATGGTAAAGCTATATTTGGTATCTATCTATGCACTGGCCATGTGTAGACAAAGTTATGTATCAACCAACCAATGTTTGCCAATAATCACAGAAAAACTGTATCCAGAATAACAATAACAGTAATGATAACAATCTGATTTAAACCTTTTGTGCTCCCCATTTTTCCCTCCCCCTCCCCCAACAATCCTCCTGAACACATATCCCAACCTTCCTTACCCCATAATAACAGTGAATAACATGATGATTAATGCCCCTACACATCGAACTGTAGGGAAGGAACTGAAACTTATGATCAACTGCAAAGTCAATCCCTCTCTATCCCCACAGTTACTGATGGTGTTCAAAGCATGGTTATATAGGTTATTTACTACCCATATGACTGATACTCAAATGCAAATAGCAGAATAAAAATAGTACGATTGAGTAAGGCTATGGGACATATATACACCCCCCTCCTTACGTGATGGTGTGGCATTACAACCCCCAAAATAGATGGAGTTCTAGCTCCACTATGTTGATGACAGGGCCCTTTACAGGACATTTTATAGGCCCTGCATCCCCAAGTATGAGCTCTCTTTTTAAACTAGGCCAACCGGTGATCCACCTGAGTCCCCAACATTTTCAAAGCACATCTCTCCTCCTCTCCCGGCCACTACATTTCAAGCACTCCTAGCTACTCATGAAGAGGAGGTAATTCCCAAGTCATGCCATATTCACAAAGGTAGCAATTCATATCAATGTGTAAATCAAAACTGTAATCCAAGAAGCTTTCACACAGCAAACAATGTGAAGAGGGAATGTTCATGCTAGCAGAGATCTGAGCTTGGCCAACCATATTCAGTTGTCATATACAGTACAAGTCTGTATAGAATTCACCGTCACCAGGGCAACAGGAAAGCAATATTTCAGGCAGTGAGCCACCCACCAGAACTTACATAAGTATGAGAAATAACAACAATATTTATGCCTGTATGCAGAGTTTCATCTGGCCCCTCCATCTGTCCCATTTGGTCTACGGCTCACACAGTTTGATTCCACGGGATAAGTGACAATCATTCAGTCTTAGTATTCACACAGTTTATTTCAATGATACAAAAAAGGAACCCAAATTTGTGGAATCAAGTTATATCATATTGCCCCCTGTTCCGATCTCTCTGTGCTCAAGTACACTACAAAGCTGCTCACAGACTGCAATATTCAACAAAACCAAGGGTGGGCATGCCAGGCAGACATAAATAATGAAAGATTATGGGAAAATGTGGGTCCCTGAGCTACAATCCCATCCCAGACTTTAAATGGTTAACCTGAGCCTGCCAAAGTCTTCCAACATGTTTCCCATGTTTTTGGCTATGTAGACAATTGACAGCGTTTACATACTGTTTGTCCTCCCCCTTGACCTCTGCTACTACATGTGCCCCTAGGCACCATCAGGGTCGGGGTTCATAGACCTCTATGCAAAAGACTGAAACTCTGAAATTTGCAACTGATTTGACACACCATGAACAGTACATTTTGTGTGGCAAGAACACTCTGTTTCAGTCCAGGAGTTATGCTAAAGGCGCTTTACATTAGTTCATTCAAGCACATAAACACTGATACTGTTGGGCAGCATACAACCACTGACATGACTGTGCTGTCAGATGTCAGACATCTGCATGGGTTTCCCTCTGCTGTGTCTTGGATCATGTTTAACACATTAAACTGCGTTTTCAACCACAAAGAATACAGTGCGTGGAACTAGATAGCGGATAAAAATAGATAAGAATGTAGTAATGTAAACTGTCTACCTTAGCATGAAAAAATATTAGCTATCACCAAAAGCTGCCAGGGGTAGGACAGCAGGTTAATCAGCTGTAAATAGTGGGAACTCTCCATTCAATGCCTTTGTCCCTGTTTTTACGCCACACACATTGTGAAAATATTCAGGAATCTTAACTTGTAGTGACGACTGTGTAAAATAGATGAGTTCAATGAGTAAGTAAATTTAGGAGACCAGGACAGTCAGTGGGCTTGAGCCATGTGGTCAGGCTCATGAGCCTCAAGGAACACAGGAGAGCACCCATCGTCATTGTAGTAGTGACTACAGGGCAATTGAAAATTCATGGAATGAAGAACAGCAAAAAGGTGTGCAAAAAAAAACCCAGTACTCTCACAGGTATAGCTCAAATGGTTTAATGTGCCCTCCTAAGCCAACCTATTTTTAGGCTGGTGGGAGGAGGTCACCATCTTCGACTCCTGTGGCAATAAGTTTTATGATAAGACACTCTACTGGGGTTGCTTTATTGATTATATACTGTGCATATGGGGGGCACAGAGTCTGATGCTGTTGAGGTTTTAGACATTATTAATAGGAATGAATTCAATCTCCATTTTACACATGCTATGGATCACACTACAGTAACCTTCCTAGACCTCCATCTCTGTGCCTCCCCAGATGGCAGTATCATCACTGAGAATTACTGAAAACCTATTTCTGGTAACTATCTTCTAAGGAGTGACAGCTGCCATCCACCACATTTACTGAAAAGTATTCCAAATGGGCAATATTTGAGGCTTAGGCAAAATTGTAGCAAAACTGAAGATTTTGAGAGACATGCAAATGATTTAACATGTAGGTTCCAGGAGAGAGAGGCTATGGTATGGACATATTAGAAACAGCATATACAGCTGCTAAATCTTGGGAATGTCAAACTTTATTGAAATTACACACCAGATTTCCTGATGCACCTAATACTGTTAACTTTATTACAGAGTTTAATAACATCTCCCCTAAGATTGCAGGAGCTTTAAGAAAATGTTGGCACATTCTTGATACAGACCCCGATCTTGAGAATACACTGAGTAAGCAACCTAGAGTTGTGTACAGAAAAGTTAAGAGCATTCAGAACATGGTGACAAGAAGTCATTTTATTGCAACAGTTCCAAGGGTCTTAAGTGTTAACAAGGGTTGTAACAGGCGTGGGACTTGTAATATTTGTAAATTCATGATTATGGGTCAGAGTTTTCAGAGTCCCACCAACAATTTTGTTTACAACATTCAACATTTTGTGATGTGTAGAACAACTTTTGTTATTTATGCAATTTGATGCAATTGTCCATCATTGTACATTGGTATGACTACCAGATGCTTTAAGGAGAGAATTCAAGAACACGTCCAGTCTATTAACAATAGATGGTGTGACACCCCAGTGGGTAGCCACTGGGGTCTCCATCATGATTTTGATTTAAAATGTTTTAATTTTATGGGAATTGATCACATTCAGATGCCTCTGAGAGGCATACAGATGTCAAACGCTAAGACAAAGAGAAAGTAAATTAATTTTTTTGTTAAATGCTTCTGTGGGAATTAATGATGGTTGGGATCTACAACTCGTTTTGTAAATTTGCACTTCTCTTCATGTGTTCTGTGATTAATTAGTTTTGTGCAAATATTCCATAGCCTTTCTTGATGTTTATATAATATGTTTAGATAGCTTTACTTTACCAAATATATTTTTCTACTTTTCCCTTCGTAAAAAACATTCAGGATTCACTGACTTTTTTCATCCCACTTTTATAGATGCCACTTCTAAATGAATTGTGGAAAAGAAGAATAAGTGGTTTTGAAAGTATTTAAGATTAATTTGAATTATTTAAAGATGTCAAAATATTTGAGTAGATGTTCAAATGCATATTTATTATAGAATTTGTACCTAATGCAGTTTATCTGATGTACCTTCAAGATGTCTCGACTGCTTCATAGGTATTACTTTGTATATTTTTGCACTGTCACTTTAGGATTTGACTTTATAAGCTTTGATGATGTTTCACTGTTCACTTCCCCTTTGAAGAACCCTCATTGGTTTGAGGTGATAGGGGTATTTTGCTGCACTTTTTCTGTGGAGTTTGGCACATTAAACCACTTGATCTATACCTGTGTGAGTACTGGTTTTGTTTTACGCACCTTTCTGCTGTTCTGTATTCCATGTTGTTTTTTTTTTGGTGCTGCAATTTACAGCATGAGCGATTAGACATTTCTTTTACTTTGTCAATTGATAATTCAAGCTGATGCAGTGGTGTGGACTTGAGAAAGACCCTTGGTCGAAGCATTCTCTTCCTCTATAAATCTTTTGTCAGTCAATGAAGTGTCAAAAAGTAAGGGGGTCAACCAGGTCAGGAGATTCTTGGCCTGGATGAATAAAGATGATTGAATTCCCATCCTCAGAGATGCAGGTTAGATTTTACTCCAACTGAAATTCTGTCAGGGAATCTGAAGGTCGCTCCTGTAATCCTGCACCACAAACACTTTTTGACTATTATCCAGGGTCACCGTGCCATTGGAATTTGCAGCTCCTAATATTTACTTTTTGTCCATGTATCTTAAATATTTAATAAAAAAGTGGCGTGGTTTTTCTCCTGGATGCAGTTTTGGGCCCATGCAGTGGGCCAATTCTACTTCATACTCTAGTGCAGTGTGTCCCAGCTATTGGTGGACCCCAGACTGAGGGTTCTTTTTTTTCTATTCCCTCCAGGAGCCCGATGATCCATATATTCTGACATCTGAACCAGTTTTCTAGGTTGTCTGATTTTTGTTGGATTTCTTGCAGCTGTTTTTTAATTTATTTCTGTCTCTGGTTATATCCACTTGTAAATGCTCTACTTCACTGAGCTGCTTCTTGGCTTCAAGATGGGGGGAATGAACAGGTGACTCCTCAGAGAGACCAGTGACCTTTGTTTGCAAGTATGTGATATGTGCAGTAATATTGTCAAAGCTAGCCCTCATTTAATTTTTTTGCATGGCTGGCATAGAGGCTAAAGACTTCTCTAAGTCAAACATTTAACCCCCACTTTGTGAAACTGTGGGATGAGGGCTGGAGGAAGCCTTGTGGTATGACAATGGTGTCTCCGATGCTTTCTGAGACTGGAATTGAAGTTTTGACTGCCATGTTGTCACTTTTGTGGATGCTGCTTGAGATTTGCTCACCACAGATGCATGGTGTATCACTTGGGATGCCAATTTACAATATTTAGTTCCACTTTTATAAGGTTAGCCCATGTAGAGCCAATCTTGGAAGTGTCCACTATCTCGTCTGGTTGGCCACATCCTTGGCCATGCATGTTACCAAGCAAATCTTGGAGGTGATACACCACCACACATGCAACCAGTGCAGACCATGCAATGCAGGTGTGATGTGGTCTCTCTGAGAAGTTCCTAACCCCAGCTGGGCTGCAGCATTATGGACCAGCTGCAGGTGATGCATCAAACCTCCACATAACACTAAATAGAGAGCACTGCAATAATCCAGTCTACAGATGACAAAGATGTTGACTACCACCTCCAAGTCATCTGGAGCTAGATGGGGTTGGATCCAGGCAATATTACAGGGAAGGTAAAAAAAAAACATTCCTGACTTCCACAAATACCTGTTGTTTTAGTAACAACTTGCAGTCTTGAATCACTCCCAGGTCCTTCACTGCAGCCACAGCTCCACGTGACTGACCATTCCCAGATGGTAAAAGCATGCCATGACTTGTCATTCCTGACCCCATACTGGCCTGGATGGATAACCATAACCTCTATGTTGCTGGGGCTGAGATACAGCCACTTGAAGGCTATCCAGTCATTGATTTCTTGTAGACACTCCCTAAGCACCAAGACAGCACTCAACCCATCAGGAATGAAAGACATATATAGTTGAGTATCATCTGCAACATTGTTTTGTTTTTTGATGTTGCTGGGTTGTTGATTTGCATTATGACCTTTCTGATCCTGAGGTTATATAATTAGCATACTGACCTTTCTGACCCAGACAGACAATGCTCTCAGTTAACTTACCCCTTTCATATCATGGGAGCAGGTTCATGTGCTAGATTAATTCAGAACCATGTGACAGGGTCTTGACCAATGAGGAGTCAGAACTGACCAGACCCAATTTTATAAGTACAGAGAGAGAGTTTGGAGTTTCAAGTATAAGCTCCTGAAGAGGGAGAAAAAAAGCATTTCAGGTTAATGTTTTGAAAGGCTTTGCCTGTGGTTTGATGGGCTGCAGCAACCAGCCATGCCCTCTGCTTGAGTTATATAAGGCAGTCCTTTGAGCTTCACCCAGAAGCAATTTTTCTTTGCAGCCAGAGGCTCTGCTGGGTCTCTACCCCTCCCAATTTTTCAGCATGTATGTCTTTCTCCCTCCTATTGTTGTTTTGGATTTTTTGCTTGGTTTGTGCTGGACTTTCTGCTGGTTTGTGTTTCTCCTTCTTGTCTCAGTCAGTATTTTGCTTTGCCTCTGGTTGTTGCTTGTGCTATTCGGGCACATTTTGCTATTTAGGCTCTCATTTACTTTTATCATCCTCTTAGCAATCACTTGGTTTAATTGCAATTATTATCTGTGTGTTATTCAGTTGCACTTGCTGTTTTCCTAGCCTGTAGCAGTCTTCCTGTGCACATCCACCCTTAATTGTTTACACCTGGTTTCACTCAGTACCTGACTCCAC
The DNA here is from genome assembly GCA_016271365.2 of Neoceratodus forsteri. Taxonomy (NCBI): domain Eukaryota; kingdom Metazoa; phylum Chordata; order Ceratodontiformes; family Ceratodontidae; genus Neoceratodus; species Neoceratodus forsteri. The sequence goes on along the minus strand of CM057454.1, from coordinate 1,007,917,298 downwards.
TCAGCAGCTACAGCTCCCAACTTTTCAATTCCCATGTGTTTGCTTTTCTACCAGTTTCATTGTTCCTCTACTGACATTTATTTATTTTTATTTATTTATTTATTGAAACGTTTCACCAGGAAAGGCACACTGAACAATATAAAATTGCTCATCTCTTGGAGCATCCTGGGGGAAGGGTAGCAAGGGAGCATTTTATTTAATTTTTTTTATTTATGCTCCCCCTACCCACAGCACTTCACAGGAGACACCTAAGGCATTCTAATCCTCACCCTCTTACCTGGAGCCTGGGTGGTCCATCCCCCATGTAGCCAAGGCTTGCCCCCCAGGTGGGTATGAGCCCTTACACCCTGAAGTCTTCTGGTTTTTGTCAGGATGCCATTACTGGGTCAGGTAGGGACATTGTGGATTGAGGCCTAGTGCTTCATCTATCCGGGAGTACTGCAAGTGATTTTTTCTGGTGTTCCAGGCATGATGTGCACCCTGACATCAAGGCACAGAGCACCAACATCCATCATGCCACCCCTTGCTTGAGACTTGGGCTTGCTGTAGGGGCAGCAAAGAGAAACTCTTCAGAAATTTCTCAAAATATATGGAAATAGCTGGCAATGTCTGTAGCTACTACTGTACCTCAGGTCTCCACCCAGGGTCAGACAAGCACTGATCCATGGTTCCCCTTCCCCCGGAGAAGACAAACTGTCCCTGGGATGCTCAAGCCTCCTTTCCTGGCCAGCCCTCCAGCTCCCGGGCTCATTCCTGAACCCAGATCACTGGTGTCACAAGCAGAAATCCAATAGCTGCACCAATGGGCCAGCAAGGGAGCATTTTAAACAACAGTACAGTACGGTAGAGGAGTATTTACATTGGCAGCAGCAACATTTCCCAAATGGTAATGGCAGAACAGGGAAGCACCAGAACAAAAATAGGAAAACTTAATACATCAGTAGTAGCAATAGATAGTCAGATGGGATATGAGTAACAATTGAAGACGTGTAAACAAAATGCATACAGATTTGAATGGGTAAAAAATAACAGCAGAATTACTCCTGCTCCTTAGCAGTATAAATCATTTATGCTGCCTCAAACCTCCCTGCTCTGCAATGCATCCGCAACTACTCTAAGTCGTGAGTCTATGTACAGTATTAATACTGTGGTATGTCTCATATATTTAATGTACCGAAAGAAAGCCAGTACCACCACTAACCTCCCGAGTCCTGGGATGGTATTTCATACGTTTAGACAGAAACCTTATGACTGAACAGTAATGAGAATTCTGAATTGCATAAATAGTTTGGCTTCCCCTATGGAAATGGTTGGCATCTATTCCTCATGTATCATGCTGTTTCATACAGGTTGTGTCATACCTATATACATGTTACTGACCTAATAGTGGGTCTTGTATATGCTTGTAACCTACATTTGAGTCTTATATACTCTATACCTGATTTGTCACCTGTTTCTTGTCACCGTTTGAGTCACCGGTGGCTGTTAACCCACTGACTAACTTCTTTGAAAACTGGATGTGTGCCAACCTCAACCATAAATTACTTGGCTTAGGACTACCTGCAGTCAATGGTCTTGCCCTGCACCCATGAAGTCCACATTTTGTGTATGCAAAACTCAGGGAGGGGTCCTTCTTATCTTGTGTCACCGGTGGCCATTGACCCACTGGATACTCCGAAGTGGAAATGTCCTCACTCTGGTGGAGTTTTAGCCATCATTGGTGGCTGTTAACCAACCCATTGCCAGCACTTCTTGATGTAGATTTTAGGACTTCAGCTGCAAAAGGGTGGGGACCTTAAGCCCACAGGTATCCCATCAGTTGGGCATGGGAATAATGGCAGCAGAATGTGAGTGGCACGATTAGTGCAAATGTGTTCTGGGCAATTGGGACTTCTGAGTGGCGGTGATTGTGGGTGACAGGAACATGGGGCCCTAACTGTGGTCCTCCCCCTACAATGTGTAAAGGGCAGGGGATGTTTATTTTTATTTGGGGGGTGCAGTGGGGTGAAGACCCCCACAATGGGGCCAACATCTGGTGTGACTGGCCAGGTGTGTGACTCAATTGACTATCACACATCTTGCTGTAGGCCATTTTGCTGTGCTCCCCTTTTCTGTGGACAGTTTGTTTTTACCTAATTGTGGGTGACCAAAGTCCAAGGGGGCTCCTTTAGCTGCCATGTGGGTTCATCAGCATCTTTGTTAGCTGGTCTGCTTACCACCACCTAAGGTTCACCTGGTCTGCTTGCACTACTGGCTGTTAACCCACCAGTTGCTCTTTAGGCTTGTGAAGGCTGATTGAGTGCTTCAGTGGTTGTAGCTCTTCTCCTTCCACCTTCGTGGAGGGCCTACTGAGTGGGAGCCACCTTTTGCTGCAGAGTTTGCTCACAGCCCCTCATGGTGTTCCCATTAGAGGGACAGGGTGAGAGCCTTCCTCCAAATTGAATCTTCCCCTAACTGGGTTTCTAAATTACAGCAGCAGAGCCATTACTAAACATGTCCCATGCCTGGAGGGAAGGCAACCTAGGCCTTGGATCCCCAGAAGTTTCCTCCTCACAGGGTTTTTTCCCTCTCATCCATGCTTAAGGTCATACCTACTTAATTTATATCATACTAGAGTCTTAGGTTACCAAGTAAGTTTCTGCTATTGGATGGAGTTGGATGGTGGCTCTCCTTTGCCATTCTCTTTTTCCTTAGGAAGGCATGCCCTCCTGCTCAGTTTTTATAAATATCACCTCTCAGTTTGTGTCTGTTTCTGCTCATCACCAATGGCTGTTAACCCACTGGTTGCTGTGAATTCATGCTCCTCATCCTTTGTAAGCACTGCTTGCTGTTCAACACTCTCTTTGGGGCTCCTTCTTAAGGTACCTTTAACCAAGGAAATCCTTCCCACAGCACCTCTAGGGGTGGAACCCTTCTGAGGGTTCCTTACCTTATATACACCTACAGGATTATAGTCCCTGTGGAATGGAGAGGAGAACAGCCAGAAAGGTTCATCAGCTAGTTGCACAAGCATAACACTATACTATACTAAGCTGAGTAAGCCCATTGAATTGAAAGGCTTTGCTTGTCATTCTAGGGGCTGGAGCAACCAGCCATGACTTCACAATTAGGTGAAAACAAACTGTCCACAGAAAAGGGGAGCACAGCCATATAAGGCATTCCTACCAGCCATATAAGGCATTCCTACCAGCTTCATCCAGAAGCATTTTTTCTTTGCCCTTCCATCCTCCCCTCCTCCTCCAGAAGCTCTCTGCTTGCCTTGGGGCTCCTTGCTAAGGTACCTTTAGCCAAGGAAATTCTTCCCTCAACACCTCTAGGGGCCCTTCCAAGGGTTTCTTGCCTTCGGTACTCCTAAAGGGTGGTATTCCCTGTGGAATAGAGAGGTGAACAGCCACAAAAGTTTATTAACAAGTTGCACAAGCATAACAGTATGTTCAGTTGCCTAAGATCATTGAAGTTAGAATTACAGGGAGGTGAACTACAGGGGCAATCCATTCTTAAAGGAAAACTGAACAAAACTGAGGTGGCAATTACCAGGGCTGCAGAAACACCAGCTTAAAACAACCTGTATAGTTTAAAATGACTGCAGCTAACCTTTAATTAGTTATTTCTTGTTGAAATATTGGCCCTGAGTGGCCATGTCCAAAGCTGCCGCACCAGAAGACCGAGTGTGACCCTGGCATGCTGTCCTGTTCTGGAATGCTGGTAAAAATGATGAGCGAGGCACATTTAAACCGAATAAAAACAAACAGTGCCCCATGTAGAGGTCTCTTAGCTGTACCTCTAGAAGCAATTCCCAGTGTAAATGGAGCAGTGTAAGGTACTTAAATTTGTTAGTAAAGTTGGAGCTCCAAGTTCGGTCATGTGCAGTAGCACCTAGCACTCCAAATTCAGGATTGCGCAGTAGCGCTAGGTGCTACTGTGCATGACCGAACTCAGAGCTCTGACTTTACTAACAAATTTAAGTACCTTACACTGCTTCATTTACACTTGAAATTGCTTCTAGAGGTACAGCTAAGAGACCTCTACATGGGGCACTCTTTGTTTTTATTCAGTTTAAATGCGCCTCACTCGTCATTCTTACCAGCATTCCAGAACAGGACAGCAAGTCAGGGTCACACTCCATCTTCTGGTGCAGCAGCACTTTGGACATGACCAATCAGGACCAATATTTCAACAAGAAATAACTAATTAAAGGTTAGCTGCAGTCATTTTAAATTATACAGGTTGTTTTAATCAAGCGTTTCTGCAGCCCTGGTAATTGCCACTTCAGTTTTGTTCAGTTTTCCTTTAATTAATTTTACTAAACCTATGTAACTATATTTTTGTCTTTTAGCCAAAATGCTTGTGTCATAACTTGATGAATAATTTCATGACTTTTTTGGTGCCACATCAGAGAGGCAGAGTACTGTCCAGCTGTTGTTGTTATAATAGGACAATAACTGGAAAACAAATAGCATTTAAAAACTAATGCTATACATTGGCTTTAGAGTGGGTCTTCCATGAACAGTGAGCTCTTACCTATGGCAGAGATCCCTGGTACCAATTTTATTTATTATTATATTATGGAATGCACAATGCTTTTTCTTTGGCATGTCAGTAAAACCAGTAAATCTGTTGCAGAGTACAGTGCAAAAGCTGAAAATAGCAATCACCAATTTAGACATGATTTGTACTTCTGAAATGTGCACCATTGCTAGGATATTTCATTAAAATCAATCTGCTAGTTACAAAGTATAGACTGAAAGAGGGCATGAGCTTCTAGTAGTTTACATGCTACAGTATGTGAGCTTATGCAGTGTGCACCATTTCTTGAATGTTTCAGAGAAAAAAAAAGATAGTCAGTTACCAAGAACAAGCTACAGTAACAGCTTAATTGCCTCTCCATAACTTAGATGTTATTTGTGTACAGTACTCAATAATAATCTTTCACCTTCAGGAGATGAGCATTAAAACTGCAGACTATGCTATAACTTTAGCAGCAACAAGCAGAATTTAATTAGTTGGAGAACACTAGCCATATATAAAGATTAGCTTAATGAAGAAGAATGAAATATGCATTAGAGAACACTGTGAATAAGTGACTCCATCAAGGAAGATCAGACTGCAGTCACCATGATCAATTGTAGTATAGATCTATGACCCTAATTCTGAATTTTAACCCAACAGTTCTGATCTTATAAACCATTCAAGCCCATTTAAATGATTTGCACATTTGAGATCCATGTACAGTATATATCTTCAACACATCCAAGATCTTTCCAGGCTTTTATGAATCAAAGCATTTAATTTTCTGCCATTATATTTGCCCTGAAATTCTGAGACATTGTCTATTACACTTGAATAATGTCCAATGGGACTACTTTAAATGTAGTCTCTTAGAAGTCAAGCAAGTGTGAAATGTGCAAATTCTTGACCTTAAAAATAAGCAAAATATCAAAGACAGAATGCAAATGGGTCTTAGTCATCTGTTTATCATTTTCAAATGATTAGAATCAGTTATTGACAGTATGTTTATTCCAAAAGGAATCATATTTTAAAATAATATTCCTTGGGTATTTCCCCCATAGAAGAAAGTGTAAAATAAAAAAATGGGTCAAAAGACAACTTATTTATATTAGCTACCTCAACAACAAAATCAGAACTTTCATAAGAGGGCATTTACAACATCTTTGGTTAAATACCCAGCACAGTCTAAAGCCAAGAGATGACATTACAAAACAGATTTCTGGCAGTAGGATGGCCCAGCACTATTGTGTTGGTGGTCAGGGCTCAAGAGTAAAGTTGGAAGACCAGTATTTGGGTGGCCAACTGGAAAAGATGCTGCAGGTGGCAGCAGTCCCAACAGGGGAGTGTCAGTTGGAACATTCTGCCAGAACAGTAACTCCTGATGGTGGGGCAGAGAGTACGGTTTGCTCCTCTGTTGGATGGGAGGGGGGGGCTGCATGCATGCAGACTGATCTTACAGTGTCTTATATGCCTCTGCAGGATGGTGAGAGAGGTAAAAGGAATGAGGGAAAACAAAGGAGACCTCCAATTGCTGTCACCATGATACTCACTGCTACACCTGGGCTCATCTCCATGACTGTCTGCTGGCAGAAGGAGTAGCTGATATCACAGAGTGGTTTCCAAAGTGAGGGCCTGATGGAAGCAGGATGATGAGCAAAGGGAGCAAAGGAAGGAAAACACACACAATCACACACACATACACACACACAAACTCACAATCTCACACACACACACACACACACACACACACTCACACACACAACACACACACACACACACACACACACACACACACACAGAGCAAATCTTGAAGATTCTACCATTCTGCGTTACTATTCTATATCAAAAAGTTATTGGGTCAATGCTCCCCTCACACTGGACAGTACCAAGACATCCCAGGTGTCCAATGGCAAGCTCTTCCTTTCTCAGTCCCTATGCCATTCAGCCCCTGGCATCCACAGTCACCCCATCCTTTAGTCTGTCAAATGCCAAGCAGTCCTTTGCATCTACTAACACCCACTCATCACTTTCCCCAAGCTAAGCAGTCCCAAACATTCAGTGGCAATACCCTACTTTACCTTAACTCATGCCAAGCAGTCCTTGCCATCCAATGATTTCCCCCTCCCTCAATCTATCCTCATTCCAAGCAATCACTGGCATCTAGAGATCCCCTCCCTCACCTTGTTCAAATCAAATCAGTCCTTGACCTCTTGTGGCCCCCATCCCTCAGCCTGCCCCACACAAAGCAGTCCTAGAAACATAACAACACAGAAACTGTAAGCAGAAAAGAACCTCTTGGCCTGCATATTCTGCCCTAAAGTCCTTACCTACTGTGCTACCATAAATCCTAATTGATCTCCATCCTTAGCCCCCACCAGCCCTGTCACTAAGTTCCCCCTGTGACTATCCCATGCATGTCTGAAACCTGTTACCCTTTCAGTACCCATCACCTTTGCTGGGAGGCTGTTCCAGGTGTCCACCACCCTTTCTGTGTAGAAATACTTCCTCATACCTCCTCTGTCTCCCCCTTCTAGCTTCATATCATGCCACCTCATCCTTGAGCATCTCTTTCTGTGCAATATGCCACCCTCATGTAGCTTATTGATACTCTTGAGGTATTTTAATGTTTCTATCATGTCTCTCTTTTCTCTTCTTTCCTCCAGTGAGTACATATTTAATTCCCTGAGGCTTTCCTCTTAGGGCTTCTGATGCAAGCCATGCTCCATTTCGGTGGCTGTTCTTTGTACCACCTCTACCTGGTCTATGTCCTTCCTGAGATGGTGCCTCCAGAACTAGACACAGCACTCGAGGTATAGCCTCACCATTGATCTATAAAGGGGTAACACTATCTCCCAATTTCTGCTGGTGATACCCCTCCCTATACATCCCAGCATCCTACCAGCCTTTTCAACTGCCTTTTCACACTACTTTGCTACCATCAGGTCATCAGATATGATGACTCCCAGATCCCTTTCCTGTTTGGTTTTTGTTAACACATATCCCCAAATGATATGTTTCCTTGGGTTTCTGTGCTCTATGTGCATCATTTTACATTTTTTGGAGCCCAGTTGCCAAACCGTTGACCATTCTTCCAGATTTTTTAGATCTTCCTTCATTTTTTCCACCCCCCATATGTCCACTCTGTTGCGGATTTTTGTGTCACCCATGAACAAGCATACCTATTTTTCTAGCCCCTCTGTGATGTCACTAATAAAGACATTGAAGAGGATCAGTCCCAGTACTGACCCTGTGGCATCCTCCTGACAGATCTGACTCTAATAAAGGGACATGCCCTACACCACTAGGACATCCACATAATAAGACTATGTATTCATTATGCTGCCCCTGGTTGGCCCTGATTCAGTCAAATTTTGTTGAATCCACTCGAAGGGGGACTGAAAACTACTCAGCTATGCATGTCCCCAAACCCCAGCCACCCGTACGCTGCATAGTCAGGTGTTACTTTGCATGGACCTTAATCTACATACTGGCAGGGCAACACAAGAGGTCAACTCGATCCCTGGATCCCTGCAATCTAACCTACACAAAACACAACAAGGCCCGTGCTTTTAAACATCTTGCCAATCTGAAAAGTATTGTGCTCCTCCTACTACTGTGCTCAGGAGATGCCGAGCTCAATCCTGGCCCCACAAAGTTGATTTCATCTCCAACCAAAATTACTACCCTAAAAGGAATCAGTTTTCTGCATGCCAATGTCTGCAGCCTTCTAAAGAAGTTGGATTCTGTCCAGGTCTGGATTATCCACACTTCCCCAGACATACTTGTGATCTCGGAATCCTGGCTTCGGGCATCCACACCAGACAGTGAGGTTAATATCCCCCACTACCTCCTCTTCAGAGCAGATAGAAAGACTAGAGGGGAGGAGTAGGCATTTATGTTAAAAACAAATTTACAGTATCTACTGTATATTAGATGCTACTTCCGTTGCAGGGGGCTTTGAATGCCTGTCTCTCAGGGTTAAACCATCCCAATCCGTGGCACTCCGCATAATAAGTTGCTATAGACCCCCAGCAGCAGGACCACAGCTCCTGGCTCATCTGTCTTTACAAATGGATATGACACCTCTGGAAACAATTATATTAGGTGACCTTAACTATGACTGGATATCGAATGGATCGCTACCCCTAAAACAATCCCACGGGTTCACCCAAATGATTACAGAACCAACATGCATCAACAAGAAAAATCCAATGAAAAGCACATTTCTGGATGTCCTTCTTGTCAGCAAACCACACTACTTTTCCCATGCCGGTATCCTTCCAGCAGATGTTAGTGACCACTGTCTCATAGCTGGCATAAGAACCATCTAGAACCCACTATCTACATCAAAGTTTTCTACTAAAAGATCCAGACAGAACATTGACCCTCTGGCCTACATACAAGAACTAAAAAACTCCTTGCTCTGGCAGACTTTCTACCTGGCTAAATCAGTGGGTGATGCCTATAATGTTCTCCATGAAATCAAAGCCAGTGCCCTAAACAACCATGCTTCTCTAGTTAAAGCATGAATAAAAAACAGAACCTGCCATTGGTTTTCACCGGATCTGAAGAATGCTTTACTCAAAAGAGACCAGCTATGGAAAAAGGCCCAGAAATCGCAGGTCAATGCAGACTGGTGTCTCTTTAGGACAGCTAGAAATGCCTGCATGAAAATGGTCAGAGAGGCCAAGGCCAATTATTATCAAAACGAATTACTATCTGCATCCAACAGCCCAACTAAATTCTGGTCCACCATAAAGAAACTGTCTGGACACTCCCCAGGTAGTTCACTACCCTCCAAAATCACCATTGACAATGTCACTATCAGTGATAAATCTGAAATTCTTCAAGCCTTCAACAACCACTTCGCCACTGCAGGCATGGCATTCGATAATGTACCAGTAAGTAGTCTCCGTCCACAGCTCACCGCCCAGCCTCCAGACCAATGTAACAAAGTTACGATCGTCTCCTTTTCCCCAACCATCATAAAAGAAGTTGAAGACCTTATGCTACGGCTAGAAACCAGAAAAAGTGCAGGATCCAACTCCTTCGACCCATACTTTCTGAAAATAGCATACCACATACTTGCCCTACCTATATCACACTTATTCAATCTGTCCCTAGCCCAGGGCTCTATCCCCATGGAATGGAAAACTGCTCATGTTATCCCCCTATTTAAAGCAGGGGACCCATGTGACCTGAACAATTATAGGCCAATCTCTCTTCTACCTATACTCTCAAAAATCCTGGAAAAAGTCGTGGATTTACAGCTGAGATTGTTTCTAGACAACTCTACATTGCTTAACCCCATGCAGTCTGGCTTTAGAGCAAAGCATAGCACTGTTATGGCACTGGCCAAAGTCACTAATGACTGGCAATGGGACCCTGACAACAAAAAATGTGTTTGTGCTGTGTTTTTAGACCTCAGCAAGGCCTTCAATACCGTTGACCACTGCCTACTTCTCTCCACCTTAAAAACCATAGGTATGAACTCAAACTCACTGGACTGGTTCCAGGATTATCTCTCTGATACGCAGCAACAAATTAAGGCTAAAGGTGAGTTCTTTCCTCTCAAACCAATAAAAAGAGGAGTCCCACAGGGTTCCATACTGGGCCCTCTACTGTTCGCCATCTACATTAACAACTTGGACCTAGGCATTACAGAAGCCAGTATCAACTTGTTTGCCGATGATACGGTGCTCTATCTAAGCCGTGACTTGCAGGAGCCACATGCACAGATCTACAAACTGAATTCAATACGCTGCAGCATCAGCTTCTCAGCAAAAAGCTACTGCTAAATGCAAAAAAAATAAGGCCATGCTCTTTACCCCATCTAGCACTAGGGCCTACTCTGCTGCTGCTGGTACCCTTCCTCCCATAACTACCCTTCTAGGTGAAGATCTTGAGTTTGTGCCTAAATTCAAATATCTGGGTATATGACTGGACAACAAACTGAGCACACAGAAGAATTGATGAAAAAGCTTAGGCAGAGGCTTGGCCTCTTCTTCAGAACTTAAACACCTTCTGACCCAGAGCGTAAAGAAGACAGCTTGTTCAATCAACTTTCCTCTCATTAATTGACTACTTTGACATTATCTATTGCCAATGCTCTGTCTCACACCTTGCAAAACTGGATGTCCTGTACCACAGAGTGCTAAGATTTATAACTGGTCTCCCATCCTCCACATCACTGCTCTTTATATGCAGCCGTGGTGGCCTTCCCTTCAATATAGGTGGTGTAGAAATGCAGCACTCTGGACATTCGGGCGTTACCAACAAACTCCCAGATTACATTGTTGCCTGCCTCCCCCTGAGCCCAATCAGTAGGTACGCACTAAGAAGCCGCTCGCTAATTTCTCTGAAAATCCCTAGGATCAGTACCCACTTTGGCAGGGCTGCCATAAGCCATGCTTTGCCTACGCTCTGGAACAGGGAACAAAGATCCTTGAGACTCAGCTCTCCTGTCGGTTTTGCCCTGTTTAGGATCATTTATGACAAAACGTTCGCCGAAATCTGTAAGTGTTTCCATAGTTCCTAACTGTCCTGCTGATGGTTGACTCCGAATCCTTACCACATCCAGCCATGAACCTAGTTCCTACCCTTTCTATTTTAATCAAGTGCACTAGTCAGCTGCCATAGTGGCCCTTGGCACCCAAGGCACCACTTCTCCCATATTACTCTCCTCTCACCATTTAAGCGGAACATACAGACCTCATTAGGGGCCCCTATGCATCCCAGGACCCTCACCCAAGTATGGTAAATGGTCACTGAGGGCTGAAATGCAAAGAATTGTACCCTCTGATGGAGGCTTGACTAAGAATGACTAAACATACCACCTCAACGTCTGCATATATGGAGTCTGTATATACAACAGCAAAGTTGAGTGATGCATGTATGTTCCTACAAGAACGCTTGGAATGTATATCATGCACCTACCACTTTTCTGTAAATTTGTTTGTAACTCTTTGTACATGTTGTACTTTGTATCCTCAATCTATGTATGTAAAACTGTCTTGGACAACAGCAGGTCCATCTTGTAAATGAGCTTGCTCAATGATGATCGCCTGGATAAATAAAGATTTGATTTGATTTGATCCCGCTGGTTACCTTATCTTTCCCAAAGTGAACTCCTTTTACCACCAACCTTTGAGTTCTTAGCCAACTTTGTACCCATTTTACTATCTTTGGACCCACTGTCATGCTGTCTAGCTCATTTATCAGTCTTCTGTGTGAAATGATGTCAAAGGCCTTACTAAAATCCAGGTAGGCCACATCCACCGCTTCCCCCTGATCCACCACCCTGGTAATCCAGTCAAGAAACTCTATCAGGTTTGTTTGGCAAGATCTACCCCTGTGAACCTATGCTGCCTTGGATCCTGCAATTCACTAGTATTAAGGTACTCCCAAATCCTTTCTTTAAGCAGTTTCCATAACCTTGCCCACCACCAAAGTCAGGCTTCCAGGTCGATAATTTCCTGCCTTCTCCCTCTTCCCACCTTTGTGTAGTGGGACCACATCCACCTCCTCCTCCTCCAGTCCCCTGGAACTTTTCATGTATCCAGTGATAGATAGCACAGGGCTGTCAGAGGAGCAGACAGTTCCTCCTTTATTTCCTTCAATATTCTATGGTGAACCCCGTTCTGCCCATAACCTTGTCTACTTTTAGTTTTGCTAGTTCCCTGAGGACACTTTCCTCTGTAAAAGGGCTAGTGTCCATCTCCCTTCCCTTAATACCCTTCTCTACTGTCTGTGGCCCATCACCTACCCTTTCCTTTGTGAATGTATACCACTGAAATAGTGACGGTAATACTGCAAAGACCATTACAGCGACAAAATCAGCAGTTCGCTGTAATGTTCCACAGTACACCAACTCTGTTTTCTCAGGTGTGTACGTTCCCTTCCTGAAACAAAGTCTGACTCAGAGTTGATAATCATAAATTGTTGGGGGTGGGGTGGGGGGCAGAGTCCCCAGCATGGGGGGTGGGGGTCAAAGCCCCCCCTACAAAAAACACTGTTTCACTGACTGCACAATGCTGACTGTCGGTATTGTGCCATCACTGTAATGCCTTTTGACAAATTTCTTGTCGAAGCAGCTTGATGGAACCCCTTTGTGAATACTGAACAAAAGTACTTATTCAGTATGTCAGCTTTCTTCGGGTCCTCTTCCATTCTTCCCCCTTCCCCTTTTAGTCTCACTATCCCTGCCTTGCTTTTCTTCTTTTCGCGTGTGTACCTGAAGAAAGTTTTATCCCCTTTTTTTTTGCAGATTTGGCAATGTTTTCCTCTGTTTGTGCTTTGTCTCTCCTAACTGCCTTCCTTGCCTCCCTTTATTTCTCCTGATAACTCTCCCTATCCTCGTCCTTCTGTGTCATCTTGTGCCTTTTGAATGCCTGCTTCTTTTCCTTTACCTTCTCTGCTAATTCCTTGGGGAACCATAGCAGTCTCTTTCTTCTCTTGCTCTTAGTAACCTGCTTGACACAGAAATGTGTTACTTTCTAAATGCCTTGCTTTATTCTTGCCCACTTTTCCTCTACCTCACCCTTATCCCCTATTTCTGCTGGGGATTCCCTGATGCACTCTCCCATTTTCTTGAAATCAGCCCTCCTAAAGTCCAAGACCTTCGTTTTAGTGTGGCTCGGTTCCGGCCCTGTTCTTATGATGAACCATACCGTACGGTAATCACTGGTCCCCAAGTGGCTTTCCACTGTGATGTCAGTGACACTGTCCCTGTATAACAGTATCAGGTCCAGTAATGCCCACTCATGAGTGGGTTCTTTAACTAGTTGCCTGAGGAACACCTCTGCAGCGAGTTGAGGATTTTTCTACTTCTAACTGTTGCTGCAGCAGGTAGGCTCCAGTCCACATCTGGTAGATTGAAGTCCCCCATTAGCAGTACCTCACCCTTGTTAGCCATCCCTTATATTTCATCTATCGTATCCTTATCTCCTTCCTCTCCCTGTGCAGGAGGTCTGTAGGTCACCCCTATGCTAACTGTATCCCTGCTCCCTGTCTCCAGGGTGTCCCTTTTGGATTTCTGCGTCCTTTATGTTCTCTGTCACATAAAAAGCCACCCCTCCTCCCTTTTTTCCTACCCTGTCCCTCCTGAATAGTGCATAAACTGGTATGGCTACCTCCCAGTCCTGGTTTTCATTACACAAGGTCTCTGTGATTGCTAATATGTCCAGATTTCCTGGTGCCATGGTGGCCTCTAGGTCTGCCATCTTGTTGTCCAGACTACGAGCATTTGCACACATGGCTCTACATTTTATAATGCCATTTCCCCTCTTCTTGTCCTTTTGCCCCTGCCCTTTTCCTCCACTATTATCTTTCCTTTTTCCCCTTCCCACTTCCTCCTGGTTTCTTATTTGTGTTTGTTCCCTATGGGACTTCCCACCTTCCAGATTCCCTCTGCTGACCCTGTAAGCATGTGGGAGGGACAGACTATGTCTTCATGGGTTATTCCACCTCCTCCCTTGGCTGGTTTAAATACTTACTAATGTAGCATTTAAACTGTTCATTAAGGATCATGGTTCCCCTCCTGGAAGGATATAGGCCGTAACCCCTGTACAGGCCTCTATCCCTCCAGGTGGAGCCCCAGTCCTCAATGAATTTAAATCCCTCTTCTCTGCACCACTTCTTCAATCGTAAGTTGAAGTGTGTGGAGCCTCCTGTCATCCTTCTTGTCATGGACTGGTAGCACCTCCAAGAAAATAACAGATTGTTTTACTTCCCTAAGACTCCTCCCCAGTTTCCTGAACTCTTCCTGAACTGCATCTGGCCTCTCCCCAGCCATGTCATTTGTCTTCGAGTGGACAATGATATCTAGCTCTTCCTCCCCAGCAATTCTTAGGATCCTCCTTCCATCCCTACAGGCTGTGGCACTGAGAAGGCACCTTACCACCCTCTCCTCATCTCTACCTATCCCAAACTGTATCCTACTAACTAACCAGTCCCCCACCCGGATTTGCTTCCTCCTTCTCCTCTGGGGTCCTCTGTGACCCCCCCTTTGGGTGTCCATCATGGAGGACCTCCACATCCATCCCAGTCACTACCTCGGGTGCCTCGGTGGCAGTCCCACCCTGCCAGTGTGGAATATGAGTTTGGTAGTGGCATGATCCTTGATGTTATGTGGACCCACTAGCATCACCCTGTACCCACCAGTCAAGTAGTCACAGTCATACAGTAGCAGTCCCATCCGTCACCCTGCCCTAGTCCAACTTGTCCCTGCTGCCATGAGGCACACCCTTCCTCAGCCTGCCCCTATCCAAACAGTCCAAAGCATTCAGTTATTTCTTCTCACCCTGTTCCAAGCAAATGAATCCCTCCTCTCCAGTGGCACCTCTGTTTTATGTTGCGTTAATTGTTTCTGCTCACTGGCTGTAACTTCTTCCTGCAGACAGCACAAAGCCTCCACTCATCTCTTTAGATTGCCACCAAGAGCATATCCTTATCACAGATGATGATGATGATGATGATGACAATAATAACTGGAAAATTCATTTGGAATGATATCCCAGTCATATGACATCCAAATGATCCCTCATTCTCTTCGTCACCACTTTTACAAAGTTGGTTCATCTAATCTATTTTTCAAAGGAAAAACTGCTGTTCATTGACTCTAAATGTTTCTGTATTATAATCTGTATGATGTCTATACCATGTGCATCTTTGTTACGAACCTGTGGTACTCATTTTGATTCTGCTTTTAGAAGCAGTACATTAGGGGATTGAGAACCTACAGGTACAGATCCCCCTCTCCCTTTTCACTTAGCAACTAGCTGAAAGAGCTAATTGGTAGGGGCCCGATACCTGTGAAAGCAGAGTCAGGTGTACCTCAGCTTTTTTTAAGCATCTCTTTGCTAACCCCCCCACGCTCAAAGGGCCAACATGCAAAGGACATCAGAGTCTGCCCACCAGAGTCAGCCCAATGTGGCAGCCAGCCACTCTGCTCCCCTGCTGACCCAAGGTATAGCAAATGTCACCCTTCAGAACAGTCTCTGTGACTCTGACTTTCATCTACCAGGAATCATCCAAGGAGTCAGCCATCAGCCAGGACCCCTGCTCATCGGATCCCAGGTACACTTGTATTGTTTGAGCATTGCACTGCGGTAGGGAGTTGATTCTTTCTGTTGTTTGGGGGGGTGCACTGTGATGGGGACTTCATTCTTTCAGTTGTTTGGGGGTTGCATTATGGTGAGGAATCAATTCCTTCAGTCCCACCTTGTTTGTCAAAAAAAAAGGGGGTGGGAGGGAGAGAAAGAAAAAGGTATATATTTCTTGGTTTTCTCATACCTGTATCTGTGGCTGTACCACAAATACAGATGCCTGCATCTGTGGTACAGCCAGAGTACCTGATAGTTCCATGGTCATATTTGTGTTTTCTTGAATTGTACATGGTCACCATATCTGAGTGTGCACTAAAGGATAACTTACATGCCTACATTCTGTGCAAAAGCTGGTTGGTAGTGTGTGTGTATTATGATCTAAACTAATTTAATTTTCAGTTAAGTTTCTCTCTCACTAATACAGTTCTTTTTATGGGGTTCAGAGGGGAGGCACTTAGTTGGGGGGACTGTGGGGTACTCTTCTCCAGGGATGTGCTCTGGAGGAGGGAGAACTGCCCAATCTTCAGGACCATAGCAGAGCTCCATGCTCAGCTGGTAGCAGCAAGGGTAGAAATATCTCAGCTGCACACTCAGCTCAGCATGAGCACAACTCCAACATACCCTTACTACCCCAGAGATCCACTTGTCCAGGAGGATGGAGAGTCATGTGGCACAGCATGGGGGAGTGGTAGCCATAAGGAGGTTGCCCATCACAGTACCATCCAGACAGTGAATCATTTTGCACCCTGAAAGAGGTTCAGGCACCTGACACTGCCAGGAGGGACTCTGGGTCACTTGAAGGGAAAGGGCAGGACAATGTGATGGCACCCAAAGGGGGCTAAGCTGCAGGAATCAGGAAGGTCCCAGTAGTTGGGTACACAATGATTAGAGGGATAGAAAGGGTGATAGGGGAGGGTCAGAAGGGAGGAGGATGATCTGATGCCTGCCTGGAGCATCAGCCATCCTGGATTTTTACAGATTAGTGAGGATGGTAGAGAGGGAGCAGGGGGATCAGGGGGTGCTGGTAAACCTGGGTACCAACGATCTGATAAACTAGTCAGTGGAGATGGCGAAGCAGAATTTCTGTAGACTGGGGGACAGATTGGTGGCACACCCAGCCTCCTTGCCCTTTTCCGAAGTCCTCCCTGTGTGGAGCAGAAAGGGGGAAGGAGGATAGGATATGGAGTGCTAAAAGAGAGGAGTTTAACAGTTGGCTTAAGGGTTGGTGTTGTGACATATGGTACCACTTTGTAAAGGACTGGGGGGACTTCTGGGACAGGAGACTCTTCATGGGTGAAGGACTTCACCTGATGAGTGAGGGGCCAGAATGCTGGGGCAGAAGTTTGACGTCTACATCAGATGTTTAAACTGACTGTGGGGGAGTCTGGGTCTGGGGGGAACCATGGTGGATTATGATCAGAAACATAGAAACAGAAAAAGTGATGGCAGAGGGAGATTGTACTTCCATTGAGTCTGCCTGAGATTTCCCAAGACCTCTTATAGGTCCTGGGGCCTAACCTCCCTTTGATGTTATGCTCTGTTTCATCCTACCATATGCCCTTGAGTCCTCGCGAAGCTCCCCAACCCCTGTAGCTTCCATTCATGACCCCTTGTGTCAGAGCTGGTGGCCCTTTGGAATAGTTCTGTGTATGGTACTTTACATAGAAACAGAATTTGATGGCAGACAAGGACCACTTGGCCCACCTAGTCTGACCATTTTTCTACCTAACAGATAAGCTGCAGATCCTTGTTAACCAACAGCTTACTTACTCTTATCCCCCACTAGGACTGCCTTATGTCTGTCCTATGCATTCTTGAATTCCTCAACTGTTCTTGACTCCACGACCTCCTCAGGGAGGCTTTTCAATGCATTCACAACCCTCTCAATGAAAAAATACTTCCTCACATTATCTCTGAGCCGTCCCCCCTCTATCTTCAAATTGTGCCCCCTTGTTCTTGCCCATATCTTTTTCTGAAAGATGCTACCCTCTTGGACTTTGCTGATTCCCTTGAGGTACTTGAAAGTTTCTATCATGTCCCCTCTCTCCTTTCTTTCCTCAAGGGTATACATATTAAGCTCCTTTAGTCTTTCTTCGTATGTCTTCTGGTGCAGACCCTGCACCATTTTGGTTGCCCTCCTCTGTACAGCCTCCTCTCTGTCTATGTCTTTGCGGAGATGGGGTCTCTGGAACTGCACACAGTACTCCAGATGGGGTCTCACCAACTCTCTGTACAGAGGGATAACAACTTCCTGTTTTCTACTACTGATGCCTCTCCCTATGCATCCCAGTATCCCCCCAGCCTTCCTTACTGCCTTCTCACATTGCTTGCCCCCTTTAGGTCATCTGATATAATTACCCCCAGGTACCTTTCCATTTTTACTGTTGTCAGTATCTCACCCCCCATTGTGTACTCTTCCCCTGGGTTTTTGTTTCCCAGGTGCATTACCTTGCACTTCTTTGCATTGAATCTGAGCTGCCATACATTTGGCCATTCCTCCAACCTTGCCAAGTCCCTTCTCATCCTTTCCACTCCATCTTGTGTATCAACCCTGTTGCATATCTTAGTGTTGTCTGCAAGGAGACATACTTTTCCTTCCAGTTCCTCTGCAATGTCACTTATAAAGACATTAAAAAGGACCGGTCCCAGTACTGAACCCTGCGGTACCCGCTAGTAACCCTCCTTTCTTAACTGTGGACTCCATTTACTACTACTAACCTTTGCATCCTGTTGTCTAGCCAATTTTTTATCCAGGCTACCACCTTGGGACCCACTCTAAGACTGGCTAACTTGTGTATTAATCTTTTGTGTCAGACTGTATCAAATGCCTTGCTAAAATCTAGGTAGCCCATGTCCACAGCCCCTCCCTGGTCTACTACTTTGGTCACCCAGTCAATGAAATCTATTAGATTCATCTGACATGACCTTCCCATCATGAATCCATGCTGCCTTGGGTCCTGTGCCCCACTGGCATCTAGGTACTCAACAATTCTTTCCTTCAGAAGTATTTCCATCATTTTCCCTACCACTGAGGTCAAACTAACTGCTCTGTAGTTTCCTGCCTCTGTCCTGCTCCCACTTATGTGAAGAAGAATCACATCCACCCTCCTCCAGTCCTCAGGTACCACCCCATCCTCCCATGATTTGTTAAAGAGAGTAGTCAGCGGTGTCCTAGTTCTACCCTTAGTTCTTTTACAGTTCTTGGGTGAATCCCATCAGGCCCCATTGCTTTGTCCATCTTCAATTTTATTAGTTCTTTCAGAACCCTTTCTTCTGTAAATGGACTGGTATCGACCCACATCTTCAGAGTGTTTCTCTTGTTTGGTTTAGGTACCTCCCCCTCCTCTTCCTTTGTGAATACTGAGCAGAAATATTCATTCAGTATTCTTGCTTTTTCTCTGTCACTCTCTGCCCACATTCCCTCCCCTTTATTAAGCCTCAGTAGCCCTCCTTTGGTCTTTCTTCACTCCCTAATGTACCTATACAAAGTCTTATCCCCCTTCTTAACAGAGTTTGCTATCCTTTCCTTGGTTTGGGTCTTTGCTATTCTGACTGCCTTTCCTGCCTCTTTCTGCTTTAACTGATAAAGTTCTCTGTTCTGCTCCTTCTGTGTTTCCTTATATTTCCTGAATGCTATCCTTTTCTCCTTAACCTTCCCTGCCACCTCTTTTGAGAACCATAGTATTTTTTTCTGGTTTTATTTTTGCCTGTTAGTCTCAATCATATCCTCCCTCTCCCTCATTGTTTCCAGTGAGAATAATTTTAGTTCCTTCAGGAATTCCTCGTACAAGAGGCCGTGGAGGTCCTGTATCATCTTGATCTCTCTTATTTGCACAGTCTCCAGCCAATTTCTGTCTTTGTAAGGTGCAGATTCCAGAAATGGATGCAGTACTCCAAGTGAGGCCTCACCAGGGACGTATGCAAAGGGAAGATCACCTTCCTATTACTGCTGTCAAATCCTCTCCCTATGCACTCCAGTGTTCTGTTTGCCTTTCTGTAAGTTTTGTTGCATTGGCTTGCCTGTTTAAGGGTGTTGTATATAATGACTCCTAGGTCTCTTTCTACCTGAGATGTGTAGAGTTTGACCCCATTGAGCCAGTACTCTGTTTTAGGATTTCCTTTACCTATATGCAACACTTTAAACTTTTTTGTGTTGAACTTCAGCTGCCAGACTTTAGATCATTGTTCTAGTTTTTATAAGATGTTCTGAAGTTCACTAATAATCTCCACACTGTCTACCCTACTCCCCAAGTTTGGTATCATCCGCAAATAGTTCCGGCTTTCCCTGAATACTTACGCCAATGTTGTAGATGAACACGTTAAACAGGACTGGTCCTAAGACTGAGCCCTGTTGCACACCACTAGTGACTCTACCTTTACCAGACCTCACCCCATTGACGACTACCTTCTGACCTCTATCCCTTAACCGGTTTCCTAACCACCCTACTAAGCTATCAGCAATGCCTAGATCTTCCAGCTTTTCTAATAGTCAATTGTGCAACACTTAGTTAAAGACCTTGCTGAAATCAAAGTACAGTCGGTATACTGGGTGTTACCTATCTAATTCCTTCATTACTCATTCAGAAAATACAATAAGGTTCATCTGGCATGATCTGCCAGCCACGGATTCATGCTGTCTGTGATCCTAGAGGTTGTGCTTATCCAGGTAATCCAATATATTCAGTTTAATGAGTGTTTCCATTAGTTTTCCAACAACAGAAGTGAGACTGACTAACCTGCAGTTACCAGCCACTTCCTTACTTCCTCCCTTGAGTAAAGGGAACCGCCTTTGCCCTTCTCCAGTCCTCAGGTATCACTCACATTGGAAGCGAGCATTTGAACAGATGTGCTAATGGGTCCGCTAGTACTTCAGTACATTCTCTCAGCAGTATTGGATGCAGCCCATCAGGCCCAGGAGTTTTGTCCGTTCTCAGGTGGATTAGTGCCTATTTTAACTCTTTCAGTGGTTATCTTTGGAGTCTCCATCCATGGGTACCCTCTATCCAATACTTTTATGCCACTTTCTGGCAATGGTCTGCTATGCTCCTTGATAACACTGAGTAAAAGAAGTTGTTGAGGGCAGTGGCTTTTTGTTCATCATCCTCGATGATTCTGTTTCCTTCAGTAAGTTTAACTATCCTCAACCCCCTTTCTTTCTCTTCACTTGAATGACTTGGATACATTTTTTTGTTACCAGATGTGACACCTGTAATGGTCCAAAGTTCAGTCACTGCATTTGCCAGTTTTACTGTGTTTTTTGGCCTCCATACTTTTCTGAATATAGTCGTCCCAATCACTATCGTTCTAGTTTCTGTTGTGGTAAGCTACTTTTTTGGCACTAACTGCTACCCTGACCTAGTTAGTGAACCATATGGGTCTTGTTTTTCTTTTAAATACTGTTCTAATACAATGTTTTGTGGCCTCTTGTATGACTTGTTTAACCATCTAAGAACAGATTAGGTACAAGAATGAACCCACTCAACCAGGATAGAAATATAAACTCAGAGCTTACTGCTTTAGTCAATCAAATATATATTGTCTATGGTACAGTATTATGTTTCAGACATTTTGGAAAACTCCATCTTCAGTGAAACACTGTATCTTAATATCATAATAAATTTACAGTTAAATAAAATTAAACCATAAAAAATAATTATCCAAAAATTCATAACTAAAACAGTTGTTCTCTCCAAAATAGACTTTTGTATAACTCATTTATAGGCTATCTAAAATAAAATAAATTTATATTTACTGGTTTAGTAGCATATCTGTGTTGTCTGTTTTTTATTTCATTAAAATAAATATACACAGTATAACTTACATAATTTTAAATCCATACTGTTTCAATAAAGTCTTTAAACTTTCAATTTTATCACCTTCAAAAAGATGTAGCAATTCAAACACACAACATTGCTATTAAGTCAATGTTCCTCATATAATATTATTCATATTTTATACTTCTTGTGTTATTTTTACTTCTACAGCACTTACAATGTATACTCTATTTGATCTGAACTTTTGAATATCCAGTCATTCATATTCAAATGCTATATTTTCCCATTTTTAGTTATTTAAATCTATTATATTAGGAATTCAGGTTTACTTTCCTCATGTTTCAACCCACTTCCTGTGTTCTATTATATACATATTTTTTATCCATTTCTTATCAGCTAATTCACACAGTGCATAATTAATTACTTGCACACATATATTAAAGATGTTGTCTCTAACTGAAACACTTACAGCTTTAGTACATTTCAATTCAGTGTATAAAACATATCGAATAACTTCCAGTTAGTGTTATTTTTTTGGTCGCTACATATAGCACATGCTACAAACTCATTAAATTTGTGAACTATCTCCAAGTTAACATTTCTTAATAACTTACTTTGTAGCTGCTCCAGCACTGCAGGACCTCCAGCTCTCTCTTTTTAATGGAGGTGCAACACTGGTGCTACACACTTCTGTTTGTATTAGACTTATTGAGAAAAGGGGTTTCTGCTCACAGTCTATTTTCCACAGATATGTACTTCCTTTATTGCTTATAAGCAGTATCATGCGTCTAAAATTGTAAGTGGTGTAGAAGTAAAAATAAGATGAAGAGCTATAAAATATAAATAACATTCTATGAGAAACATAGACTTAATAGCAAAATTGTGTGTTTGAATTGCTACAGCTTTTTTAAGGTGATAACATTTAAAGTTTAAAGACTTTACTGAAACAGTATGGATTTAAAAATCTTGTAAGTTCTACTGTATATACAGTATTTATTCTAACATAATAAATAACAGACAGCACAAATAACAGACATGCTAATAAACCAGTAAATATAAATTTCTTTTATTTTAGATATCAATAATTGATTTGTTCAAAAGTCTATTTTGGTGATGACAACTATTTTGGTTATGAATATTTGTATAATAATTTTTATGTTTTAATTTTATTTAACTGTAAATTTATTATGATATTCAGATACAGTGTTTCACTGAAGAAGAAGTTTTCTGAAACCTCTGAAACACAACACTGTACCATAAACAATAAATATTTGACTTACTATGAGCAGTAAGCTCTGAGTTTATATTTCTTTGCTGGTTGAGTGGATCTATTCTTGTACCAATCTGTTCTTGAATGATTTGTGCCTTGATTGATCACAGGACTAATCCCTGAATAATATTTTTCTTTATACCGAGATTGGCAGTACTGGACTGCACTCTTTCAGTTATCCTTAAAAAGGCATCAGACAGTTGCTTTTCCCAGAGGGCCACCAATCTGGATGTTAACTTTTTTCATAGCTGAAGCATAGCTGATTCTCATCCAAGAGACTACAGATTATTTACTGGAAATTTACATCCTTTACTTTTTGGTGATAACTGGGAATTTTTTGACTCTGTGGAACACCTTTGGGAACATTAAGAGATTTAGCATAATTAACTCTGATGAACGTGATAAAATCATGGACAACCAATCACATCCACCGTCTATTACAGACACTGAGGAACTCAGGAGTTTACAAAATTTCAAAACCAATAGAAAATTCAGTGGGACTACCTCTACCAGATCCATAACCAACCAATTTAAGTACCTTAACTCATTCTATCTGATGCTGCCATTTTGGGTTAGGTTAAGCAACGGATGGTTCCGATGCCATATGGCACTAATGGGTATAACGGGTTAAAAAGAAACAAGTTAAATTGGAATGACATTCACCTACAATGCCACAATATATAAAGCAAAAGTGCACACCTATAGGCCTTATTTTTTTTTTGAAGCTAACCTTATGTATGTAGACATGGATTTGGACACTAAATGGGATGAGGTGAGGAACCGTTGCTCAATAGATTTTATGATTCTTATTATGGAATGAATTACAGAGGAGTTACAAAGGGAAGAAACAGATATGAACCATTATGAACAGGAAATTGAAAAAAATGAATATACAATGGATGCTCTTAAAGAGTATCTAGATAAGGTAAATGTACACCTCACAGAATTTGAAGAGGAGATAAGAGCAATAAAACTCTATAAGTGCAAGATGGATCTCACTGATTATAAGGAAAATAAAGTAAATGCGTACAAGAAATCTACAGGTTTTGATAAAACATGCAAATATAACTTAGATTCTGAATCATCAGTACAGTCATCCAGCAGTGATGCTGAAGGACTGAATATTAACAATAGATGGAGAGAAGGAAGTTTTTTGGAAGGGAGGTTTCGAGGGAGGAGAGGATTTTGCAGCAGAGGGTCTACCAATACACAAAAGAAATATCTTCAGATGAAGTGGGAATGAACAAACCAGAAAAAGGACTCTCAGGTGCTACAGGAATAGAAAATGATACAGGACTAGGTGCAAGGAGGAAAGACAACAAACATGTAGAGACCCCACATGGAGTAACGTGGTCACAGAACCCAAAAACAGGTTAGTTTATAATATTTCTAAGAAAGACATAAACATTTTGGAAAATTAGGTTCTTTTAAAAGGTTTATCCTTCCACCTGCATACCCCTTTGAATGAATTTTCACTAAAATTGGATTTAAATTGATTTTTTAGGAAACTAAAACTTAAATATTGTTTTGACACCCAGCCGTAACAGATAGATAGGAATGCAGTAGAGCAACAAAAAAGAATATTAAGTAACACACTGCATCTGAAATCTAATTTTGTACCTCCTGTTGTACCACATATGATTGAGACATACATGAACTTAGTTAATAGGGACATAAAGAAGTTACTATATAATGAAAGAAATATGGACAGGAGAACAAACTGTAATCTACCAGCAGCACAGCCTGGAGCCCAGAGAAAATTAGAGAATGATCCCGAATTGGTTATTAAAAATGCAGATAAGGGAGGAGCAGTTATGGTACTAGACTACTTGCAGTATAAAAATATGTGTGTGAAACTTTTATTGGACACAAATAACTATTTGAAATTGGACAATGACCCTATAGATCTTGTCAAAGACATGGTGAAAAGCATTTTAACTAGGGCACATGAGAATAAATGGATTAATGATTGGGAGAAAGATGCATTTTTTAGGGCACAGCCATCTATTCTACTGTTCTATACTCTGTCTAAAATACATAAGGATTTGTAACCCTCCCCCCACCCCAAAGACCTATAGTGTTGGGCATTAATTCGGTTTTGGAGCTCTGGTCTATCTAGGTAGACCACCACATGAAATCATTTGTGGAGAACATGAAAGCATACATAAGATTCAGGTGACATATTTGGTCTAATTGAAGCAGAGAATGAGACATGGTTTGTATACTTTGATCCCACATAGAGAGGATGTTGAGGTAATGAAAGATTTACTTACTAGAGATAGACAAGAGGTAAAACCACTGAATGAATTGCTCACAAAATGGTGGCACTTGTGTTAAATTGTTTTTTTTAGATTTGAGAAGCAGTTTTACCTGCAAATAAGAGGTACTGCCATAGGCTCTAGTATGGCACCTTCTTGTGCCAGTATATATATATATATATATCTATATGCACAGTGAAGCCTACCAGGAATATGTGCAGTACTGCAGAATTCTGTAGCAGAATTACTCCAGTAAATAATACAATTTAAATGGGATTTAATCCCTTTTGTCATGCAGTAAGCCTATCACACTGCATTCCATCCTGGTGGGCTTCACTGTATATATAAATATATGACTTTGAATTTAAATACTTCTTCATCAATGATAATCTATAACCATAGCAGGTTGTGGAAACAATTTATTGATGATATTGTAATAATATGGACAGGAAACATGGAACATCTTTCTGATTTTAACAATTATTGAAACTCCTGTGCGGACCATTTAATTTTTGTTATGAATAACAGCCAATCAGATATACTGTACCTTATTTAGATTTAGTGATTTACAAGCACAGTGACAGGTTAACAACAAAACTGTATTGTAAACTGACGGATAAAGATGCAATATTAAAAGCAGACAGTTTCCACCCTCTAAAGCTTATAGATTTTATCCCATATGGACAGCTTGTAAGGGCTAAAAGAAATTGCACTAATGAATCAGAATTTGAAAACACTACTCAAAATATGGTAGGCAGATTCCAAGAGATGGGATATAAAGGTAAGGTCCTGAAAGAGGCAATGAGAAAAGTGAAAAACAGAGATAGCAATAACCTATTAAGAAGAAATCCACAGAAGGGGTGAATGATAAAACCACAAGAAGAATAGTACTAGATACAACCTATAATGATGCCTTTTTTAAAATAAATATATCACATTCTAACATTGGGATGTGTTAAGGGCCACATCTATGGGGGCAAAAATATTTGAGAAAAACCCTTTGATAGTAGTGAAAAAGAACAAAACAATCAGAGATAGAGTTGTTAATACACAACATCTGATTCTGGAAAAGAAACCAGAACATTTTATGTCAGCACTGGATTTAAGAGGGAATTTCCAGTGTGATCACTGTGTGCATTGTCAACACCTATAAGGTGAAAAAAGTAAGAAACACTGCTAGGGATGAAGATCATACTATTCGGGAATTCATTAACTGTCAAAGTATCGGAGTTATTTATATGTTGAAATGTCCATGCAGCAGAATTTACATAGGCAAAACTGAAAGGATGATAAAAACACACATAGTAGAGCACAACAGTGACATATGCAGGGGGGAATGAGACCTTACCTGTAGCAAAACATTTCAGTGAATTAAGGCACCAACTTCTATATCTGAGATTCTTTAGCTTGGAAAAAGTTGACCCTAACCACAGAGGTGGGACTACAGGATGAAACTACTTACAAGGGAGGCTTATTATATAGACAAGTTTGAAGTCACAAATCCACAATATGGCCTAAAGGATAGCATAGACTGGCAGCCCATGATATAGGCCTATTAAGATTACTTAGATTTTTGTAAAAGAATTTTGAAAGGCTTAAAAATGTCCTTAATTTGAACACTTTCCTTTTTTTCCCCATAAAATCCCCCCACCCCATTAATTGACATATTGAGAAATGGAGTTTCTGCTCATGATCTATTTTTCACAGATATGCACTTATCTTATTACTTATAAGTAGTATCATGTATCTAAAATGGCATTCTTCATCTAGTCACCTTTTGTGCCTAACTATCTCGTGACCTGCCTGACCTCTTAGTAAGCTGGCCAGTGGTTTTAAAAATAGACACAAATAGGACTACTAAGTAATCAGATAATATGACATAACAGTATTACAAATTTATTGGTACACTTTATTTGGACACCCCCCCATACCAGATAAGTGCATGACTTCCCTCACCTCCTAGAGAGTTGGTCCATGTGTCAGAGGTCCCATATTTACAAACAGGACTTTAAAGAAACATGAGATAGTATAGGATGTGTTTTCAAGAAGAAATGAAAAGAACTCTTTAAATGCATAAGAAAGCTATTAAAACTTGTTTAACATCAGGGACACACTGCACTTGGTTATGAAGCAGTGTGCTGCTTTAAGCAGGTCAGGTGCCAAGGGTAACAGTGATGATTACATGAGCTCTAATGGGTCAGGTGGCTAGTCGTGTTGCCAAGCTCCTTATTCCCTTTAAAAGAAGTATCACCAACATTGCTCCTCCATTAAGAAGACAGAGCTGGATGTCTGTTTTATATACAGAACAGAAATTTAGTAATGCTTTAAGTGTTTCAGGAAGAGACAACATCTTTAATATATTTGTGCAAGTAATTAATGATGTACTGTGTGAATTAGCTGATAAGAAAAGAACAAAGAATATGTATGTAATACAACACAGGAAGAGGGTTAAAAATGTGGAAAGTCAGTCAATCAATTAATCAATCACATTCTTTATTTATCCATGTGAACACCATTGAGCAAGCTCATTTACAAGGTTGTCCTGCATTATACAAGTCAAGTAACAATGCATTTATATACAGACAAACAGACAGTAGATGCAAGAGTTCAACAGTACAGGTAGGCCTGCAATAGACAGGATAAGTAAAAATACATTTGGATTCAGGTAAAAGACAGTCGGTAAGGGTATACATAACAATAGGGTAGCAAGTCAGTAAAAATTTATACCAGATACAACAACATACATGGTTTAGTATTCCTGTAAGGTAAAGGCATTATAGTCCAGCGAAGAGATTAGTTGAAGTGGATGCTACAAGCGAAGAGACTTACATAGTCAGTTTAAAAAGACCCAGGTGTATCAAGTGGGAGACATGTGTCGGGAGAAGTGGGCAGCCAGTGGGGGGGGGGGTCTGGAACTGAATTAATACTAGGACTGAAGGAATGACATGCTGTGGGTATACAAGGAATAGGTGGGTGAGGGAGGGTGAGGTTTAGCACGGTAGATAAGTAGGAGGCTCAGGGACTAGTTATGCACTGATATAAGAAGGAAGGAGGATGGGAAAAGCAGGGAGGATGTGGGAGGGGGTGTAAGTAAACTAGGATCACTGGAAGCAGTTGCAGGCTTCTGTAATGTATTTTAAGTATAAGGTCTTAAACACAGTGAGACTAACAGGAGTCCTCAGTTTCAGTGATTTCTGTAGCACATTCCGGAGCAGGGATTGTTGGAAGCAGTTGTAGGCTTCTGTAATGTATTTTGAGTATAAGGACTTAAACACAGTAATACTAACATGAGTCCTCAGTTTCAGTGATTTCTGTAGCACATTCCAGAGTGACGGTAGAACGAATCCTATGGCAGCTCTCCCAAAATGCATAAGGGCTTTGGGCACTTTCAGAGAAATCGGTGAACAGCTTCTTAGGGCATAGGTTCAGGCATATTGAGAGTCAGGCAATCAACAATGTACTGTGGAAGTTTGCCAATGATAGCTCTGTATGTCCAGAGAGCTGCATTTTTATTTCGTCTGTAGTGTAGGGAGGTCCAACCTATGGCTGCATATAAAGAGCAGTGATGGGTGGAGAAGGGGAGACCAGTGATGAAGCATAGGGCTCTGTGGTAAAGTATGTCCAATTTACTGAGGTATGAAGTAGCACATTGGCTGTATATAAAGTCTGCGTAATCAATTAGGGAAAGGAACATAGACTGAACTAGCTGTCTCTTGGCCTCTGTAGTTAGTAGGCGGTTTAACCTGAAGAAGAGACCTAATCTCTGCCTCAGTTTTTTTTAACAAATCCTCCATGTGGTCTGCAAAGGAGAGTTTGAAGTCTAGCCATACCGCCAGGTATTTGAATGTCGGCACAAATTTCAGGGTTTCTCTTAGGAGGGTGGTGATGGGGGGTAGAGCAGGGTAGGCTGCATGGTTAACAGGTGAAAATAGCATCGCCTTTGTCTTTTTGGCATTAAGTAGCAATTTTTTACTAAGGAGCTGGTATTGAAGTATGTTGAAGTCAGCTTGCAGGTTGCTACAGGCAGTTTCAGGAGTTGTACAGTTTAGGAAGATCACTGTATCATCTGCGAACAGATAAATGCTCACCTCATTGATGCCCGAGTCTATATTGTTGATGTAGATCACAAATAGGAGTGGCCCCAGGATGGATCCCTGTGGCACACCTCTTTTTAACAGATTTGAGGGGGAGAGTTCACCTTGACCTGTTGGTGCCTATCAGAAAGGTAGTTGTGGAACCAATGCAAGGAGATAGAATCTAGACCAACAGCTTTTATGAAGAAAGAAGGAGGCTGTGGTTGACAGTGTCGAAAGCCTTACTTAGGTCTAGAAAAATGGCGCAGACACATTTTTTGTTCTCTAGCTCATGCTGCCAGTCATTTGTCACCTTGGCCAGGGCCATGGTTGTACTATGTTCAGTTCTGAAACCAGATTGCATTGGGTTTAGCAGGTTAGTATCATCCATGAAAGATTTCAGCTGGGCATTCATGATTTTTTTCCAGAAGTTTTGATAGTACTGGGAGAAGGGAGATGGGCCTGTAGTAGTTTAGACTACAGGGGTCTCCTGATTTAAACAATGGAATAACATGTGCGGTCTTCCACAGTTTGGGGAGGGTCCCTTGAGAAAGGGACAAGTTAAATAGATGCATAGATGGTACGGCCAAGACATGATATGTAATCTTTAGGTAGTATGGATCGAAGGTGTCAGTGCCAGCACTTTTTCTGGTGTCCAACTGGAGGAGGAGATCTTCGAACCCTTTTAGTGAGTCAGGAGAGAATGAAAAGACTGCATCTGAGGGACTAGATTCTGAAGGTTGCATGGTAAGCTGGGAGCGTGGGTTGCATACAGGTGAGTTATCAAAAAGGTAGCCCTGCAGTAGCAAAGTGATTGTTGAAGGCTTGTAGTATCTCTTTATTGTTATTGATAGTTACATTGTCAGTAATAATTTTTGAGGGGAGAGTGTTTCCTGTGGTATTACCAGAAAGTTCTTTTATTGTGGACCAGAACTTGTTAGGGCAGTTGGAGGCAGTGTCGAGTTCAGAGTGATAGAAGTTGGACTTGGTTTCCTGAATTAGCTTTGTACAGTGGTTTCTGGCCGGTCTGAAAAGATGCCAGTCTTCAGCTTTGTGGGATTTGTGTGCTAGCTTCCAGAGCTTGTCTCTTTTTTAATAGTGCTGCCTTCATGTCTGCTGTAAACCAATGGCACTTTCTAGCCTTTATGCGGGTTTTGACTAAGGGTGCATGGGTGAAGAGCGCTGGATACAAATTCGTGGAAAATGGCATATGCTGTTTCTACTGATTTGGCTAAATAAAAGGTCTGCCAAAGCAGGGGGGCTTTCAGGTCATTGATATATGCAAGTGGGTCAAAATTCCGTTTTGATCTTTTGGTAGAAAACTTTGCTGAGGCTGTTGGTTTAGGGACTGCTCTTATGCCAGCAATAAAGTAATGGTCACTAACATTGGCAGAAGAGATCTCAGCATGGGAGAAGAAATGGGGTTTGCTTACTAGAAGTACATCTAATAGTGTACTTTTCGTAGGGTTTTTCTTATTGATACGAGTAGGTTCATTAATAAGTAGAGTGAGCCCATGAGAGTCACAGAAGAATTTAAGTGGAAGAGATGCGCTTGACAGCCAGTCGTAGTTAAGGTCCCCTAGTATAATTGTTTCCATTGTGTCGGTACTCATAGTAGACGATAGGTATTTATTTATTTATTTATTTAAAGTTTCGGAATTACAACTTTTGAGTCAGTGACTCCTTTGCAAAGGCTCCACGTCAGGGAACAGACATGTTAAGCAAGATAAAATAACAATAGTAATACATATTAATATACAGAGGTGATTACAATAAGACAGATACATAATAACATGTAATGGGTAGTTACATTTGGGTTGCTGTTGCATCCCAGGTCATTAGAACATGCAACATTTATGTAAAATTGTGAGTACTTTCCAAATGTGTTTAACAACATTGCAGACAACAGGCATAGTCTCAGGT
Source organism: Neoceratodus forsteri (assembly GCA_016271365.2). Taxonomy (NCBI): domain Eukaryota; kingdom Metazoa; phylum Chordata; order Ceratodontiformes; family Ceratodontidae; genus Neoceratodus; species Neoceratodus forsteri. Next base: position 1,007,886,386 of record CM057454.1, on the reverse strand, counting down.
TGGATAATCAACTCTGCGTCTAGGTGGCATAACATACTTAGGTGCAGCTACATGTCTCTGAATCTAGGAGGTGCCTCTTGAGGCTGGCTTTGAACAGGTTTATACTTGGGGCCTGTGAGATGAGCGGGGGGAGTTCATTGAGCCAGGAGGGTGCCTGATAACCAAATGACCTTTGGCCTAGCATGGTCCTTCTAAGGGGGACTAAGGTATGTGATTTAGCTGTGTGTCTTGGGGTGATCCTGTGAGTGTTAAGTTTTATTAGAGGGAGGAGTCCATTGGGTGCCATCCCCAGTTGGATTTTCTTGGCTTGGAGGCAGGTGTGGTATTTTAGCCTGCCTGAAGAGAATCAACCCAGTTAGCTTTTGTAGAGGTCGCAGGAATGAGTTAGTTTGTCACTATCTGTAACCAGATGGCTGGCTTTGTTAAGGGCCAGATTGATTCGTTTTAGTGCAGTGGGGTCAGCTGCTCCATATATTGTTATTCCATAGTCTACCAGCGATAGAACCAAGCTACTTACTGCCAGACGTAGGGCGTGGGGTGGGAGGCATTGTCTATGCCTAAAGAGGGTCCCATGTCTGGCATTTACTGAGGCAGAGAGTTGGTCAATGTGCTTGTGATAGGTCAGAGATGTGTCTAGCGTGATGCCCAGATATTTGAAGTTTGAGATTTGGACAATGTTGGTGCCCTGGTGGTTGGTGATGTTTAGTTGGGAGCTATAGTAGGGGCTTTGTCTGTGTGCAAAAATCATGGATTTTGTTTTGCTATAGTTTAGTACTAACCGTTGCTTCATGAACCAGTGTTCTATTTCCTGGAAATTAGTTTGGAGATTGTGATGAAGGGCATTTGGGGTGGAATTTGAGGTTGGACAGGTACTGTGACTCCTAGGACGGGGGTCTATAACATTCTATGACACAGAGGGCTATTGATGTAGATATTTTGATTTCTAAGGACAGGCATTCAAAGGCATTGGCAATTGATGTAGCGTCAAGGGTAGAGACCATAAACTTGTCCTTAAAATAGATGGCTACACCACTGCCTCTGGTTAGTCTATCGGCTCTGAATAACAGATAGTTGGGGATATTGACATCTTTGTCTGGCATGGATGGACGAAGCCAGGATTGAGATATGACAAGTACATCCAGCTCCGTGTGGATAGCCCAAGCCTGTATTGAGGTGAGTTTCATTAAGAGGCTACACATATTAACATGCATAAAGCTGATACCTTTATACTTTGTGACTTCAGACGGTGAAGGAATTGCTTGTATAGGACCAGGGTTAAGTTTAACATTACCTGAGCATAGCAAGAGGAGGAGTACAACTTTTCTCAGGGCAACAGGTGGTAATTTGGAAGAACTAACCCTTCTTTGGCTAGTGGAAGTATTGGCGTAGGAATGCAAGGACCTATTCTTTGTACTGTTCAGTCCTAGTGATACACATGTTAAGACCCTAGCCATATGACACCAGTAGATGCAGGTACTGGGCTGAGTAGACAACATTCCTTGGGTAGGTAACGAGATGCCAGTGGCTGTCCAAGAGGGAGACTCAGCTGAAAGTGGGTATGTATGACAACTTGGGGGCATAACACGAGTTGTATAAGGACTCCATGAGTAGACATTATTGTGGTAGGGGATACGAGTCCTTTTTGGGGAAAATTCTAACTGACGTGTACCCTAATAAGGGTAGGGTGCATAAGGTGGTAAATAGGTAGAGCCACATTTCAAGTTCCATGGTTTAAGTCTGGGGGTTAGAAAGAGAAACAGTTGTAAGGGCTTAATCTGGGCAAGGTATCACCTGGTAAGGCTACACGCCACAGAGTCTGAAGAGGGATATAGGTGCCGATACCACTTGAAGGGAGCAAGGAGATGCTTCCATGGCACAGCGACTAGAGATAGTTACTAGAAGTCGTAAACCTGATCTAAGAAGTATCACCAGCTAAGGCTACACACCACAGGGTCAGCAAAGGGATGTAGGTGCTGAAACCACTTGTAGGGAGCAAGGAGAATTTACTATGACGCAGTGACTAGGGACAGTAATAAAAAGTCACAAATCTGATCTGGGATGAGTGGTAGGAGAGACTGCGGTGGGTTAGTTAGGATGGGACACTTGAACCTGAAGTGGCAGCCCAAAATGTATATGTCTGTGGGCGTCCTATGGAGATAGGAAGGATAGATTTGTAGAAAAGCCAATGGCAGGCAAGGGCGGGGCAAGGAGGTCTATATAATAATGGTCAGGGAGGGGGATGGGTGTGTGGGCATAAACTTTGTGGCTTTGCTGTACCTCTCTGGGTCTGGAGTCTGAGCAAGTGGTCTCAGGCGGCGGATTCAGAAGTGCTGACTGCCCGGTGGCCGTGGTTCTTGTGGCGGATGAGCTGGGAGCCCTGGAGAGTTCTCGGCTGAAGGGAAAGAGAAAGCAAAGCCAATTAGTACTGTTCCCAGACAATGGTCGAGCTACCCAGTGATAAAACTAATTTACAAATGAAAGAGGTCGATTTCCTTGGTGCCCTGAAGTATGGGTGGCAGTTACAGAGGTAAAGGAAAGGTCTGTTTCACTTAATCAATCTAGCAAGAGCAGTTTGCAAGTATTACAGTTTTTTTACGCAGTTTACAGGCAGATTCTAACAAAATAGGCATACATTAGCAAGCATAAGTGGAAAAAAAAACAGTGCCTTTTTAGCTCAGGAGACAGAGAAAAGATAAGAAGGGGTGAAGGACCAATCGGAGCAAGCCTGGAGAAGGCGATCACACTCCAATTGGTTTGCAGCTTTGCTGTACCTCTCTGGGTCAGGAGCCTTAGCAAGTGGTCTCGGGTGGCAGCATCGGGAACGCTGACCACCCAGTGGCCACGTTTCTTGCAGCGGATGAGCTGGGAGCCCTGGAGGTTTCTCGGTGGAAGTAGTAGGAGAGAATTAGCATGGTCAGCCTTATGAAGGAGAAGAGGAGGGAGTGGTGAGGCAAGGGGCTATTAGAAATGTAGTTCTTTGGGGCAGGACCGCACTCTAGGAGGTGTTCTGCAGCTTTAAATTTCTGTAGGGCAAAATGGCCAATGGGAGGAGGTGCACAGAAGGGGGAGTGGTTTAGGTGTACTTAAGAACTTGTGGAGGAGGGGAGTGAGAGTGAAAAAAATCACACAAAGAGACACACAAAGGAGAGAATGGGAAGATTAAGGGGTCTAGCTAGGCTAAAAGAAAGCAAACAAACAGTATTTTACCCTCTTTTTTTTCCTACCAGAATGAGCAAATACAGGCTAGTAACAGTCATAAACAAACAAAAAATCAGCAGTAGGAATCCTGGTTTTCAGTTTAGCTGTAATTGGTATTATGTGCACTCACTAGTAGTGAGGGCCAGGCAGCACAGACTACAAAATTTGTGCATGGGCATGCAATTAGTCCTGGCAAAGCAGCCAGGCTGGATTCCAGAGCTAGCCACTCAGGGAGTTCAACAAGATGGTGAGCAGCCAATGGGGGCACTGCAGTCAGATGGCACCAGGAATTCGTAAAAACAATCCAGGATCTTTGCTGCAACAGCCACTGAGGGCTGAAGATCGGGCTTTGGCAATTACCTGTGTTTGGAGAGCAGTGGGCGGGTGGCAGCAGGTAGGCTACCAGTCTCACCACTGTAGTTGGCAGGCAGCTCAAGCTTAAAAGCAGCTACGAGGATGAGGTGAAAGTGATCCTGAATACCTAATATAATAGATTTAAATAAATAAAAATGGGAGAATATAGTGTTTGAATATGAATGGTTGGATATTCAAATGTGTAGATGAAATAGAGTATACATTTTAAGTGCTGTAGAGGTGGGGCAGCAAGATGGCCACATTACTGCTCCACTCTCTAGACCTGCTCCAAGTTTTGCTATATATTTCTTTATTCTGTCGTGAGCAAACACTTTTTTATTCAAAGTAGTGTTTTTTTCTGCTGATGCTCCTGATGCACTTATGAGCTTGTTGATATTTGGGCTGAATTAGTTAGGTAAGCTGGCAGGTCTTCAGTAATGGGGAGTAATGGGGAGACGCTGAAGATGCCGAAGGATTGCAGAGCAAGATCACCTTTTAATCGATGCGTCTAACTGAAGTGTTGAGGTAGAAATTACAAAAACCTCATGAAAGGAACCAATCTTATTTTAGCTTGTAGGTTTTGATTAAGCTTTACTTGTAAAAAGTACTCTGCCCTGAAATGGTCGTGCTGCCACTTTACAGTTTTTCTGGTGTCTCATTACACTGAAGTCTTGAAGAGAAGGAGTGTCATTCTAGAGTTAAACGAATGACAGCATTTTTTTATTTAAATGTTGGGGCTCTTAGGATGGATCTTATTCTTTGTGGAAGAGTCCAGTTATTATGCTGGCCTGTGAAATTTGAGTAAGCACTCGAAGATAAGGAACTAAGGTATATGTCTGGCCTACAACAAGGCCACTGTCATCATGAAATTCTTTGGAGATGGCATGGTCTGGTGAGAGGTACAGGAACAAATAGAGATATAGCATATTATGGATATCCGATATGTCCACATTTTATTTACTGAAGGTATGTCATTGTTGCCTTGGGGTGTAAGGGGTTTCATATTTGAATTTATTTACTACTCTCAGAGAAGCGTTATTTTCTCTCTCTTACAATGATACTGCAGCGGATGAGAATGAAGTGCAGCAGAGCTGAATACTTGGAAGAGGATTAGTGGCCAAAATTGATTGAGGACTGGAATTATGAAAGCCCTAAATATCCAGATAATAAAAAGGAAAATGAGAATAAATTTGCTCGAGGTCTGCCAACTGGTGTTTTTATCTGGAAACTCGGAAAATATATACATGAATGCTGCTTCTATAATGGGGATACTTAGTTGATATATCCTTTATCAGGTACTTTTCTCCTTTATTACTCCACAGTTGGTGCTTTTTTGATCTCCAAGGATGCTATAGTAGCGAGGAGGATATAACTCAGTTGATTTGGTTTGTGCCATTTATGAATTGTGGTTAAAACTGCTGTTGGTGTGATTTCACAAAGTACTTCTCACTAACCAAACCATTTATGTACATGATAATGTAATGGACTCCTGAATATGTAATGGAGATCCTCCAGCTATGGACTCCAGATGGAATAAGGGGACCCTAAAATGTTGAGGGAAATGAAGTTTGTCATGAATGGAGTCCTGTATGATATTATAAAATAAAACCTAAGAGACTCCTCCTATTTGTCTTGCCAGCAGCACCAGAAAAACAATTTTTAAGTTTAAGCTTTCTGAAATTTTATTGCCAGACTCCTGCATCTGCTCACTTCATTTGATAATTTATTGATTTTAACAAGTTTGGAAAGTGTATCTCATGAAAATAAATAGGAGTGGCATAATATTAATTCTAAGATTTATTCATAACTGACTCTATCCAGTGCGTCATAATGAAACCTTGGTTAGTTATAACGGAACACAGGAACTCTGAGATGGTTTTTGGTTACATGGTTCGAGCATTTTTGCCAAAATCTTGGAGCCCTTTATTATTGAATTTTATTGTCCTTTTAGACCGGATAAAGCTTGTGTGTATATTTAAAAAAACTGAAATGGATTTGTGTCAAATATATTTCTTAGAAGTTTAATAAAAAGATAGCAGTCCTCTTTTCAAAAATGCTTGAAGTAATAAGTTTTTCTATTAAGGGATCTTGGTGTTTTTTTAGTAGGAATTGTAATAGCTCGTTAGCGCCTGTGCTTCTCTTTGTATTGCTATACTTAATGTTTTATTAATTTCATAGGCATAGATAGGAGAGCTGTCTATAACATAAATAGCTTTGATGGAAAATAAAATGTATATTAGTGTGCATAATTATAAAGTCATATTAATTTATACAGTGTTACTGTATGCTATATATCATATGTATGTAATTGTGTTTTAGTTTTCTTTTTTAGTATATTGTAATGACTTATTCACCCAGCAATAAAACCTTTGATTTATTGAAGTGTTGTAGAAGTAAAATAATTTAAAGAGCTATAAAATAAAATAACATAATATGAGGAACATAGACTTAATAGCAATGTTGTGTGTTTGAATTGCTGCAGCTTTTTGAAGATGTTAAAATTGAAAGTTTAAATACTTTTTGAAACAGTGTGGATTTAAAGTCATGTAAGTTATACTGTGTATTTTTATTTTAACATAATAAATAACAGACAGCACAGATACTAGACATGCTACTAAACCAGTAAATATACATTTCTTTTATTTTAGATATCTGATAAATGATTAATACAAAAGTCTATTTTGGTGATAACTGTTTTGGTTATTAATTTTTGGACACTAATTTTTTATGTTTTGATTTTAACTGTAAATTTTTTGTGATATTCAGATACAGTGTTTCACTGAAGGAGTTTTCCAAAACTTCTGAAACACATCACTGTACCATAGACAATAAATATTTTATTGACTATAAGCAGTAAGCTCTGAGATTTTATTACTATGCTGGGTGAGTGTGTCCGTTCTTGTACCAATCTGTTCTTGTATGATTTTTGCCTTGGTTAGTCACAAGACTACTCCCTGAATCATATTTTTGTCTTTATAATAAGGTTGACTATACTAGATGCCACTATTTGTTTAACCATCCCCCAGATGTCTTCATCTCCCTGTTTTTCATGAACCTCTGTCAGGTTGTCCTTGACCATCATTCTAATTTTACTAAAGTTGTCTCCTTTAAAGCAGGACCTCTGCCTGGGACTGAGATGTTTTTACAACTCCCGGTGACAGTGCAAACCAAATGGAGTTGTGGTCGCTATTTGCCAGTGATTCCCCAACTTCCCCATCTTTGACTACTGCTCTTCTCTGATAAGTGCCATGGTATCTTTTACTTCCACCTGGACAGTAACAAGAGATGGGCAGAAGAAACCTTGTTTTAATGTCTCATCCAAAAGATGGCTTCTCACCAGGACAGCACCGCTCGTACTACTGATGAGAATGTCATTATCTTGAATAACAATCTTACCACACTGGCTAACAAGCATGCCTCCTTCATGAAATCTAGAGTGCGTAAATACTATCACCACTGGTTCACACCTGTCCTCCAGAATGAGCTCACAAACCATGACAAACTTTCAGCTCAGGCTGGGTGTACTAAGTGTCTAACTGTTTAGCAGGCCTTCAGAGCTGCAAGGAATGCCTGTGTTAAACACATTTATGTTGCAAAATTGAACTTTTATATCACTACCTTAGAACAGGCAAACGAGAATTTTTAAAAAATCTGGAGGACCCTCAAATACATTGATGGACGTCAGGGTGCTCCCTCCATTCCAGCCAAGATATACGCCAATGGCAAGGTCATCTAAAGCAATAGTCAAATCCTTGAAGAACTGAGTTCACCTTTTGCTACCATTAGCTTAGCCTTTGATTGTTCTCTGTATGCAGGCCTTGCAAATTGGCCCTCTGCCAGGACTATCCATGAAGTCCCAACCTCGCCTCATCCCTTCCATCTGCGTCCGGTCACCTACAAAGATGTTAAAGATTCGCCTCTCAACTTAGACACTACGAAAAGTGCTGCTGATGATGGGCTAGAACCATTCTTCTTAAAATTAGACTACTTCCATCTTATAGCCCCCATACTTCATATATTGAATCTTTCTATAGTTACTGCCACAGTTCAGTCTTGCTGGAAATCTGCACATATCCTTCCTTTATTCAAATTGGGTGACCCATGTGATTTAAATAATTATAGGCTCACCTCTATCATGTCCATTCTCTCCAAAATCTCTGAAAAATTGATTTACCCCCAACTAAAATAATATATTGAAATCTTCTCTATTCTCAACATATCTAAATCTGGTTTCCTGCCTAATCATAGTACTATCACAGGCCTCGCTAAAGTTACTAATGACTGGGTTTCAGCTCTGGACTCCAAAAGATCACTGGTGAAGTCTTCCTAGACCTCAGTAAGGTGTTTCACACCGCAGACCACAACTTAGTTGTCAGTAGCCTTATTAACCTAACCCCCTTGACTGCTCACTGTTTTACTTGTTATTTAATAGGGAGGCTTCAGAAAGTCAAGGCTGATGGCCTATTTTCAGCTTCCCTCCTGATCATTAGGGGAGTTCCACAAGGCTCCATTTTTGACCCTTTCCTATTTTCTTTTTACATTAATAATCTTGCCCATAACATAACTAATTCTAAATTGCATTTCTTTGCTGATGACACAGTCCTGTACACTTCTAGCTCAACTCTGTCTGAACTAAGAGACGTACTACAAGCTGACTTTGTGCAACTTAAACAGAACCTTAGTAATGCAAAGCTCCTTCTTAACTCCAAAAAAAAATAAGTCCAAGATTTGTACTCTCAACACCACCACCACTGCCTTTCTAAACCTGCCTAATGACTTTATTGTCAACTCTCTAGGTGAATCTTGGGGTTGTCTCCAAATTCAAATATCTAGGTATGTGACTAGATAATAAGCTCACCTTTAACGACCATATTGATAACTTGACCAGCAGGTAAAAATCCAGAATAGGTTTCTTCTTCAGAAACAGGTCCCAATTCCCTATTGAGCTCAGAACTAGGCTTGTTCAGGCCACATTCCTGCCTTTACTCGATTATGGTGTCATTATCTACAATTCTACTTCAGCCTTAAACCTGAACCAACTGGACATCCTTTACCATCATGCACTATGGTTTATTACTAACTCCCCTTTTCGAACCCACCATTGTGATTTGCATGCAGCTATCAGTTGGATGTCACTTACTACCAGACGTTTGATTCACTCTGGCACTTGGACTCTCAAAATCCACCTGAACAAACTATTGAGCTATATAACATCCCCTATTTGCATTTCTCACAGTTCATTATCCATTAGGAAGTCTGACTTTATCCTTTTAGACGTGCCTAGGACTCGTACTTCCTTTGGTAAATGTGGCATCTCATATGCACTTCCAACTATCTGGAACCAGCTCCAGTCTATACTGAAACTCTCTAGCATTGTTGCTGTCAGTCTCTTTAAAACCTTTGCTGCAATCACATTTAAAAAATATGTGGCTGTTTCTAGTCCTTACTTGACCATTGACTTTTATATCAATAACACAGTTTCCTTCCTTAATTCTTCTACTTCTCTAATTCTACTTACCTCACCTTTTCCTTTCCCACCCTCCCTTTACTCTTTATTTCAGTCATCCTTACTTTTGATATTCCTCTGCACTTTTCCCTCCTTTTCCCCTCCTCCCTCACAAGATCCTCCCTCTCTTCTCCCTCTCCACTCCCCTTTGCACCTATCATATACTCTCCCTTTATCTTATGTATCCTATCACTCTTGTTTCAACTATTTTGGCTGTAGTTTCTCTACTTTTAATGATTTCTCCAGATTATGTTTATAAATATTACCTTTTTATGTCTTATTTTGAGCACTAATTACCACATGTATCATATACTTTTATGTGCCAAGATTTTATGTATGTAATTTCCTTTGTCTGTTTATGTTCCTCAGAACCTCCTTGTGAATGGGCTTGCTCGATGGAGTTTTTCTGCAACAAACTTGAACTTGAACTACACTACAGTGTTAGTTATGGGTATTAACCCAATTTTTTTTTCAGTTTTTGGTAACCAGATAATTACCAAGTGTAGGGCTAGAAACCACAGCCTTCTGAACTTCCATGAAATCTGTTGTTCCCAAGGGGAGAAATGAGCACTACAAGTACAGTAAACATGGAGAACATCTCATAAACAACAAAAAGCAACAAAGTGAGCAGCTTCTGCTTGGAGAATCTACAATCTCTACAGAATAGATGTAACCAAGAAAGAGAAGAGTTGAGAGGAATGGCAGAAGGAGTTAGAGACACAGCACAAGGCTCTACTAATTCTGGTGCTATTGGAACAGCTTTTTCGAAATTGGAAAAATGACTATTACAAGAACTAAATCTTGCATATAACATCACAAAATTAGAGACTTACATAGAAACAAAATCAAGTCCCATGTCATTTAAGGGTACTTAAATCACCAGCTAGTGGGATCAATACATTTAGAAATGAAGAAGCCTGAATTAAATTAGCTTATGGTTGTTCCATTGAATTTACTAAGCTAATCATAAAAGAGGATTCAGAGAAGTTTGACAAACTCAGTGAAGCCATAAACAATGCAAGGTCCTTGTTAGTTGAGCAGTGGCCTTGATGTGTTCCAAACGGCCATTTAAACTACCAAAACTTTACTTTGAAAAACAGCCCCATTCATATGTATGGAGCATGCCCCCATATTATCCATATAGTGTCATCACAAAATGACATAGCACGGGGGCAGTTCAGGGCAGACCACTGACTGAAGTTGTACCAGGAAGTGGAAGGGATCAACGCAGTGCAGCTCCAAAATACTATCACTTCTCATACAAAATTGAGACTATTAAAAAAAGAAATATTAGAAGTATACAACTTTGGGGCAGGTAAAGATTACCCATGCTTCTTGGGGGAAATTTTGCAAATGAAGTAGATAGTTGCTCTTTAAGTAATGCAATCAGGTAATTTTACTCACTAAACTATGTATACTCTTGGATATAAAAATAATCCTTAAAAAAGAAAATATTGAAAGCAATATTTGAAAAATGTTTTTGTGTTCAGTGATTGGTAAATAGTATGATGATGCAATATATGACACATTATTTAAGGAATGATGTTATTGTATGGCTCCACCTCCTGACAAAGCCCTAATGGGTGAAACGCTGAGGTGCATTTGCCAATGGTGGTGAACACACTGTATGGACTTTCTATATTCATGATTAAATGTTTGCAATTGTATTTTGAAGTTCAAGTCCATCCTTTCTCTAGGGTCATGAGTGTTCCTATCTCTTTTCTAGTTCATAATCTGGACTAGTCAACACTTTAGGAGCACTCTCAGCATTCTATGAAGAGCAGCTGTATTTCAAACATTGGAGGAACAGTAGGTTCTAGAGATTGTAGGTAACTTGGTTAGATTGAATGGACCTCTGGTCTTTTTCTGCTGTCATTGTCTGGGTTTCTAGATTTCTACCACTAGATATGAGCCTTGGCTAAATTGTTGATTTTTCCTATGCTTTTATACATAGATACATAGAAATTGTTGGCAGATAAGGACCGCTAGGTCCATCTAGTCTGCCCATAAACCCTATACTTGTATGCAGTCACTGACCCTAAGTGATCAATGGCTTTTCATCACTCACTCCCTCCCCACCCAGTGTTCCCTTGTGCCTGTCCCAGGCATGTTTAATCCCTTCCCCTGTGCTTGCCCCCACCACCTCTTGTGGCAGTTGGTTCCAAACATCCACCACCCTATCTGTGTAGAAAGACTTTCTCTCATTACCTCTTAATCTACCCGTCCAGTTTCATATTGTGTCCCTTCATTCTGATATCTTTTCTACATTTTAAAAATTCCCCCACCTGCACCTTGTTTATTCCCTTGAGATACTTGAAAGTTTCTATTATGTCTTCCCTTTCTCTCCTCTCCTCCAGTGAGTACATACTGAGGTCTTTTAGTCTCTCCTCATATGTTTTGTGATGCAAGCCATGCACCATCTTTTTCACCCTTCTCTGTGTAGCCTCCACCTTGTCTATGTCCTTACACATGTGTGGTCTCCAATATTGCATGCAGTACTCCAGGTAAGGCCTTACCAGTGTGTTATACAATGGCATCACCACCTCCAGTCTCCTGCCAGTAATGTCTCTACCTATACACCCCCGCATGTCACTAACCCTCCCTGCAACCTTTGCACACAGCTTTGATACCTTACGGTCAACAGATATGATAACCCATAGGTCTGTTTCCTCTTTGCTGACAGTCAGCACCTCCCCCCCATTCTGTAGCTCTCCCCAGGTTTCCCCCAACCCGGGTGCATTATCTTGCACTTTTTGCATTAACCCTCAATTGCCACACCTCTGACCATCTTGCAAGCTTCTCCAAGTCCATCTTAATTTTCTGCACCCCTTCTGGAGTATCCACCCTGTTGCAGATCTTAGTATCATCTGCAAATAGGCAGACCTTTCCTTCCAGCCCCTCTGCAATGTCACTAATGAAGAAATTGAATGGGACTGGTCCGAGTACTGATCCCTGTGATACTCCGCTGGTCACCTCTCTCTCCCCGGATTGAATCCCATTTACCACCACCCTCTGTCTTCTGTCCATCAGCCAGTTTCTAACCCAATGTATCACCTTCTGCTCCATGCCAGAACTACTCATCTTGTTAACCAGCAGTCTGTGTGGGATGGTATCAAAGGCTTTGCTGCGATCTAGGTAGGTGATGTTCATTGCCCCTCTTTGATTCACTTCCCTAGTCACCCAATCAAAAAATGCTATCAGATTTATTTGACAAGACCTTCCTGCTGTGAATCCATGTTGCCTCAGATCCTGGGCACCATTTGATTCCAGGTATGCCACTATATTTTCTTTCAGCAGTGTATCCATGATCTTCTCCACCACTGAGGTGAGGCTGACTGGCCTGTAGTTCCCCGCTTCCTCCCTACTGCCACTTTTGTGCAGTGGGACTACATGCATCCTCCTTCAGTCCTCTGGAACCACACCTATGTTGAGTGGCTCTGTGAACAAGGTGGCCAGAGGCACTGCTAGTTCCCATCTCAGCTTCCCTAATATCTTCAAGTGTATGTCTTCTGGCCCCATGGCTTTATCCACCTTCAGCTTTGCAAGTTCCTTCAAAACTGTCTCCACTGTGAAGGGACTGGTATCCACTTCCACCCCCTATTGCCTCTGCTCCCCAGCTGTGGTCCTTGACCCTCTCCCTCCTTAGTGAATACCGAACAGAAGTATTTGTTCAGTATTTCTGCTTTGTCTAGATCCCCTTCCTTACACTCTTCCTCCTCCCTTTTGAGCCTCACAATCCCCCCCAGGTTTTTCTTCTATTGCTGATGTACCTATAGAATGTATTTTCCCCTTTCTCACAGTCAGTGCTAAACCCTCCTCTGTCTGCGTCTTTGCTTTCCAAACAGCTTTCCCTGCTTCCCTTAGACATTCAAGGTACATCTCCCTGTCCTCCTCCCTTTGGGTCCCATTATACTTCCTGAAACTTGCTCTTTTAGCCCTCATTTTGTCTGCCACCTCTTTAGAGAACCATAGTGGTTTCCTTCTTGTTTTTCCTTTGGCCACTATCCTAATGTATTGGTTAGTTACCTCCAATATGACTCCTTTTAGATTCCTCCACTGCTCCTCTACTCCCTTCATTACCTCTCCCTTCTCCATGGCTGCTCTTAAACATCTACACATTTCACTGAAATCAGCCCTCCTGAAATCTAATACTTTTGCCCTTGTGTGGCTTAATTGAGTCCCTGTCTCCATGCCAAACCACACCATGTGGTGGCCACTGGATCCCAGCTGCCCTTCCACCTGGACTCCTACCACTCTGTTCCCATTGGTCCATACCTGGTCCAGAATCAATTTGCCTCTTTTTGGCCAACCCCCTGAAGGGATTTCGATATGGCTGTGCTTCTAGCTGAAACAGCTGCCTGCATGGTCCAATCCACATCTGGCTTATTGAAATCCCCCGTCAGCAGGATTTCACCTTTAGCTGCCATGTCATGAATTTCCTCCATTAATACTCTGTCCACTTCCTCCCTCTGGGCCAGAGGTCTGTAGATCACCCCAGTACATATTTCTGTGCCATTCTCTGGTTCAAGAGTGACCCACATTGCCTCAGCCTCACCCTGTCTTACCTGTAGTTCTGTATCCTTTATGCCTTCTCTGATGTACAGGGTTAAGCCCCCTCACTTTTTACCTTCCCTGTCCCTTCTGAACATTGTATAGCCCAGTACATTGATGTCCCAACTGTGATTTGAAGAGTACCATGTCTCTGTTATTGCTGCTATGTCAAGGTCTGCATCCATCATCAAGGCTTCCAGATCTGGAACCTTGTTTCCCAGACTGCAGAGCATTATTTATTTATTTTGTATTTTTTGAGAAGCAAAGGTATACTAAAATATTTTTTTGTATTTTTTGAGAAGGAAAAGTGTACTAAGCTATTATACAGTAGCTTGTTTCCAGGTGTGTCCTGGGGTGGGGGTACAAACCTGTATTACTAACAGGGGGGATGTTGGCCATGACACTAAGGAAACTCCCCTAGTCTTCTCTGAGAAGTGCCATGGGATCTTTTACTTCCACCTGGACAGTGACCAGATATGTTCAGAAGGGACCTCGGTTTAATGTCTCATTCGAAGGATTGCACCTCACCAGGAAAGCACTCTCTCACACCATACTACAGTGTCAGTTATGGGTATTAGCCCAAGTACCAAGTGGAGGGTTGAAACCTACAGCCTTCTGATCTTCCGGGCCCAGAGGCAAGTGTGCTACCTACTGAGCCACTGACACTGTAATTAAGCAAATTATTAAGCATACTGTAATCTACTACTACTTAAGTTAATTTATTACTTATTACCTAGATAATAAAATACAGTAAAATGCATCCATTTCATTGTTGTAGTTTTCAAAGCTGAAATAGATGCATTGTAATGGGATTCATATTAAATCCCGACAACCATAATCCTGACATGTAAATTCCTGACACCAAAATCCTGACAACACAAAATACTGACAAACCAAAATCCCAACATGAAAAATCCTGACATCACAATTGCCTGTATTCACATAATCCCGACATGTATAACAAACAATAAATTGTAACTTACCTTCCTTTACTATTCCAGGACCTTCATGATTTGGTAGATGAGTCTGATTTAAGCCTGTTACCTGAGTTTATAATAATGGATTTTGAGCAGGCGGCAGTAAATGCCTGCAAAATAGAGTATTCTGAAACATCTAATAAGGGATGTATGTTTCATTTTGGACAAATAGTGTGGAGAAGGATACAGGGACTGGGTTTAGCACCACAGTATGGTAGTGATCCAGAGTTTATTCTCCTCATGAGGCACCTGGTTTCTCTGTTTTTTCTGTTACCTGATGAAATAAAGGCAGCATTCATTGAAGAGAAAAGTATTATGCCAGACAATAGTGCTGCACAGTTGGCATGGTTTGAAGAAAATTATATTTAGGGCAGAGTCAGGAGATAAGTGAGGAACAAACTGCTATAAGAAACCCACCACTTTTCCCACCTGAATTCTGGTCTGTCCATGACCAGGTCAGCAATGAAATTCCACATACACAAAACGACATAGAAGCTTGGCACTGCAGATTGGGTGCATTACTAGGTTCTTCACATGTGGGCTTGTGCGACAACAACTGAGAAGATTGTATGAGACTTGTCTAGATCACCTGCAAAGGCTTGTCTAGATCATCTCCAGGGGATTGCACAGAACCTGACACTATAAATACTTTAAATACAGCATTTTAAGTTTTAACTTTTAAGTTAACTTTTAACTATTAATATAATTAAAGATATACATTTTAATGGTGTCGTTAATTAGATTACTGAATTTCTGGATTGGACTGGATAACTAGATTACTGCAGAGTGGAATGAACATCAATGACGGTAAGTTACAATTTATTGTTTGTTATACATGTCAGGTTTATGTGAGTACAGGCAATTGTAATGTCAGGATTTTTCATGTCGGGATTTTGGTATGTCAGGATTTTGGTGTCAGGATTTTATATGTCGGTATTATGGTTGTAGGGATTTATTACCTAACCCCATTGTTATCTATCATGTTATTGCAGATCGTGGTAATGTAGTTCATATGGTAGGTGGCCTGAGAACATGATGGAAGATTTTTGCCAGCTGCAGTCTGGACATGGGGAGGTTTTAGGTTCAGTCTTTTGCAGTGACAAGAAAGGGTTCCCGGTGACAGCCTAAGAAAATGTGGGGAAGGCAGGTTAAACATCTTATTTCTTTAAAGGACAGTTTCCTCAAACTAGAGATACTCTTCCAGTGTCAGAGTGGGTAGAAAAATGTCTATGCACTAGCAGGCAACTTGGGATGGCTGCTTTTGACTGCACATGCTGTAATGTTTGGGGGGCAGAGGATAGGTCACTAGTGTACTACCAGGGATAAGCTTCTAGGGCCACACATGATCTTTTTTGGGGGTGGAGTTGGAGAACAAACGTACCACAGGGAATGATGTGGTACCATTGCCTGCAATTGATTTTCGTGGGGCATTGACTTGAACAATGGGGATGGTCTTCTAGTGTTGAAACAAAGCAGGATTTTCCTACCAGTTTAGTGGTAGTGAGGATGAACTCCTGCTGATGGTTTTTATATTTCTTGTAAATATATTCCTAATAGTGACACTGAGGATGGGCTCCTGGTGCCACATTTATGACTATGAAGAGAGAGGTTGCTTGCTGTGTTAGTGGCTATACTGTGTGAGTTTCGTGCACCTGTAGTAGCTATGTCTGATTACAAGTACTGTACCTGAATTACAAGTGCATAAAAACACCTCATGAAAACCAACTGAAAAATGCATGCTGGGCATGCATGGAAATTGGCACATCATTTTATTGATAAATGTTTTTTTTTTTTTGCATTCCAAAACACACCAAAAGCACCACTTTGGGACAAGATCTAGTCAACCTGAAAATTTCAGGTTCAAAATCACAGCAGTTTTCATTACTGAAGTAAATAAAAAGGTACATAATTGTATCTTTTTTGACCCACTGAAATTTTGAAACTACCGTACTAAATTTTGCAGTTTTGGGAATCTATACACAAAGAGCATGCATGCCAGTTCTGTTCTCCTAGGTCACGAGACAGCTAAACTACTATATATGTGTGAGCAAAAATAATGACTGTTTGTACTATAAATATGCCTATTCTACAATAGCCGTGTTTTGGTGTGGATTCCTAATGCATAAGGTTAAGTATCAATGACTGGGTATAAGAATAAATAATCAAAAAATAATTTGAATTTATGTAGTGTCATGGTTTAGTGACTATATGCAGGTAAATGCAACAACTATTATAAACTAGATAGTATTATTCATGCAGCTGGGAAACACATTTTAATTGCTGCCAATCTGTAATGGTATTAACTGAAAGATAAACTATAGTAATGACTCTAGGGTGTTCAACTCCATTTCATAAGTGCATGATTGTCTGTTTCTTTTTGCACCAGTAACACTTGAATCAGGTTCCTGATTTTAATGTTCATTTAGAGGATGTGCAGTACTGCCAACAGTGCAAAAGGAAAGGATGTACATCTCACGAATAAGAAGAGTGACCCATACAATCCCAAATTGAAATCCCGATATTGTCACTGGTGCACAGTGTTACCTTTAGCAGTTCCTTTATCTTTCTATAACATTCAGAGTTGTTAAACTCTGAAGCAAGATGACCATGCTATAATAGGTGGTGGTCTGACCTGGCTTTTACCATCTTCAAAATATTAGAAATAAAAAATGTTAGCACTCAGAAGCAAAACACCTCTAGTTGTGGTGAATAATTGTCATAAAAACATAAGTATTTTATTATGGCATAAGATAACTGCTAACTAGGATACTCAGCTGAGGATCCTTGTTGGAAGTTCTCTTATGCCACAATAGAGTCTATGTTTTTATGACAATTACTCACTTCAACTAGTGGTGTTTTGTTTAGGAATGCTAACACTTTTTATTTTTGATGATTATCCACATAGCGGGCTGGCTGCACTGTTAAGCACTGTTCCCACTCTTCATGCGCAACTGTGTCCTCCTTTAGTCCATCTTCAAAACATTACATGTATTAAACCACATTTGGCTCCTGCTGAACTGGTAACAATAGTCTATGCTTTTGTAATGTATGGGGAGCCCCTATTACTGTCAGATTTCAGACAGTTTACCACACTGTTATAGTGCCACTGTGACATCAAGAGACTGTGAATCCTTCTTGACTACATCACATCAATACCATAACAATATGATCCACAGTGTGCATGCCCCTGATCCAGGGCCACGGCGGTGAGTGCTGCTATAGAGGGAGCATGGACTTGGTGCAATGGATAAAAAAGTAAGCTTTTTTTAGACCCTATCATGGGGCTTCTGACCGAGGGCCACAGAAGTTCCTCCATTAACTTTTATAGTGTATTTAGCCCTAGACACTATAAATGCTAATAGATGGGCAACAGACAATTACCACGCCGAAATTGCATTTTGTGGTTTCCATAACAACAGTAAACCTCTCAAGCTGTGCTCTTGAGGTTTATCTAGTTGTCATAGAAACCACTCAATGCGATAACAGCATGGTTATTGTCTGTTGCCCATCCATTATCCTCTATATTACCTCTAGCAGGGACTACTGTGATGCTCTTTACTTAGAGTTATCTAGAGGGTTGATGAAACACTTGTAGTTAGTCCAGCATGCTGCAGCCCATCTGCTGGCAGGATCTTCTCAGAGTGAGTACATCATGTCAGTCCTTTGTGTTTTGCACTGGATGCCTATGTGGTGTTGCATGACCTTTAAGATTTTCTTGTTAATATAAAAGGCCCTACACTGTCTGGGACCTGTCCATTTGAATGATCTGCTGGTCACTTGCCTTCCAGTTTGACCCCTGCACTCCAATGATGCATGCTTGCTTGCTGTCCCCCCTTCCCACCTTAAATTATCAGCTGCCAATCTTTTAGAGTTTCAGCTTCAATGCTGTGGAACTTATTGCCTGGGTATATCTCTCTATGGCCCATTTGGCAGAGGCCTTTAAAATCTCTGTTAAAACTTAATTGGAACAAGCTTGCCTCAGCTAGCTAGCTAGTGAGTTAATAAAAGTTTGTATTATATGTATTTGATTAATGAGTTTTATGTCATATTTGTTGTGTGTTTTGCTTGTTTTGTATTTATTTGATTTAATTTATCTGTACAGCAGCCTGAGCTTTTGGGAAATAGTGCTTTATAATTAAAGCTTGTCTTGTCTATATCAGATGTTGTATCTCAGTTTGCTACATTGGTTAAATCAATTTTAAGCAACAGTCAAAACATTTAAAACCACTATATTGTATCCTGTTGACAACACTGGATTTAAATTCAGGAACTGGTGAAGAGCTCAGACTTGTAGGTCCTGATATTCCAATTCTTACCCACTGAAGATATAGTTTGGTTGTTGTAATGTTTCATTATTTAAAACTAATGGGGGAAGTGATGGAGAAAAAGATACCTGTTAGTCGTGTGAGCAGTGAAATAAGTCCATCCAGCAGTGCTGTCACATGCCACCCCCAAGTTTTGAGTGTACAGAAAACCTAACATAAAAGTGAGTTGCACTGGAGCATTGTTGAAGTAGGGCTGTACTATTGTCATGTACAGTAGCTTGTTGCAGAAAAATCATTGAATCATCATGGTCAAAATGGAAAAAATCATCAAAACCATATTAAAAGTCATAAAAAGTCAGGGATCCACAAAACACCCTATTTTGACATATTTTTTATACAAGTACATCAGCAACAATTTAAATGTTTTAAAACTAGTGCTATTAGGCTGGTCCACAACCAAGAAAAAGCACATTGTACTGCCATCTCAAGAGTCAGTGGCTGATGAGTAAGACCTAGAATCCCACAATAGGTCCTGTCAGGAACCAAGCACATTGTGGTGATGAGGTGCAAAAGTATGGATCTGTAATTTTTCAGACACCAAAAACAATGATGTTTTCATGGACAAAAATGCTTAAAGTCATGGGGTTGTTATGGAAAATGCCACAAAGCATTAGATTATCATTGACGAAACCACAAATCTGGAGTTTTCTTAAAAATAATAATGGAATACCTAATTTTCATGACAAAGGTACAACCATAGTCATAATTTGCCACAATACTGTACATGTTTTGAGGTGTATAACCCTGATCAATAGTGTTACTAATCCTAATCTGATTAGAATCATAGATCATACACTGGAATCTACTTATAGCAGACACCTCCATGCATGCTGTTTTGTCAAGTGTAGGAGGTGTCTGTTATAGCTTACATAGCCGGTGTGGGGGATAGGAAGAACTTTTTTGTGTTTGCCCAACCACCCACCTACAATCTGCAGCTCAATTACAGATCAGGAGTAGTATCAAGACATATCAAAAGTGCTCCTGTATCTGCAGAGCTGCTGCATCCTGCCTGCCTGTAACCTGCAAACTGGCAACATCAGCAGAGTCATTTTCGGGAAACAAGACTGCTCTGATTTCAGAGCTGCATAGCTGCTGCTGCTGCCTGCCCATAACTCAGAAACCAGCATCTCACCAAGCCAAGCATTCAGCATATGAAGGGGTCAACAGTAACTCATGTAAGCTTTTGTCTAATAATTTTTTACAAACTGATCACAGTCAATCATACAGTGCTTCCTGGTCCTCACACCAGTCACCGCACAGGATTTCTTTGTTTGCTTTTTGCCTTTTGTTTAGAGCTTGTAAGGAATAGCAGCAGGCAAGGTTTGTCTTGGAGTAGACCACCGGATGACAACTGAGGAGGCAGAAGGGGGGTGGTAGTTACCACCCAAGCTGGGCAGGCAGATAGGCAGGGTTACCAGGAGGCAGGAGATACTACCTGCTGGAAGGGAAAGGCTTTGGTAGTTTAAGTAAGTGTAACAAAGTTTCTACCTTTTTGTTGTTTCTACCTCTCTAGCAGATAAGATCTCTGCCAGAGGTGAACAAAGGCTTCGGGTAAGTTTTGCCTAATGGATAATTGACTTTGAAGAGAAGTAAGAAGGCCAGGCATACTATTTTGGGACAACAGCTATGCACTAGTCTCATGCTGAGCTGAATGCTATTAGGGTTAGCTTCAGCCAGTTCTCAAGCACATTGGGAATACCCAGGCAGGGAGGAAGCCAGTTTATCAACAGAAAATAATAAGAGGAAAGAGTAATATTGTGCAGTGCACAGAATCACTTCAAGGGGTGGCTTGCAGAGGGTTGCCTTTTTGTCTGGTGGCCTTTTATCGGTTTGAGTTAGTGATCTCAATGACAGGGCCATGTGCCTGGTGGCTGCAGAGATGCTTTGAGCCTGACCCTCCCCCCCCCTTCTCTTCACATGGGCACAATTTAGCATAGAGGACTGCTACTTTTGATTTTGAATCAGGCACTCTCCCAGGGCCAGCAGGATGCACATGTGGTCTCTTCCAGGAATAGAGGTTGGGACGGAGGCTACAGTGAGACCTTATGCCAGACATTGGGAGCATGGTAATGCCAAATCCATGGTTTGGTAAGCTGAATCCAGTGCTTCTCAGGTGAGGAAGCATCCACTGCTTGCAGCAGTCATAGGGCTAGTGAGACACCAAGCTGTGCTGCCATGGGGCAATTGCTGCAGTATATGCAACCCCACTTCCTATAGCCAGACTGTCTGGGCATACACTGTAGGACTGTCCTTCTTTATATCTAGGAACTGTTTTCTTCTGAGTTTGAAATAGAGTAGCAAGGAGTTCTGGTGCACATTTCCATGGATGAGTTTTTTTACTTTTTTAAAAGAAGAATGGAAAATATTTGGAGTACCTGGTACAGCAGCAGGATGACCAGGTTTTGGGTACATCAAGCCGTGGATTCTGGGGAGATGAACTTCCTGTTCTGTCAATGAGTGCTCTCATGGGACACAAGGCAATTGGGCCATGTGGCAGTAGGGCTGGCTGACAAATGGGTATGGGGGCTGTTAAGTAGCACTGCTGGTGAAGTAGAAATCCACTTGCCTGGATGGAGCCTAAGATATCTACAGAGTCACATGGCAAACACAATCCCCACCCTCACCACTTCACTTGCCACAAGTCAGAATATATATCAATCAATCAATAAATAAAGAGTTGATACTTATATAGGCACTCAGGTTCTGGGGGTTTTGTCACTTGTCTAAGATATGATGTGCAGTTCTGTGCCATTATTAAGATAAGGTAGAAAGAGGGAATCCTGAGAGGCATTGGTTTAATTTAATACACCAAAGGAGCAAGTAAATAACTTTTGCATAGTAAATACTGTGCATCAACATGGAAGGTTACAGAATGGGAAAATTTGATGTTAAAAGTTATGTATTCAAAATTTGAAGGTTATGTTGTTAGGTGGTAACAGTTTATTTCCTAATAGCCTGTTTGTTATAAAACAGTGCAGAGCAACTGCATGCAGACATCCCACACAGGCGGGGGGGGGGGGTTACAGCGGCCAAGACTCTGATCTCAATGTGGCAGACACCCCCCCAAAAAAAACAATGGGGCACTCACAGTCAGTGACTAGAGCATGATGGCTGCTGGTGTCATTTTGGGTAAGTCAATTTTAATGAGTTGACAAGGACTTTGGGTGGTAGACATAGTGGAGGTATGAGGATACTCAACTTAGGTATTAATTGCAATGGCGTGGCCAGCAGGAAATATCAACTGCCATGTGGCCAGCTGCTGCAGCATCGTGTTGGCAGCACCCATCTCACTGCATCATGTTGGCTTCAGTGCTGCTGCTACAGCCATGTAGGAAGACCACACTGACTCTTGGCTCCAGCCAATGTAGTGCAGCCAAGAATTGCAGTGTTATGGACAGATCCACTGATGTGCAGAAGCCACCTGTCTCTACAGTGGATGTAAAATCATAGTATCATAGTAATGTGTCAGCAGAAAAAGCCCATCCTGGCCCATCTAGTATGCCCTCCCCCCCACTTGTCACCGGTGCACAAGGAGTCTGTCCTCTGTCCTCTAACCAACCCCATATGTCTATCCCATGCTCTCTTGAATTCCTCCACCATTTCAACATCTACCACTTCCTCAGGTAATCTGTTCCAGGGTTCAAACACTCTCTCAGTGAAATAACACCCTCTTACATTACCTTTAAATCTTTCTCCTTCTAATCTTAAAGTATGATCTCTTGTTTTAACTCCAACTTTCCTTTCGAATAGACTTCCTTTCCTCACTTTATTTATCCCCTTCATGTACTTGAATGTCACTATCATGTTTCATCTCTCACTTCTAAACTCCACTGGATACAGATTTAATTCTCTCAATCTTGTCTCATATGGTTTCCCTTGCATACCATGCACCATCATTGTTGCCCTTCTCTGAGCCTTTTCTATTACATCAATGTCCTTTCTTAAATGAGGCCTCCAGAACCATAACCCGTACTCCAGGTGCGGTCTAACCATGGTCTTATATAATGGCATCAGCACCTCCCTCTTCCTACTAGTTATGCCCCTTTCTATGCATGCCATCATTCTATTAGCTTTGCCAACCACCTTACTACATTGGTCACTTACCCTAAGCTTGTTTGATATTATAATCCCCAGATACCTTTCCTGTTCTGTTTGCTTTACCTACTCTCCCCCAGTGAGTACTTGGCCAGTCAGTTTTTATACTCTATTTGCATCACTGCACACTTCTTTGTATTGAACTTCAGCTTCCATGTTTCTGACCATTTTTCTGGTATATTCAAATCCCTCCCCATGGCCTGAACACCTCCTTCAGTGTTGACCCTATTCCATAACTTTGCATCATCTACAAACAGACACATTTTCCCTTTAATTCCCTCTGATATGTTATTAATATATATGTTAAAAAGGATTGGTCCTAGTGCAGACGATTGCGGAACCCCACTCGTAAGCTTCCTTAGCCCAGAATGTATGCCATTTACCACCATCCTCTGACTTCTATCCTTCAGCCAGTTTTTCACCCATTTAGTTATTTTCTGTCCCATCCCCAGGCTCTCTGTCTAATTTACTAGCGTGCGGTAAGGGACAGAGTTAAAGGCCTTACTGAAGTCCAGGTAGGCAACATTAACTGCCCCTCCTTGATAAACCACCTTCCATACCCCATCAAAAAATTCTATCAGATTTGTTTGGCAAGATCTCTCTCTAGTGAATCCATGTTGCTTTCCATCTAATAGTTTTTTGTCCATTAAGTATTTTGCCACTTTTTCCATTATTAGCACCTCCATCACCTTGCCCACCACTGATGTGAGGCTGACAGGTCTGCAATTCCCTGCCTCCTCCTTGCAGCCTCCCTTGTGCAGTGGTACTACATTTGCCATCCTCCAATCACTCAGAACTCACCCTGTATATAGGGAGAAATTAAATAACTTTGCTAAATGTGTTGCCAACTCATCCCTCAACTCCGTAAGAACCCATGGATGCAAACCATCTGGCCCCATTGCTTTGTCTACCTTTAATTTTCCAAGTTCTTCCTTAACTCTTTCCTCCCTTAATGGGCTTTGACCAACCCCACGTTCATCTCCTTCCTTCTTCTTTCAATCAGGTCCATTTCCATCCCCTTCCACTGTGAATACAGAGCAAAAATAACTATTTAAAACTTCAGCTTTCTCAATGTTCCCCATATCCATAATTTCACCCCTCCCCCTCAAACTCTTAATCTCCTGTCTTTTCCTCCTTTTTTCCACCACATATCTAAAAATGTTTTATCTCCTCGTTTGACAAGTTTAGCAATTCTCTTTTCTGTTTATTCTGTTTATTAATAATAAATGTTTGCTACCTAAGGCCTGCAGGAGCTGCTGTGGCATCAGCAGAAAGAGAAGCACCATAGTGATGTACATTTTTAAAATAAAACTGTTAGTGCCTTATAGGGTTCATTCTATCACATACGGGAGACATGAAAATTGTGATAGTCTTTTTTGCCATCTAAGATGGATAAGGTACAGCTTAAAAACACCCTCATTGCACAGGACAGAGCATGTGATGAGAATAGAAGTGGGCAGTAAGTGTCTCTAATAAATGCTTGGCAATGCAATACAGTTGGGAAGCAAGATAGAGAAGGTATCAGGGCGGAGAGGGTAGCATGAAAATGAATTGGGGGAACTGAGGGATAGACATAAGAAAAAATCTGTTATGTTGGGCTTGGTATGGCAGAAGTGAAAGAATTAAAGTGAGCTCTCTCACAGCTCACCTGGTCATGCAGGTTGAGGCAGAGGCTAAAACAGCAGACAAAGTCATTGTGTGTATTGGTGTGTTTATATTGCTGCAGCTCAAGACTTTGCAATGGCAGAAACAAGGCTCTGCATGAGTGGGGTGCATGAACAGCAGTTGATGGCCCTAGCATGGATAAGAAGCTGGGCATGGTGGGACTCAGTATTCAGCAATCCAGGGAGACCTGGCCTGGCAGGACAGACAGGAGGGCCATGGCCAGAGCAAGCCACCCCCAGCCCGGTAGACTCTCAAGAATCAGTGACAGCACTGATGATAAGGGCAGGCAAGGGAGGTCACAGAAGGACAGAGACGATCCTCCAGTTCCTGCACTACCTCAGCCAAGTAGGTCTGATTTTGGCAGTACATCTGACTATGAATTACAGAAGTTATTTAGGAAAACTTTCAAGGTGACCATGCCTGAGCCTGGGGGCTACCTGCCAGGAGAATGAGGTAGCAACTAAGAGGGACAGCTTAGCCTTCAGACCATGGGTGGTTAACCTCCGGGATCCTCGATTCTGGGTCCTAAGCGCATGCCACCACTGGTTCCAGCTCCTACTCCATTGTTCCCTCTACTAGGGTTGCACCTGCTTCTTCTGCTTCACTTTTTGACTTTTGCCAGGCCCCCAACTGGCACCATAACCTATGCCAGGTCAGGTGCCCTACCCATAGAGTCTGGCACCACTCATCTCCCCCCACCTTATTTATTTTATTTATTTATTTATTAGATCATTGGTGTACAGACCTTTGAGTCAAAGGCTCATTTATAAAGGCACTTCATCACAGCAAACAAAACAGTACAAAGATACAGTACATAGAACTTAGATTAAAGAGTAACCAGTGTTACAGAAATTCACTGGTGGTACAAACTTGGTAATAGATAGGTCACAGCAAGCATAGTATAGATACATCAGTACTTATCCGCCTGGTCCAATACCAGCCCCTCACTTTCTGCTACTATGGCTGTAGCCAAGGCCACTGCCAGTTCTGGGACTGCTTCTGGTGTCTGTGGGGCACTGCCACGTCCTAACCCACTAGCCTCAGCTCCACTGGCACCACTATGGGGACCACAGTGAATGGGTCCCACTCATTTCCTACCAGCCTCCCTACACCATAGCTTAGCAACCCTCTGTAGCCAGGGGGAACCATGTCTGCTTCCTCAACCAGTGGGAATTCCCTGTTCCACTTTGACTTAGGAGGAAAAGTCGGACAGGGTGCTGGCACTGTTGGGGAGCAAGAGAAGAAATAGCCAGAGGTACCTGTGAAAATTGGGCAGTGGACTTTGCCTTTTATTTGGTCTTGTTAATGAAATTGTGCCCACAGAAAACCCAAGTATTGCAAAGTTACTATAGTTGCATCACGGCAATGCCTGCTAATAAAGGGGGATGGGGGTGGGCATTCCACAGGAGGAAACATAATGACCCCAGTAGGTCCTGCAGTGTCTTAGATACCCTCCGTGATTGTTCATTGATGCTAGTGGTTGGTCCAGAATTCTGAGATTGTCTTCCCAGTGCACTGGATTCAGTCCCCCAGACAAGGTTTTGCAACACAGAACAGTGGAAATGGGAGTGGGAAGAAGTGGGGACAGTGTAATCACTATAACCACTGGACTTGCAAAAGGAAGGCATGTAAGTACCAACATGAGTGCATTGTTTGTGGGTGGAACCACCCATTTTTCCAGTACTTAAAAGGGAGCAGCCAACAGCCCAAGTATCAGGGGAAACTTCCAAATCTCATAAGGGTGGAGGGCATTGAGCACTGGTTGGTTGGATTTCTGGACGGTCATTCCACTCAGTCACTGGAACAGGGCTTTGTGCAGTGCTTTAGAATCCCATGCAGTGGCCCACACAAAGCTTCTGAGGCAGAGATCCTGAAATCTGTCAGGGACTGCCAAGACATAGTTAGGGCAAAGCTAGAAAAAGAAGTAGCATTATATAGGTCACAGTACCATTTTTGTGACCTCCATGCCCCATTCTCTGGGTATTGCTGATAGGTTTGGTGCTTGTTGCTGAAGAAGGCATTGGGTGAGTTCAGAATGATAAATCACCTATCTTTCCGGGAGGGCAACTCAGTCAATCAACACATTGATCCAGTAGATACGGCAATATCTTATGTACTTTTTGACACAGCCATCAAGGTGGTGAGGGGGTAGAGAAAGGCATACTGCTGGGCAAGGTTGATATCTAATTGGTTTTTCACCTATTGCCAGTGCACCCACTGGACCAGAACTTTTACTTTTGGAAGTTAATGCATTTCTGTGCTAAGCAGGGGATTTCTACAAGATTAGCTCTTATAAATGTTAAAAACACACTTGCTTTTTCCCCGTATTATCATCTGCATGTTCTTTTTGTTGCATGCATGAATGGATTCAGTGGCCTGCTGTTGTATTTCATTTTGATTTTCAGGCTGTGCTTCACTCGTTGCTTTTTCACTGATGCTGACTGTTACCAGGTTGCAGGGCTCAAGTTGCATGCATTCTGCGTCCTTGGAGGTTCTTGGTCTGCTTGCCAGATCTGGTGGCATGATGTCTGTTGAAGGAAGTGAGGTTCGAGTCTGGACGCCGCTGTACTGTTTCTTTCCCAGAAGGATGCAGCTCCATTTACTTCTTTCTTTGACTGATGGTGCCCAGTAAGGAGTGATGATTCCTGCTTGTGCTCTGTAACTGAGATTCTTTGCCTGCTCTTAAGTCCTGCATTGCTCAGAAGCTGGAGCGCAGTCACCAGCAAGCTGTGGTTAGTGCAAGTTTTTTCCAATCCTACAGCTTTGCAGATTTGGGGAAGCATCGTGGCAAGGTAGTTGATCCCAATTGACTCTAAGGAGTATCACATTTGTTCTTGGGACCAGGATTTTGCAGGCTTCCTTCATGGATGCACGTACAGGTTCAGACAATTAATTTGCAATTTCGAGAGGTACTTTTGGAGTGCAGTTACAGGGCAATGTGGGAGGTCTGGAATTTGGAACATGCACCCATGGTACAGGTCTCTGTCTTTTTCATTTGGTTTTGAATTTTTTTTTTTTTTTTCATTAGAACTGAGACTCATATATTCAAGACCGTTGTATGCTTTCTTAAATTTGAATGAGTCTAGTTTGAGCTGTCTTTAGCCCTTACTGCCACATCTGGCGAAGTGGATTTGGATTTCAAGCCAGACATGGCATAAGAGGTCTTCGGCTGTGTCAGGGCTCAAAGTCTCGGAGCACCACAACTACTGCTGTTCGTTTTCAGAGAGGCAGGGTGGTGGTGTGTTTTATCGCGGCCTTGTCTCCATAGATTTTTGATGTATGCTGTAAATACATTTTTTGCTGTTCTAAATTCTGCATGGTTTAAAATGTTCATGTTTTAGCTCTGCGGCAGTTCATTTATATAGAGGTTGATGCCCGCTCTCAGTCCAACAAAACTGTTGATGCTGTATGGCTCATCTGAGGTGTTTGTCATGGAAGCATAGAAGCGCCTCCGGATGGAGCTTAACTCTTATGGGGTAGCTGTTTTTAAATCAGTCTGAGTGTTAGTCTCATTCACCCAGTCATTAAACACTTTAATTGCCCACCTGATTTGCCATTTTGTAGACACCTCTTTCCTGTCACACTCCAGCTGTTATGTTGCAATCTCCAGTGCCTTCTTTTTTCAGTTTTTTTTCTGAATTGTCACTGCAGTTTCTTGCTGATTAGTTAGATCAGTGTCAGACCATTTATCTATTTATTTTTATTCAAGTTTATTGACACATTTGGGTACATTAATTCACATACATAATTTAATCTCATTATTCAGTAGGTTTTTAGGTTAAACAATATTGGATAATAATAGGTTATTCTTTATCTTTCAATATGACCTCACAAGAGGAGCCACCTCCATCCTTTTTAGGTGTCAGGTCCCTCCCTCCCCCTCCTCCCACCGGTGTTCACCCATGTGCAATATCCCAGTTCTCCTCTGCCAAGGTTTCAAAATGGAGAAAACCTCTCAAAGCTCCTCAGTCCACTCCTCCGCCTCCTTGGGGTCCTGTGTTGTATCTCACCAGGTTGTCCATCTTGTCTAACTGACCTTGTAGGTCAGCTCCTCCATATCTTGAATCTCACTGACAATGGCTAGCCACTGTTGTAGAGTAGGTAGGTCTTGTGTCAACCACATTCAGGTGATGGTTTTGTGGCCTGCTGCCAGCAGGACATTCCACAGGTACACTCCATCTGTCCCTATCACTTCCAAGGGGGGAATGCCCAAAAAAGGGGCTTCATTGTCATTGGTGAGGTGATGGAGAATATCCCAGAGAGCTTCCCCTCTATCTGGTGCCAGAATGGTTGGAGTATCGGGCATTGTCAGAATATGTGTGTGTGATGTGCGGATGGAGGAGTGTTCAGCTCCCCACTTACTTTGGATTGCTGGCATGTAAAAGAATCTAACTCTAATCTTTCACTCAAAGTCTTGCCAGAATGGGAATTGTGCAGTTTTGCTGGCTAGGGTGAGGACTCTATCCCACTCCTCTGTACTAAGTTGAATTTCCACTTCTCCCTCCCACTTATTTTTTACCTGTGTAGCACAGTAATTATGTAGGTGCCTGAGAGCTCTATAAAGGGCTGATATCTGTCCTTTTGTGATTGTCTGGTTTAAAATGACCCAGACTGTTTCAAGCAGGTGGTTAGAGTGTGGCGGTGCCTGAATCCATTTCCATATGTTGTTTATATGTGTTCTAGTCTGTAGGAATCTGTAGTGATCTGTATTTCTGAGATGGAAGGCATCCCTGATAGTGCTGAATTCCTGGATCACCTCTCCCACCACCAGCTGACCTAGTTGGCAGAGACTCAACCTCGACCAGCAACGGAACCAGTGATCCAGCCCGGCTAGTGCAAAGGACCCATCCCATACTATCCATCTCCATGGCCACAGTGTTCCCGTTAATCTATATTTGACCCATGTCATGTGTACCATAACCAAGGTATTTGTCACTGTTAAGAGGGATAATTCTTCTTTTTTTTATCCAAGGAAGGGTCCATAACTCTGGCCCCTAGTGGGGCCCATCTCTACTTGCCAATTCAGTGTCCTTCCAGTGGGCAGAAAATCCCTCTGCAGACCAGAGGAGGGCAAAGCGAAGCTCCACAGCCATATAGTAATCTTCCAAGTTGGGGAGTGCTCTCCCCTTTTCCTCTTATCAGCCTGCATGATACAGAATTTTATTCTAGGTCTACCAGGAGACCATATGTATTGGGAGATCAACCCCTGCCAGGACTGAAATTGTGTTTTGGAGATTCAGAGTGCCACGCATTGAAAAAAATACAGGTATCTGGGTAAAATATTCATGGTGATAGATTAAGTGCGAGAGTATAGTGGGAGATTTAGCAGTGATCATTTATTTTATATCTTGTCGTATTTGGTTCATCAGAGGTGTAAAGTTTACTGCATACAGCCTGGCCAGGTTTTTGGGTATCTGAATTCCCAAGTACTTGATTTTGGTTTTATTCCATGCCACAGGGAGAGCCCTTAGGACTTCTGGAGAGGTGTCACAGTAAAACTTGAGAGCCTCTGTTTTGTTCTTATTCAAAGCATAGCCAGCATATAATTGTATTTTTCCAGTATTGACCAGGTCAATGGAATTGATCTCTCTGGATTTGTTAAATACAAATGGACATGGTTCGCATACAGTGACATTTTATGTTCTACCTCATTAATCTTTATTCCCGCACCAGTGGTTCTATATATAGGGCGAACAGTAGGGGAGACAGGGGACATACCTGTTGGGTGCCCCTTCCCACTGAGAATCTATCTGATATCCCTCCGTTTATGTGGACGTACACCTTGGGTCCTGCATATAATGCCTTAAGGCTCACAATAAAAATCTGGGGGAATCCGAAGTGTTTAAGAGTCAGGAATAGAAAGCTACATGATGTCCTGTTGAACACCTTCTCTGTACCCAAACTCATGATACTTGTTGGGGTGTGATCTTTAGTGATTTTTGTCGATGAGGTTGATTGTTCATCGGACATTGTCTAAAGCCTGTCTGCCTACCACAAATCCTGTTTGGTCCAGGTGGACCAGATGAGTGATTATATTATTGAGATGATATGCTGTAATAGCTGTAAATATCTTATAATTACTGGTGAACAATTTTTTCAATGGGCTCACCGAGTTAATATTTGTCGTAATAACCAGTCGGTTATTATGACATTCACAAGCTCTGTCTTTTAAAAGGGAGTGCTTCCTCATTGGCTCCTGTTTTGAATCTGGGCAAGCTAAGCAGTTCTCCGGCTCCGTATGTTAGCGTGGCACCGTCACGGTTTCATCATCACCTTCCCATAATCATTGTTTTTTTTATATAGCTGGTCAATCCTACCTTAAATATTACTATTTTTTAAGTATCTGGTTGATCCTGCAGTTCGCTAGTTTGGGGAACACAGAGTCAGCAGAACAGATCTGCAGTAAACACCTTAACACAGGTAAGCAGTGGCGTTGAAGCCTAATCGCTGATCGCAATTTCAGCTATAACTTGAAAAAAGAATGAAACTGGGAGCAGGAGTAGGTAAGAGGAGAGGGACTCTGGCGATTGCTGCACAGTTCAACTGGGGAATCTGGAGTGGGAGCTGGGGGAGCAGTGAGCTGCTGCTTCTTTATTTGGTGCCCCAGAACTACAGTGAAGCTGCCACATGGGGATTTCTTCAGAATGACAGAGGGAGAGAGACAATATGTGTGTGTGTGTGTGTGTAGAGAGAGAGATAAAGTGTGTGTGTGTGGGTGTGGAGAGAGAGAGATAAAGTGTGTGTGTGTGTGTGTGTGTGTTTGTAAAGACTATATGTCTGTTGGGGGGGCACATCATTTAAGCTGGAAAAAATTGCTCACCAGCAATTATATAAAATAAAAGATAGGAAGGTATGTGATAATGAAAATTTAATGCACACCCTCGGTGTGGATGCGTATATAACCCCTGGGGCTTCACCCTCTGGGTTTATGTAGCATCCCACACCCCGGGTGTGCATTAAATTCTCATATCACACACTTCCCCATCCATTATTCTATATGTAATAGTATTTAGAAGTGATATCAGCTGATAAGAGCTGCACTCTGTAGGGTCCTTGCCCTCCTTATGTAATACTGTGATGGTAGCATAGTTCCAGGAAGGTGGAACCCCTCCATCTCCTGACCAGATCTCGTTGTATGTATTGACCAAAAGTGGGAGAAGCTCCCCTGTGAACTTCTTATAAAATCCCCCAAAAAAACATCTTGCCCTGGACACTTCCCTGGCTTAATGTTTTTAATAGCTGCAGTCATCTCACCTATGGTGACTGGGTGTGACAGGGTCTGTCCTTGTTCAGTTGTTAGTTTCAGCAGATCTAGGGACTGGAGAAAGTGGGATTTCTCCACATGGGGAGATTCCCTCTGGGGTTGATATAGGGTTCTGTAGTAGGACACAAAGGTGTCGACAGTATGGTCTTCTTTGAAGGTTATCTGTTTTGTTCTGGGGTGTTTAATCTTAACAATGGTGGATTTTGCTGTTTTTGGCGTGGGTGTTAGGCCAAGAACTTTGTTGCTCTCAAGCCTCTCTCATAGTAATTTTGTTTAAGATACCATAAGGCCTTCTCTGTTTCAGCTTTCTGGACATTTTGCAGCCTGGCTCTTAATTTCTTGATTTCTTCCATGGCCTGTCAATCCCATCTCTGTTTTTGTTGGTTTCCCAGGGCCCTAAGTTATGAAGTGAGAGCTTCACATTGTGCCCACCTCTCCTTTTGTTTATGGGATGTGACAGATATTAACTTACCTCTGACCACAGTTTTCATCGTGTCCCACAGGATTTGAGGGGTGGTGTTGGGGCCTCTATTAAGTTCTACCACTTGTTTGATTGCTATTTGAATTTTTGAAATTGTTTATTTGTCTCTCAAAAGACAGTCATTAAGTCTCCACTGCGTTTTCTTAGTTGGAAGATTCAGGTCGACCTCGAGAAAAATGGGTTGATGATCCTGGTGCATCACAGTGCCGACCCACATGGATCCTATTGATGCTAGGTCTTTTGCATAAGTAAAAAACATATCTATTCTTGAATGTTTTAAACCTTGGTGAAAAGCATGTATATTCCTTTGCTTGTGGATATTTTGCCCTCCATACGTCCACCATCCCCACATCTTCTAGTAGCCCATTGAAGGTTTTGGCTGCACTATTTCTAGGAGAGGGGAGGGGCATATATGTTGAGAAGGGTAATCGGGGAATCCTGGACTCTCCCCACGACCATGATATAGCATGCTCCCTGATCCACCAGCACCTCTTCCTCCTCTTCAAATGGGAAGCCGGCCAACATTAGTATAGCCAAACCCCTCATCCTGCCCCTCTCAAGTGAGGCCCCATACAATCTTGGGTATGCCCTTGATTTAAGTTTTTGTGTTTCACCCGGAGAAAGATGGGTATCCTGAAGGAAATTGATGTCGTACTTCTGTTCCTTTATAAATTTTAGAATTTGCTTCCTCTTGATTGGGCCACTGATTACATTAATATTGTATGATAAGACTCTTGTACAAGTGGCAGCCATTGTGTCTGAGATAACCCCTGATAATTAAAGAATTACTCTGCCCTTGCCTACTGTGCATTCTTCCTCTGTAGTTGTACCCATATAACATTAACTTCAGAAACATATCAAACTTCCAAACTCCAACCTGTAACATAAGGTTTCTCTTGAACATCATCAATTTAGCATGAACTAAATGCCACTACTGGTGTTATCAGTGAATGAACTTAATTGGATAAAGTTCCAGCACAGGGCAACCTGATCAACTGCCCTGTTCTAGCCCTCCAAGGTCAGACAGCTGGTGATAACTGTCTGGGTGGTGCCACTTGACTGGCACAGGTTCTCCTACATTGGTAAGTGAAGTATCAGATGGGGTGGGTTGTAATCCCTGAAACCCACTGATGTATCTGACATCAGGTTAGAGGAGCTGGTAGGTGTGCTCTTACTCCCCCTTACCCCCCGGCCCAATTTTGTAGTCCATTTTCTGCTGCCTCAAGTTGGCTTGTTTTAAGTCCCCCCTTTTAGGTCATGACTATAATGTATGAGTAGGTCTTTTCTGCTGACTGGGGCCAGACTACTACAAGGGGGGCACATATTGTGTGGGGAAGGCCCACGGGTCAGGAGCCACCAGCTTTGGGGGCAAATATGTTTCACTTTTACTATTAATTAAAATTAGTCAGGTAAACAGGGCCTTGATTCCCTTGTAAGAGCCAGAGCCCCCGCCCCCACAGATCCCCCCCTTTCAGAGTTCCCAAAGGCAACATCTTGTCTTGTGCCTCTCACTCTTATGGAGACCCCCTATGTAGCTGTTTATCCAGAAAAATAGTATGCAATTATGTCTCAATCAAAGTGTACATAGGTGATCACATCTGGCCATATCAACTGTTGGGCTGCCAAGTTTAAGTCCACAGACTGCTTGAGCAGTTTTGAGTCAGTTCTCAGCCATCTGAGGCCAACTGGGGTAGGGTGGGGAGTTGAATGACCCTCAAGCGAGTCACTGTGAGACAGTATCCAAAGTTCTGGGCCACCCAGCTACAGACTCCACAGTCCCCTTCCCCCAAAAGCCATAAAATGTTTCTTACTTCTTTGAGCAAAGTTCACCAAAGGTTTCAGGTGTCTGTTCAGGTTGTTGTCCTCATCTGGGATTTCGAAGGCTCAGGATCTGGATTTTGGGAAGCAGCATTGATGTCAGCCAGCAGAACTGGTGAAACATAGGGCTTCAGCACTGTGGAGACATCCACTCGCAGAGTGGCCCTTCTGCCACTTTGTTGAGAGTTCCTCCATGGGCCCCCTCCTTGCGCCACATCCCATGCTGACCTGAGCAGCTCCTTTCCCAGCCGTTTCTTTACCAGATCTGGTACAATGATGCCCTGCTTCTCCAGATATGAGGATGCCGCTAGTAAGTCCTGATAGACAATGTTCCCCTTCTCAGCATCAACACGGAGTCTCACTGGGTACAGCAGTTGAGCTTTTATGTTTTTGGTGTGAAGCTGTTTCAAAGTAGGCCAGATGGTATGGCGGCTTTCCAGGACTGTTGTCATGTAATTGTTGTCTACAGAAATTCTGTGCTTGCCAAAGTGAAGGTCTCTTTGCTTCCATGCCCGGTGGAGGAGTTCTTCCTTAGAGGTGTATGTGATGAGATTCAGCACAAAGGAGCTGGGCCGAGCACCTGCATTGGTCGGGCGGGGAGCCAGGGACTTGTGAGCCTGATCCATTCTCAGATCGAAATCATCCAGTAAGTTCATTGCCTCCTGTAGAACTTTTTGCAAAAACACGGTGCTATTTGGAGCCACTGCCCCCAGTCCTTCTGGGATGCCATAAATCTGCATGTTCTGTCTTCTGCTATGGCCTTCTAGATCATCTAATCTATGCATCAGCTCTCTGTCTCCCAGGCCAGTAAGTAGAGGACTAGGCAGTCATGGCAATCTGACTGTTCTGTAACTGATGTTAACCCCAGCTTCAGTTGGTCAGCCCTGTGTTTATGGAGATCAGATCTCAGGTCAGGCAGGTTTTCGTCTATCTTATAAACTGTTCTTGCTGTTTGAAGTATAGATGAGATCAGATCTGCTTCTGCCATGGCAGCGGGCTGCATGGCGGCCATGTCTTCCTGCCCTTCTGCCAGGTCTAAAGTCAGTTGTATCTTCCCCTGTGCTAGAAACGCTTTAAGTTTTTGTACTGGGGTCTCTGGATTCCTAGGCCGTAGAATCTTTGATCGGGTCACTTTGGCCAGTGAATTCATGTTGTTTTGAGGCAGATGACGTTCAGTTTTGGTCAAGTGGTTTAGGGAGCCAGATAGTTAAGCTGCCATAGGCTTCCCAACGTCACGAGAAGTCACCACCATTTATCTATTGAGGACATTGTCACCAGAATGAAGTTTACTCTTGGAAGCTGGTTCTTTAGTGTTTGGTTGCATTTGCTGAGGGCTTTCTGACAGGATTTTTAGTCAGCCTTCATAGATGTGGGCAGTGATTTCTGCTGCTGTTGTGCTGTGATGAGGTTTTCTATGTGGCTGGCACAACATTCATGACGTTACGCCAGGATAATGTCATGGGTACAGTGCCAGCCTGACCAATCAGAGTTCAGGATTTTTTCTTGCCATTATATAATGTCCCTTTGAAAACAAAGGCCCAGATATTCAAAAGGATTGCGCATGGCGCAACAGTGTTGCGCCATGCACAACCCACTGATGCGCCCCGGCACGA
The DNA here is from genome assembly GCA_016271365.2 of Neoceratodus forsteri. NCBI lineage: Eukaryota > Metazoa > Chordata > Ceratodontiformes > Ceratodontidae > Neoceratodus > Neoceratodus forsteri. The sequence continues at coordinate 1,007,850,539 of CM057454.1, read as the reverse complement.
TATTCAAAAGGGAAAAGTGCACCACACAAATTCTGATGTGCCAGAGTGCATCAGTAATGTGTGCAGGCACAGGTGGCGGGAGCGTGCCCATGCATAACCTGCACAGCCCAATATTCAGCCCAGGATGTGCAGAGTCATGCATGTGCAACCCCTACCTGTGCCTGCACAAAGTTAAGCCCCAAATAAAAGGAACAAATGATGGTCACCCACAGGTGAGCTACCGAATTGCAGGGCACAACATGGCAGCTGCCACCTATGGGTGGCCACCCCAGTTCCAGCCGCACCTGGTGGCACCACCCACCATGCCCCATAGTGGGCATCTGTGTACATAAACCCCCCTCCGATATCCCTGGTGGTCCAGTGGACCACTATGTGCCAAATCGTGGGCATGTGTCTAAAAGAATAATCCCCCGTCCTATATCCCTGGTGGTCCAGTGGACCACACTCTGCCCAATCGCAGGCATCTGTCAAACATAAAATAGCCTATTACCCTGGTGGTCTGAGTGTACCCCACCCATGGGCCCTGAGCCCCACTGTCCACTCCCCCAGTCAGCATGTGAGGCAGCACCCCACCCACCTGCCATCCCACCGCCCGCTGTTGACATTCAGTGAGGCTGACATGCCCATTGGTTCACAGTGTGAGCCAATGGCAGTGCAACCATACCATTCTACACATTCCAGATATGTGAATGATTCATTCACATATCTGGACTGTCATGCATGCATGGCTGCACACCCGTAGCTCATGCTTTGAACCAAAGGGCATGCAGCCCTACAGAGCTGTCAGTTGGCAGGCGGCGGGAAGCAGGTGGTTAAGGTGCTGCCTCGCTGGCTGACCGGGGAGGGGGTGGTGGAGCCCAGGGCGGGTGGGGAGGGGGTACACTAGACCACCAGGGTAACAGGCCATTTTATATGTTTGACAGATGCCCGCGATCGGGCATAGTGCAATCCACTGGACCACCAGGGATATTGAAGGGGGGGTTTATAATACCGATGCCCACGATCGGGCAGAGTGCGGTCCACTGAACCACCAGGGATATTGGACAGGGGGGTTATAATACTGATGCCCGCGATTGAGCACATAGTGGTCCACTGGACCACCAGGGATATAGGATGAGGGATTATTCTTTTAGACAACTGCCCGTGATGGGTCTGCAGGGGACGTCGGTCCCCGACAGCTGCTGCCTGGCAGGGTGCCAGGCGCAAGTCATCGGGGATCAGCGCACCTGCATGCTAATGGCATGCAAAATGGGGCCATAATGACATGCAAATGGCCCCATGTGTGCCTTGCATAAATTATGGCCCCATTTGTATGTCCCCTTTTGAATATTGCAGGTGCTGTGCATGGTGCAATGGCACTTGCGCTAGTGCATCTCCATGCTCCACTCTGGCCACTTGTGCTGGTGCAGTGCCACTGCACCATGCACAGTGGGGGTGGCCAGGGTGCGCTATTCAAAGCTGATGCGCCATAGCGCAGCTCTGTTGAATATCGCCCAGGCCACACCCCTGCGCAATAAAGTTGAGCTGCGCCCAGGCTTGCGCCACAGCCTGGCGCAGCTTGAATATCCGGGCCATAGTCTCTAAAACTAAACACAGTACTCCTGGTGTGATGGCATCAGTGAGTGATATAATGGCAACACCACTTCCTTCCTCCTGCTGGAGATAGCCTACCCTGTATGTAGCCCTGCATCCAACTAGCCCTACCAGCTGCTTTGTCACACTGCCCTGCCACCTTGATATCATCTGATATGATAACCCTATATTCTCTTTCCTGACAATTTACTGTTAGTACCTCCCCCAATCCTATACTTAGCGCTGGAGTTTCTTTGCCCTAGGTGCATTATTTTGCACTTCTTTGCACTTATCCTTGGGGAAGAACAAGAAAAAAATATTGTACACACTAAATAGTCCAGTACCAAAGGGCTTATTTAAAGCCTGGTCACAGAATAATGCTGTGTTAACAACCCTAGGCATTGCCCCACAATGGTGGTTTTATCAAGGGTTGAAGTTAGCTGAAACTGACACATCTTATCTACCCCCAGGTATTGTACATGTCAAGTAGTGACTGGTTCAGCAAAATTATCACTATCAAATCAGACTTGTTCAGAGCAGATAATCAAAAAAGTGTACATAATCAAACAGTGCATAGCAATTGCAAAATATGATTATGTAAATACAAAACAATGTTACCCTAGTACAACCACATCACTATATTTGCACAGACAGTAACTTAAATTACAAAAATTACTAAATTTAATAAATGTGTTTGTGTTGTCACTGAATATGCCTAATTTTTGCATTTGGTGACATAAAAGGAAAAAGACTAAAGAGCAAGAAAAAAGGGTGGAGGGGGAGTAAGGGATATGGTTAGTATAGGAATAAAAGAGAGGTGGGGTTTTATTAGGTTGAGGTTTGGAGTGTGTTGGGGGGAGTATTTAAGGATGGGTTAGTAGTTTGATGTGGGTTCCAGCAGTAGATTAAACAAAATTATTACAGATATTGGTTGGTTGCCAATTACATTGTTGTCCATGATGGAACCCTTAAAAATAATGCATACACTAGGTAAGTTCTCTGTACATAAACTTTTAGTAGTACTGAACCCCATGTGTATTTGGTGATGTGTGAGATCAAAAACAAACAGACAGTAAGTTTCAAATAACTGAGTTCAAATTTACAGACAGTCCAAATAGCTACACATTCATCAAAAAGATTATTAGAATGACTTGCAATCATTTTTGATCATTGAGGCCTCCAGGTATCAGAATACCCAGTGTAACAATCCATTTTGTTTCCCTTTGCAACAATAATTTCAGCCTATCACCCTCCCCTCTGGGGTGATTTGATATGGTCAAGGGATCTGAACCAGAAGCCTCTTGTGTTGGGACTGTGCACCTTTAAAGTGTGCACCGAAGCCACTAGCCATATTTTTGTCAATGATTCCTCTTATGTGTTCCTGGATGCAACACTTCAGAGAGTGCACTGTTCTGCCTACATACACTTGTCCACATGGACACCATGTTGCATAAACAATAAATTCAGTTTCCACAGTTTGCAGTCTGCATTGTTTCCCAGTTTTGGAGTATGTAAAAAAATTCCCCAGTATGACTGAAACATCAGACATTACATTGCTTGCAGCTGTAATAACCATTTCTGGTTACCTTGTTTTCTGGTTTACAGTAGTGGCTGTTGCTGAGGTGGTCTCTCAGACTCTTGTTTTCTTTCTAAAGCTTATTCTTGGTGTGACTCCTATTGTACCACCAATTTCCTTAGTAGCTCCCATTACCCTACCGGTTTCTTCATCTAATGCTAAGATGGGACATCTGTCCTTTATTGTGCCTCATAGGGACACAGATGACTTATTATAGGTTGTTATAAATGTTAATTTTGATGCTTAATTTTGGTTTCTCTTTTCTTTCCATTTTAAAAGTGTGAATCTGTCAATGTCACACACTTAACAAAATTCTTCTTGAATGGTTGCTACTGAATACCCTCTGTCCTTGAATCTACTGGCCTCCTGCAGAAAGATTGTATTTTTAGCCGTGGTTTATTTTAATCCTTAAAAACTGACCAAAAAGAATACTGTTTATAAGAAAATGAGTGTGACAGATGTCTGCTCTGAAGAGACCACTGCTTGCAATTTGTTTCCTATAATACAGTACTATGGCTTTATTTTCTTAACTGATGATCAGTTTTACATCCAAGTATTCTATACTTGTCAACTGTGCTTTATAGGTGCATTGCAAGTTAAGGTAGTTTTTGTTCATCCAATTTATGAATTCTAGGGTAGTGTTCATGCCCCACACCAGATACATACAGTATGATATTGGCAGTAAAGCAATACCAGCTTACAATGTGTCTGAGATGGGGTGTGGGATTCCTGAAAGATTACCTACTGCTCCCACCAAGCCAAAAATAAGTTTGCACAGGATGGTGTGAGTGCTACCCCCATGGCTGTACCTGTCTCTGTTGTACCTTAGCAAGAGCCAGCCAGTACTGTAAACTAGAAAGCAAGATAATCAATCAGGCCTGGTTTCTACAGCTGCAGGTGAAGTAATATTTGTTGTTTCAGGCACATTGGGTAATTTTTACACACCCCAAATCGGGTGCACAATTCCAATACATGAGGTTTCTGGTTCAGAGCCCTTGAACATATCAAATCACCCCAAATGAGGGTAGTAGCTTGAACTTACTGTTGCAAAAGAAAACAAAATGGATTGTTACACTTGCACCATGATACCAGGAGGTCTCAATGATCAAATTGATTGTGCGCCACTGATGTAACATTTATGATGAATTTGTAGCTGTTTGGATTGTCTGTAAGTTTGGACTTAGTTGTTAGAAACTTGTGATCTGTTTGTTTTTGATCTCACACATCGCCAAATACACATGGGCCGGCATATTCAAAGCAGTTGCACATGGAGCAAGTGCGGACTTGCACCAAGGATTGATATTCAGTGGGAGTCATTGCATGGTACAAGTCCCATTGCGCCAATGCACAACTAGAATGAATGCATGTGCAGCAGCAGGAAGCATGCCCGTAAATATGCAGCACAGTGCGATATTCAACTATGGAACCATGGCACAAGTGCGGAGCAAAACCTGCACTCATGTGAGCCTATAAATACAGGGTGCAAGCACACAGACAGCACTTGTGCCAGGGGAGAGGGAGGGAGAGAGAGAGAGAGAGATTGGCAAGAAAAGGTGGAGAGACAGAAAAAGTGACAGAGCAAGGGAGACAGAGCCAGTGATGGACAGAGTGACTGCCACAGGCAGCCACAGGGGAGTGGGACAGAGGTGGCAATAGAGAGTGAGCCAGGGGCTGAGAGAGTGAGAGTGAGTGGCAGACAAAGTGCCACACAGTGCACCAGGGTGGCATACAGCCCACAGCAGCTGACCACCCAGGGGGAGACAGGACATCATGGACCATGGCTAGTGCACCCTTCCTAATGGAGGCCATAATGAGGGGTGTTAGGAGGCAGGAGGAACAGCGACATGGCCGTGGAAGTGCCCATCAGTAGTACGCCCGGAACAGGTGGTACCATGCCCACACCACCTTCAAAAATTGCACAGATACAGAGATTGTGGGCTGGTATCGCCTGAAGAGGGCCATTCTGAGGCAGCTCTGTGAGCTGTGCAGTGAGGAGTTGCAGGCACCCACAAGATGGAGCCATGCAATGTCTGTGGAGACAAAGGTGACAGCAGTCATGTGCCTGCTCACCACAGGCACCTTCCAGAGACCAACAGGGGACACAACAGGCATAACCCAGTCAGCCACGTCCCACCTCCTCACACAGTCCCTCAATGCCCTGCTGCCACATGCTTCAGAATACATCAATTTCCCCAGCACACAGGCAGAGCGTACATCAACCATGCAGGACTTCCACAGGGTAGCATGCATGCCTGGTGTGCTTGGGATCATTGACTGTATCCACATGGGCATCCACATGCCACCTGGCCCAGAGGGTGTGGCCTACGTGAACAGGAAGGGGTTCCCAATTGTGAACTGCCAGGTGGCGTGCAATGCCAAGGGGTGCATCACCAATGTCTGTGCCACACATCCTGGGAGTGCTCATGATCCCTTCATCTGGCACAGCTCTGCACTGTGCCACAGGTTCAAGTGTGTGGACATCCACATGGGCCACCTTAGGGGTATTGGACAGGCAAGGGATGCCAGGCAAAGCAGGGCATGGGATGGGGGAGGGCAGAGTGGGTGCGCTGGCAGGATGCAGCAATTTATTTAATAGTGTGTCCACAGTGTTAAAGAGCTGAGCAGGCCAGTTCCATCCAGCAGCAATCACACATGACAGGAGTGTTGACATTTTCAGAGTGATTACCCCCTGATACTCACTAAAATGAGCCCTCAAAACCAATTTATCCTCCTCTGATCAGGACCTCTGCCAACAACACTCCAACTTCCACCCTTAAATCTTCAACCATCTCAGGTCAGTGTCATACCGTGGTGACCTGAGGTGGGAAATCAAGGGGCCAACGTGGAGAGTTGCTATGGTGTTGATCGCAGTCATAAAAGCCAGGCTATAACACTTCACAGCTGCCTCAGCTCCTATCACATAGGTAGTCTCCATGCTTGAGATGTCCAGTACTGGCAAGAAGCTCTGAGGCTTCAGATTTCTAAAGAAGCAGTGTCTAATCATCTCCACCAAGGAGCTTACTGTAATGAGAAGCCCCACAGAAAAACTGTACAACTTGATAATCTGACCAAATGAACAGATCAATGCTGATATCACTAATATCAAGACCCAATGAGAAAACTGGATTCAAGGTGTGGCCATACTGGTGGGTACCAGTGGCAACTGCCTGTACAAAGCCAAGGGAAGACATGAACAGGATATATGTCTTGCCCAGGGTCTCAAAGTAAATATTTTGCTCAAGTGGAGTTGGAACCTACTATCTCCTGGTTTCCAAGCAAGTGCTCTAACCACTAGACAGAATTACTAGCTGGCTTAACATAGCACTTGATGCAATTAATTACATTATGCTTCAATCATTTCTACATTTTTTAAATAGGTTCTTTGCAAGTCAACATGGTACTTCCAATATATTACTGATTATTACTATTTTACTATAGTGTACCATTACACTACTATTACTTCAGAGTGTTAATTTCATAGTTGCATTGGCTTTTTCCTTACCTACAATAGTAGTCATCCTGTTGATCAATACAAATGCCACTATTTAAACATGGTGATAAGTCACAGAGTGTAAGCAGTTTGTCACAGAACTTCCCTGTGAAACCTGGTGCACAGTTGCATGACACATCCTAAAAGAAATAAAAAAAAAACATACTCATTTGCTGAAAATGAGTGATGACATAGTACAAAAAATAAAGTGCACAATATATGAGGTAAAGAAATACACCGTGCACTTTGTTTTATAGTTATACAGTAGCAGGGAAATTCAAGAATGCATGGGACAGACATAAGGCAATTCTAGTGGGGGGGTAGGAGGAAGTAGGCTTTTGGTTAACTAGGATCTGCAGCTTATCCATTAAGTATGGAAATGGGCAGACTAGCTGGGCCAAGCAGTCCTTATATGCCATCAAATTCTATTTTTCTATGTTTCTATGTTAACATTTAAATGAGAACAACTGAAAATGGTCACTGCTGCAGAAAGAATCTTTCCAAATGACATTGCAAATCAAACTTCAATTCTTCTGGGTAATTAGGCTTATATGATGTTATCAGTTTGATTCATAATGAATTATAAATTACAGCAATCTCCATCACATACACTGTTACAGACATTGACTAAACTTGACATTTTTCTCTTAGCATTTTGCTGACAAGGTAATGCTGGCACTCAGGTTAATGTTCAGCTCTTCCAGCATTGCTCAGGTGAAGATACAATACTGACATGGTCTCCGGAGACCTGCCAGGCTAGATACACTGTTGTTATCAAATTCTCTTCTAGTCCTCTTCAATTTACTTTCTGCTACTTCAGAACTGCCTTTTGGAACAAAATAAAAAACATAAAAAAGCATCTATGTGAAGCAATCAATAACTAATAAAGAAGTGTTTGAAAAGCAGTGTTTTTCTCTAAAGGACACTTCTTTGGGGAATTGCATGAATGCAACTAAAACACGTTTTGCTTCTTATTACTTAAATGAATACTAAAAGTGATAGCAAGTGGCAATTGTTTTAACCTAGCTAAGCAAGTTCTTAATCCATAATCTTTTCAAAGATAATGTTAGGCTACCTCAAGTTATCACCCACATCCTGAAACAAAAAGCCAATGTCAGAGTAACTCCTGTAGAAGAGTAATAATAGATGACAAATCCAAAAGGAGTAAGAAATGCCAGAGCTGATTCTAAATACATTGGATGATGTTTACAAAGCAAAGATCATGTTATTAACTATCCCACACCAGTAACATTTCTATCAAAATACATATAGCCTCCATATTTAAATTGTTAGTGTTGTGAAAATACGCATAGTGTCATGCTAACTAGAGAGTGCACAGTAGATAGAGCAACTGCACTGAAAAACAATGCAGCTTGAGGGTGCTCTCTTCCATACAGGGTGCAGTGGTATATTCAGAGTGTTCTGAAAGCACTTCCAGGCTGCCGAGGCAGTGTTATTAAATGATTAAAGAACTCTGCTTTTATCAATGCATATGGTAATTTGCAACCTACTCCATCTTTGACACTGCCTCTTCCACCCATTCCTCAAGTAAACATATGCATACATGTCATCCCTTCTGGTCTTCTGTTAACCACCCTTTGTCTGATATTCATATAAATGTTTGCTTACTGTAAATGCACTATTCATCCTGGGTAGTCAAATGTTACCCCCTCCAACTGATTCCCAAGTACAAGGTGCTGAAATTAACTTTTCATCCCTGGTAGTCTAGTGGTATCATCTTACAGCCCAGTCTCTGTGTGATAGTGTGCATATGCACTTGATATATCTTGTAGTCTAATGGTACCCCCAAACCATGTAAACATGTTAACAACCTTCCATGCTTTCCTCAGCCACCACCCACCACCCACCATCTGCACCAGACACACTCAGACATGCAAATTGTTGCTTCCAGAAGCTCTGCATAGACAACAACTGGCACAAAGTCTCCACTCCCAACCTCAGATGCCTTCTGTCCAAATGAACTATAGTGAACGAGCATGAGTGTACTGTCAAAAAAAAACTGTTTTTACCATATGCTGTCATTCATTCCCTGTTATCTATATGCTGGCCAACTGAGGAGGTGAGAAGAGAGTCTGCTTTAGTAACTGTGTATGCAGATCTGTCAGTGGTGATCCCTTGTATGGCTGGGTGAATTAGGGGTGGAAGGGGTATAGGGGAGCGTGTTCTATAGGGTATGCCAGGAAGTGGTGTGGAAGATATAAATGTTTCTGCAGGGATTGGGCCTCATACTAACATTAGAAGACTACAGATGACAAATGCACATATGTATATTTGTACAACAAAAGCAGGTATAAGGGGATACCATTAGACTACCAGGAATGAATAGTATAGTTCTGCATACTTGCACTCAGTAGTAGGGCAGTAACAAGAGACAAAAAAGAATACAGAGATAGGGCTTACATAAGGGGGGCAACAGCTGAAACTGCACAATGCAGCCATGCATTTATGCAAGAAAACATTGTACAGAGCTGCTAATGCCACATAAAGAAATGAAAATGGCCATATAGTGCAGTACATTCTATATATATGATTATTAGTATGCTGGCCACTGAATATGGCTCCAAGGAGCAAAGGTGTTATCTCATTTGGGACACACTATCTCCTTTTGCTCTTGGGAGTCAATTACCAGAAGGGGGCCATCATCGTACCACCCATATGCACTTTGTATGTTGCTATTATAGCCCAATATTTATTAAAGTAGTGTACGCTTGAAAGTGTGTACCACCCATATAAATATTGCTCACTGCCAACTGTACAATATATTTTTCATGTCACTTGGTGCAAATAGCTATGGCTAAATATGTGGACCATAGTCTGGTCAAAATAATAATCAAGGTAAAAATGGTACTGCGAAGCATAAAAAATACCATAAACTGCAGCAGGGCCCACTGAAAATGAAATGTGACATCTTATCCAGACTATTGTGTAAATAAATGCTTGTAAGCTGGGAATAGATATATTCAAACTCTTTTTATTCTTGCAGTGAATGGGGAGAGGCAAAGTAATATAAACACTGACCAGAAAAATAAACAGTATGAAGGATGCATAAAGGATGACAGAAGCCAGATATTTTCAGATTTCTGTGGTTTCTGTAAACACACAGTCAAAAGTCTTAAACCCAGCACAGAGGATCATGGATATGCAAATCTATGTGTCTGGTGATCAGGTAAGCTGACAAAGAAATGGATGAACTTTATTCCTACTACAATCCACAAGAATAAGATGCAGAGCACTAGACTGAGGAGGCAAGCAGCAACATTCTGCACTGGCTGCAACATTCTCCACTAGCTGTAGCTGTCTGATCTGACAAAAAGTATTATACCACTTGAGACAACATAGGGATGCACAACTCTTTTCATGTCTTCATCTTCAAAAACAAGTGTGAAATCTGACATTAGTAAAAGCATCCCCTAACTACAGCCAACTACGGGGGGGGGGTGGAAAAAATGAGGTGGTACCTACGCAGGCTTGAGGACTGGTCAAGAGTGTAACAGCAAAGATTCAATGCAAAGAAGTGTATAATCATGCATTTGGGGCACAGAAACCCTGGAGAGGCATACATGAGGGGGTACTGACAACAGCCAAACAGGAAATCATATCCGATGACCTAAAGTTAACCAAGTATTGTGAAAAGGCTGTTGGGAGAGACAGTAGGATGCTGGGGTGTATAGGGAAAGATATCACCAGCAGAAAAAAGGAGGTGGTGATACCACTGTACAAATAATTGGTGAGAGCCCATCTGGAGTCCTGTGTCCAGTTCTGGAGGTTGCATCTCCAGAAGGGCATAGATAGAGCATAGATAGAGCATAGACAATTCAGAGAATGGCAACAAAAATGGTGAAGGATCTGCACCAAAATTCATATAAGGGGAGATCAGAGGACTTGAATATGTAAATCCTGGAAGTGGGACGGGAATATGATAGAAACCTTTAAATACATCAAGGGCATAAATAAGGTACAACAGGGTGGCATCTTTCAGAAAAAAGATCTTCAAGAACAAGGAATCATGATATGAGGCTGGAGGGGGTAACATGAGGAAGTATTTTTTCACAGAAAGGGTGGTGGATGCATGGAAAAGTCTCTCAGCAGAGGTGGTGGGGGCACAAAAGGTAGAGGAATTTAAAAATGCATGGGATAGGCACAAGGAAATCCTAGCCATAGAGAAGAGTGGGTAAAAGCCGGAGATCAAGTAGGATCTGTGGTATTGCAGTAGGTAAGGAAAATGGGCAAACTAGGCGGGCCAAACGGTCCTTATCTGCTGTCAATTTCTGCTTCTATGTTTCTATTCTATGGTCATCTTAAACTAAATTCCAACAGGATGGACAGCTAATGTTGTCTCAGCTTCCTAGGATCAGATACATTTGAACTTTTTTAATGCTATCGTAAGTTGAAAGAGGCGAGTTTATTTAAATACCTATCAGGAAGAAAAAAATATGCAGGATAAATACTGTAAATGGCACAAGAAGGCAGATGCTTGCCATTTTGTGTGATTTCTATAAACACGCATTAAATCAAAAGACTCAAACACAGTACAAAGCATAATGGGAATTCAGATTTGTGTGGAGGGGGAGTAAGACGACTTGGTAGTTTTTCAACTGGTACTACATTCTGCTTATCACCTCACCACTAATTTTTCACTATAGCTAACTCACACATGAAACGTAAAAATAATCTTTAAAATCTGCATAGCTGATCAACTAAAAATTAATTTCTTGAAAAGTCCATAGAATCATTTTTGTTCAATAAAATGTGAAACATCTTTCCATTGTGGAAAATGATTTTGGATCACATTGCCAGTCACAAATCATTAAAATAAAAGGTAAATGAATTAAACAATAATGTTTATATGAAAGAGTTTTACTGTAGCTTCAGTTTCCCTTCCCAGTGCCTAGGTATTATTTTCCTCATTAAAGCTGCTATTGCACGTTCATATATCCAAATCCTACTCTGGCTGGTGAAAGGGTGTATATCCTGTACTCCTGTAAACCCTCCCCATGATACAGGCATTGGAAAGGAAAAGGGAAACCTGAGCAGGCAATTTCTTTTTGATTTAGCTGAAAATGGGTAAAATCAATAAAACAAAGAAGCACTATATTTTAAAATGACACCCTTGGCTCCAGTGTGCCACGATTCCAGTGTTTTAAGTAAGATACCCCAAAAATTAACTGTTCAGCTGTCCTTTAAAGCAAGTAGAAGCTGCATTCCTGGATTTCCCTGAAAGGAGGAAAAGTGTTGATTAGAGCCAACTAAGGGAGATTTAACAAAGTAATCTGCTTGGAAATGTTTGATTTGGGGTCTAACAATAAGTTACCTGAAATACTGTAAAATTGGGGAAAAGAAAGGAACTCAGATGATTTTTGCTTGTTTTAAAGGGGCACTATCGACATCTTTAAGCCTCAAAGTTTTTTCTAGTAAAAAAAAACATGCTACGATTGGTCACAGTCCATAGAGATTTATTTTGTGACATGTAGTTTTATTCTGAGTCTTGATTTTATTTTTAAAAGTAAAAAAACAAACAAACAAAAAAAAACAGACTGACGACAATGCTGATGTTACCATGCAAAAACATGGTTGTTTGCCATTCTTCATCATCTGTTACTGCATGTATTCTGGACTTGTGAACACCCTCACATAGCCTCTCCACTCAAGATGCAGTTGGAGGAGTGGAAACTATTGCATCATAAAAGGCTGCTCTGTTTTGGGGTTGTTCCTAATGTCCATTAAGTATGCAATAAGAGTAGATGAAGGATCTGAGACAAAATCAGATTGGGTATAATTGTACCATTAGCATGCTTATCAGTTCTTCTGAGAAAAGAAGAAGATAATACTACCAGCATCAATTCATAAAAAAAGTAAACAATAAGAACGTGTTTTATAGCTAGAAATATGATACCAAAATAGTTGCAAGTGTCCCTGTAAGCATTAATTTATTTTTTTCAAAGTTCAGAAATACACATTTGAGCAGAAATACTCCTTTACAAAGGTTCCTCATCAGAATAACAGTTTGTTTACACCATGTCAAAGACCGTATTAAAAATTGATTAACAAAGGCTAGACAATATTGATTCAGTGACATAACAAAACAGAATGAGTAACATAAGTACCGTTTCGGTGATACAGAGTGAAAAAAAGTTAACATTCAGCAGGTCAAATAATACAAAGCATAACATAGGCACTAGGAGCTATACAAAGGTAGCAGCCCATCTGGGCATTGTCAGAGGTTAAGTCTGTGAGCTTTTATGACACATTGAAATGGAGGAGAGGCACATGCGTGAGGAGACCATGTGGTGGGTAATGTGCTGGCATCATGTGCACGTGTAAGAGGGGACCTTAGGGGGCAGAAGCACCATGATAAGATGGTGCAAGGGTTGGGTTGGGTAGAGGTACAGTTGGCACGTGACAGTGCACAGGATGGAGTTTCATTAAGAGAAACAGCTACATTTGGAGCCAGGTAGAAGTAAATTTAGAAGTTCCTATTTGAAAGGACCCAGCTAAGTTGGTGTCTTTTTGTAATACCAGAAGTTCATTAAGCCAGCTTGGTGCCCTGGTTGAAAGGGGGTGTTTGGCTAGAGCTAGTCAGTCAAATGGAACAGCTAATGTACTGACAGTCATGCCTCTGGTTGGGTAAGGATTTGAGGCAGGTTGTAGGAGACCTTGCAGCCCTGGAGGGGGTCAGGCCCATGAGGGCTTTCATGTCAAGCAGGCAGTTTTGATATTTTATTCTGTCCTGCAGGGGAGGCCAGTTTGTCAGCAAGTAAAGAGTGCAGGTGTGCGTGAGTTTGTCAGAACTAGTTACAAAGTGGTAGGTGCTTTTTGTCAAGGCTAACCGGACCCTATTTAACACAGTGTCTGTGGCACTCCCATAGACCGTTAGGCCATAGTCAACCATTGGGAGGATGGAACTTGTAACTGCTACTTTTTTGGCTTCCAGGGTAAGGTTGTGCCTATGCCTATATAGTGCTCCTTGTCTCCTTTTAATGTTGCAGACAATTTGGTCGACATAAGGTGTAAATGGTAGAGTCTGGTCATTGGTGACACTGAGGTGTTTGAAAGTTTCTACCTGTTCTAGAGGGTCACCCTTACTGTTGAGAATGTTGAGGACTTGTACCTTTGTTCTATTCTGTGCACTTGAAAAGAGCATTGTTTTGGTCTTCTTGTAGTTGAGCACAAGCTTGTTCTGCTGGAACCAACTCTCAATGGATGAAAAGTTGCATTGGAGGTCTCAAGTAAGTTAGTCCTGGCAGGAGTTACTTCCATAGATGACTGCATCACATGCGTTAAATAAGACCATAGAACTAGGGCAGGCTTCGGGAAGGTTATTGATGAAGAGGCTGAACAAAGGGGGCCCCAGGAAGGAACCTTGCAGCACACCCGATGTGACAGGCCTGGCATCAGATAGCTCCCCATTTATTTTAACCTGTTGCAATCTGCCTGAGAGGTAGCTTTTAAACCAGAGCACAGTGTCCACAGACAGACCTAATTTGGGTAGTTTTATTAGTAGTAGCACGTGGTTTATTAAATGAAAGGCCTTGGTGAGGTCTATGTAGATAGAGCCCACCAGGTGTTCTTTGTCAAGACCCTTGTGTAGTATGCTTGTGTATTCGATCAGTGCAGTGGAGGTGTTGTGCATTTTATGGAAACCGTGCAGTTGTTTACACTGGACATTATACTGGCTGAGGTGTGAAATGAGTTGGTCAGATATAATTCTCTTGAGTACTTTGGACAGTGGGGAGAGAATGGATATAGGCCTGTAGTTTGCAATTAATGTGTAGTCTCCACTTTTATGGACGGAGGTGACTAGGGCACTTTTCCATTCTTTTGGGAACTGTGAGAATCTGAGGGAGAGGTTAAAAAGTTTAGTCAGGGGAATGATGAGCTCATCCAGGACCAGGGCAACTGACAAGTGAGTCACTTGTCATCCTTGTTTTCCCCAGTACTCGCTAAACATAGCAGACCTTGTCTTTTACTGAGACAGATTTGAAGTGGAATTGTGGCCTACATTGGTCTTTTTAAGTGTTGTGATGGGATACACTGGTGGCAGTGGGTTTCTCTTTGGGGGAGGATGGCGCTAAGGTCGGCAAAGGCATTATTGAATGAATTGGCTATTTCAATAGGGTGGAGTGAGATACTTCCATCTGAGTTGAGCATTGGTGGTGATGTTTTATCACCCCTACCCAGGAGATCCTTTAGCGATTCCCAGAACCCCTTCCCCTTTCCCCAGCAACTAGTTTGCTGCTGTCTAAAAAAGTTAGCCTTAGCTTGTCTGATAGTCTTAGTACACCTATTCCTAGCTGCTCTGTATTCCTGCCAGTGTGCCTGAATGCCAGATTCCTTGGTCTGTGCCATAGGTTGTTCCTGTCCTGCATTTGAGCAAGCAGTGATGGTGTAACTTATATGGCAGAGTCCTCTTGGACCACTCGCTTCTTGAAAGGGGCAAATGTATCTGCAACAGCATTAAACACAGTTATGAAGTAATTGAGGGCTGCATTTTTTTTCTGCATGCTATGTGAATGCCTTGTTTTTATTTAACTAAATTATGTTACAAGATGAAGTAAATAAAATGTTTCTTTGAACTGAAAAATTGGTGTAGAGTCCATCTGTCAGATATTCCCTGAAGAACTCCAATCCAATCTGGCTATGCTAACCTCTCACAATGTCCAATTTATGCCTTAACTATGCACATGCTCAGGGAAGATAGCCAACTTGAAGGCTATTCTTCAGAGGGAAGTCGTAGTTTTCAGCTTCTGCATGTTCCATAATTTCCTGCATTTTTTATGCATGCCCTAAATTGTATTAAACACATTCATTTTTTTAAAGTAATGGTTTCCAAATGGCATGGCAGCTTAGCATGCTGATTAAGGATTATCTTAACCAATATAATAAATGCCACAGGAAGAGATTTTCTGCAACTGCCCCATCTGAAGTGCTTCATGTCTTGGTTTCAAAGTCCACTGGCCACGTTTTGTTATGATTATTATTATTATTCATTCATTTAATTTATTTAGTTATTCAAACTTAGTTCTGTATGTTGGACAATGTAAAGGATGGAGTCAATGAGAAGCAAGTCATGTTGGAATATCTTTACAGTTACAAATGAGACTTACAAATACTGGCTTGTTATTTGAAAACATGTACAAACAGGTTGAAGCTGGAACATATATATTGCTTAATGTTTGAGAGAAATGAAATAAAATAGCTTCACTTGGAGCTCTGATGATAGACAAAGCTGTAGAACTGGATGAGATACACTGAAGATTTCTAAACAAACTCAGGGTGGTGCTATCAGCTCCACTGTCAGCTTTTTTCAACAGCTCACTGGAAACAGGCATAGATTTGGAGGACAGGAAAAAAGATGACATGGTCCCTCTGCATATGTGCAGCAGCAGGGTGGAAGCTAGCAACTATAGCCTGGCCAGTCATACTTCAGTGGTGGGGAAATGAATGGAATCCCTACTATAGGAAAGACTTGTAGAATATCTTTAATCCAGTAGGCTGCAAGACCATAGGCAGCATGGATTCAAGAGGATGAGGGGCCATGCCAAATGAATCTGATTAATTTTCTTGGACTGGGTAACCAGGGAAATAGATCAGGGGAGGACAATGGAAGTGACCTATCTGGACTTAGCCAAGGCCTTCAACACTGTGCAATGAAGGAGGCTGACAAAGAAACTGAGCAACATAGGGTTGGATCCAAAGTGTTGAATTGTAAAAGTATATGGTTATTACATAGGAAACAAAGGGTTGTGGTAAATACTGTAACTCTCCATCTAACAATGGGAACATGATTAGCATTATGCCACAGGATCAGGGCTGGGACCAGTCTTCTGTAGTGTATTCATAAAGTTTGTAAGTGATGATACAGAAGAACTAGAAGGGAATGTGTGCTTTCTTGCAGAAGATACCAATACCTACAATAAGATGGGCACTCAGGGTGAAGTGAGAATCTACAGGAAACTTGGGAAGCTTGAGGAGTGGTCAATAATGTGGTAATTGGGATCTAATGCCAAATAATGTGATAATTGGGATTTAATGCCAAAAAATGCAAAACCTTGCACCTTGGGCAATGGAAATCAGGTGCTGAATATAGAATGTGGGTGTGATACTGACAGTCAGTATACAGGAAAGAGACCTTAGAGTCATCATATATGAAAGCCTCAAAATGACAAGATAATGTGACAAAGCAGTGGATTTGGCTAGTGGGATGCTTGGATGAATAGAGAGGGGACTCTAAAGCAGGAAGAGGGAAGTGGTGTTGCCACTGTATCGCTCAATGATGAGACTCCACCTGGAGTAATGTGCCCAGCTTTGGAGGCCACATCTCTGAAAGGACATAGAGAGGCTGGAGGCAGTGCAGAGGATGGCAACTAAAATAGTGCAGTGGTTATACAAGAAGCTCTACAAAGAGATGGATCTCAACATGTACACCCTGCAAGAAAGGTGGACAAGAGGTGGCATAATAAAGACCTGCAAGCTCCTGATAGAGATAAACAGGGTGCAGGAGGGGAGTCTTTTTAAAATAAGAAAAAGCATCAGTACAAGGGGGCATGCCACAAAGTGGAAGGGGGAAATTTAAGGAAGATATGAGGACACATTTATATTATTTATTTATTATTTATTTATTAGAACATCAGTTTAACGACCTTTGAGCCAGAGGCTCATTTACAAAGGTACCTCGTCACAGTGAGGACAAAACAGTGCAAGAAACAAACATCAAGGCAGACAAAAAATCTGAGTACATTTAGGAATCAGCCAAAAAATACAGGCATTTGTCAAACACAGTATACAACAGGCTTACATGTGCGCTTTACAGAGTAGACAATATACAGTAGTTACATGGAGATTGATTCAGTGGGCAGAATAAAGGTAAGGCTGGGTGGAAGACATCAGAAGAGGAGTGTGGGGAAGATAGTAGCAAGTAAAGGTAGAGCTGGACAGAAGGTCAGAGAGCGGCTTAGTGAGCCTTGTCTGGGAGGATAGAAGGAGGCTTAGAGGCAGGTACAGCTGCGTGTTGAGAGCAGGTGATTTCTAAGACTGGTTTAAAATAAGATAGCAGCGGCATCAGTGACTCCAGGCGGAGGGCGTTATACCAACAGGGCTCTGTAGGGTAAGCCTTTGACCTTGCGAGGTTCTCACCCTCGGTATAACCAGTGCAGTTTTGCGGGATATGCGGGTATGCACTGTAGGGTTTGCACGTGGATAGTGGTTGACAGACCGGTGAGGATAGCCCAAGGAGTGATTTTTTTGTTAGGAGGCAGGTTTGGTATTTGAGGCGCTCATCTAGGTTGAGTAGATTAGCCATGGTGTAAAGACGGCAAGTGTGGGTTAGACTAGGAGTACCAGTTATGAGCCTGCAGACCTTGTTTAGGGTGAGGCGGATCTTGTGCAGGGCAGTCTGGTCTGCTGCACCATACACAGGTAGGCCATAGTCTACCAGAGATAGATCAGAGGATGTGACTGCAAGTCAGAGGGCATCTGTGGGGAGGCAGTTTTTATGATGATAGAGGATACCCAGCCGAGTGTTAGAGGCTGAGGCAAGGGCAGAGATGTGGGCATGAAAAGAGAGAGCAGGGTCAAAGGTTATACCTAGGTATTTATAAGAGTGAACTAGCTCAATAGGGAGTTTAGAGGTGGAGTGTACTGTGAGAGGATAGTTACTGGATTTATTTTGGGGGTGGGCAAAGAGCATGGTTTTGGTTTTCTTTAGATTAATTACGAGCCTGTGATCAGTAAACCAGGCTTCTGCGTCATTGTAGGATTCCTGCAGAGAATCCTGAAGTGAGATGGGATTACGGTCAGAGGCAAAGATTACAGCATCATCTGTGTAAAGAAGGATTTTACCAGTACATACACTGAGCAGGGGAGTTGAGAAAAAGGGAAAACAGCAAGGGCCCAAGAATGGAGCCCTGAGGGACTCCAGAGCGGATAGGGCAGGTGCTGGAAAGTTTCCCGTTGATTTTCACATGTTGTGAGCGGGCCAACAAGTAGCTGGAGCACCAGGAAACAGGCCCAGTGGCAAAACCTAAGTGACTAAGGGTAGCTAGCAGGAGGGGGTGGGAGACAGTATCAAAGGCTTTTGATAAGTCAATGAACACTGCACCTGCTAGGAAGCCAGAGTCCAGTGAGGTGTGAAGAAAGTTAGAGAACTCCAGGAGGGCAGTATTGGTGCTGTGGCCTGCTCTGAAACCATGTTGTTCTGGGCTGAGGATGCTATATTTATTGAGGTATTCAGAGATTTGGATGGCCACAATTTTTTCTAAGGCCTTAGAAAGAGGAGAGAGGATTGAGATAGGTCGATAATTGCTAGGGAGGGTCCTATCACCACCCTTGTGTATTGAGGTGACAGTAGCTATCTTCCAGGTAGAGGGGGAATTGCCCTAGGCAGAGGGATTTGTTAAAGAGACTGGTGATTGGTGAGATAACCAGATCTAGAACCTGATGGAGAAGACTGGGATCAAGGAAGTCATTGCCAATTGTGTTACTCTTTAAGGCCTTGAGTAGGTAAGGTCTGACTTCCTGGGCAGTGACTTGGCGCAGGTAGAACAAGGGGCGTGGGAGAATAGGGACAGACCTGGAGGGAGGGGGGAGTGAAGAAATTATCAGGGAGCACCGGCCTAAGGTCTGTGAAAGATTTGTTGAGGTGGTTGGCAATAAGGACAGGGTCTGAAGAGACTGAACCATTAATGTTGATAAGCGAAGGTGGGGGGGGCGTGCCACCATTCAGCTGCTTAATGTTGTCCCAGAAGGTCCTAGCATTCCCCCATGAGGAAGTGAGGGAGGCTTGATAGTGCTTAGCCTTCGCTTTGTGGATCGGATGGCCCATGTACATTTGTTCCGGGCAGCAGCATAGGTCAGCCTGTCAGCTGGGTGGCCTGTTTCTGTGGCAATGTGCCATAGATTGTCCCTGTGCTTAAGAAGTTGGTGCAGGGTGGGGGTAATCCAGGGGGCATGCCTTACTTTGGACCGGCGTGCAGTTATGGGTGCAAAAATGTCGCAATCAGAGTTGAAGGTGTGGATAAAGAAGGTAAGGGACGTGTCAATATCCGGGGCGTTTAGTATAGGGGACCAGTCTATGAGGGATAGGAGTTGCTTAAGGCCTTTCAGCCCACCAGGTCTAAGACGTCGCTGAAGGGTAGTTTGTGCTGTGGATTTGGGCAAGGAGGTTGACCAATAGAAGAGAACCGGGGAGTGGTAGCTAAGGCAGTCTGGGAGGATTTGGATATTACGGATGTGGTTAGGGCAGTTTGTGAAGACCACATCCAGGAGTGTGCTAGAGCCCATTCTAGGATTCACTCTAGCGGGTTGGGAGACTAATTGGGTTAGGTCGATGGCTTAAAGACGTCATGGGAGGAAGTGGATGAAGGGCTGAGCCAACTGATGTTCAAGTCCCCCACAAGGATTTGGTTGGAGGAGTGGGGTAGGGAGGTAAGATAATCGATTAGTGGGCCTAGTGCTTGTGCTTGATTTTTTGGAGGTATGTATACCGTAGTCAGGTACATGGGACCCCTAGAGGGATCAGGAGATAGTTTTAGGGTTAGGGCCTGAGCCCTGAAGTCAAGGACTGGGGCTAGGAGGGTTAGTCCAATGAGAGGATCTATGACATAAATGGCACAGCCCCCACCTTGCCTACCAACACAGTCCTCATGATAGAGGGAGTAGCCAGGGAGTGAGACCAGGGAGTCAGGGGTAGAGTCTGACAGCCAAGTTTCAACTATTGAGATAACGTCAGGTTTATGAACCGCAACCCAGCAATTGAGAGAGTCGAATTTTTTAAGGAGGTTACATATGTTCATGGAAGCAATATGAAGCCCGGTGGATTCCTTTGAGGAGCCTTTGCAAGCTGGACCGGGATTAGGATGTATGTTACCAGTCAGCAGTAGATGGAGGAGAGCCACTGTGGACAGAGGGTGGCAGAAGGAGAGTTTACGCTGGGAGCGATAGGAAGAGAAGGGAGGTTTCGTAGCACAGGGTGTGGGTAGGGCAGCACAGGCTGAGAAGGCTTGAGTGATAAGATGCCCGAGGGAGCAAAGGTAGTGTCTAGATGGGGGGTGAGGTGGAGAGAAGCATATGGGGTGAGTGGAGGAGGAGGGAGGGGAGGCAGGTATAGAGGAGGGAGGGCAGAAGGGCAGGTAGGAGCACTAGAGTAGTGGAGGCTGAGGGTTAACAGGGACATTAGGGTTAGCGAAGGCAAAAGGAGAGGAGGAGAGAGAGAGGCAGGTAGGCAGCAGGTGTGCATGCATGATTGGTAAGGGTGAGAGCTGAAGTGAAGAAAGATGGGGGAACTTGGATGATAGAGGGGAAGATAGTAGTGAAAGGTCTACCTCTAAGTGTAGTTGCCACCTTGGCACAGTGGCAGAGCCCCTGCCTCAAATGCACAGGGCACCAGGTTCAAGACTTGCTCAGGGTGATAGAAAATGACCCAAGACAGTGGCTACAGCAGCAGGGAGCAGGGCTCAAAGCCTGCAGTAACACTCAGAAAATATTTTAGCAGACTATGAGGGTTAGAGGGTTTTAGAGTCTTGAAACCTATCACAAACAATAGTCTGATATGTTAGCTGAGTGGTGGAGCTGCTGACTGAAACAGTGAGGGTACAGTGTTCAATGCCTGCAGTGGCAGCAAGAGAGAAGTGGTTAAATATTTTGGCAGAGTGGGGGGGTAAGAGACTATGAAAGTCTTAGAAAGTAGGAATAAGATAGCCAGATAAAATGGTTGAGAGGTAGAGCTGCTGACTCTGATAGTAAGGGTACTGGGTTTGATAATAGCTTTGGGACAGAGGACAAAAATTCTTGTTTCTAAGAAGGAAGGGTTAAGAGCTTGAAAGTAGAGGAAGATATTGGCCTGGTTCATTGGCTTGGTGGTTAGGCTACGGACTTTGGAGTAAGGGGTGTAAGGTTTGAGGCTTGCAGGTGGGCTGGTGGGAAGGAGTGAGGAAAGAAGATAGCAGAAAGGATTAGGAGGGAACTGCAGAGACCTCTAATGGACATGGATTGCAATAGTTGCTAGGAAGGAGTAGAGAGTGGATAGAGGTGCCAGAGTGGAAAGTGCAGCAACCCCTAGTGGTTGGAGTGTATAAGCTGCAAATGGGAAAGTGGACACTTAGTAAAATGAAGGGTAGGTCACGGATAAGACATGTGACCCGCCAGTGCACACGAAGCGTGCCGCCCCTGGGTGGGCGGGAAGCGCTACACAACAGGCAGGCTGTAGTGCAGGAGGCTTTACCTCTTAAAGGCTCTGGCAATCCCCGAGTTCAGGCTCCGCTGCTGGGCAGAGTTGTGAAGGGAGGGGGCTGCTTCAGGGCCTATAAAGGGAAGGGAAACAAAGGAATTACATTAGTATGCAGCGGGCTAGTTCAGGACCCTACTGCTCATGCGCCAACCACTGAAATGGTGGTAAATATCTTCAAACAGTCAAGCAGCAGAAGTGGTGGAGGCAAAAACAGTGGGGGGATTAAAGCATGCATGGGATAGATATAGGGGTATAGTAGAAGATAGACAGGAAGGAAGGAGAGTCACTGGAGGCCAGTTAGGGTCTGAAGAGACAGATTAGGCAGGGAACAACTGGGCAGATTGGGTGGGCCAAGTGGTCCTTATCTGCCAACAAATTCCATGTTTTCCTGATGCCTGAATTTGCATTTCAAGAGCAATTGACAGGAAAGGAAAACATGTTAGTGCCATGTTTTAAATTATTGTAGATTTGAGAAAAAACTAATGTCAATAAGATCTCTCTCAATGCAAATTTAGAAATTGTGGGACAAAGTTTATTGCACAAATTAGGGAGCAAAAAAGTTGACTTTTGCAAAGCTTACAAAGAGATACTGGCCTCTATTTTTCTAAAAGTCTTTATGATTGTTAAATGGTGGAACAGACTCCAGATTCTTGGAGAGAGGGAGTGATTGCAGTCATTACCAAACCATGAAATCCTGAGGACCAGTGTGCCTTATACAGGTCTATATTACTCCTCAAACAAGACCTGAAAATCGACACAAAGATCTTGGTGTACAGAGTACAAAAAATAGTTACTAAATTGATTCATCAAGATAAAATTGGGCTTATAACCCTATTATATCTTACAAACAACATCAGGAGACTTCTTAATATATTATCAGGGGCCAAACTGTGTTCAAAAACCCAAGTAGCCTTCTTTATTGATGCTGAAAAGACATTTAATCACCTGAGCTGGCCCTGGAAGTCATGAAGCACATGGGATTCAGTAGATCCTTCATTCAGTGCGTCACTCAGTTATACTTGGGATATATTGCCAGGATCACAGTGAATGGCACTTTGCCAGACTTCTTTGTCATCAGTAGAGGGATACGTCAGGGGTGCCCACTGCTCTCCCCCCCACCCCGCTTTTTATACGCTTTATAGAACCTCTATCAGCAGCCATCAGGAAAAGCACTGAGTTACCAGGGATTACAGTAGTAGGACAAGAACACCGGCTATCTTTATATATGGATGACACACTACTAATGTATTTGAGTGAACCACTAAACTCAATGCCACCCTTCCTCAGATTGCTGGGTCAGCATGGACAAATACCTGTCTTTGAGGTAAGTGTCTCGAAGATGGAAGCAATATTGATGAAACAGCTCAAGCAGCCCTGCAATTAAAAACAGTATTCTCTACAAATGGGTAACTTCCAAAGTTAGATATTTAGGGATCTAATTCCTAGTACACTTGAATATTCTGTACCAGACAAATTACTCCATGTGAACACAAGCAGTCACTGAAGATCTAAACAGGTGGCAGGAAATCCCCTTTTCATTTCCTAATAGAATCGATGCAGTCAAAATGAATCTTCTGCCAAGGTTTATGTTCTTATTTGCATCCTTTCCAATGTGGTTAACCAAAAAAAGAAATTGGAAGGATCTTTATAATGCCTTTAGCAGGTTTCTCTGGAACAGGAAAAAAAACAAGGATCAGGTGGGAACTACTTACCAGGAGAAAAGAGGTGGGGGATATGGGGGTCCCAGAATTAAAACATTACTATTAAACAGCCCAGATAACACTATTAATTGAGCTTCTGTGGCAAAATGATGAAACAGGGTAGTTGGATGTAGAGATGCAGCAAAATTAAATTCTGCAGCAGCCGGCGGACGGGCGGCTACTTCATGTTATTTATACATGCCAAGTGGTAAGTGGAAAGTGCTCACTTCATTGTTATTATGAATTTGCATTGTTATTCCACCTTAATGTGAAGAAAGGCAGAATAACAACAATATAGGCAGCCTCCCTCACACATCACATGGCTTACAGTACTGTAAGTGACATGCTTTAGCCAAGCAGGAAGGAAGTGAGTCATACAAGCCGAAACTTTCACTTTCTCCTTTGCAGAGGTAGAGAGAGGAAGCATTTTGTGTAGGAGAGGAGAGTTTGCGTTAACAAGAAGTTGCTTTCTTGAGCAAATTCAAAAAACCCAAAAGGTTTTCTAAAAGCTAATTCATTAATTAATTTTTCTACTGTTCTGTCAGTTCATTTTGGTGATTGATTTCTTTGTTTTCTAAGTTTTGTTTTGTGTGTGTGTGCCTGTGTTGTGTGAGTGCATATGAAGTCACTCATCGTGAAGGAGTTTTTTTTTGTGCGATGGACCTAGGACAGTATGTGGACCATGGCCAGAGGGGAGTGTGCATGCATGGGGGTCATATCTGGGTGGTGTTGGACTGCTCTAGACTCTGGTCCTGCCTCCCTCCCCCGGAAGCAGCAGCACCACCAAGTCTGCCACCACCACCAGTAGCAGCTGAAGGAGCTCCAGCAGCACTAACCCCACAGCAGCAGGTGGAGCCCCAGGTGCATGACCATGCTGCCGGCACTGCATCTGGCCCTCCTGTACCTGGTCCCCCCCCCCACAGCTCCCCAGTTTGGCAGTTTTTCAACTGTGTTGGGGGACAGCATCCTTGTGGTGTGTCTGCTTTGTAGTGTGCAGGTGCACGTGTCCCCCGGGGACACGTCTGGGGACTGGGGGCCAGTGCACTCATACGTTGAACCACCACAAGGTGGCGAGGCAGGCTGCCACTGAACGGGCCGGGCATCCACCTGTTGGCCCTTCTGTGGCAGTGGCAGAGGGTGCTGCTGTTGTGCATTGCTGCAGCAGGAGGAGGAGGGCCACAGCAGCAGCTGCTTCACCACCACCCCCACCACTGCCACCAACACCACCTTCACCACCACCACCACTACCTGGCCCCCCCACCAGTGGACCCCACAATGCCGGCAACTCAGGCAGACGTAGCACTTTTGTGGGCCACGGTGGAAGAAAATAATGAGATGGTGGGTGCTGTCCATCAGTAGGTGGAGCAGATAGACCAACACCAGTTACAGATTGTGTCGATACTCCATCTGCTGCTGGAACATCAGGGGATCCCCATTAGCTTTTTTTTTCAGCACCCCCCCACTGCTGTAGTGTTTTGTCTTTTGTTTATATTTAATAACAGAGAGAGGGAAGTCCTCAGTATTAGTTTAAAGGGAAGCAGTCAGCAACATGAAGTCCTGCCCCCTGCAAGGCTCACCCTCTGGGTAAGCCTTTTAAGTATGTTGCAGCATTTTTCTCATGCTGCAGCATATTTTATTTTAATAAAGAAAAGTCAGTGAACTGGAAGTATGGCAGATGCAAAGGGGGCTCTATTATGTGTAAAGGTGCAAAGGCAATGCACTATGCACTTCAATACAAAAGTATTGAAGCGTATGGTGTATCACCACCACACCTTTACACATAATGGAGTCCCCATAGCATCCGCCATGCTTCCAGGTCGTGGACTTTTCTTTATTAAAATAAAGTATGTTGTGGCATGAGAAATAGGCTGCAACATACTTAACATGCTTAACCAGAGGGTAAGTCTTGCAGGGGGCAGGCACTTCTGTTGCTGACTGCTTCCCTTTAAATATATGCATACACATGCAGACATACATGCTCCTTATTTCCCTGTTATTATAATCCAGTGCCTCAGTAATATTTACTTTCTGTTGTGGAGTGGTTGTGGAAAAGCAGGTGTGAGCAGTGCAATTATGATGTGCTAAATTTCATGTGTGCAGTCAATGTTGTTTCCTCTGTGTGTTTATGACATCAGACATTGTCCAGCTTCTTCCAAACATATATATCCTGACTTGTTGCAGTGTTTATGGTATAATGAATAGAGATGAGAATAACATATATTTTATTGTCACCATCATCATCAGTGGACTAAGTGATATGATATTGCTTCAGAGGTGTCTAGCCAGAGTGCACCTTAGTCACATACTGCACACATGACTTTTAGGAAAGCTTGTGTTTTTTTGTGCTATGATTTTCTCAAAGTCATGTGGCACTGTGAGTGACTGAGGTGCACAGTGACCCGATACCTCTGAAAAAATATCATATCACTTATTCCACTAGTGTTGATGGTACAAATAAAATATATGTCATAGATTCATTCTTATCTTTATTCTTTACATACTGCAACAAGTCACACCACATATATGTTTGCACGGAGCTGGACAATGTCTGCACACACAGGAAAGAACACTGATGGCACACATACAGTTTATCACAACATACTTGCACTGCTCAGTTCTGCTTTTTGCAAAACAATTCATGAGTCCTGACACAAAGTAAACATGACTGAGGTTCCAGAAATATTTCTATTTTGAAATAGACATTAAAGCAGCAGTGCAACAATCTGGTGAAAATTTTGACCTATACTTTTTTATGCTTTTTTTACATTGCCACTTTACTTATCTCCTGATTTGTATGATACCATTCTTTCCAGAATTTGAGTCTGCTTTAGTCCTTTTTTTCATGTCTGAAATAATAAAAGGAGCACTCCTTTTAACACAGTGCAGACCAGGTCTTCATCAGTATTTTATGCTGTTTTTCTCCATCAGTTGTTCATATATTACTTCTGTTGTAAAATGAACAATTATGCAGCAGGCAGTGTTTTATGACTTCACAGAACAATATTTGTTCAAAAACAGCTGCAAATAGTGATGACAACCTGGTCAGAGCCATACTGAAAGGTGTGCTCCTTTTATTTTTTCAGACATGAGAAAAAGTAGTAAAGCAGACACAAACTGTGAAAAGAAGGGTATTATACAAGTTAGGAGGTAACTAGTGGCTGGCAATCTAAAATATCATAAAAAAAGTATAGGTCAAAATGTTCCCCACATTGTTGCACTGCTGCTTTAATTTATAATTTAGGTATGACATTATGTGCTCACAATCACAACACCCAAAATGCAACTGTCTTGCGTCCAGAAAATTCCCAAGTGCTGACGAAGTGAAATGGGAGCATTACACCACATGCAAGGTCCCCCAGAATGTATTGTGCAGTAATTCATGCACGCAGTGGTCACACAGAATCTCCAGAATTTTTCTGCATCCCCAAAATGCAACTGTTTTTTGTCCATAAAATTCCCCAAGTGCTGACAAAGTGAAATGGGAGTGTTACACCACATGTAAAGTCCCCCAGAATGTACTGCACAGTAACTCATGCATGCAATGGTCACACAGAGTCCCCAGTATTTTTCTGCATCCCCAAAATGCAACTGTCTTTTGTCAAGAAAATTTACATACTCTATGATGATGATGTCATGATGCACAGTGTCTTGCCAAACCATGTGAAAGAGTGATAACATGACATGAATCCATTCAGCATTCCATCAGAAATTATGACTGTGAGAGAACTGTTGCTGGTCCAAAGTGTGCTGCGATTCCTTCTAATGTGATGCAATCATCTCAACTGGATGGAAGGGTGCCCTTTGTCTGTACACTAATAGTTGCCTTGGTGAGTCTATATATATATATATATATATATATATATATATATATATATGTATGTATTTTCTAGGTGGGGGAGGTTGACATATATATACATGTACTGCTTGTATTGTTTTGTATCACAGGTCACATACTGTTGATGTGCACATTTCAGTGCTTGATGAGAAATTTTGGCATTGAAATTGGAAATGGAATACTCTCATGTCAATGAACGTAAGCATTTTTTTGGGGGGGTGCATATTTGCAAGTAGGTCTCATTAATGGTTTATTTTTTGGTTACTTCTTCCAGATTTCATCTGCATCTTCCTCCAGTCTGGTATTGATGGGCAAGGTCATTGATTGAAATGACTTTTGCTTGTTGCATGTCTGCCCCTGCCTGGGGGAGGGCATGATGTTGAGGAAGTTCTTTGGATAAGGCAACTATGACACAACAAAGCATCTGCAAGTTTCCTAAAAAAAGAAATGAAGGACTTATTACAACTTGATTGTAGCAGTAAGCCATTATGTTTAAGTCATGACTGTTCCACCATGAGTATCTGGATTAACACTGTTAGCAAGCTGTCCCTCTGCAATAATCAGATCACAATTTAATTTAGTACCAGGCTGTGTAACAAATACACAGTGTCAGTGTCCCTGAGTCTCAACTCAAGTTACATTTTTAAAACCACATCTTGTCAATTAACACAACCTGGGTCCAAATTTTTCAACATTGTCTTAGCTGTGCAGCTGCAAATTTGGAATACAGTGCATGATACGTTGCAGAAATATTTTTGTGATGTACATATCACCTAGTTTATGAATCATCAGTTGGATTTGTTGCACTGTTGTGAAGAAAAAAGGAACAGATGAAATAAAATTGATATACTTACCAGTATGTATTGGAAATGGATATCCCATAGGTTCCTATAGACAGTACTGCTGCTGTACCATTGATACAGACCTTCAGCAAAGGACAGTCATTTTGTTTAACCTGTATAAAAACAAAATAAGTTGACCGTATGTGTTTGACCATTTCATTTCAGAAAAGCAATACTAAACAAAACACACAGCTAAAAGGAAGTTGAATAGCATGAAAAACATTAGCACACATACTCACTTTATAGTTCTAATAGTAAGAAGCCTTGTGCCTGTGACTGATGGATGTGGTCTCCTGTTTGACTCCCTCTGCCTTGGCATGGTCAATGTAATGGAAAATCATTGTCACAATGGCACTGGTGGGTGGGTGGTGGTGGTCATAGTTGCAACGCATGATGACATTCCCTCTCGCATCTTCCTGCATCTGGTGGTGGTAGCAGTGGCGAACAGCGGTCTTATGGTAGTGGTACTCCAGGGGGACACACGATCACATTCCCTATGGTGGCAGTGGCAAACAGCAGTCTTATGCTGGTGGTACTCCAGGGGGACACACGGTCACATTCCCTATGGTCGCAGTGGTGAACAGCAGTCTTATGGTGGTGGTAGTCCGGGGGCCAGGATATACTGTGTTCTGTGTTATAAATGTGACGTGGCATATGGAATTTGAGTCACTATGAGTGGGACAGTGATTTAACTTTATGAAAAAGAAAACCTGTATCATACAAGACATGTGACAGCCTTTTAACCACTTAAGTTAAAACCTGCCAACTTTAACCTCATCATCATCCTCAGAATGAAATCTCCCCTTGCAGTCTTCTATGTCTGAATTCAGACCACGGGGAAATTCTTTCTCCATTGTGTTATCATCTACATCAGTAGTAGGCCGCTTCATGCTGTCACTGCCACCAGGATGGTCCCTTTCTTCAACCTAAGCAATACCATGAGTATGCCGGGGTACAAATACTGAGATTGCAGTCTGAGCTGGTATGTGCCTCTCAAACTGACATTTGTAGGAGAGAGGTATGTATGACGATCCCAAGCTATTGCACCTGCTGAGCTGAATACCCTCTCGACAGTCACACTGGAGGGTGGGCATGTCAGGTACTTCAGTGCCACAGAGGGCAGCTCTTGCCATTCACTGACCTTTCCATTCCAGTATAAAAGGGGACCACCAGTGATTGACAGATGCCTGTTTTCAGAGACATATGACTCAACCATTCGCTGTGCTGCTCTAAGTCCAGTTGATGATGCATCATCCGCTTCTCTGGAATCATTTATGCCACAAATCCCCACTTGGGACAAAGCCTCCCAAAGTGGGTTAACGCCAGCTGCTTTTGATGACAAACCACCTAGAACTGCAGTCCCCTTCCCCTTACAGGATATGCTTGATACTACTCCTCCAGGTTCTCCTTCAGCCCGATTATGCTGCTCAGGTTTTCTGACCTTGGCACATGACTTCTGGGCCCCATGAACCAAGTGCATCAGTTTCCCACTGACAATTATTACCTGTTCTGGCCCGCCCTCAGTACTGAGGCAATTCCACATTTCTATCATGGGTTCAGCATGGTTGCTATCGCAAAGTTGTCACTACACTGAATGCTCAAGATGTGATGATTCTGGTTGATTACTGTCAGCATGTGTTTCAGCAACACACTGCTACCACTGTCTCCAGCACCATCAAGGCTATGCTGTACATTCACCAATATCTGCCACAGCACCCACAGCAGTGGAATCGATTGGCTAATGGAGACAGACTTGCCACTTACTGCCTGTGTGGCATGTTAAAAAGGTCTCAAGATTGTTATTACAGAGTAAATTAGGTGCCACTGTTCAGTCGTCATAGACCTGGAGGCCCCGGAACTGTCACGGCTAGTGTGCATGACAAGATATTCTTAGATGGCTTTGTATTGTTCATACAGCCTCTCTGCCATGTATAAAGTGGAGTTCCACTGGGTGACAACTTCCAACTTCAAGCGGTGCTGCAGGAGGCTGTTTCGGATCTGCAGCAGCAGAAGTTGGTCACAAGCCTTTGCAGAGCATGAAAAGTGAGAACTGATATGGCATGCAACTGTCAGCATTTCATTTATATTAGGTTGCTGCAGAAACTCCTGCACTACAAGATTTAAACAGTGGGCCATGCATGGAACCCGAAAAAAGCCACCATTCATGATGCATTCCACCACATTTGACCCATTGTCACTTGCTATTAACCCAGCTCTCAGGGACAGGGGGTTCAGCCACTTGTCAGTTTCAGTAAGTACCAGGTCCAACATGTTCTCACCAGTGTGTGAACAGGTCACATTGCGTATAGCAATCATTGCATGCTGTCAAATTCCAGTAAGATTGCTACCACGACACTCCACCTTACTACACTGATTATTCACACTACCAACCCAGAAAAAGCTGAGGTGTTGGTTGTGGACCAGGGTCGCTGGGAGGTGGGTTTGTTGGTTGGATCACCCTCAGATTTATGGCTTGGGGGTGTACAGCTAACTAACTCAGACCGGGTGCGGAACCTGGGCATTGTGTTTGATAACGTTTGACACTTAAATCTCAGGTGTCGGCAGTTGTCAAAACCTCCTTTTACCATCTGAGGAACATTGCCTGGGTGAAGCACCTGGTTCCTCCTGACGATCTTCCTACTCTGGTCCACGCTTTTGTTACCTCCCACCTTGACTACTGCAATGCCCTTTATCTTGGGCTACCGGGGGTGGAGATTCGCCGCTTGCAGCTAGTGCAGAATGTGGCTTCCAGGCTATTAACTGGTTCTTCTAGGTCCAGTCACATAACGCCTGTGCTCCGCGGACTGCACTGGCTGCCAATTTGCTGGCAAATCACCTTCAAGGTCAGTTTACTGACCTATAAGGCCCTATATGACCAGGAACCTGGCTACCTGAAAGATCTCCTCTGCCCCTACTGTCCCTCTCGCTGTCTCCGATCCACTGACGAGGGATTGCTAGAGATTCCCAGCGTTCACTTAAAAACTTCAGGGGCCAGATCTTTTAGTTTTATGGCCCCAACCCTGTGGAATTCTCTACCTTGTCAGGTGCGAGATTGCCCGACTGTCCAAAGTTTTAAGGAGGCTTTAAAAACGTATCTTTTCAGCCAAGCATATAGTGATTTTTGAATGCTGTTGTCAAGTGTATTTTAATATTGTTTTAATTATTTATTGCTTTATCATGCAATGTATAGGCACCTTGGTTCTGGAAAGGTGCCTTTTACAAATAAAAATTGATTGATTGATTGATTGATTGACAAACAACCCCCAGCACTTGTGTCCAGTGTGCTGTTATACACACATATGAACTCCCCACTGTTTTTTTTTTATTTTAGTCTTTGGTAACTGGGTAAGGTCCACTAGGCACAAGTGCCTGTTTTCAGGGGTGACCTGGGAGCACTGGGTGGTTAAGTGACTTGCTCAGAGTCACACAGTATTCAAGTGGAGGTTGTGAGAATCAAACTCAGGTCTGGTCTGCTGGATGTATCAAGCTTGTTCACACCTCATTCCTCTAACTTCTAGGCTATACTGCCAGCCCACTGTTTTGCCACTTGTCCACATATCCATACTTAAATGGATGAATGGAAAGGAGGAATGTTACAGGGCATGTCTTACTGAGTTGGATACAGTACGCTACAACTCGGGGACAGCATGGGTTGAAAAGTATGTCCTGGATGGGACTTTCCATTTTGGGCAAGCATGTACAGCAAACCTCAGGAACCCAAAATTCTCCACAAAGGAGAAGGGCAAAAGATCAATTGCCAGCATTTTAGCTACAGCAGCATTATGTTCACGAGACACTGTATGATTGGGTGGGTACTTCAGCTTATGCACATAAACACTCTGTAAGGTGGGCTGACTTAAACATTTTACATGGGGTGTGATGACAAATGGTCCTGCTGTGTGAATTGCAGGTTGTTGTGGAGTGTGGACGTGTGATGAAGACAGTTGCACAGGTGATGACAAACCCATAAAGACAGTTATTTTCCAAGATTTACCAACAGGGGTTGATGTACAATTTGCACTAGACATACTGCATTGACCACCACCACCACCAAAACTGCTACTTTCAACACTGCTAGACAAGACTTCAAAATCATTCTGCTCTTCCACCTCATCTTACCTGTAGTAATCCTCTGCTGTTATGTCATCACTACTGCACATATTTAATTTTCTACTTGATGCTGCAGTCATGGAAGGGGATAACATGCTTGTTATGGTTGATGACGAGGGTGAATGCCCCACTGTGGTACAGGTATTAGCTGCCATCTTGTGCTGGGTCCACAGTGCCATGTGCCTATTCTTAAAATGTTTATGCTGTCCCCCTTTGCCCAGATGGCTCCCCTTTTTACCTCGACTCACACACACCTGGCAAACCTGGCAGATTGCAACTGACTCATCATTTGCATCTTCCACAAAAAATCCCAAAACAAGGGATTTTGATGCTCTAGTTTTAACATGTCCCCCCGATGCTGCTTATTGGATTCCAGTTTTTTACGCCTTGAAGGGGGGGTGTGCTACATGATTTTTCAGGCAGGACAGACTTGGACTGCAACTGACCACCACGAGTCAGACTACCTATCTTTATTACTGGGTCATCATCATCAACTGAAACTGATAAATCACACATTTTTATTGGGGGGGGAATGCAGACAGACCCAGACAAAGCCATCTTCAGTTTCTTTTTCTCCGGTTCCCAACAGGGGTCACTGACATTATCTTCATATTCATCAACATCATCCACATCTTCTGCTTCAATGCGAGCATATGGACTGCATGTTGCAACCACAGCAACATCATAATCATCAGCACCACCATCACCCGAAATTTTTTCACTACACTGTGTATCACTGCACGGAAAATGCATGACCTGAACTGCGGTGGAAGAAATGTCACTTTGTGTGCTATCATTGACATGATGATCAGAATCCTCAAGTTCAGTTACTTGGATGTTACTGGGGAGTATGACAGCATGTAGACTGTCACTCACTGCCACTGCTTCATACTCCACTATAGTTTTGGACATGGTAAACTGGTCAGAAGTGAAACTTAAGGTAGCAATACCCATACCACCACCAGCAACGGCACTAACACTTCCAGCTGGGACAACATCATCTCCAACTATGAGAGAAGCTACTGAATGCACTGTAAAAAACACTGAACGAGAAATACCTTTCCTCACATCAGCAATGCACTTCTGCAACTGCGTACTACTACCACGCCCACAGACAATCTTACCACTTGCAGCAGTGCCATGGAGAGAAACAGCTTTGCTTGCACATCTCTTTGCAGGCATTTTGGGGGATCAACAGGAATATTCTAAGCAAATTTAGATTTTGAAACGTTCACTCAGGGTGGGGGCTGGGGGGGTGATGCTGGATTATTTATTTATTTATTTATTTCAGTTTGGGATTAATACCTTTGAACCAAGGGCTCATTTACAAAGGCTCCATGTCAAAACAAAGAACAGAAACAGAGATTAACAGTACAGCAGTATACAAACAGAGACATTTGCATGCTGTGATATCATGATTACATGGTTTTATGGCAAACAAGGAGGGTTTTGTAGCATACATAAAAAATGTAGTGATGTTCTTAACAGTCACTTTCCAATTAGGTTATAGATTAGCCATGTAACTTAAAGTGGTTACTTCATTGTCAGTTATCCTTGAGAAAACAGTTAGTTCAGAAATTCAGCACAAAACAAGAGACACATTTCAGGTAGCTAGGCATGAGAGTGGTAAGGCCACCAGAAAGAGTTTTTTTTGTTGATGCTGAAACATAGTGGCAGCCTGAGGAGGCTTTGTCATTGTAACAGGTGGTCCCTGATGCAGACTGGGGAGAGAGGGTCTTGGTGGGTAGGAGGGAGACTTGGGGGGTGGGTAGGGTAGGGAGCTAGTAAATGGGGTGTGGGGGTGGCAGCTTGAGGGGACATTATTGTATGGATAGAAGGGTCCATGGTGCAGACTGGGGGTAGGGAGTGAAAAAAGGGGAGAGTGGTTCAGGTGTGGGGTGGCATGGTGAGGGAGAGTAAGCGGGGGGTGTGGGTGCGGTCGATGGGGGAGGAACTGGGCATGGTGCAGTGATGGTGGTGAGTGGAGAAGGGGATAATTAAGCAGTAGATCTAGGAGTGGTGGGTGGGAGGAGTTGTTTGTTACAATTCAAGTGCTAGAGTTATAATAGGCAGGGCACACTCTGAGTGTGTAAATTTACTGGCTAGTTTTTGTTGGGGGCACTCACAAATACAGGCATGGGCTAGGAAAGCTCTGAGTCCAGCTTTGAAGGAGCTGACATTGCCACATTTAAGAGGGTCAGAGGGGAAATTATTTACCCACTTGGGTCCACTGTAAGAGAGAGATCTCTGGGCATTTGAGATAAGCTTAAGGGGTACCAATAACCAACCCTTAGATGCCCTTCAAGTACAGACAGTTGGTTTATTTAGTTTGAATAGACAAGAGGTGGTTTAAGGTGCCTGCCTGAGCAAGGCTTTCTTTGCCAGAAGGCAGCCTAGTATTGGGCCCTGAGATAAAGGGGTAGCCAACCAGTTGCCTTATAAAGGTCACAAGTGTGAGTCAAATGGTCTACTCCCAAGACCAGCCTACATGCTTTATTGAGAAGGGTTTTTACCCTTTTGAGGGCTTTTTCAGTGCCAGCGTTGTAAATTAATAGGCTGTAGTCGATGGTAGATAGCACTGTCATACTTGTGACCATCTTTAGGGCCTCAGACAGCAAGTAGTGTCTGTATCGATACAGGACACCTAGTTTTGCATTGGCTGTTTTGACTACATGGTCAACATGCATTGTGAATGAAATGAATGTGAAGCCAAAAAAACAACTGTAGCTTCAACAACAAATACAGATGCAAAGTCACAAGTTCAACAACACCTTAACTAACCAGTGCTGTTCTCAAGCCACAAACAATACAATCTGGAAAAGGACACCTTTTGCCTGTGGGGGGGAGCACTGGCTGCAGATTACGGCAGTGCAAAACCAAGAAAAAATACCACAATGGCAGTGCAAACTCATGCAGCTGCAGTTGATAGCAGGTTTATACTGCTGCACCTGCAATTACACTGTGGCACAATAAAAGGTGTATTATTTGCTGTCACACACCATGCACACACACTTACACATAATTTGTCTACAAGTAATGCATAGCAAATTTAAAACTTCAGCAATATATAACGAATTTTAAACAACCTCACCACTGCACCAGGTCCAGACCATCCACAACACTCACAATCAGCTAAAAAATTTCAACAATTACTGAAAATATTACTGTGTGTACACTAACACAGTCAGTTATACAAGAAAAATATTTACCAAAAAACAAATAACTCCCTATTTCACCAACTTAAATCTACCTACATCAGATACACCCCTCCCCCAAAGCACACTTCCACTGTCTCTCAGTACACAGACAGGATATTGTACATTAACATTCAAAAGCCACACACAAACAGTAAACGCTCGATGGTATGAGCACAGGAGGGTTTCCTACAATTGAAGAACTAATGCTTCGGCAAATAAAATTACTCAAAAAGGCTTTTTTAACAGCTTTTAGAAGGTATGAATCACAAAGAGCTCTCTGAGCAGACTGTCTCCCCCAGCTTCCTACACACACACTACCCCGAACAGAGGCTGTGCAGAACAATCTAGAGCCCATGTGACCTGAAATCCCATGAATCACTGCAAAATTCTCCTTTGGAGCTTACAAACAAGGTGAAGTACATTGTTTTCAATGTACTTCACCTTAAAATGTGGTGGAGTAGTGGTTTCAGAAGGCGGAGTAATGCAAAGTCATTATTTTCAATGGACTTCTCGTAACCCATTATCACATTGTCGAGCACTCT
This sequence comes from Neoceratodus forsteri, assembly GCA_016271365.2. Classification (NCBI taxonomy): domain Eukaryota; kingdom Metazoa; phylum Chordata; order Ceratodontiformes; family Ceratodontidae; genus Neoceratodus; species Neoceratodus forsteri. Next base: position 1,007,814,431 of record CM057454.1, on the reverse strand, counting down.
GCGAATTCACCTTTACTCAGCAAATCACTCCATGGAGTGAGATGAGGTCACTTCACCCATCTCTAGTTGGATGGAAAATTTCAACAGTGGGAGAATCTCCATTAAATACTTGCTATGGGCATCCACAAGTAGCTGTGGTAAAACTGTGTCAGCCCCTTTATGTCACATTAAAGGTATGGTGTTGTGTGATGTTCAAGGTATGGTGTCATACAAAATCTGCAGTACAATCACCAGCACTGATGTGGTGCTCTATTTCCTTAGCATATATTCCAGGATTTTTTCCTGCAACCCAGAGGTATTGCATGAGACCTGGGGTGAGTAGAAGGGGATTACATTTAATTGCCTAGATAGGGAATGTGACATTCTTCAAAGACTTTCAGTCCATGCAAAGTGAATTACAGGTACTATACACAGGATGCAGCTTAGTAGTTTTCTGACTAAGGAAGAAATTTGCACAATCCTGCAACCCCCCCCCCCCCACACACACACATATTGACATAAGTGTGGGAAGCTGATAAGACATTTGCTAAACAGCATAGGATTTCCCTATTATACCATATGATGATGTACACAGTGGGGTCATTGGCAATGAATTCAACGCAATTCAAATGGGACCAGGAGGGTAACCTCCAACTACCACCTAAACAAAGGGACTGGATGTGGCTAACACCCTTAAAACTATGCCAACAACCTTCTGGAGGAAATTTAAGTAGAAAGTTGCTGCTCATTTTTTCTTCACTCCCACAATCTCTAAAAAGATTGCAAACACCAACATGAACCAGAGTTGGAGACAATGTAGTGATATGGGCTCCCCATAACACATTTTGGAGCTGCCATAAACTATGCTACAAATAAGGGCATTGATCCTGGTTGCTTAACCCAGCCTTAAAAAATGGCTATAAACCAAAATAATTGTAGATGAGTTCCCCTAAAGAACACTAAATAAACATAAAAGTTTACTAGGTCAGAAGGAAAACTCTTAAACTCCATAACTATTCAAAATGAGATGTGCCCTAAACTATCAAAATACTGGGAAAATACCAAACAATCAGTGCAAGAATTTGTTTTTTGAAAATTGTTTATTTCATGAAGTTTGCTATACAATGCATACAAAGTTATCAAAACATCACATTTAGTCTCATGGGAGCCATAATCATCGAGCTAGCCTTTTTATCACTCTCTGTAAGTCCAAGTAATATGTAATATTTCCAGATTTAGCAATTATAAGTCTATTTTCCATCTTTTGTTCCCACAACACTTCCAAAGATGTGTATACATTGGGGTGGATTCACAAAGCAAACTTAGAATAAGTCCCACTCCACAACTCCAGCTGTGGACTGAAATCTCCATCCTACAGAGACTGGTATTCACATCCACTGCAGCTGCAGAATGATGCTGCGGCTAGTTCCACTGGCTGTAACATACTATATTTCTACAGCTGCAAGGATTTCTATGGAAACACCACCTGCAAGCTGCTATAAATCATGAACCCAGTCGTAAACAGGCTTCACCTTTGTGAATACTGCGATTATGGGGAAAACTGCAGCTCCGCAAGTACCTGTACCAACCAACTTGTGCTGGGTTTCTTCTACAGCTGTGAGGGCTTGGTCAGGCTTTGTGAATCCAGACCATCATCTATGAGTTATGATTTGTCCATAACTTTATCCAAAGTAAAACCTTATTTAATAGTCTTATCTGTTGTATATTATATTAAAACTAAACATTATGCAATCAAACATGTTGGTTATAGGTGCATTTTTGTTTTAGCCCTTACATTGTTTATTGCTGAACCTTCAATCTGTAGCATTACATAGACCCATGTCCTAAATCCATCAGTCTGTTGCAAGAGAATGGATCAACCCTATGTTTCTTCTATATAGTTCATAAAAGATAACTATACCCCTTGAAATTTATCTAAGTATATGCATAGCTCTGATGTAATGTTTTCCACCTGATATATGAATTTGATAATGGCAATCCATTCCTCCTGTGTGGAAGGACACTTAGGTTTAAGCCAATTTCTGTTTACTGCTAGCAAGATTCCTGCAAAACTTCTCTTTTGATTGGTTATTCTCCCTCCAGACAGTTTCCCCAAAATCATGCGCAAACCCTCTGGCCCAATTTGCAACCCCATCATCTGCTTGTAAATCCTGTTGACTTTCATCCAGAATGACAGATAATTGGGCAGCTCCAAAAGATGTGATGTGGGGTCCCTTCCTCTCCACAATTTCATCAACATCTGTTTAACCCTATTCTCAAGAAGTGTTTGGTTCCAGAAGGCATCTAAGAATACCTTTCCACCACTTTCCAATGGAATTTTGTTCCAGTGGTTCAAAGTCAATATATAAAAATATCCTTCCCACACTCCATTCCACTCTTTTGCATCTAATTGAACCTTTGACTGCCTTTCCCATGAATTCTGGCTGCTAAGGGGTTGAGTCCTTGCTGCAGGCTTGCAATGAAGAACCATATACGAAATATGCTTTTTTACATGTTGCCCCGGTCCTGGCCTGCTGAATAAAGCTGACCAAAGGGTGAGGTTCCATCTGTCATCCTTGTAGTCTGTTGCCCCCTTTATAAAAGAGGTTACTTGGAGATGCAAAAAGATGTATATCCTACACAATTTGCATTTCTCCTGCATTTCCATAAATGTCTTAATATTACCCTCTTTCGCAAACTTAGTGAACATTTCTAATCCATATGTTCCCTATCTCTTAAAAATTGCATCTGTTCTCAGTGGTGCAAATGCTTTACAACATTTAGTGCACAAATTATTGGATATCTCATTCCCTCCAACTTCCAACATCTCATTCAGGGGTTTCCCTTCAAAGGGGCCGGTAATGGAGACAAAAATACCGTTTCTTAATTTTATCTGTGGCAGCATTGAAAACCATCACAAAAAAATGGCTTAACTCAAATCACCCTGAACTTGTAGAGGCAGCCAACATTTGTAACCAGATTAAGGAGATGGAAGCCATCACAGCACTCCTCAGAGTCAGAAAAGAAAAAAAAATTAATTCTACATGGCTTCCCTTCTTTGATTTTAGAGAAACAGCAGAAGGAATTTGTACTCTTCAACAGCTCCTTAAGGGACAAACCCACTCTGAATGAGACAGGATAACACTGAGGTCACATGCTGTTAGGTATTATTAATTACCTGTAGGATATGGAAAATCCAGGCAGAGATAGTTACATTTATGGAAGTAAGAGAATAGATAACAAGGCTTTGTTATTGGAGGCAGTTATTGTTTTATTCCTCCAGCACTTATGAACTGTGGTTGTGATTCACTTTGTTGCTAATTGCTAAGGTGTTAAGGTGAGTAAGTATCACATGTATGATGAAAAAGATATCACGTGGACTAGGACAGACCTACTGGTAGCAAGGTAGGTTGTATCGTGACGATCGGGAATGGCATGCAAAATGCGAGACCTACATTCTCAATTACTGAACATTATCAGACCCTTTTCTAGAAAAGCATTATTTGAGTCTGCAAACATCACACACCTCTATGTCATCCAGCACATATTTGATAATAGTGCTTATGTACTTGTTATACTTATTAAACATTAAAAAAAAGAATGTTTAGAGTTGTAAATTAATTGTATATGTGGGTGTGTCTAGATACATATATATATATATAACATATATCTATCTATCTACCTATATATAATATATATGAGGGATATATGATAGGCAGGAGTGGGATATGGAAAATATTCTCACTCCAGCAGAGTGAGCTCTGGATACTCATGAATGCTGAAGGCATGAGTGAGAGTATCCAGAGCTCACTCTGCAGGAGTGAGAATATTTTCCAGATCTCATGATCTGCCCATCATGTGTGCCATGTATACAGTAAGAGTGGGTGTGATTGTGCAGTATGCATTCTACTTAGTTTCTGTGTTTTGTGCTGTTTCTAAGTGTGTGTTTTTTTATTATTTTTAGTAGGCAGTTTCCATTTAGAAATCTGTTCTGCTGAATTGAAAACCATTTTGCTCTTTTAGTTTGGTCAAAATGGTAACTGCTGTATTTTTCTGTCCTCCGTTTAGTGCTCTGCTCCTTTCTGTGTGAATGTGCTCTACGTAGTGCTCTGCTCCTTTCTGTGTGAAATGCAGTGCTGGAATGCAGCTCCAGGAAAAGGTGAAGAAGAGAGCAGCAGGTGCTTAATGACAAAACTAGAGTGGTTCATTTGGTGCTGGGAAAGCAACTTCAGGAAAAGGTGAACTAGAGAGCAATAGGTGGCTAATGAGGCAGCCAGAGTGGTTTATTTTCTGATGAGGTAACCACAGTGGTTTTATTTTTTGTTATCACACTCAGTGTCAGCAGAGTGTGATATTTTATGGTGGTGGTTTTATGCTTAAATAAAGAATGGTATATCATCTCACCACTATTGTGTGCGTGTGTATGTGTGTGTGTGTATATATATATATATATATATATATATATTATAGTGGCACTGTAGTGCCACTATAGTTAGGGTTGAGGAGCCATTTACATGTTAAACCCAAAATGTTGCACCTTTATAACTTTGCAACTGTTTGATGGATTTGCCTGAAATTTGGAATACATGATCAAGACCCATAAGCCTTGGGATTTGCCAAGTTTTGTACCGGTCGCATATATGGCTGCAGAGTTATTAAGCATGATCTGCACGCACGTCTACGCTTTTCTGGAATTTTACTGTCGTCTCTACAGGTTGCACAGTTTGCGTGACCAGTCTGAAATCTTCAGAGAATGTGTGGCCTGGGTCCCCAATGTGCCTTTTAAAGATTTCGTGAAAAAATATTAAACGGTTCAAAAGTTATTCAAAAAACAAGTTCCCATTATAAGTCAATGGAGAAAAGTTTACAACAAGTTTGACAGTGTTGCAAATACAGTTTTTACTTTGGCAAATGGCCCTTTTACTGTCGCAAATCTGCCATTTTGTTTTCAGTTAGTGATCAGAAAAATGCTTGGCATTTAAAATTGGGACCCTTTAGCAACCTAAGTCTTTTTGTATTCACCTAGTCGGACCCTGAGGATGCTATCCATGTCTTTATTTTGGGGTAAAATACCCCAGAAATATGTTTTTCCAATTTCTGGAAAAAGTACTTTCGCAAAGTACTGTTGCACTTGCGACACTGTTGAATGAATTTGCAAAAGCTTTTGCAAACTTCAACAGTACTTTTCCAACCTGGGGAAATATGACAGCAATTGTTTGGCACCTTGCTGCAAAAGAGTGATTTGGTGTTTTGGCCTGAAATTTGGAGGGAACGCAGCCGACATCTCACAGATCTGCCTTTCAGTGCTTTGTTGAAAAAATATTACATGGCGGCAAAGTTACGGCACTCTAAAGTTGACACTTTTTTCCATAGGATAACATTACGGCGTCCAACGCATTACAGGAATCATTTGGTGCCCTGCTGCAAAATAACGGTTTGGTCTTTTTGGCTGAAATTTAGAGGGAACACAGCCAACATCCCACACATGTGCCTTTTTGTGGTTTGGTGAAAAAATATTACAGGGAGCCAAAGTTATGGCACTCTGAACTTATCTTTTTTTCCCATAGGATAACATTACAGCATTCGCCGTGCCCTTCAGGGCCCGTATCTCGGAAACGGTGCAAGATACTGACTTTACGTTGGAAACATGGTTAGCCCCCTAATTGGGGCTAAGCATAAAACTAGCCAGGAAAGTCATAAATCATATGACTTTAAAAATTTTTTCTACATCGTACAGTTCCTGAGATATAAGCAATTTAGTATTCCAACTCCTCATTTTCTGCTCCGAGAACCATTATTATCCATACAGTCTTTGTACTCACTGTCTTTCTTTATGCAGCTTTTGGGGAAAACCAGCCTGTGCACTTACATTAGTGTTACAGTTACCGTTTCTGCTTGTGGTTCCATTCCCGTTTCACTTAACGTTCACGTCTACGCCACCATGTGCGTTATCCTTTGCATTTTCATTTGCGCTTGCTTTTGCGTTGTTTTTAACATTTCTGTCTACATTACTGTTTCTCTTTCTGTTTCATTTTGTGTCATCATGCGCATTACCATTTGTGTTTGCGGGCACAATGTTACTATGTGACAAGACATCACGTGGGGCCCCGCGCTCCCACCGCCACATTACATTCACTATTTCTCATTATCATTCTCAAAAAGAAGGGAAATTAGAGGCAAAAAACTCTGTTTAATGCATTAGTTAAGGTTGTTCCACACCAACAAAACTGAGGAAATTCGGTGTTAGGGTTGAAAGCCCCTCTTGAACCCCCCCACCCACACCCCCAACCGGCATTGGGGGGCACATTAGGGTTGTCGTTCCTAACTCTCACCCCATTCTCCTACACCTCTGCTTCTTTACACATGTGATGGGGTGAGAGTTATGGCCGACAACCCTAATGTGCACCCCGATGCTGGTTGGGGGTGTGGGCGGAGGGATCCAAGGGGGGCTTTCAACCCTAAAACGGAATTTCTTCACTTTTGTCGGTGTGGAACAATCCTAACTAATGCATTAAGTGGAGTTTTTTGCCTCATATATATATATATATGTATATATATATACACACACACACACATGTACCAGATAACCCACTCTAAGGTGTGTGGTCACGCCCTGATATACGCACTCCTTGGTGTGTGTTGTTATGCACTAGACTGCAAGCCGAGTGCATCAACCACCCAAGGCATGCGTATATCAAAGCACGACCACACACCCTAGAGTGGATTATCTATCTTATAAAATGGCAAAATTGTTGTGGAGGGCGGTGAAAGTGCAGGTGTGTGGTCATGCTCTGATATACACATGATAATGTGATGTGGTTCAACCAATCAGCAGACATAATTTTTCTTACCCATTTTATAAATATCTATCTATCTATCTACCTATCTATCTATCTATCTATCTATCTATCAATCTATCTTATATTTTTTGCAAAACAAAACTGCATTTAATGCATCATTTAGGGTTAAAACAGAAAAATTCAAGAAATGAAACATTAGGGTTGACCCCTAACCCTCCCACACACCCCACAACCCCATCCTCCACAGACTGACAGATGCTGGGGTTTGTCACTGTGGTTATGAGGCCCAAATCTCACCCCATTATATGCATAAGCAGGTTGACATGCTACAGTAAAAGAGAATGGGGTGAGATTAAGGCCTCACAACCCCAATTACACATCCCGGCATCTGTCAGTCTGTGGAGGATGGGGGAGGGGTGTGTGGAGGGGTTAGGGGTCAACCCTAATGTTCTCCTTTCCTGATTTTTTCTGCTTTAACCCTCAATGATGCATTAAATGCAGTTTTTTTGCAAAGAATTTCCTAGCTTGTTGAAAAAATGTTTTATAACTACCAAACAAAAACATGTATTGGTGGGAGAGCGTGGCCCGGGTTGCTCATATGCATAGCTACACAACATGTATTGGTGGGAGCACGGAGCGCTTCAGGCCCTGCACTCCCACCAAGTTGCCCATATGCATAGCTATATAACATCCCTATACAGCAAGGAACTCTTGCAACAGAAAAGTAACAGTATGCCGGCCCGTTGGTGCAGTGGTTGGACTTAAACTTGTGACGCTGGCAACTCAGGTTTGGGAACAGACCAGAGTCATTGGAGGGTCGGCTGAGGGGAGAAGGATGGAGCATCCTGTAGACTGCTCTCCTTCTCTGGTGGGAGGGATGGGAGCATGACCGGTTCTCAGTGGACCCCTGCTGGAGGCCAGGAGTACTGCAGCAACCAGGTCATCCGGTCGTTCTGGTGACAGAGTGTATGTTAGACATCATTGCATGCCTCTGTCTTCTCAAAGGGAGAAAAGCACCAGCAGCTCAGGATGATGCTGCACCTGCGCCTGCCTCTATGGCTCTCCAACCCTCTGCTGCTCCACTGACTGAAATGCAGTCTACAGTGCTACTGCAGGCCCTGATGCCCACTCTGGAGGGTAAGCCAAGGAGGCAATGTTGGTGATGCCGACACCTTCTCCCATCGTTGACAGGCAGGCTGTGGTGTTGTGGCCCCACTCTGGGTTGTAAGCCAGGAAGTATCAGTGGACAGTGCACTGCTGCTATAGGAAAGTGAGGTGAGGTCACATGAATGGGGGTTGATGGAAGAGCATCGGGAAAAGTAGAATAAATATGGGAAAAAAAAAACATAAGTAACAGTATCTCATGAACCGTTCGACCTATGGGAAAAATTACACTGCAGGTTTACTGTGCAGTTTACAATCTTGTTGCGGTGACTTACATCACCTAAAGGTGATATAAGCTGCCAGCAGTGAAAAGTGTGCATCTCACTTTGTTCCAGAGGTAACGGCACCAGAACGCATGACAGAGCCACGGTGTAATCCTATGTAGAAACCATCAACTTTGTCATGGACTATCTCTGCAACCAATTAATTAAACAGCATAATTGACATCTGTAGGGCATCCCCTCAAAACCCTGAACATTTCATCTAAAAAGACCAAATCAATGCAATGTAATCCTGCGTGGAAAATGCCAACTTTGTCATGGAATATCTCTGCAACCAATTCATTTTCCAAAACCTAAATAGCATAATTCACATCTGTAGGACATATCCTCAAAATCCTGAAAATTTCAGGGAAAAAGACCAAACCATTAATGAGATATGCAATTTTAAAGTTTTTTCAACTTTAAAAATCTATCGGTCACGAGACTGCAAAATAATCGGCCACGACCGAGACCTAAGATGAATCTTCAGCTGCGAGTGGACATCTGGTCTTCTAAATTCTTGTGATGTGGTCTTCCACAGAGTCATCTGGTCCTACAAATCTGGCTATCTGGTCATACAGTGGTGAAGGAAGCTCGTAGCCAAAAACTATCTCTTGGCCAAAGATTTTGCAGGCTCGTGAACAAAGATCATTAGCAAGCCACAAATGAAGATTTCAAAACTTTAAAACTCTATTTTTTGACACAACTGAAGGAAATCAAAGGCAAACCTCAATAGAGGGGGGCCCCTGACCTGAACCCATGCCTCATTTACCTCAGAAGTCACCCGTGGGGTGAAATATGAGTTTTTTTACGACCGCAAACTGAAAACAAAATGTCAGCGGTCGCGGCTGATAAATGTTTGGTGGCTGAAGATTTTTCAGTCATGAGTCTGCAAATTCTTTGACCTAGAGGGAAGACCAGATGGCCAAAACTCCATTCTTCTTTCAAAAATTTTACATTTAAATTTTCCCATAGGGTTATAATGGGAACTTTAAACTTTAATAACTTTTGAATGGAGTAATATTTTTTCACCAAACAAAAGGTGGCATATTCCATGACCCAATAGCTTTCTACATCCAAAGTTTTGGACCAGTAGACCACACAGTGGCCATGCAGCACCACAGTCAAGAATCACACAAAACTGGTGAAGAGTGAATTTTTTGGTGTTTCGGTGCATAAAAACCATATATCCAACTGAAGTGCAACTTGGTAAATTAAGAGGCCTACCATACCAGACTGCACATACCAAATTTTGTACAAATCCGTTGAATAGGTGCAAAGTTATTAATGCACATAATTTGAGATTTAACATTAACGTAGCCACTATAATATATATATATATATATATATACTGTATATATATGTATACTGTATATACACACATACATAGATATACACACATCTATATTTAACACCTTCTTAAGTTTTTAAGGTTTATTGTCTAAATAGCCAAACATGTTCTGCACTAAAAGGTCAGCAGTACAGATTGATATACTGTACTTAACTTCAAACAAGTACAGTATTTCTTTAATTTCATGCCACTCTTTTATCTGCCATCCTCTCTTTCTGCAAATCCATTCATGTTACTGTTATTCACTGTTATTTTTCTCAGTTATCTACTGCTATTGATTATCTGTAGAGCTGTTTGGATTCAATTTTGATATGCAAAAGGTTTATGTTCTGCACTGCAAAAATTATATGGAATTGTATTAAAATCTTCTACAAAACATTTTCTTTCACTTGCATGTTAATTTGCTTCAATGTGTGGTAAAAATGGCATTTTAGATTTTTCCTATATTATGTATTGTTTAAGTCTGTGAAAGGCAGAAAACATTTTCACCTTTTACTAGTATGTATGTGTAATGCAACTTATTAAAAATTGTGTCATGCTGTTTTAAATAGCTTTTTAAAATATGGATATACTGTACATGAAGACTGCTCAGCATTTTCCAAACTCAGGCAAAAGCAAAGCAAAGAAATTCAGACAGCTCTGATTATCTTCCACCATCTAGTGTAATGTCTAATCGTATATGTAGACACATGTTATGAGAAGAGGCTGGTGACAAGTGCCCCTTGGAGATAGAAGGAAGCTGAGTGGGAACATGATGTCACTCCTCGCATACTCAATGGTATTGTCAAGATCAAACAGACAGAGATCTTTGGTGAGGTGTTCTCCTTAGTCTCGCCAGTTGAAGACTAAGGGGCATAGTTTAGTGCATTCCTGGAGGTGGTCGCCCTCTGAGGAGGACAGGTTGGAGCTGTGACTCCATTATGCGGAGTATCAGCGGGCATTTGATCATAGGAAGACCAAGTTTTTCTTACAATCAATTGCTGTGGAAAGAAATCTCCCAGCTCTGCTGTTCTGCACTGTTGACAGTTGGTTAAATCCTTCCTTTCTTCAGTCTGGGACAACCCATTCCACAGGAAATTGCAAGCAGTTTGGACAGTTCTTTGCTGACAAAGTGGCCTCTATCTGGGCATGTATTACCTCCTCTAGTCCAGTTTTTACTTAAGGTGATAGGTCTGTTGGTGGACAACAGCTGCTGTGTTCGACTGAGTTTTGCCCTGTTTTGGTGGATGAGGTCCTTCAGGTGCTCACCAGTTTGTGTCCCACCACCTGTGCCCTGGACCCCAGGTCCAATGTGGCTTGTCATCTGTTGCTTGGACTCTTTGGGACCAGTGTTTATTGAGATAATGAAGGATTCATTAAGGGAGGGAGTTTTTCCTATGTCTCTGAAAGAGGCTGTAGTGAGACCCCTCCTTAAAAAAACATCTCTTGATCCTGACGTTCTTGCCAACTATAGGCCTGTCTCTAATTTTCCCTTTTTGGGGAAGCTTATTGAGAAGGTGGTGGTTGATGAAAGTGATGGAGGGCCTGGAATCATTATCTATCTATGAACTTCTCCAGTCAGGATTTTGGCCCTGGCACAGCACTGAGATGGCTCTGGTCCAGATGGCACATGATCTCTTCATGGCAAGGGACTGAGTGCACTATACTATTCTGGTGCTCTTGGACATATCATCAGCATTTGACATGGTTAATCATCTCTTGATCCTGACGTTCTTGCAAACTATAGGCCTGTCTCTAATTTTCCCTTTTTGGGTAAGCTTATTGAGAAGGTGGTGGTTGATCAAGTGATGGAGGGCCTGGAATCATTAGCTATCTATGAACTTCTCCAGTCAGGATTTTAGCCCTGGCACAGCACTGAGATGGCTCTGGTCCAGATGGCACATAATCTCTTCATGGGAAGGGACTGAGTGCACTATACTATTCTGGTGCTCTTGGACATATCATCAGCATTTGACATGGTTGATCATGAGGTGGTGCTGGATCATCTGTGGGACTATGTTGGTGCTGCCACTGCATTAATTTTGCTCATATTTGACTGGAAGATCACAGCGTGTGGTCCTAGGGAATTTTTCCTCAGGTTCTTTCATGCTGTCTTGTGGTCTTCCACAGGGCTCTTTCATGGCACCTCTGTTTTCTGTGTATTTGTTGCTGCTAGGAGAGATAATTATGTGGTACAATCTGGGATTTCACTGCTTTGCAGATGATATCCAGTAGTACCTGTTGTGTGTCCCGATAATCGTTCTGCCTCAGATACACTGAGTCATTGCTTAGCCGAGATTAGCAACTGGATGTCTGCTAACTAGCTGTGCCTCAGCCCTGTCAAGACAGAGGTTATGGTGATCGAGCTGGGTCATGGGGGCATTTTCACTGATAGGAGGCTGCCACCCTTGTTGTAGATGATCGTCCTCTGTCAGTGACTGGAGTGGTTAAGGATCTTAACATCATTCTTAACAATTGGCTGGACCTTAGAAAACAGGTCACGTTGGTCATTAGGGCTGTTTTCTTCCATATCCAGAATATCACCAGGATCCATCCATTCTTCACTCCTTCTGACCTAGCTACGATTATCCATGCCTTTGTCACTAGCCGACTTGATTACTGTAATGCCCTGTACCTAAGGTTGTCTGGAGGTTTGATTCATTGTCTGTAGCTAGTGCAGAATGCTGCAGCCAGGATGTTGACTGGTGCCTCTATGATGGACCATGTCACTCCTGTCCTACACTGTCTGCACTGGCTGCATGTGAGTGTGTGCATCACCTTCAAGTTAGGCTTGCTAACATACAAGGCCCTATGGGGTTTGAGGCCTCACTACCTTAAAGAGCTCCTGATTCTGTACTCTTCTGTCTGCCCCTACACTCCACTGAAGCTTACCTATTAGTTGTTCCACCTTCTAATCTAAGAAGATTGGGAGATAGGGCCTTTGGGGTGGCTGCCCCACTCCTTTGGGACTCTCTTCCTCCATATACTAAGGCTGTCAGCTCAGTGGAGGCCTTTGAATCCTCTCTTAAAACTTATCTGTTTGAAAAAACTTTTAATCAGATGTGAATTATTTATTATGGGGTTGTTTTATTTTTTATATTGTTGTTATATAAAGTTCTCTGAGCCCTTGGATATGGTGCTCTGCAAATAAAATTTGCCTTGCCTTGCCTTCTCCACAAAGGAGCAGGGAAATGTGCTGAAGCTCTGATGTAAATTTAGAAGTAATCTTAGTAGACACTTCTCCTGTGAGTGATTAACCTATGGAACAAACAAAGACATGATACAGTGGATAAGAAGACAGTACATGACTTCAAGGTAGTAGTAGTAGCAGCAGCAGTAATTTTATTTAGCAAGCCATCCCAGGGCTCTGAGTGCCTTACAATAATCCAAAGAACAAATTGCACAAATACATGATTATAATAAATAATGCAACCATATACAGTACAATATTGTAGATGCAGTAATAAACTAGAAAATAATGTGTTTATTCTTAGAATAACCAGTAGTATCTTTTGACCATTTCCAAAAATAAACTTTTACAGTATGTTGTAATGCTTGAAATCATATTTTGAAAGCTGTAACATTTTAACTGTTAATTATAAAAATGTAAGTTTTTATTTTTAAATAAAAGCTTGAAGTCTGATCAACATATATAGATCCTAATTATACAGTTCTCCTGTATCACTACATGTCTATACATGTTGATATAATATGTTGTTAAAAATTACAGGACTTTACAAATTTAGGGAACAATTTTATTTTCTTTTTTATCAATTTGAAATATTTAACTTTTTTAAATAAAAAATACGGCTGTTGTAGTAATATATTATCTATAAATCTACTTAGCTAACTCCAAGCTTTCATTTAAAAACTATTATGCCTCTGGCTCTAATGGTTCCAGAATTAAGACATGTCTCATTTTGGAACTGTTGAGGCAAGAATTTTTTTTTTTGTTAATTAACTATTGGTGTCCAGTAATTTAGAATTAGATTGGACAATAGTGTTTGTATGTGTCAATACCATTCTATATGTAATGATACTATTTGAACCTTCTTTTTCAGTTTATTGTAAGTATATGTTTGTTTTTATTTGCTACACAGACAAAAAACAGCAAATACATAGTGTCAATACTATTTATTGTGTAACAATAGTCTGCATCAATATATAAAATTGCATGATGGTTTAAAAAAATTCTATAACAAATATTTGTTAACTTTTTGCTATTATAGTACATTATTTATTTGTACCTGTGTAATTTTCAACTTAATTTTAATTCATCTTATGGCCTTAATCATGTTGCAAACATTTCAATATCCCCCCCGACAGTGCCAACTCTTCCTTGCTTTCCACAGTGCCATCCACAGTCATACATACAGTAGGTGAATCATGTCAGGTCGATGACCGAGGTACTCCACTGATTGAAGGCTGCAGGGCAGGCAGTCAAGGTAGAGAATTGCCAAATGGAGATGGCAGAGTTATCATACCTTTGGCACAGGGTAAAGAGTGTGTATATCCAGTAAAAAATGAGATATTGCAGGGATTGGCCATGACTACAACAAAAAGAAAATTATGGGTCTTCTAAGGGATAGTAAGGTACTTTAGAAGTTTGTGACAAACTTCAGTAGCATGGCCAAACCTTTATCTGATCTCACAAGGCAGAAAATGCTGGAAAATTTCAGTTGACAGATTACTGTAAAACAGTATTCCATCAGTTCAAGGAGGCATTGTGTAGGGCACCTGGGCTTGTGAGCCCTGACTATTCTGTGAAGTTCATTGTGCACAAGAATGCATCTGATCATTGACAAGGTACTGTCAGGTCATGCACATGGGAGAGAATGCCCAGTCATGTACCTGAACAGTAAGCTGCTGACCAAGGAGGAGGCCTGTACCACAAATTACAAGGGGTGTCTGGGTATCATCTGGGATCTGCAAAAGCTCTTTACACTGGTCATTTACCCCAACCCCCCACACAGCTCCATAGGACAAGTGATCAGGACCCCAAATAGTTAAGATGGAGCCTGGTGCTGCAGTCCTATAACATGGACATTAAGCATCACAGTAAGTCACTGCATGGCAATGCAGATGGTTTGTCTAGGAAATAACCAGTTGCTCAGAAAAGAAAGGAAGATGCTTTAAGGAACTAGCATAGTGTTTAGACAGTGAGAGAACTGAGAACGAAGCAGGTACAACAAACCTGCCAAACATAAAATAAACATAATTTAGGTTCACTAAAAGATGTATTTTTCATTTTTACGGTGATGGATATGTAACATCTTGCAATGTTTTTACTGTGTGTGGGGGTGGGTGGGTATGTGTGTTGTGTTTTTGTTTTATTTTTGTTTGATTATCAGCTAGGCTTCTGTAGGTATTTCAATTGAGGAGGGAGTCTAGTGTAACATGAAAAATATACTCCTGGATTCTCACATGTATTGATTGGGGGCAGCTACTGTTTCTGTCCTGCAAACAGTTGTTTTGTTCTACTAAAACATCAAGGGCTGGAACCATTCTCAACTAAAAGGTGCTTGTTTTGGAGTAAACTTCAACATAACCAAGGGCTATATTTTGAGTGTAAACAGTTACCAGAGGCTTCCAGCTGGGCAGACAGGGATGAAAGCAAGAAAGTGGTAGCTCAAATAAACAAATTCTGTTTGGGCCTGTTCTCAAAAAGGGTAGCCACAGGGAACAAAGACACTGCCAAACTTGTGATAAGAGAGAGTCATATATGATGATGCAGCATAGTGGGCTAGCCAGCTGAAGGCATTTCTAGTGTGTGTTGGTTCTAAGCTTCAGTTATATTTTGGAACGTTGAATGATCAGCACCTTATGTTCATGTCCACAGTAACTCACTAGTTGAAAGTACACACATTTTATTTTTTTATTAAAAGTATATTGGGTCTCCCAAGAGATATTCTAACTGCTATATAAAGGCTAGAATCAAATATGTGTTCATTAAATACACTAATAATCTCAAGAGCAGTTACATGCTGGAAAAGGATAACTGAAATGAAAGACGAGCATCTCCAAAATTATGCTGGCTAGAATAAAAAAAATAAATAAATACAATAATTACCAAGATAATAGTTGGTGTACCTACCTTAACAGTAAACTACAAGAGGTAGGCCTTGTACCTGCATGGGCCTGGTATCCCATG
This sequence comes from Neoceratodus forsteri, assembly GCA_016271365.2. Classification (NCBI taxonomy): domain Eukaryota; kingdom Metazoa; phylum Chordata; order Ceratodontiformes; family Ceratodontidae; genus Neoceratodus; species Neoceratodus forsteri. The sequence continues at coordinate 1,007,798,747 of CM057454.1, read as the reverse complement.
ACTTTGGTGACCACGACTGGGTGCCTACTGAAAGGGTGACTCAATCACAGTGCCTGTCATCAGGGCAACTGGGGAAGGTGGGTGACTGGATTGGGGGGGTGCACAAAACAGCAACATCCGGTCACTACATGCCTATGCATGTGGGGGGGTAGCATGATGAGCATGGGGTGAGAGGTGATGGAGGTGTTGAAGGGTGTGGCACCGTGGTGAGCTGCCGAGCTGCTTCCGTGGCATGATGGGTGGATTCAGGGCTGCAGCAGGAATGTTGCTGGGTTGGGTCTGGGTGCAGGAACACTTTTTTATGCATAACCAGAAATTTTATTTTTGCCACGTTTGCACCTCCCAATGACATGCACCCCCATGGAGTTGAGAATCGCTAGTGGGGGGGTGCAGGGGGCACAGCACCCAGCATAAAATGAAAAATCCCAACTCCCCAGTGCTGTTTTATTGTGCGCTGGGGAGTACATCGCCCAAATATTTTTTTGTCGATGTGTCATCTCCCTAATGGCAATTGCCCATCTGCAATCGTCATTATCACACAGATCCTATGGGTCCCATATACACTGTCAAACTCTAATAAGTATTTATCAGAAACTAAACAGCAACTACATAAAACTAGTTGCTATAATGATTTAGTCAAGTTAGCAAATTTAACAAATATGAAGGCTTACTATCAGGCAATACAGTATCTGGATTTAGCTATTTGCCTTGTCAGGTGTAAATAAATTACATATAAGAAAGCTTTAGCAAGTCTGTGTAGGGTTTGATAAATAACTTAGCTGGCGACTGGTGTTTCTGGACAATGTAATTTGCCTTTAATTCCTGTGTATGTAATGTTGATATCTGCCTTACTGCTGTACATTTAATCATGAATTGCCCTGTCTTTGAAAAGGGATGAGAAAAATGGATTTCTCCCATTTATGTAAATTGCACTTGCAAACAGATCAGGATGTGTGCAATAAGTTAGTTTAGAGTCAAAATCTGTGCACTTTATCTGCTATGGCTAATTTTGCACATATCATGTTTTCAAAATTAGACAAGTTATTTTCTATAAAGATAGCCTGAGAATGATATTTGTCTATTCTATAGGCTACTTATTTTAGCATGTTGTAATCTAGGTTTTATGTGTTTTTGTTAAAAAATAAACTGAACTGAACCCGAATAGGGGTAAGCATCTTCTACTGTACTTATCTAAGAGCAGATTACAGTGCACTGGAACCAAACTACATAAAGGTACAGTGTGTCCTGCAAAGCCAATATGCATCATCCAAATATAGTACAAGTCACATTAAACTGTTCCATCAACTCACTGGTGTAGTAATTTTTTTTCTGATGCTACTGAATTGGCAGCTCAAACTGCTGAAGCTTTTAACTGTTTTCCAGCTATCCTTCACTACCTATTCAGCTTGCTTGTACCTGTTTAGTAAAATGGCAGTAGCTGTTTTGCAGACTTTATGCAATGCATTTTCATGGCATTGTTTATAAATATCACAGCATTCCTTAAGAGCATTGTTTATAAATATCACAGCATTCCTTAAGAGCATTGTTTATAAATATCACAGCATTCCTTAAGAGTTGCTTAGTCTGCCTTCTGAAATGAAACTCATAAGCACTCAGCTGAAAATAAAGCTTATACTGCATAGCAGCTAGTTGCAAACCAATACTAACCTTTTGCTAATTCATTGAATTAAACACTGCACAGATTAGGAAACTCATTGAACAATTCTACACCAGTGAGTTGAGGGAACAGTTTAATGTGACTTGTACTATGCAAACACAGTAAAAGACAGATGCACTCACCGCTGAGTTGGCTATAAGACTCTATTAGTAAAATTCAAACAAGGTGAACTAACACCCTTTGTACTATACATTCTCCTATCAAAATACTTCATCTGGGGGCAGTGCTAGATGTTCACATGTGAACTTACATAGTCAAGCACAAATATATATTGGTGTGTTATAGTAAATTATAATAAATGTCATATGAACACAGGAGCATGTGACTAATGATAAAGTGCACATATGTGAGCTCATGGAGAGCGTACAGCAAAAACTATTAATCAGCGAATTGGGATTCTGTATCAGAACCGACAGCTTCTTACCCATTCTGCACTGAGGATTGCCATCCAATCTTCTATCATCTCAGTCATTGACTATGGCTTAGTTGTATACGGATCTGCCACTACTACAGCACTTAGTCGCATTACAACATCCCTAAATAAGGCCTGTCAGCTGCTCACTGGTGCACATCGACGTACCCACACATGTGAACTCTATGCTGACTCAGGTTGGTTGCAACTCTCAAACCAGATAAAGTACCTTACCTGCCTGATGGCAAAAAGATCCACTCTGGGCCTCACTCCACCCTGTATCCAAGACCTGTTATGCCGAGCGCTAGCACCGTTTTACCAGAAAGATCAGAACACCAGCCTCTCCAAGTCCCCGATGCGGACTTCTCAGGGACAAAGATCATTTGCCTATCATGCCCCAGCTGGCTAAATGCCCTCAGCACTCATATTACTGCCTCCACCTCTCTAGGTATTTTCAAATCAAGGCTTTTCTCTCACCTTGCCACCTCCAGCTCCTGTGACTGCCCTGATTAAACCTCCTATTTTCTCACTACCCACCCTGTTCTGTTATTTGACAAAGACATGTTTGGGAAACCTTTTCTCCTGCTATTGTCTGCTCCCCACACCTTTCACTTAACCTCTCTGTTCTGGACTTTTTCCCTATTTATTTCTCCTAATCTGGCATGACCTCTTTCTTGTAATAATAATGTGATTATTGATATCTCATGTCCTTTTGCACAAGTGATTTGATATGTATTTGTATATGTTTTCTTGCTCTTGACACAACACAAATTGTTGTGTTATCAATGTAACCTTTTGTACTGTACCTAATTGACGTGGAACCTTTGTAAAAGAGCCTCTGGCTCAAAGGTAGTAATTCCTAGAACAATAAACTAAACTAAACTAAAGGAAAGATTGGTGGAATATCTAGAGGAGCATGGTCTCCAGGATGTGAGGCAGCATGGGTTCATTGGGGGAGATTGTAAAAACAAATCTGATTGTCTTCTTCGACTGTGTCACTAAGACAGTAGACAGGGGCCAAGCAGTAGACATCCTTTATCTTGATTTCAGCAAGGCCTTTGACTCTGTGCCTCACAAAAGGTTGATCAGGAAGTTGGTGGATCTCAGGGTTTGGGAAAAAAATGGCCAGATCGGTGGAAACCTGGCTGAAGGACAGAACCCAGAGGGTGGTTGTGGGGGGAAGAGTTATCTGGCACAATACAGGTAACCAGTGTGGTCCCACAGGGCTCAGTGCTGGGGCCGCTGTTGTTCAATGTCTTTATCAATGACATTGGAGATGGCATTAAGGAAAAAAATGTTCCTTATTTGCAGATGACACCAAGTTCTGTGGGAGAGTGGACACAGCTGAAGGGATACAGGACCTACAGGAAGATCTGAAAAGGTTAATGAGGTGGTCCAGGATCTGGGAGCTTGGCTTCAATGCCAAGAAATGCAGAGTTATACATATTGGAGCCAATAATCTTAGGACAATGTATTATCAGGGTGGAGTCCGAGTATCTGCACCAGAGGAGGAGAAGGACCTGGAAGTAATGATCACTAGTGACCTGAAGCATTCCATGCAGTACAAGAAAAAAGCAGCAAAGGCAAACAAGATGCTGGGTTGCATATCTAGGGGGATAAGTAGTAGGAGAGAGGAGGTTATGCTGCCCTTGTACAGGTCAGTTGTAAGGCCGCATATAGAGTATGGAGTTCAGTACTGGTGCCCACACCTCAAAAAGCATATTAACCTGCTGGAGAAGGTCCAGAGGAGGGCTAAAAAGATGATAGCTGGTCAGCAGGGTAAGGCATATGAGGAGAGGTTGAGGGCACTGAACATGTACTGCCTGGAAGACAGGAAAGCGAGAGGGAACATGATTGGGCCAGGACTACCTGAAAGAGCTCTTGGTTCCTCACTGCCCTGGGTGATTGCTCTGCTCAGTCAACGAAGGGTTGCTAGAGATTCCGAGGGCATGTTTGAGATCTTCTGGAGTGAAAACATTTTTGTATGCTGTCCCTACCCTCTGAAATTCTCTACCCTGTCAGTTACATGAGTGCTCAACCGTAGAGGGCTTTAAACAAGCTTTAAAAAGCCTACTTGTGGAACCAAGCTTTTGGTGATTGATTAAAGTTGTTATTAGTATTATCATTGTTTTATGCTGAGATGTTTGTATGTGTATCATGATTTTAATTACTGTTAAGGTGCCTTGGTTTTCTGAAAAGTGCCATACAAATAAAATGTATTATTATTATTATAATCATTATTCAAGTGCTTGAAAGGGATAAATAAGGCTTATAAGGAGAGCTTCTTTGTGCTGAGTGGCAACCATAACACGAAGGGGGCACAGTCTTAAGCTGGAGGGTGGGAGATTTAGAAGGGAGGTCAGGAAGCACTTCTTCACAGAGAGGGTGGTGGGCACTTGGAATGCTCTGCCAGAAGAGGCAATCTCATTGAAGACAGTGGGCAGATTTAGGGGTGGCTGGAACAGGTATAGGCGGAGGGTAAGGATCATGGGTAGGGAGAATGGGAGGAGTGTGGGGATCGGGGGCAGGGACAGTAACTCAAGCTGTGGACCCTGCAACACGAGAAGATTTGATAGACCAAATATCCTTTCTTCTGCTGGCTTCTTCATATGTTCGCATGTAATTAAAATAGTGTATGCTACTCAGTTGTTGGCATCATTATCAGTAGTTCAAGTCCATCTTAAACATTTAAAACAAAGTGTATTAAAAAGTGAACATTAACTTGATTGTACACCACAATAATGTCACTCTTAAAAAGAAGCAGCATAATTCATATTATCTTTGCCCATACTATATATCAACCGTGAAAGAAACGGCAGAATTCACACTCTCTTTCTCCATATATCAACAGTGAAAGATGCAGCATAATTCATATCTTCTTTACCCATATTTCAATGAATCAGCAAAATTCAAGTCCTCTTTGCCCATATATCAACAGCAACAACTAGGGAAAATTTTATGTAACTGGCATCTTCAAATTATCTACCATTTTTAAATAATTTTCTTGGTATTATCAAATAAAGTTTTGATACTTCTGATATTCATATTTACTTGCCAATAACCACCAAGATTTAAACTTGAAAAGAACTAATGTTGTCTGTATCATTATAAATTCAAGAGACCATGGATAAAATCCCTGTATATCTCACTAGTAGTGGTATGTGAGGTTAGAAAACTTTGCTTCTTGCAGAAATTTGTGAATTCACTACAATTTGCGTATTTAATCCACAATGCAACTTTTTAATTTGCAACATAGTTTAACATTTATGAATGGTGGATTTGATAACTTTGCCTGCAAATTAGGACCCACAGGCAAAGTTTGCATTGTTCCATGGAATTAAAGATTACGTGGTTCTGCAATGAGCTTTACTGCCAAGTGTATGCAGAATTCAGTGCAGTATTATGAAGAGAGTATTGGTGTTAAGTATGTTCCTTAATCTTTGTGTTCAAAAACCTTTCAAAAGCCCTTTAAACATGTAATATTTTGAACAAAATCAATCCTAAAAGGTCTAGTGTGCCTTGTACCTCTAGATTAATAATTTTGTTAGGTATTTTTTTTTCTGATTAATTCGCTTTAAAGTAATGATTTTGTTTTATGCAAAGAAGCATTGCTGAGGGGATGGGGCTGTGTTATCTAGTAGCAAACAAGGCAGCCCTGTCTGTGAGCACTAGTGTTGTTTTCTTTATTATTTCTTCTTAATTATTTTTTCTGCTTTCTGTGCTTTGCTATTTTATTTCAGCAGAATAGTTTAGTGTGCTTTATTGAAAGTTTTTTGTCACACTGGTTTTACTATTTGATTGTAGTTATTTTGTTTACTTAGTGAAGTCATACTTTTACCTTTATAATGACAATAACTTTCGTAAGCAATAAGACATGATGAGGTATGCATTGAACAGATCTGACTGCACACCCAGGGGCATAGTGAGGCATGAGGACACATGCCTAGTGCCTTGAGCCCCTGAATATGTGGTCAGATCTGTTCAATGCACATACTGGACTGTCTTATTATGCTTATAAATTGTGTTCCCTTTTTAAATCATTTTCACATGTTAAGAAAAGGTTTAGATATGAAAAAAACTGAAATAATCTGCCATTTTTATTTTAAAATAGCTCTTCCACCTCGATGTGTGTGTTATTTCATTAGGGAATTTGTCCTTTATTGGGATCCATAGTAAATAGAGCGTGATTGAGGGAGCAGGTCAACCCTCTCACCCAAGGCCCCTGTCAGTATTTTGAGTAATCTCTTTTATGTTTACTTATTGAGCTAATTGGAGTGAGCAGGTTTTTAAAATCAACTGAATCCAAATAAAAGGTTCCAGTGCACTCAAGAAGACAATTGCATATGAAAAGTAGACTGCAATAACTTTTTATTCAGACAAATGGTTGTGATAATTGAATGTGCTTATGCAACTTAGTGTGGTGTTGTGCTTAATGAGCTTGCTAAATAAACTTTGTTGTGGCCATTCACCTCTTTGTGCCTCAGGAATACCACCCTGCAGGGATACCAAAGGAAGGAACCCTGGTGCAGGGTTCCACTCTTAGAGATGCCATGGGCAAGATTCCCTTAGGCTAAAGATAGCTTAGAAAAAAACCCTGAGGAGATAAGGTAGTCATTGCAGGAGGAGGAGAGCATGGTGGAGAAAAGAAAAAATCTTCTGAATGAAGCAGGAAGAAAGGGTTTAAATAGGTCAGGCAGGGGGTGTGGCTGTTGCTTTAGCCATTTAAATGCAGGTTAGCCTTTCAATTCAATGTGCTTACTGAACTTAGTGTGGTGTTGTGCTTATGGAACTTCCTGAAGAAACTTTGTTGTGGCCGTTCACCTCTCTGTGCCTCAGGAATACCACCCTGTAGGGATGCTGAAGGCAGAAACCTTGGAGGAGGGTTCCACCCCTAAAGATGCAATAGGAAGGATTCCCTTTGGCTAAAGGTAGCTTAGGAAAAGCCAAAAAAAGACTATAGATTGGAAAGCATTGCAGAGGTAATGAACTGATTAGAAGGTACTGCGGATTTAATGAGTTGGTACTGAGATTGGAATATATACATAGTCATCAGAGATGAGGGTAGTGGTCAGAGATAACTGAAATGAGTAATGGTTTGAACATAGGTTGAATGAATTATAATGAGAGCTCATGACTTCCCAAGGAGAAAGGGAATGGCAAAGGACGGCCACCATCTATCTCCATCCAACAGTGGAAACCTACCCAAGGAAACTAGGGAATATACTATGAACCACTGACTACATATTATGACTTTTGGCACTGAGGAAGGAAACCCCCTTTTAAGAGGAAGAAACCTTTCAGCTCTGAGGCCTAGGTCACCTTCCCTCCAGGCTAGGGGTGTTTTATATAGTGATGGTTGTACTGTTGCAATTTAGAAACCCAATCTAAGGGGAGGAAAACTCTTACAATCCCTCTAACGGGAATGCCACGAAGGGTGACGAGAGACCTCTGCAACAACAGAATCTCTGAAGATTGAGCAGGACCCGCAGTGTGGGAGGAAGAGAACAATTATCACTAAGGCAATCAGCCAGCCTACTGACTGAAACAGACCAGGTGAACTTGAGGTGGTCATGGGGAGAATAGCATAGAGGGCACAGCCAAACCTGAATCAACCAGCTAAAGGAGTGCTCTTGTGCATGAGTGTGCCATCCCTTATAGTTGAAATCCTAAATTTTACATTGAGAGGTGCCATAGATGGAAAAATAGCTAAAGCTCCACCCAGAGTGAGACATTTCCACTATGGGCCAGATGAAAAGAATCTCCCCCCTAAGGTTCACATGTTCAAGATGCAGAATTCAGTGCAGAGAGAGACCACCAGCTGCAGGGAAGCCCTGAGCTATAGAAAGTAATGGCCAAGATTGGCAAGCCTCCAATTTATGAAGGAAAACAGACAGATAATTATGAAGTGGCACATATGGGATGGCTGGGCCAAGCCAACGGCTGTCGGTTAGTTATTGGTATATGGTATGATTGTATGAGATGATTCACTGATACAATGGACTGATACAATTGGCTGATTTAATTGATGGATAAGAAACTTAATATGATTAAGTGATATGAGCAGAACTAGCAAAAACATGCTGACTAATTCCAATATGGTAGCCAGATTAATGGTGTCATGGAAGGTAGGTGATTGAATAGTTAGAGAAGGTGAAGCCATTAAGCAGTAAGAGGCAGGGATTCTAGAAATTGATTCAATGAGGTTTAGTAAATTGAATCAATGAGGTTTAGCAGTGATTGATATGGTTGCAGCATAAATAGAGACTCGATATGGGCACCATGAATGCCGTAAAGGCTTTTAAGTAGGAGTTAAGTTATTCATGTAAGGAACATTTGTAACATGGTAATGGAATGGAATAAAAATCTTAACATGTATGCAATGAATATTGTGCAAACGATGTCAGCTACAAGATTAATATATTTATGCACAGATAGCTGAGAAGCCATGTAAGCAAAGGAGCAGGATTTATTTAACTTAGATAAAAGCATGCTCCTGCTATCTGGAGCCACAATGCCCCATTGTGTCATCACAGTCCCCCACCATGGGAATAACAAGGAAGTCATGAGCTGAGCACCATGACACCAAACAGCAACTAAAATGTTAGTAGGGTAAAACCCTTCCAAAATAATAGAGCCTATTGAAATGCTGAAGTTTCAGTATTGTAGGAGTCAGAAACAGACTGCTGAGATTTTGGTAACAGTATGGTCAGATATGGACTGCAAGGCCTTTGGTAAAAGTATGGTTTGGTAAAATTCTGAGCCTACAGATTAGGTAGTACTGTAGGTTACTGAGAAGGAGGCAGGGTGAAGCCAGCGGACTGAGAGAAGCAGGAGGCTATGCTTAATTTGCAACATATGAGCCTGGAAAACACAAAAACAGGGAGTACACGGGCAATCACTGAGTGAGTAAAAGCAGAGCTGCAGAACAGACACAGTATAACAGACAGCCAGTACTGAGAGAGAAAAAAAGACAGAGACTGAGAGGCACTCTATTAGCCTAGTACTGAAGTCACGAATAAAAAATAATAAATGACACTGAACTCAGGCAATTGGCAAATGAAATGGAGTCCACAGCACTTTACCCCAGTGCTTCATGTCTTCTCCAAGACATTTCATTAGGGGGTGTGGTTATGGGGAATGGTACTCCAAATTTATTCAGAGCATCTTAAAGAAACAGTCACAAAAGTGGTTTCACCATAACAAAAGACCATACAAACATTTATCTTAATAATAAAAATTTGTGCTTTCCCAATAGTGAGTGAGAAAATTTGGGATACCATTAACCATAACCTGCCCTGATGAAATGTCTCGGAGAAGACATGGAGCACTGGTGTAAAGTGCTGCATACTCCACTTCATTTGCCAATTGCCTGAGTTTAGTGTAATTTATTATTTTTTAATTATGGCTTCAGTACTAGACTAATAGAGTGCCTCCCACTCTGTGTCTTTTGTTATATATTATTTGGGAAGGCACCCACTCGCTTCAAGGTGGGCAGTCACACCTGTGCTCAGTACTGAGAAAGGCAGGTGTAAACACTTAAGGTGATGAGCACAAGGACTGCATGGAAACAGCAACTGGAACAGAGAGCACACAGGTAACAAGTACAGTTAAAAGAGAGATTGCATGGAACAAAACAAAGCAAACACAAGGTGCTAGAACTAAAAACCCAAAAGCAAACAAAGCAAACACAAGTACTGGAGGAGAAGGGAGAAACAAACTACTGAGAGAGAGAAGCAATGCAGACTGCAGCCAGAGGCAAAATACTGACCCCGAAACAGAAGTATACAAACCAGGCAGAGAGTCCAGAACAGCCAGCGGGTTCCAAAACACAAAGTAAACAATACATTGGGGGGGCAGAACCCAAGGAAAGACTGGGCCCATAAAGAGGACAGACTGAGCCTCCAGTCACATTAAAAAAAGCTTCTGCACTAAACAGGAAGGAAGGGTTTAAATAGGTTAGGCAGGGCATGGCTGTTACTTCAGCCATTGAACTACAGGCTTACAGCCTTTCACATGTATTCCTCTTTTCTTGGTTGACTCAGAAAATGAATACATCAGGAGCAAACAGTAGCAGCCATATGGGTAGCTGCTCTATATTTAATGCTAGGGCCACAGACTTAAGCACTCACATTTCCCATACTTAAAGGAAACTCTGTACTAATGAGAGTGAAGGAGAAGCACACTGAAACACAAGATCTCCAACTCATATTTATTAAATTACAGAGACTTCTTTTTTCAGAAATAAACATTAGTTATAGCATCTCAACTCTACAAACGTATTTAGAGTGGGAACAGGTCCCAGGGCTAGTATGAATTACTAAGGTACCATCTAGTGGTTGCAAAATGTAATAATAAATTTAATTTTGATAATAGGCCTGACTGGGAATGAGCAGGCACAGAGTACAGCTTGAAGTTTGTAGCATCAATTATAAAGAAGGATACTGAAAAGTACAATGAATTGAAAAAGGAAAGAACTACAATAAAGGAAGAAATTTTAAAAGTTAACAATCATCCAGAATTTGCCAGTCCTGACAAAGATTTAAAAGGAAAATTGAGCAAACATGAGGATGAAGTGATTAAAAGAAAAACAAAACTAGACAGAGATAACAGACTACATCACAGGACACATTTTAGCTTGTCTAAATAATCTAGATCAACCAGCAGGGGGTGTTCCTGCTCTAGAAGTAGTAGGAGGAGTAAACCCCAAACTAAAGAGACACACAAAAAGATAGTCATTATAGCTGACTCTGAAAGTGGTTCTCAAGAGGATAACCTCCAGAACAACTCCAATCCTTTTTTAGAAGAAAAACAAACAACTAAATGAAAGAACAAGAAATCCATAAACAGCAAGAAAAAGAAAAAGGCAAACAAGGAGGGGCTGGGGGGACAATACAATCTAAAGAAACAATAACAGAATTCACAAATAAATGTAACCTCAGTTATCCTCACAAAATCACAATAGTCTTTTCTAACAAAAGGACTGAACTTTGTCTCTGAAAGCTGATCTAATTTTTTTCAAAATCAAGTTAGAGTTATATAATTTTTTTTTCTCAAAAACAACATTTGGAAGGCTAATTCTCATGACAAGCAACTTTAAACATGAGGGTTTCATTGGATCAGCCATCTCTTATGGAGGAATGGCCAGACCTTGTGACTATACAACCAGAAATAGAAGAAATAGATGCACACTCAACATGAAAAAATATGTGAAATATTGGAATATAACATCTTACCAAAAATTACTAGTCAAGATTTGTTGAATTTGAACAATTTAATGGATTTGTAAGAAGTAAATATGGGGAATACCACAAATGCAAGTCAGGAAGCACCCATTTGGGACAGTACAAGTAGAAATTTCAATGAACTCAGTAAAGTTATGTTTCAAGATAAATAATCATTTTGTCCACTCTGTACCGACACCAACATTAAAACCTATGAAAATGTGATATAATTATTAAAGGAAGTTGAAAAGCTAATGATGATGGAACCTCCATTTGTCTGCAGGAATCTGAATAAAAGTGAACTACAAGCTCTTGAAAAAATATCTAAAATGGAAGAATTAGTTGGCAAACCAGTAGACAAGGGAGGGAGCACTGTCCTTATAACCAGAGAATTCTATCATAGATACTGTAAGTTATTTAATTCTTTTCTATTGAGACAAACTACAGAAAAATGAGGGGTAACCCCACATCAGATTTTTCAAAAGAAGCTTAGTAGTTTGCTTGACACAGCAAAAGACATGGGACAAATAACAAAGAAGGAGTTCAGGTACATTTCGCAGGCTAGCTCCATAACACCCACTTTTTACAAACTACAGAGAATTCATAAGTCCAGTTCAAAACCACCTGGGAGACATATTGTATCTGGCATGGGCTCCCTCACAGACAGTATGAGCCATTTCATAGATTATTCTCCTTAAACCATATGTGATCACTTTGCTCTCCTACATCTGAGATACTATGCTCCTCCTATAAACAAATGCAGGAAATCACATATATATCTAGATATCTGTTCCTAAGAATTGACATGGAATCACCATTCAAGTCAATCAAACATATTCCACGCATAAGAAGTTGTGAATACATCCTAAGAAGGAGTACTTTGAATTCTGAAATGCCCCTAAATTGTATACTAGAAGTGCTAGTTTCATTCTCATTCACAATTTCTTTCAGTTTGAGTTATGTCTCTTCAGTATATTTGTGGGACAGCAATGTGGGCCTCAATGATTCCATCATTTGTGGATCTCTTTCTAGAATACTGGAAAGACACCATAGTGTTCAACCAACAATGGAACCCGCACAGACCACAAAAGACATTGGTTTCACTTTATAGATGATGTGGTCTATGTGTGGGGTGATACAGAGAAAGAAGCAAAACATTGTTTGAAATGGCTAAACTTAAGTTATTTGAACCACAGATTTACCCACATGATTGGTATAACAAGTCTAACATTTTTGGATGTGACTCTGGAGGCCACTGAGGGTAAAATTAAATCAAAAGACTACAGAAAACCAACAGCAGGTAATAACTTGCTGAGATCTGAGTAGAACAGGCATACAAATCTCACACCTAGAAATGTTGGCATGCTAACATTTATTAAAATGAATGTAGGGCACAGGCCATGTATTTTTTATTTATTCATTTGTTAACCAGGTAAATGACACTGGACCAAAGGCCCATTTTCAGGTCCAACCCAGGACAAGAAAACAAAAAATACAAAAAAACAAAACAAAAACAATAACACAATACATTAAATATTACAGACACATTGAAACTTCACCAACAAAAATTCCATTAGTTTTTTCTTAAAACCAACAACTGATGAAGCCTGTCAAATAAACAGTGGAAGGGCATTCCAATGAGTGGGGGCAGAAATAGAAAAGGCACAAGAAACTGATTTTAATTTAGCCAATTCAGTAACTAAAGTAATACCAACAGAATAACACAAACTAGAAGGAACATTCCTAACATTAATTAAACAATTTAAAGAAAACTTAGACCCTAAAAACACACTTTTAAAAGTCATACAAAAATAAACATTCTATTCTTGCTAATGGAGACAACCAACCTAATTTAGAATACAATAGACAATGGTGCAACCAGGGGGTGAGGGGGGTGAGGGATTCTAACAAAATAAAACAACAGATATTATTATAGGACAACTTTGAAAGTTGCAATTCCCTACAACACAACCCTAGTTAAATAAGAGCAATGTAATAATAAAGTGGTAACAAAGAACCAACCACTATAGACTTCCTAACTTCAAAAGAAAAATAATCCTTGTATTTATAAAGCAAACCCAATCTCTGATTTATTGTACAGGTAACTGATCTAATATGGGAGGAAAATGACAAACTAGGATCTAACAAAACACCAAGGTATTTAAAAAGAAAAACCTGTTCAATAACCTGTCCATTTTGATCAAATAAATTTAACATTGGATCTGAACTTAACATACCCTTAGTCCCAAAACCCATGGATTTCATTTTAACTGAGTTTAGAACCATTGACTTCTCCAGAAACCAAGAACAAGTCCTCCCAAAATCATAACTTAAAACCGTAGATATTTCTTCAATAGAATTTCCCTGACAATAAATTATCAAATCATCAGCATACAGGATAGAATGACATTTCAAACTAATAGAAGGGAGTTCATTTACTAACAGGTAAAAGAGCAAGGGGCCCAATATAAACCCCTGAGGGACACCACAATCAATCAAAGACAACTCAGAAGAAAGAGAACCAACACTAACAAATTGCACACGATCAGTCAAATAATCTTTTAACCAAGCCACTGCAGATCCAGAAAAACCAAAAAACCCTAACCTTTGACAAATTAAATCATGTTCTAATAAATCAAAAGCCTTGGTTAGGTCCACAAACACCACCCCAGTCATTTGGCCTTTATCAAAGCCCCCTAAAGGTGGCATTTGTGAACCCAACCAAGGCAGTATCAGTCCCATAATTTTTTTATAAACCATAATGAAGTGGTGAAAGCAACCCATTTAAATCAAGATAGTCATTAATCTGACCTGCCACAACTCTCTCCAACATCTTGCTCAGAGGGTTCATGATGGAAATTAGCCTAAAGTCATCCAATGAGGGTGCTTGATTTTTTTTTAGTAACTGGGACCACTCTTGCCAGTTTCCAGTCTGATGGAAACTGACTAAACTGTAAAGAAAAATTAAAAATCACAGTTATGTCTGCATTCATACCACATGACGTTGGCGGTAGTGATAAAGAAGAACCAGAACCACCTGGTGGTATTGGCATTGGCAATTTGCTTTCTATTTAGGTAGTTGATGAAGTAATGGAGAAAAATTTCTCATGTGGCGACAACCCCAGTCGAGAAGACTGTGAGGCCTGCTTCTTTGATAAGGATGATTGAAACACATAAACAGAAAAGTGTTAGAGCCCTCCTTTCCTCCTTATCAGTTGAATCCTTTTCATTATGATTCAGTTTTGTTTTCCTGTGAATATTTTACCCAAGTTGTGCTGCTGTTCTATACATCCATCTGAGTAACACCATTGGCCCTCTCCTATGTAATGCCCACAAAGTATAACATCTTTGAAGATTACATCAGCAAGCAAGCCTGCCAGCCTGAGAGGCATACTGCAACTGCAATCCAGCCTGCCAGATATCCTGCCAGCCAGTCTTCCCACCAGCATTTCAGCCATCCTATCAGCCAACCTTTGGGGGGGGCATCAAAGGAAATGTGAGGAAGTGCTACTTCATGGAGAGGGTGGTGGACACTTAGAAAAGACTCCCAGTGGAGGTGGTGGGGGCTAAAATGGTCACAGGATTCAAGAATGCATGGGACAGACACAAAAGGATATTAGAAAGGTGGGGTCAGGACCAGGAGAGCAGGTAGGGTCTGTGATGGCACTGTAGGTAGGGAAAATAGGGCAGACTTGGTGGCTATGAGGTTCTTATCTGCTGACAGCATCTGTGTTGTGTGCCAGCTAGCCCACCAGCCAACATGCCTGATACCCTGCCAGCCAGCCATCCTGCCAGCCAGTCTACCAACACTTCCTCTAGCCAGTCCACCAGACAGGCAAGCTGAGCCTCCAGTCAGTCAGCCAGCCCATCACGGCAGCAAGACACGAAGTCCAGCAAAGGCCAACAGTGTATGCTGTGATGGTAAGTTACCTTCGTTGTTTTTTTGTACTACTTATCCTCACTGTGTTGGTGAGTCCATCATTGCAAAGGAGGGGCATCTACCTTGCCTACAAGACATTAATGTGTGTTTCTGTCTTTCCTTTTGTCTCCCTCTCATTTCAGGCAGCACACCAGAATACACAGACTAACGCTGCTTCTTCCTTCACCACTCTTCTCTTTGGTACCATTGTGCCCGTACGTGGCATGGTCATCTTTAACTTGATGGTACATTTCATGACATTGTTTTCTTCTGTTTTTAAGTTTTGTTTTTTTTTACTTTATTTATCTCCAACCCTGGAGAACTCCTACTCCCAGCCTCTACCTCCCTCCCTCCATGAACACTCCTCCCCCCTCATATCGCTAAGCACCACCTCCGGGTCTGAACCCTCTGGAGGTAGGGCCACCCTATCCACCCACCGCGCTCTATCTTAAAGGGCAAAGTGCCCAGCACACGAGTCTGGCAGTGGAAAGGAGATAGCCCAGAATTGGGAATGTGGGCTATGGAAGGTCGAGGTGTCTTCATCTATCCCCAGCATTGGGTTATACAGTGAAATATGGATACATATAACATTTAAGAATAAAAAAAGAAAAAAAAATACTGTTCAGGGTACAAAACAATCCTAAATAAATAACCATATCTGGACAAGACCCATGCAGCAACTGAATTCAATCACTCTAAAGATAAATACCCACAAAGAAAGAAAGAAACAGTAACAAAAGATGGTTAGAAATACAATGGTTTCAAATACCCCCCAAAAAAAAGAAATACTTACATGTGCTGGTAGGTCACTACAAAACAAACTGATACTTGAGTTGAAGATCATCATCCAGATAAAGTTCTTGTGGATTACATTCACAAAGTACAGCAGCAGCATACAAGATTTGTGGGAGTACATCTCATTTGTGGGTGTCACATGAATTATTCTAGCCATGGAAATTCACTTTTATTTTCCAGGCACTAAAGTGCACCTTAACAGTTGCTGTGTAGACTTGCACAGCACAGATCAGTAGCAGCAGCTTCAGCAGCATATAAAACTTCTGGGAGCATGCCTCATTTCCTGGGATCATGAGAATTTTTCCAGTCATGGAAATTCTTTTTTTTTTCCCAGTCGTTAAAATGCATCTTGACAGTTGCTGTGGAGAGTCATATAGCACAGATAGCAGCAGCATATCAGACATTTGGGAACACATCTCGTTTGTGGGCGTCATGAGAATTTTTCAAGCCGTGTAAATTCACTTTTATTTTCTGGGACCTAGCATCTTGACAGTTGCTGTGAAGACTCACGCAGCACAACACTGGCTAGGAGAAGCAGTATATAAGATTTCTGGGGCCACATCTCACTTCTGGCAATCATGAGAATTTTTCCAGCCATGAAAATTCACTTTTAATTTATGGGCACAAAACAACAACATCTTGACAGTTGGTGTGGAGACTCACATAGCACAACACCATCTGGTATCACAGCATATAAGATTTCTGGGAGCACACCTCATTTCTGGGTGTGATGAGAATTTTCCAGCCATGGAAATTAAATTGTATTTTCTGGGCACTAAACTGCATCTTGACAGTGGTTGAGGAGACTCACACAGCACAGCATCACCTAAATGCAGCAGCATATAATTTTGGGGTGCAACCATGTCTCATTTAATGCAGTAATAAGAAAACTTCACAGAAGCAATTCATGTAGCAGTGTAGCCTAGTTATTCTATCACTCATGTCTCAAAATATTGGAATACAGAATGTATGTATACTGTGCTTTCAAAAAAATCTTGGATTGCAATTTATGCATAATTAAAACAAAGTTCATTACACGTGCAGCAATAGTGTCTGGGCAGTTGCACACTGTGAACTACCATGAGGCAGCATGCAGCAGCTTGTCAATTGTTTTGTGTCACTACAGAAAAATTCAGAAATTCAGAGAATTAATGTGAATTGTGATTTACACACAATGAACACAAGAGGCTCAATTCACAAACCCCCCTGAATGACACAAGGGACTTGCACCCCAAGGAATAGCTCAAAGTGTGACTTGAGGCAAAAGATGCACCAGGAGCAATTCACAAACACAGTCTGCAGCAAATGCAGCCTGTGTGTGCCAAATGGGGCTTGTACCATCTTTGTGGCACAAAATGGGCTGCAGCATGGTGCTGGGGGAAGGGACTTGTGGCAGATGCAGAATGCCATATCCCCTAATTCAGGATTCATAAAACCCTCCCAGATGGCACATTTCTAAGTAGCCTTAGATCAGCCAAGGCAGGTGTAAGAGTACTTAGAAGTGTGTCCTCAGGGGGGAGAGCACGTGATGCGTCTGTGAGACGAGCAGCTCCTTGACCGATCTTTCTCTCCAACTCTCATCTACAGCCTAAAAACAGTTACTCAGCCTTAGTTATTCACCTACCTACCAGTGGACCGTATTCTTAAAAGCTCCGGGTGCGATCAGTAAGCAGCTCAGATGGCTGGCATTGAGAAAATAAAACCTAAGCATCTGCTCCTGGAATCGGGGCCTACCACTGTAATGGAGGTCGAAATGCGGCAGGCTTTACCAAGGCACATACACCCACAGACCCCTGAGAAAGGGCCGAAATGAGCTAAGGGCCAGTTGGAGAGTTCCTCGAAATCCACTGCCCCACAGTAACTCAACAAATGCTGACTCCGCTCTCTGTGCAAAAGTTTATGGAAGAATTACAGCCATTTAAGGAGGCATTACAAGAGATCACTGGGGAAATCAGATCACTCAGAGGGGAACTTTCAGACACAAACCAGGCCATCTCAGACGTCGCAGCTCATACTACCTCCCTGGAAAGTTGGAAAGACAGAATGGAACTCGAAGTAACTAACATGAGGCAGCGGCTACATAAAATAGAAGCTAAATTAGAAGATCTGGAAGGCCGAAGCAGCAGGAATAATATTATAATCTTCGGTCTTCCAGAGGATGCTGAGGGCACTACCCCTATTACGTTCCTGCAAAAGATGCTCAAAAAATTGCTGGGCCTTCTCCCAATACTACCTACATAATAGAGAGGGCTCACCATTCGCTGCACCCCAAACCAACAGCTGGGACGCCCCTGAGGCTAATGATTATAAAATTCCTCATTTTCTTGGATAAAACACATATTCTTGAGCATGTAGAGGGTCTTCAGCAAGTACTATGGGAGGACCATCCCTTGAAATTTGCACAGGACCTACCAGTTACAGTGAGACAGAGGAGATCAGAGTACCATCCCTTGTTTCTAAACTAATCACAGCAGGGATTAAGTATAGGGTACAGTATCCGTCTCACCTGTCAGTGTTGCACGCGGGGAAATGGCACTTTTATGACACCGCACAACAAGCAAACCCAGCCCTACATTCTCTGCTTTCTGACTTATTTACCACCCGCTGAGATTACTGGAAGAGGATATCCTTGGAAAATTTTTTCTTATTCCATTCATCTGAAAAGGAGGATGGTTCTTCTGGGTGATTGGGAGCATTTTCGGTAAATATCCACAAGAGGGCGACAAAGACCGTGACTTCGAGGAGTAGAAGCTGCGGGTATTCCCTGGACTTCCCATAAGTTAATCTGTACCAAGCTTGGTGATGGATAACCTGCATTGCATCGACATTTATCAGGAGGGACTTTTGAATAGGCGACAAATAGCTGGTAAGCCTGTCGCTGAAGAAAACCAGCCCTTTTGGAGTTGTGCCTTTCCCTCTGTGGCCTCTGCTTTTTCTTTTCATGCAGGAGTGCTGGGCGATGGCTTTGCTTTACTCAGTCAGACCACAAGAGGACAGAAGATTCTCACTGGGTGGATGTGGCTCTGTTTACTTTTTTGCATCAAGTAATGCAATCTTTACCTTTTTTTTTTATAAATTCCTGTTTAAAGGGGAATCTCCCCTTTTTTTTCCTTTCCTTATTTTCTTTCAGGCACAATCAGGAGCTTACATGTACAAGTTCAGACTGACTGCTCAGACTATATGCCTGAAAAATAAGATGGATGGGAGCTTGTTCTCAGGTGTTTTAATTTTTCTTCTTCCTTTTTTTTTCCCCCTTTTTTTCCCTCCTATGCCAAACTTGCCGGTTTTTGGGCTCAATATGTCACCCATAGTACTACTCAGTTAAGATAATCTTTTAGTAGGCTAGTTGCATTACCTTTGTTGGGGACTGGGGTGGGAGACAAGGTCTGTGGACCACTCTGCAGTCTAACCAGTGCACCATGTTCCGGCACAGGGTGAGGGGGAGTACCATAACAGGTGAAATTGCCTGGTCTCAATGGGTTGCAATAATTATGCTTCTGGGATTGTCAAACACTTGGGCCTATGTACTCATGCAGTCCACTAAGGACACTGACTACCTTGTTATGGGAAGGAAGAAATGGTCAAGGGGAGTGGGAGATTGGGTCAGTTGGGGTTTTTCTTTAGTATTTTGTATTTTTTTTTATGTTAAAGAATGTTTCTTTGTCTGTAATAAATATATTTGTACCACATGGTGGGGAGGGGTGGTCGGATAGAGAGGACTATAATTACCTGGGTACTGTATTTTACATTATGGAAGGTAAATGGGGAAGGGGATATACACCATTCAACACTGGATGCTGATACTAAAGACTATGGAGGAACAAGAACTTACTTGTACATGGTTGATTTTCTCTTGAGGAGCCCTATGGTGCATATTAATTGTTCATGGTAGCACCCTTAAAGTTCTGTTCATGGAATGTCAATGGTGCACAATCCCCCACTAAAAGAGCCAAGATCCTTTTGCATCTCCATAAGCTCAATGTTGATGTGGCTTTTCTCCAAGAGACACATCTTAGCCCACAACAGAGATCTTTAGTCTAAGACGAACATGGGTGGGTGTAGTGCTGGGGGGGGGGCTGGACATGCGCAAATGTGGTGTTGCTGTGCTGGTAGCACGATGGACACCTTTTAAATTGTTACAATCAGTAGTTGATCCCCAGGGAAGATACAGTTTGCTTAGAGCTATTTTAGTCCACATGGAGCTTATATTGGGCTCTGTTTATGGTCTGGTACGGGATGACCTGCAATTCTTTATTAATCTTATGACCAGTCTGGTTCCCTTGTTTACCCTTCCAATACTAATTGGTGGGGACTGGAACCTAGGCCTTTGTAACAAACTGGATAGATCCAACTCGAGACGCTCCTCCCTCACCGCTGCACAATTGGCGCTGAGGGAAATGATGGACTCCCGGAGCCTAGTGGACACCTGGAGGACCCTCTTTCCTTCAACGAAAGGCTCCTCATTTCACTCCTTGCCTCATAATACACTATCACAAATTGACTACTTTTTGTTGGGGATTGAGCACCTACCAAGGGTTCAAACCTGTGCTTACCTAGCTAAAGTGATATCGGACCATCACCCAACTCTTTTACAATGGTCAGTACCTACCTTGATGGATCATGATAAAGTTTGGAGGTTGAATTCCCAATTACTAAAATCTGAATACCTAATAGAGCAGCTTAATACTTTTATAGAGAATTTCTACGAATAAAATGCCCCTACTATGCCAAAACTGGACATATTATGGGGGGGCATTGAAGTGTTCACTGAGAGGAGAGGTTATCCATTTAGCCTCAATCAGGAAAAAGAAAGTCTCCCAAGAATCCTTCCAACTATTACAACAAATTAGAGTGTTAGAACAATCCCTCACCACTTATTCCAACCCAGTAGAATTTGAGAAACTAGAGAGCCTCCGCTTCCAATATAATACCTTTCTTAGTGAAAGAGCTGAGCACCTCCTTTTATGTTCTAAAACCACCTACTTTGACCAAGGAGACAAAGCTGGGAAACTGCTTGCAATGAGACTCAGGGCACAGGTGGCGGACAGAATTGTCTTAACCATACGAGGCACCTTGGGTACCCTTCATACATCTCCCAGGAACATTGTCTCCTGCTTCAAAACCTATTACCAATCTCTTTACTCATGTTCCCCCATACCTTTTAAAAATAAGGAGTTAGATCAATTTCTCTAAGGTATAAAGCTACCGAGACTGTCTCAGCACCAAATCTCTATTTTGCAAGCTCCCCTGACATTAACTGAAGTTTACAAAGCCATTGATACACTCCCATTAGACAAAGCGCCAGACCCTGATGGCTACACACCCAATTTCTAAAAATCATTTAAAGCCCAATTAGATACTAAACTCATCGACTTCTATAATTATATCTACAAGCATGGCCTTTCAGACCACAGTTTTACCTCCGCCACTTTTGTGGTACTTCCAAAGCCAGACAAGGACCCTACAATGCTGCCAAATTACTGTCCAATATCCCTTATAAATGTTGATTTGAAGATTCTAGCAAAAACCCTAGCCAACCGACTGGCCCAAGTATGGCAGACTCTGCTAAGTCCCGAACAAGTGGGATTTTTGGCCAGACGCTTATTGGCGGACCACCTGTGTAAAATTTCCTATCTTTTTTCTGCGTCCAGAGATTCCAATATTCCATCGGCCTTGGTGTCCCTGGACACAGAAAAAGCCTTTGATCAAGTGTCATGGGACTATCTATTTAATTTATTTCCAAAATATCATATCCCAGTACAATTTATACAGTGGATAAAAGTTCTTTATTCCCATCCATCAGCCCGCATTTTCTGTAATGGAGTTCTTTCCCCTCCTTTCACATTACAACGGGGAACCCGATAAGGATGCCCTCTTTCCCCTTATTTGTTTAACCTATTTTTAGAACCCCTAATCAGGAAAATAAATACATTAACCTTAGTCACTGGTATCCCAATCAATCATCTCCAATAAAAATTATTAGTGTATGCAGATGATATTTTACTTCATATTACCCACCCATCTAAATCTATACTGGCTACATTGGATATTATCCAGGAATTTGGGCACTTATCTAACCACAAATTGAATTTGTCCAAGACAGAGGTCATGCCACTAAATAGTCTGACTTTAAAAGCTGACATTAAATATCTTGGACTTTCATGAGTAAAGGATAAAATGAGGTATCTGGGCATATATCTATCTCAATCTAATTCCAAAATGAAGCAATACAATTTAGATCAGCCAATAACACAAATTAAAACTGACCTGAACCATTGGGCATTACTCCCTATTTCCCTGTGGGGCCGAATTAGTACTATTACAATGAATGTTTTACCCTGTTTGTTGTATCCCCTTCAGTTGTGTCATCAATACCTCCCTAAGGCCTGGTTCAGTCATGTTCATGGTATTATATCCAAATTTATTTGGAAGTATAAACCCCCTTGTAGGGTGCTATTTAAACTACAGAAACCAAAAGAACTAGGAGGCCTACAAGTCTCCAACATTTATCTTTACTATCTCTCCATTAACTGTTCAGTTGTCTCTCAATGGTTGAATCCTGCCCCGAACTCCATCTCTGAACACTATACTCCACTGTGGTTACAAACAGAGAAGTCACTCTGTGTCTCATCTG
The DNA here is from genome assembly GCA_016271365.2 of Neoceratodus forsteri. Taxonomy (NCBI): domain Eukaryota; kingdom Metazoa; phylum Chordata; order Ceratodontiformes; family Ceratodontidae; genus Neoceratodus; species Neoceratodus forsteri. The sequence continues at coordinate 1,007,776,088 of CM057454.1, read as the reverse complement.
GCACAGATATTAGGACATTACCATATCTCCCTCTTAACAAGGTTCCAGGACAGCTTAAAACCACTCCCATTATAAGAACCCTTTGTACTCACAAGCAACTAAACAATACTATAAGATGCTCCATGGAAAAGGATTCCTCGCAACTCATTTTGGGTAACCCCAACTTTAAAATTGGAGGAAAAGTTATTAATCACTTGTTTTGGCAGGGGTGGAATGGGGAAAAAGTTATAGATATAACAGAGAATTATAGGTTGTTAACATTCCCGGAGATAATGGCAAAATACAACTTGCCACTTTCCTTCTGTTTTAAATATTTTCAAATTTCCCAGGTCCTAATACGGCACTTTGGTAATGGCCCATGGGACCATCACATGGTTGGCCCCATCCTTAGTACACTACAAATGCGGCCTACCTCTCACTTAATTTCCTTTTATTATAAAGAGCTGCACAAAATAGTCACAGAACTAGATGGTACTCCTCACTACGTATGGGATAGGATACTCCCTCCAATATCCATGATCCCCCGACAATGGCCACAAATCTGGAATAGGGTATATAAGGATGTTAGGTGGGACCGCTACAGACTGCTTCAATTTCTGATATTACAGGATCTATATTATACCCCTGTAAAACTTTGTAAAATGGGAATGCTTCAGTCAGTTTTGTGCACCAGATGTGGGACCCAGCGAGGCACACTCTTTCACATTCTGTGGGAATGTGATAAGGTGTCCCCCCTCTGGGAAAGTATCCGCTCTAGACTTGACCCTTTATTAGGACTGCAAAATGCTTTTCAGCCAGATATTTGCATCCTAGGGGACTCGGGGGGACACTCTTATTGGAAATCAAAGGAAACATATGACTTTAATTTCCCTATGTGCTAAGAAAGTGATATTACACCACTGGTTGGATCAACAAACCCCCACGTATACAGAATGGCACCAAGAAATCCTCTTTGCTCTACAAGCAGAACACCTCCTAGTGAGCATTTCTAAAAGTAGTAAAAAATATCAGAAGATCTGGGCCCCTCTGCACACCCTACTACCCATTTAGCACTTCCCATACCCATAAATATAGCCAATCTGGCTCTTCTGAGCTGAATCCAGCGGGCATTAATTGTCCCAATAACAATACCCATACTGTAGATTCGCTGAGCCTACCCCTAAATACATGTAACATAATCTGAATTATGTTGAGGTTTGCCTTTTTTTTCTGTCTCCTTCTCTTACCTGTTTTTCTCCAGTGGTGAATGGAATTGGGGGGGGTGGGAGAGTACTGGGAGGGAAGATATGCCTGGGGGGGTTTACACCATTAATTTTCTAATAGTAATATAACGTACTCTCTTCTAATATGTCAAATGTAGGATATCGATCTGTAATAATGGCACAATATATCTAAGTTGCTGGATTACTGTCTCTAAACAGTCTATGAAATGATGTTTTGTGTATAATTTGTTAAATGGTAAACATAATAAAGCTTACTCAATCTGAAAAAAAAGAAGTGTGTCGTCAGGGAGGGTTTCGAATCTTGTGCCAATGCTGTGGTCCTCCCTCAGTCACAGTCCCCTTTTAGTAAAATGGTCACATCTCTGGTAGTTTAGTAGACCCCCCAGCCCTGATCCTCTTTCATTAAACTAATGATATCCCTTGTTGTCTAGCAGACTCCCCTCCCTATCCTCGATCTCCCAATAAATATATTATATATATATATATATATATATCCCTGGTGGTCTAATGGACCCCTCCTCCATATCCTTAATCTCCCAAGTAAATAGTTATTATAGGGGTGCAATTGCACCCCATCGTTAGGGTTGAGTAGACACTTTAATGTTAAACCTCATATTTTGCACTTTAATATCTTTGCAACTGTTCACATGATTTGCATGTAATATTGCATGCACAGACTTGTGTGGTGAATATCTTTATGTGCCACACTTTGTTTTAGTTGGATTGGTGGATTTCAAGCTGTGCATAGTGGAAAAACATTAAAATTCACTTGTTTTGCTTTTTTTTTGTCATTGCTCCACCCAGACGGTTTGGAATTATGGTCTGATATTTCCAGGGTACAAAGGTCTTGACACACAAAAGTGTGTTTCACTGGCTTGTTAAAAAAAAATATTAGTCTGTTCAAAAGTTATTTAAATTTAAAGTTTTGGGTTCTGAGCATGCTCAATGCAGTATTTTGAATAGCTTTCTGCAATGACAAAGGAATTCAGTCTCATGAAAATGGATTATTTTTCTTGAGGATTAAATCCTTTTTTGTGAGCCGCCATCTTGTTTTCTACTTTTCCAAACAACAAACTGTCACAACTCTGCACAGAGATGTCTTCTACAGACATACAAATATGTATCTTGCTCATCAGGAGTTGATGAGCTTCATTGTGTATTTTTTAATAGCTCCCATGGCCCCGGAACTCTTTCTCCACCATTTAAATCCTTGTTCGCAACTCGCTAACTTCCTGTTTCATAAATCCTTTTTTGTTCTCACGAAAAAAGAAATTCACCCACAAAAAAGGATTGAACTAAGTCTGAAATCCTTTTTTACAAGCCATTTTTTTTGCAAGAATGAAAAAGGATTAGCAAATAAAGAACTGTCTCATGAAAAAGGATTTATGAAAAAAAACTAAGTCCAAAATCCTTTTTCGTGAAATGGAATCCTTTTACACAATCACAAAAAAGGATTTGAGGAAAAGGAATTGTCTTGCAAAAAAGGATTAAAAAAACAACTAAGTCCAAAATCCTTTTTCACGAGACAAAATCTTTTTCCACATCCATGGCAAAGCATTCACAGAAAGTGATTCCATCTCACAAAATAGGATTTCTGTGCCTCTTTTCCTGTGGCAAATTGGTGTTCAGTGGCACCCCCCAACCTTCCCTGTTCATATTGTATATCCCTGTTGTCTAGGGGCAACCCCACCCTCTAATCCCCATATTTATTATATTTTTAATGCCCATTGGTGTTCAATGGCATCCTCCCACCCTCCCATATCCCTATTGTATATTCCAGGTGTCTAGTGGCACTCCCACACCCTCTGATCCCCATATTCATTAAACTTTATATCCCCATTGGTATTCAGTGGCACCTCCCCACCCTCCCGTGTCCATATTGTATATCCCTGGTGTCCAGTGGCACCCCCTACACTCCAATCCCCATATTTTATTATAATTTATATGCCTCTTGGTGGTTAGTGGCAACCCCCACCCTACCATATCCCTGTTAACCTGCAAATAAGAAAATCATCCTTTGATATCATTTTTTTACAACCTGTTAAAAAAGTCCACCACAGATTACATCTGCACCACCCACCTGACCGCTAGCCCTTGACCCCACACACACACACACTCACTCACCCGAACTGCCAACACACTGAAGATCCACTCTCCAATCGAAGACACATCTTGCTGCTGAAATGAGGGACTGCTGTCAAACAAGTAAGGCAACTGAAGTTCAGTGTATTTTCTGACCACAGTTACCTAACCTGCCAGACAGCAGTCACCGGTTCCAACAGCAAGATGTGTCTTCAATTGGAGAGGGGATCTTCAGTTTGTTAACGATTCATAGATAATCGAGGAGCATAAGGGGTCAGGGGGTCTGAGGTTGGCGCACAGTGGAAGGTCGGGTGCATGGTGTAGGTGTGATCAGTGGTGGGCATTTAACTTTAGTTTCCACTATAGTCTGTGGAAAAAATATATCTGAACCATGAAAGCTTTCGTGAATGTACCACAGACTTTTGTGAAAGTCCCTTTGATTAACATGAGGGACTTTCGTGAAAGTCCCTCATATTAGCATATTGAACTTTCATGAAAGTCTGTGGCACTTTCACAAATGTCCATGGTTCTTTCACTAAAGTTCATGGACAAACTGCCCCAAAAAAGAGTTCCTGTGCCACTTCACAGCAGAAAAACGGTTAGGGCTTTTGGACTGAAATTTGCAAGATTGCAAAACCCTGCCCCACTGTTGTGCCTTTTGCTAATTTGGTACAAAACATTACACTGATTCCATAGTTATACAACTCTGAAGTTGCAAATTTTCCCATAGGATAACACTGTGGTGGCTGCAGCGCCTTTTGGCACCTATATCTTGAAAATGGTTCAAGTTACAGATTTTTTTCTAAACACAACTTAGTACACCTTTAGGTGTACTAAGCATGCGTGGAGGTGGCCAGGTTATGAATAGAACCATGGTGGAATTTTTTTCCACAGTTGTTATGGTTACTGAGATATTGCCAAATAAGCATTACAATGGTTACTTGGAATGTCTCTAGGCCTGCTCTATGTGTCTGTTCTTATGGGTAGGTGGGAGCACAGGGCCCAGAGGGTCCAGGCCCTGCACTCACACCTATGCATACCATTTATGCTAAACTGGGAGCACAGGACCCTCCTGCACTATGCCTCAAGACTTCTGGGTGGGTGGGAGTGCAAGACCTGGAGGACCCACACTCCGACCTATGGATACCATTTTGCAAACCTGGGAACACACTTATGGGTGGATGGGAGTGCAGGGCAAAGAGGGACCATGCTCCCACTTATGGATACCATTGTGCAAACTTGGGAGCATAAAGTCCTCCTGTGCTATGTCTCTATACTTATTGGTGGGTGGGAACACAGGGCCAGGAGGGCCTACGCTCCCACATACTGTATGGATACCATCACACAAAACTGGGAGCACAAGGCCCTACTACACTGTGTCTCTAGCCTTATGGGTAGGTGGGAGCGCAGGGCCCAGAAGACATGCACTCCTACCTATGGATATCATTTTGCAAAACTGGCAGCACCAGATCCTGCTGCACTATATCTCTACACTTATGGGTGGAAGGGAGTGTAGGACCCAGAAGGGCCATGCTCCCACCTATGGATACCATTTTGCAATTCTGGGAACACACATATAGGTGGTTGGGAGAGCAGGGCCCTGAGAACCCGCACTCCCACCTAAGGATACCATTTTGCAAACCTAGGAGCACAGTGCTCTTCTGCACTGTGTGTCTATACTTATTGGTGGGTGGGCCATGTTCTCCCACATATGGATACCATCATGCAAAACTGGGAGCACAGGACTCAAATGCGTTATGTCTCTAGCCTTATGGGTAGGTGGGAGACCAGGGAACAGAGGGCCTGTGCTCCCACCTATGGATACCATTTTGCAAAACTAGCAGCACAGAGCCCTCCTCTGCTGTGTCTCTATGTTTATGGATAGGTGGAAAATCAAAGCCCAGAGGGCCCACGCTCCCATATGCAGTATGAATATAAGTAACATTACACTTTCTCAAAAAGAAGGAAAATTCATTGCAAAAAAATATGTTTTAATGCAGCAGTTAGGGTTGATTCCACACTGTCAAAAGTCTGGAAATTCGATGTTAGGGTTACCAACCCTATCACCCCACCCTCCACACAACTACAGGCATTGGGGTGTGCGTTGGGGTCATCAGGCCTAACTCTCACCCCATTCTCCTATACTGTACTATTTCAGCTTGTTTACACATGAATGAGGTGGGAGTTGAGCCCAACAGCCCTGACGCACATCCCAATGCCTGTTGGTGTGTAGAGGGTGGGGGGATGGGGTGGGTTTATGGGGTTAGTAACCCTAACATCAAATTTCCAGACTTTTTTTGGTGTGGAATCAACCCTAACTGCTGCATTAAAACAGAGTTTTTTGCAATGAATATATATATATATATACATATATATATATATATATACACACACACACACACACACACAATGGGGTGAGGGATAAATGAGTGAGATAATGTGTTATTCTCATTGCAATGGAATAACCACTGTGATAACATCACCACAGTGAGAATATTTACTGATATACACATTGTGCTTACATCACTAGCAAATATTCTCACTGTGGCGATGTCACCAGAGTGAGAATATCTTCACTGCAGCTTGCATTCTAAATGGAACAGCTTCACAGTTTCTCTTCCTCACTGAAGCCTGCAACCAACTCAATTAGCATTGCAAAACACAGTCACCTGTGTCCCATAGTGTTTCTGACACTCCTGGTCCATTACTGTACTGATCTAAGCTTCAAAACAGCCTCCTTCATAAAACAGTTTCTCTTTCTCAGTGGTACCTGCAACAGTTTCTCTTTTTCACTGAAGCCTGCAACTTACTCATTTAGCATTGCAAAACATACACACCTGTGTCCCATAGTGTTTCTCAAACTCCCAGCCCATTCAGAAAAACTCACACACACTCACACCACACACAGAAAGAGCAGAAAACACACAGAAACAGTAAGATAGCACAAAAACATTTTCTTAAAGCTCCCAGCCCCATTGTATAAATTGGGCACATGATGTGCAGATTGTGGGATATGGAAAATATTTTCACTCCTGCAAAGTGAGCTGTGCATTCTCACTCTGCAGGAGTAAGGATATTTTCCATATCCCACTCCTGCCCATCATGTATCCCATACCTATCTATCTATCTATCTATCTATCTATCCTATCTATTTTGCAAAAAACTATATTAATGCATCAGCTAGGGCTGAGGATAAAGTGACAAAAGCAGGGAAATATGACGTTAGGGTTTCTAACCTTGATATCCAACCCCCAACCTGGACACACCAACAGGCAGCGGGGGTGTTCCTTGAGGTCATCAGCCCTAACACTCACCCCAATCCATAAGTAAATAATCTGAAATGGGTACAGTATAGGAGAATGGGGTGAGTGTTAGGGATGATGACCCCAAGGCACACCCCTGGCACCTGTTGGTGTGTGCAGGGTGGGGGTGAAGTATTAGGGTCAGAAACCCTAATGTCATATTTCCCTACTTCTGTTGCTTAATCCTCAACCCTAACTGATGCATTAACATAGTGTTTTGCAATGAATGTCCTAACTTTTTGTGATAGTGTTGTCTTTGAAGTATAGTGTTTATGGGAGTGCAGAGCCCTCTGGGCCCTGCGCTCACACCCATGTATAGTTTTTGATAGAATAATCATATCCACATTTGCCTGAGGGTGCACAGAGCACTTTGGTCCCTTCACTGCCATCCCTCCATAAATGCATATATGTATGTAGTTGTGGAAGGGCCCTGAGCTTCCATTTATAGGATGGCTGTGACCTAATTGTCAGCATAGACATCTTAGTATCCCAACTCATGTACCCAGTACTGACAGCAAAGCTCCCATTGGCTATGCCCTCCCAACAATCTGGAACAAACTGTAAACAATGTTCAAAATAACTCGCCTAGTATATTTAAATGCTTTGAAATCTCTAATTAGTAACCTCTTGACAGAAACATGCAACTGCTGCTCATGATTACCTGCCATGTCCTTATCTACCCCCACCTCCATTCACCCCATTCTACTCCTTGTGTTATCCTTCCTCCTACCCTTACCCCCCTTATTTGCCTCTCTACCACCCCTATACAGTACACTATGTCAACCTGTATTGTATAATGGTGCAACACCGGACCATACTGGTTACAAGGTCCAAAATAAAATACTTTATTGTTGCATATTGAAACTTGTAGAGTTCCTTTAAATAGTAGGCAATGAAACTTTGTTACATTTTAAAACTGAAATGTGTACAGTTCCTAATTATTGTTCAATTGTACATCTTGTTTTACTTATTTTTTTCTATATGTTCACTTTCTGTATTTAACACACTACTGATTTGTAGTCTATTATCTTGAACCATCTAAAGACCTCTTTGAAAATGAGCTTGCTTAATGGAGTTTTTTCTGGAAATAAACTTGAATTTGAACTTGAATATTTTGGAATCCCTGCTGAAATGTAATTCTGTGGAACTGTTGTGACATACATGAGGTGGGGTAATAACAAGTCTAGTTTGAAAGTTTGAGGTCAAGATATGTAATATTTCTGAAGTTATGAGCGTGTGTAGCAAAACTGCAACAGATGGCAATAACTCTGCCATTTTAATATATTATGACCCCAAAATTTCAACATAGCCTTCTTATGATCTCATCTCATGAACAATACGACTGTCATTATGCAAATCCTGCCCAAAGGTGAATTCACCAACCGATTTCAAAATCACCTTTTGGGTAGGAGTGACATAATGACAGACCAATTGATCATGAGATTTGGTCCCCAAAAGGCCATGTTGAAAATTTGTGGTCAAAATGTCAAAAAAATGTCTGAGTTATGCATTAAAGTTGAACCCTCCATTGAAATACATTGAACTACATTTACCTTAGTTTCTTATATTTTTTTATTTAAATTTTGGTAACTGGATAGGCCCACTGAGATTAGAGCAGTCACTTTTTCAGGGGTGACCTCGAGTTAATTACATACAACGAAGTGCATACATAGCAATTTACAGTTATAGTCAACACAGATGTGAGAGTAAGCAAACATCAGCAGGACAAAGTCAGCATCATCTGGTTAGATACAACAATCTTAGCACAAGAGGTACAATAATACAGGAGACATCCGAATATGAGTGAAATAGGTCGGCAACTGCATTTTGAAGAACCTCAGTAGTAGCAAGTGCAGATACTAAGTTCTAGCATATGGATCTTGAAACCTTTCTTAAATCCTCCTAGGGAGCATTCCTGGAGGCTACTGGGGAGATTATTCCAGATGGGTGGTAGGTAAGCAGCATAAGACCTGCCTCCTAGGGAGGTCTTCACCTTTGGGACTTGACAAAGCTGCTGGTCAGAGGATCATGACGCTCTAATATTCCTTTAGGGAGCCAGAGTATTTCTTAAGATTGGGGGGGTAATGGATTGCTGAAGCTTATAAGCAAGGCACAGGGTTGGAATGGATAACCTGCCTTTAAGTGAGGGCCAAATTAAGGACTGCAGTACCTTGCAATGATGCTCCAAGGACGCGGCCCCCACCATGAAGCATCCAACCCTATGATAGAAGGGTCTCAGACTTTGCATTTCAGAGCTTCTAATGAAGTGCAGTATAAGGACCCATAAAACAGGGTGGGGAGGAGAGTGCCATTAGTGATATTGAGCTTAGATTCCTGAATGAGTAATGGACACAGGCAATAAAGAAGTCCTAGGTTTTGGTTGAATATTTTGGTTAGGTAATCAAGGGGGGCTTTATAAGAGCAGTCCTGGTCTAAGTACATGCCTAGGTATTTGATGCAATTAACAACCTCCGTCACTAGGCAATTGGAAAGAGTTGGGGATAAAAATTGTGACTGCAGCTTATCCTGTAGGTGGGGAACTGGGTAGATTAGGTGGGCCAAGTGGCCCTTATCTACCATCAAAGTCTATGTTTCTATGTCTATGGGTTGGGCCCATGCTTTTGGGACCAAATAACATAGCTTTGGTCTTTTTACCAACGTGAACTAAATTATTTGCAAGGAACCAGTTCTTAAGTGTGTTCACATCTTGATGATTAAGAAGGAGATTTAGCTGGGCAGAATCCCAGGAGGATCTGTACAGGACTGCATCATCTGCATAAAGGGTCACTTCAGCACCACTGCAGTGCTGAGGCAAGTTATTGATCAATACGGAAAACAGGAGCTGTCCAAGTATTGAACCTTGGGGGACACAGTCTGTGATAGGGCGTTTATCTGATTTAGCACCATGCCATCTGACAATCTGTGATCTGCTGCCTAGATAGTCCTAGAATCATTGAAAGGATAATTGGTCAAGAAAAAGGGACATTAGTTTGTGGTTGCCAGTTCCAGCAGCAAGATGCATCTTCAATTGGGAGGTTGGATCTTGAACCTGAAACCTCTTCAGGTGAGTGAGGGTGTATGGGCTGTCAAGGGGGGGGAGGTGGGTGAACAGTGTGAGGTTGTTGGGGGGTGCAGGTGTGATCAGCGATGGATGTTTCTTTTTTTGACAGGTTAAAGAAAATAAAACCAGACATTGAGGGACTGTTTTCTTATTTTCAGCATAAAAACAGAGATGGGACGGGGGGATGTCACTAACCAGCAACAAAAGTCAGAAATGAGCATTGGATTCTCTGGGACACCCTGCTTTGCTTTCATTTTCCAGATACTTTCTTGTCATAGCTGAAAAACATCTACCTCCATCCACAGGCCTACATAAGAATAAAAGGTGCCTTATCCTCCCCTATTACATTATCTTGGGGTACTCATCAGGGATGCCCACCCCCACTCTAGTTTTCACTGTATATGTAACTTTTGGCCATGGCTTTGTGCCAAGGACCTCATGACAAGGGAGTTCTCCTGGGGGCAGATATCCTACAAGGTGTCTATTTGTGGACAATGTACTTTTAATATTCCTTTCTCTGGAAACCTCAATCCCCACAGCATGGAATATTTTATGACAGTTCGAGAAGTTGGCCACTTTCAAGTTGAATCTCATAAAATGGAGATACTTTTATTACATTTTTCACCATCTAGAGAATTAAAACAACAATATCCTTTAAAATGTTCTCATACCACAATTAAATATCTGGGAATTTATATTTCTAAAGATGTTAATAATGTAGACCCGGTTAACTGTGAACCTCTAATGATTACCATCCAAAATGATTTGGAAAAATGGGGGAAATTACATTTGACTTTTTTCCAACATGCTGAGATCATAAGGATGAATGTGTTACCTTGCTTACTTTACTTTTTCCAGACAATTCTGATATTCCCTACTCGATTTTATCTTTTGTCATGGAAACGTATGTTATCTAATTTCCTATGGGTGGGTTAGCATCCTAGGGTCTGCCTATCAGTACTGCAACTTTTGTTGGCAAGGAGGGGGATACATTTGCCTAACTTGGAGTTTTATTCTAGGGCAGCTTTCATGTGAATAATAATTTTATAATGTATGGTAAGTGCCTATTAACCACCATAATCAGCAGTCACACAGATTTGTTGTGCACTGCTTAGAATTTTTAAAGTTGTTAACCACACTTCAGAACTTCCAAACAGTGGCATAACAAAAAAGAATGCACCAGTGTTCCATAATTCTCACACATAGAATGCAAACAGTGTTTTTTTGACCATACACTATAAAAGATGATGGCTGGGGATTGGGTGATAACCACTCTGAAATCACGTCTCGTGGTTACTAGGGCTACAGTAAACCTCTCGAGCTGCGCTCTCGAAGTTTACCATGTTGCCCTAGCAACCACTCAAGTTGATTACAGTGTGGTTATCACCTGATCTCCAACCATTATCCTCTATATGGCTAATACCCAGTTATGATGCTCCATGGATAACTGTAGAATTTATTCTTAATGAACTATTCAACCTAGACCCCATCCTATTTGTGACTCAAGGTTGATTACCACAAATAAGTTAATTCACAAATGTTACTGCCTATACTCTAAAAATTTGGTACCAACTGCAACAATGCCCTAAATTTGCCAATATTTTCTATTTCTGCCATCTGTTGTCTGCTGATGAAGAATTCCAGACAGCTCATATGGATATGTGCTTTAAACGTTTGAGACAGTTGGGTCTTAAGTTTATACATCAGTGTTTAGATTCATCTGGTTTACTCCCCTTTGAGATACTGTGTCAAGGTACAGTCTCACAGGTTGAGAGCAGTATAGATACTTGCAGGTCCTTAACTGCATATTTCATAAACAACAGTATTACTGTATGCTTCCTGATCCTAAGCCTCCACTACTAGCTATGATACTAGATGTTCAGAGTAACAAGCCCTGGGGACACTTGATAGGCAAAATATACTCTATTTTAAGGGACACCATGGGAGATGCCACCCAAACTATTTTAGATAGTTGGAACAAAGACTTGGACCTTTCTGTTTCATTGGAGACCTGGCTGAAAAGTGCAATCACAGCAGTTAAAATAACTTTCTCAAATGGTTGTGGGGAGTACTGTATGCTTGGAAGTGCTGGAACAGGTATTTTCACACTCCAGCTGTTTTAATTAAATACATAACTCCCAATTATGGTTTCTGTTGGTGGGGTTGTGGTTTTCCTCTTGCTAATCATGGTCATACCTTTTGGTTGTGTCTGTTGGTGGCCTCTTATTGGCAAGCCCTTGTGTGAAACCTAGAGGATTATTTGAGTGAACCAGTAGACCTAATGGTCGAAATGGCATTGTTAGTAGTTTTCCTAGAACCCCCGGTCTAAAACACTATTACCCATGTATCGTTTTGCTGCCAAAAATGCCATAACAAGGTGGTGAATATCACCTAAACCCTCTACAATTGTTAAATGGCATCAGATAATAATGGACATTTACCAATTGGAAAAATTCACTGCAGAGCTACCTGATAAACTGCCTCAGTTCACATCAAAGTGACAATGTTGGGTGCATTCTATGGATTTTTTGGAGCTAGACTTTGTTCCATGACGTATGTTATACTGATAAGATGAGATGCTGCTTCCGTGGGGGGGGGGACTTGAGTTCTTTATAAAAATGTCTAGCAGTATTAAAGGGTTTATTGGTTCTGTGGAAATATGGCAGTTCATATAACGTTAATATTCCTCTAGATAAGTTAAACAATAGTACAGAGATTGCATTTTTTTAAATCTATTCTGATAAGGATAGAGTTTCAAGAATGGATTTTACTTTAATGGTTTAACCAGAGAATCATGATTGTAAATGTATTGTATGTTCTGGGCTTCATTCAATAAACATTAATTAAAAAAATAAAATGGACATCGGAGGGTGGGGGGTACCATTAGACAACAGGGATAAAGCCGGTAGGGTGGGGGGTGCCACTAGACACCAGGGAACTAAAAAATAACTTTAGTCACAGCAATCGGAGGTTGGGGGGGTTCCACTACACACCAGGGCATTAAAACAAAACACAGGGAACACAACTGGAGGGTGGGGGGGTGCCACTAGACACAAGGGGCTGGATTCACAAACAAGTGCCGCAAGCTACAACAATGGAAGCTTGTGGCAGTGGCCCCTGCATCCTGTACCCTGTGCCCGATGCAGAAACAAACAGGATCCAGGAGCCTGCATCCCATGGCTTGCAGCATCTGGCCAAGGAAGGGCGCAGCCCCCAAGTATGCCACAAAGCCATGGGACAGGAGGTGACAGATGCAGCCTCAGAAGGAGCTGTAGTACCCCATGCCCGATCCCTGTAATACATATAAATCCCCAGTCCCAATCCCCATAATATGAATAAATTCCCCCATCCACATCCCATCAGTAAATCCCTGGTAGTTTAGTGGCCCCCACCCCATCTCCCAGCAGTGCCAGCCCACCCCTCCCCTCCCACACACTCAGTTGTGACTGGCCCAGCCCTCCTCTTACCACCACAGAAAGCCACAGACTGAGCTCTGCCAGGGGCACATATAGTACATATATGTACTCAGTGAATGACAGTAGCTGTCATTCACTGAGTGCATATATTTACAATATTTTTATTTTAGTCTTTGGTAACCAGGTAAGGTCCACAGGCACAACTGCCTGTTTTCAGGGGCAACCTGGGAGCACTGGGCGGTTAAGTGACTTGCTCAGAGTCACACAGTATACAAGCGGAGGTTGTGAGAATGAAACTCAGGTCTGCCCTGCTGGATGTACCAAGGCCATTCACACCTCATTCCTCTATCCGCCAGGCTATACTGCCATGGGCTCCCAGGAGAGCTCAGTTGGTGGCTGATCATTGTGGTGAGAGGAGGGCTGTGCCAGTTGCCAGCCGGGTGTGGGTGAGGGGGGAGCATGGTGAGCAGGTACTGCCAGGAGGGGGGTGAGGGCCTCTAGACTACCAGGGTTTAGTGGATGGGAGATGGATGGGGGACTCATTCATATTATGGGGTGGGGCAGGGGGATATTATGCATATTATGAGTGATCAGGGCATGGGTGGGTGCGATAGCCCATATGTGCTCCCTGGGGTTTGGGGGGGCTGTCCCTAATATTCTGGATTTGGGCATGTGGGGGAAGTGGGCATTTAGGGAGATCTGGGCACGTGGGAGGCCTCCGCAAGCCCATAAGGGCTAGTTGTTTGGCATACATGGGGAACACAGCTGTTGGTTAACTGTAGCCCACAAGGGCTGTATGTTGCACATCAGTTGGTGCACAGTGGCAACCCCTGTGGGCAGCAAGGAACACTTATGCCAGCTCATAGCTGGTGTAAATGCTCTTTGATGGATGTCCACCGGGGGTTGTTTCTGAATCCCAATTTGGGGACTACACAGCCACCCTTTTAGAATAGAGTGCAATTGCTGCCATAAACCCCCTTATGCCTTGTCACAAGGGGGTTTATTGTGCATTGGTCCACTTGGGCACAGGCTGCCTTTCTGAATCTCAACAGAACGCAACTCATGACACAAGTGCTACTTGCACCATTTTTTGGGATGCAAGTTGCTTTATGTCCTGAGTTGCCTTTTGTGAATCCATCCCAAGGGAAATAATAAATAACTGTGGGGACAGCAATCAGAGGGTGGGGCAGGGGATGAGATAAGCAAATGTGCAATAATTTTAGCTTTCATTCTTCTTGTCTTTAAAACAACGTATTTATCAGAAAGTGTCATTTGCTGTGAGCATGGGCTCCTTATTACCTTTCGTTACTGTAAACAGTTATAACAATGTACCTCATTTTACAGGACTATAACCAATGCTGTCATTTCACTAGTCAGTCTCCATGATATAAAGAATACAGATGCTTTTGATGTCTTGTTACTTCCCAAGCCAGTGGATTTTTCACAGGACAGAACTTTTTCAGTTTTATCAATTTTATATACTAAATTAACCACATCGTACCTCTCCACTGTTCACAAGGGACATCCCATATTTACCGCTCAGAACTGCACTGTACTACATCTGTCCCACATGACTAAGGTGCTTACGATACAAAGATGGTGCTAAAATGCAGATTTTAAAGCAGAGTTCATAAACCACATGATGTTATATCCAAATTAAACTTCACACAAACAGAAACACTTGTTACAGTGGTCTGAGCTTGAATCTTCATGTTGTATGTGTCTCACATTTTGAGAGCCCATATCACACAGATTTTCCCAAAGGATTGTAAATGGCTGTAAAGTGAGTGATGACATTGCTGGCAAAAGTCAATTAATTTTGTTGATATGTCGATCGGAGTGTGGGGGGGGGCTATTTTGTCAAAAAATGCCAAAGGCTATGAGGGAGATATGACTGTTCAAACTGTCATAGGCCTTTACTGTTGAAAGCCTTTAATGTTCAAACAGTAAAGTTCGAAATATAAAGAACTTTGAACAGTTATTTTCCAATCAACTGGTCCTTGCAAAGCGAGTGATAGGCGATATGATTCTCACCCCCAAAACACAAACTTCACCTGAAATGTTTAAATAATAAAAAAATAATGTTATTAAACATGTGACTGAAACCTAAATACAGGTCTTTGTCATCCATAAACATGTAGGATTTCTTAAGAAATCCATTTTTTAAAGGGAAAAAAACAGAATGGTGGAAGCACAAACAGTATTTCACTGAGCACAACCAGTTAATCCTTAACAATTAACAGTTTGAACAGTTTTCAATAACCTGCCTGTCTGGCGGCTATGACAAAATTTGCTATAATTCAAAAATGGCAAAATTTATTTTCACAGAACTATCCAAAGGCACATCCTTGGCACTGCCCCCTTCATCCCTGAACATTTCAGGTAAAAATTTTATTACCTCTGATCTGTCAATGAGAGCAAAACAATCCCATGTTAACCAATTGGAAAAGGGTGTTTTTTTTCATTTTTTTACCACTTTATATCTTAAAAAACATACAAGATACCATCATGAAACTTTCCACATCTTGAGATATTTGCAGGATGACCATGCAGGCTATTTTGCCAAAAAATGTGCGTGGTATTAAGTTGCAGATTTTTGAATTTAACATAAAATTATCTATACAGCCCAAACTATAGCACCACTGGTGGTCTAGCGGAGCCCCCTGCCCCAATCCATGTTTTATTAAAATAATCACACCCCTGGTGGTCTAGCAAACCCCCAAGCTCTGACTTGCCTGTATAATAAAATATATTTCCCTGGTGGTCTAGAGGCCCTCCTTTCTATCCCCGATGTTCCCATGTAATATAAAGATATAGTTATCTCATGGTCTAGTGGGTGATCCCACCACTCTGCCCCCACTCCAGCAGGCAGTGCCCCACTACCTCACTCCCCCATCCCATCCCCAAGCCCTTGACAAGCACAATCCTCTGCTTACCACCACAGCCAGCTGCCAACTGAGCTGTCAAGGAGAGCATACTGTATACAGTAGGCAGTCATAGATTTACAGCTGTCAATTAATGAGTGCCTACTGTATACAGTAAGTGCTCCATGACAGCTCAGTTGGCAGCCAGCTGTGGTGGTGAGCAGAAGGCTCTGCTGAACATTAGCTCAGGGATGGGATGGAGAGTGGAGTGGTGGGGCATCGCCTGCCAGGGTGGGGGTGGAGGTCCTCTAGACCACCTGGGAAATATACAGTATCTTTATATTATATAGGCACCTATGGGATAGGGAGGGGGGTCTGCTAGACCACCAGGCAAAGATATTTTATTATACAGGAAGATCGTGGCTTGGGGTGGATCCACTAGATGACCAGGAGGTGATTATTTTAATAAAATGGGGATCAGGGGAGGGGTCCACTAGACCACTGGGGGTATATATTAATTGCAAACAACTTCTTTAATGCATCAATTAAAGCAACAAAAGTTAGGAAATGAGATATAAGGGTTGAGCCATAACCCCCCAACCTTACCACTCCACCCCCCAATCCTCCACACACCAACAGGCATTGGGGTGTGCCATGGGGTCATTAGGCACAACTCTTACCCCATTCCATAAGTATGGAGGCTGACATGGCACAGCATAGGAGAATGGGGTGAGAGTTAGGGCTAACAACCCCATGGCACATCCTGATGCCTGTTGTTGTGTGGAGGATGGGGGAGGTGGGGTGGTAGGGTAGGGGGTTAGGGGCTTAACCCATCTCATTTCCCACTTTTGTCACTTTAACCCTAACTGAAGCACTAACAACGTTTTTTGCAATGAATTTCCTTACTTTTTGAGAAAGTGTAATGTAACTGGTAAATGGTATGTGTTGGTGGGAGCACAGGGCCCCATTACCAAGCTGCCCATTTGTGCATAATGATATGTAAGTGTGGGAGTGTGGGCCCTCCAGGCCCTGTGCTCCCACTTACACATAACAATGGAGTCATACATTTGCCCTATAGGGCTGAAAAGGAACCGTTGTAACACTAATTTGCCAATATCTCAGTAACCATAGCAGCTATGAAGAAAATCCCACTGTAGTTGAAATCATGAGTTTAAAACCTCCACTCCAGATGAGTGAACTAAATCAGTATCTCACATCATTTCCAAGATACAGGTACAGAAAAGTGCTATAGGCACCGCAATGTTATCCTATGGTAAACATCTCAAATTCGTAATAGCATATCTATGGAACTGATGACATTTTTTACACCTAAATAGCATAATTCACATCTCTGGGACACACCTTTTATACCCTGCAAATTTCAAGCCAAAAGACCAAACTGTTTATTAACAGTGCACTGGCAAAGTTTTTAAAAGGTTTTTTGGGAAAGTGTAACGTACCTGGTAACTAGTACGTGTTGGTGGAAGCATGGGCCCTCTGGGCCCTGCACTCCCACTAACTTGCCCATTTGCACATAACAATACGTGTCTGTGGGAGCATGGGTCTTCCTGGCCCTGCGCTCCCATTTACACATAACAACAGAGCCACAGAGTAGTCGTATAGTGCTGAAAAGGAACCCTTGTCACACTAATCTGCCAGTATATCAGTAATTATACAAAGCTATGAAAGAAATTCCACTGCAGTTGTAATCATGACTTCAAGACTTCCACTCTTGCTTAATCCATATGCTGCGGGTAGCGAAAAATCCGTATGCTACATTGTTTCTGAGATACGGGCACCAAAAGTCACTGTGGGCACTGCAGTGTTATCCTATGGGAAAAATCTCAACTTCGTGATGGCATATCTATTCAACCAATTAACTTTTTTAGACCTAAACAGCATAATTCAGATCTCTGGGACACTCTTTTATACCCCACAAATTTCAAGCCAAAAGAACAAACCTTTTATTTACAGTGCACTGGCAAAGTGTTTAAAATCCTAGTTTGTAAGGTGGTAAATTCCCCATTCTCGAGGTCAATCCCCATTCGCGAGCTGTCATAATCCCCATTTGTGAGGAATCCTTGATCATCAGATTTTGGGCAACTGGTCTGGATGTCGCAATCAAGGATTTTGTTGGCTTGAGAAAGGGGATTGGCTCGCGAAAAGGGATTTTGACAGCTCACGAATGTGAATTTTGTCAGCTCACAATGAGAAATTAAAAATCTAATCCCCTTTTGCGAGCTGACAAAATCCCCTTTCACAAGTTGATCCTCTTTCACAAGGTGACAAAATTCCCATTTGTGAGTCAATCCTCATTCGCGAGAAGGCCCATCTGGTCATGAAATGATGATCAAGGATTTTGTCAGCTCTCTAAAAAGGATTGGATCATGAAAGGGGATTTTGACACACTCGTGAAAGAGGATTTTGTCAGCTTGTGAAAGGGGATTAAAAAACCCACTCCCCCTTTGCGAGCTGAGAAAATCCCCTCCCAAAAGCCAATCCCCTTTCACAAGGTGACAAAATCCCCATTTGCAAGCTGATCCTTGTTTCTGAGATAGAGCCATCTGGTCCCTAAGTCACAATCAAGGAACATGCTACCTTGCAAAATAGGATCGGCTCGCGAATGGGGATTTTGTCACCTCATGAATGAGGATCGGATGAAGAATTTTAAAATTTGAAATGACCATTTTTGGGCCAAAATGAAGGAAAGCAAAGGCATGGGTTTGTAGATGGCATCACACTGAACAAACCCATGTCTCATTTGTAAAAAAGTCAGCTGTGGGTTATGCTACAACATTTTATTTTGAGGAAAAAATGAAAACAAGATGGCAGCTCGTGAATGAGAACTTTTTCCTCACGAATGAGGATTTTATAAATCCCCTTTCATGAGGTGACAAAATCCTTAATTGCAAGCCCAATCCCCTTTCGCTAAACATACATATAAATCTTGGAGTTAACGGAGCATGCTCAGAACCCGAAACTTCAAAATTAAATAACTTTGGAATGGATTAATAATTTTTAACCAAACCAATGTTGGATTGTTCTTTGATCAAACCTCTTTCTACCCTGAAATCGTCAAACCAAAATACCAAACTGTATGGCTGCAGCATGATGGGCAGAAATCAGCAAACAAGTGCAAAAAAAAGCAGCGAAAAATGTGTTTTTCAGTGCTTTGCTGTACAAAAAATGCAAGTCTGACCAAAACGCAACTTGGCAGATCAAGAAATATACCATACAAGACAGTACAAATCCATTGAATGGTTGCAAAGTTATTAAGGTGCAGAATTTGGGGTTTAACATTAAACTGCTTACTCAACCTTAACTATACTGGGGGGACTGTGCAAATATTAGATATAGATATAGATTTAAAAATTATAGGGGAGATTGGGAATGGGGGGGTCCACTGGACCACCAGGAACATATAATAAATATTTATAGAAGAGCTCTGGGATAGGAAGGGGGTCCACTAGATACCTTGGGATATCATTATTTTTTTTTAATAAATGGGGATTGAGGCTGCGGGGGTCACTTGCCACATGGGACTGCTGTCTAAGTGTCACCCAACTGCACCCACAGTTTGTGTCAAACCACTCATTTGCACCATCTCTTTGGTGCACTGCCACCATTAATGCAAGCTGCAGGACTTTACCACCTGGTCCCTACCCAATAGTGAATTGGGCACAAGGTCCCCGGGGCACAGGCAATTGGCACAAGCTGCCATCGGTGTAGCTTGTGCCAGCCTTTGTGAATAGGGCCAAACGTGGTTTACAACAACAGTGTTTGGGGCAGTTACACACTGTGAACTCCCATATGGCAACATGTAGCAGCCTGTCCATTTTTTTCTGACACTGCAAGAAAATTCAGTAATTACAATAGTGTTTGGGTCAGTTATACTCTGTGAACTACCATGTGACAGCATGTAACAGCCTGACCAAGTTTTTATGGTACTACAGGAAAATTCAGGAATTAGCAGAATTAATGTGAATTGTGATTTACACACAATTAATAAAAAGTGCATCACAAGTACAATAGCGTATGATGCAGTTACATACTATGAACTATCATGTGTCAGCATGTAGCAGCCTGTCCAAATGTTGTGCACACTTGAGAAAAATTTTGGGAGATGAGAATTAATGTAGCAGACTGACATAATTATTCTAGTACAATAGCTGAGAAAAATTAAAGAAAGAGACTAAAATAAAGTTGACAGGTATCAAGAAAATATAGGTAGGAAATATATTTTTTATTTGGTTTTTTAAAGGCAGTAGCAAGAGTACATATATAAAGATTAGGAGCAATAAGAGAAACAATACCGTTAGCTAGAAGACAGATGTAAATATTTTTGTATTTTAAATTTTCTTTGGTATTTTTTTGAGCAGAAACAAACAAGTAGGACAGCTGGAAGGAAAGACTAGAAAGAGGATAGGAAATAGTTAAAGTGAAAGAGTAAAATGGATTTAACCTGTTTTAATATTTTAAGCAAGTGCCCAGCTTACTGACCATCACCACCACTAGCACCTGTACTGTCACAGTGGAGCTTGATCTTCATCTAAAGCAGCTCCTCCTGATTGGAGAAGATAATTGTAATGTCCTTCTCCACTTCTGTGAGCCAGCAACCGAGGTCCCTCACTTCCTCTCTTAGGCTGGTGAGCTCCAGTGCTGATGTTGTTGCTGCTGGAAGTACAGGTGCTGCTGGTACTGCTGGTTCAGCAGCTTGAAGCAGAAATGAGAAGGCAGCTACTTCCAGAAGGCTTGCCCACCACCCCACTGTGCGATGTGAACTTCCCTGATGCCCTGTTCTTTGGACCTCTGCTGGCACAGACAGACTACCACCTCTACCACCACTGATCTGAGCTTCACTCTGTTGTTTCTCCTACTCTGTCCAGTGATTTATTTTTAGTTGCAATCTTTGACCCCTAGCACCGAACTTGGTACCCTCCTTGCCTTAGATGACTAACTCCTTGTACAAATTACAAATGACTTTTCCGTGGTCACTAGGATCAGTGATAAAATAATTCCCACACCTGGAAAGAGTTGGGGTACTAGTGGCATGGGTGAGGTGCTGCAACTGCTGGAGGAACAGAGAAGCCCAAGGATGACAAGTGGGGCTCCTCTGCAGGAGGGGGACATACTGCCAGTGGTGGAGCAACAATGGGGGAGGCACAAGAGGGTCTTGCTGTTCGATCTCAGAAGGAAGAGATGCTACCCTTCTTCACTAGTTTCTTGCTCCTGCTGCTGCTGTTACAGGGTCAGCTGCAAGATGGCAAAACTCATCTCCTCCTGCTGTGGATGCTACCCTGTTGGAGGTTAAAGTGGGTCTGCTCCTGCCGCCTGCTGTTGCTGCATGATTAGAAGAAGGTAAGGTGCTATGGAGGCATGCTCCCTGAAACAAGTACAGCAAAGAGCAATGGCACCACCACGGGTACGAACACCACCATGCCAACTCTCCATCACAAACAAAAACAGAGAGACAAACAGAGAGGAGACAGAAAAGATTCAAGACAATGAGAAAAATAAAACTAAAAAATATATCTTAAAAAGAGATTCAAAATAAAGATTAACTATTAAAATAATGTTCCCTATCTAAAGTACAATACAGGAAAGACAGAAAGATAAAGAAATTGTCATTATCAGCTTTTGAAATGGATAGTTTTTCTCTGGTACAGAGTGGACTCCTTCTACTCTCTCGCTGACTAGAAATAAGAAACAGGAAGCAAGTCAAGCACTTACTTTATAGAGATGTACCATGTGACCTGCAGATGCTCTTTCATGTGACCTTTAGACAAGTTGTTTTCCAAAAGGCTAATTTTCATAAAAAAGCACCTCAGTAATAACAAACGCAAAGTTACAAGGAGATGTTACAAGTCAAAGTTGGAAATTCACAGATCTTTAACATAGGGACAACAATTTGCAAATTTTTCTGCAAAGTCAGATTTCTGCAGTTTCCCTAAACTTTGCTGGTGAATTTAAACTTCCTAACATCTCTATTCACTAGTCAAAAGAGAACAATTACTTTGTAAATAGACAGGCCTTCTGGTGGAGGAAAAGTATATCAGGACAAAATAAGCACAATGTGTAATGGGGGGCCTAAAGAACAAATCATGGGCTCGGGTACCAATCATGGCTGAAATTCAATAATGTGCAATGGGTGCAAAGATGATAAAAATACACACAGTATATATCAATAACATAGCACAAAACAGACTGCATATTCAAAGGTTTAGAAGGCCCCATAGTTTTTGTTGAACACTTACTGTATCAAGTATCAAAGTCTAAGTCTTTAGCTTCACTTTATTCATATGAAATAAGGCAACTAGCAGATACATCCAATAAACAGTATCCTGAAAACTCATTACAGTAGCATAAACTAGCAGAAAACCTAGGATATTATATGGTGGAGTTTTGCACTCTCCCCCATGTATTGTTTTATGTAATTGCTGGGTAGCATTTTCTCACCTTGAAAACACTATACAGCAATTATAGAAATCAGTACAAGCAGTAGGTGGTGTTGCTGTTCAAAGCATTTAAGCAGCATTGGTGACAGTGTTTAAAGCCCCCAACCCCACCTGATTTTAATTCCCTGCTCTTTTAAGATTGCTGCAGGTTCCTTTCTCTCACCTCTCCTGTACCCGTCTTGGTAGTGGTTGCATCAGTTGAGGCGCAGTGGCGGGAAGTGCTATTTTTATTTTTTTTATCAGCGTGAAGTGAGAGAAGCACATTGTATAGCTGGTGGGGTTATCACATTTTAAAATCAAGAAGCTAAAATCCTCAAAAGTCAGAAGACCTGTCCTGAAATAATTACTAGTGGCATTTGAGAGATATAGTGTGTGTAAGTGCTCTGTAAGCAGCAGGTGCATGTGCAGAGTGAGGGAAAACCTGGCGCATGTTAACCATTATAACCCACAAATTATAAAGGTGAATTACAACCATATTTCCCTATGGGCAAACATGCTCCCCAGTTATTATAATAATATAAAATGGGCTGGATTTTTAAAGCATGGTGCAGGGCTTAGGACAAGCCCTGCAGCACAGCACTTAGGATCTGGTGGTGCAGAAAACTCCTTTGCCACAACTGCACCTGATTTTACAATCACAGGCACAGTTGCAACAGTTTTCATGATTTACAGCAGCTTGCACCACATATCTGGTGCAAGGTCCCTTAAAAGGCCTGAGGGATTGCTGTAAGCAAGACCACAAAAAGTTGGTCTAACTTGCAGCAACCAGCGCACGGGATAGAAAACCTCTCATTTGAGCTACAGGTGGCTAAGACTATTAAAAAATTTCATCAGAGGATTGGAATATTATTTAGGATTCAACCCTTTCTGATCCCTGAATCTCAAAGACTTCTTGGACACAGTCTTTTGTTAAGTGCATTTGGTTATGGTCTTTTGATTTATTCTGGTACAAATGGCAAAATGTTACAGAGGTTACAGGTAACCTATAACAGTATATTACATTTTATGACAGGTCTCCCCAAAAGAACACACCATTGTGTGTTGCTAAGAGAAGCTACTTGCCCTTCCTTTTTAGATAAAATAAAGCTAAAGCTAGGAGCTTTTGTATACAAAAAAAACAGGGTTTACTTTCCCAGGTGATTCTGGATCTTATTTCCTTACAACAAAATTATTTTGAAACAAGGTCTCAGTCCAAAGGTTTGTTTAGAATCACTTATAAAAAAAATCAGTTGGCCAGAGGTCAGTAACATACAGGTCGATAAAACTTTTTAATGGTATTCCAAATGAAGTTTCCAATGCTAGGACAGTTCAAATTTTAAGAATAGGCTTGTTAAATGGCTGAATAATCTGGATGATTGTAATCGTGGTTCTTAATTTAATACTGTACCTTATATTGTAAATTGTATGTTTTGATATTGTTGTCCATGTGTTTTCATATGAATTATTTTGTATATCTTGATTGTTTATTTATTAACTTGTCTCATGCTAACAAGTATAAAAAATAAAGATGAAATTAAATGAAATTGCTGGCCAGTGAATGCCACAAGCCCTGTGCACCAAATGTTCAGCACACATGGGGTTGCAGCATTCTCCTCTTTTGGAAAATCCTGCTCAACACCTACACCAGAAAAAAGCCTTAGTCCAAAAGATATGGCCACAGATCAGATAGTTCATTGAGACCTTCAGGAGCTATTACACCTAATTTGTACATCCAAGTTATTCTCTCCTATCAAACAGCTCTAACCTGATCCCTCCCCTTTCTAATCTTTTAATGTGATCAAGGGGTCTGAATGTGAAACCTTCAGGGTTACTGTGTGTTTTCTCTAAAATGATACCATGAGGCATTTTGGCAGTCACCAGTGCTTATTACCCTTATCAGTGTTGTGTCCTGCCCACACAAAGCAACATGTATTTGCAGCAGCCAATGTCGACAACAAAATATGCCATACAGATGGCATAGTGATTTATGCCAAAAAACCTCATCTGTCTCTAGATGCACAAATTCTGGGCCTATGGTAGCACACATGCTGCCAACAATGACTTACAATATCACTGTAGAGCAGCTGCATATTAGAGTCAGGGTCTCATGTCTGAGTCACCGTGGGGGCTCTTGCTGAATCTGCCAAAGCGAGAGAATAAGCATACTGCGGGGAATGCTTCTTTCTTAACTAGAAAGGGTGAAGTCATATTGTAAAGTATATATGAGAAAAGAAGTCTATGAAATCACCATGTTAAAAGACAATTGCTTTATATGAGATGAATGAGGAAATTGTTGGATTCTAGTGACATACCTCTATGTACTGTACCAGTCACAAAGAAGAAAGTGTGGTCTACCACTGTCACCTAATTTGTCTCATCAGAGTGCCTTAGATGTCTGTGAATCTCCCTTAAATTATAATTTTAACTCAGAATTCAAGTTATAACTTATTGGGAAAGAGGAACACTTGCAAAAGTACTTCTAGAGTGCTGCTGTTGCCGTATTACAGTGCTGCAATTGTTCTCTGTCTACATATCTCCAAAGTATTGGACAACTAAACTGAAGACAGATGTTCTTGCATATCATATTAATATATAGAAACTTTAAGCAGTGAAATTCCAATCCAGCTACTGATACAAGAATCCAGTGTTCCAGTTTTTCAGAAAGTACTAGTTTACATACTGCACGTAGCCACCATGCCTGCTGCATCATCATCACTTTGCTGTTTGGGTCATTCCTTCCCCAGGCACAGATTTTTTATCAAATCCCAAGAGGGATGCATTGAATGATGCTGTCCTTGTTGCTCTAGTCATATGCTGATTCAACACATATCTCCTTCATGCGTGCATTCTGAGCCACAAAAGGAAATAAGCTCTCAGAAAGTCCATAGCTGCTGACTTCACTTATGCTTAGTATGGCACTATTCCAACTTCACCACAAGAGAAATAGTATGGATTATTTAATTCTACTCATTCTGAGAGAGTACATTGTTGTATTTTCTAGGTCTATTCGCATTATCCTTCTCAATTGAGTAGGTCATGTATGTCTTGTGTTTTGAGTTTTGAAATAAAAATGCATTTAAATTAGCATTTTCTAAAGCAAGCACTTTTTGCAGCAGTGGATTTGTTTTGACACATCTCAAATACAAAATACGCATTTTTTTTACAGTTGTCATTCTCTGTTGCATTTAGACTTGATCTGCCTCTCATGGGTTGCACCTTTTGAATTTAATAAATTCCCAGTCAGGTTGCTGGGGTGAGAAAGAATGTTCTAAGAATAATATAATGCATGTGTGAACCTTATAAAAGAACTCCATAAGAAAAAGTTCTAACAGTTAATATTCCAATGTACTAAACTTGCAGTCATGCATCAGAATGTACAGTACTGTATGCACTTCAGAATGTTACAAATTTTTGAAGTTAAAGCTAGATTGCATGTGATGCAAGATAATTATATTTTACTGCATTCTAAATCCCTTTAATGCCTAAGTAGTGTGTGTAAGTGTAACACTTTGGTAAGATTGAATTCTCATATGCAAAAATGTTGCAAATCAATCCAGTAAAGAATGCAAGTTGAGGATACTGTATGCCATCTAAACCTTTTATATTTACTCTTTTTTCCCCTCTGGTGTGCTACCATTACATCAGTCCTTTTGTTTGACTCATGCCCTGATGAAAGGGATCATCCTGTCTGAGTCCCCTCTGTTTGCTTCCTCCTTGGTGTGTCCCACCTAACTATGTTTGCTCCCACAGATCTCCTGGGACTGATAAAAGTGCCAGAGGTGGGAGAAGCGGAAGAGGAGCATGTGTTTCTTAATTGCCTTTTGTGTTATCCAGCATCATGGCTCCATACAACACATTAAAGGACAACCTCCTGCCACCTATAATATGCAGCATAAGGGCACTCACAGTAATACCAGAAATAACTTTATCAGTGCCCAGACCCAGCTGTACACTAGAGCAGTACATTACTAAAGTACTGTAACTGTGGGCATAGATAAATGTTCAAGGGCAGAAGCCCTCTTAAAATAAAGAGTTTGTTAGCTAGCACCCACAGGCACATAGCCATCTCTGCCTTGAGCCACCTATGATCCTGGGAGACATGGCAATGGGATCAGAGTGTGGCTGTGCATCCAATCAGGCTTCAGAGTTGCCAAGAAGCAACAATGTGCCCCTGGGACACAGAAGGACTTTACTTGATCTTTGGCAAAGCCATTCTTAGAAAAGATTGGTAGAGTGTCCTGAAACAAACAGGCTTCAGAATAACAGATGGCACAGGTTTGTGGCAGACAGGTCATGCCATACTAACTCATTGAAGGAGTTAAATGCTTTCCTCCCACAGCTCTTCCCGGGGATTAGGTGTGTATCTGGGGGTGGAGCTGACAAACTGTTGGTCCCTTCCAACAGAGGGAAGAGTTAAAAGGTCAGGTTAGTTGATATCTTGGAGGTGGAAGACTAGGTTTGCTGGCCAAGGCTCCTAGCTTCACCTGAGCTCTTCTCTTCTAGGTTGCCTGAAAGGACAGAGCAAAGAACCTTACCAGAGCAACAATAAGGATTAAGGCTTATTTTGGCTAGGCAGATTTACTGTGTGTTGTTATTTTTATTTTGTACTCACAGGGATTGTTACAGTTTGTTGCTAAGATGTTAATGCTTTAGTTTTCTCTGATTCAAATTGTTGTTGCTGGGTATACCTTCTGCTGCATTATTACAGGGTGTGCCTACAGGTGTGTGCTTACAGATTACTGCTGTAATATTCTGATTCAAATTGTCTTTTGCAAAGTATATCTTCTGTTACTGCTTTATTTTTCTCTGTAGCAAAGTGTGTCTTACAGGGTATATCTTCTGTGAAATTATTACAGGTGGTACTTTACAGGTTTCACAGTTTTATCTGTCATTAGAATAAGTGGATAAGCTTTCAGGGCTACTACATTTGTTGTTGGCTGATTGTTTCTGCTCTAACCTCCTTGTTTCTTTCATCCATGGTTCTTCTTATTCAGCAGGGGAAGAGCCCAGCAACTCAACCCCATCCCCAACCACACCACACTACACTCCTTCTATAGGATAGCATAGTCATGACATTTTCTGTAGCAAAGCAGAAAGGGGTGGATCAGAGGGGTATCCACACAGTAACCTCATTTACAAGGGCACTAGTAATTTAACTTGTTATAACAAGTTATACAAAAACAAACAAACAAAACACAAAATCAATCTTTTGCTTTCATTTTCTTCCTTCTTATTACTCTGACCAGGTTATAAACCCAGCAACATACCAGGAATGGATATCATTAACTGCAGGTACTGTGGAACACTTTTCAGAAGGGCAGTTTTATAGGATTTAGGACACTGTCCTACATGCTGGGTCATTGGAGATCTAGGGGCTCAGCTCCAGGCAGCATGGGCAGAGATTGAGTGCCTCAAATTGCATATTCAAGAGGAAATATATTATAAGAACTGTGCACCATTTCCCCAACATCCAACAGAAGCACTTCGACTGCAGAGGGTAGTTGGTCCGGAAGGTTGGCAGGTGGTTAGGAGGGGCAAATCGGGTGCCCCATCATTTGGTGCTCTCCAACATATCACCACCACAAACCATATAAAAACTACAAACAGGTATTTGCTTCTATCTCCAAAATCAAACGAAGGGGAAGAGGACACTGCAGAACAGGACACTGCAGCACAGGAGCTACCACAACAAAACTCACCCAAAACAGGAAAGGAAATCCCAAAAACTTCTGATCACAGAAGACTCCATGATTCGGGGAGTTGATACATATCTCCAGCCAGGAGTAATGGTCAGATGTCTCCCAGGTATATCAGCATGGAAAGACACGGACTGCATCGCTAAAATTGTTCAGGAAGGAGGAGAAAACATTGATGTCTTGGTACACATAGGGACTAACTATCTCGCCAGCCAGTCAGCTGTGGAGACCAAGGAACACCTGACCAGGCTGGGTAACAAACTATCTATGTCATCTGGCACCTCCTTCTCTAAGATCCTGCCAGTCTGGAAGAGGGGGACAGATAGACGGAAGGTCAGAGAAGGGGAAATAGGGAAGCTAAACATGTGGCTCAAGGGCTGGTGCCAGGAAAAAGGACACAAATTTGCTGGGAACTGGCAACAGTTTGGGTAATGAAAGTTCTTTAAATTTGATGGACTACATCTGACTAAGGAGGGAGTTAGTGCATTGGGGCAGAAATTTGATGTCTTTGCAGAATATTTAAACTAGCAAATGGAGAGAGGGGTGCAGCACCCGATACATTGAATAGGAAGAACACCCCTCAGCTAGTGGTCAAACAGGAGTTCAGCATGTTTGTAGTTCATTTGCATCATTGCATCACCAGGTAAAGAAAAAGGTCCAGCTCCCCATATGATGCACAGGGGAAATGCCAGACCTCACCCAACAACTAACACACTGACATCTGACCAATGGAAAATCATGTACACAAATGCCTGCAGTCTGGGAAACAAGATCCCAGACCTGCACACAATAATGACAGAGGCTAAACTGGACATAGTAGCCATTAGCGAGACATGGTTTACCAGCAACCACACTTGGGAGACTTCAGTACCTGGCTATGTACTGTTCAGAAGAGACCGAGGTGCAAAAAGGGGGGATGGAGTGGCCCTTTACGTCAATGAAAATATCAAAGCTACAGAAATTCAGAATACACATAAGGAGGCCGAAGAACTGTGAGTCACCCTGGAAACAGGAAATGTGACAGACATACAAACTGGGGTTGTGTACAGGCCTCCAGACCAGGAGGAGGACATAGACATGTTACTGTTAGAAGCTATACAAAACATGACAGCTAAAGGGGAGGTTCTGATAATGGGAGACTTCAACATGCCAGATACAGATTGGTTAATACCATCAGGGACATCTGCCAGAACTAGACACATGGTGGATTCCCTGCAGGAGGAGGGCCTCAAACTGGTACAACAACCCACAAGAGATAGGGCTATCCTAGATCTAGAACTGACTAATAGTGAGTAAGTAAGTAAGTAAAACTTTATTTTTAAAGTGCTTTTCAGAACCAAATCACTGTATAAACACATTAAAACCATACAATTGGATTAAACAGTCAAATTTAAAATCCTTAAAAATAAGCTTTAGAGAACAAATATGTTTTGAGCTCAGATTTAAAACTTGAGACAGTCAGGCATTCTCTTACCTGATGAGGTATAGAATTCCACGGGGAAGGGGCAGCATAGGAAAATGCACGTGCCTCAGATGTCTTTAACTGAACCCTGGGAATTTCTAGAAATCCCTCTTAGGCAGATCAGAGTGAGCAGGTGGGGCAGTAGGGAGTAAGGAGATCTTACAAGTACTGGGGTCCCTGTTCATGTAGGGCTTCATAGGTCAGCAACCTGACCTTAAAGGTGATCAGCCACTGAACCGGCAGCCAGTGCAGTCCACGCAGCACAGGCATAATATGACTAGACCTAGATGTACCAGTCAAAAGCCTGGCTCCCACCTTCTGCACTAGCTGCAAGCGGTGGCTATCAATCCCCGGCAGCAATATGTAGAGGGCATTGCAGTAATCAAGGTGGGAGGTCATGAAGGTGCAGACCAATATAGGAAGGTCTGCCGGAGGAACCAAGTGTTTCACCCGGGTGATATTCCTAAGATGATAAAAGGAAGATTTGACAGTGGCAGACACCTGTGATTTCAGGGTCAAACTGTCATCAAAAATAACGCCCAGGTTACACACCCGGTCTGAGGTCAGGAGCTGGACACCATCAAGCCATAAGCCAGATGGAAGCCCAGCCCTAAGACCCACCTCACGGTGACCAGGGTCCACAACCAGCACCTCAGTCTTATCTGGGTTTAACCTCAGCCAGCTAGTGCTCATCCAATCTCTGATCTCAGCTAGACAGGTGTTAAGCACAGAGATCGCATCATCCTGTCCGGGAATAAAGGACAGATACAGTTGGGTATCATCTGCATAGCAGTGAAAACCCAAATTGTATCACCTAATGATCTCTCCTAATGTCAGCATGTACACTGTGAACAACATGGGCACCAAGATGGATCTCAGCGGCACCCCACAGGGCAGGGAGAGGGTGCCAGAGGAATAAATTCCAGTGACAACCCTCTGTGTCCTGCCTGTGAGGAAAGATTGAAACCAACAAAGAACTGTTCCAGACAGTCCACAAAGAAGCCACGGGCACTCCAATGGTACACCATGGTCCACAGTGTCAAATGCCACAGACAGATCAAGAAGGACTAAAATAGTACAAGCCTTTCGATCTCTCGCAATTAGGAGATCATTTAAAACCCATACAAGGGCGGTCTCAGTGCTATGTCTTTTCTAAACCCAGATTGGAGAACTTCATAGACACTGTGATTTGTAAGATGGTCATCCAGCTGTAATGCAACCACCTTTTCAATAACCTTACCCACAAAGGGCAGGTTAGAGACAGGTTTATAGTTAGCTAAGAAGTCTGGGTGCAAGGAGGATTTTTTAAGGAGTGGTCAAATGACCACGTCCTTGAGGGGATCAGGAAAGACCCCCTGCTCCATGGACTTCCAGACAATTTCAGCAAGGATCGGGCAGATAACATCTACACAACCTACCAATAGTGGTGTAGGCCTAGATCTAAACTACAGCTGGTTGGTCATACAGTCTGGACAATCCTAACAATGTCCATGAACTCTGGCCTGCAAAAGTCAGACCAGGAGACACAGGTGCTTGTCGCCTCCTGCCGATCTCTGCAATCCCTTAAAGGGAGAGCTGGGCTGATACCCAATCTAATGCTGGCAATCTTATCTGCAAGAATCAAGCTAGCTTATCACACTTTATTTGTGAAAAATCTCTTCCAGGCTGCAGACAGACTGGATTGCACATTCTGTCGACAGTCCAGAAGAGTTGAGCTAGTCGGTTCCACGCAGCAGCAATCTTCCCAGACAGGAACTCTGGCTTCTTACCGGTGAGTTCTGATTGATAGATCAAATAATGGTCCATAAACCTAAGTCT
Organism: Neoceratodus forsteri; assembly: GCA_016271365.2. Lineage (NCBI taxonomy): Eukaryota > Metazoa > Chordata > Ceratodontiformes > Ceratodontidae > Neoceratodus > Neoceratodus forsteri. The sequence continues at coordinate 1,007,744,730 of CM057454.1, read as the reverse complement.
TTTAGCATCAAGACTGGATTTCCACCAAGCCCTCTCTAGCCTTCGCCCCACTCTCTTCAGCTCCTTCAAGGACCCATCAAACCAAGGGGTACATGGGCGCAAAGTGAGGGGGGGGAACATGAACAGGAGCAATTATGTCCAGGGCATCTCCCACCACCTTATTATAGGCTAGTACAAGATCCCCTGGACTCATGCACTCAATTGATACACCCGATAGATCTAGCACTACCAATAGGCCCTCTGGGGTAATAACCCTCAAAGGGCAACACTGGACCATCTCCGTAGAGGCAGGCCTAATTGGGGGTGCCCCAAAGCTGAATCTTATGGTGTGATGGTCTGACCAACCATCTGGTTCCACCCTCAATCCTATGATCTCCATCCTCATGGGGGAAAAACAAGATCTAGAGAGTGACCCCCTCTATGGGTAGCAGAGGTAACCAGTTGTGTAAGGCCCAACATAGTCATAAGTTGGAGGAGATTATTTCCAAACTATGAGAATTTATCATCAATCCAGGCACTTAAGACACCCAGAATTAACCATCTGGGTGACTCCAATGCCACGTCAATAATGAAGTCTGCAAACTCCTTCAGGAATTCTCCACCATCCCCAGGTGGACAGTAGATGAGAAGAATCCTGAACCCTACACCTGCTCCCAGGATACACTCAAAAGATCGAGTACAACCCACTGGCACATACACAAGACCCAGCTCCATTTTAAAAAAGATGGCCACACCCCCGCCCTTACAATCCAACCTCGGGCAGTGTAAGGATGAAAGGGAAAGGATCACAGATCTCCAGGTAGAAGGTCACCTGGGTGCCAGTGACCATCACATGGTATGGTTCAATTTGGCCACTAGAACAAAATCATTCCATTCCAAGGCAAAAATATGGGACTTTAGAGGAGCTGACTTTGATAAGATGGCCAACAGAGTTAAGCTAGCCCTGGCAAAAAGAAATACAGGTGAGGGGTACAGGCAAAGTGGGCAAGCATTAAAGATGCAATACTGAAGCAACATCCCATTGTGTTAGTGAGAAAAGGAAGTGCAAAAGAAGAAGGAAACCAGTTTGGTTCTCAAACACAGTAGCAGAAAAGGTCAGAGCCAAAAGGCTGGCCTTCAGGAAATAAGGGAATGCAGCAGGATGAAGATAGGGAGGTATACCAAACTTCCCTAAGGGAAGCAGGGAAGGCAGTAAGGCAGGCAAAGGCCCAAACCAAGGAAATACTACCACAAACAGTACAATAAGGTGACATTACTGAAAGGAGAAAGTCCAGAGGAGGTATTGCTAAGATCAAAGGGGATAAGGGGGCATGTGAGGAGGAGGACCATGTGAAAGCATCTCTCCTAAATAGATACTTCTGCTCAGTATTTACTGAAGAGAAGGTAGGGCAGGGCCCACAGCTCTGCACCATGGACACATGGGGGAGGGAGTTGTGCACTAGTCCCTTCACAAAAGAAAGGGTCCTACAAAAGCTCTATAAGCTCAGGGTGGACAAGGCAATGGGACCTGATGGCATGCATCCCAGGGTACTAAAGGAGCTAAGGGTGGAACTAGTAGAGCCATTATCAGAACTGTTTAGTGAGTCTCTGAGCACAGGAGAGGTCCCAGAAGACCGGAGAAGGGCTCCTGTGATCCCGCTCAACAAGAGTGGTAGCAGGGAGGAGGCAGGGAATTATAGACCAGCCAGTCTTACCTCAGCAGTGGGCAAGATTATGGAGACACTCATTAAGGAAAGGATAGTGCAACACCTGGAATCCATAGGAGCACAGGATCCAAGATAGCATGGGTTTACAAAAGGAAGATCCTGTCAAACTAATGTCATAGATTTCTTTGACTGGGTAACCAGAGTGGTGGACCAAAGGGGAGCAGTTGATGTTGTCTACCTTGACTTCAGCAAAGCTTTCGATACTGTTCCACATAGAAGAGTGATTAATAAGCTGGGTAGGCTTGGGGTGGGTCAGACATTGGTAAATTGGGTGGCAAATTGGTTGATGGGCAGAAAATAGAGAGTGGTGGTGGTGGTAAATGGTATTCAGTCATAAGAAATGCAAGTCACAAGTGGGGTACCTCAGGGATCAGTCCTGGGGCCAGTCCTCTTCAATATCTTCATCAGTGACATTGCAGATGGACTGGAGGGTAAGGTTTGTCTGTTTGCAGATGACACCAAGATCTGCAACAGAGTAGATGATCCAGATGGAGTGGGCAGAATGAGAAGAGAACTGGATAAACTAGCAAAATGGTGGGAAGAAGTGACAACTGGGTTTAACGCAAAGAAGTGCAAGATCATGCACATAGGGAAGAAACCCTGAAGCCACCTATTGTGACTTGGGAGGGAAGTTGCTGGCAGTCACAAGGGAAGAAAAGACTTGAGGCACATACTACCGATTACCTGAAATCATCCAAGCAGACCTCTATACAGCAGTAGGTAAGACTAGAGGGATGTTGGGGTGTACTAGTAGGGGTATCACAAGTCGGAAGAGGGAGGTAATAATCCCTCTTTACAAGACACTGATTAGGCCCCATCTGGAGTACTGTGTGCAGTACTGGAGGCCACACCTTCACAAGGACAGTAACCAAATTAAGGCAGTGCAGAGAAGGGCAACAAAATTGGTGCAGGGACTACATCAGAAAACATATGAGGACAGATTAACTGAGCTCAATATGTATACCCTAGAGCAAAGGAGGGAAAGAGGTGAGATGATTGAAACATTCAAACACCTTAAGGGCATTAACAAGGTGAAAGTGTCTAACATGTTTCAATATAAAAGAAAAATAACAGGACAAGAAGACACAGCATGAGATTAGAGGGAGGCTGATTAAGGGGTAATGTGAGGAAGTTCTTTTTCACAGAAAGGGTAGTGGATGCATGGAACGGCCTACCTCAGGAAGTGGTGGATATGAATACAGTGCAGGGCTTCAAACAGGAATGGGATAGGCATAAGGGAGCAATACAAATGAGTATGAATAGATAGGCCATTGACAGAGCAAAGGCCTATGGCATATTCATAAGGTAGAAAAAGAAATGGGCAGACTGGATGGGCCTTGCCGTCCTTATCTGCCATCAACGTCTATGTTTCTATATTTCTATGTAACTTGTTAACATTTTTGATGGAGTCACAAAGGCAGTGGATGTGTGCCAGGTAGTAGTAATACTGTACCTGGATTTCAGCAAGATGTTTGACTCTTCCCCACATAAAAGATTGACTTTAGATGACCTATTGATTGGTGACAAATTGATTAAATGGGTGTAAAACTGGTTAGGGTGGAGAATCCAGTGAGCAGTGGTTGGAGGAATGTGGGGCTTTATATTTGGGATGATACAGAGATTGTTGTCTGGACTGGTGCTGTTCAGCATGTTAATAAATTACACAGGCAAATGGAATTAAGGTCAAATTTGCCTTTTTGCAGATTATACCAAGCTTTATGGAACAGTGGACATAGAAGATGGGACCAGAGACATAAAGGGGGACCTGGGAAGGCCTGTGAGATGATTAAAAATTTGGCAACTGGAGATCAACACCAGGAAGTGCAAGTCATACACATGGGGAGAAATAACCCAGGGGTGGAAAACAGGCTGGGGTGGTGACTGACACAGTGTCTGAGAAGAAAGACCTAATGACTGCAATTACCAGTTCCCTGCCAACCTCTACGCTATGCAGTAAAACAACAGAGATGGCTAATACGATGCTGGGTTGCATAAGCAGGTGGTTCATAAGCTGAAGAAAGAAGGTCATGCTGCCCTTGTGCAGCACTATGGCAATACTGCACCTGGAGTACTGTTTGCAGTTCTGAAGCACCTATCACAAAAAAGAAATGAATCCACTAAAGGGGGGGGGCAGTACAAAAAAGGGCCACCAGAATGATTCAGGGTTAGCAAGGGCATTTGTAGAAACAGGCTACAGAACCTGAATTTGAACTCACTGGAGGATAGAAGGGAGCCCAAGGAACACCTGACTAGGCTGGGTGACAAACTATCATCTGTTTCGTCCGGCATCTCCTTCTCTGAGATCCTACCAGTCTGGGAGAGGGGAGCAGATGGACGGAAGGTCAGAGAAGGGGAGATAGGGGAGCTAAACACGTGGCTCAAGGACTGGTGCCAGGAAAAAGGACACAGATTTGTAGGGAACTGGCAACAGTTCTGGGAGCGAAAGTTCTTTAAATTTGATGGACTGCATCTGACTAAAGAGGAGTCAGTGCATTGGGGCAGAAGTTTGACGTCTTTGCAGAATATTTAAACTAGCAAATGGGGAGAGGGGTGCAGCACCCCATACGTCGAATGGGAAGAACACCCTTCCCCCCTCAGCTAGTGGTCAAACAGGAATTCAGCGTGTTTGCCATTCATTTGCATCACAAGGTAAGAAAAAAGGTTTGTCTCCCCATACGGTGCACAGGGGTAATGTCAAACTTCACCCAACAACTAACACACCAAAATCTGGCCAATGGAAAATCATGTACACAAATGCTCACAGCCTGGGAAATAAGATCCCAGACCTGCAGGCAATAATTTCAGAGGCTAAACTGGACATAGTAGCAATTAGTGAGACGTGGTTTACCAGTAACCACACTTGGGAGACTTCAGTACCTTGGCTTCAAACAGGCATGGGATAGGCATAAGGGAGCAATACAAATGACTATGAATAGGTAGGTCACTGACAGAGCAAAGGCCGATGGCACATTTATAAGGTAGAAAAAGAAATGGGCAGACTGGATGGGCCTTGCGGTCCTTATCTGCCGTCAACTTCTATGTTTCTATGTTTCTATGAGCAGGGAAACATAACAGAGGCCATCATAATACCTAAAGGCATCAACGGAATCAATCTGTTAATTATTCATGATTAGCAGCAACAAGCAATATTATGTGAAACTGCTGCTATTTAGCTGCAGACAGGTTCCTGGTGGAAGTTAGGAGGTACTACTTCATGGAAAGAGTGGTGGAATGGTGGAACCAGCTGATAGAGGATGAGGTACTATAATATTCATGGATAGCTTACATGGGGTTGGGATAAAGTTATGGGAAGTGCAATGTCATCTTGGAAGCAGTTGCAGTGCAATTTGAAACTTAAGGTGCATGGCTTCTTTATCGGCTAGACTTGATAGACTGCAAGACTTTCTGCTGGAGAACTTCTCTGTTTCTATGTCTCGTCTATTAATTCACTTAGATGTCTGGTTAACAATTGCCTATTGAGTAACAACCAGACAGATCTTCCCCAGTGATTCACAGAGGTTATCAACCAACTGGAAAATGTTGTCCCAGAACATTTTCACTATGCGTCAGAGGCTGTTTGGAGGCAGAACTGCTTCCTGAGCTTGCTAGAATTAGAGATCCAACTGAGGTTTCCACAGATCAGAAGATGAAGTAGTTTGCTGAGATTAATCAGTCAGAAAAAGAAAGAGGCTTGACTGTGCACCCCGCAGCTGCAGTGGATGGGGTGCAGAGGAGTGCTTGTAGCTGAGGAGCATCACAAATATATTTTTACTGAGACAGACCTGTTGGTTCTGCACTGCTTCAAAACCAACTACAGCCTCAAGCCATTGTGCTGACTACTACAGCCAAGTGTCAACAGCAAAGGGTGAAGCCTTGAGATTTATGAAGAAGCCTGGGATCCTCAAAATACCCTCAGAGACTGACCAACAGAGAGTGATGTGCCAGAGAGAGCCAGCAGAGAAGACTAGAAGGAAACACTGGAATTGTGTTGGAAGGATGTTAGTTGGGGAATCCAGATAGGACTGCAGAGACTGGCCAGTGCTGCTTCCACCAAGGGTAGACCATGAACAACCAGTTAGGGACATCTGAGCCTGCATTCCATTGGTCTTAGTTTAGATAGGGCTACAGTTTGGAGGTGTCTGTTACTTTCTTAAAGAACAAGGCCATCTGGTCAAGATTTACAATACTGAGGTGATTTAAACAGTGTTATTTTAGTGCACCAACACCTACCAAACATATGCTACTGTGACAGGCCTGCAGCACTTCAACATCAGGGTAACCAGGCTTCCCTAGGAGATCCTTAGGAATGGGATGGTGACACCAGTACCAGTTGGGCATGTATAGTGCCCAACAGTGCAGTCAGGCAGAAGCACATAGTTGGTGCTGGGGGTTTGCAGCATTATAATTTAGTCTGTGCCGAAACAGGCTCAGAATAACAGCCAAGATGGTAATGACTATTGTGCTGTAATTTTTCCTACATTAACCTTTTCCTTGCCTGGCACCTTAATCCTGATCCCAAATAAAACATTTATTTGCTTGCAATCCTTGTGTCATGAGCAGAATATTAGTAGAGGGCTATGTTTAATTTTTTGCAACAACTGTGTTTGCACTCTGTGGAAGTTGGATAGATTGTGTCATTGGGGATCACAGTGGGTTAGTATTCTTTCTCAGGGAGAGTACTAGTACATAACTGTGCCCACCTAATTTCCTGGGAAAAGGCACTGCACAATGCAGCATTTAGGGCAGAAATTTGAAAGCCGAGAACACAAACATATTTCTGAGGAAGGGGCACATATTGTGTCATGGCAAATGCCTCAAAATGACTGTGTGTTATTTAAGCAAAACTTGCATCATGGCAAATGTACCAAAACATTCTTCAGATATTTTAAAATGGTTTTAGACAGGTGTACCTGCCTAATCTTTCGATTTATGATGCAGAGTTTGGTACCTCTGCAGATTTCTGTGTAGATAGACCTCACCTTTGCGTGTTACCCCTGAGAAAATTGGTGGATGGCCCCTATGGGGGAGTATTTCTGATTTTGGATATTGTGGGCCCTCCGGGCCCCATAGATCAGCCTAGGAATGTCCGATTTACAATTCAAGGTGTCATTTTCTACATTTATTGCCACGCTAAGTTGGATGGAACAACTTAGAAAACCCAAAATGGCCACCAAAATCCAATATGGCCACCATATAGCTAGTACATACTTGTTTCGATAATAATTTCCAGATCCCTAGCTTCCAAGATACTGATTATCAATGATTCATGAACGGGGCATTTATTATTATTACGTTTAATACAAATGCATATTAAATTAATATAATAGAACATAAATATAAATAAACATTGAATAACACATCAATCTGCTTATTTGTTCCATTGACCCAAAACTGCATCCACTCTGTGAGAATTTGCCACTTTGTTCATAGGATTACACAGCATGTTCATGTACACTGTATGCCTGTTTAGTTTGTAATTTTAGTTTCTGTTTCTGTTTCAGAAACATGGAGAGCCCTCTAGCTGTACCTGTTGGATTGGTCAAGCCATCCAAATTGCCTACTTGTGTTCTTTGTGAGAACCAAATTAGAGATACAGAACTGCAACAAATATTAGGAGAGAATGGTCCGAATACTGTCAAGGCTTTTGCAGAGAAATTGTCAGTCACAAAACCAACTTCCTAGTACGCCAGAAACTTCAACCTCATATGGAATTAAATCCTTGACCAACTTTCCTCCCGGCCCTGGAGAAACAGGCCTACCTGTTCATACAAGGTGTCACCAAAATTTCACCAGTGAAAGGAAATTAAACACCATCTTAATGAAACAACTTTCTTCAGATCAATCTTCTGAAGCTGAATTATCTGGCATACACAACCCACAGACATCCAGTAGTAGTGAAGCGGTCCATGTAACTCAATGTAAAAGGAAATCATTTGAATGTAAGAAGGATGAGACCTGCTTTGTCTTTGATAAGAAAAGGAAAAAAAGAGAGGAAATACAGAAGAAAAACTCCAAAGAGTTGAACTTGAAGATGGAAAGATTTCGCTGGATAAAAGCATGTTATGCAATGAAAATTCCAATGATGCTCTTTTGTCTGGTGCAGCCAAACATTTGAAGGTCACTACCACCAATGTTGATGTCTTTGCTGCGGATGTCAAATACCACTAAAGTTGTTACAACACTTTCGTGTACGTCGGCAAACGAGAGAGACAAACACCAGGTGCACTGGAAAGTATTCACACAAAGAGTGCTGAAACAGATTTTCTTCAAATAGTGAGAAGAAAGTTTGTTGAGCAGAAATGTTGCTATTTTCTCCCAGAGTTACTGGAAGATCTTCATAGCCTCTACAAGTTACATGGATGTGAACAAGATGCTGAAATAAATCACACATTTCAGTTGAAGAATCTTATCAGCAATGAATTCAGAGATGAGATAGCTTTTACTGCGGAGAAGGGGATACACAGGAATCCTCTCATTCATCACTCAACAAAAGTAAATCCACTTGATTATTTTTTGGCAACCTTGAGAGGAGCTGGGCTCAGAGATAGTGACATCACCAAGGCATTTGTACAGATGATCAGTCGGAAATTAAAAGATACACAAATTGAGTCACCGCAGTTTCCTATGGGATACAAAGACTTGCTTTCTGAGCTTGATAATTATGAACCCATTCAGTAAAACTTCAATGTGATAGCTCTCTCTATATGCCCTTCTAAGAAGATTAATGCTCTAGTTATGCGACCATCCCAACAGAAATTCAAACTACCAAGATATGGTCCATTGCTAGTGACTGGCAATGCCTCATTACTGGAGAACATTCTCCAAAGTCCATAGTTCTATCCATGGTCATTCATCATCTCACCAGAAGTAAAGAAGCAGTCAGTCTTCTACATCATTCGGGGGCTGGTATTTCTTACACAGATGTTAGAAGACAAAAAAAGAAACTTGCCCATAATAGTAAATCTGAGAAATAAAAAAAAAAGCACTGCACACGATTCTGCCTGGACAGCTAACTCATGTCACAATTGATAACTCAGATGGTAAGCAACAGACATTAACAGGAGTCTCAACAACACATGACAGCAACTCAATGATTCACATAGCCTGAATTTCACATCCTGCTGTCATCTGCGATTTCCCAGTACAAGAACAGAATATTCCAAACAGCTCAACAAGAGAAGTCCGGAAAACCTTTCAGAGCTCAGAACCTATTGACTATGGGGATTATAAAATAGAAAAGAGGAAACCCCCACCAATCATCCCATCCTATGATGAGGATGAAAGAAGGGCCAAGCTTGATCTTCGTTTGAGCAAAGATTGCATTTGGGCTCTGGCTGCAAGCATATAATCTTTCAGAGAACATGAATCTCTTCCAGTCCTAGGATCATGGACAGCTTTCAATAAAAAAGCAACATCGACCACTACCTTCAAATCCAAAACTGATTTCCTGCCCATTATACCAAGTGAACCAGATGATGTAGTTTGCAAATATTACCTTGACTTTCTCATGGATCTAATGCATGACCTACAAATTGACCACATCTTCAGCCATAAAGATCATACAGTTTTCGACAAGATTGCACAAAGAATGTGGAAAGAAGAAAAATATACAAAAGTGGTTAATTTGATGGGAGGATTTCACGAACTGATGATGAAGCAGAAGATCCTCTACAGGCAATACAGTGCTATGGGACTTCATGACTGGTGGGTTCAGGTGGGGATAATAGTAGATGGATCTGCTGACCAGGCCTTGGAAGGACACCACTATTCTAGATCGATGAGGTTACATAAACAGTCTTTCGAGGATCTCCTATGATTCATGGGATCCAAGACTCACAGCTCACTAACTGATGGACTACGAGAAAAGCTCATCAACATGAGAAGATCTGCATTGGCAGAATCCTTGAATCTTGTCCTCTTGGATGAATCTTTCCCTGATGCACAGTCATGAATGCTGGAAACCTCTGGCACCATGGGACAGTGGGTGACAGGCTACATTGGTGACACCAGCTCTCTTCTGGCCCAGGTTGCTGCATACAGAGACAAGAATCTGAACTTGCATCTGCAGGCTCAACAAGATATTCTACCTTTACTATTTGCATTCAACCATCAAAACTACTCTCGGTATTTGACATGGCATTATGTAGACCTCATCAATCTGAAAACCATCAATGAGAATGCACACAATGAACTGCAGGAATATGGCACTGGGTATTGTCTGTCCAGTGATGCATTCTCCATGATACCTGGTGACCAAGTGACTGAGGTATTAGTCAACAGAGAGGTAAAGGTGAGGGGTGGACCCATGAAAGGCAGTTACAGTATGTCTGAGGAAGCTGTAGGCAACTTCATTTTGAATTCCCACAAGCTTGCTAAAATTTATTTGTCACTGAAGGAGAAGATGCTTCTGAAAACATCCGGCCACAGACAATGAGTTGACATATGGTGCCATGAAGAAACAAGATGATCAAGTGAAAGGGCTAGTGAAGAAGCTTCACGTATATTCAGATCTATGTCAGGGTGTGGCACGATGCATCACAATGGGCATTGAAATACCGCCAGCAATAGTAGAGGACCTTTTGAAGGCAAGGGCTACGGGGAAGTTATGTTGAGTGCATTTATAAATGACTGCCTCCTATCAAGGAAAGTTGGTTTCTTCGAGCCCATTAAATGCAGTGGAATTTCCACTAGAATGGACAAGAAGAAAGAAGATGGTCAGGCTGTCGGTGTCTTTGTTGCAAAGTGCCCCGACAAGAAAGATGCATTTTCCCATCTGCTCACAACATATCCTTTTGCAATAGCAATTCTGGATGGAAACCTCTACAAACTTAATACCAAACATGTCTTAAGAAATTATCTCATCAATGAAGCAGAAGCTCAAAGTTCTTCCCCTCATCCATTACACTCAGTGTACCTATACAATGCCATGGCAATGGTCAGAGCAATTCCTGCACAGCTTACGTGGTACAGCCTTTGGAAGCACTTCTTGTCAAATTCACACCTTCATCTACAGCAAACTGAGTGGAAGTCATCATTTTTGATAATTATAAGGATGATCAAAAGTTCTTGGTGAATGCAACTTAACATGGGACTTAACATGGGATCAGATTCACAAGAGATGCTACAAGGCAAGGTGTATCAGCAGTACCATCACAGCCACAACAAAACAGATCTCATACAGCTCTTCAATGAGTATGTTAGACAAGAGGATGTCAGAAGAAACTTACTATACCAGCTTGCTATCAGCAATGGCAGAAGCATGTATACTATATAACCAGATTCAGAAGAATTCCTGTTTTCCTGCAACCATGAGGAGACAGATATGAGGATAGTACTGCATTGTGCTCTTGTGAAAGGCCCAGTTGTCATCCGAGCCAAAGATACAGACATTCACATCCTGATGGTTTATGCTTTCACAAAGACTCTTCCAGATTCACCATGGATGCTCCAAATCAACCCCAACATATTTGTAAACATAGGCTCTACAGTACAAGTCACATTAAACTGTTCCACCAATGAGTTGGTTTAGTATTGTTTTTTACAGTTGGCAATGCATTGGCAACTCATATTGCATTGTTTTTCAATGTTTAAGCAACACAATAGCAATGTTTAAAAATGTTTTTGCAACTCAGTTACAATGTACCAACAGTCCAGTCAAAATGCAATACAAAATTGCATTTTAACTCTTAAGAAACAGTTTGTGCAGAGTTTTGTGCTGGATCCAGCAACACTTATGCAACTCAGCCAGAAATGCTAATAACTCATTGGAGGAATAGTTCAGTGTGACTTGTACTGTATATACGATCACATTGGACATGCTGCAAGACTCAGTTTGCCAGCATCCCACGCTGTCTCTGGATGTGAAGCAGCAAGTTACTTCTACAAGGTATCAAAGAAATTAGTCTTTCAATGTTTGTGCAGGGCTGAAGAAATAATAAATCTCCTTTCAGGGTTTGGGGAAAGCATATATGATTCGCAAGACACTGAACAAAATGTCAACACCTTCATTCAACACTGTGTGTACAATGGTACAGGAGGAGAGGATCTCATAGACACACAAGTACGGCAATACAATAACCTGAAAGTGAAGACCACGCAAACAATTCTCCAGACCCAGTGAGCCTATGTAAGCACATGAGAGCAAATTTCATAGTCTACTATTGGCACCACTGCACAGAGCTGGAAATCCCAAAAGTTGACCTTTGTTTGTCAGGATGGAAACGAGAGGATGAAACGCTGAAACCCATGTGAGTCATTGGGTTTCAGTTATCTGACATCCTACATCATAGAAGAAAGGGCGGAAGGTTAGCTGACCAACAATGTGCAGCTGATGGAGATGAGGCAGATGATGAAGGTGAGTCAACACCTCAAAGACACACATAGAAGACCAAACAAAAACCTTTGACCATAGTGCCAATGACTGATTGTACAGGACATGATGACACTGAAAATGACACATTGGCAGCGAATGAACAAACTTCTGCAGACGAATCTTCAAGCTTCGGGAGTGAATGTGACAGTTCAGATCCAGAGTGGACTCCAATATAATGACTTCACAACTGGACATTACAACCAAGGTGTACTGTTGACCCAAAATATTCATAGTGTTGGGTCAAAACATTGATAACATGACTTAATTCTAAACAACAAATCAACACATACAACATTTAGATTTTAAGCATTACTGTACATACTTCAAACTATTTTATCAGTAAATTGCCTTGTGAATGCAATTGTTTTATGTAGTATTAATGTGTGCATTTGGTCCTGTGTCTAACAGGGAGGCTTAAAGCAATATATAGATGTCATAAATGTTCATGAATAAATGTTCAATATATAGATGTTCATGAATCATTGATAATCGGTATCTTGGAAGCTAGGGATCTGGAAATTATTAACGAATCAAATATTTACTAGTGATATGGCAGCCATATTGGATTTTGGTGTCAATTTTGGATTTTGTAAGTTGTACCATCCAACTTGGCATGGCAATAAATGTAGAAAATGACACCTTGGAATTTTAAATTGGGCATTCCTAGGCCGAGCTATGGGGCCTGGTGGGCTCACAATGTCCAAAATCAGAAATAGGACCCCCGAGGGGCTGTCCACCAATTTTCTCGGGGTAACAAGCAAATTCTGAAAGGTGAGGTCTATCTACACAGGAATCTGCAGAGATACCAACCTCTTCATCGTAAATTGAAAGATTAGGCCAGTACACCTGTCTATTTTAAACATCTGTCATGCTTTTCTTGTTTTACAGCATGAAAATTCTGCATGTGTCATCATTCTTTTTTTTTGCCAATAACTTTATTTTATTAAAAAGAAAATATACATCAACCATACATAGTGCACACAAATAACGATGGTTACACAGGCCGCATTAAAGGATAGTGACAGTAAACAAAATACAATTACTAGAATAATAAAGAGTAACAAAACATAATAAACCCCCACCCCTACCAACCCCCAACCCATCCCCCACCCCGCAGCTATCCGTAGAGTTGGGTATAAATTATATAGAATGAAATAGAAGATCAGAACCAATACCCGAACCAAGTCAGAACTTGGAAGAAGGAGGAAAAGTATTAATTATCAACTGAAAAGGAGAGAGGCCAAAGTTACAAAGAAACTGAAAAACTACACCATAAAACCTCCAAAAAAAAAGGAGGAGAACAAAGAAAGCGAAGTAGACAAGAATTAAGGAGGGATATGAAAGGAAGGAAAAATTGATAGAGAAACCTAACAAAGCCAAATATACCCAAAATACACACATTACTAAAAACGAAACTTATCCCTCAAACATTGACAAAACTCCTTCCAATAGCTGTCAAATTTATGTTGAGTATTAGCCAATACGTACACTGTTCTTTCAGCATATAAAGCAGTCAAAAAATCCACCCACCACTCCTTAAAAGAGGGAGTCCATTCATCCCACCAGTGGCGCAGAATCACCAGCTTAGTGACCGATGCCACTAATGCCATCCGGACCCTCAGAATGTTACTTGGGATAGATTTGTACATCCCAAAGATGCAGATCTCAGGTGTAAAAAATGCTGTAAGGTCATAAAAAGGTTTCAGCCCCCATTTGACCACTTCCCACAATTTAGTACTTTTTGGGCAGGACCATAGCTTGTGAAAAGTAGTAGCTAAAGAGCCATCACAATTCTCGCAGGCTAGAGAGCATTTGTTATTCCAGCTGTGTAATTTGGCAGGAGACCAATACATATTATGCAACAGTTTGAACTGGATCTCTCTTAACCTATCTTGTTTAGTATATGTATAAATATCAATCCAAACTTTCTCCCAAACTCTCTTGGGCCAATCCAGAGACTTGTTAACTTTCCAATAATAAGGAATAGGAGAGGAGTTCAGGTCGAAATTTTTGGCAATATATTGGTAACTTTTAGACACCAGTTTACCAGATAAACAAGTATCAGATAAATGAGCCCATAGGTCCCCCACAAGGTCCGATCTTTTGGCATTTCTCAACGAAGAATGGATAGAACTCCTGATTTGGGCCAGGTTCAACATAAACTGGGATTTAACTCCAAACTTTAACGCTAATGAAGAAAGTGGGAGCAAGGAGTTTCCTTCATAAAAATCAGAAATCCGAATCTTAGAATAGGATGATAAGAACAGATTGCCAACAGGTTGGTTACCTATTAGGAAATTCGGATTCCTCAGTAGGGGTTGTGAGAAGTCGGACCGTGGATTGACTTTTAACCCGACATATAATTGATGAATACCCTAATATCCCACCCCAGAGTATTTCTAAACTTTTGGGTACTTTAGTCAAGGGATATATAAAGGGATTCTAAATCTATCTTTAAATCCTTAGCTATGGCCTGGTCTAAATCTAGGCCTGTGCAGGAATAACCATTTTCCAGTCCATAAAAACAGCCCTGGCGCATGTATAGCCAAATAATATCTAAAAAATCAGGTAATTGTTGTGCCAATCTACGTTGCCGACAAAGTTTAAAGTAAGTTCTATGGGTGGTTTGTGTTTCCATATAAACTCTGAACAGTGCCTACTTAAATTATGAAACAAGGATTTGGGGAGGTATATGTTCAGATTGAGAAGAGGGTATAGGATTCTCGGCAGGACCACCATTTTAATTGTGTTAATTCTTGCAGAAAAATACAAGGGAAGTCTCGACCATCTCTCCAGATCTTCTCTAATGGATTTAAGGACAGGTTTCAGGTTCAACTGAGCCAACTCTTCCAAATTTCTGGAGATTTGGATGCCCAAATATACCAAGGACTTAGGTTGCCACTGGAGGCCTAAGGATAGACACCATCCTTTTACGAGATTAGTAGAGAGAGGAAAAAATACTGTTCTGGCTAGATTCAGTTTAAAGCCTGAAAAACCGCTAAAGTCTTCGATAAGATTTAGGGCCCTAGGGAGGGATAAGGTTGTGTCCCTAATATGTAACAGTATATCGTCCGCAAATGCCGACAATTTATGCTCCTGATCTCCGATCTTAATCCCAAAAATCTGTTTGTTGGTCTTTATTGCTCTAATTAGAGGTTCTAAATACAAGTTAAACAGGTATGGTGACAGAGGACAACCCTGACGAGTTGCCCTCTATAACGGAAAAACAACAGAAATTAAGATATTGCACTGAATTCTAGCGGTTGGACATGAGTAGAGAATCTTAATTAATTGTATAAATTGTTAGAATTCCAATTTAGCAAGGGTATCAACATATATGTCCACTCCACCCGATCGAAGCTTTTCCGCATCTAATGAAATAAGAGAAGCTTCGACACTGGGGGCGCTGATGCGAAACTAAATAAAACAATTTCCTGAAATGGTCAGCCGAGTCGTCCCTCCACGAAGCCAGCTTGTTCGGACTAATCAGTTGCGTAGCAGCTCTTAAGTCTGGAAGCTAATATCTTAGCAAAAATTTTTACATCTAAATTCAACAAAGAAATGGGTCTATAGTTACCAACAGAGTCTGTAGGTTTACCCGGTTTGGGCAATAGAATTATTCTGGCCTCGAAGAGTGACGCATCCCTAACTCCAAACTCAGACCAAAAGGTAAAGAGTTGATTCAACAATGGGGCAACTTCAGTTTTAAATACCTTGTAGAAAAGTGGCATAAACCCGTCTGGGCCAGGTGTCTTATCAGCACTAAGTGAGTCAATGGCCGACATTACTTCCTCATTAGATATAGGAGAAATTAGCCTCAACCTAGAGCCCTGTGATAAATTAGGGAGTGGTAGGTCCATCATGAACCTATGCATTTTGGAGAGTTCGTGTGCAGAGGGCGGCTGGCTCGAATATAGGTCCCTATAAAAGGACACAAAGGCCTGTAAAATACCATTAGGATCAGTAACCAATATATTAGAGTCAGGGATTTTAAGCCGGCACCCACCTGGATTCAGATTTTTGTTTTAACTGCCAGGCCAGTAGTTTCCAGCCTTACTACCCTGCCCGATATATAGGGCTTTGGATTTAACTGAAGAGTTAGCCACTTTATCCCTCAATGCCACGGCATACCATGCTCTCAAAGCGGACAACTCCAGTTCTTGGTCAACTGACCTCGAGTATACGGGGACGTCCTCTAATTCTTTAATCTTATTCAGACAAGTGGACATCTTCTGGTTATGTTTCGCTTTCCTCACCGAAGCTACCCTAATTAACTCCCCTCTCCACACCGCTTTGAGAGCAGCCCATGATTTATCTATATCAGAAATGGTGCCCCAATTGTATTTAATTGAGTCTTGCAGAAAGATACGGAACCTACTTAAAGTGTGGACATCTTTAAGTATGCTGTTGTTTAGGGCCCATATATAAGATCTCTTGGGAATGAAGGACGGAGTCCAGACAAATTTGACTGGAGAGTGGTCGGAAATCACCCTTGGGAGCAACTCGGCCTCCGTTACCTCAGAAATAACCTGTTGGCTCACCAAAAAATAATCTAATCTAGAGAGATTTGTGAACCGGTGAAAAAAAGTATAGTCGAGCTGAAGGATTAAGCAATCTCCAGGGTCTATTAAACCTAAAAGGATATACATTCAGCCAAAGCCTGCTGGGCAGGAGAGGAATGTGGTTTCCTACTGACCGATCTATCCAATTTGTCAGATTGAACTAGGTTCCAGTCACCCCCTAATATTAGTGGCACTTCCCTGAAGGGAGATAAGACCACAGCCAAATGGGCGAAAAAGGAGGGAGTCTCAGCATTGGGACCATAAATAGACCCCAACACAAGAGGCTTCCCTCCAAGTTCGCCAGAAACAATAATGTATCTGCCATTCGGGTCATCAAATATGTCTGAATGTACAAAGGGGACACCCCGAGCTATCAGAATTGCCACACCCCGGCTAGAGGAAGAGTACCCAGACCCAAACACTTGACCTACCCATTTCTTCTTAAAATGAGAGAGGTGGTCCGAAAGGACATGGGTTTCCTGCAAAAATACAAATGCCGGCTGGTAGCACCTAAGTGGTTCAAAATTACATATTTCTTACAATTATCCTTCCCCCCTTTAATATTCCATGAAAAAAAGTTCAGGTTAGAGACCATTTGTCCTATCTTGCCCCTGAAGCAGTATACGGATAGCTGCCCCACCCACCATGTAGACCCAAAAAGATCAAACCTATCCACCCTCAACCCCCCACCCCAAAAGTATTCCCCCACCAAAATGCCAAACTACGACCCCCAGGCCTGAAGCCCTCCTCTTACACTGGTTCAGAGTGTGCCATAAAGGGGGCCTCCTAACCCCCTACAGTCCCAGATCAGCAAAATTAAGCATGCAAACCCACCGAATATAGAAACATTGCTTAGATACACAGATACAACCCTCGCACCACAAGTAATAGTGATGTCTCTCGTTAAGTCAAATACAACAGATTAAATTGATTGGGAGGCCCTTGCTAAATACCATTATACAAAATAAGGAACTAACTGTTGTGGAGGATTCCTCCTGCCAGCCCCTCAGAAAAAGAAATACTCAAGAAAAATTGAGCCAACACATAATAAGAGGATATCTCATACCTATTTGGGACATCCCACACCTGCACAAACGCTGAAATCCAAATGATGGTTAAGTCCTGGCCCAGGTATGGAGCAGAATCTTGTGAAAACCTGAATATGCGTGCAGGTAAAAACCACTCAAAGGAGGGCAAAGAAGGGGAATACCCCTTTAAGGTGAAAAACATGTAACATGTCAAATCCCCCTGCCCTAATACTACACAAACCACTGATACAAGAAGGGCTTGCCTACATAAACTTCATGGCCCTCCTACCACATAACCAAACATTAATATTATGTCCAATCCTGACAACAATAACATCAAAGTTGCAAAAGGTAAAGCTATCCATAACATAAAAAACCAGCTTACAACTCCCTCTGCTGGACATAGAGAGATATAACAAACTTCTCCTGGATTGAAGGATCCACATTAACTAATAACTACCTGGACCAAACAAAAATATTCAAGTTTAGAGTTAAACAGATATTGAAAATGTCCTCAGAAATCTTGTGACTTGGCCACGTTATTGAAATTATAGTCCAGAGTATATAAAGCTAGTGAAGCAGGCCAAAAACAATCTCGTGTTGGGCTATTTAGCCTCTGAAGCTCAGCACAGTCCACCCCATGGCTCAACCTTTAGGGAACAGGTCAGGCATCAAACTATGAAGGAGGTTAAAGCATGCGTCCACCGATTGTTATCATTTACCCCCTCTTTAGTGGTGACCTCAAGCTTAGCTGGGTACAAAATACGATGGCGAATCCCGCCGCCCACAACTCGAGGTAATAGGCCGAAATGAGGCTCTAACTTGTCTCATTTTCCATGTTAGGTCGGGGACAAAGAAGCTTTTGCCTTCCCAATGAAGAGATGATAACTTCTTTACTTCCTTCAGGATATGCTCCCTGTCCAAAAATTGAGAAGCTTGAAAATAATGGGACGTGGAGGCTCTGTTGATGAGGGCTTAGCTCTTAGGCGCAGGTGCCCCTCTCAATGACATACTCCGGTCCATTTGGTGAGGGCCAGAAGATTTTAAGCAGCTTTTGTAAAAACAATAACATATTAGAGCCCTCTTCCCCTCTGGCAATCCCAAAGAACTAAATTATTTATGGCTTCTTCCCTCTAGGTCGTCCAGCCGCTCCTCCAATCTCGTAACCATCTTTTGCAATCAGTGATTGTAGGCCTCGACTTCTCAAACGCTCGCTCAGTTGATGAAATGTGAGCCTCAGTGTCCGTAACTCGTGACCCAAGTTGGGTCAGGGCAGGTTTGATATCAGCCACCTGATCCACTAGCTTAAGCAATTAGCTGCTTAATGACTGAGAGGTCATTATAGATCTTGCCAGGCGTAACCTCCTCCGTTTCATTCTGCGGTGAAGAACTGCGGAGTGGCGCTTTGCCTCCAGCTCCTGCTCGCTCACCTACATATCGAGAGTCGATCGCCACACAAGACAATCCAGAAGGGATCCGCTGCCTATATGGCCAGGAAAGAGTAAGGTAGGTCAGGTTATGGACGTAGAAAAACGGCAAGTTAGCTGGTTAGGATTGGGAGCCCCAGACAGCAGCAGCTACTCCTCCATTGGCGTCACGTGACCCCCCATGTGTCATCATTCTTATGCATGTGTTATTTTCTGTGCACAACTTGCATTTGCAACATAGTGTTAGATCTCGTTTCATGTGATCTATTGCTTATGTTGTGAATTGTGTAATCGTGCTGTGACATGATTCTTTGAGAATCCAGCCATTTAAAATTAAAGTTCAGGATGTAATTTCCAAAGAATCACATCACAGTTGAAGCATGAATGTGCAACTTGCTACATAATCAATAGAATTCAAAAAAATGTAGTCTCACTATATGACACAAGTACCTGGAGTTGCGTTCTAAAAATGAAGCATGGATCAGAATAATTGCATGAGCCATTTTTGTGCAATAAAGTCATTCAAGTGCCATAAATGCATTGAAATGTTTCAAATTATACAGTAAGGTATGCAAATCCTGTAACCACTTTGGTCAAAACACATCAAATGACCGTGGGTATATCCTGCAATAACCCACGGCTAAGAAATTGCATTTATAAAAAACATAAACACTTTATAAGTTTATTTTACACATGGGTCCACTGTATACTCACAATAAGGCACTCCAGGGTGTGGGTTATTGGGAGATTTACCCACTTCCTGTGTGGTTAAGTCACTCATCTGTGCCTCATGACACACGACACAATGCATGGGTAAATCCCCCATTAAAATAGCTGAAGAATGTTTTGGTACATTTGCCATGATGCAAGTTTTGAAAAAATTTGGTAACTAAACTTTTGTCATCAGTTTTGAAAATCCAACCCAACAAGAGTGCTGCCTTGAGATATGTGAAGAGGCCTGAGGTCCTCAAGACACCCTGAGGGACTGACCAACAGAGAGAGAGTGGGGTGTCAGAGGGATCCAGCACAGGAGAGCAGAGAGAAACATTAGAGTTGATCATGCCTGTGGGATGAGAACTGGTAAATCTAGATTGGACTGCAGAGACTGGTGGTGATGCTTTCCCCAATGGTAGACCATGAGCAATCAGTTAGGGCTATCAGGTCCTGCAACCCATTGATCATATCATACACAAGGCCACAGTCTGGATGTTTCTACTACTTATTGAATAGACAAGGCCATCAGGTCAAGATTTACAATACTGAGTTAATTTAAAGAGTATTATTTTAGTGCACCAATACCTGCCAGCCGTGGGCAATGTTGACAGGCCAGAAACACTTCAACATCTAGGTAACCAGGCTTCCCTAGGAGAAGGGTAGTAACGCTGGTACCAGTTGGGCATGGGTAGTGCCCAACAGTATAGCCAGGCAGAGGCACAATGTTTGTGCTGGTGTCGGGCAGCATTATAATTTAGTCTGTGCTTAGAAGGGCTTTGAAGAACAGCCAAGATGGCAATTACTGTTGCACTGTAATGTTGCCTGCATTAACCTTTTCCTTCCCTGGCACCCTAATCCTGAGCCTCAACTAAACCATTTAGAAACATAGACACATAGACTTTGAAGGCAGATAAGGACCACTTGGCCCACCCAGTCTGCCCATTTCCCTACCTACTGGATAAGCTGCAGATTGTAGTTAACCAACAGCCTACTTCCTGCAACCCCCCACTATAATTTCCTTATGTCTGTCCCATGCATTTGTTATTCGTTTGCAATCCTTTTGTCATGAGCTTAATATTTCTAGAGTGTTATGTTTAATTTATTGGTACAACCACATTTGCACTTTGTGGGAGCTGGGAGAGCTGTGCCATTGGGCATCATAGTGGGTCGGCACTGTTTCTCAAGGGGCAGTAACAGCATATAACCTTGACCACTTAATTTCTCTGGATGGAGAAACTGCACAAAGTAACAATTATGGTCAGGATCTTCAAAGCCAATATGGCAAACAATTTCCAGGTTTGATTGAAGAATGTGTCATGGCATTTGCATGAAAATGTTTGTGTGCTATTTGCAAACATGTTGATGAATTTACAACACTTTTCTTGCTTTACTGCACAAAAATGTCTCATGTGTCATCTTAATGTGTGCTTCATTTTCAGTATCCAACTCCCAGCACTTGTTGCATAGCGTGACACAACATTTTTTGCAATATAATGGTTATGTGGCAAGCTGTACATTCATGTTACTATTGTGATGTGATCCTTTGGAAACTTCACCTCTAAATTTTGATTCAAAGGCTGTGTCTGCAGTTCAATGGGTGGAAGCAACCAGCCATGCCCCCTGCCTGAGTTATGTAAGTCAGCTCCTTCCAGCCCCATGGAGAAGTACTGTTTCTTTGCTGCAGCCAGAGGTTCTTCTGGGGCTCTGCCCCCTCCCTTTTTTTGTCCCAGTGTTCATCTCCCACTTTCCTTTTGTGATTTTTGACTTTCTGCTTGGTTTTTGCCTCTCAGCTTTCTAAGTCATTGTTTTGATTTCTACCTTCCTGGCTACAGTTTATACTTCTCTCAGTCAGCTGTTCCTGCTGCCCTCCTCTTCACATATACCTTGCCATGTGTTTCTTTCAGTTTTGGTTCTTTTTGGACCTCCTAGTTTTCCCAGCATCCTGTCTTCATCACTTGCTTCTGACTTGTGCTATTCAGGCTCCCATTTAGCTGATTTTCCATACCTTTGCAAACACTCAGTTCAACTATAATCCTTAAATGTTTACACCTGACTCCTAGACAAGCAGCCATTCTCTTCTGTGTTCTGTTATTGTTTACTTCAGCAGCTACTGCTTCCTAGTTTTTGGTTCCCATATGCTCCTGCTTTCAATAGCAGTTCCAGTTGTTGTTTCTACTGCCTCAGCCCACCAGACTTGCAATGCATCAGCAGCTAACACTAACCTCTCTTATAGAACTGATTGCTATGCATTCAACATTCAATCGAAGTTCATATCATTCAGTATCATTCAATATCCTAGTTGTCATTCAATGTCTCAATCAACTATTCAGCCTTACCTACTGTATGTTTCATTTCTTCCATGTGTTCGTGGCCATCAGGCTTCACCATCAACCACCCACTACTCCTGCATTCAGATACATGCCAGCCACAACCATAGCATGGATTCCAGGGTTTATGCCCTTTAAGGTGACAGTCTATCTCTGCCCCCTTGAAGTCTGCATCTTGAGGGTGGGTCCCTCAACTCAGGCAGGGTCCTTCTTTTTCCACCGTTGGGGTGAGAATGTAATATGCTCTGGGGGAAGCTTTAGCAGTGCAGATCAACTTGGCAGTTCCTCTTGATGTAACATTTAAGATGACAGCTGTTGGAGGGTGGGGCCTTTAAGTCCACAGGGCCTCCTTTAGCTGTGCAGACCACGTCAGCAGTGCCTTCAAAAGTTATTCCCTCTATAGACACCTAAGTTTCACCTGGCCTCCACCTCCTTCC
Organism: Neoceratodus forsteri; assembly: GCA_016271365.2. Lineage (NCBI taxonomy): Eukaryota > Metazoa > Chordata > Ceratodontiformes > Ceratodontidae > Neoceratodus > Neoceratodus forsteri. The sequence goes on along the minus strand of CM057454.1, from coordinate 1,007,722,157 downwards.
CTTCCTCTGTCCCTCAAGGGTGAAGATCATGGAACTTCAAGTTCCGGGCCCTCAGTCACCCAACTCTGATGCCTTACCCCTCAAGAGTTTGTCTTCCTCTCCAGACCTCCCATCATTGAGGCCAGGTGAGTGCCTTTCAGTGGTTGTTGCTCTCCTCCTCCTGCTTTGTGGGGTGTGCCTCCTTTGTGGGGAACCTCCTTTAGCTTCAGAGATCAGCTTTTGGCACCCCATGGCTTTCCTGTTAAAGGGATAGAGTGATAGCCCATCTTCTAAAAATCTCTCAAATGATTTAGGTCTATAAATAGCAGTAGCTGAGCCATCAGTAATTTATCCTAAGCCTGGATGGAAGCTAACCAAGGCCTTGGATCCCTAGAGGTTACCTCTCATAGGGTTTTTTTTCCTCTTTTCCATGCTGAAGGTCACAAAAGTTAGGTAATCTCTGCAACAGGTGGTCCATAATGTAATACATTTATAATAGTATAATGTTGCTGGTCAGCTGAACACGTACTCCTTGGAGGAGAGGAGGGATGGGGGGATATGACTGAAACCTTTAAATACCTTAGGGGGATAAACAAGGTTAATACAGAAGGGATTTTCTGTATTAGAAGGGGGAGGGATATGAGAGTGCATCGGCTAAGACAGGAGGTGAGAAGACTGAGGAGGAAAATCAGGAGACATTTCTTTTCACTGAAAGGGTGGTAGACAGGTGAAATACTCTGCTTGAGGAGGTAGTTTCCTGTAGTACAGTGGGTGGCTTTAAGAGAGGTTGGGACAGGGTGAGAAGGGGTTATGATGAGGGTTGGGGAAGGTGGGGCAGCTGTGAGATGAGGAGCTAGTTGTACAATCAAGCAGACTCAATAGACTGCAAGGCCTCCTTTTGCTGGCATGTTCGTACGTTCGTATGTTTACCCACTTAGGTTTTAGTTGTGAGTCGGGGTCGGATGGTGTCACTCCTTCCATTGCCGTTCCCTCTCTCCTTACAGAAGTCATGTCTCTTTTGCTATCAGTTCTGACATCTGTCAGTCATTGTTCAATTCAATCTCTGTCTGTTTCCAGTCATCACTGGCTGCTGTCAATCTGTCCTCACTCAGGCTATGTGGTCACTACTTGTTGCTCAGAACTTTTTGGGGCTCCTTCTGAAGGTACATTTAGCCTGAAGGAATTATGTTCATGTAGCACCTCTAAGGGCAGAATCCTCCTCAAGATGGTCTCTTTGTCTTCACAGTATCCAAACAGGGTGGTAATTCCCCATGGAACAGAGAGTGTGAATGGCCAAAGTACTCACTTATGACAATCAACAACACATTCATTCAAATTCCTTCAGACTATCAACAAAGTTGCACAAGCATAACTCCTCACTAAGTTAGGAAAGCCCATTAAATTCAAAGGCTATGCCTGCAATTCAATTGGTGGGAGAAATCAGCTACACCCCCTGCCTGAGCTATTTAAGTCAGGTCCTTTCAGCCTCACTCAGAAGCATTGTTTCTTTGCCCCACCATCCTCCCCGCCTCCTCCAACGGCACACCTGTTGCCTCAGTGTGCCTTTCTAAGGTACCTTCAGTCAAAAGGAATTATGTTCCTGCAACACCCCTAGGATAGAACCCTCATCAAGAGTGTTCCTTTGCCTTCACAGTACCCCAACAGGGTGGTAGGTCCCCATGAAACAGAGAGTGCGAACAGTATTCACCTATGACAATCACCAACCTATTCATTGAAATACCTTCAGACTATCAACAAAGTTGCACAAGCACAACTCCTCATTAAGTTGCATAAGCCCATTGAATTATAAAAATCTGGATTCTCAAAGAATCATGTCAGCTGTGTAGCTCAGTTATACAACTTGCAACATACTGTAATTATTAGCCCACATAAAACATGATCTAATTCTATCTTGTATATGCAAGTTCTACATAGAAAATAATGCATGCATTATTCCTGCCTAGTGCAGTAAAACAAGGAAAGTTTTGCAAATGTGTCCAGACATTTTTAAATCACCAAGAGAACATTTTGGTGCATTTGACTTTATGCAAGTTGTGCCAAAATCTGGTAATTAACTTGTTTCATGGGCTTTGAAAATCCAGCCCAATATCTTTGGACAATACATCCCTACAAGAGTTATCAACCCTGGCCCCTCACTCTAATTTAAGCCCATAAAGCAGAGGTATGGCACTGGCATCTACAATAACACAGTGTACCCATGATTATCTAGGCAGAGTCAAGCTGTTAAAGGAGGGTCAGCAGAGGTTCACTACACAGGGATTATGCTAGTCTATCCTGGTGATCATGTTTGAGAAAGCAGCAAAAAGAATTAGGGTAAGCAGTTAAGGTAATGTTAAGATTTTAGTAAAGCATTCAACATGGCAATCCAGAAGAATTTATTTCTGAAGTCAAAGGAATTTCAAACTACAGACATATACAGTAGTTCAATTGATGGAGACCTGGTTATCAAATAATACTCAATAGTTACAGTAGTAATGCATAGAACTGCACTGATCTGATGAGAGCCATCACTAGAATTACCCTGGGGTTAGTACTGGAACCTTGATTACTTGATGCCCTGGACTTGAGGGCCATTACTGATGGGAAACTGAAACTGTCACAGGAATGTTTGTTGCTGTGTAATGACTGGGAGCAGAGGCTCACAGGAAAGCATTGTCTTCTTTATTTTGCACAATGTGACATGCAGATCTTGCCATTAATAGGACTGAAGTGAGTTTTTTATTTTATCTGTTAACAGGTGTGACAAGACAATAATAATGCAGCCTCTAAGTCCAGCAACTCTTCTTGTGAAGTTCAGTGATGGTGGCAGAGTGACAGTGACCATAGATAAAATTTTCATGAGGTGGGAACTGATTTTTAAAACATTGCACCTGTAATACAGGTAGGCATGTACATTTTCAAAGGGTAAATATAACAATCATGGGATTCATATAACCTATTATATCTCACTGTTTCAATGATTTATAATTAGAGATAATAGAGGAAACATATATTATCCATAGAGTGATACAACTACTGAACTACAGTAGCTTATAAAGGAAATAATGGGGTGTTCTGTCTTTTAACCTCAAATTCAGCAGTTCCTTCCTTGTAAAGCATAACATTACTTGGTAAATGATTTTGCTAATCAGGGAAGAAAAGGACACTAGGGACATACCTCATAATTAGAATGCCTGGATGGAATAGGCTGATCACTTGGCCCCTGGTTTCAGAGATGACTTGCAATGGTAGTTTTCCCCCTCACACTGCCAGACTTTATATATAATTTGTTGGTGACATGTAATCAATAAGACACAACAGGTACTAGTTTCTGTTCATGAACCATATAACCAGGTGCACTGTGAGGTATGAGATTATCTCACTGAGTACCTTCAACCTCCTAAAAGAACAGTTCACCCATCATTGCTCTTTCTATGCAAATATCTCTCTCCCTTCTCTAGAGGTCCAGAGTATCACACACTGTTCCTCTCTCCTGGCCAAAACAGTGTCTTTCCATTATTCCCACTAACCTCTCCTCTCTCCCCCTTAACCCTGCCATACCATCCCCCACTCACTCTGATTATCCAATGCGTGTTCATTTCATGTTCCTTACTCACAGTCTGTAGCATGCTAGTCTGTTTTCTCTAGGTAATTTCCAACACTGTGGAACCTCCTCCTTCTCTCCATCCGTCACTCTCTCAAACAACTTTTGCTGGCACATATCTCAAAAACCTGCACCTGTAGCTAGTCATAGTCCTCTTCTCTCTCTGAAGTGCAGCAACCTATTCTCTATTCACCACCTCTTCTCTTTACCCACTTTGCCTCTTACCCTAATGTATAGCTTTAAACTCAATGCAGTAAGTACATTTTAATGTATATCACCACCATTCTACTGCAAATATATTGCAAAATGTAGACTGTGTGCTCTCCTAACTTGTATCCTCATCCTTGCCACCCCATAACCTATCCACTTCCTCACTTTTCTGATTTATTTTTTAATTTATTACTTGTACCTTTCTTTTATAGTTCTGCTACATGTACAAGTAATCAGTATTTTTGTCATTCCTGCATCTCTCCTTGCTGTACCCTTTCACCCAGCTGTCACCTGAAAATGAGTTTCACCTTAGCTGGCTCTAGTGGTGTGAAAGGCTAAGGCATTGAAAGTCTCACCTTCAGCCACCCTAGTGACTTGTACTCAAGGATCAGCATGGGTTGTCTTGGACCCGTGGCATGGGAAAGGATTAAGCATCCCAGTGGCTGCTCTCATCTCCTGGGGAGAGATGGCCAGCAATTTCAGACACTGACTGCCACCAGGTGGAGGCCCAGTGGTAGTGCAGGTCTAAGCAGCATGAAGGGAAGGGTTGTAGTTCTGTGATGCTGGTGCACCTCCACGTGCATGTGCTAGTGTGTGTGGCTGCGGTAGAGGACTGGTGATCAGAAAACTGAAAACTGGGGAAAGGTGGGCTACATGAATCCCTGACCACATTCTCTTAGTCCACACCACTAACAGACCCCTGGGACATCTGGCTATATGTACTAGGGGGACAACTCTACTCCCTGGCCCCACAATGGGGGGGGCAATCCATGGGGGACTTAACCCCAGTGATTCGGGAGAGGTGGATGCCAGTCTGGAGGGGTGGAGTTGGTACTGGGTTGAGAACCTCCCCATCTGCCCCTACAAGGTAAAAAGCTGTGTGGAAAAAAATGAGTTTCACCTTCAATGTGCGTCTCAAAGTTAGCACATTTTAAATAAATAAAAAAATAAATGATGACTCTGTTTACAGGGTGTGGTATTCACCAAACAATTTTCAGAATCCACTCAGAATTTGAATTTAATCTGAGCTTGCTCCATACTTTCCAGTCCTTTGTACAAACAGCTGCCAGATAGCCATTTTTCCCATCCTAATGGTCCTTGATAGACATCCAAGTGATGAATTCAGTGGCAAACAAAGCAAAAGGTATCAGCCATGGGGACTGAAAATAAGTGTTATGGATATCTGAGAGAGGCAGATACACAGGTGCTAAGTGAACACCGATATCATTGCATTGAGGGTAATATGTTGATTTATTACAAATGTTCACCAGTCAGTGTACTGAACTGCAAAGATCTAATTTCCTAATGCATCTTGGGTGAAGGGAAAATGGGAGTATCTCAAAAAAATGCAAAGCAAATATGAAAAACCAGAGCAATAATATACAAAACAACAAGGTAGTGTAAGTGTAGAGAAGTAGAATGGAGAAGAAAAAAATAATGCAATGGATAAAACATATATAAGGACATGCCAGTGCATGTGAAAAAAAACCCATGTCACAAGTAATACATAGAAACATAGAAACATAGAAGTTGACGGCAGATAAGGACCGCAAGGCCCATCCAGTCTGCCCATTTCTTTTTTCTACCTTATAAATGTGCCATCGGCCTTTGCTATGTCAGTGACCTATCTATTCATAGTCATTTGTATTGCTCCCTTATGCCTATCCCATGCCTGTTTGAAGCCCTGCACTGTATTCATAGCCACTACTTCCTGTGGTAAGCCATTCCATGCATCTACCACCCTTTCTGTGAAAAAGAATTTCCTCACATTCCCCTTAATCGGCCTCCTCTAATCTCATGCTGTGTCCTCTTGTCCTGCTATTTTTCTTATATTTAAACATGTTAGACTCTTTCACCTTGTTTATGCCCTTAAGGTGTTTAAATGTCTCGATCATATCACCTCTCTCCTCCTTTGCTCAAGGGTATACATATTGAGCTCCGTTAATCTGTCCTCATATGTCTTCTGATGCAGTCCCTGCACCATTTTGGTTGCCCTTCTCTGGACTGCCTCAATTTGGTTAATGTCCTTGTGAAGGTGTGGCCTCAATACTGCAGTACTCAGATGGGGCCTAACCAATGTCTTGTACAGAGGGATTATTACCTCCTCTTACGACTTGTGATACCTCACTAATACACCCTAACACCCCCTAGCCTTACCTACTGCTTTAGAGGTCTGCTTGGATGATTTCAGGTCATCAGTGATGATGATGCCCAAGTCTCTTTCTTCCTTTGTGACTGCTAGCAACTCCTCCCAGCCTATAAGTGGCTTCAGGGTTTCTCTTCCCTATGTGCATGATTTTGCACTTCTTTGCATTAAATCCCAGTTGCCACTCTTCTGACCATTCTGCTAGTTTATCCAGATCTCTTCTCATTCTGCCCACTCCATCGGGATCATCTACTCTGTTGCAGATCTTGGTGTCATCTGCAAACAGACAAGCCTTACCCTCTAGTCCATCTGCTAGGTCACTAATGAAGATGTTGAATAGGACTGGCCCCAGGACTGATCCCTGAGGTACCCCACTTGTGACTTGCATCTCTTCTGACTGTATACCATTTACCACCACTCTCTGTTTTCTGCCAGTCAACCAGTTTGCCACCCAGTTGACCAACTTCTGACCCACCCGAGCCTACCTAGCTTATTTATCAATCTTCTATGTGGAACAGTGTCAAAAGCTTTGCTAAGTCAAGGTAGGCGACATCAACTGCTCCCCTTGGTCCACCACTCTGGTTACCCAGTCAAAGAAATCTATGAGATTAGTTTGACAGGACCTTCCTTTGTAAACCCATGCTGTCTTGGATCCTGTGCCCTATGGATCCAGGTGTTGCACTATCCTTTCCTTAAGGAGTGCTTCCATAATCTTGCCCACTACTGAGGTAAGACTGGCGGTCTGTAGTTCCCGCCTCCTCCCTGCTACCACTCTTGTGGGTGGGATCACATGAGCCCTTCTCCAGTCTTCTGGGACCTCTCCTGTGCTCAGAGACTCACTAAACAATTCTGCTAATGGCTCTGCTAGTTCCTCCTTTAGCTCCTTAAGTACCCTGGGATGCATGCCATCAGGTCCCATTGCTTATCCACCCTGAGCTTAGCAAGCTCTTGTAGGACCCTTTCTTTTGTGAAGGAGTAGTGCCTCCCTCCCCTGTGTCCATGATGCTGAGCTGTGGGCCCTGCCCTACCTTCTCTTCAGTGAATACTGAGCAAAAGTATCTATTTAGGATAGATGCCTTTACAGGGTCCTCCTCCTCACATGCTCCCTTTTCTCCATTAAGCTTAGCAATACCCCTCTGGACTTTCTCCTTTCACTAATGTATCTATAGAAAGTCTTGTCACCTTCTTTTACTGTTTGTGCTAGTGTTTCCTCAGTTTGGGACTTTGCCTGCCTTACTGCCTTACCTGCTTCCCTTAGGGGCAGTTTGGTATGCCCCTATCTTCATCCCGCTGTGTTCCTTTATATTTTCTGAAGGCCAGCCTTTTGGCTCTGACCTTTTCTGCTACTGTATTTGAGAACCAAAGTGGTTTCCTTCTTTTTTGCACTTCCTTTTCTGTCTAACACAATGGGATGTTGCTTCAAGTATTGTATCCTTAATGCTTGCCCACTTTGCCTGTACCTCCTCACCTGTGTTTCTTTTGCCAGGGCTAGCTTAACTCTGTTGGCCATCTTATCAAAGTCAGCTCCTCTGAAGTCCCATATTTTTGCCTTGGAATGGGATGATTTAGATGTAGTAGCCAAATTGAACCATACCATGTGATGGTCACTGGCCCCAGGTGACCTTCTACCTGGAGATCTGTGATCCTTCTTTGTTAGTCAGTACTAGATCTAGGATAGCCCTGTCTCTTGTGGGTTGCTGTACCAGTTGTTTGAGGCCCTCCCTGCAGGAATCCACTATGAGTCTAGTTCTGGCAGATGTTCCTGCTGGTATTGACCAATCTGTATCTGGCATGTTGAAGTCTCCCATTATCAGAACCTCCCTTTAGCTGTCATGTTTTGTATATCTTCTAACAGTAATGTGTCTATGTCCTCCTCTGGTCTTGGGGTCTGTAGACAACCCCAGTTCTTATGGCTGTCCCATTTCCTGTTTCCAGGGTGACCCACAGTTCTTCTGGGTCCTTATGTGTATTCTGAATTTCTGTAGCTTTGATATTTTCATTGACATACAGGGCCACTCCTCCCCCCCTTTTTGCACCTCGGTCTCTTCTGAACAATACATAGCCAGGTACTGAAGTCTCCCAAGTGTGGTTACTGGTAAACCACGTCTCACTAATTGCTACTATGTCCAGTTTAGCCTCTGACATTATTGCCTGCAGGTCTGGGAACTTATTTCCCAGGCTGTGAGCATTTGTGTACATGATTTTCCATTGGCCAGATTTTGGTGTGTTAGTTGTTGGGTGAGGTTTGGCATTACCCCTGTGAATCGTATGGGGAGACAAACCTTTTTTCTTACCTGGTGATGCAAATGAGCGGCAAACACACTGAATTCAGTTTGACCACTAGCTGAGGGGAGGGTGTTCTTCCCATTCAACGTAGGGTGCTGACCCTCTCCCATTTGCTAGTTTAAATATTCTGCAAAGACGTCAAACTTCTGCCCCAATGCACTGACTCCCTCTTTAGTCAGATGCAGTCCATCAAATTTAAAGAACTTTCGCTCCCAGAACTGTTGCCAGTTCCCTACAAATCTGTGTCCTTTTTCCTGGCACCAGTCCTTGAGCCATGTGTTTAGCTCCCCTATCTCCCCTTCTCTGACCTTCCGTCCATCTGCTCCCTTCTCCCAGACTGGCAGGATCTCAGAGAAGGAGATGCCGGATGAAATAGATGATAGTTTGTCACCCAGCCTAGTCAGGTGTTCCTTGGTCTCCACAACTGACCGGCTGGCAAGATCGTAGTCCCTATGTGTACTAGGACATCAATGTTTTCTCCTGCTTTGTGAACAATTTTAGCAATGCGGTCAGTGTCTCTCATGCTGATGTACCTGGGAGACATCTGACCATCACCCCTAGCTGGAGATGGGTATCAACTCCCCGAATCATGGAGTCTCCTATGATCAGAGTTTTTGGATTTCCTTTGTGCTTGTTTAGTTTTGGTTCCTGTTTTGGGTGAGTATTGTTGTGCTGGCTCCTGTGCCGCAGTGTCCTGCTCTGCAGTGTCTTCTGCCTCTTTATTTGATTTCAGAGATAGAGGCAGATACCTGTTTATAGTGTTTATATGGTTTTGGAGGGTAATGTGTTGGAGAGCAGAGAGTGATGGGGCACCTGATTTGCTCCTCCTAACCACCTGCCAACCTCCTGGACCAACTACCCTCTGCGGTTGAGGTTTTTCTGTTGGATGCTGGGGAAATGGCGGGTGGTTTTTATAATGTATTTCCTCTTCAATATGAAATTTGAGGCGTGCAATCTCTGCCCATGCTGCCCGGAGCTGAGACCTAAGATCTCCAAAGGCCCAGCATGTAGGACAGTGTCCTAAATCCTGTAAGAATGTCCTTCTGAAAATTGTTCCACAGTACCTGCAGTTAATGAAATCCATTCCAAATAAGTTGCTGGGTTTGTAACCTAGTCAGAGTAATTAGAAGGAAAAAAATGCAAGTAATGGTTTAATTGTGCTTTGTTTAACTTGTCATAACAAGTTAAATTACTAGTGCCCTGTAAATGAGATCACCTTGTGGAGGCCCCACTGATCCGCCCTTCTTGCTCTGCCACAGGAAAAATGTCACAACTGTGGTACCCTATAAATGGAGTGTAGCGTGGGTGGTTGGGGATGGGGTGGGTGGGCCCTTCTCCTGCCTAAAAGAAGAACCACGGACGAAAGAACAAGGAGGTAAGAGCAGAAACAATCAGTCAACAACAAATGCAGTAACCCTGAAAGCTTAACCTAATGTTAGATAAAACTGTAAAACCTGTAATGCACCACCTGTAATAATTTCAGAGAATATATACCCTGTAAGAAACACTTTGCTCCAGAGAAAAATAAAGCAGTAACAGAAGATATACCTTGCAAAGACAATTTGAATCAGAAGATTACAGCAGTAATCTGTTAGCAACACCTGTAGGCACACCTTGTAATAATGCAGAAGAAGGTATACCAGCAACAACAATTTGAATCAGAGAAAAAATAAAGCAATGAAATGTTAGCAACAAACAGTAGCAATCCCTGTGAGTAAAAATAAAAACACCACCACACAGTAAATCTGTAGCCAAACTAAGTCTTAATCCTTCTCCCTTGCTCTGGTAAGTTTCTCTACTCTGCCTTTCAAGCAGTCTTAGAAGGAAAGAGCTCAGGTGAAGCTAGGTGCCTTGGCCAGCAAACCAAGTCTTCTACCTCACTAATACTGTCACCACTGTACATTTTTAAAATGGGTTTCATAATCCTAGCAATTTCATTGGTCTAAACACATCACCTGATCATTGATTAGTCCCTGGTACTGTACAGTACATGCACGGTTCGTAACTAACTTACCCTACTCTACCCAGGAACTGCCTAACTAAATGAAATTCAACCTTTTTCCATTGGTTAAAAAAATAATTTTATAAGTGCAATAACCCATTCCAGGGAATGGGTGTATCAGGAAATATAAAATGGTGTGTAATCAGTTCTGACTCCCCCTTTAGCGAGGGTTCTGTTACATGGTGCTGCTTTATCCTAGCATATACACCTGCTGAGAAGACATGACAGGGATGCATTAATCAAAAGCACAACCAGTTGGGGGAAGAATAGTCAATATGCTAGTTAAATATTGTCATGGTCAAAAAGATCACAATGCAAATCAAACAACACAGCAACATCAAAAACAAATCCTGCAAATTAAAAAAAAAAGCCCACATGAACCTCCTCCAGCAACATTCCTCAAGAATCACAAAATGTAATGGAAATCCATCCAACAACTTTGAAGAAAGATACAGTGCTTTCTACTCACAAGTAAATCCCCCGAAAGTCTCAATGTTACTCACACAATAAAAACATTTTAAACTGCAAATAAAAACACAAAATATTTTTCAAAACTGTGATTCTACATGAAAACTAAAACATGCATATATTCATGACTAAACCATCAGCAAACACTGGCTGCTGTGCACTATTGTGCACTGGGTATGCACAAGAGGTGCACACCCAGGAGGTGCAGTTCCACACCCACTGACAGGTGCATACTATTCAGCATTCGCTATTGCCAGATGGCTGTCCACAGGCCCACCCCAGCACACAGCTGTACTGGGGTGGATCACAGGACACAGGTGGGCATCCAATCAGATGCCCATCCTGGGTCCCGAAGTGGATCCCCTCCTGTGTGGCAGTAGGAGATCCTGGGAAACAACAGGACCAGTTACTGTCTAAAGAGACCAAAGGCACTGTTGGTACAGATAAGACAGGAATGTTTGCTCACACAGCATGCAATAGCTGCAGTGTAATACAAAGTACTGTGTATAATGAATACATATGCCTACTATGGTGTTTTCCATGGTAAATAACATATGTGTTACACAGTAGGCATCGTTCATAAGAAGGGGCGGTTCCGAGTTTTCACCTCTACGTCAGCTCCAATGTAACAGCTTCTGACGTCATTGAAGGAGTGATGTCTGGCAAGCAGGCTCATATCTATTTCAAGCCTGTACAACAGACTCTGCACATCTGAACAGTGAAGACTACAGTATCTAAGACCCAATGAAGTAATTTGGTACCCCCCAATTTACTCATGTTTGAGGAGTAGCTCTCCAGTGCTTGTACCGTCAAATAAAAACATGGCAATCAGCTGATCAAACAGTCTTTCATATTGTATACAAACATAACTGGGGGATGTCGAAGTCACTGGTCCGGTCTCAAATACTGTAGTATTTGCTGTTTATGGGTGTAGAGTTTGTTGTACAGGCTTAAGACTGACTCATGCTTTCTTAACAGATGTCACTCCTTCAATGACGTCAAGGGCTGTCTCATCAGAGCAAACTCATGGGAAAAACATGGAACTGACATTTCATATGACTGACACCTACTGCATCACACGTTATTTCAACTAGACATCAACACAGTAGCCATATGTAGACAAGAGTAACCACTAATATGTATGGCAAAACCATTGATGACAGCTGTAAATGCAAGACATGTATTATTATATCTGCCAGTGATCATTCCACTATGGGTGAGTGCCCAACTGGCTTCCCCCAGCCCTCTTTATCAGTTTGGTGGGCAGGGGCTAAAGAGTTGAGGGTGTACCCATCCCACTACAGCTGGCAGCTGTCCATTGTGGGAAGGGGGTGCACTGCCTTTATGACAGGGTCCTCCTTGCCATATCTTGCGCCCCCATGCCCAGCACTCTGCTCCTTAGTGAATGGTGTGAAGTGAGGCCATGACCTGACAGTACCTACCAATATCTACATACCTAGAAACAAAGGACAGCTCAGACTTTCTGCCTGCTTGAATATCAACTGCCCAGCAGTGAACCTGAATGAGGTCACATGACACTTCATCAACAGCCTATGTTACCAAGTCTGACTCGGATCACATGGACAGACTAGAATTCACAGTCCAAGACTCTGGCTTAGTGTCGCAAGATCACATAAGAAGCGCAGGAAGTTAAAAGTCAAGAATAGTTATTGAAGGGAACAAAATAACCCATTGCCTTGCAATGCAGCAGCACTCAATGAGTGCAAAGTAATAGCAGCAACCTAACCCTTGCTGTGTATCTGAACATAAAAATATAGAAACAGAAGCTCTCAGCAGAAAAAGACCTCCTGGCCCACCTAGTCTGCCCTAAAGTCCCTACCTACTGTTCAGCCGTAGACCCTAATTCATCTCCGGCCTTACCCCTGCCCCCCGCCTTTCCCTGTTACCAAGGTCCCTCTGTGTCTATCCCATTCATGCTTGAAATCTGTTGCAGTTTTGGTACTCACCACCTCTGCAGGGAGGCTGTTCCAGGCATTCAACACCCTTCCCTTGAAGAAATATTTCCTCACATCCCCTCTAAGTCTCCCCCTTTCCAGCTTCATATCATTCTAAGTATGCTAATATCCTAACAGCAGACATTTAAAGATACAGTACCAGATCACAGCACTACACACTGCTAAAAAGCTAACATAACTAAACATTTTATCAGCAGAAAAAGTCAATTCCATTTGGGGGAATTATGCTTTAATAATATACCTTCTATTGGTTGATGTCACTTACCCTTTGGGCTTAGGACTACATCCCACAATTTGGTACATTAACATAACATAATCCCGTGCTCCATCATGCCTCATCCCTGATTTAAGCACTAAATGGGTGGTTTGGAGGATACTTGACCTTCTGCCTAGCACCTCACCTGAGGCCTAGTTTAATGCCTGATTCACCCATGCCCTGTTGTTGGCTATAGCTTATATAACATATGAACAAAGTCATGGGAAGCTGTACAAAAAGAGATAAGTGAAAAATATGCCAATTATACATAACAAATATAAAATACAGTAGAGCCCTCTTAAATGCATACCCTGCTTCCCCATTTGGATTACGTGTTTAAGAGAGTTCTGCATTAAAGAAATTTTGCACATTGCCTGTTGTAAAATGAAACTTGCTACACTTACACTGCTAAAAATTGGGGGATTAAGACACTAACTGATTCTCAATGGTGATTGTCTTACTCAGGTTAGTGATTGTGTGCATAAAACACATTATTTAAAAGGGTTCAGCCAAAAGGTCATACACACTTAAATATCTATAGCATAACCATAAGGTATATGTATTCCACTTTCAACACTATATAATAGAATCAACTAACATTAGCAGATATCACAAAACTCAGAAAATAAAATCTCTCACAGGGACAAACTGATAGCTCCTGAACAGATAGCACTTGAATAAGGTAATCACAATACCAGAAAAACCTGGCTGTGCTTCATACTGCCCGGTTTGGCTCCCATTATCTATTGTATTAAAAGCTGCTGAAGTCTACAAATGACAGTGGGGGATAAAGCTTCACTTCTTCCTTGTGAAAAGGATCATTATAATCCCACAGTGGGGAAATCCTATTGTTATGTATGCCTAAACAGAAAAAACAACTTAAATTTTAATGCAAAGGAGACAGCCAACATGGATCACACGTTCCCCCCAAACAAAGAGAGAAAATGCAGGACAGGTCAAACAGTGACGGTGTTACCAGGTGGTATTTTTACCAATGTAGCAAATATACAGTTTTTAATTGTTGTAGCAACTCACCACTGGTCAGAATGGTGTGTATGCTCTGAGAAATAATAAGAACTGTCTCATCAAGGTATGAAAGTCCCCTAAGTAGTATGTGAACCACAAATCTTAAATACAGGCTGTATAGCAGACTTGAAAGACTGCAGTAGTAACCGTATCAATGGATCCTATTTTTTCTGCCTGTCAAACACAATGTTATCTGTTTTCTTTATATTTCTCACCCTTTTATCATATTGCCATGGCCACATGTCATCCTTCAGCAACAAAGGAAGGGGGTACTTGTGCCTTGACATTTGATGCCAATTCTGTTTTATTATTAGATGGCAAAGATGCTTGAATGCCAGATGGCCCACAACACTCCCTCCTAGCTGGTAAATGTGTCACTTCTGTGATACATATAACCCTGTCTGCCCAAGGCTAGATAGCCTGGCACACCTGGAAAAGGGCAGATCACAATCTGGTCAAATATTTAAAAATAGATGAATAATAAGAATCTGCTTCCAAACTGAAGTGGCAGAAAAAGGAAAGGAATTTGGTTTTATATAATCCCTTTCATAAAAACTGTATCCAAAAATACTTTCCAATAAAGGGAAGGAAGGTTAGAGAATATTGTTGCAGTTTTCAATGCACAGGGAGCTATAAAGAGCACAGTGATAGATATGAGAGAAAATACAGAGATGTTAAGCACACTGACTTAATCAAGGTCTGACAGCCAAACATAGAAACAAAGAAACATAAAATAAAGAATTTGTCAGCAGAAAAGGACTGCTTGTCTCACACAATCTGCCCAGATGTTCCCTGTCTAGTCTATCTCTGCAGATCCTAACTAGTCTCTGGTGACCCACCCCCTCTTGTCTATTTACTAATATTCCCCTTTGTCTATCCCACATGTACTTGAACAACACCCCCACACCCCCACTTATCTCCCCATAACCACATTTGCTGGTGGTTTCCTCATGGTATATACCACCCTTTCAGTGAAGTAATTCTTCCTCGAATCTAACCCCCAAGCTTTATGGCATGCCCCTGGTCCTGGTGCTCTTTCTGATTTGAAATATATTTTCCTCCTTCACCCTGTTCAACCCTTTTTGACCTCTTTCATGTCTTGTCTTTCTCTTCTTTCTTTCAGGGTGTACATGTTGAGATCCCCCAAGCCTCTCCTTGTAGAGCTTATTGTTCAACACCTTCACCATTTCAGTTGGCTTCCTCTGGAGTACCACCACCCTGTCTATGCCCTTTCTGAGTTCTGCCCTCCAAAACTGGACACAGTACACAGGGTGGGTATCACTAGTGAGTGATAAAGTGGCAATACCAACTCCCATTTCCTGCAAGAGATACCCTTCCCTACGCACCCCAGTATCCCTCTAGTCATACCCTCTGCTTTGTCACACTGCCTTGCCACTTTGAGGTCACCAGTTATGATAACTCCGATGTTCCTTTCCTGCTTCATGACTGTCAGTACCATCCCATCCTATACTCCGCTCCTGGGTTCTTATCCCCTTGGTGCATGATTTTGTATGTTTTGCCATTGAACCCCAATTGCCATGCTCTTGACCATTCTTCAGTTTTCCAAAAACCCCTGCACATTCTCATTACCCCCTACTGATTATCAATTCTTTTACAGATTTTGTAAAAAGGCATACTTTCTTTTCCAGTTCTTCTACAAGTCACTTACAGTATGAAGACACTGAAGAGGACCGGTAGCAGCATTGAGCCCTGTGGCACCCTACTAGTCACTCTCCCATCATTAGAATGAGTGCTTTCAACCTCCACCCTCTGTGACCTACCTAATAACCAGTTAATAACCCAATTCGCCAATTTGGATCAACCCTTAGGCTGCTTAGTTTCTTTATCAGCCTCCTGTGAGGCACAGTGTTGAAGGTCTTGTTAAAGTCCAGACAGGCCATGTCCACTGGCTTCCCCGATCTAGTTTCTTGGTCATCCAGTTGAAGAAATCAACCAGATTCATCTGGCAGGACCTCCCACTTGTAAATCCATTCTGCCTGTGGTCTTGCAGCCCATTGTATTCAAGAGGCTCTACCAGCCTGGGGCGAGGATAGCCTAGCCAGGGACAACGAATGATGTTCAAGCCTAAAGCTCTGTTGGAATCTTCCTGAAATCTCTACAGTTCATGCCTCTAACCTGATCTTACCTGCACAAAATTAATTTTCTGCACTCATCTGTGGCACAGACAGTGAAATTGGCATGCTGCCAGACACAGCTCCTGTTCAAACAGATGAATGGCTCGAGCAGCTCTTCTGGGCCTTCTGTAACTCAATGCAAATCTGCCACACTCTCCACCATCACTGAGGCTGAGTATTGAGACTACTTTTTGAATTAAAAAATGAAGTTCGGGCAGGTTTTAAAATCCTTAATGCTCAATTTGCACACTGCAGTTTGCAATGAACACTCTGGAAGAAGACAGCCGACACACATGCAAAGCACAGTGATGAGTTGGAAATGAGGCTGTGGGAGCAGGAAGACAGATCCACTGAACTAATGGCCGAATTGACCCTCGCTAGCAAAACTATTGAATATCTCTTTGCTATACTTGATGACCATGAAAACCACAAGTGCAGGAACAATGTTAGGGTGATCAAACAACCGGAGGGGATCAGAGGTTCAGATCCCTTCACTTTCCTGGTGACCTGGCTACTGGAAATCTTGGGCTTGGATAAAACTACAGTGCTGGAGGTGCAGTGGGTTCATAGATTGCTTGGAAAGAAGCCACCCCATATGAGTGGTCCTGTCATTTCCTTATAAAATTCCTGACCACCATAAGGTGTTGCAAGCAGTGAGAAGTTAGTGGGCCATCTGTATCAATAACCAACTCATCAACTTTTTCCTGGATTATAGTCATCATCTTCAGCCAAACAGGCAGGAGATGAGCAGCGTTAAGAAATGACTCCATGAGCAACATGATACTGTACAAAAGTGAATACCTTACCTTCAACTCCCCTGCTAAGGTGGAACTTTTCCTGGAGGATATCGGAGGTGTTTCTTGG
This sequence comes from Neoceratodus forsteri, assembly GCA_016271365.2. Classification (NCBI taxonomy): domain Eukaryota; kingdom Metazoa; phylum Chordata; order Ceratodontiformes; family Ceratodontidae; genus Neoceratodus; species Neoceratodus forsteri. Next base: position 1,007,705,205 of record CM057454.1, on the reverse strand, counting down.
GCACAACATCACCCTGCGCCACAACCGTGTGGTGGAAATACGCCACTCATGAACACTTCAGTTCCACTGGATTGCTCTCCTGGACGTTTTTGTACACCTCCCCTGGTGCCAGCTGTAAGGTCCGAATGGCAGGGGCATCACAAAAGCAGACAACGGAAGAAAGCATCCGCTAAATCTGGAAAACCCTTACTGCCAGTGACAGAGAAACAGCAGAGAAACTGATCGAGGAGTCAGCAGTGGGCTCAACAGTTTTCAGGAAGCGACAGCTCCTCTGCTTAATCTATGCCGATAAAGTTATCTAATCACTTTGAGCCACTTGGGGAGTTACTACCAGCAGCCCTGGCTTTGCCTGAGAGCAGCGTCAGCCACGAAGATCCCATTTGCTCAGATCAATCTGATGAGGTGACCGACTGGGCTCTCCAAGAGAAGGACTTATCAGCCGAACCCTGGAGCCCTTGAGAAGGAAAAAGTGCCAGGAGCCAGGAGATGACATTTCAAGAAGGGTGAGGGACCCAGGACTGAATTGCTGTTTGGGACTGCCTAGGTAAGTGGTGCGGTTGAGATCTCTGGGTCCTCCTTGCTAGTGCAGTTTGGGGTTTTCTTCAATCAATCAATCAATCTTTATTTATTTAAGGTGCCTTTCTTAAACCAAGGTGCCTTTGCAAATTACATAAAACAATAAATATTTAAAACAAGATTTAAAACAAGATTAAGATTAAATAACAGTCATTAAAAGCTTTGTTAAAAAGGTAGGTTTTCAAAGCTCCTTTAAAGCTCTGAACGGTGGCTTTGACAGTGAAAGGTGCTCCTTCTACATTTGCGGATCCCTGTGGCCACTGTGGTGAATGATCATAGTGCTCTTATGTATTGTTTGTGGTGCTGAGTTTGCCCCGTCTTTTAGGCGTGCCTCAACTGCACCGCTTGCTTTCTGATGATTATTAGCACAGATTCAGACCCAAAGAGACTGGGAAGGTTCATTTCTCTGGGCTGATCAGTTCTTCAACTGTTAATTTGGGAGTATTATACAGGTTAATACCTCTCCATTGAGGGGATGATGTAATTGTAAAAGTCAGACAAGAGTTCTCAATTGCTGCAGAATTTACAATTTAGAAGCTTGCCCCCTTCGTCAGGTTTTTGTTCTTAGATTCGTCTTTCTGTATATGTGGCCAAGGGGCTCTGTCCCAGTTTTTTAGATTACCAGCCCCTGAAACAATACCTTGACTCTGCTGGCCTACTAGTTCCCGATGCAATGTCTGGAGCCTGGAGCTGCTACCTTGTACATACAAGGTGTCCATGCAGTCGAGGATAGCTCCTATGGTTAGTACTGATTTAGGGCCCGAGAGGTAAGATTTGTAGGCAGAATCCTAACTCTGGGGATGAGCTTATTTGTTTTTTAAGCTTAAGTACAATTGGGAGTAATAAAGTTTTCAAATGTTACATTTCTTGTTACAAAGGCAAATGATGACATACTATGCATATACACTGTAAATGGCATTTGGTTCCTACTTGCAGCGCCCCTAGCTTTTGATGTCAAATGAGGATTGCACACGCTTCCAAACTCATCTAGATGCACTGGGTTAAGGAGGATAGCACTAGATTGTCTGATACCGGGACAACGCGTAATTATAGGTGAGCCCTAGTCATCTTCCTGGTATAGGTTAAATCCTTGTTGGTATAGTGAAGGATGGTTGCTACAATCAAGTAAATACCAGTTGCACCCTGGCCTCCCCCTTTTTGAGTATTACCATGAACACAGACCAGTCTTGGGTGAGTGTGGGTGCCTTTATTTCAGGATGTGGATAGCTGGTACCCTCCACACTATGGTCTTGATGGTCAATGTTGCATGTAATATGCTAACCAAGATGTGGGGCTTGGACTCTTCACTTTACTTGCAATCCCCCCCACCCCTGGGGAGAGTCTTGGGTCATTGGGAGGTGTTGGATTATTTCCAGCCTCCCTGGCCAATAATAGACTACAACCCCCACAAGATCCTCAGTGTGCCCTCTCAGCATTTCTTCAGAGTAGTCCAAAAGTCTAATCCGTCTACCTGTCTTGCTGCTGAGGCATATCTCTCTCTTCACCTTAACCCCTTATGATGTGACCGCACTCTGGGCACAGCTGGCCCATACCAGGGTGATATGCCAACTTTCTTGTTCCCTCATTATCCTATTAGAGATAATAATAACTGCAAAAATGATTTCAGGAGTTGCTAGAACTTACAAAGGGCTCTCTGTGGCCATACTTAGGGCACCTACACTTCTTAAATTAGGGTGGGGACCCATACTGTCGTTATATATCAGAGTATCTATGCTAAAACTCAACTGTCATTTAGGATGGCTCCAGTGTTTGTTTATAGTTGTTGGCATGCAAAATGAAAACCTTCTGTCAATGGCTAACTTATCAAATATCACAATCAGTACTTGGAATGTTGGGGGTTTGAACTCACCCATAAAGAAGAAATCGGTTCTAGCTCGGCTGAAGAAGCTGGGAACCCAAGTCGCCTTTTTGCAGGAGACTAAATTAATCCCCAAAGAAGCCTTGAAATTGATGAGGGACTGGGTGGGCACCAAAGTTCATTGTACTGCCAAATCAACCACATGGGGTGTCTCCATTCTGCTGCATAAATCACTCCAATGACAACTTAAAGAGGTTTATAGAGGAGGTGATGTTAGGTGGATCATCTTGAAGGTATCTACCCCCTCAGGTCCTCTGATCCTGGCAAATATATATGGCCCCAATGAGGACTCTCCAGAATTTTTCCATGCCATTTCTCAAAAACTCATGGACATTTCTTATGACAATCCGGATTTGTTGGTGGAAGGGCTTCAATCTAGTATTGGATAGCCTCCTGGATAGATCCAATGCCAGACTGGAGCCCCACTGAAGAGCTCTGCAGGCAGTGGAGGACCTTATGTCTTTACATCAGTTGTCAGACGTGTGGCGGGTTATGAATCCCTCAGTAAAGGACTTTACCTTTTTCTCTGCACCGTGCCAAATGGCAAGTAGGTTAGATTTCTGGCTCACTTCCCCTAACCTGTCTACAGCTACCTCTGGGGTAAAGATCTCTCAAATCTATATTTCTGACCATGCCCCTGTTTCCCTTACCCTTTTACCTGCAATGCGCACCTCCAAATCACTATTGTGGAGGCTCAACACCCTCCTACTGTTTGACAAAGAATTTGTTCAGTGGCTTCGTACAGCCACAGAAGAATTCTTTCAACATAACTCCCCTTCCTGTGCCTCTGCAGCAAGCATATGGGAGGCCTATAAGGCCACCATTAGGGGAGGAATCATTAATTTCACTTCACACAGACAGAGAAAGAGGAACCTGAAATTTCAACAGTTAGAGAACACTTTAAAAAGTATGGAGGCCAAATACAAAGTGAAGCCCTCATTGCTACAGTCTCCATCAGTAATATCTGCCCTGTCTGCCATACGAAAAAAAATTAACACTTTGGTAAGCAGAAAGGCTGAGCTCTGTATTCATAAGGCCCAACATCACTACCAGGCCAAGGGCAAAAAGGCAGGCAAGTTGCTGGCGTATAGCTAAAACAAAGGCAAGCTGAAATAACTATCATTAGTCTAAGGGATGGGTCAGAAAAGCTCTCCCTAAACCCCTCCTCAATTAACTGTATTATGACCAAGTTCTATAAAACTCTTTACTCCTCCCATGGGTGTTGGAATGAAAATTCCTATGCTCAATTTATTGAGTCATTACCCCTCACTAAACTCTCTGACTTACAGAAAAATACTTTGGACCAACCTATCACGGAGGATGAAATCCAAAGAGCCATTACTATGATGGCTCCTCATAAAGCCCTTGGGGGAGATGGTTTTTCTTTGGACTTTTACAAACTGATTCAGCCCTTGATTACAACCCCCTTAGCAAACATGATGAAAGAAGCATATTCATGTGGGCAACTTCCTCCTGTGCTATCTGAGGCCTTAATTATCATACTTCCGAAAGAGGAAACAATCTCTTCCTCCCCACCAGCTATAGGCCCATTTCATTAATTAATGCTGATGCTAAAATTCTGGCCAAAGTCCTCACTGCCAGACTGGAGGAATTTCTTCCAGAGATTATTCATCCATCACAAGTGGGGTTTGTTAAGGGCAGAAACAGCTAAGACCATATTCGAGCCCTAGTATCATTAATACAGGTGGCAGCTTCACTCCCAACCCCAGCGGCTGCTGTTACAATTGATTTCAAGAAGACGTTTGACTCGGTCAGCTGGAAATATTTACATGCAGTTTTGAACAATTTTAACATTGGCCCTTATTTTTCTACTTGGATAAATAAACTCTATGTGTGTCCTACCACCAGAGTTCTCACTAACAATGCCATTTCTGATCCGTTTCACCTGCACGGGGGCACCAGACAAGGCTGTCCACTGCCCTCCTTACTGTTTGTGATAGCTATTGAACCTTTTGTGGCTGCCCTAAGGAGCCATCCACACATCCATGGTATTCAGGTTAAAGACAAAAGCTACTCCACCAAGCTGTATGCTGACGACTGCCTGATCCTGACCTGAGACTTACCACACAGCCTTCCTTACATCCTGTCCACCCTGCAAACATTCAGAGAAATATCTGACTTGCATATTAATGTGGCAACGTCGGAAATCCTTCCTCTTAATGATCACACCTCGTCGGTGGGCATGGGAACTCAGGGATTAGCCTGGGCCAAATCAGAAATAAAGTAATTGGGCATCCGACCTTCTTCCAAACTCTCAACCCTATTGGACATTAATTTAAAACCCCTACTGACCAAACTTCGAACTGACATGAATAGATGGGCACATTTGCATCTTTCCATGGCAGGCAAGATCGTCGTGATTAAAATGCTACTTGCCCCTAGAATATACCATTTACTATCTCACATTCCCTTCCTCTTACCCGACATATGGAACCAAAAGCTGAACATGCTAATTAGCTCATTCCTCTGGGGTTCTAAAAGGCCCAGATATAGTAAGGCCAAGTTGAGGGCTCCACACCTAAGAGGAGGATGGAACCTACCAGATTTTTCTCAATATTCCACTGCATTTATCGTAGCAAAGACATTAAAAGGCGTATGCTTCCAACACCCCTACCATCCTCCAGCCTGGATCCAAATAGAAAAAGACCTTATGAAGGGCCCTTCGGTGTTCGCCCTTGAGCCATATCCCCTACCAAAACAGTACAAAAGTTGGCTTTCCATCCAACAGCTCTTTTGGCATGGCAAAACCGGGGACTCAAATCCTCCCACTGTCTAAATCTGGGGAGATACACTCCACTCTGGCATAATCCTTACCTTTGTAATAACAACACCCCTATGAACTGGGTGGGATGGGCTTCTAAAGGGATACTGAGTACTGGTGATCTCGAATTCTTGGGACATTCTGAGATGGACTCATTCCAAGGTTTACAAGTCAGATACAAACTGGCCCATAGTGACTTTTGGAAATACCTTCAACTGAGAAGTCACTGCCATTCCTGGGTTAGGAGAAGATTCATTTGTGTTTCCTGTAAAAAATGCAAAACTTCAAAAACCCCTCCTCTCCCTCTTAAAGAATGGATTACAGACTCCAAACATAGGGCTGGTCTTATACAGATGTTTTTAAGAGATAGTGCTCCTAACCCCTCACTGCCTGCCAATGTCAAGTGGGCCATTGAGTTGGAGACCTCCATTACAGATTTACAATGGCGGCAGTGCTGGCTGAGAATTCACCAGGCCTGTTGCATCCCCCAAAGCTTCCTTTTGCAGAGCAAAATAATGCACCTCTGGTGCCACACTCCATCCCAACTTAAAAGGATGGGTCTTCTTTCCACTGACTATTGCTGGAGGTGTGAGGCCCCAGAGGCAGATCTGCTCCACATCCTGTGGTCATGTACACCTCTGAAGCCCTACCTGGAGGCAGTAATACAGCATGGCTCCAACATCCTAATGTAGGCCCTCCCGGCAGATCCAGGTTTATGGATACTGGGCCTAACACCTGATACTCTTATCCTGCCCAAAGCTTCTATATTATGGCTTATACAGGCCTCAGTAGAATGCAAATGACTTATTATACGGCGCTGGAGAACTGCAGAGGTCCCTTTCATTTCAGAATGGCTGAGCGCTGTGGAAAGGATGGCCACTTTGACTAGGATATCATGCTATAGAAACCAGTGTCTAAACAAGTTTGCTGTGGTATGGGCCCCCCTACATGATGTATATTGACTCTAATGAGCGTATCTTGTCCCCTAGATATTTGAAGGACAAACTGAAACCACCCTGACTTCCTAGTAGAACTGGTTGCCTGTTTATTCTACACTGTCATTGTTCCTCTCTATATAGCTATCATGAGTGCTCCATTTCCGGATGTTTTATTTTTGGTTCCCCCCCCACTACTGGTTTCTCACCTTATGTGAAGAAGCTCAACCATTCCTGCTTCCATCCAACTGTACAGTGAGTATGTCATTTTCTAGTTGTCCTTTAATATTCCCGTAGCACGGTAATCAGGTTTATAGCCATCATTTAGAAGGTGTTTCAATAATTTAGTGCTATTACTTATAAACATGCCTGTTAGGTGGTGTAGTCCTGTAGTCTCGGCTGTGTGTATTGAATGGTATTGCTGTAAACCACTTTCTCAGCCACTTTGTCTAATAGTTAAAGTTCTGTGATAAGTCTGAAATCTTCCAATAGAAAAGACTAACTGAAAAAAAAGTAGGGTTTCCATTGATTTCCCACCACTGAAGTGAGACTGGCCAGCATGCACTTGTAAGACTCTACCCTGCTATCTCTCCTATGTAGAGGGACCATGTCTGCTTCTTGCAGTCCTCCAGAGACATGCCTGTTGCCAATGAACTCGAATAAGGCCATCAGTGGGACAGCTAGCACCTCCCTGAGTTCCTTTAGTACCCTTGGGTGTATCTCAACCAGTGCCATAGATTTATCCACCTTCAGAGCTGTAAACCCCTTCAGGACTCTTTCCTTTGAAAATGGACTTGTGTATCCCTCCCCCCTTCATTTCTGCTGCTTCCTGGTGATCCAGCATTCCTTCCTCCATTGCAAAGACTGAGAAGAAGTGCCTGTTCAGGATGGCAGCTTTTTCTTTGTCCTTTTCTATGCAGCCTCTCACTTCCATGTTACTTATTTATTTATTACATTTTTGGTGACCGGGTAAGCCCACTGGGCCCCAGAGGTCCCTTTTTCAGGGGCGACCTGGGAAATTACATAACACGGGAGACAAATACAGCATTAGTTCAGTTTACAGGAATCACAACAATGCAGTTATGGCTACAGTACAGGAGCCTAGCGGTACAAGTGGAATGAATAGGTAGATCAACAATGATAATATAGTATGGATGTTAGCAGTTTGGCATAGAGTTAGACTGGTAGGTGAGGAGAAGGATCTGGTAGGTCATTTATCTCCTGGTTCCTGTCAGGGGCCGATACAATGGCAGGAACTGGAGACCAATAGGTGGGCCTTAAGTCTAGTGCGGAAGTTTTTGATAGTGGGGGCTTTCTGCACTCCAGGATGGAGCTGGTTCCGCAGTGTGGGAGCAGTGAGGGCAAATGACATACCGCCCACCTTGGTTCTAACCCTGGGGATGTCAAGTAGAGTTTGGCCCATTGTGCGGAGGTGTCGGTGGTTGGCCTTCGGAGCAACAAGGCCAGAGAGGCCAGGGGGAGAGGTCGGGCTGATTAGTTCATAGGCTAGGCAGAGCAAGGGGTATTGGAGGTGCTTTTCCAGTGAGGGCCAGTTTAGGAAGGATAGGGAGTCACAGAGGTGATCCCTAGGGTTGGCCTGGGAGGCGAATCAAGCCACCTTCTTGTAAAGTACCTGAAGTCTATTCCGCTTCAGCTTTCCTAGCCCTTGCACCACTGGGGTAGCATATGTGAGTGTCGGGAGGAGGACACTGGTGGCGATTGAGATTCTGGCTTCGGGTACAAACTGGTCTTTCAGGCGGTATCCCTCCACTTGCTTTCTTATTCTCATTTATGTATCTGAAGACAGTCTTATCGCCCTTTATCTACCCCTTTGGTTATCCTTTCCTCTGTCTGCACCTTTGCTCTCCTCATTGCTGTTCCTGCTTCCCTCTGTTCTCCCTGTCCTCTTTCTTCTATGTTTCCTTATACCTCCTGAATGACACCATTTTTTTCCTTCTCATGCTCGGCCACTTCCCTAGAGAACCATAATAATCTCTTTTTCCTTCTTCTCTTACTCACTTCCTTCATAAATAAGCTGGTTGCCTTAATTATGCCTTCCTTTATTGTCCTACTATGCCTTTATCCCTACCTTGCAATCTCCCCTCTCCACAAAGCAGTTTCTGAGGCATTCTCCCATTTTATCTTTAAAAATCCACCCTCCTAATGTCTAGGATCCTCATTCTTGTGTGGTTTTCCTCCGCTCCTGTCATTATGTTTAACCACACTGTACAGTGATCACTGGTACCTAGGGAACTGCCCAGTGTAACGTGTGCAATGCTGTCCATGCTTGTAAGCACCAGGTCCAGCACTGTCCCATCCCAAGTGGGCTTTTTGATTAACTGCCTTTGAAAAGCCCCTTGCAGGGAGTCAGGATGGCACTGCTCCATTCCAAAGCCATTATTATAGAGCTTCTTTCCACTTCTGGCAGTCTATAGTCATTAACTAACAACACCTCCCCCTTACTTGCCATTCTGATGATGACTTTCCCAAATGCCTTATGCAAATTATCTACTTGTGCTGGAGGTCTGTACACTAGCACAGTATGCATAGCATATCCAAATCATGTCTCCAGGATGACCCACAGCATCTCCAGCCCCTCCTTTTCCTCTAGGTGGCCATGTACCTCCAGGACTTTGATTCTCTCCCTCAAATATAGTACACACCCTCCTCCTCTCCTTTCTGCCCTGTCTATCCTGAACAGAGAGTATTCAGGTATGGTCATGTCCCTCTGTTGACCACGACTCCGTTATGGCCACCAGACTTAGGCTAGCTTCTGCCATAGTGGCCTCCAGGTCCAAAATGTTACAGTATTTCTAAGACTCCTTGCATTGGAGTATATGGCTCTCCATACCTCACTTCTTCCTGCCTGCTTCCTAACTTTCCTATACCTTTCCTGCTTGTGCTGTCCCCTAAAGCCCCAACTAATGCACTTCTTCCCATTTTACCTTGTTTGTTGCCTGTCTGCTTTACTCCTTTATTCTTGCTTACCCAATTTATACCCCATTTTCCTTGTTCCCACCCCTGCCATCTTGTGCCTCTGCCTTTGCAGAGTTTACTTTCCTCAAGCCCTCCCTCCCTAATGTTCGATGTTCAGGGGGAAGTTGTTATCCCCATTAATTTTACAGCCTCCCCCCTGGCATTGCTGTCCCTGTTTTTAAGCATCAGGTCAAGCACTGCACCATCACAAGTGTGTTTTTTAACTAGCTGCCTAAGAAAAGCCCCTTGTAGGGAGTCAAGGATGGCTCTACTTCTTGCTGAAGCTACCTTTTGAAGGTTCCACTCTACATCTGGTAGAATGAAGTCACTAACTAGCAGCACTTCCCTCATACTTACCATTCTGATGATGGCTTTCTCAAGTGCCTTATCCATTTTCTCTCCCTATGAAACATATTAACATAGACTGTGACAGCAGATAAGGGCCGGTGGACCCCATTAATCTGCCCATTTTATAATTTTTTTTTAACCTTCATCTTTTACTGCAGACCTCACTTGAGCTACAGTGCCATCTCTTCTCCTCCCATCCTAATCCCTACAATTCCCTTGTGCCTTGTGGTGTGGTGGAGGTCTATGCAGTACCCCAGTATGGATAGTGGCACTAGAGCCTGTCTCCAGGATGACCAACAGCATCTATAGCCCTCCACGTGACCCTGTACTTCCATGATCTTGACTCCATCTATTACATATAGTGCAACCCCACCTCCCCACAAACCTACCCTGTCTCTCTGAACAGAGAGTTGCCAGGTATGGCCATTTCAAAGTCACGGTGCTCAGTGTACCACATCTCCATTATGGCCATCAAATCCAGGCTAACCTCTGCCATTATGTCTTTTAGGTCTAGAATTTTATTTTCCAGATTAATTGCATTGCACATGTAGCTCACGTGCCATGTGCCAGTGGGCTACTACCCCTGCCTGTTGACTACTACACAAGTTAAGGTGCCTGGATTCTGTTTAGGTGGTAATTGTGGGTTCTTTCTCAGAATGGAAATAAAACAGCATGTTACCTCCACCCAGAGTAAGATAGCAGTGGGCCAGCTGTTTGAATAGTACAACCCCAAGGGGATAATGTACCTACCCACCTCCTCTTGCAGTCACTCCACACACTAAATACCACTTTGTTTGCCAATACTGCAACATACACATACTTTATGTCTATAGCTAATAATATGCTCACAACACAGGAATTGCAAGGAACAAAACACAGCTTTATTTTTAGGGGTTGGGCTTGGGAAAGGGTACCTGGACAAGGGATTACTGTTAGGGGTGAAAGGTTTGGTTGAATTAGCAAGGCTCTTTGGCCAAAACATTAACATTGCCCTCCCCCACTGGTACCAGTGTAAACTCCCTTTTCTGTCCTGACTGTGTACCCAAATTTTAACACAGGCCTGCTAGTTGCTGCGAGTTGGCAGATGTTGGGGCCCTTGGAGTAAACATCACCAGAATGTGTTAACCACTTCAAATTAATCCCTCTCACCAGGGTAAGCCCTGGGTTACTCACGGTTCTGCAAACACTGAGAGTTAGGTACTGGCATAGTAGGTCCGAGCAAACAGGAACCAACCGTTCCATGGGGCAGCAAGCAGATGTACAGCCACTACTACTGGCCCTGAGGATGAACAGATGCTGGCAGCTAGTTGACCTTGGACTTGCTTAAAGAGTCTTACAGCTTGTCTCCTTCAGCCAACCAAGCAGGCCAGATTATAGAGCACAAACACAAGTCCTCATAGGCCACAAGGGAACCCATACCCAGGAGTAACCCTGTGGTCCGGCTCCCAAAATGGGTCCAGAGTGCCCTATCACTCAGGCATGCTTCTGTGGCTCCCTGCAGCCCAATCCACCCCACTCAGTAGGGGTTAGTGGTTCCCCAACCTGGCTCCAGGTTACAGCTGTGTAGATATCAGTTACCTCCTTTTGCCTAAACAGAAATAATCAGTTCTCCAACTTTCACCTTGCCACTGGCTTTTGACTAGCAACATACAATCTGTGGAGAGGACCTCCACCTTTCCACAGCTGGATTTTAGCAAGACCAACAGGTTTCTGAGCTCTGGATACCTGCAGACCTTTTCCACAAATATTCTCAGTTTCAGACCAAGTGCCAACTTTAGACTCTGGCACACAGTTCCAAATAACCCTTTTTATAGGCTCAGGGTTAACCATTCTGTTGCAGGCTCACTGCTTACTCTGGATCCCCAAACAAAAAAAAGCTTTCAGAATGCCTTTGATGTTCAACTGCATCCACAGTTCCTTAAGGTAGAATAAATACCTTTTCTCATTCTCAGGAAATTGGCCGTTTGACTAAATAGAGTCCTGGAAAGGTTTACAACCTTTCCAAACACACAGGATGAGCTCCTCTTGACCCGATCAGAGCCCAGTCCAGTCTGCTCCAACTTCTAAAGTTCCCGGGGTTTCAAACACAGATCCTAGCTTCTGATTGTCTAAGTCCTTCTGTCCTTCACAAATACTAATAAACATCAACTTATTGATTGGTAAATGGGTTTTGGTGACTGGAATAAAGTTCACACCTCTCCCAAAAGGCATTTCATCATTCTTTGGGTGCCTAAGTTAATGACTGACTGGCACATGGGGTCAAAGTAGCAAAGATGGCTGCCAATACACAGTCCAGTACAATTCACAAAGCAGTCCCAACTTTAAAGCTTTGTTTCAGCCACAATATACTGTCTGCATTGTTCTGTAGCTGCCCTTGTCCTTTATCAAGCCATTGACAAGTAATAATTAAACAGTCTTTGGATTGTCTGTCACTAGCTTCATTATATATAGCCCCCGGGAGCAGTGATCCAGCCCCATATTCATGCAGCCCTTATAAATATGTAAATATGCCCTCTACCACAATGCTCATTGGTGCTCTTGATTAAAACTTTGAGGCCACTTCTTGGGTGCCTCCTTCAGGTGTTCAACCCCTGCTTAACTTATTTGGGGGTCGACACTACCTGCGAGGTGATCGTTTAGCCATGAGAGCAGCAAGAAAACACTGGCATGGTTCCGTGTATGCGTGGACCCTGCGGGCACTCTTAATGTGCTAGTCCACATGGTGGTCCCGTGATCGACTCTTCCAGGCCCAGAGAACTAAATTACAGCACAGAGGGCCAGATGGAGACAAAATGGACCCTCAGGACCTGAACTGGCAGCGGTGAGCACCGGGAGGAGTGGGAGAAAGAACTGGCGACCAGGTTGGCCAGGTAACCATGCCTTAAATGCTTGGCGTCAGCATCAAGTCCACATGCAGGGTCCTGGAAAACATACAATTTTAACCTTAGCATTTTAATACACCATTTACATGTCTAACTAACAAATGGTTCCTATCCATCACAACCATTACTTACTTAGGTACCTTTAGAGTAGTTAACGACTATATACCTTGACCAGTATTGGAATGTCACCTTTTAAGCTTTTGGCAGCTGTCACATTAGGTTAGTGCACCCATAATCATATGTACCATTTGCATTTACCTTCAGTCAATGGAAACACTTGAACAAGTATTTACTTTTTAGCCTTCCACTTTTTACTACAAGTGTAGGCTTTCCCCCCTGCATTTTTACGTTTTGCAACCTTTGTCTTTGGCCTGGGGGGGGGGGTTGTCATTGACAGGACACATGAAGGTTTTTGGCAGTGACATGGTGTGACATAGATACCTTTATGGACTACAAATAGGGGCAAGTCAGTGGGCACCCAAGGGGAGCCATACTGTATGTAAGATTGAGCAAAGGTTTAACAGTTCTCTCCAAATGTCTTATGAGTGCTTGCACTTCTGTCCTGGTATCAGAGTTAGCCACCTCCTGTGCTTGTGTTTGATCAGTGTCAGTTTCCTCTGTGTCTTTAGTTGTTTTTGATTCCTTTGCTTCAGAATATTCTGTTACCAAATCTTCACTGCCACTGTTCTCCGTGGAACTGTTCCGGGGCCACTCAAAAGGCTCACTCAGACTAGTGTTCAAGTTTGATGTCCTTTCAAGAGGTATAGACAGTACAGTTCCCCCTCTGGTGGTCTGTTCAGAAGGCTCAGTTGGACCAGTCTCACCAGGCTCATCACTGTCTTGAACGATATTCTCTGCTGGTGTTGGCCCCTCCTCTGAGGATGCAGTCTCATTTGCTTGCTCAGAGTTCACTGACATATCTGCAGGTTGACTTGGAACCTGTAGTTCTGCAAGGGTGTACTTCTCACAGCTTCTAATGCTTTTGTTGCCCCTTGGAACAAGCAGGCCAGCTCAGGAGTCAGGTAAAAGTAAGTGGGGGTAGAAGCAAATTTCTTCCTCCAATTCATTACTTGAGTTGTCAGTTTCTGTCGATTCTTCTGTAGTAGCAGAGTCAGCTATGGGTGGATCAGTGCTTTGTTTTTGCTGTCAACTGTGGGCAGCCGCTTGAGTAACTGGAGGTTTTGAGGGTTTGGCTTGTCCTGCACTGTGTTGGTCACTTTATCCCCAAGAGGCAGTAAATGATTTCGGTGGATAGTCTTATACCCACTGGATTCCCTTCAGGCCTTATTTTGTATACTGTTAGTCAATTCAACTTTTTGAGCACCACATAGGGTGTGCTACCCCATTTATCTGCTATCTTGTGTTTTCCAGGGATCCCCTGGCTGCATAATAATACTTTTTCCTCTGGCAGCAGTTCTTCAGCCTTGACCCTTTTATTGTACCACTCCTTGGTTTATTTATTTATTTATTGGAATCTCGGACTTACACCTTTGAGCTAAAAGCTCATTTACAAAGGTTCCATGTCGAAAAGGCAATAGACAAGATACATAGACTTTATATTAGATAGGGGAGAACATAGCAAGCAAGTACATAGAGGTACACTCCGACTGGGGAGAACAGGTCAAGCAAGTACAGTTAAATACATCAGCTGGCTGACATTTTTGTGACAGTACATAGAACAAACCTAATGTGGACAAGCCCAGTGGAAATCCTTCATCTACAGCTAGCGCAGAACATGGTGGCCCGGCTTTTGATGGGATCATCTCCGGTGCTGTGCAGACTGCACTGGCTGCCAGTACAGTGGCAGATTACCTTTAAAGTCAGTCTTCTGACTTTTAAAGCCCTACACGGACTGGGCCTGGATTACCTGAAAGAGCTCCTGGTCCCCTACTGCCCTAGGTGATCGCTCCGCTCAGCTGATGAGGGGTTGCTAGAGATTCCTAAGGTGTGTCTGAAGTCTTCTGGGACCAGAGCATTTATGCATGCAGCCCCAACCCTTTGGAATTCTCTACCCGTCAGTTACAGGAGTGCATGACCGTGGAAGGATTTAAGCAAGCTTTGAAAACATACTTATGGCACCAAGAATTTGGCGAATGACTATATAATGATTTTAATGACTTTATATAACTTATGTTGCTGAGATGTTTGATTTGTGATTTTACATTTGTTAGGCACCTTGGCATTTGAAAGGCGCCAAGAAAATAAAGTTATTATTATTAAAGCATACAGACTGAGTTAGGAGGGTCAGAAGAAGGGAGACCAGAGGTGGGGGGCAGAATAAATGACAGAAGAGGGAGGTGGATGCAGAAATAGGGGGCAACAGATAAGAGGGTAATGTGGGAGGGGGTTGGGATGGGATAGGAATCCACCCAAAGGGTTTCTTAAGTAGGAGATAGGGGTGGGGCTGGGGTAGGGTGGGAGAGAGGGAGACACGAAAGGATTTTAAGGTAGGGGAGTGAGGTGGGAGGAACCAGTAAGGGAAGGGGTGAATAAGAGGAGGGGTAATATTTGCAAAAAAAGTCAGTAAGGAAGCGGGGGAAGAGGGGCTGGGGATAAGTGCTCTGTAGGGCAAAACAAGGCAGGGGGAAGTGGGGGGGCAGGTGAGTGCTCTGTTGGGCAAACAAGGTGGCAAAACAGGTAGAATTAGGCACTAATATCGCAGTCCTAGTTACTGAGAGTGGCCAGGTTCTGTAGCAGTTTGGCTTTAAATGGGCCTAGTTTTGTTTCCGCAATCAGCTTAGAGCTGAGGGTATTTAGCCAGAGGGGGACCCTGTATTCGAAGGACTGTTGCCCTAGTGAGGTCAGGCAGAATGGAATAATGAAGGCAGATTTACTCAACCCCCAGTTAGTCTGGAGTTAGTGGACTTTCTTAGTAGTTGCTGCACACCAGGGAGTGCAAGGCCAAGGGTAGATTTTTTTAGCTAATAGGCAGACTTGATACTGTATTCTGCTATTCAAGTTCAGCCAGCCAGTACTTGAGTACAGTTCACATGTTTGCTTGATTGTTTTGGGTGGCCACTTCTGCATATACTCTGTAGGCATTATTTAACTGCTCCTAAGTTTTTGGACGTACTGAAAATAGTTGTTATCTTTGGTGCCATCAGCTGATACCCCAAAACAGAGATCCACTGGGAGACAGGCTTCCCTCCTGAACATTAAGCTGTAGGGGGAGAATCCAGTGGCATCATTTCTGGTGCAATTTTATGCATACACAAAGGCACTGACTTGCTGACTCCATCTATTTTAAACTTTCAGCTCCAGGGTGCCCAACACATCTAATAGTGTCCTGTTGAATCTTTCAGGCTGCAGATCACCCTGGGAGTGATAGAGGGTAGTCCTTGACTTACGCACTTCCCAGAAGGGCAACATTTCCTTGATGAGCCAACTTTTAAAAGCACACCACTGATTAGAATTGATCCTCTGTGGTGCCCCATAGTGGACGAAGAACTTCTCCACTAACACCTTATCCATGGGGGAAGCTTTTTGACCCTTAGTTGAATAGTCTTGTGCATACCTGGTGAAGTGGTCTGTGACTACTAGAATGTTAGAAATGTTCTCAGAGTCAGGTTCAAGATTAAGAACATCAATACAGACTAGCTCCATGGGGCAATTGTTATGATATTCACCAAGGGTGCAGCTTTCTGTGGGAGAGCGTTCCTCTGGACACAGTTGTGGCAACTTTTACAATATTGTTTCACATTCTGCCCTATTTTAGGCCAATAAAACCTACAGTGAGCCATGTTCAAAGTGTGTTCACTGCACAGGTGGCCCATGTCATCCTGGAGAGCTTTCAGGACTGTTCTTTTAAAATTGACACCAATTGCTCTCAAGGAGCCGTCTCCTGATCTTGCACCTCACGATACAATAGGTTGTCTCTTATCTTTAACTTTGACCACTATCTTAACAGCTTGGTAGTGGGATCTTTGGTAGAACCTGCAGCCTTTTCCATCTCTTCCCCCTCCCTATAGAACAGACTCCCAACATCGCTCTGCTCTACTGCCTCCCATCTCTCTTTCAAAAACAATTTCAAAGTCTGGCTACTATCTGAAGCCAAATGTCACTGCTTTCCTGGCCCGGGGTAGGAATGGAGGGAGGGGATGCCAGAGATTACCTGGGAGTCAGAGGTAATCTCTGGCATCCCCTCCCTCCATCCTCACCCACACTCACACCAATTACTGGGGTCTCATCCTTTCTACACTCACCACTTCCGCTCTGTCCTCTTCTCCCACTTTTTGTGGCTGCTGCTGTTGCCTCCCTACTCTAATTCCCAGAACTATTTGTTAAGGGGAAGTATCTGAATGCATTTTGCACTTTATGTATCATACCTGAGAATTATATTTGGTCTCTGTGTTTTGGGACTTGTATTTTGGCCTGTGACTGTGTATTTTTGACCTGTATGCTGGCCTTTTTCGGCCCCTTGTATGTTATGTAATTGCACTTTATGCAATGACCCATTGTTCTGTAATTTTCTGCACCTCATGTTGAGGTTTGTATTTACTGCTGTTCTCCTCCACACCTGTATTGCTTAATGTGCCATGCTGTGGCTTGGACTTTGCCTGAAAAAGGTCCTTTGGATCAGTGCACCCACCCAGTTATCAAAGACTTACATACATAAATAAATAAATACAACAAAATTAACCTTGACTATATCATCAATGATCAGATCTGACTTTTGCTCTCTCATCAAATCTTGGCTGGTTAACTGAGGGAGTGATCTCAAGTTCAAGGTGATAAGGTGGCAGTAAGCTACAGGAAGACAATTTTTAAGGGCACCAAGGCTGTCTACGAGACAGGGAGCAGTCTCTGAGACTGAGGGTTCTTCAGCATCGAACCTCTTACACAAGGCCTTTGCAGTCTGTTCAGAGATTGTCACCCAGGCCAAACTGTCAGCAGGAAGGACTGTGGGGTGTCGGGACAAAGCGTCAACATCTATATGATTGAGGCTAGGCAGTATTGGACACAGTAATCATAGATGGACAAGGCTGACAGCCACCTATACTCAGCTGTATTGAGTTTGGCTGTGGTCTGCACATAGGTCAGCGGATTATTATCAGTTCTCACAGTGATCTCTGCCTCATACTGGTACTTGTGAAATTTGTCAACAATGGCCCATTTTAATATGAGAAACTCCAGCTTGTACAATGGATACTTTCCTTCTGCACAGTTCAAGCTATGACTGGCAAGGGCAAATGGGCACAGGCCCTCTGGATAGTTTTGGTAAAGAATTGCTCTGAGACCACTAAAACTGGCATCTGTGTGCAACATGTAGGGTTTTTGAAGATTTGCATACACCAAAACCGGTGCATGGGTCAGACAGTGAATGATTTCTTTAAAGGCTTTTTCACATTCTTCAGTCCACCTTGGGCCAAATGGCTCAGATGGCTTGAAATACTGTTTCTGCTCAGTGGAGACCCCTGGGTTTTAGTTCTCTTACTTCCATTGACAGGAGGATAGCCTTGCAATAGGTTCAAGAGAGGTCTGACTACTTGGGTATAATCTTTTGAGAAATCCCCTGTAGTATCTGCAGAAACCCAATGGGCACTGTAGCTCCTTTAGGTTTTGGGTCCGTAGCCAAATGGTGAGTGCCTCAACTTTGCTGGGGTCCATTTGGATAATTTGTGCTGACACTATGTGCCCAACATGCTTGATGGATGTTTGGAAGAACTGACACTTGCCAATAAAAAGCTTAAGCCCAAATTCTTCCAGGTGATCCAGTCCTTTTAATAACCTTGCCTCATGCTCTTTCAATGTTTTTCCAAATAGTATAATACCATCTAGGTACAATAAGCACTCCAGCAGGTTCATGTCCCCAACTGCTCTTTCCATAAGGTGCTGGAATGTAGCAGGGGCAACACAAATACTTTGAAACATCCCCAGGAACTCATAGAACCCCTCGGGCATATGAAAGTGGTCTTTTCTTGATCCAGATGGGCCATGGGGATCTGATAATAACTGCTGCTCAAGTCCAACACAGAGAACCATTTACAGACATTTAAGCAATCCAGGGCATCTTGGATCCTGGGCACTGTATATTGGTCAGGGATAGTCTGCTTGTTTAGAGTCTTATAGTCCACACACTTATGCATGACCCCAATTTTCTTGCACACCACCACCACTACTGGTGAGGCATATGGGCTTCTGATCTCCTGGATAATGCCAACAGCCAGAAATTCCTGGAGATGCCTCCCTCCTTACATCATCAATATCTGCAGAGGCAAAGTGGTGGGACCTCTCTTTGAAAGGACGCTGTTCACTAAGCCTGATATGGTGCTCTTCTCTGGTCACATGTCCCAAGTCCCATTCATGCAAAGCAAATACATTAGTTTTTCTGACAGCTTCTGCCCAATCCACACCTTTCACTCTTCTGAGATAGGAGACTTGCTTAGATCAAACAGCTGCAGGTCAATTCAAAATCAAATCAAATTTTATTGTTAAAAAGCACTGTTCACAAGTGATCAACGTGCTTGTATAACATTCATAAAATCTAAGCTAAAATCCATAAATAATTAAAACAAATCAACAGTGATCATTCATATGAGTTCAGAGAAAGCAAGGTTGAACAGATGGGCTTTGAGTGCAGATTTAAAATTCTCCATAGTCAGGCACTCCCTTATCCAATGAGGTAGAGAATTCCACAGGATAGGGGCTGCAAATGCAAATACCCGGGCCCCAGAAGTCTTCAGGTGTACCCTGGGATCTCTATCAATCCCTCTTCAGCAGAGCGAAGTAGGTGGAGGGGGCAGTAAGGACACAGAAGCTCTTGCAGGTAACATGGCCTCTGTTCATGTAGGGCTTTATAGGTCAGCAAGCCAACCTTGAAGGTGATCCACCACTAAATGGGCAGACAGTGCAAGCTGCGCAGCGCAGGTGTGACATGCCAAGAGTGAGGAAGCCCTGTCAACAGCCTGGCCACAGCATTCTGCACCAGCTGCAAGTGGCAGATATCAATCCCCAGTAGCCCCAGGTTGCAGTAGTCAAGGTATGAGGTCACGAAGGCGTGGACCAATGTTGGAAGGTCATCAGGAGGAACAAGGTGTTTAATCCAGGTGATAGTTTTCAGATGGTAAAACGAGGTCTTGATGATGGATGACACCTGAGATTTAAGCATCCGTTCCTAGTTAAAAATAATGCCCAGATTTCACACCCATTCAGAGGCAATCAGCTGGCTTCCACCAAGCCAAAGCTCAGAAGGCTGGCCAGCTGAAAGCCCCTGTACCTGATGACCTGGATTCACAACCAGAACCTCAGTCGTGCTCAGATTCAACCTTAACCAGTTGGCAGTTATCCAGTCTTGGATCTCAGCGAGGCAGTTGTTAAAGACCAAGACAGCTCCATCTTGTTCAGGCATGAAGAACATGTACTGTATAACTGAGTGTCATCTGCATAGCAATGAAAACTCAGCACATACTGCCTCACAATGTCTCCCAATGACAGCATATAAACCGCGAACAACATGGGTGACAAAAGGGAGCCCTATAGCACCCCGCATGACAGGGAAAATGGGTCAGAGGAATAAATTCCCAACACCACTCTCTGAAACCTGCCAGTGTGGAAAGAATGGAACCATCTGAGGACTGTACCAGACAGTCCACAGATCAGCTACAAGTGCTCCATTATCACACCATGGTTCAAGGTGTCAAACACGGCAGAGAGATCAAGGAAGACCAAGATGGAACAGGTCTTCCGATCTCTCGCTATCAAGAGATCATTGAGTACCCGAACTAGAGCCGTCTCGGTAGTATGCCTCTTCTGAAACACAGACTGGAGAGGATCATAGATATTTTGGATGATGAGATGATCCTCCAGCTGCAGTGCGACCACCTTCTCAATAACCTTGCACAAAAGGGCAAGTTAGAGACGGCCTATAGTTTGGAAGACAATCTGGGTCAAGAGAAGGTTTTTAAAGGAGAGGTGTCACCACTGCCTCCTTCAGGGTGTCTGGAAACACTCCTGTCTCCAACTAACACAAGACTATCTCAGCTAGGACCATGCTGATGACCTCAACACAACCCATAAGGAGGCGAGTTGTGCCTGGATCCAAACCACAGCAAGTCGGCCACAAATTCTGGACAATCTTCATTATTTCCATGATCGCCACCAGGTCAAAGTTGGACCGGATAAAACAAGGAGCTGTAACCTCCCAACAACCACTACTACACCCATTGGAGCTAGCTGTGCCGATCTCAGACCTGATGTCGGCAACCTTATCTGCAAAGAATTGAGCAAACTAATTACACTTATCTTGTGACAAAGCTCTCCAAGACTGCAGACAGGCTAGATTGCAGTCTGCTAATAGTTTGGAAGAACTGAGCTGGTCAATTCTGAGCTGCAGCAATCTCCCTGGACAGGAGCTCTGCCTTCTTATGGAAGACAGCCGATTGATAGTTCTTATAATGAGCCATCAATCTAAATCTGTCGGCATCAAGGCCCAATTTCCGCCAGTGCTGCTCCTTCCTTTGTCCCACTCTCCTTAACTCCCTCAAGGTCCCATCAAACCAGGGAGACTGAGGGCGATAGGTGAGGGGAAAAATAAGTTTAGGATCTATGGAATCCAAAGCCTCATTCACAGCCCTATTACATGCTTGCAACTGTTTGTCTGGATCCAAGTTTGCACTCAGAAAACCCAATAGGTCCCGCACAGCTGCCAGGCCATCTGGGGTCAAATCCCTTGAACGGTAGTACCGGACCATCTCTGTAGGAGCCGGCCAATAGTGGGGAGCCTGGAAATTGAACTGTATAGTGTGATGGTTAGACCATCCGACTGGTTCCACCACTAGGTCGGAGGTCTCCATACCCAGTAGAAATCCCAGTTCCAATGAGTGAACGAGATTATGGGTTGCAGAGGTAATAACCAGTGTGAAGCCCAACAAGTTCAGAAGTTAGGAAGTCCTGTCCAAATTGCGAGACTTTGTCATTGACCCAGACATTGAAGTCCCCAGAACCACCCATCTTGGGGACTCCAACACCATATCAATGATGAAGTTCGTGACTTCCTCCTGAAATTGCTTCTCACCCACGGGTGGACAGTAGACGAGAAGAATCCTGCACCCCACACCTGCACCCACGATACACTCGAAGGATCTAGTCTCTCCAACTGGCACCTCTAGAAGACTCAATTCTGATTTATAACATATGGCTACACCCCTGTTCCTATGATCCAACCACGGGCGGTGTATCACAGAGAACTCAGCCGGAAGAGCTGACTCAAGGTCTGGGCCAGCATTTTCATCCAGCCAGGTCTCGGTGATGCAAGCCAGATCAGATGACCCAACAAGATCAGCAATCTAAGCTGTCTTGTTTTTGATAGACCTGGTATTGCATAACACTGCCAGGGTAGGATGGGACACCAAGGCCGGCTGTGTCATCTGCTCACTTGTGGTGGAACCCTTGGGTATGGGAACTAGACAGGGAGGACCCCCTCTCCAGAGCCCATTTCACCCTAGGGCGTCTTCTAGTCCCCACAACCCCAATCCGTCCACCAATCTTCCCTCTCTCTCTCCAGGTCCAGGCCCCCTCCCCCGCGTCTCCTCCAAGCTTTCCACAGAGCCCAACACTGACCATACACCTCAGCAGGTAATAGTGGACAGTTGAAGGGATGGAGGCCCCAGAGCTCAGAGGGAGAGTAGTGCCCGACCAGGAGAGTTCTCTTCCAGCACATATCCAGCAATAAACAATAAACAAAACAATACACACTAATAAACTAATCCACAAAAAGTAAAAAACAATACCCACAACCCCACCCCAAGAGGAAAATAGTCCCTTAAAATAAAGTAAGGTCCCAGTCGTATAAATCATAGAAATCAATATATGAAATCAATGAAGCATGACAAAGCTCCAAATTAGTAGTAGGAAGAGATTGGGCTCTCACCCCCACACATCCAATAAAAGTTTGTGTCCACTGTGATGCACTCGCACTGCAACAGTCAATACAAACTATCATTAAAAATGTAATGTTCAGTTTGGAGGCTCTCTCACCACCTCCCCAGTTCAACCAAAAGAACTTTTACACTGTTTAAACTGCAGTACCAGTTCAGCAGTTCCAAAAGATCCTTAGCTATAGTCTCGTCAGTGATAGTTAATCCACAGCTCACAGTCTCTATGCAATTGCAAATTTGCTGCTTCCAAGGAATGATCAGCCTGACGCAGACAACTCCCTGGAATTAAGGCCCCCAGAAATATATGCCCTCCAGCACCAATCCTGAGGATACCTCCAGGCTATCTCAGCCATGCCACCCTCTGGTCAGCATTCCTTTTTGCCCATCTGAGAGGTCACCCACCCCAGACAACCACCTCCTGTCCAGCACTGTGACCCAACACGAGACGGTTACAGCGGTCCACTTCCAGTAGTCTCCACAAAACTCTTTCAGGGACCTCAGTGCCTCTTCCAACCCAGAGCCCCCAAGTCCCAGACCAGGTTACAGATGTAGCCTCCCAGGCTAGAAGTAAGATTGTCCTCCAATGGCCACCCCATGACTGGCCCCCCCACAGCAACAGGAGCAATGGTACTCCAGCGAGAGTCCCCTGCTGCCGCCCCCTCAATCAGCCCAGACTGGATTGCCACTCCCCAATCAAGACAATGGGGCCCCAGAAATAATCAGCAACTGTATTATGGAACTGCAGGCACAGCAGAGCAAGAGCAAGGTCCAGAAGCACAATGGGTCAATCTGCTTCTCCTCCCAAGGCATCATAGTCAGCGGCACTCCGCAATGTTATCAGGCCTCTGTCAATGAGATAATTACCTCCATGAGTCTTCAGGCCTCAAAACAGGTAACTGATGGCAGCCTCAAACAAGGGAGTAATTCTGGTAAAGAATTCCAGCCAGGGCACCTTCTCTAGAGGAAGCAGGTTGCACGGCTGTGTCAGTGCAATACATCCTGGCTAAGGTGTGTCCTTTTCTAACAACCACTTCTCTGTCCATCACCTTTTTCACCTGAATGGTGACCCTACTAACACATAGACTCGGGCTGGCAGTACACTGGGCTTTATTAGCAATCCTGCTGGGAATCCATGCTCTTCAGGGCCATCCAATATTAAAAGTTTATTCTTCACCTTCTTCTTCAGGCGTATCACACCACTAATATTGCACACAGTGTTAGGGGGCAACACTATTTCCTCTGCATCCATCCTCCAGACTACACCCACTGGGTCATCTTGTACTTCATGTGTGGTTTGTACTTGCTGCCAATAAGCTTCCCTTACCACGGGGTGTATGAGCATAATCTTCCCTTTCTGCTCAGCTTTCTGGGCCTGGCAGAGTTGTGCCAACCATCTAAACATGTGAGCATTTGTACCATTCAGTACAGGTACCCCATTGGATATTACCGCCTCAGGGCATATTAGGGCCAGAGACTTTACCTGGTCACCCATTCCAATCACCTTAGACAAGGAGGTTATCCACACATGAACACAGGCAAGGTAGGGATATGATTTGTCACTGAGACCCCACACATTCAAACTTTATAATGGCTACAACTCAAGGTGTAACAGGTGTTGATAATACTAGGTTTTGAAGATGATGGTCACTTGGGAGCCACTGTCTAAGATGGCAGATGTGGACACCCCATTTATGGTAACTATAGTTTTGGTAGAAGGTCCCACCAGCTTATCTTAATCAGGTAGAGAGGGCTCTGTGGCTTTGACTGCAGACTTTCTTACAAACAGCATGGATCTAGACTTGTCGGGGGCCCCAGTATGCTCCCTTACCACACCCCATTGATGTTTCCCTGGTTCTGGTGCTTCTCTGCCAACAGCTGGTCCCTTATGTGGGCTGGGTCTTTGTCTGATCGGCATTCTCTGCAGATATGACCATCCCTCCCACACTTATAGCAGTAGAGGCCTTCTCGACTTTGCCTGGTGGGGTACGAAACTTCAGTGACGGGCCTGGGACCTTGGTTACTGGGCAGCCTGGGATACACTGGGGGAGCCAGGGTGATAGCTTGGACCACAACCACTTTCATGTCTAGTTCCCCCTGTATTGGCAAGCTCTGATTTTCCAATTCACTTACAGCCTGGCACAGTTCACTAAGGTGAGCTTCAAGGTTGGGGAACAAGGGACACCTGGGCATGAACCACCATGTCCATCATAGAGAGGTTGGCTGGAACTGGTGAAACAGATGGGCTTGGATGGGCATCCTGGTTTCTAGACAGTGCAGAGGCCATCTTGTCAAACACTTCCTTGTACTCCTTAAGATCTTTGAGCTCATGGTCTTCAGTGGAGGGGGTGCTTTCAATGAGCTGTATGGCAGCCACTACAGCAAAATAGGGTCCCCACTGCACATTTTGTTCCTCCACCTCCCTTACTTCCCTGAGGAGGACCCAGAGGAAGGGGTACTAAACTTTTCCTTCAGACTTAATTTCATCAACAGCAGTTTAGAGTATTTGGCACTCCCATCACCTGCTCTAGGTACATTCTGTTTAGATCTGTAGGCTTCACTCCGCCCTTTCTGATAAACCTTTTGTAGAATTTTCTCTAACCTTTGCATATACACTAAGAAGATTTCCCCTCACTGTTACCTGGTTGCTCTTAATTTCCATAATAAATACCCAAATGGACTCAGTACTGCCAAAGGCACTATCCAAGGCAGCAATGCAATCTTCCACACTAGCATCATGGTCTGTGGCCCACGAGGACTAAATAGCATCCGGGTAAGGGCCTTTCAAACTTTCAGTAAAACTTTTATGATTTTCCCCCTCTCACTGCATTACCAGTCCTGCAACAGGGGGATCACATAATTAATCCATGCCTCATAATAATCTTCCTCAACTGGAGTGGATTTCATCCAAGAAAACAGGCTTAATTTACTATAGGAATCTGAAAAGGAGAGCACATAACTGGGCTAGGTCCCTTCACCGGGAGGGTGTCTGTCTGTCTGTGCCTGGGCACTGCCTCACTCTGGGGAATTACATTGGTCATAGTTACAATAGGCCATGCCTCCTGCGACCCTTCTGGAATTAAAGCATCAGGTACACATAAAGCTTCTACCACATTTTTGCATTTAACCAGTACAGTTAATGTCTCTGAAGCAGAATCTAGCATTCAAAAACAGACAACCATCTGGCCAAGTCTCTTAACTCATTGCCTCCACAGGAACTCTCTGAAGTTGCAACACTTGTCTCCTGTATACTGTTAACAGTGAATCCTGGGCCTTTCTAAGCAAATTCAAGCAAACAGATAAGATGTCTCTTATTTTCCATTGTATATCCCTCCTACTACCTGTACCTAATGTATCCTCAATGTCTTCTGCTACTTTACAACTTGTGGTATGTCTTCAACCTGCAGATACCTTCCGTGTTGCTGGTTGTGCACTGTAAACAACAATGTGTTAAACTGCTAAGTTTGGTCTAGTGTCTACCCTGTAGATACTCTACAGACTATCTGTGGAAGCTCTGCAGATGTTCTTGAGGCTGATGCTCCACTCCTGCACTGTCCCACTCATGCACTGTGACATGAGCATAATTGGACATACTGGTTGTTACTCCATTTATCTTCCCTGTCTCCTTTATGATGTCTCCCAATTGCCTGTTTCTGTTAAGACTTTGGCAGCCCCAATGTACTCACCTGATTCACAGGGCTGTCTTAATCCACTCATCCCCAAGATTAATCTCCAGTGCTAGGTTCCCGACACTACCTGTTACAAATTTAAAGAAAAGTCTCAATGTGCCCCAAACATTCACTCCAAATCTGTTTCCTCCACCTACCCACTTACAGTGCTACTTTAAGTATGGAGAAAAAATATATATACTGTATATACCTCTAGGTTTAAAATGGGTGCTTATTCACCTCTCTGTCAATAATACCAGCACTTCTAGAATTCCAGCACTTGAAGTTTCAGTTGTGGGATTCAAATAGTTCTTTCAGTTTACAGTTCTCAGATCTAACCACTCTAGACAAACCTTGGCAGGTTTGTCTACTGCTATAACACAACTGGAGCTGCACTAGACATTAATTCAAAGCCTTATAACTGAACAGCAGTGAGTGCTCTTGAGCGAATAGACTGGTTGATATGAGTTTGCAGCTTTAGGGGCATCTTAATATGGATGGATGGGAGAACAGTATATGATGTGTATGCCAGAAATACTGTTGCTCACCATCCTCAGAAGATCAAATATAAGCAGATGACTGTGTTTTCTTATACAATGTATAGCTAAGGCTAAAAACTAATTAACGCTAACCTCATAATTTCTGGCTGTAGTATCAAAAGTCACACTGTAATTCATGAGTGTGACTGTGATGTCAAAATCATGGATTATAACGTGTGGTTCTTAATCATCACACCAACTGTAACCCAAACTGATAAAAGTAATAAATTAAAATGTGTTTAATTTCTGCATCTCAAAACTCTTCACTCATCTGGTTAAACCCAGCACCAGTGTTTTTTTTTGTTTGTTTTATCTTTAACATAATTTTTTCCAGCTGCTTAATATCATCTTGGCTTGGCTGTTTCTTGTTTGCGCTCCACTTGTAAAACTTCTGCTGCACTGAGTCGTCACTGATCATCATACCACAGCATGGCTGCAGTAACATAGAAACACAGAAACATAGAATTTGACGGCCGATAAGGACCGCTTGGCCCACCCAGTCTGCCCATTTCCCTACCTAATGGATAAGCTGCAGATCCCAGTTAACCAGCAGCCTACTTCTTCCTACCCCCACCCCCTAGAATTGCCTTATGACTGTCCCATGCATGCTTGAATTCCACCACTGTTTTTGACCCCACAACCTCCTCTGGAAGCGTCCCATGCATCCACAACCCTCTCTGTGAAAAATACTTCTTAAATTATCTCTGAGCCACTTCCCCATCTTCAAATTGTGCCCCTTGTTCTTGCACACCTTTTTGAAAGATGCTACCCTTTGGACTTTGTTGATTCCCTTGAGGTACTTGAAAGTTTCTATCATGTCCCCCCTCTCCCTCCTTTCCTCGAGGCTATACATATTAAGCTCCTTAAGTCTCTCTTCATATGTCTTCCAGTGCAGACCCTGCACCATTTTAGTTGCCCTCCTCTGGACAGCTTCCATCCTGTCTATGTCTTTGTGGAGATTGGGTCTCCAGAACTGCACACAGTACTCCAGATGGGGTCTCACCAGCTTTCTATACAGAGGGATAATAACTTCCTGTTTTCTACTGGTGATGCCTCTCCCTATGCATCCCAGTATCCCCCCAGCCCTCCTTGCTGCCCTCTCACATTGCTTGCCCACCTTTAGGTCATCTGATATGACTACTCCCAGGTCCCTTTCCATTTTTGTTGTTGTTAGTATCTCACCCCCCATTGTGTACTCTTCCCCTGGGTTTTTGTTTCCCAGGTGCATTACCTTGCACTTCTTAGCATTGAATCTAAGCTGCCATACATTTGACCATTCCTCTAACCTTGCCAAGTTCCTTCTCATCCTTTCCACCCCACCTTGTGCATCAACTCTGTTGCAGATCTTTGTGTCATCTGCAAAGAGACATACTTTTCCTTCCAGTCCTTCTGCAATAGTAATCATAAGACATTGAAGAGGACTAGTCATATACTGAACCCTCGGTATCCCACTAGTAACCCCCTTTCTTCAGAGTGGACTCCATTTACTATTACTCTCTGTGTCCTATTCTCCAGCCAATTCTTTACCCAGGCTGTCATCTTGGGACACTCCCAGGCTGGCTAACTTGTATATTAATCTTTTGTGTGGGACTGTATCAAATGCCTTGCTAAAGTCTAGGTAGGCCATGTCCACAGCCACTCCTGATCTACTACTTTGGTCACCCAGTCAAAGAAATCTATCAGATTTGTCTGGCATGACCTTCCCCGCTTGTGAATCCATGCTGCCTTGGGTCCTGTGCCCTCTGGCCTCTAGATACTCGACAATTCTTTCCTTCAGAAGTGATTCCATCATTTTCCCTACCACTGAGGTTAAACTAACAGGTCTGTAGTTTCCTGCTTCTGCCTTGCTCCCACTTTTGTGAAGGGAATCACATCTGCCCTCCCCAGTCCTCGGGCACCACCCCATCCTCCCATGATTTGTTAAAGAGGGTAGTCAGCTGTGTCACTAGTTCTACCCCTTAGTTCTTTTAGAATTCTGGGATGAATCCATCAGGCCTCATTGCTTTGTCCACCTTCAGTTTTAGGAGTTCTTTCAGAACCCTTTCTTCTGTAAATGGGCTGGTATCAACTTCTGAATCCAGAGTGTTTCTACTGTTTGTTTTAGGTACCTCCCCCTCTTCCTTTGTAAATACTGAGCAAAAATATTTGTTTAGTATCTCTGCTTTTCACAGTCACGCTCTGCCCACCCTCCTTCCCCTTTATTAAGCCTCACTATCACTCCCTTGGTCTTCCTTCGCTCCCTGATATACCTATAAAAGGTTTTATCCCCTTTCTTAACTGAGTTGGCTATCTTTTCCTCGGTTTGGGCCTTTGCTGTTCTGACTGCCTTCCCAGCTTCTTTTTGCTTTAACTGCTTCTGTGATTCCTTGTACTTCCTGAATGCTTTCTTTTTCTCTTGAACCTTCACTGCCACTTCCTTTGAGAACCATAGTTGTTTCTTACATCATTTCATTTTGTTTATTTGCTTCACACAAAGGCTTGTTACCTCTGTGATGGCAGTTTTTATTATTCCCCATTGTTCTTCCTCCCCCCTTCCTGCCCATTTGCTAGTGCATTCCTTAGGCACTCACCCATTTTGGCAAAGTCAGCCCTCCTCAAGTCCAGTACTTTTACCTTTGTATAGCTTGACTCTATTGCTGTGTTTATTGTGAACCATACTGTTCGATGGTCGCTAGTTCCCAGATGGCTACCCACTTCTACATCTGTGATCCTCTCTTCATCTCCATTTGAGAGAACCAGGTCTAAGATTGCTCCCTCTTGAGTGGGCTCCAATACTAGTTGTCTAAGGCATGCCCCCTGTAGGGCATCTAAAATAACCCCACTCTTCGAAGTGGCTGCTGTAACTGCACTCCAGCTAACATCTGGCACATTCAGATCACCCATCAACAATATCTCCCCTTTTTCTGCCATTCTAAGTATACTTTCTATCATTTCCTTGTCCATTTCCTCCCCCTGAGAAGGGGGTCTGTACATAACCCCTGTGCGGATTGTGGTGCCATTGCCGGTCTCCAAATTTACCCACAGTGCTTCTTCTCCTTCCTGTTTACCCTTTTGTTCTGTTGCTTTGATTTCTTCCCCTATGTAAAGAACTACTCCTCCTCCTCTTTTACCCTCCCTGTCCCTCCTGTAGATGGCGTATCATGGTATGTTTACGTCCCAGTCATGGTTTTGTGTGTACCATGTTTCTGTGACTGCCATGTTATCCAGATGTTCCTCCTCTATCAAGGCCACTAATTCAAGAAGCTTGTTACTCAGACTACCAGGATGACAAACCAGGATGAGAACAGGAACAGTCATGCTGTTATTGAAGAGCTGAAGAAAATTATGTTGAGATTTTAAAATAAGATACTTTTCCTGGGTCCAGTTTGGTTTTAACAGATGGGTGGGGTGCTCTATGAAGTGAGTAAAATATACAGACTTCTGTTTACAGATCACTTTATGGCCCAGTATGCCTGCACCTTATATGATTAGCCACACAGTGTATACTATGAATGTATGTATAAACTAAAAATGGCATGGGTATAATACAGTCGAAGGATTTTGCTGGCAAACAAACCACTGAATCTATGCTTTTGTGGTTAAAAATGCTCCAGAACACCCCAATTAAATTCAAACGTTGTAATTAGGGCCCCTGGTGTTCTGTGGCAGAATTTTCTGATTTCTGCGGCAGGGCTCCTTGACTTCTGCAGCAGCATTTTATGATTTCTGCAGCATGATTTATTCATTTCTCTGGCAGAATGCAGTCCTGTCATTTGCTAAATATGATGTGATGTCATCGATGACATCATATGCTGAGCATAGAGGAGGGGCTTCAGGATAAATGAGATGGGAAAGAAAGCCTGACACTATGGAAAAACAGTTTCCCCTTGCTGATTTTTACTAGGTGCACCTTTTGCAGTCTCAGTGCATCCCCACTGTTTGTAATGTCAGGTGGTGTTCATTTATATTTAACTGGTAGACAAACATGTCAATCGATTTATGTGTTTAGCATCCTTATGTAGTCCAGCTATGAGAAATGTATATAGGTGATACTATAAAACAATCAAGCAGATCACAAACATAATAAAATGAGCACTAATAATGACAGGTAACTTTATTAACAGGGTAAGTAACATGTATAGCTACAGAATGTCTAGCCCAAAATCATTAGATGCCCATATGGCAATATTGCCTGCTGCACTATCATTCTTTTTTCTTCTTTTTAAATTTTTATTACAAACACATTTTATAACTACAGTAACACATTTTGGGGTAAATTATGCTATTCTGACACACTTCCAGGATGGTTCAAGGCACTTGTCCATGGTCTTATGTTTCACATGGTACCTGTGGCATGTGGTGAAATTACATACTGCACCACATATCATGTGTTATTATTTATGCAAACAAAACTTAAACAACGTATGCACACAGAGATTATGAGCTCAGGACAAATACAGCTGAATACATTATTAAAAGGTTTGTGCAAGTAAGGCCAGCCCAGTGGCATAAAGGCCTAAGGTGCTGTGCACCTTACCACCTGACACTCTGGCAACCTGAGTTCAGGAATCTGCTCAGGTTGCTGGGGGTTGGCCTGAAGGGGGGTCAAGCATTCATCAGACTGTTCTTCTCTTCCAGTGTGTGGAGGCATGACAACTCTGCCCTTGACTGCCACAAGGTGGAAGCCTGGTGGTAGTGCCAGCACTCAAGAAGCATTGAAGAGAGGAGCTACAGCACCACACTCAGATGATTACATGCTTCCACAGCAGGAGACCTAAGGAGAAACAGCTTAGGCTTCATGAAGTCCTGCCTGCCTACACCATCACCTGGACCACTGGCCCAATTCTGAATGTGAGTCACCAGTTGGGTGGAGGATGGCCCTCCCCTTCCTGGCCTCACTGTGGTGGGGCAATCCATTGGGAATTTCAGGCATGGTGAGAATGGGGGAGGTGCATGCAGGATCAGCGAGGTGGAGACAGGGCAGAAAGGTTGCCTGCATTGACAGCCTGGAGGAAAGCTTTATAGAGGAAAAATCTTGGGCAGGTAAACCCTAATTAATTTCTTATTAAACACTTTATGTACTGTGACTTCATAATATATTTTAGAAGCAAATTCCATTGTTCTGGGAGTCACTGCTAAAAAGACACTTGGCCAGATTTTTAAAGCATGGTGCAGGGCTTGCACCAAGCCGTGCACCTCAACACTAAGGTTTTGGCAATATGCTGACCTCATCACTGCAACTGCACACAATTTTGCAATCTCGGATGCAGTTGCAATAGTTTTCATGATTTACAGCAGCCTGCACCAAATATTCAGTACAAGCTCCATAAAAAGGCCCCCAAGATTGCCATAAGTTAGACTAAAAAGTGTTGGTCTAACATGTGGCAATTTAAGCACGGGATGGAAAATCCAATTAAATCACTTGCAATGATCGAAGCCATTTGAAAATCCTACCCACTGTATCTAATTATTTTCTGGGAGATGTGTTGTGCATTTAGAAGACCATTACCCCAAAAGGTGAGGGAGCTGGCTACACAATGGAGTCAAGACTGTAAAAATGTAGTGTGGGAGAGTCCTTGCTATCTGAAACTCACTAGACAACTATCAACACCATTAAGTCTGTACTTTATCATACCAGCAACCAGTGCCCCTCTTGCAAATTGAAGTATGAAAGTCTTGCAGTTTCTTCTTTGCCATGACCCAAGTAAAAAAAAAATCTGTACTAGTAGCAGAGAGCTCATTCGATTTTCAGATAATCCATGCAAAGGCATTTCAGTTGTCTTGCCTCTAAGACTGATGTTCATATCAAAACCATCAAATGAACAGGATTTCAGGATTTTGAATATGATTTTTAATGAATGCTGCAGCTCTCTCTCCTGCCAGTTGTGTTTGTTTACACCTCCTATGAGTGGACCTTCTTAACTTTCTTTATAATCTTTTCATCTTTGACCAGAAGAGTAT
Source organism: Neoceratodus forsteri (assembly GCA_016271365.2). Lineage (NCBI taxonomy): Eukaryota > Metazoa > Chordata > Ceratodontiformes > Ceratodontidae > Neoceratodus > Neoceratodus forsteri. The sequence goes on along the minus strand of CM057454.1, from coordinate 1,007,672,808 downwards.
ATCTCAGAAGCATGGTAGTGTGTTGAAACCCCATAAATCTAAAAAGAGGAAAAAACCTCAACCTAGCAGAGCACTCTTAATAATTTTTGAGCCAACACATGTTTCAGTAGGGCCTAGACATGAACAACAAAAGTTAAACAACTTCATTATTTAAGCCAGTGTAAGCAACATACAAACAAAACTTAGCATGGAGGGAAAAAAGAAAGTGCTGAAATAAAAGATTTTGAAGGCTATTTTGAGAGTTCAGCAAAACACTGAGAAAACTTTGTTGGAAGTAAAAGTAGTAAAAACAGAGACTGCTGATTTAAAAATACAAACAATCATTTTTAAAAGCATTAAAGAAGAAGAGGCAATGGAAGCTTTGGATCCAAAACATAAAAAGACAAACAAGATTCAGGAAAGAGCTGACAAGTGAAATGTTAAAATAAAGTTTACCTGTGAATGTAGTGTGAGAACTATAGCAAATAAAAACAAACTCTGGTCAGAGCTGATATGGCTGTGGACAGTTTTTGGGATGCTTTTACCCATTATTTCTAATGAATTGCACAATGCAGATCTGCTGAGAGGCAATTTCAATGTGGTCTTCTTTTTACACATTTTTACAATGTATTTTCCTGGAATATGCCTCCTGATTGCTATATACTTATCCTGGATAGCTCACAGAAGAAATGGCATCTTATTTTCAGGTGATGAAGCACTAGCAGTAGGACGCTGGAATGTGTCATACATAGGTACAAGATGTGTGAGGGCGATAATGCCTAGTGGCCATACACCTCAGGCACTCACATGCAGATCCATCATCCTTGTCCATTGCACTACTCAGTGTCGCTGAAAGCCAATGCTGTACTGGCTCACACAGGCCCCCTGAACAGGCATGTTACAGCCAACCTCCCATTTGTTTGTACAATCGGGGAACCCCATATGCACAATCCATAGCCTGGAGCGTACACTACAAATGCCATTGCAGGATACTTCACCCCATGGTACCTAGGATACCTTAGCAGTCTGGAGGGTGGCATGTTACACAGGGGAATGGGAAAGAGTGTATGACAGTAGGAAGATACATCATCAACAAGGCATGCATTGGAGGTATGCTAATTCCCTCTTATGCTTTGCCAGGGTTATACACACAGCTGCATACACTGGTGGGTCCGCAGCTTGTGTAGTGCTCCAATGTATGGTATAGCCACTTGGGTCATTTTGGAGTGAAGGACCCCAGCCCGGGTCCAGTGCAGTCGGTGGTTTGCTGTGTCAGGGCATGGAGGGTAGTGCCAGTCTCTGCAACAGCATGGGTATGGGGGGAGCGGGGTTGTCTATGTACCAAGGCAGTGAGTAGGAGTCCTCTATGCTTTGGATATGGACTGTGGTTTCCTCTGGTTCAATTGGCTCTGGGGGGCCTTACACTATGGAGTTCTTCAGGGATGGAGTTGGATTGATCATGGATGGGATTAGTCCACCAGGGCTGCCAGGCTGCTGTGCACCTGGGTGCACTTCAGCAGCCCACCTATGGGTGGCTGGCCAACTTAGGCCAGCTATTCATGGCCTAGTTGTGGGCTGCACTGCTCTGGGCTGCAAGGGGTGAATTTCCCACTGAGTATGCCGCAGTGCGGCATATGCATGGGAACACACCCTTGACTTGCATGGCATATTATTTGTGGGCACGCTGGCCCATTCCCTTGCAGCAGGTGCATCCCGCACATTTGAATATCATACTGTGGAACATTGTTGGAGTTGTGTGGCTCATCTTCCATTTCCACTGGCATGCGCTGTGCATGTCCTTTGAATATGGGGGGTCTGGACTAAACTACCCTGAATAAATACATTGTCAAAATGGGAAAATCATGACCCACTGAAAACAATATATTGCATCTAATCTGGGACAGCCTGAGTAAATACAGTGCAGAAATGTGTAAATGAACATCCCTATGACAATTAGATATAGCATCTCCCCTGCACTATCCAGGATGCAAAATATAGGATAAGAAATATTTAAAGGAAATCTACTCTAAACTGAACTTCACTGTGGTCACTGACATAAACAAACAGTTTCTTTATTGTAACAGTCACACAGGAATCTGGTGTGCATATTTTATGGGACACATACAGGTGAGGTAAGGTAAGGTTTAGTTCCAAGTATGTATTAAAAATATCCTTTTGTTACATACAAAGTTTAAAAACATTTCACATTTTTCACTAACTTATTACAATATTTATATATTGCATCTCCAATAACTTAATTCCAGCTGATTTTAAATATTAAATCCAACTCCATGTGCAAATATCAAGTCGGTCAGAGCAATTATCCTAATTGAACACTCCACTTCATTTTCTTTGCTATTATATGTGCAAAGTTCACCAGGGAAGATATCTTGCTTAATGTTTTACAATTTAAAACCTTGTTTATTTGCTCATCCTTATTTATAACACCTCTATTTTGGAAGGATTGCTTAATGTATTGTCTCCATATACTGCTAAGAGTTTCACACTCCAAAATTAAATGAGCACTAGATAGTAATGCATTATTACAAAATGCACAAGTTTACACCTGCCTGAAACCTCTATATTTCTCTCCCCATCTATCAAAGTCCCCAAACCTCAGTCTAGTAATTGCTTTTCTGTGTTTCTCATTTTCACATTTTAATAAATAGCTCTCCACTCCAAAGGTTACTTTTATTCTTTTCAGTGAGGAATTATTCCATGAGTCTTTTATCCTCCCAAAATTGGCTTGAATTGCTTAATCTTCTATTCTTTGTATTGCTATCTGTACAAATTCCAATATATTTCTCATGCTTCCTTCGGAGCCCAATACATAGTTATAGGACAGTCCAGCTTTACTTAGTTCTTGGATTAACCTACTAAACCGAATTGTATCCGGTCCAATTTCAGTTTTCGTTGCATAAACAAAGCAATTATATATCAAACTGTCTCTATGTGCTGTTATAATTTTTTTCCAATATGATATATTTCTTTTAATTATTGTAGCATGGATGGATATTCAATGGCTGATATTCAAAATGTTCTTGTTTCCATTCAAGCTCTAGTCTATGAAGCTCCCCTTGGCAGACAAAAAAGATTTTTTAAGTACTTATTTTGAATTATTTCCAAATTTTTATAGTTACCCTGGTGTCCCCATACTTCTGAACCATACAAAATTTGGGAATGAACCTTTGCCTTTAGGCATCTATATCAGGCTACAAAAGAATTTCCACCCTTTTTTTTTTTTTTTGCTAAATGTTTAATTCCACTCAATGTTTTTAATGCATTTTCATTTATTTTTTTCTATTTATTTTTCCATTTTAAATCATCAAAGAAGATTACACCCAAATAGGAAAACTCTCTAACTTCTTCAAGCTCTAAGCTCTCAATTCTCCATTTCTTTTTATTTTTAGTCTTATTTCCAAATACAACTATTTAGTTTTTTTCCTGATTGAGCTTCATATTCAATACATCTAAAGATGTTTTTATAGTTATAATAGCTCTTCCTAGACTAAGCAGAATTTGAGATGTTATCACCACATCATCTGCATATAACAGTATTTGTACTCTGGTTTCATCTATTTTCAGATCAAAGGTGTTTACCTCATCCAGATCTCTCACTATCTTATCAATTTATAAGTTTAATAGGATCGGTGCTAATATTCACCCTTGTTTCACCCCCAAATTTACGGTTCTTGCTTAACTCATATCTCCTTCCTTATTATATCTTACAACCAGTTTATTTTCTTGGTGTAATATATTAATAGTATTCAATAACCCTGGGTCCATTCCCAGGTCTCTTAGGATTTCCCACAGAATTACTCTATTCATAGAATCAAACGCTGACTTAATATCAATAAAGGATGTATATATCTTTCTTTTCCTTTATCCAACAAACTTGTCTAAGATATACCTGAGTGTAAACATCTGGTCAATAGTAGACTGACCTCTACAAAAACCTGCTTAGAACTGAGAAAGAATATCATTACTTTCCATCCAGGATTTTATTCTATTTAGAATCAACCTCGAAAATATTTTTTGGTTGATATTCAATAGTGTTTTTGGTTTATAGTTTTCTGGCAGTGTCATTTGCCCTTTTTTAAAAAGGGTACTATTACCCCCATGTTCCAGTTCTCAGGAAATATCTTATAGTTTATTATGTTCTTTTGTAATTTTAACAGTATTTCTGCCAACCATTCCACACCCACTTGATATAGCTCAGTCCCTATTTTATCTATACCTGGAGCTTTATTCTTTTTCTGTTTCTGTACTGCCATTACAATTTCCTTTTTTGTAAAGTCTACCCAATTTGAATTGTCAGTATTATCTATATCTGTATGTGTTTCATGTTCACAGATATTCTTTCCACTATTAAAAACTGACGCGAACTACTGTATCCATTCTTCTGGTGAAATAACTGCTATTACATTATATCTTATAGCATCCATTCCAAAAGCCACTAATTTCCAAAAATCACTTTCGTTTTTTTCTTTTATAGCTATTTGTAGCATTGAGAGAACTAGAAAATAATACTGACCTTATTGTTAAACCAGCTGATAAGGGTCAGGCAGTTGTTATTTGAGGAGAGAGAAATATGAAAGGGAGATGGACAGACAGTTATCAAATGCAAAATACTACAAAAAGATAGATAACGAAGTTACAGAAGAAATAAAACATCTTGCATTTGATTTCGTCTTATAGGGAGAGAGAATGGGACAATTGAGTAAACAAGAGTGTGAATATGTGAAAGTATTATGCCCCATAAAACCCTGCATTTATCTTTTGCCCAAAATACACAAAGATGTCTAAAATCCCCCAGGATGCCCCATAGTGGCAGCTATTGGTTCATCAGTGGAACCTTTCTCTCAGTTTATTAATTGTCGTCTTAGACCATGGGTGGTTAACTTAAAATCTTACTTGAGAGACACCAATGATGCACTGTGTGCTATGTCCAGTATGAAAGTAAATGTTACAACTCTGTTAGTGACATTTGGTATTGAAAGCTTATATTCCAGTATGCCACATGTTGGTGGTTTGGAAGCTTTTAGGTATTATTTGGAGCAGAGAGAGGAGCCCCATATACCAACAAGAAAGTTCTTAATAGACATGGAAGACATGGTACTAAAATTAAATTATTTTGTGTACCAGAAGAAATATGCACAAATAAGTGGTACTGCAATGGGCACCACCTTTGCACATAATCTGGCAAACCTATATGTTGGTCAATGGGAGGAAGAGGAGTTTTTGTACAAGAATGCATTGTTTAAGCAGTATGGCAAGTTTTGGAAATGTTTTATTGATGATTGTGTGATGTTTTGGGAAGGGCCATATGATGAGCTTGAGGCATTTTGGTCTGTGATGAATAACTCTGATCCCAATCTACAGTTTAAAATGACATGTGATAAGGAATATGTGAATTTTTTGGACATAACAATGTACAAACAAGGTCAGTCCCTTCACACTACTATGTACAAAAAGCCGACTGATCACAACACATTGTTACATTACTCCAGTTCACATCCAATGAGGCTTAAAGACAACATTCCCACAGGTCAAATGTTGTGAGTTAACAGAGTCTGCAGTACTGAGGAGGAATTTGATAGAAATGCAACAATGACAGCTCAGAGATTTACTGATCATGGTTATCCTCCAGAGAAAATAAAATATGCAATGGACCGGGCAAAATGAGAGGTGAGAACTCGTCTTCTGACTACAAAAAAGAATGCTATTAAAAAGGAACAAATTCAATTTATCAGCAGTGAGTACAATCAGGGTAATGTGATCACTAATAGTGTTCATAAATTGGCATACAGTTCAGAGTGCTCCAGCATTTGCAAATACTGATTTATTGTTTTCCCACTGTAGAGAAATAAATATAAGAGACAGACTTGTGCACAGTTTACATGTCAAAACTAGTGAGCAGCTGAGAATGTGGTTACTACCCATTCCCATTGGTAACTATAAATGTGGACACTGTGCTCAGTGCAATAATACAACAAATGCAGAAGTATTTAAGCATCCTAGGTCTGGGAAAGAGTTTTGGATTAATTTGTTTATTAACTGTTTAACTGCTTGTGTGATTTATATGCTCATTTGCCCATGTGGATTGGGGTATGTGGGACAGACAAAATGATCACTAAGGGATCACATCTGTGAGCTTAAATCAGCAATCCGTAATGAGCTTGAGTCCAGTTCTACGGCTAAACACTACAAGTCTGTAAATCAATGATCTCCAGCAAGTTTAAGATTTGTAGGGATTGAAAAGGTAGCAATGGGGACACGAGGTGGCAATTTAGCCAAAAAGCTGGACCAAAGAGAGTGTTATTGGATTTTTCTATTAGACACTATGACCCCTAAAGGACTGAACAAGGAGATGCCTCTCCAGTGTTATTTAGAGGAAATCTGTTTCCTTATGTCAAATGTGTGATTTTGCCATTCTTTAAACTGCTTTTTAAACTGTTTTGTATTCTGTATGTATGTCATGCCACTCCCACTTCATAAATATTAATATATGTTGGCATATAGCAGCTTGATGGGGTGTGTGCAAATCAGCTCTGAGGAAGCCTTTGTGGTGAAATATCAGCTGATTGGTCATAGCATGTCACGTGAGTGCAAGTTCACATCCATGCTGCCTAGGGAAGCTGCAGTGCACTGAGTACAGTGCCAGCATGTCATTATTTTATTATATCTTTCCATACGCATGTTCGTCCTCCTTTTCAATTCATTTGCACTTTTATAGCTTTAGTCTTTATCCACTTTGTCCCAAATAAAATGAAGCTTTTGACACAGTAAGCTGTTTTTGAGTTATTTTGTAAGATATATGTTGATTGGAATTGTGCCATAGCTTTTGGTGGGTTGTTTGTTTCCCAGACCCCCCCCCCCCCTCTATTTCTAATTTACCCCATAGCTTATAATTATATTTGTCCCTTTTGTTTTTTATCAATACTTTATATTCAGTCTTTAGTGATTTCAAGGCTTTTCGATCTTCTATGTTGCTTGTTTTTGCTATTCTACCTATTTGATTTATTATTTTTTTCATTTTAATACACTCTCCATTTTACCACTTGGCACCATGAAATGCTTTCCTAGTGTTTTCTTTTTTTTTTTTTTGACATTTTTTCCAAGTCCCTGTGTATTATTCCTCCTAATGCCAAATATTCCAGAAATAAATTTTCCCTTTGGCCAGGTTTCAAGCTAAGTCTAATTTGGCCTGTAATGTTGTTATACAACTTTGTTTTAATTCCTCTATTTCTGATGAATTTACATAGCCTTTTAATTGTTCCTTATTTACATTATTCGATTGTATTCTTTTATTTTTCATTATTTCCATATTCTGATCTATCTACCTTTTTTATTCCTGTTCCTTAATGATTATAATTGGACATTCTAGGTACACCCATAGTGGCCTATGGTCACTCTCCCAATTTTCAACAATTTCCAACTTACAGATCTTTTTGTAAGAATATACATCAACGATTATGTAATCCAGTAGACTCATACCACTTTTATAGAAGAATGTACATAAACCAGTTTTATCCCCTCTGCTTCTCCCATTCACAATCCACATATTCAATTTGCATAATTCTGTTAGAAATCTACTACACACCCTACTCTTTTCCTTATCACATGATTTCCTAATTGGTATATCAAAGATGTCATTCAAATTCCAGTTATTTCCTTTATCCTTTTGTTCCTCACCAATTTTAAATTATAATCTACTGCTGCAACAATCATAACACCTGGGTACTGAGTCTAAAGCTGTTCTATAATTTCTGCATATTTGCTTATGCAGCATATAATGGGAGAAGCAGTGGTGTCTGGGGGGAAGTATACATTTGTCAACAACCATTTCTCCTTACTTTCCCATATAACTTCAATTACTAGAATAATGAAATTCTCATCATTCAAAACACATTTATATGTTAAACCAGGTATCATCCTAACAAAAGTGCTAATTCTCCCTGCCTGATGCACATATAAGCATGTTTATTTTGTAAGGATCTGCCACCTTTGATACCCTTCCAGATGACAACTGTATATGGTTTTTACCCAAGTTTCTTGTAACATAATTATATGCATTTTATTTAGAAACTTGAGTAATCCATTATCTTTACATTTTCCAGCAGCTCTTACTATATTCCAACTCAAAATGCAGTTTCTGTTCTTCAGCATCATTTTCTTATATCTATGCTATCATTCTATTTCTATAGTATCCTCTGTCACATATTCCATAGTATCCTCTTCTACACCACTCATATTTGATCTCAAATAGCTATCCAGGGTTTCCTCATTTTGGGTTTCATCCAAGATTACACTGCTATTTATTTTAGGTCATTTTTGCAGTCTACCTCTTATCATACTCCAGTATTCTGGTTCTGCTGTTAGTTCATGTTCACTCACGACTGGTTTCATGTAATGGGATATCCATTGTTGTACTTTACTACTTTATTTTATAGTTTTGTCCTTCCCATCACTTTTCTTTCCTGTCCAATCAATTCTCTCCTTTCCATTTCTCTCATCTATAGATGTATCTGCTTTCATTCCTATTTCCTACAGTTGTTCCTTTGCTTCCAGTTGCTGTTTCCTGACATTTTTATTTTTAACCAACACACAGATACAACCAACCTTTTTCTTTACCTCCATGGCATCTATAAGCAGAGCTAAGGTCATACCATGAGAATTTGCTTCCCAGAATGCATTTGCATACACTGTATACTACCAATTTTAGAGTTACCAGATTTTCATTTTTTGTTTCAGGTACACCTTTAAGAAATACTGTGGGTAATCTTTCTCCTTTTTCAATTTGTTTCTCTCTCTCCTTTTTTCTGCACTTATTGTATCTATAGTCATATATTTTGTTCTTCCTGCCTTAGTAGGTTTTTGTTTTTTGTCATTATGTTCATTCACTTCCTCATACCTCTTAATTGTACCTTCTTCCTCATACTCTCTCTATTCCTCGTTATCACTCTCACCTTTCGTTTTCCATTTCTCATCTTGCTCTGATCTTGAATCAGCTCACCCCCTTCTTTCCTTTGTGTCATTTTCTGACATTTTTTTTTTATTATTTCTAATTGACTTGTTTCCCTGTAGGCTCTGCACTAATTTCTCTATTTCTTATTTTTCTTGATTGCCTGCTTCTATTGTTGTAGCATTTATGTTTTTCCCTGGATCTTTCCCTTTCTGTCTAGTTTTCCTTTTCCTTTTGTCTCTTCCAAAATAGCATCCTTACATCTCTCTACATCCTTTAACAACTGTGTGCTGACCACTGTTATAAAATTTATCAGCAGTTCATTATTTAACAGAATCCCATTCTTTATTTTCTTCAAAATTTCCAATAAAGGTGACTCTCTCAATTCACTTTCATTTATTCCATTAGTTTCTTTATTTGTATACTCCTGTTTTTCTTCTGGTTCTTCTCCTGTTCTATTCTGGATTAGATGTGATATATTTGGTGGTTATCTAGATGGAGGGTCTAATTTAAATCTCTGCACATATGGAGTAAGAAAGGCATAAACATTACAAAGGAATGAAGCACTAGGGCATTGATGTGAGATGTCTCTAACATTTCCTCTCACATTTCCTCGATCTAAATCTATATTTTGATTTTGCAGCTTACTTTTCTCCTTTTCTTCCCTACTTTCTCTATTTTGTTTTTTTTTTCTCTTCTTTTCTTTCCCAATTGTATCCCAGAATGTTGCTTTTGTTACTCCCCCACCTTTGTATAAGTTTGTTGCTTCTTCTGTTCTACCTCTTCCTTATTTGGGGTCATTCCTTCACTTCCTACTTCAAGTATCTTTATAGATCTTATTAATGGATTCTCATTTATAATTGACTGCTGCTGGATTAATTTATCCATTTTAATGGGTGATGAACTTATAGGGGGAAGGGTTGAACTTTGGTTCCTCAAAGTTTCCCTTTTCCCTCAAAGACTTATTTGACTCCCTGGGGCCATAATGTAACTGGTGATTTTTCTTTCTATTTTCTTTACTTTCTCTTCTATACTTTTCTTTGAGTTCTTTTTCTGATTTTTGTAACATATTGAATTTGCATTCATTCTTCTTTTTGACAACCTAATCATCATTGTTCACTTTTTATACACATATACAGTATATGTGTGTGTGTGTGTATATATATACATATATATATTTAGGATAAGCAAATACTGTAAAAAATACCATGTAAAAAGCAAGTTACACTATAATGTAAAAATAATAGAAATTCACCAACTTTTTTTGCCCTAATAGTAATCTCTAGATTTTACTTTAAATAACCTCTTAACACTAACCAGCGTTCAATTGTCACAAATTCAAATACTCAGTTCACTTTACAATTTTCCCTTTAAAATAGATACTCCACAATGCCAACTTCACAAGAGGTTGTTCCTAATATAAACATCCAATAGTTCTTTCCCTTCTGGTTACTATTGTTCATAGGTGTTTTAGCTATAACTTCAGATCTTCCCTTGTCAATCTTCACCATTCATTACTGTTGGGTGATAGCCAGAGGTGCGCACCTGCCACCGGGAGCTTTTTTTTTGAGGAGTCGGTGCCAATGGCACCACCCCCTGGAGTGATGCTCTGTGTAGAGCACAAGGGGCGGCCTTTAGGAGCCACAGACTCCTCCTCCATCACAGTTCTGTTTCTCCCACTGTCGAGGTTGCACCTGCTACGCAAGTTTTGATAGTTTACTGCGTCATAGGCCGCTTCAAAATTTATTTCGATGCTCCTTCATCCTGGTATTTTCTCGACATCATCTACTGGTAAGATCTTTCCATTATTATTTTTTCTTTCGACAACGCCGAGCCTTTTCTGTGTTTTTGCTTGATTATTTAGCATCATGTCTGGTTCAGGGGCAAAGAGTAAGTCTAAGGTGGGCTGTGTCCCTATGCGTCGGTGCCCTTGTGGCCCGGCAGTTTTCTGTCATGGACCATCATGATGTTTGTCTCCGGTGCCTGGAACCCTACCATGATATGGACCATTGCGATGCCTGCTTCTCCATGGACCATTGTGTTTTATAAGTCCGTGAGTTGTGAGTCGGGTGAGCTCCGCCAACTTTCGGATGATGACGTCGCCCTAGGGCTTCCAAGGCCAGATCTCTAGACCTTTCCTCTGGGTCCCCTCCTGGGTCTATACGGCCTGGCGAGGAGGAAACATCCTCCACTTCCAGCCTTGCTGAGGAGAAGGTTTCTTCTTCGGTGCTGGAGGAACAGCATGATCCCACCCGGGGTTGCACTGTTGGTGCCGTCCTGGCAGTCACCTCCTCAGAGGTGCAGGCTCCCCCAGTGTAGCAGCCCCTGGCTGTGGGGCCAGGCTCTGGTGAACCCTCATTACCATCTTTCCTCGCCGTGAAGTCTTCCACTTCTCATGCCACCGGCAACTCGGTCAGGGCCATAGGTGGTACCGTTCTGGGCCTCAGCATTGTTCGTGGTGCCAGGGACTCTGGTGTCACCATCGGCGGTGTCGCTCTGAGTCACAGAGCTGTGGGTTTGGGTTGCATTGGCAGAGGTGCCGCTTTGGGTCTCAGCACCGTACGTGGTGCCGGGGCCTCTAGCGGAACCGTCGGTGGTGCCACTCTGAGCCTCAGCACCGTTTGCAGTGCAGGGGACAAGGCACAGCACTGTTCGTGGTGCCACGCCAGATCTGGGTGCCATGGCAGGTGTCGGGTACTCGGGTGGCATGGTTCACAGTGCGGCCGGGGTACCGGGCACTTCCAAGGGGATGGATGACTCAGCGGACGTGTTGCTTGTCATGGCCTACGGTGGTACCAGGCCTGGTGCCACCTCGGGGCAGGTTCCTGCTGTGGTTGGTTTGCAGTCTTCCCTTGTTGACCCCTCCTCAGAGGGGCATGACTCAGGTGAGGACACAGACCAGCAGCTAGAGTCCTCTGGCTCAGAACCTCCTGTAGGCTGCAGGGCTAGACAGTCAAGTATCCCTCTCCCAGACTCCCTGGAGCTGGTCAGCCCAGATGGCTCTACAGCTAGGGGTGGCCTGGAGTCATCTGTGGTGGACCCTTCAGGAGTTCGAGAAGGGATTCCCCCTTTTGGTAGGTCCCAGGCAGCCGCCGTTTCCAGTGCTGCTCGGGTCCTTCAGCAGAGGGAGGAGGACCCTGCTTCAGTAGGTGCCTTTTGGAGCCTTGCTCAGCAGGGACCTCCATCAATGGTTTTGAGGAAGAGGGCTGCTTCAGAGTCTGAAGGGTTGAGGGTTAGGGGTCAAGAGCAGCGATGAGCCCCCACTGCCCTGTGGGGTGTGGGGAGGAGTCGTAGCACTGATCCTCACCTCTCTCTGAATGTCTCTAAAGCACCTTCTAGTGGTGGTTCTGAGGGTTGCCCTTCTAGACTCATGCAATCCCAGGTGTGCCACAGGGGGGATTCCCCTTCAGGACTCTTTCTGGAGTTGCCTCCTTTCCTCTCTTCTATGCAACCCAGCATGATCATAGGATCCCCAGTTTTGGCGGCATGGCTACCTGGATCCCAGAGCTCTGGCAGAGGCCAGGCACGTGCTTTTAGGTGCCCTTCACCCATCCCTCTGCAGCCTCCCCCCTCTCTCCCAGGCCATGAGGGGCCCACTGGGCCTTTAACTTGGGAGACATTCAGAGCTACTGTGGCGGCCTTCCCGTCCTATGTTATGGCCATAGACGAACAGGTTTTTCACCTGTCCCCCCTGCCGCAGGAGTCTTCTGGGCATTCTAGCTCCACTTCCTCCTTGTCTTCCTCAACTGAGAAAGAGAAACTTCCTGTCCACCTTTCCTCGGATGCTGACTTCACTGACTATCAGCATTTCCTTTCGAGGATGGTCTCGGAGCTTCGTATTTCCTATGTTCATAGAGACAATACCAAGCGGCAGATGCATGCTTTCCTCAGTGAATTCAGCGCCTGCCATTTGGTGGTGCCTTCCTGGCTGATTCCCTTTCAGGAAGCAACTATCCACACCTGGAAGTCTCAAGCCACTCCTTCTCCAGCCCCAGGAGACTGCAGGAGACAGTATTGTGCCCCCCACGAGTCTCTAAGTTCTCTACCTCACCCACCTTTGGGTTTGATGTCCCTAGATACTCCTTCTGGGCTTCATCGCCCAGTGCACGACAGGCCTCTGGACTCGGATTCTGCTGAGTTTGACCGGTGGGGATGAAGAGTTTTCTCTTCTGGTCATGCATTGCTGTGCATTTCCTCCCATCAGGCTCACCACGCTGCTTTCAACAGGCATCTGTGGTCGATGCTGGCTCAGGTCTTAGCTTTGCTACCTGACTCACAGCAGTCTAGACAAGCCATTTCCCTCTCTGCACAGCGTCTGGAGCTTGCAAGACACCAAGCGAGGGCATCCTATGACACCAATGAGGTGGCATCCAGGCTAGTAGGGACAGCAATCTGCATCAGGTGAATGGCATGGCTTTGTCTCTCCCAAATGTCACCCATGGCCCAGCGTAGGGTGACTGGCTCTGCCTTCCGGGGGACCTGCCTATTTTCCCGTAAGGTGAGGAGACGTCTTCAGGGGCAACCCCCTTCCCACAGCCCCTTGGGGGTGTCTTCTCCTCCTCACCCACCTTAGACTCTTGTCTATTGGTCAGGGTCTCCCTCTCTCTACTTGTCACAAGTAGGAGGCTGAGGGGTCTGTTCCCTCAGGGGTTTTCTCTCCCCCCCTTTTTCTAGGGGGAGAGGGCTTGGTACTCACCCAACAGTAATGAACGGTGAAGATTGAAAAGGGAAAATATGAAAATTATGTACCTACCGTAATTCTTGATCTTCTCTTGTATCTTCACCATTCATTACTGAATCCCTCCCACCATCCCCTCAAGGACCTCCTTCTTTGCTTGTCCCTCCCTTTTCTTCCTGGGCCATTAAGCCAAAAAAAGAGTTTTCTTTTTTCACATGCTCTCTTTCCGATCCTCTGAATGGATCTTTCCCTCTGAGAATAGGAGGAATGAACTTCATTTATCTGTCCTGAGGGAACTCTTTCTGACTGCCCTTAATGGGCATCTCTTGGTTCTCCCCAGCCATTTCTTCTCAATTCACAGTTTAAAGAGACGATCCCTTACGGGGCTTGACTTCTCTTTTCCAGACCACTTCTGGCAAGTCTTAATCCTATTATGGCAGCCTCTACAGGTGTAGTGCTATCCGGCACTCCAATTTCCTTAAAGAGTGTTTCCTGCCTTGCCTCTAGGGAGTCTGATTGAGTTCCCGCTCTCTCTCTTTGGTATAGGGGTGCCCCTTGCGGGCACCCCCCCCACACTTTCACATGATACTGTGTTATCACTTAACAAAATGCTGGTGGGCTCCTCCCTCCTAGCTGGCAGCTCTCATTTGGAACAGAGTTTTTCCTTCTTAATGAGTAAAGAGCTCCCGGCTGGAGTCCGGAAAAAACTGGGTAGGTGGGAGGTTAGGGAAACTGCCTTTGGTGTCCATTCTGAGTGAGAGGTTCAGTTGACCTTCTCTTTCAATTCTAAAATGGGATCCTTGCTCCCTTGTTTGTGGTTCTGAGTTTATAACCCTTAACTAATTGCCAATGGCAGTCTTCCCCCCTCCTAGCCTCCCCTCCAATTCTTCCCTTTTTTTACCCTTCTTCTTTCTCCTCCCTATCTGTACCTCCCTTAGATCCACCCCAGAAGTGAGGCCCTTCAGTCCCTTATGGTAGGCAGTTCTTCTTTTTCCTTCTATCCCCTATCAGCTTATTCCTTTTTCAGTTTATATCCTTTCCTTTTTCTATCCCTCGGCTCTCTTGCCTCACTCTTTCTTCTAACCCTTTTTTTCGCCTCTCCGGCCAACAGAACTGGGATGGAGGAGGAGTCTGCGGCACCTAACAGATGCCCCTCATGCTCTACGCAGAGCGTCACTTCAGGGGGAGGCGCCGACTCCTCAAAAAAAAAAGCTCCCATGGCAGATGCACACCTACAGCTGTCACCCAACAGTAATGAATGGTGAAGATACAAGAGAAGATCAAGAACTATGGTAGGTAAGTAATTTTCATTTTCCTTCTTTTCTGGTCTTGATGTTGTATTATTATAGTCCATTATCTCTTGAGTTCTAACTGTGTTCCAAAGGCATTGCTTTTAAAAATAAAAAGTAAGAAAGAGAAAAAATGAAATTCTTTTACTATCTATTTTTTATTTTCTATTTCTTTTACTTTAAAATTGTAAAATCACCAGAATACCAATGATTTTCACTTTAGCTCCCATTTAAAATACCTGTATTCCAACTTTTAATAGGCAGATAAGCCAAATAACCACGCTCTGCCAGCTTGTTTCTATTCAGCTTATATTGTATGCATTCTCCTTACTTTCATTTCGATCCCATATGGGCTCAGTCAACATCTATTAAATAAATTTAAACAGGTTTGAAAAGGGATCTTTAATTCTGTCTCTGCTTACCTTACTACTTATTGCAATAAGCAGAGAGAACAGAAGAGACAAATTTTTAGTTACCTTGCAGGTCGATGTATGTTATTAAGATACTGATTCAGGGCTTCCGCCGTCTGCTGCTGTTTAAACATATTTTAAAAACTTATTCTACACATATCATATCACTTTAGCTCCAAAATATTCTGGAATGCCTTTCAGAATGTTAAGATACCAGGCAATTTTACAAAATAAATTGGCTTTTTCAATGTGTTGCAGGGTTTATGATCTTTCAGTTTTTCTGTGATCTGTCTCTAACGGATAAAAGAACACTAGATCTGCACACTGGAGCCACCAGATGACAGTTCTGAGAGAGACTTCAGCTGGAGATTTTAAATTAAATTGCAACTGGCAATGTTATTAGTACGTATTGAAATATGTACTACTGCTCAGAACACAAAATGTAATAGCGTCATACAGTGGTGTAATAATGTTCTGGGCTCTCGTAAACTGAAAATCTAATTAACCTTTTCTTCCCTCTATTACTTATTAATATGAGTCATCCATTTTTACACTTTATCACCTTAATATATTTTATCCACTGACCGACACCTAAATCCGGCAGGAATGTGCTACTCTCATAAAGTTTTCCTATTCATTCTATTTATGTTATCCAATCACTCAGGAGACAGTTTATCTGGAAATGAGTTAGACACTATTAAAATATTGTCAGCTCAAGCTGAGACACATAAAATGAAATAATCACAGTAGACATACTGTAGTAAGGTCCCAAAGAGTTCTCCAAGCTTTCCACCTAAGCAACACTCCGTAATCAGTGTAATCAATCTGTCAGAGTAATGCTGCTCAACTGGAGATCAGGCTTTTATATGCTTTAATATACTGTTATATGCTTTTTTAGCTCTGCTTTTACTGCAAGGGAAATCAGCAAGCTTTTGCAAACATCTCCTCCTTCCTTCCTCTGATCTAAGTTATCTGCCAGCACTCTCAGCTCTTCTCAAAATTCTCCAATAACTGCCATTTCTGTAGCTCCACCTGTAGCCCCATGGCTCCTATCCTTCAATGCAATTATCGTACACATCCTACTTAGACTCACTCCAACAGCTATCTCTCTTCCAGTCCACCTGAAGGACCTTGCACTCAGCATCTTGCTGACTCACTCTTCCACCATCAGGACTCAATGCAGCAGACAGCTAGTCCAATCTGTTTTTAAAGTGTTTAGAGTGCCTGCTTCTAGCAATTCCTCCTCAACAGGTATAACATGCAGCAGCCATCTTGGAGCAACAATCTGAGTAAGGATGATCATACAAACAGAGGTGAGAAATAATAAGTGGCTCAGCTTTTACTTGAACCCAGTCTGCCTGGAATACCATTCCAATTGCACTAACTAGCTGCACCACTGAGACAACTGGAACCTGGGCCATCCCTGAGCACATTACTCTTTCTCAAATGCACAACTCAGTGGCAACACAAATATTTATTTGAAACACTCACACAGCAGTGTGGTGTGCATATTTTATGGAAAACATACAAACAGAGGTGAGAAAGAATAAATGCCTGAATTGGGACTTGAACCCAGACTGCCCAGAATACCATTCTGATTGTGCTAGCCAGCTGCACCACTGAGACAACTGGAACCTGGACTGTCCTGGAGCACATTACTCTTTCTCAAATGCACAACCCAATGGCAACACAAATATCTACTTGTAACAATCACACAGGAGTGTGGTGTGCATATTTCATGGAATACATACAAACAGAGGTGAGAAAGAATTAGTGCCTCAGCTGGGATTTGAAGACAGGCCACCTAATAGTATTGTGGCCATGAGGATGATATATGTGTGTGTGTGTGTGTGTGTGTGTGTGTGTGTGTGTGTCTGTACAAAATATAAGATAAATATCTAAAGGGAATCTACTCTAAACTGAACTTCACTGTGTTCACTGACATAAACAGTTTTTTTATAACACATTAGAATGCAATAATTATTTTGAATGTTGTGGCCATGAGGATGGTGTGTATATATAGAGAGAGAGAGAGGGAGTGTGTGTGTGTGTGTGTGTGTGTGTTACTGTAGCTTAATATATTTTTTCCCCAAAAACCATAGTAAAAAATGGCTTCGTATTGCTACGTATTTAGTCTAAGCAGTTCACTGAAGACCTGGCATATGTCTGAGACTGCTCATCAGATAAGTGTCTGTAGAGGTTAAAAAAACAGTGTCAATCATAGATTTGTGGGGAAAGGGTGACATTTATGAGGTATGAATCTTTCTTGACAGACAATACATTCCTAAGTTAAACTAGTCTCAAGAAGCTGTTTAAATGCTAAGTATTTAAATGTGCAAATCTCCAGTTTCATAGGCAACCAATATTTGACAAATATTTAACAAGCTGTTTCACTTTCCTAATGTCATCTGATAAGCAGCTTGGAGTTATGTCTCCAACATTCTTAACAGAAAAAAGATAATATATTTTTCAATTGGCATGGAAGGATACATTGAAAAGTCCAAAACATGTGTTCCACGATACTCCATTTTCCAGCTACAAATAGCAAGAGGGCTGTAGGCTCCAGAAGTTAAAAAAAAAACAGTGTAAATCATAGATTTGCTGGGGGAAAGGGTGACATTTATGAGGTATGAATCTTTCTTGAAAGACAATACATTCCCAAATTAAACTAGTAGAGTATCAAGAAGCTGTATAAATGGTAAGTATTTAAATGTGTAAATCTCCAGTTTCATAGGCAACCAATATTTAACAAATATTTAACAAGCTGTTTCAGTTTCCTAAAGGCATCTGATAAGCAGCTTGGAGTTATGTCTCCAGCATTCTTAAAAGAAAGAAGGGAATATTTTATTTCATTTGGCATGGAAGGATACATTGAAAAGTCCAAAACATGTATTCCATAAAACTCTATTTACAAGCTACAGATAGCAAAATGAATGTAGGCTCCCCCCACAGCCATAAAAACACAGTGATACTAAAACTAAAACTCTTGACTATGACAGATGGCAGTGGTTAAAAAAAATGCATAAAATAGAATTGCATGCAAATATCCAGAAGTGCATTCAATGGAGTAGTCCAGAATGCTACTTAAATGAGAAATGTGGAAGATAATTATGGATTTCATAACTGTCAATGAAATTATACTTCAAAAACATGTCTTGAAGAAAGTTCCTTAATAAACTTTAAAAGTGATTTTTTTCATATATGGTTCTGTTGCTGATCAAGTAAATGAATTCTACAAGAGTGAGGCCAGCAAAAGTTCCAAGTGAAAGATAATGCAAGCAGTCAGCATTCAAGTAGGAGTAGGAGGATTGTCGTAAGTCAAAACTGCATAACAGCAAGGAAAGCAACACAAATCAGTGAGACAGCAAACTAGTAGACAGTGACTGTTGTCTTTTGAGAGATGCCAGCTAGGCAACAGAAATTAGCACTGTGGCTTCACTAGCATGCAAATTAATAGGAAATTTAGGAGTGGCAATAGAAGGAATCAGATTTAAAGATGGAGATAAACCAGTAAGAGTTCCAGAAACAATAGCAGCCTTCAACAGCAGAATCAAAATTCTAACAAGTAAGCATAAAATAAAGTCACAGCATCTAGGGAAACCATTGCAGAGGGGCTGACAGTAGCCCTCCAGAAACTAACACCAGTTAGCAATTAGTAAACAGAAATCCTAGTTAAGCAAGGACAAAACGGGTCTTTAAAAATGTTGGTATGGACTTAGTTTTGTCTGATATAGAGAACCAGTAGACTGAACTCAGGAATAAGATCTTAACAGTAAGAATAGAAAAAATCAGCTGAGCCATAGATGTCATCTATAAGACAAGAAAGCCTGTGCAAAGCAACA
This sequence comes from Neoceratodus forsteri, assembly GCA_016271365.2. Lineage (NCBI taxonomy): Eukaryota > Metazoa > Chordata > Ceratodontiformes > Ceratodontidae > Neoceratodus > Neoceratodus forsteri. Next base: position 1,007,653,645 of record CM057454.1, on the reverse strand, counting down.
TAACCTAGTAGCAAGAACCGTGAATGTCAGAAGCCTTCAGAGCTGAGTAGTTGTAATAGAAATGAGAGCACAGCTGGTGACTGACTGGACAAACATTTATAAAAAAAAAGTAAAAGGAACACTTTGTCCTTTACCTGCACTGGTGCCTGGTTTGCCACACCTGAAGTATTGTGCAAGGTTCTGGGGCCTGCACAAATGGAAGGACTGCGGTAGGGTAGAAGCGGTGCAGATGAGGGAAACCAAAATGATCCAGGGGTACTGGGAGAAAGCATATGAAGAAAGATTGAGCAACCTCAAAATGTACACCATGGAGACAAGGAGACACAGGGGGACATGACAGAAACATATAAACATTTGCATGGGATAAATGGTGAACTCTAATAATTGTTCACCCTACAGTATGTGCAAACACAAGCACAAAGGGTAATACACAGACAATGGCTAGGGGGTGTTCAGGAGAGATGTACAATTATACTATTTCTTGGAAAGAATGGTGAACAGGTAGAACAGACAACCAAAGGAGGTGATATGTGCCAAACAGTAAGTGGATTCAAACAAGTGTAGAACAGGCACAGAGTCTGGCAAGAGAACTGAATGACAAAGCAGGGGAAGGAAACAGGTGGCAGATGGTCAGCAGGGCAATCACAGAGGGCCAGCCCAGTAGCATGGAGGGCTGAGGCACTGGTCACCTCACCTCCTGCCATGCCAGTGACCTGGGTTCAGAAATTGATGAGGGTTGCTTGGGAGCTGACTACAGAGGTAGTATTGAGTGCCCCTAGGACTGTTTTCCTCCCTTGGGTAGTGGGAGTTGTCATGGCTTACCACTTGACTGCCACTTAGAGGTGTCTAGGTGGCAGTGAAGTGATCCATGAATGCATGGAAAGGAATCCATGATTAGGGTCCTGTGGCATCTCTGTAGAGGTGGAGGTCACACATCATACCCACTTCAAGTCCTGTGGGTCCAAGGAAAAAATCTTAGGAAAAACACCATTGGCTGCAGGATGATGACTGTCCCTTTGCAGGTCCCACACTGGCAACTAGGCAACCCTCATCCATGTGACAGAGAGCAGCATAGGAAGGTAAGCCCAAGAGAAGCTAAATGATGGACTGGGGGGTGGGGTAAGTCAGAGGGGGGTCAGCCAGGGGCAGATAAGAATACAACCTCTATAGAAGAAAAAAAAATAGGGCAATCACACACCTAATAGGTGGTGCTGGGCAGACTGAATGGGCTGAAATGTCTTTCTCTGGCTATGTTTTTCTGTAATCACCCAGTTACTGTAGAGAGAATTTCCTTTAAACTAAATGGTGACAGCTGTTCCATTTGGGACTCATGATCACAGGTTATTTTCCCAGCAAGGGTGAGAAGTATATCTACCCAAGTAGAAGGAATAGACATATTATTTTTCATTTCTAGACATATCACAGCAGAATGGGATGATTGCCCTTAAAACAGAAAATGTATACACTTGTTTTATATGTGATAAGGCAGCCTTTTAACTGCAGTGCCATTTTGTGGTGAAAGATATAAACGTAAAAATGAAGGTGAGAAGACAATCTATACAAATAAAAGGCACATTCTAACCTCTTAAATAAGGATATTATATGAGACAAGGCAGCCTTTGAAATACAGTGCCATTTTCTGGTGAAAGATATGATAGTAAATAATGAAGGTGAGATGACAATCTATACAAATCAAAGGCACACTCTAACCTCTTAACTAAGGATAATGCTCCTTTGGCTGAATGGTTACAGCTAATGCCTTTGGGTCTCAGGGTAACAGGTTACGTTCCCAGCAAGGGTTGGAGGTATATCATTTGTCCAGATAGATGGAACAGACATATCTATAGCATCAGATGAAACAGAAATTCAGATGTAACTAAAACATGAGTAGGAAGGGTTTCACAGTCCTGCTGGATGTGCATTGACTTTCCCCAGACAATTGTAAAGTGAAAAAGCATAAGCATAAATCTAAAATCCTTAAACTAAATAAAAAGGAGAAACTGAGCCAGCTAACAGTCCAAAATTCAGAGCTTCTATACGTAACAAGACCTCGCTAGTCACATGTCACCATTTTTCCAAGAATCAAACATATACAGTCATGGAACTATTGCAATAACAAACTCTAACCAGAGCTGATATGGCTGTGCCCATCATGAAGAAGCTCCAAGTAATGAGCCCCATGAATGCTGCTGAATGCCATCCCACATACACCATGCAAGGAAATCTTTAGCATTGACAAATGTTTGTTTTTTTATCTTTGCATGGCTTCCAGCAGTCTAACTGAGATGAAGACATAATCTCTGATTGTACACTGCAGTCACTAAACATTTTAGTATAATTTATCTTGCTCTGTGCTGTATATTAGAATGTAATCCAGTCTATAGTTTTAATTTCTGACATAACCACACTTACCCCTTGTACAAACCTGTCATAATAGAAAAATAACTTAATCACTGTTTTAACTAACAGCATCTTCAGTAATAACAGTAGCAATTCCAAATCTCAGATCTGAAGTAAGAAAATGTAGTGATGCGAACATACAAAAATGCCAGCAGATACAGGCCAATAGGTCTATTGCATCTGCTCAGTCATGCAGCACACAGGTTAGACTCCTGCTGCTGCCCCCACCCTTTGTTTTCTTCTCTTCCCCATCAACTTCCCACCAACTAGTATCTTGCTCTTGACCCTGTCCCAACCCTTTTGATACTCTACACTGTTTTAAGAGATACCACTTTCACAGGAAGTGTGTTCCGCCCCCTTACCACCCTCTCCATGAATTAATGTCTCCTCACCTTTCTCCTGAAATTACACCACGCCAACTTCAGGCTGTGCCCCCTAGTAATTCCTTCTCTCTTTAATTGAAACATGTCCTCTGTACTAACCCTGTTGTTGCCGCACTTTAAGTGCTTAAAGGTTTTGATCATATCACCCCTCTTCCTTCTCTCCTCCAATGAGTACATGCTAAGGTCCCTCAACTTATCTTCGTAAGGCAATCTGAAATGTGCCATAGAAAACATGACAGTAAAATGTGGCATATCAGATTTATGGCACAACAGAAATCAGTATTCTGCAGTCTTATGTTTACAAAGTTGTTACCTGGCTTGAGATAAATGAGTCACCTGCTTCTAATCCCACCAGAGCAACTTACATGTCATGACCCAGGAGCACTTGCATTAGATAAGGGTTTCTTTCTTTATGTTCATGGCTACTGTTGCAAAATAGAATCTATGCACACATATTTGTTTTTTAAATGAGTTGAATATATTTTGCTGTAGAATGTAAGTCCATTTCCCTGTTGCAGCAAGGTTAAACTGGTTCCAAGGAGATACATTATGTAAATTGACAGTAAATGCATGCAGAGGAAATAACAGAACAGAATTTAAAGGATACTTAAACCCTATTTTTGTGCCTGAAAGTCCAGTTAAAATGGATCCTAGAGTGAAGCAGAATAGACAGTGTCCAATTACAGAATGTGCCTCCTAAGCATAGAATCAGTTTAACCTTGGTGCAACAGGCAAATGGACACACATTGATAACATTGTTTTAGTACTGACATTCGGAGCTGCATGGCATAACAGAGCATTCATTTATCAAACAGGGCTCATGCACTTATAAATGGATACTTATTTTGGGCCAGTAATAGAAACCAAACAAAAAGAAACAAACAAAAAAACTATTCTTGTCTTTATACCCTCTGTATTACTGGTTTTGCAGTTGTAATTAATTTTTGAACTATATAACTTAGACATGTGGGAGGGATGCCAGCAGTAGACAAGTAGACATTCCTACATGATGACCCCCAGCTTAAAGGTTGGGATTTTGGGGGGGTCCGGGTCAATTTTATACATTGCTCTGTCTCCCACATAACACATGTGCCTAATTAGCCATGTGCTACTGGGTCAGTTTTTAATCAAAGTAAGGAGAAAATGAATTAACCCTTATGCTGCTGAAAGAACTGGACTGGATCTATTTGACTTGAGCTGGACAGATGCTCATTCTGCAGCCCTGTAAAGGTTAAATGACAGCAGCTTCAAATGTTTTTTTTTGTTTATATCCTGAAAAGTTGGGAGACACTGTAGCACCCCCCCCCCACACACACCTTTAAGGCAGAGCAGCCAATAGCAATAATCTGAGGGGGAGCACACTATTTTGCAGTTGATTGAAGGATACACTGAAAACTCCTAAATGATGTGTTCAATGGAAACACCTTTTTTTCAAGTGAAAGTAGGATGGCTATAGGCTTTGCCTGCAGCCATAAAAATGAAAAATAAATTTAGCACCATTCACAAAAATAAATAAATAAGATGAACTTTAGGATCTCTAAAATAAAAAATAAAAAGATGGGCTTAAGGCTTTCTAAATTAAAAAAAAATAGTGTTATGGGGGAAGTGTGGTCATGTCAGTGTTTAAATGTCAAAACAGGAAATGGAAAAGAAGAGAACATTAAAATAGCCATGCCAATCTACCTGATGAGAATCCAGGTGGCATGTGAACTGGAGTGTTCTTAGTTTCTTGAGCAAACTGGGAATTTTCTTGTTCACAGACTTGAGATTCCTGCCTTGGAGATTTGAATTGATAAATCAATATCAAATTCTTCTCTGAAGCATGAAAGATTGCATGCTTAGTAACACCTTTTGAGAGCACTCTAGAGTTTCTTGTTGCTCTGGAAACAAGATGCTTCATACCTACATGATAGCAACACTGTATCAATCAAAATATGGTTGTCTGAGAGGAAAGTTATTATCTGTATATAATTGAAAATAAATATATTTATTGCTGTGGGTTTCCAGCAGAGAGTTGCATTCCTCTATTTGAATATTTTTCCAAGGAAAGTTATATTTATTTTATATCATTATTTAGTGATGAATTGGATTACCAGATTGTAAGGCTTTGTTTAATTTCCCTGCTTAAAAAAAAGAAAAACATAAAATCAGAAATGGGACAGATGAAAAAGTAACTGGGTAATTGTGCATGATGTTACAAACCTTGACATCATGATGTGATAAGAGGAAAGTTTGAATAGTACTTGCCCTTTAATATTAAGCAGCTTACATGGTGGAGATGGCACAGCAATAAATGCATAGCTGAAAGAAGTATTTTAAATTGTACATTGTGTGAAACATATGATACACCAAGGATTTGAACCCCTGCTGGATTGCTAGACAATAGGTTTAGGAGCTTAGAAGCAGAAATCAATTATAATATAACATACTACAGTAAAATATGATTTTGTAAGTATCCAAAATGTATCTGGGCATATTTTTATCTGGCACCTCAATAAATATTTTGGCATGATTTGCTCAGGAAAGCAGCATCTTCTTTACTCAGTGGTGAGTGCTTGATTGTTTTTGTATTTATGCTGCGGTTTATCTATAGCACCCCGGCCCTGTGTGCTTTTTTGTTTAGTTTGTATATAGTAACACTGACTTTTGTCATGATGGAAGAGAATTAGAATTCTTGCTGCATGAAAGTGATTATAAATGGCTTGAGCATGGACACACACCCAAGCTTTAAAGTTGAAGTAACTTCCTACTCGTGCTGCATAACTCCCAATACTATTCTCCCTCAGGAATATGTCTAGTCCTACTGCACTGTACACCCGAGCAGAACTAGTTTCCACAACTTTACTAGGCATGCTATTCTACATGTTACTCACCCTATGTGTAATGTAATGCATTTTAATAGTTCCTCTAAGTCAACCTCCTTTCAGTTTGAAAGCATGCCTGCTAGTTCTGCTTGCACGTACCAGCTCATACATGTGTGTTTACTCCACCCTATCTCCTTCATATTTGGAAAACTTTGATCATGTCTTCCCTCACAAGCTTCTCTTGCTAGGGGTAAATAATTTTACTATTTAAAGTTTCTAACATAGCCATTTACTCATAAGCCACTAATCAGTTTGTTTGCCCTGTGCTGAACCCTCTTTATCTCTTTAATGTCCTTTCTGTACTGCAGTGACCAGATGTGGGCACTATACTCCAGATGTGATAGAACCAGGAACTTGTATAATGGAAGATCGCCTCCCTTGATCTGTTCTTCACTCCTTCCTAATATATTCCATTTGCATTTGGTTTTGTGACTGCGGCAGGCCACTACCTGCCTGGCTTCAGCTTATGGTCCACAACTATCCCTAAATCCTTTTCACTAGTTGTTCTGTTCATTGTTGCACCACACGAGGTGCATGAGTGGCCCAGATTCCTCACCCCTAGGTGTAGTACCTTTTCACATTAAATCTTAGTCCATACCTGTATTTCTCAGCCCATGCCCCTAACATGTACAATTAACCTGTATTGCGTCCCTTTCCTATTTTTTGTGCTGCAGCCTTTCTGCAGAAATGTACAGTATGTTAGAAGACTGAGTTGCCAAAAAGCAACTTCTACTATCATGAAGCAATTCAATGTAGAACAAGGGGCTGGTGACATTACTCATATAGTACCTACTTTTGTTTCCTTGTATTGACTCCATAAGGGGTATCCATTATTTAGGAATCTTATCAGTGAAAATGTCTGGAAAAGTTATCAGTGAAACAGACATTTTAAAAGGTGTGCATGCATACAATGCTCTACTACAACACTGAATTTAAGTGGCAGTAGGATAATATATGTAATATATTGCAAGCAATGCATGAGATAACTGTGCAGACACTTTAGGAGGAAATTAGATTCAGCAGTGCTCACTGTACTACAATAAATACTGTATAAGTGCTGTGTAGCAGGTGATGAAACCTGGGTAGTTTTAAGAAACATTACCAATAAACATTTTAAATGAATATTGCAGTATTTCAAGTACTTGGGTCACTATCTTGCTGCTCCACTTCACACAGACTGATATTCAGAACATATTTTTCCTCTGTGTTTAATAAACCACTCTTACTACTATGGAGGATTAGCAAGTATCCATACCTGGAATAGTAAATTTCAAACAAAAAAGAGAAAGCACCCACATAGCAGTAACTGGAGCTACACTGGTGTTATGACAAAAATGCTGATTTTAATATAAATACAGAGGTGCAAAAAAACACTCCATGGTGGTGTTTTTTTGCACATCTGCATTTATATTAAAATTAGCGTTTTTGTCATAATAACACCAGTGTAGGTCCAGTTACTGCTGTGTGGGTGATTTCTCTTTTTTGTTTGAAATTTACATTTGTTTGAAACACAGCACCACACTTATCCTGGTGCTCCTGTGACTTGCTTTTCTTAGTATACCTGGAATAGTAAAGATTAAGTCAATTGACGTTCTTGAGAGGCTAAAAAAAATAGATGTCAACAAATCCCCGGTTCCAGATGATCTCCATTCCAGGGTATTGAAAGAACTTGCAGACTACATTTACATACCGCTGACTAATTTATTCCAGCATTCACTGGATTCTGGTGTTATTCCCTTAAGTTGGAAAGTAGCTACTGTTGTACCACTCCACAAACAGGGACCTATTTCAAAACTGGAAAATGTTAGTCCAATACGTTTGACTTCCCTATTGGGCAAAATACTTGAAGGGATAATTAAGGACTATATCCAAGAATACCTATCAACTTTAGGAGCTATAGACCCATATCAACACGGGTTCATTAAAAACAGATCTTGTTTAATAAATCTGTTATGCTTCTGTGAAAAAGTAAACAATAAAAACCCAGTCAACATCATATTTTTGGACTTTGCAAAAGCCTTTTACAAACTACCACATTTCGAATTGGTCAGATCTCTAAGGAACTTAAATTCGTGTCCAAATATTATGCACTGGATTGCACACTGTTGGTAGGGAGATAACAGAGAGTTTTCGTGAATGGAGTTTTCTCTGATTGGGTTAGAGTCATGAGCGGTGTTCCTCAGGGGTCGGTTCTGGGACTAGTTTTTTTCAACATCTATATCTCTTCATTAAAAATAGAGTTACCAAACATGTGGTTTTCTAAATTTGCAGATGACTGCAGATTGGGAACAGTGGTTAACACTCTAAAAAATAACATAACATTGCAAGATGCACTGAACCATATTTTCTCCTGGACGACGCACAACAAATTAGAATTAAATATTAACAAATGTAAAGTTATGCATTTGGGTTAAAAAAACAGACAGTGTAACTGTACCCTTAATAATAACCCCCTACCTGAAACTACATGTGAAAGGGATCTACGAGTGACCATAAGTCATGATTTCAAATTTAATACACATTGTGGAAACCAGGTGAAAAAAGCTAATCAGATGCTGAATTGTATCATTAAACATATATCCAGCAGAACCAAGGAGGTACTACTCCCTCTTTACGTAGCACTAGTTAGGACCCATTTGGAGTATTGTGTACAAATATGGTCTCCTTATAGAAAGGAGGACATCAAAAAGGTTGAAGCAGTCCAACATAGATTTACAAGACTTATTACAGGTTTAAACCAGATACCATGAACAAGGACTGGAAAATCTTAATCTATACACATTGCAATATAGGAGAATAAGGGATGACTTGTGTATGCTGCACAGGGTAATTGATGACAACACCTTCATGACAGAAACTGGTTTGAGGTTAAATCAGGACAGAGTCAGTGATAGGAGACATCCAAAGCAACTACGATATGATAAATGGAATACGTTGTCTAGGAAATACTCACACAGTCAAAGGGTAATTGCCATATGGAATAACCTCCCATCAGATGTAATAGACAGCAAAAATGTAAACATTGGATATGGGAAAGGAAGGAGTGGAATCTGGCACAAGAGTGCTGGACTTCAGGAGGGCCAATTTTGGGAGGATGGGGGAAGTGGTAAAAGGGTACCTGGCCAGAATTCAGTCTAGTATGGACACTAATCAGAGGTGGGAGCTCATAAAGCTGGGAATAGTGGAGGCAACCAAAACCTGTTGCAAAGCCCAGAGCAAGAAGGCTAGGGCTAAGAAACTGAGCTGGTTGACAAGGAGGTCATGGAAAGGTAAGGAGAAAAGAGCTGCCTTTAGGAAGTACAAGAAAACAGGGAGGGGAGGACGGGAGGGAGTACTTGACAGAATCAAGGAGGTGACAAGGGCAGCAAGGAGCCAAAGCATCTACGGAACTCAGGCTGGCACAAGGCATTAAGAAGGGGAGAAGGACTTCTAAGTACATCAGGAGAAAAGGAGCTGTAAGGACCACATAGTAAGGATAAGGAAGGAGGGGTTGGGTGGAAACAGGGTGCGACAAACGGAAGCACTAAATGAGTACTTCTGCTCAGTATTTACTAAAGAGAAGAGGGGGGTGACACCCAAGGTGGGAGAAATGGTAGAAGCAGGGGGGGAAGTGGTGACAGATGGGGAAATCATGGAGGGCAGCGTTCAAGAGGGTTTGAAGGCACTGAGGGTGGACAAGGCGCCAGGCCCAGATGGCATCCACCCCAGGGTACTGAAGGAGTTGGCAGAGGTCCTTGCAGGACTTTTGGCAGACCTATGTAATGCCTCACTACATTTGCGGTGTGTATCTCAGGACTGGAGGATGGCTCATGTGGTGCCCTCCACAAGAGTGGCCCCAAGGATGAACAGGAAACTACAGACCAGTGAGCCTCACATCCAAGTGGGTAAGCTAATGGAGACTATCCTAAAGGAGAGGCTGGTGGCCCTCCTAGAGGCCAAAGGACTACAGGACAGCAGATAGCATGGCTTCCATACATGGCAGATCCTGCCAAACCAACCTGGTCAAGTTCCCATGACTGGGTAACTAGGTAACTGGACAGGGCCATGCAGTGGATGTCCTGTGTCTGGACTTCAGTAAGGCATTCGACCGTGCCGCATGGAAGGCTGGGAAGGAAGTTAGTAGGCACAGGGCGGTGCAAAGCTGGTGAGCTGGGTAGGGAACTGGCTTCAGGGAAGGCAACAGAGGGTGGTGGTGGGTGGGGAGCTCACACCCAAGGGCAGTGACGAGCGGTGTTCCACAGGGCTCGTGTTGGGACCAGTGTTGTTTGGGATATTCATTGCAGACATATCATGGGACATCAAGAGCAAGATCAGTCTGTTTGCTGATGATACCAAGGTAGGCGCGGTGGTGGATGACCTAGGGGGATGGCAGGGGTTGCAGGATGATCTGGCAAAGCTTGAAACCTGGTCAGACACCTGGCAACTGGGGTTTAATGCCAAAAAAGTGCAAGGTGCTGCATTTTGGGATGAAGAACCCAAGGAGGAGTTACCAGCTGGGGGGAGTGTAGCTAGCCCAGACAGAGGAGGAGAAGGATCTGGGTGTGCTCATTACAGGGTCAATGAACAACTCAGCACAATGTAGGAAGGCAGCTGCAAAGGCCAACAAAATGCTGGGTTGTATTGCAAGGGGTATATCCTCGAGGAGGGAGGAGGTGATTCTGCCACTGTATAGGTCATTAGTTAGACCACACCTGGAGTACTGCGTGCAGTACTGGCGCCCGTATCTGAAGAGGGACATTAAGTTACTGGAGGGGGTACAGTGCAGGGCGACAAAGATGATCAAGGGGCTGGGGGACTTATCATACGAGAGCAGGTTGAAGGAGTTGAACATGTACTCACTGGAGGAGAGGAGGGACAGGGGTGACATGATTGAAACCTTTAAATACATGAAAGGAATAAACAAGACGGGTACAGAGGGGCTGTTCAAAGTAAGGGAGGGGAGGGCCACCAGGGGCCATGATATGAGACTGGAGGGAGGAAGGTTCAGGAGGGAGATGAGGAGACACTTTTTTTACAGAGAGGGTAGTGGCTGGGTGGAATGCGTTACCTGCTGAAGTGGTATGCAGTAGAACAGTGGACTGCTTCAAAATGGGATGGGACAGGACAAGGGGGAGGGTTAATGAAGGGGAAGGGTGGAAGGGAGGGGTAGCTGCAGACTAAGGGGTGCTAGCTGCACATTCGAGCAGACTTGATAGACCTCTAGGCCTTTATCTGCTGGCAAATTTCGTATGTTCGCATGTTCGTAAACGTTTTTAAAACTAGACTGGATAACGCGATGAGTGTTGAAACCAAATATGGGTTATAATTATCTCAATTTGGCAAGCATAAATGATGAAAGTCTATTAAAGTTTGACTGATCTATGAACTCTATGAAAAGCTAGGTAGGGTGGACAGACTGGAAGGGCTAAGAGTCTTTTTCTGCTTGAAATATTTGTGCATCTTGGTATGTATGTATGATGTTGACTCAAATGATGATTGGTGAAAACTTTTAAAACAAAGTAACTGTGAACAGCACTGTAACTGTTCTTTGAATATGATGTCTCCATTTTGTGTCTGTGGCAAAATCTTTTTTGGTTAAGGCTCCAAGTCAATATGTTACAAGAAAAGTTACATATTGTACAAGTAACAGCCGGCCTGCCAGTGCAGTGATAGGGCTACTGCTTGCAGTGATGATGACCCATTTTGGGAAACAAGCACAGTGCATCAGAGGGTCAGCCAGGGGAGAAGAGGTTGGATGAGCATCCCAGGGATGACTCTCCACCTCTGGAGGGCAGGGTTGTGGCTTCCTGGCATACTAGTGATTCCTAGTGGAGACTGGGTGTCCAGAAGCTAGGACCACTTGGCACAGCGGAGTGTTGGCAGATGTCTGTGGGATGGGTGTGGGAGCGTACCCATCCCACGCTGAAGTAATTGCATGTCTGCACTCCTAGAGGTAACCATGGAAACACCCTTGGTCCTGGAGCTCCATGAGGCCCACTGACCACTTTCTGAATGATGCCCCAGGTGTAAGCCTTGATCTTTTTCTCTCCTCAAGCTTCCTAGGGGAGCTCCGCCATAGGGGTCAAGCTACGGGCCAACCAGCTGGGCAGCCTGGAGGAAGATACTGGGAAAGTGGTTCAGGCGCTGGATAGGGAGGTACATCCCCCCCACCCATCCAGGAGAAGAAACAGAGTTAAAAAAAAAAAAGTAACACCAGTGGGAATAGGGCAAATGGCATTATATCATCAAATGCCAAATGCTCAGCTGTAGTAGGCCTTTACTGACTTAATGGATGAGGGCACCAGATTTTGCTTATACTGTATATGTACTATATTTTCCTTGTATAACTTATGTATCTCTGCACTAAACTGTAGAAAAATTTGAGTTTGCATTTTAACAAGTTTAATCATTTCTTGATAAGATTGTATCTATCTCAAAATCACTAAGGAAAAAATGGTTTCCTTAGCGAACTTCATTTCAAACTTTGTATGCTGAGGCAGGACACATTGGACACCATTAAAAACATCAGACATGCTGCAGCAGCAAATATTACAGGTAACTGCAGTCCCTGTTAATATAGGAGATGACATAGTCTTAAAATACTGTATATAGGGGCCTACAAAAATAACTGTTTTATTATGGTTGAAATGCCTACTGACTGACTGCTCTTATGAAAATAATATGTGCAGTACCATTACCATTTCTGAATGCTAACAAAAAGTCCTGTATCTAGACTTAGTGATTTAAAAGCTACTGAGGAAGAAGCTGAGATAATGGAAATAAGTACCTGTTTCCATTAAGAATGTGGAGAAAGCAGTAAAGCAACTGTCTGGTGCCTTAATTTTAATTAGATGCAAGAGCTAATTTATATGCAGTGTGAGCTAATGTACATATGATATAGCCACTGATGGAACTTGTTTGCCTACATTGTATTGTGGTTTCTTTATTTTCTTATTCTCTGCCTTTGTAAGTACTCAGTCCCTGAGCTGTAACATTGATTACATATTTCACTGAAATACATGGAATGGATATATATCTTGTATTCCCTAACCACTGAAAACCCATAGACAAATGAAACAGTGATAATACCGATCAGAAGAATGTGGTAGTGACTGTTTTTTTAAAACTCAGAATGTTAAATGCAGCCATAGCAAGAACAGTTTTAACATACTATGTGGGTGGAAGAGTGAAACTATAAAGCTTGCATGCTGCTCACCTGCGTGCACCTGTAGGGGGTGCTGTGCCGACAAAGATAAGAAACCAAGGATTAAAAAACTAGTACCTAGTCATTTCTCATAAGATCCTCTCTCTCTCCCCAATACTGAATAGATTTATTTGGTTTATCCTAAATGTCATGACATTTATTACACTTTCATCTGTAATTTACAGCCCTACTAAAAATACAGAAAAAGATTAGAACCCTAGAACATTTTTAATATTCTTGTATAGATCAAGAATCCAGAACTTCAGAGGTTTCTGACAATCCTAATATCTTCATTTAAAAATTCAGAAGCAGCTCCACAATACCAAAGAAAGAGTGCAAAACACAAGGCTGAAGTATCTGTTTTTTTGTCTATGAAGTACTTTAATATATTAACAAAAAAAAAATTCTTACGGTGGATGTTTTTATATTACCCATGTTGTGTTATGACAATATTTTAGCTTCCATGTGTAGGCTGTGCTGCTGCAGTGTTTTCCTGTGTACTCACATACTGGGGATGTGGATCGATGTAAATAGGCTTGCTACCTCCCAACCGCAATATGTTATTTTCAAATCCCTCCCTCTGCTGTCTCCTGCCACCCCACCATTGTGTTATTTCTTTACATTTATTACACTGCTTTTGTCTCCTTCTTTCTGCTAGTTTCCTCTCCCCAGTGCTGATTTATGGCCTGATGAAGAAGTGTGTGTGTGTGTTTTTTTTTAAATACTTCCCACTCCCTTCCTCTGCTGGCTGCTTCCACTGACACCTGACATGAGATGTTGCAAAGTTTTACTTTGCCAGTGAAGTGCCAGTGAAGCTGAAAAATTCACCTTCTAGGAAAATGTTGCAAGTTGCCCACTTCATCATTTCACAATGAGTTTTCCTGGTAATGTGGCAGTTTTCTAGGTGGAGTCAAGCAAAATCATGGTGAAGTTACAATTTGCCCACAAATTTGCATGAGTTCGCTTGAAAAAAACTCCAACCAAAAACATAAGAAAGTCATCACTTCCAACCTCCTGTGTATGGTAAACTTCACAACTGAATTTGTGAAGTAAAGGTTGCCAAGTCCACACATCTCCATGTCTTTAACCCCTGCCCTTACCCTTGCAATAACACCACTGCAGATGGTGCGGGGATCAGCATGTGGTAAATAAAATGCCTGCAGTGTTTGGGCTACACATTACTATAGTACTGTAGTGTAGTAGCTCAAATGAGCAAAACAGAATGACCTCTCAGGGCCTACCCAACATGACTGCACTGGTAACAGATCAGCATCTCTCCTGCTAACAGCGTTGTGGAAAGATAAGAATAAATAGCCCTTCAAGTTGTGCTGCCAAAAAAGCAAGCATTTGTTAGTGCCAAACCTGTTTGCTTGCATATGGTTTCAAGTTAGAACAGCAATAATTTCTCATTTTCAATGGATCCTGCATTTGCACATTTTAATCTTTATTTACACAGGATAGCAAAACTATCATGCAATATCTTGCTTTCAGTGGGGTCCTGCCTTTTTATGCTCTAAAATTCTATTACTTATTCCAGCCTTGTCTGGCAGTACCTCCCCAGCTCCATCACTGGCCTTCTTATGGACTTACAGATTACCCTTCACTTATCCAGGACCACAGTGAGGTTGGTGGCCAGATATGTTGACTGTGTCAGAGCCTTGGGGGGTGCCAGCTTGGATGGCATGCATTTTCCTCATGTCATGTGATGTTCTTCCTTGGAGAGGCAGCATGTAATAAGATAATCATGCATATGTGCAGTGTCATAGGCAATGGGTGGCATCCTCCCCTTCTGGTGCTCCTGACTGTGTTGCCAACATAACAGTTTGCAGTCATGCAGTTGGAACAGCCTCCTTCCTGAGAAAAGAACAATTCCTGGGATGCTCAATCCTTTCTCCTCCAGCCAGCTCTGAATGACACACGCTCGTTCCCAAACACGCATTGGCGGCATAGCAAGTGGTAGGCACTACTGTGCTATTCTTTGGGATCACTGAAGGAGTTCTCCAATGCCTACAGTTGGTGCAGAACGCAGTGTCCAGGTTGCTGACAGGCCTCCTGAAGTCCTGCCATGTCACCCCGGTCCTGCGTGACCTGCAATGGCTGCCAGTAAGGTGGAGAATTGCCTTCAAGATGGGCTTGCTCACCTATGAGGTCCTATACAGTTCAGGCCATGGCTGCCTGAGTTACTTCCTGTCTCCTGTCAAACTCTGCACTCACACTGCTCCACCACAGAGCGTCTCCTAGCAGTTCCAAGGGCCAGGCTGAAAACCTTGGGTGATCATGCATTTCAGCTGGCTGGCCTGGCCCATTGGAACTTGCTCCCAAGATCTTTAAGGGAGGCTGTCAGTGAAGGCATTCAGACAGGGTCTGGACACACATCTTTTCAAAAAAGCCTTTGGAACCCAGCTACAGTTTAATACTCCACTACTGAATTGTTTTATTTTGAATTATTTATTTATTTTATAGAATACTCTTATGACCCAATTCAATTGGGTTTTAATATTGTTGTGTTGTATTGTTTATTGCACCTTGCTTATGTACAGTGCCCAGAGCCTTCGAGATTGGTGCAGAAGACACACATTTTTCTTACTACTGCTGTGCTACCAGTCTGGCTTGGGGTCCTGTTTTTATCCATTTTAAAATGTATTTTCCCAGAATAGGCCAGCGGACATGCAATATCTCATTTTCAATGGCGTCCTGCTTATATCCATTTTTTCGCTGTATTTACCTAGGGTAGCACAGTGGGGAATGCAATATTTAATTTTTAGTGGGTGCCCAGCTTTTACCCATTTTAAAATGTATTTTCCTAGGACAGACCAGCTGAGATGCAATATCTTATTTTCAGTAGGGTCCTGCTTGTATCCATTTTTACACTGCATTTACCCAAGATAGCACAGTCGAGATGCAATATCACCTTTTCAATGGTAGCCCAGCATTTATCTATTTTTCCAATGTATTTACCCAGGACAGGCAAGTTAAAAAGCAATATGTCATTGTCTGTGGGTTCTGACTTTTTGACTGATTTTCAACATAGTACTTTTATGACCTCATGTTATAATCAATACAGAAGGATTTTTAAATCCCACCAAAAGATGATTTGTGAAGTGACTCCAAAAATATGTTTTGGAGGGGATTTGAAAAATGATGCCTGTCATGCTCATGCAGGGATAACACAAGGGAAAGTTTGAAGATTTGGGGCCAAAATCTGCAACATTAAAGTTCTGAGTAAATGCTGCAGAAATTCAAGTTTCTTCACAGCTTAGTTGTTTGTTCACATTTTGACCCACATTTTCAGCATAGTCATTTTATGATTCCACTTTATGACTAAGACAGGTGGAATTTTTAAAATCTTGTTCAAAAGGTGATGTCACATAGTGACTGCAAAAACATGTTTTGGAGAGGCTTTATAAAATTACACCTGTCCTATTCGCCAGGTGGGGTTAACAAAAGGTTTATGTTGAATACTGGATGCCAAAATCTGCAAAACTAACAGTTATGAGCAAACACTAAAAAATGTGGTGCTTACTTGTAACTTTGTTGTTTTTGACATTTTGACCCCAAATTTTCAACATTGTCTTTTTGAGACCATATCAAGACGTCAAATTATTTTAATCCTGTTTGAAAGGTGATTCCATAGAGAGACTGCAAAATTATTCTTCAGCGGGAATTTGAAACATGATGCAAGGACAAGAACAAGTGTGCTTAGCGGCAGTGGGAGTCGGGTACCAGCTGGTGGTTACTGGCCCCCAAATACAATGCTAAAAGTCCAGACCAGCTGGACACTGTACAATCAAAGCCAGTGATGTAGAAATAATTAATCTGGAAGCAAAAATCACCAGTCCAGAAGTTTACTGAGTCAAAAGCAAAGATGCACTGTATATTGATGAGTGAGCTACTCAACCTCATGATGCCCCAACACTTCAATCGCAGTCTTCATCAGAGGATCACTTACCCATACACTGCGCACCTTTACCTGTGACTCAGAAACATTTTGGATTGGAGTTTCTTGCTTCCAGATTAATTTTTTTCTACATCACTGGTGTTGGTTTTATTCCTTAGGTGTCTTACTTGTTTGGACTTTCAGACTTGAAACATCTGTCAGGTTCATGAGGTGGTCTAAGAAAAGGGCTATGTTGGAAATTTTGGGCCAAAACATGCAAAAATCATAAAGTTATAAGTAAACACTGGAAGAATTCAATGTTTCTTCATAACATCATTGTTTTTTAACATCTGACTCCAAATTTTCAACATGCTTTTCTTACGACCCCACAAGTAAAGTGCAAAGTTGGAAAACTTTGCTTCGTGAATTAATTCACTAATTTGCCATATTTCATGAAGTTAATTCACCTCACAAAGTTCCAATTCACAGGGTGATGATAACTTTATGAAATGTGAAGTTGGAACTTCACTGGTAAAGTTAGGAACAACGGCAACGTTTGAAATGTACTATGAGACTGGAGGTCACATGTTGCTGAAACAAGCTATATGCCACAAGGAGGCTGTCTTCAGTGCTGTTTTCTGAAGACAGAGTTGGAGAAAAGTCTTGTGTGCTTGACTGAGAAAGAAAATATGTTTGAAAACCATTTAAACCTAGCTTTTTGAGTGCAAATCACTTACACATTTTTCCAGAGGGAATTGTGCTGCTAGATCTCTGTTTTTTTAATTTTTGCTGATTATTTACTTTAAAGTAGTGGTTTCTGTTTTGCCTGTCTGTGCAGCAGTGTGGGAGAGGGAAGGTATAAAAGTAAGGCAGGCAGCCCAGAAAGATCTGGAGCTTTTTTGGCTAAGCAGGAGATTTGTGTTATATTTTGTTTTTTTTTCACTCTTCCTCGTTCGTTAATTTGTATCTGTTGTGAGCAAATTCTCTTTATTGTTTCTGTGGTTTACTTTGGTGTTTAAGTGAAATATTTCATCAGTGTCTTTCTGTAACAGTGTTAGTTATTTTTAGTTATATTTTTCTTAAAGTAGCAGTGTTCTGTTACTTTCAGATTATGCTCTGAAGTCTGTCTGCCAAATGCCCCACTCAGCACCTGAGTCTGCTTGCAGGTCCCACTCCCAGTCCCCTCCATCTCCCCCTCCAGTGTGCCTGACCCACCATATTGCTTTTTCTTGCCTGTCCCACCTTGCAGCACAGAAGAACCCATAGGGGTGGCACTGCCTCCACCCCTCTCAGCAACTTTTGTCCAACTACAGACATGCTCCTCCCACTCCTGGTGGTTCCTTGCTCTAAGGTGAGTGTGCTTCCCACCTGTCCCCAAATGGTTCCCTGTTTCCCACACTGAATAACAGTTTTACATAATATAAATGTGCCCACACTGTTGTTGGTGGGGTCACTATCAAAGAAGTCCCACACTAGGGACTTCCACTGCTGATGCAGAGAGGAGCAAGATGATCCAGGGTGCATCTCCTCCTCCTCCTCATGGCGTGTAGTTGGTGGTGGTACAGCAATTGGTGCTTCCTTTAGTGTTGCTGGTGGTACCATTGCATGCTGCTGTTGGTGCTCCACTGTGGGAGGGTTGGGTACTGCTGTCTCGTGCTGCCATGAGTCTATTAGTATGGAAGGGATGGCATCCGCCATCTGTTGGCTGCATCCCCCTCTCCTCCTGACCAGTCCAGGGGTTATGGGGATGGTGGGGGGATCATGCCCCAGGGCATGGGGGGCTCACAATGTGTGTGTGTGGGGGGGTTTGGGCTTTGGGGGTGTGCCACACACCCAGCCTGGCATGGTGCGTGGTATGCTAGGGACCCAGAGCCCATGGGGGTCTGTAACCCACAGGGTTGTGGGGCTGGGGCACAGTGGCAACCTCCAGTGAACAGCAAAGACCAGTTAGACCACCTTTTTGTTGGCATAACTGATCTTTGACAGATGTTTACAGGTGGTTGTCTCTGAATCCCATTTGTGGATGTAGTGGCCACCCTACCTGAATAGGGTGCAAATGCTGCCAGAAACCCCCTTATGCCATGTCACAAGGGGGTTTCAGGTGCATAGGTGCTGCTGGGGGCAGGCAGCCTGCCGCATGTTGCAGGCTGCCTATGTGAATCCCATGGGGACACAATGCATGTCGCAAGTGCGACTTGCAAATTTTTTCTGACGCAAATTGCCTTGCATCCTGCTTTGGCTTCTTTGAAACTGGCCCAAGATTTTTTGGCTATTAATATTACCCTCTTAGAGTGATATTAGCCAAACAGATTGCTTCTTTGCCACCCATTGTTTAATAATGAATATTCATTTCTGCATACAACAAACAAAGTTTTAGAAATAAAACCTCAGTCCCTCCCCAGGTGGTATGGGCTGGTACTATGGCTACCCTCCCACCAACTCCAATCATCTCTCATCCCCCTAGCTCCTTATATACTGTACATACATCTCTGGAAAAAAATTACTGGCACTGTGCCACCATCCACCACATCATTTGACCAATTCCATTCTTTAGCATAACCCCTTTATTTATTAATTAATTTATTCATTGGGTAGGTGCACTGGTCCCAGGGACCATTTTCAGGCATGGCCTGACCAATGAAGAGGGCACACAATAGTATGGTATGGTTGCAGTACACACAGGGCAAAATGGTCCTAAGCTTGAGTAAATTGACATATAAGGAGATATTGGAAAAACTGACTCTGTTCACACTTGAAGACAGAAGGAAGTGGGTGGAGGGACCTACTGCAGATGTTTAAAATCATGAAAGTTCCAGAACTGATGAAACATATGCAGATATAAATACAACTCAATGATATCAACCTGAGAATGCATAAACAGGAAATTAAACTGGACACAAATACAAATAATAATAGGAGGGGTTTATAGACACAGTGAGCAGGTAGGCATTGGAACAGTTTACCATAAGAAATAGTAGATACAGAAACACTAAAATGCTTTAAGAAAAAAATTGATAACCACATCCTAAATGGTTTTAAAATGGTCCACTGAATAGTGGGTTACATGCTCAATGGGCATAAATACCCTCCTCCTGTCTAACTACTCAATACCCAGAATAGAAATGAGATGCATTCCAGTGGATGGCATATACCAGTGTACTCCCTCCTGCTTGCTACTGCAACTGCACTGCTGCCTGTGGTCACCCAGATGCCATTATGTTAGAAGGGCCTGTCATCCTCTCTTTCTGGAGTAGAAAAGTACAGAGTTCTCTGGGCTGTTCAGTTCTTCTCCCTCATCCCAGTTACCCCTCAGTGTTCCTGGCTTATTCCCAAACCTGAGTCCCTAGTGCCATGGGTGGCACTGCTGCTACTGCTCTGATCAACTGGGGTTCTGCATCACTGATGGCACTAGGAAGACTGACTTGTCTGACTTGAATTATCAATGATGTGGAACTGATCATTTTTGGGCACACTGCAGCTACTAGGTGCTTATACATGAAAATGAATAGCATGCTGTGAGTTAGGGAGAGGACCACTGAGTTAGATGGTATTTCTTGTCAACTACTGGTTCCCTAGTCATGGATTGGGATCATGAGGAACTGGGGCTATTTGTTATAAATGGACCACTCTAGTCCAGCTCAGTACCACCACCAGAGTACCCATGTGGGTGTTCAGGGTTCAAGTATGGTTGGTAGAGTCATGTGTGAGCTATGGATGCAGCAGTTTCAAATTCTATGAGGGAAGGAATGAGGATATCTATCTGCTCCTGCACCAGCATCTCCTACAAGCAGTTGTGTGACCATGACATCATGGGTGATCATGCAATGCCAGCTTTACCAAAAGAGCAGTAGGATAGGAACATAAATGTCAGGGCTGATGGGAGGTAGAAGACTGGGCAAACAATTGCCTGCTTGCCAATGAAGGCTGTATTCCACCCCCATTTAGCCAGTCCAAACCCCTCCTCCTAACACCTAGTGACTACAGTCTTACTTGTAATCGAGGCTCACCAACTGACCTGCAGCTATATGGGAGGGGTAAACTCTTGGGGTCACTCAAAGAGTTTGGAGTCTATCACTGGAACTGGCTGAGTCGTTTGGTGGCATGATGTGAGCAAGAGTGACAAGAGTGATCAGATAAGTAAGAGGAGTGCATCTATCAGGCAGGGGTTAAAAATGTGAATTAAAAAAATAAGTAAATGGCTCATTTTGGCCAGATGCACCAGCATCACTATAGGGGTAAGCTGTGGAGGATCTGGGAGATGGAGCTGATCTGGATTACAAGTTTCAAGGAAAGTAAGTATGTCTGAGGGGAAACTTGAGCTGCAGAAATGCCTGAAGGAGGAATAGGAAATGGTAAAAGAAAAATGCACCTATTAGCCCACTTGATGCCCCAGTGTTAGCAGAATGAACCACTGTGCTAGTGATCCAGGATCAGGTCAAAACCCAGAAGGCTGTCACTCAGTTGGACTGACTAGGGAAAGAGTTATCTAGGACAACATGACTTTGTGGGAGGGTTGCCAACACATTTTGCAGCCACAATAAAGAACAGTTAGTCACTGTAACAGTAAATCCCTGAGAGAATCTCCTCCACAGGGTCACAACTTTGGAAATGTAAGTCATCAGCATCAGGACCACTCAGATTCTTTTGCTAGTTGTGGGCTGTCCACGATGTTGTGCAACATTGGCACCTATTTAATCGTGGGTGGCCACATCACTCCTCAGTTCCCTGTCAGAGATACAGTTGCAGCCAAAGACATGGCCTTATATTTCCTGAAATTTCTGTGGTATCTCTAGAGAAAATCCCTGCCTGCCTGTAGTACCACTGTAGGCCACAAGACAGAATTTTTTTAGATTTATATCAAAATATCTGGAAACATCTGAGTGTGTCTGTGGCTGATTTTTTTAGCTCAGAGGGCCTCTTAATGGAGGCAGTATAGCGCAGTGGTCTAAGACGCTGAACTGCAAATTTGGTGACATCCAGCAGACTAGACCTGGGTTTGAATCCCACAGCTTCCACTTGCATACTGTGTGACCCTGAGCAAGTCACTTAACCTCCTTGTGCTCCCAGGTCGCTCCTGTAAAAAAGCTTTCGGCTTAGTGTGCTATACCTGGTTAAACAACTAAATTAAAAAAAAAAAATTAATGTGAGGAACCAGGAGACCAAACCAATACCAGGTACACAAGGAGAGGCATGGAACTGGAATTAACATTTACATAAAGCACTTATGGACACGTTCAGGCAGTGGACAAACCTGCCAGCTGATACCTCAGCAAGGAGTCAGAAGGATGTGAATACTGTTGCCCAGTGAAGAAGATTCTCTTAAAGATCTACTGTTGGAGTGAGAAACTGTTCCATCTTCATCGAAGATTATCTCCTTTAATGGGTCACATTTTTTGGAATGATTCCCAGGCAGTACACAAGGTACCTATGGAGTATTGCAAAGTCTGATATGCAGTCAGGACAGAAGACCTTACAGCACCATAAGACCAAAGCCAGCACTTTTTCAAGAAACAATGTCTAGGCTTTAGTGCATAGCGAAAGTATGCACAGTGCTCCATGTGCAAGCAGCACATACAGTATGTTAGCTGCAGAAACATGTAGAAAGCAAGCAACAGAAAGGATCATACCACATGCAGAGTGGCCTTACATAGCACCAGGAAGTTTCTTACCATACTTCCTATAACACAATTCAGTTCAATACAGTTAGCCAGTCATTTGGACAGGCACTGGTTAGACACAAGGGTGACCTCTTTCCCAGGCGAATGAGACAAAAAGTTGAAAGGATTTTCTACAGTCCTTAGTATGATCAAAATAGAAATGCACTGTTCTATCTACATCAAGTGTATGGAGCAATGATTCACCCTTGTCAGCATGCTCTGAATAATACACAGGAAGCTGTATGGTCTAATTCAATGTAAAATCAGACACCAGCTTAGGTAGAATACAAGAGTTGGTCTGCAAAGACACACTGTCCTTGTCGAGATTCAAATAAGGAGGCTCATGCATCAGAGCGTGAGGCTCAGAAATCCAATCAGAAGAAGTCATGGTGACCAAAAACAGTCTTTCCCAGGAAAGTAAATTCATCTCACAGATTGTAGCAGGCTCAGACTGAGCAAGAACCCTTTTCTCAAACAGGAAATGTAGGTCCCAAGGCAGAACTGGTTTACAAACTGGGGGATGCATGTGCTGAATATCCTTCAAAAATGTATAAGACACCTCTAGGTGTACACACCATGCACCCATCAATAAGGGTATTGTGAACGTGTGGGATGAATAACTGACACAACCAAACAGTGATCAAGTGTATAAAAAATGTACATTTGCATTTGTCAATTTATTTTTCAGAAAAACTCAATAAATATACACAGAATTCATAGAACAAACAAAAAAAATGTATGTCCTGTATAACAAAATAATTTCAGGACTGCTTTTCCCAGCAGAGCCCGTGGCTTAGTTTCAGCCTAGATAGCCCAGTGTAATACCTCTTACACTTCAATCAACTGTGTGAAAATCAACACACTCCAAAGAAGATCCTTCTCCTCTCACTGTCAGCACCAGACTGACTTGACTATCTATGGTCCTGTAGTGGTAAACCTTATTTATACCCTAGGGATTACATCACACTCTGTGGGGGAGTTCCCATCGGCTGTGACATTACATAATGGGGAGTTTCCATATTATCCAATGCTTTAACATGCAGGGCCTTTTTTGTTTGGCCTGTTCTGCCCAAATATGCTTTATTTCTACAGGCAGCCCCAGTTTCAGCATCTCTGGGGCTGCAGAAGCTCATTTCTAATCGTGCTCTGACCAAGGAGCCATTCTTTAACCACATGGTGCAGGCATAACTCACTCTGGAGCATCCTGCTCTGAAATGAATTACGCTCCTGTGTCGCACTTCATAACTGGAAGCATTGTCAGGCACCGGAGTCATTTTTTCCACATGAAGCTGCAACATGCAGCCGTGACTTTGGGGCTCATCCCCTCTAAATCAGGCACAGAGCTAATATTTATTTCTCGGGGTCACCAGCTGCTTTTATTGCTAAAGTGCGATGTGCGCTATTCATTATCTAAAAATTGGGGGATAAAGGAGAAGTACTTTTCAGAAATTAATGTGCAAGCAGGGGGCTTTTCAAGAAAACAGGGCACAGAAAAGCAAAGAGAATGTCAGGTTGGCCACCCTGATGTGAAAAAAGGGAAAGACAGAAAAAGAAAAAGGAGATAGGAAAGAGTGACTGGGAAAAATGGGGGGAGGTTGCATATCTGACTTTCTGTACATTGTTTTACTGATAATAACAGGAGCTTCTTGTTACACACCTCCCCCAAAAAGAGGCAACAGTATTACTGTTGACAGACACCCACCTGAAACCCTAGGAGGGTTGGAGCTTCCACCCACCCACTGTCAGAAACTCCACCTCAGGGACCCTTAAAAATATGTACAGTATCTTCATTCAGTCATAACAATATCTTCAATACTGTACTTCTCCCTGAGGCTCAAAATCATGGGTTGAATACAAACCCTTTACTCGTATATTATATCATATCACTTATTTCAAGTATCATATTGTACATAAAGCAAAAACACATTAGTACGCACAGTTCATCAAGTTTCATCAGTATGTTCCCCATATCGAGACAAGAAATCTGTATTATGGTGTTTTGAACCTGCTCTCTGCTGAATGGTGAAACGGTAAGGCTACAGAGCCAAGTATCATCGCATTATACAACCATTCTTGTCCTTCATCTGCCGGAGCCAGCACAGAGGGTTATGATCTGTAAGAACCTTAAACTCTGCGCCCACAACTTCAAAGCCTCTATTGCCCATTTCAATGCTAAAAGCATTAACACACCATTGTCAGCTGTATGCTGACCTTGGGTAGCTCTCTCCTTCTGCATCTAGGTATTATTACCTGGGCTCCCTGATTGATTCTATCCTTAGGCTAAATGTACCAAAATCTTTGGATGTGCTACTCACTCTTATAATCTTTGCTCATGGGCTTCAGTCAGTGGACAAGTCACTCCTAAAAGTCCCTAGATGTCAAACCTCTAAAGGCACTAGTACTTTTGGGCATATGGCACCTAAATTTTGGAATACACTTCCCTTGGCGCTCAGGCAGACAGACCCATAAAACTTTCAAGAGTGAACTTTATTTATTTTTTAATTTATTTATTAACTCTAGGATTAAACACCTTTGAGCAAGAACAGTTCCATGTCAAAATGTCGGTAGACAAACAGGGTGAACATCATTACAAAAAATTATACAGAAGTTACACAGACGTAGAGAACATACAAGGGTGAACATCATTATTCATTACACAAGACTACACAGGTAAGGTAGGAGTAGAACTGAAACCAGTGATAGATGTGGGGAGACTGGCTCAGACTGAGAATTAAGCAGTGCTTCTGTAGAATAGATGTGATGGCATTAGGGTGGAAGAACAGCAGGAAGAGTAACCCCAGAGGAGTGGGCAGGCTAGAAGGTAATTTTCAAGGAGGGAGGGGAAATTGAGAAGAGCTAGTTGGGTAGGGGGCAGTGGTGCTATAAGTGCTGGTGTTGGTGGTGATGAGGTGGAAGTAATGGGGGGTAGAAGAGGAGAATGAAAAGTGGACTAGATGGCAGACATTTATTGGAGAGAAGAAGGAAAGTCTGGAGTAGTAAGGGAGGTGGAGCTCTAAGTGAAACAATCGCAGCTACCAGAAGAGATGAGGTGTACCCAGAGCAGCCGTTTGAAGGGGTCAATTTTGGGAGTAGTCAGGATATCCAGGTTGAGAGCATTATACCAGTGTGGAGCTCTGTAGGCAAATGATCTCTGTCTCATTGAGGTCCGACATCTGGGAACCTGGAAGGTTTGACTGATGGCGTTACAGTTACACTGAGTGGTACAGTGCGTGTTTAGGAACTTTTCGACACCTGGTGGCATGAGGCCTAGGGGTACCATTTTTGTTAGCAGGCAGGTCTGATACTGGATCCTACAAAGGAGTTGGAGCCATCCAGATTGGGCATATAGTTCACAGGTGTGTGTAAGGCAGACAGTGCCAATGAGTAGTCTACAGGCTTTGTTAAGTGCCACGGTTACCCTACACAGGGCAGTAGGGGAGGCAGGGCCATAGATGACTAGACCGTAGTCAATGACAGAGGTGACTGAGCTGTGGCTTTCCAGATGCAGAGCATCTGTACTCATACAATGCTTGTGCCTATGAAGCATTCCAATTCGAATATTTATGTCACTGGCAACATTCTCAATGTGTTGTGTGTAGGAGAGAAAGTTATCCAACATGATCCCAAGGTATTTGAAATGCTTAACCTGCTTGAGCTTTGTGCCAGAGCCATTCTGGATAGTGAGGGAATGGGCTTTATGTTTGCTACACACACACTGCTGAATAGCACGACCTTGGTTTTGCTAAGGTTCAGGATCAATTTGTGGGCACTAAACCATTCTTCAACCCTCGCAAAGTCAAGTTGTAGATGATGCTTAATGAGTTTAGGGTCCTGGTGGCTAGTTAAGATGACAGCATCATTTGCATATAGTAACATATTCTGGTGACAAGCAGTAGAAAGATTATTCATGAATAGACTCAACAGTAATGGTCACAGGATGGAGCCCTGTGGTACACCTGAGAGGACTGGCTTTCGATTTGAGGTGGTATTGGCAATCCTGACTTGTTGGAACCATCCCACAAGATAACTCTCAAACCACTGAAGCGCTTCATTGGAGAGACCAATGGAGGAAAGCTGTCTGAGTAGAAGTGGGTGGCTGACAGTGTTGAAAGCTTTTGTAAGGTTAACGAACACCACACCAGCACAGTTTCACTGATCAAGTGTGTTGTGGATGAAACCCGTAAACTCCAAAAGAGCAGTGGTGGTACTGTGCCTTTTTCCAAATCCATGCTGTTGGGGGCATTGGATTTCATATTTCTCCAGATATTCAACAAGCTGGTCCGAGACTACGCATTCAAGTGCTTTGGAAAGTGGAGGGAGAATGGAAATGGGCCTGTAGTTGGTGTGAAGAGCCCTGTCTCCACTCTTATGGACAAGTATGACAAGGGCCTGTTTCTAGAGAAATGGGAACTGTGCTGATCTAAGTGAGAGGTTAAAGATCTTTGTGATAGGCAAAGGGATTTCTTCAAGGATGAGTGAGATTAGTTTGAGATCAAGAGAGTCACTGCTGGTACAAGGTTTATGGATGGCCTTGCATCTGTAGGTTCTTGCCAGGCGAATTGGAGTCTCCTTGAAATAGAACTGTGGGGTGCTGCTGTCAATGGATGTGTCAGCAAGGTGAGAACTAGTGTTGGGTGTGTCAAACAAATCAGGCGGCAGTACACTATCCAGATCAGAGAAAGCATCATTGAAGGTAGTGGTCATTTTCCCAAGATTGAGAACTGGGGCTCCATTGATGTTAAGCATTGTGGGTGGTAGCTTGGGATCTTTTCCTGTGAGATCTTTCAAGTTACTCCAAAATTTTTTCCCATCTCCCCAGGAGTTAGTGAGTGTTTCCCTGAAGTATTTACTTTTGCAGGTTCGAATAGTACACGTACATTTGTTTCTGGCAGCTTTGTATCTTTGTATGTCCACTTGCCTAGATGAAGCTCTTGCACTATGCCAGAGGTGGTCCCTCCGATTCATCTGAGATGTTAGCTTGGGCGTTATCCATGGGTTTGAGTGCCCTCTTACCTTCATCTTTCTGACAGGTGCAAAGGTATCACAGGCAGCAGTGAATTGTGAGATGAAGAATTCCAGTGCTGTGTTAATATCAGTGACAGTGCCTAGTGGGGACCAGTCCAGGTTTTGAAGATGAGATTTGAAAGATTCAAAGTGACACCGCTTTAATACCCTTGGATACATAAACAGCAGGGGGCTTATAGAACTTGTTGGACCAGACAAAGGAAATGGGTAAGTGATCACTAATGGTATCAGGGAGCACATCAACCAGGAAAATATGTTCTGGGTGGTTAGACAGGATCCAATCAAGCAGGGTGTGAGAACCTGCATTGTAGTTATACCTGGTGGAGGTGGTGTCAAGCTGGGGGAGGTGCTGTGCTGCAGCAGTGTCCTTATAGGAGCAGGCATCAGGCAAGAGCCAGTTTATGTTGAAGTCTCCTAGGATTATTGTTTCTGAGTTAAGACAGTGTCCACTGAGATATTCCAGGATGTTGTTGAAACCAATGGATTGCTCCTTAGAGGGTGGTACACAGAGGCTATTGTCAGAGCTTTGTTATGTGCCCCAAGGAGAACTTTTATTTCAAGGGCCTGGGATGGGACCCAGGGTTTGGTACTGGTAGGGAGTGTCCTATGTAAGCGTCCCTGAGATGAATGGCACAGCCTCCACCCCTTTTTGTAGTCCTGTCCTGCCTGAATATAACATATCCAGGGATAGCGACTGCAGAGTTAGGAATTTTTGGGTTGATCCAAGTTTCAACTATAGAGAAAATGTTGGGAATGTGTTGCAGAATCCAAGTATGGAGATTATCAAGTTTGCTGAGGAGGCTGCAGACACTAAGAGAAGTAAACGTGAGGGTCCCACCCTTCCGTTGACCAGGTATTGAGGTTGGTCTAGTGGGTC
Organism: Neoceratodus forsteri; assembly: GCA_016271365.2. Lineage (NCBI taxonomy): Eukaryota > Metazoa > Chordata > Ceratodontiformes > Ceratodontidae > Neoceratodus > Neoceratodus forsteri. The sequence continues at coordinate 1,007,625,379 of CM057454.1, read as the reverse complement.
CAGGGTTAGGGTGGATATTGCCAGACAGGAGAAGTAGCATTAGCAGGATTCTCAAGAGGTAACCTCTGAACATTTTACAGATGAGCTTGGGGGGTAGTTGTCTTTTAACTTTAGGACGATGGTTGGGCTTATGCACTGTGAGGCAGAGCAGTAGAACTGAAGGGGGGGTAGTACACAGTAGTGCTACAGTAGACTTAGGTAGTCTCTGAAGGTATATTAGGATCCAGCTAGAAGTGCTTAGGTCTACGTTGTTATGTGCAGGTATTCCAGTGACCATGCCAGGATCGTAGTGCATGCTTTTATGCAGTGTGTATAGACTTGGAGGTTGTTTCATGGTGTCATATAGGACACTAGGGCAGGTCACTGCCATAACCAGAATTATTCTGAGAGCCAGGATTAGGACAGCCATGATTGTGGCAAGCAGTATCTCAGATGTGACAGAGCCATGATACTTGGGCTGGGACAGTGCAGCAGCCTCACCAATAGCCAGCTCAGAGAGTTGAAGGTCTAGGGCACACTTAGTGAGACATGTAATCTTGCGGCTGTTAGGGCAGAATGTCGGGGATGTAGACAAGTGTAGGGTAGAAGTTAGTGAGTGTGCTTTTCTTCAAATGGGGAGCTTTATACATGAGCAATTATTGGACCAATAGAGATGGAGAAAATAAGTGAGCAGGAAGCGAGTACGGGGCCCTACTAACCCAACACGATGTCAACAGAATAATAAGCAAGGCAAATCCCTGAAAGTGGTGGTGTGGAAGGGTCCAAGGCACCATATATTTTTTTTTTTCAGCGAGCCTACATATAGCCAGTATACAGTAGAGGCAGTGGAGAGCCAGTGGTCTGTAAACAAAATGTGGAGGGAGGGGCTAGAGTTTATTTAAAGAAGGCCTGGGTGGGGGTGGAAGGGGCAGGAAAAACTTACAGTCAGCTTGAAATTACTTGAACAATCTGTCCCTTTAGCTAAGCAGTGCAGAAATTCATCTACAAGGAGATTTAGCAGGCCATGGAGTGGGTAGAAAGGCGCTCCAATCAGGTAGTGTCTGTGGCCAAAAAGTAGCCCAATCAGGAGCAGTTACAGAAATGCTGCACTAATCAGGTGGCAGCAGTATCAGGTTGGCTCCATCAGGAGCTTAGCGGCCATACCTGCTAGCATGTCCAGGGATGAGATCTAGGAGGGTGGCTATGGAGCTTAGGTGCAGGAAGGTTGGCGCGGCGGCTGCAGAACCGGCCGTTGCAGGTTCTGCCAACTGTTCCATTGTGCCACTTAGGCGGGTCCCTAGTGAGGCTAGGGAGAGAGAGAGGGCGAGTTAGAGACATATTAGAACAGTGCAGACTGGGGTTATCTAAGGGTTAGCTACTGAGTACTGACTCTTGTGCTTGTTTTGACCACCTGATTTAGCACACGCTCTTGCCTACTCCTTACTTACGACACCTGTGCTTGCTGCCCTACCTGACGTCCGATTTATACTTTTGTTTCCGATTTGTACTTATTTGTTTCTTAGGGCCTCTACTTCTCCTCTCTATTTCTCTCCTTTTCTCTTCTTGCCACACTTGTGTCTCTATTGTGTTTTATTTTATCAACTCTCTACCTCTCTCCTGTTTTCCTGCCCCTGCCACCTCTACTCCTACATTCTTCCTGTTCTTTACCCTTATCCTACTATGTCTGACTTAAATATCTCTACCTGTTTCTGTCCTGTTATTCTCCCTACCTACAGTATAAGTCACATTAAACTCTCCCACCAGTGAGTTGGTTTAACATTGTTTTTTACAGTTTGCAATGCAGTGGCAATTTATATTGCATTGTTTTAGAATGCTTTACCAGCTCAAGATCAATGTATATAAAATGTTTTTGCAACTCACTTGGAAAGCATCTGTAGTCCAGTCAAGATGCAATGCAAAACTGATTTGTAATTCTTAAGAAAATCTTTGTAGAGTTTTGTACCTGATTCAACAACACTTATGCAACTCAATCAGAAATGCTGAAGCAGCTCATTGGAGAATAGTTTAATGTGACTTGTACTGTACCTACCTATGTTCATCTTTTCTACAATGTTCAAGTGCTTAGCAACTATCTTGCTTTGTGTATTTTTTAATGAATTGTACTCTTCTTCTCGCTACTATCTCACTGCACGTCACCTGCTTTATTTTTCAGGCACTACATGAAGAGAAATTGCATTTGTACTATTGACTGCCACTATTACTGCACCTTTGTTAGCACTAATGTTTTACACTTTCTGTACAATGATTGCTGCCTTGGAATTTTATCTGCTTGAAACTATTTCTGTATTTGTTTTACTATGTCTCTGTACTCTCCCGGGTCGTGCCTGAAAATAGTCAATTTTGGCTAGTGCACCTACCCAGTAAACAAAAACTAAATAAATAAATTAAATAAACATTCTTTCTCCACAGTTGAATACTTTCTCTCCCTCTCATGAAGTTTGCGGCTGATATAAATCACTGGGTGCTCCTCCCTCTTCTTGGTCTGGGAAAGAACTGCACCAATGCCGGTATCAGAGGCATTGGTGTGCACTTCAAAAGGGAGAGAAAAGTCTGGGCTGTGCAGTACAGAGGAGGAACACAGGATAGAGATGGCTTGACTAAAATGTCTTTATTGCCACATTGGAGCATTGTAGTACTGGTCCCATGTCTGGAACTGACCTGGTTTGAGTAATTTACAGCATCTAATGATGCAGAATAGTTTTTATTTCCTCTGTTACAGGTATGCTATGGTTGCCAAGGGTTGGGAGCTGGGGTTAAATTAAATTGAGACCCCCAATGATGTCTCACCTAGCAGAGAGTTTATCTTTTATTTACAGATTCTCCAGTCAAAAAGTTCCCGAAGGGAAGCTAAAAAAATTAAAATGAAGAATTTGAGCTTTGAATTGGGAGCTGGAGAAGATTTGGGTGGCCACAGAGAAGAATTGGTTACCCTGGGCACTCAACAAGGGACAACATTTTTAAAATGGATTGCCAGAGCTAGGTTTACTCTATTAGTAAGTAGTCATCCAGGGAAATGGACCCAAGAAACAAAGGTTTGTTTTAGAAGTTTTCAGACAGCATGAAGCTTGGTGGTATGGAAACTACTGCAGAAAGTTGTTTCTGTGTATTTTGTTGAACGTGCGTTGCCAGCCTCTGCTTTCCAGTTCTGTGGGATGCTGATACAGGACAGCTGATACTGAGAGGCTTGATGTAGGGCACTGTCACCCTGAGAGGTATTGCTACTTATTCTGATATTAGGGCAATTCATACCCCAACAAATACTCAAATGACTTGTGGAATAAGGCACAATTCTTATTCGGACATCGCTGTTTGGATCCACTGTTGATGGAATTTTTGTGATTTGCACTTAATACGCTTCAGAACCAAGTTACCTTGAGATTCAGATTGTTAACCCATCTTTATATAAGACAGACAGAGTGTTAAGTTTATATAGTTGTGCACTTGAGACTCATATTGGAGCAGTGTAAAGATAGCTTTTATTACTTTAACAGCTGGACTCCATTAATAAAGGAGCAATGTTGTTGATATTTTGTCACTAGTACATTTATGAATGAAATTGGGGGACTTTTGAGCTTAAACAGAACTTCCTAGTGACAATGAAATTCACATTGTACAAATGACAGAATCTGGTATTTAACTGGAGCCTATTGCATGGAACTACCTTTGAAATTTGCAGGGATCTGAGAAGGTTGTTGTGGGGGAGAGCTGAATTTGCCTCCCAAGTTTCATTCGTGTGACCGTGGATCCATTTAGGGCCAATAATGAAATATGTGAACGACATGAGGGTTTCTGCCCACAAATTTTCTTGAACTGTCATTTAAAATTTGAGATATTTGTCTGTTAATTATTTTATTAATCTCACCTTAACTGAGTCTTATAAACTGCTGAGGTGCAATGTTATCTGTGAATTTCCATAGTTTTAATTGTAATGCAGTTAAGTGATTTGTTGAATTTAAGACACGTAATTAGGCTTTATGGATGGTTAATTATAAAAGTATGGTTTGAATTTTTTCCATTTCTTGAATATGGATTTAGAAAGCTTCTTGTTATTATTATTTATCTGTCTACTACTTATATGTGATTTCATATGTTTGTATGACTTGAAAATAATAGTCCTGTAGAATCTGCCTGGAGAAATCAGACTCCTGTGTCAATGGCCAGGAAAATGCTTTATTGGTTCGCACTTTAAGGCTCATTCTAAGCCAGTATTATAATGTGTTCTGCCTATAGATATTTTTTCTCACTGTATTTTCTATGGCCTATTGTAGTCCTAAATTAATTTTACATATGTGTTAGATAGTGTTATGTTGTAATAGTTTATAACAGATCAACAATAAACTTGATACTGATAAGCACATAGGATAGCTTTAATATTTCTAAAAGCTCCGTCATACTTCTGGGACCAGCACACTTTATTAGAGCAATTGTTTTTAGTCAGATCAGTCAGGGGCATTGCTAGAGAGGCAAAGTTTGGTACAAACCAGCGATAATAACTAGCCAGACTCAAAAGGACTGTACATGCTTCTTTGTCAGGAGTATGGGACTGTCTGCTACTGCTTGAACCTTACTGACATCTGGTTTTACAGTACCCTCCCCAATAACAAAGCCCAAATACTTTGTCTCTGTTTGGGCAATGGTGCATTTTGTGGGATTAATGGTTAACCCAGAGTCACATATGGATTGAATGACACATTGAGGTGTACGAGGTGCATCTGTCAGTCAGGACTAAAGATGACAATGTCATCAAGATGGGCTGCACTGTACTGGGAATGGGCATGTAATGTCTGGTCCACATACTTCTGAAAAATTACTGGGGCCCCATGCACCCCCGAAAGGGCATTTTGGTGAATTGGTACAGTCCCATGGGGGTGCTAAAAGCAGTATACTCTTGGGCATGTTGGGCTAGGGGAATCTGCCAGTAGCCTTTCGTAAGGTCCAGGATGCTGATGTATCTGGCATTCCCAATCTCGTCTAAGAGGTACCAATCAAATTCTGAAATTGCATTGATTTTTTGAAAATCTAATCACAATTGAATTCCCCCTTCTTTCTTGTCCACTACAACTATAGACAATGCCCAAGCACTTTAACATCTTTATAGGTGACATTGCAGAGGGTCTGGAGGGAAAGGCATGCCTCTTTGCAGATGACACAAAGATCTGTAGCAGAGCTGATACACAAGGGGGGTAGGTAGAAAGGATGAGAAGGGACTTGGCAAGGTTGGAGGAATGGTCAGACATATGACAACTTAGATTCAATGCAAAGAAGTGCAAAGTAATGCACCTGGAAAACAAAAACCCAGGAGAAGTGTACACAATAGCAGGGGAGGTACTAACAACAACAAAAATGGAAAGGGAGCTGGGAGTAGTCATATCAGATGACCTAAAGGTGGGTAAGCAATGTGAGAATTCAGTAAGGAGAGTCGGGGGATACTGGGATGCATAGGAAGGGGTTTCACAAGTAGAAAAAGGGAAGTAGTTACCCTTTGTACAGACAGTTAGTGAGACCCCATCTGGAGTACTGTGTGCAGTTTTGGAGACCTCATCTTCGCAAGGACATAGACAGGATGGAAGCAGTCCAGAGGAGGGCAACTAAAATGGTGCAGGTTCTGCATCAGAAACCATATGAAGAGAGACTGAGAGAGCTTAATATGTATACCCTTGATGAAAGGAGGGACAGGGGGACATGATAGAAACTTTCAAGTACCTCAAGGGAATCAACAAAGTCCAGGAGGGTAGCATCTTTCAGAAAAAGAGATGTGTAAGAACAAGGAGGCACAATTTAAAGATAGAGGGGGGACGGCTCAGGGGTAATGTGAGGAAATTTTTTTTTTCACGGAGAGAGTGGTGGATACACCGAACCACCTTCCTGGGGAGGTTGTTAGCTCTAAAACAGTGGGGGAATTTCAGCATGCATGGGACAGACATAAGGCAATTATAGTGGGGGGTTGCAGGAAGTAGGCTGTTGGTTAACTAGAATCTGCAACTTATCCAGTAGGTAGGGAAATGGGCAGACTGGGTGGGCCAAGTGGTCCTTATCTGCTGTCAAAATCTATGTTTCTATGTTACTACGGGAAGGTTTGATTACCCCCAACTGATCCATTCTCTTGATTTCCTGTATGACCTCCTGTCAAACTCTTTCAGGGAGCCTATAAGGTTTCTAAGGAATCAATTTCTTTTGGGACACTTTAATGGTGTGCACCACCCCTTTTGTTCTCTCTGATATACTAGTGAAGGTGGCCCCAAATACTTCAGCAATTGGTCAACTGCTTGTCTTTGGGCTTCATCTAAACCAGGGTTAATTTGCACCTCTCTGACTTCTTTTTCCATCTCAAGTGTCTCATGGGCCTCCTCCAACTCAGTACCTTCCTGTTCAGGATGGATAAAATAACTGAGAATGGGGTCTTCTCCCTACCATGCCATTTCTTTAGTAAATTGGCATGATATATTTTTTTTTGGGATCGTCAGCCTGGCATCTTAGTTTCATAGTTAACTTTCTCAGTCTGCCTGATAATCACAAATGGTCCTTGAAATTTCATCAATAGTTTGTTTTCAGATGAAGGCAGCAATAATAAGACCTTAACACCTGATTGGTAGGTTTTATCTTTCAACCTTTCATCATACCCATCCTTCTGTTCCATCTGTCTGTGAACCACATTGTGCTGAGCCATGGTAACAAATCTCATTAGTTTTTTTTTCTAAGGTTGGACATATAGTCCGTGATATTGGCATGACATACCTCTTTCCCTTCCTCCCAGTATTCCCCTTACCACATCCAGTGGGCCTCTGGGGTTTCCTGTTGTTTCTTCCATACAGAAGGGTAAAAGGTGACAATCCTGTAGTGGCTTGTGGTACCTCCTGGTATGCGAACAGGAGATATCATAAATACCTTTCCCAATCCTGCCCCTCTTCTTGCACATACTTTTGGAGCATATGTTTTAAGGTTTTATTAAAATGTTTCACTAGGAAATCAGTCTGGGGGGTGGTAGTGAGATGTTCTTACAAATGAAACCCCTAACAATCAGTAAAGCTCTTTAAGGAGTACTGAAGTAAATTTTGTTCCTCTATCCATGAGTATGGTTTGAGGGATACCCAGACGGCTAAAAATTTTGGCCAGTTCCTCGACAATCCAAGGGGCCATTACAATCCAAAGGGGTATCGCCTCTGGATACCTTGTGGTATAATCACAAACCACTAATATGTACTGATTACATTAAGAGCATTTTGTCAGGGGTCCTATCACATCTATGGCTATTCTTTCAAATAGGGTCATGACTGCAGGTATTGGCTGTAGGGGCACAATATCCTGTCTTCCCCCTGTGGCCACCATCTGGCAGTCAGGGCAAATGTGACTGTTCTCAGCCACATTTTCATGAAAACATGGCCAGAAAAACAGGCTTTACAACCTATCTAGTGTCTGATCTTGGCCTTCATGACTGGCCATAGGTACATCATGGGGTAAATGCATGAGTTTCTTTCTAAAATATTGGGGGACCATCATTTGTTTAATACATTCCCTTGTAACAGGGCTAACACAAATTTGGTACAACACGTCATTAGTTATACTATATGGTGACTGCCCTTCTGCAACTACCTGGTCCACCTTTAAAAAAAAATTTTATCATTTCATCCAATTTTTGTTGAGTTATAACATTAGTCCCAGCTAACTCAGAGTCAAAATCGGGTATTCCCTCCTGATGTGTTTCCCTCCACTTTCGTTTTTTCAATGCTTTTCTCCTTTTTTAGATTTCTAAGTTTTCCAGGGGTCCTCAAATAGACTTTCCTCATAAGGGAAAACATCCTGGGACTGTTCTCTTTTTGTCTGGGCCCAAGTAGTGACTGCCCCATGTAGACCACAGGCATGTTGAGATTTTATTAACCGATCAGAGTTCAGAAAATCCTGCCCAATAATGATAGGGACTGGCAATCTGAATACTAAGCCAACTGTAATGAACTGTGTGTCCTGTTCGACAGTCATTTCAACTGTGGTGGTGGGGTACTGGTAGATATCCCCATGGACACATATAACATTTGCGTCCAACCCATTACTGCTATACTTTTTCAATATATCTGCCTTACCAAAGTCTGTTCACTGCCAGGGTCTAAGAGTCCTATTACTTCAGTCTGGCCAATCCCCACAGTAGTGACATATCCCCAGTTGGCTAGAAATAGGTGCATTACTTCAATTCTTTTATTGGTGAAATTATGGGCTATGTGTGCCTTTCTTAAACAGTTGTGACATATAAGGTCAGCATGATGAGGTTTCTCTCTTCGGTCCCCTTTCCAGTTATTACCCCTACTGGGGAATTGTCTCTGATAAGAAGTATCAAAAGGTCTTACCGGTGTTGTTGGTTGGGGTGAAGATACCTGGCACCCTCAGGATTTTGTTGGTCTGACCTCCAGGTAATCCTCCACCAGAGCGATGGTTTTCTCCTCTGTGTCAAGATTGTGCTCTTTCACCCATACCTAAATGTCCAGGTGTAGAATTTGCATAAACTATTCTATAATGATTAGCTCTATGATCTGGTCAAGGGTTTTGACTGTCAGTTGTAACCATTTTAAACAAAAGCTTTCCAGCCTAGAAAATGTCTTTCTGGGGGTGTCTTGGAACAGCATCCTTTGTGATCAAAATCGCTGCCTATATGTCTCAGTATTAATGTCATACCTAGGGAGGATTTCCTCCTTGATCTTATTGTAATTGTTAGAGTCAGAAACAGTCAGGTGACTGTATACCAATTGGGCCTGTCCAGATAAATAAGGGACCAGTCTGATGACCCATTGGTCTTGGGGCCATGCACAGGTCTGTGCTATGCATTCAAATGTTGTCAAGTAAACTTCAATGTCATCAGTCTCTATCAATTTCGTAAGTTTAATGTCTTGGGATATATTTCTGCTAGGTTGTCCTGGGGTCAGGGCCTGGATGGCTTGCAAGGTATCCCACCACCTCTCATCTTGTCTCTTACTCTCCTCCTCTTGTAGCCTTCAATCCACAGCCCTCTCACACTTCATCTCTAGTTGTCATAAGCACAACCATCACAGCAGGTTACTGGAATCCTCTGGGGCACTTTCCTCCAGCTGTCTCTTCTCTTCTTCCTCGGTCAGGTCCTCATCCATGTGTTCCTCTTCCTCCTTTTTTGCTGACATCTTTGGTCGAGCTCCTGGCTCCAATCCTGGCATTGGCTTCAAACCCAATTTATCAGCCATGGCATGAGTCCATTTGAATTTCCTCAGCTCCGCACTTTTTATTTTTTATTTATTTTTTTTTTTATTTTAGTCTTTGGTAACAGGGTAAGGCCCACTAGGCACAAGTGCCTGTTTTCAGGGGTGACCTGGGAGCACTGGGCAGTTAAGTGACTTGCTCAGAGTCACACAGCATACAAGTGGAGGTTGTGAGAATCAAACTGAGATCTGGTCTGCTGGAAGTATCAAGCTCATTCACACCTCATTCCTTTAACCTCTAGACTATACTGCCAGCCTGACGCATGCATCGAGTATATTACTATACCCCCTGGCAGCATTTCTCAAGCAGACTAAACGAGCCAGATATCCTACTTCTAACACCAGTGTGAACATGTGGGATAAATAACTGACACAACCAAGCAGGGATCACGTGCATAAAAAATGCACATATGCGTTTATCAATTTATTTTGCAGAAAAATCAATACATATATACAGAAATCATAGAAGAAACAAAATAAAATGTTAGCCCTGCATAACAAAATAACTTCAGGACTCTGCTTTTCCCAGAGGACCCCATGGCTTAGTTTCAGCCTAGATACTGTAGACCAGCGTAATACCTCTTACCCTTCAATCATCTGTGTGAAAATCAGCATACTCCAAAGACAATTCTTCTACTCTCACTGTCAGCACCAGACTTGACTCGATTATCTATGGTCCCTTAGTGGTAAGCCCTATTTATACCCTAGGGATTACATCACACTCTGTGGGGAGGGTTTTCCCATTGGCCGTGACATTACATAATAAGGAGTTTCCATATTATCCCATGCTTTAATATGCAGGGGCATTTTTATTTGATCCTTTTTACCCAACTATGCTTTATTTTTACAGGCAGACCCAGTTATAACATCTCTGGGGCTGCAGAAACTCATTTTTAATTGTGCTTTGATCAAGGAGCCATTCTTTAGCTGCATGGTACAGGCATAACTCACTCCAGAGCATCCTGCTCTGAAATGAATTATGCTGCTGTGTCACACTTCACAACCAGGAGCATTGTCAGGCACCAGAGTCATTTTTTCCACATGATGCTGTAACATGCAGCCATGACTTTGGTGCTCAGTGCCTCTAAATCAGCTGCGCAGCTAATATTTATTTCTTGTGGGCACCAGCTGCTTTTAAACCTAAAGCGCAATGTGCACTATTCATTATCTAAAAATTAGGAGATAAAGAAGAAGCGCTTTTCAGAACTTAATGTGCAAGAGGGCGGATTTCAAGAAAACGGGACAGAAAGGCAAAGAGAATGTCAGGTTGGCCACCCTGACATAAAAAAAAGGGAAAGACAGAAAATTAAAAAGGAGACAGGAAAGAGTGAAAGGGAAAAATGTGTGTGGGGGGGTTGCACATCTGACTTTCTGTACACTGTTTTACTGATAATAACAGGAGCTCCTCTTACAGGCATGGAAAGCCAAAATGGCAGCCAGGTGAACTTTCATGGACAAGTACTACAGCCTGGAGTCATGGAGGGACAAAATGAGTCCATTACAGTATTGACTTGACATGTAAATGGGTCCACTGAATGAGAAGCACATGATACAGAGAAGTGCTTCCATTTTAAAGAGCATGTGTGTCTAATAGAAGGCTTTCTAGCTCCAAGGAAGACACCAGCCATGTAGGCAGAAACCCAAAATGTGAAATGACTATGTCTTCAGAAGTCCAGGTATGCAGAGTCAGGAACCACAGTTCTGGGTGGACCAGATACCCCTAAGCCTGCAACAGAAAGCCCCAACAAAGGAGGAACTGAACAAGAGGATCCACTGTGAGATGCTGCAGAAGTGGAAATCAAATCTTGCAAGGCCAGAAAGGAGTGATTAGTATTAGGGTGGTATGCTCCACTGGTATTTTGAGCAGAGCCATCTGAATGACAGGGATTGGAGTAAAGGTGTAAAGGAACCTCCCTTTCCAGGAGATGGACAACATGTCTTCCCAAAAAACTGCATGCCCTGGAGCAAGTGTGTAGAAACATGGCAGTTTTGTGTTGTGTGGAGACACAAAAAGGTCAAACTCTGGATGACCAGCATCTTGCAAAGAGGTCATTTACCATGGAAGTCTACAGTTCCCATTCAAGCACCAGGGAGTGACTTAGACTTGCTTTAGTCCTTCTGCAAAGACATTTTGGACACTAGGGAGAAACATGATTGATAGCTGAAGGTCATGAGATACAGCCTCATACCACACTATCATTGCTTCCCTTCACAGTAAGTAACAGTGAGTGCCCCCTTGCTTGCTTACGTAGTGCATGACACTGATATTGTCTGTTTGATTCAGCATGGGACCAGGGCTGAAGTGCTCTGGAATGCCTGGAGAGAATGTTGAACAGTCAGCATCTCCAGGACACTTATATGAAGATCCAAGTCTAGATCAGTCCAGGACCCTTTGGTACAAAATAATCCTAGATGGACACCCCAGTGAGATTCCAAAGCACCTGTTAGAGGATCTGCTTGGGAGTCAAGAGGTGAATGAAATGTTCTGTAACAGACGCTGGTGACCCATCCACCGTACTAGGATATGGTGGAGAAGGGAGGTGATGAGAACCATTTGTTCCAGCTTCTCCATCAGCTGATCGCATTGTAACTGAAGACTAATGCAGTATTCACATGTGGAGATAGACAAAAAGAACTGTTCTATGGCAGCAGCCATCTGTCCCAGGAGATGCAATGTCATCTGAATGGACATATTTTTATGACTCCTGTGTATCAGCTGGGATCGGGCTACAACAGCATCCACACTGTCTGCGGGCAGGAAGGAACTGCCCACTGCTGTGTCCAGCACTGCAGCAATATATTAGAGGCAGTGACAAGAAACCAGTATGGATGTCTGTACCTTTTCTGTAACACTCAGTTCCTTGCATAATTGTCTTATTCTGGAAAATGTGTACAGAATTGTTTCTCTGGATGCAGTCTTAGAGCCAATCATCCAGATACAGGAAAACATAAAGCTCTTCCTTCCAAAGGGCTGTTGCCATAGTACCTGGTGATTATAGCGTGGACTAAACTGCGCATGAAGAACCGCATGGTCTGTAGCACATACTGCTTCAGAGCGACAGGGGGTATATGAGCAATACGCAAGTATCATTACCCCGTCACTCTGCACAGGAAGGGGAAGTGCATGTAGTGATTGCTGGTTGGGTGCTTGGTCGAGCTGCTCCTGTGGTGGAGTGGCTAGCACCCGATTGTTCAGTGGGCAGCAGGGCAGGACCAGGGTTTGAATCCCTGGTGTGGGAATTTGTTTTGTGATTCCTGTCAGTGTGCTGACAGCTAAGTGCCATGGCAAATTTTTGTTTTGCCCCGTGTCCACTCCCCCTTGGAGTTGATTAGAAATTGTCTGGGGGGTGTGGGGGGCAAAGACTGTTCAGGCATGTGGAATTTCTGTTGAGGTCAGCATTATGCGCCACTCCGGTGTTGCCACACACTGTGTTTGGCGCACTGTTTTGACATGCACTGTATCATCTGCGACATTATGACCCCGTGCCATTGCCACAACCACTAAGCATCTGGTAAAGAACCATGCTGCTGAGAATACATCAAAGAGAAGGACTCAGAACTGATAATAGCTGCTCTCCATCATGAAGTGCAGGTACTGCCTGTAGCACGTGAACATTTTTTTATGAAGGTATGTGTCCTTACGTCCAGGGCAAACAGCCAATTTCCATTCTGCAGCAGGTGGATGGGAGCCTAAAAAACATAATTTATAACTTTTTATTAATTTAATGAACAGGTTTTAGTCTCTCAGGTTGAGTAAAGGATACAGATCTCCTGTCCGCTTGAGAACCAGGAACTATCTGGAACAGAATCTTTTGTTTTTTCATGAGGAGGAATGGTTTTGATAGCTCACTTGTGAATGAATGACTGAATCTCCTCTAGCAGATGAGACAAGCGACCTGGAGGAAAATGAGAAGGTAGTGGAGGATGAATCGGAGGGCTAGACAGTAACTCCAGAATATGCTCCTTTTCTGTCACATCCTTTACCCTCTCCTCCATTGTGAGATCCCCCTACTTTGACAGATGAAGTGAGACCTGTCCCCCCACTTGAACACCTGGAGGCAACTGTGCGGCAGGAGGAATTGGGAGTTAGAAGGTACAGGGTGGTGGGAGTTCTGCACTAACAAACACTTTTGTGAGTTTTTGCATGGGCACCAGAATGGAGGGGACCCAGTGGGGGACCACTTCCATGGTTTTGTGCCAGGGGCTACTGATAAGATGCACAGCCACACCAGGTCACAGTCCTGTGAAATGATCCCCTGTTATGTCTCCTGGTGGGTTGAGGGGTTAGAGTTTTGAGTCATCTTAAAGTCATCCTGGAGGATTGAAGCTCATGTAGGGCATTTTCAGCATCATTCCAAAACAGCCTAGAGCCTCTAAAAGGTGGACATGGTGCAGCCTGTTGTACATCAGGAGCACATCCAGCTACGGTAAGCCAGGAATATCTGTGAAGGCATATGCCAGAGTCAGCATCCCTGACAGAAACATCTTATGAAGAGTGTAACAGATGCTTTCCAGAACCAACATCAGCTGATCTAGCATTAAGCAAGTCAGCCTCGGCAGGATCATCAGACAGAGCCTGAATAGTGGGCATAGATGATTTCAACAGGCTATTCTGATATTTAATCATGTAGACCTGGTAGTTCATAATTCTTAAGTTTAAGAATGCAGAGGCATAAGTTCTTTAACATCCAGCCTCTTGGATTATTTGTCAGGAGGCAAAGAGTTCATGTGTCTAGGGGCCCTAGAGCAATTATAAGTAGCCATGATCAACACAGAATCAGTTTCAGGCTGTAAAGCATAATAAAGCTGAACAGACAGACAGGATACTGTTCATGAGCCTTTCTAGGTACTGCAGGCAAGATATTAGACCTATACCAGGCAGCAAAGGTAGCATTCTTTAAGGCAATATATAGAGGTGAAACTACAATCAAGTGAGCAGTGGGAACCTCCAAAAACTCCATTAGATTTGTCCAACTGAAGGCCTTCTTCACAGCATCAAACCCCATGAGATTTTGGATTCATCTGATTAAAGCCTGAAGAGAGGGATCTTCAGGAGGAGACCCAGGAGCATATACCACGGAGTCCACACTGTATGAGAAGATGGAGCTAGAAGGCAATCCCCTCCAAATAGGGATTATTATACATTTCTTCATCTCCAAGAGATCAGGATTATATTCCACCTCATGGTCCTCTGTAATGATGACAGATGCAACTGATGGAGACAGAGGCAGTGGATGCAATGGCGGAATGAAATGTGTGCTTTGGGCTCCTGGTGACAACTAGAGTGCTGATGGGAGAGGCACAGTCAATGGGATAACTTCTATCATCTGCAAGATTGATGGCAACAAGCATCTGAATAGCTCACAGAACAAGACCAGTACAACCTGACAGTCAACAGCACCCTGTAAATGTCCTAAGACTACTGATGTTGATGGATTAGAACCCCACAACAGGGGCATCATACTATTCATAGTACACATGGCAGTACCAGACCCAGATCCTGACCTTGGTGTCTCATCATGTTTCGTATGTTTCGTCTCGATGTCTGGAAGGTATCGTTCATTGCAGCTGTGCAGTAGCTGCTAATTACTTCTATCTGTGCAAGACTGTGTGGCTGTTTTAAATTGTGGGCTTATACTTCCTCATTACCTTGTGCCTAAAAACAGCGTGAGAGGCTGTTGTAACCTGCACCAACCTGTTGGAGCTGAGCTGCGAGAGGGGGGCTGCCGGCTGATTGGTTGTGGGAGTGGGGAGGTACTGTTTAAGTTACAGGCGCACTAGCTGGCAGCATTCCTATGTTTCATCTCGATGTCTGGAAGGTATCGTTCATTGCAGCTCGTGCAGTAGCTGCCTAATTACTATCTGTGCAAGACTGTGTGGCTGTTTTAAATTGTGGGCTTATACTTCCTCATTACCTTGTGCCTAAAAACAGCGTGAGAGGCTGTTGTAACCTGCACCAACCTGTTGGAGCTGAGCTGCGGAGGGGGGCTGCCGGCTGATTGGTTGTTGGAGTGGGAGGTGCGGCTTGGGGTTGGCGCAGCTCGCTGGCGGCGTGGGCAGCGAGCGTGTGATCGAGTGCGCGAGCGCCACTGGAGCTGAAATCTGCTGTTTAATTGTAAGGTGGAAGATATTATGCAAAATAGCTTGTATATGTTAAATAGCTTTATTATAAATTAGATTTATGTATGCTGCCTGCACAATTTATATATATTATTTGGTTTTAATTAGATATGTGTAGGGGTTCTGGTAGGCGACTCTTAGGGCCTAGGATTGTTTATGGATTTTCACAGCTGCATGCGCTTTCGTCCTTTATCCCCTCAGTGTCTGATATTACTATCAGACGTTGTGAGAAGTGGGGATTGAGGGGACCATTTTGCGCACGTGCTGTGGGATGATCAGGAGCAAATAGATCCGTGGATTGAGGTGGGGTAAGTCCAGGAGACGTCCTGGAATAAATAGAGCACCTAGGAGAAGTCAGAGGTGGTTGGTGCCTATTGCCAGGGAGGCCACCAGGTCAAGTGGCCAGGTGACTTTGGGCTGCATCACCTCAATTCCTCTGGCAGTGTTGTGCACGCCAGGTTGCGGTTAAGACAGGCCATCATTGCCGCCTCGCTTCATCGGCCTACCTGGCGCAATACAGAGACCTGGGTGGAGATGATGCTGGCCTTTTGAGGCTGCAGTCCCCCAGGTTATACTGTGGTTCACTGCCCCAGAGAAAATCGTGGGGTGGCGTGTAGCGATTTGTTTTAAATCAAATTTGGACTTCACTGTGCACGGTGGAACCCGTTCATTGAATGTGTGGCTGTTCATGGAGGACTTGGCGTTGGCTGCAGGATCCTACTCATTTATCGCCCTCCTGGGCGATGGGGTGTTCCTGCAGGATTTTGCCGAGTTTGTTGCAGCGAACATTGGACTCCCAAGATGTATTTTTCTTGGGGACTTCAATGTTGGGCCGAGATAAAAGCCAAAGGTGTGCTGATGAGTTACTGCAGTATATGTCCTTTTGGGGCTGGTGCAGTCTGTTGGCATGCCTACTCATCGGGATAGCCACACATTGGACCTGGTGTTCTCACTGGGACTCGAGATCATTGATCTAAATGCTCGATAAGCAAGCTTGGTCTGATCATTGCAGTGAAGTTCACATTTAGTGCTCCCGTCTCAATTCCTTCCCCTTCTGAGATATTTTGTTGCCGCCCGCTGAAAGATCTTACCCCTGAGGGTTATATGGCGGCAGTCGATTTATCAAGGGTGGGTGATGCATGCGCTGGAGCCATTGACATCGGGGTAGCTGCCTATAATTAGGTGCTATCTGATGCCATTGACTCCCTCGCACCTGTCCGTGTACGACCCAGAACTTCATACCTGAGATCGCCTTGGTATGATCGTGATCTCAGGGAAATGAAGAAATTGGGTCGGAGATTTGAGCGTTGCTGGATGAAATCCCGTCTGGGGGCTGACAAACTGGTCCTGTGTGCGCATTATCACGCATATCAGGAGGCAATTAACCAAAAGAAGACATTATTTTTGTCCCGGGAGATTGCTGCTGGGAGAAGCCAACCAGGCTCACTCTTCTGGACTGTTGACAGACTTCTCCACCCTTCCTGTTTTCAGCCTGGGAGAGTTTCCTCGAATGAGGATTGTGAGGAATTTGCTCGGTTTTTTTCAGACAGGGTATCTGACATCCGGCGGGAGGTTTCCTCAGCCAGTAATATCATTGCTGTCAGTGGTTGTCAGTCGTGTTCAAAGAGCACTCATTCTGACTGGGGGGAGTTTAAGCCAGTGGAAGTTCGTGAGGTCATTGAGATTGCAGCCAATTTGAGGTATACCTTCTGTGAACTGGACCCTGTGCCAACACGCTTCTTGATGAGGTGCATTGACACTGTTGGCCCGGTGTTTGCTCTGATTGTCCGGTGCTCCTTGAGTCAGGGTGTCTTTCGGATGCCTTGAAGGAGGCTCTGGTGAGACCCCTTTTAAAAAGCTTCTCTGGACCGGAGATTAGGGCAAGTATACGTCTGTCTCAATCTTCCATTTTTGGGAAAGGTTGTTGAGAAGGTGGTATCACTTCAGTTGGGAGAGCATCTCATGACCCACGAGTTGTCTGATCCCTTCCAGTCAGCTTTTCGGCCAGGCATAGCACTGAAACTGCATTAGTTCGGTGCAAAATGATCTCCTTAGGGCTAGAGATCGGGGAAAAGACAATTCTTGTCCTCCTTGATCTCTCTTCAGCATTGACACTGTGGACCATTGTGTGTTGCTTTTCCGCCTGAGGGAGTTGTGTGGACTCACGGTATTGTCATCAAATGGTTTGAGTCATTTCTTACCAACAGGAGGCAGCAGGTTGTGATGGGTAATTTCTCATCTACGACCTGCCTTCTTTCATGTGGAGTCCCTCAGGGTTGGTATTGCCCCAATGTTGTTCGCAGTGTACATGCCCCTGGGAGATCATTAGGAGGTATGGTTTGAGTTTTCATTGCTATGCTGATGATACTCAGCTATACCTATCCTTTACACAGGAACATCAAATGCAGTGGATGTGATGAATATCTGTCTGGCTGAGATAAATGACTGGATGTCTTCCAGCTGGCTGCGACTTAACCCTAATAAGACTGAGGTACTGGTGGTGAGTCGAACAGAGCTCGTGATGGGATGGCCTCTGATTCAGCGACTGGCATTAAGCTAGGAGCTGTGTCATTGATAGCATCCCAAGGTCGGAGATCTTGGTGTGATCTTTGACAGGGAGCTTGTCCATGGAGGCTCAAATATCCTCCGTTAGTGCGTTCCTGTTTTTCATCTTAGGAATATCGCCAGGATTAAGCCGCTTGTTCCGGCTCTGGACCTCCCTACTTTGGTACATGCCTGGGTCACTGAGACTTGACTACTAATGCGCTCTATCTCGGGGTCTCTGGACTTCTCTTCGCAGACTGCAGCTGGTGCAAAAGCGCTGCTGCCAGGCTTTGACGGACAAAATAAGTTTTGTCATATAACTCTGGTATTGTGCGATTTGCACTGGCTGCCTGTCAGGTGGAGAGTTTTGTTCAAGGTGGGGTTTCTCACCTATAAGACCCTACATGGACAGGGCCCTGGTTACCGTACTGATCTACTGGTACCGTCCACCTCTGTCCAGGATCTTCACTCCTCTGGTGGTGGCCTCCTCACAGTTCCGAGATCTAGGTTGAAATCAGCAGGGGATCGCTCCTTTGGAGTTGCTGCTCCGGCTCTCTGGAACTCGTTGCCGTTTGAAGTGAGAGGGGCCCCCACTGTAGAGGCTTTTAAGAGTGGTGTAAAGACCTTTTTATTTGTGCAGGCTTTTGGGGTTTAAGTTATATGTTTGGGATTTTATTTGAATGTATACAGTATGATAAACTGTAAAGGTTTTTGTACGGCGCCCAGAGCCTTCGGGATTGGGCGTCTTTTTAAATAAAGTTGACTTTGACTTTGACTTCATCAACAGTTAGAGGAGTGGCTGTAGTCATTGCTACTAGAGAAGACGATGATGGGGACTTACACTACTTTAATTGAGATCTGGACCTCACTGGCAGCTCAGGATCATTATACTTATGCTTGTGGTGATGACCAATAGATGAGGACATCAACAATGAACTATCCTTCTCTTTGTTCTTAGTGTTCAACAACAGGGGCAGCAACATAATTTCTGAACACCAGGGAATTGCCTTCCCAGAAGCAGTTGAGTTAGAAGAGAAGTTGGCTTGGAGCCCACGGCCTTGGCAGTACTGTAACTTCCATGGACTTGATAATAATGAAGGTTTCTAAACCCTTCTTTTGGCACCTCCTTACATCCTGTGTGAATTCATTGCCGATATTTCAGACCCTGACATTTGTGGGACAGATCCAAACACAGACAGTGTGAACATCGTCCTTATATATCTTGTAGCCACAGGTACGAAACCTAAATAAAGGTTCTTTCAAAAGCAGCATAAAAAGACAACATTCATAGGTTAAAGAAAAGTAGTAAAAGTAATAAAGCTGAAGAAACAACAGCATTATTTCTCTGCAGGTCTGACAAACTGTTGAGAGCAGGAGAAAGAACTGAGGAGCAATGGGTCTGCCCTCAACTATATAAGCACCAAAGCTGTACGCCATCGTGGGTGGCCCTCAGCTAACAAAAGTTTCCTTGTGGTCCTGATGATAATGACAAATAGTTCTGAGGGTGTGGCCAAATGGAGGAGATCTCCTTGATGAAGATACATTAAAAGTAGGCAGGGTACCTGGCTCCATTGTCAGGGAGAAGTCATTTGTGAGCAAGTCATATAAACATGGACTGGGACAGCATAAAAAGGCCCACTTACCTATTCAGTTTGCCCTACAGTACATGATCTAATATTCTTGCAATGGTCCTAATGACCATCTCCAACCCTTTTCTGCTCTCCATGCATGGTATCACATGCCGGTGCATGGCAGTAGGGAGGGAGTCAAATAACTAGAGAGAAAAGAGGCTAGCCATGGTGCTGTCTAAATGATGGTAGCACTAGGGGTATATGAATACCTTATTTCAAATATTTGCCAAGTATTCATATTAGGGAACCCAATTATTTGTAGCTGATGTTTGCTATTCATCATTTGACCACAGGAACTGGCTGTAAAACTAAAAGATCTTTTGAGAATTCCTGTACAATCAGAGGCCACTTTGGAAGCTTGCTGAAGGCAGTTCATGTGACAGCACTCACAGAGGTTTCAGGCAGGACAGACAAATAACTTGAGCTGCTACGGAGAAAGAATCTATTTCCATCCATTTGTTAAGACTAAATAAAAATCAGAAATCTTTTTGTTCTCTTTCTAAATCTCAAGCTAGAGAGGAAATCCAGAACAAATGTCTTGATACCTTTTATTGGACCAACAAGGATGTTACAAAAAGAACAAAGAGCTTTAGCTTTCAGACCAACAAGTCCTTCATCAGAAGCGTAATGAGAGTTATTTAGAAAATCCCATATTATTAACTCTTAGACCATGCAGAAAAAAAACGAAATCATTTTCATTGGTTTAAAACAGGCCTTCAGAAATAATTAAAGTGACATTGGAGAGTTTTAATCACTAGAGTGATTTTAGCTGAACCTACTGTAACATAAAGGTCAAAGGTTGTTTAAAGATAACAGCAGGCAGAGAGTTACCATTTATCGGTCTAATGGACAAAAAAAAAAGTAAGATTCTCTGCTCACTAAATTACATGTCAAGTGAAGGAAACCTCCCTAAGATACATATTTCACAAGAGAGGCCACAGTACATCACTCTGCTCAGAATAGAACCTTAGATAGTGAGATGACCCTCGAGAAAACATCTGCATGCTAAAATGTAACATATCACCAAGTAAAACAATAATAAAACAAGCATTTGTCAATGCCGAATGTTGTCGTGCTGGCATTGGCATTGGCAGTGGTGTAGCTAGAGATGCATAATAGGAATGGCAGTGAAGTATTGAAGTGATGCCAACCCCACCCCCATCCTGTAGAGAGTGACAGGCATTGGGGTGTTCCTTTGGGTTGTCAGCTATAATGCTCATGTCATTGTACCTCACCCTACCTTGTAGACACTGACAAGTGTCATGGTGTGCTTTGGGGTCTTTGGGCATTATACTTACCCCATTCCATAAGGAAATACGCTGACGTGGGTGCAGTATAGGAGCATGGGGTGATGTTTGTGGCCAAACAGTGCAAGACACACCACAATGCCTGTCAGTGGCTGCAGGGTGGGTGTGGGGGGTGGAATGGTGTGAGCATTACATGCAATGATCCCAAGTCACAGCCCTGATGCCTGTCAGTCTGTACCAGGTGGGGTGCTACAGTTGGAAATCCTAACACCATAGGCGTGTAGTGGTAGTTTCACTCTACATTTTGAACATGGGCTGCTTGTCAGGCCACCTCATGAAAAGCGGCACAATCACTTTGTTAGCTGAAAGGTGGTTTTGCACAGCGGCTGTGGCATTTGGTTACAGAGGGACAAAAACACAGTTTTGGGCAGGATGTCGAGAATGACAACTGTATCGTTCATGAAAAGGCATAAAAAATGGCAACGTTGAAAATCTGGAGTAGCAATATGAAATACTGGTGAAGCAATGAACATGCATACAAACTGCGCAGCAGATGTCTGCAACCCAATTATTTGTGGGAATTTTTTAGGCACATTTTCAACATACGTATTTTGGGACCTCCTCTCATGAACAGTGGTGCTGTGATTTTGTTACTGTGTCCCAAAAGGTGATTTCCCACAGCGAGCATGCCATTGTGCGCAGCATTTGTGGGAAAGCATTTTGGGCAGGCTGTGAAAAATGGCAGCTGTACTGTTGATAAGGAGGTGTGCACAAATGCCAGTGATGAAAATCTGGCATGAAAATATTGCAAATGTATGAAGTTACAAGGCTGTGTGGAAACTGCGCAATGCATGCTTGCAGCACAGTCATTTTATGGACTTTCGGCACCAAATTTTCAACATAGGCATTTTAGGACCTCTGCTCATGAACAGTGTCATCGGCATTTCCTCAAACTGCCCCAAAAACTGATTTCACACAGTGACTGTGCAATTCCGCACTGGACATGCGAAAACACATTTAAGCCAGGAAATGCAAAATGACAGCTGTACTGTTCATAAGGAGGTGTGGAAAAATGCCAATTTTGAACATGTGGAGTGAAAATATTATAAATGCATGAAGTCACGAGCGTGCATGCAAACTGCGTAATGCATGCTTGTAAAACACTCATTTTATGGACTTTCAGCCCCAAATTTTAAACACAGGCATTTTAGGACCTTTGCTAATGAATAGTGTCACTGTCATTTTCATAATGTGTCTCGAACATGGACTTTCCACAGCGACCATGTTATTCTGCGCTGGAACTGCGAAAACACATTTTGGTCAGGATGTGAAAAATGACAGCTGTACTGTTCATAAGGAGGTGCAGAACAATGGCAATGTTGAAAGTCTGGAGTGACAATATTATAAATTTGTGAACCTATGAGTGTGCATGAAGACTGCACAATGCACGCTCGTAACACAGTCATGTTATGGAGTATCATCACCAGATTTTCAGCATAGGCATTTTAGGACATCTGCTCATGAACAATGTAACTGTCATTTTCGTAATTTGTCCCAAACACTGATTTCCCACATAGACCATGCTATTCTGAGCCGGAAGTACGAAAACACATTTCAGGCAGGATGTGAAAAATGACAGCTGTACAGTTCACAAGAAGGTGATGAAAAATGCCAATGCTGAACATGTGGCATGGAAATATTGCAAATTGTTAAGTTATGAGCATGCGTAGTAACTGCATAATGCACGCTTATAAAACAGTAATTTTTTGGATTTTTCCTACCAAATTTGCAACATAAGCTTTTTGAGAGCCCCCCCCTCATGAACTCTGGCACTGGCATTTCGTTCCTCACTCCTGAAAGGTAATTCCATGCAGTAACTGCGAAATCACCTTTTGGGACAGAATAATGCCATCAAAGTGCAAGACTTCAAGAGGAGGGGTCCCAAAAACCCCATGTTGAAAATGTGGTGCCAAAATTCAAAAAAATGCCTGAGATATGCATCAAAGTTGAAAAAAACCCTATTTATTCCATTTTACAGCTTACCGGCATTTCATCAGTTCACGGTTGGCTTTGAAGAGTGCAGACATGTTCCTGGTCCACCGAAGATCATTGCGCTGGACTCCAGAGGTAAGTGTGGGGTGAGTGGGGTGTGGGGAGGCAGGGCGCACAGTGGGTGGGTGAGGATGGTGGGTAAGGAGAATATGAAGGACCGTTTTTGTGTTACAGGATGAAAAAAAACATTGCAGGACAGTTTTTTTTTCTCAGGGGATTTGGCATGCTGGGGTGGGCTCCCAGATTGCCACCTAATTGTTTGGGGGAGGTTGCTGCAGCCAACGGGGGATTGGGCACCCTCATCAGCACACAACAAAAGGGGGAGATAATTTATGCCGACGGGTATTGGGCATCCCTGTCAGCACACAAGGAAAGCAGGGGGGCAAGAACAGAGGGAGATTGGGCACCTCCTCGGAATATAACAAATGGGGGAGGGCTTTATGCTGACGGGGAGTGGGCTCCCCCATCGACACATACATTGGAGCCACAGTAAGCTGGCAAGGGGATTAGGCACCCCGAAGTTGGCAGTTGGGTGGCCTCATGCCATGTATACAATGTGACCAGCACGTTGGGAGGTTCACTGCATCTGACGAGCTTTGCTCGGATTGCAGTGGACCTTTCCTTAGATGTGCTCACCACATTAGTATGCATGGTGTGGTGCCAGCATGCAGGCTGATTGGGGAATGAGGGACACACCTACTGATGCATGCCCTGCATTCTCCCAACAGTGACCGCACCTCCAAATCTCCACTGCCACAAGATGTTGGCTGCACAAGTGCGCCAACATAAAAATGAGCCCCAAAATTATAACATCAGCAATTATCTTTAAATGGCATATAGAATGATGAAAATTATGTATACCCAAAGTGAGTAAGTGTATCACACAGATGAAAGTACAACTGACTGGAGATATATTCCCAACATACTCCCAACAAACTATTATATTAAGACTTTGTTGTAACTAGATTTTATATATAATATCAATTGTCAGTGTAAGTGCCAGATAAAAAGAGTGCTAGTCAGGAACCTCCAAGAAATTGAGACTATTCAGACTGATATGCACAGAGTTCAAGAAACTCTCAGTGTATATCAAAATAATACATGTATAGAAACAGTCCAAGGAATCTAAATAAAAATTCTTAGGAATATCTCCCCCCCCAAGAGGAAAGTAACTACTTAAAATGAAATATATGTACATGAATCCTGATAACCATCACTACAATAGTTACCCCAATAAAAAAATTAAACCTGTCATGAACCCCCAAGTAAATGAGACACATGTCCTAATAAGTACAGAATGCAAAAACATTACAATATATACTCAAATTACGGAACTAGCAAAAGGAAGTAAATATCCACTATGAGTCCACAGTTCTAGCCACAATGATAACATAATGTCATGTATCTGAACATAAGTTTACCTCAATATCCCCACAATATTCACATCCACTATACCAAAATAACCACCAATCTCAAATACCCATATTACAAATTCAATGTGCCACACTTCTTCTACCCTCACAAAACACACAAACATATTCATAAACCCACACACATAGAATACCCACACACCCATGCACACATTCACACAATACTAATGTGAAAGACCAACCTGTAGATAACCAGTTAAGAGGGATTGTAAAAGAGTCAAAGTCCAAGGCTCACTGAAAACCTAAAATATGTATGTCCATCCTCCAATGTAAAGGTATATGTAAGTTTACATGTAATGTATCATGAATCCAACATCAATGTTCAAGCCATCTTGCACCGTATTAAGAAGTAGCATAAGTCTGATCTCACAGGTATGTCTCTGTTGTGTACTGTTGAAATGTCCTTTCAAGACCATCACAGACATATCTGAGATTAAGCAGTCATCCTGAGAGAAGTGCTGTGCCACTGGTTTGTCAGTCGTCTTCCTATATACCTGTGTGAATTCATCCTTTTGCAGAGCTGCCGTTTTGTCTACCCCACATACCCTGTGTGAGGACATTTCCTGCATTGAACAAGATAAACAACGTTGCTTGATGTGCATGTATAATTACCCAATATCTTGACTTGTCTATTTTGTGAGGTAACCACACAGTCTGAGGTGGAAATGTGCTCACAGGTTTTACATTTGCTTTTATTACAGGGTTGTGTGCCATATGATGTCATGACACTCTATTCAGGTTCAAGTTTACTCCTAATAATTTGTTTGGCTAAACTGGGTGGTTGTTTAAAAGATAGTAGTGACAGTTCTTGAAAAATACAACTAAGGATTTCATCCTCATTGATTATGGGGTGTAGGTCCTTAATAATCTTACAAAGAAGTTCAAGGTCAGGATGATATGTGACTACTATGGGTACTCTGTTAGTAGTGGTCCTTTCATTATATTGCAGTAGGTGTTCTCTTGGTGCAGTACAAGTCACATTAAACTGTTCCATCAACTCACTGATGCAGAATTTTTTTTTTGATGCTACTGGAGTGGCAACTCAAACTGCTGAAGCTTTCAATTATTTTCCAACCATCCTTCACTGCCTATTCAGCTTACATGTAACTGTTTAGTGAAATGGCAGTAGCTGCATTTTCATGGCATTGTTTATAAATATCACAGCATTCCATAAGAGCATTGTTTATAAATATCACAGCATTCCTTAAGAGTTGTTTAGTCTGCCTTCTGAAATGAAACTCATAAGCACTCAGCTGAAAATAAAGCTTATAGCACATGCCAGCTAGATGCAAACCAATACTAAACTTTTACTAATTCATTGAATTAAACCCTGCACAGATTAGGAAACTCATTGAACAATGCTACTCCAGTGAGTTGAGGGAACAGTTTAATGTGACTTGTACTGTACTTGTGTAGCACGTTCCACTGCTCTGTCAATTTCTCTGGGAGAGTGTCCCTGCTCAATAAAGGTGTTTTTCAGCATAACTAAATGTTTATTTCTATCTTCCTCATTTGAACAGAGACAGTGGTACCAAAGTGCTTGACTATATATATGTCAAACATTTTAGTGTGACTTGGGTGATTACTTTTTTTATGTAAATATCTCTGTCTATATGTTGGTTTCCTGTAAATACATGTCTGTAGGGTTCCATCCTTGATGGTGACAGTGGTATCCAGAAAATTAACATTGGTGGCAGAATTTTAACGGCAAAGCTTAATGGTTGGGTGGAGATTATTAAGTCCCTGATGAAAATCTTTAAGTGTGTCCGTGCCTTCTGTCCAAATTATAAACAAATCATCAATGTAACAGAAGTAAGTGAGTGGTTTTTGTGTACAGTGCCTTAAAAAGTCCTCCTCCAAATTGGGTATAAAGAGATTAGCATACTGTGGAGCCATCCTGGTGCCTATTGCTGTTCTCATACTTTGAACATAATGATTCCCTTTAAAGCTGAAGTTGTTGTGTGTCAGAATTAATTTAGCAAGTTTCCCCACGATGTCAGGGTCGATGTTGTGGTCCAATCCTCTCTCATACATATATTTACGCATGCTGAAATGCCTTCTGTATGTGGTATATTAGTGTAGAGGGATGTTACATCCATTGTGGCTAAAAGGGTACCTGGTGGTAAGTGCTTAACACCAGAAAGTTTATGCAGGAAGTGAGTAGTGTCCTGAATGTAACTGTTACACAAGGTCCCTGCACCCTTATTGGTACCCTCAGAGGTACACCGAAGACAGCTAGTGCTTAGGTATATGTTGTACTAACATATAGGGCTAAGGGCATCTCCTGTATAAGAGCAGATGTCAGGATATGTACGCCTGTTATTGTAATACACTCTGCTTGCTAATACATATATATTTTTCTATGTATTTTCTGTGTATTTCTTACTTATAAGATGTTAGGACACCTATGTCCTTGTAATAATTATGATATATAAGTCAGCATTGCCACCTTTCAGTGATTTGTACCACTACACTGAGTTATGTAAGACTCTGTATAAGTACTCTTTTGTTTCACAAACTGATGACTACTACAAAATTGTATAATGTTATCTTGGACCATGGAGCCTCCTCTAATTTAGCCAACAGGGCTCATCTCTGTAACTAGAAATGTTTCTATCTTACAGTAACCATAGTAATTATCATAGGTATACTGTATAATGTGAGACACTAAGTCTTGTACCTCGGAGATCCCAAGAGACAAAAAGAAACCTTGAGGTATAGGGAACAGTTAGCACTGGCTCCTGGTTCATATTGGAAAGAACTGCTTAGGGCAACTGTGATTTTATCCTTTTGGTAGCAATAAACAAGTTTATTACTCTAATGCAACGTGTCTGTGATTACCTGCATTCCCAATATTGCCAAGAACCTGAGAGTGAGGTTTAGACCTCCTGACAATTGGCGACCGTGTGCAGGCAATAGTTGGTGCTTGTAAGCTTTCACTAGTTGCTACAACTTTTCCCTTCCCAATGAGGACAGTAGGTGTACATTTTCGTATCACCCCTCCTGTTTTCAAACCACTTTGTTGTCACTTACAAAGTCTGACTGTTTTTCTTGGGTGCGGTTGATGCTGATTCGACCCACTCCACAGCAGCTTTGAATTGTAAGCCTACAAATTCTACAGTAGCCTAACTGTATGTAATGTGCTCCTGCTGTGGATCGATAGATAGCACAGCCCCTTTTTCACAGTTTGATTTTTCATTCCCTCCCACACAATGGCCACCGTATCAAATATCTGCACAGAACTGAGACTCAATGTCTCTAACTTCCTTGTCTCCCATGGAGGATGGGCTGACTTCACGCAGGACGCAAGTCAATCTGAAAACCCTATACTGGGGATTGCAACCCAGTACACAGAGATGAGACAATCAGCCAATAAGTGTCATGCCAAAGGGCTGCTGGTCATGGCTCTCTACACTGCTCTGGAAGCCTCCGAAGCAAGGTTTCAAACCCTTGATCTGCATATTTCGTCTCTTAAGCAAGAGATGGGTTTGCAGCAAATGGAATGTATTAGACTGCAGCAGAATTTGGAGTCTGAACTTCAAACACTGTGAAATGAAAAGGATTCACTTTTGCATCATTCAGCACAAGCTGTAGAACAATAACTTTGTATGTTGAAGCAGTAGTATGAAAGTTTGAGCTAGGATAAGGGACGGGCATTGCATATGAATGGCTTGTTAAGTATGGCAAATGCACAGTTGAGTGAGGAGATGGGAGAGCTACAGGATGAGATAAACTAGGTATGTAATGACTTAGAAGTGGCAACTAGGGACAATCACGAATTGAGCGCTGCATATAGAGTGTTGAAAAAGCAAATGCAAGATGAGGTTGATGTGGATTTTGCAACTGTGAGTCATGCTGAATGTAAAATCAAGATGACAAAACAGCACCATCAGCGGGAGGTTCTGGCTGGACATGTTAAGGCAATGGGAGATGTAGCCCCTGCCTTAAACACGTCATCCGAGGGGGAGGTATCAGATGATGACTTCTCTCAGTACAATGCCCAATCACACCCCTACTATGGCCCAGAAACCCCACCCAGCCATTCACAACACGGTGGGTCCCAACTCCACCCACACCATGTCATATGTCGTCGACGTTGTGATGTCCATCGACGGAGATGCCAACATGGTGGCCCTCATGATAGGGGGTGAGCAGGCCCGGGCCTGGTCCCGTCAGCACCACCGATAGCTGTTATTAATGTGGAAGACAGGCAGGAGATAGAAACAATGATTGAACATGCAATAGGTAATATACCTATTCCTGAGAGAAGTAAATGGGCCATTGAAACCCAAACCAGGCAGCTTCTACAAGAGGCTGGCACTCAGGATGGCATTGTTCATACTGCAGCCGAGGTTGCAGCCTGGGCTTCCCTAGACAGCACCCGAGATAACCTACCTCCACCTGATCGGCCCAATAATCCACTGCAAATGGCCTACTCTGTTCAGCAAATAGCTGACAGTATCGGTTGGATGAACCCATCCAACAACCTCAGCTGCCACTTGGAAAAGGTGCATTCCAAATCTGAGATGCTTAGCCTCACTGCAGAATATCAGGTCCAGATACTACACCAGACCATCGATCCTAGTTTGTGGGCCAAACTCCCTGATGCCATCCGCCAGGACAGCAATGCCACCTTTGATGAGGTTGCAACTGCGCTCATTTCTGCACACAGCCCAGGTGTAGTAGGAATGATGCTTGCATACTCTGTAAAACAGAATGCAAAGGAAAGTCCAGTGACTTACCACCAGAGGTTATTGATGTCCTACTGAGCAGGACAGCACCTTTCACAAGAAGCTGCAGATGTAGATCTTATTGAGTACAAGACCCTGTTCCATAGGAACATGATTCCTGCAGTAAGATAAAAGGTAGAGCCAACCACTTATCCCAACACAGACAGGTTTGCCGACATCCTTCAGAAAACCTAGAGAGTCTACCAACTCTACATCCATGATATGGGCTCCGGTTCCAAGAAAATAGCCGCCATGGAGCCTACTCAAGAGGCTGCGATGCACTATACAGTGGAAGGGCAGGCCCAACACAAACAGCCCCTCCCCGCAGACAACCGACACCCCCAACAGGCCCAACAACAACAGCAACAACCCCAACAGCAACAGCAGCAATGGGGTGGGAACCAAAACTATCATAACAATAAGAAGTACAAGAATAAAGGCAAACTATAACAAAGAAGAGGACCTTCGTATAGGGAGATAGCCAAAGAAAATTGGAAATTCCGAGAGCTCCTGGGGCAAGTGCACTCTGTGGCAGATGCTGTTCCTGCTCAGTCCCTTGCAGCTGTACAACTGGTGACCCAAACCCCGATGGGCCATGGTGACATGGAAGTACAGGCCCTCAGGCCCATGCCTGCCTGAACCCAGAAGCTCCTCCCTATATAGCATCAGTGCAACATGGTGAAGTATTTCAAAGGAGCCAGGCCCAACCTCTCCATGCTCCCAGCAGTACAGATTGACAATTACAGGCCACAGTCCAGATTGTAAACAAGCTGGTCTTGGATACAAATGGAAAGCCCTGCACTGAGGCTGAGGTCAGGGGCTACCCACTTATAGTGTTACTAGATACAGGGGCGTCTGTGTCTGTATTACATGATGACCACCCGGACACATCTCCTTGGTCCACTGGATGGAGGACCAACATGTCAGGAGTAGATGGTACTAGATTACCTGCATATTGGTCTCTACCCTTGCAGGTAGAGTTAGGCCACTTAAAGGCCTCACACACCTTCCAGCTGATGGTATTGCATGATCATTCTAGTACCATAGGAACTGATTTTCTTACACCACACAGCTGTGTGGTGGATTTAGCTAACATGCTATTGATACAAATTCTGGGTCAATACCACGCTATTTTGATCCCTGATTCACATGTTGTGGAAACAATATCTGCTAACAACAAAGAGTATGACATCATAGATTTGTTCAAAGACCATGAGCTTTTCCCAAAGCTTCTCCCCATCTTGCAATGGACGCTTGGAAGAATTTTCTATCAACAAACAAGACTGTGGCAGAATGCACACTATCATCAAAGTGCCACGCCCAGCACATGAGAGGCAAAGGCAATATCCTTTTCCAACTGAGGCCTTGCCTTCTCTCAGAGAAACAATAAAGTCACTTCTCAAGCAAGGGGTAATCAGAACATGCTTTTCTACTGCTAACTCCCCAGTGTGGCCCGTGAAAAAACCCACAGGTGCCAGGAGACTTACTATTGACTACAGGAAACTGAACCAGGTCACCCCCAGTTGTACTCCAACTGTGGCATCCACACCTGATGTGCTACGACTTTTGACCCCTGACCTAAAATGGTTTAGTGTCCTGGATATCTCCAATGGTTTTTAGTCACTACCATTGGCTCCCAAGAGTCAATATAAGTTCACCTTCACCTTTGAAGGAAGACAGTATACGTTGACTTGCTTACCACAGGGATTCCATAACAGCCTGTCCCTGTTCCATCTGCATATGATGGATGCCCTTGAGAGTTTCTCTACTCCCCAATGTCTCTTTCAGTATGTGGATGATCTGTTGCTGGCAACCGCCACACAGGAAAAACACTTGGATCTCTTGGATGAACTACTGACTCTCATTCAGAAAGCAGGCCTAAAATGCAATCCAGCAAAAGCACAGCTATGTCAGAAAGCAGTACTCTTTCTGGGTCTAAAAATAACTGACCAAGGTGGAAGCCCTACCTTGAAGAAGATATGAGGACTGCAAGACTTGCCATTGCCTACCAGCGTGGCAACTCTTCGACGGTTTCTAGGTATGGTGAACTACTCTAGAGATTTCATCTGTGATTTTGCTCAGAAAGCTGCTCCTCTGTATGAGCTATTAAAGAAGGACATTCCATGGACTTGGGGCCCTATACATAGCCAGGCTGTGATGTCACTGAAGCAGGCCTTGGCCTCCACCCCAGGTCTGGTTAATCCCAATCCATCATTACCATTCCATCTGA
Organism: Neoceratodus forsteri; assembly: GCA_016271365.2. Taxonomy (NCBI): domain Eukaryota; kingdom Metazoa; phylum Chordata; order Ceratodontiformes; family Ceratodontidae; genus Neoceratodus; species Neoceratodus forsteri. Next base: position 1,007,594,180 of record CM057454.1, on the reverse strand, counting down.
AATGTGCCACCTCTGACATTGCCATGTCAACAGTGCTGGCCTGGAAGGTTCATGGCACCCTGAGACCTATTGCATATGCATCACAGCTCTTGACCCCAGTGAAGCAGAAGTACAGCCTTTGCGAAAGGAACCTTCTGGCCACCTACTGGGCTGTCAAGCACTTTCTGTATGTCATTGGGTACTCTCCACTGATTATTAACACCAACCACACAGCAACTACCTTTCTGCTGTCAGACAGAATGAAGGACGGGTCAGTCTCCAATACCAGGCTGACACACTGGTCACTTCTTCCCAGGATAGAAACATACAGGTGCACCCAACAAAAATTCCATCTATGCTGGCTCATGGACTCCTTTTCCAAGGAGAACCCCATGACTGTACACTGCAGTCACCTGATCTTCCAGATCCAGGCCCTTTTCTCCCTGCCATGCCACAAATACTTGACAACACCTCTTTGTGTCATATTTTTACCGATGGTTCAGCTTCCTACTATCAGGGAGAACAAATTGCAGGGATGGGCATCCTAGTGATTTACCCTTACAGTAACACTGTTAAGATCTCTAAGCATTGCAGTGTATCATCATCACAGTGTGCAGAGATGGCAGCAGTGGCCTGTGCCCTCAAGTTCATCCAGCATGGGACCGAGGATATCATCATTTTTACAGACTCTAATTGGGTTTGTTGTTCTCTTACAGAATTTCTTCCTTTCTGGCAGAAAAACTCCTTCCTCTCTATTGATGGCAGCCCAGTGAAGTGCAAGGAACTGGAAATATACATACCTTCACTGGAACAAAAATTTGCACACAAACTCTATGTACACAAAGTTAAATCTCATTCCCTCCATGATCCCTACCATGCCTTCAATGATACAGCAGATACCCTTGCCAAGGAAGGGGCCCGAGGGGGGGACACATGGATGATGTATCATGCATAGGCCAATGCGGCCGTACATATTTCAGCCCTCAGGAAAAAACCTGAACCCTTTTCCCCTTGGACCTCTCAGTAGCCCAACACATTGATACTGAACTCAAAGAAGTGTTCTGATTCCTTGACAAGGGTATCGAAGAAGAACTTCCCACACATAACCCCTACCGCAGGCATGAAGGTAAGTTACACTTGTCCCCAGATGACAAGCTCATCTGATACCAGCCAGATGATTCCACCACCAAGTTGTGGGTGGTCCCCAGACACCTTAGGTCTGAATTTTTGCACCACGTGCACGACACACCCACTGGTGGGCACTAGGGAGTGGAGAACACCCTCCAGAGGCTTAAGACCACCGCCTGGTGGCCTGGTGTCACCAAAGATGTCAAACAGTACATAGATAACTGCCTTGTTTGTAAACAAAACTACCCCATCCCCACCAAACAAAATGCCAAACTCTTACCACAATGACACTCTGGCCCTTGGAATGCCATAAAGATTGATTTTATTGGTGCGTTAACCAATACCAGCAGAAATAAAAAGTATGCTCTTGTGGTAACTGACCTCTTCTCTAAGTGGGTTGAAGCTTTCCCCACTAAAACATGCACCACTAAAACCACTGCCAAAATCTTGGTGGAACAAATTTTCTCCAGGTGGGGCCTACCTCTTAAGGTGGTCTCTGACAAAGGAACCATATTTACAGGTGAGTTAATGAAAGAATCCCTTGAACTCCTTGGAGTTCAACAAAAGTTCCACATACACTACCACCCCCAATCTTCAGGTCAAGTAGAGAAAGCAAACAGATGGATTAAGCAAATGCTTTCCAAATTCATTGAGGACAATGCCAAAACTTGGGATTCCCTACAGCCGTTACTCCTTATGGCAATTAGGGGCACATCCTCAGCCACTACTCAGCTCACACCCTTTGAGGTGATGACTGGAATACAGATGAGATTACCTGAACACCTGTTGTTTGACCTGCTCACTCCCACTGCAGACCGTGTGTCTGTAGATCAATATGTGGAAAAACTCAGAAAAGACCTTATACACACACACCTGTATGCTGCTAACTGCATGGGTAAAGCCCAACAACAATCCAAAATACAGTTTGACAAGCACGCACAAGAAGTAAGTTGGCAGGTTGGAGATCAGGTAATGGTCCTCCGATTTGCACATCCCACACATTCCTTCTCCAATAAATGGGAAGGCCCATATCCCATTGTCAACAAGATCAGTCTGGCAGTCTATCAAATTAGACTCCTGCAAAATAATAAACTGACTGACAAATGGCTACATGCAAACCAACTGAAACCGTATAAAGGAGCTTAATTACTTTTTCTCACCCCATTGGGTGGAATAGTGCTGACTTACTAATGTTCGATTTTGCTTTTCAGATACACTGACAAGATGGCTATCTTATTCCATTATCTCCTCATCTCAGGAGTTATCCCCTGCATCCAAGGCACGGTACCGAACCTCCTACCACACCTTGATCATCCAGCATCTCCTTCAGAGGGAGTATCGATCAAAATACCCAATAGTCTGATACTGCCTCAGTTCTCACTCCTGACCAATCTATCCTACAAACTGAGTGGCAAACCACATCGCCAAGGACAAATTCTCCCTGTGGCCAAACTCTCCAAAGGAACTTTCCAGGGTTGGCCTAATGCTAAATTATCCCCAAATGGTTCTCTGTCCTTGATGAAAACTGCTCTTAGGCATTCTGGTTTATACAATATTACTGCCTTAATTGATCCTTCATATTGTAATTCTTTGTCTAAGGATTCTGCTCGAAAATTTTGTGCTGTACACAACATGGCTTCTGCTGCCATGTACCTCTCTGTGTTACCACCCACTGATAAATAGCTTTTGGAATGTCCAAAGCACACCCCGATCCCCGCAGTGGTCTAACAGCTACTGCCCTCCCTGGTTCATTGATTAACAATTTACAATTTATGCATATACCCCTTGTTGTTTAATCTTACTTACTGGAATATGAAAGAATTTGGTATGTGTCACAATACTAATACATTAGCATTTTATAGTACGTTATTGCTTGATAGTTTAGCTGCATTTCAGATTTTTACTCAAGACACTATTGCCAGGGTCCATACTACTGAACATAGAGGCGACTTCAGGAGAAAATCCAATCCTGATGATCAAAGTCATAAACATAATACACGTGAAGTTGGCAGTTCTGATGTCACTGGTGCAACAGGTACTGTCACAGGTTTCTTTTGTACAGCCATGTCTATTTGGAATAAGGCAGACATTGCTGTTATCAAATCTCATTCTGCAAAATTTCAGACTGGTTTGGTGAATAATATACTATCCAGATTATTGCATTGTGGATGGCCTTAGGAAGAAAGATACACTGTATACAATATGCACGACATTGCTATGACATTTACAGGCTCTAAAGAGAAGATCAGCACACTTATTGCACAGAATAACAAAGAAGCAGATAAACAATACATTGCTAGAGAAATTCTGTGCTCTGCCTATGGCTCATACATTATCACTACCATCAACAATCTCTTCCGTGATCTAGAATCTGGAAGAATCCCTGATATCATACATGACAGACGCATTTCCAAATGGTATTGTCCGTGATGTAAAACCCTTGGCTGTATTGCTATGTGTATGCAACAATCTCTAACTATTCCTCTCTCTGCAGCTAGAAACCTGGGTTTTGTGACCAGACACCCTAATACTGGTCTTTGTTTTACTTCTAAGAAATGTTCTATAAGAGATACTATGTTTGTTTCTTTTACTGTCTCTTTACCATGCTTTGATCCCACTACAGCTTTGTTCGACAAGCTGGCACTGGTACACTCTACTGGGCACCTTGATGAAGACATCTACAGAGAATGCCTGGATCTACCTCCGCTACTGGTTTTTCATCCTTTCCTGGACACCTGGGTCGCTCCGCACACAGACTGCTGTGTGAAGAAACAATACATTTACTTGTGTCGATGTGATGTATTTGATGTTATTCAACCTGTATGTGGTTATTCTCCAAATAGTATTGATTGGACTTTTTCCATGGATGATGACATCAGCACAAATGGCACAGATTTCTCAGACTCAACATTGGCTCCGAATAAACTCTACCAATCTTATCATGAGGAGGTTCATCGCCTGTCAACCAGGATTTCCAAGATGACCTACACCTGCCCGGTACAGTTGCAAAAGTGGAGACTCCCCACTGTTAGATCCGATGGAGAGTATTGCATGGTAACTAATTTCAAAAGCTATACTTATGGATCTGAAATATGTGTTATTCATATCCCCAGTTTTTGTTTTGTCCAACACCAGAAAACTGTTATTGGCCATACCATTATAACCTCTGTCCCCCTTATCGATGCAGACATCATTGATGGTAACCTCGATTATCTGCTCACACTTTCTGAATGTTTACCATATTCTAATGTACACATAGATCCACTTACACTTACATTAAAATCACTTTTAGACAGGAAAGATACCCACCTCATCCACATCAGCAATAACATGACCAAGGCCAATGAAGCTTCCCTTTCATTAATTAATGATGGTGATATGAATGATGCATTAACCAACACCTGGTTAGAAACTACTTTTAAAGGTTTTGTTATTATACAAGCATTTTTGATATTTTGCTTGATTATTATGCTATGCTGCCTACAGCACACACTGCACCAACACCGTAAGCAGCTTGAGTTCCTTTACAAAGCTTGTGCGTCTGGTTTGTAAATGACCACTGCTCCCTGACCTTTCCCTGGATTTGCCTGCAAGGGCAACAAGGGGGAGAATGTTACACGAGGTCCCTGCACCCTCATTGCTACCCTCAGAGGTACACCATAGACAGCTAGTGCTTAGGTATATGTTGTACTAACATATAGGGCATCTACCGTATAAGAGTAGATGTCAGGATATGTACGCATGTTATTGTAATACACTCTGCTTGCTAATACATATATATTGTTCTATGCATTTTCTGTGTATTTCTTACTTATAAGATGTTAGGACACCTGTGTCCTTGTAATAATTATGATATATAAGTCGGCATTGCCACCTTTCGGTGATTTGTACCACTACACTGAGTTATGTAAGACTCTGTATAAGTACTCTTTTTTTCACAAACTGATGACTACTAAAAAATTGTATAATGTTATCTTGGACTGTGGAGCTTCCTCTAATTGAGCCAATAGGGCTCATCTCTGTAACTAGAAATGTTTCTGTCTTACAGTAACCATAGTAATTATCACAGGTATATAATGTGAGACACTAAGTCTTGTACCTCGGAGATCCCAAGAGACAAAAAGAAACCTCGAGGTATAGGGAACGCTTAGCACTGGCTCCTGGTTCATATTATAAACAACTGCTTAGAGCAACTGTGATTTTATCCTTTTGGTAGCAATAAACAAGTTTACTACTCTAATGCAATGTGTCTGTGATTACTTGCATTCCCAATATTGCCAAGAACCTGAGAGTGAGGTTTAGACCTCTAGACTTAACTGTCCCTTTGTATAACCAGCAGTTTTAAAATAGCCTCTACAAAACCTGAGATTCCCTGTCAGGGTTTCATTACCAGAGACTATGGGTCTTCCTGGGTTCCCTGCTTTATGTATTTTAGGTAGCATGTAGAATGTCCCAGGTTTGGGATCATCAGGGTTGAGGGCAGTTATTCTGTTTTGGACATGGTCTGGAAATAATTTAACCAATCTCTGGAGTTCTCGTTTATAGTCTGTTGTAGGATCACTTTCAAGTTCTCTATAGTAGGTATGGTCGCTTAACTGTCTGTTAGCTTCCTTAATGTAATCTTCTTAGTTCAGTATCACCAATGCAGAACCTTTGTCAGATTTTTATGTTTGCTTGCACATGCGCAAGAAACATTATGTGACAGCTTAGGAGAGAAGCGGGTTGGGGAGGTGTGGCAGTGTGGCATCCAACAGAAGCATTGCATTTGGGGGCCTGGCCATGTTACACCAATGGAGACACAGTGTGCTGATGACACTGGCTTCCAGAAGTTGCACCAAGTTGTAACGTTTTCACAGCAGCAATCACGGGCCACCTCATCATTGCAGTGTTAGTGATTCGCTGCAATGAGGGAGTGACCCATCATTGCTGGATGGAACATTGATAGTGTAATATTGTTTGTGAATATGGCGGTGCCTTGCCGCTGCATTCACAAACAATATCAAAGGGTCCCAGTGCCATGGGGGTGCCCAATCCCTCTCAGCGCATGTGCCCCTCCACACAGAAGGGTGTTTTTGCTGATGGGGGCCCCATCCCCATCAGCATCCATCCCCAGTGCTGACTTGCCAATGGGGGAGCCCACTTCCTGTCGGCAGTATGTTCCCCCTCCCTGTTTGATGTGCCAATGGGGAAGCCCACTCCCCATTGGCATCAACCCCCCAAAGAGTAATGGGAGAGCCTGAGGTGGTGCCCAATCCCCCTCAGCTCTTGCGTCCCACTTTGTACTGACGGGGTGCCCAATCCCCCATCAGCTACACCCCCAAGAAAACATTCAGGTGGCATGCTGGGAGCACGCCCCAGCGTGCCCAATGCCCCAGCAAAGGAAAAACATCCCACAATGTTTTTTTGTTTAAATCCTGTAAAACAAAAACAGTCTTACACAGTCTCCCTGGCCCCCCCCCCACAACCTGCACCCACCCACTGTGCACCCTGCATTCCACCCCCTCACCCCATACTTACCTCTGGAGTCTGGCACAACGATCTTCGATGGACCAGGAACACATCTGCACTCCTCAAAGCCGACCGTGAACTGAGAAAATGCCGGTAAGCTGTATAATGGGATAGATAGGGGTTTTTAAACTTTTTTGCATATCTCATGCATTTTTTTGAATTTTGGCTCCAAATTTTCAACATGGGGTTTTTGGGACCCCTCCTCATGAATTCAGTCACTGTCATTGCGTTAATCAGTCCAGAAAGGTGATTTTGCAGTCACTGCGCAGAATCACCTTTCGGGACTGATTAATGAAATGACAGTGCCAGTGTTCATGAGGTGGGCTCTCAGAAAGTGTATGTTGAAAATTTGGTGGAAAAAATCCAAGAAATGACTGCTTTACAAGTGTGCATTGCGCAGTTGCTATGCACGCTTGTAACTTTGCAAATTTGCAATATTTACAGTCCAGATTTTCAACATTGCCATTTTTCTGCACCTCCTTATGAACAGTAGAGCTGTCATTTTTCACATCCTGGGTGAAATGTGTTTTCGCACTTGTGGTGCAGAATAACGCAGTTGCTGTAGGAAATCTGTGTTTGGGACACATTACAAAGATGATAGTGACACTGTTTATTAGCAGAGGCCGTAAAATACCGATGTTGAAAATTTGGTGATGAAACTCCATAAAATGACTGTGTTACAAGCGTACATTGCACAGTTTCCAGTCATTCTCATAACTTCACACATTTGTAATATGTTCACTCCAGCTTTTCAACATTGCCATTTTTCCGCACCTTCTCATGAACAGTACAGCTGTAATTTTTCACATCCTGGCCGAAATGTGTTTTTGCACTTCTGGTGCAGAATAGCATGGTTGCTGTGGGAAATCAGTGTTCAGGACACATCAAGAAAATCACAGTGACACTGTTCATGAGCAGAGGTCCTACAATGCCTATTTGGAACTTTGGTGATGAACGTCCATAAAATGACTGTGTAATGCACATGCGTTGCGCAGTTTCCACATATTGTATGCTCGGACATGCAAGCACTTTTTATATTCTGAGTACAGCTGTTCAACATTGCCATCTCTTCACACCTCCCTGTGGATGGTATAGCTGTCATTCTTCACATCCTGCCCGATCTGTGATTTTGTTCATGTGGTGCAGAATGGCACTGTCACAGTTGGAAATCAATGTTCGGAACACATAGACATAATCACACTGCCACTCTTCATAGGTAGGCTCACAAAAAGGCCATGCTGAAAATTTGTAGTATAAATACCAACAAATGCCTGAGGCGTTAGGGTTTCTAACCATAACGTCCTACCCTGTACAGACTAACAGGCATTGAGATGTGCCTTGTATTGCTGACTGTACTGCTCCTGCCATCCCACTCCCACCTCCAGCCACTGACAGGCATCGAGGTGTACCTTGGACTCTTCAGCCCCAGACTTCACCCCATTCTCCTATGCTGCACCCATTTCAGCATATGTCCTTATGGAATGCAGTGACTGTAAAGCCAAACACCCTAAGGCACATCTCAACACGTGTCGCTGTCTGCAGAATAGGATGATGTGACATGGCATGCCCGTCATGGCCAATGACCCAAACACTTACCCCAATGCCTGTCTGTCTCTACAGGATGGAGGTGGGGTTGGCGTCAACTTCAGTACTTCACTGCCATTCCTATTCTGCATATGCCTAACTCCTGCATGGCCAATGCTAATACCAGCAAGCAAACATTTGGGACTGACAAATGCTTGTTTTATGACAACATTGTGGTTTCATTTTAGTGTTTGTATTGCCTTGTGTTCCAGTGGAGAGAGGTTGTAGCCGGCTTGGTTCTTCCTTTTAAGAATCTCACCAGTCATTCTCTGGCAAAAGCAATGGATATACTTGTCCAATTTCTTATTATGGCCACTAGGGGGAGTGAAATCAGATGGTTTCTTTTTCTTGTCCATTAAATTGTTACTATTTAGAATTTCTTCACTGCCTGTGATTTCTTATCTTCCAAAAAAATATTCTTTAAATCGCAATCTGCAGAAGTATTCCTCCATTTCACCACAGCACTGTATTAGTCTAGTGGTTTTATCAGGCAGAAAGTGAGGTCTTTGGAAAGTACACTTAATTCCCCAGTAGTCAGTGTGTGGTTGGAGAAATTAACAACTGAAAGGTGCCCATCTGTGTGGCTTAGTTGCTCAATCACTCTATTCTGCTCTTCATGGTTGTTAGGAAGTATGGCACTCTGAAGGATAATTAACTTCCTGTTTTTAATAAGCATGGATTTTCTTAAGTTTCTTTGGTAGTTCATATGTACCTCGTGCAGGATATCTGGAATCTGCCCACCAGACATCCTCTCCAGTGTGGTAACAATTCCATCAAACTGTTTCTTCAAAAATGCCTTCTTTTCATATGAGCTATGGATCCTGTGATTTCTCAGTTTCTCAGAGGTCCTATGGCAGGGTTGTTCAGCAAATGTAGAATTATCTGTGTTTCTCAATGGATTCCATAAAGTTAGACCTTTAGGGATGATGTTATTCCTTTTGCACTGTGTTAAAAAATAGATAATAGGAATAGAAAATAGAAAATAAGACCTCTGAGAAACTAAGAAATCACAGGATCCATAGCTCATATGCAAAGAAGGCACTTACTTGGGGGTTCATGAGAGATGTATATTTTTTTTGGGGGTAGCTATTGTAGTGATGGGTGCAATTGATGGTTATTAGGATTCATGTGCATATATTTCATTTTAAGTAGTTACTTTCCCTTGGGGAGGGGGAATTCCTAAGATTTTTTGTTTAGATTCCTTGGACTGTTTCTATATATGTATTATTTCGATTATACACTGATAGTTTCTTGAAATCTGTACATATCAGGCTGCATAGTCTCAATTTCTTGGGAGTCCCTGACTAGCACTCTTTTTATCTTGCACTTACACTGACAATTGATATTATTATGTATAAAATCTTGTTACAACAAAGTCTTAACATAATAGTTTGCTGAGAGTATGTTGGGAATATATCTCCAGCCAGTTGTACTTTCATTAGTGTGATACACCTACTCACTTTGGGTATACATCATTGGCATCATTCTATTTGCCATGTAAAGTTAATTTCTGATGTTGTAATTTTGGGGCTCATTTTTTATGTTTATTGGTGCATGCGCAAGAAACATATTATGGCAGCTTTCTCCACAAGCAGGTTGTGGAGGCATGGCGCTTTTTGTGGCCAATGCCCCCACAGCCTTTAAAAGCTTGTCCAGCATCCCCCAATGCCATGGCACACTGCTGCTGATACTAGTTCAGCCACCATCCCACCAACTTGTAAAAAATCAGCCACTGCAATCAGGGGCTGCCTTGCCATTGCAGCATAAGCCATTCGCTGCAATGAGGGAGCGACCCGTCATTGCAGGGCGGGATCTTGACAGACTGATACTGTTTATGAACATGTTTATTTGCCGACGGGGGCCCAATCCCCATCGGCTTCAGTACGCCAATGTGTATGTTGCCGAGAGGGGAGCCTACTCCCCATCGGCATTATGTAAAACCCCCCACTTATATTGTCTGCCGACGGGGTGCCCAATCACTGTCGGCATAATGTCACCCCTCCCTTTTTGTTGTGTGCCAATGGGTGTGTCCAATACCCAGTCAGCTACAGCTTGCCCCCCACAAAAGAAATACTCTGGTGGTATGCTGGAAGCCCAGTCCAGTGTGTCACATGCCCCTGTAAAATGAAAAATGCTCCCACAATGTCTTTTTTTTTTTTTTTACCTCTAAAAAAGGAAACTGTCCCACGGAGGTCTCCCAGCCCCTCTCTCATAACCCACACCCACCCACTGCGCACCCTGCCTCCCCACACACCCACTTACCCCATACTTACCTCCGGAGCTCAGCGCAATGATCTTCGATGGACCGGGAACACATCTGCACTCTTCAAAGCCGACCGCGAACTGAGGAAATGCCAGTAAGCTGTATAATAGAATAAATGGTTTTTTTTTCAACTTTAATGCATATCTCATTCATTTTTTGGAATTTTGGTGCCATATTTTCAACATGGGGTTTTTGGGACCCCCTTCATGAATTCTGGAAATGTCATGGCATTAATTGACCCCAAAAGGTGATTTTGCGATCACTGTGCAGGATCACCTTTTGGGGCTGATTAACGAAACAACAGTGCCAGTGTTCATGAGGTGGGCTCTCAAAAGGCCTATTTTGCAAATTTGGTGGAATAAATCCAAAAATTACTGTTTTATTTAACGCATTATGAAGTCATACGTCAGCCATAACTTTCATGAATTTGCAATATTTTTATGCCAGATTTTCAACATTGACATTTTTCACACCTCCTTGTGAACAGTAGAGCTGTCGCTCACATCCTGGCTGAAATGTGGTTTTGCACCTCCGCAGAATAGCACGGTCGCTGGGGAAATCAGTGTTCAGGACAGACTAAGAAAATGACAGTGACACTGTTCATGAGTAGAGGTCCTAAAATGCCTATATTGAAAATTTGGTGAAGATACTCCATAAAATGACTGTCTTACGAGTGTGTGCTGCGCAGTTTGCATGCACAGTCATAACTTCGCGAATTTGTAATATTTTCACTCCAGATTTTCAACATTGCCATTTTCCAACACCTACGTATGAACAGTACAGCTGTCATTTTTCCCATCCTGGCCGAAATATGTTTTCGCACTTCCGGCACAGAATAGAGAGGTCGCTGTGGGAAATCACCGTTCAGGACAGATTAAGAAAATGGCAATAATACTGTTCGTGAGCAGAGGTCCTAAAATGCCTATGTTGAAAATTTGGTGATGATAGCCCATCAAATGACTGTGATACAAGTGTGCGTTGCATACTTTCCACGCACCCTTGTAACTTCACAGATTTGTAATATTGTCATGCCAGATTTTCAGCACTGGCATTTTTTCACACCTCCTTATGAGCAGTATAGCTGTCATTTTTCACATCCTGACCGAAATGTGTTGTCACAGTTCCAGTGCAGAATAACACGGTCACTTGGGAAATCAGTGTTTGGGACAGATTAAGAAAATGACAGTGGCACTGTTCATGAGCAGAGGTCCTAAAATCCCTATGTTGAAAATTTGGTGACGAAACTCCATAACATGACTGTGTTACAAGCATGCGTTGAACTGTTTCCACGCACCCTTGTAACTTCGCAAATTTGTAATATTTTCACAGCACGTTTTCAACAGTGGCATTTTTTCACACCTCCTTATGAACAGTACAGCTGTCATTTTTCACATCCTGGCTAAAATGTTTTTGCACTCCTGCCAGAGAATAGCACAGTCACTGTGGGAAGTCAGTGTTTGGGACAGATTAAGATCGAGTGAGTGAGAGAGGGGAGTGACTGAGCTTAACTGAGCTCTGTCTGGACTGTTGCGGATCTGTTTGTGGGCAGAAAAAGGGCCCAACGCAAGAGCCCAGTACAAGAAGGCAGCCTGCAGCACTAGGAAAAACAGAATGAGAGAGCGAGTGAGGGAGGGAGAGTGAGTGAACTCACCGGAACGCTGTCAGGACTGCTGCGGATTTCTTTGTGGGTAGAAAAAAGGCATCAATGCAGTCAGGGGCCCAGTACAAAAGGCCAGCCTGCAGCGGTGGGAGAAACAGTACGAGCGAGTGAGACAGGGGTACTGAGTGAGCTCAACGGAGCTCTAGCAGGACTGCTGTGGATTTCTTTGTGGACAGAAAAAGGCACCAATGCAGGCAGGAGCCCCGTACAAAAGGGCAACTTACAGCCCCTGGACAAACAGAAGGAGCACGTGAGAGAGGGAGATTGAGTGACCTCAACAGAGCTCTGCCGGGACAGTTGCAGATTTCTTTGTGGACAGACAAAGGTGCCAACACAGCCAGGAGCACCGTACAAAAGCACAGCCTGCAGCACCAAGAGAAACAGAATGAGCTACTGACAGAGCAGTAGTCAGCAAGCTCAGTGGAGCTCTACTGTGACTGCTGCGGATTTCTTTGTGGGCAGAAAAAGGCAGCAATGCAGGCAGAAGCACAGTGCAAAAGGCCAGCTCACAGCACTGGCAGAAACGGAATGAGTGAGTGAAAGAGGGGGAGTGAGCAAGCTCAATGGAGCTGTGTCAGGACTGCTTCAGATTTCTTTGTGGCCAGAAAAAGCAGCCAACGCAGGCAGGAGCACAGTACAAAAGGGCAGCCTGCTGCGGCGGGAGACACAGAATGAGCGAGTGAGGGAGGGGGAGTGAGTGAGCTCAACGGAGCTCTGTTGGGACTGCTGCAGATTTGTTTGTGTGACAGAAAAGAGCAGTAATGCATGCAGAGGCCCAGTACAAAAGGGCAGCCTGAAGTAGTGGGAAAACCAGAATAAGTGAGTGAGAGCGGAGGAGTGAGCAAGCTCAGCTGAGCTCTATTGTAACTGGTGCAAATTTCTTTGTGGGCAGAAGAAGGTGGCAACACAGGCAGAAGCCCAGTAGAAAAGGGCAGCCTGCAGCGCAGGCAGAAACAGAATGAGCGAGTGAGAGAAGGGGAGTAAGCGAGCTCAACTGAACTTTGTCAGGACTGCGGAAGATTTCTTTGTGGGGAGAAAAAGGCGCCAACAGAGGCAGGAGCCCAGTACAAAAGCACAGCCTGCAGCACCACAAGAAACATAATGAGTGAGTGAGACAGGGGGACTGAGCGACCTCAACGGAGCTCTGTCAGGACATCTGCGGATTTCTTTGTTGGCAGAAAAAGGTGACACTGCAGGCTGGAGCCCAGTACAAAAGGCAGCCTGCAGCACCGGCAGAAATGGAACACGTGAGTGAGAGAGGGGGAGTGAGCAGGCTCAACAGACCTGTGTCGGGACTGCTGCAGACTTCTTTGTGGGCAGAAAAAGCCATTAACAGAGGCATTTAAGATATTTTCCACAGAGAAAGGCTGTGGCTGTGTTCTTTTCTGTTGCTCTTGATGTAAGGATGTGCTGAACAGTGCCCACTCACTTCTATCAGTGCTACTGTCAGTATCGGGTATTACTTCCACTTCTCCACCAGTGAAACCAGACCTGCCAGATGGAATTGCCTCTCTGTGATATTCTGCGCCATCTGCCCATGTCACTAGTCTCCACATGCAACCAGTCAGCTCACCACTTAGCTCTTGCTGAAAATTATCACTCTGCGGCTATCCATATTCATTCGAAGGATTTTGCATTTAAACAAGGGATTTATCATGGTTGCAGAAATGTGGCTGTGACTATCCAACATGTTCAAAAACCTTGCATCATGTTCTGCTTGTAGCTGCTCAACAAGCTGCCCCATCTGGAATCTCCTTGTTTCCCCTCTACCTATCTCTCCTTGGATGCTTTCAGTATATGCACTGCTGGGATCACTTGACTCAGTGTGGCAGTGGATGCACTTAGATCACAGGTGCCTTTCTCAAATGCCCCAAGAACGCTTACCATGGCAACAACCAGTGACCACTAATGGTGGCCTAATACTCCTCCAGTGTCGCTCCCCATTCCCTTGTCATAAAGTGAATGCTTCTTTTCTTGCAGTCTAGACAACATCAGGTACAATGAATTCCATTTGGTACTGACATCCTGTATCAAGCAATGTTGATACAAACCATGGTGTTGTTGCAGTTCTTTTAGCTGGTCAGTCAACTTTGCAGAATGATGGAAATGTGCACTGATGGAGCGTGCCATGGTGACAGTCTTGCTGGACGCAGTATTGTGATGTAGCACAGATGTGACTACTGGATTCAAGGTATGGGCAAAGCAACAAATGCTGACAAAATTATCATCAGCAGCTGTGTTCACCATATCTGGTCCATTATCTGTGATTTAAAAAACAATGTGTAGATTGGTGCCTACTGTCAATGACAGCAGCATGTCTTGAATGAATGCCAGGATGTTCAGTGATGTGTGGTCTTACTCCATTAGCCCAAAATTTAGAAGAACATACCTGGAGTGACTGCCAGATTGTGGAGGGATGAAGGAAGACCTACTGTAGTGACACATTGAAACATAGAAACTGACAGCAGATAGGGGCATTTGGCCCATCCAGTGTGCCCTTTTTTGCAGTGTTGTTTTTACTGCAGACACTTCCAGGTCTATGTCACCTTCTCTTCCACCCTTTACCTATCCCTTATTATTCCCTTGTCCAGGCTTATTTGAATCCCACCACTATTTTTGCCCCCACTACCTCCACTGGAAAAATGTTCCAGGCATCCACCACCCTTTCTGTGAAGATGTATTTCCTCATATCTCTCCTGAACCTACCCCCCTCCAGCTTCATATCATGACATCATGTTCTAGACCACCCTTCACTCTGAAAAATACCTCCCACTTGTACCTTATTCACCCCTGTGAGGTATTTCAAGGTATCAGTCATATCCACCTCTCCCTCCTCTCCTCCAGTGTGTACATGTTTAGTTCCTTTAGTCATTCTTCTGAGGCCTTTTAATGTAGACCCTGTACCATCTTGGTAGCCCTCCTGTGGATGGCCTCCACCCTGTCTATGTCCTTACTGAGATGTGGTCTCCAAAACTTGGCACAGTGCTCCAGGTGGGGTCTTACTAAAGACCTGCATAGTGGTAACACCACTTTCTTCTTCTTCCTGTGGGTAATACCGCTACCTAAACACCCCAGCATCTCACTAGGTCTCCTGATCACTGTTGCATTGTCTGGGCACCTTCAGGTTATCTGATATGATTACATCTAAGTCCCTTTCTTGCTTGGCTGTTGCTAGCATCTCTCCCCCCATTTTTACTGCACCTCTGTGTTTCTGTGACCCAAGTGCATTAAATCTTAGCTGCCAAACTTTTGACTACTCCTAGAGTCATTTTAATTCTCTTTCTATCCTTTGCACACACACCCCCGAGTGTCCACTCTGTTGCAGATCTTGGTGTCATCTGCAGTGAGCCAGACCTTCCCTGCTGGTTCTGCTGGTATATTGCTAATGAAGACATTAAAGAGGACTATCCTCAGTAAAGACTCCTGTGGTACCCCACTGGTCACTCTCCCCTCCTTGGAGCAAATTGCAGTTACCACCATCCTCTGCTTCCTATCCCCTAACCAGTTTCTTACTCAGGTTAGCACCTTCTTGCTCACCCTCATACTACTGTACCCAACTTGTTTACCAGCCTCCTATGTGGAATGATGTCAAAGGCATTGAGAAGTCCAGGTAGACCACTTCCATTGCCCCTCCCTGATCCAACACCTTGGTTACCCAGTCCAAAAAATGTGTCAAATTATTTTGGTACGATGTCCCCTCTGTAAAGCCATGCTGCCTTGGGTCCTGAAGTCTGTTGGATTCCAGGTGTTCCACAATTATTTCCTTTAACAGTGTTTCCATCCATTTCCCTGCTACAGATGTCAGGCTGACAGGCCTGTAAATGTTCCTCCTCCTCCTTGCTACCATATTTGTGAAGTGGGTCTACATTCTCTCTTCTCCAGTCATCCAGGACCACGCCTGTCTCCTGTGAACTGTTAAACAAGTCTGCTAGGGGTCCAGCTAGCACCTTCCTGTGTTCCTTTATCACTCTTGATTGCACCCTGTCCGGACCCATGGCTTTGTCCACTCTCAGATTAGCAAGTCCTTCGCTGACCCTCTCCTCAGAAAAGGGACTGGTGTCCATTTCCTTCCCCTCCCCTCCAAGTTCTTGATACTTATTTGTGGTCCCTCCCTTTCTCCCTCTACTGTGACCTGACACAAGGAAAAAATGAGGAATTTGCAAAAGGAGACATAGGAGGTTTTCACACACCAGTATGTGATGAAGGAGAAATATGCATGCATGGAGTTTGTACTGTTCCAGATGTCTGAGGTGCAGTGGAAAATAACACCCACAGCCTCTGAGAGTAGTGCATTTGCCATTCTCACACCCTCCTATATTTTTGGATCCACAGAGTGTGAAAATATGAAACATGATGGAAACTGGTGCCATGGTTACAAGTCTGCAAAAGCCCTGAGTCTTCCACAAGTGAAAAGGATTGCAGATTCAACAACATCATTGATCCTGTGAGCTGTATGATGTGTTGAGATGTTTTATGGGATCAAAATAAAATTGATAATATTAAATGCACACTCAAAAGAGAACATAGAGTTAGAATCAATGTTTTGACCATACATCTTCTTCAGGAATTATCTAAAAGAGAAAAAAAGCAAATTTAGTTGAGCGGTAAGGGGAAATAAGGGATATACTGTATATGTGAGGGAAGAATATGTGGGGAGGCTGTAGGTGAAAAACTGACAACATTTAAAGTACTGTAAGCAAAAAATCTGAAAAACAGAAAAGGTGATGATGGGAATAAAAAGACACAGTAGGAGTGAATGAACTTAGGAGTCCTCAAGTGTTGACTAATTAACAGGGCATAGTAAGAAGGCTGAAAGGTGACCAGGGTAGGGGAAGGAGACAGAGGTAGAGACAACTAGGGAAAATGAAAATGGGTGTGCACCCATAGCTGGAATGCCCATGTGAGTATGTCCTCACTCCACACACACTCACACACTGGATGGAAGTGTGTGCAGGCATATCCACACGTGCAAACATACTGTGCACACATGCAAGCAAAGATATGATAGGCGGGGGTTAAAAAAGACAGACTATGGTGGTAAACCCTAAGGAGACTGAAATAAGTTAATAGAAAATAAGTCTGTCATTTAAACTGGAGGTCTGCTGGGAGCCTAGGCAGATGATCAGCTTGGTTTCCAAGTTTTTTCTTTGGTCAGCTTCACAGAAACCCTGCTAAAGGACACAGAAGGTTCATTGACACAAAGGTCCCTGGAGGTAATGTGGGATGCAATGGATTTATCAGTGCCTCTGTTCCTGACTGGAGAAGAATGGAAAGGGATGAGGTGAGCAAATTGGTTGGTGGCCATAGCACTAGTGGTGGCCACATGTAAAGGTCTAGAAGATATACTGTATTTTTAATTATTTCACTGAAGGTTTAAGTAAACCAAAAAGACTAAAGCATTTAATTTGGTCGAATCAATAGTAAACATGCCACACTTCAGCACATTCACTGAATATAAATTTGGTATGACTCATCATTTGTTCATTAATACCCAGCCCTTTCTAAGTCAACTGCCCACCTATAACGGCAGCTGGCACAAATCTGCCTCTGGCTTCATTATTAGTTTGCACTGTTATTTTTCTTTGTTTTGTCCCAAGCAGTTTATGTATCAGCGTCCTTTTCATCAAGCACTTAACAAAGAGGATTGTGTATGAGCAGTCATACATAACAAGGATATGCTTGTATCAAGAGGTTTCCTTGGTAGCAGATGACCTCGAGAGTGCAGCTCGAGAAGTACTCTGTTACCCAGGGAACCTCGAGATACAAGAATTTCCTTGTTTGTGTATGACTGCTCATACAAAATCTTTTATAGTGTATGGGCAGTCACAGCATAGAAAATCACACAAACCAGCTGGAGAAAATGACAGAGAATAGAAATTTTAACATTTTCTTTTTTTTTTAGCTGACACAGTGTCCTGCAGATGTTTCTGTAAGTTAAAGTTTTAAAAAAAAAACCTTCCAGCTTAACTGGGTTGAGGAAAGCAACTATGTGGCAGCATTCCAAGTTGTTCTGCTGCAGTAGTGACATAGCTAGTGCAGCATAACAGCTGTGATGACATAGCTACTGCAGCATAACAACTCCATTCTAGTTATGGATTTCTATCCATAACAACATTCTGCCATACACTATAACATGCTTGTGGTTTGCTTCAGTTAGATGTTGTGTCTGCAATGAGGTTTTTAGTTTTTCAACCGCTATACATCCATCTCCAGTTCTATGCAGCTGGCCCCTTGGACTGAATGTATGCCTCTCAGTCTTGATTACTGCTGCTGTTCATTAGTTGTGTCAGGTAACTGGATGTGTCATCTGTGTGTGTAAGCCTTTTATATTTTTGCACTACTGATTTTCAGCAAGTGCAAGCTTTCTAAATGTGTGCATGTGCAAAATGCTGCTTTTGAGCTTTTGTAATTACAATTTTTTTTCTTGAATATATGGCACACTAGCATTTCTGTAGATCACCAACTGTTTTATGTGCATATGCACAATTTTCTCTTGTCTTTAGAAACTGTACCACAGGGGTATGTGTACCATGCACATGAGAAACATTTGTTGAAATAAATGAAAGGGATATGATCTTGGTGAATAATGTGGCCTTTAAATAGTTATATGTTTTATCATTTTGCTATACAGCAGTGTATACAGACTGATAACAAGCATACAGAGAATAATGAATGGGCAACTATATACAACAAGGCTGTCCATCTAGAATGCATGTAGTGAGAATGTAAGAGAAGCAGTCCATGGGAAAGCAGAGTATGGGATGTGTGAAAGCATCCCAAAAGAGAAGAAACACCCAAACTGTCTGTTTTTTGTGCAGATCTATACTCGTACTCTGAAGCATCATTACCACAGCAAGGCATCATGGGTATGCAGCTCCTTGTTTAAGTCAGACTGAAAGCTTCACCAGAACAGACAAGGTTGTGCTTCCATCAAGAGATCTTAAGACCTTGAGAGCGAAACTTGAGAGGTTCCTGCTGTCATTAGAATCCTAAGATGGAAACACAACAGGGTGTGGATGGTTGCCCACATGCTATTTTGTACTTTCCATGGTTTGAATCATAAAACAACAAAAATGCTGCTTTTTCTTATTCTCAAGAACTTTTAGTTTAATTTCTTTTTATAACAAAAACCAAAAAACAGAAATCCACATTTAATCAGCAGCCAGAGTAAGGGGTAGATTTCTGTTTCTTATAATGATGAAACAACAGAAAAGTTTATGTAAGGGGATGCTCCAGGATATGAATGTAGTGAAAATCAAAATAGGACTACAATGAAATGCATTTCCATTCTAATTTAAATAAAACTGTTGAATTCTATGGCATCTAAGCTGCAGTCCAACAGCTTTTAGTTAGGATAAAAATCAATGCTCAACAAGAAACATAGAATTTTATGGCAGATAAGGACCACTTGGCTCACCTAGTCTGCCCATTTTCCCTACCTGTTTCATATACCACATATCCTAAATGATCTGCTACTTACCCCCTGTTTTCTATCTCTAGAGTTCCTTTATGTCTGTCCCATGCAGTTTTTAAATTCCCCTACTGTGTTTTCCCATAAAACCTCTGCTGGGAGGGTGTTCCATGGATCCACCACCCTTTAAATGAAAAAATACTTTCTCATATTACACCTAAGTCTACCCCCTCTATCTTCATATCATGACCCCTTGTTCTTGAACATCTTTTTTGTTTTGAAAGCTGTTACACACTTGTACCTTATTTACACGCTGGAAGTATTTGAAAGTTTATATCATATCCCCCACTCCCTCTGCTTTAGTGACATTGTATGAATTTCACAGGTCATGTGCTTTGTTTATTTTTTGAGCTGTCTTTACACAGGAAAGTTGAATAATTTGTATTGTCCATTTTATCAATCGGGCATAAATTGCATGGGTGTCAAAACTGCCAAGTTGTAGGCCATTCAACCTACTTTATGAAATAATTTGCTTTCAAGTATGGGTAAGAAACAGTGCTTTATCATATATTGTAAGATTAACATTTTTTACCTCATGTAGTTATATTCCGACAGTCACATTACTCTATACTATTTTATAATTTTTATGTGAATTATTCTATAAACCCCTTTTCTATTTTAAGCAACCTCCTAACTGCAGTTTTTCTTTTGGTTAAGTGGGAGGGAGGGAAGCACTGGTCCAATACTGATGCATTTTCTTTGTATCTAAGGGGTGCTTGAGCATCAGGCAGATATGCCTGCTGTATGCAATACACCTGCATCCAGCAGCAGCAACATAGTATCCATCACATCTGGAAACAGTAGGTGTTATTTTCATTACCGCATCTGATCTGTAACAGTCAATGAGAGATTCAGACAGCATGCATCAAACTGTGAATGCAATTGAGAACAGGGACTATGTCAGCCCAGACCAAAAGAAAAGGAAACAAAAAACTATCCTGTCCACCTGCATCCATTAATGGATATTAGAACTTTGCACAAAGATCCCCATGTCAGCCAGCATCCATGGACAATGTAGCTTCAATGCCAAGAAATGCAAAGTTATGCATATTGGAGACAAGAATCCCAGAACTGTGTGCTACCTGGGTGGAGTCCAAGTATCTGCATCAGAGGAGGAGAAGGACATGGAAGTGATGATCCCTAGTGACCTGAAGCACTCCATGCAGTGCAAGAAAGCAGCAACAAAGGCCAACAAGATGCTGGGATGCATATCTAGGGGGATCAGTAGTAGGAGAGAGGAGATTATACTGCCCTTGTACAGGTCACTGGTAAGGCTGCATCAAGAGTATGGAGTTCAGTACTGATTCCCACACCTCAAAAGGGACATTAACCTACTGGAGAAGGTACAGAGCAGGGCTACAAAGATAATAATGTGTCAGCAGGGTAAGGCATATCAGGAGATATTGAGGGCACTGGACAATCACTCCCTGGAAGACAGGAGAGAGAGAAAGAGAGAGAGGAGGCTTGATTGGGACCTCCATGTACCTGAAAGGGATATATAAGGTTGATAATAAGAGTCTCTTTAATCTGAGTGTCAACCATAACACGAGGGGGCACAGTCTTAAGCTGCAGGGTGGGAGGTTTAGGAGGGAAGTCAGGAAGCACTTCTTCACAGAGAGAGTGGTGGACACTTGGAAAGCACTGCCAGAAGAGGGCATCTCATTAAAGACAGTGGGTAGCTTTAAGAAAAGCTGGGATAGGCATGGGGGAAGGTAAGGATAATGGGTAGGGAGGATGAGAGGAGTGGGGAGGAAGGGCAGGGACAGTAGCTCAAGCTGTGGACCCTGCAATACGAGCAGACTAGATAGACCAAATGGCCTTCTTCTGCTGGCTTCTCCGTATGTTCGTATATTAGTATCAATGCAACCAATTAGAAAATTGCCCTAGACATTATTGCAGGCATTAGAGCTTTAAATATTCATCCCTAAAAGTTCAAGAGCACAACTTTTATAGACCTGTATCTCAGTTTTTACACAATTATTTGTAATTGCAGCAGACACTTAGACCACCTAAAAGGTAGTCTAACCACATCCAAACTTTTGCCACAGTTTTAAGAGGGCATGCCATGAAGATGGCAATGATAAAAAAATGCAAGGAAAAAAACAGTGAAGGAAAACAGCAGGGCTGCAAAGGATGACTATGAAAACACAGCAATTGCCGAGATGGCGATCTACAGATTTTACCCTTCCCCGGGTTTTGTCCCCCCATCAGAGTTTGTTATATTTAGTAAGGAGCGGTGAAGTCCCCTACAAAGGGAGGTGTGGAGGGCAAAGTCCCCCACAGAAAGACAGTGCCACTGTCATCACTGTTTAAGTGATCACTGTGTTTTCACAGTCACCCTTTGTGGCCACACTATTGTCCGTTCGCCATTTTTGACCTCACGGTTTTCCCTTCACTATCAGCAGATAGAACCTTTCAAGAGTGGCACAAATCAAGACAATATCCATTTCACAAAGATGGGGCATGCTTTATTTTTTGATGCAAGCTGCCACAAATGGATAGAACTATCGCAGAAATGCAAGCTTCTTTAAGAAAGGGATTCCTGAGTTTTTTGGCACAAACAGGAAGATGCTAATAGAGCAGAAGACTGGTCCATGCATCTGCTTCCTTCCCTTTAAAAATCTTGCCCTAAGTCTCTTCCAGAAAACTAGCTCCCAGATAATGCATGTTGTCATGTTAACATCCATATTTTTCATACAAAATCACAAAACATGTTTCTGAATACCTTACAATACAATTGTAAAAAACTTACATTTCTTCCATCTGTGCATGTGGCTCCATTCAGGCAAGGATCTGAGGAACATTCATTGACATCATTTTCACACTTGTTGCCAATAAACCCAGGTGGACAGGCACAGGAATATCCTAATTGCTTTTCTTGGCATATTCCACCATTCCAGCATGGCAGAGAAGCACATGGGTTTCTAATCTCATCACAGAAAGGGCCTAAATGCAATAGAGAAAAAGTTAAAATAATGACACTTCATGATGTATTTTATGTGTGGAAGCAGTAATACCCAACAAGGTGGGTGGTATCGGGCTATATCCTCCCACCCAGTGGTGTAATAAGGCCCGATGCTGCTGGTGGAAGTCATTCTAGCTCCTGGAAGGGCAGATATAGCCCATATTGCTAACCCCGTAGGGTATTACTTTAATTAGAAAATAGGTTTTAGGTTGTGTTTTAGAAAAAAATAAATAAAATAAAATATTGTAGATAGTGAAATAAAAAAAAGTTTCTTCTAAAGTAGTCCCTTTACTGCTAGTATTAACATTAGAGAGTGCTGTTGTGTTTTGTGGTTGTTACTTAAAATATAAATGTTAAAAATCTGAAAATACTGCTGAGATTCAACACCCCACCTGCTCCATTTAAATCATTTATCTTTTTGTTAACTACTCTCTTGTCACTGTCTCTGATGAACTATCTCAACTTGGAGTGTGTTCAGTATAATTGGCAGCACTGTAATAGTAAGAGCGAGACTGCATGAGTGAAGCAGTAGTTTCTTGCTTTGGTCTACCGCAGATGGACATGCACTGCCAGCTTGTTTTCACTACAGAGTGCAGGCGGGTGGCCGGGTGGCCATAAGACAGGAGCAATGGAGCAGGCGCCCTTTAAGTAGGTGGGGGAGAATATCTATGGATTGCAGCATTTTAAACAATAGGCAGTTGGCGTTTTACTTTATATTTAATTAGGCAAAATTGCTGGCAGGGGAAAAGGTGGAACCAGAGGTCAACTGAAGGCTTGCTCAGAAGGGGAAAATAAAAATGGTGGACAGTTTGAAAATTCTGAGTGGAACCATGATTTCTCTAATTAGGTCACTTGGCACAAGCACTTTTTTTAGCTGGTCTCTCTTATCTGATAGATGCCCATCTTGGCAAGAGCATCAGCCAATCAGCAAACCATATATCCTTAGCCCATTTTCTAGGAAACATATATATTTTCTGATTATCTTTCCTTTGTGGACAGATCTGTAAAGGCAACAGGGAATTGCTTATACACAGCTCAAGAATGTCCGAGCAACCTACATTTAAAATGGATTGTACCTAGGCTCCTGGCACAAACAGCTCAAGAAAAGGAAGCAGGGTTCTCTTTTGACTGCTTGAGCAGGCAATGGCCAACATGGTCAGAGAAGTGATGCGTCCATTGGGGAGAAAGATTTTGAAGCACAGAAAATGGATTTCACCTTATCCCAGCTACTCGGCCATTAGAGAATAAAGATAGGAAACTATGGACTTTCTGATAACAATAAAAACAGTTAGTTTTGTACTGGAGAACAAGGGGTGGCTAGATGACCGATGTGCAGAATAATATGAGCCCATTTGTGTAAATGGGTTATGTTCATAATTTTTAGGAGAACAGATTTTGCATTAGCCATGATACACATGCATCATGCGTTAAATAAGTAATGTGTGGGTTCTTGATGCCCTAAAAAATAATATATGGAATAATGTATGGGCTGCCATATGCAGCAAGCCGGTGTTTCCATCAAGGGGTTGAGATTATAATATATGGACCTCAAGAGCTAAAGCCCAAGAGGTCCATGCAGTTATCTCAACCCCAAGATGAAATCACTGGGTGAGTTCTGTATGGTCATCTATATATTTTTTTCTTTCCATTAGGACTTTATCCACTGGGGCCCTGGCAGGTAGCTACAGCCCTCCGAAAGGAGGGACTCTGTCTCTCTCTGGTCCCATCAGTCCCGTGCTATGAGGTCCCCAGTAGTTTCCCCCATGGACTGACCCCATGATGGGGCCAGGAGGAGGTTGCCAGCTTTTACACCCTCCCAAAGACCCAATACAGAATCCAGGGACCAGTCCTGGGAGCGGCGGACCATCATTGAGTCTGCCAGGCTAATTTTCCCTTTTTCGCGCTCCCCACCCCTTGCTACATAAGGACATTGGATCAAGCCTCTTGACCCATACTGCCCTACAGCCACACCAGAGGGCAGTCAGCAAATAGGACAACTAGTCCCCCCCCTCAAGAGAGAGAGCAGTCCTCCAGATGCTTAATCCTCTCTCCCCCCTGCCAACCCCTGGTGGCCTGGGCTCGTTCCCAAACCCAGGTCACCAGCATGGCATGAGGTATGGCATCCAATGCCTCAACCCTCAGTGCCACTGAGCCAGCCACCATATTTTATTTTTTATAGTATATGGTATTAAAATTGTTGCAGTACAGAACATAACAGCCCTTCAAACCTGGGCTTACATTATTTAACCACTTGTAGAACTGTATAGGAGAACTGTTACCAGCCTTTTATTTTTATCTGGTAACTATGGGCTGCAAGTGGCCTGAATATAAGATTTAAAAAGTTTTAAAATCACTATTCAGCTACCTGCTCTGTTCTCATTGCAAATGGGCAAAGCAGTGGATTTTTTTGAATGAAGTAACCACAGATGAAAGAGAGCAACTGGGGAGAACATTTCTGAACCTCAGTAATCATGTGGCTTTGGGTGCTGAAATGTAATTACGTAATGGTGCTGCTTAGTGGTTTCTTTGTTTTTGTGGAGAGAAGTTGTCTTAATACAACCATCACTGAAAGTTTTTTGGGGGTAAAGTTTCATGTGTGTTTTATGGAGCAGGGTATGAAGGATAGCATCAGGAGTCAGCATGAGGAGAACTCAAGTGCTTTGATGATCTAATGTGCACAATAATATTTAGTACATGGAGAACAACTTTTAGAATGTGCAGAACAACTTTTAGAATTTGCACAACTTTTGAGTAGCCACTGAATTCCATACACAATAAGCTCTAATCATATACTATATGTTAATAGTATATGGTTATGTCTTATTGTGCATGGAAATCCGTAACTGCTCAAAAGTTGTTGTACACATTTCTGAAAGTTATGTGCACATTATAAAAGTTGTTCAGCATGTTATGACATCAACTTCACCTCTACTCACCCTTGTGCTTGGTCTCACTTTTAGTTTTCTACAGCACTGGTTAGGTTCACCTGTGCTCGCTCCAATTACACTCACTTCTGCCACTTTCACTTGCCTTCTGTGCCCCTTCCCCCAGGTCAAATAAAATAAGGTATCCTTTTTCCTTTTCTTTGACTCCCAAACAGTGAAGCCCTAGTCATGTCAACATTAGTTACAGAAACTGACTCAGGCATCGTGCATTGGCTCACACAAGCTCCCGCAATGCATTCCCTATGTCTGCGCTAGACTCAGTTCTCTTGGTGGTAGGGCAGGCAGAAAAGAACTATGTTACTCATACAAGAAAAACAGCATCTGAAACAGCTGTCATTTGTGAGAAATTCTCTTTTTCTCTTATCTGTTTAAGAATAATTAAAAACTGAGACAATCAATGAGTTTTATGAAGGGGAAGAGGAGAAAATGTGCAGCAATGTGCTGCATACAAATTATTGTTAAACTATATACTATAACAAATAAAATACGGGTGACTATACACAACTTGCCTTGTGTTTCCATCTTGTGATTGAGATAACAGCATGGATCTCTCAAGCTTGGTTCTCAAGGTCCATATACTGTTATCTCAACCCTTCAATGGAAACACATAGAGGATAATGGATGGGTACTAGTTAACAACAATGCTGCATTCCCTTTGAGAGGTTGTCATGACAACCCAATGAGCGAAGCTTGAGAAGTTTACCATTGGTATGAAAACCCTGAGAAGGGAACTCCATGTTGTTGTTAACTGGTGCCCATCTTTTGTCTTTTATAGTGTATGAGCAACAGTTAAACAAAATGTGTCCTTACTTTTCTGTGTTTTGTTTTGCATCGCTCTCCATTGGGGCCATCTCTCACCAACATGGCTGTTTGTTGAAATGTGGAATTTATGAGACAAGCATACGAAAAGACGTTTGATGTTGTTATGCTATTGTTGTGCCATACTCAAAAGGGTATAACAACCTCTGAACATTACAATGATAGTATAACAATGACAGGAATTCATTGAATTCCATCGTTAACAGTCCTCTCCCATACCATATAGGCTTTTTGTACATGATTGTACAAACATTATTCTTTATATTTAGTGATGAAAAGGATGAACCGTAAAGTTATATAGTTCATTTTTACTGATTACATTGCAATTACTTTGGACAATTTTAGGAGGAACTAGAGGCATTTTCTTATACATATTGCAATGAAAAATTTGTTTACAGAAAAAAAAGTTCAATAATGTCCATTAAAACAGTAGACTAAGGTGGTTCTTGAATTTTGTTCTCTGTGATCCTACATGCAGCTGTAAACACAGCTGGATGGGGCTGACTTTGCAAGTGTGGAGAGGTAAAGGAAACTCCTCCTCCATCAGTTCCCCTGTTAGTTTTAAAGTATTGCAGCTGGCCCATTGCAGAGTGGATTTGCATAAGTATAAGCAACCAGATGACATTTGATTATCAGGACAAACATGTGAATGCTGGTGGAAGGAGACATGATTGCAAACAAATTTACTGTATTTACTTTGTACTTGTACAAATCAAAAGGGAGCCAATATGCTGTAACAATAGTTAGGGCTAAGTGGTCTTTGATTGTAACCACTTATTATCACTGCTTACATTTTGACCTTATCCAGCTATACTCATCAGGGATTGATTTTATGAGAAATGGTGAGATCGGAGAGGGCCAGATATGCAAATAACCTGCAGAACTATTCACCTTGTAAGCTTGGTTATAGCCAGATTTACATCCCCAGGTTATTATCTGGTAAAAACAGGGGACAGAAGTTGGCCAGGCACTAAGACTTGACACAGTAACTTGGTAGTAAACCATGATTGGGGTTTGGGCCACTAAATCATGACGTTGGGTTGGAAGCTGGGGCAAGAGACTGGTGAACCACTGGATAACCAAGCTACACTACAGTTAGGGAGGTCCACTGACTACTAGAATCCCTACAATAGGCCACTACAGGGAAGGGGAAACACAGAAACACCAAGGCTTAATTATATCATGGTGGGAGAATGCTAT
Source organism: Neoceratodus forsteri (assembly GCA_016271365.2). Taxonomy (NCBI): domain Eukaryota; kingdom Metazoa; phylum Chordata; order Ceratodontiformes; family Ceratodontidae; genus Neoceratodus; species Neoceratodus forsteri. Next base: position 1,007,566,658 of record CM057454.1, on the reverse strand, counting down.
AGTTGTGCATACTGCTTTCATGGAACTTTTGCAAAATTTTGTAAATTTCACAACATTTTTAATATTCTGCCTTTGGCAATTTTCAGAATCTTCTAAATGTGTTTGAAGGATTCTTACCCTGTTCCACAGACTTTTCTGGCTGAATTGTGGAATAATACACACAAACTGTGGAATGACAGTTCTGAGGAATTCCATTCCACTCTTTAATTCATTAATCCACAATATATGCAATATTCCACAGTTTAGTGATCAGTTACATAGATTTCTTTCTGGAGTTTAATACATTAATCCATAATTCATACATTCATTCCATACTTCAGTGACTCACTGAACTGTGGAATAAATGTATGAATTATGGATTTAGTTATTTAGTTTTTGTTGACTGTGTAGTGTGCACTAGGCATTCATATGCCTATTTTCAGGTATGACCCGGGAGTTTACAAAGAAAGGTTCACATCATGGATAATATCAACAAACCAGAAAATTGTACAGGGTTCATAAGATATCACCAAAACAAATGCACATATTGTATTTAATCAACACAGAGCTCAATACTGTAATTGTACAACCTTCTAGGAATATCAACGACAATTGTACATAGTGGATTAGATCAACAGTAGAGAGGTGTGAAGTCTGCAGAATTTGTTCCATGAGGTATTCCACAGATTTTGTGGGTTTTGTGGAGTGATTTCAAGAAATTTGCAGCTACAAATTCCACCTCAAAACACAAAGCTATGCCTGCAAATTTCATGCTTTGCGGTTAAAATAGATGAATTTAGCCAAACATTTCATGCAAATAGTGCGAACCTATGTTTTAGCGGCCAGCCAAAACTCTGCAGATTCTACAAAGTCCAAATTTTTTGGCACTTTGTGTAACATTCACAGTTGAAGTTTAACTTTGCAACATCTCTAATCAACAGACGGACCTGAGATAGTACAGAGTTCGTACAGGAACATATTTGAAGTACATTTTAATGAATGTTCATTGGCATGGGGTAGGGTATAAATTAGCAGTATTTGATCAGTAAAGCTTTTAGATAGGAAGGAACACAAGAAATTAGAATAGTATGTGTTTGTACATAGGGTATGGTGGGGCAGCAAGTTAGGTATATTAGGAGGAGAAATGTGTGAGAATGGTTAGAAAGTGGGCTTGAAAATAAAGCATCCTGATTGTCTGAAAGCCATGGTCAGCCATTCATTTATTTTTCAATAGAGCCTGCTAAAAAGCGAGTGCCAATTTGGAGTGCCCCACTACTTAGTGAATTATTGGGCACCACTAATATTCAAACTTAGCTACTGTAATTTTTTTTCTCCCTCTCAGCAGCCATTGCCCCCTGTTCTGTAACTAATCCTCTGCCTGCTTTCTTTTTAAATCACACACAAAACGTAGAAATTTACCTGCTTTATGCAGGCTTACTTTTTGTTTTTCCTACTTCCTTGATGGACCTTTCTCCTACAAAATATATGGACCTTCCATCTGTACTCAGTTTCTCCACATCGTGACCACCCTCCGTCCCATCACCGATCCTCTTCCTGTTTTTTTAAAAACAACACACACAAACTCAGAAATCTACCTGATTTTTGCAGGCTTACTTTTTTTTTTCACTTCTACCTCAGAGGACCTGTCTCCTACAAAATGCAGTGATCTTCCACCTGTCCCTTGTTTCTCTCCAGTGTGGCTGCTCTCCCGCCCACCACCATCACATTGCTGGCTGATTCACAGTACCCCAGCTCAAAGAGATGGATAAATTCAAGCAGAAAGCACAGGCTAAACTTTCTTTTTCTTCCACCTCACCCAACCACTCCTCGACCACATTCCCAGATCAATGAATGAATAACTGAATTATACAATAAATAAATACATTAAAATGAATGAATACTTCAAAAAAATAAAACAGTGAAACAAAAAGCTGTTTAACTTAAACAGAAACAGTGAAATGAAAGCATTTCAATGTGTGTGGAGGGAGGTAACCATAACAACCAACTCAAACTTTAAAACTACAGAGGCTCCACCAGGTCAAAAGTCCCCAGGTTAAAAAAAACAAACAGGCAGAGGAACTATTTTATTGCAATGTAAATCAAACAAGTAAGAGTTTTGACATTTACACATACATTTAATATGATTTTAAAGATTTAATAATACAGTGTCCCATTTTCAAAGTGTAATAATTCCCTCCAGGGTGGGCAGCATTGGGCAACACTGGACCTTCCAGGGACTTCATTTCACCCCTGGGTGGCCCGATTTTGCCCAATACCACCTACCCTGTCAGGTATTATTGCTTACTTAATGTATTAAACAGTGGAAAGAGATTCTGCTGAACTAATCACTCAGTGATCAGTTATGCAGAATTCTTTCCACAGTTTAATGCATTAATCCACAGTTCCTACATTCATTCTGCCATTCTAAGTTGGAATTTCTGCAAAAGTTGTCCAAGTGCATTCCAAAATTTTACAAAAGTGAAAATCTGACTTTTGCCAAAATTCCACCAGCAGGAGTTTAATTTCTCACAGTCATAAGAATGTTCATTGGTAGGAAGGTGCAGCAGGGTCAATGCATGCTATTCAGCACTGTGCCTCTGAGAATCATGCTGTGACCAGGCTGCTGGCACAAACCCATTTGTTAGCAGGTGCAATCCTTGCAAGCACTCACTTACTGTATAACTGGATTTTCCAGTTGCAATGCACCTCTGTCAATGGGGACCCCCCTGCAATGTACCACATTTATTGTATTATAATATTGAGCATTATAATTGTTAATCTGAAATACAAAACTATTATACCCCCCTTAATGACTAAGAATAGAGCCTGAGGACTTTACAATAGTCTTTCCAAGAAGGTAAACTATAGACTGGAACAGGCAGTCAGCTGCCAATGGAAAAATTGCAATTGATGTCAACAGACCTCGATTGTACAGAATTTTGAAATGAATTTGAGCTTCAAGTCATTCTGCTCTTTATTAGTATGGACATTTGCATGAAAGAAGACTTTCCATCCCTAATGGATCTTTTGCTTCTGGTCCCTGCTTCTGACATCACATCATGTTGCTAATAAACTAGCAGGAACCTGATTTTTAATTTAAATTATTTTAGAAATAAATAATGGGATAGGTTAAAAAGTCACATTTCTTTTGAAATGTTGTGTTGCTACATTTTTCTGATGTTAAACATTATTTACTTTCTGTGTGGCTACTGTTCCCTTTTTTACAAATATGTCCTCTTGAAGAGACATGCACCCTTCTAGAAAGATTTTTTGATAACTTTATTAAATCAGTTTCTACAGACGTTTCACACAAACTCCATGTTAAAAAATGGGTACATACAGTAATTGTAATATTCCAGTGCAGAGCATTAACATTTTTAAACCAGTCTAACATCAGTTTATAACAGCAGTAGATGTTATGGTTAACAGTTAAACCTGTATGTATAGAAGCAACATGGGCAGAAATCAAGATCAATTAGATTATTGCATTAGTAAATGTGTCCCTGAATTGAGGAAATATAATTCCAAAAGAAGAATACCTAAATGGTTCAGAAGAAACATTAAGAAGAAAATTGAAAGGAAAAGAAGGGCTTATAGGAAATATGAACAGTATCCCAATGATGAAAACTAGGAAAATTATATGAAGCTAACCAGAGAAGGTAAAAGGGAGATCGGGGGAAGCACAGATTGCTAATGAAATTAAGATGGCACCTGCTATTGCACATAACAAAAAATCCTTCTTTAATTATTTAGGAAGTCTCGGGGTGGTCAAAATACTGTATGGTCAATTAAGGTGGACAATATTATAATCACTGAGGAAGAAAGTATGGCAAACTGCTTTAACAGATTCTTCACAAGTAATTTTAAAATCAAAACCCTGAATGCCATTACGTGGGCTACAGAGTCAGATAAATGCAGAAAAGAAATCCCGGGCTGAGGAAGTATGTCTGAAATTAAAAGGTCCAACAGTTAATAAATTGCCAGGACCAGATGACATACATCTTTGATTACTGAAGAAGCTGGCTGAGCAGATCACAGGGCCGTTGGCCATACTCTTTAATAAATCATTGGGTGATGGCATGACATTACCTGAATAGTGGTGTGCGAACTTGACACCCTTACATAAGGAAGGTGATAAAATGGATATTGTGAACTACTGTCCAATCGGTTTGACCTCTGTTATAAGTAAAATAATGGAGGGGTTTATTAAAGATGCTATACTGAACCATGTAATGAAGAGGGGAATGATTGATGAAACACAACATGGGTTTAGTCAGGGCAGATCATGCCTAACAAATCTGATGCACTTTTTTGAAAATGTGAGTTGAGTACTGGACAGAGGCTTACCAGTCAACATAATGTTTTTAGACTTCTCTAAGGCATTTTACTCTGTACCTCATCATAAGCTTATAGAAGAACTTGTGAAAATAACATTCCACCGATGTGTTATATCCTGGGTGAAGTCATGACTAACTGGGCTGACTCAGAAAGTAACAATCAGGGAACACTACTCTGACTGGATGGAGATCATTAGCGGTGTGCCCCAGGGGTTGGTGCTGGGGCCTGTATTGTTTAATATTCTTGTAACAACTATGAAGATGTCAGACTGTGCTTGGCTGTGCAAATACACAGATGATGCCAAAGTGGGGGCTATTGTTAATAACAGACAGGCAGCTGTTGCATTACAAAAGGACTTGGAGGTACTTGGAGAATGGGCACATGACCATGGCTTGGACTTTAACTTGGACAAGTGCAAGGTGATGCACTTGTGTAAGAGTAATATCATGCCACAGTATACAGTGATGGATACTATAATGACAACAACTGAGTTGGACAGAGATCTAGGAGTTTACATCTCTAATAGCCTGACTTTTAGTGACCATACCAGAGAGATGGTTAAAAGAGGCAACAGTCTGCTAGGCTGCATTCTGAGACACATTAAGAGTAGACACAAAGAGGTAATAGTTCCTCTCTACACAGCCCTTATGAGACCTCACCTAGAGTACTGTGCCCCAGCTATAGCAAATTGCAATATCAGTAATATGAAACACATAGAGGGAGTCCAATGTAGGCTCACAAAAAAGATACATGGCATAAAATATAAGGGGTACAGGGAGAGGCTACAATCTCTCAATCTCTATTCAATGAAATATAGAAAGGTTGGGGGAACTTTTGTCTTGTGTTCAAATTGGAGCTTTTAAAGATAAACAAGTATGGGAAGCGAATGGGCTGTGTATGGCCAGAAATGGCAGAAACACAAGATCCCACAAGAAACAACTTAAGGGAGAGACTTGCAAGACCACTAAGAGGCAGCAATGATTTACGCAAGGAGTGGAAGGAATCTGGAATTCATTGCCTGAAGAATTGGTATATTGTGATGCGCTGTATGAGTTTAAGACTGGTCTCGACAGTTACATGGGTACAAATAAACTTTGTATTACCACTGAAAAGTGTCATGCCACCAAGGGCTTTAACCTACAGACTTAAAACCATACTATGAAACTATGAAACTATACATGTTGTTTATTTTAGATAGCCTTTTTCTCCTGTCTTGTATACCAAAATGCCCATTTCCCCAGTTTTGAGTCTGATTTGGGCATTTTTACAGACTTGAAATGATTAAATGTGTAACCTTGTTAAATATTGCTAGCCCTAGGTTTTCATCAGTGTTCTCTGCACTTTTAAGTGCTGATTGTTTAGCATCACTTTTCTAGTAAGCAAAGCGAACTAAAGCATAACAGATACCTACTCCCTGATCTTAGAAACATAGAACCATAGAAGTGTATCATCAGAAGAAGGCCTTGCATCTAACAAGTCTGCCCAAGGTAGAGGTACATTCTCCTTAAAGTTTTATGTCTATCCACCTCTTCCCTTTCCCCCTCACCTGCCCCCAATGCCTAACTCACCCTGTCTTGAAGCTCTCCATAGTGTCTACCTTAACAAGCACCTGTGGGAGCTTATTCCACCCTTCAATCAACTACTCTACACAACAGTAAATCCTGATGTTACTCCTGAATTTACCCCCCTATTAATTTACTGCCATTTCCTGTAGAGTTTTTAGTCTTGCTGGTCCTAAAATATCCATTGGATTCCATCTTGTTTATGCCCTCATTTATTTGAACATCTCAACCATGTCGCCTCTCTTCCTGCTGGTCTCAGGTGAGTACGTGTTTAGACTCTTCAGTCTCTACTCATAGGCATTCTTTTGACAACTTTGTATCATCATCAGATCATAAGGTTTTGGGTTCTAGCCCTATAACAGGAACTTTGGGTAAAATCCCATACTGACACAATAGTGCCGCATAAGGAGGGTGCTGCAATCCTGAGGTGCCAACTGCAGAGATCAAATAAGCCCACACCAAGATAGTTGAGTGGTGCACCAGTAACATCAGAAACTTGCAAAAATGAACATCTTTGCATTGTGCCAACCACTCTTCATTCAGGTAAAAACGTGAGGCTTAAATTGGTATATATATTTAAAAAGAAGCATAATTTATTGAGGTCTGGATCTCATGAAAAGATAGACACGGAGACATCTTTGTTGGTTTGTGGAGGGGCAGTTGTCTCTGCATTTGTTTTTTTTATGAAATACAGCTCTCACTAACTTATGCTTCTTTCTAAACATACTCAAGTTTGAGTTTCATGTTTTTAACTAAGTGAAGAGCATTTGGTGCACTGCCCATGTGTTTGTTTTTGCAGTCTCCTGAGGTGCATTCTTTTGGATGAGACATTAAACTAAGGTCCCATCTGCCTGTTCTGGTGGTGGTTCAGGTGGACATTAAATATCCCATGTCACTTCTCAAAAAGTCTAGGGGAATTTTTATTATGACATCTTGACACACAGTAATGGTTTGGTCACAAATTAGACAGTGATGGGAGATCCCCACTCCAGTTTGGAAGTACATACCTTTAGTTTATTTATCCCAATTCCCTACAACTGCTAAAGACCAATGTCTCCTGAGTTGGAGAGAAAAAGGTTTAAACCACCTTACTCAGTTTGTCCTAGAGGAAGTGATCAAAAGTTTCACAAACCTGCAACAAGAATGTAACCTTCCACAGAAGGACTTTTATAAATTCTTGCAATGTAGGCATTATATAGAAACCAGGGTGGGCATAAAAGCTCTTACAGATCCTATAGCTTAACCATTGCTGCGGACATATCAAAAAAGTTGTATGGGGGACCTGAGTGGTTATATCTCTTACATATATAAAACACTGCAAGAAGGAGTAGGTGCTTTACAAATTCATAATATTGAACTGAGATGGCAGAAGGAGCTTACCATTACTCTGACAGAAAAAGATTGGAGTAAAGTATGGTCTGGGGTATGCAAAATGACAAATTCATCAGTATGGAGAGAATATCATCGGAAGGTTACTTTCAGATTTTTTATTACCCCAGTAGTCACAAAGCATTACATGTTGACCTCCATGGATAGATGTTGGAGAAGTTATGGGGAAAAAGGGACCTTTTTGAATATATTATGGGCCTGCCCACAAATTACAAATGATTGAAAGGAGGTAGGCATGGCAATGAAGGAAATCTTTCAGTTGGAAATAACACTGATTGGGATGAACCTGGTTGTGGCTCTTCCCCCAAAAGGGGTATGATCAGGGGATCAGAAATATTTATTTAATATCTTGATAACAGCGGCATTGAAAGATATTGCACAACATAGGCTTAAGCTGCAGTCCATCTTGTTGGATTTGTGGAGGGCAAATGTGGAGGATATTAAAGAAACAGAAGGGAACACTGCCCATTTGAGATTATCAATGGATAGATTTAACTTAAGATGGTTGCCCTTCTATGATTACATGGAGAAAAGGGATGGAACAGCGGTACTGGAACAACACTTACACCCATGGTGATTAGAGAACCCCCTGCAGCCCATATATTTGGCAAGAAAGTTATTGCATAGAGATCCTGAATACTGTAACATAATTGGTCAATTCTTAGCTTAGGGAGTGATAAATTAAAGAGCTGACTGAACTCATGATAAATGATCTGAAATAACCCAGGTATAGGAAATAAGACTCCACACAAATTAGTTTTAAATGATTGTTTTTCTGTTATCTTTATTTTATAAATTAACTGACAACTGTCAATGTAATGGTAAAAAGGAAAAATTATAATTGTAAAATGGATGTACATTAAGATGGGTGAAGAGGAAAATGATATACAAGTACAATAAAATCCCCTCCAAGTATTATATGCTTCCTAGTGAGCAAAACGGCTGCATATTTTCACAAAGTTCAGTCCTTGATGCAATACTTTGGGTAGCATATACATTTTTAACACGAAAAACGTGAATCATTATAAGAGACATTGATCATGAGGGCTCAACTTGAAGTAATATATATAACCCTTTTAACTTTAAAAAGGAAACCCCAAAATAGAATGCCAATTCCATCACATAAATCATTGCCTTGTGACCAAAAGGAAGGTCCTGTAGGCCAGGCATATTTGGCTTGATTTACTTCATGGTTAGTTTTAAGCCAAATGTCCTGAATGAAAAACACATTGTTTGGTAGATCCCTTAAAAACTGGCAAGTGGTCAATCTTTTTTTATAAGATTTAAGAGACCACCCTGCATGAGAAAGAAGAAAAGACATTAAGTAATATCTCCAGGTATTTTTGCAGACTCCTTCTGACCTGTATAATGATTATCTGTTTGGGAATCCTAAGAGTGTTCCATCCTAGTGGAGGCCACTGAGAAATCAGAGTCATCCCCATCTTCCTCGGTGTCCCCACACTGCCTTCTCTTTGCTAGGACCTGATATCTGTTTCTAGTTATCACTTGTTGTTTCGGGGTACAATGGCCTTTCTTGTCCCTCTCCCTTTTCTGAGGGGGCATCTCCTGCACTGTGATGGTATCACTTGAACCAGGGATAGCCTGGTTTTCTTGTGGGAGTTCAGATGCATCAAAAGATAGATCTTGAACATGAGGGTGTTGAATTTCATCTGTAGAAGGGACAAGTGAGACCACTGAGGGAGCTAAAATATCCTGAACTGATAATACTTCCTCACCGGGTGGGGTGGGGTGGGGTTCTAGCATTTAACACATGAATTTGGGAGTCAGTGATGATCTGCTCCTGGTTTTGTAGATCATGGTCAAGTCTGTCGTGATCTGCCCACAGGCATTGTCTGTAAGTGTGTCCTGATTCATCGCACAGATTACAGTGGAAAGGGTTAGGACAACCCAGGCTTACATGACCGTATTCCAGGCAGAGATTGCATCTGGGTTTGTCACAGACTGAACTTAAGTGTGTTCTAGTACCACACTTGTGGCCCATTTTTGGCTGACGTGGGTAGAAACATAATCTTCTGTCCCTGCCAATATGGAAACTGCCTGGAAGGTGTGAGCTGCCTGTATCTGTCTGTCAAAGCTGAACTTTTACCCCCCCCCCCCCCGTCCACACAAGGTTATCATCAAGAATTGGCTTTGGGCATACAGGAATATCACAGTGCTACCTTAATCAAGATTGAACATCTGCTATATTTACCTCTTAGTTTCTAAACAAAAGTGTTACTGTTTTTACCATTGCTTTAGTTAGAGGGATTGGAAAAAAATGGACACCACAAAAGGGTATTCTTAACACTGAGGTCACATTTTTGAAACTTCAATCATAAATGGGTTTTCCATGAACATGAATGAAAGCAAACAGTTCTTGAGCTCTAATACCCATTAAATCTTTGAACATCACATGTGATACAGTTTTCCTATCTGGTGCATTATTTAAATCCCCTTTATAATTTACCCTTACAGTGTTTCTGTGCTGGCTGAGTCTCCTAATTTCTGGAATACATTGGATATTCTGAAAGTCCTTTGTTGTGGATTTGAATTGAATGTTCTGTTGTATTCAGATCCTCAGTGTTCTCTGCATCTGACTGCTGGGCAAGAGGAGGGTCCCAATACTGAGGCTTGCCTTGGTGATCACCTGTATGTTCTTCTGTGTCCATAGCAACAGTACTGGATAGTGCAGCATTAGAATTTACATTTTTATTTGTTTGTCTGGGACAGTTTTGGGCACTGCTGTAGTGTTTGTGACCAGTATACTGGACTGCTGTTCAGGTTGTTGTGCAGGGGTACTACCTCCTGTGAGGTTCTTAGATCCCTGTATAATGTCATTAGCTCACACAGGGCATGGGGAAGTCCAACCCATCCCATTCTTTTATTTCTCACAATCCACAACTTTCAAAGCCACGTCCAGGCTCAAGGTAGCTCCCAGAACGATTGATCATCTGAGTGTCCTTTCTGAAATACTAGACTTGGATGTGATGGACCAGGTTCCTGTCCTCATTCAGTGTGCTGGGGAGGAGTACTTCCAGGAAAAGTAGAAGGAAGAGAAAATGGATCTTCTCCAGAAGGGAGAACCGGTGAGTCCACATCCGATCTTTCAGCATCCTCTTGTAGTAGTCTAAGTAAAAAAGATTTGTGTGTCTTCATAGCATCCCTTTGAAGTTGGCCATGTATAGATTGTCCAGATGTTCCAGGCAAGCTGGAGTCCATAGAGACTTGCAGTCATTGTTCTGTAGCTGGTACTAGATTCGGAAAAATCATTTTAGTAGAAACACCATCATTTTCTGTTGGTAAATTTTCCAGATGTACCAAACTCGTATCAATTTCCATGGCTTCTGGTACATCGCAAGGTCTGGAAACAGGAATATCTAATAAACCTGCTCCAAACGTTGCAGTGCTTCCCGCACCTGTAACATATCCACCTTCTTCCTCTCAGCCATCGACCATCTTGTAATGACTGACAAGGGGTCCTCCTACAGCATAGTAGGGGAATATTTTATTGATGGATTCAAAAAATAATACACAAAAATCATAACAATTCAAGAAAAAAACTATTTCTTATTTACATGCCTATATTTTTTCTGTGAAAACGTACCTTATTTATATTTTAATATAAAGGAACATCCTTTCCACCACATTTTAACTTTATGTAATGGATGAAAATTCACATTTTTCTCATATACATCCTGTAATGCAGTTTCACACAACTGTTGAAAAACATGATAACGCATATATTGCTGTCTTAATGTCCATTGTACTTGGGCTTACCAGAGATAATATTTTAAGATGGTTAAGAAAACTGATAAGGTTCCCTTATAATATTTACAAAAGAATTAAGGGTATTGACCTAAGATTAACACTTCATAAATTAAATTCTCTAACCACAGTAACTTCCAGGATTGAGCCAAAAATGTCAATAAATTATGTGAGTAAGTACAAGTCAAAGCAAAGTGCCCCATTGTTTCTTCCGAGGCTAGGCAGTCTGTATAGGGGCAAGATCTTTCTTCCATTGTTTTATGCTTATTATTCCCTCTTATGTTAAGTCTACCATAACAGCTTAACCACAGATTTTCCCACATAAAAGGTGGCACCCTGGGTTCATTTAGCAAAACTAAAACATCATGTCTTTTAGCTGGTATACAACCATTGAACTCCAGTTTAGTGGGGTATGTTTCTTGAAGAATCTGTTTATACAGAGTTTGGTGACTTGCAGTTCTTAACCTATCTTTAGAAATATGTAATTTAAATAATTTTTATACTGATGATCTAAAATGTTGAGAAATTTGTAGATATTTAGAGAACTTAACTGGACTAGTTTCCCATTTCTTAAAACAACACCTGTAAGTTTTTATGCATCCACAGGTACAGTACATCAAAGCCCCCTGAGTTCCTACTGCTATTTTTAAAGAATAAATAAAAAACAAAGTATGTGCAAACACCACTGGCTATATCATGCCCACCCTCTCCTTTTAGTTCAGATAAGTATATAAAGTCTCTTTTTATGGGGTTAAGGTGACTGCCCCACAACATTTGAAAAAATATGCTGTATAATCTGGTCTCCAAGGATAATGGTAGCAGGAATATTGCTCCAATGTAGAAGATGCAGGGAAGAAGGAATTTCTTTATTATAAAACTCTTTTTAATTTAAATATTTTTAAATTCTTCCATACAAGAACTTTCATTTCACAGCCATTCAGGGTATGTTCCCAATTAGATTTTGCAATTTCGGGTGTTCCAAACCAAATCCCTAACAATTTAATAGGACCTGTAACCACTGGAAAGTGGCCTATCTCTTGCTGTTGAGGATTTTCTGAACCTAATCTAAGAAATTTACATTTCTCCACATTAAGCTTTGAATCTGAACCTAATCTAAGAAGTTTACATTTCTCCACATTAAGCTTTGAATTTGATACGTTTGCACATTTTGTCAACTCCTCTTGTGCTGCTCCAATACTCTTTGAGTCCCTTAACAATAAACAGGTGTCATCAGCATAGGCTAATAGTTTAACTTCATCCTCTAAGGAGAGACCAGTTAATCCCATAATATTATTATTAAAATATGTTTTTTTCTATTAGAGGATTCAGGGAAAAAATGTAGAGCAACAGGCTCAGGGGACAACCTTGCCTAACCCCACCCTGAAACTTAATATCAGGTCCTTCATTACCTAGAATGATTGGCCAAAATGTTGCATTACTATATAATATTTTGAGCCACTACATGAATTCTTCAGGTATTCCGTAAGTTCTTAATACCTGAATCAGAAACTTATGATCCACATGATCAAATGCTTTCTGTTGGTCCAAAAAAGGAAAAAAAGCCTGTGTTATTTTGTTTTTGATAGAATTACCGTATTTCTTGTAGAATTATCAATGGATACTGAATACATCTATTTGAAAGTCTGCAAACTTGTGCTAGGTGAATTAATGAAATTGCAATTTTCCTAAGTCTTAAATGAAAAATCTGGGATAGGGTTCTGAAATCAGTATTTAATAAGCTTATTGGTCTCCAATTATGTATATTTGTTCTACCTCCCATTTTATGCAGGAAGATTACGATTCTTTCTTTTGCATAAGAAAGAAGGTAAATACCTTCTGCAGGAAAGCAGATATTTTCGTTAAAAAAATGTATAAAATTCTGCTGGTAGTCCATCTTCCCTTGGAGTTAATGATTTTTTAAGATTCTTAATAACTTCTGTTATTTCATCTAATGAAACTGGGCAAAGTAGTGTTTGTGATTCCGCAGAACTTACTTTAGGTCTTTGTAGAGGGGTGAGACAGTGTAAAAGGTATCCCTCCAAAGGTATATTATTATTAGTGGAATCTAAATATTTTTCTACTACTTCTGATATCTCTTTTGGTGATTTTACTAATTCTCCTTTGTCATTTAGCAGTGAAGGAAAGGTGGCTGTATTTTTTTTCCTTTTTTACATGCTTCACAAGTACTTATATAAGGAGTTGTGTTAGTTCTATAAGTGAGTTCAGCATGTCAGGCACTGGCCCTATCATATTGCAGTCTCTGCATTTCATTTTTAGTGGTCTGAATTTGAGAATCTCTATTATGTTTTTGTTGTGGTATTAAAGACACTGGGTGCTGCAGTTGTGTCCATAGTTGCAAATATGAAAAAAAAATGTGTTTGACCTTTCTTTTTACCTTCACATTGAAAAATATTCTGGATGTCTTTTTTAGCATCTAGCCACCAATCTCCCCCTCATCATATTCATCAAAAACAGTCGACCTCGTATGCAACAATAATCTTACTTCCTGCTGAGTTCAGACATCTGTAAGCTGGTCTATATTCAATTTCCACCTAACATATTTACATGGGATTTCTGGATTCCTACTTATGATTGTTTTAATCATCAGATGGTCTGAAAATTCTACTGGTATTATTTCTGTAGAATGAATAACCCAAGAGGAAGAAAGAAAAAAATTTAATAAATCAAGGTGACATAGTGTGCCCTCTGATTTGTAAATCATAGGACTTTTTTGATATGATCAATACAGTTGAGGAGTTCTGCAGCATGAATGCATTTGGAAAGTGCATGGGAATTGTAATAAATATTTTTTAGTGTTTCTTGCCCTTTTGTGATAGAGATAGTACAATTTAAGTTTCCACCAAAGATGATGAGTCTGGCTGTCACTAAAAAGGGTTGCATTTGTTCTAGTAACTGTACCCTATCTGCCTTGCTCTGAGGGCCATAGATGTTAATAATTTTAAAGGGTTCTTCATCTCAGTCTTCATCAAGAATCAAAACGTGTCCAAGGCTTAAGTCAATTAATTTGAAAAGGGAAAATCTATTACCGAAAAACAGTATTCCAATGCCGTTGTCTTTATCTGTTCTGAAGGACCAATATGATGGGCCCCAGAACCATTCTGAATGAAAGCTAGCTATTTGGGTGAGAAATCCCATTCAAGTTTCCTGAACTAAGAGGATGTCAACAGAAGACTCTTTAGCCATTTGATAAACTGCCTGTCACTTTTGACATTCCCTAAACTGTGACAATTAATGGAAGCAACAACAGTGCAGTTCACTGATCAGGATTAGTGTTTTTTCCTGTGCATCTTTTTTCCTGTGTATGTCTTCTCAGCTGGTTGTAAACTATCTGATGCAATTGATTGTGAGACGAAACTTCTTCTTCCATCCATGAGTCACCCCAAGAAGATGATGTCAATACATCATAAGGGTTCTCAGTTCCAATATTGTCCTGATGATCGGGTTGTGTATTAGCTCTAGTTACCCTCCTTTGAGTCTGGGGAGTCACCCACTGCTGTGGTGGTGGCACCTCTGCCTCGGTATCTTGAAAGTTACATCACTGAACATTTGAAGCCTTCTAAAGAAATCCGCCATACTCCTGTGCTGGGTTGTACAACACCAACCTGATATTATTGCATTAGAAGAGACTTGACTCTCCAAAACAACCCTTGACTCCATTATTTCCCTCCCTGGATACACCCTATTCAGGGAAGACTGAGCTGGTAATCGTGGAGGTGGGTGTGCAATCTACATGTGGGATACCCTTATAAGCCATGTGTTTCCTGCCCCCAAGCTTGACTATGGTGCCCAAGCCCTCACTCTAAAAATTACCACTGACCCAGCCAGGGGCCCAGTCTTCCTCACGGTCTCCTACATACCCCCAAGGAACCAGAACCCAGTGGTCCATTCTGTCATCGACAACCTCAGCTCCCTACTACACAAAGCTGAGCAACTCATCCTAGGTGACCTAAACATCAATTGGCTTGGTACCACTGCCTCTCATACCAGGGACTCCTTCGCTACCCTGGACATGTCCCAGTTAGTCACTCAGCCCACTAGATTCAACTGGACAAGTGGCTACAGAACCCTCCTGGACATAATACTATTGAACTGCCCTCATAAAATCTGGGATATCAACATCCTCCCTGACTCATTTAGTGATCACTCACCTGTCCTCTGTCTCTGGTCATCCTTCATACCAAAACCTGTGTCCCAGGTCACCTTATGCCTATGCCCCAGGGGTCTCAGAAAGCTAAAATTGCATCTAGCACAGCTGGACTGGTCCCCCTATCTGTCACACCCCTGATATTGACTCTGCCCTGGACCTTTTTACCAATGCCTTCAGCAAGGCCTGTGACCTTTTCACCCCCAAACCAGAATCTGTACAAAATAACAAAATGTTGCATAGATCTCCCCATCTCTTATCCAAAACTTAAGCATAATGATAATCTCTGGCACATCGCTATCGAATCAAACAAGTTGGCTAATAGATAAGCCTACAATGCTGTGCATAATCAGTGTACCTGGGTCATTAGACAAGCCAAGGCAGAGCATTATCAGACCACCCTTGCATCCAGTTGGGGTTCCGCCCAGACTTTCTGGGACAGCATGAAAGAGCTTAATGGGAAGACCCATGGTGACCCCTCACCATCCCAGCTCTCCATCGATGGCACTGTCACTGCAGACCCAACTCGCATAGCTGATTACCTCAACACTACCTTCTCTGACCTAAGCTCTGTCCTCCCAAATAACTTTTTTGACCCAATCCCCACCTCTATCCCCCTGCCTTGGATCACTCTCCTTTCTACCTGCACTCTATATCCCTCCACATAGCCTGCTAAAAGACCTTGGTCGCAACAACCCCAGCTGTGACTCCCTAGACTGCAGGATCCTCTGCCTGGTCTTGGATGTCATCCTAGTCCCTCTTTTTTTTTTTCAATTCAAACTTTATTAACAGAATTTTCCACAACATTGGGGGCAGTTAACATGAGAAGTACAACTTGGATACAGTAACATACTCTATTCAAACTGCTCCCCCTACCTTCCCTTCCCCCATACAGCAGTATTATGCCTTCTTACAACATGAGTTCTAAGACATTATACATAAGTATACAGGGCTAGCTACTATGAAACAGTACTTATATCCGGGTAGCTATAATTAAGGAGGGAAGGGGATCCCATATATGTGTGTGTAAATGGGTAATCTATTGTGGAGACTAGCTATAGTTTTCTCTGTGAGAAGGTTAGCAAGGATTTTGTTCACCCATTCCTGTAATGTCAGTGTGACCTTATTTTTCTGGTGGTGTAAAATAAGTTTTTTGACAGATAGTGCAATCATAGAGATATGAAATCTCCTCACCTTAACCCTGATAGAGGACAGGTCCCCTAGGAGACAAATGTCGGGTGTGAAACACTCCTGCAGACCCAGTAAGGGGTCCAGAAAAGTTTTGATAGCATCCCATAAAGAAGATATTTTGGGACACAACCAAAATATATGGAGGAGTGTTCCTTCTCCCTGGGAACATCTGACACATATGTTTGAGTCAAGGAGACCCCATTTCACTAATTTAACAAGGGTATAATACATGTTGTGCAAAATTTGGTATTGCATAAGGTGCAATCTATCTTGGGACACATATTTATGACATGACCTCTATAAGGCCTGCCAGTTGGGAGAATATTGGGGAAAGATAGATCTCCAGAACCTAGTCAGTCCAAGGAGCCTCCGTACCGTCTATGAAACAAATCTTGATATAATTTAGAGATGACACCAGAGGACCCTAATAGGGAAGAGGTTTCCAGGATCAGGGCCCTAACTGACTGGCAAGGAGGGGTATTGTCCAAGACCGTTATAAGTAAATGCTTTAATTGGACCACTTTAAATTGTGAGTATACTGGGATATTAAATTTCCTGATAAGTTCATCTGCTGAAAGCCATTTTCCCTAATCATCCAAGAATGAGGATACTATCCCATCGCCCAGTCAGGGCAGCCATGTGTGGGGAATCAGCTGTTTATTCATGGTGAAGGTCGGAGAATTCCAGATAGATTGGGCCAGGTCCAAATGAGAGGTATAGCACAGAAAGGAACAAAGCTGCATGTATACTTTCAAGGAAATCATAAGAATGGGGCATTTCTCAGCACCTTGTAACTGGGACACGTTTACATAAAACAGAGTTAGGAGATCCGAGTTCATAGACTGGATTAAATCTAGTTCTATTTTGATCCATGTCGGTCGCAATTTCTTGGGACCCAGACACACCCATTTCAAACATTTAGCCAGGTGGCTGGCCCAGTAATATATAGCCAAGTGAGGAATCCGCAATCCCCCATCAAATTTAGAGGCGGCCAGCTTATAGTATGCCAGCCGGGGGTATTTGTTAGACCAGATGAACTTGGTGAAGATACTATGCATTTTCTGAAACCAGGATAAAGGAATAAATGAATTAAGAAGAGAGAGGGGATAAAAAATTCTTGGGAAAATATTCATCTTGATTACATTAATCTGGCCCCATAATGAAGCCGGGAGTTTGGACCATCTATCCATATCCTGAATTATTAGCTGGGAAAGAGGTTCCAAATTTTCTTTAAACCGTGCTGAGGGATTACGCGTTAATTTGATGCCCAGGTATTTCAGCATCCGGGGTGCCCAGCACAAACGGAAGGGGGTAATGTCAGTCTTGAAGATCTTATGATTCAGGGGAAAGAAAGAGGATTTATTAGCATTTAGTTTGTAATTTGAAAGGGCACTGAATTTAGCAATTTCCCCTAACAAGGCCGGAAGAGAGGACACTGGATGGGATAAATAAAGAAGAAGATCATCCGCGTATGCTGTAATCTTAACCTCGTGGCACCCCACCCAGATGCCCTGTATCCCCTCGTTGCTGAAGATGTTTTGAATGAGAGGTTCCAAATAAAGGTTAAATAAGAGGGGAGAGAGGAGGCAACCTTGTCTGGTACCTGAGTATAGAGAGAAGGTCTCAGAAAATGCACCGTTTCCTGAAATCTTTGCTAAAGGAGCTTTATATAATGCACGGATCCAGTCTATAAAAATGGTAGGAAACTGGAAGACCTTGAGAACCTGGAAAAAAAAATTCCAGTTCACACGGTCAAATGCCTTCTCTGCATCCAGAGAGACCAACCCGGCAGGAAAAGTGGCATCCCTGGACACCGAGAAGACATGTGAAAGGGTGTGCAGATGGTCTGAAGACGAACGTCCCTTCATGAACCCAACCTGAGCCATACCTATCAGGTCCAGAAGAACCACGGTTAACCTATCGGCCAATATCTTCAAAAGGATTTTGATATCTTGATTTAAAAGGGATATGGGCCTGTAGCTTTGGACTAACTCTGGGTCTTTGTCTGGCTTGGGGAGAAGAACAATCAGGGCTTTGAACACGTAGGCATCCACCACCACCCCGGATAAAATGTGCTGAAATAGTCGGTGAAGCACCGGCAATAAAAGTTCTTGGAAAGCTTTATAAAATAATGAGGAGAAATCATCCAGCCCCGGGACCTTGTCAGATGGCAAGGCTCCGATAACCCCCGAGATCTGCTCCTGGGATATTGGAGAGGCCAAAAAGCTCCTGTGCTGTTCTGTTAGGGAAGGCAGATGGGAGTCCTTTTAAGTACTCCTCCAAAATCTCCGGACAAGAAGGGCGCTCCATGTCTGAGTATAATTGTTCGTAATATAGTGCAAACTCTTGCACTATCTCGGAAGGGGATACTCTCAGAGACCCATCTACCTGAGCCCGAATTGGGGGGATAAATCTTGCATATTCCTGTTGTTTTAACCACAATGAGAGTAAACAGCCCGCCTTCTCTCCCTGGTCTGTATAAATGGCTCTGGTTCGGATGATAGCTAACTCCACCTTTCCCCTCAGCAAATCTAGATATCTATCCTTGGCAACCAGAAGCTTCTTTCTGTCCTCACGCGAAGTGCTGACAGAAAGGTTAGCCTCAAGGGACCATATTTGGGACAATAACGATAATAACTCTTCCTCCTGTGCCCTTTTCCTTCTCGATGCTAAACTAATAAGGATTCCCCTCATATAGGCCTTAAAGGCACCCCATAACATATCTGGCTTTGCACTATCAATAGGATTAGATGAGAAGAAGAACTCAATCTGTTCTCTTATAAGCTTGCAATATTTGGCGTCCTTTAACAACTGTTCATTAAGCTTCCAACGGGTCTCCCTTTTGGGTGTGTTAAGAAAAGCTAAATTACATACCATGACAGAGTGGTCAGAAATAGGGCCAGGCTGGATTGAGGCAGACATAACTCCGGGCAAGAGCCCCTGAGAAATCAATACGTAATTGATGCCAGACTGCGATCCATGTACCAGCGAGCTAAAGGTAAACTCCTTGGAATTAGGATGCAGAACGCACCAAATATCACAAAGCCCTCATTGCTCTACCAAGTCCTTGAATGTCCTTTGCTCCGGGGATAGCCCTCTCAGCCCACTACCTGACCTATCCATATTAGGGTCCAAGACCAGATTAAAATCACCCCCATAATAATCATTGTAGGAAGCATTGGGAGAATGATGGTAATCGGCCTCATGAAAAAACCTGGATCATCAATATTAGGCCTATAGATACTGCAAAGTAAAAGTGGTACTGATGAAAGAGTGCCCTGAACCAGGACAAACCTGCCCCCCAGGTCTCTAATGACCTGTGTGGTGATGAAGGGAATGCCTTTGTTAATAATTAACATGACCCCACAACTATTGATGGATCCTGAGGCATTAAAGACCTGAAGCACTTGTTGCCTCCTTAGTTGTAAGGCTTCGGATTCTAGTAAATGGGATTCCTGTAGAAACGTTATCTGGGAACGCAGTAGATTTAGATGCTTAAGCACCTGATATTGTTTGGACTTTGTCCTGATCCCCTTCACATTCCAAGTTGCAAGAACCACATTATTAGCGATCTAGAACTGCAATAATGAGCTTTGATCAGAAAGCCCTGTACAGAATCATCAAGAAATAATTAGCCAGATTCCTGTAATTACTGCTGTACGCACCCCCCTCCCCCAACCCCCAACCCAGACCAAAACTTCCCCAACCCCCAAGAAACTTCCCCTTCGTTTGACATAGGAAAAGCCAGTCTTTTAGCCTGTACCTTACCGCCCCCCACCCAACCACCCCAACTGTCACAAGCAACGTTTAGCACAGTACCGCATCCCTTCCTCACCCTCCAGCCTCCTGAAAATATCCTTCTGTCTCAGGCAAATGTAACAGACCCTTCATGTAAGCAAATGCTCTTAAATCCAGAAAAGAAGAACTCTACTGCTTTAGCCACACCTAGCAGCTTAAAAGAAGTCCTGGGCTTCAGACATAAGAGCACAGTGAATGCGGTGAAATAATTAAACAGGTGAATGTGACCTGCAAAATGAAAACAAGCGCCCAGAAACTCCAGGCAACAAAATAGGAAATAGGGCCCCTGTAGCCCTGTAAAAGATGTCTTAATAATTCAGAAAACAAGCAGGGAGTCTTGCAGAAGGAAAACTGCCCCTTCTAACCTGAATTATGTGGCCTGCTAAACAATAAAGGACTCAAATGCCCTGAACCCCAGGCATGAGATTAAGGAAGTAGGGCATATTTACATTGGCATCTTGCCAGCCCAAAAACCAAAAAGCACAGTATAGGGCAATTAAATACCCCAGGCTACAAACGGGGAGCTTTACAAAAGGGAGTCATCTCCGAATTGTCGGCAACACTGAACTGAAATTCCTGCGCACTGAGCTCCCTCTTGTGGTTACTGAACGAAAATACATGTGTACTCGAATGGAAATTAAAGAAAAGCCCAGCACAGCTCCTAAATTAAGCTACTCTTGTATTTAAATAATGATCCTTAACAACTTAGAACGATCCACCCCTCACTATTCAGGGCCTGCACATCTAGCTATAATGGGATAAAGAACACCTTCCCCCAAATAGACAAGCCATACATTCCAACAAGTCCATTAATGTAAGCATCAGACTCACTCTTAAATTCAGAGCGTATGTGTCCCATGGCAAATAACTCAGCCAGATAGTAACTAAGCCTATTCGAATAGTGAAATCTTCAGGATGCATCATGTCATTGCTGTCCTTGTTAACATTCAACTTGATAAACAGTCTCAACTTGGCAGCACAGGACTCCTTCTCATCTTAGGTACAAAACTTCTCATGGATCCCGAAACAAGTCAGGCAGGGTAAGTTTGAGACTGGAGAGAGCAGAATCTGGGTTTTCGTAGGCTAGCCAGGATCTGTTCACAAGCACTTGCAACCTGGCCGGGTATGCCATCCTAAACTTGAGCCCCGCAGCGATAATCCTGGACACAATGGGGAGGAATGCTGTGCATTTCAGCCGGACAGATCCTGGCAGGTCTTGTGCTATTCTTAACTTTGAATTCTCCTTGCAGACCTCCTGTAGGGCTCTCACTTTCAATAAAAAGTGTTGCCTCTCTAAAAAATTTAGAAATCAGCATATAATGGGGCGGGGGGCAGCCCCTAGTGGAGGTTTCGGCCGCAAAAACCTATGCACTCTTTCGATAGTATATGCAGAGCCGAAGGGAGAGGGACCAGCAACCCGTTCCACCAACTTCTGTATAAAAACTACAGTATTCTGGCCCTCTTCACCTTCTGGTAGCCCTAAAATTACAACATTGTTCCTGCAGCTGCGGCCCTTGAGAGCCTCTAGTTTTGCTTCCACTTGAGAGAGAGCTTCTGCCGTATCGCCACAAGCCCAGGGTCCACCTTTTCCAGACGATTCTCCAGAGACACTATATGAGCAGTGTTATGCAAGGCTGTCATCGAGACCTCATCCAATTTTTTAGAAAGGGCTTTAAGATCGGCTGTCATCTCTTTCACCTCCTCGTGGAAGGGTTTAAATTCTTCCAGGAACCTATTCAGAGTTAAAGGTTCCTGCTCCAATACTTGGCTGAGATGATCGGGCCTGTTTGGCCCACTCAAAGCTCAAGATTTCTTTGGGGCCTTTTCGGGGGTGACTGATGGAGTATGTTTTTGCAGGGCTTTTTTCATATAAGCCTCCATCAGTGCCCAAAACTTGCTTATCTGAAGCTCTAGGTATTTAGTAGGTGAGATTAGCTGAGAACAGAGCGTTTTTGGTAATCTGGAAGTCAGAAAAAGCCGATTATAAAATCGGGAGACTGGAGCATTGCGGAGGAGCTTCTACTCAGCACTCTGCATCACGTGGTCTCCCATCCTAGTCCCTCTTACAGACCTACTAAACTGGTCTCTATGCCTCGGTCAGTTTCCCAGTGCTTGGAAATCATCCAAAATCACCCCAATACATAAGAGTGGAGATCAGTCCACACCTAACAACTACCAGCAGATCTCTATCCTCCCCCCACTCTCTAAAGCCCTAGAAAAATAGTGTCTATTCAACTCGCTGAATACCTTGTCAAATATGACATATTGTGCTCAGAACAACAAGGTTTTCACCCAGGACACAGTACCACTACTGCTGTCCTGGATTTCTCTCAATACCTGCACTCTGCTCTTGACTCCAGCAACCTTATGGTGCAGTATTCATAGACCTCTCCAAGGCTCTTGACACTGTTTGTCACCCCCTCCTCCTCGACTCTCCACCAAGTCGGCTTTTCTGCTGGTCCCCTTGCCTGGTTCTCCAGCTACCTCTCTGCTAGATCCCAGCATGTGAAGATAAATGGCTCCCTGTCCAATACCCAGCCTGTTCATTCTTGGGTACCCCAGGGCTCCATTCTGAGCCCTGTACATTTCAGCCTCTACCTCAACACTCTCCCCAGCTCCTGCACAGGAAAAATGCTCCTCTAGGCCAACGATGTGGTTCTCTTTCCATCCCACACTGATCCCTCTTCTCTCCAAGTATCCCTCCAGCACACCTACAACCAAGCTGAAAAGTGGTTCCATGACCACCGACTTATCATTAACCTAAAGAAGACTAAGTCAATGCTCTTCTCCCATCACTAAAACAAGGCCAAGAATGGTCTCCTCTTCATTCTCCCCAGCACTCTGAAACCCGCTGGAGCAAGTGTCCTCTTTCAAATATCTAGGCATCACTTTCGACTCAGGTCTCGCCTTCCACACCCACATCAATGTGCTATCCTCCGCCATAAGTTCTTGGATAGGCCTACTATACCATCATAGAGATTGTCTCCTCCAAGTTGCCCTCCGGCTGGCCATCACCTCTTCCGCCCTGTCGCTAGTGGACTATGGCCTGCCCATTTATGCTGCAGCAGACAATACCACCTTGACTAAAATCCAGCTCTTGATCAATAAGGCCTGCAGGCTCCTGACTGGAGCCCTAGCCACACTAACACTTGCCTGCTTTTCTCCACTGCCAACCTGCTCACCTTTGAGGAACATCTGCACTACCAGACCTGCCTACTCACCAACAAATCTTTTCTAGAGCTCTCCTCCCGAGGGTCTCTGCTTCCCTACGGCGTGTGTCCTCATCTGTTGCCACCTGTAGCTCAGACAAGGCCACCTTTCTGGTGCCCAGAACAAGACCTCACTAGCCCAGAGGTCCATCCATTACTGAGCCCCTGCTTGGTTCTACTCCCTCCCACCCTGCATCACAGACATTGCCCAAACTGGTCCATTCAAAATTGCCCTCCAGAACCATCTCTTCAATGCTCGCTGCTGTAGATGCACCTAATTAATCACACTGTGGGATCCTTCTGTCAGGCCTCCCTGACTTGACAACATCCTCTGGACAGACTAGCCTCTCCCCCTCCCTCGCACCCCACTCCCCATCCCTATCCCTACCATCTCCAGGTATTAACTAGGTATATCCAGGGCTGTACCCCCAATGTAACCCTTGGGTACTTAGTATTTGACAGTAACCTACTATAAATAACATTATTATGTAACCTATGTGTACTCTAAATTCAATGTTCTATACCTGTACTGTTCTCACTGTTGTAACCACACTATAGATTCAGAGGTTAGGTTCAAGCTCAGAGTACAAATGTCCATAGTGGAATCTTGCCACCATGCCAGTTTGGCATGGTGGAATAGAAAAATCTTCTATCCACCATAAAGGTATTGAGTCTCATCTTAAAACTATTTATATTCTTACTTTCAGCCACATTACTGGGAAGTGTATTCCATATACCAGTAATTATCTGTGTATACCATTGACTTCTTTTTAATGTTTTAGAAGTTTCTTCTAATAACTTTTGATTATGACATCTAGTGATATTATATATCACAGGTTTTTTTTTGTTAACCCAATTAATTCTAAGAAAGCATCATCCTTACTAGCTCTAAATGCCAGACATAGGTCACCTCTGTTTCCTATACTCAACTGAGTATAAATTCAAATGTTTTAATCTGTTATGATAATTCCAATGTCTTACCATCTCAAGTGTTTTAGTTACTTTTCTCTGTACCTTTTCCATCTTGGTTTTCCCTTGGACAGAATATGGGGCACAAAATGGAGAGCAGTATTCAATACGGGGACGAATTAATACTGAATATAAGGGGAGATAACTTCGGCCTCTCTACTTTTAATTGATCTTAGGATGCTTCTAATTATCTGGTTACATTTTATTATAGTATGACTAGCATGATAGTCAAATTTTAAGTCGTTTGCGATCCAGACACCTAGATCCTTAGGGTTTACAACTTACTTTAAGGGAATATTGGTTAATTTATACTGAAAACCTGGATTATTAGATCCAAAATGCATCACTATACATCTGTGTTCTTTAAATGATAATTTATGATCAGCTGCCCAGTTTGCCAGGAAGTTCAAATTATCTTGGAATAATTTTGCCAATGTTTCATTATGGACAAGTGCTCCAACTTTTCAGTCATCAGCATATTTACATAACCAAACCCCAGGCAGTGTTTGCATTGACAATAATAGAATATTAAATAGAATAGGTCCCAAAACCGATCCCTGAGGGACCCCACTTGTCTTCTCTCCCCACATTGATTCATATCCCCTTATGGTCACACATTGGGTATGGTTCTTTAACCACGAATTGACCCAGTTGATTACATTAGGGTGAGGTTGGAGTTTAACTAACTATTCAATCAGGATTTTATGTGATACTGAGTCAAACGCCTTAGAAAAATCTAAAAATACCACATCGACAGGCATTCCCTTTTCCAGTGCTACACTTATGGGCTCAAAAAAACTCATAAGATTAGAAAGACACGATCTACCAGAGACAAAACCATGTTGTGACAGATCATAAAATCAGATGCTTTTGAAGTGATCCACAATATATTTTTGTAACAATCTCTGTAAGATCTTTCCCAGGACCCATGTTAAACTAATTGGTCTACAGTTTTTTTATATCATTTCTTCTCCCACCTTTATGTACAGGGGTTACCTTGGCCTTATTCCATATTTCAATGCATTCTTCCGATTTCAGTGAAGCATTAAATAACATAGTTAATGGGCCAGCAAGTTGTTGGTTTACTTCCTTTATGAATTTTGTAGGTATACCATCTGGTCCTGCTGAACTATTGTTTTTTATAAGAGTTATTATTTCAATAATATCC
The DNA here is from genome assembly GCA_016271365.2 of Neoceratodus forsteri. Classification (NCBI taxonomy): domain Eukaryota; kingdom Metazoa; phylum Chordata; order Ceratodontiformes; family Ceratodontidae; genus Neoceratodus; species Neoceratodus forsteri. Next base: position 1,007,541,125 of record CM057454.1, on the reverse strand, counting down.
GATGGATGGAAAATTGGATGATTGTCTTGCAAGGGAGGTACTTCTTCTGAGATCTCTTCCTTATATTTATGGACACTTAAAAAATATTCTTTAAAGGCCATGGCTATTTCACTTTCTGCATTTATTACTCTCTTGTCTGTTAAAATATGTCCTACTGTTCTATAAGCCTATATAATTAAAGAAGTTCTTCTTATTGTCTCCTATAGATGTTGCTAACTTTGATTCTGCATTTTTTTTTTTGCATTTCTTATTCTTAATTTTAAATCCTTGGTAACATCTTTATGAACTATAATATTTTGAGCAGTTGGACATTTTTTACGTTTCCTGTATAGCTTCTTTTTTCTTTTAATTGTTTTTTTTTTCATTTTCCTGTTCCACCAAATGGCTACCCTATGATTTTTGGAATATTTGATTCTTCCTGAAACCCATGTCTCAACACAAGTACATATTTTAGATGATAATTTCTCCCATATCCATTCTACAGAGCAATCTCTTAAATCTTCTGCCCAATTCCAGTCATGTAAGAATTTTATATTACTATTATAGTCGACCTTGTAAAAATCCTTAAATTTAGTAGTGCCTGTAACCTGTCTATAGGTTGATAGTCCGATGTCTACAAGGATTACATTGTGGTCACTATTTCCCAAAGGTGGAAGAATCTTGGGGCCAATATAACTGAGTTCAGGATTTATTAATATTAAATCAAGTATATTTAATTCCCTGCTATTTTCATGAACTATTTGTTCTAAATTAGATTGGGTAAATATTTCAATAAATCTTTTTTCAGTATATAACTCTGCCTACCCCCTGCGATGAGGTGCCTTTGTGAATGAGTCCATGACTCAAAGGTTGTAAATCTGATTTTTCTAATAAATAAATAAATAAAGACATCATCCTGTTGATCTGAGTAGCAAACTGGTGGCAGATTAACTGGATGGAAAGAATCGGTATCTTGTGATGGTGGAGGGCTCTCTTTGATGTCCTGTGAATCTGAGGTTTGTTTCTCCTCTCTAGTTTAATCAGTTACCAGAGCTGATGTCTGGGGCTTGTTGGATGGACTCTTTATATCAGCTGTAGTCTTGTCAAGTTTGTCAGTGTTAATAGTGTCCAATTTATTACACGCTGCCTATGTGCAGTCTTTATTAACATGTCTGTGCTCTTCACAAAGGATGCATCTTGTTTGATTCATACACTGAAAACTGGTGTGTCCAATTTTGTTGCATAAGCTGCAGTGTAATTTATCACATACACTTGAAAGATGCATATGTGCCCCACATCAATAGCAGGCCTTTGGTTGATCCTCATAAAAACAAACTCCTCTGTCATGTCCCAGAAAAAAACAATTAGACAGATGGCAGATGCCAGCCTCTGTCTGCCTTAGCTTAACTTTAAACTTCCATCTTCCAGTCCAAAATTGTTTGCTGTCGAGAATGGCTACGGGGCACTTAGAAGTTCACATCGTTGTTGCAGCCAGTGGTATATATCATCCACTGGGACACTTTCATTCCAAAACGTAACTGTTACTCTTTTATAAGTGGCTTGTTTACAGGAATGACTATAAACGGGGTCCATAAGGGTGAAAATTTTACTTGATTGTATCTAATCCAAAAAAGTTCCAATAACTGCGGGGTTCTGAAGCTGATATCAAATGTATCTTCTCCAGAAATGTGAATGAAAGCAAAAACATCTGCTGGAGACTAATGTAGAGATTAATTAATCAATTGTTTCCCTACATAATACCTGTCTGGTTTTGTTTCCAGACCCCCTTTGTACTTTAGCCAAACTACTTGTCGCCTTGGTAGAGGTTTTGCTTTGGTCTTGAATAATTCTGGCAAAAGTGGGCTGGATTAAGATGAGCCTGAGAGGCCACCACCATCGGGTTCTTCAGGAGTATTTTGCAGGGTATTTTTGTCTGTGACAGGAATTCTTGTATTAGTGGCTGGTGGAGCATTACTTTTATTAGTGGGTATTTTATCTGCAGCCATCTGTCCTTTTGAGTCATTTGGCCCTGCTACAGGGATCATGAGAGCCCCTTGATGCTCCAAATGTTCTGTAGACATAGGCATTGGAATACCTTTAGAGTTTCCCTTGCTCACCTCCTGATGGGGAAGGTTTACTGCTGGATGCCACTGGGGGTTATCTGTAAGCTGTGACACTGTCTACAGGGTCCAATTTAGGTCTGGAATCCACTCTTCATCTTGGGACTGTATCCAGACCACATTTTTAAGTGCTTTTTTCCTGGGACTAAGCCCCTTCTTGGGGTTCTGCCATCTGAATACCGAATGCTTTTTGTATGCCCTCTGCAGCTGATATTGATTTATCCTGTTTTTGGTGCTGTGTGCTTTGGGTCTTTAAATCTTTTTTTATTTCCTTTTATAGTACTGCCTGGTGTGGCCATTGGGTTGTTAACATTTGTCCCTGCAGCATCAGTGATTATGTCTATTACATACTAACATACTAAAATGCCAGCAGAATAGGCTAATGGGCTCTCGAGTCTGCTTGATTTTCAGCACCTGCACTGAGGGCCGATTTTGGTGTCCCCCTCCCCTTGGGTATACTGTCCCCAGTCCCAGATGTTCCACCTGTATTGGGCCTGGTCAGATTTACCTCCCCCTGTACCTGCCCCATCCCCTCTTAAACCCGTCCACAGCCTCCACCTCTACCAGCTCCCTAGGCAGTGCATTCCATGGTTCCACCACCCTTTCAGTAAAATAACATCTCCTCCTCTACCCTCTGAGCCTGCCCCCTTCCAGCTTACACCCATGACCTCTTATTGCCCTACCCTTCTTCCTTTGGAGCACCGTAACTGGGCTTCCTTTATTGATCCCTTTCATGTACTTAAAGACCTCTATCATGTCCCCCCATCCCTCCTCTCCTCTAGGGTGTACATGTCAAGCTCCTTGAGCATCTCCTCATAGGTCCTCTCCCCAGGCCCCAGATCATTTTGGTTGCCCTCCTTTGGACCCTCTGTAGGAGTGTAATGTCCCTCTTTAAATGTGGTCTCCACAAACTGTACACAATTCTCAAGGTGTGGCCTAGCTAAGTAGCTGTACAGTGGAAGGATCACTTCCACCTTTCTGGAGGTAATCCCCCAGGTGATCCATCGCAGCATCCTATTTGTCCTTGCTACTGCCCTCCTACAGGTCTCTGAGTTGTTCATTTTGACATCTACCACTACCCCCAGATCCCTCTCACCGTCCGTGAATTGAATCATGTGTCCTCCCAGGGTTACCCCTGGCCTGGATTTCTGACTCCCAGGTGCAGAACCTTGCACTTCCCCGCATTGAATTTTAGTTTCCATTTTCACAACCACCTTTCCAGAGCCTCCAGGACATCCTGCAAGGCTGCCCTCCCCTCCTACCCATCCAGCACTGCACCCAGCTTTGAGTCATCTGCAAAGAGACTCATCTCACTCCTGATCCCCTCCTCCTGATGTCTGAGATATAGGCGTTGAACAGGAGTGGCCCCAACACTGACCCCTGGGGAACCCCACTAGTAACGCACCTTGGGGATGAGGCTAATCCTCCAACCACCACATTCTGAGTACACTCAGACAGCCAATTTCCTATCCATCTTAACAATTGTCTCCCTACCCCCATTTCTTTCAGCTTAGCCAGCAGGCCACTGTGGGGTACCAAATCAAACGCCTTGCTAAAGTCCAGAAAGAGGACGTCCACTGGCCTACCCTGGTCCAAGGCCTCGTCACCCAGTCATAGAACTCAGCAAGATTTGTCTGGCACGATCTTCCCATGACAAAGTGATGCTGCCTATCATCCAAGTACTCAGTTTGCTCCAGTAACCCCCCTAGCCTTTCCTTGACAATACCCTCCATCACCTTCCTGACCACTGATGTCAGGCTAACTGGTCTGTCATTTCCCACCTCCTCAGTTGATCCCCCCTTGTGGATTGGCATGACATAGGCCACCCTCTAGTCTTGGAGCACCCACCCAGTCCACAGAGAGATGTTGAGAAGCTCCACTAGAGGGACTGTCAAGACATCCACCAGATCCCTCAGCACTCTGACATATCACTCATCTGGTCAGGTGCTTTCTCCATCTGAAAGGACCTGAGGGCTTCCCTTACTGTCTTGACTGGGATTTCAGCCTCCACATCCTCCCCCTTTTCACCCTGCACTGCTGGGCCCCCACCTGTCTGTGGTGACCAATCCCTTTCCCCAGACCCATCAGGACCCCTGGTCTCTGCCGGTCCCACCCCTTGCTCTGGTTTGCCCCATTCCCCTTGCAAGACATAGCCCCTCCACCCCCAGTAAAAACTGAGGCAAAGTACTCATTTAGGACTCTGACTGTTCACCCGCCTCCCAGCCCAGCCATCCCTATCCTTATTTGGTGATCTGCCCCCTTACTTTCCTTTTTTCCCCTATGTATCTAAAGAACCCCTTGTCCCTCCTCCGGATCCCACTGGCCAAGGACTGCTCCTTTTTTTTGCCTTAGCTGCTCTTACCACCCTGGTGACTCTCTTGGCTGTCAGCTCATATTCCTCTTGATCCCTTTCACTCTTTGAGCACTTGAAGCACCTATAGGCTGCCTTCTTTTCCCCTCACCACCTCCTGTAGTTCCTGGGTCCACCAGCAGGGTTTTTCTGGCCTTACTGAACTTACGTATTTCCCTTGCACAGGATCTAGTAACCTCCTGTATTCCCCTCCTAATGATCCCCCACCTGCTGTCAGCATCCCTATCTGGTCTTATCCTGTCCAGACAATATTTAAGGATCCTTCCCATCTCCCTGAAGTCTGCACCCCTAAAGTTGGTTACTGCTGTCCTTGTTCAGCTTTCCTCCCCCCCAGGTCCAGGAAGAACCAGACAGTGGAGTGATCACTCCCAGCCAACAGGTCCCTCACCTCTAGGCCCCTAATCTGATCACTGTCCACCAGGACCACGTCTAGAGTCTGGGTCTCCCTAGTTGGCTCACCCACCTGTTGTGTCAGAAACACATCCTGGAAGACATCCAGCAGCCTCTGCTCTCTGGTCACTGGTGATGTCATAGTCCCCAGTCTGTTACTGGCATGTTGAGGTCCCCCTTAGCACTACGCTTCCCTTTCCCAGTCTACAGTGTCTCTCGATATTTGCCACCAAACTTTCTTCCAAGACCTCTGGCAGTGTTGGTGGTCTATATACCACTCCGACCTTTACTCTCTTACCCCCCTGAATCAGCAAGGTGATCCAATAGCCTGCACATTCCTCTCTGCCTCCTCTACCCCTCCAATTCCCATGTTATTTCTGACTAACAGTGCTACACCACCACCCCTTCCTTCCCCCCATCTTTTCTGAACATAGTGTAGCCCTCAAGATTTAGGTCCCACTCATACCCTTGAGTGGCCCAGGTCTCAGTGACTGTTGCCATATCTACCTCCCCCTCAACTAGAATCACCTGGAGCTCAGGCATTTTATTTCCTAAGCTCCTTGCATTTATCAAGACAACTCTCCAACCCTTTTCCCTCCTCTCCTTTCTCCCCCTTGAGGTCCCATTTCTCAGCTCCTGCACCCTACCTGGTGACCCATTTCCATATCTCCCTAGCCCCTTAGAGGAGTGGAGATCATGTGCCTCATTTATCATACTTGCTGGCGCTGCCCTTTTTTTGATCCCTCCCCCCTTCACAAGTTTAAACCCCACCTTTCGCTGATGAACCCAGCTAGTTTGAGCTTTAGGATTTCCTTCCCCTCCAAACTAAGGTGGGGCCTTTCCCTAGAATACAGCCCCTTATCTTCCCAGGTTTCTCTCCAGTCCCCCACCAGGCCATACCCCAATTCCCCACACCACTCCCTATGCCACTGATGTATCTCCCTAATCTTCATCTTGTTTTCCCCACTAGCCCTTGGCACTGGCAGGATTTCTGAAAAGGAGATCTTACAGCCTGTGGAAAGACATATCCTGGCCAACTCCCAGAACCTTGCCTGAATTTCTAGTTCACTATTACCATTTATGTTATTTGTCCCCAAGTGCACTAGATTGTCCGGTGTCCCCCCTCATTCTCTTGCCAGTGAATACAACTCATGGTTGGCCTTGTGCACCATCAGGCCTGGGTGTCATTTGGTTCTGATCAGACAGGTTTTACCCTCCTCCTGCCCCTCCTACTGGATGCCTCTGATCATGGAGTCCCCTGATAGCAGTACTCTAACATCCCCCTTGCCTTCCGGCTCACCCCTTGGGTTCCCCCTCCTTTCATGCCCCTCCTCATCCCTTCATCCGGATTCTCCCCTCAACAGGCTCCTCGCACCTCCCACAATCTGGGTGTTGAAGGTAGCCCCTTCACTATTGTCCCTGGTCACTTCCTCTACCCGTGTCCTGGTCTTCTTTATCCCCCCCCACCCAAGTATCTTTCTCTGTATCTCTTTCCCCACTCCTTACTAATCTATCCATCCATCCTATCCATCTGTCTACTTGGCTTTCTGCTTGCTATCATCCCATATACGTGCTGTGCCTTCCTGCCTGTCATGCTCCCTTGTTCAACACCATCAGCCTCATCCTTGTTCCCCTGATCCTTCTTTGTCTTCTCCCCTCCTACCCCTCTTCCCCATCCTGTCCAGAACCCCCTTTATTGTGCCCTTGCCACTTGTCCCCTCATTCATTCTATCCATCCCTGCCACAGCTTCACCAGCAGCAGCATCATCATCCTTCTCCTCTTCCTCTCCCACATACCCCTCTTCTACCAATGGGCATAGAGGGTTAAAATTATTAGTGAGCCCTAGCCTATCCCCCAGTGCCCCCCGTCCATACTGCCTCTCTTGGTTTCTTTTGGACACCTCCAGACTCTTGCCTACTACCGTGAAAATTTTCACCTTTTCAGCCCCATCTGCCAGGGTCCCCTAGAGCCCCCTGTGTACCCCTCTTCCCGCCTCTCCTAGTGTGAGCACCTCTCTTCACTTCTCCCCCAGCTTGGGAGGCCCCAGCACCTAGTGCTTCCATGTAAGTGACCTTTTGTCTCCTACCTCTCCAATCCTCCCACTACAGCTGCCTTTGGATCCCCTCTATCTCCTCTTTTAGCTGTGCCAGTTGGTAGCACACTGGGCATCCCCCAAACTTCCAAGCCCAGTCCAGTATCATGGCCTCACCACACCCTGTGCACCCAACCACCCACCCAAAGATACCTACTCTAGTGATATGGGGTCCCTTCCCTATAATCACAGCAGTCTTTTCTAGGCCAAATTACCAACTCAGTGGCTCTACAGTTTCTCAAGCTACCAGTACCTATACCTAGGCGATTCCCCCCATCCAGCATACAGACTTTTAAACTTGCAAGTCTTGGGTGGTCGAACTTTTCCCCATCTGACTTATTAGCCTTAAGAGTTAGCTTATAGGGGAGGTTTACAATTCCCTAAGCTCCCCCCTTCCAGCCTTTAAAACCAACAACCAGTGGAGAGAACTACATGAGCTGCACCTGAAGCCACTTCCTCCAATTGCAGGGCAGGTGTTCCCCTATAAATGAGCTGTGCTCTGGGGAGGGAGGGGTAGGGGAGGGTGGGATTCAGGCTCACACCCAACTCTCACTACAGTGTATCAGCCCTGTGTATGCCCCTCACTGCACCTCCAAGCACTGCAAGCTAGTGATGCTGCACCAGCAAGTGATGCCAGCAAACAGCAATCACAATTTCACTCAAAGCACAAAAAATAGGTTTGATACCAAAAAAAACAGGTCTCCTATTCAAATAGCCTCACCAACAACACATGAAAATAGGCTTGGAATTAGAAGATATAGGTCTCCAATTCAAAGAAACAGCCCCAATAAAATCACACCAAATAAGTTTTAAATCAGAAGAAATAGGCCTCCCTAAACACAGCCTGCTACACAGTGAAACATCAAACAAATGAGCCCACTTATAGCCACCAAAATAGGTTTCAAAATTCCAACAGCCCCACAACAATACCCTGCTAGCCCCTCAGAATTAGTAAGAAAGAAAAGAAATGACCTTCTACCAAGTAAAATCCACAAGAAATAATACAAAATCAGCAAGAAAAAGCTACTTACTGGAACTGATCTGATCCCTCCTCCTTCTGGTAACTTCTGTTTGCTGCTCTTTCCCCTCTTTGTTATCAGATATCATATGTAATAGTGTGTTTTCTTTATTCAGGATTTCTTTCGCCAGTATAATTTATGTATTTTCTATTGTGTCTCTTTTTTTCAGACTTTGCCTGCATTTTGGAGCCAATTCCACCAGTTTCAGGGGTGAGTCTTAGGCCATGTAACTCACTACCTGTAAATGCCATTCCATCCTGACTCAGCCCCTGTTGTACTGTTCCCAGACTTCTCAGTCTGCACCTGCTTGCTAGGTTTTGGAGTCTCCATTTTCACTTCAGCCACTCTTTCATCTTGAGTTTGCTATTTCCCTGGAGCCGCACCTTGTTTGCTATTCATTGCAGGTACAACACTTTCTTCTTTACCATTCTGTCCACACAGTTTAATTTGCTCCCATTCTGTCAGCAAAGCCTTACCATCAATCAGAAAGGGAACTGAATTTACATTTTCATTCTGTGAAATTTTTGAACTCAGTGACATTAAAGGGGTGTGGCCTTTTCCTCAATTTTGTAGAGGCAGAAAACATAAATACAGTAGCTTTAGACTGTTTGTGTGGCTCAGTTTGAAGAATTATGTTTGTTACCTGGTACAGGTATATCTGTGACTGCATCTCCATGCATGTTTTTGATCAGGCTGGAAAGACTTTTTGGGATCAGTTATAGGCTCTCCACGGGGGGGAAGTGTTAGACAGTTGCTGGTCAAATTGTCCCCATTGCCTTGGTTATTTCCATTTGAATGTTTGTTGCTCCTCCATCATTAAAGTTTGAAGCACTTCATATGTTGCCATTTGCACTGCAACATCTGCAGGAATATCCATTATATTTTTTGTAGAAAATGCCATTTTTTTCTGTGTCATAATTGAAGTACCTTCCATTTCTGTGATATCCAAAGGCTCAGCCGGATCAAAAAAAATCTTCAGTCTCCATAGAAATTAAGGCCAGGAAGGAGACTTGCTCCCCAGCCCCTTCCACATCCATCTTCTCCATTTCCATCACCCAGACTGACCATCAGAATGATGGAGAGCAGCTCTCCCTACCTTTGAGTAGGGGACTTTCCCCGGTGTCTTGGCAAGATTTCCCCCATTTACTAAAATACCAGCATCAGCTTAATCTGGTTCAGTTTCAGTTAGTTTCCATCTATATCATCCCCACCACCACAGGACAAGGCTAAAAATAAGGAGCATTGACAAGTCCTCCTTTCCTAGCAACAAAAACTAAATACATTTTCTCTTCAGACATTGTGTTTGCCAGCCCCAGCCTTTTTCCTAACCAGGAATATTACCTTGTATTTTATTGGCATTGAAGCCCATTAGCAGATCCTGAACTACTTGTATAGTCATTCTAGGTCTTCCATCATGTTAGTGATCCCCTGCTTGCAGTCAATCCTGCTGCAGAGTTTCATATCATTTGCAAGGAATCAGATTTAACCCATAACCTTTAACACCATTTCCCAAATAACTAATAAATATGTTGAAAGGCACCAGTCAGAGCACTTAACCATTTGGGACCCCACTTGTGATCTCCCTCATACTCAAAGACTTCCCATTGACAATTACCCACTGTCACTCCCCACACACATATTGCATTCCTCCTGGGGATTTTTTGCCCACTGCTTGTCCCATAGTTTTTTTGATTAATCTCCCATGGTGAGTAGAGTCACAGGCCTTACTAACATCCAAGTACAGTATGTCTTCTGCCTGGCCCTTGTCTACAGCATTCTTGACTCAGTCAAAGAAGCAAACCAAGTTAGTTTCTCATGACATCCCTGCCACAAATGCATGCCACCTGATATTTCGTGGCCCATTTTTTTCAAGGAATTGTACTAGTCTCTGATCAGTATCCTGTGTCCCTAAATCTTGGAAATTGGCTACTGTCATTCCCCTTCCTAAATGTGGTGATCTCTCTTACTCTTGTAACATCCATCCTATCTCTCTTCCCTATACTGGCTAAAAATCAGAAACACCTTTTTCACTCCCAACTCTTTCCTTTTCTTAACTAAACCTCCTTCATTACTTCTTACCAGTCTGGCTTTAGAAAGTCCCTCTCCATCTCTCCTCTGGCTCATTGATACTATCCTCTCTGTCTTGGATCAGGGCCCTGTCACCTTTGCCATATTTTTTGATTTAGCCAAAACTTTTGATGCTGCCCACCCACTCCATTCTAATGTGCAGTCTTAAGGCAGCAGGAATCTGTGTCTCCTCACTTGAGTAGTTCCAATCTTACCTTAATGTCAGATTGCAAGCTGCCCATACTGGAGACTTCCTCTCCCTTCCCAACTCCCAGTCAGCTCAGGCATCCCCCAAGTGTCTGTCCTTGGTCCAATTCTTTTCTCAGTTTTTCTTAATGACCTCCCCACTGCCTGCTTCTCTGTGTCTCTTCAAATGTATGCAGAGTATATGCTACTCTTTATCTCTGGCTCTTCTGCCCTGATCTCATGATCCATCTCCAACTGGACATTATCAATATCCAGCACTGGTACTGAGAAAAGTAGTTATTCTTCCATGCAAAGAAAATTGTCTCTATGATTATTGGCACCAGGCAGAAGCTTGCTAGACTTTCCCCTCTTCATTCCATTCATACCCTTGATAGTGCAATGAGTAAAGATATCTCCTTCTTCAAGTACCTCATGGTCTGGCTGGATCTCCACCTTTATTTTTCTGTTCATGTGGAGGCAGGCCACAAGAAGCTCTACCCCCAAACATGGAGCCCTTTATAGGAATAAGAGAAGCATCCCACTTTCTGTACGTAGAGAAATCCTCACTAAGATGATTCTCCCCATTTTTATTTATTTATTTATATATTTATCTCTCAGAATACAAAGACCTTTGAGCCAGGGGCTCTTTTACAAAGGATCCACATCAAAGAAACATTAGAAACAACACATAATGGGATAATACAAAGCAATTAAATCATACAAACAGTAGGACAGTTAATTACAGGGAAAGTGTCATTTGAAGGAGTCAATGAAGGTTACAGGTATTTATCAACATTAGGATTCCAGAAAAAAAAATTACAGGCAAGTGCATCATAAATGCTGTCAGGAACCCTGACTTTGTCCAGTTCAGGAAAGGATAGAGGAGGGTCGTGGAAAGGAGTAGCCAGTACTGGGACATAACATTGACTTTTCAAGCATGGGGGAGGGCAAGGGGAAGTGAGGGGTCTTAGGGTCAGATGATAGGGGAAGGAGAGGAGTACGACATGTGTGGCTACTAGCTGGGACAATTGCACCTGCACAGTGCTTCAAGGTGGTGCTGGAGTTTACACTTGAAAAGACCGAGCTTAGGTTTACTAAGGATGTCAAATGGGAGTTTGTTAACCAAACTGGGGGCACAGAACATAAAAGTCCTTTGTGCCTGGGAGGACTAGAAGTACGGGACTAGGTAGGCACCCCTAGTAGCACTTCTAGTGCTGTGCAGGTTGGGGAACTGTGCGAGAAAGTGTCGGGTCAATTGTGGTGTAACCCTAGGATGATTTTTTTTTTCCCAGCAGGCCGGTCTGGGATTGGATCCTCCCTCTGAGATTCAGCCAGCAGTCATTTTTGACTAGTTGCTTTCTGTATGCAGAGAACTCCGCAATAACATGATTCTCTCCATTTTCAACTATAGTGGCATTGTTTACAGTGCTACTCCAAAGTCCACTTTAGCTAAGCTGGACACACTCTTTCACTCCTTCTGTTGATTTGCCTTGAAAAACCTATGTGTACTCACCACTGTTTTTTGCATCCCTCCCTCTACCTCTTCTCTCTTGGTACCAGGCACCTTACCCACTGTGCCTTTTTGATTTCCAAATTTTGTTTTTGCTCCCTCCCTCCATATCTTGCTTCTTTCCTCTCTTTTCCCTCTACCTCTAACTCTCTTTGCAATGCTTGCTTTTGCTCTCTTGCTCTCACCTCAGTGAAATCTACTGCTGACCAAGCAGCTTTCTTGTTCCACTTCCCTAAACAATAGGGCTCTCTACCCCTTCCATTCGGTCTGGTCCTTCTCTTCTTACTACGAAATCTCTCATCCGTGATTTCTCTGTTCACTCTTGCAGTTGCTTTAGATATTGGAATGAACTTCTGTCAGCTGCCTTTCATCTTACACTGACACTAGCACAGCTCCTCTCCCCCACTCATCAATCACTAGTGCCTGCTGCTTGTATTATTGTTTTGTTTCTCACTGTTTAATGTTCTTCTGTTTGTTCTGCAATTTGCTGTATGGCAATTTTGTTCTAGAACCATTTCTTGTAATTTGTTTAATTTATTATACTTATTTCCCTGTAATTGCATTATTTTTGTACATTGTTCATTGCACTTTGTATCTGTTCTGTTCCCTACACTTCCATCTCCCTTCGATGGATGCATCTGGACATGGGCTGATACCATCTCAGTATGACTTTCCTGTTAAAAATTTTAAAATACATAAATACACAAATAAATACATCCATCCATACATGCACACATAAATAAACAAATAGACAATCAATCTGTTTACTAACTATCAATGTCACATTGACTGGTCTGGAGTTTCCTGGCATATGCCTTGCCACTTTTTTATGTAAGAGTACCACTTCTGCTGTTCCTTCTTCCCTAGGCACAACTCTGAACTCTATGATGTTATTGTAAAGGTCAGCAACGGGTACCACCAATACCTGTGCCATTTCCCTACCACATCTGAACCATAAGACTTCTCTGCCTTTAGAGATCGCCCTTTGAGGACCCTATTTGAGGCAAGAGGTTCTACACATATTTTCGTTCCCCTCTCTACCTACCCCATGGAAGTGAATCCTACTTCTCCTTCATATAATACTGTATATACTGAGCAGAAGGATTTGTTCAATATTTCCACATTTCCCATGCTATCCTCCATCCACTCTTCCTATTTTAGTGTGACAGTGCCTTACTTAATTTACATTTTTTCTCTGATGTAATTAAAGAAGGTCTTGTGTCCTTCCCAGATACCCTCTGCTATTGTAAGCTCAATGTTTGCCTTGACTCTTCACATTACTGGTGGTCACCTTCAGTTTACCAAGGGAAGCTCTCTGCCCCCCTTTTTTTGGCTCACCTTACATTTCCTGAAAGCAACTCTCTTCACTCTCCTTGCTCTTTCTACCTCCCTGGCAACTAAATTAGTTTCTTGTATCTTCTCCACTTCACCACCAGCATCAGATAGGAACTGGTGGGAAAATTAGTATTTCAGTACAGCTGAAAATACTAATAAAAACTGTGAAATAGCCATACTAAAAGGAGGATACTTTTATTTATTTCAAATCTAAAAAGAGAGAGATTCAAAAATGGTGATTAAGAATATATTGAAAGACTGGAGAAAAAGGGAGCTCTAATCTGGAATAACATGGAAACACAAAAATTCCTGTTTTCTGCCTCCAAACAATTAGCAATCAACTTTGTGTGTGTGTGCCTAATGTCTAGTGCACTTGTTTGTTTTGCTCATAAGCTTGTGAAGTACCACAGTATGAAAGGGGTTACTGAAGTAAGTAAAGTAAAATATATTTGATTAGGCATCCAATCCCTGGGGCTAATGCCACCATACACTGTAAAACAGTCAACAGGGTCACAATAAAAATCAGCAGAGAAACTGTAAAGTAGCAAAAACATTAATTAAATACATCTACAGGATAAGCTAATATAAAAAGGTGGGTCTTTAAGCCCCTCCTGAACACCTCCACCATAGGGGCCTCCCTTATTCCAGAAGACTGGGCAGGCCATCCTAAATCAATGAGCACCTGAGGTTTTCAGCCCAGTCCTAAGAACCACTAGGAGACCCCAGGTGATGGAACAGAGCAAGTGAACTGGAATAGCAGGAGTAAGGAGATCTGAAAGGTAGCCAGTGCCTAGTCCATAAAGCCTTATAGGTGAACAAGCACATCTTGAAGAGAACCTGCCACCTGACTAGCAGCCAGTGCTGACCCCACAGGAGCACAGTCACATGACAGGATCTAGGAAATCCCCATCAGCAGCCGGAACAGTGCATTCTGCACCAGCTTCAGCTGGCGGAGGTTCTCTCCACTGACCCTGAGGTAAAGAGCATTACAGCAGTTAAGTCTTAACATCACAAAGGCATGAACCAGTGACAGTGGATCCTCAGGTGAAATTAGGGATTTAATCCGGTCAATGTTCCTCAGATGGTAGAAACTACTTTTGATGACAGCCGACACCTGAGCCTCAAGTGTCAGCTTGTCACCCACACCCTTTTCTGTCGACTTCCTTCAAAATTTTGTATATCACTCTTTTTTGTGGTGTCTAAGTAATTTTCTTATATAAGAAATAAAAATATATAGCTTCTAAAATGTCTCTGTGACATGAACTGCTGCTTTATACTACTGCACTAAAAGATTCTGACTAATTTATTTTTAATAGTGTCCCTACTTCTGGCATCTTCATGGCTTCTAAGAAATGAAACAGTTTAAGTCTGATAAAGTAACTTGTGACAACATACTGTATGCCGTTTAAATATTATCAAGCTATTTATCTTTCTGGAGAGTTTAAAAACTGCAATAGCCTTTCAAACTCCAGACAGTAACATTGTACCATACATGTGTGGCTTTTCTTTTACTTTAGACCATACTGTCTCAGTTTTTAGGGTATTACTTCAGTGTTGTGAAATTCTCCATATCCCTCTGTGAACTAATGGTTGGTGTAAATCCCCAAAGGTACAGACTGGCCTAAATGTTCATAAATTTAGAATTCTAAGTAAATCCCCTTCAATTCAAAGAGTCAAATAGTGAGATTTTACTCTTATGAGATGCCACATAAATTATATACATGCTAGTAGCACAAATTGCATTTGCAAAATCCCTTACCACTGCTGGAAGTCAAATGTGGGCTCAGCTAGACTCCATCACAGATAAAGGGCTCAGTAGAAAATGTAAGGCATTGAGGGAGTTGGCAAGGAATCAGTGCTCTAACAAACAGATACTGCCCCATAGCAGTTTATCTACAGTTCATTTGAGTTGGTAGTGTGCATTGCATTTCTAAAAGGAAAATAAGTTAAAATGCTGAAAATGAAACTCCCTAAGCAGCAAATCAAAACAAGCCAACTCCAACTCAGTGTACTATCCTGGCAAAATGTTTTTTTTTTCCTAAAGAAATAAACTAGAAAGCTAGCAAAAATAAAAATATGTATAGCTCTATACTCCACTCATAGAACTGATACATTGAGATACAATAAGATACAGGAAGACTTAAAGTTTTTAATCTCCTATGTCAATTATCTACTATCTCCAACCCACAGTTTCATATTCCCAGTAAAGACAGAACTTCCAGGCTGATCTACCTTTTTTAGCTGTTCAATTGCTCCTTAGAACTCAACTGCTAAGTATTCAGACTATTATCTATTTTATTTTTATTTTTTAATTTCTGGCAATGTTTGTACAGTACTTACTGATGGTTTACAGTTACAATACCATGTCATATTTCAGGCTGCAGATGGCAAGACCAGCAGACACCATCATGTGCAACCAGAAAGCAATTAAAAGAACAATAGGAAAACAAAAGATGAAATTGTCCTCTTAATTGCACTGCACTATGATGTGATGCAGTCTGCCAGGAATCATCATCCAGCTAAAAGGTATTGTATATACAGGGGCTCTGGCTCTGATTAATTGATTGATTGATTGATTGACTTGACTGATTGATTGATTAAATGATTGATTGATTGAACCACATGTATTTTAGCATATTGTAGTATTTAGCATATAGTCCAATTAGCAACATATTGATCTATTCTTTAGAGCTGAGAAGAAACAGTATTAAATCCAGTAGTCCAACTGACTGACAAAACATATATCTTCTTTTTTTATTTTGTACTCTTTATTTATTCACCTTCAAGCTAGGGCATTCTTCCAGGGTATGCACTCGACCTGAGCCTCTACTCCCATGCCTGAACCCTCATTGCAGAGACTCCCCCAATCACCCAGGCAGATCTAACCCCCTGGATCACCCTCCGGGGCGGGTCCATCCTCCCGTGATGGCCTGTCTGTAACTAGGGAGATCATACCTGGTGTGTCGAGTTGGGCCTGGAGTCCTCCAGGTGACTTGGCTGGCAATAGGGATGTGGACTACATCCCTGGCATCCCCTTCATTTCCACTAGGAAGAAGCGTTTTGTTGCTGCTTTGTTCCGTTCCCCTTAGGAGTGTGGCATGCAATGACATCTGCGCACGGCTTTCCTGCTGATGTCTTGCCGCACTCCCCATCCCTCTTTCTAGCTGGCATACCTTCATTACCCCCGGTCTCCACTGGGGGTCACCAAGATGCCGAGCAACCCCAGATCCTTCCCCCAGAGAGAGGAGAGCAGTCCTCCAGATGCTCGATCCTCTCTTTCCCCTGCCAACCCCCGATGGCCTCATATATCTTCTTGAGACAGTTTTGGCCAAAACAGATCTCCCCATGGACAAACCAAAAAGATAATTCCAAAAATCGCTACTTGAAATTTAAAAAAAATTATTCTACATTAAAGCATAACTGATACTTACATAAATCTGTCTAAATCATTTTATAATTACTGCTGCATGGTAATTATGTCACACCATGTCACACCTAAACCTATACCGTGTGTGTGTGTGTGTTTGTGTGTGTGTGTGTGTGTACTGCATGACGGTGATACAGAGAACATAAGTCTGTCAATATGAACAAAAATGTTGGTATATCTTCAGTAATACTGACACGTTTTACTGATACTTAGAGAAAAGAATCTCTTAACACTTATCATGACATCTCTCAGTTACACAGCTCCTTTTTTAACATACAACATTGCAAGCCAGAATGCAATGCAGAGCTATTACAGTATATCACAAAATGCTGCAGTATACTGCAGGGAAGAGTTTCATTCAGTGGCAATCAAGTTCTTTTGTCATGCAACATTTTGTGATGTGTCATTTACAGTACTTCAAGTTACTGCATGGTTGGCTTCACTGCATGTCGACGGAGGTATAATTGCTCATCAGTTTAAATTCCATTACTCAGTGGCTAAAAAATACTCAGACTTGATTGACTAAGAGCAGTGGCTTCATCCCTGTACATTTAGTAAAAAAGAAATTCAGCAAATAGCCTTTTTACTTGCCTGATTGTACTCTGCCTTCCCTTTCCTACAGTTTGCCCCAGATAATATGACAGCCTTAACATCCATGCTCACCATATTGTTTTAAAAAAGGCACTGATTCAGCCAGTATAACCAAAGTTGAACATTTTTCCCAGTCCCTGGATTCCATCATACCTTATCTGTTGCAACTGCACCCTCAGACTCTCAGCATCCACCACACAGTAAGAATGGGCTGACCAACTACTATCCAAACTCAGAGCTGTCCCCACATCTACCATTGCCACACTGCTTCCTGCTCTCCAGTCCTGTAAAACATATTACAACAGTGCCCACTTCAGGCCATAGAGATGAAGTAAGAGCATTATTTTTTCTATATGTACACCTCTACTACATATAATAATTAAAACATTTTTTTATAATTTTTTTTTTTATGTATGCAAAATGAACCTTGGATAATAGTAATAATACACAGCAGGGTGTGTTATATAATGGAATATGGCCAGTTCTTGGCTGCATGAGTTACTTGATCTGCAGCCTCATAACTCACAATGTGCCTAAGGCAGGGCAATATTTTATTGTTTCTTAATTATATACAGTAATAGCAAAAAGAAATCCAGCAACCTCTGGTTGCTGAAGAGTGGCAACTGGTGTTTAACTCAAAGAAGTGCAAGATTATGCACATAGGGAAGAGAAACCCTGTAGCCACCTATAGGTTGGGAGGAGAGTTGCTGGCAATCACAAGGGAAGAAAGAGACTTGGGCATCATCATCACAGATGACCTGAAATCATCAAAGCAGACCACTAAAGCAGTAGGTAAGGCTAGGGGGATGTTGGGGTGTATTAGTAGGGGTATCACAAGTCAGAAGAGGGGGGTAATAATCCCTCTTTACAAGACACTGGTTAGGCCCCATCTGGAGTATTGTGTGGAGTGCTGGAGGCCACACCTTCACAAGGACATTAACAAAATGGAGGCAGTCCAGAGAAGGGCAACCAAAATGGTGCAGGGACTGCATTATAAAACATGAGGACAGATTAACAGAGCTCAATATGTATACACTAAAGCAAAGGAGGGAGAGAGGTGATATGATCGAAACATTCAAACACCTTAAGGGCATTAACAAGGTGAAAAAGTCTAACATGTTTCAAAATAAGAAAAATAGCAGAACAAGAGGACACAGCATGAGATTAGACAGAGGCCGATTAAGGGGTAATGTGAGAAAGTTTTTTTTCACAGAAAGGGTGGTGGATGCATGGAATGACCTACCTCAGGAAATGGTGGATATGAATACAGTGCAGGGCTTCAAATAGGCATGGGGTAGGCATAAGGGAGCAATACAGATGAGTATGCATAGATAGGCCATTGACAGAGTAAAGGCCTATGGCACATTCATAAGGTAGAAAAAGAAATGGGCAGACTGAATGGACCTTGCTGTCTTTATCTTCCATCAACGTCTATGTTTCTATGTTTCTCATTGATCTGAGAGCCACAGAGTACCCCAGCACAAGCACAATGGAAGAAAGTCCCATCCAACAGGATCTTGCATTGACATATCAGTCCATCTTTCTGCATATACTTTCCCCACATATAATATGGCTGACATTAGCTCACTTTGTTGCAGTTTCTGCTCCCAGCCATTATAGCATCACTATAGATGTTGCAAAGTTTTACTTTGCTAGTGAAGTTCTGCCAAAGTTGCAAAATTTGCCTTTGTGAATTACTTCACGAAGTTCCCATTTCACAACTTTGCTTAACTTTGCTTGTAACGATTGTGAAGTTAGGCGATCGTAGGCAAAGTTGGCTTTGCCTTAAAAAAATTCTCATGTAAGATCATACTTCACACTGTGGAATTACCAACTTCACAAATTAATTTATGGAGTGAATTTTTCCTCTTCCCCATCTCTAAGCATCACTATCTCACAAACTCAGACCTGCACTTGACCTTAGCTTCCATTATTACAATACAGTCTGTCCTACAGTACCTGTATTTACTGAAACTTTATCAAGACAACATCTTCAACAACATTACCGTATGTAGTGTCACCAACTTACTTATACCATAGCATACACTGCAGCTTCCCTGGCAAATGTCACTCATCCTACCATTACTCACTCAATCAGAATATAACTGTGATAGTAAAATCCTGAAACACAACTTTGGATGTCTCTCCTCAAATCTACACTTCTCCTACCACATCTCTCTTCACAACATTGTATGACCTTGATTCAATTTTTTTTTTACTCCTTACAATACTTTGAGCCCAAACAGTGCCATATGTCTCCTTTGAAGCACACACTTCTCTACAGCACTTCTCCTCATATCCACATTTTCTTCACAGAAAAATCAACTGGCAAAGAGAAAAAGCTATTTAAAAGGATTTTCTTAAAACAAATATCATAAAAACAATTAAAAATATAAATCTTGGTAGCATTTTTATTACATAATATATACTGTAAAAAAGCAATAATGTAGTATATCATGGAATATTGCCACTTCTTGTTTGCAGTGTACCTCACGCATAGTGATATCATTCTTTTCACTGCTTATGGTTGTTGTATACACATCATGTACCCTTTTTGTCTTGGAGCAGATCTCTCTACTGGTGACCCAATGACCTTCAGAGACTGGCTTCCCTGTGGCTAAGGATGGGTAAAATTAGAAAATTTTGCATTTGCAGAATTTTTGTGAAATTCCACTAATTTTATCAGATTTCATGGATTTTTTAAATTGTTTAACTAGTCATAATTCAGTCATTCTTGCAGTTAGAGATCTGGGGACCAATATTAGAAAAGTGCAAAGGGGAGCACAGAGGTTTGTGCTATGCTTTGCAATTACCAAAGGGTCCAAGGATGATGTATGCAGTCAGATAATGCACCAGCACTATCCAACTGAATTTAAGGTGATATCCACACAGTGCTAAATTAAGTAGTGCTACCCAGACATGGCTACCAAAGTGGGCCTCAAGAGTGGATAGTGCTGGAGTGCTATCTGCAGTTTTGATCTCAAGTGGTTTATAGGACCTGTTTTTCTAAGTACAAGGTGAGGAGGTTTTTTTTGTGAAGGTGCTATACCTTCAACAGTAAATAGCAGCATCAACAAGACTGGAATTAATCCTGGGGAAGATGAATTAAACATTGTGGGAGTATTTCTACAACTAGGAAAAATTGCACTTAAAGCAAGACTCCACTTTTGGCACAGGAGTTATCTAGAAGCAGCATTGAGAGTTGAAAGAATATTGAGGGGACTAAGACTTACCAGAAAAGCTGGCTACAGTCAGGAGAGAGAAGAGTTTTGTACAGACTGGTAGGAAGCACATCAGGAAGGCTCAACTGCCTTAACAAAATGTGTGGTGAAAGACTATAAAAGACAACAACCAATGCTACAAGAAGAATTAAAACAAAAAGAAGAGCAAGCAGCTAGATTAAAAGAACATCCTCAATTTTTAGAATATAAAAGGAAGCTTAAATAAAAATTGGATAAACAAGATGAGAATCTGAAAAAACAAAGGAAAGAAAAATAAGAACGGGGCAGAAATTACTATGCAATAGGAAATGTTTTTACCTGGCTAAAATCAAATAGAAACAACAGAAGGAGGAATAATAAAAGAAAACAAAAGATAAACCAACCAAAATCAGTTCATAAAACATGTAGCCCCTCCCCATGCCCCTTCAACTATGCATCCACAAGTGCAAGCAGGTCATATAGCGAAGTCCCTGTGCATTTTTTTGAGGAAGACATAACACCACCTGACCCAGATCCAGACCTACAAATGAACACAAGAACACCAAGAACAGTGAGTTTCCATAATCCCAAACAAATTCCAGGAGCACAGGGGCAAACAAAAAAATGCAATGGAGGGAGGAAAGGAACAGAGATGCAGATGGGGAGAGGGACAGAACCCCGAAGGAGAAATAAATGTGGTAGACCTATCAGACAGAAATCTTAGAAATGGAAGTTAAAATATTATAAAAGGACTGACATTTGTGCCTTCATGTGACATTATATCTTTAGAACTATTAATAGATTTCAAGAGGTTTACAAGAAACCTAAACCTCAAGGCATTCTGGAACAAAAATAACAATATAAACACCAGGAGTGGAAATTCTAGAGAACAAAACCAAATAATGGAAAGTACCAGTTCACCAATAGATACAGAAAGTGAACGAAGTGAAGACTATTCAATTTACAGCTACCAAGTGGACACTTCACTATCAGACATGGAAATAACAGAAAAAGGACAAAAGATCTCCTTACAAGATTTGAATCTAACCAGGTTCAAACCCAGCTCAGCCTTCAACCCACCATATGACTATAGTGTTTCCATATATGAAAGAGTCTGTGAAGAGGAATTGAAACATATGTTTCAACAAAAACAAGAAGGGCATTATTATGGGAACACTACGAGAATGGAAAAGGAAGCAATAAAAAAAACTGGAAGAAAACTAAAATATAACTATCAAGCCAGTGGATCAGGGAGGAGCCATAGTTGTGCAGGACATCAGTAAGTATTTTTTAGAATGTCTAAGACAATTAAATAATAAAGAACATTATGAACTTTTAAAGAGTGACCCAATACAGACTTTTAAGAAAATGGTGGACAATTTATTTGATGATGCACTTGATAAAAATGTTATCTCTCGATCAGTATATGAAGCACTTACAGTTATGCATCTAGTTAGAGCTTGCTTCTCCACAATTCTGAAGGTTCACAAGGGCCTGATAGACCCTCCTGGAAGGCCAATAGTTTCAGATATAGGTAGCTTACTAGAACCCATTTCCCAATATGTAGATGCACACATCAAGGACTTAGCCCAACTGCCCTCCAACTTAAAAGACACAGTTCAGGTGTTAAACATACTTAATGATTTCGGGTTGGAACAAGAATTGTACTTAGTGTCTCTTGACATTGAATCAATGTACACTAATATTCCTCATGCAAATGGTTTACATGCTCTCAGGTTTTGGCTAGAGAGTGGCACTGACTTTGACCCTGGTCTGGTAGATTTTCTATGCGAATGTGCCCAGGTGGTACAAAAACTAAATGTGTTTCTGTTTCAGGGCCTCTACTACTTGCAAATACACGGTATGACTATGGGGACAACATTTGCCCCCAATTATGCCAACCTATAGTGTGGATATTAGGAAAAAGATAAAAATCTATAGTCACGAGACTAATCCTTATCACGATAGGATAGATCTTTGAAGGTGATATATAGACAGCATTCTGGTGGTTTGGAAAGGTGGCAGGGAAGAATCAAATGAATTCAGGGAATGGATGGAATATACTGACCCAAATCTGAAATTCACAATACATGGGAGCCAAAAAGAGGTGTGTTTCCTAGGCCTGTCAGTTTCAAAGCTGGAAGATGGTACTATTAAAATCAGTCTATACTGCAAAGAGACAGACAGGAACACCATTTTACATGACACCCTCAGCATATGAAAAACAGCATTCCTAAATCCCAGTTCCTGAGAATTAAACATAATTGTAGTAGACAGGAGGATTTCAAGCAAGAATGTAGAAACATGAAAATAATGTTCCAACAGAGGTGCTACAAACAAGGTATCCTGGACCAGGCAGAGGAAGAGGTGAGGTCAAAAAGTAGACATGAATTACTAACCAAGAGAATGCAAACAGCACATACATCTGACTGCCTTAATTTTGTTAGCATATATGGTTGAAGTTCAGCAGCAGTCAAAAATATAATATCCAAAAATTGGATATTATATGTTCGGACCCAATATTGAGGAACAGCTGTAGGGACATACTCAGATTTAGCTACAGAAGGGGCAAAAACATAGCTGACATCCTAACACACAGTCTCCAACCAGCAGAAATCACCAAAAGACACACATGGTTGCCAGATTTACCTTTAGGTAACTTCAAATGTGGTAGATGCAAATACTGTCAAGTTATGGAAAAAAAACAACCTCTTTTACAAGTGAGAATGCCACTAAAACATTCAACATCAGAAGTTTTATTAATCATGACAGGGCACAGGTTGTCTAACTGGCAACATGTACCTGCAAAAATTTCTTTGTAGGGAAAACATCTAGACATCTAAAAGTTAGGGTCGGTGAACATCTGAGAGCAATAGAGAATGCTGACCTTAGAAATGCACTAGTGGCTCATGTATTAGAAAATGCAGACAATAAGGATCATACTTTTAGTTTTCGGGGGCATAGAAAAAAATTATCTGGGTAAAAGAGGAGGATGTTTGGATGATTTACTACTGTACAGAGAAGTGTTATGGGTTTTTCAGCTTGGTGGGCATTTTCAACTTGGTCTAAATGATAGACTAGACATTATGCCACTTTTGAATAAAAAGAAATATAGAAAATGTCAATGCATGTTTGATAAATAGATGTACAGTACATAGGTTACTGACCCTTTTTATTACCAGGTATTACTGTTCATAACTTGTTAACCAAGTCCTTATATACATATATAGTCTTCTTCTTTTCCTCTCTTTTATCTCCCACTATGTTCTCTTAGGTCCCCAGGGAGTCTCATTTCTCACGGACACTGAGATGGAGGTACAAGCTGACCATCATAGACCCACCTCAAGTTTCAACTGATGGACCAAGGATCCCAAGGACTGCTACCACTTAGAGTAAAACAAACTCTGCCTGGTTTAAAACTTGCTATTTACTGACAAGAAAAACTAACAAAGTTATTCCATAAAGCACCAATATAAAAAAAGCATTTGTCAATGCCGAATGTTTGCTAGCTGATATTAGCATTGGAAATGCAGGAGTTAGACAGATGCAGAATAGGAATGGCAGTGAAGTATTGAACTTCACGCCAATCCCACCTCCATCCTGCAGAGACGGACAGGCATTGGTGTATGCATTTGGGTTGTCACCCAAAACATTCATTCCATTTTACCTCACCCTATCCTGTAGACACCAACAAGTGTTGAGGTGTGCCTTGGGGTGTTCGGCTTTACAGTCACCCCACTCCATAAGGACATACGCTGAAGTGGGTGCAATATAGGAGAATGGGGTGAACCCTGGGGCCGAAGAGTCCAAGGTGCACCTTGATGCCTGTCACTGGTTGCAGGGTGGAAGTGGTGGGGGTGGAATGGCATGAGCATTACAGTCAGCAATCCAAAGGTACACCCCTGATGCCTGTCAGTCTGTACAGAGTGGGACGTTATAGCTAGAAACCCTAACACCCCCAGGCGTTTGTTAGTATTTGCACTACAAATTTTCAACATGGCCTTTTTGTGATCCCCCACCTCATGAAAGCATTTGGGACCTCTTCTCATGAACAGTGGCATTGTGATTTTGTTAATGTGTCCCGAACTTTGAATTCCAACATGGAACGTGTCATTCTGCTCCAGATGTACAAAAATACAGATTGGGCAGGATGTGAAGAATGACAGCTGTACCATTCATAGGGAGGTGTGAAGAGATGGCAATGTTGAAAATCTGTAGTGAAAATATTAAAAATACTCAAACTTCTAGGCTTATGTGGAAACTGGACAATGCATGTGCGTAACACAGTCATTTAATGGAATTTTTTCACCAAATTTTCAACATAGGCATTTTATGACCCCTGCTCATGAATAGTGTCACTATGATTTTCCTAATCTGTCCCAAACATTGATTTCCCACCGCGTCTGCACTATTCTGCACCAGATGTGTAAATGCATATTTTGGGCAGGATATGAAAACTTACAGCTGTACTGTTCATAAGGAGGTGTGAAAAATGCCAATGTTGAAAATCTGGAGTGAAAAAACTACAAATGCGTGAAATTTTGAGGGTGCGTGGAAACTGTGCAATGTACGCTCATAACACAGTCATTTCATGGACTTTTGTCACTAAATTTTCAACATAGGCATTTTAGGACCTCTGCTCATGAACAGTGTCACTGTGGGTTTTTTTGAATCTGTCCCAGACACTGATTTCCCACAGCAACTGCTCTATTCTGAGCCGGAAGTGCGAAAGCACATTTTGGTCAGGAAATGAAAAATGACAGCTGTACTGTACATAAGGAGGTGGGGAAAATGCCAATTTTGAAATTCTGGAGTGAAAATATTACAAATTTACGAAGTTACAAGCCTGCGTGGAAACTGCCCAACACATGTTAGTAAAACAGTAATTTTTTTGATTTTTTCACTGAATTTGCAACATAGGTTTTTTGAGAGCCCACCTCATGAACATTGACACTGTTATTTCACAAATCAGTCCTGAAAAGTGATTCTTTGCAGTGACCGCAAAATCACCTTCTGGGACAGAATAATGCCATGACAGTGGCTGAATTCATGAGGAGGTGTTCCAATAACCCCATGTTGAAAATTTGGTGCCAAAATTCCCAAAAATGCCTGAGATATGCACCAAAGTTGAAAAAAACCCTATTTATGCCATTATACAGCTTACTGGCATTTCTTCAGTTCACGGTCGGCTATGAAGAGTGCAGATATGTTCCTGGCCAACCAAAGATTGTCGTGCCAGGCTCTGGAGGTAAGTATGAGGTAGGGGGGTATGGGGAGGTAGGGTGCACAGTGGGTGGGTGCGGGTTTGGGGAGGGGACAGCTACCAGTGTGGGACCATTTCCTTTCTTTCATGGACAAAAAAAAGACATTGCGGGAAGGTTTTTTTTTCAGGCTTGCATTCAACACACTGGGGTGGGCTTCCAGTGTGCCACCTCTCTTTTTTGGGGTGGGGGGACTTAAGCAGATGGGGGTTGGTCCCCCGACAGCAAAGAATGACTGTTTGGGGGGTCATGATGCCGTGGAGGAAATTGAGCACCCCCTCAGCACACAACAAATGGGGAAGGGGGTTACATTATGCCAACGGGGAGTGGGCTCCCCCATTGGCAAATGAACTGGGTCGAGGGCATGCTGATGGGGGACTGGCCACCCCCCATCAGCTTTCATGGGGCTGTTTACAAAAAATGTTACGCTAGGCAAGGTACCGCCCTGCAATGATGGGTTGCTCTGTCATTGCAGTGGAATGGCTGATACTGCAATGATGAGGCAGCCCCTCATTGCAGTGGCAAAACTGTTTCAACTTGGTGGCACTTTTGGAAACCAATGTCATCAGCACAGTGTGCCTGCATTGGTCCACCAGTGCCAAGCCCCCAAATGCAGTGCCGCCATTGGCTGCCACAGTGCTGCACCTCCACAACCCACTTCTCTCCTAAGCTGCCGCATAATGTTTCTTACACATGCATGCAAAAAAACATAAAAAGGGGAACAGGGAAGAGGCTTGCAACTATAGGCCATTCAGCAGGACCTCAGTGGTGGGGAAATTAATGGAATCACTGCTAGAGGAAAGGATTGTGATATTTCTTGAATCCAGCAGAGCACAGATTCTGAGGCAACATGGTTTCACAGTGGGAAGGTCTTATCAAACAAATCTAAAGGATTTCTTTGACTGGGTGACCAGGGAAGTAGACCGGGAGTGGTGGGTGTGGCCTACCTGGATTTCAGCAAGGCCTTCAACACCATCCAAGATAGGATGTTGGTAAATAAGTTGGTCACCCTGGGATTGGGCCACAAGGTTGTAAATTGGGTCAGAAACTGGTTGAGTTCCAGGACACAGAGGTGGTGGTAAATGGCATTCAATCCGAGGAGAGGGGAGTGATGGGACCAGTCCTCTTTAATGTCTTCATAAGCAACATTGCAGAGGTGCTGCAGGGGAAGGTATGCCTCTTTTCAGATGATACTAAGATCTGCAACAAGGCTGATACTCCAGGAAGGGTGGAAAAAATAATGAAGGACCTAAACATGCTTGAGGAGTGGTCGAGAGTGTGGAAGTTAAGATTCAATGCAAAGAAGTGCAAAATCATGCATTTCAATCAATCAATCAATCAATCAAAATCTTTATTTAGTCAGGCGAACATCATTGAGCGTAGCTCATTTGCAAGATGGACCTGAGTAGTCATACAAATAAGAGTACAAATATTTTTACATGGACAAGATAATAACATAAACAATAGTACAATGACATAAATTGAGAATATACAAAAATTTACATATATACAAGGAACAATAAAAATCACTTAACCTGTAAAAAAATGAAGATAATAATAGATATAGCAGGGATAGTGTACAAATAATAGGGTCTTTATGGCTTTATAAGAATATAGCAACTGACTGGATAATAGAAGGAGAACTAAACAGAATGGAATACGGAAGGGGGGATGTAGGTTGGATGGGAGACTAGGCCTTATGGAAGCAATTGCAGGACTCTGGAAATAGGGTGGAGAATAATCTTTTGAAGGATGATAAGGGTAAGAGGATATTAGATTCATAGATTTTGGAGTGAGTTCAAGTAATTGCTAGGGAGTAGCTGATAGCAGCCCTCCCAAACCGGGTGCAGGCATTGGGAACCTTTAACATGATGAGTTTACTGATCCTTAAGGTGTATGGCCTAGAAGTAATTCGGTAAAACAGTCTGTGATATAGGGAGGAGTTTGTCTGATAAAGCTTTGAAGATCCAGACTGCAGCATTCCTATTTCTTCTGTGTTGTAGGGATGTCCAATTAACTGCCATGTAAAGAGAGCAATGATGGGTGCTGGAGGGAAGGTCAGTAATAAATCTGATGGATCTATGATACAGGGTGTCCAGCTTATTTAAGAGGAAAGTGAGCAATGGCCATAGAGAAAGTCAGCATAATCAATGAGGGATAGGAATGATGCCTGGATTAATCTTTGTTTGGAGTCTCTGGTAAGGTAGTGTTTTATTCTGAAAAATAGGCCAAGCCTTTGTCTCAACTTTTTTAGTAGCTCTTCAATATGGACAGAGTAGTCAAGCTTATTATCAATCCAGACTCCAAGATATTTGAATTTGTCCACAAATTCCAGCTTCTCTCCAAGTAATGTGGATAATTGTGGGATGATGGGTGATGGGGTAATGGCAGAGCAACTCTTTGTGGCAAAGAACATAGCTTTTGTTTTTTTGGCATTTAGAAGTAATTTTTTTTCCAATAGATTGTGTTGCAGGATGGAGAATTCTGACTGTAACAGTTCACAGGCTTTTGATAATGAGAGATTGCTGACATATAATACAGTATCATCAGCAAACAGATGAATGTTAGATTGAGAGAGGTTAGCATCGATATTATTAATATTAATGGCAAAGAGGATGGGGCCAAGAATAGAGCTCATGGCACACCTCTTAGCAGTGGTTTAGAGGTGGATAGGTACTTTTAATTTTACCAATTGTGACCTATCAGATAGATAGCACTTAAACCAATTGAGTGAGAGAGAATCCAGGCCTAGAGAGCTAAGGAGGTGATTAATGATTCATGATCCACTGTATCAAATGCTTTACTCAAATCCAGGAACACAGCACAGGTACTATTCTTCTTATCCAAGGCAATCTGCCAATCGTTAGTTACTTTGGCTAGGGCGGAAATGGTGCTATGCCTTGATCTAAATCCCGATTGTGCTGGATTTAGGAGGTTGTTTTTATCCAGATAGGCCCTTAACTGTGAATTTACTAATTTTTCAAGCATCTTGGATAGTACCGGTAGGATGGAAATGGGCCTATAATTGTTAAGGTCCATGGGATCACCTGATTTAAGTAATGGAACTACTTGAGCTGTTTTCCAAGTGGAGGGAATGGATCCAGTAGCTAGGGAAAGATTGAAGAGATGAGTGAGGGGGGCAGATAAGGCGTGTGATGCTATTTTAAGAAAGTAGGGATCCAGGGAGTCTGTACCTGCACTCTTAGAAGTATCTAAATTAGATAGGAGGTCTTCTACTTTCAAGGATATTGGATTGAAGGAGAACGTTGAAGTAGCCTTTTGTCCCACAGTGGATTGAAGGTTTAAAGATGATCTCAAGAGACTTGCAGGTGAGGAGCTCAATGCTAGGCCAGCTGTGGTGAAGTGGTCATTGAAGGTATTTAAGATTTCTTGCTTGCCCGTGATTTCTGTGTCATTTAATAGCAGTTTGGAGGGTAAGACAGGGTAGAGTTTTGGCCCAGAATTCCCTTTATAGTACCCCAAAGTCTGGATGGGTTATTGTAGGAAGCATCTAATTCAGCTCTATAATAGGCAGCTTTGGCAATTCTTATTTGTTTTGTACATGAATTTCTTGCCTTTCTGAATTGAAGCCAGTCTTTGGTATCCTTTGTTTTTCTTGCCTTTTTCCAGAGTTTGTCTCTGGCTAACAAAGCTGATTTAAGGTCAGCAGTGAACCAAGGACAAGATCTTACTTTAGTTCTGATACTGGTGATTGGTGCATGAGTATTGAGAGCATTTGGGGTCCATAAATCCAAGGGAGGAGTACAAGATTGGGGAAGAGGTATTGATGGCCACCAATCAAAAAAGGGACCTGGAGGTAATCATATCTGATGACCTTAAGGTAACCAAACAATGAGCATAGGCTGTGGGGAGAGCCAGTGGGATGCTAGGGTGCATAGGGAGAGGTATCACCAGCAAAAAAAAGGAGGTGGGTACGTCACTGCACCGATCACTAGTGGGACCTCATCTGGAGTACTGTGTCCAGTTTTGGAGGCTTCATCTCCAGAAGGACATAAATAAAATAGAGGCAGTCCAGAGAAGGGTAATAAAAATGGTGCAAGGACTGCACCAAAAGTCATATGATGAAAGACTAGTGGACCTCAATATGTATTCCCTGGAGGACAGTAGAGAGAGAGAGGTAGAATGTGGTTGAAACATTCAAGAACCTCAGGGGTATAAACAAGGTACAGAAGAGTAGCATCTTTCTGAAAAGAAGGTGAACAAGAACAAGGGGGTTGTAATATGAGGCTAGAGGGGGTAGGCTCAGGGGCAATGTGAGGAAGTACTTTTTCACAGAAAGAGTAGTTGATGTTGGGAACAGCCTCCCTGTGGAGGTGGTGGGAGCAAAAACAGTAGGTCAATTCAAGAATGGATAGGATATACATAAGAGCATTCTCTCAGTAGGGAAGAGAGGGTAAATCGTTGATCAGCTAGTGTCTGCAGTACTGTATTAGGTAGGGAATGGGGCAGACTAGGTGGACCACATGGTCCTTATCTGCTGTCACCTTCCATGTTTCTATGTTTCAGTCGGAGGCAGTGTAGGAAGTACGTAGCCTGAGAGTAGTTCTTGATATAAAAATGTCACTTAAATTCCATGTGACAGTAACTGTCAAGGGCTGCTTTTCATATTTTTAAGTATCACCAGGCTGTACCCTTTTTTTGAAAATGACAGTCTGAGAATACTACAACAGACATTTGTGACATCTTGATTAGATTACTGTAACACATGCTATACATGCCTGTCTTGTTCTCAGATCTGACACCTGCAGCTAGTTCACACAGGCCTTTGTCAATGCCAAACCTTGGCTGAAATCAATAATTAATGTGTGACGTGAGCAAATGGCAGCTCCATGTTTATATGGGGGATGGAAATGGAGGGTTGAGGGTGGGGTGGACAGTACACAAAGGGAGGGAGAGGAGAGTTTTTATTGTTTATATGGTGATGGGGAACAGGACCAGAGAGTGGGGGTTGGACAGCACACAGAGGGAGGGAGCAGGATGGTTTTCCTTTGGTTTATACGGTGGACAGGAATGGGAATGGATGGTGGAGTGGGACTGCACACAGAGGATGGAAGTGTGAGGGTTTCCTTTTGTTTGTATAGGGGACAGGAATGGAGGGTAGTGATGAGACAGCACAGAGAGGAAGGGAACAAGTGGGTATTGGTTATTTTTATATAGTGGATGAGAATGGGAATGGGAATGGAGGGTGTGAGTTGTACAGCACACTAAAGAAGGGAGTGGGAGGCTTTGTGCTTTGTTTAGATGGTGGACAGGAACGGGAATGGAGGGTGGGGACTGCACAGCACACAGTGGGAGGTAGTAAGAGGTTTTTATGTGTGTGCAAACCTGGACGTGAACGGAGTGTGTGTTTTCTTTCTTTCTTTCTTTCTTTCTTTCTTTCTTTCTTTCTTTCTTTCTGACTAACAGGCTCCTGACATAGAAAGCTGCTCAACTGTTTGCTGACTAGCTTCATGCTAATCAAAGGACCAAAGCCCTCTTTGATTGAAGCAGCTTCGGTCCATTGAAGTACACAAACTTTCTGCCCAGCAAGCAGCAGTGATGTCAGGATCACAGTGAGTGGTTACTGGTGTTGAGTACCAAACCCCTGCTTTTGTGAACTGCAGTGAGCTTGGCAGTGCTCCCCACCCCCTGAAATCCCTATTCCTCACCACAAAACATTTGGTGCTCAAGCACAGACAACATAAAAATGGAGATCAGCAGATAGCAAGGACTGAACTTTGAAGAACCCCAAGATTTAATACAGCAATGTCTGAAGTAATGCCTTGCATGGACACTAACTAAGTTCAGTTACTCAGGAAGTTTTCAAACCATATAATTGCTGGTTGACTGAGATCTAATGTGAACATCTTGGAGAGGTCCATAAAAAGGGTAAAGGGAAGCTAAGTGTGGGTTTCCACAAGGGTCAGTCCTGGGACCTGTCCTTTTCCAGTATGTTCATCGGCAATATAGGGTAAGGTATACATGGCAAGATGTGTCTCTTTGCTGATGACACCAAGTATTGTGTCAGGGTAGACAGCAAAAAGGGGATGGGTGAGTTACAGAGGGGCCTGCAAATGTTAAAGAGATGGTCTAAGGTTTGGCAGTTGAGATTCATTGTCAAAAGTTGCAAGTTAATGCACATAAGGAGTATGAATCATAGGACAGATTACTGGATGGGAGGGTTATGTTGTACAGTATTTCAGATGAAAGGAACCTGAGAGTCATCATAAGCAACTCCCTTAAGCAATGTAGTAAGAACTACAGCAAGGGAATCAGAATGCTGGAGTGTACTGGAGGGACTTTAATAGTAGGAGGAAAGAGGTGATCATGCCTCTGTAGATCACTGATGAGGCCTCACCTGGAATACAGTGCCCAGTTCTGGAGTCCCCATCTGAGGAAAGAAGGAGACAGGCTGTGGATACTGTAGTGAAGGGTAGGCAAGATGATTCAGTGCAAAATGATAGATCCTGTGAGCAAGTCCTTGATTTCTCTGTGGCAGTTTGGGTCTAAGTTCTGTAGAAGGTGTCCATGTTGTTTCAGTACTTCTGTGGTAGTGGTTTCTGATTTCTGTGCAACTTTTGTGCTGCCTGCTTGGGGATGAGGGGCATGGCTTCTGCAGCACAAGATGCTATTTTGTGTTCTGTGACATGCATCTCCTACCCATTTGAATCACTTCATTTATTTATTTTTTTATAATTTAAACTTTATTAATACATTTCCTTTTGTAAAGGGCAGTTACAGCAGAACAAGGTGTGACATACCACATGTGCAGTGAGAACTGCCCAGCCCACCCCACCCACCCACCCCCTTACAGCAGCAACAAGAGTATATCTCCCAAAAGTGCAGTAAATATTTCCATTAGACATATGAGTAGGACTGAGGTGTGGTATAATTATCAGCGAGAGAGCGAGAGTGAGGAATGGAGGGGATCCCATATTTTACTATAAGCTGCTAGTCTATTATGAAGACTTGCAATCGCCTTTTCTCTTCGGAGATTAGCAATGATTTTATCAACCACTCCTGGAAAGATGGGGTGGATTGGTCCTTTCAATGATGTAAAATGAGTTTTTTAACAGAAAGAGCAATCATGGAGATATGAAATTTCCTGATTCTAACTCTAACCAGGGACATGTCCCCTAGGAGACATATCTCAGGAATAAAGTATTCCTGAAGGCCCAGCAGGGGATCCAGAGACATCTTAATTGAATTCCATAGAGGAGAAACTTTGGGACAGGACCAAAACATATGAAGGAGCATTCCTTCTTCTTGCATGCACTTAGTACATGTACTAGAGTTTGAGAAACCCCATTTCTTTAGTTTAAAAGGGGTACAATACATATTGTGTAATATATGGCATTGCATGAGATGCAATCTATCTTGGGAAACATATTTATGACAGGATCTCCATAGGGGTTGCCATTCCAACTGGTATTGAGGGAGGAGTGAGTTCCAGAATCTAGTAGGTCCAAAGGAGTCCCCATATTTTTTGTAATACAACACTCTGTATAACTTAGATACAGTAGCTGAAGATCCAGACAATAGGGAGATTTCAGGTATCAAGGCTGACACCTTCTGGGAAGAGGGAGTATTCCCTAGGACTATTGTGAGTAGGTGTCTTAACTGCATGACCTTAAAGTGAAATGAGACCGGAATGAGAAACTTTTCAATAATTCCACCTGGGGACAACCGGTGTCCCTCCCCATCCACCAAGGAAAGCAATTTTCCATCACCTAATTGGGGCAACCACTTACTGGGAATCTGCTTTCTGTTAATAGTAAAAGATGGGGAGTTCCAAATAGACTGAGCTAAATCAGTCTGAGGAGAATAATGAAGAAATAAACATAACTGAGCATAAACTCTTAAAGAGATACCTACTGTGGTACAGTCAGCCATCTTTACATGAGACAATTTGAGGTAAAATAGGTTAAGGGGTCCAGGCATTTAGCTTTAATTGCATCTAATTCAATCTTAAGCCATACTGGTTGTTCTATTTCAGGGCCCCAGGGATATCCATTTCACACATTTTACTAGATGACTGGCCCAGTAGTATAATGCCATATGGGGAATCTGCAGCCCCCCCCCTCAGGTTTAGGGCAGCTAGTTTGTAATAAGCCAAATGGGGATATTTATCAGACCAACTAAATCTTGTAAATATACCATGCAGTTTCTTAAACCAGCATATAGGGATGAAAGAATTGAGAAGGGATAGGGGGGTAGAAAATTCTAGGAAATACATTCATCTTAATTATGTTAATCCTGCCCCATAATGATATAGGAAGTTTAGACCATCTGCTGAGGTCATGAGTAATAACCTGTGAGAGAGAGTCCAGGTTATCTTTAAACCATGTTGAGGGGTTACTGGATAGCTTGATGCCCAAATACCTTAATACTCTAGGAGTCCAACATAAGCCTAAGGGACTAATATCATCCTTAAATACCTTGTGGTTTAATGGAAAAAATAAGGATTTACTGGCATTCAGCTTATAATTGGATAGCTTGCTAAATCTAGCTATTTCATTCAGTAAGGGTGGTATTGATGAAGCCGGATGGAGAGATGTATCAACAAATCATCTGCATACGCAGTGAGTTTAATTTCATGATGCCCAACCCGGATACCTCGTATAGAAGTATTTTTGAGGATGTTTTGAATGAGGGGTTCCAAGTATAAATTGAATAGCAGAGGCGAAAGGGGGCAACCTTGCCTAGTACCTGAATAAAGTGGGAAGGAATTAGAGAAAACCCCATTAACTGAGATTCTTGCTGTATGAGATTTATATAGTGCAGCAACCCAGGATATGAATACCGGAGGGAATTTGAAGGTACTCAATACCTTAAACAAAAAGCTCCAGTTTACCCGATCAAACGCCTTCTCGGCATCCAGAGAGACCAGGCCTGCAGGGAACTCGGCATCTCTGGCAGCCGAGAAGACATGGGACAATGTACGCAAGTGGTCCGCTGATGAGCGTCCCTTCATAAATCCTACCTGATTCATACCTATTAACTCAGGAAGTACCACGGATAACCTGTTAGCTAAAATCTTTGAGAGAATTTTAATGTCTTGATTTAGGAGGGATATAGGCCTATAACTTTGGACAAGCTCTGGGTCCTTGTCTGGCTTGGGAAGAAGCACTATCAATGCTTCAAAGAGATGATAGTCAACCTCCGTCCCAGATAGAATATGCTGAAATAATCTATTAAGTATTGGTAATAAAAGCTCTCGAAACGTCTTGTAGAAAGGGGAAGAAAATCCATCAGGCCCAGGAGTTTTATCTGAGGGTAAACCATTGATAACCTCAGCGACTTCTTCCTGTGTTACAGGAGAGATGAGAGAGAGAGTCTTTATGATGTGCTGGGAGGGAGGGCATGTGAGAATCCATCAGATACTTCTCCACGCTTACAGGGGTTGGGGGGGTACTCCATGTCTCCATATAGCATTTTGTAGTATGCTGCGAATTCTTGAGCTATCTCAGTAGGAGATGTTTTCAGAGACCCATCTGCAGATGCCCTGATAGAAGGGATAAATCTCATAGATTCTTGTTGCTTGATATGGAGTGCTAATAGGCGCCCCACCTTCTCACCTTGATCAGTGTAACTAGCTTTAGTACATATGATAGCTAACTCTGCCTTTTCCCAGAGTAATTCTAAATATCTATCTCTCAACACTAGGAGCTTCGTCATATCCTCTTCTAGAGAATTAACCAAGACATTAAATTCAAGAACCCGAATTTGAGATAACAAAGATAATAATTCCCTTTCCCTAGCTCTTTTCCTAGCCGGCGCAATGCTAATAAGAACGCCTCTAATGTAGGCCTTAAAAGCCCCCCATATAATATCCGGTTTTGCACTATTTAAAGGGTTGGACACAAAGAAAGCCTCAATGTGCTCCTTTATGATTTTGCAATATTTAGAATCTTTAAGCAATTGGTCATTAAGCTTCCATCTTGTTTCTCTCTTTGAAACATCCTGAATTGCCAGTTTACACAACACCAAGGAGTGATCGGAGACAGGACCAGGTTGGATCGACGAGGTCCTAACCCCAGACAGGAGAGTCTGAGAAATGAAGATGTAATCAATGTGGGACTACGAGCCGTGTGCCAATGACCTATAGGTGAACTCCTTGGAATTCAGATTTAGGACACGCCAGACATCACAGAGCCCACATTGATCCAGTAGGTCTCTAAAAGCCCTCCGGCCTAAAGAGACCCACTCCGATCCACCACCTGACCTGTCAAGGTTTGAGTCTATGACTTGATTAAAGTCACCCCCAAAATAATCCTTATAGGAAGGAAAGGCAGGATTACATTTACAAGTCTCATGAAGTACCCAGGGTCATCTGCATTAGGGCCATATATACTGCCCCATAACAGTGGTATTGACCAGAGAGTACCTATAACTAAAATGAACCTACCCTCAGGGTCCTTAATAACTTGAGTTGAAACAAAGGGAATGCCCCTGTTAATAATAAGCATGACCTCACAACTATTTGAGGAGCCTTGCACCTGATACACTGTCCCCACTTGTTGTCTCCTCACTTGTGAGGCTTCTGTTCCTAATAAGTGCGATTCCTGTATGAAAGTTATCTGAGTGCGTAATAGGCTTAAATGTTTAAGAACCTGATATTGCTTAGATTTTTTCCTGATCCCCTTAATATTCCACATTGCAAAAGTCACCTCCTTGACCACCTACTAAGGATTACTAGGTGTAATAGGTTCGGCCCTGCGCTCAGGGTATGTAACCTGAGCAATCTAACCCTACCCGTTGCTGCTGTAAGGCCCTCCCACCACCCTAACCCCCATCAAGAGCCCAACTTTAAGCCCCCAGTACACCCCCACCCCCCAACAAGAGCACATAGCACTCACCCTCCTCCCAACCCCCAATCTGTCACAAGCAATGCTTAGCACAGCACTGGGTCATATCCTCTCCCTCCTGCCCCCCGAAAATATCCCCTGCTAATGATCACCCTCATATCTCTAGATATAAAGTAGTTTATGAATTGCATTAATGAGTCCTAATGCCTAAGGAGCGGTCTCGGACTTCCAGAGTCTGTGGACATATGATGGTGAGTCCACTAGAAATAGATAAAGAAAGTGGAACCGGGAGTCACAAACGTGAATATGGCAGGTCTCCACAAGACTCCAAAATGAGAGTTGAAAATTGCCTGTCCCCCATAGAAAACTGCACCAAGAACCAGAGCCAGGGGAGAAGCTAATACGAAGGGGTAACCCCATTATCGAACTGAGAACATGAAAAAATGAGAGACCGGATAAGAACCAAAATGAGATCCTGAAGTGAGAAAACAACTAGGAGTGATTACCCAGGGGTTACCGACCCCTAGTTCCAAAAAAAACCCTGCAACACCAGGATGGCATAGCAATTGAGAGAAATCCCTCTTGAGTCAAAATCACCAGACCTATGTTAATTGGGCGAACCGCTCCCTCTAGCGGTCATAACCCAGTTCAACCAACCTGCTAAAAGCACCGTGAAAGCCCGATACTGCTCAGAAATCTAAAAGTTTAACATATAAAAACTAATCAGGAGGTATTAACTGAAAGCCTTCCCCCGTATGCTATCCCCAGAAATTAAATATGTAACATAATCCGGGATGCAGTCCCAAGTAAGCCATCACCAGGCCCCCCAAAAGGATTCGCCCTGAAACATTATTAACACCAACAAGCCAGGGCATGAAAATAGTAAGAGTCAGGCCGTATACTAGTAACCCAGTTTCAACTGAGAAATTAAACACAGCAGAACTCCATCATTAGAAGAAGCTTTCTCCATGAAAGAAATGAGTAACAGTTCACTCAGCAGCTCTCAGTGAATCTCAAAGATCAGGAGGCACTCTCAGGTCATCAGGAACAAATCTGGCAATGCCGATTTAAGGCTTAGTAGCGCAGCTTCAGGATCCTCAAAACTGAGCCAGGAGCCATTTACTGAGACTTGTAACTTGGCTGGCTACCCCATCCTGAATTTTAATCCTGCCGCTATGATCTTAGATACAATCGGGTGGGAGGCTTTATGCTTCAAACAAACTGAACCAGGGATATCTTGAGCAATTCTCAGCTTTGCCTTCTCCCATCTGACTTCTTGTAGGGCCTTAACTTTCTGCAAGAAATGCTGCTTTTCTAGATAGTTCAGAAAGCGGCAAATAATGGGATGAGGAGGAGCATCAGGTTGGGGTTTTGGTCACAGGAACAGATGAGCCCGTTCTATCATGTACACTGGGCCAAAGGGAGAGGGACCAGCAACCTTGTCTACCAATTTCTGGACAAAGTCTACTGCATTCTGGCCTTCTTCACCTTCTTGGAGCCCGAGTATTACCACATTATTTCTTCAGCTATGGCCTTCCAAATCTTTGAGTTTAGCTTCTAAGCGAGATAACTTTTGTCTCATTGATAGAAATTCAGGATCCAGGTTTTCCAATTTTCTCTCGATCTAAACTATTCTGTCGGTATTATCTGAGACTGTGGTAGAGACTTCATCCAATTTTCTGGAGAGGGATTTCAAACCAGTTGCCATATCTTTCATCTCTTCCCAAAATGGTTTAAATTCCTCCAAGAACCTGTTAAGAGTTAAGGGTTCTTGATCCCCAGCTTGACACGAAGGATCCGGCTTGTCTGGGCCACTCGAGGCTCAGGATTTCTTTGAGGCCTTCTCAGGAGTGATGGTGGGGGTATGTTTCTGCAGGGCTTTCTTCACATAAGCCTCCATTTACCACGCAGGTACCCAAAACTAGAGCACAGGCTGTTTAGACACAAGGAAAACTCGTAAGCAGAGGAATTAGTTGAGTTTTAATGATGTAAAAAGACGAATTTATATTCGGGAGGCAGGAGCTTAACAGAGGAGCTTTTACTCGGCACTCTGCATCACGTGATCTCCAATCACTTCATTTATTAGCAGTAGTCGATAAACAAACTAATATGAAAATTACGTACCTACCGTAATTCTTGATCTTCTCTTGTATCTTTACTGTTTATTACTGATGGGTAAGAGCCAGAGGCGTGCACCTGCCATGGAAGATTTATTTTTCTTTTTTGGGAGGAGTTGGTGCTGACGGCACTGCCCACGTAGCCAATGCAATGTGCAGCGCATGATGGTTGGCCGTTAGGAGCTGCAGATTCCTCCTCCATCCCAGTTCTGTCCGGCCAGAGAGGGTGAAACAGTATAGAAAAATAAGTGAGGCAAGAGAGCCAAGTGATAGAAAAAGGAAAGGTTATAAACTGAAAAAGGCATATACTAGGGGACAGTGAGAAGAGAACCCTACCCTAAGTGGCCATAGGGCCTCAATTCTTGGGCGGTCTCAAGAAAAGAGAAGGAAAATGATAGAAAAAGAGAAGAAGAGATATAAAGAGGGATAAAGGGGGAGGAAGGAGGGCTGTCTGTCACAGTAATTTGGAAGACTACTGGCTTGTAATAGTTCAAACCCCTGAGGTCAAGAAGACAAGGGATTAAGACTCCTGCTAGTTGCAGGGGTTGTGAACCAAGGCCGTAAGGGGTTTTAAGATGGCCTGTCAAACACTGGCAGAGACTGACCTCTCTTTCTACCCAGTATCCAATTTTGTTTTGAATATCTTGAAGCCTTGGCCTTGCAGACTGTCCCTTGTGTAAGGCGAGTAGTACAACCCAAAAGAAGAGTGGGTCCACACTGACTCCGAGATGGAGGTAAAGTAATGGGGAAACCAGATAATAGTTTTCCCACATGAATACTGACTTAGTCCCCATTTCAGGAGAAGGGAGTCAAGGGACATCCGTGCTATAAGGGAAAGCAAGGAAAAGAGGGAGGAAAATCCCATGGACTCTCCTAGGAATGCTCTGATGTGCTAACAACCAAGGGGTGACATAAGGAGAGGATTATCCAAGCTTAAAATAGAGACACCCCAGTTCATCGAAAAGAGAATCCCAGGGAGTTCCCACAGAGGTTAGGGCAAAGACCCTACTTGCTATCCTTTGGGTTGAGCACTCTGTGACTTTTTAGAGAAGAAAACAGAGAGCTCTGAGGTACCAGGGGGCTCGGCCCCCAATTGGCCTCTAGGAGGGGGAAAGCGATCAGGGTGGAGGCAACACCCAAGAACTGAGGCCCAAGAGGGGATGGAGGGTGAGATTCAGTAATGAATAGTGAAGATATAAGAGAAGATCAAGAATTATGGTAGGTATGTAATTTACATATCCTCCCTTGTCAGTCTTCACAATTCATTACTGCTCGGTGAGTACCAAGTCCCCCAGAGGGGACCTGGCACAGCCCTGAGGGAACAGATTCCCTCAGAATCCTATGGGGGAGATGCAGGAGGGGGAGACCCTACAGCAGTACTAGACCAGCGCGGGCTAAGGCTGGTCAGGACAAGGAGGTGTCCTCTGTGGCTGGGTGGATGGGAGGTACCCCTGTAAAGTCCTTCTTGCCCTGCAGGAAAAGAGATGGGTCCCCCGGAACACAGAGGAGATCACCCTACACTGAGCAATGGGTGACAATCTGGAGAGACAAAGTCATGCCATCTGCCTAATGCAGAGTGCTGTCCCTGCAAGTCTGGATGCTACCTCAATGGTATTGTAAGATGCCCTTGCCTGGTACCTTGCAAGCTCCAGATCCTGTGCAGAGAAGGCGATGTCCTGTCTAGATTCCTCTGAATCAGTCAGGAATGCAAAAACCTGTGCTAGCATCAACCACAGGTGCCTGTTGTAGGCAGCATGGCGAGCCTGATGAGAACCAATGCAAAGCAATGCATGAGCTAAAGAGAACACTCTTCTACCCCACCGGTTGAATTTTGCAGAGTCTGGGTAAGGGGGACGGTCATGCACCAGGCACTGAAGCCTGGAAGGAGTATCTAAAGATGTCAGCCCCAAAGGTGGGTGAGGTAGGGAACCTAGAGACTCCTGGGGAGCACAGTACCTCCTCCAGAAGTCAGCTGGGGCTGGGGAGAGGTGACTGGTGGCTGCCAGGTGAGGATAGATGCTCCCTAGAAGGGAATAGGCCAGGAGGGCACCACTTGCTGGTGAGCAATGAACTTGCTCAAGAACGAGCGCATCTCCCACTCGGTATTGCTTCTTATGATGTGAGATATGTGTAGCTCCTGAACCTTCTGAGAGGAACCTTGAGAGGAACTGCTGATATTCAGTGAAATCAGCATCAGAGGGCAGGTGGACAGAATGTTCCTCTCCCTCAGAGGAGGAAGATGGAAACATAGAAACATAGAAGTTGACAGCAGATAAGGACCGCAATTCCCATCCAGTCTGCCCATTTCTTTTTCTACCTTATAAATGTGCCATCGACCTTTGCTCTGTCAGTGGCCTATCTATTCATACTCATTTGTATTGCTCCCTTATGCCTATCCCATGCCTGTTTGAAGCCCTAAGATGGGGAGGAAAAGGAGCTGGAATGCTCAGAGTCCTCCTGCGGGGGAGGGGACAGGCAGAAGACCTGCTCGTCCATGGCTCTCACATACCTAGGGAAATACACCACAGTGGCCTTGAATGTCCCCCAGGCTAAGGGATCCATAGAACCCACATGGCCTAGGAGAAGGGGGTGTCTGCCGAGAGATGGGGAAGGGTACCTAACTGAAAGTGCCTGGCCTCTCCCAGGGCTCTGAGACTCAGCCACTGGCCCCACCAGATGGGGGTACCTGAGGCTCGATCTGGGCAGTGAAGGCTGTAAATGTGAAAACAAACCATGTATGAGCCCTGAGGGAGAATCTCCCCTGTGGCACAACTGGGGTTGCATGGGTCCAGAAGGGCAGCCCTCTGAGCTGAAAACTAAGGGTGTCTCCAAGACCTTGTGGGAAAGGTACTGTTAAGTGCTCTGGCTCTTCTCCTTCCCCTGCAGGGTAGTGGAGGGGGGCCTGGGTGCCTCACCCCAGCTCCTCAACCCTTTGGACTCCAAAGCAGCCCTCTTCTTCGATTCCAGCAAAACAGGGCCCCCCAATCCCACAGGCCCCCTCGAGGGAGGCCACAAAACAGGGGGTCCTGCTCCCCACCAGGGGGGTCATGGAAGCACCAGAAACAGTGGCTACCACCCCCATCCCAGGGAAAGTACCACACCTGGGGCCCCCAGGCCACTGTCCCAAGTGGCCCCCTCAATCCAGCCTCAGCATGAGGGGTCGATGGGACCATGAGCTCCAGGGATTCTGGGATAGGAATGCTGGGCTACCTGGTGCCACAACCCAGAGGGCTATCTGACCCCTAGGAGTCGGGCTGCTAATCTGGGTTGGCCTGTGGGTCATCTTCCTCCAAAGAGGAAGAGACCAGGCTGACCACCAGACTAGTGACCCCAGGAGAGCCCTTGGGTATGGCACCAGGTTCCAGAATGGTGCTGGAGGGTGGTGCTGAGGGTCTGCCTGTGCCGGGCCCAGCAGCTGTAGGCCATGACACAGGGGGAGCCTTCACCTCAGAGGAGCTGACTGTCGAGGTGTTAGCAGCAATTGGCTCCACACAGAACTGAGCCACTCCTCCGGCACTGCAGAAGAAGCCTCCTCCATAGCAAGGCAAAAATCAGAGGAGTCTTCCTCCTCATTGGGCTGTATAGATCTAGGAGGAGACCTAGAGGATGGGTTGAATGTTCTGGCCGTGGCAACCCCCCGAGCGATGCCATCCTCAAAAATTTGGCAGAGCCCTGCCAATTTTAAATGTATGGATTTCAAGAACACAGCGGTTCATGGAGAAATAGGCATCGCAGTTGTCCATGTCATGATTGGATCCCAGGCATCACAGGCAAACATCATGTTGGTCCGAAATGGAAAAATGCTGGCCACAGGAGCACCATCGTATGGGGGCATGGCCCACTTTAGATTTCTTCTTCACCCCCGTACCTGACATGATGTAAAAGAAACAGTAAAACTACAGAAAAAAGACTTGGTACCATTTAATAAAAAGGACAGGTATTACCGGAAACAAACAGCACTGAGTGGTTGAGAACCGGGATGGAAATTGAGGACAACTAGGCCTGATGTCACAAAGAATAACTGTCAACTTATGCAGCAGGTGCTTCCTCATTGGCAGCAGAAACAGAACTGGGATGGAGGAGGAGTCTGCAGCGCCTAACAGCCAAATACCATGCACTGCGCACTGCATCGTCCACATGTGTGGCACCACTGGTGCCGACTCCTCCTCAAAAAAACAAAGCTCCCGTGGCAGGTGCCCACCTCCACTGTTACCCAGCAGTAATGAATGGTGAAGACTGACAAATGAAGATCTATTCTTCTTCTTCTTTTTTTAATGAAGGTGATGATATTAACTGAAGAAGACATGTAATCAACTGTGGCAAAAATGTATACAACAAAATTATTCCTTTAACAGGTCCATTCTTTCAATAGGTGTAAAAGTCTATGTATTGTACCTTCCTGGACATAGTTCTTTTCTTGAAAAAATGGGGAAAATTCCTTTTACTAGATAATCATTGGAGATGGCTTCCCTACCCCTAAAAGGCACAAATGAATCTGTGCACTGGAAAGTATTCATTTAACAAATCTATGCTATAGTCATATATTCATTTATGCTGACTCCAGTGTGATAACTTACGCACTAAAAATTCTGTTAGGTAGTATTTTGTACTTTTTATGTTGATTGCGCGCATGCGCAAGAAACATATTGTGGCAGCTTGCTGCAGAAGCAGGTTGTGGAGGCGTGGTACTGTTGAGGCCAGTGCCCCCACAGCCTTTGGAGGCTTGGCCTGCCTTTCCCAATGGGCTGGCATGCTGCTGCTAACACTAGTTTGGCCAATGTGTCACAACCTTGTAAGGTTTCAGTTACTGCAATCAGGGGCCGCCACATCATTGCAGCATAAGCCATTCCGCTGCAAAGAGGGAGCCACCAGTCATTGCTGGGTGGAACCTTGCTACTGTGATATTGTTTATGAACATGGCGGAAGCTTGCCACCATGTTCACAAACAATATTAGTGAGCCCCCAGTGCCGAGGGGGTGCCCAATCTCCCCACAACAGTGGTTGTTTGCCAACGGGGGCCCCAATACAGGTCAGCTTCAGTCCCCTGTGCGCATTCAGGTTGTCAACAGGGGAGCCCACTCCCCATCGACATAATCTCCCCCTCCCAGTTTGATTTGCCAATGGGGGAGCCCACTCCCCATCAGCGTCATGCCCCCCTTGCGATGAAACATAGTTGTGTGCTGAGGGTGCTCAATCCCCTCGGCTGTGTGCCCCATATGACAATACAAGGTGCCCAACCTCATCAGCTACAGTCACCCCACCACACAACAGTAGGATGGCATGCTGGGAGCCCACCCCAGCATGCTAAATGTCCATAAATCTTCCTGTTAAAAAAAAAAGTCCCGTGATTTTTTTTTTTTTTTTACCTTTAAAGCAAGGAATGGTTCATCGTTGAGTCAGGCAGCCCTTCCCCAACCTATGCCAACCCTCTGCGCACCCCACCTCCTCACACCCCTCACCCCATACTTACCTCCAGAGCCCAGCGCGATGATCTTCAGTGGATCGGGAACACGTCTGCACTCTTCGAAGCCGACCGTGAACTGAGGAAATGCCAGTTAGCTGTATAAAGGCATAAATAGGGTTTTTTCAACTTTGATGCATATCTCAAGCACTTTTTGGAATTTTGGCACCACATTTTCAATATGGGGTTTTTGGGACCCCCCCTCGTGAATTTAGCCACTGTCATGGCATTATTCGGCCCTGAAATGTGATTTTGCAGTCACTGCATGGAATTACCTTTTGGGACCGATTAATGATATGACAGTGCCAGTGTTCATGAAGTGGGCTCTCAAAAAGTCTATATTGCATGTTTGGTGGAAAAAATCCAAGAAATGACTGTTTTACGAGCATGCATTGCGCAGTTGCTATGCACGCTTGTAACTTCGCAAATTTGCAATATTTTCACTCCAGATTTTCAACTTTGCCATTTTTTATGCACCTCCTTATGAACAGTACAGCTGAATTTTTTCCACATCCTGGCTGAAATGTGTTTTCGCACTTCCTGCGCAGAATTTTTTTTTTTTTTAGCATGGTCGCTGTGGGAAATCAGTGTTTGGGACACATTATGAAAATCATCATGACACGGTTCATTAGCAGAGGTTGTAAAATGCCTATGTTGAAAATTTGGTGACGAAAGTCCACAAAATGACTGTGTTAAGATCGTGCGGTTGCGCAGTTTCCACACACACTCGTAGCTTCACCAATTTACAATATTTTCACTCCATATTTTCAACACTGCCATCTTTCTGACTCTCCATATGAAAAGTACAGCTGTCATTTTTCACATGCTGGCTGAAATGTGTTTTTGCAGTTCCAGCACAGAATAGCGTGGTCGCTATGGGAAATCAGTGTTCATGACATATTAAGAAAATCACAGTGACACTGTTCATGAGCAGAGGTCCTAAAATGTCTATGTTGAA
This sequence comes from Neoceratodus forsteri, assembly GCA_016271365.2. Lineage (NCBI taxonomy): Eukaryota > Metazoa > Chordata > Ceratodontiformes > Ceratodontidae > Neoceratodus > Neoceratodus forsteri. The sequence continues at coordinate 1,007,496,232 of CM057454.1, read as the reverse complement.
AATTTGGTGATGAAAGGTCTTAAAATGAGTGTGTTGCATGTGTGCATTGCGGAGGTTCCATGCAGACTAGTATCTTCACAACTTTGCAATATTTTCACTCCAGATTTTCAACATTGCCATTTTTCTGCACCTCCTTATGAACAGTGCAGCTGTCATTTTTCACATCCTGGCCGAAATGTGTTTTCACACTTCCAGCATAGAATAGCGGGGGCGCTGAGGGAAATCAGTGTTCGGGATGCATTACAAAAATCACAGTGACACTGTTCAGAAGCAGAGGTCCTAAAATGCCTATGTTGAAAATTTTGTGATGAAACTCCATAAAATGACCATGATACAAGCATGCATTGTGCAGTTTCCACACACCCTTGTAACTTTGAAAATTAGTAATATTTTCACGCCAGATTTTCAACACTGACATTTTTTTACACCTCCTTATGAACAGTACAGCTGTCATTTTTCACATCCTGGCCAAAATGTGTTTTTGCATTTCCAGCACAGAATACCACAGTCGCTTTCGGAAATCAGTGTTTGGGACAGATTAGGATTGAGCGAGTGAGAGAGGGTGAGTGACCGAGCTCAACTGAGCTCTGTCGGGACTGCTGCATATTTCTTTGTGGGCAGAAAAAGGTGCCAATTCAGGCAGGAGCCCAGTACAATAGGGCAGCCTGCAGCACCGGGAGTAACAGAATGAGTGGCTGAGGGAGGGGGAGTGAATGAGCTCAACGGAGCTCTGTTGGGACTGCTGTGGATTTCTTTGTGGGCAGAAAAAGGCAGCAATGCAGGCAGGGACCCAGTACAAAAGGGCTGCCTGCAGCAGCAGGAGAAACAGAATGAGTGAGTGAGAGAGGGAGAGGGAGCAAGCTCAACAGAGCTCTATCATGATTGCTGCGGATTTCTTTGTGGGCAGAAAAAGGCAGCAATGCAGGCAGGAGCCCAGTACAAAAGGGCAGCCTGCAGCGCTGGCAGAAATGGAACGAGCTAGTGAGAGAGGGGGAGTGAGCGAGCTCAACAGAGCTCTGTTGGGACTGCTGCAGATTTCTTTGTGGGCAGAAAAATGTGCCAACAGAGGCAGGAGCTCAGTACAAAAGGGCAGCCTGCAGCGCCAGGAGAAACAAAATGAATGTGTGAGAGGGGGGAGTGAGTGACCTCAATGGAGCTCTGTCAAGACAGCTGCATATTTCTTTGTGGGCAGACCTTTCTATTCTCTCAGGCATTTGATGCTTAGACTACATTAGACTATGATGTATTTATTATTTGTTATTTCATTTATTTTATGTATTATGCTCTTTTAAAAATTTGTACGGTGCCCAGAGCCTCCGGGATTGGGCGTCTTTTAAATAAATTTGACTTGACTTGACTTGACAAAGGTGCCAACACAGGCAGGAGCCCAGTACAAAAGGGCAGCCTGCAGCACCAGGAGAAACAGAAAGAGCGAGTGAGAGAGGGGGAGTGAGTGAGCTCAACGGAGCAAAGCAATCAACAATCAGCATTGACAAATGATTGTTGTATTTGTATTTACTGTATTTGTTTTAGCAGGAAAAGGCTCCATGGAGTGAAGCTAATTCGCAGGCCAGGTTAGCACAGCAATAATTATGTGAAATATAGAATGATAAAAACATAGAATGTGTACGGTGATAAACAAATTTATCGGAAATGTAATGCACCACACTAGGCAGCAAATACAGAAAAAGAAAACTGGTGCAACTCACAGCATGTGACCTTAGCAGTGGAACATAACCACAGACAGTATTGCTGTTCTTTTTACTTAGTGCAGTGCAGAATACTTGATTTCTATTAAGCATAATGCAACTAGTGCATTCTAATCCAGTAATTACAGGTGATGGAAACTATACACACATTATAGTATTAGCTAGTAGTACAAGCTGACTTAAGAGCACAGTGCCTGATGTGCTGTACCACTTCATCAACGAATGGGAACAGTGTCAGATACATGACTAATATTATTTAAATTTCCCAACTGCCTGTGCCATTAATTGATCCAATATGGACTGGACTGCTATTGAAGCACTAGAGCTACTGCTAGTTATGTGGTGAGTTCAGGAATAAGCTCAGAATGTTGGAGGGCCTGCTGGGGAAAGGGTGATCAAGCATCTGTCCGACTCTGACTCTGTTCAGAAGAGTCCTAAGACTGAAGCAAGCTGCTGCCAAAGGCAGCTTGCAGCAAAGCCCGGTGCACCAGACACCCTGCGCCCCATTCTGTATCAGGCAGGGTCCCAGTGGCAAAGTTCCATGGCTTGCAGCAACCATGGTCAGGCACCAAATAGATGGCACACTAGGTGGGTTTGCCGCAAGCCGCAGGGCAGCCATGTGCTGCTCTAGACCTGGTGGTCTAGTGATCCCCCCCTCCCCATTTGCTGATGATGCCTAATTTGTTCTGCTCTGGCTGTGTGTTAACCAGGAGTGAAAGCTGTCTTATTGTATGGACTACCACCTCTTGTGTGGCTTGTATTGTGAAGTGCATCCATGAACAGAGGAATTTTATGTTTGCTTTGTATTAGTTATTCCTCTATATGTCACCTACTACAAGCTGCTAAGTTTTAATGGAAGCAAATGTCATTTAACTTCAGTCCATTAATGGCTTAACATGGGTTCTTATAGCAAAAAAATATATATGTAATAAATAAATAGTATGGTTATGTATTCAAGTTTATAACAAATGTACCTGCAGGCATACCAAATACTGATAATATGTTATGCATTGTAATAAAAGTCAAGTTCCAGAACTGTGATGTGAAGCCACTAGACACAGAGCAAATGGCATGCAAGCATAATAATTTCAATCTACATTACTTTTGATGGAACAACATTGCATGTCAGATATGAAAACAAATCTGATTTTATTCTTTCCTGACTGACTGCATACCAGTTTTGTACAGTAGGTACAGTAGAACAGCTGGGGTAGAGGGGTGGCCATAGGAGGATAAATAAGCAGATGTAAAAAAAAAGGTATCCTTTCTAAATGTTCAGTGGGCATACTAACACTATATCTGGTTGTCCTGCCAGGCCAGTCCCTCATCCAGCATATGACACCATCTGAAATTAAACTCCACTTCCCAAACCTCAACTTTCCCTTAGCCCTAAAACCCCAGTTGCAAAGTCTTGGACCTCTTGATCTCTGATCCAGATTTGGAATGTGCAAAAGGCTGAACTGTCGTAGTTGCTATGTCAGTTACCACACCCTTCTGTTTTAAAGTCCTGTATATAGGACCTGCTATTCAATATTCAAATCTAAATAATAAATAGCTTATTATTTTTGGAATTTGAAAACAAATATTTATTACTTGCACAGCCATGGGCAAAACATGTGTGTTGGGTTTCTAAACTACTTAGAGAACAGTTATGTACTGTACTTCAGCAAATTCTTCAATAAACATGACATTCAAGCTGTTAACTGTACATATAAAATATTGTTTGGGAAAAGTACTCAAGACTGTTGCCATCAAGAGAGTGAGATGGCAGAGTAAGTTTTCATTTGCAGGATTTAGAACACATCTTAGCATTGTATCAAAGAAGCCTCTTTAGAAAGCATTTGACTTTCATCATCTACTATAATGGTGCTTCTATTCATGACGATGTAGTGCTTACTATGACAACAGATTATGTCATAAACACAGAAATGGAGAGGTCATTGGGGACAGACAGATTCTTTGAGAATGACACAGTGACACATGCATTGCATTATTTGAAATCTTTAGTTGATGAAAAACGTGAAAATGTGGTAGCCAGTGTCTTGGTGAAGACAGTATAACTCTAAAAATCTAGTCTCAGTAACAGTTTTCTTAGTTTATTAAAAGGTATCACCTGCAACCTATTTCTTTTCTCCTTCAACACATGGAAAAGTAAAGCAACATTTTAAAATACAACTTAAGAATAAATGTGTATTTTGAATGAAGCTTTTAAGTTTGATAGCTTCCTGCCTTTAAAAAAAAGTGCTACAGTATTTCCTAATGCAGAATGTCAAGCTTCACTCCCTCCATTTCACCTTTGTGTAACTCTCTCTCTAGGGCACATCAGTTTTGCAAAGCTGTGTGAAGGGCTGGCTTCTTGTCAAGAGTAGGAGGAACCCTGATTGTCAAGGTTCAAATTTCAAAATTGGATGATTAACTTTTAATCTGCTAACACAGCATGTATGCTGTGCAATTTAAACTGTAAGCATTTGAAAATGAAGTGTAATTAATCTGTCAGACCTTTTTGTATTTAGAGCCGTGAAAACACTACATGGAAACTGTACTAGTGTTCACAGCACAGTATTTCCAAGATACCAGTTTCTGAAGGTTTGAAATAAATGGGGCTACAATATATGAACATCTAGTTCCATCATTTTAAATCTGCTAGGACAGCAGATAGTTTACAAAGGTGAACTAGTTTTGAACTCATGTTCAAAACCTTTACCTGAAAGAAATTCCATTCTGTCTGCAGTGATGTACTGAAGTTGTCTGCTGGGTTTGTATTTCACCTAAAATGCTTTCTAATACTTTGTATTTTGGAAGATATTGGCTTTAGGTAGACTGTCTCCGGGAAGGATCACATTCCTCCCCTCTAGTGATACTCTAATGAACAATAGCCTGAATGCACCCCATTACACAGTCATGTGTGTCTCATGTACAACTCCCAGCCCATACCTGCTGTGCTCTTAGCAGGAAGCTGTCCTTAGCCTCATCTCAGCTCTGTTGTGGCAGCTCTGCCTTTGCATCCATACTATGAGACATTACATCTAGTGCATCCCTAGTGTTTCATTCAGCATCCACTTCACCACCAGGGTGCAAATGTGCAGCAGAGAATGTGGGGCTTCCTCCATTCCAGCATTAGTAGCATCTTCAAGCATACCTGTTAAACCCTACCCAAAGTGGTTCATGCTGAAGCCCAAGCTTGTTGTTCAAACTGGGTGCTGCCATTATCCAAAGCAATACATATACTGCCTGTACTGGAAAACGTAATATTTATGTGCATGTTTCTGTTCTCATCTGCAAAGTGTATCTGTATTGTTTTGTAAACTAAACGGTGAAATGTGATGGGGACTACCAGAATGCAACTGCAGATGAACAGGTTCAATGGGCAACAGGATCAGAAGGGAGGACAGCACAAAAAGAAATTCAGTTGATTATGACTGGTGACTTAGTTTTCAAAGGATCTGATTATAAGCTGTACCAAAGAGATACAGTAGAGTAAATACCATGGTGGCATGTCTACCATGAGCTGAGGTGATCCAAATATGACAGTACATAAAGCAGGTGTTTAATCGGTGGCGGTTGTTCACGTGGTAACAAATTGTGTAACCCATGTTAATACAGGGTGGCTCACAGGGCACTAAATCACCAATAACAGGGAGACAGATAAAAGAGAAACCTGATCATCAGTTACATTTTGCCAATGCTGAAAGCAGGGGTAATGCAAGCCAATAGGCAGCAAAGCTTCAACCCTGGCTAGCAATTTCCAGCTGTGTTGCATGCCTAGGTGTTCTTTTCCTGAAGTCGTAACCTGACTCAGAATGGCTGCTAACCCACAGTCAAAAGCATCCACATGAATGACATATTTTAATGAATAATCAGGTCTGGCCAGCACAGATGTTCAATACAATATCACTTTGACTTGGCAGAATGTCACCTCACAACCTTCAGCCCATTGAATCTTTTGGGGAATTTTTTCCTAGTAAGGTCTGTCTGTGATTTTGCTGTGCTGCTAAAGTTTGGGGAAACTTTCTTCAGTACCTTGCAGTTCCCATAAATGTCCTCACCTGTTTTTGTAGTTGCAGCTGTGGGCTATCCCTGAATGGCCTTAGTTCTTGCTGGCTTAGGACAAATGCGCCCACTGCCTAACTGGTGACCAAGATATGGCATCTCTGTCATCCTTATCTGTCATTTCTTAATCACCAGCCCTGCAGCCTGCAGTCTGCAGAACACCTCCTTCACGTGCTTGTCATGATCATTCCATGTCTGACTGTAGATGGTGATGCCATCCTTGCATGCCAGTACAAAAGTGCCTGCCCCAGATAGAATGAGGTCCATGGGCCTCTGAAAGGGTGCCATGAAATTCTTCATCCTGAATGCCACTACCCAGAATTCAAGTAAACCAAATGGAGTGATGAAGGCCAACTTTTTCCTGGCTTCTGGGGTCAGCAGTATCTGCCAATAGTCCTTTGTTAGGTCTATGGTAGTCAGATACTTGGATCCTCATAGCTGTTTTAGGATCTCATCTGTTCTGGGCATAGGTAAGCTTCTAACTGAGTGCAGCTGTCAGTCCTGCAGTTGTCAGTGCAGATTCTTGAGGTCCCATCCTTTTGGGGGATTAGCACTAAAGGAGAAGCCAAGGGGCTAATGGACTCCTGTATCACTCTAAGAGCCAGCATTTCCTTATGCTTCCTTAAATGGATTGTTTAACTCCCTCTGGAATAAAATGGGGTGGGGGCTGCCTTAGTGAGGTTTGGATCCCTATGTCCACGTGTTAATCAGCCAGCATGGTATAGCCAGGTTTCCATATGTACATTCTCCCAAATGTTTGCAGTATCCCACCTATTTCTGATGCTTCAGCTGGTGTCATCCACTCCATGGGTGATGACTTTTGTGGAGGATTCTCACTTGACATCACCAAGGAGATCCAGTAACAGATCTCTATCACTATCCTGCTTGGGAGGGGGGGATTGTTTGGGCCATTTCTTCACCATTGTGGTTAGGCCTGATTACACTTTTTGTCTGCACCTCCTGTTGAGCTACTCCATTGTGTAATTTACAATGTTTCCCTTCCTAGCCACAAAGGTTTGGTCCTTCTATACTGCCTGCAGTTTATTTTGCTGGGCAGGGAGGAGTACTATCACTTGCTGTCCAGACTGACACTACTGGATTCTATCTCCTCGATCACACCACATCTTTTGTCTCAGCTGTGCTGAAGCAAGGTTCCCTCTGCTGCCGGGGCTGGATACTCCCAGGCTTAAGTAAAAATCTGACCTACCATTCAAAAAGTGATTCTAACTTCTGGGTGGCACAACATATCAAATACTGCTATGTGGTTGAGGAATACTCATAACTCCTTACTCCTTACAGTTTTTTAATAAAAGTATTTATATTTTATGTATTTTTACTTATCATTACTGATACACAATTGGTCAACAGTTTGTGGCCACTGGCCACTTCTTAGGGGCCCATAGTGGTCTGGACAAGCTATGTGCTTCTGAATGCCTACTAGCCCTGAAGGCTGGCTTTGCCACATCAGGTTCAAAAGAGTCATTTTTTTAATTTTTATTAAAAGATGTGTGGTTCATTCTTTCCACTGCAATTATAAATGACTTCTTATGTAGTAGAGAGTTGGGCCATCGGAAGCCATTTATGATTGCAGTGAAAAGAAAGAACCACACATACTGTATATAAATAAAAATAAAAAATAACCCTGTGGAACCTGACATGGTTTACAAAGCCCACGTTGAAACTTAGATAATATAACAGAGCCCGTCTTCAATGCTAGAAGGCATTTAGAGGTACATAGTTTGTCCAGACCTTAATGGGCCCAGAGGAAGTGGCCTGTGACCATATAACATTGGCCAATTTTATATCAGTGGTGGCTAAGCAAAAATACATAAAATAAAAATACCTTTATTTGAAAATTATGAGGAGTTTCAAGCCTCATTAGCTCCTTGAGCTGAGACCTGAAGTTCAGAATGTACTTCAAAACATATTCCCCCTGGGAGCAAGGTCAACCTCCAATTCATCACTGACCAGATCTTGGGGCCCCCACACCCATAGTCAAGTATGAGCTTGAAGAGAGAGAGAACCCTGTAGACTACCATGGGACCTCCCTATAGGCAAACAAGAGATGGGATAAGTACTTGTTCCAGTCCCTCTCATGTTGGTTAGTGAATGCCCCAACATAGTTTTAAGCATAGGATTAAAGCAGTCAACCAAGCCATTGGTCACACCCACAAGCTACCTTATTTTCAAGCCTTACTGCTATAAGTTGACTGGTCCTTCCTAACTACTACGTGAGACATCAATACTGCACTGGAGTATTTTATTCTCCAATTTAACAGGGTCTGCGACATTGTTTCCCCCTTCAGGACCCTCCTTAGGAAGGGAAACTCACAAGCATGGTTTACTCCAGCAATCAAGTCACTAACCAGGGAGTGTGACAAAGCTTGGGCCTTATATAAAAAAGAAGGCCATATGAAATACCTGCAAAAAGAGAAGGAGCTGCAGGACACTAAAACTCCATATCAAGGAGGCCAAGGCTGAATATTACAAAAAACAGAAAGAAAAAAAAATCACTGTTCCAAAAAGCTCTGGAATTGCATCCATGAAATTATGGGAACCCCTCCAAAATCATTACTCCACTCATTCATAGCTGATGGTCTTACTATTAAGCCCTTACAGAAAAAATGATATGAAATTTTTTCATGCTATGCACATAAAACCACCCATGTGATATGTGTGCTACAAGCATGATTTAAATGTTAAATTGGAACCAATTACATGCATGTGGCATGAGTTCAAAAAGCAAGTGCTCACTTACAACTGCACACCTAAAAGTTGTGACTTGCTCAAGATCACATAGTATACAAGTGGAGGATGATGAGATTCAAACCCAGGTCTTCAGGTCTGCAGTTCGGTGCCTTTAACCACTAAGCTATACTGCCTGTATACATATGACTTGCTTGTACTTTAGTACAAATCTGCACACATGCAGTATGCTTATAGCCACTGATATCCTTTTTAGTTTTCCAGTCCCCCCTCATCTCAGCTGCACAGTTGAACTGTAGCACACATGCCAATGGAAACACGTGGTTCTGCTCAACCTCAATACACACACTTACCAACAAAACAACTTAATTACTTCTGTCTGGCCTGTACTCCTACTATTTTCTCTCCTTAGTTCTGAATGCTTCTATGCAAACTGACTGTAAGGGTCAAACACAAAAGTAGCAATAACTCAACACCAACCCATATGGCCAGTCCCCCATGCATACACACTGTAGCTGGTGTGGCCACACTGCTATAGACAACACATCAAGTATAAATATAAGTCGAGTCTCTTACCTGAGTACTAGGGAGCCAGAGGTAGGAGTCTTTAAGAGATGATGTTGATTGGTCAGACTGCTGGGGCTTACCCTACTGAAGTTAAATGAGTTATTTTTATTACTATTTTATACATTATGATGGTGAGTTGGAGAATAATGAAGGTTGCTGTTCTACAAACAAGGCCCTTGTTAGTTGAGCAGCGGCATTTATTAATCTCCAACTCTCCATCAATAATCTATAAAATAGTAATAAAAAACCCTCATTCATTTCAATGGGACATGCCCCTGCACTCTCCCTTGCCATATGTCATAATGTGCCTGAGCGTGGGGATGTGGAGGTCATCTTCACTATGGGGGCATAAGCCTGACTATAGTGAGGTTCCAATAGTCTGTGCATACCATACCACTCAACTGTCCCTGAATACAAGGGAAAGTCCTCATTTTCCCAAGGAAAATTGCACTGCCCATCATCCATCCCTCATGGAAAACATGCTGTTCACACAGAGGATCTGTAAATTTAGACTTTATGTCAGGGGCGCCATTTCAGATTTCAGCAGGAGGAAGCAAATAACCATTGGAGGCCAGATGCTAGTTAGCTCCTAGGTGGCAAGCTCTGGAACGTATAAGATTAGTCTGTCTGTACCTCGGAACAGTGCATCAGATTTGGGCTTAAACCCACCCAGTTACTAACCAATTTCTTTTCCTGGCTGAAGTTCTGACACCACCCCAAAAAAAAAACAACTTTGTCCCAATTTCTCTCCCTAACTCCATTCCATTAAATACCCATCCCATAAGGGTCATGAAGCCACCCAAAGGCACGGCAATGTGAAAAACGCATCAATATTTCAGTCTTTCCTCCTTCCCCAATCCCACTGTAAAATAATTATTTACTTTTACTTACCCGGCCATCTGGCCAGAACCTGCAACCTAGCCCAATGTGCCACCATCCCAGTTTTCAGTCCACTCCTCCTCTGTCCCTCAGCCAGAAGCTGGATGCTAGAACCAACCATCCCAGGTCCCCAAAGTGGTCTGCGATCAAGTCACCTGACCAGCTAAACCCACCCAACATGTGTTGCTTGCTTCTTACTTGTCTGCTGCAGCACTGCACTGATCAAGGCCTATGAAGGCTGTCCACATCACTATCACTACTGCTGTGAGGCCTAGCTTTCTGCCGTGGGGGTGGGGGGCCACACTGTTTTTTTTTTTTGCGAGGCAAACATAACAGAGTAAGCAGGTAGCCTAGTCTCAAGTTAGCTTCTAGCTCATCCCCAGCCCCTTCAGCCACCAAGGGAGAAGGAGACTCACTAAGAGCAGACCAACAAAAATATGTCACCACAACTCTGCTATTGAGAGTTCAGTGCTCACCGACTCCTCCAAGTTGTAGTGTGCAGCCTGTCAACTCTGGGGCAAGAAAGACATTGTCCCACTCATTTGACTTGTGCTGTTGCTTGGCTGGATCTCCTCCATGTCATGTGTGATGGTGCCGCCGCTAATAGGTGGGGAGAGTGGACAACACAATACAAACACATTCAAGCCAGGAGTGTACCTGCAGCATGAGTGCAACACAGTTCACCATTTTTGGTCCCTCACCCACATATTCCAGTTTTCCCCCAACCTCCCATGTGGCACTGAATCAAAGGCCTAGCTGAAGTCCAAATACAGGACCTTCACTGCATGGCCCTTGTCCAGTTCCCATGTCATCCAGTCATAGTACCCTACAAGGTTTGTCTGCCTGGATCTGCACACTATAAACCTGTGCTGTTGACCATCCTGGAGACTGTTTTCCTCTAAGAAGCTCACTAGCCTCTCTTTTAGTATGGACTCCATGAGCTTTCCCATGATCAAGGTGAGGGTCACTGGCCTATAGTTTCCTGGTTCATCTTTTGGGTCACTTTTGTGGATGGGCACCATATGAGTTATTCTCCAGTCCTGTGGTACATATCCCGTGTCCAGGGAGGCATTGAACAAGTCGTCCAGAGGCCCCACCAAGACCTCTGACAACTCCCTTAGTACCCTAGGGTGAATGCCATCAGGTCCAGGTGATTTGTCTACCCTTAATGCCCTCAACCCATATAGTACCCTGCTCTCTGTAATCCCTACATTTGTCATCCCTCCCCACCCACCCCCCTTCACCTGGGGTATCTGCCCCCTTCTCATGCGTGATGACAGAGCAGAAGTATTTGTTCAGTGCCTCTGCCTGCTCCACCCCTTTCTCCACCCACCCCCCCAACCTTCCTAATCCTCACTAGCTGATTCTTGCTCTTTCTTCTCTCTCCATTGCAGTGGAAGTTGTCTTTTTTTCCACTTTTGATTCCCTGCGCCAGTCTCAGCTCCCTGGCTGCCCTGACCAGTCTGGTAACCTCCTTGGACTTCTCCATATATGTATCCTTATCTTTACCCCTCCTCAATTTCCTGTACTTTTGAAACTCTGCCCTCTTGGCCCTCACCCCATCCATAACCTCCGGTGTTAGCCAACTGGGTTTATTTGCCCTTCTCATCTTGTTTTTCTTCCTACTGCAAGACTCTTTTGCCTCTGCCAGCCCTTTCTTTATGATGTCCCTTTTTTTGGTCTGCATCCATGTGTGGTTGCATTCCTGCCAGGTGCCTGCCCCAAATTCCCCCATCTTCTTAAAGTCTGCTCCCCTAAACTCAATCACTCTTGTACCCATGCCCCCTGTTTCCCTTCCCATGTTGAGCATGCACCACACCGAACAGTTGTCACTTCCAGCCAGTGGCTCCTCCACTTCCAGATTCCCTACAGCTTCCCCGTTATCCAGTACAAGGTCCAGAGTCCTTTCTAACTGAGTCAGCCCCTGGACCAGCTGTATCAGAAAGCTGTCTTGAAATGCTTCTAGCAGGACCCACTCCCTTGTACTCATGGTGGATGGGGTGCCCTACTTCAACCCTGGTAGGTTTAAATCCCCCACCACCACTGTGCTCCCCTTCCTGCAGACCCTCCTAATTTGTTCAGCTAATTCTCTATCCAGGTCAATCCCCTGAGTCTGTGGCCTGTACACCACCCCCATCCTCAGTGTTCTATTCTTTGCATCTTGGCACTGCATCCATAGTGCTTCTGTCCTCTCCTCCTCCCCTTCTTCGCTTAAGCGCTGTATCCCCTCCCTTACATAGATCACCACTCCACCCATTCCTCTTTGCCCTATCCTTTCTAAATAACCTGAACTCTGGATCATCATATCCCAGTCCTGATACTAGAGGGGACATGTTTTCATGATGGCCGTAATGTCCACCCCCTCCACCGGCAAGAGAGCCTTTAATTCCGCTGTTCTATTCCTTAGGCTTCTTGCATTCAGTGAGACCACCCTCCAGCCTGTCTTCTCCTCTTCCTTACCCCTAGTCTTCCCCCCTTATCCCTCCCTGTGCTGCTTCCCACCCTTTACCCATAACTAGGGAGGAGCCTGTAGGCTCCCCTTTCTGGACCACTTTCCTATCAGCGGTTTCCTCACCACCCCCTCTCCTAGTTTAAATCCACCTTTGTTGATATATACCCCTTTATTCCCTGTTTTAATACTCCCTACCCCTCCCTGCTCAAATGTAACCTGTCTCTTGTGTATAAGTCACTATTGCCCCAGGTCCTGCCCCAGTCTGACACTAATCTGTACTCACTGGTATGGCACCAATCCCTTAGCTACTCAGTGAACTCCTTTATCCTTTTTGTCCTCACTGTACTCACAGATGGTACCAGGAATACCTCAGAGAACATCACCGACCCACCACCTCCTCACCTCCTCACACTGCCTACCCAACTCCTTGAACCTCCCATTTACCACCTCTATTGCCTCACCTGCCAAGTCATTTGTACCCACATGCATCACTATGTGAGGTTTCTCCCTCCCCCTCCATGTGCACTTGAGAAGTGACTGCCCTGCCCGCAGTCAGCCCCGGAATAGCCTCAACTCATATGTGACTGTGCCTTCTCCCTTCCACCCTGTCTGACCCCTTTCAGTATAGAATCCCCCAACACTAGTACCCCCATCTTCTTGTCCCAGAACCCCCTCCTCCAGTTTTCGCTGTCCACATTTCCAAAGCCCACACTGCCCTGCTCCTTATTACCTCTATCCGCATCATTTGCAACTCCTATATCTCCCCCCCACCCTGTTTCTGCCTCTCCCTCTGCCTCTACCCTGCTCTTCTCCTTCCCCCTCCTTCCTTTCCCAGCCTGACTTCGGATTCCTAGGCTTCACTACCCTTCTCTTCCCCTGCCCCCACAATCTCTGACACCTCCATTACCACCTCCAATGCCAACACTGCAAACCTATTACTTGCTACCTCCACAGTGGTGCCCATCTCCTCCTTCCCCCTGCCGTGAGCCTTCCCTCCACTTACTATCCCTCTGCTCACCTCACCCCAACCCCCCTTCCCTACATCCTCATGGGATTTAGCCCTGCTGTTCCTCCTCTGCTTCTTCCAGCTACTCCTCTCCTGGATCCCTCCTGTCCCAACACTCCCTCTCTCACCCTCTCCAGCTCCCTCCAGAACCCCTGTACCTCCTCTCCCAGTCTCCTCAACCCTCATGAGAATCTGATGTGATTTTTAGAAGATGTCCACACCAGCTTACCTGCTGCACACATGTCAAGCTTGCAGCATGCGATCCTGATGTGCTTTTTACACTTGGTTCACATAGGTTCATTTTGTGTATGCAAATTGCATGCAAACATTGCTCAATTAAGCATGTGGCATTCATTCTGCATGCACGCAGCACACTTATATTTCTGTAAGGGAGGAGACACAAGTATTTCCAATGCATTCAACAACACCTTTAAGAGACACAGCAGCATAAATATATATATCCATTTGCAGGTTATCACTGTTCCCCACTAGATGTTGCTGTTTTCCTTTCTTGTTTTTAATTCCTTATCTCCTCTTTTCAGGTCCTTGATTGTGCTTCCCACTCTATGGTATGCTCTGAGTAGTTTTTACCTGCTCTCCAGCTCTGTAAAGCCTAGTTCCCTACTCCATTTACCTTTCTGATTTCTTCTTTCCCTTATAGCTGCTGGTTAATCTACAATGTCCCCATTCATTAGCTTTATACTCTTTCTGCTTACTTTACTTGCTCTTGAATCCCTGCTCATTTTTACTGTGGCCTCTTCTTACCACACCAGTCCCTCTCTTTGTAACTTCACCTACATGTTGGTAGGCAAACCTTCTGTCCCTGTCCCACGGCTGGTCCTTAGCTACTCCCCTAGCTACTCACTGAGTGTGTCATACTTAAAGTTTCTCATCCACAAGAAATACACCTCCCCTAGGTGTCTCACCCATGCGATTTTCCTTGCTGCCATTTGGACTACTACCCTATCTCTCTCTCTCCCTAGCTGGAGATATTGAGCCCAATCCTGGCCCTGCTACTTCTAATATACTCCTGGCATTTACTTTGCCCACCTGAACATCCTCAGCCTCTCAGTGAACCATGCAGAGCTGGAAGCTTGGGCCTGTGTCAATAAACCTGACATCCTTGCAGTATCTAAAACCTGGTTAAAACCCTCTGTTCCAGATAATGCCTGCTCACTACCAGGCTATAGTTTGCTACATGCTGCCCGTCTTAATTCCAGGAGGGGGGTGGTCTGACTCTTTACTATAAAATCACACTTTAACATCACTCTTATCCCTCAGACAACCCTGAACAACTGTAAAAGTCTTACACTCACTCCTAGTTTTGGGTAATGCCAAGAAGGTGCACATTATTTTGTGTGTACATACCACCCAAAAGTAGTGGAGTTGGACTTGAAGAATTTATTGGTCTTACTCACGCTGTCCAGGAAAAATGAATTGATCTGCCTAGTGGATTTTAATCTAGACTGGTTCAGGGCCAATTCATCCTGCCTTGCTTCCACTATTAGCAAGGATAACCATACCCAACTTATCCACTCTCCCACTAGAATATCTCCTAACCATTCCAGTCACACTCTTATTGATGGATATTCATGAACAGGAAGGACAGATTTTCTACAACTGGTGTCCTAGCAGACTCTATCAGTGATCACTGTCCAGTCTACTGTGTCTGAAATGCCTCTCCACCCTCCTTCCTCCTAAAGTGCTGTCCTTCTCCAACTTCTCCAACCTCGACTCAGCTGCTTTCCTACATGACCTACGACTTGTTGACTGTTCTCCCCTCTTTAGTACCAATGACATAAATGGCACTATTGATTATTTTAATGAAATATAACTCTACTTGCAGAAGAAGCATATGCCTCTCTTCACATGTAGGGTTAAGGGGAGAGCCACCAAATGGCTTAAGTGTCCTCTCCTGCAATTACTTAAATGATGGAATACATTATGGGCTATATGGAAATCCTCTTCTATCCAAGCTGACTTTGAAGCCTATCATTCCCTGTAGAACTTATGTAAAAGGAAAATTAATGTAATCTTAGGGAATAATAGTCATCAAAGCCCTAGTGAATTGAACATCAACAAAGTCAACTGTAACAATCCCTCCACTATTGCCAATGCCTTTGATTCACTATTCACCAAATTTCCCAATAATTCTCCACCTACTACCCTTGGCTTCCATGCTCCACCCTCGTCCCCCTCTGAAGCCCCTCCCTCTCTTGTGTTAGCCCCTATCTCATGTCTAGAGGTCCTCAAATTACTACGTGCCATCCTAAGCCATGGCTCTGCTGGGCTGTATGGTCTTGAGCCCAGGATACTACAACTTGTTGTTTCCACTATTGCTACTCTGGTAACCAGATTTCTTAACCTTTCCAGATGATCCTCAACAGTTCCTATGCCCTGGAAGACTGCTAGGACCATTCCTATGTTCAAAAAGGGTGACCTAAAGAACTTAACCAACTATCGACCTATAGTGTTACTGCCAACTCTAAGCAAGCTGCTCGAAAAATTAATCCATCACCAGATATCAATGCACCTACTCAAATCCAATCTTCAAACTCTGATATGGCACGGTTTTAGGATGGGCCCTAGTACCACCACTGTGCTTACTCATTTCATGAGTGACGTTAAGACCAACATGGACAAAGGCCTTCTGACTGTTGTGGTGTTTATTGACCTTACCAAGGCATTTCATTTAGTTAACCATCCCCTGCTATTTCATAAACTTCTCAAGATAGATGCCTCCGATTCCACCATATCCTGGATCAGAAACTATCTCAATGGACGCTCTCAAACTGTCTCCTTCTCCAAAGTCCTCTTATCCCCTGCACCCATTTATTACAGAGTCTCTCAAGGCTCTTTACTTGGGCCCCTTCCCTTTTCCTTGTTTTTAAATAATCTACCCATCCCCTTACCCCCCCTGCAGCTCCATTATGTATGCGGATGATCTGGTTCTGTATGCTGCTTCTAGGTCCATGGACACTTTCAACAATCTAATATCATCCGCTTTTCAACAGATCCAAACTTGACTCACCACTAACCACAAAATCCTAAACATTACCAAGACCCATGCTATGTTATTCAGTACCTCTAGAAATGTCCATGCAGAATTCCCCAACTATCAATTCTTATGCCTTAATGGGACAGCCATCTCGACAACAAACTCCTTCAAATACCTTGGGGTTAGACTTGACCCCTCTCTAGACTTCTCATCCCACATTAATGAGGTATGCAAATCTGTTAACTCTAAGACTGGAGCTGCTTAGAGAGTGCATCACTCCTTAAACCCCTGCTGCCAGGATCTCCATCACCAGGAGTGTCCTGCTCCCTGGTCTCACTTATGATGCCCCTGTTCTTTCTCAGGCCAACGCTTGTGCTCTTTGAAAGTGGGACACTACTTATAACAATATCTGCAGGTTTACCCTATCAGCCCCTTGCCTTACCCACCACTGTCTGCTCTACTCTGCCCTGAACTGGCTGCCCTATAAATATCTGCGCTCTTATTACTTGGGTAGTTTCATTGACTCCTTAACCAGAAATCCCGTCCTGACTCTTTTGGGGCTATGCTCAACCCTGTAACTCACTCCGGCTCTCCCAGGTCCTCTGTCTCTCCCTAACTATCAGTCCGCTGTGCACTACTAGAATGGGTGAGCAGGCCTTCTCACACTTTGCTCCCAAATTCTGGAATTCCCTACCTCCTCACCTAAAAGGCTCCTTATCTCACTCCCCCTTCAAGATAGCACTGTTCTCTCACCTTTATGCACTTGGGGCATGCAATTACCCTTCATTTCTTTTGCTGTGTTCAACATTGTTTCTTGCCTGTCATGTCGAAGTACTCCTGTACAATTGTGAGTAGCGCTGTCTTTTTGTTATACATCCCTGCTTGGATTGTTACTAGCTTTGTACTATTTCTCCCTCAGGGATACCTGTTGTTGCTGTATAAATTGTATGTTTCTTGCACCTGTTTGTAATTTCTGTATCTTGTACTATCCTGGCTCGTGCCTGAAAATAGGCAAGCTTTCATGCCTAATGCACTTACCCAGTAAACAAAAGCTAATAAATAAATACCTGCCCCCCAATTACTCACCCTGTCCCAGTAGTTATTACACTTGATGAGCTCACTAAAAGGCTTACCTGGGTGGATGTACATGGCTACCTAACTAGGGCTAAAATTAAAACCAGACTTGGCCCAGGTAACATTGACATGAAGTTGCTAAAATTCATTATTAGGGAAGTCACCTACCCTCTGCAGCTGATTTTCAATCTGTCCCTTAATACAGGTCAAGTCCCTGAACTGTGGAAAAAGCCACATGACCCCAGTATTTAAAGGGGCAGATGCTAACCTGCCATCCAGCTACTGTCCTATTTCCATTCCATCCCCCTTATCCAAAATCCTAGAGAGACCTTTGAATGAACAGCTCATAGACTAGCTGAGTCAGCACGCACTCTTGGCTAAAGGGCAACATGGATTCAGACAGAAATTTAGCACAGTGACTGCACTCCTAGAATTCACTGATTCTGTCAATTGTGATTGGACTTTGGGGAGATGGCTGTGTCCAATTACATAGACTTTACCAAGGCTTTTAACCTTGTTAACCATGCCCTTGTCTACCAGAAGCTACTTAGCTTGGGCCTGTCTGAGGACTCAATATGCTGGTTTAAAGGCTGCTTAACAGGCAGATCACAAACATGAAATGCTGCAATACACTATCCAATGAAAGGTCAGTCAGTATAGGTGTACCCCAAGGGTGAATCTAAGGCCCCCTACTTTTCTGCCTGTTTATAAACAACTTACCTACTGTCTGCAAATCTAACAAAGTAATACTTTATGCACATGATGTTTTCATCTTCTCCTCTGACAAAAGCCTGGATAAGCTATGGCAGAGGCATCAGAAGGGCAGTCACAAAATTTGTACCCTGTTCTGATTCGATGATCTGAGGAAATTCCACTTTACTGAATATCAACAAAAGTTTGTCAGAGACCTTTCCCACCTCAATGGGGGACATGGCAACAGTCACAGGTATATTGTTGTGTAATCTACTATGAACAGTATGTGCCACTTGCCTGTGCAACTTGGGGTGCTTAGTGGCCCCACATTGTCTGTAGCCACCCTATTAAATGGTTCATCAATTAAAGGCAGGGGAATCAAAGCCACTTTAGCCCAGTCCCAAACCTTTCTCACCTGCTGGCACTGCAGGCTAGCCCAATAGTAATTAGATACATCCTAGAATATACTGGGCCAACAAAAGTAGTCTGTGAATCATCTTCTTGTATGGCTATGCTCCGGTGTCCTGAAAAATGGGATATCTTGGTCTAGACATACAAGCTGCTTTTAGCACTCCAAGGAGCAACCAGCTGTTGAAGTACCCCCTCCCAAGGTCTTCCCTGAGGTATCAACTCCCTGCAGAAAAACACATTTTCCCAGTAAACTTCCTTTCTACTTCCTTAAGGCCACTCTCATTGTTTCTGATAACTCCCTCAGATTTTTGCAGGGACATATTAGCTTGCTGAGCTGTGCAATGCTCCTCATGCCTGACCATCCCTAGGTGACATACTCCTGTAGGACACCTGACCAATGCTGGGGTCTCAACCAGTACTGCTGTGGATCAGAACTGCTGCCCTGGCTTGTCAGCAAGCAACACAGGCTGGTCTCTTTGCTGCTAAGGAAGAGAATGTTTTTGGCTTTGCTGCCCCCTCTCTGTCCTTGGAAGCCTGTCTTTTGACTTGACTATGGGTAGAAAAAGACTTAATATCTTTCCTGCTTTGAAAATCAGTATCCATAATCACATCCACAGAATGATCCAATACAACTCCAACCTCTTGGACCCTCTGACCACCTTACCAGCTCAGGGACATCTGGATTGTTTGTATGGAGATTGCTGGACCTGTATCTCCCCATATCTTGAAAAACTGACACAGCAGAATGTGCTCTGTATGGATTATATCTTGCCTAACCATTGAGCTAGAGGTTCCAATGTCCTTTAATCTCTGAGTTACCATCTCATTTACCAACACAGGGTGCAGGTGTACAGTTGAGTTAGCAGGGGCTTCTTCTACTGAAAAGGTCACTAGCTGCTGAGTACTTTCCTTATTGCTCTCTCTACTTGTACTTTGCCCCTTGGTAAAAATGTTAGTACAGTTGTAGGGTGGATATCCTGCCTCCTGGCAAATGTACTACCTTCATTTCCAGGAGCCTTCATTTTTGGACTAGCAAGTTTTACTTACTTTGGACACAGGAATAGCCTGGATTCCCTTAGGTAGTCTACCCAGGGTCCCCTTAAAACCACTCGCAGTCCTTCTCTTTTTTTTTTTTATGTAGTATTTGCAGGCTGCTGGCCACAAAGATATACACCCTTTCAGTTGTCTGCTTCATGGAACTACATGCTCTGTCTAGCTGTCACATACACGATCTTCTGGCTAAGTTCACAGAAAATGTTCTATTAAAAAAAATATTAATTTGATCAATAAATCTGGCTTTTTCTGCTTAACTCATTGTACCCTTGGTGGCCATTTTGTTTCAGATTCAGCAATGAATGTTTCGTAATTCAAATGGAGCTATTGGGCCCAGCAATATAAATAATTGAACATTTGCACATACTGTACATATCTGAATTACTATCTTTTGGGTGGTTCTACCATCTCAGTTCGACAACAAAAACACCAGCGACTTCTACTTTGATGCAATTACCCCAACATACCCTACAATGACAAACCAGAACAACAATACATTAACACAATGGCAAACACCTGGATTATATAATGCAGCACAATATACCTAAATCCCACTTGATTAATATAACCAACTCCACATCTCATGGAAAGTGGAGAATAAGGCATTACTGCAGACTGCGCCAACACCACGGCTCCCAACAGCTTCTTCCCAATGGGGACTCTGAACATACTCTGGGGCCCAGATATTCAAAAGGGTTGCTCATGGCGCAACAGTGCTGTATCATGCACAACCCACTGATGCACCCCTGCGCGATATTCAAACAGAGGGAATGTGACTGGCATAAATCCCGATGCACCGGAGTGCATCAGTAATGTATGCAGTGCAGGTAGGGGGGGCGTGCTCACGCATACTCTACACATCCCGATATTCAGCCCAGGATGTGCTGAGCCCATGCATGTGCAACCCTACTTGTGCCGCACACTGGTGAGCCAAAAAAAAAAAGGAACAACGGCTAGCCACCCACAGGTGAGCTACCATATTGCAGGGTGCAACACGGCAGCTGCTACCTGTGGGTGGCCACCCGAGCTCTGGCTGCACCTGGAGGCACCCCCCCATGACCGATCGTGGGCATATGTAGAACAATGATCCTCCACAATCCCAGGTGGTCCAGTGGACTGCTCGCAGCCTGATCATGGGATTAAGTATAAAAAATAAAGTCCTATATCCCTGGTGGTCCAGTGGACCACTGTCAGCCTGATCATGGGCTTAAGTATAAAAAATAAAGTCCTATATCCCTGGTGGTCCAGTGGACTGCTGTCAGCCCGATCATGGGCTTACGTATTAAAATCAAAGTCCTATATCCCTGGTGGTCCAGTGGAATGGTGTCAGCCCGATCGCAGGCTTAAGTATTAAAATCAAAGTCCTATATCCCTGGTGGTCCAGTGGACCACTGTCAGCCCGATCATGGGCACTTGTATAATAAAATTATGTCCAATATCCCTGGTGGTCAGTGGACCCCCCTCCCACCACCCACTGGCCCACACGCCCCATTCCCTACCGGTCAGTGGCGGGTGGCAACCACCCGCCTACCACCCTGCCACCAGCCGGCCCAGCACACGTGGGTAGGGCTGTATGCCCATTGGTCCAGAGCGTGAGCCAATGGGCATGCAGCCCATACCATACTACACAGTCTGGATATGTGAATGGATCCATTCACACATCTGGAATGTGTAGTACGGTACGGGCTGCACTCCCACGCTGTGGACCAATGGGCATACAGCCTTACCTATGGTGTCAGTCGGCGGGCGGCGGTGCGGCAGGGGTGGGGTGCTGCCGCCGTTGCTGACTGAGGGTGGGGCAATGGGGCTCAGTGGGTGGGTGGGAGGGGGATCCACTGGACCACCAGGGATATGGACATAGTTTTATTATATAGCTACAGTCGGGCTGCAAGTGGACCACTGACCACCAGGGATATTGGACATAATTTTATTATACAAATGCCCACGATCGGGCTGCAAGTGGACCACTGGACCACCAGGGATATAGGACCTCTGTTATTTTACATTCAGCCTGCGATTGGGCAGTGGGGCACATTACCGCGCTGTGCAGGGGGCTTCGGTCCCCAACGGCTGCAGCCTGGCAGGGCACCAGGTGCAAGCCGCGGACCGCACACCTGCATGCAAATGGGATTCATAATGACATGCAATGGCCCCATTTGTGCCTTTGCATGCATTATGGCCTATTTGCATGTGCACTTTTGAATATCGCGGTTGTTGCACCTAGCGCAACGGAACTTGCGCTAGCGCATCCCACTGCTCCACTCTGGCCACTTGTGCTGGCACAGTGCCACTGCACCATGCACACTGTGGGTGGCTAGGGTGCGATATTCAATGATGCTGTGCCATGGCACAGCTCTGTTGAATATTGCCCAGTCAACACCCCTGCGCAGCCAAGCTGCGCTGTGCACAGGCTTGCGCCACAGCCTGGCGCAGTTTGAATATCGGGGCCCGGATGTATATCCCACATGTGCACATGCCAATCCCACCCTAAGCACTTATATACCCACCTTATAGAAAGCGCTCATCGACAGTTCCACTTGTCAACTTGAAAATCCTATTGCTCACATAGCAGTCACTGTAAAGCATTCACTATAATTGCATTGCTGTAACAACGGTATACCCTTCTGGGCTCTTTATTAGCTCCTTACATTTCCATCTATATGCCTTGGGGGTAATTCAAAAAGTTAAAGCTAAACACTTTTTATTTTATCATAGTACAGTGCCAAAATGCCTCTGATGCATGGCCTGTAAGGTTTGTTGCCCTCTCTTAGCTGCTATGGAATCCCAGTACATGTCTTGCAGCTTCTCATCTCCAATGATCATTACATACCTTTTTGTTACCACCTCCAAATTTCCTCCCTTAAGTCCATATCAAGTTATCACCCTCTTCCTTCTGCCCCGGTAGTCTATTGACCACTCCCATTGTAATCTTTTTTCCTGCAGCTGTAGTCAACTGCACCCTAATTGACTCCACTCACCCCTTCTCATGGTCCCATCTTCCACAGCCTCTATGCCATTTTAAATGTAGTTGGCTGCTCTTGTCCCTTATCTTTACTCCAGGCCTTCCTACTGTATACAAGGCATACCCCAGAACTGTCAGATCCCAGTCATTATTTCCAGTGGCCCAAGTCTCTGAAATGGCCACTAAGCCTTACTCACCATCTACCACTATCATCTAGGGTTCACTTCTTTCACTACCCAAGCTCCTGACATTAAGATAAAGCAAGTTCCAGGCTCCATTCTTTACATCTCTTTCCTTAACTTTGCCCCTTCCATTGTAAATACCTCCCTCCCTCCTATTCCATCTTATTGCCCCTCTTCCTTTGTTGTTTTTTTATGCCCACCTCCATTCCTGATTAATCACATCCCTGTCTGTGCTCCCTCTTGTTCCCTCTCAGTTTCCATGGAAGTCCCAGAGATTCTTAACTTGTCCTGCCCCCTTCAAGGGTTCTCCTAGCACCAGCCTCCCCCATTCAGTTTAAATTTTTGTCGATGTAGATGTCTAGCGTCTGCCCCAGTCACTCATTCCCTCCCTCATGACATTAAAGGCCATCTCCTTTAAGATCCTTCTATCCCAGAAATCCACCCAGTCTCTCTTAAATCAATACCCCTTATCTTGGTACTTCTCCTTCAACTAAATGCGTTAAATGCTTCACTTTTCTCCTTACTCACTGTTCTCTCCCGTTACCACATACCATTATGTAAAGCTACCCGACCAACAAAATGTGGCAAAACAGGCACTGTTACAGTGGCTGTCAGAGATACAGTAGAACATCCAATCATTTCAATGGGATTTCACATTACTGTATATAGAGAGGTAAATGTGAAATACAAGGAAATATACCCATTGAGAAGGCTAATCTGATAATAAGGCCACAAATGGAAAGGATGAGTGGCTTTATTATCTGATTAGATCGTTAGATAGGTACACTGTATTTCTGAGTATAACAGACTTACCCATCATTTGTTCAAATAATACATCAGGATGGATATGATTTACTTTTATATTGTGGTTGGGATCATTTCCAGGTTTGCCTACAGTCAGAATACTTTCTGGGTTAACTGTCTAATGTATTTTGCACCCTGTCTTTCCATAGTGTAGTTCCATTTTTGTTTTGGGCACTGTTTTGTCCCTGGTGTGTTCCTGTAGTGTATGGTTTCTGTCAAATGATGTGTTCAGTGGTTAGTCATCCTTTGGAATCTTGGTGGCATCTGTGGCTTTAGTTGGCTGTCTGGAGCAGCATGATCAGTAAGGAGTGTGATCAGTTGTTGGGAGTAGCATGTGCATCAAGAGATCCTGGATCCTGTGTTTGGAAGTGGCATGTGTCTTTGGGGAAGCTGGATTCTGCAGTTGGAACCAGCTGCAAGCAGAAAGTAGGGCAGGTGTGTATGGAGATGGTGGTGGTAGTGTAGAGGATGTGGAGTCTAAGCAAGACAGCTGAAGCATCAACGGACATGCAGGTCAGAGCTTGTGATGCTTAGCAGCTGTGGAGAGAGCTGAATGATTAAGGGACATGGCAGTTTGCTGTGAGAAATGGGGAAGGGGGAGTCCTGCTCTGTGTGGCTGTAGTAACTGTCTTTATAGGGAATTTGTGTTTAATATAGAGGTCTCAGTTTTCAAAGAGCTCTTAGATTGCTGCAATTTGCATTGATCTAGGGCTGTGGCAATCTCATTGTGCATCAGGGTCAGGGACGCTGTGCCATATTCTAAAAAAATGAGGATCACTGCACCCAGGACCCGAGATTTGCTGTACCTGCAGGGTTGCAGCAGATGAGGCTCCATCAACTCCCACACCAAGCAGAATACTCAAGGGGCCATGAAGATGGGTGGGAGAATATGCCTGCCAGAAAGGGACCAAGGGCAGAAGAAGCATGGTGGTGCCCTAGGGGACAGCGGGGGCATAGCCACAATGTGTAGGGGTTGAGGTGGCACCGAGTAGGGGTGTTCTGTGCTATTAGAGACAGCCTATCAGCCCAGGTAAAGGGGGCTGGCATACAACAAAAGAAACCAGCACACCAGGTACCATGAAATAAAGTAATTTTTAATGTGCAACTCTTGCAAACATCATACAGACTGGCTTAAAGTGCAAAATTGCAGATGGTGCAAAGCTGAGAACCACAATTTGACCAGCCCCAGTGCTTCAAGGCACTATAACCACTTCATCAGGGGGCTGGCAGAAAGGGACCAGGAACCTGAAACCTACAGCCACTGCTGCCCATTAGCAGTGCTGGGGTCAGTGCCATGTAATGGGCAGGTGACAGGGCTGTATCCTTCAGAGGCTGGGTCCTGGTCCCTGTCCGCCAGCCCACTTTACTTGAGCTGATTGTCTATCTCTAATAGCACATAGAAACACTGGACTCAATTCACAAAAGTCAGCATAAGCTGCACTGAAGGGAGCTTGCACTGATCGCTGGTGGCCAGGAACCTTGCACCTAATTTACTATTGGGTAGGGCCCAGGCAGCGAAGTCACACGGCTTGTGACAACCATAGCCCTGCACCAAACTGATGGCACATCAGGCAGGTGTGCCACAAGCTGAGGGGCAGCCATGCAGCAATAACATCAAGGGCAGTAGTCCCTGGTGGCTAGTGCCCCTCCCCGCTTTGATCCCCTAATAATATAAAATAAAAAAAGCACATCCCTGTTGGGCTAGCAGACCCCCCACAGTCCCAATCCCCATTTATGAAATAAAACCAATGTTCCTGGTGGTCATTCGAACCCCCCTCCCTATCCCAGATCTCTGCTATAAATAGTTTTTGATAGCTCTGATATAAATAGTTTTCAATATTTCCCTGGTGGTCTAGTGGATCCCCCTCCCTATGCCCAAACTCCACTATAAATAGTTTTCAGTATTTCCCTAGTGGTCTAGCAGACTCCCCTCCCTATGCCTGATCTAAACTATGAATAGTGTTCAATATTTCCCTGCTGCTCTAGAGGACCCCCACCCCCTCACCCTGGGTGGCAGTACCCCATAGGTATCCATACAAGATCCCAGCAGGCAAAATCCTGACACTCAGAAACCTGACACCAAAACCCTATGGCCACAATCTTGACAGTATGACGGACTTCCCGACAGCCATATTTCCCAAGGTATGGTGACCCCAAGGTGTGTGTTTGTGTGTGTGTGTGTGTGTGTATGTATGTGTGTGTGTGTATATATATATATATATATATTATATATATAGTAAAAAAACAAAAACAAGGTGCTGTGTCAGCATGTGGTCTACAAGCAAAACAAAATGGTTATATTAAATGCACGCTGAAAATAGAAAATAGAGTTAAAAATCTACGTTTCGACTTTTAAGTCTTCTTCAGGAAATATCTAAAATACATATATATATATATATATATATATATATATATATATATATATATATATATATATATATATATATATATATATATATATATATATATATATATATATATAGGGGGTGCAAGGGTTCTGGCCCACGCGGAACAGTATTGGGAATCTTGCTGTCAGCAGTGCCATACTGTCAGGATTGTGACTGTTGGGATTTTGGATGTCAGTATTTTGCATGTCAGAGTCTTGTACTATATCCATGCCCCACTGCCGTGCTCTCCCGCCGTCCCATCCTAAAGACAGCAACTGGCATATCCCTCTGCTCAACACTATGGCCAGCCACTGACTGATCTCTTAGGGAGTGCATATACAATACATGCTCCTTGAGAGCTCATTCGGTGGCTGGCCATAGTGGTGAGTGGAGGGCTGTGCCAGTTGCCAACTCTAGGATGGGGCGGAGGTGGAGTGGGAAGGTGGGACACTGCCTGCCAGGGTGGGGGATCTGCTAGACCACCAGGGATATATTGAAAACTATTTATAGTGAAGATCAGGGATAGGTAAGAGGGTCTACTAAGCCAGCAGGGACATTAAATAATTTTATTTCAATGGAGATCAGGGCTGGGGAGGGGGGCCATGGCACATTGCCGCAAATGTCTTAAGCCTCCCAGAGGACACACTTCTAAATACCCTTAGGTCATCCCTGGCTGGTCTAATGGTACTTAAAAATTTGCTCTCTGGGAGGGTTTTGTAAATTTCAGCTGCCATAAGTCCCCTAGCACCATGCTGCAGCCTATTTTGTGGTGCAAGGCTGGTGCAAGTACTAGTCCCATCCTCAGAAAGGTACAGCCCTAAAGGGTGCTGCTGACCAGCAGATGAGGAAGCAGCATTTTTCCTGAGCACCTGAGAGATTTCTATAAATCCTATATAAAGTTATCTTTTCCCTTCGCTTTGGGTATCAAGATTTTATCTGTTGTGCAAGTGTTTCATCAGCTTCCAATATGCATAAGAATAAAGGCACTTCTCGCTCCGTGGAAGAATTCTTCACAGCTAAGAAGACTCAATGTGATGAATGGCCTACACAAGGCATGGGAGCCTTGGTCTCTGGTGCATTGCTGTCGGAGGAAGTCTCCCTCAGTGATATACATGCTACGTTAAACCAATTGGTAAAGGCGGTACAAGAATTAGACATAAAATTGGATTCCATTACTCTGAGGGTGACTGCATTAGAAGCCAGAATGGACCATTGTGAATCCACAGTCCAGAGATCAGAGTCTTCAGTGCTAAAATCAGTCGACTCTACAGCTAATCTCATTAAAGAAAATACTTTACGGCGGCAATGTTTAGAAACTGTTGAAAATCGAGATAGAGAAAATAACATTTGATTGCTGGGACTGAATGAGGAAACTGAGGGTGATGACTATCTGGCATTTGTGCATACCTTTTTACCTTTTCTGATAGGACTTACCAAATCAGATCC
Source organism: Neoceratodus forsteri (assembly GCA_016271365.2). Taxonomy (NCBI): domain Eukaryota; kingdom Metazoa; phylum Chordata; order Ceratodontiformes; family Ceratodontidae; genus Neoceratodus; species Neoceratodus forsteri. Next base: position 1,007,468,853 of record CM057454.1, on the reverse strand, counting down.
TTCATTATCAATCGAGAAGGCCTATCAGGTGACCCCTCACCACATGACAACAGCTGCTACAAATCCCAGAATGCTCATGGTGATATTCACTGGTGCGGGAGATCGGAATCGGGTGTTAGTGATCACTAGAAGAAGGAGGAGTCTGAAATATGGGGAAAATAACATTGTGCTCTTTCCAGATCTTTCTTATTGCACCACACAATGAAGGAAAGGCTTTGATGGGATAAGGGGTAACCTGCATCAGCTTAAAATACAGCATCAGCTATTATTACCTGCTAAGATCAGATTGGTGTGGAATGGACATCAATACCCTTTCAATGAACCCAAGGAAGCTGAAAAATTAATGACTCACATTGATCAGGTGATGGCAGAGGATGAGGGAGCTGGATTTTCTTCAGATGAGAACTGAGGTGTCTTAGCATATATTGGTACTCTTATGATAAAGATGCTGGGATGTAGCCCTATTGGAATATGAGCTTTAGGAGTTTTTAATTCTTTTATGCTTATTTCATACCTGTTAATATTTTCATTTACTAATTACAGTAAATAGTTAAATGGGGCTTCCCATCGTATGTTAGGTAATGATAATAATCTTGCTTTACCATATAAATCTAATCCAAATAGATTTATCTTGTTATATTTTTGGACGGCTGGACACCTATAAGAAGGACACTGTTTCATTTAAATTAAGTCAAAATCAGGTGCTTTATTGGGAATAAGATTTTCTTTATTCATGTACTTGGTAGTGGACTCTCCTGGGCTCAGGAATTTCTTGTTCATTAAGTATGTTTTGTGAATTGGGGGATTCTTAATTACATAGTGTAATTTTGGTAAAGGGCAAACGAGTAGTTTTGTTTTCCTACAACTGATCCCCCTTTGACCTTCCATAGCTGCATGCGTTTGGAGCACATACTATTATTAAATTTAAAGGTATTCCCCCTATGATGTAACTAAAGAGGGGGGCCCAGATATTCAAACTGCGCCAGTCTGAGGCGCAAGCCCCTGCGCTGCTCAAAATAGTTGCGCAGGGGTGTGGCCGGGGTGATATTCAAGGAGTTGCGCTGTTGAGCAACCCCTTTGAATATCACCCCCGAAACACAGCATCTCTAAGATGATGCCAGGGTGAACTTGCGCCACCGAAGAAGTTGCCAGAGTTGAGCATTAAACTTGCGGTGGCGCAAGTACCATTGCGCCATGCTCAAATTTCCGATATTCAAAAGGTGACATGCAAATGGGGCCATAATTTATGCAAGGCGCATGGGGGGCCATTTGCATCTATTTATGGCCCCATTTGCATGCCATTTGCATGTAGGTGCGCCGATCCCCGAGGACTTGCTCCTGGCCACCCTGCCAGGCAGCAGCCGTCGAGGACCGACGCCCTAATGCAACCGATCAGCGGGCATCACAGTTACATGCCCCCCACATCTCCCACAGCCCGATCACGGGCAGAACACATCTATGTCCCCCCCACACATCTCCCACAGCTCGATCGTGGGCAGAACCTGTGAACCCCCAATTGCCGATCGCGGGCAAGAGATATAACCCTCCCCAACCCGAATAACTCCCTGGTGGTCCAGTGGACGTAAAAGCCCGATCGCCGGGCAGAATGTCACAACACAACTCCCCCACACATCTCCCTGGTGTCTAGTGTCCCCCCACCCACAAGCCCCTCCACCTCGCTCCCCGCGGCGGGCGGGCAGGCATCCACCCGCCCGCCGCCGCCCGACTGACTGTCGGTAGACTGCCGCCCATTGGTGCAGAGCTACAGCCAATGGTGTGCAGCCGCCGTATGACAGAATTTGTGAATGATCTTCACAAACCGGACTGTCATGTCGTGGGCGGCAGCCCTACCGGACAGTCAGTCGGCGGGCGGCGGGTGCAGGTGGTGGATGCTGTCGCTCACCGCCGCGGGGGGAGCGGGTGGAGGGGCTTTGGTGGGGGGGACACTAGACACCAGGGAGATGTGGGGGAGTTGTGTTGTACATTCGCCCGCGATCGGGCTTTACGGTCCACTGGACCACCAGGGAGGTATTCGCTGGGGGAGGGTTACACCTGCCCGCGATCGGGCACTGGGGGTTCATACAGGTTCTGCCCACGATCGGGCACTCGGGGGTTCATACAGGTTCTGCCCGCGATCGGGCTGTGGAGATGTGTGGGGGGTTCATGGCCTGTACTGCCCGCGATCGGGCTGGTGGGGGGCATAGGACTGGAGTTGGGGGCCAGCCAGGGATGGCAGCTGCTGTGCGCCCCTGCAATGCAGCAGCTCACCTGGGGTGACCCTCAACTTAAGCCTTTTTTTGGCTCAAGCTTGTGTGGGCGCAGGTTGGGGTTGCTGATGCACAACTCCTGCGAACCCGACTGAATACCTGGGTTGCGCAGGTTATGCATGGATCCTCCCCTCCTGTTGAGCATGCATTCATTTGCATTTCTCTCATGAACCTGTTGCCAGTGGGCGTAACTGCCTCCCGCTGATCATCGCAGAATGATGATTTGGACTCTATGAGGCAAGAACCTTGTCAAGTATGGCGCAACCCTTTTGAATATCTGGGCCGGGGTATTTTGTATTGATCCTTAGTATGATGTACATGATTGTAATGTATACAGTTATCTCCCTGTGCTTTTGTGTATTGTGAGTGCTTTGCTTACAAGATGCATAAATAAAAAAGGAAAAAAAAAAAGAAAGAAAGGTTCAGCCATGGAACCTGCCCCATAGGTGCCAATGACCCCAACACTGTCGACAGCAGTAGCCTGCCTCCATGTGCAGGGCCAGGTACCAGAGGACTGCAGTGGTGCCCAGGTACCATTCTCAGCCACAACTTGCACCTTGCAACCTACAGCCACTGCTGCCCACTGATGGTGCTGGGGTCAGTGCCATGTAATGGACAGGTGCCGGGGCTGTATCCTTCTGAGGCTGGGTCCCAGTCCCTGTCTGCCATCCCCCTTTATCCGAGCTGATTGTTGGTCTCTAATAGCACAGGGTATCCCAGCAGGGTGCCACTTCAACCCCCATACATTGCAGGCATGCCATCATCACCCCCTAGGGCACCCCTGTGCTCCTTATGCCTCATTCCCCATCTTGCAGCTCCCCAATTGCCACCCTGCCCAGTAGCAGTGCATTGCCCTTAGAGCACTTCCTGATTGGTCTAACTTTATCATCTTGTTACGGCCATGGCAGGGCTTATAGAACCCCAAATAAGGGATGGTGCAGCCCCACCATGGCACAACCACCCTTGCGACCTGGCACACTGGTGCATTTGCTGCAAGGGTGGTGCAGGGGTGCTTTGCCACACGGCATCCTGATTTTGCTGCCGCCAGCATTTGAAAATTGGAAATGCCACAAACTATGATGCAAGGTGCCAGTTGTGTCATACACCTTTGGCGCAGGCACCTTGCATCAGAGTTCACCATTTGATAATCAAGCCCAGGGTGTTTTTGTTCGTTTGTTGGAAATGTAGTTTTAGATGTTGGTAGGGTATGTTATTCAGTGTGGGAATTTTGTAGTTGGTTTAGTAGGATGGTTAACAGTTGTGTTTCCTGATCATTAACTTTGTTAGTTAGCTCCTTAGTGGCAGCGAATTGTTTGATTGTTGGCTTGTTTGTGTATTTTCCTGTGTTTTTTTTTCTGTATTTGTGGCTGCCTTGTATTGGGCAGGAGGGGTTTACTGTTGCCGGGGTCGGGCACCACCACCAGTGATGTACTTGACACCTGCAAACAAGTTCAAACTACGCTTTCTTAAACAGAATGGAATTAATTGCAAATAACTATAATAATGTATCCATCATAGTTGCATGCTACAAGAGGAGGGAAATGTGTCATTAGAGTTTTCAACCCTAATGTGCACACTCCTCACAATTTCCTAGCCTCATGATACACAACAAAGATGCAGGTCCAGGGATGTGCCCCACAGGTCTGCTGCTTCAAACTACAGATATGGGGACGTGCACAAACAAATTTATGATGTATCTTCTGTTCTGTGTATGGGCCTGCAGAGCTTGCAAGGAGAGATCAAAGCTCCTGAAAATTATGAGTAGTTCTGCAGGTGTTACATGAAGAAACTTCACTTTGTACCTGTAGCTTGAAGATATGAACCCATGGGGTATGGTTCCAGAAATGAGGATTGGCCTTCTATCCAAGAGATGGGGTTAGGGGTAGGGGGTAGGGTTGAAAACCCTAATGCCACATTTCCCTGCTTTTGTGGCTTTGTAATGCAAATGTAAGCATTAACATACTTTATTTTGCACTGAATACACATGTAGCATATATTAGCCAGTCCTGTACCATCATACAATTCTTTAGAAAACTGTTTAATAATTAAATATTCACATGATGTTATTTAAGCAATAAGACATGACAGTGTGTGCATTATGGTGAAATAATCACATGCCTCCGCTGCACTGTTAGGCATGAGGTGCAGCCAAGTGCCATTAAATGCAACTGAGAAGTGCAATTATTTCACCATAATGGCACACCACTGGAGTGTCTTATTGCTCTCATAAAATGTCATTGAAATATATTACTTAAAATGAATGGAAATAAGAAAAAAATATTTAAAAAAAATAACAATAGGATCTTTTATCAAAATATGCTTCCATGTTTAACTTGAATACAAAAAATAGTCCCCATTCTGGTAACTATTTAGTTAGCTAAAAACATAAAACCAAATGAAAACTGTGTGTGGCACACATTTTTATAAAACAAAAATGTTACTTTGCATTTTAAATCAATACAAGTAATATTCCTTAATGGAAATGTGTTCAAAACTTTAAACCTGCCAGGCTGCCTTTTTTGGTGTGGGGGGTGATAGATTTCACCTAAAAATACCCAAGTATGATTCAAATGTATGTGCTCTTATAAACTTCAGGAATGTATTTCAGCAGTTTGAATCTGCCTCTGCCTATGTAACTGTGTTTCCCACTTTTGCTGTTTGTTTATGAAGTATTATTGCATACTTTCTTCATCCTGTTTTATTTCCTCTGTCGTTCCCCACATTTAAGACATGGAATATTTACCATGGAATGTTTGCCATGGAATACAGGGATTCAAATTTCTGCTAAGTTCCACTGGAAGAATGTTCCTCTCCTAAAATACTGTATATATATATATATATACACACACACACACACACACACACACACACACACACACAAAATAAAGACATTTTCTAGAGCCACAGACTCAGTTATCTCACTGATAGGGCAATACGAAGAGATTTCCCTGATGAGCAATTAAAGACAGAAGGAGGATTTTTCATTGTCATCAAAGAAACAGTTGTAATGAAAATGATAAACAATAGTTAATGTTTCTGATTTGTTTATGTGTGTAAGTAGTGTGTGATGTCCAGGGAAACAACATTTAATTAATTTGTTTTATTTTTTATTTAAGTTAGTTTTATTTTTATGGCCTAGTTGAAGGTTTTTTTTATTTTGTAAAGGCAGCAGCCATTTTTGTGATGGAAGATCAATTCTGGTTGTAAGGGACTGATGAAAGATAGTTCTGGTTGTAAAAGGACTGATTTGCTCTTTATGTGATGTGGTTTAGGAACAGGATGACGATGCATTATGCACTAATATTAAATGGTCACCTGACTGGTTTTAACCAGTCAAAGTTCTTTGATTTCAGACCAATTTTATAAGCTCAAATCCTTACTTCATAGGGTCTGACTATGCATCATAGCAGTATTCAACCACCTGTTGAATAATAGGACATTCACGAGATCATGAGCACAGATTTTCATGACCATGTCTACTTCACTAGACCTGACAATCCACTATAGCACACCTTAGTCCCCAGATAAGTTGTTCAATAATTGTATATTGTTATTCATGAAAATGAAACATAACAACATACAAACATGGCCAGCCCAGTGGCAATGAGAGTTGAGGTGCTGGATGCCACACCTTGCACTACACCAGTGACTCGTGTTCAGGAATGACTCCGGGTTGTCGGGGGTCAGCAGGGTGGAGGGTGTGGAGCAGGATTGAGCTGCCATGAGGCTGCTCTCCTCTCCCGGGGTGGGATGAGGGGTTTCCTTGGCCCTTGGCTGCTACCCAGGAGAGGACGGATGGCAGTTCAGGCTACAGGGAGCCCAGCGATAGCCAGGGGTGGGACTGAAGGGGCCAAGCCTCTACTCAGAGTGCATGTGCCCCTCCACGTGCATGTACTGCCGTGTCTGCCACGATTCCAGGACCTTTGGGGGAAAATGGGTGTAAAAGCATAAAATACATATAGAAAAAAACTTAGAAACATTGGACTTGATTCACAAAGGTCGGTGTAAGTTGCACCAGATGCATCTTGTAACAATCACTGGTGACCAGGAACCTTGTGCCCAATTCACTATTGGGTAAAGTCCAGGCAGTGAAGTCCCAAGGCTTGTGACAACTGTGGCCCTGCACTGAACAGACGGCACATCTGGCAGGTGTGCTGCATGCCAAGGGGCAGCCATGCAGCAATAACACCAAGGACAGTGGTCCCTGGTGGCTAGTGCCCCCCAGTACTTATCCCCTAATAATATAAAATAAAAAAGCATATCCCTGTTGGGCTAGCAGACCCCCCTCAGCCCCAATCCCCATTTATGAAATAAAACCAATGTTCCTGGTGGTCTACCAGACCCCCCTCCCTATCCCAGATCTCTACTATAAATAGTTTTTGATAGCTCTGCTATAAATAGTTTTGATATTTCCCTGGTGGTCCAATGGAGCCCCTGCCCTATCCCTGAACTTCACTGTAAACAGTTTTCAGTACTTCCCTAGTGGTCTAGCAGACCCCCCCCTTCCTATCCCTGATCTATACAATGAATAGTGTTCAATATTTCCTGGTTGGTCAAGTGGACCCCCCCACCCTCTTACCCTGGCAGGCAGTGCCCCATTGGTATCCATACAAGATCCCAGCATGTAAAATCCTGAAACTCAAAAACTCAATGCCATGGTGATGAGTGGAGGGCTGTGCCAGTTGTCAACTCTAGGATGGGACGATGGTGGAGCAGGGTGGAGGGGCACTACCTGCTGGGTTGGGGGGTCTGTAAGACCACCAGGGATATATGGAAAACTATTTGTAGTGGAGATCAGGGATAGGGAAGAGGGTCTGCTAAGTCACCAGGTACATTAAATAATTGTATTTCAATGGAGATCATGGCTGGGAAGGGGTGGTCATGGCACATTGCCGCAAATGTCTAAACCCTCCCAGAGGACACACTTCTGAGTACCCTTAGGCCAGGCCTGGCTGGTCTAATGATACTTAGATATTTGCTCTCTGGGAGGGTTTTGTGACTCCCAACTGCCACAAAAAAGCACCATGCTGCAGCCCATTTTGTGGCGAAAGGCTGGTGCAAGCCCCCTTTAGCGCAGGAAGTCTATGTTTGACATGGGCTGCCTTTGTGAATTGCTCCCCGTGCATCTTTTGGAACAAACTGCACCTTGTGCCATCCATTGTGGTGTAAGTGTCTTGCGCCATTACTGGAAGCTTTGTGAATCAGGCCCATTGAATCTGATGGCAGCTAAGAACCACTTGGCCCTCCCAGTCTGCCCATGTTTTTCTCTGCCTCTACTGTCACCAGACTCTACTTGACTTCCAGCTCCCTCCCCTTGCTTTCTATTAATTTTTTGTGCCTGTCCCATGCATGCTTGAAGCCCACCAATGTTTTCACTCCCACAACCTCTGCTGGAAGACTGTTAGAGGCATTCACCACTCTTTCAGTCAAGTACTTTCTCACATCTTTCTTGAATTTACCCACTTCAGCTTCATTGCATGTCTCTTGTGCTTGTGCATCTTTTCCTCTGAGAAATACTCCCCTCCTGTACCTTGTTTACCCCCGTGAGGTATAGAAAATTGATGGCAGATGAGGTCTCCATGATCCGTCTAGTATGCTCATGGTTATTGGTATGACCAAAACTACAGCAACAACAGCACTAGGTCGCTGTAGCATTGGCGAGGGACCCTGGCACTACTTTCTGGAGGTCTTGCACTCCCTTCCCGAATCAGCTCTGACTCAGAATTGATTAATTTAGTTACAGGGGTTGAGGGGGTATATAGATACATAGATACATAGACAGTGTCGGCAGATAAGGGCCTATGACCCACCTAGTCTGCCCATTTGAGCTTGTAAGTTCAGTTTGTTTTCCTAGAAGTCTATTTCCCCTTACCCCTGACCTCTAGAATTCCTTTATGTCTATCCCATGCATTCTTAAATCCCGTGATTGTTTCAGCCCCCACCACTTCCTCTGGCTGGGTGTTCCACTTGTCCACCACCCGTTCTGTGAAGAAATTCTTTCTCATGTTTCCTCTGAATCGTCCTCCCTCCAACTTCATCCCATGCCTCTAGTCCTGAAACATCTTTTCACTTAAAAATAGTGTTTTCCTGCACCTGTTCCTCCCCTGTAAGATACTTGTATGTCTCTATCATATCCCCCTCTCCTCCTCTCTCTCCAGGGAGTACATGTTCAGTTCCTTCAACCTGTCTTCATAGGACTTGTGATGCAACCCATGCACCATCTTTGTTGCCTCCTCTGAACCTTCTACCCTGTCTATGTCCCACGAGGTATGGTCTCCAGAACTGTACACTGTACTCAGGTGGGGCCTCACTAGTGTCTTGTATAGCGGAATTATGACCTCCTTTTCCTGCTGGTGATGCCCTGCCTATACATCCCAACATCCTATTTGCTTTTACCTGATGCCTTGTCACACTGTTTCCCTACCTTGAGGTCATCAGAGATGACAACCCCAAGATCCCTTTCCTGCTTGGTGCATGCTATATCCTCACCCCCAACTGATATATTGTGCCAGGTTTTTGTGCCCCATATGCATTATCTTGCACTTTGCATTGAATTTCAACTGCCAAACCCTTGACCATTCTTCAAGTTTCTGCAGGTCCTTCTCATTCTGTCTACACCTCTGGTGTGTCTACTCTGTTACAGAGCTTTGTGTCATCAGCTAACAGTGAAATTCTGCCTCTTATCCTGTGCAATGTCACTGATGAAGATGTTGAATAGGACCGGTCCCAGCACTGATCCCTGTGGTACCCCACTGGTCACTCTTCCCTCTGTGGAGTGACAGCCATTTACCACCACCCTCTGTGTCCTGCCACCCAGCCAGTTACCTACCCACCACACTACTGTCCTGCCCACACCCATATTCCCCAGTTTGTGTAATAGTCTTCTATGTGGCACAGTGTCAAAGGCCTTGCTGAAGTCCAGATAGGCCATGTCCACTGCCCTCCCTGATCCACCCTCCCAGTCACCCAGTCAAAAATTCAATGAGGTTGGTCTGACATGACCTCCCCTGGTGAAACCATGCTGCCTTGGGTCCTGTAGTCCATTGACAACCAGATGTTCCACCAATCTCTCCTTCAGTAGTGCTTCCATGATCTTTCCCACTACCGAGGTGAGGCTGACTGGTCTGTAGTTCCCTGCTTCCTCTTTGTTCCCACTTTTGTATAAGGGGACTACATCTGCTGTCCTCCAGTCTTTGGGTACCTCCCTGTTTCCAGTGATTGGCTGAACAGGATAGCCAGAGGTTCAGCCACCACCTCTCTTAGTTCTTTAAGGACCCTGGGTGCACCCCATCTGGCCCCATTGCTTTATCAGCTCTTATTACTCTAGTTCCTTCAGGACCCTTTCTTGTAAAGGGACTTGTGTCCATTTCTGCACCATTCTCACCCCTTGTACTCCCTTCAGACCCATTACCCCTCTTCCTTAGTAAAGACTGAGCAGAAATACCTGTTCAATATGTCAGCTTTACTGTTGTCATCCTCCACGCGCTCCCATCCTCCCCTTCAGTCTCACTATCCCTCCCTTTGTCCTTCTTTTTCACTTATGTACCTGTAAAGGTTTTGTCCCCTTTAACCACTGATTTTGCAATGTGTTCTTCTGTCTGAGCTTTGGCTTCCCTTACTGACTTCCCTGCCTCCCTTTGTTTCTCCTGGTACTTCTCCCTATCCCCTTCTGCCTGTGTCTTTTGTATTGCCTGAATGCAATCTTTTGGCTTTCACTTTCTTGCTACCTCTTTGGAAAACCATAATGGTCTCCTCTTTCTTTTCCTCTTGCTAACCTGCTTAATGCATAATTCTGTTGTTCTTATAATCCCCATTTTAAATACTGCCCACTGTTCCTCAATCCCTGATTCCTGTCCCATTCCCCTTAATGCCTCTTTCAAGCATCTCCCCATTTTCCCCCGGAATGGGGTGTTGGGGGGGCAAAGCCCCCCAAAGAAAACACAGTCTGAAGTGACTGACTTTTTGCCGACCACAAATGCAGTCAACATAAAGGAGTCACTGTAACATGGGTCAGCAATGAATTTTTCAACTGACTGTCATGGATCCATGGTTACCTCCCCCCCCCTTACTTAGCTAGCTGCCTACTTGAGTGTCCCACAATGTCTATCCCATGCTCACTTGAATACCCCCACCATCTTTGTCCCCACCACCCCCTCCAGCAGGCTATTCCATGGTTCAACCATGTGCTTCATGAAGAAGGATTTCCTCATGTTGTTCCGGAACATCCCACCCTTAAGGTGAAGGTTGTGCCCTCTTGTCCAGTTGTATTCTTTCACCTGAAAGAGGTTCTGCACCTGCACCTTGTTTTTACCCTTCAGGTATTTAAATGTCTCTATTATATCTTCCTGATTCTTGTGCTGCTCTAGGGAGTACAAGTTGAGTTCACACAGTGCCTCGTTCAGTTTTTGATAATAGCCATGCAACTTTTCTGTTGAGCTTCTCTGTACTCTCTTCCAGCCTATCTATGTCTTTCCTGATGATTGGCCTCCTGAACTGGATGCAATATTCCATATGAGGCCTCACCACTGACTGATACAGGGGCATGATCACTTCTAGCCTGCTGCTCATGATGCCCACTTCCTATGCATCCCAGGATGCCACTAGCCTTTAATGCTTCATCCAAGATGATAACCCCCAAGCTGCACTCATGTCTAGTATTCACCAGCTGCTCCCCTTCCAATGAGTACCCTTTCCCCAGGTTACATTTTCCTAGGTGCATGACCTTGCATTTTTTTGCACTGAATCTCAACTGCCAATTCCTTGACCACTTCTCCAGCTTCTGGAGGTCAGATTCCATGCTCTGGTGCCCCTCTGGTGTGTCAACCCTGTTGCTGATTTTGGCTGTCATTGGCAAACAGGCACACTTTCCCTTCCAGTCCATCAGCTATGTCATGGATAAATAAATTGAAGAGTACTGACCTCAGGAACTAAGCCCTATGGCACCCTGCTAGTTACCTTACCCTCTTCTGATAGTGTGCCATTCACTGATGCCTTCTGTGTTGTTCCATTTAACAAGTTTCTAACCCAGCATGTTACTTTATGCCCAAATCCCATGCTCTTCAGTTTGTTGACCAATCTCCGGTGCAGAACAGAATCAAAAGCCTTACAGAAGTCTAGGCATATCATATCCATGCCCCCCCCCAATCTACTGCTCTGGTAAACCAATCAAAGAAATCTACCAGATTTATCTGGCAGGACCTCTCTGCCATGAAACCAGGCTGCTTTGTGTCTAGCTGAACACTCTCTTCTAAAAAAGTTACTATCCTTTCCTTCAGCAGGGACTCCATCAGTTTTCCTACAATTGAGGTGAAACTAACTGGTCGGTAGTTTCCCGGTTCCTCCTTACTCCGGCTTATGTCCACTGTCACGCATTTCCAGTCCTCAGGAACCTCTCTGCTCATCAATGTTTTGTTAAAGAACATTGTTGGGGGGGCTGGTAGTTCTCTTCTAAGTCCTTTCAGTATCCTTGGGTGTATCCAATCAGGCCCCATTGCCTTCTGCACCTTTAACTTGTTGAGTTCCTCCAGGACCCTTTCCTCCATGAAGAGACTCATGTCTATTCCCTCATCTGGAGGATCCTTTCTGCATAGTGTCAGTCTATCACCATCTGCTTCATGTGTGATGACTCAGCAGAAGTACTCACTGAGTGCCTCTGCCTTCTCTCTGTCATCCTCTGTGTGCTGCCCATCCTTTTTTGTAATTCTGACTATTCTATTCCGGTCTTCCTTTTTTCCCATATGTACCTGTAGAAGTTTTTGCCACCCTTTTTCATTCCCTGAGCTAGTCTTACCTCTGTTTTGGCCTTTGAACTTCATATTACTTCTCTTTCCTCTTAAAGCTTTTCTTTATACTCGGTTTTGTCGCCATCATTTCTTGACTCCTTGTACTTTCTGAAGGCTTTATGTTTTTTCCTTCACTTTGGTTGCCACCTCATTGGAAAACCAAAGTGGCTTCCTTCTCCTTTTATTCTTACTAACCTGACGGGCACACTGCGACGTGACCATGTTTGTTGCATGTTTCAACTTAGTCTAACACTCTTCAATGCTCCCCTCTGACATGTGGCTAAGGTTGCCCTTAAGGCAGGTCCTCATCTTTGTGAAGTCTGCCCTCCTGAAATTGAGGACTTTTAGTTTTGAGTGATCGTAATCTTCAGCCCTGTTTACCTTGAACCATGGTCATTGGTACCCAGGTGGCTCTTCTACTCCGACACCTAGGACCCTTTACTTATTTTCAAATACCACATCTATGATCGCATCTCCTCTTGTGGGTGTCTTCACTAGTTGATGCAGGCCTGCCCCCATAGTGCAACTAGGAATCCTCTGCTTCTTTTTCCGATGCTGTTGTGTGGGAACTCCAATTTACGTCTAGTAGGTTGAAGTCCTCTACCAGCACAATGTCCCCCTTAACTGACATCTGAAGGGTGTTTTCCAGGATTTCCCCTCTCCCTGGCTTTCCCCTGATTTGGAGGTCTGTAGATTACTCTTAACCAGATGGGTGCCCTGTTTCCAGCCTCAGCTGTAATTCACAGGGCATCTGATTCCCCTTGTGCCCCTGAATTTCTGTGGCTTTGATGGTGTCCTTAACATAAATGGCTACCCCTCCCCTCTTCTTTCATATCTGATCTCTCCTGAACAAGTTACAGTATATCCTGGGAAAGCTAAATCCCAATCATGATTACCTGTGAACCATGTTTCAGTCGTGACAATCCAGTCTAATTCTGCCTCTGCTATTGTGGCAGTGATGCCTGGTATCTTGTTAGCCAGACTGCTCGCACTGAGACATAAGACTTTCCATTTCCTATTTCCTTCCCTGTTTGTGTGTTCTGTCCTTTTGTCTCCGTTACTCACCTTACCTTCTTTTTGCTTCTTGGCAAACCGCGTTAGGGTTGTTTGCTTTCCATTTCCTGAGACTCTTCTTCTAGTTTGTTCTGTACATTTTGTGCTAGCTGGAGGGGGAGAGGTGACAGGCTTTATGTGAGCTGCTCCAAGAGCCACTGTTGTCTCCCCATCTGCTAGTTTAAATGTCATGTGTGGACATCAAATTTCTGACTGAGCACCCTAACCCCCTCCTTTGTCAGGTGGAGGCTATCAACCTTAAAGAACTCCCTTTCCCAGATGTTCCCCCCGTTTCCAATGAAATTATGCCCTTTTGTGTGGCACCAGACCCTAAGCCAGCTGTTAAGATTGCCTATCTCTTTCTCTCTGATTTTCTGCCTATTTCTCCTCTTTTACCAAACAGGCAGAATCATTTACTGACTTGCTGGCAAGGTCATTGGTCCCTAGATGGACCAGGATGTTTGTGGCCATTCCTTTCTTCCTTACGTATTATGCTGGCTATCCGGTCAGTGTCCATCCTTGCGGTAGCCCCTAGGAGACATCTGACCTGTATATCCATGTGCTTGTTGTCCTCAGGTGGGTATCATGTCCCAGCAGTGAAGGAAATACAGCGAACACCATCACAGTGGCATTTTCAGCAGTCCGCTGTGATTGTCCACTAGGTTCCTGATGCTGCTGCCTCTGGGGTGTTCGCCTAGTCCCCAAACCAACTCTGACTTAGAGTTGGCAATCCTAAGTGTGGGGAGTGCCAGGGACAGAGCCCCCATCATGTGGGATGTGAGGATTGAAGCTCCTCACAGAAAACACACATTTCTCCAGCGATAGCACAACACCAGTTGGCGGTATTGTGCCATGGCTGTACTAATGGTCGCTGTTCTCTGTGTCACAGTGGCATGGTGGAACCCCTCAGGTGAGGCTCCACAACACAAACCATGGAGTCCCCCATGATGAGAAGTTTTTTCTGTCAAACTTGTTTTTGGGAGTACCGCATTTTTTATTATCCTGTTGCATTTGATTTTGTGCTGACCTGCTATCTTCTTTGTCTGTATGATAGTTGCAGTTTCTTTTTTTTTATATTCTGTTTGTGCTCCTGTCCTCCATGCCCTCTTCAGACTGAACCTCCCAGCCCCAACTTCCTGGAATTACCGGGGCTTACCTTTCTGCCTGGTCTGGGAGCAGATCCTGAGGAGAGTTGGGCTACATCCTGTGGCTGGAGGATTTAATTCTGTCTTCCATTTTTTCCCCTGATCCCCCATTGCTGGGCTGCACATGCCAGACATGCATGCATAGAGGCATGCACATGTCCACAGAAGTCCCACAGCACCGACACCTTCTGTACACCCTACAGACCCACACTACCCCAGGCCTCCACCTGGGGGCAGTCATTCGGTGGGAGAGCAATCCCTCCACTCCAGAGAGAGCTGTTCTCTGGATGCTCAATCCCCTCCCTCCCTGCTGACCCCCAATGGCCTATGCTTGTTCCTGAACCTAGATCGCTGGCATGGCACAAAGTGTGGCATCTAGCACGTCAACCCTCAGTGCCACTGGATCGGCGAACAGTTGCAGTTTCAAGCGTTGTGTATCTGTTCACCGTTTGTAAAGGGTTGTGTTTGTTTAAGTGTTATGCCTGATTATTGCCTCCTTTTCCCATAACCACCTGCCAACCACCGGGCTTAGTCATTCTCTGGGGGAGAGACATGTTGGTAGGGTTTCCATGGTGTGGTGGAGTAATCCCATAAGGGATGTTTCCCTGTATTTTGGTTTTGTAGGTAGTTGATCTCACCCCAAGCATCTTGGAGCTGAGCTTTGAGGTGATATCTCCCAGCATATGGGACAGCAATCCAGTCTCTAGGCGACTGACCCATTGAAAATCATCCCACAGTGCTGGCAGTTAATGGTATCCATACATTCTTTGTGATTGGGGTCAATGGATGAAAGAGAGAAAAACAGAAGAAGTTTGTCGTCTGTCCTTAGACTGAGTGGATGAAAGCTAGAGACTAGAATTTTATTTTTTGTATTTTTCTCTTTTACTCCTTTGAGGGTGGTGGAAGGGAAATATTGAAGAAGTTTGTCCCCTGTCAGGAGACAGTCCACTGCCAGGAGACTAATGGACAAAAGAAAAGGAATTTTTTTTTTTTTATGTAGACCCCCTTCTGGTTTTAAGTTATGTGCTTTTGTCCTCTGTTAGGTGAGCAATGTGGGTAGAGCTAGAATGTCTATCCCTTGTAGTATCAGATATATGTCCCACCCCTTCCCATATGGGACAGGAACAGTGACTATAAATGTGGAGTACCCAGTGGAGGGTGGGATTTGGGGGAGGGAGGGTGAGTAAGACAGTGTTGTCCCTGCTGCCAGAATGCATGAAAAACAATCAGGTAAGTGTTTGAATAAGTGTCTGTTTCTGCCCTGTTCCCTAAGTCAAGAGAGCTTCTGTAGCAGCTGAAGTCCAATGGAGAACTGTCAAGGTTACAGAGCTGCTCAATCTAGTGCTTCACCCATGCTCCTGTAAGTCCGGTCCCTTCCTTATATCTGGAGCCATGTTGGGCATCAGCAGGGGTAGTTTAAAATTATGACTGAGGTGAAGTAGCAGCTTCTCCTGGTTTGGCTGCCTTCCTTTGACCAACTGTCAGCAGATGGCTAGAGAGGGAGTAAGGATGTTAGGTATTCCGCTGCCGTAGTCCCTCTGCAGCTCAGGATAGTCTCAGGATCATATCCCCCTCACTCTTCCCTCTTTTAGGGTGTACAGTACACATTGAGGTCCTTCAGTCTCTCTTTGTAGGGTTTCTGATGCACACCCTCAACATATTAGTTGCCCTCCTCTGAACTGCCTCCACTTTGTCTATGTCTTTCTTGAGATGTGGTCTCCAGAACTGGATGCAGTACTCCAGGTGGTGTCTCACCAGTGGTCTATATAATAGCAACACCACCTCACTCTTTTTGCTGGTAATATCCCTCCCTACACACCCCCAATGTCCCATTGGCCCTACCCACTTCCTAGTTGCACTGCCTCTCCATCTTTAGATCATCAAATATGGTTACTCCCAGGTTCCATTCCTCTTTGGTGACTGTCAGTACCTCTTCTTCCATATTGTACTCTGCCTCAGGGTTTCTGTTCCCTAAGGGAGTGCTTTTGTACTTTTTTGCATTGAAATCCAGCTGCTGTGCCCTTGACCACTCCTCAAATTTTCTGTGGTCTCTGCACATTCATTTCACTCCCTCTGGATTGTCCACCCTATTACAGATTTTGGTGTCATCTACAAAGAGGAAGACCTTCCTTTCCAGCTGATATACAGTGTCTCTTATAAAGATACTAAAGTTGACTGGTCCCAGTATTGAGCCCTGTGGCACCTCATTGGTCACCCTCCCTGCCCTGTAGTGAACTTCATTTACCATCACTCTATTGCCTATTCCTTTACCAGTTTATTACACAGTTTAACACCTTTAGACCCACCACTAAGCTACCCAGTTTCCTTATGAGCCTCCTATGATGAATGGTTCAAAAGCCTTACTGAAATATAAGGAAACCATGTCCACTGCCCCACCTTGTTTTACTTCTCTGATCAACCAGTTAATGAAATCTATCAGATCTGTCTGATATGACCTCCCCCATGAATCAATGTTGCCATGGTTCTTGTAACCTGCTGGATTCAAGATATTCATTTCCTTTAGAAATGATTCCATAAACTTCCCCACAACTGATGTCAGGCTGACTTGCCTATAGTTGTCAACTTCTTCTCTGTTTCTACATTTGTGAAGCGGTACTAAATCCACCCTCCTCCAGTCCTCTGGAAGCACTCTTGTTTCCAGTGAGTTGTTAAAAAGTACCTTCAGAGGTGCAGTCAGTATCTCCCTGAGCTCTCTCAGTACCTTTGTGTGTACCCTGTGTGGCTCCATAACTTTGCCACTTTTAGATTTTTGAGTCACTTCAGGACAGTCTCATCTGTAAAGGGGCTTGTGTCTATATCCCCCTTTCCAGTGTTCCTTATGCTTTTATGTGGCCTATCCCTTTCCACTTCCTCTGTGAAGACTGAACAAATATATTTGTTCATGATATCTTCTTTTTTCTGATCCCCTCTGTACAGTCCCCACCAGCCCTTGTTACTCTCACAATCCCTCCCCTAGACTTCCACTTTTCACTTATGTACCTAAAAAATGTCTTGTTCCCTTTTACCTTTGAGTTATTTTTTCCTCAGTTTGTGCCTTTGTACTCCTCACTGCTTTCCTTGCCTCCCTCTGTTTCTTCTGATAAACCTCCCTGCCCTCTTCCCTCTGTCTCTCCTTAAACCTCCTGAAATCTACTCTTTAGCATTTAGCTTTTCAGACAGGTCCTTCAAGAACCATAGCTGCCTCTTTTTCCTATTGCTTTTCATCACTCCCTTTGCACAGAGGTTTGTTGTCTTCACTAGCCTTCCATTAACTTAGTCCACTGTTTCTCCTCCCTGCCCAGATAATTTCTCCAGCTAAGTTATCTCTAAGGCAGTCATCTATTTTTTTTTTAATCTGCCCTGCTGAAATCCAGGACCCTCATCCTTGTGCAGTTCTCTTCCACTGCCATCGTCGTGTTCAGCCACACTGTATTGCGATCACTTGTCCCCAGGTGGCATCCCACCATGACATCTGCATTATTGTCCATGTTAATGAGCACCAGGTCTAGTATTGCCCCACAACAAGTGGGCTCCCTGACTAGTTGCCTGAGAAACACCCCCTGCAGGAAGTACAGGATATTCCCTGCTTCTAGCCGAAATGGTGGCTGAGAGGCTCCAATATACATCTGATAGACTGAAGTCCCCCATAAAGTCTCAAAACCTAACAAATTTTAACAGTGCTGCATTCTTGAGTAGTCTAAAGTCTGTAGATTGGCGTCCTATCAGCTCTCTCCTAGACATTAATGTAGACCTTGACTTTTTCATTAACACTTTCTCCTCTATTCTTGACTATCATGCTCCATTTAAATTGAGAAGAGCCAAGGGCATCCACTCTCCTTGGATCTCCCATGATTTATGGCAATTGATGCACTGCCATGACAGAGCCAGGAATATCTTCAAAAAGTCTGGTCTCACCTCTGATTGGCTAATCTACCACCACTTGAGAAATGCTTGTAAATCTAAAATTACCAAGTCCAAATGTGAACACCTTAAATCCCTGCAAATTAACCATCATAGTAAGCCTAAAAGCACCTGGGCACAAGTCAATACCATGCTGAAAGGCAAAGAATGAACAATCCCCCAGACAATGATCAATAATGGCACAGTACTAGCCACCCTCCTGGATATTGCATCAGGTATAAATCAGTTCTTCACTGACCTTGGCAGATATAAAAAAGGCTTACCAACTACATCACCCCATCCTGACAATGTAAGGCCAGATCCTCCCCCACTCCCTTCCATAAGAGAGTCACCTCATGTACAGAAGTCCTCAAGCTCTTAAACAAACTTAACCCTGTTAGTTCGCCGGGTTTTGATTCCTTCCCTCCTAGATTCCTCAAGATTGGTGCCCCCACTATCATTTACCCTGTTGCGCTGTTAATCAATAGGTCCTTCCTCTCATATGCAATGCCTGATAAATGGAAAACAGCTACAGTGGTCCCTGTTCTCAAGAGTGGCCCAGCTAACCTTACTGAAAACTATAGACTAATATCTATACTATGTCCACTGACTAAAATTCAAGAAAGAGTACTATATAATCAGTTATATTCCTTTCTAGAATCGACAGATGCCCTTACCATCTCACAACATGGTTTCTGGAAACTGCATGGGACCGATTCTACCCTCATAAGGGTTACCGCAGATGTCTACCAAGCTATGGACCAGAGGTGCGTGACAGAGGCCGTCTTTGTTAATCTCACAAAAGCATTTGACATTGTAAAACACTGACTACTCTTATCAAAACTTTGTAAGCTTAGTCTTGACTTTCATACCCTATCTTGGTGTTCTATTTATCTGGCCAACTGGCTACAATGTATCCATTGGACTGGTGTTAACTCTTCCCTAGCTCACATCATGGACAGAGTCCCCAAGGGGTCAATCCACGGTCCTCTGTTATTCTCAGTTTTCATTAATGAGCTACCTAGCACCTGTGGTGGTGCGATGGTACAACTATATACACAGATGATGCAATCCTATATAGAGCAGATAAATGTATCTCCTCCATCAAGTCAGACCTTGAAAAGGATTTCTGACTCCTCAAAGCCTGGTTCACACAAAATCTACTTGTTCTCATTTCCAAAAAAACAAAAACCATGCTGTTCCAACACACAGCCTATGACCTATCCACCCAACAACCCTTAATAGTCAACACCTCTACAGGTATGGCTCTAGAAGGAATGGACTCCTTTAACTATTTAGGAGTTACCCTAGGTGAAAATCTATCCCTTGAAGTGCATGCTCATAGAACTATCAAGTCCACACATCAAAAACTGGGCATGCTCTATCAAACTGCCACCTTACCTAACCACTCATTCTCAGAGAACCCTGGCATCTGCAACATTACTCCCTGGTCTCTTTTATGGAGCCCCTCTACTTCACTCAGTCAAGTCAACCACACTGTCCAAATTGAAGCAAACCTAACAAAGAAGCACACAGTTCGCCGCTATAACACCTGCTCGAGTGCACCACTGTGACATCTTTAAAGCCCCAGGATGGCTGTCCTTTGAGGTTAAGCTTGACTTCCCCCTACTTTGTACTATGTTCAAACTCATCCACCTTCCCTCCCTATCTATCCTTACAAACATGCTCACCCATAAACCCATCCCTTGGACCCTTCTTTCCTCCCTCTTCCCTTTGCTAAATCTCCCCAAAACTCACCTAACTATAGGTAGGAGATCCTTCACCTTTCTGGCTTCCCAAAAACGGAACAATGTGTTGCATGGACTACTTTTCTGCACATCCCTTCCCCAGTTCAAAAAATGCTTTAAAGAACTCTTCTTCCCCCTCCAATCTGCACCTGTTTCTAAGACCTCATCTCCCTCCATCTAACTGTCTCACACTCTACTCTGCTTCCCTTATATCACCCTCTCTCAATTTAAACTCCTAAACTGCCCCTCATGCTTCTTTACCCTCTACTCTTGTTATGTCTGCATATAATTTGACTACGCCACTTATGGACTGACTGTCAGCAATCATCTACATAACTGTAATTAATTTTTTTGACCATGGCACTTAAGGAATAATTGTTAACATACGCTATTCTATAAGACACTCTCTGTAACTACTCTTCTGTTTCAACCCGAATGTATGTATATATTAATATGTATATTATTCCTGTCACTGCCTACATGTATTTGTAAACTGTTTTCTTTCTTGGAATTGCTGCCCCTCAAAAAGGGATATGTCTGTCTTATTGGGCCTTCCTGGTCATCAAAATTCAAATAAATATATAGCACCTCTCCTTTTTCTGCAATTGTGCTAATGGGCTCCACCAGTGCCTTATCTAAATTATCCCCCTGTTTTGGCAGTCTGTAGATCATGCCATTTGGGGCTGATTCACAAAGATGTGCACAAGAGGCATGTATCAGAGCATGCAGCTCTCCATCCAAGGGAATTCCGTGTGGGGGCCACATTCATGAACACCAGCCCCCACTCAGCCCCACCCCCTAGTCATGCAGGTCCATGGGGGAAGGCGGTTGTGTAGCGCAGATTCTGGTGGGCAGCAAATCAGTTGCCCAAAAAGGGAGCCACAGTGGATCCCTTATGAGATTCTGGCACCATGTTGATGGCCGGCACGCAGTGCGCCAACTGTGCTGTGAAGGCGGCCTTCCCCATCTGCCCAACACTGGCCTCCAGAAGTGCCCAGACAATAGGGGCTGCATTGTTGGGGGGCTGTTTTCCTCCACCCTGCCCGCTGCATCCAGAGGCAGCCTCCCAGGGGGTGCATAGCCAGCCCTGGTGGTTTATGGCTGCCTCCCAGATGCAAAAAAGGAGTCCCCTGTGCACAGCACTCCATAGGGTTGTGCATGCCGTGGAGTGCTAGCTCACCCCTGCACAGAGCTCCATGATTGGCCAGGTGATTGGTTGCTTGGGGGTGCGCATCTTTTTCTTGCATGCAGTAGAAGGGGCGCAGTGGGTCTTGACAGCTGCGAGGTGGCTATGTGCCTGACTTATGCTGTGTGTAGCCACCCCAGCTGATAGTGAATAGGCCTGACTGAATAATTTCTCCATTTTCTGTTTGCTGGTAGGTTTGTGAGTTTTTGCCTTGTAGTTTACATAAGACTGTCTTTTTTTACCAGACTGTTTTTGTAGACACTGATTATCAAAGGAACAGACCCCCACATACCCCCATTCCCCAACAACCCTTGGATGCTCTGCCTTTATAGTGGAAGACCAAGCCTACACCTATTTAAAGTGGCAGGAACAGTTAGGCAGCAGAGCACAAGCAGTAGCCTAGCTGATATATATGCAGAATTACAAAAGGTATAGCTAGCAACTAAGTCCAAAGGGCACATATAAGAGGAGGAGCGAGAAGCTGTAAGTCCCTATAGAAGGACAGAGTAAGAGTTTTGCAGCACTACTACAGGTTTAGAGCTCTTATAGAAATACGGATGCAAATGTTAAGAGCTGTGGAATATTTAGAGACTAAGAGAGACAGGGTGGATGTGGCGGCCTGGGCAAGGAGGCAGGTGGATGTGTGGGGGAGAGTGGAGAGGTAGGAATGACTGGGATTGGGAGCACAGGGGGACCATGAGGGTTGTGACCTCTAATGGGTGTGGGGTAGCACTGTTTCTGGAAGCCTGGTAGAAGGTGGGGGGTGTCCAGTGTGCAGGATGTTCAGACAGCTTTCACTGATGATAGAGAGCTTGAGGTGGAAACTGGGGAGAGGGGACAAGTATGAGAGGGTGATGATGAGATGGGTTGAGGGGAAAGAAGGGCTCCATCGCAGGATAGACCAGGTTGCCACAGGCCAGAAGGGGGCACTCGACCAGGGGGACAAGTCCACAGGGCCTTGGGGGCACCAGAAGTGGATGTTGGCAGGTGGTAGGGAACACGGATAGACAGAGAGGAAGTAGAGAAGTGATTCAGGGTAAGCAGATGCAGGAAGGGATTTCAGGAGAGGGCAAGGGCAGGAGGTTGGAGACAATGAACAGGTATGCAGTAGTGGTTGATAAAACAGAGCAGGGGTTGGGGAAGGCACTATAGAACAAGAGTCAGGGGACCAGGCTGGAGGAAGGAAGGAAATACAGGGAGAAAGGGAAGATTGGGGGGTAAAAGCGGGGAGGGGCAGGGAAGTAGGTCAAGTTGGGACAAACACACTAAACAAATGGGGAGGAAGGCCAAAACATGTTGGGAGGGGGTTAGTGGGAGGCACAATGCAGGGGGCAGTGGGAGGATGTAAAAGTAGTGGAAGGGGAGTGGTTGTGGAATGAAGTGAGCAAAGAAAGGATGAAGAAGAAGGAGAGCTGGTGGAGGTGCAATTGAAGGAGAAGAGACGGGAAAAGGGCAGAGTATGAAAGGAGAAGACACTGAGGATAAGGGGCTCATAGGAGGGCAAACCAATGTGCAAGGGATGAGGAAGTGAGTACTTGTATTAGGAGATTCTATGCTGGGGAGGAGTGAGATGGGGAGGTGAGGGAGCGAGGAAGAGCTGAACCTGGGTGGAGTGTATGCCAGGTATAACAGCAGGGAGAATAGGGCAGTACATTCAGAAATGTGTGGAGAAGGTGAAAGGGAAGTCTCATAACATTGTGCACCTGGGAACAAATTACCTATAGGACAGTGCAGTGGAAGAAGTGCAGAAGTGGTTCAGGGAAGTTGGGGGTATCTGCAATCGGGTGGGAAGCTCAGTGACATTCTCCGAGGTACTGCCAATACCTAGGGCAAGCGCGGTGAGGATGCTAAGAATACAGGTGTTTAATGGGTGGTTGAAGGGGTGGTGTGCAGAAATGGGGTACGGGGTAATAGGGGAGTGGGGCAAAACATGGAATAATAATGGGCTTTATGCCAAGGATAGGTAGCATCTCAACATCAACGGTACAAGGGCATTGGGACAGGGGCTGGAGAAGTACATTAAAAACAACACAGATGTAAACAGAGGAGGGGGGAAGGCTGAGTCGGATAGCTGGGAGGAGGCACATTCCAGGGGAGATCGGAAGACCTTGTCCCCCAGAGAGGGAGGAGAAGAATGAGGGGAAGTTACCAAGACAAAAGTGGAAGGGGGAGATACAGGAAGAGGAGAGGCAGGATACAAGGTGGACTGTAGTATCCTTGAACGCAAGGAGCTTAGCAAAAAATGTAGCAGAGTTCCAGGCAATTGTGGCAGAGGGAGAGGTAGATATTGCCCAAACTGAGAGACCTGGACCACCCAATACCATGAGTAGGATCTCACGATCCCAAGATACAAGGTGTTCCACAGGGACCGAAGGGGGGGAGGGTGGCTATTTATGTCGGGGAGAGGCTACTGTGTAACAGGGAGGAGGGGGATGAGTGCAGGCCAGAAGCCATATAGGTATTGCACCAAAGCTCTAAAGGTAAGAAGCTCAGGATGGGGGTGATGTACAGGCCACCCTCACAGAGTGAAGAGGTGGATAGGGAGCTGGGAGAGCAAATCAGTAATGTCAGTACAAAGGGAATACAGTTATAGTGGGAGACTTCAACCTACCTGGGGTTGACTGGCACAGTAACTACAGCACACGCCAGGGAACAGGTGCTGCTCAGGGGTAATGTGAGGAAATTTGTTTTCACGGAGAGAGTGGTGGATACATGGAACAGCCTTCCTGAGGAGATCGTTGGGTCTAAAACAGTGGGGGAATTCAAACATGCATGGGACAGACACAAGGCAATTATAGTGTGGGGTTGCAGGAAGTAGGCTGTTGGTTAACTAGAATCTGTAGCTTATCTAGTAGGTAGGGAAATGGGCAGACTGGGTGGGCCAAGTGGTCCTTATCTGCTGTCAAATTCTATGTTTCTATGTTTCTATGTTTCTGCAGGAGGCTATCCAAGACAGCTACCTGATGCAAGGGGTGATGGATCCAACTAGGGAGGGGAACATACTGGGCTTGGTGCTAACAAATGGGGATCAAGTCCAGGGTGAGGTAGTACAGGAACCTCTAGCAGGAAGTGACCACCACTCAGTGTGGTTCCTCCTCAACACAGGGAGGGAGTTGGCTAAGACTAGGACAAGAGAACTGGACTTCAGGAAATCAGATTTTGCCAGAATGGGCAGCATCTTGGAGGGATATTTAGCTAAAATTAACTCAGGGATGTATGCTGAACAGAAGTGAGAAATTATTAGAAAGGGCTGAATGAGGCCACAAACATGTGTGCTAAATCTCAGAGTAAGCAGTTCAGGTCAAAAAACCTAGCTAGCTCAACAAGGAAGTTGTTGTAGTAGTAGTAAAATTTTATTTATACAGTGATAACACCTTTAGGGATGTATATGCCCTATTCTCAAGGTGCACCTGCTTGT
Organism: Neoceratodus forsteri; assembly: GCA_016271365.2. Classification (NCBI taxonomy): domain Eukaryota; kingdom Metazoa; phylum Chordata; order Ceratodontiformes; family Ceratodontidae; genus Neoceratodus; species Neoceratodus forsteri. Next base: position 1,007,444,354 of record CM057454.1, on the reverse strand, counting down.
AGGTTACAAGTTAAATAAGTATGCACAAGTGTTACACACATTACAAATCACTTTTCAAAGACATTATAAATACATATAACAGACATACTTTCAGTAGTATCAATTATTAGTCAATGTCTAAAAACTTATCCATTACATACACAATAATATTTCATTTCCTGCTGTATAGCTGTATTTGGTAACATGTCTAAGTCCCTAAGATACTGAGGAAGTAGATCCCAGCAAATAGCTGCTTTATATTGAAATGTCAGGGTGGTAAATCTATTGGTAATGCTAATTCTCCGACCTCTTTTTTCCTCAAGTTGAGACTATGTTTAGGTTTTTTCAGCTTCCCTATTAAATCATACAACATGTTATTTTTAAGGATCATCCATACATGTTTTGCCCATATACATTTCCTTCTTGTATCTAATGAGCTCCAAACAAGAGAATTAATGTAAGTACAGTGGTGAGTACTAAATTCACATTTCAGTACGTATCTTGCCAGTTTGTTTAAGACTGTATCTAATTTTGTCAGGTGTTGTTTATCTGCATGACAGTAAATACGACTTCCGTAGTCCATTAGTGGAGGGGAAGGTGAAGGAAAAAAGACTGGCCTTCATTAAGTTCAAAAAATTGGGGCATGAGGAGGATAAAGAGGTGTTCACAATGGCATCTAGGGAGATGACCAGGTCAGTCAGGGCAGCCAAGGCAGCAATGGAGCTAAAGTTGGCTCTGGGGATCAGAGAGGGGGGGAAAGGGGTTCTTTAAATACATAAGGGAGAAGAGTAGTAGTAGGGATGACACTGTTAGACTCAAGAGAGAGGTGGGGATGGGAAGAACAAGGGGAAGATGAGGTAGAGGCACTCAATGAGTATTTCTGCTTAGTGTTTACAAAAGAAAGGGAGGGTCCAATACCGAAGGAGAAAGGCACAAGGGTGGAGGGGGGCTGAGACAACAGATGTGGTCATCCAAGAGGATAGAGTTCTGAAGGGCCTTAAAGCCTTACATACGAACATACGTACGAAGACGCCAGCAGAAGAAGGCCATTTGGTCTATCAAGTCTGCTCGTATTGCAGGGTCCACAACTTGAGCTAATGTCCCTGCCCTCCCTCCCCACTCCTCCCATCCTCCCTACCCATGATTCTTACCTTCCCCCTATGTTTATCCCAACCTCTCTTAAAGCTGCCCACTGTCTTCAATGAAATGACCTCTTCCAGCAGTGCATTCCAAGTGTCTGCCACCCTCTCCGTGAAGAAGTGCTTCCTGACCTCCCTGATAAACCTCCCACCCTACAGCTTAATACTGTGCCCCCTTGTGATATGGTTGTCACTCAGCTTAAAGAGACTCTCCTTATCAACCTTATTTATTTCTTTCAAGTACTTGACCTGGCTCCTGCAGTTCTCTTCCATGATCCCTCCAATGCTGTCAAAAATCGAATGGTCTGCTGTACTCTGTTAAAATAACTGTAACTGCTTCATTCCCTAACCGATGCAATCCTTCCATATGGCTAAAGTGATATTATCAGGAGTATGAGTGATTAAGCTCCCTTTTGAATCATTGACCGATACTGGCCCCTGGCGCTCCAGCGTATTCATACCGTCTCTGCTTTGTGACCTTTCTGTGGCCTGACAGTCCGTTGTACCTGGACAGCTAGCGCTAGCACCCAGTCTTGGATAATATATGCGGTAGGTGCTGTTCCACCCATGCCTCTGTACCTCACTCATACCTTCCTCCAGTACGCCGTGGTACAGCCGCCTACAGCCCCAATGTAAGCGCTCCCTGGAGATGCCGTATTTATGCCTGGCAGGCTGCCTGCTTCCTTCAGTCATAGCTATACCTGTTTTATTCATTTGTGAACAGGTCAAGAGAAAAGCTGTTATCACTTATTTCTGTCTGTCTGCCATGATAGCGATACCTGGGTCTCACCTGTCCTTTTTTTCTTATGAAAATTACTATAACAATATTCATCTCTGTATCTCTGTGGACTTGCCTGTTCCCACTGCTCACTGGTCTTGTTGATGCTCTAGAATCAACTGTTATGTTATGTACGTTTGTGTATCCTGATTTGCATGTCTACTATGTTTATTCCAACTGTAAATATTGCTTCTTGTTTATAATATAATCTGGACTTAACCAGGTCCATATTGTAAATCAGCTTGCTCAAGAATGGTCACCTGGATAAATAAAGATTCGATTGATTGATTGACTTGAATGTCCCAATCATGTCTCCTCTCTCTCTCTCTCTCTCTCCTGTCTTTCAGGGAGTACATGTTCAGTGCCCTCAACCTCTCCTCGTATGCTTTGCCCTGCTGACTGGCTATCATCTTTGTTGCCCTCCTCTGTACCTTCTCCAGCAGGTTAATGTCCTTTTAGAGGTGTGGGCACCAGTACTGAACTCTGTACTCTAGATGCGGCCTTACAAGTGACCTGTTCAAGGGTAGTATAGTCTCCTCTCTCCTACTACTGATCCCCCTAATTATGCATCCCAGCATCTTGTTTGCCTTTGCTGCTGCTTTCTTGCACTGTGTGGAGTGCTTCAGGTCACTAGTGATCATCAAGACCAGGTCCTTCTTCTCTGATGCAGATTCTCGGACTCCACACAGGTAATACTCTGTCCTGTGATTCTTGGCTCCAATATGCATAACTTTGCATTTCTTGGCATTGAAGTCAAGCTGCCAGATCCTGGAGCATCTCCCCAGCTTTTCCAGATCTTCCTGTAGGTCCCTTATCCTTTCAGCTGTGTCCACTCTCCCACAGAGCTTGGTGTCATCTGTGAATAAGCACATTTTGCCTTTAATGCCATCCCCAATGTCATTGAAGACATTGAACAATACCGGCCCCAGCACAGAGCCCTGTGGGATCCCACTGGTTACCTCTCTGGTGCCAGATAACTCTCCCCCCACCACCACCCTCTGGGTTCTGTCCCTCAGCCAGTTTTCCACCCATCTAACCACATGTTCCCAACTCCAAGATCCACCAACTTCCTGATCAACCTTTTGTGGGGCACAGAGTCAAAGGCCTTGCTGAAATCAAGACAGAGGATGTCTACCACTTGGCCCCTATCTACTGTATATTCTTGAAGGTGGACAAGATGGTGTATACCCAAGGATCCTGAGGGAACTAGCAGAGGTGTTGGCAGGCCCTCTGATGGACCTGTTCAATACCTCCTTGGAGATGAGGAATGTTTCAGGGACTGGAAAATGGCTCATATGGTGCCTCTTCACAAGAGTGAACCCAAGGACCACCCTGGCAACTACAGACCAGTGAGCATGACTTCCATAGTGGGAAAGTTGATGGAGGCCATTCTGAAGAATATATTGATAACCTTTCTCAATAGCAATGGTATGCAGGACAAGAGACAGCATGGGTTTGTCATGGGAAGATCTTGCCAAACTAACCTTCTTCGACTGGGTCACTAGAGAGGTGAACGAAGGCCATGCTGTGGATGTCCTGTATCTGGATTCAGCAAGGCTTTTGACTCTGTGCCACACTGGAGGTTAATGAGCAAGCTGAAGTGCATGGGGGTGGGGGAAAAACTGGTGGAGTGGGTGGAGAGCTGGCTGCAGGGCAGACAACAGAGGGTAGTTGTAAGGTGGGGAGACATCCAAGCCAAGGCCAGTAATGAGTGGGGAACTGCAGGGTTCAATGCTAGGCCCTGTTTTGTTCAATGTGTTTATTGAAGACATTGAAGAGGGGGTCAAGAGTAACGTCAGCCTGTTCACGGATGACACTAAAATTTGTGCAAGTGGACAATGAGGAAGGGAGGCAGGCAATCAAAGTGGATCTAGCTAAACTAAAACACTGGTCTAGGGAGTGGCAGTTGGGGTTTAATGCTATAAAGTGCAAGGTCATGCACCTCAGAGCCAGACATCCTAGGAACAGCTACTGGCTGAGGGGAGTACATGTAACAACTTCAGTGGAGGAAAGGGGCCTGTGGGTAATAGTTACAGGGGACATGAAGGTATCAGTACAGTGTAGGAGGGTGGTAGCAAGGGCAAATAGGATGCTAGGGTGAAATGCCAGAGGTATCATCTCTAGAAAGGGGGGGAGGTCATCCTGCCATTGTATAGATCACTGGTGCGGCCACATTTGGAGTACTGTGTACAGTACTGTTGCACATACTTCAAAAAGGATGGTAGATTACTAGAGGGGGTGCAGCGTAGGGCTACAAAACTGATCATGGGACTAGGGGAATTGCCATATGAGGAAAGACTCAAGAAGCTCAACATGTACTCAGCAGAAGAGAGAAGAGAAAGAGGGGACATAATAGAGACCTTTAAGTACTTGAAAGGCATTTGAAGTCGGGAAGGGAGGAGTGTTCCGCTTAAAGGGGGGGGAAGGGTATCTAGGGGGCACAGTGTGAAGTTGGAAGGAGGAAGGTTTAGGAGGGAGATGAGGAGGCACTACTTCACAGAGAGTGTGGTGGTGGGTTGGAACACACTGCCAGAGGACATAATCGCTCAAAGGACAGTGGTTTGCTTTATGCGGGGTTGGGTTTGAGTCAAGGGCAGGGTTAGTACAAAGAAGAACGCAAATGGGGCAAGGACTGGGAAAGAGGAAGAAGGGAGTGGTTTGGGTGGGGGTGGGGCAGCTGTAATGATGTGAAAGTAAGAGCTGCACAATCGAACAGACTTGTTAGACCTGTGGGCCTTTTTCTGCAGGCACTTTCATATGTTTGTATGCTGAACATCTGAACGCCTCATACTGAAACCCTTTGACAGGACTGGACTGTAAAACACCACCCACATGTGTAAAAGCACTGTATCACACAAGCACTGTGACTCTCAACAGCACACACATCATGCACAATAGCCATATACCCTCCACCACAGTACAGCTACCCCCATCACACAACACAAGTGTGAAACACCCCTTCATATCAACCGGGCCCCTACATACACATACATGATGCCATGGAGACATGCAAAACCCTTCCCCCCCTAGCATGTAGCAGTATCCTAGCCTCCTATTGGTGGGGTGCACTCAGTGGTATGGAAACATAGAAACAGAAAATGATGGCAGAAGGAGACCAAAAGTCCATCGAGTCTGCTCATGAGTATTCAGGATCTACTCAGATCCCAGCACCTAGCCCCCCCTTCTGGTTCCCACCTGATACATTTCCCACAGTTCTTATTCAAGCATTTGATTTGTCCCATCCCAGTTTGAATGTTGTCACAGTCCTATCTCCCACCATGTCATCATGCAGTCTATTCCATAGTTCCGTGATCCTTTCTTAAAAATAGTGTTTCCTGAGTCATCCTCCCCGCGAAGTTCCCTCCCTGCAGCTTCCTTTGGGCCTTCTAGTATTACAGCCTGAAACCATGTGGAACAGTTCAGAGTAGGGCACCTTATTTGTTTCTCTCAGGAACTTGAACGTTTCTATCATGTCCCCTCTTTCCCTTCTAGTCTCCAATGAGTACATATTCAATGACTCTATGCACCCCTCATGTGAGAGTCCCTGGATGCCCTGTATCATTCTGGTCACCCTTATCTTCATGGCCTCCAGTCTGTTCTTATCCATCTTAATATGTGGACTCCAAAACTGGGAACATTACTCCAGATGAAGCATTACTGGGGATCTACAGAGTGGGAGTATCACCTCCCTGTTCCTGCTGTCAAATCCTCTCCCTATACACCCTAACATTTTGTTGGCCTTACTATAAGCTTTGCTGCATTGGCTGGTCTGCTTATGGGTACCACAGAAGAGAACTCCTAGGTCATTTTCCTCTTGTGAAGCACTGAGTCTGACCCCATTGAGCTAATATGTTGTCCTCAGGTTCCTATTACCTAGATGCATCATCTTACACATTTTTGCTTTAAACGTCAACTGCCAGACATGAAAGCATCTTTCCAGCTTCTGAGGTCTTTTTGTAAGTCACTGTCTCCTTGCTGTCCACCATACCTCCAAGCTTAGTATCATCTGCAAATAGAGCATGTGTGCCCTGAATATCTACACCAATGTCACTAATGAACATATTTAAAAGGACTGGCCCCAAGACTGAGACCTGGGGCACGCCACTAGTGACTTTACACTCATCAAGCCTTTCCCCATTGACTACCACTCTCTGCTTCCTGTCCTTCAGCTGATTTCCGAGTCACCTGATGACAATGGCCTTGGCCATGCCCAGGTCCTCCAACCTTTTCAACAGGGGATTATGTGACCTACCTGCTATGAACCCATGCTATCATCCTGAAGTCCGTTCATGTCCAGTTATTCTACTAGATCTTGTTTAAAGAAGGTTTCCAAAAGGTTCCCTACTACAGATGTAGGACTAACCAGTCTGTAGTTACCTGCCTTTTCCCTGCTTCCTCCCTTCCTTGTGTAGGAATACCACATTAGCTATTCTCCAGTCCCTTGGTGTGACTCCTCTCTGTAGTGAATGGTTGAATAAATATGCCAAGGGGCCCGCTAATTCTCCTGCCAGCTTCTCAGCACCCTTGGGTGTAGTCCATCAGACCCTGGCGATTTGTCCTTCCTTAGATGGCCGAGTGCCTTTCTGACTGTGCTGGTGCTAAATGTTGGTGTTTACATCCGTGGAACCCCCTTATAAGCTGCTGTGTTGCTGCTGTTAGGCATTGGGCCAATGTGTTCCTTGGTAAACGCTGAGCAGAGGAAGTTGTTCAGAACAGCGGCCTTCTGTCTGTCTTCTTCTAAGGTTTTATCACCATCTTTAACTCTAACAACCATCTCCTTTTCTTAATTTTTTCTTGTGTATAGTGTAAAAAATGTTTATTCCCTGCTTTGGCCACCCTCGCAATCCAAAGTTCAGCCACTGCATTGGATAGTCTCACCATCTTTTTTGCTTCTGTACTCTTCTGAATATAATTTTCCAATTACTGTCTCTCTGATTCCCATTAAAATTGTAGAAAGCCTGTCTTTTGGTCCTAATTGCAATTTTGACTTGGTTAGTGAACCATATTGGCCTCTTATGTTTGTGCTTCTTTGTAACTGAATTCCTCATTTTTTTAAAGTTAGACCCCCTCTGAAGTTCAAAATGCCACCCACTCCCTCAGGTTGGGATTTTTGTCTGTACCTTATTGCACAGCACAGCAAGGTATTTTGAATCTGAAAGTATTAAAACTTTTTACACTGTCAACTGGTACCGTACATTTTGTTTGCTGCACTTATTCTTGCATGGCACAGTTCTGTAGTGGAGTGGCTTTATTTTGTTGCTTGTTACTGGTTTTGGAGCCAGCTCACTAAACAGTGTTGCTGTTGGTAGGCCATTAAATGTAATTTACTTATACAACCTACCATTTCCTAATGCTGATGCTTGTTTCTTGGTGATTAGTGCAGGAGAGATTTGGGGTAAATATCTTGATCTCCATGTCCTCTTTCAGGAAATTCTCTTTTTTCCTTTGTTTGCGGTTACTGGCACTTCCCTACAGATGAGATGCATTTGTGCCTACTTACATTCCCCAGTAAACCTGGAAGTGACAGTAGCATGGTAGCCAGGGCTCAATATGAGTAAAAACATAACAAACTTCTGTAACGGAGTATTATTAAAGTGATATCAAGTTCTGAGCCAATGAGACCACTACTGGGAGAAGGGATTGGACTGCAGGGTTGGGTGTTTGAAGAAGGAGAATTGGCAATTTTTATTGATGTAGAGACCAAGGATGGATATGGGCAAGAGGAACAAGCTGCTATAAGTAATGGTGAGGTATATAACATTGAACGTGCTTTTTTGGAATTAGAAAGAGTGGCATTAAAAGATAGATGTCATTTTTGACATAAAACCTATTTGGAATCCAGTCTGAAGGTGGCGCATGTTCCCAGGAGCCTGAGGTTTATCAAAAACACTGGGTTATAGACAAAACAGAGAGTTTTATGTTAAAGACTGGGAAATTGCTTTACAAATTGGTTCTGTAGCACTAACTAATTGTGCAATCAGGGACTATAACAATCAGCAACCAAGCATACAAGAAGATCTTAAAATTAAGGAAGCAGCAGTGGCACAATTTAAAGATTCTGAGCTCTTTCAAGTCTAGGAAAAGAAGCTTAAAGACAAACTAGAAAGACAAGATTCCAGGATCAAAGCACAGAAACTAGTTAAATTTGAGAGAGACAAAAATGATTATGCTAAAGGTCAGGCCTGCAGCTGGGACAAAAATAAAACCCAAAAAGCTAAAGGAAATAATAGAAGATCAAGGGATAAAAGACCTAAAGGTAATGGAAAATTAAAATCTGTTTTGAAAAGGCAAGGTACCTCCCCATCTACTAATACATCCATGGATCAGAAAGTTATCATTCTAATTATTTTTAAGAAGAACAGGAGGAAGAAGAGGAGGAGGAGGAACAGCACACAGAACCCAAGAGGAGCCCCAGAACAGTGAGCCTCAAACAGCTGCCCTCCACAAGAAAACCAGAAGAGGTGATAAGAGGTGACAGAGGCGCAACTTCGAAAACCGGGAGAGGACGGGGGTACAGGACTCAGAAGCAACACCAAATGTAATTAACATTTCAAGTAGAGACCTGGGAGAAACTGAATTAAGATTACTTCAGAAAGGACTCTCTTCTATTCCTAGCTGAGATTCTAACCAGTTCAAACTAGTAGTAGTAATAATTTATTGTTCAGCAAATTGCCATTACAAAAATACATACACACATACGATATATGAAAAAAATTGCAGTATACACATTTGCATAAAATAAATCAGTCTCAATTATTGCACACATGTGGACAAACTTTAAAATTAAAAATTACATTGTAATTCCTACCCAAGCAGAAGCATTCATTTTAGTATTTAGGCAGGAAATAGCTCTAACCCCTCCCCCCGACAGACAGCATCAAGCAGGCAAATTCAGGAATCACAATATTTTCTATATTTTATGATCAGCTTGCAGTTAGTTCATAGATTTATAAGGGATATACAATGGTGAGTTGTCAGATAAATTATTTATCTACACAAGTGCTGTTTGGCCTCAGGTAACCTCACGAGTGGTGTAAGCCTTGAGTGAGATGTCCGAGGTCAAACAGCACAAGTGCAGATAAATCATGTATCTGACAGCTCACCATTGTATATTTCATTTATGCAATAGGGTTGCTTTCTGTCAGTGCAGGGACATTTGCTTTTGATTGTTTTTTCTGTCAGTGCAGGGACATTTGCTTTTGATCGTTTATCTTTTTTTGTATATGTTTGTCAAAAAAGTGGACCAAAAATTGCATTTTTTGCATCTTTTTTTTGCTAAGTATAAAAAAATTGATGAGATATCTATGAATGAAATACCACTCATTTTGTAGATAATTTTGTGCTGCACAACTTTCATGCTCACAGCACTATGCTATCTTTTTTCATTTTAAAGTTATTTGCATTTGAATATAGTTAGTAATGGTACTGAGGCTGAACATTCCAAATAAGTTCCAGAGTGTTTGTGACATATCTACTATGTATATAAATTTGCGATGATGCATCTACTATGTGTATAAATGTAATATTTTGAATTAATCTCATAGAAGCTCAGATTTATCACATAGGATTTATGTCCACGCCTATTGCATAAATATCATTAATCACCAAGTGTTCTCTGCATAGCCAGTCTTTTCTTCCTAATCCTGGTAATCGCAATTAAGTACTGAGCTAAATTTCTAAGTATTTCTAAGTTTTCTGCATTGAATAAGAGGTCTAGCATACACCTATCAGGGATGTTGCAGGTATCCAGATGCTTATTCAAAAAAAAATAACTCTTTCCTTATCATACCAGGGGCACCTTAATACTACATGCTTCAAATCTTCAATTTCTTGTAGATTACAGTGACAGACATTTGAAATTGTATGCTCCTTATTGTATCTGGCCTCTAATTCCATACTTGCAAAGACTTCAAATCTGAATCTAGTCAATACAGACCTATGTTCATATGTTTTAACTACATTGATATGGCTTTAAATTATGTTCTGTGGTATTAGCCACAAGCCAGTTTTAAGACTTTTTTTTTTTTAGTTTTATTAGATCTTTTTGCCTAGATGTGTGGTAAAGTTTATTTGTAATATATCCCACATATGTCCTGCTTAAATTAATATTTTGTTTTCCCCAAGCATTTAGATATGCTAATCTGTTCTGATGTAGTAGTGCATGTATCTTATTTAACCAGAAAGCCTAACTGAACTTCAATAAACATTCCTTCTCCTTCATACATACTTTAATATGATTATCAGTTACTTCTGATTTTGTTTTTACCCAGAAGTTTAATCTACTTTGCCTATATCATATAGCTCAAGCTCAGTTGTCCCAATTGTTATCTAACCAACTCAGCAAGTGTACCCAGAGGTAGTCTAAGAAGATTTTTGTAAGCGGTATTTAGCTTAAACTCAACAGGGGAGACATTTTCTCCTCCCCAGACTTCAGACGAATGTAGTATCTGCAAGATAACTTTGATGTTCATAGTTTTTATAAATAGCACAGCTGTACAGCATCCATACAAATAGTTAAACCTATTCAATGATTTTATTGTATTAGCTTTATTAAGAAGATACATAATATGTTTGTTCCATAATAAGTTAGTTGAAAACTATACCCCCAAATTCTGATATTCATTAACATATTTGAGTCTATTGCTACCAATGTATGAGGATCTATATTTTTCCTGCTACCAAATACCATAACTTGTGTTTTTGAAATATTAGGCTTTAGATTATGTGAAGTACTTAGTTCATCCTTTAAATTAAGAGCCTTCTGTAGGCCCAGTCTGCTAGTTGAAATTATTGCAGGATCATCTGCATAAGCAAGGACCAGTATCTTATAAATGCCAATTTTAGGTGCATGTTGATAATTTTTTTCCAGGACAAGTATTATATCATTACGGTAAATGCTGAAAAGCGTGGGAGCCAAGACACATAACTGGTGAACGCCAAGATTGGTCTTGATTTTACCAGTAAGATCCCCAGCTTTTGTACACTTAACCTGTATCCAGGTGTCAGTATACAATCTACGAATTAAACTAATCAAATTACCGTCCAAATCCAATTTATGCATTTTGTCCCATAATAACATTCTTAGCAAAAAATCAAATGCAGATGAGAACTCTATAAAAGCAACAAAAAGTGGTTGTTTCCTAATAATGCAATATTTTTTCCTGTAGATGGTCTAATAAGAATACTTGGGTGTAGGTTCCTTTGTTTTTTGTAAAACCAGCTTACAAGTGAGACAGTGTTTCATTTTGTTCTAACCAGTTTATTAATCTACTTAAGAGGACTTTTGCAAACAGTCTTGCAAAATTATCAAGTAGGCTAATTCGTCTATAATTATCAGTTCTGTTTTAACCCCTTTTTTATGAATAGGTATAATATAACTACCATACCAAGTTGTAGGGAAATAATCATACATTATCATTTTATTAAATAAAGCTGAAAGAAGCAGAGACCACCAGTTTCTATTTTGTTCACAAAAACCTATTAACAAATTATCCGGACCTGGAGATTTATTTATTTTAAAGCTATCAATAGCTAGCCCAATTTCATGGGCTGTAAACCAATTGAAGTCTCCATTAATTTGATTATTGATATAATGAATTTGAATTTTATTATCAAAAAAAATTCTAGAAAAATAATCAGTCCATATGTCAGGAGTAATGTATATGTCCAACCTAGTTTTAATTTGTTTCGTACCAGAAGCCACTAATGTCCAAAATATTTTATCATCTCTGTTTATTATTGCATTGTACATTATATCCCAGAGATGCTCTTGATGATGTAGTTTGTTCTTAAAGACATGGATTTTATAATTTTTCCTAACTAAATTGAGTTAATTTATGTTTTTTCTGTTCAGATTTCCTTTACCAATTCTTAATTGCTTATTTAAGTTTTTTTTTTCTTGTCTACAGTATTTATAAAACCAGTTTTCATTTTAAATGACTGCCCCAGGCTTTTCAACATTTACTATCAATGCATTTGTATACAAAGCTTATGTTTGTACAATTAGATTATATAACTGTTCAGGTTCCATGTCAATTTGTAAATATCCCAATAAAATCTACCTGAAATGATCAGATACCTTATTTAATCTATCAGTTGAGATGTTGTCCCATTTTATTCTTTTGTTCCTTATATGTATTATCTCCTCATTATAGTAAATATTAGATTGGATGGTTGTCCTATACAATAGTAAAGGCATATGATCACTTTCTACCCTTTGTAAAATGTTTAAATCAAAGTAGTTCACATAATCGTATATCGTACATTAAGCAAAATCTATTGTCAAAATGTCCCCTTGATTTAGATAGGTAGTCATTCCCTCATTATCAGAGGAAAGCCTTCCATTTGATATGATTTATTGTAATGTATCTATTAATTTTGTCATATAATGATATTTATCTGTGGTTTTCTTATCTTTAGATTTTCTGTCTGATATTTCCAAATTAAATGCTATTTCCATTAATGCATCATTTTGTTTGTCTTTTGGTAATCTGATGTTAAAGTCACTCAGTAACAAGAGCTCAGTGCAGGAATTATCCTATATTATGAGTATTGTATCTTGTGTCATTACTTTTAGTAAATTTTTGCCATATTGAGATGAAATAAGTGGGGGATTGTACAGATTAATCAATAAAAATATATCATCTCTTAATCAAAGTACTACCAACAGATAAGTTGGTTTTATTTTAGTAGAAATAACTTTGATGTAATCTGTAATTCTAACATATGTAATCAGGCTGCCCATGTGATGACCCATCTTTTTTTGTTTTAATTCCATGTTGTGTATAAGGATATAACTGTTCAGTTCAACTTTATCCACATCTTCCTTAGAGTGCCAAGATTCTTGAAGTGCTATATCATCACATTGGTTTAAAAAAGGCATAAATTCAGTATCTATATATTTAGATATTATATCTGCAACATTCTAAGATACTATGCCAGTTAATTGTTTATTCTGTTCCTTAAACACCCTTGTAGAGGTTTCCAAAAGTTCAGCCTCTCATTGTGGCATTTATCACTAGGCCCCTCCAGGCCCAATTTCATAGCAAGACATTCCTTGTCCTCAGACAGGGCCTCATATCTATTGGTCACCTCCACACTATATAAAATACCAACATCATCAGAACAATGCTTTTCCTGATTTACAGACCGATTTTCCATACCACTGGTATCAACAAAGCGAATACCCAAAACATCTAATTTGTAACTACCCTGGGGATTTTTTTCCATCAACAGATGATTATTTACTGTCAGGACAATTTGATTGCCATCTTCCCTATTTTTATATACTCTATAAAGATATACAATATCATCTGTATACAATTCAAGTCCTGAGAAATTAATCATCGTTTGCTGTATAATCATAGTTAAATTTTCATGAGTTTCCAGACCCCTCAAATTCAAGCCAAAAATAGAAATTGTATTGTTAGAACAGACAGTTGGCACATTATCAGATAACACAATATCTTGCAATGTGTATACCATTGCAAGTTTTTCAATTAGATCTAACTATGTTCATATCCCCTTACTTAATAGGGTCAAGGCTGGAACTGGATAGTCCATACTTAAATTCATTTTATGTAGTGAAGTTGATTTTTTCCATATACAATCAGCCACTCTGCTGTGTTGAAAAAACAGCACTACTAATTCTTCACCCACACTATCGTAAGTCCTAGTAGATTTAATGATGTTATCATAAGCAGTATTAAGTTGTAACCATTCATCACATATTATTTGGCATAATAACAACAAAATGTGATAATTTTACAATTCATTCTTAGTAATACCTTTGCCTACCAAAATAGTTTGTTTCTGAACAAGTCATGGACCTTTACTTTAGATGTTTCAACTTGTTCCTGTTTTTCTATGTTCCCATCAGTGTCCTGTCCTACATGTTTCTTTCTTGCTTTTACTACAGTTTCAGCATTTTATACATTTTCAAGGTATCCCTCCTCTTTACTATTCTCCTTCTGATGTTTTTCTCTTTATCTTTGGTAATAGTTTTATTAACTTGTGCCATAACCAGTTTATTGGAAAGTAAAGATGTTTTATTTGTTTTTATGCTATGATTTGCTACATCCATTTATCAGGTTTATATTGTCCTTTACTTATTTGCCTTTGCCCTGTAGATACAGCCAATTTACCCTTTTTCACATCGACCCCCTGTTTAAATTTCAGTCTTCTCTATATCACTTTATTCTATTTCAATACTTAGTTGTCTAAATAAAGAGTTGGTGCCCTGTTTCTTCATAATCTCAATGAGAGCTGTTTGGGTTTCAAGCATCTCTTTATTCCTAGCAATCTCTCTTCTCAATTGTGACATCTCATTTTTCATTAAAATGATTTGTTCTATAATTGCAATACTTGTTATATGGGGGTCCATCAATACCTTAATCAGGTCAATTTCCAGAAAAGGGCAATAAGCATGATCTGGGCAACTAGATAAGTAATGTTCCTTAGTATTTGTCTGTTTTTTTACTATATTTTTGTTCTATACACCCTTTCATAGTAGTAATTGTATCCTGTAAATTCTGTCTAATTTCAGCCAGTTCATCTTCCTGTTCCAATTTATCATACGTCAAAATCCCAGTGACATTTGTTCCAGGAGTGGGACATGGTAATCGATGAAAGCTGTCTCTGAAGTTCACAGAAAAAATTTCCATGGGTCCCAGGTTCAGACTCCCAGGTTCAAAAACATCCAGTCCCATGTCAACATCACCACCATCATGTTCAAACTCACCACATTCTGTATTAAATGTTAAGTCAGGTGTTTTTTCTAAGGACTCAACACCAAAAGAATTTTGCTGTGAGATTGTTTCTCTAATTTTAGAACTAACAGCTGTATATGGTATCAATATTGGTGTAGATGTATCTTTTATAATTACATCATTTGATTTCCTTATGTGAGCTGCAATCAAAGTCTGTGCCTGCCTATCAGTACCTCTTTTTTCCTTTTCCCTTTTTTAGTCTGTCAAGGGGGAGGTAATACATCTTCTTTTTGCTGTTCTTCCTTTAAATTTTTCCTTGCCCTTTTGTCTCACTTTTATGGAGCCTTTACTTCTGGATTTCTTTATGTTTTGAGTATTCATTTTATTTCCTGTTATATCAGGGACCTCAATGATCAGATTTTGGTCTAATTCTTGTTTCTTATTTTTTCTGGTCTTCATAGATAAGGGTATAGTATAAAAGCTGAAATTATACTATCAATACTAACAATAAAAATGCATAAATTAATGACAAACAAGTACAAGTATTATATATTGGGGAACCAATATGGTCCCTATTAAAAAAGGTTGTTACACTCTATATTCCTAAATAAAAATACAATATACACTAAGAGTGTCCAGCACTTAGTCACTATGAATAAAAATGCATGCTGTTAAAAATAAAGTCCCACTATATAATTAAGTTCCTTTTCATTGAATAATATCAAGTAGAAAAAAACTTCTGGGATTGCTGGGCCTTAAAGATGAAAAAGGAAATAAGGTGCTCATCTCAATCTCTGAGAATGTAGATAGTTCATTGGTATAATTCCTATTTGTTCATAGTAGATCACATGGAATCCAATGGAAATTGATTAATTGTTCCAGAGCTCCAAGCTTAGCAGTTTTAGCATTGAACTGGCAACAACAGCAGGTAGCACTTATTAATGTCAATGACCACAAGAATCCAGTGCTTAATCCCTATAATAAGCCTCCAAATAAGCCTCCACTGAGTAACGGCATTGTCCAATTAATAGCTTCAAACACTAAAAACATAAACAAAATATAAATGTGATTATGAATAACAAAAATTATTTGAATCTCCAAGGTTTACAAAGGAATAAAAACAACAAAAATCATCTCTGGCATCTATATATGTATATACACTCACACTAGGTACAGTGTATCCAATTCAGAACTCAAAAATCAAAAGAAAGTTCAGTACACTTTACACACCTAATATATATATTTCAATGTCTTGCACTTTCCACTTCACAAAATAAGCTCAAAAAGCACCTAAACAGCTGGGTGTGGTAGTTTATGAAATTCCACACTCTAACAAATAAGCTGTCAAGCTGTTAAGCCATTATTAGATTTTACTCAAGCCACGTAAGGTGGTCCATGTTTGCAGCTTACACAGGCTTTTCAACTTTCAGGTGCTGGAAATAAGCTTTCAATGTTTTAAGCAAAGGCTCTTTTAAACACGTCTCGGCAGCTAACCACCAACTACTATTGAAGTGCAGTACAAAGAGTACAGAAAATGCCAGAAAGCACCAACAATGCCAGCTGTACTAACTGCACCCAGCTACTCACACCCGTTCAGGTGTACAATGGTTCTGAGGTGTGGTATGCAAGTGTGCATGCTTATGTATGTAGCTGGCAATGTGACCTGAATAACATACGGTGGGCTATTTCCTAATTTTAAAATTTTATGGTGTAAGCTATAATACCCAATAACAAACAAATTTACTTTAGTATGATGTACAGTATGTGCTGCTCTGTATACTATATCCACCCTTAAGACTTGATTTCTGAGGTCCCAAAATTATTAACATTAAAATATAGAATACAATTAGAAACAAAATTTTCTCTCCATCACAATTTTCCAGTGCCAGTTGAGGAACAAATTCTGTGTAGCTGCCAAATCACTTCTCAGCATGTTTTGCCATCCTGACTTGCCTATTGATTCCATTGGGAGGCCTGCACACCTCAGAAAATCCTAGCACCTCAGTTGCCAGCTGCTGACTCCAAATTACAAGTCACTCCAGGGATCTATTGTTCCAAGCTTCGGATACCACCAAGCCACAGACCCTTCTTTCACCTAAAGGAACCAGAACATGCACCAGGAAGGAAACAACATGACTGGAACACACAATAAGTAGTTCTGGTAAGACAGCAAAAATCCAAGTAATGGTGGCATACCTTTTCAAAATAAAATTAAGCCTTTTTGCTCTCCTGCTTCTCTGTTCCAAGCAGAGAGCGAGTAGTGTAATCCCGTCTCAGTTGTCAACCGCAACACCCTACATGTTGATAATATAGAGATGTACATCTGTGATCATTTTAGCACAATTTCAGTTCAAACTATATTTAGATCTAAGAAAATTTACAAGAATCCTGAACCCTACAGTTTTTTGGAGCAAACACTGGAACATGAGGACAACACCTGACATCAGCGGATATGTCCAGGATCTGTTTTTTTCACCCTTGATGGTAGAAGTTGTGGATTTGTCTACACAGGATCCAAAAACACAATCATCAACCATTTTGGAAGATACGCTGGATTTATCCATTCACCCTTGGCAAATTGAAACTGATGGACTAGAACTGGGAGAAACACAAGAAGTGTTAGTCCACCACGGAAATATAAAAATGACTATTTTCAAACCACAGTCCACTTTTAATCCACCTTACAATCATAGTGTGGCAACTTTTGAGAGAGTATGTGAGTATGAGATTAACCAGCCTTTTCTTAATAAATGTTATACTTTTAGTAATGTCACTGAGGGTGAAAGAAGTGCATTAGGAATCTACAACGAGAGTCTTCCATTACCATTAGAAAAGTGGACAAGGGGGATGCAACTGTTGTCCAGGACACAGATAAATACATAAATGAATGTATTAGGCAGTTGGGCAATCAAGAACACTATCGGTTATTAAAATATGACTCTACAGGTGCATTTAAACATAAAGTTGATATGTTATTAGATAGTGCATTGGAAAATTAATTGGGATACATTAAATTTTATTACAGTTTCCAACCCGATTAAGGCATGTCATTACACCCTCCCGAAGGTGCATAAAAATATGAATGCACCTCTGAGGAGACCAATAGTGTCTGGAATCGGTAGCCTGTTTGAGCCCCTTTCACAGTTCATTGATGCCCATATTAGAGATCTGGATGCTAAATTACCTTCTTATTTAAAGGACACAATCCAGGTCATTTGTCTAATGGAGGAATTACACTGGATAAAGAGTCGTATCTAGTATCATTAGATATTGAGGCACTATATACTAACATTCCCCACCATGAGGGCATACATGCCATGCATTTCTAGGTAGAATCCTACACAGACTTTGACCAAGTCCTAGTAGATTTTCTTTATGATGGTGCCAAGCTGGTCCTAGAATGCAACACCTTCATGTTCCAGGATGCATACTATCTGCAGGTTAAAGGTACAGCTATGGGGACTACTTTCACTGCCAATTAAACTAATTTGTACCAGGGGTACTGGGAGAAAACAAAATTCTGTTGTGCCAAGACCAATCCTTATCACTACATGAAAGATCTTTGGAGGCATTTTATTGGTGAAGAAAGGGGATTTTGCAGAGCTGGAGGTATTCATAGGTTGGATGGCATATGCCAACCAGACTTTGAGATTCATGACACATGCTGGTGTTAATGATGTGCATTTCCTGTATCTGGTGACAATCAAGCAGGATGATGGCACCATTAAAACTGACCTCTATTGAAAAGAGAGGAATTGGTATACTATATTCCATGTTAGGAGCTGCCACCCCCAACACATCATATAAAACATTCCAAAATCCCAGTACATGTGATTAAAAAGGAACTGCAGTTCAGAATATGACTACCATAATAGGAAGGGTAAAATGCGTACTAGGTTCCAGCTAAGGGGCTATGATCAGGGTGTCTTAGACCTGGCAGAGGGGGAAGTATAGAATATGACTAGAAGTGACCTCTTTATACAAAAAGAAAACATTTAAACTGTTCAGCCAAAACTGAATTTTGTTTCCACTTTACCCTGCAGTCAGTGGGTATAAGGGAAATAATAATTAGCAACTTAAAACAATACAAGGCATGGTCAAGAGCTGAGATTGATTTGCTGGCCAACTGTAAATAAGGTTTAGGATTATACATGCCACCAAAAAACAGTGCTGGTATTCAAAACTCCATCTAAAACAGGCAGTTCAGAACAGCGTAGCAAGGACATTAAGTCAGAGACGGTTGAGGACAACACAAGCATGGCTAATAGGGGAGGAGTCTAAGGAGCCTTTTGAGTGAGGGGAAGGAGGGACAAAGGTGGAGGTCAGAGGGTAATTTATTCCAAAGAGAAGGGAGACTGAAGGAGAAAGCAGATTGACCAGAAACAGAGTGGAGTTGTGGAATAGAGAAGGTCTTTGAGATGAAGGATATCTGTGATGATTGGACTAATTTGAGGAGGCAGCTTGGGAGAATTAAGAGGAGAGATAGAAGGGAAGGGAACAAAACCAGAATTCAGCAATGAAAATTACACAATGTATCATTCTCCTGAGAGACCAAGGAGCAAGAGATGGGGGGAGGGGGAGGTAGAGAAGACACTGATAGGTGAGAGGGGGCGAGGCTATGGTGAAACAGCAGAAGGAGTTAAGAAGGATATCAAGTCTGCCAAGGGACATCTGAGAGGCAGTGCCATACATCACGTCAGCATAGTCAACATGGTATTATATATAGGTAAATAATAAGTACAGTACATACTCAAATAACACATTGCAGCATAGTGAAGCATTACAAGTTGCAACTGCTTAGCTGATTGGTAATATACAACAGAAATAGCAGAGAAGATTCATGCTATAGCTATGACTAGTGCTTGATAAGGCAGTTTGTAGAGGGTGGCAGATAGTTAGGGAGAAGGACAAAACTTGATAAGAATTAAGAACAGTTGCAGGTAGGGAAGGTGAGGTCTCAAAGGAGGAAGGACACAAAAGGGGAAGGCTTTGTGGATAGCATAGCGGAGGGAATTCCAGTTTGTGGAAGCTGGTTTAACCCAGAGGTTACCAGTTAGAATAAACCCAATGGCACAATCACATGACTAATGCACAAAATAACAAGTAGGAAGAATTGGGGCATTATGTGGTATACTGTATGCATCTCTCAAGCATATGTTTAGACATGCCTATGTATCATTTAAATGAAATCTAATACATTTTATGGCTTTTATATGGAATAAAACCAAAAAAAGATTTTCATTATAAAATAAGAGATAATAGCCTACTCTGTGGATTGAAGAAAATTACGACCTGATACCTATTAGAAAATGAATTGTTGTTACTCAATAGTCAACATTTCTAATATCATAAAATACTCAAAACATATAATCTATTAGCTCTTGTAATTATTACAAAGCTAACAGCAGACCACCTGTATTTACCCCATGTAGACAACTGTAGCAATTAAAATGTTTCTCACTTTGACTCTTACCTACCCACAAATGAAGTAGTAATATATATCACATCAAGCATATTATTCATGTACATGCAAATCATGCAACATTTAGTGTTAGCAAATTCTGTTTCAAAACATATTTTGTAATACAGCAATGTCAATAAGTATTTATAAAACATTTTATATAACCTTTAAATGGAGTCTCATACATATTTTATAGTTTTTACATGGAATAAAAGCAGAAAACTTTTCCATAACAAGGTAAGAGCTAATTACCTAGTCTGTAGATTTAAGAAAAGGAATTGCTCTTACCCAAGAACAGTCAACACTTCTAATATCATAAACTGCACAATTCTTATAATCTATTTGGACTTCTAATTACTTCAAAGCTGACAGCAGACCACCCATATTTATCCCATTTAGACAAATTGTAGCAATTAAAGTGGCTCCCACTTGGATTCTTACCTATCCACAAATGTAGACATTAAATAACTATAATACACTTTTCTGCAATGATTCAATTAGTCTCTTCTATACTCCTTCCATTGAGTATGAAACCTATCAACTATGAAAATCTGCAGCTAAGTTTCAGGTTATTACCATTAGTGTTTAATGACATTAAGCACAACTTCATTTTGTAATTTCAAAAATCTCTTCATCATGTAAACTGGATTGAACTAAAGATCAATCTAATTAAAGCAGTAGTGAGGAGAATATTTGCAGCAGTTTAATCCTCATTTATTTCCTTTTGAAAGTATAATTTAAACTGAGACCACTGAGGAAAATAAACAGACGCTACATTTATTGTACTTTGGCATGCTTCTGGGAAAAAAAAGTTTTACAATTACTGGAGTTGTCTTTTAATTATTTAGCTGTTTGCTCACTAGATAGCTATACAAGATGCATCATTTCCTTTGCATGAGAGTCCCATGGGACAGAAGACTAGCAATCTTACAGTTACTGGAAGCAACACAAATACAACTAACTCATAGATACTGACATATATGATGAGAGAGATGACACTATTCATATTGTAATGTATATATAAACCAGGTGTAAACGAATAAGTGACAGGGTTCATTAAGGTGTGAGAGTAGCAGCCTTCTGATTTTGCAGAGATAAGAGGTGTGTTTTAGTTGGTTTGGCAGCTCATTACAATCAAATAGGGACTTGTATGCAAATGTCTGTTTCCCCAGGTATTTTCTCATCTTTGGTATCTTGAAACTTGTGCTGCATGAGGGACAAAGAGCATATTGCTAATCACAGTAAGAAAAGAATGAAGATAAACTGGTGTAGGGCCGTGGATGTGCAACAGCCAATATCATCATTCAGGTAGCCTTGACAAGTTCAGAAGATTACAGAAACATAGAAACACAGACTTTGATGGCAGATAAGGACCACTTGGCCTACCCAGTCTGCCCATTTCCCTACCTACTTGATAAGCTGCAGATTCTAGTTAATCAACAGCCTACTTCCTGCCACCCCTCACTACAATTGCCTTATGTCTGTCCCATGCATGTTTGAATTCCCCCACTGTTTTAGACCCAATAACCTCCCCAGGAAGGTGGTTCCATGCATCCAACACTCTCTTTGTGAAAAACAATTTCCTCACATTACCTCTGAGCCGTCCCCCCTCTATCTTTAAATTGTGTTCCCTTGTTCTTACACATCTCTTTTTCTGAAAGATGCTACCCTCCTGGACTTTGTTGATTCCCTTGAGGTACTTGAACATTTCTATCATGTCCCCCCTGTCGCTCCTTTCATCAAGTGTATACATATTAAGCTCTCTCAGTCTCTCTCTTCATATGATTTTTGAGGCAGACCTTGCACTATTTTAGTTGCCCATCTCTGGACTGCTTCCATCCTGTCTATGTCCTTGCATAAATGAAGTCTCCAAAACTGCACACAGTACTCCAGATGGGGTCTCACCAACTCTCTGTACAGAGGGATAACCACTTTCCTTTTTCTACTTATGATGCCCCTTCCTATGCATCTCAGTATCCCCCTGGCTCTCCTTACTGGCTTCTACATTGCTTACCAACCTTTAGATTATCTGATATGACTACCCCTAGGTCCTGTTCCATTCTTGTTGTTGTTAGTACCTCCACTGCTATTGTGTACTCTTCTCTTGGGTTTTTGTTTCCCAGGTGCATTACTTTGCACTTCCTTGCATTGACTCTAAGTTGCCATATGTCTGACCATTCCTCCAACCTTGCCAAGTCCCTTCTCATCCTTTCTATCCCCCTTGTGTATCAACTCTGTTACAGATCTTTGTGTCATCTGCAAAGAGGCATACCTATCCCTCCAGACCCTCTGCAATGTCACCTATAAAGATGTTAAAGAGGACTGGACCCAGTACTGAGCCCTGAGGTACTCCATTAGTGACCCCCCTTTCTTCGGAATGTGTTCCATTCACTATTACCTTCTGTGTCCTGTTGTGCAGCCAGTTTGCTACCCAGGCTACCACCCTAGGACCCACTCCCAGGCTGGCTAACTTGATTATTAATCTTTTGTGCAGGACTGTGTCAAATGCCTTGCTAATGTCTAGGTAGGCCATATCCACAGCCCCTCCCTGGTCTATTACTTTGGTCACCCAGTCAAAGAAATATATTAGATTCATCTGACATGACATTCCTGCTGTAAATCCATGCTGCTTTGGGTCCTGTGCCCCGCTGGCCTCTAGGTACTCAACAGTTCTTTCTTTCAGAAGTGATTCCATCATTTTCCCTACCACTGTATAGATAACAATGATTTCAATTCTATGTGCAAGACAAAATGATTCAGCAAAGCCTGTTTTACAAGATGTCCTCCTGCAGTAAAACTAATGCTGTGCTTGTGTGGTAAACAACATCCCCATAATCTAAAATAGAGTGTTTATATTGTATTAAGCAAACATACTGTACCACGTATAAAAAAATGCTTTGCAGTTAAATTTGACAAGAAGGAAGTGGTTGAGGTGCTGATTATATTGTCTGTCAACTGGTCGAGCAAACAGTAGGGAAATGTCATTATATTTCAGTTAAAGCAATAATCTGTGCAATATAAAGAAATATGGACTTACTCTAAAGATTTTCTTAAGTGGGAGTGGTTCTAGGGTGGTAGCCTGGGTAGCAAACTGGCTGCACAACAGGACACAGAAGGTAATAGTGAATGGAACACATTCCAAAGAAAGGGGGGGGTCACTAGTGGAGTACCTCAGGGCTCAGTACTGGGTCTTAAGTCTTAAGACACTGGTTAGGCCCCATCTGGAGTACTGCGTGCAGTATTGGAGGCCACACCTTCACAAGGACATTAACCAAATTGAGGCAGTCCAGAGAAGGGCAACCAAAATGGTGCAGGGACTGCATCAGAAGACATATGAGGACAGATTAACAGAGCTCAATATGTATACCCTTGAGCAAAGGAGGGAGAGAGGTGATATGATCGAGGCATTCAAGCACCTTAAGGGCATTAACAAGGTGAAAAGAGTCTAACATGTTTAAATATAAGAAAAATAGCAGGACAAGAGGACACAGCATGAGATTAGAGGGGGCCGATTAAGGGGAATGTGAGGAAATTATTTTTCACAGAAAGGGTGGTGGATGCATGGAATGGCTTACCACAAGAAGTGGTGGTACAGTGCAGGCTTCAAACAGGCATGGAATAGGCATAAGGGAGGAATACAAATGACTATGAATAGATAGGCCACTGACAGAGCAAAGGCCGATGGCACATTTATAAGGTAGAAAAACAAATGGGCAGACTGGATGGGCCTTGCGGTCCTTATCTGCCGTCAACTTCTATGTTTCTATGTTTCTATGTCCTAGACACCTTGTTTAGCACAGCATAGTTTTCAACAAAAGTTTCATTAGGATTGATGAGAGGCAGGGGTGGGGATTACAGTTGCCATTTACACATTTTAATGCATTGGTTCTGTATGAGGCACCAGACCACTGAAGCATGGCCCTGTACCAGTAGCTTGACCTTTGGTTACAATGGGCAGACTAGGCAGACTGGATGGGCCTAGTGGTCCTTATTTGCCATCAATTTCTATGTTACTATATTTCTATATAATGGTAAGGAAGGGAGATTTGCGGAACGGTTGGACCGATGCAGTACCTAGCAGGTATGTCGGGTATGGAATGATTGGTCATCCAGTTGTAAAGAATATTGTTCAGCCAGGGCAGTGCAGCAGAGGGGGTAGTTTAAAGTTGTATGAGCGGGTCGAGGTAGGATCACAAAGAATAGACCTGGTAGGCCTGGTGGGTTTCGCATGTGGACACATGGTCACCAAAAGGCCCTGGGAAAAATGTTTGAAATGTTATGGCAGGCACTAGGGAGTGGTGGAAGCACAAGCTGAAGAGAGTAGAGGGCAGATCAAGCAGAAACCTATTACATGCGGGGGGGGTGGAGGTTTTCCCTACTGGCTTCCCTACCTCGGGATCACGCTTACTCTGCCAAGGGTCCAGTGGCCATTTTTGGGCTTCCTCATGTGCGTCCTGGGTGCTCCCATCCAAGGCTTGGGCAAGCTTCCTTAGTGCACTGCAGCAGTGTTTTTTTTTTTTTTTTTTAGGGTTACCCAGTGGTGGCTCCTGCGCTAGTGCAGCTGGTGTAAAAGTGAAGCAGGAACAATCCAGACGAATATATATATATAAAAAAAATGTGTATGTAGCGATAAGATTTACTCACTGTGTTGGATGCTGTTTTGTTAGGCTAAGCTATACTCACGTTTGTGTATGCAGTTTTGGGCTGGATTTGCTAGCTCAGTTTTGGGTGTAATTGCACCGGAGGCATTCAGTGTGAGAGGCACGAATGGTGGTCTGAGGCTTGCTAGATCGGAGGAGCAGCTGCCCGGGTGGATTTACGCTACATAGTGGCATTTTTTGGTAAACGTTAGCACAGCCCTTCCTGCTGGAGTGATTTTGTCCCTTTCCTGCTGCTTTGTCGGGGAATTGAAGGGCTTGTGTAGCAGGGAGGAGGGGGGAGAATGGAGAGAGATTGCAAGGGTGACAGCGTGGCGTTGGCATGTGACATCATCGTCACATGGTTCGGAAAGGGATCCCAGCTGAAAAGTCAATAGGAGGCAAAGAAAACAGGCAGCACATCTGTAATTCAATAAAATGTCCATTAGAGGTGTAAAAAAAAAAAAAACCATGAAAAGGGTTTTTTGGGGGGGGCAGAGGGAGATCTTCCCACTGCGAGCCAACAGGCACAGCAATTTGGAGAGCTTTCCAGCCCTATGTTCACCGAAGGAGGGCAGGATGGACGCAATTGCATGGTCACTATTGGGGAGTGGACAGGCTGCTGCCGTTTTGGGGAACTTTGTTAAGGGGGATGCCATTTTAATGGTGGTAGGTGACCATGAGGGGGCCACCATCTTAGAACTGGGAGACCGATCTCCAGGAGATAAGAAGTGGAAGGCATGAGGGGAGTGGCTTGACGGAGGATAGGAATCTGATCATGCATGGGATGGGGCATTAGGAACTTGGTGCCAAGGGTGCAGAGTGCATTTCTGGCAGGGAAAATTTGGTTAGAAGGTGTAAGGGAGACTATGATTGGATTGCCCATATGGCAGAGGAACAGATGGTATGAGGTTCATCAAGGGTGTTTTCCATCAGAGGGTGCATGGGTTGCAGGCAGTAGGGAAGAGATCGTAGATGCAGGGGGCAGGCGTGGTTCTCGCTGTGGCACATACTGAATAAAATGACACAAGTAATGATCCAAAGGACAGCCATTCCATGGGGAGCTCAGGGCACGCAACTCACATAGACGAGGGGCTGAAGGTAGAGGGAAATGAAGCATACTAATCTCCCCAAAAAAAGGGGGGAGGGCCTGGGGATAGGAGATGAACCCAGGGGAGCACGAGGTGCCCCAGTTAGTACAACAGGGGGTGAGCATCCAGCGTGGGTAGGCCATGATCCTCTGGCCTGGCTGCTACTTTAGCAAAGGTGTCGGCTGACATTTGAAGATAAGTATGGAGCTGAGGGGGATTTGACTGGGAGTGGACAGGCCTAAGGCATAGGAACTATACCAGACAAGAACAATAAAAATAAACAGATTAATCATGTATGAAACCAGATGAAGGGGGAAAGGGGGGCCGACATGGTGCAGTGGTATGTTTTGGGAGGTAAACAAACAAAAGTGATAACTTGTAAAAAGGCGGGAGACAGGCTGATAGTGGGGTTTTATTGGGTTTTTAAGGTAACGGAAGAGTGCCTCGAGTAGGACAGTATTTCTTTCAGTAGACCGGTCAGGTTGATAGGGAGGGGGTGAATAGCACTCCACAGAACCTGGGGGGGTGGCAACACACAGCGATGGGGCCCAGCTCACAGGGATAAAAAAGGGTATCCTAGATAGAAGAAGAGTAAATTAATGGGAACATAAGATAGTGGGAAGGGAAGTCTCAACCAAGGAACCAATTGGGCAGCAGGGATTTAACTGGCCATAATTCCAAAAAAAAATATATATATATATATATATATATATATAAAATAAATAAAATAAAAAATTAAGAAGACAGTCACTTAAGAATTTTTATTGGGGGATGGAGTAAGCTCCTAAAAAGTAATCTGGCGAGGGAGTCTGGAGGGGGGGCTAATTGAAAAAGAAATATGTTGAACAATACTAACAGTCTCTGCCATTCTTTTCAGTGTCAAGGGCAGCACCGCACAGCAGGAGGCCCAAGAAAGACCACCAGTAAAAAGGAGGATGGCAGAGTCTTTATGGTCTATGGTGGGAAGGGGGCTACCAAAGCAGTGGTCGAGCAGGGAGGAATGCCGGGGGGCTGAAAAGGGCCCAGTAGGTTAACAGGGGGCCTTTTAAGGCAGCTGCAGCCAATGGGTCGGCTGGTTTAGTGCCACCACCGACACCAGTCACAGAACCAGTGCCTGGTCTGGACACAACACCTTTATTACCCCTGCTGATCCTCCCAGGCCTCAGGACAGTGGCCTCAATGAGCCCATCAAGCTCAGAATAAGGATTGGGCCGCCCTCTCCCCACAGGAAGAAGGTACTTCACGCCAGAGGGTATTACTGTGTGGTGGTGAGGAACAGTTGGTAAGGACCTGGAGGGGGGAATCGGGGGGGGGAGTTTAGACACAGGGCATTGGGAAAGAGATTTAAGCCAGGGAAAGCATAGGGCCAGGAAGGAGCTGGTCTCTGAAGGTCAAAAGTAAGGATAAGGGGAAGCACCTGGGTGGTAGACAAAGAGAGGAGCCTCATCCAGGACACCAGTCCATAGAGGAGTACCACATGGATCAGTACTTGGCCCTGTTTTGTTTAGTCTAGGTATTGCTCTGATGCAAATATAGAAGACCTGCTGGAGTTCAAAACTGGCAATGTTTGGGAGAATAGGGAGTATTATAAGTAGCTATACTGAGGTGGTTAATATGCAAACTGGAAGGCAAGGGGTTACAGAACTTATCTCATCCTAAACCTGGAGAAGAGCAGGTTTAGGCATTAAAATATGTATATACATATATATATATATATATATACACTGTATATATATATACACATCTGGGGCAAAAAGTGAGTAAGACTTTGTCGTTTCAACTAATTCTACCATAACAGCACATGATCAAGGTAATCAGCAGTTAGTAAAGCAAATAGAAGGTGAAACTTCATACTGAGGAACACATTAGGTGACAAAAAATGGCATTCTTATGGTATATACCTCACTTGGGTGACCACATGTGGAATACAGTATCGAGTCTGGGGCTCTATACTAACTGAAGGAATGAGGAGGAGAGAGAAGTTACAGAAAAGGGCCACAAGGTGTATAACACAGGTTAAAAGCACGAAATATACTGATAGTCTAATTACACTTAAACTTTCTGTGTGGCAATACGGAAGAATCAGAGTGGTCTCTGCCTTATATACAATGCAATAAACAAACCTGACCTTAGGGAGTTGCTTGGCCTAAATCTAGTCAGTACTCGAAGTACAAGACTGCATAGAGACCAGTTAAAAGGGGAACATTCAAAAATCAACATAAAAAAAGGGGGGGATTCTTTGTTTACTCACTAGTTGGAGAGGATACGGGTTGACAGGACAACCTAACAGAGAGCAACCATCTGTATTACCTGCAAGACACAAGTACAGGATGGAAGCAACCCAGTGCAGGGGGCAGATTGGCAGAATGAATCTAGTTACTCCTTCGACACCCCGTGTAAGGCTACTTCAAACCTGCCAATTAATTAAAAAAAATATATATATATTGGCCCATGTAGGTCAGAATAATTGGCGGTGGGGTGGTGAAAGTTGTGGTTGCAGTGGGAAGTCCCGCAGTAGGGCCGAAGATTCATCAAATTTAATCCTGTGGTGTTGCACATGTGGCCGCAGTTCGGCAGCTAGGTGGGTTTTTAACCACATGCACCTCCAGTTTAATGGAGGCTGAGACTGGCTCACTGTTCCTGGTATAAGAGGCTATGTGCACCACAGAAATTGTATAATGTATGGGGAAAGTATAACTACTGAAGCAGGAGAGCAGCAATCATTTATGGGGGATTCCATGGAATCGGAAAGAGAAGCGGTTTCAGCCATTTAGCAGACCGTAAGCAGTAATCAGCTGACAAATTACAAGCGGAAAGGGTTTTGTTGGTGACAGAGTACCACGAGGACTAATGGCCTCCTTGGGGGAGGGCAAGATAAGACGGTCGCAGAGGGTGGAGTTAAAAGTAGCAGCCTGACGCATACAATGGCATAAGAGCACAGGGGAACAAGGGGCAGCACTATGACCAAATGGAAATGGACGGCACCGGCTTGGCAGGTAGTGTCCAGGGGCTGGCGTCGGGGCAACAGGTAAAAAGAGACACAGTCCCAGTGGGAAGGGGGAAAGGGCAAAGGGTTATACAGCAGACAGTGGTTTCCTACTTGGAAGAGGAGGGGTGGAACCCAGGGGCCCCTAGTCCCATACCTTCCCAATGATGTTTGGGGGATAGGGGCCAAGATGGGGAACAGGGCCCCACAGAACAACTGAGGAGGTGGGACCCACTTGACTCCGGGGATCCTAGTTCCTTTAGGAATATAGATTTTCATATTACAGGGGAAGTCCCTACGGTAACTCCTCTTTCACCAGTGATAAGGCAATGTCAGAGGTTGCAGAGGAAGGGAGGGAGCAAAATAGCCCGGAAGGGGCCAGTAGTTACTCTAAAGGGTATGACAAATGGGAAGTAGGTCATTGGGCCACAGTGCGGAAGAGGAGAGCAGACGTTTGACCTGAGGGGAATGCTCTCTTTATCTCCTTATGCAAAACCGACAGACAGGAGCCCATAGAACCAGGATGGGCGGAACTGTCAGACACAGATCAGGGCTACTTGGTAGGGAGTAGAGGATACAGATGGACGGGGCAGTTGTGCCCCTAGAGCAAGTGAAGTTGGAAACAGGAATGAGGGATATCGGCCCAACACAATGGTGAGGGGAATTGAAGGGCTCGGTTTTGAAATACAAAAAAAAGAAAAAGGGGGAGGAGTGCACCAACTTGGGGGGAAGCCCATCATCCATCGCAACCTGGAGGTGGGCTAGTGGAAAAAGAATGGGGGTAGGTGCGCAGAAGAGGGGCAGACTGCTGAAGGTGGACAGCAGGTTTGCCAGGATTGCCGAAGGTGGACGGCAGAGAAGAAGAAGGGGCAAAGAAAAAGGGAAGGGGGATGAGAAGGGGGTGGGATAATCTGACTCTGAGCTCCACAGAACACCAGACAGAAGAGTGGTATGTGTGTACATGCATACCCAACAAGAGAGAATAAAGGAAGAGAGCGGACCCCAGATGTACATCTGGGGGGTGAGAAGAGAAACAAGAAAGAAAAGGTTGTTTCTGAATAGTGTGGCAGCCCCCTGGGTTTACGCCCGTGGGCAAGAAAGAAAAAACAATGAGGAAAAATGTGGTTTGAGAAAACTGTGTATGATGAAGATATGATGAACATAAGTTTGTAAGATATGAGGATGAAAATATTGTGGACGTGGACATTGGGAAGAAATTATAATAAATTAATTGCCGAATGAGCACCCACAAAATGGTAGTCTGTGTTTTATTGAGCAGGGCTCTGGGGACAAATAGGCTTGCCTCCTAAAAAGGCAGACTCAGTTGACCCAGGCCCTGAACAATAGGGTGGATGCTCAGCATGGGACAAGCGAAGGGGGGGGTTATCCTGGGGGAGCTGAAGTGAGAGCAGGCCAGTCGGGGAAGGAGATACGAAGGGGGAATTTACAGAATTCAGAGAGGGGCGGCACCTCATGACATCATGCTAGGAGAGTGGAAGGTATTGGGTAAGGGAGAGAGAGGCAAGCAAAGGGGAGTTAAAAAGGGCACGCAAGTCAGAGAAAGCTCACAATTTGCTTCGGTAAAATTACCACCCACCCACCCTAAGTAGAAGGGAAAGAAACGGGATGGAAAAAGAATGGCGGTAGGTGCGCAAGAGAGGGGCAGACTGCTGAAGGTGGACAGTAGGTTTGTCAGGACTGTCGATGGTGGACAGCAGAGAAGAAGAAGGGGCAAAGAAAAAGGGGTGGGGGGGTGAGAAAGGGGTGGGATAATCTGACTCTGAGCTCCGCAGAATAACACCAGACAGAAGAGTGGTATGTGTGTACATGCATATCTAACAAGAGAGAAGAAAGGAAGAGAGCTGACCACAGATGTACATCTGGGGGGTGAGAAGAGAAACAAGAATGAAAAGGTTGTGTCTAAATAGTATGGCAGCCCCCTGGGTTTATGCCTGGGGGCAAGAAAGAAAAAACAATGAGGAAAATTGTGGTTTGAGTAAATTGTGTATAATGAAGACATAATGAACATAAGTTTGTAAGATATGAGGATAAAAATATTGTGGAAGTGGACATTGGGAAGAAATTATAATAAATTAATTGCTGACTGAGCACCCACAAAATGGTAGTTTGTGTTTTATTGGGCAGGGCTCTGGGGACAAATAGGTTTGCCTTCTAAAAAGGCAGACTCAGTAGTCCCAGGCCCTAAACAATAGGGTGGATGCTCAGCATGGGACAAGCGAGGGGGGGGTGGTTGTCCTGGGGGAGCTGAAGTGAGAGCAGGCCAGTCAGGGAAGGAGATAGGCAGGGGGAATTTAGAGAATTCAGAGAGGGGCGGCACCTCATGACATTATGCTAGGAGAGTGGAAGGGATTGGGTAAGGGAGAGAGAGAGAGAGAGAGAGAGAGGTGAGCAAAGGGGAGTTAAAAGGGGCACACAAGTCAGAGAGAGCTCACAATTTGCTTTGGTAAAATTCCCAACCACCCACCCTAAGAAGAAAGGAAAGAAACGGGATAGAAAAAGAATGGGGGTTGGTGCGCAGGAGAGGGTCAGACTGCTGAAGGTGGACAGCAGTTGCAGGACTGCCAAGGTGGACGCAGAGAAGAAGAAGGGCAAAGAAAAGGGAGGGGAGGAGAAGGGGTGGGATAATCTGACTCTGAGCTCCAAAGAACAACACCAGACAGAGGAGTGGCATGTGTGTACATGCATACCCAACAAGAGAGAAGAAAGGAAGAGAGCGGACCCCAAATGTACATCTAGGGGGTGAGAAGAGAAACAAGAATGAAAAGGCTGTTTCTAAATAGTGTGGCAGCCCCCCCGGGTTTATGCCTGGGTGCAAGAAAGAAAAAACAATGAGGAAAAATGTGGTTTGAGGAAACTGTGTATAATGAAGATATGATGAAAATAAGTTTGTAAGATATGAGGATGAAAATATTGTGAAAGTGGACATTGGGAAGAAATTATAATAAATTAATTGCCAGCTGAGCACCCACAAAATGGTAGTCTGTGTTTTATTGGGCAGGGCTCTGGGGACAAAGATCAATCTAATTAAAGCAGTAGTGAGGAGATTATTTGCAGCAGTTTAATCCTCATGTATTTCCTTTTGAAAGTATAATTTAAACTGAGACCACTGAGGAAAATAAACAGATGCTACATTTACTGTACTTTAGCATGCTTCTGGGAAAAAAAGGTTTTACAATTACTGGAGTTGTCTTTTAATTATTTAGCTATTTGCTTACTGGATAGCTATACAAGATGCATCATTTCCTTTTCATAAGAGTCCCATGGGACAGAAGACTAGCAATCTTACAGTTACTGGAAGCAACACAAATACAACTAACTCATAGATACTGACATATATGATGAGAGAGATGACAATATTCATATTGTAATGTATATATAAACCAGGTGCAAATGAATATGTGACAGGGTTCATTAAGGTGTGAGAGTAGCAGCCTTCTGATTTTGTAGAGATAAGAGGTGTGTTTTAGTTGGTTTGGCAGCTCATTACAAACAAATAGGGACTTGTATGCAAATGTCTGTTTCCCCAGGTATTTTCTCATCTTTGGTATCTTGAAACTTGTGCTGCATGAGGGACAAAGAGCATACTGATAATCACAGTGAGAAAAGAATGAAGATAAACTGGTGTAGGGCCGTGGATGTGCCACAGCCAATATCATCATTCAGGTTGACTTGACAAGTTCAGAAGATTATATAGAAAACAATGATTTTAATTCTATGTGCAAGACAAAATGATTCGGCAATGCCTGTTTTACAAGAAGTCCTCCTGCAGTAAAACTGATGCTGTGCTTGTGTGGTAAACAACATCCCCATAATCCAAAAAAGTGTGTTTATATGGTATTAAGCAAAAATAATGTACCAAGTATAAAAAAATGCTTTACAGTTAAATTTGACAAGAAGGAAGTGGTTGAGGTGCTGATTATATTGTCTGTCGACTGGTGGAAGAAACAGTAGGAAAATGCCATTATATTTCAGTTAAAGCAATAGTCTGTGCAATATAAAGAAATATGGACTTACTCTTTAAAGATTTTCTTAAGTCCTAGACACCTTGTTTAGCACAGCATAGTTTTCAACAAAAGTGTCATTAGGATTGATGAGAGGCAGGGGTGGGGATTACAGTTGCCATTTACAAATTTTAATGCATTAGTTCAGTATGAGGCACCAGACCACTGATGCATGGCCCTGTACCAGTAGCTTGACCTTTGGTCACAATGGGCAGACTGGATGGGCCTAGTGGTCCTTATTTGCCATCAGGTTCTATGTTACTATGTTTCTATGTAATGGTAAGGGAGGGAGATAGGAGATAGGTTTTACAACCCTAATAGCATATTTTCAAACTTTGTGGACATTGTTTTTACAAACCTTTTGTGGTGGGTGAGTTTTCTGTGGTAGTAACCCTAATAAGTATTAATGTATTTTTTGCCATGAATTTACTTACATTTTTAGAAATTACAGTGGTTACTTACTTAAGGCATGGCCTTTGAGACCCTGTGGAATGCAACAGGTGACTCCTAACATACTTTATGCATGGCCCTTTATATGCTGTGAAAAGCCAGATGTGCAGGGCCATTTAGGCCCAACAAATAACTTAAAACTTTGTGTGCGCAAGGACATGCATGTCCTGCACAAAGGAATACATGATAAATAAGTACTGTTTTGATCATGCATGACTGCTTTTGTAGTACAAAATGCACCCATTTTATTGGTTGCTCATTTTCTTATTTCACAGCTTTAAACATATTGTTACTGTAATACTTAAAAAAAAACAGTTGACTGTGGACATGTTCAAAACCTTCCTGCAGAAAGTGTATGCTCAAAACCTTTATAAAAGATTTATTTACAAATGTTTTGAGTTTAATTAAAAATATAAATGTTTATGTCCCCACACTTGTGGAGATAGTTTTTTGTGCCCATAAACGCTTGCTAGCAGAGAATCCATCATCTGCTTCTCCCATGAACTTTTGTTTGGGTTCTGGTGCCAAACCACTATTTGAAAAAAAAGAAAAGAAAGTAACCAGCCAAACTGTAAGCAAAGTGACTATAGCCATCTGCCTTAACTAAAGTAATTAAATTAATGTGTTTAATCCTGCTGCCTTAATTAATTAATTTACTACCAGCTAAATTTAAAGTAATTCTACCAGCTGCTAACACTGAAATCCGGGTTGGGCTGTGTAGTTTAAACTGGGCTCTAAACTGAATTATAGTGCTGCTCCCGTTTCATTGTGGCTTGAAACCTAATCCTGTTGTGACGTCCCCTGTAGCCTGCAACTATAAATAATCGTCTCCTTCTCCCTGTTCCTTGTCCACAGCTGGGCCACCTACCTGGAGGTCGAGAGGATCTGTACTGCAGCCCTCCCCCACAACGAAGCCCAAGACACCAAACGCAGGGAGGTCTTGAGGGTCTGTTTGCAACCCTCCCCCACACCGAAAACCACAAAAGAGACTGATCATCAGGTATGCACAGAGCCTGCCAGATCCTCTGCTGCTCTCACAGTGTTGCTGCTCAAATGGGAAACTTAAAAGTTTTATAACTTTTGAATGGATTAATATTTTTTCATCATACCTTCAAAAGGTACATCGGAAGCCCAGACGCCATATACCTGAACAATTTCAGACCAGACCCCAAAGCCGTTTCGGAGATGCTGCCGAGCAAATAATTTGCACCTAAATGGTAAATTTCTCATTTTCTGGCACTCCACAGTTCTGTAACTGCACTGCCTACAAGAACGAAACCTGCAAGATCCAGAGATCTATGGTACCAGATGGAGCATGACAATTTTTGGGTACCTTGTTCATAGTTATTAAAGTGCAAAATTTTGGGCTTAACATAGAAGTGGATGGGCAGCTCTAACTATACCAGGTATAACGGTACAGCCACACATGGAAATCAGTGTTAAACTCTGTAAAAATGTGATCCTGGCCAACAAACTCATCCCCCTTGTCCACCTACCCCCCTCTTGCCCTACTGAAAGGCCTCAGCATTATGCACCTCAATGCCAGGAGCCATCTTCTTAAACTAGTTGCCCTAAAAGTCTGGATCACCAAGCACTCCCCTGATGTCCTGTGCATCTCCAAAAGCTGGTTGTTCTCCAATGTTCCAGACTCCCAATTAGCTCTTCCAGATACAATCTCTTTCGCCAAGACAGAGGAAAATGCAGTGGAGGAATGGCCCTCTGCATCCAACAACTCTCTCTCATGTTCCATCTCTCTTCAAGAATCTGTCCCCTCCTCCCACAAACTTATTGTTGCCAAACTAAATATCCCTGCCACCCTCCCATTATATGTAGGTGCTTTATATGACTCCCCCAGACTTTCTCCAAGCTCACTGGTTTCATGCATCACCTCAGTCACCACTCATGCCTCCGCTGGGGAGCTCATCCTTCTTGGGAATTTTAAGGTACAGCTTGCACCATGAAATGCCTCAAGAGCAATTCACAAAGGAAGCCTGTGTCAAACACAAGCTGCCTGCCCCAAAGGGGGCTTATGCCAGCCTTGCACCATGAAAGTGGCTGCAGGATGGTGCTGGGGACCTTATGGCAGATGCAGGCTGCCATGTCCCCTATATCAGGATTCACAATACTAACTGCATAGAAACATAGAAACATAGAATGTGACGGCAGATAAGGACCACTTGGCCCACCTAACAGATAAGCTGCAGATCCTAGTTAACCAACAGCTTACTTCCTCCTACCCCCCACTAGGACTGCCTTATGTCTGTCCCATGCATTCTTGAATTCCCCCACTGTTCTTGAATCCACGACCTCCTCAGGGAGGCTGTTCCATGCATCCACAACCATCTCTGTGAAAAAATACTTCCTCACATTACCTCTGAGCCGTCCCCCCCTCTTTCTTCAAATTGTGCCCCTTGTTCTTGCACATCTCTTTTCTGAAAGATGCTACCTCTTGGAATTTGTTGTTTCTTGAGGTACTTGAAAGTTTCTATCATGTTCCCTCTCCCTTCTTTCCTCAAGGGTATACATATTAAGCTCCATTAGTCTTTCTTCATATGTCTTCTGGTGCAGACCCTGCACCATTTTGGTTGCCTTCTCTGGACAGCCTCCACTCTGTCTATGTCTTTGTGGAGATGGGGTCACCAGAACTGCACACAGTACTCCAGATAGGGTCTCACCAACTGTCTGTACAGAGGGATAACAACTTCCTGTTTTCTACTGTTGATGCCTCTCCCTATGCATCCCAGTATCCCCCCAGCCTTCCTTATTGCCTTCTCACATTGCTTGCCCACCTTTAGGTCATCTGATATAATTACCCCCAGGTTCCTTTCCATTTTTACTGTTGTCAGTATCTCACCCCTCATTGTGTACTCTTCCCCTGGGTTTTTATTTCCCAGGTGCATTACCTTGCACTTCTTAGCATTGAATCTGAGCTGCCATACATCTGACTATTCCTCCAACCTTGCCAATTTCCTTCTCATCCTTTCCACTCCATCTTGTGTATCAACCCTGTTGCAGATCTTTGTGTCGTCTGCAAAGAGACATACTTTTCATTCTAGTTCCTCTTCAATGTCACTTATAAAGACATTAAAAAGGACCGGTCCTAGTAGTGAACCCTGCACCTGAGGAAAATATTGTAAGTGCCCTTTGACCATCCAGAGCTGGTCTAAAGGTACTTAGAATTTGTCCCACTGGGATAGTCCAGCACTGTGCGACAATGTGCCATGGTCCCACCCGCCCCAGCTCCGATCACTGGTAAGGCAGGTTTCATGCTCCTTGGTAGTCTAGTGGCCCCAAAAAGCCTCAGTCACCTGTTACATAAAAAAAATATCCCTGATGGGCTAGTGGACCACTCCAGTCCCAATCCCCCATTATGTGACACTCCAACATACCTGGTGGTCTAGTGAACACCTCCACCCCACAGTGCCCACCACCCTGCTCCCTCCATTCCGTTACAGATCCAGTGACTGGCACAGTCCACCACTCAACACTATGACCAGCCGCCGAATGAGCACTGCATAAGCGCATACTGTATCTAGTATGCACTCATTAAACAACAGCAAAGATACACATATTGCCATAGTGGCCTAGTGGCCCCCCTCCTCCAATCACCATCCTTGTAATATATGCCACATATTCATTCCCTTATGTCAATGACCTTATTGTAAATGACAAGTGCCAGGAGTGATGCACATTACACTAAACTCATGAACCCCATCTCCACTGAACCAATTATGTTAACCATCACCATCTTCTATCTCCCTCACTAGCCAATTTCCCAGGAGTGGATAACAGGACATGGATACTGTAACCAGTGCAGTTGTGATCAGAGTAGACCAACAGACAAAACAAACATTTTTATATATTATACAATAGCAAGAAAGAATTTTGGACTGTGATTGGTCAGTTTGGGGCTGGACCCATGGCATTATCCCAGCACATTGCCACAGGTCTAGTCTCCGCCTCACTGTGAACCTATAGATGAGCATCTGATGGAGCATTTTATCGAGCATTTTCTTGATTGTTTCATCTTCTCTTAAAAAACAAAAAATATTTTTCCACACAAAAACATCTTTAAAATTATTTTTTATTCTGTATAACAACAAGCCATTGTATAATAGGAATAATGCACTCCAGGGTGTGTGTCGTTTGGGATAACGCCATGCCTGGGGCATTGGATGCACTCGGCCTGCGGCCTCATGCCCAACCCCCCTAGGCATGGCATTATTCCAGCACGACACACACCCTGTCATGCATTATTCCTTTATTTAGCAATGCCAGTTTAAAATGCAAAAGATCGGTGACATCAGCTACTTATATTATCCTTTAGCCCACTGAAACATGGCAAGGTGAGACATGCTATATTTTTGACAGCATTATATCCATTGGCCCACTTCAATGGGGCAAGGCCAGTATGAGAAGTTATTGATACTGTATGATCCTTCTGTTTATTACATCATCATGGACAATAATGGATATCATAATGGCATATGTTCCAGTAATAATAGTTCATAGAAATCAAACAGAATCACTTAAATCTTCATTAAAAAAAACGTAATTTATTTAAATGTCATTCTATAAGTCTGACACACATTGTCGAGTCTCAGAATTGGCCACTTATCATTAATTGCTATGGTTTAGTTCTAAAGATAGTGACTGTACCTATAAGTAAAATAACATGAAAATTAGCTGCAAGTGAGAATTCATTTTTTGAGGCACTTTTGATCTGAGGTAGTGATACAAAGGTGTCTGATGTTGGACTGGAAGTACATACATGAAGATGGAATGCTTATCCATGTCATGGTTCCATTCTGTCGGCAGCTCATCATGTTGATGGGCTTCATGTCCCATAAAGAATTTGAAAGGCTTCAGCATTCGGTTGGGAGTGGTATCAGGTTACACTCTTTTCATCCCTAGTCTAAGCAGTACATATACCTACTTGTCTGTTGGTCACTCAAAATTCTTGTTGATGTCATTCAGCTGCTGTTCTGTATTCCACTGTGCCTGTATGTTGGCAGCCACACAGCAGCTCCTATGGCATCCCTGTTTTTCTTTGTCACACCCTGATTCTACTATTATTCATCTTCCTTCCCTTCTACATGTCCACAGTCCTTCAGCAACTGTTGTCTGCATCCCTTGGGTATTTGAGTTAGATGAACATACAGAAGAGTGAGCAGAAGAAGGCTGAATGGTCTATCAAGTCTTTTCATTAGTATAGTGTTCCTGGCTTATGCTATTGACTCTGCCCCCCCCCCAACCTTTCATTCATAACCCCCCAAGGTCCCATCGGTTCCCTTTAGGCCAATCCCATGCCCTCTTAAAGCCACCCACTGTTGTCACTGGAACCACCTCTTCTGGCAGCACATTCCATGTGTCCACAATCCATTCAGTGAAAAAATGTTTCTTAGCATCCCTCCTAAACCGCCCCACCACCAACTCAAAATGGTGCCCTCTTATGTTTTTTTTTTGTCTCTTAGCTTGAAGAGATCTTCCCTATCCACTCTATTTATCTCTTTCAGGTCATTAAAGGTCTCTTCCTATCCCCCCTTTATCTTCTCCTCCAGGGAGTAGATTCTCAAGGCTCCCAGCCTGTCTTCATAAGAATTCCCTTGCTGACCCCTGATCATCTTGGTTGCCCTCCTTTGGACCCTCTCTAACAAGCTAATGTCCTTCTTATGATGGGGGAGGAGGATTAGGACAACTTATAAGGTAGATGACCACAGATGTCTCTATTGGGGGTGTTGGGTACCCAATTGCCGGATGTTTGGGGTTGTTTTTTTTTTTGCAGAGTTCTCTAGTGGCAGGCTACAGCACCCCTCCAAGGGATGTTCATTGTGGTTAGAGGGTGTGTTAGGTTTGGGCATCAGACCACTGGATGTTCATTTTGAGAGGTGGGCAGAAATCTCCAGAAGTAAGGTTGGGAACCTGACCCCAAGGATATTCATTGGGGGGGGTCAGAATTTTCCACCAGTAGGGATGGACACACAACTGATGGCCATCTGGATGAAGGTGGTTAAAAGAACAGTTCTGTGGTGGTGGGGTTTGACACCTAACCATGAAACATTGAGGTAAAGCTTGGTCTGCCAGGAGGGGGGATGCTGTTTCACTGCCTGATGGCAAATGAAAGGATGTTGCCACACTGTTATAGATGAAACTGCATCCTTTTATATTTGAAATATTTCTGTCCAATAGCCAGCAAAGCTCAGCAGCAGTCTTGTCAGCACTGGGTGCTGAGTAATGCCTCCTGCTGGTTCAGATGCATTGGCTTCTATAACACACACCAGCATGCATAAAAAAGAACCTTATGAACACATGGAAAGGTGGTAAAATGAGTCAATATTTACCACTTTTCTAAGTTACTAAGCATGCTTATTTGAAAGCTGGCTAAGTGTAAATATTGAACGGAACCATTTTTTACATAACTGTTACTACTAGTTGAATGATATTTATTAAATTTTCTTTAAACTTTTTTAGGTACATGACTAAGTGTAGATATTGAACTTAACCATTTTTTATGTAACTGTTACTACTAATTGAATGATATTTATTAAATCTTCTTTAAACTTTTTTAGGTACATGACTGGGAAAATTCAGGCAAAGCAACAGAGGTACAATGAAATAACATCAAAAAACAGTACTCGACAAACCCCAAAGTGCTATTACTCATCAATGCACTGGCTGATTTTGAATGGAGATAATGTCCTTAACATATTAACTGTATTTTTAAGGCAAAATTACTACAGAAAAATTTATTATCATGGGCACAGAATATATAAATAGTTTGTTTTTGTATACTGAAATGTTTTACACATTGAATTCAATTTTGTGCAAACATATTTATAGTACAATGAGAAATTAAATCTCATTCACTGTCAAGTCAGAGAACTCTACAAAATGTAGGGAAATTAATTTCCTTCACTCCGTTGAAGTTTTACATATGCATGTCTGTCTGTTGTCAGGGGCTTTGTGTTCAGCAAAATCTTTTATTGACGATCCTTTTTTAAGTGGAGTGAATTATGTAAGGAACACCCCCTATCTAAGTGTGACAATGGCTCCAGGGAGATGCACTTTCACCAAATATTCATACCTTTTTTCCAGGGCTTAGAGTGATCCCTGACATAATGGACAGATCTAATGCCCGTTGTAACATTAGGACTAATCACCTCATGTGAAAAAACTAAGCTGTTCCAGTCCATGATTGTCCCCCCCCACCACCCCCAAACAAATTAAACATGCTTTTCTGCATGTCCAAATTCTTCAATACTCCAGATTTGGGGGCGGGTGGTTCATACTTGTAGCTATATGGTGATAGACAAGTTACATTTATGTGACATAGAGGTCTTTCCAGTCCACTGTACACATTGAGATTACATATCACAGTTGGGGAAATGTCTTTTCCTACTGTATCTCTTATGGTCGCAATGGCCACAATGTGGTAGGCTTTACTTTTGTAGCCTGATTCCTCCTTATGTCAACATGGACATCACTGCCTATCATTCTGAACCTCAAACTCCAAAAGAGCTGGAATGTATATGGCCTTCTACAAGGGACCAACCCATACCATCCTATCTCATTTTCCACTGGGAAACCTCTCTCGTTTTTCTGAAAGAAGAAGCTAGAATGGCTGATTCTTTCCTCCCGGTATATACTGCACTTAGTCTCCTCAAACTAAGGAGCATTAAGCTACTTAGCCACTAAGGTTGGCCTTGCATGATTTGGATCCAGCCAGATTATCTTCGAATCCTTCCATCTCTCCACAACTCCATCTGCCCTCTCTGCCCATCCAAATCAGGCCTGATAGCTGTTTTCCAGTTGGGGCTACGTTGTCCGGTTACTGATCATTTGGAGTGTCTTCCCCTGCCTAATTGTTGCCTTTGATTGGCTTGGCCTGCTCTTTTAAGGTATTTAAGTGTGCTTTAAAATTGTGTATATCACAACATGACTTTGAGTCAATTATTTTCATTTTATAACTATCGAGCCTCGATCATACTATTATTCATAGTTATGTATTTATTCAGTTCATTGCTGTCATTGTCTGTACAACTCCCTAAGCTTCAGGGAAAGGGCACCTAACAAATAAATGTGTCTTGTACAGTATGCCAAGAAATTCCAGAAGATTTGCAGCATCATATGCCCCTAGAGGGTAGGGAGAATGATCTATATTTACTTTTTAATTAGATGAGCTTACAAGAGTTTCTTTTTTTTTCCTTAGATAGCTGCTAATTTACTAAACAATCTGCATGCCATTTTATGACATTTTAATGATGCAACAGTATTTTAGCACATTAGGGCACCAAACTGTTTAATTAGATAATATTTCCAATTGTTACACAGAGTTCCTTAGTGACTAATGTACATAGTTTTCTTCTCAAAACTAGACTGCATAACTCTACTTTACTGATTAATGTTTTGCAACTCAAATCTATAATTTAAAACTTGTTATATTAAATTTATATAGACATGACCCAATTTAAAAACCTTTAAACATTATTCAAATAAACAATAGTCACATCATTGATTTTGTTTCTTGTTCTTATTCTTTCAATAAGACATTAATTTATGGGACATGAAATCTATACTTTAGATGGTATAGGCCTAAAATGTCACTACAAAAACACATCAGCATGTGAGCTGAAAACAAAACAAATATCTAGCTACTTAACATAATATATAACCAATGGTTCCCAAAGCGTTCAGAATCTCTGTAACAAAGCATTTCATGTTTTACTGTGATCTTAAACTACAAAATGAAATGCCTGTCCAGTGGCACAGATGAATAGGGTGCTGGATGCCTTACCTACTGCCATGCTGGTGACCCGGGTTTAGATGTAGACTCTTGTTGTCAGGAGCTGGACAGTGGGGAAGGATCAAGTGTCAAAAGGACTGCTTTTCCAAACTGGGAAGGGAGGCTAGCTTACCCATCCTCTGACTGCCAACTGGTGCTGGTCAGGTAGTGGCGCAACCACAGGAAGTACGTAGGGAGGGGCCATGGTTTTGTAATACATACATTTACGTTCAGCCATGACAGTGGAGGGAGTAAACAGAAACATTGGAAGCTGGG
The DNA here is from genome assembly GCA_016271365.2 of Neoceratodus forsteri. Lineage (NCBI taxonomy): Eukaryota > Metazoa > Chordata > Ceratodontiformes > Ceratodontidae > Neoceratodus > Neoceratodus forsteri. Next base: position 1,007,402,046 of record CM057454.1, on the reverse strand, counting down.
GCTTAATGAACCACAGCACATCTGTCCTTTCCTTGGAGAAGCACTGTCACCCAAGGCATCCTGGATTATTTATGGAGGGGAGGACGACCCTCCCTTCTCTGGTCTAGCCATGGAGGGAATCATTGGAAGTACTTCAGATCAAGTAGGTCTCTCATGGAGATAGGCAGTGGTTCAGGGGATGGAGGACAGGGCTGATAAGCTGCCCTAGTCCAACAAAGGGCAGAAAATCCTATATGGAAAAAGTTATAAAATAAAACACAATGACTGATCATTTCTGCTTGACAGAACTAATTTCACCTTTAATGTCAGTGCATCATAAAGCAATAGTGAAACTAGTGCACACAAAGTGGTCAGCCTACAACCACACAAACATAGATGGCTACATTTTATAATTGCAATAAGTCACTTCAGGATATGGATAACCAGGAAAACATCCCTTCTCATGTGTTTGGAGGGAGTCAGCTAGTGGCATTGTACTCCAACACATGTGAGGTATAACATTATTTCAGCACAACACATGCCCTGGTGTCCCTTATTGATTAATTTACAAGGGGGTAAATGCAACAGCACATATGGTGCAGGAGCAGATAAAAAAGGAAGTCAGGAAGCACTAGTTCACAGAAAGGTATGAGGAAACATAGAAACATAGAACAGGTTTTCAAGGGATATTGTATGAACTAAATTGAGATGATGGGATTCAAAAATGGGGTGGGACAAACATGTGGAAAGCCTACGGGAGATAAACTGGGGAGAGGGATGGGGCAAAATTACTGATGTGAGCAATTTCAACTAATATGTTATAGACAGACAGGATGGCCGCATGACCTTTACCTGATGGCAGTAGCTATGTTAGCATGTTTCTATCCTCTAGGTCACTCCATATTTATAGTATTACTGTGCATTATGTAGTGTCCTGAGTCAGCAGGATTTTGAAAGAAAATGCACAGGTATTGTTCAGCTTTTGAAATCAAATTACAGGAAAATTGCTGCAAACATACTGCTTTTAATGGCTGACTCACATGTTATTTAATTTATATTTTTGCAGCTCAGATTGATTCCCCAAGCCCCAAGGGGGACCCAGCCACATCCCCAGGTGTCCGTGCATCTTAGCTGCAGTGTTTATCAAATCCCACAAGCTTGTACCCTGATGATGTGGACCAGCCAAACTTGTACCAACCCTCCACCTCCACGAGGGCCACACAGCCGGAGGTTCCCTGCGTGTCCTTGTGGAAGACAATGACTGGGGTTGGGGTCCAAGTACACCTGTGGTTCATGGTGCATGAGCCTTTTTTACCAGTAAGTGCCACTTGTGGGACATTTACTTCCTAGGAAGCACTAATATATTTGCACAGTGTGTACCTTCATGAGCCTCAGCCAATGTACTCCCACTCACATCCACTGTCAGACTTCATTACCACCTGGGGTCACCCAATTGACAATCTCACAGTGGCTGTAACAGCACTCCCCTCCACAGAGGAAGACAACATCCTCTTGGAATTTTGAGCTTCCCCTTTCAGCCACCTATGACTTATGCTCATTCCTAAAGTAGGGTCACCAGCATACAAGTTGTACCGGTACTGCTGCGCCAACAGGCCTGACTCATTTTCTAAAGAGCTGTGACTGAAAAAAAAACACTTGTCAAGGATGACAGCAATTCATGGGTAAAAATATCATTTAAAATATGCAAGTGTTGGGGGCGTGGTCTAGCCACTGACATGATGGCAGCTTAATCTGCGAGCACTCTCCGCTTGAGTCTTATCCGAGCTTGGACATCGCAATCCCGAGGAGTTTTTCCGACTAACTATAACTTAATACATGGATAAAGTCTGCCTACTGGGCTGCGCGCTCCTTTGCAAAGGGTTCTGATGTTATACAGCAGCTTGCAGCACAATTACTCGCAATACCTCTGGCCTTGCTAGGCTGCACAGGCTGCTCCTGTATCCTACTACTACTACTGTTGACTGCTACATATCCCCTGCCTGAGCATAGTGTAGGCACAAACATAGATTGGACTCCCTCACTATCTCCGGTTTTTGCAGTCATGGACCCACCAGCAGCCACATCATCTGTTAAGCCTGCTAGCCCTACAGACTCGGGGATGTCTCAGCCATCTTCGGTAGATGAATCTTTACAACATATAACTAAAATGCTGGAAACAGTCCTTCTACACATGGATGATATTAACTTAACTCTATCAGGCACAGTTACTGAAGTTCACCAACTCCAAGATCGCATGAACGTCTCTGAACAGAGAATAGAAACATGCGAACTCCAGCAACAACAAATGTGGCAATGCTTGCACCAACAGGAGGAGTGCCTGGCAGCTCTTTGGGACAGAGCTGAAGACCAGGAAAAGAGGCTGGCACAACAATTTAAGAATTATCAGTCTGCCTGAAGAGGCTGAGGGACAATCAATGGAAAAGTTCTCAAATGACAATCTCCCCCTTATGCTAGAGGATCACTGGAGGGGTCCTATAGATGTAGAATGGGTGCACTGTGTATCCATGTGGCCCAGCAAGTATGCAAGTTCACCTACTGTAGACCAGTGGTAGCTTATTTGCTCTGTTACTCAACAAAGGAACGGATCCTTCAAGCAGCCAGGGACATTGGGGTGCTTCACTGGCAAGGGGCCCAAATTTCAATAGACCAGGACTTTGCCTAGGAAACCGCAGCAAAGAGAAGAGCCTTTGGCCCTCTGAAATGCTTTTTGTATCAGCATAATTTCAGATTTAAATTTAAAAACCTTACCAGGCTATGAGTGTCCAAGGAGGGGAGAGAAGTGACTGTTGACCACCCAAAAGAGCTGGAATGCTGGCTTTCAAAATGTTGGCCTTCCCTGCCAGTCCCTACTTCATTTCCCAGGAGGCTATGGGAACCATCTGCTATAGGTGCATCTAGTAGGAACAGTTTTTCTCCTGCAGGGGCTCCCAGGAATGCTTTGCCTGATGGACCAGCCAACCCAGTCCTACCTCACTCTGGTCCCCCACTGGTAATGGACACCTTCCCAAGTCTGTCTACCCCAGTGGCAACACCAAGACCAGATCAGTCTCTGTCAACATATCTTCCCCAGCAAGCTACCAGCACCTTCACCAAATTTCATCAATGTGCCAGAAGTGGGCAGCAGTATTCGTCCAGCAAGTATCTCGCAGCTCCACCTGCAAAAATCAGTAGGGAAGACCCTTCCCCTGCCTTGGCATAGGTGGATTCGGATTTGCAGGACATGGATACTACACACCCAGTGGATTAGGCGGACTTTCAGGACACCTCTCTGATCGAAGTGCTGGGCGAGATATCACCAATTAAGCCTGGACTGATTACTTATGCTGCAGCTGTTGCGAGTACCACCTTGAACTCTGGAGCCCCTGCCCAGGCTATTCCTGAGCAGGATGAAGGACTGGTCATCTGATGGACTTTGCATCCCTACTTGTAGGGCCACCAATATACTATGTATTGCACTTATTTTTCTGTATTTCTGGACTGGCTCTGGGCACCCCCCACCCCTTCATATTAATGCACCTCATTCCTCCCTCCCTGCTGAGTTCTCTCGGGAGGTTTGTCACTTCATAGCCTTTTCTTCTCCTTTTTGGCTGGAGGAGTTCCACCCCCCCTTCATGGCATGACAGGGTGGTTATCCGTATGGTGCCCTCATTAGCCCAGGTCGAAGTTTGGCATGGGGCCTGTTGCCTTATTTATTTATTAGAATTGTACTGGTAGGTGGGCGAGCCCACCACTCTTTTCCCATTTCTCTGTCCATAACTCCCTCCTTTCCACACCTATCATCCCCCCAAGAGCGAGAGGCCTGACCTTGGAAGGCCCTCAGTGTTGAAGGACTTTCTTAATTGAACTTCCACACTATATCCCAAATTGAGTGTTGGAACAAGCATAGCCATAGGGCACTTTTCTCTGCCCTCATTTGTTTTGACCTCCACACTCATAGCGTATTCGCTGTTGAGCTTTACCAATAGTTAAACTCAGATTGTTGGATATATTATCCTATTATTACACTAACTGATTTTCTTTGTGTTTATATAGTTCTTTGGGTACTCCAGACAGTGCGTGTCTACTGAGTCAGTAATGCTTACATCTCCTTTTTGCGGGGGGGCTATGTATTAGCAGTGCTACTTTGGTTTGGGTGCTGCTACCCTATGACAACCTTGGTGAGTTCGTCTCTCCTCCCTCATTGGTTCACAGTAAGTACACCTTCTTGCCCTTCATTGTGGAATATGGCAGTGGATGCTCCGGTACCAAATGCATTTCACTGGGTGTCATGGAAAGTGAATGGGCTGAACCACCCAGTTATACGTGCAAATGTATTGCAGCACCTGCATTCCCTTCATGCTGATATTGCAGTACTACAAGAAATGCACCTTCTGCCTTGTGCTGTTCCTTGGCTTAAGAAATCCTGGGTTGGGGAGGTGGTGGCTAGTTCCGCTGCAAATAAAACTAAAGGGGTGGCTATCCTCTTTCATTGTGCTTCCCCGTGGAAGGTGGAGAATGTCAGGAAGGATACCCAGGGACGTTGGGTAGTGGTTAAGTTATCCTCCCTGGGTGGTTCTATGTTGCTAGGGAAATTATTATATGCACCAAACTCTGACCACATTGACTTTTTCCCAGAAAATAGTCAAGCTCTCTCTGCCTTAAACCCCAATGGCCCACCTATTGACTTGGAGCTCATCACAACTGTTGGCAGCATAAGGTAAGACACACCATAAGGCTGCTAGGCCTAGTGGGCCATGCGGTCTTGTGATTTTAGCTTGGGAGTTTGTTGTATTACTGGTGCATTGTTTATGCAGTATGTCAGCTTGATGTGTTGAGGGGAGGTAATTAATAGCTCAATTTTAAGCTTGGAAGTGGTTAATATATGGCCTTTAGTAAGCAGCAGTTCATTTTGATGTGGTAGGTGTAGCGTGGGCTACCTTAGCAAGAATGCAGGCAGCCTGCATAAAGTACACACTTGTTTAAACTAAAAAAAAAAAAGAGGAGCAAGAGACAGGAAAGAATGGCTTTTCTTGGCTTTTGGGGGGAAAATAGTGAATTACAGCAGTGGCTGCTAGGGCAGGTTGTGTATCTCCCCCGGTATTGGTGGTTGTGAGGTTCGACGAAAATCGGGACAGTCCACCTGCAGGCCAGGACATTGATGGTATGTGTTCATTTTTTCTATGACTTGTTTTCTGCCTGCAGGCCGAGAAGTAGATCATAGGAGGGTTGTGTTCGGTGGCTTGGTTTTGTTGAGGGCCAGTTGTCGGCAAAGAGTAGGAAAGCAGAGATACTGGCCAATGGCAATGGGCCTGAGGAGGGGAGAAAGCAGGCTGGGATGTGGCATGGTTGCAGGGAGTGAGTAGGCATCCTGCTCAGTAACAGCCCTGCTCAAGGGTGATTTTTGTGAGGATGAGGAGCAGCGTGGTAATGGCGCTGCCACATGGTAGGTGTCCAGTCTGGGGCTGGGCTGCATCAAGGTTGCAGTGAGTGGGGTTGCTTGGTCCCTGAGTAGGAAACTCAGGGAAACAAAAAAAAATAAAAAATAAAGATGAGTGGAAGTAGCGATGGAGCGAGGGGGAAGGCCAAGTAGCAGAAAGGCCTGGGAGCAGTGAGGGTCTCTCAGGACGTGCGCTGGTATTGGGCAGGGAACAAGAAACATGGAGTAATGGTGGTGGACCGTGTGGTGGGGGGGTAAGGTCATTGACCACTGTGGGATGGGTCTGCAGAATCTCCAATGCCAGAACGGTGTGTTAAGGGAGCGAGTGAGCACGGGCAGCACACGAACGGTGTTGGAGTTACAATGGCCTAGGAATTAGCTTGGATGAAATGGACTCAGGGTTCAAATATTGAAATATTTGGGTCCCTGCAAGCAGCAGACTAGATGGATTGGGCTGCGTGAGAGAGGGCCATGTGGTGTGGTATGGGGGAAGCAGTTGGGGACAGCAGCATTCTGGGAAAATTAACCTTCGTGGTATGGAAGTTTTTCTTCGCATTTGGAGTTTAATGCGGCCCAGAAAATGCAGCATAGTAGCTTTACTTATGAAGATCCATGGGGGGACACGTTCCCTCATACACAGAATCTGTGGAGGCCTGCCTACTGTGGCATAGTATCTACACCATGGCCATCCCCCCCCCACCGAGTTTTGCTTATTTGTAGGAGTCGTTCATGCCAAATACAACAAGCACCTTGCGATTTTGGTTTATTTTCTTCTTTTTTGATGGTTGTTTTTGTCAATTTCAAATGCAAGCTGGCTGTGGTCAGAAAATATATGGACATTTGTCTTGGTGGACCTGGTGGATGGAAGACCTTGGGGTGAAGGCATCCAGGGGCAATGTGGACCAGTGCTAGAGGGATGAGGGAAGGGGAACAAGGATGGGGATACAGGAAGGGGGCTGCTGAGCCAGACAGGAGGAAGTGGAAAGAAGCACCTCAGGGAAGGAAGCATTGAGCTATGGCGGATACCAACTCCCCAAGGAAACAGAAGCAGCAAGAGCAAGGAATGCCCAGATGAAGGGGGGGAGGGAAGGTCTACAAGAATGGAATGTGGACACTGACAGTGTGTGTGTTTTTTCCTGCCCATACCACTTTCGAAGGGCTGACACCCAAGAAGAACCCAATGTCCAGCGAAAAGATGATAGAGGAGGCAGTGAAACTGATGGTCCAGATGGCCAATCTGGCAGTGGCAGTCAAGCAGAGAGGGGCAGAGGAGGAAGCGTGCAGAAGTGGGAGGAATGCCCGGGAAGAAGGCAGACTGGGAAAAGACCAAGACATATCGGGGCCAACCCAGCACTTGCCCCAGTGCCACTGCTTGAACCGGAGCCAGAGAATGAAAGCCCAGATGGGAGTAAGGATGGAGTGGATATCTCCAATGAGATCAACCTCAGAAAATATTTAGAGGGTTGCTGGGGGATATGGGGGACGCAGGGACTGAAAAGATGGAGAGAGCTTTGAATGCCATTAAAGTAAAAGGGGATATAGGTGGGGCTGAAGGGAAGGGGGGAACACCTGGGAGCCAGAACTGGCAAGAGGGGTCCCCAGGTTTCATGCTGGGGAACCACGTCCAGACCTCACTTAAGGAGAGGATTTGGAAAGGGGAGTATGTGGATGTTTTTGGCTTGGTGGATGAGGACGCTGCCACGAATTATGAGCAGAAAGATGGTAGGGATATCCGAGATGGCGGTAGCTCTGGCAGTGGGGGGGTACAAGACAGAGGAGGAGAAGTTAAAGGGCAAAACCATTGACAGTTGGCGAGCGGGCTTTATCATCTACAGCACGTTGGTACTGGAGAAGCAACCAGAGCTGGCCATTACACTGCAGACATATATGCAACCATCAGGGACGCATATAAAGCTAAGATAAGATACAGGTGGCTCATGTATGTTGAAGCTTTCCAGAGGCGGATGGCAGCAAAGGAAGATTTAAGGTGGGACAGCACCGATTCGGAGCTGTGGGTGAGGACCATGTCCAGGCAGGCGAGTGTGACAGGGATGGAAGAGGGGAAGAAAAGCCATGTGGCTTCAGGTGCTAAGACCTGCTGGGGTTTCAACAAGGCATCCTGCATGTAGTTGAATTGTAAATTTAAGCACTTCTGTTCAAGACGCGGGGGCATGTACCCAGCATCTAGCTCCTGGCAGTGGGGTGATAAAGGGGGCAAGGAAGTGCCAGTATTAGGAACAGCCCTTTCATGGGAACCAGGTGAGTGTCCCAGCAGAGGAAGAGGGGGACACAGCAGGGGAGGTTATAATTCCAACTACGGATGGAATCAGACAGGATGGGGGGGTGATGGGGGTATGCACTGGCATGCACGCCCATCATCTTAGAAGTGGTGGAGGCATGGACTTGGGATTACCCAAATGCCAAAGGGGTGGTGCTCCTGTGGGAAGGGTTCCAAAAAGGGTTTCTGCTGGGTTTTCGGGGAGGACAGGCAGGGATGAGTGCCAAGAACCTTGCGTCAGTCAGGGGAAAGGAGGAGGTGATCCAGGAAAAGATACTGAAGAAAGTTAAGGCTGGGTGGGTAAAGGGTCCATTGGAGGCCCTTCCTTGCCTCAACTTCTGGGTATTCCCTTTTAGGGGTGGTGCCCAAGAAGCAAAAAGGGGAGTTTCAGTTGATACACCACCTCTCTTACCCGAAGGGGAGGTTGGTGAACGAGGGCATCCCAGACCATCTCATGGCAGTTTCCTACGCCTCATTGCAGCAGGTGACATGGCTGATTATGGCAGTGGGGGGGGGGGCTGACTGGTGAAGATGGCCTCAAGTTGGCATTCTGGCTGTTGCCAGTCAGCCCAGCCAATTGGGACCAACTGGGTTTCCAGTTTGAGGGCAGTCTTTACTTTGATAAAGCCATGCAAATGGGTTGTTCTGTGGCTTGTTTGACCTTTGAGGCATTCAGTTCCTGGGTGCAGTGGGTATTTGGGGAAAGATATGGCCACAAGAGGGTAGTACATTATCTGGATGATTTCCTCTTCATTGGTGAGAGTCAAGTGGAAGCAGAAGAGATGTTAGAGGACTTCAAGAGGATGTACAGATGGATAGGTATTCTGTTGACACAAGAAAAAATGGAGGGCCTGGTGCACAGGCTAGAATTCCTGGAATAGAGGTGGATATGCAGCAGGGTTGCTTCTGGGTTCCCGGGGACAAAGTGTCTCAGCTCAGGGGACTACTGGCACAGATGATGGGGAGGAGGAGGGTGCCACTGATACAAGTGCGGCAACTGCTGGGGCACCTTACTTTTGCCTGCAATGCCATTAGTCCTGGTAGGGCATTTACTAGGAGGCTGGGAAGGGTGACAGGTAAGGTGACACAGCAGCATCACTGGGTGGATATTACAAAAGGGGTCCATGAGGATTTCAGGATCTGGAAGGAGTTTTTGAAGCATTACAATGGGGTAACATTTTGGCAAGATGAGTGGGAACGCAACACAGATTTGGAACTTTACACTGATGCCTCAAGTGCGCTCATGATGGGGGCATATTTTAAGGGTCAGTGGATTGCAGAGGCATGGCCAGGACAGTGGGCAGATAGAGGTTATTGAAGGATATCACCTTCTTGGAAATATTTCCAATCTGGGTGGCCTTGGAGGTATTGAGTACAGGATGGAAGGAAAAAACATCCTCTTCTGGTGCTATAATAAGAAACAGTGGGCAGAATTCTGCGGTGGTTGGTGCTGCTTGGGCTGCGGCTGAACCAATCTTTCATAGCACAGCATATAGAAGGGATCAAGAATGACTTGGCTGAAAGTCTTTCCTTTTTACAACTCAAAAGGTTTCTGAAGCTGGCGCCTTATGCAGCAACACACAGGACCAGGTCCTGGACTGGCTGTGGGAGATTGAAGGGCCACCGCCAGGGAATTGTGCCAGGGATCCTGCTCAGCCAACACCCTGTGGGCATATGAAAGTGGGTGGGCAAATTTCCAAGAGTTCAAGGTCAGACAAGAAGGGGACAGGGAAGAGCCAGACCAGGGTGAGCAGGTCAGAAGGTTCATTGTGGAGAAGTGGGAAGAAAGGATGGCGCATGCCACAATAGTGGTGCAGCTCACAGACATTAGCTGGGTATGCCAGGACAGGGGCTGTGTGGACACCACGGTGGGTAGGACAGTCAAGAAGATGGTTATGGGTTGGTGAAGGGGCCGAGGTGGGAGGAATGATGGGAGGAACCCCATAAATGGACAACTGCTGGACACAGTGCTGGGGGCAACATGGCAGGTTTGCACCTTTGCACAGGAGGCCTGTCTGTTCTGAGTGGTATTCATAGGCATGGCAGCTTGGATTTTCTGGGTGGGGGAGGTGGCAGCCCCACGAAAAGGGGCACCTGACCTGGCATTGCAGCATGAGAGTGTGACACAGGAGGGGGATAAGGTGGTCATTAGATTGGCCAGGTCCAAAACAGACCAATGGGGGAAGAAGACCGCGGTGACTCTACTTCAGCAACCAGGATTGCCGAGCTGCACAGTGGTTGCCATGAAAGAGCATGAGAGGTACGGGGGGGTCGGAGGGGTGTTGTTCCAGCATGGGGACATCTCCCTGATCACATGTTTCAGGAAGGGGCAGTGCTTGTGGGGGATGAGCCAGGTGATGTCACCCCCCATTTCTTCCATATAGGGGCAGCCTTAGAGGCAGCTAATAAAGGGGCTTCAGTTGAGGAGCTGAAGAGGGTAGGGCGCTGGAGGTCCTTTGTTATAAGAGATATGTTAGGTGTTGATGTCAGCAACTCATGCTGTTTCCTTTTGTTTCCATGGCAGGTTCCAAGCAGAAGGTATGGATAGTGGGGCACTCATTCATCTATTGGGTGAAAAGGTTTGCGGCCACCATGGACAGAGGGACGCAGCTATGCTCTAACATGGAGCACACAAGGGTCCAGTAGAAGGGCATCAGGGGCATGAAATGGGCCCAGCTGCTGTCCCTTCTGGAGGAGTTGAGGGTGCAGTGGGGCAGGCTGTACTGCATCATCAACCACCTAGGGGACAATGACTTGGGGGGGGGGTTTACCATGGGGGGTGTTGGGGCAGACAATAGCGGATGACTTACAGAAGGTAAAGGGGTGGTGGCCGGGCATGACCATTGGCTGGTCCTAGATCATGACACAGAGAGTATGGAGGGGAGCCAAGGATGTTAGGTTGATTGAAAAGGTGAGAAAATGTCTGAATTGGAGGGTGGCAAGGAGAGTGACTGAGATGGGGGGGTTGCACATCCAGCACAAGGAAATCTCATTTGACCAGGCACCAGTGTCCAGGTCGGATGGAGTGCACCTGTCAGAGTTCAGGATGTGCCTGTTCCTCAGGCTGATAGGGGATCTAGTGGGAGAAATAGCTAAGAAGGTTGTCAGGTTCTAGCGCCCAAGTGGCGGAGCCCCACCATCCATCACAAGCTGGAGATGGGGCAGTGGAAGAAGGAAGGGGGAGAGCGGGGGGAAGAGGCAGAAAGGAAAGATGGAAGGGGTTAGGACCCATGGGCTGGAGGCATGGAGTCATGGTAGTAAGGTGGGGAGGGGGGATAGGTCTAGGTGCAGGATTCATAGTGTCCGGGCCAGGAGGAGGAGGCCCAGGTAAGTGGGGAACCGGCCTGGTTCTGGTGATGGAGGAGGGGGCTGGATTCAGAGTGTTTGGACCCTGAAGCATGAAAAGGAGAAGCAACCAGAAGGAGGAAGAGGCCAGAATGAAGAAGAAATGATGTGAAATAACTTGTGTTGTTATGATTGGCTTATGATATATGGGATGTAAAATTATCTTTGTGCAAAAATAAATACTTTTGCCAGTGAGCATCCAAAATTCCAAAAGTAGTTGTGTGAGATTATTTCTGGTGGGGATCAAGGGACAATGTAGGACTAGTGACCCAGCGTCAGAGGTATCTAAATACAATCTTATAAACTAAAGCAATTAAGAATCAAATACATAGTTTAGACATCAGAAGGATAGCTACTAGGGGAACTGAAAGCAGGGCACCCCACTGGCAAGAAATGCTATGCTGTCCAGGAGAAACAGGAAACTGGACTTTGGGTGGGGCTGACATGTCCACTAGCAATAGAGGGATTTAATGACAACCACAGGAGGAGGAGGAGGAGTCTATTAGGAGGGTTTTTAGACCAGTTTTAAAGCAACCAAGACTGGGTTCCAAGGAAATGGTGGGTGGTAGGCAGTTCACCCACCACCCACTCTATGTGTGAAATTTAAAACATGATGTGTTGTCTATAATTGCACTAACTGGTGTGTTAAAAATTAACTATGTTTCAGTAAATTTTCACACATCCTTTCTTAGAGTGTATAGAAAAAAGTCAAATAACTTTTCATCTAGCATTTCCTTTCACTCACTCTCATAGCACCCACCCAACCCTCCTCCCAACCCATAGAAACAATACATAAGTACCACTGTCATCTCAGCCCTCATCCTTCTTTCACCGTTCTCTCCTCCATTAATACCAATTTGATTAAAAAAAATACCTAGTCATTGCTGACCGGTGAAGCCCTCCTTACACCACCTTGATCAGTTGCCATCTGAAAGAATGACAGAGCATGTGGAAACACTAGTATTTATCATTCATTATGATGATGACTGGCAGAGATAGTGGGAGGAGGACTGTGTCAAGCTCAATATATTTTGAATTATTTTTTGGGTGTTAAATAAAAATGGCTACCATCATGGCTTTGATCTTGTTATTGGTCTCTGAATTGCATAACCACTGATTTTACTCTCCTGAATTGATTACACCATGCTAGAAGGAGTGCAAACTGAGTAAAGAGGAGCTCCCCATGAGCTCTTCTACAGTACATATCAATATCCACTCTGGAGTCAACAGAAAGTTCTGTTGGTTAATGGTGAAATTCTGTTTTCCTTTTTCTAAGAGAAAAATGTTCACCTCATCCTGATGAGGTCCCCTTCTGACATACTGTACACGATGCTGAGGATACCATTAAGATCAGAAAATGACAGCCCTTGCTTACCAGTGCAAATAAACAAACTCCAAACCTTCTCCTTAGAGAGTTAAAGATAGCCACTACGGTAATGTAAAAAAAAAAAATGTTTCTAATCAATAAATCTATGTAAGGAAGCTAGCATGTTGATTATCTACCACAAGATGGAGTTGGTGACCCAGCCTAGTGGCGCTGAGGATAGAAGCACTGGATTCCATACCTCATGCTACACTGGTGACCCTAGTTCAGGAGTTATCTCGGGTGCCGAGGGGTCAGCAGGGGGAGGGAGAGGATTGAGTATCCGTTGGACTGCTCTCCTCTCCCAAGGAGAGGGCAATGGGCTGTCCAGCATCCCAGTGGCCCCTGATGGAGATCGGGGGCACTGCAGGATGTAGGATCAGTAAGGACTTGGGGCAAGCATGGTGATGCTGGTAGGGTTTCGGTGCACCATGGTGTCATTTCACGTCATGCTCGGGAAGGGAGGGTATTCTCCAGAACAGGAAAAACACCAGCTCTGCGGCGTAGGCGACGGCACCTGACCCCATGCCCACCATTGGATTCTACCCACCCTGTCTTCCAGTTCCTCTGCCCAGGCCCTCACCTGCAGCTTGGCCAGCTTCTAAGACTGCCCAAAGAGGAGGGGCGGCCCCACCCCAGAGGGGTCAGCCAGGGGTACCGGCTTCGGGGGGGGGGAGGCTCAGGTGGGAGGACCTCAGGTGGGCAGAAACAGATCAGAATACCTGAGAGAGGCCCTGCAGGTTTCGACCAGAGGGAAAAAGATTAAAAATAAAAGTTGGAGTTGGCTGGTTGTTGCACCAGTTTTATTATCAGCTTGACTACACTATGATCCTATTTTAGGGAGCTTGGATACACCATGAAAAATCATTCTGTACCATTACAAGTCTAAGGTTAATCCAGGTTAAAAAAAATCTTTCTGCTCTAATGGATGCAGTTATTCTGATTTATTCATTTTCTGCTTAAATGCTAAGCTCAGTAGACAATTATCCAACAGTGATATAGTGCAAGCTCCTAGTCTCATGTTTTCGTTTCTTTGTACTTTGTCAGGATTATTTATATTATTCACATGCACCTCTAACATATGTTTAAAACCTACACTTAATGCAGTGATAAATTGATGCTGCACTTTGCATTCAGAGGCAGAATTACCCTCTGATGTGTTTGTCTTTATTTATGAGCTTCACCCATTGCAGTATTCTGACATTGTTCACTAGCCATCAAATGAAGATTACATCCTGAGTGACAGATGCTGCACTTGATAATTGAAGATGAAGGCATGCTTCTGGAAACCACTTATAAGTATTACTGTGCTCATTTAACTTTGTAAATATCTTTAATGTACAAATGGAGGGTAATCTTAAAATATTAAGTTAAAAGATCTGAGGAATTACTTCCTTGATCTTGTTTCATGTCAAATGTTGTACTTATGTCCCTAGAGCAATCATATGTTATCTAGTGGGGCATGTGAGGGGTTAGATAATTTAGACATAAGAATATTTGATCATTTAACTAAAGACATTGCATATTTTCAGATAGCTTCACTTTTTGATATATATGAAAAAAATATCTATTGTTTATACTTTCAGGCAACATACAACTACTTCTTTTAAACAATTTTCTGAATAGATGCCTTTTATTGTACAACTACACAGCATATGTCATAAGGCACAAAAAAAGAATTGTACAAAAACAATGCACACTATGCCTTGGTTAAAAATCCTGTTATATACAGTAAATCCAGAACAAATGGTTTGATACCTTTTATTTGACCAAAAAGGATGTTTCAAAAAAACAAAGAACTTTAGCTTTCGGACCAACAAGTCCTTCTTTGGAAGCTTATATACAGTATACATTCCTTGGTAATACTGTATGTGATATATGCCCAGTTGTATTAGTAATGATGTTTTTAAGCATTTTAAGCATACTCAGGATTTTTGTGTCTTGGGTGTCTTTCCCATCGCTGTCAGATTCCTCAATGAAACAGAAAATCTGACTATAGAATTGTTTTCCACTCATACAGTATTATAAAGGCACAGTCATGCCTCTATAGTTAAGGTTGAGTAGCCTGTTTAATGTTAAACCTCCAATTTTGCACTTTAATAACTTTGCAATCATTCAACAGATTTGCACAAAATGTGGTATGTGCTGTCCCGTGGGGTAGATCTCTTGATGTTGCAAGTTTCATTCTGGTTGGATGTGTGAATTATAAGATCCAGATAGAGTCTAAAAGTAAAAAGTCACAACATTTTGCAATTTTTTCCTCATCGCCTTGCACCCAGATGGTGGGTAATTTTGGTGTTTTTTTTTTTTTTACGGTAGAAAGAAGTTGGGTAACAGAATTGTCCTTATTTCTTTGGTGCAAAAATATGAACCTGTTGAAGTTATTTAGCTTTTCATTCCCATTATTTCTTATGGGAAGTTAATTTTTCAGGATAGAGATAAAAAGTTCAACAATGGATTTGATCTCATGAAAAAGGATTCACTCCAATGAAATCTATCCTTTTTTTGTGAGAATAAGATCCTTTTTCAAGAGGAACAAATCCTTTTTCATGAGATGCCATTTTGTTTGTTTCTTCCAAAAACTACAAAAAGTGGAAAATACATAAAACTGCTGAGAATTTTAAAAACAAACATCACAACCTAGCTTAACTGAACCCATTTAGCTAGATTCTGATGTTTGTTTGTGATAATTGTGCCCACAAAAGCCTTTTCTGGGCACCCAAAATCTCAGGTGCCAAGCTTCGTGAGAGGAGCACTTCCCCAGCATTCCCTGTATAAGAACACCAGGAATTTTCTGACTTCTGCAGCTGCAGTTGATGTCCTGCTGCCAGCTGCAGTGTTAGCTGTCAGTGGCCCTTTACCTCAGGTCTAGTGGCACCTCCCACCCACCGATCACTGTCTCTGGTGTTACTTGTATGAGATCAGACAAGTCACAATTACAGGCAATTACTTCAGGTGTTGTTTTTCAAATTTTGTTTACACCCACACCATACACTTCAATTTTCAATTTCAATTTCAACTTTATTTTTAAAAGGCACTTTTCTTAAATCAAAGCACCTGTACAGATAAACATGACAATAAATATAATAAATCCAATCAACAGAAATCCTTAAAAGCTATATTAAAAAGATGGGTCTTCAACTACCTTTTAAAACTAAGGACGGTCGGGCAGTCTCGCACCTGACGAGGTAGAGAGTTCCACAGGGTAGGTGCCATAAAACTAAATGATCTAGCACCAGATGTTTTCAAACGTACCCTGGGAATCTCTAGCAATCCCTCGTTAGTGGGTCGGAGGGGGCGAGAGGGACTATAGGTGCACAGGAGCTCTTTCAGGTAGGCAGGTCCCAGATCATGTAGGGCTTTATAGGTCAGCAAACCGACCTTTAAGGTGATTCGCCAGAACACCGGCAGCCAGTGCAGTCCGTGGAGCACAGACATTATGTGACTGGATCTAGAGACTCCAGTCAACAGCCTGGCTGCCGCATTCTGCACCAGCTGCAGACGGCGAAGTTCAACCCCTGATAGCCCTAGGTATAGGGAGTTACAGTAGTCAAGTCGGGAGGTAACAAAGGCGTGGATTAATGTTGGAAGGTCCTCTGGAGGAACCAAGTGCTTCACCCTGGCAATATTCCTCAGATGAAAAAAGGAAGTCTTCACAACCGCTGACACCTGGGATTTGAGTGTGAAACGGTCATCAAGTATTATGCCAAGATTTTGCACCTGGTCTGAGGTCGTCAGCTGGACACCTCCAAGCCATAGGCCTGTGGGTGATCCTTCTGGCAGACCCACCTCACAGTGACCTAAATCCACAACCAACACCTCAGTTTTCTCCGGATTTAACCTCAGCCAACTCCCATTCATCCATTCTTGGATTTCTTCAAGGCAGTTATTAAATACCGACAAGCCAAGCGTCCCTGACCGGGCACAAAAGACATATACAGCTGAAGTATCATCAGCATAGCAGTGAAAGCCAGACCGTCTCATCTAATAATCGCCCCTAATGGTAGCATATACACTCAAAACAACATGGTAAGAAATGGAGCTCCCCTGCACTTACAGGCAGGGAGAATGATGTTGAGGAAAAAATTCCCTACACCACTCTCTGAGTCCTACCCTCAAGGTAAGATTGAAACCATCTGAGGACCGTACCAGACAGTCCACAGACTAACCGCAAGCGCTCCAATAACACACCATGGTCAACGGTGTCAAATGCTGCCGAGAGATCAAGTAGTACCAAGATGGATCGGGTCCTACGATCTCTAGCCATTAGGAGGTCATTTAGTACCCGTATGAGCGCTGTCTCGGTACTATGCCTTTTCCTAAATCCAGACTGGAGCGGATCGTAGATATTGTTACATAGATACATAGATACATAGACAGTGTCGGCAGATAAGGGCCTATGGCCCACCCAGTCTGCCCATTTAAGTTTGTAAGTTCAGTTTATGTTTTCCAGGAAGTCTGTTGCCCCTTACCCCCTGATCTCCACAATTCCTTTATGTCTATCCCATGCATTCTTAAATCCCATGATTGTTTCAGCCCCCAACTCCAACTGCACTGCGACCACTTTCTCAATAACTTTACCCACAAAGGGTAAGTTAGAGAATGGCCTGTAATTTGCTAGACAGTATGGGTCTAAGGAGGGTTTCTTTAAAAGGGGCTTAATTATAGCCTCTTTGAGGGGATCTGGAAAATTCCCCCTCTCCAAAGACTTCCATATGATCAGAGCTAGGACTAGGCTAATCTTATCCACGCAACCCACTAAGAGGCACGTGGGACCAGGGTCCAAATTACAGCAGGTCGGTCGCAGTGCTCGAATGATCATCACAACATCCTCGATTATGGGAAGGCTGAAGTCAGACCATTCCAACTGGGTGCTTGACATCTCCCGACGACCACCACTGCTCCCATTGGGGGGGAAGAGCGAATGTCTGATCTGATTTTGGCAACCTTATCTGCAAAGAAGAGAGTGAGCTCCTCACACCATTCTTGAGATAAGGCTCTTCTGGGCTGAAGACAGACTGGATTGCACAGTCTGTCCACAGTCCGAAAGAGCTGAGCCGGTCTATTCTGTGCAGCCACTATCTCTCTGGACAGGAATTCTGCCTTCTTACGAGAGATTGTGGATTGATAGACCAAATAATGGTCCATCAAACTAAGCTTGTCATCATCATGACCGGACTTTCACCAACGCCTCTCCAGCCTTCGCCCAACTCTCCTCAATTCCCTCATGGTCTCATCAAACCAAGGAGACCTGGGGCGAGGAGTAAGAGGATGAACACGAAATGGTGCAATAGAATCCAGGGCCCCTGCTACTGCCTCATTATAGACACGCAGCAGAACACCTGGATCCATGCAATCTATCGGTAGGCTCGATAGGTCCAATACTGCCATCAGGTCCTCTGGGGATATACCCCTCAAAGGGCGGTATCGAACCATCTCCGTAGGGGCAGACCTAACAGGGGTGGCCTCAAAACTGAATCTAATGGAGTGATGGTCTGACCATCCAACCTGTTCCACCAGCAAGTCCGATATCCCCATCCCCAGAAGGAACACCAGGTCCAATGAGTGTCCACCCACATGGGTCGAGGAGGAAACTACCTGTGTGAAGCCCAGTGATATCATCAACTGGAGGAAATCTTGACCAAACCGAGAGAATTCATCATCGACCCAAGCATTGAAGTCCCCCAGTACCAACCATCTGGGGGACCCCAATGTTAGGTCGACAATGAAGTCTGCGATTTCCTGCAGAAAAACATTCTCGTCACCTGGTGGACGGTATACGAGAAGTATCCTGCACCCCACACCCTAGCCCACAATGACTCAAAGGATCTGGTGACTCCCGCTGGCACCTCCACCAGACCCAGTTCTGACCTAAAACACATGGCAACACCCCCCCCTACGATCCTGCCTCGGGCGGTGTATCACCGAGTACCCAGCCGGAATTGCTGCGGCTAATACAGTCCCAGCATTTTCATCCAGCCAGGTCTCGGTGATGCATGCCAGGTCAGATGACTCGACAAGATCAGCTATAATAGCTGTCTTGTTTTTAATAGACCTGGCATTGCATAACACCGCCCGAGTAGGACAAACCTCCGATAGTGACCGGCCTACCTGCTGGTCCAATCCAGGGCCCTTGGGTATGGGCACAAGACAGGAAGGCCCTCTCTCCCGTGCCCATTTCGCCCCAGGGTGGTTAACAACTACCACCACTATTTGTATCTGTTTGTAGACTGTGCAGAGGACTTGATCACTGAGTAGTGTGACTCGAGTTAGTGACAGACAGTGTAAAACAGATGATGCTTTCTTGGTTGGCTTGCAGCTGGGTTACTAATTTCCTGCCACAATCTCCAGTATTACAAGCCAGCTGAGCGGACTTAAATGTGATCATGATTATATCAGATTTAATGCAAGAAGAAGCCACCATTCACTAAGTTCCTCTGCATGCAGCTGAATTGTCTTTTCCTATCTTTTAAGTCCCTCCAACCCCTGTCAAATATCTGGTGGCCCCCAACCCAATGCTCCTTTTCAATACTGCTTTATGAGAGAAATGGCATTTCGTTTGAGCACTCTTAATTTATGAATTAAAAAAAAAGTTGTTAACTCTCATTTTTATCTAGTTGTAGCCTGTCACAGGTTTGTAGAGTGTAATAGCTGAACTGGTAGTTGTAGCACAGACTCTGAGTAGCACCTTTTTTCTGAAGTGTCACAATCGGATAGTACAGTAAAATCACAATTTATGCCAATGTTTCTGCATGCAATGCAAAGAGAGTTGTCATTTATGTGTCTTTCATTTTCAGAACATATTCTTGGCCTAGATTTTTATCCCCCCCTTCACTTTATCCATTCTGCCAAAAAGATAGTGCTGCTATTTGAACTGTGGCTACAACACATGAGCACCCAGATCCAAATGACTGAAGCATGGAAACATAAAATTTGACAGCAGATAAGAACTGCTTGGCCCACCTAGTCTTATGGTAGGCTGATTAACAAGCTGTGGGCCCTGGGGGTTGGGGTCAAACTGGTGGGATGGGTAATGAGCTGACTGAGTGACAGGAACCAGACAATAGTGGTGGGGGTGAGTTTGCCAAACCTAGGCTTGTGACCAGTGGTGTCCCACAGGGCTTGGTACTGGGAACTATGTTATTCGATAGATATATTGGCAACATGGCAGAGGGGATCAAGAGCAAGATCTGTCTTTTTGCAGATTATATTAAGCTCTGTGGGAGGGTGGACACAGAGGAGATGAGATAGAATCTAAGGGAGGACTTAGAAAAAATAGAGAAATGGTCTAGCATCTAGCAATCAGGGTTTAATGCTAAAAAATGTAAGGTGATGCACATGGGAGCCAAAAATTCAAAGGTAGGCTACTGGCTAGGGGGAATACAAGTGGCAGTATCGGAAGAGGAGAAGGACCTGGGGGTTATGATCAGGGGGGCATGAAGCACTCCGCACAGTGCCATAAGGCAGCAGCTAAAGCAAATAGAATGCTGTGTTGCATAGCCAGGGAATCATATCTAGGAGGGAGAAAGTTATTCTGCCAATGTACAGGTCAATGCTGGTGAGATCACACCTGGAGTATTGTGTACAGTTCTGGTGCCTGGTGTTCTGGTGCCCCTACCTTAGGAAATATATCAAGCTACTGGAGTCAGTCCAGAGGTGAGGAATCAAAATGATCATGGGAATGGGGTACAGAACTAGTTTGCAGCTCTGAATCATTGCCGCAAAACTGAAAGTGTAACCCCCCCTGAACAGACTACCTGCCTGCAGTGCAAATTCAGAGCTCCGATTCGCCACCGCAACACTGAAGGGGTAATCCCCCTGAACAGACTACCTACCCTGCAGTGCAAGTTCAGAGCTCTGAGATGCCGCCGCAACACTGAAAGGTACGGAGCTTGCTTGAGACCACATGCATAGCGCTGTGCTTCGCTTTTGAAATTGGCACCATTTTGCTGATATTGGTACAGTAAATTAACTAGGGACCGATAGACTCTGTAATAATTACTAACCAAGCAGTTTTTTTTAATTAAACTGTGCTGCTTGTGATATTACCTTCTTCCTCACAAATAATCAGAGCTGATTTTAAATTAATTGAGCTGCTACTATTTAAATTGCTTGTGCACAGCTCTTTAGCTCATCCTGCAGCCACTGCAAGGCAGCTCCCCACCCACCTCCACCACACCCACCCTTTTCCGGCTGTTGTTGTATAGTCTGTGGGCAGTCATATGACTATCTCCCCACTTTCTCATTTGCAGCTTTTACAAAAACATCAATAGAGGGCATCTGACTTTTTCTCAAACTAAAACAGAAAAAATATATATTTTGCTGCCGGTTTCTTGCACAATTAGAAACCTTTCTTCAAGAAACTGTAATAGAAATTGTGGGACTTAAAATATGCTTTAATTCACTAATGCTACCACATTATTAAGAATGTAGCCTGAAGAACTTATCAAAAGGTAGTTTCTACACTTCTCCCAAAATAGGAAGTCTGGACAAGATCATCAGGAGCATAACTGACAGATGTATTAGAAGATCGGTGAAGGACCTTGCAACCTTTCACTCCATATGAATTATTTTTATCCTGCCAAATAGAGGCATATACCACTTTGTCTGGTCCTAATCTGATCTTGCATTCAAGGCCATAACACCCTATAGTTAGGCCAGCTCTCATGCCTCTGGACTACTGTGGTGCAGGCACCATGGATACTAAAATTAAGAAATGCATGATGACTCTCTGCCTTCTGGCAATAACACTTCCAGCAATACTACTCCTAAGTGACATGACTAGTGGTCTCCCCATACAACAATTACTCGCTATCAATCTATGACGTGTGCCCCCTGCGGACTCAGTCTAAACTCCTAAAACATCCTATTGCCACATTAATCTGCTTCAGCAGTAAACTATCATGCTTGCTAGGCATACTGTTGTGCACCCCTAGGATCTCGGTGCAGGGAGCTTTGATAGGCTCACTCTCTACCTACTACTCATTGGCCTTCTGCTACTAAGGTATGGGGATGTGGAAGCTAACCCAGGACCCCAGCACACAAATACAGCCCAATCCTTCTCACAATGGTCCTTCACACATGGCATCAGGATAGCTCATATTAATGTAAGTAGCATCGTACCTAAGCTCCAGAAGCCAGAGGCCTGGGTTTTGACACACAAACCAGATGTCCTTGGTATTAGCGAAACATGGAGGAAACCTTCAACCCCTAACTTGGTCTGCCACATACAGGGATATATTATCTTTAGAAATGATAGACCAAGTTCAAGGAAGGGAGGTGGAGTTTTGATTTATATGAAGGACCAACTGAACGGTACCATCGTTGCCTCCAGCTCAACCCGACAAGTGACCCCAGAGTGGCTGCTAATGGAAATTACTATTGTAGCAGCACTTAAACTACATAAGTATATATAACCCCCCACTGGGGGGAAATCGACGGACTGCGGAGTATAGTTTCTGAAGTGGCTAGTCCCTCACCAATAAGGGATACTATAATTATAGATGACTTTATTCTAAACTGTTTGGATAGCAACACAGCTACGCTGAACTGCTCAAGGAAACTAATCTGACACAAATCATTAGAACGTCCACGCAACAGAACTCCAAAACAGGTAATCATACATTGCTTGACTGGATCCTGACAAACTGGGAGGACAGGGCCAGTAATGCAGGAGTTCTGTCGGATTTCATTAGTGGCCACTCCCCTACTTTCTGTACATGGTCTTGCAAGAAAATCAAACCTCCAAAGAGGTTCATCTCCTTCAGGAATTTTGCCAGAGTTGATGTTGAGGCACTAAATAGAGGTCTGGGGGCATAAAATGGTCCACTCTTTTCTCATTGAATGATGTGAATTCAGCACTGGGTTTCCTCATCACTGTCTTAACCATGGTCCAAAACAAGCATTGTCCTATCATGACTCGGCGTATCAGGGAAGGGAACACAAAATGGGTCACTAGGGAATTGGTTGCCCTTATGAAAGTGCAGGACAAGGCCCGGTTAAAGCACAAGATGGGACCAACTCCAGGAAATTGGGCAGAGTACAGGCAATTAAGGAACAGGTGCAAGAGGGAAGCTAAATCCTTAAAATGTGCTTATTTCAAGTCCCAACAAACTAAGAACCTAAGCAATCCCAGGAGTTTTTGGGCTACAGTAAACTCAATTCTCAAGCCAGACAAACAAATGGTTCAATCTCCTTAATGAGTGATAAGAGACTATAGGCAGACCCAGAAATGGTGGCTACCGTCTTAAATGATAAGTTCTCAAATCTGGACCCATACTAGCACAGCTTTCCACCACAGGAAAAAATGGTGGAAGACAGGATAGTACAATTGCCCCCCCTTTTTACTTCAAAGCAACAACTAAATGACAGACATATTGTCTGCTGAAGGTGCTACCCAACTCGGGTAGTGCAGGCTGTGATAGGCTCTCACCACAATTTCTCAGACTAGCTGTGGCATTTGTGGCAAAACCACTCTCCCACATAATAAACCTATCACTGATCACCACAAATGTGCCGACAATCTGGAAAGAAGCTACAGTAGAATAGTCCCCATTTTCAAGGCAGGATACACGCATCTCCAGGAAAACTATAGACCGGTATCGATTCTGTCCCACATGGGTAAGATACTTGAAAAGGTAGTGTACCATCAGATGTCCAAGCACATCGAAAAATATGAACTGCTATACAACGATCACCATGGTTTTAGAAGAGGCTTTAGTACAACTACGGTGCTCACTAAATTTACAGACCATGTTCTCAGTGAAGCAGACAAAAGAGTAACCTCACGGGGGCCATATTTGCAGACTTATCTAAAGCCTTTGACATGGTGGACAATGACATACTACTAAATAGCCTGTTCTCCCTGAACTTCCACAAGAGCATGATAAACTGGGTAAATAGCTACCTTAGGGGCAGGGCCCAGTTGGTACGACTAGGGAGGGTCCTATCCTGTCCTTTACAAGTGAGAACTGGAGTTTCCCAAGGCTCCATATTTGGTCCCCTACTGTACTCCCTTTTTGTGAATTTCTTTCTCTTGGAACCCTCAGACAGTAGCAGAATAATGTATGCAAATGACCTCATAATGTACAGAAGCAGAAACTACCTCTCTGGGTTGAACCTAAATCTAAATAAAGATTTTAGTAGTACGGTTCAGTGGTTCACTCAGCATAAGCTCATTGTAAGCTCAAAAAAAACCAAAATGTTTGCTGTTTGGCTCCAAACAGAAGCTCTCTAAGTGTGCTCCTTATGGTACAAATGCTCTTCACATATTGAGCACGGATGGCTCTTACATTGAGCAGGTAAGGGAATCCAAATACCTGGGGATCACACTTGTTCCATCTCTTAATTTTAAATACCACATTAGCGCAGCAATAAAAAAGGTGAATCAAAGAATAGGAATATGTTATTGACTCAAACACCTCCTGTCCCCTGAGGAAAGACTAGTTATAGGGAGGGGCCACCTTCTCCTCATATTAGAATACTGTTCTCCAGTCATAGCCCTCTAACCCTCTGTACTACTAAAATGCATGAACGTGGCATATAATAACACATGCAGGTTCATTGTACAAGCCCCATATTGTGCTCACCACTGTCACCTCTATCAAACTCTGGGATGGCTCTCTCCCTCTGACTGTAGAGAGCTGCTGTTTGGAACTTTCATGTCCAAAACATTTTTTTATTTAGTTTTTGTTGACCGGGTAAGAGCACTAGACAAATTCTGCCTATTTTCAGGCACAACCTGGGGAAGGGGGATACAGATGATGCCAACTGACCTTGAACCAGATTAAGTTGTTGGTGGTATTTTTAGTGAATGAGGGAAATTTGGCCAGGACACTGAGGAAATTCCCCTACTCTTTTTTTGATAAGTACAATTGGATCTTTAACATCCACCTGAACTACCACCAATCCAGGCAGATGGGACCTCGGTTTAACGTCTCATCTGAAAGACGGCACCTCAGAAGTGCAGCAACCCTCTCATGTTGCACTACAGTGTCAGTACTGGGATATTAACCCAAGTGCCAGATGTGGGAACTAAACCCACAGCCCTCTGATCTCCAGGCCTCAGAGGTGAGTGTGTTACCTACTGAGCCACTGACACTGATGAAACATTGCAAGCTGGGCTAGGATCCCCCCTGTCAAGCCTGCTAAAACCTAAGAGTAACAGGCATGAATTAAGGTCCTCTGATAGCAGGTTGACGGAGTATCCCAGACAAAATACAGAAATGGGTGGGAGAGCCTTCTCCTATGCTACACCCAAACTGTGGAACTCTCTCTCAAACAGACTGCATTCACCTGTCTCACCCTCCACTTTCAAACTGCACTTCCTGGAGGAAATGTTAGGTAGATCTCTATGCAAATACTACTCCAAGTAACTGCAAGCTCCTGACAGGAATATCAGCCAAGCAATATGGAAGAGCCTGCTATTTTTAATGCTCTTATTACTAGATGGTTTGACTAGAAACAAGTTGTAACATCCCAAGCATCCAAGAATTGTAACTGTATTTTTCTTTTTCTTACTTTTTGTTTCACTGCATGTTCTCCACTTATTATCCTCTTTCAACTGTGATTGTACAAACTGTGTTCTGTCGATTTTCTAGTTATTGTTATGTTAGATGTGCCATTTAAAAGGCTTGGGTCATGACTGAAAATGGTGCCTGGGATCAGTGTATCTTACCCAGTAATCGAATGAATAAATAAATAAATAACTAAATAAAACATGTGAGGACAGACTGAGTAAGCTGAACCTGTACTCCCTGGAGGACAGGAGATAGAGACTGGATATGACTGAGACCTTCAAGTATCTAAAGATTATAAATCAGATTAGCACAGAGGGAATCTTTACCTTAAGGAATGAGGGTACAAGGGGTCATAGTCTGAAGTTGATGGGGGCAGATTCAAGAGGGAAATGAGAGGGCACTTCTTCACAGAAAGGGTGGTGAAAGGGTGGAACGAGTTGCTGGTGGAAACTGGTGGAGGTGAGGACTGTCAACAGTTTCAAGAGGGATTGGAACATGGTAACTAAGAAGATTAGGACAACAGGGAACAAGAGGGGGAAGGAGAACAGTGATGACAGAGAAAGGGGTTGGGAGATCACCTCCTGGAAGAGTAAGGGGAGGGGGAAGCTACTTGGCATAACTAGTTGTGCACTCAAGTAGACTTGATAGACCATTATGGTCTGTATCTGCTAGCAATTTCATATGTAAGTATGGCCACATAACACCTTGAATGCCCAATGGGCTCATTTATATGGCTGTTTTTGTGAACTGGAAATAGCGCACCTGTGTTATTCACTGTGTGATCCCTTCTCCTGGCTGCAGGTCAGGGTGGCACTAGTGAGGTAGTGGTAGAGGTAATGGGGTTACCACTGTCTTGACCTTACCCTATTCACAGTCAGATGTGGCAGTGTGTTATCTGACTGTTAATAGCAACATTTATCACATGGGCTATAGCAAAATGCAATGCAAACTTTTGCACTGTGCTTTGATTGCAACTTTTTGTGAATTTAGCACCAGGCTTTTAAAACTGTTAGACATGGATGCAAATGCATGTACTCTGCATCTGCCTGATGGCATCCAAGTAGCTCTGCTGCTATTTTAAATAATATAAATGATACTTAATAGTACCCCTGCCCTTGTGGTATAGTAGCCCCCACCCAAGTAGGTAGTGTCAGCCATCCCACTACCTCCATCCCAACTTGGAGCCAGCGACCAGCACAGCCCTCCTAAGCTGATCACTGAATGAACTGTCTATGAGTGTATTGTAAAGTGTACATGCTCAGATCAATGAACACATGCACTTTACAGGACACTCATGGACAGTTCAATCAGTGGCCAGCTGTGGGGGTGTGAGGTGGGCTGTGCTGGTCACCGACTCCAAGTCCAGATGGGGGGAGTGGGGCGGTGGACAATACCAGCTACAGTGGGGAGCCACTATACCACCAGGGCAGGGGTACTATTAAGCATTATTAGTACTGGCAGCATCGGGGAAGGGGTATGGGCAATAATTATTATTCTATGTACTGGCACCATCAGGGTTTAGGGTAGGGGGCATAGGTAATAATTATGTATTGGCACCATCAGGGTTTGGGAAGGGGGGCCACTAGACCACTAGGGATGTGTGTCATAGTAATATATTTAAATAATGGCAGGATTGGGGATGGGGGGATCGTTTGCCTTAGCCACAGGGAGCCTGCAGCAAACCCCTCTCTTGTGCTGTGTGTTTGTCACACAGGAGAGGTTGCTATGGGTGTGGGGTCTTAGGCACCAGAACCCCTCCTCTACCAGAATCCGGTGCAGGGTCACTGGCACACCAGGCTTCAGCACAAGCTGCTGTTTGCAGCAGATTGTGCCGATCAAAGCCCTCCTGTGAGAATTGAGCCCTCAATATGCAGCAAAGTAAATAAAATGTGGTATACAGTAGGACACTGCTAAAAGGCTTCCGAGCTACATCCAGTATTCACTGATTTACTCTGATCTGTTATATATTGCTTCTCTTTTACAGCCATTTTATTAGCTACTTCCCTTTATGTTAAACTTAATTTTATATTGTATGTTGGTGCAATGCACACATGTGGTATGGCTAATTGTGATACAATTATTCCTCTCAAGTATTTAGATGATTTATATACAAAAAACACAGCTTCCAACACTTTTCTCCATTTACTGCTACATACTGGAACAAGTTTTAATCAGCAGTCAACATGGGCATACGTGGTTTGAATGCTCCATAAACCTTGCAAGACTCTAACCCCACCATTTTCTAATAAAAATCATATTTGGCATTAATAAAAAATGAAACTCAATTATAAAATCAACAGATGTTAAGGAAAATTCATTCTGGCAAACTTTTCTAAGGACCTTAGTGGAATAAATACTTGCTATATAAACAAAAATTATCACAGAGAAAAAATAATAAAACTCATTCATCACCTATAAAGTTTTGCTCACATTTGCACCTGAAGGTATTAGGAGTGGTATTTTCACAATAGCCATGTGTACAGATATGTGGTTGGCATTGTCCAATTACTTCAGAGCAATTTTTACCTGCAGAAAAAAGGGACAGAAGATTAACATAAATACTGTTTAGCAAATGCACCACAAATACTTTTTAAGTAACATTACTTCAGATATATTAAATATGCTGAGGCAGACTATTATGTTATGTTGAACACTTCTTTTTCTTTTGGCTTCTTATACGTGAATGTGTTTATGATACCTTCTGCATAACTAGAAAACCATGCAAAAACTATACATTTTAAGTTAAGTATATACTAATGATCTATCATATGTTATACATTTGACTATTTTAATAAGTACATTAGCTACATATGAAAATGAATGTTTATGCTATCTGCATTCTTATGGGCAAAAAAATACAGGCCTGTTGTACGCCTAATTGGGATATAAATGGACTGTTTGACAATAATCATTCAGTATGAAGGATTCTCAGACTATAAACATGACTTTATAAAGACCTCAGTTCTAATGTATCTGTAAATGTGCCTTTACTGCTCATCTTCACACTCTGCTGCAAATAGTTCCATAAATCAAATGATACAAAAATCTAATCAATGATTCTGCCTTTCTTTCACAGTCCTTAGTTCAATATACAGTTGTATTATATTCTTAATTTATTGATTGCTGAAATGCAATTGCTCCTTGAAACTAATTCTAGTAGGGCAGTTGACCATGTTACTAAGTAATTACTGTAATACCAAGTAGCAATAAAGTATTTTACTTTTTAAGAACTACATATTAACAGGAACAATTCAATTAAACAGCAGGCAACCTTTAGACAAAAGGAAATCTTTTAGGGAACAACACAGAAGACTTATAATATCTTACAATTTTTTTTCTTCAGACTGTACTTGCTTCTATTGCTTTAACAATATGTTCATTGTTCGTTATAAATTGACAGGTACAGTAGGCTAAATACTACATGAGTATGGGATGGGGACAGGAATCAGTTAGAACCCTGGCCCTTCTTGATTGACAGAGTTTGCCACCTGAGCACATTTTTTAGACATGGCATGCTCTCTCACAGAGAAATAACAGGAAGTAGAATGTTATTCTGTCTGCCGCATACATGCAGAGCCATGGTGTATACTACCCTGGCACACATGGTTCCTGGCTATATATGAGGCAGTATTACAACTAAAGCAGAAAGATGTCTACCAGGTAATTTGGATGTCTGCTGATAACAACACTACATACATGTCAGCCTATCAAAATAATAGGAGGCTTCCATTCTACTGCTGTTAAAGTTTTGCTCTGTCATGAGGCATTTTGGAAAGTGTAGTCTGTGGTTTACATGTCAACCCCACTGCAATGCAATTTTTTTAAATGCTTTATTATAACATTCTTTCCAGATTTATCCTTTAGAACTCATTTTCTAGCACAGCGCTGCACAAATTTAAGTTGATCTTGAGTGCATTTTGGTGAATGAAAATGTTTTCTAATATTTTTTTTTTCAACAATATTTGAAATGATCTTTTGCTCCAAAAGATTTGGGACTGACAGTATAGCCTAGAGGTTAAAGTAATAAGCTGTGAATGAGCCTGGTATAGCCAGTACACAAGGATTTGATTACCACAACTGTGTGACTCTAAACAAGTCACTTAACCTCCGCAGTACTCCCAGTTCGCCCCTGAAAACAGGCAGTTGTGCGTTGTGGGCCTTACCCTATTACCAAAGAATAAAGATGGATGAAACCATGGGCTGAGAGGTTTCATAGGCAGCTGGCCAAAGCAGAACAGTGTTTAAGTAACACATAGACACATATAAACATGCATGTTGTCTGCAGAAAAGGACCACTTGACCCACCTAGTCTGTCCTAAAACTTCCTACCTACTTTGTTGCAGCAGTTTTCTGAACACATACTGGCAAAACAGTCCAGTGAGAAACCTAAAAAGTCAGATTCTTGGGAATGGCATGGCATGGCAAGTCAAGGCAAGGTAATTTTATTTATATGGCACCCAATACCTTAGGGTTCCACCAAGCCACATCAACAGGAATTCTGTTGAAGGTCACTACAGCAATGGCACAATGCCAACAGTCAGCTTTGTGCCATCAGGGAAGACAAATTTTTTTTGTGGGGGCCAAAGACCCCTGCACCCCCATGCAGGGGGCTCTGCCAACTGCACCCCCCTGTATTATGGATTACTAACTCCGAGATAGAGTTATTTCGGGGGGTGAGCTCCCCAGAGATGGCAGCATTGGTAACACTGCAGACCAGCATAGTGAACAGCCAATTCAGTCTCTGTACTAGTCTTCACTGTTTTACCATCGCTGTAGTAACGGTATGCCATAACTTAGGCTCTGGGCACCATATAATAAATACAAATAACAAACAAAACAATATGAATATAAACATAAAACAATATATCTCTCAATCAGGCCAAAACTTAAATAAAAAAAAATGTACTTTTAGTTATTTTTTAAAAAGAGCCAGTGAAGGAGTACCTCTTACTGCCCAGGGAAGGGCATTCCAAAGAATTGCAGCAGCCACACCAAATGCCCCATCCGTGGAAGATTTTAAATTGGATCTTGACACTAATAAGAGGCCTGCCCTCACTAACTGGTGAGTGTGACCAGCAGTGCATAGCACCAGGAAGTCTTTCAGGTAGCCTGGACCCAGCCCATGCAGGACCTTATATGTCAACAAGCAAACCTTGAAAGTGATGCACCAACTTACTGGCAGCCAATGGAGAACTGGTGTGATCTGCTCAAACTGAGAGATTCCTGAAACCACTGGTTGTTGCATTCTGGACCAGCTGGAAGCTGCACATCAACTCTGCAGATAGCCCAAGGTAAAGTGTGATACAGTAGTCCAGCCTTTTTTTTTCTTAGTATTTTTAAATGCATACATACAAATAAGTGGGTAATGAACATTTATGTTTTCATGTTTCACATGTCAGCTTCCACTATATCTACAGTGCAAATCATTAGGATTATTTATTTGATTTTTGTTTACCAAGTGGATGCGCTAGCCATAAAGATGACTGTTTTCAGGTATGACCCATACATTAGAGTTCTCAAGTTGTAGTCTTGTCTACACATTATTTGGTTAACAACATTTTATCATGAAGCTAGATATTATGTTAAACCTCCATTTATGCAATAGGTGTGGACATAAATCCTATGTGATAAATCTGAGCTACTGTGAGGTAAATTCAAAAGTCTGCATTTATACACATAGTAGACGCATCATCACAGACTTATATACATAGTAGATATGTCACAATCACTCAGGAGCTTATTAAGATTGTTTAACCTCAGTACCAGTAATAACTATATTCAAATGCAAATAAATTTAAAATGAAACAAGATAGCATAGTGCTATGAGCATGAAAGTTGTGCAGCACAAAATTATCTACAAAATGAGTGGCATTTCATTTATAGATACCTAATAGATTTTTTTATAACTAGCAGAAAAGAGCAGAAAATGCAATTTTTTGTTCACCTTTTTGACAAACATATGCAATAAAAGATAAACAACCAAAAGCAAATGTCTCTCCACTGACAGGAAGCATCCTTATTGCATAAATGAAATATACAATGGTGAGCTGTCAGATAAATGATTTATCTACACTTGTGCTGTTTGACCTTTGATATCTCACTCATGGCTTACGTTAATCATGAGGTTACCAGAGGTCAAACAGCACTTATGTAGATAAATCATTTATCTGACAGCTCACCATTGTATATCACTCATATATGTGTTCTTCTTCCCTAATCTTAATACCCTTGAAATCTATGGCAAAAGTCATTACATTCTGTTCATATTTTTATTTTCTAATTAGCTCAAGTGGAACAAAACCTCCAGTGATTTTAATGTCTGTACAAAGGGAGATCACATACTGTATTGTTATAGGATTTCATTTGTCTATCCATATTATAATGGATTTTTTCTATTCTGTGAATGGTTACCATAAGGTTAATCCACTGAGTATATTCAGGTGCATTGCCATCTTTCCACTTCTGTAAAATATTTTTAAAGACAGTGATTATTCCTAATTGTATTAACCTTTGTAGTCCAAATGATAATAATAATAAGAATGATAATAACATTTTTTTGTATGACGCCTTATCTAAAGCCAAGGATCCTCACATTTTAAAACAATGACAATATAAAATATAACAAACTTCAATAAAATCATACGGATATCCATAGACTAAAACAGGAGGCTCAGTTGTTAAAAGCTAGATGCCATAAATATGTTTTTAATGATTGCTTGAATCCCACCACAGTTGTGCACTCCAAAATCCGACAGGTAGAGAATTCCAAATAGTAGGGGCTATAAACTCAAAAGCTGTCGCCCCCGAAGATTTTAAACATACCCTTGGAATCTCTAGCAACCCCTTGCTGGCTGAGCGGAGTGATAGTCTGGGGCACTAGGGAACCAGGAGCTCTTTCAGGTAGTCTGGGCCCAGTCCATGTAGGGCTTTAAAAGTCAGAAGACTGACTTTAAAAGTGATCCGCCACTATAGTGGTAGCCAGTGCAGTTTGCGCAGTACCAGTGAAATATGATAGGATCACGAAGATCCCACCAGAAGTCAGGCCGCTGTGTTCTGCACCAGCTGCAAGTGGCAGATTTCTACCCCAGGAAGTCCTAGGTAGAGGGAGTTGCAATAATCTAAGTGTGAGGGACAAAGGCATGGATCAATGTAGGAAGGTCATCCGACAGAACCAGATGCTTAATCCTGGCGATATTCCTAAGATGGTAAAAGGAAGTTTTTATGACAGCCAGCACCTGTGAACGCAAGGTCAGACTTTCATCAAAAAGTTCCAATATGTTCTGCCCTGCCCCAATAATAGCCGTGGTAGTTTTCTGAGTAATGATTTTTTAGCAATTTTGGCTAATGTGCCTAAGATTTTGCTCCACCACACATTCAGTGAAGGGCACATCACTAGCATGTGTTCCAAGGTGCCTACATTGTTATGATGTCTTGGGCACATATTATATACAGTAGCATTCATCATATTTAAGCAGTGTGGTGCTAGATAAACACAATGCAAAATACTAAAATGTATTTGCTGCATCCTGAACCATTTGAGTCCTAAATCTTTGACGTTAATTATTTTGGCCCACTGAGTCTTGGAGAAATCATTGTTATGTTTTTCTTCCCATTTATTTTTTAGAGAGCTAAACAGAGGTGTATTTTAATCTATAAGCCATTAATATATGGCTGAGATTTTTTTATAATCGGGTCATGTTCACATTTTTTGTAATTCTTCCAATGATGAGTTATCTTGACCAAGCAAATCTTCCTTATGTTTATATCATTTAATTAAATCCATTACAGCAACAACTTTGAGATTAATGCTGTAATGGATCTGATGGTGAAATTTCACTGATTGTGATGGTATTCTGCCCAATTTGAACAAACTCTGACTTGGAGTTTGCTATTTTAAAATTAGGGGGTATGGGTGGTGGAGCCCCCCACATCAGAGGTACGGGGGAAAAAAACAATGTCTGAGAGGTGAAAATTCACCTGCTGACATTATGTATGTCACTGTGCTGTATTTCAATAATTTAGTTGTCAATACAGTTTGATGGAACCTTCATTATGTAGTCCCGGACTTGTACATAACTATAAAATTGGTTGTCCGTTAAATCATATTGCATTTTAAGTGTGTTAAAGTTTAAGTATTGGTTATTATTTAAAAATTGACCCACCTCACATAGACCCTTATGATACTATATTTTAAAGGTATTGTCCATTAGTGAGGATATGAAGTGGGTGTTTAAGTATTTCAGTGACTGAATTGAGCATTTCAATTGTATTTTAGACCAGTTCAATATTTTATACCAGACATACATTAAGGGTCTGGTACAAAGAGTGATGGAGTTTATTTTTTTCTTGTAGTCTTCCACATATAAAATATATTTTATATTTTTATAAGGACTCCATGATGTTTCCATCATACAGTAGTTGCTTGATCTAGATCATTGGAACAAAATGACTTGTGTGTAATACCTAAGTTAACGGCAGAATAATACCCCCTGAAACATGGCAGGGCCAAACCTCCTTTCTCCAAAGGGGCATGTCATTCAGACATTTTTAATTGAGGTTGTTTACCCTTTCATAATTTTTTTTATTAAAACCATAATGCATTTGAAAAATCCCTTATCCAGATCTATCGGAACATTCTGAAAAAAAAAATAGGAATTTTGGTAACACATTCATGTTTTCCTCTGCCTATAACTGAGAAGGGAAGAGATTTCCGGTGATTTAAGTCATTTTGAACTTTACTTAATAGAGATGAAAAGTTAAATGAAAATAGATCTACCATTTCATTGTCTATGGCTATGCCTAAATATTTGATTTTGGATACCCTTTGTACTGGGCAGTATGGGGGGGGGGGGTAACAGTATCCAAGTGATTTTTATTTTCCATTACTTCGGATTTATTCCAGTTAACTTATAGCCTGAAATTTGTCTGAATTGTGTCATGATTTTATGCAGGGCTGGATAGTTTTTAAGATTGGTGGAAAAGAAAAAGGCATCATCGGCATATATCTCACCTTTATTCATATGCCAGTTTACTCCACAGACCTACTTTGAGTCCATTGAACAATGGTGGTCCACCCTGCCATCCTTTTTGCCTCCCCACTTATCCTCACATCCTCTTAACTATCTGTACATTTATATCCTAATTCCTAGACCTTAACTTAGGTTCAGTTTTCACCTATCCCCTACCCACCCTCCCTTGTACTGCCTCACCCTCCGTATTACAAACTCTCTCAGTTGGTAAACCTTATTAGATGCAGCCTGGGGCCCAGCCTAGCCCTCCCCTACACAGGCATTTTGCCCACCCAAACCACCCTCTCTCATACATGACAATGCCTCCACATGGCTGCTACAAGTAACACCTTACACTTGGACTCCTTGCCAGTCTAACTATATGATATGCAATCTGCAATATTAAGGAACAAATTCAGACTGCTGTTTTAATTTCCTCTTCCCAGTAGTATGTACCAGT
Organism: Neoceratodus forsteri; assembly: GCA_016271365.2. Taxonomy (NCBI): domain Eukaryota; kingdom Metazoa; phylum Chordata; order Ceratodontiformes; family Ceratodontidae; genus Neoceratodus; species Neoceratodus forsteri. The sequence continues at coordinate 1,007,367,658 of CM057454.1, read as the reverse complement.
GCTATGTAACTGCATGTGTCTCTTGTTGTATGTCTGTATTGTGTTTCAAGACATGGAACCTCTGAAAAAGAGCTTTTGCTCAAAGGTTTTCTGAATAAATAAACTAAACTAATATAGGCTGATGTGGTGATCTATGCCTCCAACATTAATGCCCTTAAAATCCTCACTTCATGTATTACTATAACCAGGGGTTAAACAGCTACTGCAAATATCAGAGTGGATAAGGGGCGCCCTGCCTAGTCGCCCTTTGTAAATGTATAATTGAAGATATGTTATTGCTAGTTTTGACTCTTGCCACCAGACTGGAGTAGATAATACTGACCCATGTCTGAAACCATTGACCAAATCCACATTTTTGTACGACCTGTTTGATGTAATCACATTCAATTCTGTTGAATGCTTTTTCAGCATCCAAAAGTAATAAAGATAAATCTTTGTTTTTGTATTTATACAGGGGCCCGGATATTCAGACTGTGCCAGGCAGTGGCACAAGCCTGGGTGTAATGCAACAGGAATGTGCCGGGGCCAAGAGCAGGTGATATTCAGCGGTGATGTGCCATGGCACAGCACCGTTGAATATGGTACACACTGCGCATGGCACAGTGGCACTGTACCAGTGCAAGCCACAGATAGGGAGCACGGGGATGTGCCAGCGCAAGTGCAGTTGCGCTAGACGCATCACCCAAGATATTCAGTAGGGGGCCTGCAAATGAGGCCATAATATATGCAAGGCACGAATGGGGCCATTTGCATGTCATAATGTCACCATTTGCATGCCTTCTGCAGGGCAGTCTGGTGGCTTGTGCATGGCCCCCTGTGCAGCATGATGTGTGCAGTGGTGATCCTGGGGCATCCCCTGCCCCAGAGCCACAATCAAGGTCTAAGTATGAACCATAATCTCTGGTTGTGTAGTGGCCCCCCCATTACTGATACCCCGATGAATAAAATACATGACCAGCCCTGGTGGTCTAGTGGTCCCCCTTCCCACCTGAGTCCCTAAGTCCCAGAGTCCCCGATTCCCCAAGAAATGTTTAACCACTGGTCACTGGTGTTCTACTCAAAACCCCTCGCCCATTGCCGTGATCGTGGTACACCTCCAAACAAATGCCCTGGTGATCCAGCGGTGCCCTCACCCTCCCACCCTTAGTACACCAATTTCCCATCATTGCGGATGGCTACCAATTGAGTGAGGCCACTCGGCCACCTCCCAGACAGTTGGCAGTATGGGCTGTAAGTTCGTTGTCTTCAGTGGACCAATGGGCTTTGCAGGGCATACTGTACTAGAAAGTCTCAAATATGTGAATGACTTGATTCACATATTTGGGATTGTTAGTACTGTATGCTCCTGCAAACCCCATTGGTCCACACTGGGGACTAAATTGGCTTACAGCCCATACTTTATTTGTCATTCAGCTGGTGGCTGGGGCAGTATGCGGTGGATAGCAGCCACCTGGCAAATGATGGGGGGAAGTGGGGTGGGCAAGGGGTACTGTGTGGGTTGAAGGGATGAGAGATGCCACTGGATCACCAGGGCATTTCTTCTGGAGGTGTACTGCTACCATGGCAATGGGTGGGGGGAGTTCCACTAGACCACCAGGGACTGATGGTTAAACATTTCTCGGGAATCAGGAACTCGGGTGGAAGGGGGAGACCACTACACCACCAGGGCTGGTCATGTATTTCATTCATCAGGGTATTGGGGACAGGGGGGCCACTATACTACCAGGGATTACTGTGTATACATATACCGCTATCATGACAATGGGTGGGGGGGTTTCCGCTTGACCACCAGGGTTGTAAGTGCTTGCCGATGGTGTTTTGGGCTGGCGGGTGGCCATCCATGGCTGGGTTGCTGTGTTGCACCCTGCAATACAGCGGCCCACCTGTGGGTGGCTGTGATTTGTTACTACTCTGCATGTGCTCAACTTTGAGCCCCCCTATGTGGCACAGTGCAGGGGTGCACCGGCATCTGCACTGCACATCCTGGGCTAAATATCGGGATGTGCCACATATGATGGGCACACCACCTGCAACTTCACCGCATAGGATTACATTGGGCCCCGGTGCATCAGGATTTGTGCTGCATCAGGCAGCCTTTTCAATATTCTGCTGGGGCGCATGTGGGGTTGCACTGGTGCAACACCGTTGCACCAGGTGCAACCCCTTTGAATATCCAGGCCAGGATCTTCAGTGCTCTGCTAATATTTGTCCTAAATGTGTGTCCCGTAATGAATCCATTTTGATCTTGGTAAATGCTACTGGGCAACACTCTTTCTAATGTGGTGGCAAGGATCTTTATCAAAATTTTAGTGTCAGAGTTTATAAGGGAAATTGATCTATAAGACCCCAGTTTTAATGGATCCTTATTTTGTTTCCTGAATATTACCATGGACCATGGGGTGCTGCTTGAGTGCCTGTGGGTCATCTGTGGCCTGTCTGGCATGGTTCTCAGATGGTTTCATTCTTTCCTCACTAGCAGGTCACAGTAAGTGGTATCGGGGACTTGTTCCTCTGGTTCATGTTCTCTGCCATGTGGGGTCCTGCTGGGCTCTGTTCTGTATCCCATGTTGTTCACAGTGTATATACTGCCATTAAGAGACATTGTGAGGTGGTATGGGCTGAGTTTTCACTTCTTTGCAAATAATACTCAGCTCTAACTGTCCTTTATGCCCTACCAGGATAGTGCACTCTCAGTGTTTAACAACTGCCTAGAAGAAATTCAGGACTGGAAGAATACCAGCTGTTAAAGCTCAATTCTGACAAGACTGAGGTGTTGGTGGTGGAACTGGGTCACTGGATAGAGAGGTTAGTGGCAGGATGTCCCAGGGATTTGGCTTGGAGGTACCCAGTTGCCGACCTCTGAACGGGAATGGAATCTGTGAGTGATACTTGACGATGGGCTGCAACTTCATTAGGAGGTGTCAGCTGTGGTAAAGTCCTCATTTTACCATCTGAGGAACATTGACCAGGTTAAGCACCTTGTTCAATCTGGTGACCTACTAATATTAGTCCACGCCTTTGTGACCTGACGCCTTCACTGCTGTAATTCCCTGTACCTAGGGCTTCTGGGGGTTGATATCCACCACTTGCAGCTTGTGCAGAATGCTGCAGCTAGGTTGTTGTCTGGATCAACCCAATACAGTCACATTACGCCTTTGCTGCATGAATTGCACTAGCTGCCAATTCAGTGGCAGATCACCTTCAAGGTCAGCTTAATGACCGATAAAGCCATACCCGGACAGGGTCCGAGTTATCTGTAAGATCTTCTGAATTCTTATTGTCCCCTCTGACCACTCTGCTCAGCTTATGAGGGGTTGCTGGAGATTCCCAGGGTATGATTGAAAACTTCTGGTGCTCAGGCATTTGCATTTGCTGCCCCCACCCTGTGGAATTCTCTGTCTCATTGGATACGAGAGTGCCTGACAGTGGAGAGCTTTAAAATTTCTTTAAAAACATATCTTTTTGGACTTGTTTTTGCTGAATATATTTAAAATGATGAGGAGTAAGATATTAAAGATTGTAAGTATTTTTGTTGGTTTTAAGATAAGGTCTGGAATTGGAGTGTTTTTATGTTTTAGAATTCCTACCTATTTTACATTGTTTATCTTATTTTTTTTGCACTGTGCTTTGGTACACCATGAATTGTGCTTAACAAATAAAGATTATTATTATTATTAATGTTTTGCCCTTGGTAAAAGAAGGGGGGAGTTCACCAGTCTCATATATGTGATCAAACACCTTTTTTAAATATAAAGATAGTTCTTGTAAATAATGCTTATAGAGATCGGTTGGTAGTCCATCATAGCCCATGGCATTCTCTGGCACTAGGTGCATAATAGCATATTTATTATTTTCTACTGTAATCTGTGCATCCAATAATTCTATTTGTTCCATTGGCACCTTAGGGCAAGATAACTGATAATAACAATTGTTCACTGTTTGCTTTACATAAACACTGTTTTACATAATCTGACTGGTACAGTTGCTGACAAAAGTGAAAAAAAACTCATTTATTTTTGTGGGTAAATTAATTATATGCCCAGATGCATCATAAATATTGGCAATGTTTAATTGTTTTTGTAGGGTTTTGATTTGCCATGCTAATATTTTATCTTGTTTTTCATCCATAGTATAATATTCACTTCTTGTAGACATTATTTGCTGCTCTGCTTCTTCTGCAGCCATTTTATTAAACTCATTTGTATCGATTAATAACTCTTGAAAAACCATGGGGTCATTGATATGAATGTACTGTATATAGACTCTTTTGTAGATATTGCTTGTTCTAATTCAGAAATTTTATTTTGTCAATTTGTTTTCCTTTTAATGGTGAATGTAGTCACCCTGCCTCTTATGAAGGCTTTGAATGCTTCCCATTATTCATTTATTGCAATATTGTTTATGGGGTTATGTTGAATAAAATTTTCCATTTCTGTTTTCAAAAAGCTGCAGAACTGATGATCTTTAATTAAGATGGGATCACATTAAAAAGATATGATGGAGCAAGTTTGCTCCTTTACTAAATCCATAATTAATGGAGAATGATCCAACATTAATATATTTTTATGTTATGTCTTCTATTCAGTACATAATAGAGTGTGAAACTAAAAAGAAGTCTAGTCTAGAGCAATTTTGATAAATGGGGGAGAAAAAAAGATTATTTGATGTTGAATGGGTTTCTAGATATCCATGGGTATGTGAGTTCTAAATCTTGCATATAATGCAATACTTTGTTAGCTGCTGATGTCAGTTTGCCCATCCTAACTATGGACCTATCCAGCCCCAGATCCAAAATTAAATTGAAGTTACTGGCAATAATATATGGTTCCAAAATAATAGTCATTTCCAAATAAACTTCATAGAAGAACACAGGGTTATTCTCACTATGTCCGTACCAATTTACAAATGTAAATTTTTTCCCTGAAACCAAGATTTCACTAATTATGTATCTGCTGTTGGCATCTGGGACAGATCTACCAATTGAAATGTAAAAGTTTCTCTTAATCATGATAGTAACACCTCTGTAGTTGTATGTATGAGCGGCATTAAGCCTGTCTCCACATTTCTTGATATAAAACCAAAAATCCTTTTGTTAAAGGTGAGTCTCTTGCAATATGATACAGTTAATCCAATGTTTATCAATGTAGTTAAAGACTGTTGTTCCTCTAACTCTGTCAAGAATGCCTTTAACATTTCAAGTTTTTATTTATTTTATTTATTTATTGAAAGTTTTCACCAGGAAAGGCACGCTGAACAGCAAGCTCCTCGTCTCATGGTACGTCCTGGGGGAAGGGGTGCAGGGAAAGAAACAATTACAAGATGCAATAAAATCCATCTTAACAGTCTTAGTGAACCTTGCATTTTACTAGTTTACTTAAAATACCAGATACATCAATGGCAATCTTAAGTTTTTGGTATTGTATCAACTGATCATTGGTTGCTGAATGAAAGTTGATCCTAGTTAATGCATCACCCTCTACCCTCCCTTGGCATCAATTTTTGGCACCCATCCCTGTAAAATAATACCGATTTCTGTATGCCACCCTTGACCCCAACTGCCTCCCTTACCTTGTGATAGTATTATATTTATTATTTTAGTCATAATTATAACCTCTTTACCTGTGTCTTTATTTTCTTCAGGCACGTTTATTTCACTCAGTGAACCCCCCAAAAAACAAGCCCACAGTGAAACCTGCACAAATCAATTTTTCCTACCCATAAAGCCCTGTTCCTCCCCTTCAACTTTAATAGCCATCAAAGGTCAATAGGTGCTACAGACACTCTGCCGGGGGGCTCTCCACCTTACTAATTCATATCAACTTTGAATATGTCAGCTCTAATTATGTTATATTATTTCTGGTCTGTCAATTCTCTTTCTTAAATTTCTGTTCTTATAAGAGGCAGGGTTTTGCTTCTAATCATTCAAGAAGAGAGAGAGAGAGAAAAAAAATCAAATCAACCCTGGGAGACCATTTCATAAACTTAGTCCCTTCAGTTTACATTTGTTTTACTAACTCCCTATCTTTAAATTCAGATAATATTATAACAATCAGTAATAAAACTAATAACATATAGCCCCTGTTATTTTGACCATAAGATCTGATTGCTAAATCTGCGGCTAGCCACTCTGACATTTCTCAAAGATTTCTCTGACTTTCAGATCTCATCCAGTTCTTCAAATCAGATTATGTGCTATATTAGCGCAAAAAAAAAAAAATGTCGTATGTTTTTTCATGTGGGTGATCACTGTTTCCTGTAGACCATGATATTTCATTAGGTGCTGTCCTCCTGTTCACTGCTTGCCGTTCATGCAGAGGGCAATGCTACTTCATTTATCCAATGCAATTACATTTGAAAAGATAAATGTAGAATCACATCGAAGCAGTAATATCCGAGCTTTTCTAGGGTCCATGAAGATATGCATTTTGCAACGGAAAAAGAATCTCAGTCTCATTGGTGGCAAAAGTGAGAATTTGATATCACACTGCTTAAGAAGCATTTTAACAGAATTAAAAGCTTTTCTGGATTGATTTGTTTCATAGCTATAATCAGGGTACACTGAAAATGTAAAGTATTCTGTTGTTGGCCCTCAATTTATTCTGGTCCCCTTACGATCCTTTCCCAGTCCAAGTATCTGTAGGGTTTGATATATACTAGATATGGAGTCCAATATGATGTTGTAGCTTGTTGGTATGTATTAGGGTTCCCCCTCCAGTGGGCCCTGTCCAGTGGTATTTCCTCATAAGGATATTTCACATTTATGGCCAAGGTTAACAGTTTTTCATAATTAGGGAGGGGTTCCCTGTTTCTTCTGATCCTTCTGGGATCCCAATCAGTTTAACATTGTTCCTTTTTGACTGGTCCTCTAGGTCTACCATTTTTTGTTTAAGCTCCTGTAACAGGTTTTTATGTTTTATGTTATCAGAGGTTAAAGGGTGGCATTTATCTTCCAGCTCGCTGATTCTCTGCTCCATTTCATTTGATCTAAGTCTGAGCGCTTCTAATTTACTGTTTAGTTCTGTAACTGATTTATTTAAATCAGTAAGTACGGTGGTAACTGAACTAAACCCCAGTTGAATTTCATGCCTTACGTTTTCTTTAAATTGTGAGAGAAATTATATGTCCATACTGGTGGGATTAACACTGGATTTCAGCTGTGATGCTAAATATTCCTTCTGACTGCTGTCCACCACCACCTGATTATGAGGGCAAGCAGAAACATTCTGTGCCATATTTGTATTGGTATTTTGAGAATCCCTTTCCAACTGGATTTCTATAACCTCCTGCACTTTTGACTGTTCCTTTGTTGAGACACAATAGGCAATACAAGTACTGACTTTGTCTATGATGTTGTTTTCTCCTGGGTAGGCAGATTTTTCCATTGTAATAGGAGCCATTTCTGTTAATGGTGCGTCCTCCTCATTGGCTGTGAGACAGAGTCGTTCCTCTGGTTCTTCTGGTAAATAAAACAGGCCGTTATCATTCATCAGTAGTACAAAATTGGCTATGAAAGGGGCAAATATGCTTTCCAAAGATCTGCGGTATTACATGTTAGCAGGGGAAATCCCCAGAGACAGTGTCTCTCTGTCAGTCTTCACATCACCATCTTGAATCTGCCGACTTCACCTCCTACATCCCCACAAACATAACAGTGACACCGGGGGTGCTCAATCCCCACAGTAGTCAAGCCTTGAAGAGACAAAGGCAGGAACCACTGTGGCAATGTCAGATGGTACAAGATAGGGCTTAATCCTGGTGATGTTAAAAAGGTGATCGAAGCCACTGTGGACAACAGCCAACACCTGATGTTCTACTGTCAGCCAGGAATTGACAATGATCCCCAGATTCCTCATCCTTTCAGCAGCTTGAAGAACCACACCATACAAAAAAGGGAGAACAGTGCTCCTAGTTTTTGCCACTAATCCAGATCAACCCGGTTCCACCAGTAACACCTCAGTATTCGAAGGATTGAGCCTAAGACAGCTGGCCATCACCCATTCCTGGATTTCCTTAAGGCACTTGCCTAGTTCTGAAACCACTGCAGTATCATCAGGGGCACAAGACACATACAGTTGGGTATCATCGGCATAGCAATGAAAACCCAGGCCATAACTTCTGATGATCTCCCCCATGAGAAAATGTATCTGGTGAATAACATGGTGGCAAGAATCAACCCCTGTGGCATGCATGGGATGGGTTCCTCACATAATGGGTACAAACCAAAAAGAGGGAAGTAATTATCTAACCAAGATTTGAATAACAAAGGTATAATAAAGGACATTACAAATGTAGCCCCAACACGACATAGTGACAAGAACACTATACATTGCACATATATACTGTACTGATCTACTTGTATGTTTACTTGTACCTTTGATAGCAATTTGTATTAATATTAGTTACCGATGGACATGGTTTGAACACATTTTTTTCTTGATTGCAGCTTAAGATGTTATTTTTATACACTCTCTCTCACCTCATCCTCTGATTTCTGAAGTACTGGGCTGTCAAACGCAAAATAATGTTGGTGGGAGAAAGAGGCTGAACTTCCTGCATTACAGTATTCATAGCCAGCAAAGCAGAATGTGAGTTTATTTGGGTACATCTGAGTTCTTCAAAAATGATGACCTGAGCAGAGTTTTGCCTGAGGGAATGCCCTTGATGACACTGGGATGGACAGATAGGGGGAAAATAAATGCAGTTTAAACCCTTTGCTTGCCCCTCCATATTTCATGAGATTTGTGAAAAAAACAGGTTGTTCTTCCCCACAAACACTTTCATGCAGTGCTGCCTCTAGACAAAGATAGTTTATAATACCAGACCAAAATATTTTATACTGTAGTTCGGTTGCTTTATATGTAAGGCAATTTACTTTTAAAGATGCATAAATTATTAGGAGACATTGAAATGCTAGAGCTGATTTAGGTGAGGTGGTTTCTTTGACCAAACAGTCCCAACTTTTTTTGCTTTTTAATGCATCTTGCATCTTCAGACCCAAACATTCTTTCACATGTCATATTTAAAAAATAGTGCCTTACATAAAATGCAATTGAACTATAAAATCGTTTGGTTTGGTATTATAAACTTTCTTTGAACTAGATGAAGATCAAGTGCAAATGGCTACAGTTTTACAAAACAAGATTTAACTAATCCCAACACTATGCACATGCTTAGCATTGAAAAGCATCTTAGTACATAAAAACAGGCAGAAACAACACAGCTGCTACCATTATGCAGCTGAAGATCCTCAAAAAAATTTTTGCAAAACTATACTTCCACAGTTCCATAAAACGATGGACATGCTTTCTTGCTCCATTCCTAGCTCACTTGGAAAGGATGGCATATTAATTGTGGTTATTGTTTCTACTCAATCTGCCATACTGGCCACGATATAGCCTACTGGATAAAGTGAGGAGTTAGGAATGAGCCTGAAACATGCAGCAGATCTGAGGTTTTGTTTCCCACAGCTTTACTTACAAGCTGTGTGACTCTGAGTGGGTCACTTGACCACCCCGATACACCTGGGTTGCCCTTGAAAACAGACACTAGTGCTTTGTGAGGCTTACCAGATTACAACAAGCAAATTGGACAGGTGAACTATTGGGCTTTAAGAATGGGAGAGTGAAGGAGTAAGTGGAGACTGGTTGAGGGCCAATATGACAAAGTAGAATAGAGGGTGTGAAGGGGGCCAGTGAGGGGGGCATATTAACATGGTGTTATACCAGAGTCAACCTTGTGATGCTGTTGAGGCACAGGTCTGAATAGCAAACAAGGTGCAGGTGCATGTTTTCCTTTCTTCTCTTTGCAGCCTGAGCTGCATCATGGAAGATGCAAGTCCCAGAACGAGTGCCGACTTTGAGCAACAGCTCATTGCCCTGGTAAGGGAAAGAGAAAGAGGATGGTTAGATGTGGTTTTGGGCATCCCAGTGAGCCCAATGTAGTGGGGTTGACAGGGCAACCAGTGCCTGTAACAGCCACAGGAACCTCCAGCACCTGTACAGACAAGGGCCACTTGAGGATGGGTGAGCAGGGTCACAGTGGAACAGCCAAATGACCGCACCACCTATTTACAGTGGGTGCAATTTTGATCAGATGATTAATGAAGAATTGTGGATAATGTTTGTACAAGCCTTTTTCGGAGCACATACCTGGGTCAGGTGTGCCCCACCCAAAAAGCCACATAAGCAAAGGAATAAGATGGCTCAGCCCAGAGGAAAAGGGGGAGCATAACAACCATGTCTTTCAGGACTGGTTGTGCTGGCCCCTGGGCCCCCTGCAGGCACCAGTGCTGCCCCTTATCCTGCAGCTCCTGTATCTACCAGGCTTGAAGCTGAATCTCTGGTCTCCCAGTGGAGTCTGACAACCTTACCCGGTAGGTCTTTAACCAGCCATGTTAACCCCATTATGGGCTGCGCCAGTGCAGATGCCAGGGTTCTCCCTTAGCACCAATTGTGTCATGTCCAGCCCAACTGGTGCTAAGGCTAACACTCTAGCCTGGCTTGCACATACCCATTCTAGAACTTCCACCAGCCCCACAACCTGGTCAATAGCTGACCCTGCAGCTAGCACTGACAGAGCCATGTCTAACCCCAGTGGCATCACTGCTGACACCCCATGTTGTCTTGTTCATTCCTCTTCCCCAACTCTCACCCACCCAACAATCTGGCAATCCTCCATAGCTAGAGGGACTGAGTCCAATACCTCAGATGGTGGCTTCACCCAGGACTCTGTTGACACTGGAGGAAAAGATAGATAAGTTGTTGGCTCTGATGGTTGAAAAGAGATGAAGCAGCAAGATTCACTGGGGAAGGTGAAGGACAGGAGTGGCACCATTGGGAGTAAGGGAGGGGGCAGCTAGCAGCACAGATGGCCTGGGGGGTCATATGTATCTATTGTGAGCCAATGGAATTTCACTTGCCGGAGAAGGTGTGGAAGCAGATTGGGGGGGGGGACATTTGGGGATGTGTTCACATTACTTAACAGGCCAAAAGAACAAAAAGTACAAAAGGCCTCTGAGAAGAACAAAGAGAAAGGGGATGGTGAAGAGTGGAACCATAAGGTGGTGAGTCAGTGCGACTGGGAGAATTGTCTTGCAGGCTTTACCATCTATGATGGCTTGTTAATGGAACTGTGTTCACAAAATTCAAGAGGTTTGTGGACTTGCTACAGCCACATCATGGCAATGCATGTATAAAAAGGGGGGTGGGGGATGGCTGGAATACGATAAGGAGTTTCATAAGTGGAAGCAGAGTGATGCCAACAGAGTCTGGAGAGCATCAGATCTCCTGCTTCTGTGGGACATAGTAGCACTAAATCTGCTTTTCATTTACTGCCTGTGCACATTCAAGAGAGGGACCAATTGGACATGAAGTTCAAGGGCAAATATTACATCAACAATTGCATGCCAATGGGTTTTGGGGTGGCAAGTGCAGTGTTCAAACAATTCAGCACCTTTCTTCACTGAGCCATCGCCAAGATGGCAGGGAGAAGGAAACTCGTCCGCTACCTGGACAATTTTTTTTTTATTCATGGGCAAAGCAGGGAAGGATCATTGTGCACAGTTGATGGGTGCATTTCGGTTGGTGTGTGAATACCTGGGTGATCCAATAGCCCATAAAAACCTCAGCGTGGCCAAGAACTTGCTTATACTTCTTAGGTATTAAAATGGATACAGTTGCAATGGAGTTCCAAGAAGGTCAGGGCACTTAGAGCGCTGTTGCAGAAATTGGTGCAGGCCTGCGATCTCACCCTAAAAGAGTTGCACCAATTAAAAGGACATTTGAATTTTGCATGCCAGGTCATGCTGATGGGGAAAATCTTCCTTCACAGGCTAGTCAGGTGCACTGTGGACTGCAGCAAGCCCCATCACAAGTTTCAGCCGGGTTACTGAGGCAATGCGGGGTGACTGCCAGGTACCAGTACACTTCCTGTAATGCCTTAACAGGGTGGCCATTTGGCCTGCAGAGATGAACAGCCAAGAGCTGTAGCTCTTCAGGTATGCATCTGGTGGCACAGACTGGGGGGATTACATTTTCAGGACTTGGTGAGCAGGACCCTCATCCCAAGAGTGGGCAGAGGTGGGCTTGCTTTACCAGATTACACTTCTGGAATTCTTCCCCATCATGGTGATGCTAGTGATTTGGGGACAGGAATTTCTATTTAAACAGGAGATTTTGCAAGTCAGATAACAGAGGGGAAGTTCAAAGCGTTAATGAGAAATTGGGAGATGGGCCATGGGTAACCTGATGAGAGCCTTTATTCTTAGATGTCTGACATTAAATGTCCAGTATCGGGCAATACAAGTACCTGGTGTTGAGAATGAAGTGGCTGACCCTCTTTCTCATTTACAGTGGTTGAGGTTTCAAGAGCTGGTGCCAAAAGTAGAAAAGCAACCCAGGGATCCCGCCTAACTTTGGAATTTGGTGATCCAAAAGAGTGGAAACCACTAAAGTGTTCACTATCACCCAGCACTAAGGAGGCATATCAAAGAGGTGTGGACACCTTTCATTGGAGTGACGGGCCAGCTAGGCTTGGAAGTGTCCTGGACAGTACTGGGGACTAGCTGTGCCCATATCTTTTCCACATGAAGCAACTGTGCATTACCCCAGTAATGGTGGGGATGACACTTCTCAACAATTGCCTGGCATGCAAAGGCAGTGGTAGTGAGTGACACAGCACAGTCCTTTTGGGTATATAAGATGCTCCAATGGTGGGGCTGAAGTGACCCAAAAGAGGGGGATGCACATCACCCTATCAGCCCAGTTACTGGTAACAATTATGATGGTCTTGCCCAAGGTGTGTTCATTGGCTTTGCAGGCACAGCTGTTCCAGATAGCCTTTTCAGTGGCTTTTTGCAGGGCTTTTAGGGTGTCCAAACTGACACAGCTGAGCAAATCAATGGCCTCACCAGTGGCATTGGGTGATGACAACTTGGTGGTGACCACTGAGGGGGTATTTGTTCACTTGTTGAAAAGTAAGACAGCAAGGGGCCAGGGGCTGCTGGTGTAGCCTCAAGTCCCCGTAAAGTGGGATATAAGGGGATAGGTATCTGCATATAGTCAGCAGTAGAAACCTGGTGGTCAGGCCTTTTTCTACCACATGAAGGGTTCATCCCTCACCTCATTTAATTTCTGGAACCAGCTAGGCAAGGCCTTGCAGGCATTAGGAATACAGACCAGGACTATAACAGTCACTCTTTCAGGATAGGGGCAGCACCACATGACAAGGCAGAAGGGTGGACGGATGTGCAAATACAGTCACTAGGGAAATGGAGGTCACAGGTATTTTGGAAATATGTATGCCCACAGTTATTTTAATTGTCTTGTTTTGTTTTATTTGCAGGTCAGTACTTCTGGACATGGCGTATATGGATATGTGGCCATTCTTTTGTACAATAGGTGGCAATGAGAGCATGATGGCCTAAAGTGGGAGAACATCTCCTTTTCCATTTCTAGAAGGTATGAATTCATTGGCTGGGCTGAAGGGGAATGAGATGGGGGGAGCTGCTGTCCTGGATCACTGCCAAAGCTCAATGACATGGCCCACCGAACATGCTGGTCAACCACCTCAGCAAAACAACTTGGGTCTGATGAAGTCCACTGAGGTGCTGAACAAGATGTGATAGGATTTGGATTTGATGCACAACGAATGGCCTATGACACAGAGTGTGGTCCCACATCATTCAGAGGCAGCAATGGTGTCATGCCTGGAATCCCAGTGCCATAGAAAGAGAGGAATATGGCAATGTGGCACATTATGGACTCCATGGGTTGGGGAAGGGGTGTTGAAGCATGATGGAATTGTGTCAAAAGTTCCACAGCTACAGTAAGTGCTGAGACTTAGAACCACACCATATATACAGTATTTAGGTAGTTCTGCTCTAGATGCCTGTCCTCCGAATGGTGACAGGCTTCTTTACATTCCAGTTACCAGCCTTATTCTCTTTATTCTAGAATATGTTTCTTCTCTTTTTATTGCTGCTCTGCTGCTGTAGTGCGCTGCTGTCACTTCAAAGTGATAGAAGTTTTCTAACAAGTTAATATATACTCTTCTGAGAGAATGACTACTGAGATGTCTAGTATCTGACTTATAGTGATATTGGTTATAACTAGCTAGTACTATGCTTGTATTAGGTATTCTGCAGAGGGAAACATAGAAACATAGATTTTGATGGCAGATAAGGACCGCTTGGCCCACCTAGTCTGCCCATTTTCCTACCTAACAGATAAGCTGCAGATCCTAGTTAACCAACAGCTTACTTCCTCCAACCTCCCACTAGGACTGCCTTATGTCTGTCCCATGCATTCTTGAATTCCCCCACTGTTCTTGACTCCATGACCTCCTCAGGGAGGCTGTTCCATGCATCCACAACCCTTTCTGTGAAAAAATACTTCCTCACATTACCTCTGAGCCATCCCCCCTCTATCTTCAAATTGTGCCCCCTTGTTCTTGCACATCTCTATTTCTGAAAGATGCTACCCTCTTGGACTTTGTTGACTCCCTTGAGGTACTTATAGAAACATATAAAAATGTATTGTCTTCCTGGAGTTCTGGAAGATGTATGTATAATATGGACTATAGCATTTGTGCTGTTATTCTACTGTACTGATGTCCATGTCCTTTATAAGAAAACTCAATAAAAATCTTCTATGATAAAAAAAAAAGTTCTACAGCTATATGCTAAAGATGGAGTGCACCTATCAGACCAAGGCAGCTAGAAATCTATTGCATCTACTGCATTTACTACAGCAGGGCCTGGAGGAAGTTCTGGCATGATGTGCATGGTGGGAGATGAGAAGCCAGGGTACTGACACATTCATCATGTGGAGGCATAGTGGTCATGCAGTATAATATGGGGGGTAACAGGGTTGTCGCTCCATTTCAGGTGGGTCCTGAGGCTGTGAAGAGGTGAGGCCTTGATGGCTGGTAACAGAGGGGTGCCAGTCATAAGAAAAGGATAACTCTCTGATGTAGGTCAGTTGTCAGTGGCACCCTGGACTTGCAGGGGCCTTCAGAGACTGGCCCATTTACAGCCACCCCACATGCCTTGGCAGCCTAGGGGCCTTGCAATGTGATGAGTTGCATGTCAACCTCTTTTAAAGAGGAGGGAGGACCTAGATATTTTTGGTAAAGAAACTTATTAAATCATTAGCTGCCACTACCACGAAGTGCACATCACACCAATATTTTTATAGTTATTTGATGAGCTTAATTACCAGTTTGCCAGCTCAGTTCTAATTGGTTTAGTTAATAAACACATTTTAATAAATGCCTGGCTGTGGCCATTTCCTCCAAGCATGTTATTGTCTCATCTGTCCGGGTAAAAGAAGGGTGTGACCTAGAAGACAATGACAGAGCCTGAAAGGGATGGCAGCGGACGAGTTTCTTCTGAGGGAACACCCTGGATGACACCAGGACCAACAAGGGGAATCCACCCAGTAGTGGGAAAGTTAGGCATGGGGTAGGTTTCTCAGGAGGTGTGACTGGTACCTCATTGTAGGAGGGGCTTTATTTAAATGGCTCCAATGGGGGGTTCCACCTTTTTTCATCCCTAGCTGCAGCAGAAATCCTCACAATCCCTTCCCTTGGAAATGCAGGGGCATACAACCAGGATCAGGGAACCCACTGTTCCATTATGGGGATTGCCCTTAGGTGTTTAGAAATAATTTTACTGTTTTTTTCCCCACACATTTTTGCATTTTTTTGTTTGCCTTCTCTAGCATGGTTTAAAGAGGACTAGGGGGTAGGCAATGTGGTTTGCCACAGTCATGTACAGTAGGGATGGCAGCGGTAGGGTAGCATAGCCATTTGGCAACATGCTAGTCACGCAGTAACATGGGGTGGTTAAAAGGGTTTTTACTCCTTTTCAGGCAGGTTCTGAGGTGTCAGAGAGGTGAAGCCTTGGTCTTTCTAGAGACTTACCTGTTTACAGCCATCTCTCATGCCTCAGTGCCCTCAGGGCCACATGCTGTGATAAGCAGTATGTTAGCCACCTCCAAAGGGGAGGGAGAGACTAGAAGCTTTTGGTAAAGGAAGTGATTAAATCATTAGCTGCAACTATCATGCTATGCAAGTCATGCCAGTATATTTACATTTATCTGATGAATATCGTATTGTTTTTTCCATGACGTGCCTATGCTTACTTTGATTTGTATTGTTCCTGCCATGCTGTGCCTATAATTGTGATAGTATCTCATGAAGATGGTGATCACAAAAATGGTGAGTCTGAAAAGAGTGAAGGAAAACAGCGCAGCCACATGGGGTAACTGGCTCAACACAGCAATTGCCAAAACAACGACTTATGGCTTTTTTCCTCTTCTGGAGTTGCGTTCCCCTGGAGTTGGTTATATTTAGTAAAGGCAGTGCAGTGGGTGAAGCCCCCTGCAAAGAGGAATGTGGAAGGGGGTACAGCCCCCAGCAGAAAGCCACTGTGGCACTGTCGTCACTGTTTCAGCAATCACTGTGATGTGCCTTGCCCCCTATGAGGCTGTTTTCCCTTTGCCCTTTTTTGCCTCACCATTTTATGCTCATCCTCATCACATAGAACCAATGCAATTAATTCCAGATTGCCCCTGAAAAGTGACTCTTAGTCTCAGTGTACCAACTTAGGATAACAAAATTCAACAAACAAATAAATAAATTTGATCAATTATCAGTTTGCTAACTCAGTTCTAATTGGTTCATTTAATAAATGCATTGTTGTGGCCATTTCCTCCAAGCACATTGTTAGTCTCATTTGTCCAGGTAAGATAAGGGCTGTGACCTAGAAGACAAAACACTTGTGACATGGCAAGCAGACATAAGCTGTGATTCTATCCCTACAGTACACAACATGAAATGTGTTATTGAGAGAGGGAGAGTACAGAGGAACAGGGGATGAGAGTGGCTGCTGTCATTCCCTGGGAAAATCAACTTCCATGTGAGAGACAGAAACAGAAATGGTGTCTGTTCTGGTTCCAGGAAACTAAGTCAGCAAATAACATGCCCGATAACCTTGACCCCCACAGGAAGGATACTGTCACGCAAGAACAACGCTGAATTCCACTAGTGCTTCCTTTCCATCAGAGCACACCTTCTCTTCACAGGATCATCATCAGTAACTTTCCCATTTTGCAAACTGACCGTAACACTGGCGCTTCCTTTACAGAACCACCTATTGCCTCCTACCACTGGCCGTCTAACCTGCTGAATCTCCTGGTTAAAGCAGCATACCTTCTCCTAACAGTTCCTCCCTACCAGATACCAAACCTTGCAACAGGACTCGCTGCAACACCTGCAAATTTGCTTCCAGTGTGACTGAAATTCGGGGGCCTACAGGGGTTTTTTACATCACCAAGGATTTCTCATGCACCTCCACTAATGTGGTGTATTGTATTCTTTGCAGGAAGTGTACAGCTATTTACATCTGAGAGACTGGTAGGCACCTTGCTGACCATTCCAGGTAACATTACAGAGCAGTCAGGAATGGTGACACTGCTAAACCCATTGTATCCCACTTTATCTCCAGGGACCACAGTGTCAATACCTTTCTGTTTGTGTCCTTCAGCAGGGCTTCTGGGATTCTGACCATAGAAAAAACATGGAAGCCAAGCTGATTATCTGCCTTGGCTCCCAGCAGCCTCCTGGTTCAAAATGATAAACTTATTTTCTACTAACATCTTTTAGCTACCCCTTATTTTTCGTATAGTCTGTTTGTATTTGTACACATTTAATTTTTTTCATTTTCACCATAAGTCTCCATCTTTGTCTCCTTCCCCCACATTTGTCACCTTTCAGCCTTCTCACTAGGCCCTGTTAATTAATTCCCACCTGGGGACTTCTCTAGCTCTTTCACTCCTATTTTTCTTTATCTTTCCCATCATCACCTTTTTGTTTCACAGATTCTCTCTTAATCTTGCCATTTACCTCTTTTTTTCCCCTGAGCCTCCCCTTTTCTCTTCCCCATATCTATCTATCTATCTATCTGTCTGTCTGTTTGTCTATCTATCTATCTATCTATATCCCTCATTTTACCTCCCCTCTACACTAACTTTGTTTTTTCTCTTTTAGATATTTCCTGAAGAAGACCTAAGGTCGAAACGTAGATTTTTAACTCTATTTTCTATTTTCAGTGTGCATTTAATATAACAATTTTTTTTGCTTTTAGACTACATGCTGACACAGCGCCTTGTTTTGGTTTTTACAGTTTGTATGCAACATTTGCTGTGACCCACTATGCCTAATCTGAAATCTCTTCTGAATTCCCTATGATGCTCCTTCATTTCATCTATGTCTGCATTCCCTTCTCATATTTTTAAGTCTGCTCATGAATTATTTTCTGCCATTTGCTCAAACTTTTGAAAACTTTCTCTAGGAAACTTATCACAAACACCATTTTCTCCATTAAAACACAGCTGATCTCTGTGAACAAAACCATTCAAAGGCAAAAGAATTTTCTGCAGCGAACGGCTCCACATAACCTTCCTTTTATTAAGCACTGCATCCAAAATCTTAACTCCACTCTCTTTCAGTTCCTCAAGAACATCAAATCTGCAAAACTCCAGTCTCTCACCCAGCAGATCAGCAACCAACATGAGCCCTCAAGTCAGACACAACCTAACAATCTGGTATTTTGTATTCCTCCAGACCTTCCCCTGACACCAGATGAGCAATCACTCCATAGCAAAGGTCTCTCTTTTGTGCCCACACCCAGATATCTTGACGCACCCAAGATTCAAGTTGCTCTGCAGTGCTTCTCTCGTACAGTATGCCTTACAGCTCATTTTTCTAATTAGACTCCTCTTCCCGCAGATGATAGTATCACCAGAACAATCAACGATATCAATTCCCAGTGAAGTGCATGGACACCCCGTCCAGGACGTTTTGCTGCTGTTGATTATTTGGTGAACCAATGCATGGAAAACACCACTAACTTTAATTTTCATTGCGGGCACAACCATTCCAACCTGACACCCGGTGAGATTGCAGACCTCAGATCTCCGCAATGTAGAAATGACATTTTTATCAAACCAGCTGATAAGGTAGGTGCTGTTGTGGTCTGGCAAAAGGAGCTATAAAGCACTGAAGCCACACAGCAACTCTCTGACACTAGGTTTTATTCTTCTCTTCCACAGGACCCCACTGCTGACTATCAGACTGAGGTCACCACCACATCACCTGTGCTATTGAAAATAAAGAGCTCCCTGCTTCTGCTAAGAGACTCATAGTTCAGCATCCCCAGACATGTTTTATTTCCTTCCCAAAATCCACAAAACAGGTAACCCAGGTCGTCCTATTGAGTCTGCCTGCTCCTGCCCCACATCCCACATTCTGCATTTTTGGACAGCCTCATGAGACCCTTCATTGAGTCTCTGCCCTACTACATTAAAGACACTAACCATGCGCTCCAGTTATTTGACAGGTTCTGATTCAGTGACCCTTATCAGCTCATCTTCACCATGGATATCAAATCTCTTTACACAGTGGCCCGGATATTCAAACTGCGCCAGGCTGTGGTGCAAGCCTGGGCGCAGCTCAACTTTGTTGTGCAGGGGTGTGGCCTGGGTGCTATTCAATGGAGCTGAGCTATGGTGCAGCAGCTTTGAATATCGCACTCTGGCTACCCCCACTGCGCATGGCGTAGTGGCACTGTGCCAGTGCAAGTGGTCAGAGTGGAGCATGGAGATGCGCTGGCGCAAGTGCCATTGCGCCATGCACAGCACCTGAGATATTCAAATGGGGGCATGCAAATGGAGCCATAATTTATGCAAGGCACACAGGGGGCCATTTGCATGTCATTACGGCCCCATTTGCATGCCATTAGCATGCAGGTGCACCGATCCCTGATGACTTGCACCTGGTGCTCTGTCAGGCAGCAGCCGTCAGGGACCGACGCCTCCTGCAGCCCGATCGAGGGCATTCCTGTAATATAAAAGAAAAACCATCCAATATCCCTGGTGGTCCAGTGGACCACACTGAGCCCGATCGCGGGCATCTGTAATCGAACCCCCCCCAGGTCGAATATCCCTGGTGGTCCAGTGGACCGCACTGAGCCCGATCGCGGGCATCAGTACCTCACCAAGTACCCCACTACCCTGGTGGTCTAGTATACCCCACCACCGCCCACTGAGCCCCAACGCGCCTCCCCGTCAGCCAGTGGGCGTCAGCACTCACCCGCCTGCCACCCTGCCATCCACCGACTGACACCTCGGTAGGGCTGCATGCCCATTGGTTCACAGCATGAGCCAATGGGCATGCAACCCATACCGTACTACTCAGTCCAGATATGTGAATGAATTCATTTGCATATCTAGACTGAGTAGTATGGTATGGGCTGCACGCCCATTGGCTCATGCTGTGAACCAATGGGCGTGCAGTCCTACCGAGCTGTTAGTCGGCGGGTGGGGTGCTGCCGCCCACTGGCTGATGGGGGAGGCGGGCGGTGGGGCTCAGTGGGTGGGTGGGTGGGGGTACACTAGACCACCAGGGTAGTAAGGGTATTTGGTGAGGCACTGATGCCCGCGATTGGGCTCAGTGCAGTCTACTGAACCACCAGGGATATTGACTTGGAGGGGTTAGATCACAGATACCCACGATCGGGCTCAGTGCGGTCCACTGGACCACCAGGGATATTGGACTTGGGGGGGTTCGATTACAGATGCCCACCATGAGGCATAAGGGGGGCACCGCCAGGTGCGGCAGGAACTCGGGTGGACACCAACAGGTGGCAGCTGCTGTTTTGCACCCTGCAATGCGGCAGCTCACCTGTGGGTGGCCATCACTTGTTCCTTTTTTACCTGGCGTAACTTTGTGCAGGCGCAGGTAGAGGTTGCGCATGCATGACTCTGCACATGCCAGGCTGAATATCGGGCTGTGCAGGTTATGCATGGGCACGCCCCCCCCTACCTGTGCCTGCATTCATTACTGATGCGCTCCGGCGCATCGGGATTTGTGTGGCACACTTTTCCCTTTTAAATATTGCGCCAGGGCACATCAGTGGGTTGTGCATGGTGCAACACTGTTGCGCCATGAGCAACCCTTTTGAATATCTGGGGCAGTGATCCCCCAGGGTGATGGTCTGACAGCTTTGCAGCATTTCTTAAATAAATGGGAAGTTCAGCAGCCACCCATGCATACACTAACTCGTCTGGCAGAACTTGTTCTTACACTCAATGCTTTTTCTTTTAATAACAGTTTTTTTCAGCAAGTCAGTGGAGTTGCCATATATATAGTGTTTTGGTTGACCGGGTAAGTGCACTAGACAAATCCTGCCCATTTTCAGGCATGACCCAGGGGAGGGCGATACAGATGAATGCCAACTGACCTTCAGCCAGATTAAGCTGTTGGTGGTATTTTTAGTGAATGAGGGAAATTTGGCCAGGACACCAGGGAAATTCCCCTACTCTTGTCAGTAGGGGGATCTCTGCTCACAGACATGGAAGGCTCAGTTGCTGCTCAGCCCTGCTCCAGTGAGGTTCCTACCTCTAGCACACAGCTACTGCAAGAGCTATTGAAGGGAGCAACCCCTGCTCATTTCCAGCACCAGGAGATCTCTTCTCAAAATTCTGCCTTACAGGATGCTTCTTTGTGCATAACAACGCTGTCTCCTACTTGTCTACCTGATCCTCCGATGTTGCCGATGATTTTTCCTGGTTCTGTTTTTCCTTCGCAATCTGCTAACCCGGAACCTACTGCTTCAGAGTCTTGCGGTGTTACATGGATGGCTCCCCCTGTGGTTTCTGGTTCTGTGCTTCAGGGAGTCAGCACAACTGCAGAGTCGCATTTGAGAGACTCTGATCTGTTAACACTGGATCCCTTTCACCCGACGACGGTTATGTCTGCTTCTCCTGCTCCAACGGAATCCTCCACGACTGCTTCTCTCATCTGCGCGCGTTTCGGACTACTCCCTGCTCAAACTGTTGTAACCCCTGCTTGGACTGCTTCTGATGCCCTGACTCAAGCTGGCTGGAAATTAACGGACTCGGGCTCCTGAACTCCTGACCCGACATGGGATGCGGATAAACACGGAGTTCTGTTCTCTCCTACCTGGCCTGCACCTCCACCTGAGCGCTCCACCGAGGTACCTACATCTTCAACTGCGTGTCTTATTGATAACTCTGATGTTTCAGACTATACTTTATCATCCAAACCTGTTGTATTTGGGAATACTTGGGGGGATATTATGGATAATGCTGATCCTGCTGCTATTGTTCCTACTACAGATCCTGCTGTTTTCATCACTAATGCTACTGATGCTAATGCTGTTGCTACTGCCAATAATACTGTTGCTACTGCCAATAATGGTATTACTGCCAATAATGACAATAATACTATCACTACCGCTACAGTTATTAATAGTTCTGAAATCCCTGCTATAGTTTCACATGACTCTGAGGCATTGCCACTGGGTGGGGACACTTCTGGTTCTCCTTTATTTTGAGGCCCAGCCCTCCCCATTTCTGCACAGCCTACTGTTCTTTCCCCTCAGATTGCCCATACGTCAGGTCCTGTTCTCTCCAGTAATGCTCTCTCACTGTCTGATTCACGTTCTTTGGCACAATCTACTTTACCTGAACCTGGCCCTGCATTTCTTCCTGGTTCTGTTCCTAGTACAACCCCTTCCCTGTTGAATGCTGTTCCATCAAATGTACCTAATGCGGAGGATCCGGGGGAGGGTCCTTCCACTGTCCTCCCGGCTCTGGAATCCTCTCCCTTGGATCCCGCCTCAGCTCCAGACAGGGGTCCTGTACTTTTGGATTTATTGAAAAATAAGTAGGAACAAGCTCCAAGGCATAATGCAGTAAGCCTACATTATAAGGGTGGTCTATCTGTATTACCTGACCGTTATTATGTAGCTAGAACCCTTTTAAAAGGTGACATGCATTTTCAGGCCTCTGATATTTACGCTCTGATACATATTTCTGGAGAAGAAACCTTTGATATTAGTTTCAAATTTGCTAGTGGTTTAGATAGGTTTTGGCATAAATATGCCTCAGTAAAGAATACTCCTCTTTGGGTCCCTTTTTCTGTTATACCTCTCACTAAACCAGCAGTTCGTACTGTCACTATCATGTTTCGGAATGAAGGAGTTAGTGTCAGTGACATATATCATTGGTTACAGAACAAATGTACTGTCTTATCCCCCCTGAAGCCATTATAGATGACGAGGGCCTCTGGACGGGTGGTTGGAAGTTTCATGTGAAACTTTTTCAGGTCAACTCGGAAGTTATTCATCTCCCTAACAGCTTTTTTTTAGGTAAAGACAGGCGTGTTCGCTTTTACTGAGGCCAACCTAGGGCCTGCTATAAATGTGATCCTATACGCACCTCAGTAGTACCTGTGACCTGCTGAAATGCAGTTTATGTGGGGGCTTTGGTCACCCTAGTGATTCTTGTACTAATGTGTTTCAGTGAAATCTATGTGGTGATAAAGGACATGCATATCATCAATGTCCCTGGGCCAGCAAAAACCGTAATGAGGGGTGGGACCCGAATGTCCTCGTACAGAAGGCGCAGGATAAGGCCCAAGATTGATCTACTACAGAAATTTGATATCTGGGACCACTGCTGTCTCCTTCTTCTCTTCCCCCCTCCCCACTACACTGGTTGCACCAGTAGAACCACAACCCACAATGGAACCCCCTACTGATATGGAGATTACTCCTCTTGCTAAGGAATCTGTAGAACATACCCCACTCCCTCCTCCTGCTCAGACCACTGAAACTCCCCTTATAGATCCAGAAGGTTTTCAGGTTAGTAGAAGAGTCACCAGGGCGATCACTCGTAAAATTGTCCGAGCTCCTGAAGTTTCTCTCTCCAACCTTTTGAATGCATAAAGGGTGGGAGAGATGACCCTGATGGTGATTCTGAAGCCTCTGTACTGCCTTCTGACATGGATCTCACTGCTCCTAAGCCTCCGGATGTATCTCGCAAGAAACTTACCAAAACTAAAAAGGGGAGTAAAAAGCGAAAGAACATGACTATTACTGATGGGAGTGACTGACTGATTCATTGCTCTGGCCTTTATTAGAGTAGCATCATTCAATGTTTGTAGCCTGAAAAACTAGAGGAGGATAGTTTTTTTTTAATCTTGCTACCTCTCTCTTCCCCTTAGATATTATCCTATTACAGGAAACACGTCTCTAAGACTAAGAGACCTTCCTATTGGACTTTTGGGGAAGATTTTGCTGACTGGGTGGCCGTCCTAATTTTTTCTATGGCCTTTTCCATTTCCCGTATTATAGATATACACCCTGGTAGAGCCCTGATTCTTGATTGCACTTTCCAAGGACAACCCTTTCGTCTTATTAATCTCTATGGCCACCAGACCAAAACTGCTTGCATACTTTTACTAGATCTCATTAAGCCTTATTTATGTACTAGGAGACCTATTATTTGGGGTGGCAATTTTAACTGTTCTACTGATGTTTCCTGTAGGATGGCGGCAGAGAAGAAGATTTATTGTGATTCCCTTGCTTTATCTAATTTGGTAAAGACTGCTAGGTTAATTGATGTTTACCGCTCCCTGAAAACTGATGCTGGGTATACATATCACAGATCTATATATCACACCCGCATTGATTATTTTTTTTCTTCTCGGTATTACGTACCACAACAAGTTTCACTTTGCCCCACTGAACTTTTGGACCATTCTTTACTGACTTGCATATTTTCATTCGATGCGAACTCTATGCCCCTTCTTACTCCCACACTTCAATGGAAGTTAAATAATACTATCTTGTCCCGTACATTTGTCCTGTCACAAGTTAGATCTCTATTTCAGGCACAGATCACAGTTCTCTGCTGCTATGATTCTATGTGGGAATGGTGGTCTGATACAAAACTAGACCTACGTCTACTTTTTCAGAATATAGGAAAACGTCTGGTTCATGATTCCTATCTTACATATTTGACCTTCAGGAATCAGTTATATACATTAATGTCTCTTTCTGTATCTTCCCCTGTTGACTATTCCTCACACATCACTACTATCAAACAGCAAATGTTTACACATCAGTATAACAGTGCTCGCACTTTGGATTTTTTTTTATCAGAGTGGGTACATCGCCCTCTCCATCGGCAAATCCATTTGCGGCTTATGCAGATTGGCTTCAGGCTACGGTCACGCATGGCCTTTATGATGTAATGGGAGAGATTGTTTATGATATTTCTGGTATGCTCTCAATTGTCAATTCTCATTTACGTAGACAGTTCTGTACTTTGCCCTCTAACTCCCCTGCATTGTCCATGATTTTTTCGGCTACAGCTCCACAGCTTTCTATGCACCATGTTGCAGACCTTATTGCCCTCATTTCTCAAGAGGAAGTAGCCTGTGCCATTTCCCACCTTAAATTACAGGTAGCCCCGGGTTCTGATGGCCTCACACATGAATTTTACACCACATTTAAAGATGACCTATTAAAAGTACTAACCCAAGTTTATAATTATGTTTTACAAAACCCTTCACAGCTTGCTAACTTCGGCATATCCTTTCTCAAATTTATATATAAAAAAGGTAATATCTGTTCTTTATTGAATTGGAGACCTCTACATCTTCTAAACACGAATTTCAAGATCTTGACTCGAATACTTAGTACATGCCTACAAAAGGTTGCACCAGATCTTATTGATTCAGCCCAGTCTTGTGCTATTCCAGGGCGATCGATCAATACGAATTTATTTCTCCTCCGAGAAATTTTTGAAGCTAAGAACCACAATAGCGTTTCAGGTTTTGTTCTTTCACTGGACCAGGCCAAAGCATTTGATTCGGTTCACCACTCATATTTATTTCAAGTTTTGCACCTATATGGTATCCTGGATACCTTCCTTCATTGGTTTACTCGTGTTTTTTCTTTCGCTTATTTTACCCCGGTGATTAATGGATTTGTGGGTGACACTTTGCTCCAAACTGTTGGGGTTCGTCTAGGTTGCCCATTCAGCCCATTGTTATATGTTTTTGCCCTGGACCCAATTATTAGGCAAATTAGATGGGACTCCCAAATTATAGGTCTAGCACCCCATTCTTCCCTACCCACTGTGAAGATCACTGTGTATGCAGATGATGTTGTTTTATTTATGCATAATAAATCATCAGGTGATAGAGCAGTTCAAGTGTTTCAAACATTTTCTGTCATCTCTGGTGGTATGCTGAACCTTCAAAAGAGTGTGCCTATTCCCTTGGACCCTGTGTCCACCACTGTTTCATCAGTTGGTGGCATCGGGACTTCTACCTCTCCCCAGAGAATTTTGGGGGTTTGGTTTAATATTGAGGATGCATCAACCTATAATTGAGAAAAATGTCTTCAACTTGGAGAATATAAGGTTAGTTTATGGAAATCTTGGAAATTAGGGAAAAGGAAGAGAGTTTTGGTAGTTAAAAAATTCATACTTCCTATATTTCATTTCATAGTCCCGTATATGCTCCTCCCAAACACCTAGAAACATGCATCTTCAGTGTATGTTTTCAGATGATTTGGGGTAGTAGGCTTAATCCAATTAAAAGGGATCTTACATACTTGCCTATTACTCAGGGTGGACTTGATATACTTCACCCCATAGCTTTTTTCTTTCCTTTTTTCTTTTTCTTGCCTCCATAAAGATTGAAAGCGATGTAAAGAAAGTTGCTTACGTTCTAATTCCAAAACATTCAACAGAGCATGTTCAATATGTTGTACAATAACAAGTGGAACAGTCGGAATTTGTTGCAATACATATTGACAGCTTGCCACATATAATATTAGCACGTAGTAAAAATCACTCTAAGAGTACTAGGATGAAATCTAGTCCAAATACCAGAAAAATCCCTCAGTATCAAAACTGGATATGTGATCCTGCTGAGAAATGGCCACTTCCACTTATTAGCTAGAGTTTTCCAAAACAGTATAGCATCCTGACACTCAAAAAAGAAGAATAACAGTGAATTCCACTAGTGCTTCCTTTCCATCAGAGCACACCTTCTCTTCACAGGACCATCACCAGTAACTTTCCCATTTTACAGACTGACCCTAACATTGGTGCTTCCTTTACAGAACCACCTATTGTCAGACTTCCAGTTCCGCCTCCAAGGTTAACGGCCATCTGAACCCCCAGCATTTCTACCTCCATTAAACACTACTTTTAAATAAAAAAATCTTCTGACCATGAATAGCAGGGGAAACAAAGGGAGTGAGCCCCTGGGAGCATGAAAACTTAAAGAACGTCCCACGGATGAAGATCGATCTGACTCAGAAGTCACTGACATGGATGGTGCGCTCCCCCATCCCGCTGTGGTCTACCTTAAGTCAGCTAGTGCTACCCTGAAGACCCCTAAGGCAAAGAAAAGGATCAAAATTGTGTGGATGATTTTGAAAATCTAGTTCGACAGCTCCAGGATCAGCAAGAATTATTGGCAGCTCAGCAGGAGGACACCAAGAATTGGGCCCACCGTAAAAACGTCCGCATTTACTGTATAGCAGAAGGAGCAGAAGGAACAAATATAAAATAATTTATTACTACTCTGCTGCAAACTTCTCTGGACTTACCAAAGGACCTGGTGCTTGATTTTGAAAGGGTTCATTGGGCTATGGCACCCAGGCCCACCTCCCCTGCTGCTAGCCCTCGGTCCATTATAGACCGTTTTGGTAGCTATGCAATTAAGGAACAGGTGTTTTTAATGGCTTGGTGCAAAAAGAAGATTTTTCACGGCCATCACCTCTTCTATTTGGACCATGACTATGCACCTAAAACAATGAGGCTCTGTAGGCATCTCTCTTACCAACGCTGAAGGCCCAGGGGTTGAAGTTTAGCACACTGTATCCTGCAAAATTAATTGTGCACCTACCCTCAGGGAAACAGGAATTCAACACAGTGAAGGAGACACATGAGGCTCTTCTTAAACATGGCCTGGTCTTCCTGGAATGCACAACCCCATCTGCAGTGCAGAAAGCTCAGCCTCCGAGGTGGCAGACACAGGAGGGAAAGCATTGTAGGTGGGAAGAGGGCACTAACACCAATCAAGACCCAAGGCAACTCCTAGCCAAATTCCGTAGAATGGAGAACAATGTTCAGAACACTTGAAGAACGGATTATACTCTTCACACTGCTTTGTGTCTGAGGTACCCTTTGGGGGGGTTTGGGGTAGGGAGTGTGGAGGTGGTTAGGTAAGGGCTTCACCCTGCCTGGGCTCCGATGGCAGGCCTGACTCTAGGCAATAAACTTGTGCTTACTTACCCTCTATTCAACTGGGTTATTTCATGGCCACCTGTCATGACACTGCCTCAAGGTCACCTCACCTCCAGGTCCTCTTTCCTCATTCTCCCCCTCAGGCCCTGATGAGGTGGTTTAGGCCTTCCTACTGCCAGGACTCCCCAGCTGCATCACCAAGTTTTAAACAGGGGACCTTGATTTTCCATTATATGACTGCATATCCAACTCCTAACGGTGGAAGAACAATCTGTGGGGTGGCTGCAGCCCGAGTTATGTAGGGACCTATTTCTTACTTTTATAAGAAAGTTCTATCTCAGCTAAGGGGATTAATAATACTACTATGTGGCAATTGATATGATTTATGCTTACTATACCATATAAATGTATGGACTATGAGACACTTCATTTTGTGGGACATTCATTTAATTTGGATGCTTTGCTTTTTATCCACTATGTCTAGGAGCTCCACCAATGATGGCAATTCTGGGAAGCAGCTTTTTGTTAATGGGGGGTGAGACGAGTACTTATGGCTAAGCCGATGGGCGTATTTCCAGGGATAATTCTCTGGCCTTCGCTTCCCTTCCCACTGCTCCTGTATTTTTCACTCTGGTGCTATTTTTTACTTGATTTGGATGTATTTAGTCCACATGGGGCCTGGGGCTAGGTGAGCACCAGATCTACTCCCAATTCTGGTACAAAACACAACTGCATCTGTGTGTGCCCAGAAACAATAGGGAAATTGGCTAACATTTCCCCTACCTTGGAAGTTCAGCTTGAATATAAGTTACTATACAACGTGAATTGTTGGTTTTTCATAATTCTACTTAATGTTATTGATTTTTGGTTTGCCCAGTTGGCAGCCTTATTTATATCTTGTTTTTTATGAGCAGCAATGCAGAATGAAAAAAATAAGGGCATTATGATTACTATAAGAAGGTGGAGAGGTTCGAGTGGACCCCGATAGGGCACTGAGACAGGTCTCAGACAGCGATGGGCATGCGACTTCGCTTATATAGGAGGGTGGATATGGGCAGGGGCTGGCTAAACCAGAACAGACTACATAGGCAGCTACAGGGAAGTTTTCTAGTATAATGGCCAAACTGGCTTTAATACTATCTTTCAATGTAAATGGTATCCACAGCCCAATTAAGAGGAGAAGGTTAGTTAATTTATTTAAACAGGAGAAGCCAGATGTTATCCTTTTCAAAAAACTCATCTCCGCCAATTTGAACACTCTAAGCTTCGATCGTGGGGGTTTCAGGTGGTGATTGTGGCCTCTTCGCATGCCTCTGGTAGGCAGAGGGGAGTTGCAGTACTGGTGCCCCAAGGAGTTCTGGTTCAACTCCAAAAAGAGATTATAGATGGGGAGGGGTGCTATGCCATTGTAGTGGATAAACTTTACATCACACAAATCATCCTGGCCTCTGTCTATCTCCCGCCAGGCTCCCCAGTCCATGTGGTGAGTACATTTCTTGCTGACCTTTTGGCCCATATGCAGGGCATGTGTATTGTTGGTGGTGACCTAAATGTTACATTAAACACTAAACTGGATACCACCTTTCCTGGTCTACACCACTACAAAAGTATGTTAAGGTTGCCCTCCCTAAGTTGGGTATGGTGGATATTTGGCACCATTTCTTCCCCTCCACCAGGTCATAAACCTATTATTTCACCAAAACCCATACATCCTCCAGATTGAATTATTTGTTTTACTTCAATTGAACTCTTAGACTTGATAAGAGATCTGTTTTGCCAGATCACTCTCCCTTGTACCTAAAAATAGATGTTGCACTGCCAAGGAATGCCTCTTTGTGGCACCTGAATTTAATGTATTTACAGGACCCAGAATTTATCAAGATGGTTAAAGCTGCTATACCAAAAATGTTAACGGATAATAACTCCCTGGAGACTTCGCATAGTATAAGATGGGACACCCTCAAAACTCTGCTATGGGGAGGAGATCATTAGATACTCCACCCATAAGAAAAAAGCCCAGGAGAAGTTACAGAGGGAACTGCAGACACAGCTGCTACATTTGCAGACTAAATAATTTCAGGGGGATTTTACTATCAGGGCACAATTAGATCGGGTTAAGCAACAAATACAGAAGCTGGAGGACCAGCAGATAGAACAGCAGTTGCTCTATTTGAAACTTCGATACCAAGAAGGAGCACCCGAGGAGCTAGGAATTTAACCAGGCATTTATGAGGTGTGAAAGCACAAGCTATGGTTATAAAACTAAAAGACCCCATCTCTGGCCGCTTACTATTGCACCCAGGTGAGATTAGGCAGGCGATGGCCAATTTTTACCAGACGTTATACACTGAAGAGATCCAACCTACCCCCCAGCAATTGGTTACTTACCTACAACATTCTCCACTACCCCGACTATCACATGCCCAGGCAGAAGAACTACTCCATCCTATCACAGCCATTGAAATATGGGATACTCTCAAGCTAACTAAATATCAGAAAGCCCCAGGACCTGATGGATATCCAGCGGAGTTCTATCAAACTTTTCATAGATTGCTGACTCCACTTCATATAGCAACCAATACAGATATCTGGGGGGGACAACCTCCCCCACCCTCATGACAGTATAAGGAGACAGTAGCTATTCCCAAACCTAAAAAGAATCCATATTTGGTGGCCTCCTACTGCCCCATCTTGAAACTTAATTGTAATTACAAACTATTTATGTCAATAGTGGCTAACAGGGTGGTGATTCTGCTCCCTACTTTAATCAATGATGACCAAGTGGGCTTTATCATGAAATGTCAGGCACATGATGCAGTCAGGCGGGTGTTGTTATTAACTAAGTATGCATCCCGTAGTCCTTCTCAGTCTTGATGCTGAGAAAGCATTTGACAGGGTATCTTTGCCCTATATATGGGCCTCCCTGAAATGCTTTGCATTTCCCGATAAATTAATTCCCCAAATTCAAGCCATGTATCACATGCCCCTAGCCTATCTTAAACTAGATGTGATGCTTAATTCACCATTCCCCTTATCCAGAGGCACCCTACAAGGATGCCCGCTATCCCTGTTGTTATTTGCTTTCTATTTGGAACCCCTAGCTGCTATTATCAAGGCCCAAACCCAGGTACAGGGAGTCCCAGTGGGGAAGGGGGCGAGTCCCATAGATTGACACTTGCAGACAATGTTTTGTTGACTCTTATTTTATTTATTTATTTAGTTTTTGTTGACCGGGTAAGTGCACTGGACAAATCCTGTCTATTTTCAGGCACGACCCGGGAGAGAGTGATACAGATGAATGCCCACTGACCTTTAACCAGATGAAACTGTTAGTGATATTTTTAGTGAATGAGGGAAATTTGACCAGGACACCAGGGAAATTCCCCTACTCTCCAGCAGGGGGACTTCTTGGCCGACTGTTCGCAGGATGGCCAGTCCAGCTGAACCTTTGGAGGAGATGGATGTAGCAAGTGCTGGGGAGCAGGCCTCCTCCCCATGCACTGATTTGCAAGAGGCTGTGGATGCTGCTTTGACTGCAGCTCATTTGTTAGACTTTGATTCTTCTCACCTACTGGAGGAGCTTGGTTTGGATAATGATTTGTATGACTCTACAGGTAAGGAGTTGGAATCTCTGACTCCTGATAAGCAACGCCTTATACTTCAAAAGAAGAAGGCACTGTTACTTGAATTGAAACAATTGGATGCTTCACTAGAGCATGGTGTTTGTGACTCTGAATCAGTTTTTATGGTTTCTTCTAGCATTGTGATTCCGCAGCCTGCTGCTGTGGTGTGTGTCTCATCACGGCAGGCCACAGGCCTTGCACAGGAGTCGGCTCTACCTGATAGACCTGACCCCCTGGAACTACTTGTGAGTATTGCTGTGTCTTCTGACTCGGCGGTTTGTGCGCTGACAACTCAGGATGTGCTTGTATGCCCTGATACTACTGTTCAGGCTGGAAGTTCAAGCAGCATTAATGCTGTGTGCCGGGAGCCTGAGACACATGTGGTTGCTAGCAAGAAGGTGCAGTCCAAGCGGCTCGGTGTCAGCCATTGTCTAGATCTGCCCAACTTGCAAGTTCTTGCTGGGACTTCTCGTGAGCAGCAACAGGGGCAGGAGAGTACTTTCCCTCGGAATAAATCTCGGCGGGGTTGGAGTAAGTCGAGTGTGCTTCCTACACAACATTTGCCGATGCCCCAGGATAACTCTACTGTTTTCGACTCAGTTATGGATCAGGATATGGTGGATGGCTCTGAGTGGTCTCCTAGTCAAGCATTACAGAACGCAGGTTGGGAACAAAAAAACGATGGGACTTGGGTTCCTGATACCTCAGCCCCTACCTGCTCCGCGTCCAGTGTTTCAACAAATCTTCCTGTGGCCACCAACAAACTTGTCAACATGAGCTACAACAAACCCCGGGGTAAGAACTGTAATACTACTGATGCACAAGCGACTGTTACTGCTGTAGCTGATGTTGAGGTGCAGAATATATCTGTGGGCCCACTTAGGTTAGGTCTTACTGAC